>OY751098.1:32500-2529851 GCA_963564075.1 Eupithecia subfuscata | reverse complement strand
AGAATTGTTATCAAACACCTCCACTTTAGTACACCTAAAGATGAGATAATAGAAGCAATTGAGAAAACTGGGAATACCGTACAAGGGGAAATAGTAACAGCCCGAAAACCAGGCACAAAGGAACCCTTAAACACATTCTTTGTCAACATCGCCCAACACGAAAATAACAAACTAGTGAAGGACATAAGAGTAATCTATAACCAGAGAGTTCTCATAGAAGACCCTAAAAGAAAAACCTCAGTAGTGCAGTGTAAAAGATGCCAGCAATATGGGCACAGCAAAAACAATTGCATGAGACCGTACAGGTGTGTAAAGTGTGCTGGTGCACATGAAACCTCCATGTGTACTGTCGATAAAAACACTCCGGCAATATGCACGTTGTGCACAGGAAGCCACCCCGCTAGCTACAAGGGATGTCAGGTATACAGGGAAGTCATAGCTAAAAGACGCCTCGCAAATAATCTGAAAACGCGCTTAAGAAAAGATAACCAAATTGATGCGGAAGTGAGACCAACGCTGCCGAAAACGAACAACAACACACCTGCTAAAGATACAACTGAATGTGACGGTACCGTAAAATATTTAACTGCCCAAAGCAAAGTCCGGGACCTGACTGCCGCTGAATGCCTACAACTCTACAGCGAAACGGTTAAAAGAGGAAAACCAAATCGGAAACAAACAATAGACGAAAATGCTATAATCCCAAGAGATATCCAAAACACACAAAGCCCGGAAAGTCACTTACAGCCTGTAAATTCACAAAGAACACACACGAGAAATAACAATGACAACACACAGACTCAGAGAATATATGCAAGAAAAAACGGGGACAACACACAGCCTCAGAGAACATACACAAGTAACAACAGAGACCACACACAATCCCAAAGAAACAACTACAAAAATAACGATGGTTACGAACCACAGAGAAAACAAATGACAGAAACAGAGACCGAAAGACCCTCACGAGAACATAGACCAAGTCTGGAAGCACTAATAATAACACAAACAGAAAGAATTGACCAGCTGATCACACAGCTAAGCACGATGATGAACCTTATCGTCACTCTCATCAGTAAACTTTCATAATGACTGCTATACGAATTGCTACCTGGAATATTAATGGCTTAGCGCCTAACAAACAAGAACTTAACGTTCTATTGATAGACAACAAAATTGACATAGCCCTGATATCCGAAACCCACCTTAACGACAGAAAAAGCTTTAAGATTAACAACTACAACGTATACTGCACAAATCACCCAGACAATACCTCGCATGGTGGCTCTGCTGTGATCATAAAAAGTAACATCAAGCACTACCTGCACAGTCAATTTCAGGAAGACTGGATGCAAGCCACGACGTTAACTATAAATGAGAAAATGGGACCTATTAATGTTAGCGCCATTTACTGCCCCCCCAAGCACAACCCAAAACAGAACATGTTTGACCGCTACTTTCAGAGTCTAGGAAACCGATTCATAAGCGGCGGAGACTGGAACTGCAAACACACCTACTGGGGATCAAGATTGACAACTACAAAAGGACGAGAACTGAAAAAGAGTATTGACAACAAACAACTTATAGCACTAGGAACAAACAAGCCAACATACTGGCCAACTGACGTGAACAAAACACCCGACCTCGTAGATTTTTTTGTTGTAAAAGGCCTGTCACACATGTACTTTGACGTAGAATCCTCGCTTGACTCTGTCTCTGACCATACACCAATAATAGCAACTTTCAGCGCCACAGCAATATGTAAAGCACCAACACCAACACTATACAATCACAAAACTGACTGGGAATCATTCGCAAGGTATATGGAAAGCGAAATAGACCTAAAATTAAAACTCAAAACAGAAGACGACATAGACGAGGCTACGTTCTACATAACGAACCTAATACAGATCGCTGCGTGGCGTACCACACCGTCTCTCAGCAACGCTGTCCCAAAAAATAACATCCCACTAAAAATACGACACAAGTTGGCGGAAAAACGGAAGCTACGACGGCAATGGCAAACAAGCAGAGCACAAGCAGATAGGTCAAAATATAACAAAGCCTCCAGAGAGCTAAAAGAACTTATTAAAGAAAATCAGAACGAAACTTTCCAACAAAAGCTGCAAACTCTATCTGCTCATAAGAAAGACAACTACTCCCTATGGAAAATAACAAAAGAATTTAAACGACCTCAGAACCACATTCCACCATTAAGAAAAAACTCCGATAAACCGTGGGCCAAAAGCGAAAAAGAGAAAGCAGAGTTGTTTGCTGAGCACCTAAGTGAAGTGTTTACTCCAAATGCATCAAACATGACAGAATTTGAAGACGACGTAGAAAAGATTTTATTGAGTGATCAGCAACTATCGTTACCTGTGACACTAGTTACTCCTAGGGAACTAAAGAAAATGATCTGCAAACTGGAAAACAAAAAGGCACCAGGCTTCGATCTGATAACGGGAGAAATTCTAAAACAACTGCCCAAAAAACCGATAGTATTTCTAACAATTTTATTCAACGCGATATTACGAACACATCACTATCCTATGCTGTGGAAGATCTCAACAATATGTATGATGCCCAAACCCGGAAAACCACCAACTGAACCCGGCTCTTATAGACCCATAAGTTTACTCCCAATCCTATCGAAACTGTTCGAAAAAGTTCTACTGACCAGGCTTAAACCTTTTTTGAATGAGAACAAGATTATCCCAGATCACCAATTTGGGTTCCGGGAGAAACATGCCACAGTGGAGCAAGTGCACCGAGTGGTCCACAAAATCAGACAATCTCTCGAGAAAAAAGAGTACTGTTCCGCTGTATTTATAGACATTCAACAAGCATTTGACAAAGTCTGGCATAAGGGACTTCTATATAAGCTCAAAACCCTGCTGCCAAACTCATTTTACATGACCCTAAAATCATACCTAGAACAACGAAAGTTCCAAGTAAAATATGAGGAAGAATTCTCAAGGCTCTATCCAATTAAGGCCTCTGTACCCCAAGGATCAGTGCTAGGCCCTGTTCTTTACTCCCTATATACGGCAGACCTGCCTGAAACACCAGATGTAGTGACAGCGACCTATGCAGACGATACTGCATGTCTTGCAAGCGACACTGACCCCAAAAAGGCATCCACTAAACTGCAGGTTCAGTTGGATAAGATCGGCGAGTGGCTCCAAAAATGGAGAATCAAATCCAGCGTAACCAAGTCCACGCAGGTCACCTTCTCACTCAGAAAAGGGGACTGTGCACCTGTTCACATGGAACGAGGAACCCTGCCTTCCAGCAACACGGTGAAATACCTAGGCCTGCACCTAGATAGAAGACTGACATGGGCAAACCACATTAAAGCCAAGAGAACAGAAGCAAATATGCAACTCAAAAACTTTTCATGGCTGTTAGGCCGAAAATCACAACTTTCTCTCAATAATAAGTTACTTGTCTACAAGGCTATAATTAAACCCATCTGGACCTACGGAATAGAACTCTGGGGATCTGCTAGCAACTCCAATCTAGAGATACTACAGCGATTCCAAAACATTGCACTACGAACCATTTCCAGCGCACACTGGTTTGTGAGAAACTGCGAAATACATGAATACCTAGAAATGCCGACCATAAGAGAAGAAGTGAACAACCACAGCAAAAAATATAAGGAAAGATTAAACAATCACAGCAACACCCTAGCTAAAGACCTACTTCAAGACAAAGACCACATAAAACGCCTCAAGAGATGGCATATACTGGAACTCGACCAAAGGAACTGAAGTGATCCAACATTGCAATGGCAAATCAATATTCCATTCCACCCAAGACCACATCTAATCATGGCTAAACAGCCGATAGTAGATAATTACAAGGAAAACAAAAAAAAAAAAAAAAAAAACTTCATTCAGATAGACGGTTTCGTTGCAATAGCCCCAAATCAAAATACACCATAAACAACGGAAGATAGTTAAGCTTTTACACTCGTATTTTCGGTAAATTTTTATTTTTTCGAGAATCGCCCTAGACGCCCGCCCTACAGACTGGTTATGTGTGCCCAATGAAAGTGAATGTCGGCGATCGCTAGTTTATCACACTTATATTACCTCATTGGACTTGCCCACTTCTTCACTTTCCTCGGGTACTTAAGCCCAGAAAGCGTGAAGGCTTGTCACAGGCGTAATCTTATTCATTTGCAAGTAGGCCTTTGGAATTTTCGCAGATTTTATCTTTATGCGTGTAGAAATCTAGGTCTTTTCGGCATTATTCAGCAATAGTGAAAGATGAGCTAATTGCTACCTAGTGCTTTGGGATCCTTTAGCCCTATTCTCGTAAACATGGACTTTTCCGAAGTTCTGTTGAACTGACTCAGTTAGGTACCTACCTAGCAATCTTATTGGGTTAGTAGCATTTTTAACTCGACGCAAACAGAGTTTTATGTCTGTCACAGGAATTTTAGCTGACAAGCGGTAAATATATGTAGTTTTTTGTGTGTAAGGAGATCGGTACGAGATTGTGTGTCTGATTTAAATCGGTGTAGCCGTTCATACGTTAGAAGGCTGAGGCTGACGGACAAACCGAATTACGGTTTATGTTAGCTGTAGATAAAATAAGTTAATAATATATACTTAACATAAATAAATAAAAAAAAAATGGTATCAATCAATCATACCTAACTGAATTTTGAAGTAAAATCGTCGCGGATTCTGTTCGTAAAAAATGACTTCATTTATGGATCTTTAACCTCAGATTTACCAGATCTGGTTTTAGATCGCAAATAACAAATTGTTTTCGCAAACTGTTAACTAACTTTGGTTTTCACAAGCATCTGAATCATTGTGTTAATTTAATACGCAGCGCTTAAGGTAAAACTCTTTAAAATCTTCTGATATCGAGAACTGACACGGCAACATATTCTCGCAACTAACATGAAGTGACTCATTAAAACTAACTCTAGGTTTCTAAAAAAAGCTTTATCTACGAAATAATATTAAAGACCCACGAGAGGCACCCTTAAATCGTGTCATCATACAAAAATATCTCTCACTGACAAAAGTAACTAATGTAAATTGAAGTAAATTGCCTCTGAAAAGGCAGACAATTCTTTCAATCATACATATTCAATACAAAATTTAATGCGACTCTTTTAAAGAAAGGATCTCCATCAATTTGTCATTTGCAATCTGCAGAATGTCAATATGTTTGTCCTGTTGTAGAGGGCATCTGGGGCAGAAATTGTTTTGGAGATCGCTCGGTTTGCATGGACGAGTAGGTAATGTATAAATTGAACTATTCCACTATCACTATGTATTTATTTATTGCGTTGAGAGAGAACGTGACAGTGGGAGGTGAAACATGCGCATTTCTTAGATTTTGTTAAACCAAATGTCGATTTATTTGTGTATCTATCGGTATATTTTTCGTGAGAGCTATTTTCAACACCTGGCTGCGTAGTACCCGTTGCTGGTATAGATAGAAGATACTTTCAGTACATAGAGACGCGCTTTTTCGGGATAAAAAGTAGCCCTGTCGTCCCCCGGGCCATCTATCTCCCTGCCAAATTTAATTGGGATCCGTTCAGCCGTTTAGGCTAGAAAAGGTAACAGACTGACAGACCGACAGAGAGACTGACCGACAGACATACCGACATACAGACCGACAGGCAGACTGATAGACAGACAGACCGACAGACATACCGACAGACAGACATACATATTATAAATTCGAAAGCTACTTTCGAATTTATAATATTTAGCATGAATGAACTAGCGGATTCTTAATAAGTTATAAGTAGAGTACTTTACACAACCTTATCGAACTCTATAAACATCCTATGGAAGTCATAGATAGAGTTCCGGGGCATAATCACAAATACACGTGGCACCCAGTATACAACAGAGGCAAACAATTCAAGTTCAATGTCGAATTGTGATTGACGAAAATACTCATCTTCATTGGGTCTATTAGATTCGTGAGGAGTTGCGACAATTCCACGAAACAGACGTAGGAAGGAATGTTAGAAACAGAGATGCCTCGGGGAAGTTCACTCTTCTTTTTGAAAATCATCTGTGCTATATATAAAATAAAAATAAAAAAGTAAATAATGCTGGACAATTCACACAGCATTATCTAGCCCCAAGGTAAGCAGAGCTTGTGTTATGGGTACTAGATAACTGATATACTTATAATACTTAAACTTATTGATATAATTTTTATTATGTTATCTCCGGGAATAGTGGTCCGTTTTATTATATAAATATAATTATCATTAGCATTTCATAAGGCCATGAGGACCGATGTGGCTCGGCGGGCGAAGGTCCTGTGACGCAGGAGGTTACGGGTTCGATTCCCGCCTCGGAACAATAGCCCCAAGCTTGCTTAGCTTGTGTTATGGGTACTGAATTACTTAATACAATACACTACATAGATAGATATATTTTATTATACATAGCAAACATCCAGAACACCCTGAACAAATATCTGCAGATGGTACAAACATTTGTTCCGAGGCGGGAATCGAACCCGCAACCTCCTGCGTCGCAGGTGGACCTTCGCCCGCTGCGCCACAAAGGTCGTCATATGGATTCGGATTTATTTATCTAGGTATTTAATTAATTAATTTATTTTTGCTTGCATGTACATTCATTCTTAGGTCTAAGGGAATGATTTGAAAACGAATTTCTGATTTGAAAACTAATTGATGCAAACTTAAGCAAATTCTTATTGAAACGTACCAGGCGATCATATTAATAAAGGAGGTTCAAATGATCACCAAGATTGTGCTCTACTGTCGTTCTTACTTTATAATCAGCTTCAAGGATAATGATCCAGACAAAAGGCAGGCCCAAAAACTTAACCACTGCGTCAACCATCTGTAATTTACATAAATGCTTATTTAGGGTTGTTGCTAAACAGAACCATAAGATACTGATCTTAATTACTAGTAATAGTAGATGTTAGATAGGGTATTTAGGTCAGAGGAGTAGGTAAAGTTGCTTTAAATAGGCGGGCTGATAACAATTTTGTAGATTTGATTGAGGATAATAAATAATAAATAAATAAATATAAATAATGCTGGACAATTCACACAGCAATAAAATCTCTATTTCGGATATCCATCACACTTCACATCACACTAATATTATAAATGCGAAAGTTTGGATGGATGGATATTTTTTTACACAAATGCTTATTTAGGGTTGTTGCTAAACAGAACCATAAGATACTGATCTTAATTACTAGTACTTCTAGCTTTGTAGATGTTAGATAGGGTATTTAGGTCAGAGGAGTAGGTAAAGTTGCTTTAAATAGGCGGGCTGATAACAATTTTGTAGATTTGATTGAGGATAATAAAAATAAATAAATAAAATCTCTATTTCGGATATCCATCACACTTCACATCACACTAATATTATTAATGCGAAAGTTTGGATGGATGGATGTATGGATGGATGTTTGTTACCTCTTCACGCCAAAACTACTGAACGGATCGGGCTGAAATTTTGCAATCAGGTAATTTTTATTCTGGAATCAAACATAGGCTACTTTTTACCCCATAAATCAGTTCCCATGGGATAGAAATCACCTTTAAACGTTTTCATAGAAACAACGTGTGCGAAGCCGCGGGCATAAACTAGTAAACTAGTATAACATAAATATTAATAATAATAAATTTAATAATAATAATAATAAATTATGCTGGACAATTCACACAGCATTACCTAGCCCCAAGCTAAGCAGTGCTTGTGTTATGGGTACTAGATAACTGATATACTTAATACAATACATTACATAGATAGATATTTATTATTATACATAGAAAACATCCAGAACGCCCTGGACAGATGTCTGCAGATCGTACAAACATTTGACCCGAGGCGGGAATCGAACCCGCAACCTCCTGCGTCGCAGGCAGACCTTCGCCCGCTGCGCCACAGAGGTCGTCAAATCTGACGTTTGAAGACATTATGTTTTAGAACATTTTTATTTTTTTTATTTTAGTGTCTTCTATTCAAATATACAACGATTATTGTGCGCGGTGATTTTGACTTACAAAAAAAACAGAATGGTGACCGATGTTCGAGCCAAAATCTTCAAATCCCTTTCTTCGACCCGCTTTGATTTTATTCGTATTTCGAAATTCCTTAAAATTTTGGCTTCATAATGAATTAATTATCTCATAACATAAATTACTCGCGTTATGTCCATCAACCCCCCAACTCAATCCAGAACCTCCCCGGGGAAGGTCATAAGCTTCCTTCTGTTTATTTTTAACAACTCCGCTGCGATCACAAATCCGCCTGCCAAGCGTGGTGAGTGACTATGGCAAACCCCCCCTCATTTGGGTGCGCTTTAAGCAGTGGATTAAGGAGCATGTGTCTTAAGAAGATATGTCCATCGTTATGAAACTCTTCTTGAGGCATTTACAATTTATCATAAGTCCGATCCGAGCAAATCCAGTGAATCAAACAAACTTCACGATCCTCGTACTAAAGAGCTCCTGGTTCTTTCTAAATACTCTAATCAAAATTTCGGTATTGAATATCATTGACGTAAGTAAAATTCTGTAGATATGGTACGTTCTCCCAGCGCTATCTCAACAAATGGCCTGTGTTGTGTTACCTACAACTAAACACAAAGACACGCTATTTCCAATCTATTGCAATATCCTACCTATTGAACAACAATGATGGTAAGACGTATCTTGACCGAAGTGCGATCGAGACAACAATACACGCGAAACACGTATGCCGGCAGCACCGGTCCGACTGTGACTGAGGTGGGTGGACCTAATTGGACTCAATTTGAGCGTTCCACTTTCGAAAAGACAGTGCCCAATCTCCCAAATTTTACTCACATCGATGTTGATATGGATATAACGTAAATATCACCCATACGACATATCCATACGTTGACATAGACTGAATGTATTCAGCCTGAAGCTGGTTGAATAGGGGTTGTGTATTCAACACCCATACAAATGTGACAGACAAGCTCTTGATAAAACTGTTTATATAACTCTGCTTTATATTCACCATTAATATTAAAAGCAACCGTTTGCGTCAGTATTCCATATTGTTATCGAAAATACCGTATGGTCATGAGTTTCATCTGGAAACTGATTTGGTTTTTAAATCCGTTTCGTTCAAAAAGAGTGGCACTCAGAATTTTACTTATATGTATGTATGGTGGCTCTACAAAGTACATTATATCTTGAAGTACTCAATGTACTATAATGTATAGGTAGGGCTTTGTTGAAAAACCTCGAAACAAAACAATTAAATAATAAAATCTAGTAAGTACTTACCAAGTAAAGTTTCTATAGAGCATTCCTTTTCTTCCAACGCACCCCGTAGAGCTCAATGGGTTACGCCATTATTTTTCACCAGCTCACCTATAATTTCCAGAAGTATAAGAACGTGTTGTATTGCAAAATAAAAACATTTTTAAACAGCTAGCGTGTGAAATCTTTTAAAATTGGGTGTGGCGAGATAAAATACCGGCTTTAAACTCTAGGTCTAAATTGGAGTTAGTATGTTGCTCGTGATTAATTATTTTTTGCTGATCGCTTATTGGCTCATGGCTTTAATGAATGCCTATTTGGACTAGATTTCCGTCAGCTATAGCCTTAAGCTAGATTGTCATATGACTTTTATGTAGCTAGCAAGACATAATGATGTTTGTAGGATTCTTAAAATTAACTTATCACAATACTAGAAATGTGATGTGTTTCTTTATAATATACATAATGTAACATATTTTAACCCAAATCCGTCATTGTGTACTCTATTTGACGACCGAGTTCCTCGTCTAATTACTTGGTAGATTTAATTAGATAAAAATATACCAGGCACATTCCAGGCACCAGTAGACGTCGGAACTCATCACGCGTTCACCGGTGGAACACTAGTCTAGTGACGTAAGTGAGCGGTGACTATTCGGCCAGGCTTTTCGGGGCCCCCACCAGAACGTTTTGTTTACAGAGCTACGCCTCCGCACCCGTGTCGGCACTCCGCGGCCGGCCTTCATGCGGCACACGCACTGTCTCACAACTACACACCACACAATACTTTAACGCGACGTCCCAATAAATAAGTGATATCCCGGCGCTCTGAGGCCCAACTACTTCCGGCTTCTATCCCATAAAAAACTTTACAGGACTTCTCTCGTTCACCTGTCACCGTAACCCCCGAAACATCAAACGCGCTTACCGTGCACTTGTGTGATCTGCTGCATATATCGCCGAATTTTTTCGTAAGTAAAATTGTTTTTATGAATATGTCACACCGAACCAGTTTAGAATAAGTTACGTGAGACGTTATGAAATTATGCTAATCGCTTTCAAAACTGTAACGCAGAACACCATGTCTGTTGTCGGAGTCTAATATTGGTTCTGATAGGTTAATGTTTTTGTTGGCTGCTAGTTTTCGGCGCTGTTCTCTTGTGCCGTACCTGAAGGTCGTAATTTTATGTCACTTACGCTCCTTTTCGAAATAAAAACCGGTTGGGATCTTTAAGCTGGTGTAATAAAATTAACATATCGGTGGCGGAGATCGGTGCACGTGTGCATGTGTGCGTACGGATCAGGGATTTGGGGGGCTCTTAGGGAGATGCATTTTTGTGTTCGTGAAGATTGTGTTTAACTTCAGGCCTTGTTTCACCACGACACTAAAATGCGAAGTTCTGGGACAAACGCAATGGCATCAAAAATCTATAATAAAGTACCGGATACTAAAAGACGAGGAAAAATATCAAATATTTGAAACCAAATTAAAACAATACCTTTTACATAAGTGCTATTATGATTTAAATGACTTCTTCAACGACAAATAAAATAAAATAAACAACTTCCTAATTTAAATACGTTAACAATACCTTCATTGCTACCTATAGAATATTTTATGAACTTTTACATATTAACTAAAACATAAGTCATTGAATTTTATTTTTCTGCTAAAATCTAACTAGAGATTCTTAGAAACCCGGTCCACTTCCACTCTGTACCTATTGCCACGCCCTGCTAGGATACCATTGTGTCTCTTATACATTACTTAGAAACTAAGACCTACAAATATACACAATGCTTGCAATCAATATATATAAATATGAATACGCAGCCCAAAGAGTTGATAGATAATGTACAGGCTATCATCGAACGCAAAGAAACTGAAAGCATCTCGTAAATTCAGGCCATGATCGCCGCCCGCATGATTTGCGCGATCAATTTGCTAATAGATTCATTGCTATCTTGACGCCTGACGCAGGTAATACATACACTCTACCTTCTCTAGTTTACTTCTATTTTTCACAATCATAGTTTCTTATTCCCTTTGTGATGCATAAGATCGTACTTTTTGATTTATCCTTGAAGGTCCTAGGTCCTTACGTCTACAATCCCCCCAGATGCTAGCGTTGACATTGCTTTGATCTGGACATTTGTTATCTCCGAGATAAGGCTATCACGCCTCGGCTCTATTTACATTTCTCGGCATTATGATCACGCTTGAAATGTTTTCATTCATTTTTACTTCTTTTGGGATTCGTACCATTTTGTGGTCTAAAATATTGAAAACGTTTAGAGAAACTTGTTCTCTTGTATTGTTTCCTGGCCTTTGACCGAGTGTAAACGTTGGACTAACTTTCTGACGAACCGACTATCACATGTCATGCTTTCTCGGATGATATTGGGTTTCCGATTGCTCATCATTTAATTAATCTTTTGTGCTGAGATTGTGCTATCCATTCAGCCTTTCTGTATGTGTAAAAAAGCAAGGTGTAGTATTTTTCTTTGTTTATGGGTAACGCCAAAGTGAGCTAATCAACACTCAGATTGTTAATGCTCGAAATGTTCTAAATTTGCCCCGCCAACGATAAATATTTACCTACTCCCACAAACCACAAGTACATAGCATAATCAAAGACTCCCTTTTTTCAACTTGATTCATTCAGTCTTTACATATTTTAAACCATTTTCCTCAGCACTAAGAGTAAAATTTCCATAATGTTTGAAACTCGATGTAGGTAACTCTGTGCTGTAGAGTAGTAAATTATCAGCTGTCAATTAATTGAATAAATATTTATAGCGTGAGTTCTAATAACGATATTATGTCGTCGGCGACTAATCTAAAGACTATCTGTTGAAATGAGTTGCTAATTTGCTGTTTGTTATGTTACTATGGTTTTATAGAGATTCGTTTGGCAACCAGATGTTTCTCATTTCGATTTCAATAGCTGAAATAGTAGTCATTTTCTTCGAGAAATTTATAGTATTGGGTAAGTAAAAGGAGTCGTATAGTCGTTCTTTTCTTATACTGAGTATCTTCCACAAGAAACATGAAAGACGAAAGTTTCCGACATGTATCAAAACTTCTCCCCCTTATAAAAACGATAACGATTATATTGTAATGTAATAGAATACTCCCCTTTCTTACCGACCTCTAGACATTCGACCTTTGTTCGCCCGAAACGCGCGTCTTGTACGTTCCGTTGCGTCCTTCCTTACTTACCTATTGATTTCTGGAAAGCCATTATTATATTCAGCATTGATTACTTTGGTTTCCTTTGTTAGATTTCTATTGTTCGTGCTTTATTTATATAGACGTTATATTCTCTTTTAATATTTGTAATCTGTTCTCAAGGCGGGTAGCTTAGATCTTTTTGTTTCGCAATACCTACGTGGATTTGGATAGCCTTACGCTATTGCCTAACTTGTTGAATACGAACCATGCAGTCAATTGCAAGATTTTTGGACATCCTCCAAGAGGCCGGTGAAATTTTACAGCATCTGCATGCTGATTTGGTGTGAATGCAAAACAGGCTGATAGAAAATTGTTTTTTTTTTGCCATTGGCGAAAAATGTTAGTCTACCCCTTGATTATCTTTTTTGTCTATATTGTATTTGCCTAGAATACTAAAATTCTTTAAATATCTATTTTTAATCAATCCTTGAAACTAGTTAGTAACCGTTGAGATAACTCGCCGGTTCGTTATCGGCCATTCACCGCCTGCTCACGTAACTGACTTGATTGCAATTATTTGAAAATCGTGGGAATATTGATTTTATCTTTGGCACTCGGCACGATAATCACATCTCAAAATCCACTGGATAAGGTTCAATTCTCTCGATCGGTTTGATCGTTGATTGATAAGTCGTCAAGCCTGTTAGCATTGCTCAATAAGGGCCAGGGCTCAGCTAGTTCTTACGAGGATTAGTTGACATGAAAGAAGTCGATAGGTTGTTGACCTGTGACTGCATACTTGTCGACTGTTTCAACACAAATACTAAAAACATGGTCAGTTATTATTGAACCATCAAAGTAGGTAATTATTTCTATTCATGTCACAGTAGTCAGTGCCTTCATTCTCAAGGTAAATTCAATTATGTAGACATCAAGCCTTTCAGCTGGTGCTTAGCTACAAGTAGCTACTCAATATCTGGGTTGTCGAGTTCTACTTTGTCTGATTCAGGATAGATGAAAGTTATTTTCTGATTTCGTTTTCAACAGACCAATTCTGTCTTTACACCTTTGAAATAAAACTTTTTAAACTTTCGCGATTTGTTCACATAATTTTATTAATCAATGATTATTTATCCGGTATTTACCATGTACCTTGTGTTAGCTTTTGAATTGACCTTAATAACATATGATGATTTCTATAAGGACCGGCATTTAAAAAATAGTATAAATATTTCAATTTAATCCTAAAACTAAACTGTTAACTTTATTTTGTGTATATTCGTATGGTAGAGCGAACTCGCTAAGTATACTTCTCATTAATCGTGAATAAGTCAAAAGTGTTCTACTAGGTATTCCAAAATCATCGCTAACCATACTTTAGTAATGATTTTTCATATGGATGAAATAAGTCATTCCACCTCACGTTCAAAAGATATTTTCTTACCGAAAGTAAAAGTTCACTTTCGGCATCTCGCTCAGATGAAAGTAATCCAACTGACTAGTTTGTATTAGTTTCGCTCTCGGCACTCTACTGCCATTCTCAAATGCAACATCGCGATCAGTTCGACCCAAAACCTTCCAAAGAACAATTATTATTGTGGATCTGGAGCTTTGTCTCTACTGATCAAGAATTTGGTGTGAATGGTGTGATCCACCAGATTATATTTAATCTTTTTGGTGGATGGTCGCCGCTTGGCAACAGCTAGTGGATGTGCAAAAAAGCGAAATTCAGGCTTGATTGCGTAGGTTCAAGAGAAAGTTATCGCGGTATCGCCCGCGCGTGCTTTCGCAGATTTACGCATTGGTGACGTGCATTGCGAAATACCTTTAAAATTGTAACTGGTAATGTGTTTTAGGTAAGTATTTGCATGTTTCGTTCTTGCAAATGAAGTTAAAGCGAATGACGTCTGCATTAATTACCTAGCATTTCTATCACGCATTGCGTGAGCTAGTATGTTTTACTCGCACCAAAGTGTTAAAATATCTTCTTATATGCCGCCGCTCTTAATAAATTTTATTGGTCCTAAGTCCTGACATTTGTTCGGTGCGTTGAATTACAGCGCGTGCATCTAGCTAATGAAAGTTTGAATTGGATCGCTTCCTTCAGTTTCGAGGTCACAGCGCCAAACTTTTAAAGATCTCGCACTCATTCATTGAAAGAGAAATTGGTGTCATCGCTGAATCTGTACGCTGTATCCGCTGGACCGTGCGCCCTGTGTCGAAGTAAAAGTGTTCCAAAAAAATTTACGTCGCGAAATTACATTGCGATTTCGCCGCAACGAGGTCGCGGATGTGGGTCGAGTAACAGCTATCTGTTAGATTTGATAGTTTAGTTACATTTGGGATATGACAATCAAAAGCTGGTTCACGGTCATTGAAATTTTCGGCGTCGTTAGCTCTGGTTATTGCTGTAATTTCGCGTGTAGTGGTTACACGTGGCTGGCACAGGCGTGATTCACTCATTTCATGCCTCGGACCTTGAAGCCTCTTATACCACCTTGTTTAAGCCTGATTTTTTTTACCTGAGCTCTATCTTTAGCGCGCATAGAATACATAGACTGCTGTAGATAAATGCACTTCTAAACCTAAACCCATTCGCACGTAAATATCACGAGGCTTGCGATGACTCTTAAAAATATATTGTTATATCTTGTTCAGAGATTAACCAAGGCATTGAACTTGATTTTGGAACTTTCCTGTTTGTCCGTGCCCCGAAGATAACCTTCAGCGCATAATAGAAATTACGATTGGTGTTGTCCACCTTTCGACCTTCTTTAATGATAAAATTTTAAAAATACAGGCCTTTTTTATAATAAACTAGCGCCCCGCGGATTAGCTCGCGTGGAAATTTCTGAAATTTATTGCATAGTCCCTAGGGGTAATTTTGTAAAAATAAAATACGTATATTATTATTTACTTTACAGTTTATTTATACCGAGTTTTGAGTGAATCGAACCAAGGAATATTGATTTTCCATAGAAACTTTACCACTCTTTTTAACCACCTCAGAGGTTAAATTAGATAAACCTTTGTGTTATTCGAGAAACTAAACGTATGCAGATAGCATACCAAATTTCATCTTAATCAGTTAAGGAGTTACGGAGTTTCGTGGTAACAAACATTCATTAATGATATTAGTAAGACAAAAATCGGATCCTCACATTATAGGTAGTTTAGTTGAAGAAAAACGAGAAACAAATGCTATTATAGATGTCACCATAATTAAGTGTAGTTTATAATGTGCAGTTGTTGAAAACGAGAGAACTTGTAAAATAACCAACAAAATTAAGGATTATCCTACTAATATTATTAAGCCGAATGTTCGTGAAATGTAAACGCATCAACGCATGATTTCGAGAAAATGAAAATGAAAAAAATTCAAATTTCAAGTTTTTACGTAGGTTGCATTACACCATAGTTTGTAAGCACACGGGTGAATTTAGTCTACCATGTAGTGCACTTAATTCACTAGGTATCACCTGAGTGAATAGGGTGAATCAAGTCTACAAAAAGTGTACCTAGTCCACCCGGGTGAATTAAGTATACCGTCCCGTAAATTTTATTTTGCTACCTAAGATCTCCAAAACTACTGAACAGATCAAGATGAAATTTGGCGTACATTTAAAACATAGTCTAACTTACGAGTAGATACTTATTGTTCTACACCGAAAATACGCGTGCACAGCCGCGGGCAGAAGCTAGTTATTAACCCCCGACGCAAAAAGAGAGGGCTGTTATAAGTTTAACGTGTCGGTCTGTGTATCTGTGTACCTGTCTGTGGTATCGTAGCTCCCAAATGGATGAACCGATTTTCGTTTAGTATTTTTGTATCATAGATTATTTTAATCCTTGTGTTCTTAGCCATGTTTCATGAAAATCTGTCGGGGAGGTTTTTTAAATTTTAAATTTTGTTCTTGTAAAAAAATTAATACTATCCATCGTAATACGAGTTTTATAAATTCGAAAGTCATTCTACCTCTCAGTTACCTTTTCACACCTCATCGGCTGAACGGGTATTGATGAATTTTCGAGGAGGTAAAGGGTATCGGGGAATTATTAATAGGCTACTTTTTCCTCATAAAAAAGCAGGCGGATTCGCGGGCAGCAGCTAGTAAGTAAATGTTTAAAAGCCATTTATTTTACTTGTCGAGTTTTCCATATTTCATAATGTTTACTTATCAAAACACTTTTAAAAGGTCGAGGATGTATTGTACCCATATACACCACCTTTCCGACCTTTTGTGTCTTTTAAGAGTTATGTTTTTAAGAGTTACGTTTTTAAGTCTCCACTTTGGTCTTCACGATCACCCACACCTATTAACTCACAGTAGTTGTTTGTTCATTTGGTTTATCAAGTCATCGTAAGCGTATGAAACATCGTCACACACACACTAATTTTATAATTTTCGCATTTATAATTAATGTTTTGATGTTTGTTACTTCACCACGCCAAAACTACTGAACGTTTCGAGCTGAAACTTTGCATAGATGTAGTTCTACACCTGCATTAACATAATAGGCTATTTTTATCCAGGAAAAAGAGTGGAAAGCCGAGGACACAACCCAGTTTATCGTAAAATTTCAAAAGTGATTTTATGTTCAGTTATTGACCTTTATTCAGCAGGGGGAAGAGAACGTGAATTAAAAAAAATGTTGTAGTAAGTACTTAAATCTATTTAAACAACAAACAACCCTTGGTTGACCTACAAACAAAACTGTTTTACTGTCATTTTTCTTGAAAGGAACTTGAACGTAGTTAAAAACATATTATTACTACAAAAAAAACAAACCAAATTAAAACTAGGATTTACACTCAAATCAATTTCCGAGTGCTTGATCGTTAAATTGTTAATATTTTCTTTTCGCGTACAGCACGTTTCGCAGCACTAGGCAGTTTAAGACAAGTTAAGTAATCTCCTTAGGCCTTAAACGTTTTAAAGCGTTTATATCCTGCAACTCTTTAAGGAAGCCAGCATAACCAGAAATGTGATGGGGCACTCACTCACACCTGTTTAATTTTATTTTCCTTCGGAAGGCTCGTTTGTCGGAAGAAGATGCTGAGTTGTTTTACCAGGACAGGATTTTGCACCTGAGTAATGTTTGTTTATCTCTAGTACCTAGTGCTAAACCTCTGTCGGTCTTGGTTTTATTTGTCTGTGGTTGTCTGTATGCGCTTGTGGTTTTATAGCCTCTTATGTTTCGTTTTGAGTTTAATGTGGTTACAGTTCATGGATTCCTTCGTCCTTGAACGAGGTCTCTGCGATGGAATGAAAGGGTAGATTCAACTACAAAATTACAATAAAACTGGCAGTTTCGTTTCTTCTTCATTCTTAAAGTAAGGGCCATAAAACGACGACGTCGACTGAATGTACAGGATCTGCTCATTTAGTTTTCATTCTGCAAACTGCAAAGTGTTTAAACTTGTGTGGTAAGATTTCACCAGTTGTATGTAAATCGCTTCTGTATAATCGCACCGGGTGTTCGTTTATTGGTGACTTTTTATTTTCTCTGAAGTGAAGACTTTCACTTTACAGGACAAGATTCAATATTTATTCCGATTTCGAGATTTACGCAATAGTTTTATCTTCTGGTTCTTTTCCATCAGTAGATATCTTGTAAGATACGATCCTTTCCTTCTCTTATTAGCTCTATCATCGTCAAATCCTTTAATTTAATTTATCTGTATAAATCATCGATACATATCGATAAATTGATTTGCTTTCAAAGACATTTGTTTACGCCTGTTAAATGATTATACCTAGGGTAGCGTTTCATTTCTTCATTTACACGTTCCACTTTGTTCAATGAGTGAGGTGAGCAGTGTCAAACTGGTATCTACCGCTGATTCGTTCGCGACCTTGCCTGGTACACCACACAACCTATGTATGTACACAAGCTTGGAACCTATTAAGATTTTAATGGCTACCCTACATCCTTTTTATGACCAAAGGCCTAGGGCGAGAAATTTTCGTAGTTTTTGTAATATTGTGATTTAATTAAAACTTGTAGTCAACAAGTTTGTAAAAATATGTTTGAACCTGTCAGTTGTTGTTGGTCCCCTTTGTATGAATGTTTAGGTAGGCCAGTAGGCTCAAGGGGTTTGACCTGCGCGCTATCTGCAATGGCTTTGCACCTAGCTCCGAGAGATCAACAATGTCAAGGTGTTGTTATGTCAGTGTTGCGCAATGATTTACGAATTATCTGGCATCGCAGTCGCACCGACTCGCCTATTCCTCGACTATATCTCTAAGGTTTGAATAATACGATAGCTAACTCATAGAAGCTGAACATATTCGTAATAATAACAAAGGCGTTCAGCCATGTGAGACAAGGCATTGTAATTAGATTGGTATAGCCGTACTACTTGAATTCGGTTTAATTATCGTTAATTCATCAAAGTAATTGTTCGGACTTGTTTTATATTTTTTTCTGTTATGCTTTTGATTATTTCATGTTGTTCAATTCGGCATTTCAATTCTTTATTATAGCACCTGCGTGTAGATATTCTTGAAACCCGTATTTGTTTATAAATCTGTTGTTTTTCTTTAATTTTAGTCATGTAGAGAGCAAATACCAGAAAGTGTCTCCCTCTGTGGTCTTATAATGTGTGCTTGGGACAATAAGTTAGGATATCTAGACAGCTGGGCAGCGCGCTCCGGGGCGTCGTCTGTCAGAACTTGGTTTATGCTGGCACACCTACTCCGAAGATTACCTTCGCACGACTGTCAACTCCGCTGAGTTATTAGCTTTAATATGACTTGTTTTATTTCGGTGAACCTTTTGAGGTTTCGATTTCAGTTCATTACATACTAAATCGTTTTTGAATCTGTCTTGTTCTCTGTTTAAAATGATTTGTGCGTTTCTCGCAATTATGGTCTGGCAAGTGGTATCAATTATTCGCCAGTGGTCTGTCGTTGAACTTTTAATTTATTACAATGCAAATCTCAGTATTGCCTTCGAATGATAATTACTGCTGGAGTACTTATCTCTTGATATAAATCATTTGTCTGGTGGACATTTAGCTGCTGTTTGAAATTAATACACGCGTTAAGTTGAATTTGATTTGCAAATAGGGTGTAGCGTACTTGTAGTCACGCAAATATGCCTGCAGTTATTAACTATCATTGGACCAGCCTTATGGGCCGAGCTCAATTAAAATAACTGGAATTTGCTCCTAGGAATCTGCACCGGCCAAATCGCTTTTAATTTAAAATGTTAATGTATTCTTAATAAAACATGTTCTCTGGTAAGATGATTTACTCATTGTAATAAGAGGCTATTAAAAGGATGAGATTCGATTTTAAATTCCACGTATTTATCGTATTTTTTTCCTAACATTTAAAGCCTTTTAAATTGCTATGAATGACGGGACCTGAATGAAAGCTGTGAGTTCAAATCTGATCAATCACTAAGTTAAAACTGGTATTTAATAACAGGTTGAGTCTACCTAATTGAATTAAAAAAACCAGTCGCTTACTGTTCGTTCATGCTTTCAATAAATGTGATAGTTTATTAATAATATTGATTTTTAAACTCTTGTTTTCATAATGTAAGGTATTCATTTCATTGTATTGTGGAAATACCTTAATGATCTAGTTATGAACTTTTCTATGACCAAGGTTTACAATAACTTAAGTACGAACAATCAGGTTCTAGATAGTTACTTTGTCTGTTGTAGTGTCTAGTTGTTTTCTTTCTGTCGTGCCTTACTCATTAAATCAACCGTCGATATCTAGACTAGGTCTAGGCTCGCACTGATTTACAATAATGTGTCTTGGTGCTCCAGAGTCTACATTACGTTTTATTCGGTGCATGCGAATATATGCCTTGTGGCATTAAGTCTGCTTTGAACTGAAGATTAATGTCGAGTGCACAGTGTCATCGTGAACAGGTATCAGCTCACTTACCTTGACCGCGCACGTTGTCCTCTCACTTAAACTAGAATTCTGTGATCAGACGTTTTCGATGCGCGTGCGACTCTAACGAACGTCGTTCTCTATGACTTATGTTCCTCGATCACGACACTAATGCTATAAGTACTTAGCTAGAGTCTGCCTACTTAGAGATGATACTGAAAAAACGCTAAGAACAGTTTTTTTTATCGAACACACTCCACTATTTAGCGTTTTCTCCAATTTTGGACGCGTAAAATGGGAAACCAAGACCTCATTCTACGGATCTTCTTGGTAAATTTTTTCGCTTGATGTTCCAAATTCAAAACCAAATCATCGACAATTTGTTTTGTAGAAGTCATGTCATAAATGTAAATACCTATAGAGAAAAAGAGAAATACAATATACCATATAAAAGTTGGCTTTTACTGGAAATATTATTTCTAACCTCAACATTCTATAGCCAGAATGTACCTCTCCTTACTGCCCCGTCCAATAAATCCAACCTGTATTACTTATCCTGGGTATATTTACTTCTAATGTTAGGTATCCGTTTAATCAATGTTTGTTTATAATTATAATGATTCATTGATCCATTATGATGATGATGCTTGACCATAACTTTTCAAGAGTTCCATTTTTCCGTTCACAAAAGCATATAACATTCAGGGTTCATGTCAAGTTTTTCTCTTTTGAATTTCAAAACACATGCATGAGTCTGCGAGTTTGTTCCCGAAAACATGATTTTGTGTCGTTTTGTTATGTATTTTTATTCTGATGAGATGAGTTGTGATGTGGGTTGACGCTAACGTATTCTCCTTCATTTTGTAATGTCACTGAATCACAAGAGAGCTGAGCAACTTTTTTGTTTCATGGGTTTATTCCGTCATACATATTGGCTGATTCGAATATATCGTCGTTTTATGGGCTGTTGTGTTCGGTTTTTATTTAATGTACCCATGCCAATAGATGGTACATGTGAATAATTCTGATTCATTGGCGCAATCACGGAGAGATTAAAGTCATGTGCTCCTCCGTTGTTTGTTCTCTGTGGTTCTCTGCCTCTGATTTGCTTTTGCTAGAGTTGTAGAGCTATGGTTGTGCTGCATAAACTTCGCCCAAGCGTTGCGTGTACGTGTACAGAAAATTGAATTCCTTGTGATAAACTGGTAGGTATCTTTTTAAAATATTTTTTTTATGATCGTATTAATTATGAATTGTTCGTAATAATTATGAATTTGAAAGCGACTCAAACAAAATAAATCTCTTTCTGATTAATTCAGACTTTCATGTCAGAACGTCGGAGTGGGTATTTAAACGCGGCACTGCATGCCATAAAGCATAATTTATGAAATTGGCCGCGTATCAAAGAAACTTAATTTTTCTGGGATCATGATATTTCGCGCGCAGGTCAAGCGAGCTCGTGTCGTGACATTTGCGATAAATGTGACGTCTGCGAGTGCGCCTGGTGGTCGGTAACCTGCTCCACGAGTAGTCTATTTGCCCCGTCCCGTTATCACGGGAGCGATAGCGAGCAGCTCGATAACTCGACCATTGCACAAGTCGCCGCTTATCTCGGAATGCAGTATACAATGCGCTTCTCATATCGTCAGTCGTGAAAAAGTCGATTAGCTCACCCTCGAAACGATTGTTGGAATAGTTCCTCCAGGAACTGGCGAGTGCAGCTCACGGCGCGTCGGCCGGCGGTGTCGCCAGTGGTCATCGGCCCCCATCGGTGAGTTTCGCAAGTCCAGTTAACCGTATGAGTCGATCACATTAATATTCTGCGGTAGCTGTTATTGCGAACCTAGCGTTTGCCTCTTCTTAGGCACGTACTTAGGCGGGTATTACGATTGCAATCGTGCGATAAGCATTTCACTCGGTTAACGTGACACTTGAGCGCGTGAGTTTATAAATAGGAGCTTGGAGCTTAAAAAAGGTCTTAGAAAAGACAAAAGACATTCCTCGGCGTCGAGACGGGAGGGAATCCACGGTGAAGGGCGGTGCGCAGACGGCTTTCATCGTGTGTAAATGCGTGCGGTACAAAAAATGGATAGACGACCAATAAAAATCCCGTGTGGGGAGCAGCCGAGGGGCGGGCGAAGCGGGTGCAGCGCAGCTACAACGAGTAATTGCATGTGCAGTCGGTCTCCGCCGCGCTGGGTGCGCGCACGCAGCCTCCTCATCCCCGAGCAGCCTCTCTGTGCACAACTCCCACACGAAATATGCGCACGACTCGCTGTAGCCATTTTGACTCTATCCCGTTTTCGCCATCGTCGAGTACTTCTCGGTTCCGTTACCCGGAAGCTCCAGCGTCGTAAAGCTCGCGTGCTTTCTGTTTCCGCTCGGGCGGTCACCGCGGATTAGGGGTTGAGACAAGCGCCTAGTCGCATAGTCAGTAGCGTTCGGATCATGACGTGAGTTGCAACTTTTGCAAGGGGAATATGAAAATGTAAGGTAGATATTTGATGATGTTTTTGTATTGTCGTAGGGCGAGCGCGGAGGCGAAGGTACAGGCAGCGGGCGGGGAGGCGGGCGCCCCGAGCCCGGAGGACGCCATGAAGGGAGTGGAGGCCACGGCCGAGGAGCAGGAGCGCCTGGCGACCGGCAACAACAATGGCTCGCTCGACTGCAAGCTGCCGCGCGCCCAGAAGCGCCGCGGCACCTTCCATTCCACGCACTTCTTCATGCTGGTCTTCCTCTCCGGATGGGTTCTCCAGGGCATGTTCCTTACCTATTTCGTGAGCGTCACGACAACAGTCGAGAAGCTGTATCGAGTGGAGTCTAAGACAACGGGGACGTTGCTAGCCGCGACGGAGATCGGTCAGATATGCACGGCGTTGTTTCTGACGTACTTGGCCGGCACGGGGCACCGGCCGCGGTGGATCGGATGCATGATGTTGGTGCTGGCTGTCGGCGTCATCGGCTGCGTGTTACCCCACCTTATGTATGGAATGACATTGCTAGACTCTCACGTAGAGAACCACGCTCCAGGTGCAGCCCCTACTTGCCACACTTATACCAACACCACGATAGAGTGCGATGCGACGACGATCAAGAGCAACGCTAAGCGTTCAGAGATCACTGCCATTGTCATCCCGTGGCTGTTCTTCTGTCTCCTCGTCGTGGGCGTGGGACAGACCGGCATCGCGACGTTGGGGATACCGTACGTGGACGACAACGTCGGCAGCAGGCAGTCGCCGTTATACATGGGTGAGTCACGTAATAAATTAGCTATTGGCCTAAAACACTGGAGAATTCTGATTGCGGTCGTCAATCGATGACGCCTTATTTAACTTGTAAACCTAGGTTTCTACCTAGTCAAGCAAGCCCTTAGCCTAACTATGAAAATTTTCAGCAAATTCCCCTTTATTTTCCCAGACAGATTAACATTTTTAAGGTGACGAGCGCAGTGATCGTTATACTGTCATTTTAAAAAGTACTAAATCAACCTAACCCTCCCACTGCCCGCCTCCGAAGTCACTCTGCCGTCTCTGTGTCTTGCGTAATTAACTAGGACTATTTGTGCCGGCAAAAATATATTTAATTAATAGTTATGCTCGTGCATCCTGCACTTACGACTATACTCCGCAATCTGCATTTACTTTTAAATAGTTTTACATTACACGCTAGACTAGACACTAGCTAGAATAAACCTCATCGTTAATTTTCTATTGAATATTAGGTATTCGTTGGAATTATTTTTATTTTCTTTTTATGGACAGTTCAAATTAATTACTGTTTCCGAGAACAGAATGCAATACCATGCGCACTAAATGAAAAACGCCAAATGCAATTATCTGATTACATATCTTTGACTTCGCCGAAATTCGCCGTCATCTGTGCAAAAAGAAACTGTTCGTTTAAGGCGAAACATGGGGTTATGTTGTTGTTAATAACACGCAGAAGTACATATCGATCGAAGGCGCAAAAAGTTCAATTGTTGTTTGGGCGGTGTTGAGTACAGTTACATGGAAAAGCGGTTCAGCGAGTTTCAAGATATTCCGCTTCCGAATCGTGTGTTGAACCAGCATCAGTTTTTTTGCTGACATGTACTGAGCTAAATGTAGATGATTTTAAAGTTTGCACTTTTTTTTAATTTTATTTAATTACTTATATCATTATTTTGAGTAACTATTCTGAACACCTAGTGACGTTAATTTAAAAAAATGCCATTTTTAAAAATTGATGCTATTTAAAAAAAATACGTAATCCACGACGAGTTTATTTGAAACAAGGGTATTACAAATATCAGGCTTGGTTATCACACACGAACACTCAATCAATTCCTTTCAAATAAAAAAGTGATACTTTACTTACTAGTAAATCAAAATCGGTTCATCTCTATGGCGGTTACAGTTACGAACGACTGACAAACACACGCTTCACAAGACACGAAACTTATAAACATTCCTCTGTTTTCGTCGGGGGTTAAATAAATAAAATGTTTATTAATTGAGACAAATTTCTGTTCGCTATTTTATTAACGAAATTAAAGCTAACGGGGTTAGTACTTAATATTTAAGCACGGATTTAGAACTCTGAATGAGCTGATACATCAGAGGATAATCATATTTGGTAGATTAGCATTTAGGATGCTGTTGCTGCTTCCGCTGGTTAAAAACGTTGAATGTGATTGTACTTGTAGAGCCAACAGCATGTTAGTTACTTGCGCATTGTTTTGTCTGGACTCCAGTCGATTTCGTATCTAATGCGTTCGCTGCACAATAATATCGATATGTTACGATTAGATTTCAACGGACTACACGATTTTATTCACAGACTAAATAACAAATAGTATGGTCTAGGTTAAACATTATTCCGTCCTCTTTAAAAAGTAACTATAAGACTATTTTCTATCTATCTATCTATCTATCTATAAGAACCCATTTTCAATCAATTATTTTCATATGAGTCTCAGTGTGAAGTCTTGACGTTTACACGCACTACTCCTGCTAAGATAACTCTTTCTTTCAAACTAGGCGTGCTCAAAATTCAACGAATTGACAACTGTTCTCTACTATTTCACTAAGTCGATTAAAAACAGACATAAATGTCCAAACATATAGAGACACATAGGTCAAATTGCGCCCACAGCAGCCAGTCTCAACGGAGAGTAGCCGTGCGCAGCATAGTGCACAATTGTGTACGCAAACACCTATGCACTCCCTATTCTTTCACTGTCATAATCTATAGTCATGAATATGGTTCAAAGCAGGGTACTATGAACTGAACACTGGTGTGGAAAAATTTGCAAGGCCTACATAATTTGCCAGCGTGCTAAAAACAAACGATGACCTAAATAGGGCCATTGCTCCTTCGATTGTTCGCCACTCATGCTAGAATTAGGTCGCTCTGTCATTGATAGGTAATAATAAACTTCGTTATCGGGGTTATACAGTTCCACGTATAACGAATATAATGTAGTTGGAACATGCATTCACCAAGTGTTTATTGAATATAGATACAGAAGTCATCAAAGTCAAATATTTGCGAGTAAATGTTTAAGTCCATAGGGCATTTGATAAATTCGTGTTTATTGAGTGATTAGCGTACCTACTAAAAATAACTCGAGCAAGTGATCTTAATTTTTTTACGCATTCACTGCAGATTCAAGGACCTGCAGATGGACATGTGTGTTTTGGGGCATGAACGTGTTAGTCTAATTCGATATTCCTAGCAAGACAAACAGAAATAACAATTTAATTGGTAAATGATCAGATAGCTAACATTACCATTCAAAATATGAGTAATAAAATAATACGACAATTCACACAGTATCATCTAGCCTGCACATTTGGATACTACCTACAGTGCAAATAATATAAATAGACCTAGTAGTTTTCAATATAGTAAGTAGATATATTCTACTAACCTACGCCAAGTTATCTCTGTATGTCATCTTTGCAGAATAGTAAATGCTAATAGAAGGTTATCATTATCAACAAGTAAAATTTATGTGTGATGCGTTTTATTAACATAAGATTCGTATTTGCCACTTTGTTGAAGCTATGTGTACTGTCTACTTGCTAATGGCTAATACGGCTATAGAACTTCTGTTTTCTGTAAGATTTGCATAATATGGTATCAATGTCGCGTACTCATGGTGCTGTTTTTAATACTATGCCTACAACTTTAAAAAGTTTTATTCTTGTACTCTTTCTCTCAAAAATTATGTGCGCTAGTGAAAAAGCAAGCTTTTACATAACAATTAGCCTGGTGTATCCTGCTGGAAAAAGACCCCCTCCAAGCTTTTGTACAATCCAAGATAAAATAAAGATTGTGAGAATATGCGAATTTTCCAGAAAATGTGCCGAAGACGCCTCGTTCACGTTCTATTGCCCTAGTCGCCTCAAGAAATCGTCTTATCTGTATTGAACAAGCTTCAATTGTAGCAAGATTCACATTAAAGCGGCCTCGTCCAGAAATTCCTTCGATTATGAGTTGCATATCTCGGATGCACTTGCTATTTCAGTCTCCAAGTGTGTCAGTGGGGCGTGCCGTCTCGGCGACAATTTGAACCGTTTCAGTTTGTTGCCACATCGGCTCCTTGCTCTTTATTGCCCCAATTTTGACTTGTCAGTCTTCACCGGATGCGGTCGTTACATGCTTAGCTTCGAGATTATCTCTTAAAATGGACTTGCATGTGTTCTGTTCCCTCAGTATGAAACTGCATGTTCCAAGTTTTATACACTATCATCCTGTCCGGGAAAGCTAGAAATTGCCAAGACTTCAAACAACATGCATGCATGTATTTTGAAATCCGGAGCCGAATCATTGGCAAGATATAAATAAATAAATAAAAATATTTTATTTCGAATATCAATTGATCCATATTTTGTTAGTAACATGATTATAGAAAAAACTTAAAATTATGGTTAGTAACAAATAATCACACACACTAATTTAATTAGGTACAATATAATATATAGGGTAATAGGTGAAATATGACATTAACATATTTCACCTATTACCCTACGCACAAAACATATCCATATAGGAGAGGGGAACCTATCGGCAATAGTTCTCAGGATGCTATTTGTGCTGTCCCGGATTCTGCGCATCAGGGAGGCGGTCTTTTTGCGGAGAATCGCTGTAAATCCATCTACTTGGTACTCCGCAAACATCCCTGACGCACTGCAGTAGCGGGGCAGCCCCAACATCATCCTGAAAATATTGTTGTATTGTATACGCAGGGTCTCCAGCGGTTTTTTGGCATGCCGAACCCATAGGTTTCCCGTGTAGAAGCATTGGCAGTAAGCCTTAAAAAGGGTTATCTTGACCTCTTCGCTACAACGGGAGAACCTACGAATCAACATATTGCCTCGAACCGCCAGAGCCCTGCGCTCCCTCTCTATGTCCACATTGTCTTTAAGGTCTTCGGCGACATGATGTCCCAGATATTTAAAGGACGTAACCCTTTTGATGTCCATACCTTCAAGGTTAATGCTGGGAAAGCTTTCAGCATGATTGCCGACGGCCTTAAAAACAATGTGTTCACATTTCTTATGGTTATAGCGGAGTCCATGAGAAGCAGCATATTTAGCGCACACTTTTAACATAGCATCGACCGAGCCCGCAGTCGGTCCCAGCAGCACCATGTCATCCGCGTATGATATGACAAAATTTTTAACCAAATATTACAATATAAAATTGTTTATACATGTCGTTTTTCAAACATTAAGTTTTGTTCTATAAAATATCTTTAGATCCATCAGTTAAATCTGACATGAATAGCATTATGAATGTTTCTGGAACGTCTGGAGTCTTGCCAAATTATGTTTTTATTTGACCTATCAGTTTTCTGAGTTGCGTAGTATTTTTTATCGTAAATATTTTTTGGTTTATAAATTCGATTTTCAGGTTTTGCCAGGGCAGCATTTCTAAAATTTGATATGGAATTAATCTAATAAACCTGCGGTATTTGTAATAATGTATTATCTAAGGTTCATAATACAATTACAGTGTCAATAACGACCCTAATACGGTGAATCCCGTCAGTGCACCTAGCACATGCTAAAGTCTCTCGCCAGATATTGTCAGCATAGTAATTTGATTACATTGTGCAGACTTGTTCCGCTCCACTCTAACCTACCTACACTTATGCAATATTTTTGCGATTGAGCTATCAAATTGCAGTGTAACGTAACCACGCGATAGTTGTCATAGGTCAGTCCGTTCGCAATCTTGCCAGATTAGATTACAAATGAAAGCGAGATTAGATATCTACTCGCGTTTGATTATTTCAATTATCAATTTCACTTTTCATTGTGTTATGTTCGCTGTTTCCCTCAGATTTTGTACTGAGCGAAAGTATTTTGATAAGCGACCTACATACATCGCTGTATGAATACTTGATAATGAATAGAAACGTGGTTGTTTCAGGTCATGCATTATCTTGGGCGGGTATTCAGATCCCTCGTGTAAAACTGAATTGATTATGATTGTTTGGACAGGTGGTTTCTGAGAAGCGACTCTCGGCGTCTATTCCTATTCATTATGTTTCCGCGTAGAAATTAGTCATACATCTGAAACATGCAACAGGACAATGGGAGCGTTGACCACCTCGATCTGTTTCTGGTTTTGTTCAGAACATCATTCTCCACTCCAAGTTAAAGATGAGTTAGCTATATAAATTTCCAGACAAAAATTGTATGTTTCTTTCAAAGCAAAACCACATCTGCGATTGTCTCTTTTGGAATGTTATTATTCCCTTTTACATTATGTTGATGAGATATCTCTACCTACTTTGTTTTTCATTAGCATTATTAATTTACGAAGAGCACTTCTTATACTTGATTAAGCATATGCGTGTGTGTGTGAATTTAATTATTCATCTCTATTAGGTGTAAGTATCAATAGCGATTGTGGCTGCCTGTTACGGACGACCTTATTTACCGCAGTGGACTCGCAAGGTTATCTCTTTGAGCCCTGCTGCCTTTCATATCGCTATTTATTTGTTTTTCCCTCGTCAGTAATAGAACAAAACGATTCGTCTATAAAAAGAGAATGCAATGAAGCTCATGTTATCTGAACGAGGTGACTCTGGCTGACTGACCGAAGTGACTCTGGCTGAATGAGCGAGGTGACTCTGGCTGAATGAGCGAGGTGACTCTGGCTGACTGACCGAGGTGGTCGCGGCGTAGGAAACGGCTCCACCATATCAGCCCGTGGATGTTGTAAGAGTCGACTAAGGGACTCTACCAAAGGAAGGGTAGCACCTTCTGTGATCACCAATCTGCCTACCAAGCGTGGTTATTATGGCAATACCCCATTGCTTGGTGGCATGGCATTGGCATGTTAAGCGCTGGACGTATTACGGTTTTAGAAATTTATTTCTCAAAAGAATATATTATTTATTTATTTATTTATATATTTATTGCATTCATGTCCATTATAAGGTGTTAACATTTTTAGGTAGAATCTACATGAACCCTGTAAGGGCGTTGCAACATTCTAAGTTAGAGTTCTTAAGTAAGTACAAATAAATGGTCTACAATTTTACATTATTAATTTAGTTCACAAGCATATGTTAGTTAAGATACAGAAGAGGATTCACAATTCATCACCTATAAGTAGGTTTATCATAATTATTATGTCAGAAATATTAAAAATTTAATTAAAATGTATGTCAAAATAAAAATAAAATAAGATAAAAATTTTAAACATAATATGTCCATTTTAAGCAGATTATAAATGTCAAAATTCGTGTTAAACAATTATATAATACCCACTTATGTCATACAATGTATTATTAAAATCCAAGCTCTAATTAGACAGTTGTCATAAAATAGTCATAAAATAGTGATATTCCTACTATTTACTTTTAGAGGTTTTATCCTTAAGGAATTCATCCACTGTATAATAACATTTACGTATAAGTATTGATTTTAATCTTCTCTTAAAAATATTGTCAAGTTTTTCATTTTTTATGTCTGCAGGCAGTTTATTAAAAATAGTGACTAACCTAGATTCTGGGCTCTTACTTACTATTGTTAGGGTACTAGGTGGTTTTATTAGCATATTTCCGTGGCGTCTATTGTACTTATCATCTTGTTCCGATTTTGATTTAAATATGTGCCTGTTTTTTCTTACAAATAGCGATGCTTGCAGTATGTATATACATATACTATTATTATAGTATACTTATCACAGTTATCACAAATTTCTGTTATGGGTAGGGATGGGTTCTGTAGTTTTTATGACAATTACCTACCGTGCGATCAAGAGAGTAGCGCAGCATGGCCGAACCAAAGTGGGTGCATCGCGACTCGGCAAAAAGTTGCCATTTTGAAAAACGATCCTGACGAAGCCATTATTTATTACAAAAGCGAATAATGATAATAACGTATACTTTATTTCCACCCAACGAGGTGCACGCGAGACTCGCTCGTTTTTTGGCAAGCTTTGCGGTTGGTTCTGCGAAAGATTACATTCGGGAACTAAGTACCTGATTGTTTCTCGGTCAGTCACCCCTGCCTGCGGCTCTTTGTTGTTTTATTATGACCAAGTTGTTTATTATTGATATCTGGGACAGTTTATAATGACTTGCATCGTTCACGCACCTTAAAATTTCCGGGTTCCCGCTTCTGTTAATATACGTTTTTTATCCACCTATACTTAAAAATACTGGAGAAAAAATTATGGAAATGCATCTAGGGGTTGTCGGAGGCAAGTCGTAACCTTAAATATTCATGGTGTGTTTTTGACGTGACAACGTCTTATAATTCGATAGAGCCGGCTGCACGCACGAAAAAACATGACGTCATGCGGCGTTACCTCGTTCTGAGGCGTTCCATGTAAGGCTTGAAGTGCAAGCGAGAGCGCTCGACATCCGTCTCTCTCCTACTTGAGTGAGCGATGCGTCTGCGTGGACAGCTGCTATACTATAGTACATTTACATGTTTTGAGAATTCAGAAACATGACGTCATGCGGCGTTACCTCGTCATGTGGCGTTACCTCGTCATGCGGCGTTACCTCGCTCTGAGTTGTCACGTTCAACTATCGTCAGTAAACCGACTTTACAGACAACCAATTTTTGACTTGACAACGTCTTATAATTCGATAGAGCCGGCTGCACGCACAAAAAAACATGACGTCATGCGGCGTTACCTCGTCATGCGGCGTTACCTCGCTCTGAGGCGTTCCATGTAAGGCTTGAAGTGCAAGCGAGAGCGCTCGACATCCGTCTCTCTCCTACTTGAGTGAGCGATGCGTCTGCGTTGTCACGTTCAACTATCGTCAGTAAACCGACTTTACAGACAACCAATTTTTTATTGGGATGGTTTCGATGACGTTATGAAAATTCGCAACAAAGTCAGAGTCTACTTCAATTCAAAGGGGTTTGAAGATTTTGTCCATAACACCGGTCACCACTTTGCTTTTTTTTAATGAACTATGAAAGAAGACGCATAGGTATACAAATAAAAAAAAAGTTCTATAGCATAATGTCCTAAAGCGTCAGGCTTTTGACATATTCACGAAAAACAAATGTAGCAATAGTTATTTTCATGTGAATATCTCAGATTGTGCGCCGCGATTATAAAAACAAGGTGGTGTTAGGGCCACCCTCCATACAAAAATCTTCAACCCCTTTCCGCGAATTTCAGTGCGTCGTCATATCGATAAATTATCAGCAGGCTTAATATACGTCCAATGCCCTTAGTAAACCAATAAACTGCCAATTGCTGCAATATGAATTAGCGAAGCAATTGTTGACATGACAGCAGCAATTCCTCATGCAAGGAGGCTCAATAACCAAGTTCGTCGACCCTCAATTAGGGCCCTAGCCCTATTGAGGACTGCGGTCTCGGCGGGTCCGTCTCAATCTGCGCGTAATGATCATCCTTGCAAAGTCTTGCCTCACTGATTTTGCACGCCCATTTATCTTTATTACCTTTTGGATAGAGATGGTTATTTTTATAACAATATCCGTTATCATTATCACCTGCACATTGTTGGATTTTGACAAGTATAATGCGGATGTTCCGGCCGACTTCGTCTATAGCGGCTGTTAGTTTTATTCTGCTTCCTTATACAGAACTCGCCAATTTTTTGGGCTTGCCTATATTCTTGTGCGAAACGGTACCTAGCATCGAGGTCTTATCGTTATCATCATCATCATCATCATCAGCCCGTACCTATAGGTACGTCCAGGTTTACCTAGCGAAAATCCGGAACAGTTCTTCAGACTTATCCCTTTCTGCTTGGTTGTTTTGGTTGTGGTTCCATTCATTTCAAGAAAAGAATTGAATAGAATATAATTATTTATTCAGGTGAGAAACAACATTACATTTCGGTTAGAAGTACCATAAAGCCTATGTTAATTTAACTAGACACAGAGTTCTCACCTGGTTCAATAAGAAGGTATACTTAGTAGTTATTAGGTAGGTATACTAGTTATTTGTGGTGGACTAGAACCGCATTCACCCTGAAGATGTCCCTCGTTAAGGGATGAAACGTTTGTGTTCTTCCAACACAAATAAGGTTCCTAGTTTACCCGCTTACATCCGAAATGAATTCGTCAAACTACGATAGTTTTATAGTAAAACATTTAGATAACTAAGAATCAGATAGTTCTCTGTCACTCATGAAGCTCACACTCACAGATCTGTCGTCTTTGCGAGATTTACGCGTCGCAATCGCACGCAGCCCCAGCTCTGCGTGCAATAGAAAATGCATGCAGCTTACAAAACATGTTCAGATAACGTAATATTACTCGTATTTAACTTTGCGTGCGAGATGCTACAATGTCATATCATGTGTTGCTATAAATGTTACGATATGGTGATGACTTTTAGCTGAGGTTTTTGCTTTCATTTCTAAGTTTTACGACATTAGCTTTTATAGATAGCTAGCTGCAGCCCGTGTGATACCGGCTTAGAATATACACCACCCCAACTCTTCCCGCGGGTGTCGTAAGAGGCGACTAAGGGATATCCACCGGGGAAGGGCAGCAGCGCCCCTTGCAGAACAATACTACCACCGAACTGCGATCCTCGACCCGCATGCCCAGCGTAGGGATAACGGGCATCACCCCCAAGAGATAACAGTTAATAAGGCGCTGATCAGGGGGAGGCCTGCGTTCAGCAGTGGACTAATAGGCTGTTGAGGTGAGGTGAGGGGAGGGGAGGGGAGCTGCAGCCCGCGGCTTCGCGCGCGCTTTTCAAGTAGCCTATGTCCGTCCCCGGGATATTGTTTACCTTCCTGCCAAATTTCGTCAAGATCCTTTTAGCCGTTTAGGCGTGAAAAAGTCACAGACAGACAGACACATACTCGTAGATAGACAGACAGACAGAGTTACTTTCATCATCATCATCAGCCTATATTAGTCCACTGTTGGACATAGGCATCCCTAATGTGCGCCAGAGTTACTTTCGAATTTATAATATTAGTTTGGATTCTCAGGTTATGGTCAGTATGTTATTTAATTTAATCTTCCAAACGGGCTCATTTTTACCAGAAAGAATAATTTTTCAAAAATCACCGAATTTCTTGTAAATCAGAACTATAGATCTCCTTTCCATCAAAGACGTAGAGGCACTACTCGCACAGTGCTAATCACACAGAGACAATCAAACATTTTTAAAATAATGCCAAAACGAATAAGATTGTGAAATTCCTTTATATTTTTCACTGTTTTTAAAATTTAGCGGGACGAATAGTAATCCCTCGGGAATACAATTTATATTAACATACCAACTACTTGAAGTAACTTACTATCCTACTAATATTATAAAGTCGAAAGTTTGTGAAATCTGAATATTTGTTACCTAGGATCTCCAAAACTACAGAGTGGGGCCTAATACGAACTTTTTATTTACCATCTAAGTTCCAGGCAGTTCAGTTAACGGCCTAATACTGCCTTGTTCTATTTCGCAATATGAGGTAAGTACCTAATTCTGGCTGGATTCAAGCTGGCTTGCTACGCATACGTTGTCTATGGCCGGTTTTCAAGTTTCGCCAGTATCGTCACAATAGATAAATATTTATCTACTGTGGTATCGTGAAACGCCGCTGAATATTTTTCGGAATGTTACGGTTTCTTTTTCTAAACACATTATGTGAGAAAAATAAATTCATTTAAATAAAATGTGGATACAATCTATCAAACAATTAATGTTGTGTGTGTTAGGAGTTTCATAACCTTCAGTATGTAATTAAGTAGGTAGAGCTACTTATTATGATTTCTTAGTACATATGTTAAACAAAATGATAACGTTACTAGGTTTCCGAACGGAACGTTGCCCGTCGTTGTTGAATCATATCACCACAATGGCGGGAAGTTCCTCGTTTTTATCCACTTGAGAATTTAAAAGTGATCATATTCTGTGATAACTTTTAGTGTAGTGTAGAGCTTGTGAGTAATAGTTTAATTGGTGTTCAGTGTAGAATGGCGTATTTGAGATTTCGATATATAAGGTGGTGTTTTGTTTTAGTTAGGTAGGTACCTATTCAATGTACTAGGTATCTATTTACTATGCTTTTATTTATTTTGGTTCGTCAGATTATAGTTGTCGGCGACGACGTCCTTCCTACTCAGCTCGAGACACTATGGGAGTTTTTGAACTCCTACAAAGAAATAGCGACAGGCCCCAAAAATAAATCTGTAGATTTTTCGGCGCTGGCGAATGCGGTTTTAGTTCTTCCAAAAAATTACGCACCAATTCTTTCGACAACCGGTACCGATTGTTGAATTGGAACCGTCGCTCATAGAAAACGGATTGCACTCATCTCGGAGCCGTTTTCTCTGTAATTTCATATTTTATATATTATTCTCCTGCGAAAAATCACTCTAACAACTCGAAACATTTCTAAATCTTCACTCATTTTATGGAGGGAGCCTATACTGACCGATAACAATATTTTTTAAAATTAAACATCTAAAACATTTCACATAAAGCTCAATTTTCGCAACGTAAACAAAATGGTTTGATTAGACAGATAAAACAAATGTCAAATGGGCACTCGTAAACTCGTAATACGGTATTTCCAGCCAATTTTCGTTAAGTCGTCCAAGTGTCATGTGATCGCGGACTGGCTGGTATTACAAGTTCCATCATCCATCATCAGCCTATATTAGTCCACTGCTGGACATAGGCCTCCCCTAATGAGCGCCATAGCGCCCTGTCTTCAGCTTGCCGCATCCAGCATCTGCCTGCAGTCTTTCGCAGATCGTCATCCCACCTGGCCGGAGGGCGTCCTACACTACGTTTAATTACAAGTTCATATTACAAAAATGGCGGGTAGTTTAGTTTACGGCGTATATTGCCTGGAATTAAGAGTTCATAATGGGCCCCGAGATCAAGATAAAATTTGGCGTACATTTAGAGCAAAGCACAACTTAGAAAATAGGCTAAGTACTTATTATATCGAAAATACGCGTGCGAAGCCGCGGGCAGAAGCTAGTTTACCATACATTGAGAATGCTTTTTATTTTGTGTAATTACTTAATTTAATTTTCTTTGTGTTTATAAATTTTAGGTACTGAAAGTATTATGCAACTTGCTATGTATTTTCCTTTTGTCTTAATTAATGTATTGGTTCTGAAAACCGTTTTTTCGATACTCAAGCAACGTCTCCTTCTTTGCAGCGATCACCATCGGCATCCGTGTGATAGGTCCAGCGCTGGGCTTCCTCCTGGGCGCTCTCTGCACCAGGTTCTACGTGAACCCGCTCATAGTGCCGGAGTACGACTCCAGCGATCCGAGATGGGTCGGCGCTTGGTGGCTTGGTAAGTTTACCCCTCTTCCTCGACTGCCTCGTTGGTCTAGCGGTCAGCTTGCTCAACCGCTGATCTTGAGAATGATGATCATGTTGTGACCCAATGCAGGGCACAGGCCTCCAATCCTTCCATTGGTCTCTATTGTGGGCCAGTGGTGGCCAAATGTCCTGCATTACATCTAACTGGTCCACTGCTAAACGCTGGCCGCCCCCTGATAAGCGCCTGTTGGCGTTTATCATATGGGGGTTAGTGCCCATAATTCCTACGCTGGGCATGCGGGTTGGAGATCCATACCAGAAGTCGCTGCTGCCCGCCCCCGGTTGATATCCCTTAATCGCCTCATAACTTCATAAGACACCCGCGGGGAGAGTCGGTGTGGTGCAAATTCTAAGCCAGCACCACACGACCATGTCCTGCATTATTTATTTGTTATTAATGTGTATCTTAGTATAAATTACTTATTCAACAAAATACCACTTCACAAGTCACCACCCTAAGTGGTCGTTCTAGTAACAGGTTGTAACAATGTCTCATTACAATAGTGTCCTAGCATGGCTGCAAACTGCATAATGCATTCGTAATCAACCTGTCCGCAAAACTTAGCTTTGCTTTGCCATAAGCGGAACGCTGGGGACTTGGGATTAATTGAGATAATATAAAATTCTAAGAAATCAAATAATATCGCAAAAATTTTCGACTTCGACGGGACTTGAACCTGCGTCCTCCCCTCAGTACGGGGATGTGATAACCAACTACACCACGAAGTCAAGTGACGTAAGAGTCGAAAATCTCTGCGACTTCATACAGTCTCTAGCGCCGTTAGCTCCACCTACAGGGGAAACATTGAAGTTTATCCAATCCTGTTCAAAGACTAAAGTTACATTTAGTTCGTTTGACGAGAGGTGTCGCGTAGCTTAATTCTAAGGTCGAAAATTATTGCGATATCATTTGATTTCTTAGAAATTACCCTTAGTGTGGGGTTACGCACTATAATAACAAAAAACCTTAATATAAAATTGTTTTGAAAAAACTGAAATCCGAGTTCAAATTCCTTAAAATTTACTGTTTCTAGGGTTCCGTACCTCAAGAAGAAAAATCAAGATCCCTTACAGGATCACTTTGTTGTCCGTCTGTCTGTCCGTCCGTCTTCAAACCCCCTTTTCGCAGGAACGCGTGGAGGTATCGAGTTAAAATTAACATCACATAATCAAGTCCATAACCTCTTGGAGCCTCGATAAAAATAAAACCTCTAAGTCAACGCAATCAAAAGTTACAGCCGCTTATGTCCGAATTTTTTTTAATTTCCAAGTGTGTCACATGCACACAAAACCTATAGGGTACTTCCCGTAGACCTAGAATTATGAAATTTGGCAAGAAGCCAGGTCTTATAGCACAATTAAAGGAAATCAGTATCCGAACACAGAAAGTTTGTAGTTTTTTCACAAATAAACTAATTTTTGTCTCTCGCTATGGAACAAAACCTACCGGGTACCTTCTTCCCGTTGACCTAGAATCATGATTATTTGGCAAGACACAAGGTCTTACAATTATACGGAACTCTTAGTGCGCGAGTCTGACTCGCACTTGACGTTTTGCGGGACAAAAACTACTAGCTAAAATCTTACTATTGACGGAGTAATCGGCGAATAAACGTAAAAGACACAACAAAACAACAGTAACTCTAGCGTCTTGGGAACGCTTCCGACTGGTATTGATATGGATCAGTTGAGCTACCTGTAGATTGTTTGCAACACTCTGCAGTTAGCTCAATTATTTCAATTGTAAATACTACATAGTTCTTATTTATCTCCATAATTTGATTCTAATTTCCTTTGTGAATAATGAAAGTAACTCCTCGTTTTTTCAAAGTCGGTAAATAAAATGAAATAATATGCTCTCATTCTTAACACATTTAGTGCCCAGCTTCAGCGATGCAACTTGCAAGGACGCACAGTTCTGGTCTACATGCTTCCCAACCCAACCCACACATATGCAACATGAGCACTCAATGCATTAATTCCTTGACACCATAAATCCCTGTAAAATCTAGAGGTGCATGGGGAGAAATAGAAAAGAAAAAAAAATCTAATCGTTATAACGTGATCAAATATCAAAGTGGTTAATTTCCTTTAGACCTTACAGGAGTCTAGGACTCGTAACAAAATTCAAATTACACAAGTAAAACTAAGAAATAAAGTGATCACTTAGATTTTTTGTTCACTTCAATGTTTTTAAGCTAAAGTAAAGAAGCGAACAAGAAATCTTTACATATTCAGTATATTATTAGGTTGTCAGTTTTCGAATTGGAGCAAAACTTGTACCAAGCTTTTTTATTCTCTAGATAAGCTCTTTTGACGTGACAACGTCTTATAATTCGATAGAGCCGGCTGCACGCACGAAAAAACATGACGTCATGCGGCGTTACCTCGCTATGACGTCATGCGGCGTTACCTCGCTCTGAGGCGTTCCATGTAAGGCTTGAAGTGCAAGCGAGAGCGCTCGACATCCGTCTCTCTCCTACTTGAGTGAGCGATGCGTCTGCGTGGACAGCTGCTATACTATAGTACATTTACATGTTTTGATCGAGTATCAAATGCTACCATTCCATCAGTATTTTCTTAAGACGTTGTCACGTTCAACTATCGTCAGTAAACCGACTTTACATACAACCAATTTTTTACAAAGGATATGGTTCGACAGTTTGTTTGAATGTATTTGTTGATAATTTTTGCAACTCACTAGGAGTTTTGTTGTAGAAGCGTATACATTGCCCTTTCTAAGATACATTAATCTTGTGTAGCTTAATTGTGGGCACAGCGAGTTTATTCTTATTTCTGGTCTTGATGATCGAGCATCATCAAATACCTTCTAGAAATTCTCCATTCAAATTCACCTCTTATTTTATTCCTGTTTATATTTTTCAATATGATCCTCACGGAAGAACAAAATAATAGAGTACGTACCTTACTTAGCTAACGTCCGAATACCTACTGAAACTCAGCTCAGATCTGCACGTCTCAAATGACGAATTTTGGACACATGTTCATTGAAAACTGTAAAAAAATAAATTATGTAAATTATAGTTGACGACCTCTGTGGCGCAGCGGGCGAAGGTCTGCCTGCGACGCAGGAGGTTGCGGGTTCGATTCCCGCCTCGGGACAAATGTTTGTACGATCTGCTGACATTTGTCTAGGGCGTTCTGGATGTTTTCTATGTATAATAAAAATATCTATGTATGTAGTGTATTGTATTAAGTATATTAGTTATCTAGTACCCATAACACAAGCTCTGCTTAACTTGGGGCTTGATAATGCTGTGTGAATTGTCCAGCATTATACAGGGTTATTGGTAATTAGACCGGATCCTTTTAGGGGGTGATGGGGGAGGCCATTTGCAACTATTTTGACCCTATATCGTATTATGCAAAAGTTAACCATTTTTGAGATATTCGCAAATTCTTAATTTTTTGGGAAAACCCTGATTTACGTCTTCAAAATTAAATTTAAAAAAAAGTGATCATCCAATTCAAATTTTAGTGACTGATTTAGATAGCCTGAAGTCTAATTATTAATAACCACTAACACAATCGTATGAATCTGTACCCATATGGAAGCTAAAGGACATGTTTATAAAAACAAAGTTTTTTTTTTTGTAAAGTCCTTACAAAAACCCCATTTAACAAAAAAATACTCCAGTGAATTTGATCGGCATGTTATTTAAAAAACATCTACACATCTTTAGCTATCCAAAGAGGTATAAATCAATGCACTTTGTAACATAATTGCAGAAAAAAGGATAAACCATAAGCAGGTAGTAACTTCCAATAAATCAAACTATGAATTTTGTAAAACAAACAAAAAATTTATTACTATCAAAACAATTTACTATTTAATTTACAATTTACATTATTAATTTACAATTTACAAATTTTAATTTACAATTTACAATTCGTTTTCAAAATGTCCACCTCTATTCCGTATGCAAAGCCGCATACGATGGCGTAACTCAGTTTTAACAACCCTTGTTGTCAAATTTATTTTCATTTTTTCGGCAGCTCTTATTATTCGGCGTCTTAATTCATCCACTGATGAGATAGGTGACGTCAAATCGTCATAGACTAGGCTCTTCATATGACCCCAAACATAATAATCACATGGGGTAAGGTCGGGACTCCTTGCTGGCCATGGAATACTACCTCCTCTACCAATCCATCGGTTCGGAAAATGCTGATTGAACCATTGACGCACACTAGTCCTGTAGTGAGCGGGGCAGCCATCATGTTGGTAAATCATACCTTGGCGTGTTGCTAATGGTACCTCACTAAGAAGGCCAAAAACTTCGTTTCTTAAAAACTCTTCGTATGTGTCACCATTTAAATAATTAGGCAAGAAATAGGGACCAATTAAATTATCATCAATTATTCCCATCCATACATTAAGTGAGAATCGTCTTTGCGACCCTTGCTCTTTCTTTTTATTGGGATTAAGATCAGCTTTTCTAGACCAAAAATGAATATTATGGTAATTTGTGATTCCATCTTGATCAAACTTTGATTCATCCGTCCATAATATTTTTCTGAAAAAATTAGGGTTCTCTATGTCAGCATTTAGCATAAATCTGCAAAATGTTATCCTGTTAGCGGGATCTCCGTCTTCTAATACTTGTACAGGGGTTAAATGGTACGGATAGAGACCTGCTCCATGGACCGTATGCCAAACTTTCCATTGGGTTACACCGAGTCTTTGAGCAACCATGTTAGTTGAAATGGTAGGATCCTCTTCAAAATGACGAATGATTTCTTCTTCGTCCTCCGTTCGATGAACATGCGGTCGGCCGGCGTCACTTTGTCGTCTCTGAACACTGCCAGTCTCTCGAAGTCGCCGATATGTATTATCAAATACACTTTCATGAGGTAACCGGCGCTGAGGAAACCGAGACTGATACTCTGCCCGTGCACGTGTAGAGACACCGTTTGCATAACCATAACAAAACAGTATATCCGCATATTCTTCGTTTGAAAAGTCTCGAGGAGGTGGTAGGATGCGTGGCACTGCAGCCATAATTGTTGATAAATTAAATCTTTTATTACTTCACCGGTTCGAAAAATGCGAGAAGAAAAACTATTAGAATTTCATTTGTCATGCGTTTAGCGGGAGATTTCGGCGGTTATTTTCATTGCAGGTCAAACAACAAAAAGTTTTTACTCCGCCATGATATCAGCCTATTCTGTTTTCGGAACAATAATTCAAAAAAAGAACTAAGTGAAAATCGCGCAAGCAAAGCCCAAGTCCAAGATGTTGGTAAAGCAATGTATCCAAACTTATTCACCAGCTAAGTCATTACATTTACCCGTATTTTTCTGCAATTGTGTTACAAAGTGCATTGATTTATACCTCTTTGGATAGCTAAAGATGTGTAGATGTTTTTTAAATAACATGCCGATCAAATTCACTGGAGTATTTTTTTGTTAAATGGGGTTTTTGTAAGGACTTTACAAAAAAAAAAAACTTTGTTTTTATAAACATGTCCTTTAGCTTCCATATGGGTACAGATTCATACGATTGTGTTAGTGGTTATTAATAATTAGACTTCAGGCTATCTAAATCAGTCACTAAAATTTGAATTGGATGATCACTTTTTTTTAAATTTAATTTTGAAGACGTAAATCAGGGTTTTCCCAAAAAATTAAGAATTTGCGAATATCTCAAAAATGGTTAACTTTTGCATAATACGATATAGGGTCAAAATAGTTGCAAATGGCCTCCCCCATCACCCCCTAAAAGGATCCGGTCTAATTACCAATAACCCTGTATAGTTACTTATTTATAATCTGATCAAATCTGATTGGCGTAGTACTAGTGGATAAGATGATTGATTCAGTTCCGAACTCCATGAGATTCATCATCATCATCAGCCTATATTCGTTCATTGCTGGACATAGGCCTCCCCTAATGAGCGCCAGAGCGCCCTGTCTTCAGCTTGCCGCATCCAGCATCTGCCTGATTCAGCATGAGATTCAATCTCGTACATAATTAACATAAGTAATTTAAACAATCGCCAGACGTTCACTACAATACATAATTTATTTTCACGCAAACCTATTAATTGTTGCGCTCAGAATATCTTACCCATGGATTCTACATAATTAATGGAATTGCAACTAGCTGTACGGGTTTTTATTTCTACAACCAGCAAGTTTATTGCATTTACTTTGCGTTAATTTGCAACTTTGTGAGTTCACGAAGAGCTTAGACTGCTAATTGTATTTTTAAAACACGAAGGTGTTCTTTTGAATCTAGTATTCCTTCTATAAATAGCAACAACTTGCGGCTTTGTACAGTTTTGGTGATACGAATTACGTGTTTGAGCGAGATTAATTTTTTTAACCCCCGACGCAAAAAGAGAGGTATGTTATAAGTTTAACGTGTCTGTCTGTGTATCTGTCTGTGGTATCGTAGCTCCCAAACGGATAAACCGATTTTCGTTTAGTTTTTTTTTGTGTCATAGATAATTTTATCCCTAGTGTTCTTAGCCATGTTTCATGAAAATCTGTTCAGCCAATAAACGTCGGCGGGTTAAAAAAAATTATTTTGTCTTGTTATAAAACCATGTTTAAACTAACTTCGATTCAAAGTGACCTTTGGAGCCTCCTCAACAGCCTTTATATTACACTGCTGGACGCAGACCTCCTCCTGCTAAGCGCCTTATTGGCTTTTATCGCATGGACGGTACTGCCAATAATCCCCACGCTGGGCATGCGGGTTGGGGATCGCAGTTCGGTGGTAGAGTTGTTCTGCAGAAGGCCATTGCAGCAAAAAATGCAAAAAATAAATTTAATCTCGCGCCAACGTTAATCGAGCCACCTTAATGCAGTTTACCATGAGTTTAACATGTAGAGGAAGGGTATTCACGGTCTATCCGATACGGTTATAAGTAGTTATAACCGTTGTAATAGCTTTATAATAACTAGAGACTATCGTGCAGGTCAAATTACGCGCGTGGGCATCCTCCCGGTCCCGACATTCCGCACCGTTACCGCAATTGCAAAATACCGCGCAAAATCCGCGAAGAAAGCACGCGCGTGATGCGACTCCCAAACGCAACTGTCTCCTTTCACGCGTGTGAAAGGAGACAGCTGCGTTTGGGAGTCTCATGTCACTTGTTGAAGTCTTATTTCACTAGTACCCTCGCAATAAGGATCACAATAGCGTGGTTTTTGCTTTCGGGAAGTAATAACCACCTTTAGAAAACTGCCCTGACCGTGCCTTGTATGCTAAAGCAAATTCGCGAATACGCGTCGAATCGTTTCTGCGTATTTCCTCATTGTTACATCGCAAGTTCATGAATGAAGCTTTGAATTTTAATAGGTTCAGAGAATAAATCCAAACGTATTTCATATTATTCATTTTCTTCTAATTCTAAATTGTTTATTATGTCTCTAAGAAGATTGCAAGTTTGAAAGTGGTTTTGTGAAGGGTATGGGAATATGGAGGTGTAATAGTGTAGTAGGTGTAGTAAGTAATTCGACGTGACATTTGGCGTCTCGTATCAAAATAACAGAATTCCTCAACGTGTAATGAGCTGGTGATCATGCCGCAATATGATAATAATGATCGACTCCACCGAGCTTCAATCGCATCACAATAATTGCAACGTAATTGATTCTTCGAAGGGGTAGAGCGATTGGTGCTACCATATTTACCGTCGTAATTACGTCCCATTTCGTCGTTTTCCAAAGTTTTTAATTACGAATTTAAAAGGCGAAAGTTTTGATGTTTTTATTCGGTGTTGTGATGTTTGGCGTTGAACACACGGAATGAACAGGGCTTCTTTATGTGAGGGGGGGGGGGCAAGCGTCAACGCATGCTCGTTGCTCGTTGCAGTTTCCACTGCTTTCGCTTTTTCTTGAGTGCTGGGGCGTCACGCTGCGTGGCACGCTTCTAGTTACATAACGCTTACATCAGAGCGTCACGTCACGGCTAAAATAAGCGCTCCATCCACGGCCGGTCACGGCCAAGGCTGCGCGTTGTTGCCTACAATTATTCCGTCTCCATTGCCGGCCTCGTGTACCTAATGAGGATTTACTGGCTGGAGTGGACACGCGACTCTGCTCACTTTTACTTTTGAACCGGTTTCCTTGACCTTATCTCTACCACCAAGTTCATAGTTGAACACTACCCTGTTATTATGGTCGCAAACAGGCCTACTGTAAACAATATGAAGATATAGATATAGATATGGTGTGGTGTAGTGTGTACTTACACCGTCTAGCGAACGCCCTTGACTGATCGCCGACCGGGCGACCTTGTGTACGTTCAAACGTTTCTGTTTTGATGTATAGGAATTGTTTTGGTAATAATCCACAGATATTTCTAGATCTGGTATTTTTACTACCGACACAACTAACTTGACTAATCTCGACTATCCCAGTTATAAATATAAATATAAAATAAATAAATATAAATAATGCTGGACAATTCACACAGCATTATCTAGCCCCAAGCTAAGCAGAGCTTGTGTTATGGGTAATAGATAACTGATATACTTAATACAATACACTACAGATAGATATTTTTTTATTATACATAGAAAACATCCAGAACGCCCTGGACAAATGTCTGCAGATCGTACGAACATTTGTCCCGAGGCGGGAATCGAACCCGCAACGTCCTGCGTCGCAGGCAGACCTTCGCCCGCTGCGCCACAGAGGCCGTCAATTTGCATTGTTCTAGTAGCTCTTAATTTTATATTATGGGATTTTCCATACCTTGGTTAGTTGGCAGATCTTACCTGTGAAATTTTCCATTAGCGGCTTGGATATCGGCTCCGCCCAAAATTCTTAAGTGCGTCACACACCGTAGAACATATTTCATATGAAACTGCGGAGCGGAGGTAGGTATGTCTCTTTCGAGCTTGCAGTTTATCTAACTGTACTCCGATAATTGTGATAATTGGAATACTCTATAGTCTCTATATGAGTAGATCCTGATATCCGAATACGTCATTTAAACAAATACCTTTTTTGTTCGATACATATTTTTTGTCCACGTTTTATTTCTTTCGCAAGTTTTGTTTGCACATTTATAACTATTTGAATTCACTATTAGCACACCTAGCTAGACAGAATTAATGTTTGTAGACTTGACAACGCTCATGACTTCATAATTATAAACTTTGATGCTATAGTTATGAACAGTCCAAGACATGTCGAATTCACTGCTATTTATGACGATAATCTATCTAAACAAATATGTATCTATAGATATAGCAAGCGTTGCGTTGAGTGCTCTTTTTGAGACTTGAAATTAAGAAGGATTAGAATAGAATAGAATATACTTTATTGCACAAAAGTTGTACATAGGCGAACATCATGCTAGATAGCATTCTCTACCTGCTAACCTTTGGGTATTGTGAACAACAATTTAGTAGGTAGTGCTACAGAATAGAATAAAGAAAAATACAATTAATAAATCGTAACATTAACATAAATAACTACACACATAAATATAGTAAAATATACTACTCAAATAAATACATAAGTGTATATACATAAATAATAAAATATATAGCGTACCGAATTATTCCTGGGAAAGAAAGTAATTAAATAGGATTAGGCTATGAGTCAAAAATAAAATCGCAGCCAGAGTAATATTTATGCCTAATTTCAACAGTTTTTCTTATAGTCAACACCATTGTTTGACCACAATACCTGATGGAAGGTCACGATGTGGCCGTCGGTATATCACGAAAGTCTAGGCGGCTGAATGGCGAGAATCTAAGAGCTAGAGCTTGCTTTCTAATTAATTCAACCAAGCATTATCTAATCATATTAACTAAACTATTAAAGAATGAATAAATAAATAATGCTGGACAATTCACACACACAATTGGCAGATTATAATCATTTTAATCCTCACTTGTTAAAGAATTCTAAGGGCTATAATATCATATATAAGATCTATCCGCCAGCAAAGCAACCTATACTTACTGAAATTATCTTCTTTGTTTTCCAGGAATGGTTTTCATATCAGGCTTCGTGGTTCTCCTGTCTTCCCTGATGTTCTTCTTCCCGCGGCAGATCAAACCTGAGCTCATGCCGCTTCCTCCTAAGAAGATCAAGGCGAAGCGAGAACCTTTCTTCAAAGGTAAGGGGTCAGAGTGATGTAGTTTTGTATGTTTCTGTTGCTTTGGATTGTGCGTGTTAGAGCGAGATGTAATGTAATATTAGGGGTATAAGGTATTTGATCTGTTTCCTAGCAATGAACTAGGTTTTCCAGCAAAAGGGATTTGAGATGAGGCGATCTTCTATACTATAATATTATAAAGAGAAAAGATTTGATTGTTTGTTTGTATTAATTGGCTTCGAAACTACTGGACCGATTTGAAAAATTCTTTCACCTTTAGGAAGCTTCCTTTTCAGGGAGTGACATAGGCTATCTTTTATCCCGGAATTCCGGGGACGGGAACTACGCGGGTGAATCCGCAAGGCGATCGTCTAGTTCTTAATAATTTAACGTGTTTCAAAGATTTTGCTTGGGGTTGGTCAGGGTAACCTATTGTGATTCTTATTATCAAGTAATTGTTACAAACGTGGACAACTTGTTATACACAACAAAGCATTAATTTCGCTTTTATTTTGACAGTTTTTACTTTGTTTCGTTCGAGACCTACACGTTATCGCGATTGGTACAATGTTTTGATGCGTAGTTTTTTTATGACTCACACATTTACAACATAGTTTTTCTAGTGTCTGGGACTAGATTTATTTTAATCACCACTCGCACACCCGTCTCGTATAGTACTCTTGATATTAGTGGAGATAAGTGTCTACCACAACTTTTACTGGCCATGGAGAGGTGGAATAAAGTTGTTCGAGAAAAATATATTTATTTAGAATTACGAGTAGGTATGTTTTTTTGTAAGAATAATAATGGTTTTACAAGTGACCTTTCATTAGTATGAATCTTTATTATATACTTTAACCCAATTTTATGTAGTGATAGACAGGTAATTTAGCGTAATTTAGCATCGTCTGAGAATTTTAAAATGGTTCTCTTGTTGTTTCTGTATCTTAAACATTTATCTTATTTACTGGATTCTTTCGGAACGGCTTCGCTTTCATTGTGATATTTCAATGTTCCTAAATGTTTATTTGACTTGTCACCCAGTAATTTATCAGAGACGCCATTATGAAAATAAATTCTGTTTTGATGTGACCTTTCCTTCTGAAATAATGAATTGTCGGTTTTGGCGTGCTATATGATGAAATACTCGTATTGCGAAATAGAAACGAAAATTATATGTATTTAGGTTGCATGACAAATAAGCTGTATCGCAATCTATAATTTACGATTTGCTTTTCGATGTTCTTTTTGACGACCTGTGTGGCGCGGTGGGCGAAGGTTCGCCTGCGACGCAGGAGGTTGTGGGTTCGATTCCCACATCAGGTGTGCGGTACAAATGTTTGTACGATCTGCAGTTATTTGTTAGATAGAGATAGATAGATAGAAAATTCTTTATTGCACACTTATAGATAGAAACAATACAGCAAAACAGCTTAAAAACTAAGTGACAAGTGGCGGTCTTATCGCTCAAGAGCGATCTCTACCAGACAACCGTGGATGGATAGGATTATTGGATAGTATAAGGGGTTCTGTGTGCTCTTGAAGGTTTAATAAATAAATACTTTTAATATAATACTACGCTTAAAATATACTACATATAACATTATATAATATACCTACATATACTTACATAAACTACTTATATACATAGGGACTCAGGTATACGTTCAGTGACAACATAAATATCTACATTTTATAAAGGGAAACAAGGGTGTGGTCAGTGACAGCAGGACAAATAGTGTTCCTTTACCATGCTCTTGAATATTGGTAGTGACTTTGCACGCCTTACTGATACTGGCAGCGTGTTCCAAAGCTGTACAGCGCGGGCAGTAAATGAGTTGTCGTAGAAAGAAGTAGAGTGGACAGGCGTTTGGAGCAAAAGGGTTTCGGAGGAGCGGAGAGAACGAGAATGAGAAAGATGAAGAAAAGTGAAACGTGTTTTGAGATAAGGGGGTGCAGAAGATAGAAATAAAATATTATAAAGAAGAGTTAGAATGTGACAATTTCGCCGAAGCCGTATGGGTAGCCACTTGAGCTTTCTGCGGAACTCCGAGACATGGTCATACTTGCGCAAGCCAAATATGAACCTTATCCCGACGTTCTGCAGGCGCTCAAGTTTGTCTAGCTGCTGCTCGGTTAAATCTAGAAAGGAAGAATCAGCATAATCAAGAATTGGAAGGAGAAGAGATTGTGCAAGAGAAATTTTAGTAGCAAGAGGAAGGAAATTGCGTAATCTTCGAAGGGAACCAGCTGAAGCAAACATCCTGCGGCTGATTTCAGAGAGCTGAGGTCCCAACGACAGAGTTCTATCAATGAGGACACCTAAATTTTTCACCGTTTGACTTTGCGCAACAGGAGTCCCATCGAAGATTACGGTTGGTAGACTACCCCAGTTTATCCGAGCTATCATTCGAGAGCTCCCTACAGTAATCACCTGTGTTTTTGACGGGTTGACGTTAAGACCGAAATTTTTGCTCCAGTCAAGAATATGGCACAAGTCTTCATTTATCGCGGCAATAGCACCAGACAGTTCATCTACTGGGGCCTGCGTGTAAATTTGGAGATCATCTGCATAGAGGTGGTACGCTGAAGTTAAATGGTGGGATATAGAATTTATGAAGATAGCAAAAAGGAGAGGTGAAAGAACGCCGCCCTGAGGAACGCCAGCAGAAATATCACTCCACGATGAGCATACATCATCAATGCAGATACGTTGCCGACGCCCTTGCAAATAACTGCGAAACCAGTCAACCACTGCTGGAGATATATTAAGAGAGCGTAATATTCCAAGGAGAATTTCAAAGTCAACGTTGTTAAAAGCGTTGCTGAAATCTAGTAAGCAAAGGATAGTAACTTTCCCGTCATCCATGCCAGAGCGTATGTCGTCAGTTATTTTGACTAACGCAGACACGGTGCTATGGCCTGGACGGAAACCGGATTGGAAGAGGTTGAGGAGATTGTTTCTAGAAAGGAATGTACTAAGCTGTTGATGAACAAGGCGTTCTAGGACTTTAGACAGGAAGGGAAGAATAGATATAGGACGGAAATCAGAGAAGGAAACAGGATTAGATTTTTTAGGCAAGGGAGTAACCTGGGCTACTTTCCAGGCTTCAGGGAATAAGCCAGTGGAAAGAGAGAAGTTAAGAATGTGTTGGATTACGGGAGCTATTTGGACAAGGATGGGGACAATCATATTTCGGCTAATGCTATCGTTTCCAATAGCCTTAGAAGAAATAGACACAACTGCTCTCTTAACATCACAGACAGTGAATTGACTAAAATGAAAAGGTAAGTAGTCAGGAACCGGTATAGAAGAAAGTTGAGACAAAGTTTTCGATTTCAGCTGTGTATCGAAATCGGAAAGAGAAGTGAAATGTTTATTAAGAGAGTTAAGATCAAATTGTGAAGGAATTTTTGTACGTTCTTTAGATTTTCCGATTCCTAATGACCGTAGGAACTTCCAAACCTTAGCAGGGTCGGAGTTCTCTACTGAAGTATGGATAAAGCGGCGTTGTGCGTCCCGACACGCTCTATTGCAGAGATTCCGACGATCTATGTACCTTTGTTTATTAGCCTCTGTAGGTTTACGCTTCAGTTTAGATTTGGCTACGCATTTCAGATGCATAAGCGATTTCAATTCTGGTGTGATCCAAGGTGCGGGCAAATGCTTGAGCTTAATCTCCCTTAGCGGGGCATGTCTGTCGTAGAGATTGGTGATGATACTGGTAAATATCTCAACTTTGCCATCAACGTCCTGAGCGTCGAGTAGCCTAGTCCAGTCAATGCTTTCCGCGTCATGCATAAGTTCGTCCATGTTAATGCCACTAAAATTTCTTTGCAGAATAACCTGGGGCTTGGCTTTAGGGGGACGAATTTTGTAAGACATGTACAGCATGTCATGGTATGAAAAGGCTCCCGCTTCACATTGACCATGTCTGGTAACACGAGAAGGAGATGATACTATAATGAGGTCTAGTAGAGAGGGAGCTGAATTTGGGAAGAAATGTGTAGCGTTTAGTGGGAGAATGGAGAGGTTGCACCCCCTTATAAGGGTTTCAAGAGAAGTGGACCTAGTGTCTTTCTTAAGTAAGCAGGTATTGAAATCACCCATAATTATGGAATGCTCGTAGGAAGGGACTATATTTTCAAGAAGAGTTTCAAAGGATAAGAAGTAATTAATTTGGGAAGAAGGACAGTAAAACACTCCTAGTAGCACTTTTGTATGCAAAAGTTCGATCTCTACAAAGAGATGTTCTCCCGCTTTGGAGGGTGGTGGTTGTGTAGACATACTTACAATATTAAAGGGAATACGGGATCTGAGATATATGGCAACACCGCCACCACCAGATCCGACGCGATCATTGCGTATAAGTTTAAAGCCGGGAAGAGAATAGGAAGACGAAGAGAGACATGGTTTGAGCCAGGATTCAGAGACAAGAAGAGCGTGTATGTTTTTATGGTCAAAAGAAGCAAGTAAGTCTGGATAGTGTTTAGGGATACTCTGAGCGTTGATGTGGAGGACATTGAAATTCTTAGGAAGATCTGAGAAGAAGGAAGAAATTGAGTCAGAAAGACAAGGAATACTGCAGAAACTATCATCGTCACTACCAGAATCAGCATCAGAGAAGGACACATATTCATCACTGTCAGAGTCATCACTGAGTGACATTGTAATTAGACTAAAATAAACTTAAATAAAATATACAAATTATAATACAAAAATACAAATATAAAATACAACGAACAATTTCTAAATATGTATACAATCTTCCTATCCATCTGCCAGTTGTGTCTAAGAAAACATACAAACGTAAACAAAATAAAGAATAAAGGAAGATAACAGATTAACAAAAATAAAAATAAGCTAAAACTCTACACAACAGTACAGGTATCTAGTACAAAAACCAATAAATCTAGCTAACAAAAAATAACAATAATTTGGCATGGGCATTTTATTCATTTCATTTTTTTGTTCCCGGTGTTCTGGGTGTTTTCTATATAAAGTAAAAAAATATCTATATTTGTAGTGTATTGTATTAAGTAAAATCAGTTATAGTAACCCATAACATAGGCGCTGCTTAGCTTAGGGCTAAGTAATGCTGTGTAAATTGTCCAGCCTTATTTATTTTTATTTAACTCGTAGTTAACAATTTTAATCTCAGAGGCAGAATAAGAAAATATTTAGGACTAGACGATCGCCTCGCGGTTTCACCCGCGTAGTTCCCGTTCCCGTGGGAATTCCGGGATAAAATATAGCCTATATCACTCCCTGAAAAGTAAGCTTCCTAACGGTGAAAGAATTTTTTGAATCGGTCCAGTAGTTTGGGAGCCTATTCAATACAAACAAACAAACAATCAAATCTTTCCTCTTTATAATATTAGTATAGATACCTTTGCAACAGAGATGTGCTACGTAGCTATACAAACAGCTCAACGTAGCTCCGTAGATACATCTGTAGTGTTTGTCTTAAGCATCCACAATGGCAGGTGTGTGTCAGCTTAGCTACCGTAGAAAATCTTTGGTGAAAAGGCACTCATTCCATGAATCTTTATGGTAAGCTGGATTGCGCATAACATATTTCAGTCATCCAAACGTAACCTGTAATTCCATGCGTCTAAGGCTTATTTTTCTCTGTGACATCTCAGAGTAGAAACACGAGCCAAGTGAAAGAGCTTGAAAGTAGGAGTTTGTCCTTTTCTAGCAAATCGGTGACCGGTGTGCTTTATGTGTTTTCACCCTTATTATGCGATATTATTTACCAGAATTTCTGCTGCGTATATGGTTGCAAAAAGGAATGGTATCGCTGCTACAGCTTAACATTCCACTGGTGAGGTAGGCTAGGTATTTAAATAATTTTTTTTGAAAAGTGTTTATTTTTTCGAATGGACTAAAATGCTGTTGACCGCAGATGGCCATGACAGCGTTACCGGACTTTTGGCGGGCGCAGAGGGCGCCACGCCGGTTAAAAGTTAGGTTGGGGCAACACGCACAAGGGCCACCACTTAGGTGCGAGCCTCGGCTTGGGCATGGTCTCCTTGGCTTATTTATGTTCGTTGGTGATGGTATAGAGTGTCCATGAAACAATACAATGTCACAGGGCTTTTGAACAAAGATTCTGATATACGTATAGTTCCGTGTCCATCCAAAGGTTGCCTGGAAGAAATCGCTTTTAGCGATAAGGCCGCCCATTGTGCAACTGTTTTTGTGTTTGTTTTTTCTTTTCTGTTTGTTTTTCTATCTTGGTGTGCAATAAAGAATATTTGTATTGTATTGTATTGTATTGTAATTGTTTTAAACTGCTGTAAAATTTAGGCAGCAACATTACCGTAAGAATGTTCATTTCAAATCTTTTGCGCACTATGAAAGTAGGTGTTAATGGCTAGCAGACAGTGAATACTACTACAACCTAATAGGTATTCTACAACAAACAAATCATAGTTTCTAAAGAATATATAAAAATTACAGATGTATGGATATCCTACTAAAAAGAGATGCATTACTACTTTGCGGCCTCTCACTCGGCTCGTTTTTATACAACACTGCTCTACCACTATAGCATATTGCAATAAGCACTATAGCACTCATACATAAATAAGACATTGAGTGTTCAAAAAGCGTGTTCTAATAAATATATTTTCTTTCTTTCGTTTATAAGGATACCACACTAGACTCCACAATATGAACAATCAAAACAAAAATCCCCGTCAATTTCCAGATTTCTTCGCAACAATAAAACGGCAGCTAACCAACGACATCCTAATGTGGCGTACCGCGAGCTCGGTTCTACACTTGATGCCCATCAGTGGGGTGTACAGCTTTTTGCCCAAATACCTGGAGAAGCAGTTCCGGCTGCCCACGCACGATGCCAACCTTGTCTCGGGTGAGGTACTACATACAATCACACTTTACATGATCATATTCATCATTCATCATCATTATTTATTACTAACTGTCGAAAGAGCACAAAGAGCGTTACTTAAGGTATCAACTTTCCGTCCTTTTATTTTCTCTACAAACCTCCTCTTTAAATCATCTGGAGTATTGTCAGTAAAACAACACGCAGCCCTTCCATATGTCACTGAAAGCGCTAATTTAAGGAGGAAAAATAACGTTTGCCCTAAAGAAATAGATTGGAAACATACTTTTTCAAATAAATTTTACAGTATCCTTGGTCCTTTCTTATATATAATAGATTAAATGTGTTAGCCAATATTTATTCCTTATTATAATAGTTGTAAGAAAAACTTAAGGATACACTGCAATGTATGTCATATGATGATACGGAAAATTTATTGACTGTTTTAAAGTAGGCCAAAAATTGGCAAGCACCTTTATTATTTAAGCTAGTTTAATGTAGGTAAGTGTATTATTTTATAGTATGCACCATCGTCTTGTATAATTATTAATTAGATTGATTTGATTAATCTATCTGATTAATCTATCTGTTATTAGCACTCATTTTTGCCTGAAAAACAGGTTTTTACTTAGTTCAGGCACACACATTATTTAATACCATAAGAATCTAAGATAAACCTTTTTGTTATCCTGCTAGTCCTAAGTTATTTTGAATAAATTATTTTATTTATTTTATTTTTTATCAGATATTTGCTCACATACAGAGTAGGGAACGATTTAGTTGATCGGGAAAATAAAAATATCCTCGAATGCTTCTATGTAATCCTGTGTTAATATTTATGGTGGTATTATAATCTTTTTGGGAATGAACTTTTTTGTATTTGTACTTGATATTCCGTTCTACGCAAAACAAACTATCTATGATTTTATAAAAAATGTTTAAGATAAATTTTTGATAATTTGAGTGGCGTACTCAAATTCTGTAGGTTAAAATGGAAATAAAATTTATTTCAATTTTCGCATACTTATGTGACAAAATCCTAGTCAATTGAAATGAATCACAGTCCATCCGTCAGGGAACGCTTCCTACGTGAAAAGGACTATGGTACCTAAATGTTATTGTATTCCACCCATTCTCTTATTATACCATCCAAGTCCTCAAACTACTAACACTTGTATTCTTGTTCGTTGCAGGTCTGGGTGGTATTCTCGTGATGGGTCTGGGAATCATAACCGCTGGTGTGGTTATTCTAAAGCTGGTGCCGACTGCGAGGCAAGTCGCTGCTTGGACCGCCGCCACTGCTGCCATCTACAGTGCCGGTGAGTCAACTATCAAACTATTGACTGTCCAGTCTACTAGAGGTGGTATAATAACTGCCTGTGTGGTCATTCTGAAGTTAGTGCTGATGGCGAGGCAAACCGCCGTCACTGCTGCCATCTACGGTGCTGATGAGTTAACTATCAAACTATCGAATTATTATTAGCATTTGTATATTGTAGTGCCATGTACATTATTCCTCTGGTGGAGGTCTCCTGCCTTCTGTTCTGTCTTGCTTGATATAAAGTCAGACATTAAAATAAGTCTTCAAAATTCTCTTTGCTTTCAAAATTGCATTTCGTTGCAATTTTTTTTGTATTTTCTTTCATGGACGCGAATATGACTCGCAAACCCAAATTTACAATCGCTCCTCAATAGAAGGCATATCAAAAACGCTCTGTAGATTTATCCTTATGATTCAATAACCATGCAAATATATGCAAACTTGCAGACTTTTCTCAAATGAGGACTTTCTTCCAGGTATGGTTATCCTAATGTTCGTGAGCTGTCCCGAAGAGAAATACAGACTGCTTGGCAGCGGGAACGGGACTCAGTTGTCCTGTAGCAACGACTGTTACTGTGACAACGCGCCTTTCAACCCTGTGTGTGGACAGGTGAGGGATATTGTGACTACGATGTAGAGGAATAAGGTTTAGGTTACCGTATTAAGTACTATTGTTTCAATGGCGTAGGGACTTAGTTGTCCTGTAGTAACGACTGTTACTGCGACAACGCGCCTTTCAACCCTGTTTGTGTACAGGTAAGGAATATTACGATTTCGGGATAAGGGAATAAGGTTTAAATTAGTAACCGCATTTAAAAAGTTTCTTTACCCATAGATTATTTTTTCCAGGACGCCTTCACATACCTATCACCGTGCCAAGCGGGCTGCCTGGATCACAAACAGTTGGACAACAACACGTGGCTCTACTACAACTGTTCCTGCATCGACAGCAACGCGAGGGGAGACCGCGCCAAGACGGCGTAAGTATTGTATTCAGAAGTGGGTTTGTTGACTACTTCGGTTGCTTTTTTAAATTTATGTTTGGTCCTTAAATGGTTTTACAGAAAACTTTCTCTTTCGCTAAGAATAAGTAGAAAAATACGGTAGAAAAGGAAAAGGTAGAAAGTACGGTAAACGCAAGAATTGATTAACATTGTCCATTTAAAAAATCGCTTATTTGCCAGTTTTACACCTTATCATACCACCACCACCTCTTGAAAACTTGTCCTTGGACAGCAATTTTCGTGGACTGTACAACATTTTCTTGGACTGTCAACTTTGTTTTAGTTACGGTGTACCAAGTATTTGGAATGTATTCTGTAAGTCAAGTTTGAGTAATGAAATAAATAAATAAGTAGGTGTACGTGGCTTGACAGAGAGCGCTTATAATTTTTTGCATCGTCAATTATTATCATTGTTTATTATTGCACGATGCGAAAGAAACGACCGAAGAAGCTGACTTTGTAAAAACCGGATCTAGCTTCTTCAATGTAGAAGGCCTACGGGCTTCAACAAAACACAACACACAACATCTCTAGGTTATTATCAATTTATCATCATCATCATCGGCCTTTATTAGTCCACTGCAAGACATAGGCATAATGAGCGTCATAGCGCCCTGTCTTCAGCTTGCCGCATCCTGCTTGCAGTCTTTTGCAGCAGTGTGTCATCCCATGTGGCCGGAGGGCGTCTTACACTACGTTTGCTAAGTCGCGTTCTCCAATCAAGAACACGTTTACCCCAACGGTTGTAGATTCTTCGCGCGATATGGCCGACCCACTGCTACTTCAGTTTGCTGATCCCTTGAGCTTTGTCGATATGTTTGAGTCTAGGTTATACATTTATACAAATTGAATTAAAGCTAAGTATTATTCTATTTTGTTTCCAGCATCGACCGCTACAATCTCTACAACTCGTCCTACCTCTCGGAAGGGTTCGCTGTAAGCGGCGAGTGCGGCGGCTCCTGCAACCGAATATATATCTTTATAGCGATATTCGCGGCGATCATGTTTGTACACTCGAGCGGGGAGGTCGGGGCGGTGCTGCTTATTATACGGTGCACGGATAAACATGGTTAGTGTCTTTATAGTTGGTATAGTGTACTCGATGTCATTGTGTTGGACTACGAGTAAAACACAACGGCATGGGCATACATAAAAGTTGAGAGAACATAGAAAATAAACATTTAAGGTGTTCACTGTCCAACCGCTACAGGAGGAGGGCGTGTGCGGCGTGGGTACTGAATGTGCTGTCAATACAGGGTATCACGTAAAGCGTACTAAGCCGAGAGGGGGTGATTCCCGACCTCTCGGGGTCTAGAATCACATCCTTTCGGCTCAAGTCCTATATAAAAAAAAAACTATTAAACAAAAACGAACTTACAAGTTGATCTCCTTTGGGTCCAGAATCACCCACCCTATTTCGTCTTAGTACACGTGCTACGTGGCACCCTGTATAATTCTCAAAGCGGTCTAATCTAGAAAGAAAGAAAGAAGAGAAATCAGCTGATGCAAATGAATTAAATGAATGCAAATGAGTAAACAAAACTAATTTGATAAGACTAAAAATGACTCCATCCTTTTTTATTTCCATTGGTCTGAAAGAAACGGCAACATTTTTAGTCCTGTCAAATTAGTTTAGTTTTGGTGACTTTTGAATTGACACCATGTCAACAACAACAAACCCAACCTGCCTGCCAAGCGTGGCTGCTATGGCAAACCCCCCAAGATATATGATAGACGTGCCATTGTTGCGTAATCTTTAGGGGAGGCCTATGCCCGTGGATGTCGTTCGGCTGAGAAGATCATGATGATGATTCATGGAGTCCAACTATCAAGACACGAGTACTACTACAACTAGCATCATCTCTTTCCAGACAAAGCAATGGCGATGGGCGTCATCCAATTTGCGATCGGCGTGTTCGGCAACGTGCCGTGCCCGATAGTGTTCGGCGCAGCCGTGGACGCGGCGTGCCGGCTGCGCGACGTGGCGTGCGGCGTGCTCGGCGCGTGCGTCTCCTACGACAGCGACAGCTTTAGACATCTCTATCTAGGTAATTCGTAGGTTCGCCGTGTGGTGCCGCCTTAGAACTTGCACCACCCTAAGCCGGGTTTCCGCCGCGATAGGGTACTGAGCGGGAAATGAGAGTGAGCGGAGTTAATGTCAACGCTTTCTGCTCGCTCACTCCTTTCCGCTCGACTGTTTACTGGTGGAAATACAAGTATGCAGTTTACTCTTGCGAGTTTAAATGGATCCGCTCCGTTCGCAGCGGAAACCCGGCTTAACTCTCCCTTGGGGTTTCATACGTGACTAAGAGATATCCACCGGGGGCGGGCAGCAGAGCTCCTTGCAGAACAACTCCATTACCAAACTGCTATCCCCAATCTGCATGCCCAGTGTGTGGATTATGGCATTACTCCTTAGTGGTAAAAGCTATAAAGGCGCTTACCAGGGGAGGCCTATGGCAGTGGACTAACATAGGCTGTAAATGAGATGATGATGATAGATGATGTGGGTAATGCATACACATCCTACAAAAGTGCCGTGAACACAAAAAATAGAAATGGACTCAGAATGGTTCCCTGGGGAACACAAATATGCCTCATGCTTAAACTCAGGTTTTCAAACTGTGCATTATTTACTTTAATCAACGGATTGTTCCCTTTTTGATAAAATGTAATAATTGGTTCGAAAGCTTCTCTTTTCACACCATAGTGACGAATTATTAACAGATATCTTTCATGATTGATTAGGTCGAAGGCTTTTGAAAAGTCAAAAAATGCTTCTACGGGCGCCAGTTGATATTTATTACGAATCATGGATGTATTTAACAAAGCTAACTAACGCATCAGTTGCTACTGCATACAGCTAAATAACACTTTCACAGCCCATATCGAGCATATTTTGTATTAAATACTAACATAATCAATATAATAGACTTCTCTGGTTCCAGGTCTATCCGCGGGTCTAATGTTCCTAGCGTTCATAATGGACATGCTGGTTTGGAGCAAGGCAGGCCGCATCGATATGAATCCCGGAGATTCGCCCCCAGACCCATCTACCCTAGCCCCACGCACGCCCCTGGCTTCGCCCGACACGCAACTCTGACCGACCAGATACGAGTCGGGGTTTTAAACGACTCTACATGGACTAAGTGAACTAAACTGGTTTAGAATGAAGTTTACTATGATTCTTATTTAGAAGAATGTTTAATATACATTTATAAATCTAAATTAGGACATACAGCTGTCTTAGAGTGAGCTGCAAATGAAGTTTTTGAAAGAGGTTTTCTATGATCCGTATTTTAAAGATGCGTGTCTTGGCTTGCCAGGCATACGTCCCTGACTTTGACTGACACTCAGCTTTGACCGACTAGCTACGAGACGTTTAAACGATCCTACAGGGACTAAGAAAGTCAGTTTACTATGATTAAAATGTTAAATTATTCTATATTTTTTATGCATGACTCTAATGGAAAAATAAATTGGTTGCCTGTAAAGTCGGTATACGGGCGAAAGTTTTACGTGACAACGACTTTGAGTGGTAACTGAAGAAACTGCGTTACGCTCCGCTCACGCGGAGCGTAACGCAGTTTCTTGAAGTGTCACCCGGCCAACCAACGCGGAGCGTAACGCAGTTTCTTGAAGTGTCACCCGGCAAACCAATTTATAAGACGTTGTCACGTCAATAAAATCTAACTAAACAATAAAATTTTTGAAAGACGGATGTTTGCACGATTCGAATTTTAATGAATACGTATAAGATACGAGCCAAATTTATAAACAAAACCAAAAGAATCGTCAGACACAAATTGCATTTTTGATAATTTCTGTTTGAATTTAGATTTTGCAGTTTTGGTGGTTAACTATCTCAATATCTTGCGAGATTCTTAGGTTCAATCGAATCATAGTAAAATTAGCAAGGCGTGTGGACATCTAGTAGTTGTGGGACGTTGACCTTCGCAGTTAAACGACTCATTTAGTGTCAACTCCTGTAGAGAAGATTTGTAAAATTCCCGATTTGTATAGCACGTTAGTGAGTAACTGATTTGTCAACAGCTGACTATTCTGGAAGTTAGTGGGAAATTGACCCAAAAACCCGTTGAAGGTGTTAGGCGTAATTGTAGTTAAGCGTACTGTGAAATGTTAATTTTTAAAGTGAATTTTGTTTTGTTATTTCTACACTCAAGTGTGTTCACATGAGTGTTTATTATTAACTTGGATGTTCCGTAATCAGCGATTTTATTACTAAACATAATAGAAAAGAAAAGCTTATTGATACGTGTTATAAATCTGACCGTGTTTAAGTTCGTCAAATTTCTTGACATTGGTGCAATGATTTGAATAAAGGTGCTTAATTTGAAAATTATTATATACATCATTGTTAGAAAAACGACATGTTTTTTTACGTAACGCGTCATCTGTCTATAAATGAATATTGAATGAATATAATTATATTTTACCATTTATCGATTGTGCATGCTTTATTATATACTTATTTGTATTTTTTTCTATATTAAAGCCGTATTCGGTTATTTCGGTTTAAATGACAGAATTGTGCAATTAATGTATAATTGTATTATAATATGTATGATATACTTAATGAAAGAGTGCATTTAATTCATAAATACACAAAGTACGCTTGTACGTGCTCAATTTTGTATAAACGTTTGGCTAGTTTTTCTCTGTAGCTTTGGTATCAATTTTATTTCAATAGTTGTTTTATTTGCAAGGGCCAGTTTCACCGTAAGTACATCACAAAATATCACATTTTGTAATTAAATAAAAATTATTCTTCATCTTTTATTTGTATATTACACGTTATAGTGTTAAATCAATATATATACATTTGTAGGGAAATATAATAAATAGCTTGTATTTGTAACATAACGTCACAGCGTTGCATATTACATTGCGAATTACATGGCTAGTGATTAGAAGTTTATATTTTAGATTAATTATTACAAAATTAAAATAATATACAATGTAAATATATTAAACTGAATAATTAGCATAATATAATTTTACATGTTAGATGTTCTGTTTGTCATAATAATGTTAGGTGAAGTTTGCAATATACGATAGAAAGGAAATGTGTTGTAGCAAATCGACTTTTCATTTTTTTATATAAAATAATAATAATTATGGGTTGTCGCAGTTCAATTAAGTACCTCGTCAGAAAGACTGGGCGAAGTGTAAACATTTTAAAATTAGTATAAATTAGTAAAACTATAAATATCGTAAATAAATTATTTAGGTAATACAAATAGTGCCTAAATAATTTATTTTGCATATTCTGTGATTAAAATATCCATCTATATAGACTTATAAATGCATACTTATGCATGTTTTGTATTTATTATTTTGTCTACCAACATAATTTTACAAGTGCAATAATAGTTTTTCATACTATTTTATTTTATGTACACAGATGAGTTTTTAAAGCATTTTTTCGCTTAAGATGACTTAAAATTATATGAAATTCCTTTTGGAAATTGTCCATAATAAATCGAATATTTGAACATCACAAGAATGAATAAAGTTCCTTTGAAATTAAGTGCATTACTATGTGCAATCGTTGTTTTAGCCAATGTTGTTTTTTACGCAATTTTATTTAGTCTAAATTTATTATTGAATTAATTAAATGTATTTAAAGAATCGTCTGCAAAATCACTAAATGAAATTTTATAATCAAATTTTAATACGACCCCTGCCTATTATAACTTTAAATAAATTATATAATAATTATTCTACGTTATTGTTTATAAGGTAGCTGTACTTTTAGATAAATGTATGTTTACAAGGTATGTTTTGGCGTAGTGTACACAATTATTCAACTAGTCTGCTTTAGGCCACGGTTACACAGAAAGGTGATGCCATATTTTAGCTTTCTATGTAAATGTGGTCTTGTAGTTTAGCCAACGATACCTCTTGAGTTAGCCTGACTTATAAACGCCATTTTAGCAGGAAAAGGTACAGGTAAAATAGCGTTTATGAGTAAGATGATTAGAGATAAAATGGAATGTGATATCTCCCTATCTAATGGGTTATGGTTTGTTCACATTGATTCAGTAAACGTAGATTTCCTCCTGTATACGACTCTGAAGGCTTCCCTAACTATGCTCGACCAGTTCTGACTGATTTTTTTTATAAAAACCATCACAATTTAAATGTTAGTAAAATAAAATGGTCACAATATAAAGTTGAATAGCTTTAGCCAAGATCTGTTGTAAATAGTAAAATAATTACTATAACGATTAAAAGTAATCCAAAAATTTCGATTTACATGTTTTTTATACCATGTACGCGATCAAATTTACACTATGGAATTGTATGCAATATTTATGTAAGTACCAAAGTACGAGAGAGTACATTTATGGACAATTTTATTTACCCATATTATTTTATTATAATAATTTGATTGTTTTGTCTAACCTAAAAACCGACCACTTTCCGTAATATTTACACTGTTTTTTAAGTTTTTGAGAAACAATACTGATCCCTCGGGAATTATTTTTTCAATAGTAAAGGAATCATTCATAAAATCGACCCACATTTGAGAAATCGGCAAATATACCTACATAAAAAAAAACATACAAACAGCTAAACATAGAACTACTCCTCTTTTAAAGTCGGTTAAAAAGTGCATCACATTTTCTGTGCTCATATGGATTTTGATTTCATAAGTGAATATATTTTTTCGGTACATATTTGTATCATTTCTGTTTAGTTATTTACGAATTAATGTTACAATTAGGTGCAGTTTAGAATTGTTATTATGTGACTTTTGGTCGCACTTTTTTAATTATTTGTAAATAAAATTATTGAGATACGTTTATGTTTTATTGAAAGAACCCTTCCATTGGCTTCCTGTTAGTAAGCTAGGCCTTTCTTAAACAAGGGGTTTCCCATATTTTAGGGTTCCGTATATTCAATAACGTAAACATACCGTGTACCTACTTGAAAATCAAGTTTTGATGCGTGTTCTCATATTTGATTTTGCTGTAAAGACGTTAGGACAGGTTATTACTTTAACCTTTAGCAGGTACCTATGTATTCTGAGAAGTCATATGAATTATAATCAAGGAACATAATATATACCCTAGGCGGGATTATAATAGCCGTAGACATAACTAAACAGAACAAAAGAAGTTGAGATGCCAAGGTAATTCCTGTTTTGCTCCTAGTACCGATTTATTCCACTTAATAATTTATCACTGAATTTTTATTAAAAAACATAGTTAATGGATTTTTATTACCCATATAAAGTTTTTATTCATTTTCTCTACGCCGCCGCAGCCGACTGTACACCGCGAAAGAAGCGAGATCGTCGTGAGGGGAATTCAGGCGCGGTCGCCTTCACAAGAATCGACGTCACGGGAATCGACGTGCAAGGAATAATTTGTATCTACCTACCTACCCCCGGAACCCTCTTCACGAGACAGACGCACGCTTATCCGGTTACATTTTGATCTATGAGGAAAAGTACAGACAAACATCCAAAAAACTTGCATGTTTTTGCGCAGGTAGCTCACCATAGTAGATCGAAGCCCGATTGTGCGAATCAGAGAATAAAAAGTGGTCAAGCATGATCTAGTGTTCATAGAATTCTGTACCCGTCAGGTGGGCTATGCTGATATCATCTTTGTTTATTTATAAAGTTGTTTGTTTATTTATAAAGCGACCTGTAGTTATTTTTTATTCGACTTCCAATGAAGGTGAATAAATAAATATAATAAATAAATAAAATAAATAATGCTTGACAATTCACACAGCATTATCTAGCCCCAAGCTAAGCAGAGCTTGTGTTATGGGTACTAGATAACTGATATACTTAATACAATACACTACATAGATAGATATTTTTATGGACATAGAAAACATCCAGAGCGCCCTGAACAGATGTCTGCAGATCGTACAAACATTTGTCCCGAGGCGGGAATCGAACCCGCAATCTCCTGCGTCGCAGGCGGACCCTCGCCCGCTGCGCCACAGGGGTCGTCGGGAAGGTTCTATGTTCAACTGAAATAATGTTTTTTTTTCTGTATGTTTGTCGTTTTCTCTGTCTAGTAAAGACCGACTTTGAAAATTCTTGGATTTTCAAAGTCGGTCATTATTTTTTATGGGATCTTGGGATCATTCTCTATACAATTATAGATAATAAATAAATAATGCTGGACAATCCACGCAGCATCATCTAGCCCCAAGTTCAGCAGAGCTTGTGCTATGGGTAGGTACTAGATGACTGATATACAAATCCCCTTCGCAGGGGATTAAGGCAGGGGATTATTGGAATAAGCCAATAATAATAGGTACATTACATTATATATATTTTTTCTTATACATAGAAACGACCAGAGCACTCGAAACTAATATTTGTAGATCGTATAAACATTAGTCCCAAGGCGGGAGTCGAACCCGCAACCTCCCGCGCCACAGACGGACCTTCGCCAGCCGCGCCGCATCGGTGGTCCAATCCCAAGGTCCCAAAAAAATGGTGTTCCAACTGTTCCAAGGGATTACAATTTGTCCCTCTTAAATTAAAAACACTGAAAATTAATGGATGCGAACATCGATGTAAGTAAAATTGGGAAGATTGGGCACTGGCTTCTCAAAAGTGGAACGCTCAAATTGTGTCCAATTAGGTCCACCCACCTCAGTCACAGTCGGACCGGCAGCGGCGGCGTCGTAAAACGCAGTTTTGTGGTAACATTTTTGTTAAACACGCGCTCAACACCTGTCATCGGTTGTGTCCAAGATGGCGGCACATGTGTCCTCCGTTGGTCGCCTCAGTGAGGCGATCCACCGATCTGAGCCGAACAGTTGGTCGCCTCATTGGGGTTTTAACCAGACAGCAAATTTGAGTGTACTCAAAAGTTACGTTATTATGTAGGTTATTTCATCAGGTTCATAGGAAATGGTTACCTCCCAACAAACATTTCTTAAGTCGCCGAAACGTGCCGATTCTAACTTTTGGTTTCAACTCTGGTAGTAAAGACGTCGCTATCACGTTAACACAACCCAGAAAAGGCCCATTTTATACGAATTAGTGTCGTAATAGAGTCGTGTAGCAGTCGTATTAATCACTAACATGGTCGTGTAGTGGCCGTATAGATGTCGAGTTATTCACTTTTAATCGAGTTATGGTGTTTATTACCGCTGCTTTACGACATTTTGTCGATTATGTAGTGTTAATGACGACTTTTTCACGGGATCTTATTCTGAAGTGATCTCAAAGATATCGTGTAAAACTAAATCAGACAGTTTATTTTTTCTCAACACCTGTCATCGGTTGTGTCCAAGATGGCGGCACATGTGTCCTCCGTTGGTCGCCTCAGTGAGGCGATCCACCGATCTGAGCCGAACAGTTGGTCGCCTCATTGGGGTTTTAACCAGACAGCAAATTTGAGTGTACTCAAAAGTTAGGTTATTATGTAGGTTATTTCATCAGGTTCATAGGAAATGGTTACCATTTCATCAGGTTCATAGGAAGATTAGGTTTCGCATACAAAAATTCAGGGAAATCATGATTTATAAGCTCGCCAAACCCTGTCTGAGCGTAACCACCATGTGGTTACTCAGATGGGCATGTGCCGCCATCTTGGACACAACTGATCATATGACGTCAGAAAGTATCCTCACTGAGGCAAACAACAGACGACAGGTATTATGTCTAACTTTTTTGTAGTACCTACCGCTGGTAATCTTTTTGACAATAAACGATATCCATCTTATTATTATTATTATTATTATTATTATTATCTATCCTAAGTAAGCATCACGGTTGCGGAAACATGATTTTTTTTACTTACCCAAAATTTTGCCAATCGTCATATCTTTTTTGTTTGTCGTTGTACTGCCACACTGGACTTTTGAGCATTTTCACGTAAAATGGTTCTACCTATGTAAGGTTTCTTAACCTATGTAAGGTTTCTTAAGTTAAGATAGAAGTTACTAGGTACGTATGGTTTTCAGCTCTTTACGGAATCCTAACAAGGATTTGGTGGGTGACAAAATGACAATCCAATTTCTCGGTCTCGCGTAAATAATCGGGATGATTTGACACTATCGGAGATATAAAGGCTGGTGCTAAAATGATGGGTCCATTTACCACCATACTTTACCATCATCAACCACCATAACCACCTCAGTGTTAGCGTAAATCGTGCCTTGTGGACCCAGAAGTCGGGACATACCTAGCCAATATGTTGAGGATTATGTGCCTATTGATGATTTTGGTTGTAAGCTGTTTGGCAGCACCTGGTGAGTTTTTGATATTTTCTGTTTTAGAAACTTGCACTTAAATCATTATCTAGCTACTAAATGAATTTAGCCCCAGATTCCCCTATTAGACCTAGAAAACACCCAGGCCCGAAACGAATAGGTAGTATTTGTATACATCTTAAAAATTAGGTCTCTTACCCCCGAATAAACCTACTCAAATGGGGTTGGTCTTGGACGGTCTAGAACACAATTTGACTACTTTGATATTTGACTAGAGCTTAAAGTGACTACCTACTACATAATGGGTAAAGCACTCAATTGTACTACCACACAACAGCAACTCAGATCTCAAATGACGTATTTTGACAGTTTTCAATGAAAATTGTGTCTTAAAATTCGTCACTTGAGACGTGCTTAAATCTGGTTTGCGTTCTAGTATTTGGGCGTTAGTGGGAAATCGGGAATCGAAGTCACAAAATTTATTCTCAGACCGTATTGTTTTATTTTCTAAACTTGTTTAGTCTTCAGGCTTTTTCACATGCATTTGTAAGACAATGAATCAGGGGAAAACCCGAATGAATCAGTGGATACAACAGATTGTGCAACAGACCTCGAAGAAAATCTTGCTTAGGTACCTATTCCATATTCATATTTACGGTAAACACTTTAGTCGAATATAATGGAGGTAGTTAAACCCCTATGTACCTATTAATCGAATCATGATTATGAAAAATTTAATCGACTATTTCACCAAAGTACCTTTTTTCAGGAGATCGAGTAAAGAGATACCACGAGTATGGTGTAGGCTACGGCGGCGTCGGTGTCGGTGGCGGCCTCGGTTATGGAGGCCATGTAGGCCACGGAGGCCACGTAGGCCACGGGTACGGGGGCGTGGGGGTTCCCGTGGCTTCTCAGTCCTTCTCTAAATCCTCCGCTAGCTCTAGCTCTGTTTCTTCTGGAGGAAGCTTTGCTGGATGAGGTTAGTATAGATACGTACCTAGACTACCTAGGTAGGTAATCCGACGCAAATCAGCGGCACCACCTATTTTATCTTATTATTATGTTAAACGAAGGAATTTTAAAAAATCGAACTTGCAGTTTGTGATAGGTACCTATCATAAGTTTATTTGAATGCCTCTGTAAATGTTTAGCCACGATGGTGAGCAAAAAGAGCAACTTCGCATCTACACTACACAAAATAAAACTTACAGAGGCATTAAAAATAAGCTTAAGATAGGTAGGTTCCACAAACGAGTTCGATTTCTGAAAATGCCTTCGTTTAACATAATAATAATAATAAGATAAAATAGGAGGTGGCGCTGATTTGGCTCGGGTATGCGCCATAACTAGGTAGGTACTTATACTCATAGAAATCTTCTTTGTCAACATTATTATTGTTATAATAATAATATTTAATAAAATATACAATAGTATATTATATGTATAATGCAGTAATGTAGTATTATTCTGTGCCGATACCTACTCATTGTGTAACTTACAATTTATTTCATTTCGTTCATTTTGTTGCAGATGGTTTTTCAACGACAGAAGCTACCCAAAGTTACCTAGAGCGTGTCCTTATTTAAATTTTAACCGATGGTTTTCACAACTTATTTATCTACTAACATATTTTTAATCTAGCTAAATTAGGCAAACCTACTAATAATGTAAAAATAAACTTACCCACTAAACTTAGAATAAGTCCATAGGTTTTTTGTTATTATAGTGCGTAACCCCACACTAAGGGTAATTTCTAAGAAATCAAATAATATCGCAAAAATTTTCGGCTTCGACGGGACTTGAACCCGCGTCCTCCCCTCAGTACGGGGATGTGATAACCAACTACACCACGAAGTCAAGTGACGTGGGAGTCGAAAATCTCTGCGACTTCCTACGGTCTCTAGCGCCGTTAGCTCCACCTACAGGGGAAACATTGAAGTTTATCCAATCGCTAGAGACCGTAGGAAGACGCAGAGATTTTCGACTCCCACGTCACTTGACTTCGTGGTGTAGTTGGTTATCACATCCCCGTACTGAGGGGAGGACGCGGGTTCAAGTCCCGTCGAAGCCGAAAATTTTTGCGATATTATTTGATTTCTTAGAAGTCCATAGGTTATTTATTATCATAATAAATTTCAAAAATAAAATCAACGGGTTGGTTTTGCTCTTAATCTATTTATAAACGAATTAATTCAGACTAATTAAAAATTTTCCTGTGTCCAATTATTCCTGTCCAAGTCATGAGAGGTAGCGATAGCGATTTCCCGCTTCACCTCTGGTGATTACGACTCCCATGCTGCTGTCTTCCATTCGAGTTGTAGTCCTCTCTTCCCCCTCTACCGTACGATGTATCCCGGTGTTCGTAGCTGAGAAAACAAATGAACGAAGTAAATAAACGTATGGATCTCTCAACACTATCCGGCAAGGAAATAAAATGCCAGCTTAGGCACATTAGGAAGTTGGTTCCCACTCCGATCCCTATCAGAACCCAGGTTATTCTGCTTTTTGACGACCCCTGTGGCGCAGCGGGCGAAGGTCTGCCTGCGACGCAGGAGGTTGCGGGTTCGATTCCCGCCTCGGGACAAATGTTTGTACGATCTGCAGACATTTGTCCAGGGCGTTCTGGATGTTTTCTATGTATAATAAAAAATATCTATCTATTTAGTGTATTATATTAAGTATATCAGTTATCTAGTACCCATAACACAAGCTCTGCTTACCTTGGGGCTAGATAATGCTGTGTGAATTGTCCAGCATTTTTATTTATTTATTTATTTATTTTTTGAACGTCTGAAAGAGTGCGTATAGGTGTGGTATAGGGGAGACTTGAAGAAAAATAATAGTTGATCAAATTAACTTTCGTGAAGCTCGATCATTCTTCGTCTGTTATTCTTTCAATTCCTTATTTTCCAATCATCATAATCATCAGCCTATATTAGTCCACTGCTGGACATAGGCCTCCCCTAATGAGCGCCATAGCACCCTGTCTTCAGCTTGCCGCATCTAGCATCTGCCTGCAGTCTTTCGCAAATAGTCATCCCACCTGGCCGGATATTTTCCAACGGAATTGCAATATTTTTTCGCCTTGACTTGTTTCTTCCACTTATCTCTGTCACGAGCTATTCCTCCAACGTTTTGGTACATCATCTTCCCATCTCTTGATTTGACGTTACTTTCGTCTTTTTCCGTTCTTAGGATACCATTCCATTACATCTTTCGTCCTCTTTTCTCTATTAGTTCTAAGTACCTACCACATTATGAAGTACCTAGTACCTAAATATAACTGTCACGCAAAGTTAACATCCTTACGTTTCCCCACTATAGCCATCTTGTGAATCGCTATTGTCGCTCTCCTCACTCCCGTGGCCGTAATACCCGCCGCCGCCGCCGCGCCCGCTCCCGCCCCCGCGTTCGCTACCATACCCGCTGGTGTTGTAGCCTCGCTTAGCTATCTTCCCTGAAATAGAATAATTGGAATTTTAACTTGAGAGCATAATGGATAAATTCCATTGGATTTTGAAGACTTACCAGGCATACCATTCACGCTGAAGACGCATAGTACAAGCGCAACAACCACTAAAGCGCGTACCATTTCAACAAATCGTTTTCTCTACAAACACAATAGTGAAGTTAAAAATTTGAAGCTTTTTCAGCTCAGGTTTTTCTCTGATGATGACGTCGGTGGCCCGATGACTATAGACAAGGCTCACCCTGGACCGATTGAGCTGATGTGTAAAAGAGGCCTCGTAAATGTCGATAGGCTGATATAATCTTTTAGGTTTGGCAGCTTCTTCTGTTATCAAGTAGTTGGTTTATGTAAAACTGTTCCACGCACCCGGGTTAACACACACTAAGGTTGTTTTGGTTATAGGATGGTAGAGCTGGATGGTAGTACTTTTATACTGCCAGCAGGATGACTCGCATTACACAACGGAAGCGTCACGGCCAAGTTGAATATCACAGAGATTGAAGGACAAAGGAATCTGTGACAGTTTTATTGCCGAATTTCGGTAATTTGGCTCAATCAGATTAATTTTGCTGATTTAGTAGGTAATTTAGTTTTATCATCATTCATGTTTTCTGAGGCGGGAGTTCCCGACTTCTTTGCACTAATAAGGACGAGGATAGCAGCCTTCTGGAATCGACTGAGTCGCTCCAACAACACCATCTTAAGGGCTGTTTCTGACTATCTGGCCAATCCCATTTACAGACACTGGATTTCTATCCACATGGATAGAAATAGAAAATAGTTAACCTATTGTACCTATATGTAAGTTTTAATCTTTTATTATGTTGTGTGGACCTTATTTTTTGTATTTTTGTGTGATATGGGTCTTTTTGTGCCTGCAATAAACTGATTTTATTTTATTTATTTTATTTATTTATTTATCAAGGCTTTCTATAAACAAGTATGGGCATTTGGCGTTTGTGTTTTGAACGACGCAAACGTGAGCAATGATAAGACAGGAGCTATACACCTACTTATTAAGCATAAGGGAGAGATCTTACGGAGAGCGCTTGCAGGAAATTCATGACTTGATTCCACTGTCTCCAGGACAAGCAGACGTACGTCACATTACCATCCTTATCTTGTGGATATTTCTTCTACTTGTACTAAACGGTTCTCTACCTTTATCATTCGTACCGCTATAGTTTGGAACTCGCTACCTGCTTCTGTTTTTCCGGCCAACTACATCCTGGGTTTCTTCAAGTCTTCAAGATAAGAGTGAATCGGTGACTTCTAGACCGTCGTGATACATCGTCGGCCACATTGTCACTGGCTTTCAAATGAGATTGTGGTCAAACGAAGGTTCTTGCACGAAAATAATTTGGCGTGTTTTAAAAAACGATAACCGACTTCAAATTCTTCTAGTGGCGACATCTAGTTAAAATTCGAGTCTAATTTAGTTTGACGACACATCGAGGTATACCCTACCCAATAAAAAAAGAATTATCAAAATCGGACTACTCTGTAAAAAGTTATGCGTGGTCAAATATTACAATCAGTGAGTGAACAATCAATCGTTGAAACAAACCCCTGTTTTCGTACCCTTAGGGTTGGATTCTTTTCTAATTTAAGGCGCTACCCCGACCCAAATCAGCGCCACCACCTATTTTACCTTATTATTCCGCTACATGAAGGAAATTCAAAAAACCGATTGGCCAGTTTGTGCTTCCTATCATAAGCTTTTTTTTAATGCCCCTGTAAAAGTTTTATTTTGTATACTTTATGCAGAGATGCGAATTTGCTCTTTTTGCCCACCATGGTGGGAAAAATGAGCAACTTCGCATCTCTTCCTACACTATACAAACAAAAACATTTATAGAGGCATTAAAAAAAGCTTATGATAGGAAGCACAAACTGGCCAATCGGTTTTTTGAATTTCCTTCGTGTAGCGTAATAATAAGGTAAAATAGGTGGTGGCGCTGATTTGGGTCGGGGTAGCGCCTTAAATACCACCTTCGGTGTACACCCTTTCCAATAAAAAATAAATTATCGAAACGGACTACTCTGTAAAAAGTTATGCGTCATACATAAAAAAAAAATATATACATGTAAATACCCGTCGATTTGAGAACATCCTCCGTTTTTCGTCGGTTGAAAAGGACCACGCATCAAGCAATTGACGCGTCTTCGCTATTGCTATTCAATAAATTACTTGGTAAGCAAGCAATTGGCGGTTCAATCAAATCATTTAATCATTTGTTTGCAAGAATACATAATCATTTCACAATGTTAGATCTTATAATTATTTACGCAACTATCAACGAACCAAGACTTATTTATCACTCTAAGGCATCTTTTTTGAATTTTAAATACCCTTTCAACATCTTCTACTGACAACGGTTTTCGCTATTGCTATTCGATATTGCTTGGTAAGCAATGACGCGTCTTCGCTATAGCTAAGTAATAAATTGACGCGTTTTGCTATTGCTATTCGATATTGCTTGGTAAGCAATGACGCGTCTTCGCTATAGCTAAGTAATAAATTGACGCGTTTTGCTATTGCTATTCGATATTGCTTGGTAAGCAATGACGCGTCTTCGCTATAGCTAAGTAATAAATTGACGCGTTTTGCTATTGCTATTCGATATTGCTTGGTAAGCAATGACGCGTCTTCGCTATAGCTAAGTAATAAATTGACGCGTTTTGCTATTGCTATTCGATATTGCTTGGTAAGCAATGACGCGTCTTCGCTATAGCTAAGTAATAAATTGACGCGTTTTGCTATTGCTATTCGATATTGCTTGGTAAGCAATGACGCGTCTTCGCTATAGCTAAGTAATAAATTGACGCGTTTTGCTATTGCTATTCGATATTGCTTGGTAAGCAATGACGCGTCTTCGCTATAGCTAAGTAATAAATTGACGCGTTTTGCTATTGCTATTCGATATTGCTTGGTAAGCAATGACGCGTCTTCGCTATAGCTAAGTAATAAATTGACGCGTTTCGCTATTGCTATTCAATATGGCACAGTAAGCAATTGTGACGTGTTCGCTCGCCGTTCACCTGAATTCAAGCAGTTCGCGCCGGAACGTACCACCGAGAATTCGGATTCAAACCGTAACATTAAAACCATAAAAGTATTTCGGGACTATACCAAAACCAAATGCGAACCCTTTACAGACTTTGTTTCATACTAGGCACACTTCTAAGGAAAATATAGGACTTGTAGACTGGACCGATACTTTACTCCACTGTGTACCTACTAAAGTAGGGACAAGATAATCACATTTGACAGTTGTCATTCTTATAGTATGAGATCCGACTGCAGAATTAGTGCACCCATCGAGTATGAGCTAATAACCAAATTTTTACGCATATTTGTGATAAAGAGAATATATACCAACTAGGTTGCCTATCAAAATTTGGCCGCCGGATTTAATTAAATTATTGTTAATTGATTTTTGGAAAAAAAAATCACTCACTTGGCACACACACTGCAGGTGGCAATCGCTATCCTTGTCTGACTGGTGGTTTTTGGTACTCCCACACTGCTGTTAGAAAATGTTTACAAACATTTTCTAACACTATAACATTTACTAACAAATGTTATAAATTGTTACATTTTGTTAGAAAATGTTAGATGTTACAAGTGCTCCTACACTGACGGAAAATGTTTACTAACATTTTATAACATTTTTGGCTCGCAGTTTGGTTTTGCGTTCTGAGGTGTCTACTTGAAAATGGAAGAAGATTTGCTCATTGGAATAGCTTTTATTTTTTGTTTAAATTAAAAAGAGAAAATGATGACAAATGTTTTATTTTGTTATAAAATGTTTACTAACATTGTCTAACATGACAACATTTTATAACATTTTATAACATTTGTGATCAAATGTTTGTAAGCAAATGTTTACTAACATTAGTTAACATTTTCTAACAGCAGTGTGGGAGCACCATTAGTGTTTTTTTTTTTTATTTATTTGATCAATATTACACTTATACAAAAGTAGTAGATTAATTTAATGTAGTAGAGTAATTTTAGGATAAAATCTATAAAATATTAAACAAACTTATGTTATTATCTTAGCCTTTGCAGCCTTACTAGGCCGAACCTGTGTTAGGGCCTTTTCATACGTGTCTTGTCGCCGGTTAGACGGTTCCGGGTACCCGGCGACGAGTTGTATGCAAATTAATATGTCGGTACATTTGAAAGCTATCGTACATGCCCATACACTTCGCCACCGGTTACCTACCCGGAAATCGGGACGTACGAGTATGAAAAGGCTCTTATGGTCTGCAAAATAATATGTAAACATTTTCTTGGTGGCGCGGGATGAATTTAACTTTTAAGTTACTCTGCTTTATCCCACACTACCATAATCATTGTACCTACTCCGACACCCTTTCCAGCCCAGAAACAAAACAAACAGTGCAAGACAAGGGTTACATGGTCTAGACTCTAGACCATGTAATGGGCTGGAAAGGGTGTCGGAATACAATGATTATGGTAGTGTGGGATAAAGCAGAGTAACTTATCAACTCTTAACTAACTTATTAACAGTGCAAGACAAGGGTTACATGGTCTAGAGTCTAGACCATGTAACCCTTGTCTTGCACTGTTTGTTTTGTTTCTGGGCTGGAAAGGGTGTCGGAATACAATGATTACTCTAGACTTCATGATTATACCAGAATTACCAACCAATACTTCTGACTGTACCAAACCCGGTTATCTACCTCCTATGTAAATTATTTTGATCTTATTAGACAAACAAAACATTTTGACCTTGTATGAGTCTGGCCACCTGTTTTTTGCCACGCATTGCTGATTTGGAGATAAGTCATTAGGAGGTTAAAAAACTTGAAACCTTTCATGATCAAATTGAAAATTATAATAGATAAAGGGGGAGAAATAACAACTACATTCTTGGTATTTATATAACAAAAAACATGCTGTATTAATTTTGAAAATTGTTTACGAAAGTTATGGCAACAAATATATCTGTAACTTATTCTAGTTTATCACATTTGCGCTTTTGTGGTCCACATCGTTTGTCTTTGGAGACGGCAACGTATTATTTTCTGAAAAAAATAAAATAATTAGAATCAAACAAATCAATACAATCATAGAGTTTGTTAACTCAATGTAGAGTACGAACGGACCTAACACGGTGTATCGAATTAATCCATGATAAAATTAAATCACATTTTTTGGCATTTTTACCCAAAATATATTGTGGTTTCATCTCACTTCCTAATGACTAATGAGTGATGGACCTAAAAAGGTGCGGGAATGTTTTAAAATATGAGGAGGGAAACCCCAAAATTACAAGGCGAGAACTGGAATAACCGATTTGATACTTTCATAACGAATATCATCAGTCATCATCACTTGTATTCTATGATAATTTGATACCTAAGTGACCTTCCACAATTTGCCTTTAAATGACCCCACTAGAAAGGGGTTTGTAAGCAAGAAATGTTCGATCCCAACAAAACTTGTCTTCTGTTTTCTGCGGTGTATGTGCTAGCCACACAGAACTGTTTCGAATCCCTGAAAGATGTATCTGCTTACATACTATAAATACGGCTTTAAAAGACGCTCTTAACCTTCTAGGTGATAGGTATAACCTGCGTAGTTAAAGTTTGGGATTGAGAATGATGTCATTACTAATGCTGTCCCGCTCAGACCAGATTCTAACTGAGCACGACAGCATAAGACATAGATCATTTCAATGCCATTCGATAAGTATGCACGCCGGTTATAGGAAAATGTTTTCTTACCCGTACTTGCCGCCGGAACTTGCCCCAGCTTGAGCACTGGCGCTAGAACTGGCGTGGCTGCCAACGCCGTGGCCGCCACCGCCGTGGCCGCCACCGCCGTGGCCGCCGCCGCCGTGGCCGCCACCGCCGTGGCCGCCACCGCCGAGGCCGCCTCCGCCAAGGCCGCCACCGCCGAGGCCGCCACCACCGCCGTGACCTCCATAACCGCCGCTACTACCGCCACCGCCTCCGTGGTCACCACCGCCTCCGTGGCCACCACCGCCGCCGCCGCCGCTGCCGCCGCCTCCGTGGCCACCACCACCTCCGCCACCACTGCCGCCGCCTCCATAAGCACCTCCGTGGCTACCGCCACCTCCGTGGCTACCGCCACCTCCAAGGCTACCGCCACCTCCATGGCCACCGCCGCCACCCCCACCGAAGCCGCCTCCGCCATTGCTACCATACCCTCCTGAAAATACAATGAATTAGTTGTAGCCAGACACACCAATTGGTTACCTAACTTATCAATATAATAGAATAACAAAGTGAATGTGGAATCAAGTTGTTTATGTTTTTTACCTGGAGCCGCATGCACGACGGCCACAAGGCCTAGAGCCACCACAGCCAGTGTTAGTCTAGCCATCTTGACACTGTGCTCCTCACCACCCGCCTTCAGCTTTTATACACTGACATGACTTCATCAGACAGCCAATGTTTATTAGATCTTCAGTTTTTGCACTGCTTTTTAGTGCTTAAAATAAATTTGGGGTTCAGTGCGCTAATTTGCGAATGGAGAATACTTATTGTATCACGGGAAACATAACTATGCGTTATTACATTCTTTAACTTCTTAGCTTAGAAAAGAGTTTTTATTCAACAGTACCTGGGTGCCAGAGTTTAGTTTCGATTCGACGGAAAGGATGGTAAACCTAAAAGCTATTGGTAGATAATTAGCTTATAGCTACTTTTCGAGCATATATAGCTCGGAAACCGCCGGCAGCTCTCAAATCATTTTGCTACTGTACGCTAGCGTCGTAGCACGCACTACAATATTCTATGACATTCTGTATCGTATCTACTGGGACAAAGTAAAAAGTAAGTAGCAAATTTGTAAGTAAAGAAGATCTATGCTTTATTACAAGTAGAACCACAACTCAATAGGTTTATTAGTTTTAGAAATTTGAAGAATTTATTTTATTGTGGGCGGGACAATGGAGGCAGCGTCTTGGGGACGCTTCCGCCTGGTATTGATATGAATCAGTTGAGCTACCTTTAGATTGTTTGCAACAATCTGCAGTTAGCTCAATTGTTTAAATACTAAGGTTTTTTGTTATTATAGTGCGTAACCCCACACTTAGGGTAATTTCTAAGAAATCAAATAATATCGCAAAAAATTTCGACTTCGACGGGACTTGAACCCGCCTCTTTCCCTCAGTACCTACGGGAATGTGCTTTTTTTTTGTAAATACTAGTTCTAATTTATTTCTATTATTTGATTGTAATTTTCTTTATGAATAAAGAAGTTTATTGTATTAGGTAGTAGCATACAAATGACCATTTAATTTTGTATGCTACGCTAGACCGGCGCCATTGGTGGGACCGGCGCCAGGGTGCTACGCCGCTACGGCGCGCCGTAGCATCGTAGCACCCGCTACAAAGCTCTACGACGAAATATTTTTGAAGAAGAAAAAAACTGTAAGTATTAATAGAAATTTATCTTTATCGAGGGGGTAACGGAAGGGGTAAAGGAAAGTGAAATAAATCAGAGGAAATATAGATTCATACATCTACATAATAGTGGTATGACCAACTCTCTACGACATCTAGTTCCGAAGATATTGGGAATTTTGTGATTTTTTTAGCGCAAGTCTCTCAAATATCAACTCAATCAAATCTCATGTACATACATATTTTTCATCTGTTTATCCATTCTATACTAATATTATAAAATCGAAGTCTGTCCGTTTTCACGTCAAAACAAAACTTAATAAAAAAAAATTGGTTGTCTGTAAAGTCGGTTTACTGACGATAGTTGAACGTGACAACGCAGACCGAGGTAACGCCGCATGCGAGGTAACGCCGCATGCGAGGTAACGCCGCATGACGTCATGTTTTTTTGTGCGTGCAGCCGGCTCTATCGAATTATAAGACGTTGTCACGTCAAAAATTAGATTGTATTCCGGGGAAAAAGACATCGCCATGGGCTACTTTTTATCCCGACTGAACGCGTTCGAAGCCTGCTGCGCACGGAGAGGCTACGAACGTGTGTCGAGCGCTTTAACGTCTTTGCTTCACGCGTCGCTTCCTCGAATATGGCGCCCGTATGGCTGACGTAGTTCAACGCCGTCAACGCTATACCCACCCGATGTACATAGTCGTGGGTTAATTTTCATGTATGCTGCACTATTCTACGTTTAGACACGTAGAACCATGTTGACAAACGAACAATTGTTGTTCGTTTGTCAACTGTCAACTGTCAACTGTCGCTGCCCACAAATAATTGTGATTTTTTGTTTATTTGCTTAGTTTTAGATAGTTTACATAATAGATAATAAACCAAATTCTTGCGTGATATTAGTGATTTATGATGTTGTTAATAATTATTAATTATTAAATAAGCAATTTAATATTTTTGTCATGTTGTTTTATATTATACATATATATCTATATCAAACACTATTTTGTCATTTATTTTAAAGTCAAATCGTAACTAACGTGTTTAACACATTTAAGGCGAATAGTGGCGCCACTACATATTTAATTTAATCATTAAGTTATACAAAGGAATTATCAAATAATCGGACCGCTGGTAGACGATACCTATCACAAGCTTGTATTTAATGTATCTGCGATAGTTTTGTTATGTGTTATTCAATCAAAAACCTTGTTTGGAGAGCTTGGTGGCCACCAATAGGAACTAAACTCTTGAAACAAGTATCTGCCTAAATGACACAGTACAAAACTATTAAAGATAAATTTAAAAAAAGCTTATGATAGATATCGTCTACGCGCGGTCCAAATTTTTGATAATTCCTTTGAATAACGTATTTATAAAATTAAATATGTAGTGGCGTCACTATCACCCACTATCACACTTATTCGCCCTAAAGAAGGTATCTTCATAACATTTTTATTAAAACGTTTGTGTAGCAGACTGTACATAAATCGTTAGATTTTTAGAATCAAGCGAGTTGACGACACAAAAAGTAGGTAAAATTAGAAGGTGCCAACTCGCGCGAACTCGCGTGATTCTTTCAAGCGAGTTGACGAATGAGTCAACCCAGGCAGCTAAGATGCGTCGCGTGGCCGTGCACAGCGTGTGCCGCGGTGAGGCAGCGGCACCCTTTGTCTTAACTAAGCCACAAACGCAAAGATACGCCCAGATTAAGTTACAAAACATGTTATAAAACATAGTTATTTAACATGTTTTATCAGTGAGGATGATTTACATAAGAAATCGGTGTTGATGATTGATTGAGGTTGTTATACAGGGAGACCGCGTGACATATAGGTAACTGGGGGTAGGTGGAATCGAGTGCAATAGCTTGGCTGCTTTTTAACCAGGAAAAGCCTCTCGGATATTTTTAAGATTTGTTCACAAATTTACTTAATTTAGTCATATACTGTTTTATGTAAAATGTACCGCTGTCGGCTTACTTAATAAATAAATAAAAAAAGTTATATATAAAAGTTATAATAACATTAACGTGTTACTTAGTCTGGACTATTCCAGTTTTCCGTGACAACGCACCGTAGGGTATCAATTTGCACAATACACTCCTATGCGAGATGTCAGTGCAGATCCCAGTTCCCCCATTCAGGGTATCAATTTTTTTTATTTTCAAGATACATGGTCGCGCTAGTATCCATTGATAATTTATTAGTGTGTACGAAGGCAATAACTATTTAGATTCAAAGCTTTGAGTTATAAATAGTGGGTATAAAATTAATCAAGTACGGAACCAACTCTACAATAATGTTGTCATAATCTTCGCTGAAACTTCATCTCGCTAATACATATTTGGTGGTCGATAGGTTTTTTGCGGGCACCTCGAGAGTTATTATACAAACCATCCATAACATTTTAGTAACAGTCAAGGGCAAGCGAGACTCTAGCTCGTATGGTTCCGTACATACATCATCATCGGGGGAGATTATACAGAATTTTTATTCAACTTATTTTACTAGATATCTATAAGAACTTTGTTAGCTGGTTATCCTTTGATAATAAAGTACTAGTTTCGTCCCTCGGCTCCGCACGCGTTGTTTCTATGGAAACGTTAAAGTTTATTTCTATCGCATGGGAACTGATTTACGAGATAAATAACAATAATAATTGGATTATGTCTATGATTTATTCCAGGTTTAAACCTACATCTATGCAAAATTTTAGCCCGATTCGTTAAGTAGTTTTGGTGTAAAGAAGTAACAAACATTCATATCCATCTATACAAATCTTTATTAGGAACAAAACAAAATAGTATAGAGTACAATTTTGGGCTGACTACCGCAAAAGTTAAAAACTGTGTATAAGAGTCAGTGCCCCAAAATAATTATATATATGCATCCAAACTTAGATAACGAATATTATAAATACTTTAGAATTAATAATGTTAGTGTAATTATTAAGTATCTTAGTACCAACCTAGGCAGCAGCAAGAACCTAACGGCAAAACGAGCTGACTGAACATGGCCGATCATCCAAAAACTATGAAAATATTCTACTAATATTCTAAAATTACTGACACAATACTGCATAAAATAAAATTATACTTTTACTATGCTTGAAATGGACTAAAAATTATTATATTATAAGTAAAATTAGTTTTAAAACTAGGACTATCCATTAAGGTTGATTTGTGCAAACCTGTTTCGTATTTATATCCGAAACAGATAAACCGATTTTATTCTAGCACAAGTGGTAAGAAAATTTGTTTGTAGGAGAGTTTTCTTAGCTATGTTTGATGAAAATCAGTGACGCCGTTCTAAAAATACGAGTATGAGAAAACCGACGAACAATTTCAAATTCACGTGGTGTTTCTCAATTTTACCACGGACCCCTAATAAGACCACACGCGGAATCTTATCTAGGTTTATATTCAACATTATGCATAAATTTATGAGGTACCTACCGAGTTCATACTCACTCGATAATTTTTATCCTTATTGCTAGCAGCCTTAAGTACGTATCGTACCTACTTGGAATTTGTGTGTAAACAAGCAATGTTAGAGGTGTAAGGCAAGGTTAAGATTATTAGCGCATTGTTTAATGTGCCTAGTTCTAACAAAGCGTCTGGTCGAAGCGGAAACATATCCTTTGTAAAAATTGCCATGCTGCGGGGCAATGCAGCAGCGTCTTGGGGACTCGACGACTGGTATTGATGTGATCAGTTGAGCTTACCAGCTTATTTCGTAAATGTAGTAATTTGCTTTGTAAATAAATTATTTGCGTATCAGATACAATTGAAACAATTAATATTCAACAGGCGCTACGCGCACACAAGTTCTCATAGGACTTCGATTACACTGCGACACTCATTGAAACGATTTAATCTCACGGTGGAAATCGATCCCACGAAAAAATCTCTGGTGTCTACGCTGGGCGTCAATTGTGCCACTAAAGCCGTATAGCGAAAATATCCCTAATTCTCCGATTTGTCTGCTTATTTATCTATTTCTTCAACATAATATTTGCATGAATACAGGGTATTATACCTATATTGTTATCACATTATCTTAAATAAGTGACATATTTGATTAAGGAATAGTAAATTAGATTATATCGACATCAAGTGTATCAACATGTATGTCCATTTTCATCTACTTATAGTAAGCTACTCAAGTTTTATGAAAACCAGCATTATTATTACACTATAACTTTTCTTGTAAATGAGTTCTCACATAAATTACCATCATGGTAATAATACCTATCATGATTTTATCAAGTTATTTGCCTATCAAGTTGTCACAGCATCGCGTGATGGCGTGAAGAACATTCCAACTGTAGATTGCTCTTCTTTGTAGAGTAGAACCATCTTTCTAGTTTCAGCCAGCGTCAAATAGATATAATAGCCTTCACTAGGCAGTAGGTAGGTATCTAATTTAAATTATTTTTATTTTTATCAACGTAGAGTCCTGTATTGAGCTAGGACTATGTGTCAAAATATTTTTACTGAAATTTTGTAATTGTTAACAGACATCAAAAAAAGGTGGTCTCTCCTTTCCCTGTTACTAAGCCTCCGCTGTCTGTCAGCGGATCTATTTATAATGAACCGCAAAACGTTGAGAAATGTAGAGCAAAAATAGCCAGTGTTTTTATTTCTTTTTAATATTTATATTTTTTTCTAATTTAATGTTGTTATGGCGGCAAATTAAATACACATTCTCACAAAGTTTCAAATTTGGCCCGATGGGCCAGATGATGTTTGTGAAATTGTAAATAAGTACAAAAAAAAATCCTGAAGTCTACACTTCTCTCTTAATCATAATTTACGTGACGAATTTACTTGCACTGTACAAAAATGTGACGAATTTACTTTGTGCCAACAACCTTTCAACTCCTCGACTTCGAGTTGTTTGATTAAATTTTATTTTGATTTTGCATTTGAAATTAAATTTTACTTCAGGAAAAGTTCAAACATGAAGTCCCCGAAAAATTCAATATTACGGAACCTATGATATCTAGGTATCTAGGTGGTAGGTACGGACCTGGGTTTAGGTACATACCTACCGAACAACAGATGCACCACAATCTTGCTAGAGAAGTTGTGGCTTGCAATTATGACCTTGGGGTTTATGTGGATTCTGAGAAGATAATGAAACAACATGCAATTAACATAATTTATGTATTTTATTGACTAACATTATCTTACGAAACTATGGCCATATAAAAGAGTATCACAATCAATTAAATCATTTATAAACCAGAGTAAAATGTCTATAAAGAATCACTTCGTTCTTAGTATGCTGTGCATATTAGAGCATCTTTATTATTAGGTTTATTAGGATCTACTCGTTTTGGAATTAATCAACAAAAAATATGCCTACCCTACGTTTTAAAGCAAAAAGCTCTTGATTTTATAAATCATGCATTGACGATATTCCAGACACATTAAGGTCAGACACAAATGGATTTATCACAAATTCACATTTTCTAAACGAGAGTTTTATCTTCCGTAGCCTCCCGCACTCGAGGAAGCCTTAGCGCTAGCCGAAGCGTACGCACTGGAGGAGCTGTGGCTGTAGCCACCACCGCCCCCGTTTTCACCACAGCCTGAAGTGCAGCCTCCGCCATTGGAATCCTTATTGCCGCCATAACCTCCTGCGCCGCTACCACCCGAGCCACCCGCGCCGCTTCCGCTGGAGCCACCGTAACCACTGCCTAATCCACCCCCGTATCCTCCACTATGGCCACCGCTGGACCCGCCTCCGATACCACCGCTGTGACCCCCAGACCCACCGAGGCCACCGCCGCCGCCGAGTCCTCCACCGAATCCAAAGCCAAGACCACCGCCGCCGCCTCCACCTAGTCCGCCAGCTCCACCAGATCCACCGTATCCTGCACTGCCATGTTTACCGGCTCCGCCGCTTGAACCGGAACCGCCCAGTCCTCCGAAGCCACCACTGCCCCCATGTCCTCCAAGTCCTGAAGCTCCGTGTCCACCACTGCCACCTCCGCCCAAACCAGATCCACCTCCTAGTCCACCGCCGTAACCACCTCCGTGGCCACCACCGCTGCTGAGTCCATTTGATTGAAGGCTGCCAGATATTACGAGTCCACTTGACCCTGAAGAACCACCGCTACCACCGGCACCTCCGAGTTCACCTCCGTAGCCTCCGCCAGCACCTCCACCCAATCCAGCGCCGCCTCCATAACCACCGCTGCCTGAACTTCCATGGTTCAATGCGCCGCTTCCATGTCCGCCGCCACAGGCCCCAGATCCACAGCCGTGGTCGCTACCCAAGCCGATGCCGTTCCCACCTCCGCCGCCGGCCCCACCTCCGTATCCGCCTCCGATGCCACCACCTCCTGAATATCCTCCACTGCTTCCGTGTCCTTTCCCGCCACCGTTGCCAGCTCCGTAGCCTCCACCGATTCCTCCGCCGAGCCCTGCGCCTCTACCACTTTCTCCTGAATGGCCTGCGCCTCCGCCCCCGCTGTAGCCGCCACCACCACCGTATCCGCCTGATCCTCCTCCAAGCGTCCCAGTGAAGGCGAACCCTCCAGATTTCCCGTCATCTGACTGCGTGCGAATAGATTTGAAGGACCGATCAGAACCGCCGCCGCCGCCGCCACTAAGACCTCCTAATATGCCGCCGAGACCAATGATGTCTTGGACTCCTTTCTGGATCCCTTCAAGGCTGAACCCACCGCCGCCTCCATAGCCTCCGCCGCCACCTCCGTACCCGCCTCCGCCACCGCCTCCTCCTCCAAATCCCCCTCCGTATCCACCTCCGAAGCCACCACCACCACCGCCGCTATTGTAGCCACGCCGTGTTCTTACTGCAACAAAAGAAACAAAATATTAAGTCCCACACAAAAAACTGCAAAATGGTAGAGTCAGGTGAGGCGAGTCAGGTGAATAAGTTATAGTTGCCATTCGTGGAGATAATTTCAGCATATCAAATAGCAAAACCACTTTTAAACTACACTTGTCCTCGAGTTAATCTAGGACTTAAATTTTAATAGCATAAAAACTAGTTTGACCTACCTGAAGCATGTCCTAACCCCACGGCTAGAAGCAGGAACAAACTCGCTCGCAATGTCTGACCCATGGCTGTCGGCACAATTAACTGACGTTCAAATAACATAAGCATCCTTTTATATCGTTATTATAAACCAGTTGTTACTATTTACAAAGTTTATTATGAGAACATACGTAGGTACTGAGAAACAATAATTTGTTTTTATACTGTACGTACTTCCCGCAAGAAGTTCGCGGTTTTTGTTGATGGTAAATTAGCTAGTACTGTAAGTACTGATTTGAAGAGATCTTGATGGTGTTCACACAATGATACTCTACCAATCACTTGAACTTATCAAGTCTCCACTTATCTTCCGGGAATACCTATCAACATACCAAAATCCCAAATTGATGCGCACGACATGCACAAAAAAGTTTCCTTGAAAATCTGCATGCGGCCCGACACCTCTTGCAATTTTGATACAGTGAATGAACCTACCATACCAAAACTGTAATCGTAATAGATCATTTGGTGATTTTGGTAACGTAATTAGCATAAAAAAACCTGATCTTTTGCAAAAAATCCCGTGCTTCTATCACGTATTCGAAGTAACAAATCTGATTACATATATCACTTACGCATGGAAAATAACGATGATCAAGATAGATTTTATCCATCTGTCAATAAGTGCCCAATAAATCTTTATAGATTGCATCCATTATTTGGTGCAGTTCTGAGTAATTTCTCAATAAGTATCCATAAGCTAGTCACGCACATGCTGTAGTCAAACTGGGAACATATTTACCACCTAGTTATATTGAGAAAAGACGTAATATAGCCGGTAGAGCAAATTGATCGTGAACATGATGTAAGAACTTTTACCCGTAAAGTCCGGTTTAGTCGCATGTCCTCCTAGCCGAATCCTGGCCATGGCGGCCAGTCTCAACGGAACCTAGTCTGCAGTGCGCAGGACATATTATAGTGCACAAATGTGTGCGCAAACACAGGTACACAGTCTATTCCCTCAGACTCATAATCCGTTGGTACGGCAGACCGAAACGACCGGGGTCATTAGAGGATATTTATATAACTATAAATATCCTCTAATGATCTCGGTCGTTTCGGTCCTCAAATGAAAATCTTACATTTATTTATTTGAGAAAACATAAACTATTTTTGTCTATCTACCTACTTTTAAGATACTTAATTTGTTAATTCTCATTGAAAAGGTCAATGCGGAGTCGTTCAGCATATAATGTTACAGTGAAAACAAGAACAGTTAGTCAATTTGTTGTTGAATAAAGAAATTTCTTATCTCTTTTACACATGGTGTCGACGACGCACATCTCTAAGTGAAACCTCGTATAGCTGAGGGACGAGACAGGGCAGTGAATGACTTTACTACTTTATTAATTATTTATATTGCTCATTTTATGGTGGAAGCTTAAGCTAATTAATTTTCCTTACATTGTAAACTGCCCATTGCATGTTTTGCTCGCATTAAGGTGCGACACGTCAAACAAGACAAAGATCTATTTCCATTGAGGATTAATAACCAATGCATGATTCATAAGTCCTATGGCTTAATACATGGTGTTCCAGTCATCCTCATCAGTACATATTCAGGGTGTAATTGTGAACAGTCTTATCCTTGAATCCAGAGGGTAAGTATCATGAACGGAGTCCGAAACCGAGTCCTTTGGGTTGTAGTTACTTCCAAAGCTGAATTTGCCTCCCACAAACAATGGGATTTTGTTTTAATCACCACGCTTTGCAGACGAATTGATCGCAGGAGGTTTAAAAATATACACATGGGAGCTGCTTCTTCTGATGAGGTTCCAGACGTACACAATCGAACGAACACGTGTTCGGGGTTCCAATTGGCATCGGATCGATCCTTGTAGGTATATGTTCTGTGATTTTTTTGGTAGTGTAAAAGTTTGGAGTGATTATTCGGAACATGTTTTAGTTAGATGACGAATGAATATACATTTATTATTTTTGTATTTTTAGAAGAATGAAAAATGTTAAATCAACATGTTGATATTTTTCAATGTTAACATTTTTCATCGAAACCTTTTTTTTTCTCTCGTTAATTACCTTTCGATTGTGGGACTCGGCACAGGACAGGGAAAAACGGCGACTTCTCTTAACGGAGGCCACACACTTCGGGTGCCTGTGCCATTGGTAAGCAAGTAAACGTATAAGTTACCTTTCATCTAGTGCGTTTACAACATGCCTTTATTACCTCCATCGTCAGCAACATAATTCACAATGTATGCGGTGACCACATCCGGGTATGACCTCCTTTAATAACTCTAATTTAAATAATAGGAGTAAAACTGAGGGATTTGGTCGATAATCGATTTGCTAAGATAGATTTGAGCTGCCTCTGGATTGTTTACAACAGTCTGCAGTTAGGTCAACTGTTTTAATTGTAAATATTAGTTCTAATTTGTTTCTTTCTCTTCCCCAATTGTAATTTTCTAGATAGATTTTGTTCCTACGATTGCATAAGTTATTTTTCCTAATGACGAGCCTACTCCTTAGGAAACGTCCAATTAAATTTAGTGAATATTAACTTTTTGATGAGCTGCGAAGACGTGATATCTTTATTATAATTGGGGAAGCCTTCAGTTTTTATTTAACCGCTAATAAGTATGTATAGAAAAATACAAAGAGGGTTTTTGCTGCAAAAAGTGTGCATCGGCTCTACTTTTGCCTCTATCCTCATCTCGCTAAATAAGATCTAAATCGGCACCTTCAAAGTAATAGGATTTTGAAGGTATATAATGCCTATAAGCTTAATCAACAACCGCCTTTGGGTTCAAGGTTAAATCTAATAATTATGTTGTAGGTTGTAGCTCTTATACTTATCAAAATAAATAAACCAGTTTGTGGAAAAAAAACCTTTATTTGCAACCATTTTTATATTATACAGTAAACAAAAGTGACTAATCACCACTTTAATTATAATGGGTAATCCAATGTAAAAATTGTTAAACATATTTTTTGCAACAGTCTGCAGTTAGATCAACTGTTTCAATTATAAATACTAGTTCTAATTAGTTTCTATTCTTTGATTGTAATTTTCTTCGTTAATATTTTTTTTTTTCAAAACAGTTCAATATCTATGAGTATTTTACAAAAGATACAAAAGATAGGCAAGCAAACCTAGTGGCTCTTATACCTTTCCTGCTCTGGTCTGGGCGCGCCGTAAGCAGTCGCATGGCTGGTGGCAACACCCCCACGGCCGGTGCTGTATGCATTGGCGATTGCCGTAGGACCACCTGGTCCACCCCCGGACCTACCTCCGTAGAAGAACATCGGGAAGAATGCACTGGCGGGGATCTTGGGAGCGTAGTCATCATCATCCTCCTCGTCATTGACAGGCTTCTTTTGCTTCTTTCTGGAGACTGACTTCTTTTTAGGCGCTGGCTCTTCGACCTCTTCCGTTTCCGCTTCAGGTTCTACTATCTCAGGTTGGACTGTTTTAAGCGTAGTGGAAAGAACGTCAGTTTTATCAGTCGGGTCTGCGATTTCGGTAGCTTCGGTTGGTGTGAGAGGGTTGATTTCTGCTTGCAGCGGGTAGAAGTCGTTTTGCTGTGGAGGGACGACTTCATTCTGTTGGGGCGCGTAGTTGTCTGCAGTGGTTTGGCGTCTTCGGTCGGGGTAGTAGTATTGACCGGATTGCAGGGATTGTGGCTGGTAGGCTGGTTCTTCTGGACGGTACACGAAGGCCATGCCGCCGCTCGCGGCGCGTGGGTTATAGTAAGGGTTGTAGTAGCGACTGAGGACCATGCCGCCACGGGTGTTGTCACTGGAGCCGTAGGACACTGGGGAAGAGACAGTGGTTGCGTTATAATAAACTGAATAAGATAGGTAAGCATCAAGAGGTACCAGAGCGCTTTGGTCGAATCCTGAAAAGCCAAGACTCGCTCTTATAGCCTGCAAACAAACGACGGTTGTGATCACTCGTCAAATTGTGGACGGTCTATCTATATCTATACTAATATTATTAAGAGGAAAGATTTGATTGTTTGTTTGTATTGAATAGGCTCCGAAACTACTGGAAGGATTTGAAAAATTCTTTCACCGTTAGGAAGCTTACTTTTCAAGGATTGACATAAGCTATATTTTATCCCGGAATACCCACGGGCACGGGAATTACGCGGGTGAAACCGCGAGGCGATCGTCTAGTCCTAGTCTACGATTATAGTAATTTGACAACTTGATATAGGATCAACAAGCATTATTAGATTCTTTCCTTACTTCACAGTTCGCAATCAATCAATCATGACCATAAAACTTACCTGTCCTATATGTATAGCCTTGAAATCATTAATTAACTTGCTACAGACGTCATTACTCACCGAATAATACGTTTGAGACCATCTTTAAAATATTGATAATCATTCAACAATTAAGAAATAAACTGCACTAATCAAAACCATAATAACAAGTTAGTAAGTACTTACAAGAGTCCATATTTCCATAAGAAGGATAGTAACTATAGGGGTATCCCATGGCTTCCCAAAGCACGCAGCTCAGCAGAACAAGAGGATGAACGAACTTCATCTCTGCACTTTTGACACTCGAAACTCTTTAGTGCTGTAAAATGGCTCTCAAAGGGTGTAGTGTGGAGAACTACTGCTGTGTTTCTGAGGAACGGCGGGTAGTATCGCGTTATATAGTCCAGACTGACGGGACTCATTGGGATGCAGGTCACGGATCCATTGAGCTTGCATCGCGGACAGTTTACACTATTCGGCTGGTCAGAGTCCGTTACTGAAGATTTGGTAGAGCACGTACTAGGAACCGTTGGACTTTTAGTTTTGTTTTTGCATGTTTCGCTGGATTATGTCCTGAATTAGAGTACGTCCAGAAATTTTCTTATAGTGGTTCTGAGCATAAAGTCTTACCGCTATTAGATACCGAGATTGCGTTGCGATTGACCAAAATGGCTCCTAAATTCTCTAGTTTTATTAAAGATTCCAGATCTTTTTTTAGTGCGCGGAAGGACGCGGTACAGGCGCGATGCGAACCGCATTCACCCTGATGAAGTCCCTCGTTAAGGGATGAAATGTTGGTGTTCTTCCAACACAAAATAGGTTCGTAGTTAACCCGCTTACATTCATAATGAATTCCAGATCTTAATTTAATTGAACTGTAAATTTAATTAGTGCATGCCTAGGTACAATACAATTGATCATTGCAATTAAATAACTTTTATTTTTTAAATATGTAGTGGCAGAAGCCTTTATTCACATAGAAAATTACACTAGTAGGTATTTATAATTGAAACAATTGACCTAACTGCAGACTGTTGCAAACAATCTATAGGTAGCTCAACTGATCCATATCAATACCAGTCGGAAGCGTCCCCAAGACGCTGGCTTCATTGCCACGCTGTATGGCAATGCTGATGCGCTGACCCAGATACTGACCAGCTCTCGGGCAACTCTCGGGTCACGCGTCGATCGTCACTTTTACTTCACCATCCCAAAAAACTTACTTTCAAGAATTCATAATACTTCCTAAATTTTCGAAAAGGAAGATTCGAGACCAATGTTGTACGAAAGATATGTACTTATCTGTCTCTGTATCCCTGTTGCACCTATCCCAAGTTTTTGGCTGTTTTCCTCAAACAACCTTCTAGACAATCGTGTGAATTTTGAACACAAAGTGCTATAAATAAGGGAACTTGCGTGTGGTATTATGCAGGCCATGCCCTACGGTACGTGGCATGACAAGCAGTCAGTGGCTGTTCATTCATGGCGATTTATAGCAATGGAAGCAGATGGTTAACTGCTTCGTGGAACGAGGACCAGGATAGGCAGGGTTTCTAGAGAGATCTCCGTGAAGACGACGGAGCTTCCCTTCCCATCAGAGAGCTTTTGCAGCAGCAAACGAAAACAAGCATTGCAGAGCGCACTCCGTGGATTCCACGTCTTTTAGAACGTGTGCAATTTTATTTAAAATAAGTTTTTATATTTTTATGTATGTTAGATTTAAGGTATATATTCATATGGACCGTAGAATAAGTTAATAAGATCTGTACTTGTTCTAATGTTGTCTGAAATAAATGTATTATTATTATTATTATTATTATTATTTTCAGCAATACCTACATTAAATACATTGACGATCTTTGTGGCGCGGTGGGCGAAGGTCCGCCTGCGACGCAGGAGGTTGCGGGTTCGATTTCGGGACGCCTCGGGACAAATATTTGTACGATCTGCAGAAATTTGTTCAGGGTGTTCTGGTCGTTTTCTATGTATAATAAATAAATATCTATCTATGTACTCGTATATTATTAAGTTTATCAGTTATCTAGTACCCATAACACAAGCTCTGCTTACCTTGGGGCTAGATAATGCTGTGTGAATAGTCCAGCATTATTTATTTATTTATTACTATTAAAATCTTTTAGTGCTTTCAAATAAGTTTATAATTTTCACATAGGTTCTGATTTCTGGGGTAATTGCAGATGTCTACTGGCTCATATCAACGTCGTTGTCGATTGCCATGACATTTTTTAAAAGGAATCAAATTGTTATGACTTTCATTTTGTCTTTTGAAATTACTTATCCTGCGGGTCATTGAAGACCTTACGATTTGACTTATGAATTGTAATCTCGTATCTCTTGGGTACCTAGCTACTACTCTTTTGGCTACTGAACTTGTCATCGTTAATATCCCCACGTAGCCCAACCACCGTGAGCTTAACATGAAAGGCACGTGATAGCTACCGTAGATGTGATCAGTCGGCACATCTAAACTGATACCATCTGCACCTGTTGGCTGTGCCGGCTAAGCGGTAGTTACTGTCAAAATAAACTTAACAGTTCGACGGTTTTTGCATCGTAAAGACATGGTTGGTTGGTCATCTGTTTTTAACCCCCGACGCAAAAAGAGATGTCATAAGTTTAATCTGTCTGTCTGTGTATCTGTCTGTGGTATCGTAGCTCCCAAACGGATGAACCGATATTCGTTTACTTTTTTTGTGTCATAGATAATTTTATCCCGAGTGTTCGTAGCCATGTTTTATGAAAATCTGTCGGGGGTTTTTAAAATTTTTAATTTTGTTCTTGTAATAAAACAATTGCACTGAAAATGCACATTAGAAATTATTGAAGTTCCTCACGATCGATCAGCAGTATAACAAAGGTAATTCGTTGACAATTATTTCGAACAGTATAATCAAGGGTTAACAGGTGGGACTGTAAAATATCTACTACATAAATACTCCGTCCACGCTTGAATTTTCTTTTTGACACATGCGCTTCTATGAAATACCTTAGTTGTTGACAGGTGTCTGAATCAAGGCTGAATGAAAGAATGCAATATTTCATAGACATAGTTTATTTTTAAAAAGGGTGATTTGTTTATTTAGTTTTACGGACTTATATAGATACAAAATAAGTTACCTACAAGAAAAGTGATACGAATCTGTCGACTCAGAAAGTAGCGGGCCGGGGGATTAGTAACGAAGATTATTCTAATTAATATTTAACTGAAAAAGATTAAGGTTTGCATAAAAATTTGAGTTTACAACAAACAGTACCTACCTACCCTGAGGTCGGTACTTTTTATCCCAAAAAACACGTTTAATGGGGGCGGTATACTTAACTCACCTGCAGCTGGCAGAAGCAAGAAGCGAAAGAAACAAAAAAATAAATATGATTGAATTCTATTGAATATACGGATTCATAAAAATAGAATCTGAATATTCTATTGACTAAATGACTGTATTCAATAGTCATTTAGACGTCGGAGTCAGTACAGTATAAAGTCAAATTGGTTAAGCATTAAGATAATTCATTGTCAAATGATCTGTCAAAAAAGAACTAGTATTTAAAATTGAAACACTTGAGCTAACTGCATACTGTTGCAAACAATCTACAGGTAGCTCAACTGATCCATATCAATACCAATCTGAAGCGTCCCCAAGACGCTGACTGCATTGCCCCGCTGTATGGCAATGCTGATGCGCTGCGCCAGATGCTCACCAGCTCTCGGGTCACGCGTCGCTTCGACCAGATGCTTAATTACTTTTTAAAAACCCGAAGAGCCTCGGTTCCCCAGGGACCTAGGGTCTCAACTCCAAGGGGAGCAAATGTGTAGGCTCTGCCGAGCCCGTTTATTGTATACTGTTGTAAATACTACTTCTAATTTATTTCTATTAATTGATTGTAATTTTATTTTGTCAATAAATTTATTGATATCTTGAAAAAAATCTGTCGAAAAGAAAATTTACGCGTGGAAGGAGTATACTTTAAAAAGTCGCATCTACAGCCCCCAACATCGGTGCCTTAGTTTACTAATACGCGAGTAACAAAAAACCCGACTTTAGGAACTTATTTTGTATGTCTCTTAGAAGATGTATGAGCATGCTCATGCCGGAAGTAAGGTGCCATCATTAGTATGGCTGGCAGGCGCTGTAATTCAACCACGGACCACTGACCAGTTATCAAGGATAATGGAGTTCTTATGGAAAATCTCGTATTTACTTTTGGTAGTTTATTACTGTCGTCAGTCATAGTGCATGTTTTCGTTCCTTGTTTTACAATTGCCTACTAGATTTTTCCTTTCAAAAACATTTTGCTGCTTTACCTATTTAGGTAGGTACCTATATATTCTTCCTGCCTAGACGGTCATAAAAAGCAATATAATCCGGATCGTATTTTGTCATTTATTTATGAAAAATTCTCCCTTTCATTTAGAAATCGATTCAAATGTTTAATGCAATCGTTTGAGACCATGCATACAAGCATACATTTCGTAAAAGGCAGCGGTTCTTGCGAACTGTGCTTTGCTGATGGCGCGATATGCTTGCAGATGGTCGATAGTGATGCTAAGCAGGGGTCGGGGACCTCCGAATTCTGCTTGGCCTGCTTATTACTTATAAATATACAGGTAATATCTTAATTTATTTTATTAGTACTTTATTTATTCATACAGAAAATTACAATCTAATAAATAAATAAATTAAAACTAGTAATTACAATTGAAACAATTGGGGTTACTGCAGTCTGTTGCAAACAAACAGTTTTTAATTTCATATGGGTTTATTTTTTATTAATTTACGAAAACGTCGAAAACAAGATGGTCCGTCCAGATGTTGTTAGTGTAAAAAGATTCTTGCAACGACTCGTCCAATATTAGTATAGTGACCAAAAAAAAAAACCTACTCATTTACTACTTATTTACTAAAATTAAATATGAATTTGAACGTGTTAGGCTCTGTTAAAATAAATGTATTTTAGACTCGGTCAACCACGGGGAATCTTTTACACCCAAACAAATTCCCATCACGGTATCCATTTGCATACGCGAATTACTCCACTCAGTGATTCTATAGAGGCTCAACGTTTCATAGAATCGGCTTTATCGTCTGAATTAATAAATAATTTTGTAATTGACGAAGTAATCGTGGCCGGTATCGAACTCATCTATCGACGAAAGTACTGATCCGTCTATTCCATACCTAATGTTGGACGAGAAATATCCCTATTTCTCGGGAGCCTAGGGTAGTACTAACATGTCTTCTCTCAGGAAGTTTGCGATGACCTTGCTCAACGGACAATAAACCAACAAGTTGGACGAGATATTTTGTGCATCTCAGTACCTAAGCATTTTCCACAATTGACGAATATTTAAACGAAAAATAAGAAATACTTACGCAAAAGAGTAAAATATACCTAGTAATAAACTTCCTCCTCTTTCTCCATACATACTTAATGTGTGCCCAGCCGGGGTTATAAATTATTATTGACTATGACTATTGACCAGGAGTCGGGATTGAACCAAAATCCAAAAATTCACTGACTAATATTCAATGAAGTATTTATACTTAGTTAACAAAGAAAATCACTATCAAATAATATAAACAAAGTAGAACTACTATTTAGAATTTAAACTAACTGAAGACTATTGCAAACAATCTGCAGGTAAGTCAACTGATCCATATCCAACCAGTCGGATGCGTTTCCAAGACGCCAGCTGTACGTATACTCGCGCAGCATTGCCATACAGCGGTGTATGGCAATGCTGATGCGATGGACGAGTTAATCACCAGCTCTCGGGTCACGCGCCGCTTCGACCAGAAGCTCAGATATTTTTTTTAAAACCCGGTGGGCTTTGGTACCTTATGGACCTAGGGTCTCGACTCAAAGGGAAGCAAATGCGTAAGCTCTGTCAAGACCTGCATATTTTCACCTGTTGAGATCCTCCGCCAATTTGCCGCCGATACTTATTACTAAAAATATTCCGTTGTGTAAATTATATGAGTCGGTTGGACTAGACACACCGTCATTTCCCTCCTTTAAATTCAAAAGTCCTGGCAAAGGGCGCATTGAATAGCATCAATTGTTTTGCATCTTGACGTCAATTGCCTTTGCAGACATTTTCCTGCTCTTTGTCCTAGGAATTAACATGAGAAGTAACGTACACGATCGAATTTGATTTATTGATGTGGATCAAAGCTCTGGCTGAATTTACTATTATTTAGATCATAAATTATTCATAAGGTGTCCTTTTGAGTGCTAATTTTGCTTTATTATTCGTATAGTGACTTCTTTAGTGGTTTATGGTTGTGATTATTTTTACTGGTTTCTATACACGAACGAATTGGTTTTATAACAAGACAAAATTAAAATTTTAAAAACCTGCCGACGTTTATTGGCTGAACAGATTTTCATGAAACATGGCTAAGAACACTCGGGATACAATTATCGATGACACAAAAAAACTAAACGAAAATCGGTTCATCCGTTTGGGAGCTACGATACCACAGACAGATACACAGATCGACAGATACACAGACAGACACGTCAAACTTATAACACCCCTCTTTTTACGTCGGGGGTTAAAAAAAATGTTGGACAATCCACACAGCATCATCTACAGCATCATCCAAGCTAAGCAGAGCTGCTGTTATGGTTACTGGATGACTGATATACCTCCGACAGATGCTTCAATGACACGTCTCAAACTTCCAGACGGACTGTTTTAGGAGTCCGCTTACGTGGGCTATTGTGAGTGACATCATGGTGTCGATTACTCATGGCGATGATGATCATTGGTTTTTACGTTTTATCTGGACTTCATTATGGGACAAGCGAGAACATACCACCCTTAGTTATCAAGAGATGAAATACCGTAGGATACCCAGGGTCTGCTTTGCTTTGCTGGATGGATATTCATCAAATAGAAAAGAATATAAAAAATATTTGGACAGCGGCACGGAAAACGAAAACAGTACCTACGACATGGAGATAAGTGACACAAAAAGGTGATGGTAAAAATAAGGTGCCTCTGCCTTCATGACCCACATCTGTTGATGTGAAGCCTATATTGGTCCAGGACGCAGGCCTAATAAGTGCCTTATTGGCTTTTATCGCATGGTTGGGTCGTTTTAAGGTTATTTCTATCCCACGGGATCTTATACCTGTATGGAAAATTTCAGTCCTATCCGCTTAGTAGTTTTGGCGTGAAGAGGTAAAACATCCATCCATCCATACTTTCCATATTTACATCCAAACTTTAGCATCCTGCTAATATTATACAGGCGAAAGTTTGTGAAATGTGAATTTTTTTCAGATGAAGATCAAGAGGAAATTTGGCATACACTTCTAAATGTACGTTCTAACGTAGCCTAACTTAAACAATAGGCTACTTATCATACCGAAAATACGCGTGCGAAGCCGCGGGCAGAGGCTAGTTTATAATATTAGTGTATTGTCATTTGCGGAAATAGGTAAATATTTGTGGTTGTAAAATAATGATTATGAATTGTGATAAAATTTAAATCTAAGGTGCATCAGTTATGCGCCAGACGAGTTTTTATAGTTTTACTACTCAATAAATCCGTTGACATCTGCGAAGCTAATATAAACCTTAAATTGCGTTTTAGATCGATGTGCAATAAACTAGCTCTAACAATGGTGTATAAACTAACAAATAATGAATATTTCATCAAGTTTTAAAACTATATAACCAGGTTATTAGTAAAAATTAAAGTTTTTCTGAAACCAATGAAGATTATACAGCTTAGGAGGCTAATAAATAAATTACAATAAAATAAAATAATAGAAATAAATTAGAACTAGTATATACTGTACCAGTATTTATTTTTATAGAAACAAATGAGCTTACTGCAGACTGTTGCAAACAATCTAGAGGTACCAGATTAGTTGCAGTTCGTGCGTTTGGAGGCGTGCATTTTAGAGTAAACAACTATGTAAGTCGCAGTACGTGTGTTCTGCTGCTTGGCGAAAAAAAAACCTAAACTTTTTGTCGCATCTTTAATATACGAGGAGGCTAGAGTTGTATTGTATCCGTCTTGTGGCCCTTTCAGTAGGAAATATTCAAGCCAGGTTACTGAATTTTGACACCTTCCTACATAAAAAATATCACGAAAATATTTTCTTTCGCCTCAAAACATTCAGAGGTTTTTAACCGACTTCGAAAAAAGGAAGAGGTCATAGAACCCCTTCTTTTTTCGGTTATAAGTATGTTTTTTTATGTACGCTTGTCGATTTCTCCGTCAATTACGGACTTTTTGAAAACTCTTTCGCTATTGTACAGAAAATGATCCCGAAATTGTCCCATAAAAATGTTATTCCCAAGGATTTAAGTAACTGTCCCTCAAAACATAAAAACACAGTAAAATTAAAGGATTTGAAAGTCAATGTTAGTTTTATCAAAATATTTAAATTATATTGTGATGTGGGGCGATGGGCCTGCGACGCAGGAGGTAGCGGGTTCGATTCCCGCCTTGGGAGAAATGTTTGTACAATCTGCAAATATTTGTTCCGGGTGATCTGGGCATTTTCTATGTATAATAAAAAAATCTATCCATGTAATGTATTGTATTATGTACCTATATCAGTCATCTAGTACCTTGCTCGTGTACCTTGCTTAGCTTGGAGCTAGATGATGATGTACGGATTGTCCAGCATTATTTATTGAACTATTATACTGAACTATTATACTGACCAAATAAAAAAATCTAATAATAATTATAATTATATTTTTCAGATTCTAGTAAGTAAGTACATTAAATCCTTGGTTTAGCCTTTTATTAATAAGCCAAAGCTTGATATTAGTACCTACTGCCGAATTTTAATCGTTTGTAATTTACATTCGGTTTATTTGCATTAGGACCTTAGTGTCATTGAAGGATTGCTTTGCATGAAGGACGTATAAATGAATATTTAAATCACAATCTCAAAACGTGGTAAATTACTACCCATGCACATGGAAAATTAGGTTCTAAAATAATTGAACAATTAGCAGCAGTCGTCATAACTTTGACCATTGACGCAATATGTAGGTATCAAAACATTCTAAAAGCGTCAATTAAACAAAGTAATTTATTCACAAAGAAAATTATACTAGTATTTACAATTGAAACAATTGAGCTAACTGCCGACTGTTGCAAACAGTCTACAGATAGCTCAACTGATCCATATCAACACCAGTTGGAAGCGTCCCAGATCTCAGCGTATGGCAATGCTGATACGCTGTCAATTAAACTGTAAACATCCGATTACCTTTCGGAAGAACACCACGAACCAAAGGGTTGAGTCCGGTTGTCGAAAGTATCGAGACGTGGTGGTCGTGACGTCTTCTCTTTCTATGGGATCGGGTACAGCGCCTCTATCGGCGAACAGGGAACTACACAAATCCCATACTAAAATGAGACGTCTAGGTTTTGTATCCAAGTTTTGCGTAAAATATAAAAAAACATAGTTTTCCATCGGCACCGATAGATACGAATCATAAAAATCAAATCTGTATCTATATCTTAATATGACAAAACTAACGTACAGCCCTGAAGAAAATTTCGACATAGCGTTCTTTCGGTTTCGTGATCTTTCGGTATAGCTTTCGGTATTTCGATCTGCGGTTTCGTGTACCTTCTTTATACCGTTCCGTTCTCCGGTATTTCGACTGCCGGTATTCCGTAGTACAGTCCACGATCACGCCTCGATACTATCGTCATCCGAACTCGGGGCTCAGATCAACATTTGACACACAGAGTTGCAAAAAACTTAATAAAGCCTGTACAATACATATATTGCTTACTTTTTAAACAAAATTACTATTGTTTCTCCACGTGCTTCTCATTGACTGTTTGCGAGAAACGTTTGCCGTCCGCAATAAGCTATAAGTACCCTAATCTTTTCGTATGTTTGAATAGAAGGAATTATTATGTCCAAATATTTTTCATTTCTTATGATTAACCTTTACTGTTTTAAAAGGTTACGAAGCTTGAAAAAAACCCATCTATAAAAGTGCGCGCAATACAAAGAGCTCATACTACTATTTTAGTGTATCTAAGTACTAATGCTAAAAACTTTGTTTAATTTTATTAGTTTATGATTTATTATGTGTTATTTTTTATAAATAGTAATTATATCAAAAACCTTTTAAAGGCGTCCTTCACCTGTTGAGTTATTTATTATTTGGTCTTGTACTTAGTTAGGTCCTAAGCAGTGTTTATAATCTACGCATGTAAAACGTTTATGTTAAAGAACATTTAAAAAACAAAAACAATTGAATAATATCGCAAAAATTTTCGACTTCGACGGGACTTGAACCCGCATCCTTCCCTCAGTACGGGAATGTGCTAACCAACTACACCACGAGGTCAATTAGCCAGAGTGCGAGGCTTACGCGCTATAATAACAAAAACCTTAAAAACTGTTGATTGTTTTGAATAGAAGCCGTTATCTCATTGTCCAACTCCGGGGTCAAGCTGTTCCAAAGATCCGCCTTTCGCCGATAACTCGATAATTTGTTCATAAATCATGTGCTACCACCGCATTGTAATGGTCTGAGATAGTTCCCCGAAAGAGGTTCTACGTGATAACTTGAAACTTAAGCTTGGAACAAGCAGGTTAGGTGAGACTTTTTGGTGAAGGGTCATGATTTGTAAGTACTGTGGGTAGGTAGGTACCTAATTTATCTCGTGTAAAGTCTTTATCAAAGTATCTTTTCAATTTTATCAAATTACCTAATATACTTGTCTTTTTCGAAACTGCCGCCCGTTTGGCTACTACCGCCTCGTTTGGCTCCTCCATCCCTTTAACAGTTACATCGGCCCACTTCGGCGTTATACGCCAGGATAGTGAGTAAGTAGTACTTATACCTGTATCTCATCTCGTATCTTGGTATCTCTACAAAGAAGGTAGAGTCAGGAAGGAAGAAGATTTATGCAAAATCGTAGAGGTTCGTAGAGGGTCTACGAATTATTCAGACCAGCATTAGCAGCTGTGAAAATCACCATAATTACATTATTTATTTTGTAAATTTTATTTGTTCGATTGTTTTGTTGCAACTGACATTACGTATGCTGCAACAAATTCGGATTTCACATGGCACTCCATGGCCGCTAAATATGTATATTTTTACATTATTATTTTGAAGCTCGTGTTCGTTGAAGAAGAAACCACCCCAAATATGTATGAAATGGTCGGTCACATCATGAAGTGATCAATTCTAGGATATGGCTACGACATATCCACCAACAGCAGCGTGGTTTTCCTCAATGTATCTACCACATCAAGTATCTTCTTGAATATAATGTTAGTCAGTAGATACTTAGGTATATTTGTAAGGATCGTCTACACGTGTACATTATGCGTAGCGTGTGCGCACATTGTCATGGGCCTCGTCGTCGTCTCTGAATACCATTACCATGGATTATGCTTTTCGTACGTCTACCACGTGACATTGATTTTTGATAATAAATTTAAAATGTTTCAATCGACTAGTTTAGGGTTGGACATAAAGAAATAACAAAAGAATAAAGGTGTCGCAAATACATTTGCCAAAATTTTGGAACGTAGCGCGTTGAAGTCTTTTGTCTTTTTGAGTTCATAATGGGTTAGGCGTTCGATATTTTTTGATGTTGTTTTTTTTTTAGTATGCATTGATTTTAATTTTTATTTTTATCGTATTTAATATTAATATGACTCGAATATGGACACACTAACTTATTTTTGTATTATAATTTATTGTTGTCTGAAATAAACGAATTGAATTGAATTTCTTATCAACAGACCTTGCATTTATCAATGAAATAATTACAAAAGAGTTTGCATTTGAGGATGAAAACTATGTAGGCTTTTCTATACAAATATTATTAAGAGGAAAGATTTGATTATTTGTTTTTATTGAATACGCTCCGAAACTACTACACCGATTTGAAAAATTCTTCCACCGTTAGGAAGATTTCTTTTCAGGGAGTGACATAGGCTATATTTTATCCCGGAATTCCCACGGGAACGGGAACTACGCGGACCGCGAGGCGATCGTCTTGTAGTAGATAAATAGAACAGAGATACAAAACCAAAAAAGTTATGGCAATTTAAAGGCGTGATTTAGGGCGATTATCGAAAAAACAAAAAAAAAATAACGTAGCAACCGTGATACTAAGTACATCGACTCTATCGAACAAATCTAGCAAATGACTCCCCCCAATTTCCCATAAAATTATGTCGGTCCCAATACCAAACATCCTATAAACAAGTGTTTATGTGTCTAGTCGATGTCTCAGGTGTACTGAACCAATAGTCATCATCGCCATTGAAGTTAAACCATTGATCGAAATAGGCCTTCCCCGTTGAGAGCTTATATAGCGCCTTGTCTTCAGCTTGCCGCATCTAGCATCTGCCGGTAGTCTATCCTGTGCTAAATCTATGCTAACCTGGCGCGATTCTCTTTATTTTTTTTCATACTCATGCTGACGTCACAAATCCAGGCCTCTAGTATACGAAAAACAAAAGGGAATCGCGCCAGCTTCTAAAAATTATAGTTCTGCGTCCTATTGTTTTTGATGTCTAGATTTTGCCTGATCTATAAATTATCGTTTTATCTCTGGCGAGAGGCTCTTGGTATTTATTAGTAGGTACGATGTGATAACATTTCAGATCAAGCAGTTTACGTTCTTAATACTTTCTCTAAAGATGAAATAAGTAGGTAAACGCCTGGCTAATATACAATACACATTTCAATGTTTGAAGAGGTTTTTCTGGTAGGCGTTTTCTGTCTTGCTCCAGCCATATTTTAACAACAGATACTTTTATCAGTTTACCTTAGGTTAAAATTAGGTTGTTCGTTAAAAACAATCCATCTTTTTGACGTGACAACGTCTTATAATTCGATAGAGCCGGCTGCACGCACGAGAAAACATGACGTCATGCGGCGTTACCTCGCTCTGAGGCGTTCCATGTAAGGCTTGAAGTGCAAGCGAGAGCGCTCGACATCCGTCTCTCTCCTACTTGAGTGAGCGATGCGTCTGCGTTGTCACGTTCAACTATCGTCAGTAAACCGACTTTACAGACAACCAATTTTTTTTAATATTAAATCAAATCGATCAGAAAGTTTGAGAAATAAAATATAGATTTAACTTATGTATACCCCAAGTAAATAATATCATGTTCCATAAAAGCACATACATAAAACGGCTATTAAAGTACATATTTAACAATTTACCAATATAAATATAGCATCTTAGTACCCAACAAACATTTCAGTCATATAAGTACAAGTTACGCGACTCAAAATGGTATAAACATCGCATTGAAGTAATTTTTGCGTGTTATATCACTTAGTGCCTCTTATCTTTATACAACTTCTAGTCGTATATAGACATCATTATTAACTTCTATACGACTGTTTATACGACAATTATACAACTTTCAGTAGTAAAACCACTGCTGAAATATTAGTAACGTCTATACGACTTTTACATCGGCAATAATCGTGTTAGAGTTGCGAGAACTACTTTTACGTGACTTTCGTGTAAAAGTGATAAATTGTACCCTTATACGACTTTATATCATGTTAGATTAATCGTGTTAGAGTCGCAAGATCCACTTTTACGTGACGATTGTATATAAGAGTGGTAATTTTCACTCTTATACTATTTTAAGTAAATTTGAACCCTTTTATCCTACTATTTAACGACTAGCTACCATATTTTTGTAATACAAAAAAAACAGTTGTAAGTCATTTAAATGAACATACAAAGCTGGTCAAAGATAAAAAAAAGTGGTGCTTTTAAAAGAAAAGAAAAAAAAACTATATTGCGCTTCTTAGTCCCAACTTTATTACACCAAATATTTCTACACGACAAGTAAACTGTAAAGAGACTGCAATGGGTTCCATACAAAGTTTAATTTTGAACTCAGGAGATTTGATTCCTAGACTCAACTACCATGACAATTGAGGATGTCCCTTCTGCGTCCACCATGGAATATGAGTCTTTCGCCACCGTAGCTGAGGATGCATCATCTGTCGCCATCATCGTTGAAGATGAGTCTTTAACTACTATATCTGTAGATGAGTCTTCAGCCGCCACCATTTAGGATGCTTCTTCAGCCACGTTACTTGCCTACAACATACATACACAATTACAATTACAATTCATCATCATCATCAATGGCCTTTACATCCACGAAGGATGGTTTATGTAGTATACAATTACCTACTTAGTACGACTGCTTTTACCGAGCCTATTGTTTTAGGATTATCGAAGCGCAAACAAAGGTACCTTCTCGTAACCAAAGAACTAGGTAGGTGTCCGTTTGTGGGATTATAGTTTTGGAAAAATACCTATTTTGAAATTCCTAAAAATTAAAAACCATACATAAATAAGTAGGTAGGAGAAAGTTTAGATTCTCTGATCAAATTACGAAAATAGCTTACCGGTAAACATTTCCTGTCATAATTATACCTAGTTTCATAAACACTAAAATGTTTTTTCTCATAGGATTTATTTGACTGAACCCTAATTACGTCAATATGGCAGATAACAAAAGAAGCGCAAATAGTGAAAAGTCGTTAAGAAATTGTATTACGGTCGTGTCTAAAACTCTAAGTCGTATTAAGGTAGCCTTTATGACATTCGTCAAATTAAAGTAAAATAATAGTTTAAAATTAAATAATTTGTAAAGCGCATTAATTATATTGAGATTAGTAGCGCATATTACCCGATAACATTAATTTCCCAATTGAATTATTTATTTGAAAACGAATTTCAATGATGTACTTACGTAATAATTATAAAATAAAATGGCTGTACTTACCTTACAAGATAAAAATGATATCACATTAAAAATAAACTGTCTGATTTAGTTTTACACGATATCTTTGAGATCACTTCAGAATAAAATCCCGTGAAAAAGTCGTCATTAACACTACATAATCGACAAAATGTCGTAAAGCAGCGGTAATAAACACCATAACTTGATTAAAAGTGAATAACTCGACATCTATACGGCCACTACACGACCATGTTAGTGATTAATACGACTGCTACACGACTCTATTACGACACTAATTCGTATAAAATGGGCCTTTTCTGGGTTGTGTTAACGTGATAGCGACGTCTTTACTACCAGAGTTGAAACCAAAAGTTAGAATCGGCACGTTGCGGCGACTTAAGAAATGTTTGTTGGGTAGAAATCTGTTCATAACTAGATTAAGGAAATGGCTTGTAAATAGTGTACACTATAACCTTAAGGAGTTTTTTGATAGTTAGTAATTAACCATTCTAGATCTGTTCTAGACTAGGAAACATTTTCATAATATTGAATTGTTTTAATATTATTGTATGTCCGAAATGGATAAAATGGTTGATACTGCTCTAATTGAATTTAAGACCATTAGGTATATAATTTATTCACAAAGAAAATTATACTAGTATTTACAATTGAAACAATTGAGCTAACTGCCGACTGTTGCAAACAGTCTACAGATAGCTCAACTGATCCATATCAACACCAGTCGGAAGCGTCCCCAAGACGCTGGCTGCATTGCCACGCTGTATGGCAATGCTGATACGCTGTGCCAGATTATATATATATATTATTATATAGATTATATATATATGGTATATAATTGAATCTAATTGAAGATAAGTACATACACAATTTTTACAATGAAATATTCTTATTCTTATACTTAATAGATTAATTGTCTAATATAAAGGAAATAAATAAAAGCTCTATGATTTCTTTATAAATTAGGTTCTTACCTAAGTACTTAATCATTTTCTTGATAGAAGATTTTATCAAATCGAAAATGTTAACTTTGGAATTGGTCATGAATGAGCTATATATAGGGAGAAACATAAGAGTAAGTGTTATTTATTCTCTATTAGGGAAATACTTAACTTGTTAGTACCAAGTCCGGGGTCCTTTTCTAGCCCAACTAACGGTTGAAGACTTCTGAAAAGCTGCATAGAAATTTTTAAATTACAACTTATTTATACCAGAGTCAAAATAAGTACCTAGTGTAGGAAATTAATAAAAACGCAAACACAGGCGCCAAGAAATAAATGTTTAATCATTATAACTAGTTCAGTATTGAAAATGTTTTTTAACTTGATGCTACAAATCCTCTTAAGAACACCAGATATGGTGTGGTATGTGGTTATAGTGTGTTCAAACAAATGGTAATGCACAGCCCTCTTTTTGTAGAGGTCAAACTAATCTATAAGATATTCTTGTTCTCCTGCACCCTGGTCCCGTCCTGCAGGTTGGTCCGGGTGTTGGTCCTCGCCTGCCGTGCGGATGGACTCCTCACCTGCAGCTGCGTCTCCACCACCACCTCCTCCACGAATGGAGTCTCATTGTCTGGAAATAAGGTGCAAAGTTAGTTTCAAATGTGGCGCTACAATTGTCGTAATATTTAATTGTGTGTGTAGAGAGATTAGACCAGATTAGCGAGGCCAGCCTCGCTAATCTGTTGTTTTTTTTACATTTCGCTACATTTTATAAAACAAATTCCCCTATTTGAATGTGATAAGCTCAACAACTACCGATTTTCACAAAAGGACGAAGTGATTCGTGAAGAAGGTTAAGGTACACATTAAGAATGACATTAAGAAACGAAATTTTAGTGCAAAAGTATTCGACATGCACCTTACAGCCATTCCAGATATGCATTTACTTTATCTAGTTTACAGTTTAGTGTTATAGTTTGCACAACAGTTACACGCCATAAAAAAGCTCTAAAAGACCTATCATTATTTATGACCAAAACATCTTGATTTAAACTTTATGAGACTCCAAATAAGGAGGATTAGTCTAATAAGATAACTGTTTTGAGTAACCGATCTACTAAGAGCAATGAAAATTATAAAAAAATACTGAAAAACAAATCAAAAGGAAACAAAAAGTAAAATAAGAAAGCTTGCGGACACAACCTTTGCTAATAGAGCGCAGAGATCTCTACAGTTATTGCTCACTGTAAACTTTGGACCAAGGTGCTGGGCCAGCATGTTGGGCCAGCGTATAGATTGGCGGTGTGTTGGTAGTTGGCGACAACACTGGCCGGCCAACCGAATAGTGTCGGTTTTCCGTGCACATAGCGAAGGATTTGACGCGCTCCGCAAACAGTGTTCACACGTTGGCGCCTAATTTATTATAGGTAGGTATTATTTTATACATTATTATCGTCTTATTTTGCGCCATGTCTTTTTAGTCACTCTACTTTGATACACTTTTAGGTAATAATTAAATGTTCTGTTTACATTAATTGCCGCGGCTGCAAGATCATCCATCTACATATGTAATGTATTGTATTAGGTACCTGTATCAGTTATTAGTACCCGTAACACAAGCTCTGCTTAGCTTGGGGCTAGATGATGCTGTGTGGATTGTCCAACATTATTTACTTATTTTTATTTTGATCAAAGTGCCAAAGCAGAATTATCAGCAGTACGCCAAATGTGTGAACAAAATCCGATATTAAGGCCCAACTTGCTGGCTCAGCACCTTGGCCCAATGTTACAGGGACATAAATTGTACAATGCGTGAGCCAACAGAAAATCTATCTTTTATAAAATTAATAGTAGAATTTAATGTCTTCGGATGCAGCGACTCGTGTAATGATGGTCAAACTTCACATAAGGTAAGTGAGTTTATCCTTCAAATTATTGTACCTAGTACCTAAAAGTTTTAGGTACTACAATAAGAATTATATTCTACTATTAATGTAGTGTTAGTGTTTTAGCTAAAACACAAGCTCTGCTTAGCTTGGGCCTAATGATGCTGTGTGAATTATCCAGCACTTTTTAAGGTAGGTATTGATTTTATTTAATAGTATGTATGTATTAATGCACTACCAGAGTCTATTCGAAAAGCTGTTTCCTTACCAGTTTTCAAAGCTCGTGTTAAGGAGTTTTTCCTGGCAAAAAAGTGAATATTGGTACATACTATTTATTTATTTATGTATATAAGTAGTCTATTATATATTTATTTATATATATATTTCAATTTTTTTTTCTAAATATATGTTTTGTTAGGTATTATTTATATTTGTTTATTATTTGTTTATTATTTGTTGCTATTTTGTATTTAAAATGGTATGTATATATCTATTTTACAGTCTTTGGTACACCCCCTGCCTTTCTAAAATTCAAATAATTCTTTCCATCCAAAGGTTGCCTGGAAGAGATCGCTTCTAAGCGATAAGGCCGCCCATTGTACTTGTCTTATGTAATGTCTCCTTGTAATGTTATTTTTATGGTGTACAATAAAGCATTTTGTATTGTATTTTTTTTGTATTTATTTAATAAAGAAGCGTAGTATATCTAACAAAGACGTAATTTGTGGGTCGTAAGATGATATCATCAAATGAGCCATTGTATTATTTTGAACGTTGTCTATAAAAATGTTAAACCGGTTCAGAGCCACGCTTTTTAATTTCTTTGAATAGAAAGAAAGATTCCGTTGATTATAGACAGATTTATTGATTGCGGACATTTCATTGTGATAATTCATCCATAAAATATTGTGACTGATACAAAAGTAGGACTTACTGTACATATTGTACGTGGGCTGTGAAAGTGTTAGTTAGGCAGTGAATACGTTAATACCACGTATGTAGTATGTAGGTATAAGTCCTAGAGAGTTTTTATCTATCTGACAGTAACTGTCAGATACTGTACCTGGGTAACTGTTACCCAGGTATCTTCCTTTAACGCATCCTATTGGAAGGAAATATGATAGAAAAGAAGCCGCAGAAAACAAAACACTAATTAACTGTAGCTAAATATAGTGACCTTTTATACCTTGGTACGATGCAACACGATATCATCATGAGGATAAAATTACATTATAACAAAATAATACAGCGTCTCTACAAAAAGAAATACAAGTATATGGTGTAATGTAATCAGCATTACACTACAAAAAGTTCAAGGAAATTAATTGTATGTTTACCTCTATCCCCTGTCTCCAGCGTACTCCTGGCAGGCGCTGCAATGACAGCAACCAGCAGCAACGCCAGTGCAACACACAGCAACGGTACTCGCATCACGCCTGATATCGTGGCACTAGTGGTACAACTAGGGCGCGCCATGCCCCACTGTGAATCGAGATGTGTACAGGGTGGACAAGGATGCAATAAAACAGAATTATATCAAACAAAAAATCATGATATAGGTACCTATTGCAGATTGCCCTAATCACCAAACTATGGCTTAGTCACCAAGACTTGCTAACCAAAGTAATCTTGTTATCTTGGTTAATTATTATATTTAGGGTTTCGGAAACCCGTTGTCTCCATTTTTTTTTGTATTTGGTGACAAAAGACATGTTGCATGTGCAAGAAGTAGGTAGAACCTTCCTATTGTTAAGCACAATAATAATACTGGGCATTTCAGATAGCATTATCTAGCCACAGTCTAAGTAGGTAGTTATTGAACAATGTACATTATGCATGCAATAATGCAACTGACAAAATGTCTCTACTTTATGTTCTGTTCTGTAACTGTTCTGGTACACCTTGTTACAGACTCAATAAGGACAGATCTCGTAATAGCTAACCGAGTAGGTATTTTGCAATGTTTACAAATAAAGTAGGTATTAGTCAGTCAGTGCTACATAGAATTAGGTGGGCATATGAGTAATACAATCGTATAGGCTGTATGGGCGGGTTGGTTGGAAATCTATATTTAATGTAAGTACCTAAATTTCGGAAGGATGGTAGTTTAATCAGATCTTCAATTTTTCAAAATATTATTGCATGCGAGCAAACTTCAAAGAGTCTAATGAACCACTAATTTAGAATAAGAATGTAGGTAAGAAATATATTTTTTATATAATTGTAAAAAAAGTAAAAGTATTCTAATGATTTTTATCATGCAATGCCTTTCGTCATATTTTTGGTGAAAAACAAAAATCCTTTAGAAAAGATTATGACGCGCTCACTTAGGATTTTCTCCCTAAAAAGATTATATCGTACTTGTGAATAAAACAAAACCATGTTGTATAAAGTTTTAACAATTATTTATTAACATTCCATAAACTCTACTTATTTCTATCTTAATATTTAATAAATGCTTAACATGTCCATGTGCCATTATACGTATACCGTTACTACAAAATGACCCGCATGTGGTTTTGTTCGCACCCACCAGTGCGCACAAGTGTCAAACTGAGTCAAGCGTAGGTAGCTTATCTTCGCCAATAGTTGAAAAATGGGCTGAAATTAGAATAAGGCCAGCTCTGCCTAGGCATGTTCGTATTTTCAAAACTAGGTTGCCTAAACATGAACATACTCGGGAACCAAGGGTTGAAGTTGAAGCTTCTCGAACTGAAGTCCGCAAAAGGATCCTGATAGATCATGTTATTCGCCTTGAAGTTGCTTGCCTTGAACATTTGATCAGGCGTTTTCACCGCTGATTTGTCTTTGGTAGAGCCTTCTGGGAACACCGGTCCGGCAAACGAGCTTACTGACACAGAGCCTGAAGGGCCGTATTTGATATGTCCAGCTGTCAACGTGCCATCCTCTTCCTTTGTGAAAGAGATGGGCTCAGGTATTTTTTCACCAGACCTGCCCGTGGGGAAGTTGAATGGATTGGAACCGGAAGGGAAGAAGTTGACTCCGCTGATAGAAGAAACTCGGCCATTCCTGGAGGTGATTCCAGCAACGCTTGCGACGCCATAGCCGTTGTTGGTTTTGAAAGTCTTGATATAGGTCTGTGGATCCTGCTCTCCTGAAAATAAATGTTTGAAATTGCTTAACAAATTCATAAAAAATGTTAAACAAAACGTAAAAGGTATGTATATTTCTAAAAAAAGGAACATTATAAAAGTGTTAAATTAATGAAGTAAAAGTAATAGCAAAAAGTGGTCCCCGTCTCATTATGGCCAAGACCAGTCTATAACAGGTTGTGTACCTGCGAGCACGGTGGCAGCCACCAACCACGCCGCAACAACTCCGAGGAACCTTCTCATTGTGACAGCAGATGAATAAATGCAGGTCCCATCCAAGAACCTCACTTTATATCCCCCGTGGAGCAAACCAAGATCAGTTTGCCTTGTTTATGGTTGGTATTCAAAACGGTTCTTAATAAATATTTATAGAAATATGCGACATACCAATTTTTGGCTAGTAATTCCTCTATTATTAAGAAGTTAATGTAGTTGCGATAAATTAAAAGTTTGATTAATTCTCCTCGTGATAAGGTGTCGCGGTCCGCTATGGCAGTTTTTGTCGGGGCCGAGAATTCATAATGAATTTAATCTAACAGTACTTTTAAAGGCGAACTGCTGTTGTACGATGTTCGCTTTGTGCTGATGGGATAATTTGTTTGCTGATATGTTTATAATTGAGCTATAACCAACGCAAACAGTGAATTCGGATACACTTGCCTGTCAAAGTTTAGTTTTATTTCGTGAACGTTCTACAGCACGCAATTAAAAACTCAGTTGAACCTCTCGTTGAAAAACAGGACCTATCATTACATTTTTGGGTCAACAGGTTTGAAATGTATGTCTTACTTAATTTTAATTAGCTAGACGGATCAAAAGACGTATGTAGTGAAATAGAAATAGGAGCATAAGTTAGTAATTTTGATCAAACAGCTTTTGTGCTTTGATTTAGTTTACAGTTATACTTCTACTATATTTGTGCGTTTAATTTATTAATGTCTGGGTGTGTTTATTGCTTTTTTAAGTGTATTTTCTGCCCGAGGCTGTTGCTCTGCTATTCATTAGCTTAGTCGACATTTTGGCAAAATTAGTTTTAATTGCCACCATTTTTCATGGTTTGAGAAATAGATATCCGGCCAAACGATGTTAGAAGCAGACGCAATTATTTAAAATAACGTTTCTGTGGTAGTTTTATATGAGTTAAAATGTCTTAGCTATATTACTATATTATAATCCAGTCTCACTGTGTGCTCTATCCACAGTAAACAAATGAACTAAGAACTGAATTATTTGATGTATTCCCGTTGTCCCCACTGACGGTACTGGGGTACCGTTCAATTACTTTTATTGATTTGTATCAGTTGATCTCTAGATTGTTTAGTCATTTGTACTTTGTACATGTGTATGTAAAAACTTGTACCTGCCTTACTTATTGTAATGTTAGCAAATGAAATCTTTGTAAATAGAGAAGTTTTTACCTTCATACTTAATATTACCGTACACTCTTTTGGCTGAGTTCAGCTTTGGAGCAGTTTTTGTTGTTGGACATCATTTTATCGTCAGGATCAAACGAAAAAAACATACAGACGAATTGAGAACGTCCCCCCTTTTTTGGAAGTTGGTTCAAAATATAAGAAAACCAAGTGATTGGGGCTTAATTTAATTGCATTTGATCATTATCGTATGTCATGACGTGCTAATCTAAAACGTATATACCTACGCTATCAAATAGTTTTATCGACATAGGTAACCAATTCGATTTTGAAATCGACTTTTATTTTAAACTCTAAGTAGTAAGTACCTCTAAAAGCTCTAAGCTAAATATACTTAATTTATCTGCTCAATCAATCTTCTGCGAATGCCTGCATCAGTACCAGTTCATTGATCCCAGTACATTGATCATTTACAAGTACCTACTAGTTTATTGTAGGTATATAAACCTTGGGTTAAGTAATATAGACTCATTCAGAATCATTTCTTAAAGAGAGTACCTACTTTGGATTGAAAATGTCAGTGCTTGTTTTGTTTTGTCTATCTTTTGCATTATGTGGTGTGTCATCAGTGCCTGTAGTTATTAAAGGTGTGTGTTGTTTTCACTCGTCAATAAAGTAGAAACTTTTTAAATCCAGCCTTATTTTTACAAAAGCTTTCTTATTTTCTCTAATGTATTTATTACCTAGATATTTTTAACTGCTACCTCCTGACTTTAAAATTTATAAAGAAAGCGTTATCATCTCTAATGGTTAATTTATTTAATGTTCATAATTTCATATTATGTGTTTCTTTTGTTGACAGAATCTTCCCCAAATGGGGAGTCGATCATCGCGATTTCATCATCAGACCCTGAAGTGGAGAAATACCTATTGAAAAGCTACACTTCCCAACGAGCTAATCCTGGCAGCAGCCTGTTAAGATCAAACTTCTATGATCCAGAAACAAGCTTCTCAGTCTCAAGTGTCTCTAGAAGTCCAGGATACAACGTTGATTCAAAGGAGGCTATTGGAAACAGTCGCAATTTCGCCGAGCCCAACCCATTTCTCGCGCCTTTTATATTACCTCCTAACTTCGACGCGTTTCAACTGAATAACTGGTTTAGAAACATCGATAATATTTATGATCGTCCTGAGCCAACCTTCGGCGGACACGTTAGAACGGTCACCGCTGGTAATGGTAACGGTCACGCTTATGCCAAAGCTGAGACTGCTCATTTAGATAAGAAACCATAATTTTAAGATCGCCTAAACCGGAGCTTTTATAGTGATTGTGATAAGATGGTAGTAAAATAAAAAGTTGATTATAAATAAATCGCAGTCTTTAATAAACGTCACCACCTGAGTAGGTAAGTTAGAGTTACCGATTCGGAAAGGTATTGCCACAAGCGCTTTGCGGTCGTTTCAATATCTTTGCCCTTATTTTAGCTTATGATTAGTAGAAGGTGCCGGCGGCGCCTGAGTTGAAGGCGTGGGAGTGAGATGCCTGGATGCCGGGCCCATCAATGGAGGTGGCTCCGCTGTGCCGGACCTCGCCGCCGCTCTGCTGAACGGTCTGAGCGGTGCTTCCTCTCGCGCCGCCAGCTTCCTCAGTAGCAGCCACGGCAGCATTATTTCCACCATGGCCATCGTAGGTCTGTGCGACTGACTTGGCACTAGAACCAGCGCCCGTGCTCACGACGGAAGCAGCGGAACTCCCGAAGTTCCCGAAGAGGTTCCTCGACTGATAGGGGTCGTTGAAGTTGGTGGCGGTCGCAAAGGAGCCGAACGGTCCGTTCTGGGACTGGGCGTTCGAGTTGCCATAGCGTCCGACATTCTGCGCTTGGGCAATCGTGTTACCGTAGCTGTCACGAAGGGGAGTCCTGTAGTTGTTGTAACCGTTGTTGTAGCCGACGTTGTAGGGGTAAGTGTAGTAGGGAGTGGCGGCGTAAGGGTAGGCGCTATATGCGACGGGGGCGACGGGGGCGGGGTTGGTGTGGGCATAGCCGACTCCGTTGGCGAAGATGCGTCCGTCGGTGGAGCCGATGCCGGCGCCGAAGGCCTCCGCATCGCCGGTCTGGAAGGAGGCCCCGATGCTGTTGGAGTGCTTGACGCCGCCGATGTCGCTGGCGAACCCACTGCCGAAGCCGTACGCGATGCTCGGGGCCCGCCCGGCGCGCAGGATCCTCAGCTCTGGGACGGCTGAAAGTGGAAAGGAGGTTAGGTTAACAGGCGCTGAACGGGTAGAGCAAAAACTAGTAGGCAATATAAAGTTTCAAATCAAATTAATTTATAAAAAGATCCCATTTAATCCTATTTTCTTTGTTGGGTTTTAAATTGGTATTATTTCGAAGGATATTTTCTCCAAGAGCTCATCGATATTCAACTGTGTGGGAGGAACCGATCGGCCAAATTATTACTTTATTAGTAAAGAATTTACTAATAACAATAAAATGTTCAATAATAACAATAAAATTCGCAATCATTTGGCACTCCCTATTAACTGTATTTTTCTTATCGCGACCTCTTGACCGCGAAACAATCGATATTAATGTGAAATTTATACAATGGCTTTGGTTTTACAAACAATGGGGTGACCTCAGCACCCGGCACTTACCGGAGAAGTAGAACGGTTTAGCGCAGCAGGTGGCCACCACCGCGGCTAGCACAACCAACTTTGCAGACATCATTCTATCAGGATGCGTATACCTTTCTCCAATGTTTATGAATATTGTGATTCATTTCTCTAAGCTTTTATACCAGTATCATCTTTCCCCCCACCACTGGCACTGGGTCAGAACAGCTGAACACCCGAAGGCATTGACACTCGTAAATTAGATTTATCTGGCCCGTCACGAGTGAACCGTTTTTGATAGGTCCTGATACCATAAATTTTATGGGCTGTGTCTTCTAAACAGTGAATTGCTGAAATGGACTATCAAACTTAGAAGGCTATGGGAATAAACATCTTGAAACTCGTTACAGAGGACCTGTTTTTGATGAAGGTAGTAATAAATCATCATCTAAAATAATGATGCTGCTAGGTATTTATTCAAAAATCGCAAAAAAATCATGATCACTCTTATAATCTCTCACAATTCGATTCCTCTTTGCCGCTAACAAAGAAGATTATGCAACCCATTCAGTTATATTGGCACTTATTCCAAAGTACACACACGAATTGCAACTATTTGTTTTCCAAATAAAGCTTAATAGCAAACACACATAATAGGTATCTACCTTAATGTCGGTATAGATAGGTGCTAGCAAAAAAACCTACCTAACATAATTTGCTACGGCTACAAAACAACCAATGAGAATCCTCAGGTCAAGAACCTTTAATAAAACACATAAAAATCCTGATCTTAGACAGGAAATGGGTCATTTGTCATATATTTCTAGAAAACTGTATAATAAGCGAGAACATTTACCTCTACCTCTGCAGGATGTCTCGGTTTATGACTACCTACCAGTATCTATTCAATTTAAAATGAATTGGTTATAAAATATTAAAATATGCATGTATGTATTAATAATAATAATCTAACGTTTCCAAAATCTGCAAGACCCGATCGTGGTGTCTAAAATAATCTCAACATTAACAAAGACTGTAGTGTGTCAAAAATAATTTATTAGTAGGTATTTACAACATTATTAATGTAAAATTAATTTATCACAGTAGTTCCGGATGAAATCCTTGAACCTAGGACGACCTCTATTCAAATAAATTTTCGTACTATATGTATTCTATAAATATCTACGCAGAAGCTTTGCTCTCTGCACTGGCGAGAGATCGTCCATATCCAAACCCTTCCTCTTCACTGCTGTCACTACCTTCATCGTAGAAAGGTCTCTGGAAACCGTAACCTCCTCCCTGACCACTATAGTAGTTCCCGTTGAACTGGTTGTTAGAGGAACCTTGCCCATTGCCATAATAGCCTAGCTTGTTGGGGTATCCTCCGTATCCTTGGTTATAGCCACCATAACCTTGATTATAACCTCCGTAGCCTTGGTTGTAACCTCCGTAGCCTTGATTGTAACCGCCGTGTCCCGGGTTGCCACCGTTGTATTGATAGTTATTTGGATAATGTCCATTTCCAAAACCACCGTCTGCTCCGTTGGCCGAAGATTGTGACTGGCTAATGGCAATGTTTATTGGATTTCCTGGATAGCCACCATAGCCACCTTGGTGGCTTCCATAGCCTTGTTGGTGGCCCCCATAGCCTTCTTGGTGACCACCATAGCCCCCACCGCAGATCCCAAGTTTATGGCACAACTTTTTCTTCAGACTTCTTGGTTCTCTCGCACTCGATTCCACAGAATCTGTAAAGATCCATATTATCACAAAAGCAATAAAGATTCAAATTATCGATTAGAAGCTACAAAAATTATGTAAAAGGTAAGTGACCTGAGCTTAGGGCTGTGCCAATAAGAATGGCAAAAACAAAAAAAAGCGCTTTATCCATTTTGTGTTGTTCTGTGCTATGTCGATGTTGCTGTTCATGAATGCTTTATAGGTCGAAAAAAACGAGGCCATCCCCCACCCGACTGAATATATTTGCGAAAATCTCACGGAAGTTGTAAAATGTACAATGATGAATTTGGAGTAGGTAGACGCTTCCTGCCTTTGAACTGTACCATCCTATTTTGCATCTATTGTATGTACTCGTAGGTTATGTACCTATCGCTGCTAAGACATGACTGTAACTAGGTTTTTAGGGTTCCTTACCCAAAGGGTGCCAACTGGACCTTATTACGAGGACTTGTATGGTGTCTGTCTTTTGGTCCGTCAGTCGTTGCAGGCCAACTTTTTAACAGAATATGTAGCGATCTGTTAAAAATTAATTCGCTACAGTATATCCTGGAATAAAGAAGCATACGTACATACGTGAATACGGAAACAATTACACTCCTCTTTAGGCAGTCGTGTAAGATGAAAATATCAGTTATCTAGTATCCCTATCACATTCTGCTAAGGCTCTGCCAGGTCGTACGGAACCCGTAGTGCTCGTATCCGAGTCGTACTTCGTCAATTTATTAGTCTATATTAATAAGGGCGCTTTTTGTGTTCTTGGCAGCCTTAATTTCAATAAAAAGTTTTTACAACAGTCAATGAACCACACAATGTACTCATTAAAATGCGATGAAACGTAGATTTTGTATCTACAAGAATCTTAATAGCTTTTTAATTTCGATATATCAGATTAGGTACTTTGCTTCAAAGAGGATCAATTTATAATTTTCTTATTGGGTATAAGTAGAGAGAGACCTACTAAGTATACAGGATCTTGGGGATGCTGCCGATTGATGGTATGGATTAGTTGAGCTACCTCTAGATTCTTTTCAACAGTCTGCCGTTAACTTAACTGTTTCAATGGCAATTAGAGTTGTATTTTAAATTGAAACAATAAATATTGAAAGAGTTTATTATTGTTACTATTCTCTAATTGGGTTAGTATTCCAGTTTTTCCCCCTGAAATCCACCCTAAGGGGGAAAAGTGGACTTTAAAAAAGGAATTACAGTTTCCCACCTTGAAAATCCCCCTTAAGGGGGAAATGTATTTTTTTGGTGTATGTATATAATTTTTTATAAAGTAAAAGTAATCATTACAATCAAGCATCAAAAACCTCAGCGGCGCAGTGGGCGCAGTCTGATTGCGAAGCAGGAGGTTGCAGGTTCGATTCCCGGGACAAATGTGTGTATGATCTGCAGTTATTTGTTCCGGGTCTGGGTGTATGTATTACATGCTAGCTTCTGCCTGCGGCTTGAAAATTAGCCTTACCTACGTTATTCCAGGTCCAGATCGTTATGTGTTATTATATAGTTAGTATTAAGTTCTTATTAAATTGTTCTGTGTATTGATGGTGCAATAAGGATATAATCTATCTATCTATCTATTATGTGTGCAATATTACATTTTTACAATTACAAATTGCAGAAGTACCTATTATTGGCGTTGTCTTCGGCCAAATATCTTCACAACAGCACAAACGTACGCCTGCATGATAATATTAATATCAGCTGACGGTTCAGATCTGAATGGTACCCTTCCAGCCAAATGAAGCCCCCGCGAGAGAAACCCTTCACCTATCTACAGCTGGAGATGCTTCCCTTGAGTTTAAACTTAGTCAAAATCACATCACACTAATATTATAAAATGCGAAAGTTATGGATAGGATGTTTGTTACCTCTTCACGCTAATACTATTGAACGGATCGGGCTGAAATTTTGGCAAACATTTAATTCTAATCCTGGAATCAATCATAATAACAGAAACATATAATTAAACATCATACATATATATTTTTCATCTCATAAATCAGTTCCCGTGGGATAGAAATCACCTTTAAACGTTTCCATAGAAAAAGCACGTGCGAAGCCTCTATCTAGCTTCTCCAATTACAATATCGTCTATTATTGCTACTCAATTAACATAATTTTGTTTTATGTAAATCTATTATTACGGAAGAAGTTATTTCCTTAGTTTTATAAGGATTTTGAATTTACTGGGTTTTGCCAGAAACATATGAAGGTTTCGCGTAGGTGTGCGAAAATAAAGAGCTTGTCTACCTCAAGCTATACTATTTTTTCCTAGAGCTTTTGTCATAGCTTTGGTAGTCGTTGAAGGAGTCATGGAAAAATAGGTTCGTTGAAGAAATCTTCAACAAACGAAGAGATGCATACAGCCGGGCACTGACCGGTGTTAAGGGGCGTAATAAAGGTTGCCTGGAAGAGATCGCTTCTAAGCGATAAGGCCGCCCATTGTACTTGTATCTTATGTAAGGTCTCGTGTTTTGTATTTTTGTTGGTGTATAATAAAGTATTTTGTATTGTATTGTATTGTACCATTCGCAACGAGCATCATACGTTACGTGTGTTAAAATCCGTCTCGTTGCTCGTTGCGAGTGCTTTTTTTCGGGTTATTCCAGTTTTCCCCCTTGACATATTAACTTAAGGGGGAAAACTGGAATAATTTTTTTGGAGTCCAGTTTTCCCCCTTGAGAATTTTTTTTCAAGGGGAAATCTGGAATAATGTTTTTCAATTTTCCCCGTACGGAAAAAACAAAAGCAGTAGAGTTTCTACATCGCAAAGCTATATCATTACAAGTTTTGCTGGACGACAACCTTATATTTCACCTTGGGTCGTGCGAACTTGAACTTACTGGTGAATTTAATGACTATAAAAGTTTCTAGCCATAAAATTATCTCCTCGATCAAGATTGACGAATTACTCACCCACTTGTAAAGACACGCCTTTGACCTAGAAAGCAATTTTATAAAATGCGATGGTATAAAATAACGAGTTTTCAAATTTCCAACTAGCCAAAAATAAATCTAGACAATCTCAAGTAATTATCAATTTAGCAACATAATAATAATGCTCACCCTTCTACTTTCTTACGACCTATTTAGAAAACAATAAATTTATTCACAAAGAAAATTATACTAGTATTTACAATTGAAACAATTGAGCTAACTGCCGACTGTTGCAAACAGTCTACACATAGCTCAACTGATCAACACCAGTCGGAAGCGTCCCCAAGACGCTGGCTGCATTGCCACGCTGTATGGCAATGCTGATACGCTGTGCCAGATATTCACCAGCTCTCGGGTCACGCGTCGCTTCGACCAGACGCTCAGATAGTTTTTTGAAAACCCGAAGAGGCTCGGTACCCCACGGAGCTAGGGTCCCGACTCCAAGGGGAGCAAATGAGTAGGCTCTGTCGAGACCTGCATATTTGCGCCTCTTGAGATCTTCGGATGTCCACGGAAGATGGGAAGGCGCAAGTGTGTCGACGCATGTAGCGTCCCACACAATGAGCCTCCCCAACTCCCATGGGACTAGTGTCATACCGTCGGGCCTCTTACCATCGTCACGCAACAGACCATTCGGTTCGAGAATAGCTGGTACGTTAGCGGTGACAAAGGCCCGCCGGATGATGTCGTTAAGGCTAGCGTGGCGAGATATCCGACCGGCGGCCCTAGTGCACGATAATCCGTGATGACCAAGCTGTTCGACAGCAGTACCGCACTGGCATTGATGAGGCGCGCAACACCTTGCACCCAACCGGAGACATGTTGCGATTCGGAAAGTTACGGGATCCAATAAAGTACCAGTGTTATATGAAGGAAATGCTTGCAACCTATTTAGAATACTTATTTATAAAGTTTTGCAAATTTAGGTCTGCAACAAAATGAAAAAAAAAAAAAATTATGTTCTTAACACCTAATGTTCTTAACTTCTCCGAATCTCCATCTCAGGCATCTCCGGAATTAAATGAAACTCAGGTTAAATTCAACATTATCTTTATAAAACAAAAAAAAAATCCTTAACTTAGTCCTTCATCATTCAATAACTGTAAATATAAACTAGTGCGCATTTGCTCTAGCAATTGCAACAGCCACCGCTTGTCCTGACTCACTATCGGCTTTGCTAACTGCGTTGCTGCCGTTCCCTCCGCAAGTCGAACAAGGAGCCGCTTGGTTACCATTCCCGTTATCAAAAGCTTTAGCTCCCGCATTGCTGTTGCTGTTACTACCACTATTGGCTTCCGCGTTACTTTCAGCCTGAGAGTACGCTTGGTATTGCTGCCGGTCTTGCTCCCATGGTGGCGGATGGTGGTGGTGCCTCCAGAACGGCGGTGGCGGGGGCGGCGGCCAGTATGGTGGTGGAGGAGGGGGTCCTGGTGGACCGCAGTCGTAGTATCCTGGGGACCTCTTCAGCCGCTGGACGAGAGCGGGGTTCACGCCAGCTGGAAGTATAATTAGCAATGTTATGAGAGACTCGTGTAGTTAGGACTTTAAAAGGTCAGTCCCTTATTGCTACGGGCTTGGCCAAACATATAGGGCCTTATTATTTCATATTTTCTGCCTACTTCAGTTCCTGAAGAAATTTTATGTAGAGTGTGGATGTCCAGCATTACTTATTTATTTATTATTTCTTTGCCCTTTATATGTATTGCCAAACTTTTACTATAGATTTGCTAACGATACTCACTTTTAACATCTCCCGAGACCTCAAGAGCCGCGGCCAGGATTAGAAGACCTAACCGCCACATTTTGTGCAAAATAATGATAGATTTTTCCCAATTTGTTACAATTTATACCGGCAATAGTATCGCAAACCAAACAATGTTCAAAATACGGAGATTTCGTACCCATACGCTAATTATTAGTTCACATCACGACACTTAAGTAGTACCTACCTACCAGTGCTAAAACAAACATCGCTGGTGATTCCCTCATACCATTTTTTGTTGGTTTACTTACATAATAATTATTAAGGTGTTCTAATAAAATTATTCCATGGGGATGTCCTACTCGTTTGTTTTGTTGGAAACTTTTCTGATGTGCCTTGGTGGCTGAGGACCAAGTCAAGTCAAATTAGCCGTGGTACATTGAAAATAATGATGTAAGGTACTCTTCCAAGTTTTACTGGATGTGCACACTTTTTTACATGATGATGCCGTCCTAGCCGAAATTCCGCCACAGCGTCCAGTCTCACCAACGAGGCATTCGGCAGGCAGTTTTTTACATGGCCCTAGATCGAGGCGAATGCAGGCAGTCAGGGAGGGTCTTTGCCCACGAAGCGAGACTGTAAATACCTGAAAAACCTTCTTAGATAGGTATTTTGAATTACTTAGGTACGTAATTTTTTGTAGTCCAAATCAATACAAATGACAAAATGAAACATAACCTTGGAAAAGAAGATCCGTCAAGTGCGAGTGGAACTCCGAGGGTTTTGAACGTGTGTCAATTATAGAAATATGTACTACAGGTACCGGTAAGAGATATCGCTATTTAATGAATAGGTACCTAAAAATAGTAGGTACCAAACTACATTTTAGATGGATCGCTTTGCATAGGTACTTCGGAGATTAGGGGGTAAAACTTCGACATACTTCAAAAACTATTTTAAAATGTACAAACTGATACGTTTCATTTCATACCTCACATGACCCAAAAAGATACCAATCTTTTAAAATTTCGAGATCTCAGTTTGTATGGCAAATGTTCATTTTCATTTTTAATTTTTTTTCTTAAAATCTGTACAGGTGCACGAAATGTATTATTTTTTTAAATTTCAAGTTGATAGCCGCGTTAGTTGCTGGATTATTAAGGAGGGAAAAAAGAACAGACAAAGCGAGGCCATAAGGGTTTCGGAACCGATCATCGAAACCCTAAAAATGAACCTACAAGAAAGATTATTAAAAATTGTATTTTACTGTAGAATTAAGAAAATAAATTATCTCATTAGTTAAGCGAATAAAAATGCTTTTTGCCGGGAGGCAAAAGTGAGGGCTAAAAAGCATTTTTATTACAACACATACATTTTTTTGTCTAAAATCATCAGCCAGTACTAGACATTCGTCCTCTTAGTACATAGAGACTCGACGTTTTGGTGTTCCGTCAACAAAGAACATGCATTTTATTTGAAATGATTTTGAAAATGAAACTGAAAGCGCCTATATGTGTTGATTGTTGGATGTTTATTTCAGATAAGAAGTCGAAGTTGAAGAAAGGTGATTCTTCCTCCATGATAGAATGCATACTTTGCGTTGTGCGTAACAAAGACATTAAAAAAGTATTAGGTGAATTGAAAGAAAGAAAGAAAAGAAAGAAAGGTGAACGTGGCATAATGTACCTTACCTTTATGTGCTTTACCTTACTTTCCTATTTAAATTAATTATAAATGTCATGAAGCGGAGATTAGGACTATAATATACCTACTTATTATGCAAATGGAACAGAAGGGAAAATAATTTATATGAATTTGTTGCGGTCGAAATCACGTGAAATTATATTTATAGACTTACGATTCATTCGTGAAGTAGAGAAGTGAAAAACGTGTGCATTATTTTCCTGAAGGTAAGTTTTGATTGCTCTATTTTCTCGCAATCGAAGTGAATAGTAGCGTGTATAACTCGGGCCAAAACCATCCATTATAATATAGGGTAACTCGTTCTTGTCATCCTCTTTCGCTGCGCTTGGGCAAGTTAATTATATAGGATAATATTACCGTGGCTTGGGAATATACCAACCTCGTACCTATATGTATAATGGGGTGGTTTAGTGGCTAGCAAAACAATCTACTTTTTCATTAAAGACGAGGGCTCTTACGAAAATTTGATGTGAAAATCTTGGCTTGATGTGCATCTTTGCACTCTGCGAGACGATTAAGATTGCAACAAAACTTTGTATCATATTATAAAATTTTAGCAGAGTTGCGTGTTCGATTTTGTCGTCCCGCAGTGGGTAAAAAAAAATGCTGGACGTTGTTCACCTAGCATGATCTATCACCAAGCTAAGCAGAACTTGTGCATGGCTGGTACCCATGCATTTAACAGATATTAGAATACAATACATAAAAGCATTTTTTTTATACTAGTAAAAACATAGCTGTGCAAGCATTCAACAATAACCTTGGTTTATTGTTGTATTCTACCACCGTAATTTGATTCGCTTATGAGGGCATACAGTTGAAAAGTTACGAAACCTTTATTATAAGAGTTTGATTTTGCGCAAGTTTCTAAGTTTCCTTTCAGTATTCTTGAATGAAACCAAGATTTTAAGGTTAATACGTTGCGTTGCTACATAATGTACTGCCTAACCTGTTAATAGGTATCACCAAAACTAAAGCTATGCTTAAAACAAGGTAGGATTAATAATTGAAAACAAAAGTAAGTTATGCAAAGTTTTATTCATAACAGTAACAAAAACATCAGAGACAAACGTACAAAACCTACAAATTCATTTTATTCAAGAAAAATTCGTTCATACAACAAGCTCAAGTGATACTCTAACCACCAATGGACACAGCAACAGCATCTCCAGTCTTGCTCTTGGCCTGGCTGAGTGCGTAGCCGCCACTACCGCAAGTGCTGCAGCCTGGCTGTGTCTGCTGTGCCGCTTGCAGCCCTTGGGAAGCCAAGCCCAGCGCTCCGCTCAACGCTGACTGGCCACCACTAGACTCTTGAGCACCTGATTCACCTCCTGCACCGTAGTTAGACTTCCCAGCTCCGAACGCACCACTCTGGCTGCTTGCAGAATCTGAGTTGCCCTGTTGCCACTTCCCGCTTCCGGAAGATTGTGCCTGTTGTAAGTTTTCTCTTCCGAACCCGTGGTTAGAGTCATGTCCATGCTGCCACTGGCCGTTACTAGACGACTGGATTTGCTGCTGATTTTCGCTTTGAAGGACCTCGTGTTTTCCAGATTTGGGCCCATGGCCGAACCCTTCACTATTTCCATTTTGCTCTTGTTGCTGTCCAGCGCCGTAAACTTGAGCGGAACTTGATGCCTGGTTTCCAGAACCGTGACCAGCATCAAAGCCGCCGTTAGCTCCTCCATGGCTATCAAAGTGTTTGTCTCCCCCGCTTTGGAAGGAGTATTGGGATTCCTTAAAACTTCCAGATCCAGTGATCTTCTGGCCGTATCCAGTGCCACCGTGTCCTGATTGAGAAGCCGAGTTTGACGATGATAGACTCCCGTCTCCTCTGGCTGACTGAGATTGCAAGTTTGAAGACTGGCCTCCATATCCGTTTGACTGACCAGACGATTGACCATTAAATCCTGATTGTTGTGTAGACTGTCCTCCGAAGCCATTTGATTGACCTGATGACTGTCCATTGAAGCCATTTGTTTGGCCAGCTGATTGTTGTGCTGACTGTCCACCAAAACCACTTGATTGGCCAGCTGATTGTTGTGCTGACTGTCCACCGTAGCCACTAGTTTGACTTTGGCCTTGCTGCCCATAGCCTGACTGTCCTCTCCGACCCCCATAGCCACCAGCTCCTGCCGAGGAAGAAGCCACGGAGAACGCCTGTCCAGCCGCTTGGTTGTTCAAATCAGCTGCAGCGGCAGCACCGCTGAATACTCCTTGCCCTCCGTCGTTGCTTCTTGCCAGGCCGCTGTATTGAAGCGTGCGGAAGAATGGAGGTGGCGGTGGTGGCCCGAAGGGATGATGCGGTCCGTGGTGCGGTGGACCGGCGTGGTCGCAGACGTCACAACGCTTGCCTCTCTTGTGACTGGGCTCGTGGGGGTGGTCTGGTAAATAAAACATACATTAAGGATTTTTCACCTCTGATTTATTCTGGCTATCTAATATTGGATTGCTATAAGTTTGCAGGGACTAAAAATCTACATACCTTTGCCTTTTATTGAGGCACATTGTGCAAGGCAGACCGAAAGTGCCAGGAGTACTACAATTGTTCTCTCCATCTTGCCTGGGATCAATCTGAACCAAATATAAGAAGTTCGCAGTTATATACGAGACAGAAGGATGTGATAACAAAGCTTCCGAGAATGGCATCTATATCCTAGATGTTGGCGGCAAATTGATAATGTACACAACACAGTTCACATCACACGGATTGTTTGGATTTCATGCATTTGCATGTCGTCGGTACATTGGCAAAACCAGCGAAAGGGGATTATGACATCATGCATGATAGTTTGTTTTTGACCGAATTCGAAAATAGGAGGAGATTGATGTTCGGCATTTATGTTCGACATTTGTGTTATGTACTTGTCTTGTCTCGCTATGTCTGTACTTTTGGTGTACGTTTTGTTTGTCTGGAAGAAATCGCTTTTCCAGTTCCATTGCTGTTCTCTATATGTTTCGTGTAAAATTTGTTTTTTGTTAAGGTGATGAATAAAGAATTATCTATCTATCTACTTTTTTCCCCTTTAATATCTCAGCAACTACCGTAGCTATTAACTTGAAATTTCAAATACAGATTTAAGAAACGAAAATGAAAATTTACAGTACTTACAAATTGTGATGTCCAAATTCTAAAAGATACCTACAAGGTCAAGTGGGGTATCAAATGAAAGAGAGCACCCGGAAAATATTAAATGTTGCGAAATAATCAAGAGGTCTGTCAAAAGTTCTCAAATTGACGTCCGAAGTGGCGCGGGACATTATGTTTGCACGATCAGAAAATATTTGTTAAGGGTGTTCTGCTTGTCTATTTTTAATAATAAATATCTATCCATGTAGTGTATATCAGTTATCTAGTACCCATAACATAAGCTCTGCTTAGCTTGGGATCAGATAATGCTGTGTGAATTATCCGACATTATTTATTTATTATTATTATTTATATATTAGATATTCTGTTTTATTGTATACGGTTTCTGGCTGTGCTCCTCAGTGGAATGATATCTTAAGCCTTTTTTTTATTCGGCGAGGTAATTTGTTTACGAAAAAACTGGTCTGGGGGACCAGACCTACCGCGGTCCGACTGGCGTCCCCTCTTCCTCCTATACATGGCCGGCGAGCCCACAACTCCACACACTCGCCGACCCCATTCTTACGTCACGTTTCCTCCCCCCGATTAGGATACAGTCAGGACAGACACAGTTAAAACCGCGAATGTCGACCTCTGTGCCCAAATGGGCATATTGGGCATTGTCGCCCCACACTACCAGGTGTGGGTCTCGCATTTACGCAAACATTCACACAGGTATCTTAAGCCTAACTAAATATAAGTATAAATAACAAATTAATTAAATGAAGTAAGGTTATTAATTATTTAATCGATTTTCAGTACCTAAACTCTGTTTTTTTAACTGAAACATAGTTACACTAAAGCTGCTAAAGCTAATCTGTACTAAAGCCATTCAGTTTTCAGTTTACCGCATCCAGGATCTGCTTGATGTTACGCAGGTCGTCTCACCTGGTCGAAGGGGGTCCTACACTACGTTTGCTGAGAATAACTACAGGTGGAATAATTGTCTTAGAAAACATTTTGTTTTATATAATATTTTTATTCATCTTAAAGTAAATCACAAACACAAATCATTTGCTATGTCAATAATTCACTATTCTATCTACTTTCCAGCAGCAGACTGCGCACTGGACTGCGAGCCGCCAGCTCCTCCTCTGCTGATGCTGATACTCTTCGAAATGCTGATAGAACCTCCTTGCCCGAAGCGTGGTCTCGAACCTCCAAAGCCACCTCCTCCGAAGCCACCTCCCCCAAACCCTGGCCGGTATCCTTGTGGCCCGAACCCAGGCTGGTAGTATTGTGGTCTATTGAAGCCGAATCCTCCAGCTTGTGCGTTCGCTTGAGCCTGGCTGAACCCGCCGCCGAATTGTGGTGATCGGGCTATTCTAGCTGTAAATATAAAATAAGGTTTGTTAATAAATGTAGGTAAATCTAAAAAGAGAAATAAAAGGGCGAGAAAGGGAGAGATTCAAACCGGAAAATTTTGCAAAGAAAATGGATTCTTCTCATCTCGTTAATATACCAATTTATTTTACTCTACAATTCTTGATAACAAAACATTACTCAGGTCTTTAGGTACCTACACTCTTGAAATGGATCCAACAAAATTCACAAGAATCACAATTACATTACCTGCATCGCTCACATTTCCATATACGACCAATAAAATGGCAAATCCAAAACAAATGGCACTGAACGGAGACATCTTGACGAAAATTATGAGAACTGACAAGGTTTGAATAGCACCACAATTTATATCGACAATGAGTGTGGTTAATTTGACCCTACCTGACGATTTTAACACCAAGAATCTGTTTACATTTACTACTAGACCATTTGCACGCTATTATGAACTAGCTTTTGCACCTTACCTCGCTCGGTAAAGTTGGATTGCAAATTCTCCTAGTAAGCGACTGTGTTTTTGTGTGGAAACAACGCCTTCTACTTATAACTTGCGGATCGGGCTGACATTTTGCGTAGACGTTTGTCCACCGCCGACCTCACCAAGACGTCACCGATAGCGATATTATTTCTCGGTGATGGCGGCGGTGGACAAACGGTGTTAGTTCTAAATAGGAGATACAGGATAAGAGATAAAGGCTACTTTTCTAATGAAAAAGTCACACGCAGAAGTCATAAGTTTCATATTCCTCCTACCTTTTATCGGAAGCCTCACAAAGGATTTGGACTAGGTACGTAAAGTACCTAATTAATTTCTTTGAGCATAGGTGTTCTTTTTTAGATAAATATAATTTTATTAACGAAGCAAATTAAAATTAAAGAACAGGCACAAAATTAAAACTGTTGCAAACAATCTAGAGGTAGCTCAACCGATCCATATCCAATCGGTAGCGTCTCCAAGACGTTGCTGGTTCGCAGTCTCAGAGGCGTCATAGGTTCTGAACTTTGACAGCGGGTTAAATTATCTGAGATTCTCAATGAAATATAAAAATCCCAATGGCTTTAGAATAATTCTAGATTTAAAGATTACGCACGTCTTTCAAACAATCGTTTTTTTTTTATCATTAAGTCATGATATTTGTCTCATTAGCTTAGTATAGAAATACCAGCGTTTGTTTACTTGCGCGAGCCAGCACATCGATCCATATTATTTGCATTTAATATTTGGTGGTTTATTGACTTGTGGTTTTCGTCGAATCTATTCAGGGATTTTTATTTTCCTTGTTTTGTTTTCGTATTTTATAGAGTCTGTACGTACCTAAGTGCGTAACCTCTCTTAAACTTCACATTAACATCAATAAATTATTTTAATTAAAAACTATTTGGAGCATTTGGTAGGTACCGTAAAACGGGGTGTCTTTGAGAACCGGGGTGACTTTGATGATTACTCAAAATTTATGCTTGTTTTAAATTTTCTCTGTAAAACGAAACGCAATGAATATTGTTTTTTTTTTATTGGAAAGAAGGCATTCTGGCTATCATTTCCCAAAGTGTCCATGCAAGAAGGTGCCTAAGGTCTAAGGAAAAAATAATTATTTACTCACAACTAAATGTTGTGAAAACGCAAGAAATTTTGACCGGCAAAACTTCAAATTTTGTTTATAGTAAATGCACAACGTACCTAATATATAATTTCTAAGAAATCGAATTATATCGCAAAAATTTTCGACTTCGACGGGACTTGAACCCGCGTCCTCCCCTCAGTACGGGAAAAGTCAAGTCCCGTCGAAGTCGAAATTTTTTGCGATATAATTCGATTTCTTAGAAATTAGAAATTATCCAGAGTGCGAGGCTTACGCACTATAATAACAAAACCTTAGATTTAGAGCAACGCGACACCTCTCGTCAAACGAACTAAACGTAACTTTAGTCTTTGAACAGAATTGGATAAACTTCAATGTTTCCCCTGTAGGTGGAGCTAACGGCGCTTGAGTCCGTAGAAAGTCGCAAATATTTTCGACTCCCACCTCACTTGACTTCGTGGTGTAGTTGGTTATCACATCCCCGTACTGAGGGGAGGACGCGGGTTCAAGTCCCGTCGAAGTCGAAAATTTTTGCGATATAATTCGATTTCTTAGAAATTAGAAATTATCCAGAGTGCGAGGCTTACGCACTATAATAACAAAACCTTAGTACCTAATATATGTTTCTTTGTGATTATACATATTTTGCCGTCATTGAGTTGCGGTCGCAGTTTTGATTTTAATGAGTACTTTTGTAAACCGGGGTTACATTGATAGGCTCCACGAGGTAACATTGATAACTAATCCCGCCCCAGTATTTTTAAAAAGTTTTGTTTATCTATTTACATAGTAGTAGTTAACCTGGCCCCTACAACTTTAATTCATTATTTTTTGAAGTTATACCTATTGTGGCGGGTTAGAGAAAAAATGATGAGGGTTAATTGTCTTTTGCTCTTTTATAAAATAGAAATTGCATCAATAACATCAATGATTTAGTCGATATTATTCGCTAAAGAGGACTAATTTGATAGCTAATAAGTTTAAGTGTCCTTTATTTTTTAACTGTCAATTATTTTTTAGGTGACGTTTTCTTCTTCTGTATATTAAAAGAAGTTTAAGATACATATGCCTTTATTTATTTTTATTTCATTATCTGATTTTTACTTATTATCAATTTAACCTCTTAGATCAACGTCGCCCCAAAAACTTTATAAAATCATATTTCGAAAACGATAAGTCTCAATTTATTTACTTTCCATTATTTTCATTCCTGGTCGTGGTGTCTATCTATATTCGTTAAAAAACGGGTGGTATCAATGTAACCCCAAATTCAATATGATCACGGGGTTTTCTTTTTATTGTCAAAAGTTACCTATTGGAGAATTTATTTTTTGTTTTTATGTTAAAGTATTTAGTACCTACCTCCCTATGTCGATAGTTCTAAAAAAATCTATACTATTGCGATTGAAATTAAAGAAGTAGCACACATTTTCATTACAAAATGAATCAATGTGACCCCGTTTTACGGTACCTAGGTAATTCTTAAATACCATAAGCTAGCTGTAAAAATAATAGAGTCGAAGTTAGTTGTATCATGGGTGCATAAATAGTAGATTGTATCATAAGGGAGCAAAATAACATTTTTACGGCGAAGGCGCTTTTTTGAATCCAGAGTGAACTGAGGGATTCTAGAGTAGATTCTTTAGTAGAATCCTGAACGTAGCGAGGGATTCAAAGTAAAGTCGCCCGAGCCAAAAATATATTTTGTGCCTGAGTGATACCTACACTCTACTTTTTATCCACTTTTACCCACTAAGAGAAAATAAAAGGCGCCTCTTGCATTTCTCCATTCCACAAAATTAGGTACCATAGGCTCTCATATATTTCTCACGGGATTTTGCAGGTAATAGATTATCCGTCACATTCCTGCGTCTGTTTCGTCAGTTCTAATACTTTCAGGAGTTAATTCTATAGTTTCGCTGTCTTCGATCGGCTTTGATTTTTTTTATTCAGCCGGCGGCGCGACTATGGCCTGTCGTACCAGCCGTATTTATTCAAACAATACTTGCGTTCGATTTCTTTGGCGCTGAACACTAAGATGTTCCAAATTCAAAAAGTGCGCAGCAAAGATAATTGCGGCGCACTTATATCACAAGAGGATTAAAAACTCATTACTGCCCACTAAAAGAATACCAGCTATGGGGTGCACTTAAAAGCGAATCAAGTCGTCCTTTTCGAATAGATGGGATGAAAAAATTGTTTACGACTTTTTTTTTTTCTATTATAGTTTTATTTGCTAAACGCAGAAAATATTAACAACTACAAAAAACTAGCGCCAACACGAGGAACGAACTATCAGCAAGAGTTATCTAATCGCTTAGATCCTCTTTGGTTGAAAGCTTGAAACTATCAAGATTTCAACCACAGAGGTAAGATTGAAACAATGAGGCTGTTTGAAGACAACTCATATTGCGTTATCTGTGGCAAGTGGCACGTTATTTGACACTTAAAAAGACAACAAAAAACGACAGAGATATTTTGGTAGATTTTAGCAGTGTAATCCTACTAAAACGAAAGTAGACAGGTAAATAGAAAAGGACGCAAGTCTAAGGCCTCATGCGCTACTCGGATCAGCCCACTATACAACCTCAGCGTGATGATGAAGTCAAAGAAGCCAGACCCCGTTATAAGTTCCTGAGGCACCTGCACATACTCATTTGGAAATCTTACATCCAGCGACAGTAAGTGCTAACAGCAGGTAGGTACTAGCCTAGTAAGGCGAGTGAGGCTCATAGAGGGCCTCGAGGCTTGGCACCATTACCCCGGCTTGAACTTAGGGGTACGACCCCAACCCTTCGGCCATTGTATTACTTATTACTTTTGTTGATTTACGCGCATTTCACAGCTGCTGCTGCTGCGCCCTCTAGGTGTCGCATAAAACCAGCGCACAGTAGTGTCATCGTTACTATGCATCATGCTGAGCCACGACCTTATTTGAAGTCACGGTTGTAGGTAACTTTGCCTGTAATTTTGTGTCAGGAAAAAATACTTCTACTTTACCTACTTACTTTTATAAAGAAGACCCCTTGTTGGTTATTAAATCTGCTGCAGAATAACTAAATTTATTCATTTTCAAACAATCTTTTTAATAGAGTTCACGACTTCTAATAATTGATGACGGATTTTGCTCGTTGGGGGTATTCAGTATTCATACTGAATACTGAATACTCCTAATAATTGATGACGGAATTTGCTCGTTGGGGGTATTCAGTATTCATACTGAATACTGAATACTCCTAATAATTGATGACGGAATTTGCTCGTTGGGGGTATTCAGTATTCAGTATGAATACTGAATACCCCCAAATATTCATACTGAATACTGAATACTCCTAATATAATAATTGATGACGGAATTTGCTCGTTGGGGGTATTCAGTATTCATACTGAATACTGAATACTCCTAATAATTGATGACGGATTTTGCTCGTTGGGGGTATTCAGTATTCATACTGAATACTGAATACTCCTTATAATTGATGACGGAATTTGCTCGTTGGGGGTATTCAGTATTCATACTGAATACTGAATACTCCTAATAATTGATGACGGAATTTGCTCGTTGGGGGTATTCAGTATTCATACTGACTACTGAATACTCCTAATAATTGATGACGGAATTTGCTCGTTGGGGGTATTGTGGTTCATTGGATGACAATCATCAGGAGACAAGGAATACTTAAATAAAGACGAACTTTAAAACTATCATGATTATTAACACTAAAGTCAATAACGGGATATTTACCATGATTTGAGTCTTGAGCTCTCCAATATTTCAGTGCAGTTTCATGCGTCAGATCACTGTATAACTGAAGTCACTACGAGTTAGTTTGTGATCATGCGCAAATTTTTGAATATATCATGGCAAATATCCCGTTATTAATGACCAACCTTGTTGCAGACGACGATGGCGTTTGCTACTACTCGAAGTATTCGTGGCTTGTATATTCTTCACAATAGCTGTTATCATTGCCAAGCCAGTGTTTCTGACTGCACTGGAGTCGGAGCCGGAGCCTCCGATAAGTACCAGCGATATCCTGGGCTCGTTAGACAAGAAGAACATAGTTGGCTTTGCACCGTCCATTGAGCCTTATGTGTCGATTATGATAAGAGCGGCTCTGCTGCTTGAGCACGGTAAAAACCCTATTCAGTATATTTATTCACAAAAGACATGGTGCGTATATATTGGTAGAAGACAGTAGAGAGACATGTCAAATAAAATAAAAGTATCAAAGAAGAAATAATAAGTGATAAGATTCTCTCTTCTCTTCAAATTTTTTGTCCACTAGTGGAAGAAGTGAATAGCGGGAAGATTAAATTATAAATAAACATGTTTGATCAGTCTGCACGTGTAAGTTTTGGGGAGGCAAGTTGAGCAGTGGAGGTATGAATGCTGATGAAGAACATTCTCTGAACTTCAGAACAGCCAAGAAGCAACCTTCAGAGTCTGACGTCTGTTGCTAATAGGATGTTCTTAAGTAGCCGTGCTATCTGCAAAAACGTTACGATCTGATTGGGTGATTTTGTAGTTGTGTACCTACATTACAGTTACAGAAATTTGCTCTGTGTTTTTTGAGCTTCCTGAGAGACGTAGGTAAAATATTCAAAGCAAATTAATTTCTACGATTTTTAAAACGTAGGTAGGCAGTTAGGCTTCAATTACAAACTCTGGTGTGGATTAGAGTGTTGGAATATCTTTTGGGTTTTTTAAAAAATATCTCTGCGTCTGGTCGGAGCGTCGCGTGACCCAAGAGCTGGTGAGTATCTGGCACAGCGCATCAGCATTGCCATACAGCGTGACAATGCAGCCAGCGTCTTGGGGACGCTTCGGACTGGTATTGATATAGATCAGTTTAGCTACCTGTAGATTGTTTGCAACAGTCTGCAGTAAATACTAGTGTAATTTTGTTTGTGAATAAAGGCTTTGTTCAATACGGCGTAGTACAAGTATTTTATTGTTGTAGACATTTACGGTGCGCTGACCGAAGAGGACCTGAACAATAATTTGTTGATTCAGTCGCAGAACGGAAAAATCTCTGACCCCGTGATCTGGATTGTTTGGAAACCTAACGTAAGGAAGTAAAGTCTTTTCTTAAAGACCTTTAGGATAGTTATTTAGTGGCATCTTTAGGTAACATCGCATAGTAGAACTCCACAATTTTTATCCTTTTATCTTTGGTTAGGTATCTTTTTAAATATTTTACACAGAAATGTTAGAAATAGATTTTATCCATCAACATGACTTTACGACTAAAAACAATGCCTTTCTCCACCGCTCATTCTTGTTTGCTTGGCCTCTTTATGAACTTTTTTGCCATTTTCTCAAAATCCCTTAGTCCGATCCCAATCTTTATCTACACAACTTAAAACAACCTTTTAAAACCGTCAGGGTCTTTTTGTAATTTCCTCCAAAATTCGTTGAGTAAAATCACATTTCCGTCCTCACCTAACAGATAAATGATACATGGCAGTTCAGCATCCGCAGCACGGAGCGAGCTACGCAACAGACTAGCTCATCTGCCATCTTCACACACATGCACCTACGAGCTGGCTTCCTGGCCGTTCAGATGGCCATCAGTCGGGCCATCATCGAGCATGCTGCTACGACTACGTTGCCTGATTATACCGTGAGTATCTGCCAAAATGCTTTTTGGCGCTATGTTTTACCCATGCATACCATACCAGCATCATGCCTAAGTTAGCCAAAAAACAATATCTAGTGATAAATCGAAAAGAAACAAAGTGATTGTTTGGATCAAGGTTGCTCCGTGATTTGGATAGATTAAAATCCGTCCACGAATTTGTTTTCTGTTTGGTATATGCACGACTATGAAGTTCAGTAATTGTTGAGTGAGTGAATGAAGATTGAATGACAGAATGAAGAATTTCACGGACACAATTACTTTTGACAGAGATGCGAATATGTCGACTCGAACAATATGGGGACTTATCAAGTTTCGATTTTCATCAAGCCGACATAGTAACGAAGATTATTCTTTATGATTATTCCATACAAAAGTATTGAAATAGAATAAAAATTATAGTTTACCACAATAACTCAAAACTCACATAAAACGCGTTTAATGTCGCGGGCAGAAGCGTAATACAATTTTATTCTATTGAATATTCTGATTCCTAAAACAAAAGTCATTTAGACGCCTGAATAAACAAAATAAAAAGAGATTTATTTTTCCTTTCCAGCTAGTACAAAGTACCTAGGTACTATACATAAATCTTTATCTAAACCGAACTATTTACATTAACGGAGCAGTTTTTGTCCGGTAAGGACCGCCTTTGGCGGTGAAAGTCTCCTCCAAGCTTTTCCATTCACTCTTGTCCCTTGCTATTCTGCTGGTCCAGATGCTTCCCGCTACTTCCTTAATCTGCTAGACGCCTGAGTATGTCTGTACAATCGTACAGACATACCTACTCTGTACAAGTGTAAATCAACTTTGGTCTCCGGCCGTCCACGGGGCTTGTTCTGCAGGTCGAAATTTCCAGAACGAAAACGTTGGAACCAATAACGCACTGTGTTTTTTTTGTGACACCGCCGCCATACACATCATTAATCCTTCGAGCCGTTTCTGCAGCACTGGTGCCACGATGGAACTCGTAGGTACTCGTAAATAACGCGATATTTCAAATTTTCCATTTTGTAAACTGAGTCACGCAAAGAAAAAAACAAAAGTGTGTTTTCAAAAAACAAAAGCATGAGTTAATAGCTGTATAAATTTGAAATTGGAATTCCTAACCAAAGAGAATTTGAGATCGAAGTGGCCAGTGCGACAAAACGCCAATTTCATATGTAAGGACTTAATATTTGATTACTTATGTAGGTAACTACATAGATATTTATATCTATGGGTAACTAACAATTTGATTGTCTGTCGAACTAACAAACAGCAAATACGAGAGTGGAATAACCAAAGACAGTCCAAGGGAATAACGTTCCGGCAATACAATACCAGAGAATATAATAATAATACAACGTAACAATACTTAAATTTACATAAACAGCCGCCATAAACAAAATACCTACGCCTTATGAGAAAATGCGAGAGCGTTTAAAATCTTTTGTTACAGTTCTACAAATTGCTAAAACTATTGCTACGAACTTTCGTAGAGACAAAATTTTCTTTTGTAAGTGGGCTATTTGTAAGTGAAGTAGAGGCCTTTGTCCGGCAGTGGGATGGATAAGGATGAAAAAAACAGAAGTGCTATTAAAGTTGATATAACTAGACAATACAAAGTCAATAGAACTAGTCCAATAGAGCCTTATACGAGTGCACGATGATATAGATAGAGAGGCTACTTATTAATTTGATCGCCAATGAATATTGGTAATAATCAGTAAGGTCCACGTTTAGAGCCTAAAAGAAGTAAAATTAATAAGCCTGTTATATAGTGAGACAATGCGCGCGCGTTGAAGTCTTTTTTTTACTGATAAATAAGTACTTGATACTGTTTACGGTGGTGTGTGTGATTTTGCGTAGACTTTAAAATGTCTGTTAAATCAATGTATCGTGTCCCGTGGTCGTGTTTGCTGTTTTATGAACATTCATTTTGTGCGCATTTTCGTTACAAAGAAATCAAGTTTTGTCGTAAAGAAATTATGTCATAAATTGTATTATTCTTCAGGATATTTTTTGTGTTCGGTTTTCATAAAATAAATTCAGCTTCAAAATAACTTGTTACGCGTCAGAAGTCTCGAAACATGCAAAAAGATTTGCCGAAACCAGGGATCGAACCAGGGACCTTTAGATCTTCAGTCTAACGCTCTCCCAACTGAGCTATTTCGGCGGTGATGAGACATGCGAAATTACACTACATACAATGCGATCAAATAGTAAGGTAGGGTGACGTAATAAGTTGGTATATTTCTCTATTTTATGTGCTTTATGAATCTGAATTCATATAGGAGCAAAATAGTTCGGTAAATTTGGGAAAATTGAGGTATTTTAATATGTTCATTTTGCTCCTCACAGATGAGTCTCGTGTCGATGCCAGTGTCTCCTCTGATGCATGATGCTGTTTCACGCTCGCGCTCAAGGCCCCATAGAGGACTTTGAAGACCAGCTTGAACTTGGACAGTTTATTAAAAATACAACATTTTGCTCCTCACAGATGACTCTTGTGTCGATGCCGGTGTCTCCCCTGATGCAGGAGGAGACGGTGAGACGCGCTCTGGCTGGCATCCTGCTGTGCTTCACGCTGGCGCTCATGGCCCCTATCTTGGAGATAGTGTCGTTGGTTGTGCATGAATCTGTCTCTCGGTTTAAGGTTATAATATAATAATACTTACTTATTTTTAACGCCGACATGATAACGCATAGATAGCGTTACAAATCTCTCAAGTAGGTATTGTTTATGAACCGGATTTACCGGGCCTATGCATTCGTGTGCACTATGACACCTCATAGCGTTCTTGAATACGGGTGTTAGTGTAGTTTGAGTTCTTTCAGGCAATATTTCTTATTAGATAGTAATACAAAAGGTTTCGAGCTCTAGAGCATACAGCTTGAGCGTTGTCCTGGGGTGGTCGCTTTGGGCCGGACTCTCAAAGCGAAGACGACAAGGGCGGAGAAAATTATGTGTTTAAAACAATCTGTAGAACGTCATTATTCAGACATCTTTTCTCTGCTCAGCTTCAGTTGATACCATCGAGCGGAGATGTATCATTTATGTATGCAAAGAAAACAAAGAAAAATCGAAGCGAAGATGTGACCTGTGCCTTGCAAGCTGGGGACGTCACGCAGCGGAGATGAGGAGAGATGTTTGCGGCGTGCAGTGACCGGCGCCGCGCCGCTAGTGCATTCATTATGAACAAACATCCGATGCCCGCCGCACGCAGCTCAGTTCCGCTCTCCGCTTTAGCCAGTACACAATCTCCGGTTCAGTCTCGCCAGTACGAATCTCCGCAAGCCGTCGGTGGAGACATCCTAGCAGAAAAACGTCTCTTCTCGTCTCCGCTTCGGACATCTCCGCCGGTGTTGGCGGAGCTGGGCCTTAGCGTTGTACCGGATTGTGATTCTTTCTCCGTAGAGGGCGCTCTGCCTCCGAGGCGTCTCGTACATCACCATGTACGCAAGTTGGTTGACGTTCGCTTTGATGACGTCACTGCCGATCTGCATCCTGGCCGCTATCACGCTCATCCTGATCTTCCGCTGGGTCCATCTGATATTGGCACTGGTGCTGATGCTGTCATACGCGACGGTTATGATCATGTTTGCTTTCATCATGGCGATGTTTCATAGCAAAAGTAAGTACCTAGACTACATTACCTAAGCTCAAGTTCAGCCTGTATTAGTCCACTGCTGGACGCAGGCCTCCCCTGATAAGTGCCTTATTGTGCTTATATCTCATGGGGGTAGTGCCCATAATGTCCACGCTGGGCATGCGGGTTGGGGATTGCAGTTCGGTGGTAGAATTGTTCTGCAGAGGGCGCTGCTGCCCGCCCCCGGTGGATATCCCTTAATCGCCTCTTACGACACCCGCGGGAAGAGTTGGGGTGGTGCAAATTCTAAGCCGGCACCACACAGCTCATTACTTAAACTCAAGCGAAATTCGATGTGAAATGTTTGTTAAAAAACCGCTCATAATAATAAATCATTTATTTCAGCTCATAAAAGAGCAACCCATAAGTTATTCATAAATAAATTAAAATACATTACGGCTCCCGATCTGGTGCACAGAGACCCAGAACCTGTACATAAAGCTACAGATGTTAGCCATAAACCTGAGGATGCTATTGTCAGACCGTCTAAGATTCGCCCAGAATGACACAATACGAGATCTGATAGCGAAAAATTCCGGAACCCGTGCATCAGCGAACATGCCTGATGCGCTGCAAAAGGGTGGCTTCTTCATAAGGATGCGAAAAGCGTCATTGTATTGCCCCTTATACTATACTCTACGAATAAGTAATTATTTATTCGTAGACTATACCATAGGACTTTCTTTGTATTTGAACCAGAGCTGACATCTACCTATACATGCACAGGCAGTATGCCTTCAACAACGTTGCTTTTACTTCGTCACTGTATCTGGCTCTCTGAGCACGCATGTTACACCTGAGAGACAGGTTCCATCTTTCACGCTCAATACTCAGGTCATCACTCAGGTCTTTGGTGATGTTGTGCCCTAGGTATTTGAACTACTTCACAACCTTCACTGCTAAACCCTTCAAATACACATCCGGTACTCTCTCCGGACCTTTTCCTGCTCTAAATATTATCACTTCGGTTTTGAGGACATTCTATCCATGGAGGTGAGCATAATTTTCACATAATATGTGAAAATTATGCTCACCTCCATGGATAGAATATTATGCATAACGCTTTTCTAAGTCCGTTAATCGAAGGGCGTCCGTTAATGAGGAGCACTATATCGTCGTCGTAGCTCAAGTTGTTGTCACAGACATCATCAACATGGCGGCTTGTGGTGGTACCGCTCCGCTCCTCGATTAAGCCGTTCACGTAAATGTTAAAAAGGTCCGGAGAAGTTCACCCACCCACCGATATCTTACAACCACTTAAAGGTAAATAAAATACAATGAAAATAGCTTGGAAGAAGAAGACAGCAGCGAGTTTTTACTCTATGGAAAATAGCTTTTTTATCAATACACTGTAATTGATTACAAAATAAAAACTGTTTGAATTGTTTTAAAAAGGTAATTTTATACTAACCCATCATTTAGTATGAAATTAATAAAATTAAAATTATCTTACTAACAGTTAACAATAATAATATACAGGGTGGAATTTTGTAATGCCACCTGGAGGGAAAGTACTCTTAATACTGTAGATAGAAAATTGTACTAAAAGAAAACATTCCTTTATTTTTTAAAAGAAAGAAAACTGCATTTAAAGATTTTCTAAAATTCGCTTGCCACACCCGGGAATCGAACCGACTAAAATCTGTAAAAATTACACCCTGTACTTTTATTGCATAGATCGTTAGGGTCAATAATAAGGATGAAATCTCTCTGACAAACTTAATAAATTAAATGAAAGGAAAACCATGAAATCTTAAATTATAAATTGAATGGGTCAAGTTAATCACTATAGCTTAAAGATCCATCTGTTTACTTTTGTCAGTAATTAATAATTATCATTAGCGTCATTTATCCATTAAAATGACGAATTCGTATTTAGATAAGACGATTGAAATTTGCACGTGTTTGCAGACTCTTCTATCTTAAAATACTAAGTAATTAAAATACTAATATCTCTTAAGAAATGAGTTAAATGGTTTCCCCGAGGCAGAGCGAAACCTAATAATTCTACAGCAAGATGGTGCTCCAGCCCATAACAGCAGAATCACTACTGCCTACATTAATAACCATTTTATTACCTGGATTGGTACCAACGGCACAATCAGATGGCCTGCGATATCACCAGATCTCACCCCTTTAGATTGTTTTTGTGGGGATATGTAAAAAATCTAATTTACATGAAATCGTATGCGAATGTAAACGAGTTGAGAGTTGAAGTTCAGAATACGATTTATAATATTCACCACAACACGTTATTAAAAGTTACTAGAAATGAATTCATTAGAAGAATAAATTTGTATATCCAAGAAAATGGAGCCCATTTTGAGCAACTAATTAGTAGTTAGTTGACTTTTTATTGTAAGCAATTAAAATAATTTAAGATTTCATGGTTTTCCTTTCATTTAATTTATTAAGTTTGTTAGAGAGATTTCATCCTTATAATTGACCCGACCGATCTGTGCAATAAAAATACAGGGTGTAATTTTTACAGATTTTAGTCGGTTCGATTCCCGGGTGTGGCAAGTGAATTTTCGAAAATCTTTGAATGCAGTTTTCTTTCTTATCAAAATGAATGGAATGTTTTCTTTGAGTAAAATTTTCTATCTACAGTATTAAGAGTACTTTCCCTCCAGGTGGCATTACAAAATTCCACCCTGTATAGGTAGGTACTTAACCTAAATTTCATTGACGTGCTTTTAAACGCAACTTACATTCTTGCACCCAGCATTGGAATTTCAGTTTTGCCGTGTTTTCTTTACACCTGTTCATTTGACATCGAAATTGGCTGGAGTACCTATAGTAGGTGTAAGGTCACAAAGCCAAGCGATTGCAATCACAATAAATAAAATATAATAAATAATTCTAGACATTTCACACAAATCATCTAACCCCAAAAAAGCAAAGCTTGTGTTATGTGTACCACCCGGAACAAATAGTTGCAACTTGTACAAACATTTGTCCCGATGCGGGAATCGAACTCGCAACCTCCTGCCTCGCACACGGACCCTCGTCTACTGCGGTCGTCAAATGCAAGTGAACAAAGGTATCCGGCCAGACACCCCCCTGCTTCTGGTTCCTGCTAGTTTTAATTTAAGGCCTGCTAAGGCCGTCTTACACAGCCCGGAGTGGTGATCGCATAGAGCAAGTACAGAGAGGAGATGTTCTAATTAGATTTCCCTAAGAAACAACCATAGGTGATCGTGACTTCTCTTTTTTGTACCTATGGGATTGTATTCTATTTGTACCTACAGGCGTGGTCCCCTGTCCGCACGATAAAGAAGCTGTACCAAATTGTATGGAAAAAGGGAATTCAAATATTTTGGCGGTTTTTAATATTTTCTGCACCCTTGAAACCTAAGAATGAATAGGCGAAACTCCTTCCACTTGCAGGCGCATGCGCGGAAAATGGCTGGAGATATGAAGTTTTCCACAAATCGTAGACCATTTTCTATGAAGCCATGTTACAATAAAGTATGATAATTATAATGAAGCTTTCGGTAATATGTTAATTTTATTAATACATCTTATAAATTACCTACTAGCTGACTCGGCGAACTTCGTACCGCTCGCGCTCTCACCTTTTAAACCTTCCCTGAATAAGCTATCCTATCTTTCAAGTTGGATCAAACTGCACACGGTGTGCAAATTTAATTTAAAATCGGTTAAGTAGTTTAGGACTCCATCGCAGACAAATAACGTGACACGTGATTTATATATTAAGATTAATTGCTTCAAAAGTAGCACTAAATCGAAATTTGTTAAAACATGGGTAAATAGAAAATGTATCTCTTGACTCTTGTAGCCATGTAGTCATTGTCCGTCGCCATTTTCAGCGCATTCGCCTGCGAGTGGAAAGAGTTTCATGTAGGTATGTATTCTTCAGTGTCAGAGGTTAACTATTTATGGAAAACTACTTTTCCCCTATATACATTCCTTGCAAAACGCAGAAATTATTAAAAATCGATAAACTATTTGAGTTTCACGCGAATCTGTGTTAGATTCCGTGTCACGATCACTCGGTAACGGAGTTTCTGAATAGCCCTGATCAGCAGGGCTTTTCAGAAACTCTCTGTCTAATGTCTCATCTGTCTCCGTCTAATGTCACCTCTTTGTACTTTAGATAGCCAGAGGGCGAGTCTATTTGACGTTAATAACGAGACGAGATCGTGACGTCTTCTTTTTGTACTATTTGCGTAATTTCCTGTACGCACGACAGAGAAGCTATACCAAATAGTATGGAAAAAGGAGAGGTTACGATCACACTTCGTTACTAAGTTCAAACAGACTCACCCCTCAGGTGTATACATCAAAGTTTGTTTGTTTGTAGAGTGGTTAGCCTGCGTGTGGGCGGCTCTATTCGCGTTCTTACAAACCTACCTAGCGGAGCTGCTGGAGCACCATCAGTACGACAAGGAGCATAACGTGTTCTCGTTCATTTTGCACGTGATGCTGCCTCCCTTGGGGCTCGTGCATGCGTTTAATAACTTCGCGCTGCTGCAAACTGGACGTGAGTATCATATGTCAGCATATCAGCCTATACACGTCCACTGCTGGACATAGGCCTCCTCCAGACGACGCCACAAGTAGCACTCCTAAGCCGCCTGCATCATCAGCCTATATTAGACTACTAATGCTGGTGATAGGCCTTCCCATACCTCAACCTCAACAGCCTGTATTGGTCCACTGCTAGACGCAGGCCTCCCCCAGGATAAGCGCCTTGTTGGCTTTGGCCTTGTTGGCTGATCGGGGGCGTAGCTCAGATGGTAGAGCGCTCGCTTAGCATGCGAGAGGTACCGGGATCGATACCCGGCGCCTCCAATTTTGGCGACCTCTCGCTTGCAGCATTGATTAAGTCGATGCTGGAAAGTGAGAGGTCGTGGGAGGCGGTGATGTCCTTCTGCGACATTGTCATGTCGCGGAAGGAGTCTGCGGAGCGTGAGAGAGAGATTCTCTCAACTCTCCCGATTCGCAGACGGAGAGCTGGGCGTAGGAGGCGGCTCTTCAACGCCCACCTCCAACCCCCATAACAGGGGCGTTGGCGACAGAGTCGGGGGACTCTGTCGCCGACAACAGAGTGCCCCGGGATGGCGCGCGCGTGTGTTCTCGTGCGTCACTGAGAGGGTGCGATGTGAGATTTCAGCTCCATCGCACTGAGGAGGGGCCCGCATTCAGTTGTGGGCCGTCGCCGTCGGGGCTGCGGAAGAGTGCTTGCGCGTTCCCGTGGCCCTGGCACAAAGTGTGAGAAGAACACACGTGGTGGTTTTGGTCAGTATACGGAGTCTGACATAATCTTTGGGTCCCCCCGGATCCGGAGATATCCATAAAGGATTTCACCACGTTAAAAAAAAAAAAAAAAATGGCCTTGTTGGCTGAAAAGTTGGGGTGGTGCAAATTCTAAACCGGCACCACACACTAGCTTCCCATACATTAGACGTAAATCATAGATTTTTGATACTCATGCTACGGCCACATTATTACAAAGTGAAGATTCGTCTTCGCGTTATCGCGATAGTGTGGCCGTAGCATTATGAATGTTGGTTTTGCCACTGGTTTTAAACAAATACCTCACAAAAGGTGCTCGCCCATTCCATGTTTTAAGATCATTTTAATGTTTATAAACGCGTGTGAAGACTCGAATTTTATGCTAGTAAGACTACATTATGTGTTCAAACGGCGATTGAAAGCCGACGTGAAGTCAGCAGCAGAACAGAAACGCCATCCATACATTGAATAAAATTAATTACAATGGTAGACAAACTACTTATAATACACCTTGTACCTATAAATGGTCAGAGGGTATTGTATTGTATTATTTGTGTACTCTATTTTCCGCACTTAGACTCGGTTTGGTCCATTGTGCGTGTTTTGTTTTGCTAGTGTAACCAGCCTAACTCCGTCCGGAAGCGCAGAATCTTCCTGGGATCTTCACAGGCTTCGCGGAGTGACCTCGGGTGGTTGAGGATTTCGTGTCGTTGTGTTGTTACTCCCTCGCATTCCAGGACTACGTGGGCAGCTGATTCTTCGTCACTGAGACACCCCCTGCAGTGAGGGCTGTCTGTTGCTTTGATGGTGAAGAGATGTTTATTTAGTGGGCAGTGTCCTGTGAGTGTCCCCACTAGGACGCGTAGGTCCATTCTGGTCAGGTTCAGTAGGCGCTTAGTTAGCCTTGGTGATGCAGCTGGAAGCGCTGCTCTTGCCTGGCGGCACTCTTGTAGGTGTGTCCATCGTTCGGTATGTGTTTCTCTAGTTTTCAGCCTTATCCATGTTCGAATTTGGGAGAATGGTAGGGGAAGGAGCGGAGGTGGGCCTATTATCGGCGTCTCCGAACCTTTCCGTGCCAATTCATCGGCGGCGTCGTTACCAAGTGATCCGCTATATCCCTTGAATGGTCAGAGGGATTCGGCTCAAAATAAATATTGCTGGACAATTCACACAGCATTATCTAGCTCCAAGCTAAGCAGAGCTTGTGTTGTAGGTCTAGTCTAGTACATATAACACAAGCTCTGCTTATAACTGATATAGGTGCTTATAAATAGGTACATACCTAGGTAATACAATACACTTACACTACATGGATAAGTATATATTTTTTATTATACATAGAGAACATCTAGAACGATGTAAATATCTGCAGATCGTACAATCATTTGTCCCGGGGTGGAAATCGAATCTCCTGCGTCGCAGGCGGACCTTCGCCCGCCCAGCAGCCACAGTGGCCGTTATTATTTCCTCCACCACTGCTTTCAGAATCGCGCGCCGGACAAGTCGACGAAGACTCAGGGCTGATAATCTACACCCTATTGTGTTGGGGCGTGGGCTGCGTGCTTAGCTACCTACTGCTGATGATGCTTCAATACACCTTGAAGGACCGTGCTATCTACGGACAGATGTCCTGGAAGTCTATCATATTCAAGAAAGAAGAGGTGAGCTGCTTTTAGTTCAACACGTTTATTTCAGAAAACAATACATTTTACTCAACATAAATTAAGAAGTCTTTAATTGAGATGAATAGGTAATTTAATTTATTAAAAAGCACTCTGAACGAGTTGTTGTATTGGATCGGCAGGGCATTCCAATACAATACTTCTACCGGCTTGTGTGTTAAGTGTAAGTGTAACAAATGTCTCCAATGGCTCTTAGGTAGCCACTGACATATGAAGAGACGGAGGCTCTGCTAAAAGTTGTGAAATGAAAGCAAATACACAAAAACACTCACTCTTACACACACCCGGCTGCTCCTGTTGCCCGGACTCTTGAGAGACCACCAATCTCTACATTTTGTCTTTTACGTATTACGAGTCATTCCCGCTCGGTAACACCCTGTCGTCAACACTGTTGACGACAGGGAAATAAAAAGTTCCACTCGTTCACAGTGTTGACGAACGAAACTTTTTATTTCCCGATCGTATCCATCTAGTACCTACAAGAGTCAGATGTGTAGATTTTCAAATTTTAATAAAAGAGAAACGGTATTGTATACTTTCGACTTGAGCAAAATTCAAACTAAGAAAGTCCTGTAAGTAATAAAGATTGTTGTGAATGTTTTTCAATTTGTAGAATATGACTCATATTCATATATGAGAGTTATCATATATGAGTTGGTGGCTTGAACATGACTCACTTTTATGGCAGGTAAGTATGGCGGTACCGCACCGGCACCGGTAAAACAATAGATACGCACACCACCCAAGCCCTAGGATAGGCAGGTCCGTTATCTATCATGACCTTGAATTAGCCAATAAGAGAGCACCACGGGATGCATTGTTGCATGATTCTGGAAATCTATTTTTAAAAAATGTGCTGTTGCTCGGGATTAGCCTAAGTATTCAGTTATGTCGGAACAAGATACAGCGGGTAGTTCAAGTGGTAAATCAGTACTTGTGTACATAAAAAGAAAACATGGGACTATTTTACTTCATGGTGGTCACCAATACTACACAAGAAGGAAACATAAAAGTGAGTTAGTTGTTTGGAGTTGCAGTCAACGTAAATTAAAGTGCGGCGGAGTTGTGAGAATCAAAGTAAGTTAATTTTATTAAGTACATTGAATAAGTCATTTACAACGAAATATGTACCATGATTTAATGGCACATAAAACTGTGCGTGTACTGTAATATTGGAAAGCTCAAAACTCAAATCATGGTAAATTATCCCGTTGTAAATGACTTTAGTGTTTATAACCATTATGGATTTAAAAGATTTTTTGTTTGAAATAATAAACAGGTTTTTTTTAATTCAGTTTTTTACTTCATTTGTATGTTTATTACTCACCTAGAAAACATAATGATAGTGCTGATTATAATTCTTGAGGCGAATTATTTAAATAGTTATTGAGCATTACGGCTATAATGATTGTAAATAAGATGAGTTATCTGAGATACTATTTTAATTTTGCTTTTTTCAATTTTTGTAAATTATTTGTAATTTTTGTAATTTATTTTTATTTTATTGTTACTCTGTTTTAATTGTTGTAAATTATTTGATTATTCTGTTATACAAAATGTTTTATTTGAACTCTATTTTAATTGTTGTAAATTGTTTGATTATTCTATGACACAAAATGTTTTATTTTAACTCTATTTTAATATTGTATGATTGATAATAACAAGCCATAATTATTATGAATCATTTTAAAAATCTGTATCTTTCATTGAAATCCGCTTTTTATAATCTGACTCTTGGACTAGATGGTAGGTACGATCGGGAAATAAAAAGTTGCGTTCGTCAACACTGTGAACGAGTGCAACTTTTTTTACCCACTCGTCAACAGTGTTGACGACAGGGTGTTACCGAGCGGGAATGACCCCGTATTACATGCTAAATCACACACACCCACACTCATTATCACAAACTCTTACACTCGTGAAGTTATTAATATATGTAAAAATTCTAAATCGTCTTATTTCCACTTAGGACGTGAACAGACTGCGCGTTATCGAGAATCCTACGGCCAGCGAGCGTGGCCGGCTGCAAGAAGTTGACGGACTCGTCGCTAAGGCTATTAGTTTCCGAAGTGTTACTAAGGTAAGACTTGCCTGGGCCCGTACTCTTAAAAACGAAATTGAAAGTGTCCACTCGCACAAAGGTCCTTCGCGCAAGTGTCCATTCGCGCAAATGTCCATTCGCGCAAGTGTCCATTCGCGAAAATGTCCATTCGCGAAAATGTCTTTCGCGCAAGTGTCTTTCGCGCAAGTGTCCTGATACCACATAAGAGTTGGTTTTGCACGGCAGCGAAAATGAAACTTCGATTTTCCTTTTCCGAGTACGCTTAAGCCCTGGTCTATTCATCATCTGAACCCCGAGGCCGGTTGTCTATAGTATCGAGACGTGATCGTGACGTCTCCTCTTTCTATGGGTTATTCCCATCTGATCATATGATCAGGTTGTGGTTGCATCTGATCAAATAAAAAGTTCCCGTTGGATCATTGATCAGATGCAACTGCTTTTTTTAATTAAATTTTGTGCCAACGGATCTTATTTATATTTTTGGCGGGTATATTACTATGCAACTAACAACCTTTTTCTATACGACTTTTTTGTACTTGTTTATTGACTACCTATTTTTATTATGGGATCGGGTACAGCGCCTCTATCGGCAGACAGGGTACTACGCAAATCCCATACTAAAATGAATCGTCACTTTCACGTCTCGATTCTATCGACAACCGGAAACAGGGCTGATTGATGACATATTGATAATCAGAGAATAAACTAGTTTTTGCTCGCTGCTTTGCACGCGTTGTTTCTATGGAAATGTTTAATGGTAATTCCTATCCCATGAGAACTGATAGATAGATAGATGGATACATAGATAGAAAATTCTTTATTGCACACTTAAAGATAGAAACTATACAGCAAAACAGCTTAAAAACTAAGTGACAACTGGCGGTCTTATCGCTCAAGAGCGATCTCTACTAGACAACCGTGGATGGATAGGATCATTGGATAGTATTAGGGGATCTGTGTGCTCTTGAAGGTTTTATAAACAAATATGTACATTTAATATAATACTACGCTTAAAATATAGTGATTTATGGGATAAAAAGTAGTCTGTTTTATTCCAGGCTTAAAACGACCTGCATGTATGTAAAATTTCAGCACTATCCGTTTTGTAGTTTTGGCGTGAAGAGGTAACAAACATCCATCCATCCATACATCTAAATATCCAAGCTTTCGCATTTGTATTATTAGTGTGATGATTATCCAACCACCTCGGTTTGCGCACATAGGTATAGTGACCGGCATGAGTCGTGAGCACAAACCACGGTAATATTATCCAACAGTATTTGGACTCGGCCGTATCTTTGAAATAAATGCCTACAGCCGCGCGGTAGGTAAACATGCGATAGGGCTGCCCGCCTCCACCATTTTAATTACATTTGCCTACTTTGTGTTTCCATTTAGTTTTGTGATTGTAAATATAGGAAGGTACTTCTTTTATATAAACAAATAAAATACTTTGTGAATTGAATGGAAAGTGTTCAATAAAAATGCGTGTTGTTTTTTGATTGGTCGATTTAATTAAAAAACCTGTTTATGTTTGAATAACAAATCGGTCTTATAAATTTGCGACCGAATAATACCTATTTGCGCCTCGACTAAGACGTACCTACAAAATGCTTAATTATTAAATTTTAGGAGATTTTTTTGGAGAAAAAGGAATATCTTTTACTTGGTTATAGATACCTGCAGCTACTTTATTAAATATGTACCTGAACTTATTTTTAGAGAAAAAATCGCGCGGTTATTGTTAAAAAAACATCACACCATCCGTTCGTCACTGCGGCACAGCCGCGACTGTCTGCATGCTGAGCGCATGCCGAGATCGAGGCGCGTAGGTATAGCTCGCGTTTCGCCCGTTTGTATGAAGTCGGATTACTTATAGGATAATATTACCTTGCACAAACTGACACCTGCGCAGTAGTTAATTTTTGAAGCCATGGGGGCGGGGCGGGGCGCCGAACTGCACGCGATTGATTCCTCAGTCAATGCACATCGTCTATTGGAGGCTCGCTTGTCATTCGGCTTGGCGTGAAGAGGTAACAAACATACATCCATCCATACATCTAAATATCCAATTTCGCATTTGTAATATTAGTGTGATGATAATCCAACCACCTCGGTTTGCGCACATAGGTATAGTGACCGGCATGAGTCGTGAGCACAAACTGACAACTGCGCAGTAGTTAATTTTTCGGTCCATGGGGGCGGGGCGGGGTGCCGAACTGCACGTGATTGGTTCCTCAGTCAATGCACATCGTCTATTGGAGGCTCGCGTGTCATTCGGCTACATTCATGTCATTCGTACATGCGCGAGCTTACCCCCACTACTGCCCATCTGTGCTCACGACTCGTGCCGCTTATTATACCTACTCGTGCGCATGTTTGCAGGACTTTATTATAGTTTAAATGTATCTTTAATAGTTTTGTACTGTATTATTTAGGCAGATACTTGTTTCAAGAGTTTAGTTCCTATTGGTGGCCACCAAGCTCTCCAAACAAGGTTTTTGATTGAATAACACAAAACAAAACTATTACAGATATAAAAGCTTGTGATAGGTATCGTCTACCAGCGGTCCGATTTTTTGATAATTCCTTTGTATAACTTAATGATTAAATTAAATATGTAGTGGCGCCACTATCACCCCTACTATTCGCCTTAAAAATAAATGAACGATTGTTGCAGTCCGTGATGGGCGTAGTAGTGTTGAAAAACATTACGTTCGATATCTACCGAGGGGAGTTCACGATGCTGTTCACAGAGCACATACAGGAAAATATCCTTAACATGTTAGAAGGTCTGATTACTGGTTAGTTCTATGGTCCCTACCTTAAGATAAGATAAATTCATTTATTTTACCCATAAAAAATACAAGAACATTAACTAGAAAAAAGTGCATAGGTACAATAACTTAAGAAATAAAACTTCAAGTAGGTACCTACTTAAAGCTAACAATTTACTATAGATAGGGTAAAATGGGTCCCTATCTCAGCATTTTGCAGTATCAGGCATTTGCCCAATACTGCGCTGGTTTTCAGTTAGGGCTTTTAAAGAGTGACGGCACAGTACCATATAAGTAAATTAACCTTGTTCACACAGTGTTGCAGTCTTCTTATATTTGCCATGTCTTTTTCATGTTTTAAAAGAGGATAAATATATCGGGAACAACCGACCGAGTACGTCCTGACTGAACACTAATACCACAGCAACAACTTGCATGTAAAACGTGGTGATTACATAACACAAACCTAATTAATAATATTATCGGATATTTATTGCGTACCTGATAAAGATACGCGATAAATACCCGATAAAATCGTTCACAAATCGCGAAAGTTTAAAAAGTTGTATATGGCAAACCGACCGGCCATGTCCTGCATTTGATTTTTAGGGATGTATTATAATAATAATATAAATACTGAAAAATCCTTATACGCATCATCTAGCACCAGAGTAGGCAGCTTGTGTTATGGCTACTACTACAATTGATATGCTTACCTATTACGTAAATATTTTTTTACTATCCTACGCAGAAAATATCTGAAACAAATATCTGCAGATTGTCCAAACGTTTGTCCCGAGACGGGAATCGAACCCGCAACCTGCGTCGCAGGCGGACCTTAAAGGTCGTCTAACTCCCCTTGGCGGTGACCAGGTCTGACGATGCCTGACAGCGGAACGGTGACGGTCTGCGGTCAGGAGGTGAGCTACGAAACCAACGTGATGACCACGCCACGCCTGATGGGATACTGCCATCCGCCGGCCACGCTTATAGACGACATGACTGTTCGAGAGCACTTAGACATGTATTTTGATGTGAGTCGATGGTGAAAATAGCTTACACACTAGAGGTTTCTTTTTAACTTCTTTGCTCCAGCTGAACAAGGGACAATGGGCAAAATTGTATAGAACTTGGTCCAAGAGCCTCCACTGATGGGACTTGCGGTAAATGAAAGGACATAGTTGCCGTATGATTCTGGCAAAAGCCTATTAAATTCTGTCCCGGGGTTTTTTGTTATGGTCATGTTTGTTCTAACTATAAAATATGACTCTACGATCATGGAACATGACTCAGATCATAATAAGCAATGTAGTTGATTGTTTGATTCTTAAAATACGATTCATTTCATCATTGCTCCTGGATTATTTTCAAAAATCAATGTCATTTTTTATAAAATACTAAGTAGGTACCTAGCAGATTTTCGGGTGGCCTCCTACTCGATGGATTGACGACATTGTAACGATCACAGAGTCGTCGGAAGGATCAAGGAAGCTGCTGAGAATCGCTAGGTATTTATTTTGCGGCGTCGTTTTGGCTTAGCAATGGAGTGGACTAATATGATACACAGATCAATTGTGTTCCAGATTGTCATGTGGTCGGAGACCCGAGAGTACATCTTCCAGTACAGCGACATTAGAACCGCGCAGCTACTGAGAGAGTGCGATTTGTTAGAAGTGTGGAGCTATCGTGTGAAAGATCTGGATGTTTATTACAAGGCGCAGCTGTGCTGGGCCATTGCTATGATGTTGGAACCGAAGGTATGAACTTCGAAGACCTGCTTACTTATGACGACCTCTGTGGCGCAGCGGGCGAAGGTCTGCCTGCGACGCAGGAGGGGGTTCGATTCCCGCCTCGGGACAAATGTTTGTACGATCTACAGACATTTGTCCAGGGCGTTCTGGATGTTTTCTATGTATAATAAAAAATATCTATCTATGTAGTGTATTGTATTAAGTATATCAGTTATCTAGTAGGTACCCATAACACAAGCTCTGCTTACTTTGGGGCTAGATAATGCTGTGTGTGAATTGTCCAGCATTATTTATTTTATTTATTTATTTATTTACTTAACCAAGTTTTTTGGGTAGGTAAAACCTTGCTGTGGATGGGTGGTGATTTTTCCACTTGGCCAGAGTCTTTTCTAATATTTTATGTGTAAGTAAAAGTTCGCAAGTTCTTTTTTCCAAGTCATTGGAAATAGCCGTGAACTGTTGCAGACCAACTAACGTGTAAAAAGTTGGTTTAAGTAGGTAAGTAGGTATTCAGACACATGGTTAGACGCAAAATGTACTACCAGCTGCTGTAACTTCGTACCTATTACTGCAAAGTAATGGGTAGGTAAACAACCCGGTAAACAACTCCATAAGCTGTTCTTATGAGTGGTCACGAACCGTCTCGCCAGGAGACTCGACGAGTTCCAGCCACCAGAACAGGCCGGGTTTCGCGGAGGATATGACACCATAGACCACATACACACAGTGATGCAGATTATACATAAGTCCGAAGAGTATAATCAGCCCCTGTGTCTGGTTTTTGTGGAGAAGGCCTTTGACTCCGTCGAAACCTGGGCTGTTCTGGAATCTTTACCGCGACGCCAAGTAGACTGTCGTTATATCGAGGTGCTGAGATGTCTCTACGAAGCCGCCGCCATGAGTGTCCAAGTACAGGGCCAGCAGTCTAAACCCATCCAATTGCGCAGAGGAATGAGACAGAGGGATGTCATATCCCCGAAACTGTTCACAAGCGCGTTGGAAGATATGTTTAAGACGTGGGACTGGAAAGGCATTAACATAAACGGCGATTACATCTCACACCTGCGATTTGCCGATGACGTAGTTTTAATGGCGAAGTCGCTAGAGGAGGTGAACAAGATGCTGGACGGCCTAGCTTCAACCTCGCGATGCATCGGTCTTGGCATGAATTTGGATAAAACCAAAATCATGATAAATGGCCACATTGATCCAGGACCGGTCGTCGTACATGGCCACCCTCTCGAAATTCTTTCCGTGTATACTTACCTTGGGCAAATCCTGCAATTAGGTAAAAATAATTTTGAGAAGGAGGCCAAGAGGAGGATCCAGCTAGGCTGGGCAGCGTTTGGGAAACTACGTCGAGTCTTCTCGTCATCCATACCGTAATGCTTGAAAACGAAAGTTTTCAATCAGTTGCATCTACCCGTCATGACTTACGAAGCTGAGACGTGGACACTCACGGTAGGGCTGGTCCATCAGTTCAAAGTCGCTCAGCGAGCTATGGAAAGAGCTATGCTCGGTTTTTCTCTGAAGGATAAAATTCGTAACGAATACATTCGACAGAGAACCAAAGTTATCGACATAGCTCAAAGAATTAGCAAGCTGAAGTGGCAGTGGACCGGCCATATCTCGCGAAGAACCGAAAACCGCTGGGGTAAACGTGTTCTTGAGTGAAGACCTCGACTCGACAAACGTAGTGTAGGACGCCCTCCGGCCAGGTGGGTAGATGATCTGCGAAAGACTGCCGGCAGATGCTAGATGCGGCAAGCTGAAGACAGGGCGCTATGGCGCTCATTAGGGGAGGCCTATGTCCAGCATTGGACTAATATAGGCTGATGATGATGAAACGACCCACAGGCAGACGAGACTACCTAAAGACTTCGTCATTAAGACCAACACCGCGTCGAAGAGCTTTTTCTTCAAGTGCAAGATCGCAAAAATTCTCTGAGTAGACCTTCCGAGAACAGGACGAAGTTGATAGTTTTTTTATTTGCAGGTAATATATTTACCGCAACCCGAGATTTCCGCGGGATACCTTGCAGTTATAAAACACAAGATCATGGTGAGTTACTAAAAGAATTGTTGAGAGGTAGGTTTGTCTATGTCTACTGAACCAACTAGGGAAGTTACCTACTTGTTTTAACAAAGGTTTGCAGCAATCTCAAAATCAAAATCAAACACTCTTTATTTCCATAAATACAATAAATATACACTTAGAAAAGGTCAAATTATAAAACTAAACACTGACACGGAAATAAAGTGATATTTTTTTGATTTCTGTCGCTTCGGTATGTAGACTAAAGTAAAGAAGCGACGAAGAAACCTTTAGCCTGTTAGTTGTTATTTTTCGAGTTGGAGCAAAACCCGTCCCAAGCTTTTTTATCCTCTAGATAATCTGATATTTTATAGTAAGCCTTTTTGCACAGCAAGATTTTGACAATTCGTTTGAATTTATTTACTGATAATTTTTGCAACTCACTAGGAGTTTTGTTGTAGAAGCGTATACATTGCCCTTTAAAAGATACATTAATTTTGTGTAGCCTAGTTGTGGGCACAGCGATCTTATGTTTGTTTCTGGTATTCAAATTATGTTTATCGCTATTTTTAGGGAACCGATTTATATTTTTATGAGTGTACAATAAGTTTTCATAAATATTTGACATGGTACTGTCATTATTTCTTTGAATTTATCACGCAGGGATTCTCTGGGACCCATATTATAGATTGCACGAACAGCCCTCTTCTGCAGCACAAATACGGTGTTAATATCTGCAGCGTTCCCCCACAGCAGTATACCATAAGACATAATACTATGGAAGTAGCTGAAATAAACAAGTCTAGATGTATCCACGTCTGTAAGATGACGGATTTTTTTGACTGCATATGCTGCAGAACTAAGTCTCTTCGATAGCTTATCTATGTGTGGGCCCCATTGAAGTTTATTATCTAAGGTGATTCATAAGAATACGGTACTTTCTACTATTTCTAAAGTTTCTCCATTAACGTTTACATCAGCCTTCACTTGTTTAACATTAGGTAGAATAAATCTAATACATTTTGTTTTGGTTTCGTTTAACAAAAGATTATTGACACTAAACCAATGAACTACTTTTGAGATTGCATTATTTACATCGTCGAAATTTGTGTTTTGTCGTTTCATTTTAAAAATTAATGAAGTATCATCAGCAAACAATACAATCTCGTGATTATTCTTGACAAGATGAGGCAGGGCGTTAATATACAGGGTGTTTGGTGGAGGGTTAGACAAACTCGGTGGGTGTGTAGGTGGACCTATTTGTGAAATACAAATTGAAGGAAAAGACCCTTACTGTTTACAATTTTTTTAATCCTATTTTTTGTATTTTTTTAAGATTTTCCGAAATTTTACGTCTCTACCCCTAGAACTTTTTTTTGAAACATGTTTTCTAGTAAACTTTTTACTTGCTTTTGGTTTCAGGTGTATCCTTCGTCTTTTGAAGGCATTATTTATTTGACAAAATGTGTAAATAATTAGTTATAAGCTCTCAAATTTAAAAAAAGTAAAAAAATTAAACAAGAAGGACAACTTTGCACCGTTTTAAAAAAAAACTAACAGCGATCGAGGAGTTCAAATGACTTCCCTGAATTGATGAGCAATGTGCCGATATTTCATGAAGATCGACCAATAGTATTTCAAAATGATAGGTGTCCGGCACACTATCGTCTCACAGTGAGAGAGTTCCTAGACAACGCGTTCCCCGATTCGTGGATTGGACGGCTTGGCCCCATCTCATGGCCTGCACGGTCCCCAGATCTCACTCCTCTATAATAATAATAATAATATTTTTAAAAATTTCTCTAAACATCGTTTATTATAACAGTATATCACATGTAGCCGAAAAATCTATAAACTTGTCAAAAATTAGCACTTATAGGGAAAATGGAGTAAACACGCTAAGAATAAAACATTGTATTAAAACAATTTTGGTTCAAATATCACTTCCCTATTTCTAATACAAAGGTAGGAACGCTAAATTAATTTAAGAAAACCTTTTTTTATCATACCAACTAATTCGAAGATTCGAATTTCGAAATCAGAATTTCGAATTCGAATCAATATTTGAAATCGTTAAATTTCGTTCTTATTTTGGTAATTTGTTACGGTTTTTTACGGTTTTAGAAATTTTGTTATTTGTTATGTTTTGATAAACTCTTTGTTGTTCTGTTTTGTTATCGTTGTTTTTGTCACAATGGCGGAATTCAGCATTGAAGAATACGCTGATATTATTTATGCGTACGGTCGATGCGATGGAAATACACGTGCAGCACAGAGATTTTACAGAGAGTTGCATCCCAATAGACGTGTGCCACACCACAGCACATTTTCTAATACCTTTCGGCGACTTCGAGAAACGGGAAACTTAACTCTTCGAGAACCACGAGTCAGTGCAACGCAGCAGCATGTTGGTGTGGACGAAGCTATACTCCAAGCGTTCAACGAGGATCCCACTACACTGGTAGTCGAAAGGTGATAATGCGCGACGCATGCAATTCTGTCGTTTTTTACTAAATACTGAAATTGAGGACGGAAACTTATTAAACAGCATTTTATGGACGGACGAGTCGAAATTTACACGAGAGGGGATTTTCAACCAACACAATCTACACCACTGGGAACAAAAGGGTCAAAATCCACATGCGACTAGGCAAACATCGCACCAAACGCGATTTTCTCTCAACGTCTGGGCAGGTGTGATTGGTAGACATCTCATTGGACCTTAATACTTACCGGACACTCTTAACGGGGACAATTACTTGGAATTCTTGCAAAATGACTTCCCTGAATTGATGAGCAATGTGCCGATATTTCATGAAGATCGACCAATAGTATTTCAAAATGATGGGTGTCCGGCACACTATCGTCTCACAGTGAGAGAGTTCCTAGACAACGCGTTCTCCGACTCGTGGATTGGACGGCTTGGCCCCATCTCATGGCCTGCACGGTCCCCAGATCTCACTCCTCTATAATAATAATAATAATATGAAGTAGCCTATCTTGGTTTTGGTGCGCATTAGGGCTCAATTAACGCCTGCTATCCTCTAACTCGAGCAACTACTCCAGCTGTAATTTAAATCTTATAGACTTTTGTTGTATTTCTTCGTCACTATATTTCTGGGTTATAGTTTATAACACTTGGTTCTGTTTACACATTAGGTTAGAATTAGAATGTCTGTGGATGAATGGAAGTTTTATAAAAAAATATATTCGTATCCTTATTATTGTATTTGATGTGTGACGTTTGTAAGTTGGACCTGTATATTCTCTAACTCGTGGAACTACTGTTGTCTCTCCATTTTCTCCCTTCCCAATATTTTCTATCACTTTATGAAGATTACGCTTAAGTTACTACTTCATTCTCTACACTATCGGTACTTTCTATTGTGCTTTCGATTTGTGACATGTTGTAGTCGGTAACGACTACTATAATTTAACGTCGTCTTACAGGACTTCATGTCTTGTCGTTTCTATTTTGTTATAATTATTAATCTTTCACCGTTTATTTCATGCACTTTTACACTATGTGTCGGTGGCACTTGTTAAACGGTGGATTTACACTTGTTATTATTGTTTTTCACTTTAAATGAACTACAATCCTGTTATGATTAATAAAAAAAAAAAAAATTTAGTTATTAATTTTTTTTTTTGCCCTAATTGAGGTGATAATGTAGGGTTCGCTTCGAGAAAAGGTTTCATTCTTAATTATCGAACCTATTTTCTTGTTTTTATTAGGCTAGTAGTCTTTTTCAAAGATGACAGCTAATGGAATGAAAGGAAGAAAAAGGAAGGGAGTTTGGAAAAGTCAAGAGTCGGAATAAGTCAGAGAGACAAAAGTTTTATTTTTCACCAAAAGTTTTATAATTTTCAGGAGAAATGAGTGAAATTCTGAATTAATTTTGTACCATAACCCTACCTATATCTTCCGTGTTTTTCTCAGCTGTAAATCCGTTGGTGTGTAAAATAACAGCAGTATTGACCGTGGGCCGTGGGCCGGCCGAAGGTTCTCCCAATCTTCGTCTTCACACGAGCGGACGTCCCCATCTGCGTCCCGTGTGGAGACCTGAGGTGCATGCCCGGACCTCTTCTTCTTCTGGTGCGAGCGGACGATTAGTGATCCGCGGCCCTCCCCCGGCGACGACGACCTGTTTACTCTGACCTGGTGTTTTATGATTCCGTACAGTGGCTGGTTGTGTTGTGTTCCTCCTTTGTTTCTTCATTAAATTACAAGATTCCCTGTGTTCTCTCTTCCCCTGTTAGGTAGGAAGGACTTGATTTTTATATTAGTTTTAAAGGCCATTATGTGGGCGCCTCACGCCCGAGAATATAAGTCCCTATTTTTTTAGGTTTTTAAGTTAGGGTGCTTCTCACAAATACACATTAGTTTTTTATAAAGGATGTATTTATAATAAAGATACTTTAATAATCTGGACCGTTTCTCACGCGTCCCATTTAATGGTCGGTGCTTCACATCGACCCCTTTTTTAGGCTACCTGGCTTTCACCCAGGAAACTCGGGTTCGATTCCCGGTACGGGAACCTAAGTATATATTAAGGCGAAGTGAGATCGTGGTTGCGCAGCTATGCAACGAGCGAACGCCCCGCGAGGCGACGCGGCGCGGGGACCGCCGCGCCCGCGCCCCTCGCCGCGCACGCTATAGCCAAGGTAATATTATCCTATCTATAGCTAGCTAAACTACTACCTAATACTAAATAGGTAGGTAGTAGGTACACCTATAAATTTACGTACAATTATGTATATTTGATAGAAAGGGGATTTATTTATAAATAATTTCCGATAATTTATTGAAATGTACCTATACCTAAGACTTATTATGAAGGTATGTATTATGTATTCCTATTTTTTTTATTTATTGAGGATATTTATGTAGGTTACTTGTAAAAAGGAAGATATTCTCTTTTCGGCTGTAGGTAGGTACTAGGTTGGTAGGTATCTAAGTATTTTTATGATTACGTAGTTTGTTTTATTTCTTACCTACCTATATAAAAAAACCCACTTTTGCTTATAGTGTATACCTACGCTTCTTATAAGTCGGGCAAAATGTCATCTTTTGTTTTTTCATCTCTAGACGTACCTAGGTAGTAGGTAAAATGGCCCGGTGCCTAAGATGGCCCACTTTTAGAAAAACGTATTTGCATGATTTTTGTTTCATGGTATGCTTTTTTATAAAAAAAATATGAGCATACTCATCATCATCATCATCAGGCTATATCAGTCCACTGCTGGACATAGCCTTCCCCTAATGAGCGCCATAGCGCACTGTCTTCAGCTTGCCGCATCCAGCATCTGCCTGCAGTCTTTTGCAGATCGTCATCCCACCTGCTCAGAGGGCGTCCTACACTACGTTTGCCGAGTCGCGGTCTCCATTCAAGAACACGTATATGAGTATACTATGCATAGGTATATATAGAGTTGGCCAAAATTTGGTTCAATTGAAGAAAACAGGTAGGTAGATATTTTATAATTATCTTTATTATTATCTAGAGTTGATGCCTCAATGAGAATTTTCTTAAAATCCATCCATCCATCATCTCCATTTACTACACAAGGCTGGGGTGTGACTGACACTGATTGAAGGTATAATAGTGCAACTTCCGATATTTCATGCACTTGTGGTGATACTTGTTCAGTAAATCCGTCAGTAACTCGAAGATTTTCTGAAGTACTGAAACAATCAAGGTAAGCATAAATGTAATATTGAAAGCAAATAGGCGTGTAGTGTCAAAGTGTGCGTACTAATTCGGGGTACTAAGCTAACCACAACTATCCACTAACTGAAGAAATAAGGTAGATATCTAAGATGTTGTGATTCATGTGATGTGACCCTAAAATAGCCCACTACTCTGCAAATTGCTATAATTCCGTGCAATTAGATTTATTAACGGCTAAAGCCATTTGAAGAACCTAGGCTTGTATCGGTGGAAATACGTTTTTTAAAAGTGGGCCATCTAAGGCAGCGGGCCATCTTAGGGTCAATATCTTGTTCGAAACAGATAAACAGGTTATATATTATTATGTAGGTAACAGTGGTATTATCAGGATTACATCACAATCGGTAGGTATTTTTCGAATTATATTTTAGGTTATCTAAGCACAGGCGCGGTCGCAGCCCAAGACTTTGGGGGGGGTCACACTTGGTGCGGGCCGTAGCACCAAATGTACTTGTAGGCGGTTGCAGACCCCACCGAAAACCACCAAACTTTATCGGCGAGCGGAGCGAGCCGCGGAAAATTTATACTCAACTCCCAACAATAGTAGGTATAAGTTATAGCGAGCCTCGAAATTTTTGAGATGTTTTCTGAAGTTTGGGCAAAAGTACGCAAGAGTATGTCCACTTGCTTACTCTCGCCCGCATTATTTATTTTGTTGTTGATAGGTATCTATAAAAAAATAAATGATAGCGAGCGTAGCAAGCCCCGAAAATCTTCGAGACTTGCGGTAGTTGATATAAAGCTATGTATATAAATAGGGGCGAGCAGAGCAAGGGCATCAACAAAAAATAGGAAATACAAAAAAGACCTGGAAAAAATGTAACGGCGAGCGGAGCGAGCCGCCGAAATGTTTGTTACTATTTCGGGTAACTATCCCAGCAAAATGATGTTAAACAAGTGTCAAGCACTGGACCAAATACAGAGAAGGACAAAATACTATCGGCGAGCGGAGCGAGCCGCAAAATGCAGTGCCGCATATTGGCCGCAAACATGACATCCCTTCCCCCAACTCCCAACCCAACAATAGGAAGTATTAATGTTGGAGATATGTTTGGGGAAAAGTAAGCCAGAGCCTACGACAAAATAAAGTGAGCGAAACCTGCCCCAAAAATTTTAAAAAGTTTGCGGTGGTAGATATAAAGCTATGAATATAAATCGGGGCGAGCGGAGCAAAGGAGATCAACACAAAATTAGAAATACTAAAAAGAGATTGAAAAAGATGTAGCGGCGAGCGGAGCGACACGATGAAATTTTTTTCGAGTTGTCACAAACTGGTTCAGAAAATAAATAACAGCGAGCGGAGCGAGCTCTGAATGAGCCGCAGCCTTTTTTGAAATTGGTGAGGTAGCGTCCATGCAAGACAAGGAAGCTAAATTATGAGCTTCTGCCCGCGGCTTCGCACACGTTTTTTCTATGGAAACGTTCAAAGGTAATTTCTATCCCATGGGAACTGATTTATGGGATAAATAGTAGCCTATGTTTGATTCCAGGCTTAGAGCTACACCGATGCAAAATTTTAGCTCAATCTGTTCAGTAGTTTTGGTGTGAAGACGTAATAAACATCCATCCATCCATCCATCCATCTATCTATCCATACAAACTTTCGCATTTATAATATTAGTGTGAAGAACAATTTTAAAGTTTCACGAATAACAACCAAATATGCGGACAACAGACTAGACACCATATAGAATCAACGGCGAGCGAAGCAAGCCGCGAAATTTTTTATGATCTGGCTGTACGTGTGAGTTGTTTGGTATCAGATATTTTGCAGTGGCAAACTCGCCTGAAACGGAGAAGAGACCTAAACTAAAGCAAGCCAGACATGACAAGAGGCAGACAGTGTAAAGTTGCCGGCAAGTTGAGCGAGCTGCGACAATTTTTGGTTTTTGTTAGATTTTGGGCAACTTTTTAGAAAATTTGGCAAAGTGACCTAAAGCGTGCTGGGTTTTGAGTTTTGGATCATAGTCAGAAGGAACAAATGTTATCAGCGATCAGACCAAAACGCGAAAATTGACCTCGCAGATTATTTGTTATATTTTGTGCTTTTTATTGTGGTGGTTGGATTGATACAAACTGACAATAGCGGACCAGCCAGACCAATAAAATTGGGAACGTTGCCTCTGTGCTAATCAAAACACAGAGCACAAACAACAGTAATATCGGCGAGCGGAGCGAGCCGCGATTTTTTTTATTGCTGCAGTTGGTAACCATAATCAATGTAACGGAAGTAAACAGGATAATATAATCATCAAGCTGTGGGTTGCAATTTTTTAAGTACCTAAACTAAGATTTTGGGGGCCGTGACCCCCCCCCCCCCCCTCCCCCCTGGGACCGCGCCTGTCTAAGGAACCTTGTCGAAGCTCATAAGATGTTTCACTACATTATAGATGCACTATGATTGTAACACATTCCCGCGAAATTTTAATTATTTTGAATCAGTGGAAATAAGTTTTTCAAAAGTGGGCCATCTTAGGCACCGGGCCCATCTTTGGGTCAGGTACCTTATTCAGAACAGACGTTTATATTTAGGTACCTAATATGGTTTTATATATTGGCAAGTAGGTACCTATATATTATAGTTATAGTAACACATAATTATTACATATAAGTAAGCGAAAGTTTGAATGTCAATCATAATGTTATGTTTATTACTTATCTCTTCACGTCAAAACTACTGACGGATCGAGCTGAAATTTTTCTTTGTTGTAACCTGGAATAAAATAAATATTATATTCCTGGAAAAACGCGTGCGAAGCCACTGGCAGAAGCTAGTAACAGATAAAAAATTAGTTGCGTCAGGTAGCTTACTCAAAAAATCTGGGTGACACCGATTGAAGTTCTACTAGGGCCACACTCGATGTTTCTGGCAATTGTGGTAATGTGTCGTCTTTACTTGTTCCCTGTGACTGCTCAGCCGCCGCCAGCCCAACAATGTCAGGTGCGGGATTAGGACTGACAAGAGTTCTGTAAAAATATACATAGTACCTAGATAGTAAAATTATGTAAGTAGATACCTAGCTATTTCACAAATAGGTACTTACCTACCTTCCTACCTACTGAATAACTAATGAGGGAAAAATGTTCAAACGATTAGGTAGGTAGATACATATTTTATTTAGAACGATCTAAATGAAATATATAAGTATCTACCTATCTAGGTAGATAGGTAGGTACTTATTAGTTGTAAGATGATCAATAAAAAACTTACTTACCTGTTCAAGTTCATCAATTTGAGTTTCTTGAGCTTCAATCGCGAATATTTTCTTGTTTTATTACACTTCTTATTGCCCATTTTTCTGTCTCGTACAATATTAGTTGCGTAGGCGGCAGCGGGGGGGCAAGGGGTCGCAAAAGTTGTACACGGGTGCTCTCGACGAGGCGCTGCGGCCGACTGATGAAAGGCGAGAGCCGCATTATGGCCGGCCCGCGCGCAATTTCACTAGTAGTTATTTTTAAATGTGATTTTGCAACAAAATTATGTTCTTTCGCAATAATGTAAAACCATAATCCTCTAAAGTATATATTAGGGAACACGTAGACGAAGTTTCATTGAAATATGTTAATTAACCAGCAAATGAAACTGGTTCTTCCGAAGAAGTACCACTGTACAAATTAAGATTTAGAGGTAACTTTGCGATTTTTTTCTATCGAGTCAAGTTTAGTCAATCGTGTTTCGACTCCCATAAGTCCCTAACGAGAATCCTAAACTTTTTGTTGTCATCAAAAACAAATTAAAAAATTGATGTTTTTTGGCCTTAAAATTGATTTTCCGTGGAGTCAAAACGTGGGTTTTGGGACTCACTTCACCTTAAGGCCCTAGTTGTAATAAGGGTCATAGACTTAAATCTACCTCTAGATGTAGATATTAATTTTCTTTAATTTGACACTTATATATATCAACGTGGTTGGCAATAAACTTCCTGTTCAACATCCCATCATCTTCTTTTATTTCATAACTTGACAACTCTTTGCTCTTTGATTGAGAAATCATAATATGTATAATAATAGTAATAGTAGTATTTTATTGCACCCGTGCGAAGCCGGGGCGGGTCGCTAGTAATTTTATAATTACGTTATACAAAGGAATTATCAAAAAGTCGGACCGCGCGTAGACGATATCTATCATAAGCTTTTTTTTAATGTATCTTTAATAGTTTTGTACTGTATTATTTAGGCAGATACTTGTTTCAAGAGTTTAAGTTCCTATTGGTGGCCACCAAGCTCTCCAAACAAGGTTTTTGATTGAATAACACAAAACAAAACTATTAAAGATACATTTAAAAAAAGCTTATGATAGATATCGTCTACGCGCGGTCCGATTTTTTGATAATTCCTTTGTATAACGTAATTATAAAATTAAATATGTAGTGGCGCCACTATCCACCCTACTATTCATAATAAAAAATATAAAAAATACATAATAAAAAATATCTATCTATGTAGTGTATTGTATTAAGTATATCAGTTATCTAGTACCCATAACACAAGCTCTGCTTAGCTTGGGGCTAGATAATGCTGTGTGAATTGTCCAGCATTATTTATTTATTTATTTATTCGCCTTATAGCCGACTTCTAAAAGGAGGAGGTTCTAAGACACAGAATATTACTCACTCGTGTTCTGTCTGGCCGCGTCGGCCAGAACACCGAGTAGTATATTATATATGCATATATATGACACTATTTTTTTTAAAACGTAACGATGTCTAGTTTCTGCCCGCGGCTTTGTATTGTACGCGTTGTTTCAATGGAATCGTTTTCTAACCCATCTTTATTGATTTATTGAATCTAGATTGTATTGCTACTTTTAATGTGAAATAAGTACAGTTTTGTTATACTATTTAATTTTAATTAGTTAGTGTTAAGTGGTTTTAATAAAATGACCGTTCTAATTAAATGAATTAATTCAAATGGTAACTGCTTTAAGGGATAATAAGTAAGTAGCTTAAGTTTGATTCCAGGATAGGAATAGCCTGTATGCAAATCTCAGCCCGAAATGTTATGTAGTTTTGGGGTAAGGAGGTAACAAACATCCAAACTTTCGCATTTATAATATTAGGAGTATAAAAAACTTCTTGAGATCGGCTGAAATCCTGTTGCGAGTCTGAAATTCGCTTCAGGAATTTCTTATTGGTAGTAAGTAAAAAAATTATTGGTATACATGTTATTTAAATAAATAAAATATATAAATAAATAAATAATGCTGGACAATTCACACACCATTATCTAGCCCCAAGCTAAGCAGAGCTTGTGTTATGGGTACTAGATAACTGATTACACTTCATAAATAGATATTGTTTATTATACATAGAAAACATCCAGAACGCCCTAGACAAATGTCTGCAGATCGCACAAACATTTGTCCCGTGGAGGGAGTCGAACCCGCAACCTCCTGCGTCGCAGGCGGACCATCGCCCGCTGCGCCACAGAGGCCGTCTTTAATTTTTGTTGATAATTTAAACTTCCTTTTTTCCGTTGTTGATTTTTAATTAATAAAACTGTGTAATATCATACTTTTGGCGTTAATCTTGGAATTAATTGACAAATTAGGAAAAATTCGATTTATTTTTCAAAGAAAAATTTATTATTAATTATTCGATCGATTTTTTTGTACCTACAACATACATCCCTACCTATCCAACACTAGTCTTGTGTAGTTCAGACACAATGTCCTAAAAAGAACTAGTTCCCACATGTGAACTAATAGGAGCTATTCAGCTAAACTCGTTCCTAGCAGTACACTAGTACACTTGCTCATCAATCAGTCACGAAATCTCGGACCAACTAAACTAAAAAGATCTTATTTTGTATGCCGTAAAGTTTAAAATCTAAAAGCAAGAAGAAAAGAACTATTAGGGAATCATTATGGAAGAACAGAGATAGAAAACGTATAAATCCGCGGTACTAAAAGAGACAGAGTTATACATCTAGTTCTCTAGTTCAGTAGTACTCATGTTTCCTTTAGGTTACTGTTACATTATGTCGGACAGCATTGCAAGACAAAGAAAGGATAAGGAAGAACAGAGATAGACAGCGCATAATCCGTTGTAGTAAAAGAGACGGAGATATGCATTTGTTTGCTTCGGCCATGTAATGTAATGCTGCAAAATTTTGTAGAGCTCAAACTCCTTATAATTAGTCTCATGTCAGGGTGTCAACATTACTCGACTGGATTGATATTTTTGGTAATTTGTCAGCATTGGGTCAAAGGTACCAGTTTAAAAACATTCGGTAACTAATAGAAAGATGAACTTTGTTTGTTTAGCGTAGAGATCATTTTTCCTTGTTTTTATTTTATGTTTTCAACTGTAAGTGAACTGTTTAATTTACCTTGTATGAATTTTGTTGCGAGCAAGGAAGGAACGACTTTTCTTGCGAATTTCGTTCGTATTCTTGTTTGTTTCGTTTGTTTTTAATAAATCATTGAGTATAGAGTAATATGAAAAGTATTTTTATAAATCAAAAATCAAATATCAAAAATGAAATCAAATATTTGCTTACAGAAAAAAACCCAGGTTATAGATATATTTTAGTTTTCCCAAAGGAAACCCCAGCCGTTGTTGTTCCCGCCCAAAAAAAACGTAACAAAACATAACAATTGCGTATTTCGGAGAATTAAATCGACTCGAAAATTTTGCCGAGCAGGGTACTAATAGTACTAGAAGTCCGAACTAGTACTTCAGTACAATTGTACTAGTTCGGAGCGATCCCTTTACTGACCGAGCAAGAACAAGCCTATCCAACACTCAACATCAAATTATAACAAACGTGCTCCGGTCCCTAAAGAAGACCCACGTTTACAAAAACTCTTTAGATAATAATCAAAGACTAAGAGACCTGTTAATCCTGCTATAATACAACACCTCTCCGAACCACTACACGAACCCGAAACGCTTCGTTAGCGCGATCTAGCGCTCGGTCAATTTGAGCAGCGACATCTAGTTATATTTTTATGGAACTTCACGCGGCTTAGCAGAACTACCTTCTTTCGTGGTTTTCTCGTAATTTTTTAATTGACAAATATAATTAAAGAAAAATGACGACCTCTGTGGCGCGGTGGGCGAAGGTCCGCCTGCGACGCAGGAGGTTGCGGGTTCGATTCCCGCCTCGGGACAAATATTTGTACGATCTGCAGATATTTGTTCAGGGTGTTCTGGTCGTTTTCTATGTATAATAAAAAAATATCTATCTATGCACTCGAATATTATTATGTATATCAGTTATCCAGTACCCATAACACAAGCTCTGCTTACCTTGGGGCTAGATAATGCTGTGTGAATTGTCCAGCATTGTTTATTTATTTGTAATTAAAATTTTAAGTCCTGGCGTTTTTTTTATTGTTGAAAGCTCGAGTGACAATTAGTCAAGTAATTTTATTAAGGATACATTTTTTGAAGTAGTTGTAATACATTTTGTTTTTTGAATACCTATTGCTTATATTTTTCAAATGTGTACTTATTTTACGGTTTTTACGATTTGGGTGTATACAAACATAGATAATTACGAGATAAATTTATATCATTCTTAGTTTTGGAAGCAGCATGCAGCCTGTGGACGTAACTGGCTAGGTAGTGTTTACGGATAGCAGATTAGTCCCATTTCACCCCTGGTGGTGAAATTTTACACCATCTCAACACCGGTGGTCAATTAGAACTTAAATCGTGCCATTTTATCACTAGTGGTGAATTGGGATTAAGTTTTTCCCAGTTGACCACCAGTGGTAAAATGGGGTGGTTTCCGTCTCAATTGACAACCGGTGGCAAGTTCATGGTGGTCAGATGGTCCGGAGGGACTCGAGCGGCGTACAACGCACTCCGGTACAATACAACAACGCGTTCCGGATGGTGGTGGGGCTGCCGCGCTACTGCAGCGCATCAGGTATGTTCGCAGAGGCGCGAGTGGATGATTTTCACGCCATCATGCGCAAGCGTGTCGCCTCCTCGATGCGAGTCATTCCCGCTCGGTAACACCCTGTTGTCAACACTGTTGACGAATGGGAAATAAAAAGTTCCACTCGTTCACAGTGTTGACGAACGAAACTTTTTATTTCCCGATCGTATCCATCTAGTACAAGAGTCAGATGTGTAGATATTTTTCAAATTTTAATAAAAGAGAAACGGTAGGTATTGTATACTTACGACTTGAGCAAAATTCAAACTAAGAAAGTCCAGAAAACAGAGTAAGTAACTCTGTTTCGCTGTTTTCTAGTTACTCTGTTTTAATTGTTGTAAATTATTTGATTATTCTTTTATACAAAATGTTTTATTTTAAGTCTATTTTAATTGTTGTAAATTGTTTGATTGATAATAACAAGCCATAATTATAAACCATTTTAAAAAGTGTCAAAGTGTTAGTTTCTATGCTTTTTATATCAATGATAATATTATTTTTGTCTTTTGACTGTAAATCACCCAAAATGACTAATTCGAAAATATTTTTTAATTCCAATTTTGATAGAGATTTTGTTAATGGATGAATCTGGAATAAGAAATAACTTCATTATGAATGTAAGTAAGTAAACTACGAATAAATAACTTTTCATTTGAGTTAAAAGTTAATAACTAAGAAATCAAATAATAACTCAACAAAAAATTCGACTGCGACGGGACTTGAACCCGCATCACAGACATATAGATTTTTTATATTTATTTACTTAATAAATTGCACCAACGCAGTTTCATACAAAAACACATCTAAGTGCCTCCTCAATTATAGGTACAAATCAAAATTATTTTAAAACAGAACTGAAAAACTATTAATTAAAAGCAATAAAATTCAAAATAAGACGATTACCATCAAAATAATTTTATAACTAATAATAAATAATATAGATTAACGCGTTGTTTCAATTTCCATAATAACAACGCGTGCGAAGCCGCGAACGGACACTACTCATACAGTAACAGACGATGATGGCAACGTTTAAAAAAATCATATATCACATCACAATAGTGTATAAAGTGTGCATTATTTTACTGAAGTACATTGTACGGCATATGTAGCCCTATTTATAAGCTTTGCTCGACGAATAGGTACTAACCTCGGGAATAATGTTCGGACAAAAGAATTTTCCAAATCTTCCATAATTGACAGCCGAACTTCGCACCTCTACCTTTTTAAGAAGTCGGTTAAATAAGAATTATAAATTAAACGTTCTAAAAGTAACGTTCTTCAAAAATTAAAGTTTTAAAATAACTGTAATAACCTTACTCGTACATCATCATCATCATCATCTGATAGGCTTGCTTGTCTAACTTTTTGTGAATGTGAATTTTGACCAATGTTTTATTTAATATTTAATTACGACTTCAATATAATTCTTAAATTTATATAATACCTAAATCTTACAGTTGAATATTTCTTATGACAATTTAATTATGCTTGATTATTGTTTATTATTTGACATATCGACACTCCCTACGTATCTTCGTCTAACTGCCAGATACACACTTATACGTTTGATGCATTTTTGGCATCTACACATGCCAGTCTATCATTATAACTCACAAAAAATCAAAAAAGTCTACTCTAAGTAGGTTTTTCTTGATCGTATAACTGTCCAACTTCATTACTTTCCCGCCATATAATGCTGTATCTTCCACATACACACTTTGACGCGGGGGAAATGAGGTGCGGGTGGCGGTAATTGCCCGTTATGCAGTTCTTCCGCGGACAATGAGTAGAATGCGTGTGCGACTCCTAAATATTTGATTGCCGCAAAATGACAAGTGAACGTTTCCGATTCCTGAACAATTTAAAAGCAGACGCTACAAAGAAAGGAAAAGTAGATATCCTAGACCCAGCTATATCTACTACAAGACCAGGTAAGTAAATCATAATTATTAATTTATCAACTTTTTGTACTTTTTCATGTCCAACCATAGTTATTAGGTTTCTTGAATCAGTTGTGTGTTATTGCCATCATTGCTGACTAAATAGACAAATATTAGTAGGTACATTTTGAAACTTTCCAAAATTTTTGGATAACCTACGTACAAATGTGTAACTACGCACTTACATATTTATACATCGGGATTCACTATGATCATAAGGTGTATCTAGGCACTTACATATTTATACTTCGAAAAGTTGTTAAATCAAATCTCGGTAACTGACTTTTACATAGTTTTACATCGGAAAGTTATTGAATTAAAGTTATAGTAACCCATGCACTTACATAGTTCTGTGTTTGTGTTTTCATATTATTTTAATAAAAAACAATTACTTTTAACTAATTGCAAAAAAGGAGGAGGTTTCTCAATTCGACCGTATACCTAATATAAACATTATTATATGTGTATTTTTTTTTGTTCGCGGATAACTTCGTTGTTTGTTGAATTTTTGATTTTGTTGATTCTTTTTTTGTCGGAAAGAAGATAATTCCAAGGGTGGCCCCACTTAAATGTTGAGGATCTGATAAGGGATCTTCAGAGTTATGAACAGAAATGCACTTCAAAAGTGCAAGGTGCTCTCTTCCCATGAAATTTAAGTCGATTTTCATAAAAAATTTAATTTTGCCTCTTGTTGTTGTTTTTCAGATGTATCTCCAGTGTCATTCTCAGAAAATTTTACTGAGGATGACCTAAGCCTAATGGGTGCGATAATATCTGACAGCGATGAAGAACCATTTCTTGCACCGCGCATTTCCCTCTTGCATTCTACGAACACTAACGGTGATAGTCCTGCATCTTCTGAATTGCATGTCCCAGCTTCCCATATCTTACAATCTTCCTTGCAAGCTTGTGGTGGAGGCTCCAGCAATGACACAGGGAATATAGACATTGCCTTTAGTTAGTTCGTCGCCACGCTTTTGTGAAAAACCTGTAAACCTGACCCAGAAAAACATCCTGAACCCGTGGAAAGTAAAAAAGTACCACTATTTACAAATATACGTGGACAAGGTAATTTGCCGGAATATAGCTTCTATGACCCCACTTTGGTAGCAAACATGCCTGAATCTCCCCTACTGCTACAGTCTACCTCAAGCATTAATATGCCATTATCACTGTGTGACTCTCCCAATTACGGCTACCTTATAGCTCAAAAGATAGACGGCTGCACGGAGTCGCCAGCCACCAGTGACATTGCCAGTTGTCTCTCCGGATGACCACCTAGGTTGCGCTGAGTCAACAGCACCCACTCCAGCGACATTACCAGTTGGTTTACCAGATGAACAGTTATTAGGCTGCCCTGCGTCACCTGCCTCCACTCCAACGCTATTGCCAATTGGCTCTCCGATAAGGGTCGATTGCGTTTGGTCCATAAAGGCCTACGCAGACCGGGACGGCATGGCAAGGGATTATGCCGTGAGTCAGCGCACACTGGCCGTTTAGATACCGCGGCATTCCAGCACTTTGCCACGGCATGCCACGACGTGCCGCACCCCGCAGTATATCACTACGAGCGCCGGAGTCCGTGGCATGCCGTTGCCTACCGTAGTATGCCACGGCATCCCACCACGGGAGCCTGTGGCGCGTCTTTTAATGCCGCGATAAAATCCCTTTCAATGCCACGACATCATTTTAAAGCATAGCAATTCATGTCGTTTTTCTCTAACAGTACGGTTGAATGTCCATTAGTAAAAATTAAAATCCCTTGCCATGCCGTCCCGGTCTGCGTAGGCCTTGATAGTGTTCATGCACTCATCGAAAGGACAGCAAAAAACAAAATGGTGTATACACCAGATCAGTGGTTTGCCCTCATACGATAATAATATTATATTGTTAAAGAAATGGGAACATCAGACTTATTTGACTTTAAAACTCACTCATTTAAAACATCAATGTAAGTAAAAAAACGGTTTATTGCCATAAACTTTGTAAAGTCTGAAACCTTAATATTAATTCTATACTTACCTAATATCTATGTTTGCATCTACTCGTTTCTATGTCATTGTGCCTGTGTTCATATATTTGATAAAAAGTAAATCTTTATAAAACGTAATTATGTAAAGTTTGAAACCATATAAAATTTGGCTTAAATAATTTAAATAATGATTATTAATTAATGACTTGTGTTTGTGTTTAGTTTTGACAAAATTTCGTATAAATAATAATAACCATTATCAAAATTTAATAATTTTGTATTTGTGTTAATTTTTATCATCTCAGAAATTGAATAGTCAAGTTTGGATATTTATTATTATTAATTTTATAACTTTATGTCTGCGTGTAGCACCTACTTCCCTAATAAATGGTATTTTGAACTCTTTCATTTCTTGTTTTGTTTAAGATAATAATATAATAACGACCAATATTAGCGAAAAAAATAATAAGATAAGTGGGAAAACCCCAATTAACCAATACAATTTTACATTTTACTACCAAAAATTACCTACCTACCTTAAAATAGGCTTAGTTTCGTAAGGAAGTGAATATTCGGCAATTAGGGCCTGGCGACCTGTATTAGGTACTGGTCACCAGGCCTAATTTTCCGAAACAGAATATGTAGAAGCACAATAATAAATTATGCAATTGCCAACGTTTAAACATGTAAGCACCAGTTAAACAGAATTAGTCAAATAGATCTACTAAGAATAACCGTGTAACAGGCAGTTACGATATTGTCATTCTTCTAAGCTCCCACGAAAAAGTGTGTATGTGCCACATACAGCATTTTATTAGGTTATAATCACCACGTAAAAATATATAAGTGTAATAAAATCTAAACCAGTATAGATTTAAATAAAAAATAGTATCCATCTTAAACTAGATCTACAGAACGAGCATCTCACCAATTTTCACAGAAATATCTCAAAAAAGGCTCCAGTTATAGGCATTTGAACATTTTCAAATTTTTAAAACGCTCTCCTGTAAAATTTGTGTTTTGCAGATACACAACTATACGTAGGGAGTGTCGATATAATAGGTACGTAACTATTTCTATTATCATGTACCTACTTAATCTAACTACACGTATATTTAATTTTAAAATCTACTGTAATTAGTATAATCGGCCTAAAGCCGTTCTAATTACATCCATAATTAAATAAATAAATCAGCCGAACATAGAAACTCCCAACTTTTTTTAGAACACGGTTATATTATATTTAAATTAAATATAATATACCTAACCTAATATGGTTTTAATATAATTTTAAATCAAACGTTAAATGTAACGTTATACAACAATATTCCTTAATTCCTTTTCTTGAACTTGTATTGTATGCAGTGTTGCCAGATCGATTTTGACAAAATCAGTAGAAAGTCGCGTAAAAAATCAGTAGCTTGAAGAAAAAATCAGTAGATTTTGAAAAAACTACAAATTTCTAGCTTTTGACACGAGAAAAGCGTGGTAAGTATCTGTAAGGTTTTTTGTAAAATCGGTTCATCCGCTAGGAAACTATAATGATAGTTCCCTATCGGATGAACCGATTTTGATTTTTTTTTTGTATGTTTGTCCAGTGTATGTGTTTCACTTTTCAATGATGGCATTCATCAAAGTACCTAAGTTGCAAAGTAAAATATTCATTCCTTTCGAATTTCAAAAAATTATGTGTTTTAAGTAGGTTTGTAATAAACTTTTTACATTGATATGAAAACATTGATCAAAGCAACTCATCAGCTTGGAATTCGCCGAGATTTGTTCATTTCCAAGTTCACTGATCAGGTTTTTTTGGGGTAGGTAACTAGGTAGTGTACAATGGTGTTCCGTTTTTCCTTTCAAGAAAAACAAACTATGTTCATCACAGAAAGAGGGATGCCAGGTGTCTATTTTTTTAAATTTCAATTTACCTGATAAAACCTGATCAGTGCTCTTGGAAATGAACAAATCTCGCCATAAACCAAGCTGACTCGAGAATCGTATGAACACCAAGTGAAATTGAATTTTTAATTTCTTTTGTTGTTACAAGGCCTTATGCCTTGGCCATTCTCAGGAAAAGCTGGTTGAATTTTCGAATTTTACAAAATAAATCGGTGGCTCTTCAAAAATCAAGCAGATCTATCTGGATGTTTTTCTGTATAATAAAAAAATATCTATCTATGTAGTGTATTGTATTATGTATATCTAGTAGTTATCTAGTACCCTTAACACAAGCTCTGCTTAGCTCGGGGCTAGATAATGCTGTGTGAATTGTCCAGAATTATTGTATTATTATTATTATCTACTCGTAGGAAGATAAACTTTTCCATTTACAAGATCTACTGCTAAATTAGTAGATCTGGCAACAATGGAAAAGTTTATCGAAGAACGAACGGACCGACCAATCAATTACGAAAAAGATAGGAACACACAACAGATGTTTACAGGAAGTGGAAGAAACGAACGAACAAAACAAACTCTTCAATTTCATTCATATTTTGTCAGTATTGTGACGAACCGGATTGGTGAAAATTTCATTGGCTTGTGAAGTGACACTGACAAGTGACATCCCACATAATAGACACGGAGCCATTGGCGCTCGAAAAAATCAGGTAGATTTCACGAAATTTTAGAAATAAATCAGTAGATCAGTAGACGGTTCAAAAAGCAGGTAGATCTACTGCTAAATCAGTAGATCTGGCAACGCTGATTGTATGCCATAGGCAAACATACGCTTCCAAATCGCTCTCCAAACCACTATCCGAACCCGAAACGCTTCGTCACCGCGATCTAGCGCTCGTCCACTATTAGCAGCGACATCTAGTTATAAAGTGACTGCACTAAACGCGAGTCATAATCCTAAACAGAATTGTAATGTGTAATTATAATTTTTCTGTTTTTTAGGTAAATAATAAATTAAGGTGTTTTACTATAATAATATTCTGGAAGTAATTAAGGATGTGCTTAATTTTATTTTGTTTTATTATTCGTTGATGTTACTTTTTCAACCAACTTACAATTATTAAATTTTTTCATTGTAATTTGAATTTAGTCAATTTTATTTTAATGTTGAACCGATTTCGAAAAAAAGAAGCAGGTTCTATGATCGGCTGTAAGTATGTTCGCCGATTTTTCCGTTTTTAATAGAACAATTTTGAAAATTCTTTCGCTCGTTTAAATAAAATGATTTCAAGGTATTACTAGTAAGGTATTACTAGTACTCCATAAGAAATTATTATATTACTAGCTTCTGCCCGCGGCTTCGCACGCGTTGTTTCGGAACTGATTTATGGGATAAAAAGTAGCCTATGTTTTATTCCAGGCCTAGAATTATCTATATACCAAATTTCAGCCCGATCTGTTCAGTAGTTTTGGCGTGCAGAGGTAACAAACATCCATCCATCTATACATCCATCAAAACTTTCGCATTTTTAATATTAGTGTGATGTGATATTATGGATTAGTATGTTTCCCGCGAGACTTAAAAACAGTATAAAAATAAGGGATTCGAGGTAAGTTTTGACGTGACAACGTCTTATAATTCGATAGAGCCGGCTGCACGCACGAAAAAACATGACGTCATGCGGCGTTACCTCGCTCTGAGGCGTTCCATGTAAGGCTTGAAGTGCAAGCGAGAGCGCTCGACATCCGTCTCTCTCCTACTTGAGTGAGCGATGCGTCTGCGCGTTGTCACGTTCAACTATCGTCAGTAAACCGACTTTACAGACAACCAATTTTTTTACTTGAATTTCTAGTTTTATTAGTTGACCTAAGTGGTCTGATTTTAAATAGCTTATTTTTTTTTGGTTACAATTTTTCCACTTTGGCAAATAAGTACATTATCTATACATTTTGCTGAGTTTTCAGTTATTCTAGTAGGTTCCATAAATAATGCCTTAGATTATAAGAATTAAATAAATTAGTCAATCTAGTACTGAGGGAGAAAACTTCTAAAAGGCCAACATTAAAGTCCCCGCATACCATTATAGTTTTATTTGTTTTTGATAATTTAAATAAAATGTTCTCCATAACATTTTCAAATATTTCAAAAGAAGCTGATGGTGGGCTGTATACGCTTACTACAATAATTTGCTCCAACTCTACACATGCTACTTCAATGTGGCTTTCAACGGGTAAGCATGTTATGTCCTTACGGTCTTTGAATTTCATGAATTTGTTCAGTAATATTAAGGAGCCTCCACGAATAGCATGTGATCTGCAAAAAGAGCTGCCAACCTGGTGGTTACTGAAATTGGACATGAGCTCATAGCTTTTCAGCCAGTGTTCTGTTAAGCAGATGATGTCAATATGAAAAGAGTTCATGAACAATTCCAACTCTAGTAATTTACTTTTTAATCCTTGAATATTTTGATGCACCAAGTTAGTAAGCTTTGCATTTATTTTACAGGTTTGGTTTCTTTGACTTTTTATGTAACCAATATTATTTGACTGTTTATGGCTAGAGACTTCCTCTATTGTCGTTAAATTTAATTTAAATGGCTTGGAAGAACTTCCAAGGTCTTGGTTGTAAATTTATTACAATGCTCAAAAGAAGCATCTTGTTTAGCCAAATTTTTGGCTGTGATATTAAAGTAATAGGATAGCGAAACAGCTATTTGTTTTTGCAATAATTTGAAAGGTAGTAATTACCTTTTTTAGTCAAGCAATATTTTTTACTAACAATACTGTTAGTGTCAATCACATGTATATTATTATTGCATGAAATAGTATGCAATGTCATATTTAGCTTATATCTAATGTTATTTTCGGTATTTGGCAAGCTGTCACTGTAAGGGAATGTGAACATTAGGTACAATTTTATTTAACTGTAGGGAACATAGTTTGTATATATTTATATTTAATCAAGTCTAATTTGTTTACATTACCCCTATTTCCAAGAAATATTATAATCTAGGGACCTTTAGATGCGTTCGAAGATTTAAAACCATAACACGTGGTGGCACTTGATTGTGCTGATCGCAGGGATGCACTTTGAAAATTTGGTTGAAGAAACCCATATTTTGTTTGCAAATCCAAAAACTCGTACACAATGGTATGACATTTTCGTGTCTGTTGCTGTTGACCAACGACTCAAATCTTTAGGTAAGTAGGTATAGAGACTTTTAAAATCTGCATTAAGCCTTTTCTAGAAGTGAACTTACGATTTTTTTCTAGGAATACAGGAAGCAGATTACACTTGTGACGAAGTTTCACTCCAGCTTCAATCTGGAGTACGCAGACAGGGTGTTTCTGTTTGATAACAAAATATTGACGTTTGGAGGAACACCCGCATACATGTTCTTCCAATATGGTTAGAAAACAAAATATTCCTCCATAGCAATCATAGGCTAAAAGGACTGAGCGCACACCTAGGCCCGTATTATGAAAGCTTCCTCCAGCATTACATAGGCATTCATTACGTGAGCTCTACTTAAGCGTAGAATCTCTGCTCAAGTAAATCTTTATTATAGAACGTAGGTAGCAAACTCTGGCCCCGTTCTGAGCCCAGACGTCACGATCACGTCTCGTTACTAACGTCAAATAGACTCACCACTCTGGTTGCAATCTAAAAATATCTGCTTGAGTAAATAAGTTCTAAGATCTACCTAGTCTGTTTTGAAATAACTACCAAACGTTCCTTTACTTTGAAAATCAGAGATTCTACGCTTGAGTAGACATCACGAAGAGACTGCATATGTAATGCTTGAAGAAGACTTCATGATACGGGTCTTCAACTCAAAACTAGACTTAAGCTTCAGTCAAGCATTAATTACTGAGCAAGCTTTCATAATACGGGCCCTAGACTTGTACGAGTACCTACTTACAAACAGACAGACACGGGGAAGATACAAGCGACTTTAATTTTTACTAAGTATTTTCGTGATCTGGATCTATACTTAATTAAATAAATTTACATAATTTTAATGTAAATTAAATGGGTAATATTTTTTAATAAAGGCTTTTTGAATAGAATTGAAAGCATTTTCCCTGATTCCAGGACGCGAGTACAAATTCCGCATGACGCTTCGCTCCGAAAGAGGTTCAAACGACGATGCTACGGCGGCACTGCTGGCCAGAGCTGCCGAGGCTGGCGCTACTGTGAGGGCTCATCTCGGATCGCTACTGATCCTGCGGGTACCAGCCAGCCCAACAGAGAGAGTAGCCGCACTCGTCGAGGAGGTGCACCAGAACTCTGCGAAGTACGGCTTGATATCAATGAACATCAGTGTGCCGGATTGTGAAGAGGTTTTTAGAAGGTACATATTATAGTACTGCGATGGATAGTTCGATTGGATAGGTATGGCAAGCTTAAGACGGGTGTCGATCTGCAAAAAACTGCTGCAAGCCTAAGACAGGGCGGTAAGGCGCTCATTAGAGGAGTCCTTTGAGCAACAGTGAACTGGCGTGGGTCATGATGATCACGTAGTCGATGTATGTAGATGGTTACCTAAGTAACGTACTAGGTACATTGGTATAGGTTTTGCTGTAGTTGACAATATTCTTTATTAACAAAGATTGTAGTTGACTAAATAACTTATAAACACAAATATATAAAAACTCTTTCAGAGCTTTAATTGAAGCAAGACAAGAAAAAGACGACATAGCAACAAGTCAAAAATGTAAAGATGCCAGTAACAGATTTGCAGGCAAGTAACTTCAACTGCTTGCTACTGAAGTTTTTAAGAACGTTTAGATAACTAAGACTTTCACATTTCAGAACCAGTTGAATGGGAAAAAAGGCATACGTCTTTATTGGAGCAATTGAAAGTAATCGGTTGGAAGGTTTTCTATTTTTATACGAACAACAAGCTATTTCTTATGCTGCTGTTATCATCAGCTTTTCTGACGGGAATAATGATGGGCTTGTCGTTTTCGAGGTTACTTTTAGATTCCGAACGTGAATCAGCTGATAAAATCTTAATGCATGGTGAGCTACTAACAGTCGAGAACACTAATAGAAAAACGGTACTGATGATGCGTTCCGACGCATCCACCACAGCAATGTCTGTAGCGAACTCCTACGTATTTTCGGAGGTAAATTCCAACAAAAATAATGTTGACAAAATTACTTACACGGCTATAAACAGATCCGAAAACTTGGTTGAATACCTCGTGACACGGGCTATTGATGCCCCTCAGAAGTATATCTTCGTTTACGCGTACGGACTCGATGTCTATGAGAATGAGAATGAGACTCTTGTCGTGAACGCATTGTACTGTCCTCTGCATCACGACGTTGGCGCGGCAGCTCGCTCCATGGCCAAGTCGTTCACGGCGTTGCTACGTCACAGCACCGGAAACTACGCAGCCAGCATACAGGTCACCGATGATCCTTTGGCTTTGGATCTTAGTCCATGGATGAAATTAGCAAAGGTGCCGCCTCTACTCACTCAATTCCTGCTGATTGTGACCACGTGCCATCTAACTTTGATACCTTCGCTGGAGTACGGTCTCATCAGACACACGCAGAAGCACGGGATTAACTTTTCACCGGCTCGGTATTGGCTCAGTCTCTATATGTGGGATTTGATCGTGTACTGGTTGATGGTCGTGATAATGTCGTCGATGATGCTGCTTGTTATGGTCTTGATGGCTCCCGGAGATATATTCAGTTATTTAGATCTTCTGATGGTTCCGCTTTTGCTGAGTTTTTATGGCATTAGCTGCATACCGCAGGCGTATCTCTTTAGTTTGGGCCCGCGCGTTGCTCTGAACTTTATGACATACATTTTTATCAATGTGATTTTTGGTAATTAGAAATTATTATACGTACCTAATTATGCAAGATTTTATCACTTATTTATAATTTTATAAAATGCGTGCATTACTTTTACAGGTGAAAGTACAATTATCGCGAAAATATTTTATGGAGATATCCTTGATGTAGTGAATGTCTTCATGAGCCTTTCGCCGCAATTCAACATAGCGTATGCTTTAGTAAAAATCAAGACTACATATTTATATAACAGCGAATGCTACTTTTTTGAGGCACGAAAGCTTTGTGAGAAAAAAACTTTACATAAATGCTGCGGTAAGTAAATCAAATAACTAGAAGTTACTTTCCAAAGAGACACGCATACGTTATAGGTATAGGGTGCGCGGCAGACCGTGTGCCATATGGTAACTGGGGGTAAGTGAAACCAAGTGCAATAGTATGGTGGTCTTTGTAACCCTTAACGCCTTTAGTACACCTACGCATTCGTATGCGGTAGCGAAACAACGAAAAAACTGTAAGTACTGTGGCAGGTTTTCGCATAATATGATATGTCTCACTCTAGCACATAGATAGATGAAATAGTTGCGTCTTTGTCAGTATTGTTTCGCAAGGACCTGCGAAATGGTCGTTACACAGACGCATACGTTTCGCTAGTGATGTTTCGCATCGCAAAGCGTCAGCTCGCGTTCTCTCGGTGAGGACAGATTTTCGCGCCATGGATGCCGAAAATACTGAATTATTTTTGCATTCTATTCGAGATTATCCCGTATTATACGCAATTGGACACGCAGATTATAAAAATACAATTTTATAATAATTAATAATAATAATATATAAAAATTACAATGGCATATCATTGCGAAAAAGTTGCGAAAACATTGCTGTGTACTAACGTTCCGCAGATATTTCGCTACGCAGTAGTTCCGCAGAGACTCGCTGCCGCATACGAATGCGTAGGTGTACTAAAGGCGTAACAGCATCACCTTACCAAAAACCACCAAAAATGTCTTTTTTAGCCTTAAAAAGCCTCTCGGCTATTTTTTTTATGTTTTGCACTTGGTTATACAAACCCATAGATATAAGTAAAATTCTGTAGATACGGCACGTTCTCCCAGTACCTACTAACTCAACAAATGGCCTTTTTTTTGTTTTCGAGGGGAAAAATCTGCGAACAGATATCATACTGCATGTAGGGTACAGTATGGTTATGTGGGGTTGTCGAAGAGAAAAACTTCCGACGACCCACTAAACGACCCCCCGGTGGCCGGCCTCTAAGCGTAAATCAATGGGCCTGGGAACTCCGATAGACCGCGCCAGGCCCATTTCGCATTGCCAAATCGCTCGTCTCCGAGGGCGTTCCCACTACCGCCCCCAACGTACCACGATAATTAAGATGGCACGCGCCACACAGTGCCATCGACCTCCCGGGGTTCGCCTTGGAAAGTCGGAGCCCTCACTCCGACTGACCGCGGACCCAGATGGTTCCCTAAAGGGAAATGCCGCGACGCCCTTAAGGCGCAGGCGGCGCAGGGCGGCCGTAGCGTGCGCCTTGCCGCCGCCTCCTCCGGGCAGGATCGGCTCTTTCGCGATCCCGCTCGGCAGCCTCTTCCTGTACCATGACGGTCTCACAGAAAGAGACCACCTCCTTCCACGCCGTCTCATCCACCAGCATAGCTGCCACTACGCTGGGCAGAGAGAGGTCTTGTCCGATCCTATTGACCAGGATCTGCCTTTCAGCGCTCCACGCCGAGCATTCCTCGAGCGTGTGCTGAGCTGAGTCCCGATCCCCCTCACAGTGGTGACATTGCGGTGTCGGTTGCGTCCGATCCTACTCAGGAACTCGCCAAAGCAGCCATGTCCGGTGAGCACCTGAGCAAGACGGTAGGTGACGTTCCCCCCCCTCCCTCCCCAGCCAGGCTTCGAAGCTTGGCAGAATCGCGCCGACGGCGCGTTGGCGTGAGTTGCTCGGCGCCTCGAGCCGCTTGCGCCACCTCCCGAGCGCGCGTTGACGCTCTTCTCGTCGCACTTCAGCAGGCGCAGCTCCACCATCACCATCATGACGCAGACGGACGTAAATAGATGCGTCCATCTCAGCCAGGATGTCAAAGGGCGGGAACCGCGCCACTAATGTTACCGCCTCAAAGGATATGCTACGGTACACTCGTACGGTCCTAATGGCAATTGGACGCTGCAGGCTATTATACATAGCCCTGTAGCGCCCAACACCCGCCAGTCGATGTAACCAGACGGGCGCTCCGTAGAGTGCCATCGACCGTACCACCCCTCCGTAGAGACGGCGAACACTCTCCCTGGGTCCCCCGAGATTGGGCAGGAGTCTGTGCAGAGCATCCAGTACCCTAAGAATCCGAGGCACGGAGCGTCTGAAATGGCCTGCGTTGTGTTACAACTAAACGGAAAGACACGTTATTTTCAATCTTTTACAATATAGGTGCCTACCTAATCAACAACAAAGATGGAAATACGTACCTAGACCGAAGTGCGATCGAGACAACAATACACGCGAAACACGTACACCGGCGGCGCCGGTCCGACTGTGACTGAGGTGGGTGGACCTAATTGGACACAATTTGAGCGTTCCACTTTCGAGAAGCTAAGCTAGTGCCCAATCTTCCGAATTTAACTTACATCGATGTACCTACCCCCAGTTATGATATGGCACACGGTCTGCCGAACACCACGTAGGTACATATATCTGAACATTTAAGGCTGAATCCTCTCGGTAGGCTTATCGGTTGCTTTATATTTTCACGTGCAGAAAAATGCGGTGTCCTCCAGGCATGCTTTACCAAGAAAACTTACATGACCAGGATATTTTATCAGTTATTAGCATTGATAACGACGGCAGTGTTGCTAATGGGTCTACTCATGCTGATAGAGTACCAGGTGTTTGATAGATTGTGGATCAGTCTGATTAGGAGATGGTTACCTTCGAAGCCGGCTGATGCTATTTTAAAACCTGGAGTGGCAAGAGAGAAAGAGGATGTAGAAGATAAGAGAAGACAGATAATGTGTGAACAGAATTTGCCCACCTCTTGTAAGGGTAAGCACACTTGCCATATTAACAGGTTTTACGTCAAAAGGTATTTAGCACCGCTTTGTCGTATCGACTTAACGGTTGGGGTGCCTTTTCACCAGATGTATTTTACGTGGTATGATCCGCTTAATTCGGGTGATAAAACACCCAAACAGATCCATTCACAAATCAGCTTGGCTTGTTAAAAATAATGTCTAAGATAAATAAAGTTTCCTAACGGCAGCGTATGGTTCTAGGTAAGAAGATAGATACTTTCGGCGAATATATCCTGGCACAGGATCTGACCAAGAAGTACATAGGATTCCCGGATATGACCGGCATTTACCTTGGAGTAGGGAAGGGGGAAGCCATAGCTATAACCGGCTTAAAGACGCATGGGCGGCGGCAGCTATGCGACTTGTTAGCTGGCGTGACCATGGCCGATGAGGGGCACGTGTGGTCGATGTCCAAGTGGATGCAAGGAAAGGACCCACATATGGTTGGTTTGTGAGCAATATCGTGTGTGAAGATATCGTATCTCTTTTGTACTACAATAATTGGACTAAGTAGGTACTGTTATCGTTTACAAACGTGCACAGTAAATTTTAAGCTCCCGTCACATTTATTTGTGTGAGACTAGGACTAATTGGTTTCAGTACGCTCAGCACATATCATACAGTTGTGAAAAAGAAACGCTGCCCCCATGGATGACAGTCTACGATGGTTTGTACATGATTGCAATGCTGCGTGGTGTGCCTGAAAAATACGCGCAAGCTGAAGTCATGAACTTGATAGATGCAACCGGTGAGCTATTACTGATCAGGCTGGTCATCCCCCATTTAATTTTATTTATTTATTTACCTTGAATTCACAAGGAACATTTGCTCAATCTCCTCCTAGCACCTGTCATTCAATAATTCAATTAATCCGTTTAATTCCGCTGTACATAATGTCCTTCTAAGGCTTGGACTACAAGCATCTCGTATCTCCCCGGTCCGACTAAAATCCGAGTTCGGCATGCTATTGACTACACGCGGTCCGTTTGAATACGGAGAGAAATTTACTCAGTCGGTCGCTGTTCACTTGCGCTGAATAATCGCTACTTTGGTCATGCATTAGTAATTCTCTCTTAACCAATAATTACGAAATATCCCAAAACTGTTTACAAGCGCTTTGGAAGATTATGTTTAAGATGCTGGAAAGGTAAGGGCATTAACATATACCGCAACTACATCTCACACCTACGATTCGCTGATGACATAGCTTTAATGGCGGAGTGAGACCAGATGCTGGACGGCCTAGCCTCAGCCTCCCGATGTATCGGTCTTGGCATGAATTTGAATAAAACCAAAGTCATAATCAATTGCCCAAAGCAATGGCCACATTGATCCAAGACCGGTGGTCGTACATGGCCTTCTCGAAACAGTTTCCGAGTAAACTAAGGTAACTTGGGCAGATTCTGCAGTTGCGTAAAAACAATTTTGAGAAGGAAGTCAAGAGGAGGATCCAGCTAGGCGGGGCAGCGTTTGAAAAATTACATCGAGTCTTTTCGTCATCCATACCGCAATGCTTGAAAACTAAGTTTTCAATCAGTGCGTTCTACCCGTCATGACCTACGGATCTGAGACGTGGACACTCACGGTAGGGTTGGTCCACTAGTTCAAAGTCGCTCAGTGAGCAATGGAAAGAGCTGTCCTCGGAGTTTCTCTGAAGGATAGGATTCGTAACATGTATTCGTTACGAATCATATCCGACAGAGAACCAAAATTATCGACATAGACCAAAGAATTAGCAAGCTAAAGTGGCAGTGGGCCGGCCATGTCTTGCGAAGAACCGACCGCCGATGGGGTAAATGCGTTCTTGATTGGAGACCGCGACTAGGTTAACGTAGACGCCCTCCAAGCAGGTGAGATGACGACCTGCGAAAGACTGCAGGCAGATGCTGGATGTGTCAAGCTGAAGACAGGGCGCTATGGCGCTAATTAGGGAAGGCCTATGTCCAGCAGTGGACTATGTTGATATGATGAACCAATAATTACGCGCTCGGAATGGACCATTCTTGTTTTTAGGGTTCCGTACCCGAAGGGTGAAAACGGAACTCTATTACTAAGGCCCCGCTGTCCGTCCGTCCATCCGTCTGTCAGAGGCCTCTATCTCATGATCTGTAAGAGGTAGACAGTTGAAATTTTCAGAGAATGTATAAGTTGCCTTGCTCTTGCCGCTTTAATAGCAAATAATAAAAATAAATATCCAAATTAAAGGGATTTTTCAAAAAACAAGTTATTTTTTTGGCTATTTTGCTCTTCGTTTGTCAAAGCTGTAGGCAATTTTTGAGATTTGCCCCCCCAGAGCCCACCCCTCCCCCCTTCTTTTCAACGGAGCGATTGGGATAAAAAAACATGAAGGATTCGTATAGAGGGGCACGAGAAAAATTACCCCCTCTCCCCCCAGGACCCCCCTTTTGAGAGTGCTACGAGATGCCGTCGTGATAGAAGAGTTCCGATTGCGGAATCGTATAGAGGGTTTTTTCTCGAGTTTAAAAAAAAAGTCACCCCCCCTCCCGAACGAAGTAAGATAGATGAAATTTTTTTCACAGTTCGCGCACTTATAAACAACTAGGACTCTCTTGAACAACAATAGGTAGGATCAGGGGCTCTGATCCTATGCAGTCAATGCGGGAAAAGTTCAAATGTACCTATGCGAGAAAGACGGACTGAACCCGAACCTGTCCGGGGCAATTTCTTTCCGGGCCCGGGAGATCACGGATGCTTGTAGTACGAGCCTAAGCTTACTTTAGTACCTACTTACAATCATTTTAGTAGGTAGGTTATATAATAATTAATATTTCATTCAACAAATATATTAATCGATTTTTATTAGACGGTCAAATAATTGAATGTAAGTTACACCAGTGGCTCAGCTTTCTCCAGGCATCTCGGTTCTGAGCTGTCTCTTGTGAACCAGTGGCATCGAGTTCGCGATCTGCTTCTAATTCGTCAATCCGGCGATACCCGGGGCGCCCGACTGGTCCACGCCCCGATGGTTGTCCCACATACGCCTTCGTCTTAGGCTAGGCCCGGGAAATGACAATACAGACTAACCTGCGTGGTTAGTTTGCATCGTCATTTCCAGCATTTGTTTCCAGATCTTAATAAAGAATTGGGCACCCAAATCCGTTACATACCTCGGACCGAGCGGACGAAGCTGCGTTTTGCCACTGCCTTGGTGGGCAGCCCACCTGTTCTCATACTAGACGAATACACAGCTTATCAAAAGCACTCGGTTAAAAGAGCTATGTACAACATACTTGTTCATTTGAAGAAGAAAGGCCATGCTTTAATCATGTGCTCTAACAAGTAAGCTTTCATTCCGATGAATGTAGTTCTCAATCCTCATATTCATTGGCGCCGAGCTGTTAGGTGAGCCTAAGTCCGCAGGTAAAAAGTGTGTAGGGAAGTTCTTTCAAGAAGTCTGAACCCGGATTACTATGAAATTTGGAATATTCTTTGCAAATCCCGAGGACTTAGCTACCACTTGCCTAGTTATGTACGATATAGTACAGCAACCAATCTCTCGTATCTCTCGTATAAGTTTAAATGTCACAAACGTAATAGACCTACAACATGAATTAATGATGTGCATAAGCTTCAACTCTAGTCCTTCCCCCAGTGTGGAAAGTCACTTACCAGTGACCAATCGTCTGGCCCTACTGCTCAAAGGGTCTATATACGACATTGACTCAGTGGACAAGCTGGTGGAACGCTACAGTACAAAAGGATTTACAGTGGTGCTGCATCTTAAGGACGAGGTCAATGTCAAACAGATGTTCTCGGGGCACTTCGAACAATTCGTCATAAATGACACTTCGGAGGTTTGTCCATGAATTAGGCTGCCAGTCCATTAACGCGGAGCGTGGCAGCGGAGCGGAGATTTAATGTTACAAATGCTAACCAATGGAATTGCATAAAATCTCCGCTCCTCCACTGCATCACTCCGCATCAATAGACAGGCAGCCTTAAGCCTCTCTCAGACAGACGCGGGCTGCGGTGGTGGCCAATTAGAGGATTTGATCCCATATTCTGATACTCCATTATCTTGTACTTACCTACCAGCCGAGTTTATTTTATTTTGTACCTTTGTTCAAAGTTTAAACGTTATTTCTTATATGTTACTCTATTTGTCATACCTACATTATTTCCATTCCATTGAAAACACCGATTGATTTGGCTTTAGTAGGTACCTACTTGTTATGCTTAGCGAGTGGTGTGTAGGTACACGGTTTTTCCTAAACATTTATTTCCACAATATTCCAGCATGGGCATAACTGGGTTTATGTTAGATTGATCCCTCCAGTGTAGAGGAAAAAGCACACGCTGTTTATGTGGCTGTGTTTATGGGGTGTTTATGTTGTCCCCGCAGGTCGGCAAAGAGAATTTATCAATCTAGTGCTTGAAGCTTGCCGTAAGCAAGGCGTAAAACCAACGAGCAAACGGAAAGCTCGCATACCGCGCTTCTGCTATGCTGTCACTGTAAAACATATTTAAGGATTACGAGTTTTGAGCTACCTACGTTATGATTATGAGCCATATTTCTAAGCTCATCGATGATTAAACCGACGACCTCTGTGGCGCGGCGGGCGAAGGTCTGCAAGCGACGCAGGAGGTTGCGGGTTCGATTCCCACCTCGGGCGGGACAAATGTTTTAACAAAAATCTATCTATGTAGTGTATTGTATTAGGTTATATCAGTTATCTAGCACCCATAACACAAGCTCTGCTTAGCTTGGGGCTAGATAACGTAGTGTGAATTGTCTAGCATTATTTATTTATTTATGTTTAAAACAGAGATCCTTACTATTTTTTGATTTACATTAAGTTGTATTTTGTTGCAATCTTACTTTTTGTGCCGATTATTTTATGTGTTGATAAGGTTATGCTGTTGATAAACAGTTAACAAAAGGCTGATATTATAAAAAAGCTGACTTTTCATTGCTTGTTTCAAATTCCGGGATCCTGGGATTGCCTCAAGTCAATCCCGAAATCAGAAATAAGGACCGGGAACGAATCCTTTAGGTCCGGCCAATACAGTTTGCTAAGCGTAATACAGCGCAAATTGTAATACTAGCTGTCACCGCATCTGTCTGGGAGAGGCTTCACGGTGACTTTGGTACCTTCAGAGATTTTCTAAGTAGCTAGCTGAGCGCCAAGCGACGTGATGTCACAGACAAGCAAAAATTTACATCATTTCATAGCAATCATAATGGTAGGTAACGTTTACCACAATTTATGCCAGCTCATCAATTCTCGATGAGATCCTTGAGCCTTGATTGAGAGATGAAAGAGTCGGTAAGAGAGAGATGGTTGATATAACTTTACAGGTTATTTCATTATTACAGGTGTTGGTAAACGTTCAAATCCTAGATTCAGACTTAAACTGGGCTATGATCTTCGCGAAGATGGAAGCTCTCAAGAACAGCAACCAAGAGGTGTACTCCTACATCATCACGGTTACCACAATCGATTACATCTACAACAAACTACTTCAAAGAGGATTCGACCCCAAGCCAAGAGATATCTACTCGTTTTTCAAACTGCGATCCACGGATAAAAAATTAAAGTGTATACCAAAACCACAAACTCTGCAGGAGCTAAGACCGTTCCAAACAAAGTACAACATTAAAAAGTTGAATGAACTGCCTTGGTCAGTTATTTTTCACAGATGAAGATTAGCAATGTTAAGTGCAGAAGTTATTTAAGTTCAGTGTGTTTCAGTCAAGGAAGTATTAAAGTTATGTTTTAATAAGCTTGCTCTAATAAAGTTATTTCAGATCTACGGATATTTGATGACGTAATCCTTAAAATTATTTTAATGTACCCAAAAAATAATAAATAAATAAATAAAAATAAAAATAAAAATAAAAATCATTTATTTCAGACTTATAAAATCCATAGACACATTAAAACACTTTTAAATACACAATTACAGATTTCAAATTTAAATAAAATATAATAATCATAATAATAATACACAATCAAATAAGTCAAATTAAATTAAATAAAGCCTGTCACTGTAGCAGATCATTGAGCCACCAGCGATGACACCGGTTTCAGTATCATCATCCAGTGGCCCATGATACTCGAGCGGAGGTCCTGCGCCACGGCGGCCAGTAGGCTGTTGGAGCTGCGGCGCATGCGGCCCACCAGGGATGCGACCCGCTTGCGCATGATTGCGTGGAACCCATCCACGTGCGCGTCTGCGAACATCCCTGACGCGCTACAGTACCGCGGCAGCCCCAACAACATCCTGAACCCGTTATTGTACTGGACGCGTAAGGCGTTATAGGCTTTTTGTGTATATCTGGCCCACAGACTGCACGTGTAGAAAGAAGTACAATAAGCCTTAAAGAGTGTTATTTTGACTGGCGTTGTACAACGTGCGAATCTGCGAGCCACCATATTACACCTCACCGACAACGCCCTACGCTCCCTTTCAACATCCACATTATCAGACATATTCTCTGTGACCCAGTGACCCAGGTATTTAAATTGTTTGACCCAGCTAAGAGGGGTACCGTACAGCGAGACAGGAGGTACAGAGTAGCTCTTCGTACCTGCTTTAAAGAGAAGCAGTTCACTCTTCTTTACATTATACCTGAGTCCATGGGCCTCTGCATATATCTCACAAACCTTAAGCAACTGTCTCAGGGCACTGATTGATGGGCTCAGTAGAACCATATCATCTGCGTAGCTGATATTATTAACACTATGGCCATGGATAGAACAGCCTATCCTGGTTCTACTGAGCTCACCAATCAGCTGATTAATGTACAGATTGAAAAGCTTTGGAGAGGTAATCCCCCCCTGCCTCACACCACACTTCAATCTGTACTCCTCAGAGTGCGAGCCCGACCACCTAACCATGTTTTTCTGATTTAAGTACCAGAACCTAAAGACATTTATGAGATCACCGGGCATTGTTGTATCCTTCACAAGCTTATCCCACAGGATGTCATAAGAAACCAGGTCGAATGCCTTCGACAGGTCCAGAAAACAGGCATATATTGGTGTCTTCTTGCTGGTATAGTACTGGACAGTATGCTTGAGGCAGAGGATTGCAGTTTCAGTGGAGAGACCGGGTTTAAACCCAAACTGCTCATCTCGAATGTTTAAATGCTCCATTAGGTGCTTGTCAAGTATACTGTCCAACACTTTCGCAACCACCGTGGCAAGAGATATAGGCCTGTAGTTGGACACATCTGAGGCATCGCCAGTTTTGTTCTTGATAACAGGAACAACAATGGTCTTCATGAGCTCTTCTGGTAAGTAAGAGTGGCCTATGCAGAGATTAAAAAGCATAGCCAGTACCCTGGGCAGGTGAGCACCAGCATGTTGCAGGTGCTCTATACTGAGTCCATCATGACCGGGGGATTTTCCCCTCTTCATATTCCTGATAATCTTTTTAACTTCATCAGTATCAACCTTCACATGCGAATCAGCAGTTCGGACTGCAGTATTGAGCACCTGCACATGCTTGGTTGACAAACTTGGCTCAACCTTAAATTGATCCATGAAGACATTGGCTATACATTGCGGATCAGACACGCCACTCACACTCACAGGCAGACCACTCGATGGGGACAGTTTTTTGGTATGCTTCCAAAAGCTGGTGAAACTTTTAGAGGCATGATGTGTAGCTAATATGTCCATTTTAATTTGGTTTTGATTGTTCTGACACCATTTTAATTTGCTCTTAAAAACCTTTCTAGTCTCAACCATTTGTCGGTAAACAGGCCCATTAGGTGGCCTTCCATACATGAGCCATGTATGATAGGCCATCCGGGCCTCCCCATGAGTGTGTTTGACGTGCCTGTTCCATCCTGCAACATGGGCTCGCCTCCTATTTTTACCCTGAGTGGACTCAAAACTCTCAATTGATGCTTTCCTAAGTATATTAATCAAGTTATTATACAATGTGTCTATTGCTAACCTGTGGTCAATAATGTCACACAATTTATCACAACAATTAGTAAGTTCAACTGGCAACTCTATTTTGCATAACAATGTGTGGCAAAGTGAAATATAAGATTCAATTTGGCTGCTATCTCTTTGCCCCCAAGTTACTTTACTGTAGGGTATTACATTAGAATTTAAACATTTAGGCTGAATAAGGTTTATGTTACTATGTACTTCGAGTGGAAAGTGATCTGACCAGTATACACCGTGCCGGACACATACATTATTCACTGTGGCCCAGGCGGCCTGGGTCACAAGGCAATGATCTAGCCAACTACTACTGCCATGCACATCACTCACATATGTATAGGTACCTGAGTGTAAACCTAGTCTTTCAAAGTCTGCACATATCCAATCCTGTTCACAGCAAAAGTCTATAAGGTGCTTACCAAAGTCATTTCCAGGGTGAGCATTAAAATCCCCAAGTATGAACACGGATTCCGCATTGACACTCTCCACTATAGCACTTATTTCAGCCAGGCATTCGGTAAATTCCACTAGATTTTCAGCACAATCAGTCGGCATGTAAACTGAAAAAACAACTAACGACCTTTGACCAGTCAGAGTTATTTTTATTGCCGAAATACGCACGTTATTACACTGAACCACTGTGACATCCTGGAACACACTGGTCTTCCATAGTATGGCCACACCTCCATAAGGCCTCCCGCGCAGAGGCCCCGCTGATGTGTCCACCGCCGACGATCCCGTATAGCTGAACCCTTGGTCAATGGTCCCCAAGTAAGAAATATCGTGTGGCAAAAGCCAGGTTTCTTGTAGTGCTATAATATCAGCATCCGCACACATCGCTCTTATGCAGTCGACCGACCGCATTACAGATCTGCAGTTGTAACTTATAAACACACAACTTTTATCCATACTTTTGAGATAAGGTATTCAGTGTCTGCGTCTCGGCAGGCCCCTTTTGACGGTTCTTGAAGTCAATGTAACGACGATATGAGATTCCGTCGGGCCATAACTTCGGGTCCATAAAAATACCCATCTTTCCTCTAGGTACATTTATTATGAAGGAATTGTACTCCTTTTCTCTCTTCATATTAACTTGTTCAGCAGTTATTTTCACACCCGTCCGGTTCATTAAGTATTGACTGATATCCGCGGCAGTAGTACATTTATTTATGTTAAAAATGTACAGCGGAATACTTGAGTGGGCGGCTTTGAAGTTTCCGTTAGGTTCTGTTACTGCGGCGCCCTTAAAACCTGTAAATCTATTTCTTAGTCTTTTCCTCTGTACTATCTTCCATTCTTCGGACGGCTCTTCCCTTTTCCAATCCCCATCTCGCCTAAGAACATCAACAAAAGCATCTTTACTGTGGCTATTTCCCGTACTTTGCAAATGTTCACTGCTATTTTGTAGGACAGTAACAACAGGCAAGCGCTTGTCGCTAGTCACGGTACACTTATTGTTCTGCTGCGGTGAAATAGCCGTAGCCGCAGCGCTGTTGCGTGACAAGGGCGACTGCTTAGTCATAGCCGCAGCGCTGTTGAGAGACAAGGACGGATGCTCAGCTTGTGCTTGCGATAGTGGCGGGTGGATTTGCAGCGGCGATGATTCACTGGCGCTATTATTTGTAGTACAAGCGGGTACCGGGGTACCACAAAAATTAACACTTTCTGGAGATGTCGTTACAGATTTTTCTGGAAAGTGCTGTAGTCCCATGGGCCCACTATCACAGTTAAAACTTTCCATGAGGCATGCGCCCCTTTTGGCGTTAACTTTGCTATAGCTGAACTCACTTGCGCTCCGTTGTGATTGCAGTGTATTTTGCAGCGAGTTTAATTGTTCTACTGTAGCATAGCTTTGTTTCACGATTTTCATCTCATTTTGTAGCAATAAAATAACATAATACTAGAGCTACATTATCAATCTTTGAAAAACATTCTTGTATTATAGCTCTTTAAAAACATTAAAGCATAGCTTTGCAATGGTTACTTAGCATGATAACGTAGCTTGAGTAGGTATTAGGCAAAACAGTACTCACCACCATAGCCCCATATTCAGATTTAGCAGAAAAGCAGGAATAAAAGGTAAGTGATAGGGACTTTATCATTCTTCTTTTATTAATAACACCTTTTAATACTGGAACCATTGAATAAATGTACTTAGTTAAATAAAACTGGAACAAGCAAAACAACATTTTGCTAGGGCACAAGTTCACAGACACATGAATTATAATTAGCTAGTGAAGTGAGATTCAGATGTCGCCAAAACTGAACCAAAATAATTTGACAGGACAGGACTAAAATGATGCCATCCTTTTTATATCGAATGCTAGGAAAAGGACGGCAACATTTTTATTTATATATTGACGAGCAGCCTGTGTTTAGTTCTTTAAAATTAGTTTAGTTCTTTTTGGTGACATTTGAACTGACACCGCTGAGGTGGAATGAATTTTAAGATTCCCTGGGCAAGACCAAGCATTGTAAGTTTGGGATTATCATGTAATTGATACAAAATGTTAGTTAGCACAGAAATACTATGGGCAATTAAGTCAAAGTGACAAGCTTAGATTATGCATTTTAAAGAACTTTTCACATTTAACAGTGCGCTTAGAACCAGTGTGAACAGTTACGAAAAAGTTCTAGAGAGCTTGATAGACTTTACTTTCTACCTAAAAAAAATGAGAAATACAATATTCCATGAAAATATCTCTCAAATTCATTCGAAAACTAAAATCAAGTAAGTATGAAACAAAATGTTTCTAGTAGCCTATGAGAATGAAACTTTTGACTGCAGTCAAACTATGAAAATTAGTTCGTCTATCAAATGTATGGAAAGTGTGTAAACTAATGCACAACTGGTACTAAGGACTCGGATAAGTAAAAGTGAGACCTTACCTGTAACTTAAAAATATGACTAAATATGACTAGAATGCGGAGTTATGCTCTCAGTGCTCTGCATTGTGATATCTTATTGCTAATGAAGTGTGGTGTGGGAGCGGTGCAACTCATTAGAGGAACCTCGAGCCTGAGCCATAATGTTCTCAATCCTATTGGTTGTCTCCCGTACCATAGAGAACTCTGACAGATCAGGCAAGTCCAACACAATGTGAGCAGATAGACGTTTGTAAACAGAGTTAGAATCCTTTTTATTTCTCCTAGTTTCTTCATATTTTAGCTGTTGTTTTAAGAATATGGATTGCTTTAGCATATCTTGTATATTTTGGAAGCTGGTGGCTGCCCCATCCATTGATTTCACTGCACTGAAATGTGATAAATTATAATAATGAGTGAAGTGCATCTTTCTAGACCACCACTCAACACATGTGTGAAGAAGCAAGTACCTTAACCTGCGAAGGATTATGAGGCCTGAAGCAGGCCAAAACATTTTTTATACCATCAGGGATTACAGGGCCTTGGATTGAAATCTATGTCTCATTTGATTCGGAATTACTATGTTTTAAGTGTTTTCTCAACAGATAAGCAATAAAAACATGTGTACAATCCATGTAGGTAATTAGAGTAAATACGAATAAAACTGATGCGTTAACAGTCAAAAAGGGATGAAGGCTAAGTAAGAATCCCTCGCAGGTTAATAACAAAATAAGTATGTGGGTACCAACTTGCTTCTATTATATGGCTGTGATTTACCAAATAAAAATTTAGGCTATATGTTATTTATTTATTAATTTTTTATTTATTAAAAAGGGCATCCAACATGAGTTCACACAAAGCAAGTTAGTAACATTATTGTATGGTTCTTAAATCTATGTGACTCTATAATATAGGACGCCTCAGCGTGCACAGTAACAGAATTTCAACAAGTACAGTAACAATGTTCTTTATTAACTGGACGGACAAAGTAGCTACAAAAATTAAAGGAAAAATAAAATATAAAAGGTAAGACAATATTGAGACAATATTATTATTCCAGATCCATTAATACTTTTGGCTTAAGGGTCCAGCGGAGGATGAATTTCCCATACAAACGTAGTACCAAAATGATTTCTAATTTAAGAATATTTTCACCATGGTTTGCTATTATTTGTATTAGAATAGTATTTATTTAGGTTCCTGCCACAAGCTTTTTTCAAAATACTGATCTAGAAAAATACTTAGAAAACATTCATTCTTTGATGTCAACATGCGATTCGGTTTAATTTCATTTCAGAAAGGTATTTTGAAAAAAAAATGTGTCAGGAACATAAATACTATTTTAATACAAATAATAGCCTTAAACTTGGCCCAAACAACAGCACAAATTTTCGCTATTCTATTATTAGTAGGATAGTGTACACAAATTATTTGTAGTTGGAAGCAATAGGTATAATTGCAATAGACGATGCTGTTTAAAGATTCCAGCTATTATAATATTTTTTTTACCTTAGAGCATACTCCACATCGTAACACCTGCCTTGCAATTCGTGCTGAAGTTTCGTGACCTCAACTCTCCTCTCGACCATGGGGGGCAGAGCTTTTCTAACATGCTCTTGCAGGCGGTACAACGCTAGGGACGGCTCGTTAGCCACTATGTGCATATTTTCTGATATTCGCTCTGCGGCTGAAATAAGTAAACAAATTACTTGAACAGTAATAATAGATAGTCGTGTCGTAGGTAAATGTACGGACAGGACAGACATAGAATGTAAATAACGCCCTACCTTTCTTTGCCTTGGTCTCAAGTTCTTGATCCCCTTGATAAACAAACGCCATGGTTTTTATGATAGTTAGTTTCACTGCATTGCAGTAATCTTACTAAACAATAATTCTATAAAATATCCCAAAATCCGACGACAGAAAAATAGAAAGAATGCAACAACAACAACCTACAACAAAACAAAACAACAATAATAAAGTTCGAACGAATGACATTAACAATGACAGCAGACTTTTCTTCATTCTGATGTTTGACGAAAATGACAGTGACATACAGCATTTTTTTTGGGAATACCAGCTTCACCTGCGCGAAATCTTCCAAGAACTACCAAAAATATGTACGCGTTGTCCTTGGAAAGCGCTTGCATCGTCATAGATCAAATTTGGAATCAATCATTCATTCTCTTACTTGTAATGCCACTTATGCCACATCCGCATGTGACTTTTAACCTTTGTTTTGTTTCTTTTTGCATAAATTCATTGGTAACGCATTTTTTGGAAGTACTTTTAGTTTTTGGGCTACTTAACTACGTTTTTCGACTAAGTAAGTAGGTAGCGAACCTAAACAGCAAAAGTTTTTAACAAACAATGGCACATGCATTTGTTTTGTTATCGCTTTGTTGATAGCCGGAATTACACTATAAATACCTACTACAAGTTATCAGAAAAGTGTTATCAGTGGTTTTTGAAGTCTGTAGGTACATTTTCGATCAATGTTCAATGTCAGTGATTATGAATAATCCAAAGAAATATGACCTCACGAAGCATTAGAAAAGAAACTATGGTAAGAAAGTTTTGAATTTATTTTATGCTAAATTTATAGAGTACTACCTATTGTTATAAATAAATCAATTTCTAACAAAATAAAATTAATTGTTGACTCGTAATTTAAATTGTCTATTACTTAACTTGGGTGCAATGTCATGGTCATAAAAATTTATAGGTAGTAGTGGCATTTTAAACTTACTTAATTATCAAGGTACTCTTCTTTACATTTTTATTGTTATTATTTTCAGGAGTCCCGAATCATTGATACGTTCATGGGGACAATTTTTAATCTAATGTTTCCCATTAAAATGTTGCTGCGATTGTATTCATTCTGCATTTTATTGATAGACATTGCATGGGTAGTGATAAATGCAGTGTGTGCGGTGTTCCAAGCTGGTTATGGAATTTTCAGACCACCGCCATTGAAATCTGTGAAAAGAGAGACAGCTTTGGTAAGTCAAACTTAGCCCATGGGTAAACAATCTAGGTAGGTATTTTAATCCTCGCAGAAAATATTTTTATACATTATTCGTTATTTTACCTGAATTTTTTTAGGTTTATAAAAAATAACTAAGTATATTTAATAGATTTTTTTATTCAACAAATTAAAAATCAAAATGTCAGGTACAACTGATACAAGCAACTTATCTAACTATAATACAAATGATTGTAACAAAACATACCTATTAAACAGTGTAGTACGTACGTAGGTACTTACCTGACCAAGTATTTTGAGATTAACATTACCTATTGTATAAAATGTTAATAATTATTATATTATTTTAGGTGATTGGCTCTGGCCGTGGAGTCGGAAGAGAAATCGCTATTCAGCTGGCAGATCTAGGAGCGATTGTGCTTTGTGTTGATAAAAACAAACACAGCAATGAAGATACAGTGGAATTCATCAAGCGCCGCGGGGGGAAAGCAGCGCTTTATACTTGTGATATAACAAAGAAGGAAAACGTACAGAAATTATCTACACAAGTCAAGAAAGACATTGGATTCGTGAGCATGCTGTTATACTGTTGTGGCATTCCTAGCCCAAGATCATTGTTGACTCAGCCCCCTCAGGATATACATATCACTTTGGATCTCACGTTGACTTCCTACTTTTGGGTAAGCTTTTGGAGATGCATGTTGCAACATAGCTACTTGTTTTTTCCGTACAAAAATATATGCGTATAGTAGGTATTCTACTGATATGACTCCTCCGTAATACGTGCAGGTACCTCCGCGTAATAGCATTTAATTACCTACTTGCAGGGTTATCGGATGAGAAAGTGTACGAAGCAAGTAGACGTTTGCAGTGTTTCATTCAGATAAAGTATATTAGTAGGTCAACTGCCTCGTTGGTCTAGCGGTCAGTTTGTTCAACCTCTGATTATGCAGCACCGGGTTCAAATCGTAATAGCTGTTTTTGGGGTTTTTCTAGCAAGAAAACTTCACAGTAGCATCCCGGAGTCAGGAAGTTGGCAGTATTAGACCCCCGAAAGTACGTTAAGCCGTTGGTCCTGCGCTTGACCTCAGCCCGGTCGTGTCGGTCTGTCGTCCCATTGGATTATGAGAGTGAAGGAATAGCGAGTACACCTGTGTTTACGCACACATTTGTGTCTGTATGTCCTGCTGTGCATCTGACTAATCTCATCAGAGACTGGCCGCTGTGGTCGAAATTCAGCTAGAACATCAATAGTGGATACTTACTTTACATTTATTTAACACTATGACATCAGTGGGCCTTAACCATGCCAGATACCTCGATATCAGCACTCATACCTACGTCAACTACGGAACGTGCCGGCTCGAAAAATTTCCTTTTCATGTTATCACCACCAACGTTTTACAAGCGGATTCGTGATTGCAGTAGAGGTGTTAATACACAGAAGGAAGCCCTTCATCTAAGGGTAGAGTTAGAGGGGTCGATTCTTACGCTGCGACCGCCACGGCTAATACCAGATAACTACTTGTCCATATTTTACTATTTTAATCTAACACACTTTTAAAAGTAGGTACTTACATGTTTTCTAAAAACTGAATATTGAATGTTAATAATGATCCATCCCAACCACCAAGTTCAAAGATCAAAGGGAGGCACTGATGACTGAACTTATTGTAAATAGATTTTTAGGAACATAAAGTAGCATTTTAGAGGAACCAAGTTCATTAGCGGCCAGTTCACTGTTTAAAATTTTTATGCATCAGTGACTTTTGAATATACCTCCAACTTGACTGATTAGTTAAATTTTGTTGTTTGTTTTCTTTTGTTTGTTAATAAGTTTAGGTTACGATAGGACTGACATACTTTGAAAATTAAAAGTCCATAACAATAAATATGATTTAAAAAATATGCATCCCTAACACTTTTTATTTCTTTACAGCTGATAGACCACTTCTTGCCCGATATGAAAGCCAAGAACCATGGTCACGTTGTAGCCCTGACTTCGGTAGCTGGATTGAGCTACATAAAGGATCAAATGCCACTCAGTGTGGCTCAATTTGCAGTTCAAGGTCTTGCAGAGAGCTTGATGGAAGATCTAAGAGTCAATAAGATTGACGGGGTGTATGTAACCCTCACACACATTTACCCATTTATTGTTAGTGATGATATGCCAGATTTAGTAAGATTGAGGTAAAATATTTTTGATTATTTTGAAACAATCATTTTATGCATTATTTTCAAACATTTTTTATTTTATGAGATTCAGTTTTTTATTTTACTCGTGAATATTTACTATTTGTTTCAGAATACCAAGCTACTTTGGCACAATAACACCAGTAGAAGCAGCGCGGTCTATTCTTGAAAGTGTTCGCCGTAACTACCCCGAAGCATCGGTTCCGAAGCATTTACTTTGTCTAGGACACTTGCTCAGAGTGTTACCTCGTAAAGCTACAGTGCTGATCCGAGATTTACTAGACACTGGTGTTGATTTTGCATAACAGTTTAGGACTGTGAAAATAAATATTAAGGAATTTTATATTGCATTAATCAAAGACTGAAATTTTACATTAATCAATAAAAGCATGCCATTTACCAAACAAAGTTATATTTCAAATAATTATGTTGATTATTTTCCTCAGTAGGTATATGAAGTGACCTCATTAAATGAATTTCCACAAAGAAAAAATTGGTTGCCTGTAAAGTCGGTATACGGGCGAAAGTTTTACGTGACAACGACCGTAACGCAGTTTCTTGAAGTGAGCGGAGCGTAACGCAGTTTCTTGAAGTGTCACCCGGCAAACCAATTTATAAGACGTTGTCACGTCAAAACCATATTTATCTACTTTAAATCTCAATAGATGGCGCGGATCTTTAAAAATTATAATAATGGTACATTAGCCATTAACAATAATTATTCCAAATAAGGGGATATAAATAAGGGAATATAATACATAATAAGATCATGTCATGAACTAAGTAATGGACATAAGGTAATCGTGTTCCACCCTCTTTCAGAAGATCTGTCGTTATTTCGTCAACCGCCGATCTGTTTTTTAGTTGTTTGAGAGCCGTCTTTATCTTGTAGAGGCTGACATCCAGGATATCCTTGTAGAGGCTGACATCCAGGATATCTTCGGTATAAAATTTTAAACGGGCCCTTGCATCGCATGTCGTGTTATTAGCAGGGCTTTGCGATGAGGTGTAAAGCTGTCCATAAAACTTTTCGAGCTCTCTCAAGATCTCAGGCTTGGAAGAAATGATACTGCCTCTATCGGCCTTCAGCTTCATCAGTTGGCTTTGCCCAAGCGACAGATTCTTGCGAACACTTTGGAACTCTTGTTCCGCTCTATTGCGCTCACACACATTGAGTTTTGTTGTTTTCCTTTAATATTCCTTATAAGTTTCTAAAATAGAAATAATTTTAACAAGACGTGGTAACATTGTATGCTTCTGTCACTTTTCTACTAACAATCGAATTTAGCGCCATCTCTGAAAAAGTAGTAAAATTATAGTTTTATCGGACGTTTTGTTTCTGCTAGTTTTTGTGAAAATTCGAGTATTGGAAAATACTGAAAATAATTTACTGTAGACGCAGTTCTAAGTTGTAATTTCCATGGTTTTATAAAGAAAACGGTCCTGCGTCGCTGGACACCAGCGTTCCTGTATCATGTAAGTACAATCTCTCATTTACATTGAATTACCAATGAGCACATACCTACAAAGCCGATCGATACAATGAAAAATAATAATTCGTTTCATATTTCTTAAATTGAAAGGTGCTATGCCTGTAGCATTGCAATAGTTTTAATTTTGCAATAACGAATATGTTGTTCACATTCATCGATCTTGTTACCCAGCTGTATTTTTCAAGAATATGTATTTTCTTACACTCACAAGAACAAAACTTTCACTACCAAAAGCTCTTTTTCCATTTCCGATGTAAACTGGCCTATTTAACCCTATTTTGTGTGCTTTATATGTTGTTCTGGTTATATATCTAAAATTTAATCTCTATAAAACAGTTGAATTGTTATTTTTAGACAGATTATTTCTAAATTATACTTTGAGAGTAGGTAGATACTTATTAAAAAGCTTCGAATATTTGTGTGCTTTAATGCATCTTTTTCACTGTATTGGTAGTGGAAAAGAAGATAATTATATGGAGAAGTAATTTTCCATCAACCTTTCCACTTTCAACTAAGACCTATTAGTATTGTTAATATCTACATTTTGATATGGATTTAGATGCAATATAATTCACTCATATCATTGTCCTGTATTTGTTTTCAGTCTCATTTGATCAAAACCACCCATTCCGCATCCTGAATCCTGTAGAACATCCCGATGCAAAATTGACATCTTCATGAACTCTTATCAATAACGCAATTATTGTGAAAGCTGTACCCAGTTTATTATATCTTAGACTGTCCTTTCTGATCTGCTTGTTAATAAAATCAAAGAAAAATTTCAAGTTGGCCTAGGGCTCATTCTAAAGCCACATTTATTCTATAAAAATAAACAGCTTATCACAGACAGTGCAAATTTAATCCCACAATTATTGTAGCTAGTATCATCAAATTATTTTTTATTTTAAAATCTTAAGATAACTTGCAGTTAGGTAAGAGTGCGAAAGAGCGCTGAAATTACACATTACTTCTGCAATGTTGTACCAGTTGTAATGAGTAAACAAATAAATACTGCCTATTAAACAGGTTTCGCATTTTCATTTCAACTGCCTTGAGTAAACAACAATATTCAGATCTAAAGTGGCAGACAACAAAACTTAAGAATTCTAAGACCCGCATTATAAAACCTTGCTCAGTCATCATTCTATCAGTGTCTATTGCAAAGGCATTGCTGAGGGGGAGGGGAGGCTTATGTCCAGATATAGGTATCCAGATATATCTCCTGATGCTCCTGCGTCTCATTATTATGCTCCATCCAAGCATTTATTTTCTTTGATTGAATGCAAGAATATAATAGTTCATAGACTGCTTCTTTTTAACATGATGATGTGAATCTATCGGCTTAATTAATATCGGGCCTTAGATAGATAGATAGAAAATTCTTTATTGCACACTTACAGATAGAAACAATACTACAAAACAGCTTAAAAACTAAGTGACAAGTGGCGGTCTTATCGCTCAAGAGCGATCTCTACCAGACAACCGTGGATGTATAGAGACATTGGATAGTACTAGGGGATCTGTGTGCTCGTGAAGGTTATATAAATAAAATACTTTTAATATGATAATACGCTTAAAATATACTACATACATAAAATTAAATATATATACCTTCATATACTTACATAAACTACATATATACATAGGGACTCAGCTATACGTTCAGTGACAACAGGACCTTACGAGAGCTTCAATATTTATCTAGCTGACAGATTATGTGTGTATGAAAATTTTGATTCCTTCACTGAGTCAAAGAAAATAGATGCGTGGACTGAGTATGGGGTAATAACAACACGCTGGGCATGCGGATTGTGGATCGCGGTTCAGGGGTGCATCTGTTTTGCAGGGGCGCCCCAGGTGGATATCCCTGAGTCGCCTCTTGCAGCACCCAGGGAAGAGTTGGGGTGCTTGTAATACCTTAGGATTATTTTTGAGTAAAATCGAAGAGTAATTAAAGTTGAGCGTCCACTGCATCGGAATCGCAGCGTACGCGCCGTCGCGCGTCGGTGTTTACAATGTAATATACCTACCGATGCAAAATCCAGTTATTTTTTAAGCGCTAGAATTTGCCGATGACGTCATCCGCAACAATATCCTCGTAGTGTCCATGTCATTACGAGGATATTAATATACCTAGTTGCGGAAAATACCGGTCTCTGGCATCGGTATCGGCAGATATGCCGATCCAGTGCACGCTGCTGTCCATAGAAATCAATACAAAGCAACAAATCCTTACGCTGCGTACGCTATGATTCCGCTCCGGAGGACGCACAGCTCTAGGTACTCTCAGTAATCACTAGGTATAGGGAAATATTGGAAGTGAAATGGAAGTATTGATTTTATCATTTGTCGAAATGTCTCATTTTTCGGCGCTTTCGTTCCCGGCTTTTGATTAATTGCCCCATAATGGCACAGGGCATTAGCAGACCGCAATTTATTGTTAATTTGATGAGGATTTTGATCTTATTTATCCGTGGGATTACAATCCTGTAAAATTCCAATAATAGCTATTGAATTTGGCATTCAAGCATACAAAATTAATGGGTTCGTAAATTGTGTCTGAAGAGCTTTCAAATGGTCGTTAACGTCCAAAAGTTTCATTTGGTATGATGAAATAAACACTGAATTACGTACCTACCTATAAGTACTCGGTTCTGAAAGGGGTTAAAAAACTAAAGAAATATTGATGGATAATATTTGACGACACTGGTATCGGACTTAAGACAAAATCGCTGAAGCTGGTAACAATTTTCGGTGTTACATGCCTCATTTCATTCGTCTCTCGTCCGTTTTCAAACTCAGATTTACACATTTTTAGCTGTGCATGTGTAATTTGATTACTTAAGTTATGTTATATTGAAGTAGCTACTTATAATGTTTTTGTTTAAGTGGTTAGGTGGCTGCGTTACCTTGTTGTTTTGTTTTCTGTTATGATTATCAGTTTTTGTTAAGTTTTCACACATACATGCAATGAAGTAGTTACCAATTATAGACCATAAATGTCTTTGTTGGCATAAATTGGAGGATTCTAGAAATAACTAAAACGATTCCCTATAGCGAAGTAAATATTTCCTACTCCCATTTAAGTTTTAAGGGGCTGGTTAGGTACCTACGTACGTAGGTAACTCTTGAATTTTTCGTCGGGTCAATATAGTAATAGAACTGATCTTTCTTTTGAAGTACTCATGTAGTGTGATCTTACGATTTACGATTAGAAGTAGAACGTTTCATTTTCTTTACCATCCCATAGGTAAGTAAACTAAAAAACGTATTCTGCTAATATTTTTCTTATAGGTACATAGATTCCAGGAAGCCCGGCCTCATTTCACGACTACCCTCCTCTCTGACATTTATTACGACAGCGCGATGCTTCTAATGCCTACTGAGTATCTACCTTAAAATTCTGTACCAACTTAGATGCCGTTAACAATAATATCTGCCTTCTCAATAGAAATATGTTTTAGGTAAAAATACAAACTTGGTTGGTCAATAAAACGGCTCCAAATACGGCTTCAAATGGAAATCTCCTAGACAGGTTTTCGGCAGGAAATTCGATAAACAAATTAGGTCCATTATTATGTACCGTAGAAGAAGTTAATTAAGATCTATAACTGTTCTAAGTTGTCTGAAATAAATGATTTATTATTATTATGAGTTCTGCGATATGCTTAGAAATTCTTCATAAAAATTAGGTCCATTATTTTGTATGTACCTGAACGTGTGAATGTGTAGCTGTAGGTGACTTCTAGAACTTCATAAATACATCGCCGGCCACATCGTCACTTTCTATGAGGTGAAAGAGATCAAACGAAGGTCTATTGATTAAAACGATCGCCACGGAAGGCCAGCGCTATGGCATGATCCGCTCTGTCATAGCGTAGGTCATATCACAGGCCATCCGTGAGTGGGTAACCATTTTGTAAGCAATTTGGGTTTACTCGCGGCAGGTCAACTACTGATGCTGGTGTAGAGTTAGTATCGCATATTTTTGATGCTTGGGAGAAGTCGCAAGACGCTTTAGGCGTTTTTTGCGACTTGTCAAAAGCGTTCGATTGCGTACACCATGAAACATTAATCAGGAAACTACATCACTATGGAATAAGAAACACCTCTTTGGATCTTCTTACATCTTATTTGAGTGATAGGATACAAAGAGTTGACATTAATGAGAAACGGTCTTCGGGGTCTGTAGTTACAATGGGTGTACCACAGGGTTCTATCCTCGGTCCTTTCCTATTCTTAGTTTATATTAACGACCTGCCTCATCTTGTCAAGAATAATCACGAGATTGTATTGTTTGCTGATGATACTTCATTAATTTTTAAAATGAAACGACAAAACACAAATTTCGACGATGTGAATAGTGCAATCTCAAAAGTAGTTCATTGGTTTAGTGTCAATAATCTTTTGTTAAATGAAACCAAAACAAAATGTATTAGATTTATTCTACCTAATGTTAAACAAGTGAAGGCTGATGTAAACGTTAAAGGAGAAACTTTAGAAATGGTAGAAAGCACCGTATTCTTAGGAATCACCTTAGATAATAAACTTCAATGGGGCCCACACATAGATAAGCTATCGAAGAGACTCAGTTCTGCAGCGTATGCAGTCAAAAAAATCCGTCATCTTACAGACGTGGACACATCTAGACTTGTTTATTTCAGCTACTTCCATAGTATTATGTCTTATGGTATACTGCTGTGGGGGAACGCTGCAGATATTAACACCGTATTTGTGCTGCAGAAGAGGGCTGTTCGTGCAATCTATAATTTGGGTCCCAGAGAATCCCTGCGTGATAAATTCAAAGAAATAAACATAATGACAGTACCATGTCAATATATTTATGAAAACTTATTGTACACTCACAAAAATATAAATCGGTTCCCTAAAAATAGCGATAAACATAATTTGAATACCAGAAACAAACATAAGATCGCTGTGCCCACAACTAGGCTACACAAAATTAATGTATCTTTTAAAGGGCAATGTATACGCTTCTACAACAAAACTCCTAGTGAGTTGCAAAAATTATCAGTAAATAAATTCAAACAAATTGTCAAAACCTTGCTGTGCAAAAAGGCTTACTATAAAATATCAGATTATCTAGAGGATAAAAAAGCTTGGGACGGGTTTTGCTCCAACTCGAAAAATAACAACTAACAGGCTAAAGGTTTCTTCGTCGCTTCTTTACTTTAGTCTACATACCGAAGCGACAGAAATCAAAAAATATCACTTTATTTCCGTGTCAGTGCTTAGTTTTATGATTTGACCATTTCTAAGTGTACATTTATTGTATTTATGGAAATAAAGAGTTTTTGATTTTGATTTTGATTTTGATTTTGTCACGTTTTTACGTTTTTGTATTTTTCACCGACTTCAAAAATTCACAAAAGGAGGAGGTTATATATTCGGCTGGATGTATTTTTTTGTGTAGGTTTGTTCGTCGATTTTTCCGTCAATTATGGACCGATTATGAAAATTCTTTCGCAATTGTATAGAGAATGATCCCGAATTAGTCCTATATTATTTTTATTCACTGGGGATTTAGATATTTATCCCGAAAAGCTTGAAAAACATTTATTTATTTATTGAGAGAATAACATCATTACTGACAGGTTTTTTTATCTAAGCCCTAAGGCGGTGTTATATCTAGGTACTTATCATAACTTATATATTTGGTCTAAGGTACATAATAAACAAAACACAATACTAATCTAAACAATTTGTCTAAACTAAACAGTTTAAACTTAAGGGGTTCGAAGACGGTTTTTAGTTTTTGACGTGACAACGTCTTATAATTCGATAGAGCCGGCTGCACGCACGAAAAAACATGACGTCATGCGGCGTTACCTCGTCATGCGGCGTTACCTCGCTCTGAGGCGTTCCATGTAAGGCTTGAAGTGCAAGCGAGAGCGCTTGACATCCGTCTCTCTCCTACTTGAGTGAGCGATGCGTCTGCGTTGTCACGTTCAACTATCGTCAGTAAACTAGGCATGGAAGTTACAGCTACTTTTATTTCACTATCACGTCGCGAAGTTATTTTTTTCTGTCACGGTTATATCACGCGTGATAAATCACGGTCGTTATATTTCATTAGTGATGATTATTATCACAGTGGGTGCATTTTTTCCGCCTGTTACATGTTGCAGTGATAGTGATATGATTCAGAAATTATCGCTTAGCTAATCAGCGATGTTTTTTTGACAATAAAACGTGTTTTCTTCAATGAACTTTCCCTCATACTTCGACAGGCTTGGGACTGTCAATGTTTAAGTAATTATAAAACACTAGGACGACAACTTTATTTCTGTATTAACAGGAGGACAATCTCAGGTGAGCTTAGTTTAAAATAACACGCGACTCAAAACGCGGCATGCACGTGCAGCAGCAATAAGTAAAGATTACAAGTGAGTAAAATGAAGTGAAACTCTCACAACGTGATATCACTGGTATTATAAATTTCAAGTACCTACATGTACCTACATTAAATGAGCACCTTAACGTCTTTAAAATAAGACTCATTTTCAAATGAAGTTTTTGTAACGGAGCGTTATTTATTTAAGCAGTAAGCAAGTTATAAAAATACTCCAGATTAATTAAAGCCTAATGGTGTTGAGAATAAGATGCAATTTCACTTAAACGAATTCTCTCTTCTCGCTAGTGGCACGGTGTCGCTACAGTCGCATGCTGTAGCTTTGTCTCTTTCGCACAATAGAATTATGCGAATTGTAATGTAGCTTAGCCCACGTGAAAAATCACGCTCGCGTTATAAGTAACTCACGGTTTCGATGCATGTAACTGGTGTGGCACGTGATTTATTTTTTCACTAGTGATATAACCAGTGATGCGTGAAATCTTCCATGCCTACAGTAAACCGACTTTACAGACAACCAATTTTTTAAACATTCAAATTAGGTATATATGTACCTATATAGATGTTGTGTGTTGTTTGTAGGTACCTAATAAGCAGTGATAGGAATAGGTAGTGCTTATTTACCTAAACTTCGAGGAACAGTGAAAAGAATCGGAGACTTCCTTCCGACAATAATTTTTTCCGGGACATCTGCCCCAAAATTCCGGACATTACTTAGGTACAACACAAGATAAATGCATCTTTTAAAGGGCAATGTATACGCTTCTACAACAAAACTCCAAGTGAGTTGCAAAAATTATCAATAAATAAATTCAAACAAATTGTCAAACATAGCCTTTGTAAAAAGGCTGACTACAAAATATCAGATTATCTCGAGGATAGAAATGCTTGGGACGAGTTTTGCTCCAGCTCGAAAAATAACAACTAACAGGCTAAAGGTTTCTTCGTCGCTTCTTTACTTTAGTCTACGTACCGAAGCGACAGAAATCAAAAATATCACTTTATTTCCGTGTCAGTGTTTAGTTTTGTAATTTGACCTTTTCCAAGTGTACATTTACTGTGTTTATGGAAATTAAGACTTATGACTTTTATTTTACGCACTCAACAGACCGAGGTATAGGAGTGAAAGTAACCTGGGCGGCGGTCGAATCTCCCAACGCTGCACAGGAAATTAAAAAACAAACTAGCCGGTGGTCCATGCGATCACCGGCTAGTTTTTTTTTTAATTTCCAAGAAAGATAACAAAATGGGTAGCCCCTATATACCGTAAACATCTACTTAGAGGTCGTACGCGTTTTGTGGAAACTATATGCTTTTTCGGTCGCGCAAGACGACGTTTTTAAAGATTTTTACAGTTTAAGTGTGTTACTAAACATGTGATCCGCCCATTATTTTAATAAAAACATTACGCATATTTTGAAATAAACTTTTATATCGTGATCTTTAGTAAGATAATAGACATACCTTTCGATTTTAAAAATGATTAATCCTCTATCTCCGTTCAAAATACGTATAGAGAATGCTAAAATGATAAAAATGTCTATTTTATTATTTTAAAGATGGCCGGAATATTTTTTTCAATGATATACTTGAACTTTAGAAATCTCAAGAAACGTGGTCGAGAGCGAGCGAGAAAGCAGATATTTACTTCAAATTGTGTACTGTCGGCTTCGTAAACAAAGATAGTGTTTGATAGTTTTAAGATCAACAAGTTATTTACAAAACGTTCTCCAAAAGAAAATTTTGTGGTTGTAATGACTCTATGCTATGTTATCTCTAGTCGCAAACTTTAGGTAAAAAAAAACATAGACAAACATAGACCAACTACTAATACGAATAACATTATTTTCTAATGTACCTAAGTAATGTCCGGAATTTTTGGACAGAAAAAATATTTTCGGAAGGAAGTCTCAGATTCTTTTCACTGTTCCTCGAAGTTTAGGTAAATAAGCACTACCTATTCCTATCACTGCTAATAAGGGACAAAATAAATTACTTATATTCATAAAAATAATTGTTGGCCTACATAAATAGGAAACAAGATTGTTTGGGCGTACCCAAATCTATGTCATTTCTCCCTCTGCATTAAGGCGAGGATTCCCGAGATGCGATGATTGCGAGTAAGTGAGCAAGACGGTACGCAGGCAGCCGAGCACGATTTTGTAGGTATTTAGGTGTTTTGAAAAATATTTGTATGGCATATAAAAATATTTTCTAGTGATGCACTGCGTAATAACGTTTGCAATGTTTCGGTATACATTTTGTGCCATTTTATTCATTTTTCTATTCACACTGATCATATAAAGTTTTATTTAGAGGTAACTTTGTAATTTTTTTCTATCGGGTGAAATATCACCAATCGTGTTTTTGTCTAGTGATACACTAGAAAATATCCTCAACTATAATATGTATGAATTTCAAAACTATAGGCCTTATAGTTATTGAGGTACGGACAGTTAAAAATCCCGAAATCCGGGAATCCTCGCCTTAAAAAGCTCCGAGTCGCAGGTGCGTGTAGAATCAGATCGTTTTCCAAACATTGGTTCTCTCACATTTGAATAAAACATTATCCCCTTCTCTAATAATCGTATTTTGCCAATTTCACTGTTACAAGTATACTAATAAAATAAACCCTACCTAATTTGGATGAGTTTCTTGTAAGATCTACTATTATTACTATTGAACTTTATTCAATAACTATCCGAGTTTCCTGTTTCTGAGATTTATGTTAGTAGTAAAAAAGTTTTCTGTTCGCATGAACAGAACTGCAGAGTCGCATGAAGAGTAGGCGATTCATATCAGGAAAATAACGAGTAGGTTACAGAAATTAACTTACCTAAGGTAAATTTTGGACGACCGCAGTGGCTCAGGGGCGATGGTTTGCCTGCGACGCAGGAGGTTACGAGTTCGAATCCCGCCGCGGGACAAACTTTTGTGCAATCTGCATTGTATTATGTAAACTTATCAGTTATCTAGTACCCATAACACTCGCTCTGCTTACTTTGGGGCTAGATGATGCTGTGAATTGTCCAGCATTATTTATTAACAAAATATCATTCTGCAATATAAACGCAAAAACATATTTGCAGTATGCAAAATGTAACTACTAAGTAGGTATACCTACTCCTTGTTAGCTTCGTTAAAGAGCAGCTAAGCCAATTTTCTAAGAAGCTAATTTCAGTACTAAACTGAAGTAGTAAGTAAACAAGGGTAATAGTTACCAGTCGACAGGGTAAATAAAACCAACCTTTTAAGTGCTAGGTCATTTAATTTATGCAATACCTTACAGCTCTGGCAAATTACACGGCAAAATTGCTCTTGATTCTAAGAAAGGTGCAATAAAATGCAACGTTTAGGAGGTTCACGAACCTTCTAGAGAGGTTTCAGCAAGTTACCGTTATAACGTTTTAACGCATGCACTGCCCAGCCTCGGCGCCGGCGGCGGTGCGAACGCAGAGATCATCTGCGTCTTGGGCCATGAAAGTGTTTTATGGAAGTGGGCGACAACTTTTGAATTTTGCATTTCAATTTCCATTATTCGGAAGCGGAGTTCGAATTCTGCGTGGAATGACACCATTCATAACCACGTCTTTACGTTCCATTCTCAAGGTATCTCAGATGTCCTCTTTGAATTTTAATTTTCTATGACGTTTTTAATGAAACTCTAGGCATAAAGGTAGGCAAATCCAGGTATTATAAATAACGTAACTGGCGTACACGGGCAACTTATTCTGCATTCAGCAATTTTGACGCCATAGAAGTTATAACATCTTTACTTTCTAAGTACTTACCTACCCGTATTTCTTCATTTTCAAATTATTATTTCCTCATCAACCACCCCACCAACCATCATCAATGCGGCTGTGGCTTTAAGTTCTTACCTACATAATAGTATTATTTTTTAATAGGCTTGTGTTTGGCCCAGGGACCGTACAACCCCGAGTTTGGGTTAACCCCTTCGAATGGGTAACACTATCATCGTCTGCGCATTACGAATGGGTTACCCCTTATTCGGGTTACCCTGTACAAAACCCTAGTGAAAGGGTAACCCTTTCATTGGGTTTTAGCAACGATAGTTTTACCCTTTCGTGGCGCTATCCGATTGAAGGGGTTACCTCTTTTTATGGGTTTTTTGGTGTAACACTATGGTTTCCATTTCAATTGCACTTTTTGAAAATAAATACTAGATGTTGAACAATCAGTTTCGATCGCGCGATCACTCAGTCTGTATACAAGTGTTCTGGTTTTCAGTGTGAACAATCTATAGGCAGCTTAACTTATCCATCCTTATTGATTAGTTGAGCAAACAATCTAGAGGCAGCTCAACTAAACAATCTAGAGGCAGCTCAACTAATCCATTTATAGATAAGTTGAGCAAACAATCTAGAGGCAGCTCAACTAATCCATTTATAGATAAGTTGAGCAAACAATCTAGAGGCAGCTCAAATAAACAATCTAGAGGCAGCTCAACTAAACAATCTAGAGGCAGCTCAACTAATCCATTTATAGATAAGTTGAGCAAACAATCTAGAGGCAGCTCAACTAAACAATCTAGAGACAGCTCAACTAATCCATTTATAGATAAGTTGAGCAAACAATCTAGAGGCAGCTCAACTAAACAATCTAGAGGCAGCTCAACTAAACAATCTAGAGGCAGCTCAACTAATCCATTTATAGATAAGTTGAGCAAACAATCTAAAGGCAGCTCAACTGAACAATCTAGAGGCAGCTCAACTAATCCATTTATAGATAAGTTGAGCAAACAATCTAGAGGCAGCTCAACTAAACAATCTAGAGGCAGCTCAACTAAACAATCTAGAGGCAGCTCAACTAATCCATTTATAGATAAGTTGAGCAAACAATCTAAAGGCAGCTCAACTGAACAATGTAGAGGCAGCTCAACTAATTCATTTATGGATAAGTTGAGCAAACAATCTAGAGGCAGCTCAAGTAATCCATTTATAGATAAGTTGAGCAAACAATCTAGAGGCAGCTCAACTAAACAATCTAGAGGCAGCTCAACTAATCCATTTATAGATAAGTTGAGCAAACAATCTAGAGGCAGCTCAACTAAACAATCTAGAGGCAGCTCAACTAATCCATTTATAGATAAGTTGAGCAAACAATCTAGAGGCAGCTCAACTAAACAATCTAGAGGCAGCTCAACTAATCCATTTATAGATAAGTTGAGCAAACAATCTAGAGGCAGCTCAACTAAACAATCTAGAGGCAGCTCAACTAATCCATTTATAGATAAGTTGAGCAAACAATCTAGAGGCAGCTCAACTAAACAATCTAGAGGCAGCTCAACTAATCCATTTATAGATAAGTTGAGCAAACAATCTAGAGGCAGCTCAACTAAACAATCTAGAGGCAGCTCAACTAAACAATCTAGAGGCAGCTCAACTAATCCATTTATAGATAAGTTGAGCAAACAATCTAAAGGCAGCTCAACTGAACAATGTAGAGGCAGCTCAACTAATTCATTTATGGATAAGTTGAGCAAACAATCTAGAGGCAGCTCAAGTTATCCATTTATAGATAAGTTGAGCACACAATCTAGAGGCAGCTCAACTTATACATCCTTTTGGATTAGTTGAGTTAAAAACCTTATTTTCAACCTTACGCAAATCAAATAGAGATTATAATTGCAATATTCTAAAATGCAAAGAGTTACCGTGTTACAGTGTTTGAAAAGGTAATCCCAAACGACCGGGTCATCAAAACTATCGAGTACTCGAAACCCTTTCAAAGGGAAACCCATTCGACTGGGTTTTGAAGGGGTTACCCCTAAGAGCGGGTTATTCATTAAAAGTGTAACCCCTAAGGATAGGGTTTTAAAACAACCTCTTCAAAAAACCTTATCGAAAACCCCTTCAACGGGTAACCAAATCAGTCCCTGGTTTGGCCTGAACTTGCTCTTTTCTGGTCCTGATTTTTATTAAAATTTATTTATTTTAGTAATCAGAACGGCCTAAGGACAATTACATTAATTACACGTAGGTTTTTAATAGGTACTTAAATATATTAGGTTGGTATGCTAGAATTTATTACATAATAAAAAATCATCAAGCTTAGTTAAATTGCTATAACGTACCTACTCTAATGCAAGATTTATTGAATTGTCCAGCATTATTATTATTATTTTATTTAAGTAATGTAAAGTCACAAATTAAATAATACCTTTATTCAGTACGAGGGTGTTCTGGGTATTTTCTATAAATAATATAAAAATATCTATCTATGTAATATATCGTATTAAGTTCAGTCATCTAGTACCCATAACACAAGGTTTGCTTAGCTTGGGGCTTGATGATGCTGTTGGATTGTCCAGCATTATTTATTATTATACTGGTCAAAATCTAGTTCTAAAGATTCTGTTAAGGGCACGCTTGCCTAGAGCCCATAATGAATTCGCCTATAAGTTGCCCGTGTAAGAACTTGGTCCTGCAGCCTGCAGGTGACCTAGATCACGCTGTTTATCCGAGCGCAGTCCAGCCTCCGTAGCCCGTAATTAAAAGCCTGTGCGGTAGCCTCATCAACTGAGTAAATAGCAGCCCCAGCCTGTAATAGTTTGCTTTTTTATTCCAGTTTATGTTTATACTTGACCGGGACTTGGGATCTTGACGTTCTATCGCTGAAGGTTTCTCCTAGATTTTAAAGCTTGGCAACATCGGTAGTATTACGTACGCTACTGACTCAATTAAACTTCCTAACGAAACTGTTTAAGAACAAAGTTTTTTTAAGCGACTTCAAAAAAACGGAGGATGTATAATATGTATGTTTTTGGTGTACTATAATGTTCGCCGAATTCTCAATTGTGGGCCGATTTCAATTTGCTTGTAACATTTTGTTTCCGAGGGATTGTATTTGTTTCCCTAAAATAAAAAATCAGTGTAAATAATAAGGAATTTGAATTCAGTTTTTAGTATTTTCAAAACAATCAAACTATTAACCCAATAGGTACTGTACTTAGGTAACAAATCGTTATTCCGTGGCTGAAAGAAGAAAAAATGAAACATTTTATACCAACTAAGATATTCATTTTAAATAAACTAATTCATTTAAAAAATCCATCATACCGTCTCCCCTTTAAAGCTTTCTTTGTTGTGCCAAAGTGGGACTAATTTGGAGCCATAATCTGGAAGATTGCTCGTTTGATTAACCCTGAAAGGTTACACCAACGGCTCTTTAGTTTCCATTTTCTTTGCCCGAGTCTAATTTGATTTCACTGAGTTGTTCTTGGCTCTTTCTTTATGTTTTTCTCGATGGATGAACGGGAAGGTGCCATCCTTTTATCTTTTGAATCTATTGTTTCTTGAATTTGTCTTGGTCAGAAAACTTTTAATGCTTTATTTCTAAAACCATACGTCGTTATGGAAAACATTAAAATATGTTTCTTCTTTAAGTAGGTACTTTAGTGTTCTTCTTCTTCCAGTCCTTATCCCACAGATAGGTGGGTTTGCCACAAGATATATTTCTCTTCCAGAAGAAGTGGCTGACGCCGGCCGACCGTCATCTCCGTATAGGATGGTATTTTCTATACATATACAATTTTATAGTAAAATGCATAATGTATAATTTTCAACTACTTCTTCATCCATGCTAGAAAACATTTTAGGATTTAACATGAAAATAATTTCTAATTCAGTATTGGAGGAATTAACTGAAATGACAAAGCGAGATCTACCGATCCAAAGTCAAGTGACGTGTAGCTAACCTCCCTAATGTCCGTAATACCTTTGATATCCTTGAATATTGCTGTCCGATTGACAAGATTCCAGGCACGTCCCAATCGGATCAGCTTGACCTACCAGACGTTATGACAAGCGAACGTGAGTGCCAGGAGAATAGCAAACCTTGACAGATTGTGAACTGTGTGATACTGATAAAACTGATAAACCATTCTAAAAATGCACGCCGAGTGTAAATTTTTGTGGAGGGGGCGTGGATTTTTAGAATGGTTTATCTCTGCCTACCTAATGTATAGGTAAGGCATCGATAGTTCTTGACTACATTGGCTTCTGCTAGTGAATTTTGACCTTTCTTACAGATGCTACCATGTTGTTATTATAGTCAATAGACCTTCGTTTGACCGCAATCTCACTTGATAATTACCGTAATTTTTAATTTGAAAGAATTATTAAATCAGCTCAATTTTAACAATTCCTTTGCGGGTTTCAATGTGCTTGTTCAAAAAAAGTCCTGATATTTATTGGTCACGGAAAGCGTTTGACCACCATCACACTTACGAAAGCGAAGATGTGGCCTAACTTTGGCCACATACGTTCACTTTCGAAAGGTTCGAACTCTTTGCTTGGGAATTTCTTCGCTTGCAAAACTCATTCACTCGGGATTTGATGACTCCAAGATTGTACTCTACCGGAAAAACAGACCCCGGAAGTTCGTGTAATATTCTGTAAAGGACCGAGAAAGTGTCTTTCTCCAAACCTTTCTTTAATTCGTCATTCGTCCAAGTGTACTGATATTGTATCTCGAATAATATTGCAGGGCTACTTAAAACCAATCCATTTACAATCTCACTAATGTGTTTACATAACTAACTTATTAAAGTAAACCACTGCAGCATTGGGTGAAATTGCAATTTTGTAACCGCAAAGTTGCGCGCTCAACTTAAATTACACACATGACTCGGCGAAATAATCCTCTTTGGGATAAGTACCTCTCGGAATCGCTTTAAGTTCCTCAGATTCCACCCTGTCCGTCATTGAAGCGTCAGAGGAACACATGGAAGATAAACTACCTGACGAAAGGTCCTGTGCTTCTCAGACGAAAATTTACTATAATTATGCTGGATCTGTTAAAAGATAAAGATAAAACACTTTGAGTGGCTACGACGCACACGCGGATCCGCTTCCTGGAGTAGTGCCCCGCCCCTTCTCAGGTCGCACCGCAGAGGCCGGGCAGTGAATGGCTTTAACGTCATCACATCAATTTCCCCTAAAGCTTTTCTATGATACGGTGATGAATGATGTGAGGTGACGAGTCCCTTTACCTTCGAGGATATGCTTTGGAACAATAGGTACCCAACCCAACTCGGTACTTGATACTTACGCAACATAATACCTGATCATTTGTTAACATCGGACCATATTGTTGGTCTGACCCTAATCTTGACGGGTAACTTGCGGGCCGTCTGGCTAAGGCAGGTCCTGACAAGCGAATGATGGCTTCAAAATATTACTAAGTGGTTCATCATTAGCCTATACGTTCTGCTGGACATAGGCCTCCCCTAAAGAGGGCCTAGCCCCTGTCTTCAGCTTGCCGTATCCAGCATCTGCCTACAGTCTTTCGCAAACAGATGCGAAACTTTAACTACTACACAGATTTGTATTAACTACCACCTAGCGTATACTTACAATATTAACGCTTATTAAGACGCTTGTAATGACAGGCCTCCGAACTCGTGTGCTACTCGCAACGCCCCAAAAAGTCTAAACGCAGTTTTATTAGATACCAAAAACATACTCTGCCCATTGCCTGATTACAAAGTCGCCAGCCAGACCATGCGTCCATCGTTCGCAAGTCTGTAAACAACGTAACGTAATAAATGGTTTCGGAAGGTCCCTACTATCCCTAAGATTAATAGCTGTTAAGGCTCCTGCCGTCTGAGTGAAAGCTGCTTTAAGTTCCGCTTAAATTAACGGAAAACTTATGGCTTACTATAGTCATTGTTTTCAAATGTCTGTCTGAAGAGCACGTAAGTTTGTGTGATGTGATGATTCATGATGTTCCTAAGGCCTAGCGAGGTGTAAATATAAATAAATACGTTGGCAACTACTCAGGTGTGCATTGATGAATTAAAATTCATTCGTCGTCCTAGCTATTCATTTTTTTTTTTAAATCCGGCATTTGTTTTGATATCAGCCTCACAGTAGAGTGAAAACGCCCGGGGATTCGGATCCGGGATAAGCCTAGGCTGCCAGTGTTGCCAGAATAACGCCCCGAAAAGGATTTACCTTTGGCTTTTTATTCCACGTTCAAATGGACGGAGTAAATGAACTTTGCTTTGGTAGGATTGTTAATCCTCGGTGTATTAAACTAGGAACGATGTATAAAACAGAGCTGGCCATTTTGTCGTAATTTTCGCCTGTTTTGGCCTCGTCTGGAAACTCGAAAAATCCAGTAAAACTGTCTTAAGGGGCGAACCTAGCGGATTTGGTTGTCAAACTAGGCCTAGATCTACTCACGGGATCCCCGTGGTAAAAAATTTGAATTAAGTACATAAAATTCAACATTTTTTCTTAGATACCTTAATTGTAAAACACGACTGCGAAAAAAAATACGAAAAAAAAATCATGAAAGTGCACTGTTTTGCGCCTAATTTGGTCGAGATCTCAGGAACCCTGCGGTCTATAGAAAGATTTTTGTTTTGATTCTTTCTTGGGTTATTACAAATTATTTGGTTCCTTAATACAGTTTATTCATAAATTGTGTAGTTTTCTTTTCACAAAATGGCGCGCAATGCGCCCTCTTAAAAATTCAAAATTTGCAATTGCAAATTCCTCTACGCTTTCCCGGTTGAACAAAACCAAAGGGCAAAAGATACTATGCATGCTCTTGAATTATCTCCAATCAAGTAGTCATTCAAGGCTCGTCAAGGTAAGTGCTTTCTACAAATTACGTTCTGATTATAATGTAGGTATGTTGGGTTAAATAGACATCAAATTCTAACCTTGAATAAGAGTTCCAACTACCCAGAAGTCAACATAAATTGTACAAAATGTACTCGTAGATACCCACTAACATAAATCTTCTTCGAATTGAAATAAGATTTAAGTAAGTATCGTTACGCACCTCAAATATTAATCAGTTACCCACATCAGTAGGTACACGCGTTATTGAGCACGCTTGAATACTAAATGGTTCTAAATTTATGAAGACTCTTTTTAATGTTATAAAAAAGTTTCTCCCGGTTTTTCGGGAAAATTATGCTTCGAAAACTTGGCACTTACGAAAGTATAAGCAACAAGTTCACAAACATAACCTACAGCTATCTGACTGCATAACTAGGTGGAAAAGAGAAGATTACACGGCAGCCTAGCTACGTTACATAACCAAGTAGCAAAATGTACCCTAAAGCAATCTAATCTCAGGATGGGAGGAAATCAAGTAGAATTAGATGTCGTTAGAAGCTGGCTCGATTACCCCACTTCGGTCGCTACCCGCTTGTTTGCATACACTTGAATCTAGACTAGAGCGAGTTGTGATAATGCTCTGTTACTAACTAGGTTAGCTTTCTAATATCCGTGTAAGTACTTGAATATATCTCTGTTTTCGTTTACACTAAAATATTGTCGAATCTTTAGTCCAACGGGTTTCAAGCTACAGAACCATAAATATTGCCAGTTCATTCAGTCGATAAATGTCTGGTTTTTATGAAGTCTTGTGCGCACTAAATCATCACCCTATCCAAAACTACAGAAATCATGATGGATGACCATTATAAACGCATTCCCCCTCCCACAGTTGGGTCAAGAAGAATTATTGCAGTGAAAGTATCACGTTAATCATTCTTCCGGAGTGCAAAACCCTGTACAACCGACCGGAGCTATTTCTACGGGCGAATGTTCGTCTATTTACCTAATTCCACCTTTGATTGTTTCCACTGAGTGCTTTCGATATGAGCCTCCATTGGCACGGCTAATGGTGCTGAAGTGGGTATTAGAATTAGATGTGTCGTAATCGTAATCTTTATCACGTTAGCTTAGGGGCAACCTTTGGCTTAGATTTAGGTCAGTGAATCACATTTTTTTATTAATTTCGAATCGAAAAGGAAAGGTTTTAGGAGGAAGGAAAGGTAAAAGGAAAGGTACCTAGAGTTGAGCGTTGAAATATCTTAAAATAAAATATAACAAAATAAAATAATAAAGCCTATTATTAATTTTTTGTTTAATAAATTAAAAACATATCGACATAGACATATAATATCATATACGTTATCACATTCCCGTACTGAGGGGTGGACGCGGGTTCAAGTCCCGTCGAAGTCGAAAATTTTTGCGATATTATTTGATTTCTTAGAAATTAGAAATGAGCCAAAATGCGAGGCTTACGCACTATAATAACAAAAACCTTAGACATAGACATATAATTTATTAGCCACCTAGGCACACACATTTAACTTAACAATATAAGAATAAATACTTTGTCATAAATTACACATAGGTACAAAACATTGAAATAAATCACTTCATCATTACTTGAGGACATAGACGGGTAGATTGAAAATTCACCAACAATATTTATTTACAATCATCAATGGTTTGTGTTGTGGTTGGTTTGCGAAATTTCAGAGTCCAACAAAAAGCAACATAGGTTGGTAAAATTACACAGGCCTGCGGGTCAAATCAAAGACCCATCAATTAGTGGTCTACGTGACCACAATTATTTGCGAACCCAAACCTCTATTACATTAACACCACGCCATTTCGATTTCCAAATGAATCGAACAGAGGTTTCCTGAATTACCGCGCTGGACAGTCAGCATCACCTTCAAGTAGGTAGGTATCAAATTTTGCCAACATTGCCTAGGTATCTAATTCATACCTTACAATTTACATTATATACCAAAATGAGTAGTGGTGAAGTGCCATAGAGATAAGTAAAATTCTGTAGATATGGTACGTTCTCCCAGCGCTAACTCAACAAATGGCCTGTGTTGTGTTACAAACAACTAAAAGCAACCAAAAGACACGCTATTTGCAATCCCAATATACCAACCTAAGGTATATTGCAATTTGCAATGGATTGCAATGAACAACAAAGATGGACGTATAGACTGAAGTGCGACCGAGACAACAATATGCACGCAAAACACGAACGCCGGCGGCGCCGGTCTGAATTTCGAGAAGCTAGTACCCAATCTCCCGAATTTTACTTACATCGATGGGCAATGCTATTTTGCCTTCAAGAGCCTCAGCAGTGCGACCAGGGCCGGTGTGGTAAGTGTCTATTGGCATGCGCGTATACAGGCCGGCATCGGACAATCCGCACTGGGGGCTCATCAATGGTTTGCCATAAAAGATCCGCACCGCACGGAGCGGACTGTCGGCAATGCGGGCGAGGATTCTTGAAGGCAACTTTTCCGTTTAGTGCCAATGACCGCATTCGGATTGCCGATCAGTGGACGCACTTGTCAGTGGATTGTCCGATGCCCGCCTGTGAATGTGCACAGTAACGTTTCAACCCCTAACGTTTGAGCCGTGCCAATAGAAAACTACTCTTACGAGTACCACACGTGGACCAAGGACGTGTACGTCACTGCATATAAATATGAAGGTTCTCTACAACATGTTCGTCCAGTATGGCTAAGATGCGCAGCGTGACAACCGTATCTCGTCTCTACTTCTCGTGAAAAAATGGTGATACCGCGTTTATCTACCGACCATTTTATAAGTGTAAGTAATTCTTGATCTCGCGGCGCGTATCATACTGGGCACGCTATGTGTTAACTTTCTAAGACTGCTGGAAAGCTCAAGAATTACAACGGCCTTGATTGCTTTAATGTTTCTGCCGCTGATCGTCCATCGCTTTTCAGCACTGAAAGCTGAATCGACCTTTGCGGCTGACAACAAGCAATGAGCGAAGATTTAGTGCTGGATTCACTGGACGCCATTGTGCATTGTATTGGCGGTTTTTTATAGGGCTGCCGGGTAAAACAAATGCTCCGAACGCGTGTGAGACAGATGATGCTGTGTGAAAATGTTCGGAATGAATCTGTCATTTCGGTCAGTTCAGTTCCTATTGATCGCTTGTCGTTTTGTGTTTACTTTATGATACCTATTTGAAGTCTCATATCCTGGAAGTTAATTCTGATATACGAATTCTGCTTTGATCAATCCTTGCCGAGATCAACGAAGGCGTGAGAAGGAGCAATGAATACACTCGTTACACTGACATGGTTTTAATTAAATTGAACAGAACATACTCTCAGGAAACATATAAAACTCATCATACGATAACGAATGCGGGATAAAATCGATTGGATTCCATCGAATCTAATCTAATTTCGTCCTATCTGACATCCCTAATTACATTCGCCATTTCATAGGTTTTGGAATTGGAACGAATTGTGGGAAGTTTCGATAATTTCGCGCGTAACGAAGCATTCCATCCTGATTAATTACCTGCCGTCCCGATGTTGCCAACAAATGGAATTTGGAATTGTTGGGAAACGAATTTTTGATTGCTTTCTTAATACTTTGTATCTGACATACCTACTATTCCTAGTCAAACTCTCATAGAGGTATTCTTCGAAGGATGTAGTAGGATTTTTTAAACCTTATCAATAGTACCGACTGAAATTTTGCAAATTTTTTAGTGTAAGTAGGTACTTACACTATGCAAAATTTCAGTCGGTCCTTTGAGTTGACCTTAGTTTTGAATTGAAGGAAAACACTGAAAATCTACTGTCTGTGTTTGCATCATTTTATACTAGCTAAACTAGTCACTAGTTTTATTTTTCTTGTTTCTTCTGTGACTTGATGTGACGAGTATATCTCTCCTGTCCCAAGACAGTAATAATATTTACCGTGGGCAAGCGAAACACTATTTTCAAAGTTTTACCATTTCCCGCCGTCTGGCACCTTGTGAAATTGTGCAGCCCGCGTCTGTTGCCAAGACTTGTATTAAAGAGCTAAGTTAGAGGTGCTGCCGAAACGTTTCCTGGTAGTTTTCTGATAAACTCTGAAGGCATTACGTTGAATATAAAGTGTGGGTAAAGGAAGTGATTGTTGGTTAGCTTCATGACTAATACAAGGCCGACAAGGCGCATACAAAAGTTATCAAGTGGTAAATTAAGCTACAAGCTACTACTATCGCATTGCCTATGGCGTAGCATTTTTCATTGTAAAATCTCGTTGCGGCGACATATTTTTAAAACCCCCGACGTCATGCGAAATCTTGGCGCATATATTTTGAAAGCTTAGAAAGCAGGACTGATTTATATAGGCAGGCTTACTTAATAATAATGTTTTTAGGAATTTTTCCTTAAAACGGTATCGTCTATTTTAAAAGGGCAGCGAGTTTTAAGTAGGTAATTTATTTTTATTGTTATTACCAGCTATAACCGGATTTAAGGCGATTTCACTCGACACGATGTGAAATTGCAATTACGAAGGGACGTAAATAACAGCCTATTTCATGAGATTTCATGCTACCTTTCGTATGCAGGCCGACAGCCAACTTTGGCGAACGGACACAACGGACGCGAGATCTAGAGATCATTCTATACATATTCGAAACAGGAACTTAACTTAACTCTTGGTAACCGGGACGAGCCGAAATATTGAGATTAAGTTTGTTAGTGTCACAGTTTCACAGTATCTACTATACTTGGGTTGTCGAATATCTAAGCGTGAGACACAAAGCAAATTTACAGCTTTTCCAGCAACCTCATGACGACGCTTTTTACATGTAGGTAGATAATCCCTAGCTTTCTAATTTGATAGCGTAGCTTCAAATAGCATAATGTTTAGTTATATTTTTAGCATTTAATGATAAGCAACATACTGACTGAACACAAACATCTTAACTCACAGCTTTCTTGTATTAGCAGAGTAGGATAGGCTTTCAAACTCATTTTTAGTAGTGCTTTAAAACATCCATATGCATTGTATATTTTTTAAAATATGATTAAGTGAATGGAGAGTGCACCTGTGTTTCCGCACACTGTGCACTATTATGTCCTGCGCACATGGCTAGTCTACGTTAAGGCTGGCCGCCGTGAAGTCGTCATTATCATTTTACTTAGTGTTTTGTTACGATTACGACGTACCGTGCGCGATACTCAGTTGAACTGCAGCTTTACCTACGTTAGTTAGAGCTAGGAGTTCATTAGATTACAGCGTGCGGTTTAGCAGCAAACTTGTGTCGGAGCTAGATTGTTGTTTGTTTGTCTTCTGCCTTCCATTTGCTTTGTGTAGGGGACTAGAGTCTGAATAATTGTGAACATTCGCTATTCACTCGGGGAATTGCTTTTAGACACGTGTGAACTGTAGATACTTACCCTTTACATTAATTCACGAGATCTCTTGTACAACAGTTAACAAAAATATGTTTCTGATTCTGATTATTTTACACGTACTTACTTATTTAAAAAGCTCTGAGTAATTTTGTTAAGTATTTTTGTTATCTAATATCAGATACTTAACCTACTTAATTGTTGTTTACATTACCCAAAGGTTAGCTTAGCAGGTAGAGAATGCTATCTAATCTAGCAATATGTTCGTCTATGTACAAATTTGGGCAATAAAGTATATCTTACCTACCTATATGTATATGTAGGTACCTTGATAGGTTTTGTTCCATATTGTAAACATAATTTGAAAGGAACACGCAGATTATCGATGTGGTTTGTAAATCTTTATATATATAATTCTTCTGTGAGTGTGTATGTCACAGAACTTCTCTCAAACGACTGGACCGATTTTGATGAAATTTTTTGTGTGTGTTCAAGGGGATCTGGGAATGGTTTAGATTCACAATTTTGTCCGCTGGACAATGTTTTTTTAATTAACGCGTGCGAAGCCGCGGGCAGAATCTAGTAGTCTTATAATTTCACGAAGGGCAACTACTGTATGGGCAGCAGAACCATCCTAGTGTATTTTCTGAATGAATGTACGCCACTCGTTTTAGACCAGCAGCGGATGACAGGATTTGTCCAGCCTGCCATGCCATAGCATCTGCTGAGTGCTGCTGGCCATTATCGTTGTCACAATTTTAACTATTTTTATTGACGTGACAACGTCTTATAATTCGATAGAGCCGGCTGACGCACGAAAAAACATGACGTCATGCGGCGTTACCTCGCTCATGACGTCATGCGGCGTAACCTCGCTCTGAGGCGTTCCATGTAAAGCTTGAAGTGCAAGCGAGAGCGCTCGACATCCGTCTCTCTCCTACTTGAGTGAGCGATGCGTCTGCGTTGTCACGTTCAACTATCGTCAGTAAACCGACTTTACAGACAACCAATTTTTTCTTTTAAATTGTATTTATTTTGTGTAATTATTGTGCTCTCAGCTTTCTTGTAGAGTTGCACAGAGGGTCATGAAGCGCGCCATGCTCGGCATCCACCTAACAGATTTTTCTTTTAAATTGTATTTGTTCTGTATATTTATTGTGCTCTCAGCTTTCTTGTAGAGTTGCACAGAGGGTCATGGAGCGCGCCATGCTCGGCATCCACCTAACAGACCAGTCCCGAACACCGAGATCCGACGAAGGACAAAACTCCAGGGTGTTGGTTGGTCTTAAATGGAGTTGGGCTGGACACTTTTGGCGCGCGCGCGGCGAACGCATCTTTCGTATTTTACGTCTAGCGATATAATGCTTTTGATAAGGTTGATTCGGGTTACTTTTTCTGAAACCTATTGAAACAAGCTATAAAACTAAGTATAAATGATTTTCAATTGTATCTTTATTTGAGACGCAGACCTTTCTTTAATAAAGCTCTAAACCAAAATATTTTGAAGTGGGACATACATATACGGGGACATATGTGCCACTTCGATGTTGAAGAGTTTATCTCTACCCTCGATAGCGACACGACAACGTTAGATGTTAGAGATACTACCTACAAAAATTTGTATGGAATCAAAACACGAACAATCAAAAATCATTCCACCACGACTACAGTAGGTAAATTTCAATTATTTTGAATGTGAAGTGACAACATAAAATCATCGCACCACACACGCGCATGTCGAGCGCATATCCGTACTACCGAACGCATGTCCGTACGTAACGTACGCAAATGTTGGAAACCCCAGCTGAAACTATATAAAGGTCCTTTCCGCGGTAATCCAGTGGTGCAACTATCTCAAGCTTATGAATAAATCGTGCACAGTGCAGCTTACGTAGAGCTCGAAAACTTGTCCGGTAACTTTTTTTATTGAAAATGTTACCGGGTTTTTACACTGTTATAAAATGTAGGTAAAGTAAATAAACCATATCAACAAGGTAGGTAGTTATTTCATTTGTAGATTCAAGTAGGTATTGAGAAAAGATGGTTTGATTTATAGTTTGTTTATGTAAGCCTAACTTAAGTAAAGTTAGGGAACCCTAAATCATATTGTATTTGATGAAGATGGGTTGTATAGACAAAAATAAACATACAGCCGAATTGAGAACCGGTAGGCAAATAAAAATATACTAGTTGAAAACGAAAACCCGACTACGTAAAAGTGTTAAACAAGCGATCACCGATTGCCCTTATCATTTTCTTTTGATGCTTAGTTTGTCGGAGGCCTTTGTTCCTACTTGAACCCTACTAGGTATATGATGTCGGGTTTTAGTTTTATTATATTTTTCCACTTATTGCTTGAGAATAGTAAACGTTATCAAACTTTGAAAAACACACGAGCATATTTACTAACAATGAAAGTTTTGACCCTTAGACCCCGCTATCTTGTTAGACCCCAACGTCGTCATAATTATAGTCAACTCTCGGGGTATAGAGACAAATCAATCGATACCTCATTTGTTGAAATCGGACAAGTAGTTGCCCTACGTGGGAACATAAAAATCGGCTACATACTTACAAACATGCAAACATACATAGGTACCTACGTAGAATGCCAACCTCATAATCATAACCCTCCTCCGTTGGTAGTCGGATAAAAATAAGTTAAGTGCTCACCAACTCTTACGTAGGTAGGTTAGTATCCATACATCATAGAATGTGTAGGTAGGTGAGAAATGTGCCCATGTACAGATGGAAACTTAATAAATAAATTCTAGAAAATATTTGTTGACTTATCAATTGGAAATGAAGACCACAGGGAAAAGGAACTTGTCACTTTTTTTCGAAACTAATCTATGAATGCAATTTTGTATGGAATTTCCGTTTCTACACGATAGTAAACCGACCAGGGCAAAACACGAATAGGTCGTAGAGTTCTTGATGTTTAAAAAATCGCATACAGGGAACAAGTAACTTAGGTCTGAGCTGTACAGGGAAAAAAGGTGTAAATCAGCGAAGTATTTTTTTGTGCTGTTTGTTCAAATCATTGTTGATTGACAAGTTCGTCTTTTTCCCTGTGGTCTTCAAATGGAAAATAGCCGGCTAGTCCGTTTTTCCCAACACTTCCAGCCATCTCTAGCCCGCATTACAGCTTGAGCGCGCACCACAAAGCAAGTGGGATAAGCCCGCGTAATTCTCCCCACTTTTACCCGTGTTCAAGGATTTTTATATTAAACTTTAATGGGATAACAAAATGTTTTTAATGAAGGAGGATTATTAATGAAGGAAATGAGCAGGAAGGATTATTAGGCGTTAGTCTTACGGCTTGTTTTTGGCTCTTGAAAATATAAAGGACGGGTTAAAATTGGGTGGGGTTGACAAAATGGTCTTCTTAACCGATTTCGAAGAACGGAGAAGATCCATGTCCGGCTGTAAGTTTTTCAGCAATTATCCGTTAATTGTGGGCCGATTTTGATGGTTATTTGGTTTGGTATAGATAATGATTCCGAGATGGTCCCATAAGAACATCAAATTACTATTTTAATTTTATAAATATTTTACAGAAGGAAAGGAATTATGTTACTTATTCCATAAAAAGTAATTTGGATATGACATGCAAACATAATTTATATTGCCTTGCCCTAATCGAAGCATCTTTCAAAAGTGTCGTAAACAAGCGGCCATTAAAAAACAACTTTATCAAAGAAATTTTCCTTATTTTTACAAATGTGGGTGACACTGTTTGGGCGGGAAATGTTATCTTTACTACGTAAGCTTCCGGCCCTTTTGAAAAGCGGCTATTCTGGATTATTTATGAAATAAAATATTCATCGACGACTTGTCCATTTGTCATACACGACATTTTCAAGCCAAGGCTTCAAGAATCTTCCAAGTCAAAGAATGACATAAATAAATATTAAAATATTTTTAACGATCTTCGGTCAGTTTTTACCACCCCACGAGCGTAGCAATCAAATGTTTTAGGTGCTTTTTAAGGTGATAGGATAAGGTTTTTGGAAATAAACTTTGTATTCACGCCAATGTCTCGTCAATTTATGTGTTCCTAATTAGCTCACTTTTTCTACAAAATGTAACAATAAGAAAGTAATTTATAGTACTCGTACCTTTCTTTTAAGTTATCTCGCGTTCGACATTTTCCGAGAATAACCTCCGTGATTTTTTCTACGTCCGGTGAGATAGGACTCGACTCCATTCCTTTCTAAATGAATATTACGACATCCTAGAGATAACACGTACATTTCTTAAATTAAAAATATTGCTGTAAAATCATAAGATCGTTGGTTGGTAACATCCAAAGAGTGTTATTTTTATATCGACTGCCTCGTTGGTCTAGCGGTCAGCTTGTTCCACCGCTGATTATGAGGTCCTGGGTTTGAATCCCGGGTCGGAATAATAGTTTATTATTGAGGATTTTCTAGCAAGAAAAAATCACAGTAGCAGTCCGGAGTCAGGAAGTTGGCGGTGTTACACCCTCAGGCCTCGGAAAGCACGTTAAGCCGTTGGTAGTGCGTCTGACCTCTCCCCGGTCGTGTCGGCGTGTCTTCCCATCGGATTATGAGAGTGAGGGAATAGAGAGTTCACCTGTGTTTGCGCACATACTTGTGCACTATAATATGCCCTGCGCATCTGGCTATCTGGCAGTTTCCTATGAGATTGGCCGCCGTGGTTGAAATTCGGCTAGGGGGAGATATATTTTTTTACATAATTGTGTGTTTGTTTCTTCATTTCTAACATTTGATTCTCCTTTCAGATTCGCTGGTGTTGTTAATATCCATCTTCTCTGTGCATGGTGAGTTTTAGTATATTAATATCACAATTTCGTTAACCCCTTAACTGCCCATGGCGCACATATCCATGTTCGAGCTGACAGAGCTGCGGCGAGGGCATAGCGTCACATCGCAGAGGCTGGTGAGGTTAAGGCGTGTTCGAAATCTAAAGAAAAAGATTCTTTGTAACATTTCCTCCCTTTACCTCTAGGTAGCTAAACCAATGTAAATGCGAGACCCACACCTGGTAGTAGTGGCGGACAATGCCCATCTGGGCACAGAGGTGGACATTCGCGGTTCCAACTGTGTCTGTCCTATCTGTGTCCTAATCGGGGGGAGGAAAGGTGACGGAAGAATGGGGTCGGCGAGTGTGTGGATCGGTGGGCTCGCCGGCCATGTATACGAGGAAAAGGGGAGGTCAGTCGGGCCGCGGATGTTTAAATGTTCCCGTGGTTCGGCGAAAATGACGAGAGAGGGACATCGGAGAGGTTTTAGTGGGTATTACGTCCTTCTCAGGGCGTCGAGTCCCACATAATTCTGGTCCCCTCAGACCAGTTTATTCGCAAATGAATTTCCTCGCCAAATAATAAAAAAAAAACTTAGCCAAACCAATGACTAGATACAGAATCCAATTGATACACTTCCAGGTAGCTTAACCCCCTTAGGGGTGAGCTTAGGTACAGAATCCTAAAATCTTTATGTATTTTTCTCGCCTTGTAAAGTATGGGGGAAATATTTCGTGTTGCTAATTCAGGCAGAGCCTGCGAGCTGTTTAGTCTGAGACCTCTCTGCGAAAATTACACCCTTCACGGGCTTATCTGAAACGAGGGGTAATATCGCGGTCTGGGGTGTGTTTCTGTCGTGCTACATTCATATTTAAACGCGCAAATGAAGAAAAGATAGATGTATCCTTTCTTATTCGGAAGATAGATCGTATACGAAAAAAGTTACTACGTTCGAGAAGAAATCGATCTTCTACATCTAGCCTATACTGGCCCAATGCTGGACGGAGGTCTCCCATTAGCGCCCAATTGGCTTTTATCATCTGGGGGGTAGTGCCCATAATCCCCACACTGGGCATAGTGGGCATGCGGGTGGGATCGCAGTTCTGTGGTAGAATGGTTCTTGTTCCGCAGAAGGCGCAGCTGCCCGCCCCCCAGTGGATAATCAATCTTATTGTATGACTAATTTAAAAGAAAATGTACAAAATTTCACATTCAGTTATAAAATGCTGAAGTCTCTATTTATGTTGTGGCTGATAAAAGTGATAAATGACCAAATTACAGAATTTTCAGGGCCCGTACTGTTAAAAACGAAATCGAAGTTTCTGATTAGTTTTCGTGCAAACGCTTATCAGCAAGCGACATAAGAGTTGGTTTTACACGACAACGAAAACAAAACTTAGATTTTCCTTTTCCGAGTAGGCCCGCTGTAATTAAAATGTCGTCAACTCCAAAAAAAGTCTTAGAGCGATGAAATGTCCTGTCATTAAATATGGCATTGTGCTCCAATGGAGCAAAAGTAAGGAGTGGTAGCGTTTTTGTTGATACTAAAAATCTAAATGTACCTAATTTGATTGTTTCGAAAAAACTAAAAACTGACTTCTGTTTTTTAAGTTTTGTTGGACCAATCGCTAAGATGTGGCGCTAAGATGTCTCTTTATGGGACCGCCGCATCTTAGCGATCTTAAGACACCTTTTAAGAACACTCCAATTTCTGCCTATTTTAGGGGTTGTAGCTACCATTTTCAATACATCAGCGAAAGAATCTTCAAAATCGGTCCAAAATTTACGTAGAAATCGACGAACACATGCCTACATAAAAACTGACCTAGATGATATAAAAGTTTGTTTTCAAACAGTTTCTAAAACATTAAAAAATATTGAATATCTAAATAAAAATCCCATAAAGTTCTCTTTCGACTTCGACAGCGAACTTGAAGGCTCTACATAGTTCTGCGTTCCATCATTAGATCAGTTCAAGGCAAGCTTTTCAGGTTGGTTGTAGGCTAACACTTTCAAAAGCATGACGATAGTGCGATAATAATGCTAGACACCATTCCCAACTTCCCTTCTCCATTCAAAAATAATCTGAATAAAACATAAAAGAATCAAATGCCCAAAGATCGTAAGTATTCAACTTGAGAATCCGCTTTGTGCTCCCACCTCAAGCGAATGCCCTGCCACCCGCAAAAAGGGCGATTGGCTTAATTATGGCCGCCGCATCTTAGCGATTTTAAGACACCTTTTAAGAGCACTCCAATTTCTGCCTATTTTAGGTATAATTGCGATCGATAGCTCCTTTCTTTAAGTGCTATGGGTACCTTCAGGTACTTTAAGAGGTGTCCCTCGTAGGTACGTCTTAAGACTGCCATGACAGTGCATCTTTATTCACAAAGAAAACTACAATCAAAAAATAGAAATAAATTAGAACATGTATTTACAATTGAAACAATTGACTGTTGCGAACAACCGACAGGTAGCTCAACTGATCCATAACGTACCAGTAACAGTTAAACGATACCTTCGTTTAACTGCCAGTCCTAAGCGTATCTTTGTTTATCTTTGTTGGCCAGACTTGATGATTGATCAGATGATACTTTGTAGCTACAAAGTATCTAATAAGTAACTATTAAATATACCAAACTAACACTTTCATGGCCCATGACGCACCTAGTCTATCTGCAGCTCCATGTGCGGTGGCGCGCCCCTGCGGGGTACTTAATAACAACATTAGCCAAATAATGTTTTGGGCTGCGTTTTATGTAAGTACTAGCTTCTGCCCGCGACTTCTCACGCGTATTTTCGGTATAATAAGTAGCCAATTTCTAAGTTAGGCTATGTTCTAAATGTACGCCGAATTTCATCTTGATGTGTTCAGTAGTTTTGGAGATCCTAGGTAACAAGAATTTCACATTTCACAAACTTTCGGCTTTTTATTATTAGTAGGATAGTAGGATTAGTAGGATCTAAAGTTATCACAAGATGAACCAAATGATTCGCAGTTGTTTTTCGAAACTTATTCTAATACAATTTTGTCACATGCATTGTAGATTACCTATTGACCCAACGTCAATATTGATAACCTGTCCAATCCAATATCAATTGAACAAACAAGTATACCCCTCAGCTACAAACCTATCCATTTATTTATTTCAAATCATGATGGAATTGAAATTGCAATATTTTACGATGATTGGACGGCTATTCCCGTCTATCTGCCCCGTCCTAAATAAATACATAATCTCTCATTGAAATATTAAACAAGGGGTCATGACATGTCAATCAAAGAAAACTACTTTCCTATGTGGGTTAGTTTTGTTGCATGAAAGGGAAAAAGATTGACAAAAGTACTTTCAGGTTTATAAAATTAGTATGTCTACTCTTCTAGTGTGCGTAGAAATGAACAAAGATCTGAACATCCCATCCATACCTAATCTCTGTCATCTATTATCCGCACTTCAGCAAAGACCGGTATTCTTTGTCCTGGTCCCAGGTGAGACCTCTATGATGCTTTCTTAGCGTCGCTTGATTTATCGAATCTTCCTTTTGGCACTTACTCTTTGTTTTATACACTTGCTCCCTGGTGGTGCTTTTGTTTTTCCAATAATGTTTTTGCCTGTACGCTTTTGATCGTAAATAATGCTTTGAATCTGCGTGTTTTATTTCTTTGGATGTTCTGACAGATGTACGAAATGGTTGAGCACATCGCTTACTTCGGTTTATAACATGTATATTTTCTTCGGTTTAAGTATATCTAACAATTTAAGGGTCCAAATTACTTTAACAAATGTCTTGAAACGTCATGAATGTGTCGGGTTTCAGTGTTCTTCTAAATTAACTTTTAGAAGCTCTTATAAAAATGGCTCCTCATTTATTTTTCATACCAATTCGCCTTCTGCTTCTAGCGTTATATCTTGCACGTGATAGAGCCCTCAAATTCAATTGTAATGCAATAACACTTCCATCATCCTCGCTCTATTCTCGCTCCGGTGATATCATATTACTGCTATAGTTCCCTGCAAATGAATAATACACTGAGATACGGAACCCTCGTATAAATCTAAATAACCCCTGCAAGAGGGCGATGACTCACAAACTCCCCTTACTCAGCTGACTTGCTATACACAAACACAGTGAGTTCGGAAAGTGGCCGTCGTAGGGGTATTGACCAATTGCACTGGGGGTTTGAGGTGCCGTATCTTATTACAGTTCCTGGCAGATTTTTTTATTCGCTTCGCCGCTTGAGTGACTTCAATCGATACACTTTAAAATAAATCGCTAAATTCTGAAATGGTTTCTTTTGTGCCTGCGACCATCGCTATACCACAGCCTACCTATATGCATACAGTCGTTCGACGAAGGCGTTTTGACAGGGCTATCGTGCGGGGGGGCAAGGGACGAGACGGGGGAAGGGCTCACCCGAGTAGACTATACCGTGTACCTCTCTACTCGGGTGCTATTTTTCAGGGCTGACGCATAATTTTATTGCTTTTATTGTTATTTTTAAAAATGGTTCATACAAGTTGTGCCGTGAGAGATTGCACATCATCATCATAATATCAACAAAGATTTACGTTTTCACCAATTTCCACACGCGGAACAAAGGTAAATTAATCAGGGTTTTTTATTATTTTACAATTTGTCACATCTTCATCGTCATGCATGGCGTGCCCAATTGCTTGTGTCAACAAAATGGTGGACGACCGTCTTACCTATAACGGAGTTTCATTTTTGTGAATTTGTTGATTTGTGCTATTTGGTCTATTTTACGATTATTTGGGGTGATGACTTTTATTAGATGGGTATTGTTTACGACTAAATCCATTTTTAACAATAATATTGTTAAATTTTGACGACTTCTGTGGCGCAGCGGGCAAAAGTCCGCCTGCGACGCAAGTTCAAAGTTCAAAGTTCAAAGTCATTTATTTGCGAACACGAGTCGTAAAGATGTAAATTAATATAAAAGCACAACATGTTCTACCTAAATCTAGGGCATGCAAATATTAGGTCAGTATTTTTTTTAATATATAAATTTAAAATCAGATAATATAAATTTGTCAATCAAATTACATAGCAAGAGGTTGCGGGTTCGATTCCCGCCTCGGGACAAATGTTTGTACGATCTGCAGATATTTGTTTAGGGCGTTCTGGATGTTTTCTATGTATAATAAAAAAAATATCTATGAAGTGTATTTTATTAAGTATATCAGTTATCTAGTAACCATAACACAAGCTCTGCTTAGCTTGGGGCTAGCTAAGGCTGTGTGAATGGTCCAGCATTATTTATTTATTTATTAATTTGATAGAACAATGGGTATCGTTTTCGACTAACTTGAGGCCGCCAATTACGGCTATGGGATTATTTTTCAAATCCAAAATGGCTGATACCTATTAATTTCGTATTTTACTCATGGGTATCGTTTTCGACTAACTTGAGGGTGCCAATTGCGAATATGGGGCTATTTTTCAAATCCAAAATGGCGGATATTTATTTATTTCATATTTTACTCATGGGTATCGTTTTCGACTAATTTGAGGGTGCCAATTATGAATATGGGATTTTGTATCAAATCCAAGATGGCCGATGTTTTTTTTTTAAGTTTACTAATGAGTATCGTCTGACCAAAATAGGGGAAATTTTAAAGTTTGTAGGCGGGATTCATACTTCTAGGATGAATGTAGATCCCGCGAGCTGCTTGAAAATTACACTGCATGCTGCATGCGAAAAACGTTTTTATAATTTCCAGATGCAAATTTTGTATTGTAGCTTGTAGAAGACCTGATTTAGTTGGAACAACTTGCGAAAGCCTAAAAAAATCATACATTTGGAGTTTGCATTTTGAAAAAGGAAACACTTCCTTACGAGAAGAAATTATCGAAGAAAACATTAACAACATTGATCATCAGCCTATATTAGTCCACGGCTGGACATATGCCTCCCCTAATGAGCCCCATAGCGCCCTGTCTTCAGCTTGCCGCATCCAGCATCTGCCTGCAGTCTATCGCAGATCGTCATCCCACCTGACCGGAGGGCGTCCTTCACTACGTTTGCCGAGTCGCGGTCTCCAGTCAAGAACACGTTTACCCCAGCGGTTGTCGCTTCTTCGCGAGATATGACCGGCCCACTGCCAGTTCAGCTTGCTAATTCTTTATTATGCACCTACATTACATAAGTACCTACATAAAATATACCCGTTTTTTTTCTAAAAGCTATTTGTGCTATTAATAATTAATTTTAATTTATATTTTTTTATATTTATTAATAATTAATTTAATAGATCATACATAACGTTGATGATGATGTTGATCTCAAATAAATAATTAAGTGAATAGATATTCTATACTTGTGACAACCCTGGCCCTAATACGCTGTCGTGTGATTTGTCGGGATTTACGGCAAGATCAAAGGCGTCAGCCTACTGTATGTTTTACTTATACTGTGGCTATACTTCTATAATTCTGTTAATAATTACTGTATTATTGTTTGATTATCTGTGTGACATTTAATACTACTCTAATCTATGGATCTTTGTGTCTGAATCAATAAATGAATTTGAATTTTGAATTTGAATATACCTAGGTAACTTAAAAAGCATTTAAACCTGCCGCGAGGGGCGACAAAAACAGCATTTCTATATTTCTTAATCCCAGCATAAGACAGTCCTTTTAGAAAAGCCTCAAAGAAAAAGTAAATCTTGCAATATTGTGACACATCTTCAAATGACTCCAATATCCCCGACCAGACGGCAGAATTCTGTAGCTAGTTAATCCACCCTCCTGCCTCTTTATGAGGCTGGATCTACCCACTTGCCTCTTTATGAGGCCGGTTGATCTCAGCCCCGGCACAAACACTGCCAAAATTAAACTTGACCTTTGAAATTCTTGATAAATTAGTCCAACCATGTGGAATAAGTAGGTTCGTTTACCACCTTGGGAGATATTAAACTTTTCTTGTGAAAAACTTTTGAAGAATATTTTCTGGATTACAAATGCCCAGGCTGTCAACTACCCATTTTTGAATTAATGCTCGAAAAGATTTTCTTTTTATGGGGAAATATTCAGCATTCCGATAATAAGACGCCTAAGCTACACGCATGTCATTAAAAGTAAACCATTAAAACGCTAAGTTCGAGTCAGACGCGCGCACCAAGGGTTCCGTATAATTGTACCTTGTTTCTTGTATGCAAATATCATGATTCTAGGTCAACGGGAAGTAGGTATCCTGTAGGTCTTGGATCATGGTGAAAAACAAAAAAAAATGTTTTGTGAATAAACAGCTAATTTGCGTTTTCAGATTTTCCCCTTTATTTGTCCCTGTGACCTTGCTTCTTACTAAATTTTATGATTCTAGGTCAACAGGAACCCGTATAGATTTTGTGTGCATGTGATTCCCTTGGGAATATGAAAATATTTGGACATAAACTGCTGTACCATTTGATTGCGTTGACTTAGAAGTTTTATTTATATCACGGTTCCGAAAAGGTCACGGACTTTAGTATTTCATGTTAATTTCAACTTGATACCTCTACGCGCTCCTGAGGCTTGACAGACGGACGACAAAATGATCCTATAAGGGTTCTTTTTTCGTTTTGAGGTACGGAACCCTAAAAACAGATAGGTAGACGCGTTAATGTCCACACTTCGTGTAGTAAAAAAAAAGCGCCAACAATTTTGTTTGAAAAATTTTAGCGTTGCAAAATAATGACGCCAGCAGCAACTGTCCACGGTAAAGCGAGAATTCCTTTTCCTTGGTCCTTGTTTTCTATAGTTTGTACTGTACTGAGCGGAAAAATGCTATTAAAAAGTCTGTATCGTAGAAAATTGCAGTAATGTTGTAAGCTGAAACGCTCAGCCAAATAGTTCCCTTTTAAAGGCTTTGGGAACGTATTTGCTCCACTTTAGATACTTTTTGCGTTCATAATGTTAAACTTTCAGTAGGTAAGGTGGTCTAAAAACCTACTTTGTGGGAATTTAATTACATAATACTTACTGCATTTGGATTAGAATTTGATCGAGTGGCGAAAAACCCTGACGCCCAACACAGATCCTGTCGATCACATTTGTACAATACTAGTCCAAGTGTCAGTTCTAAATTTTTTGTCAGTCAAATATGTTTTACAACTACCGCAGAAAATCCTAAATTAAACTGACTAATTATTAGGATTTTCTGTGGATGATTTTAACTGACACAAGTTTTAGGATAAACCTAGCTAAACTTATACAATATGAATGACACTAAGGCTATTAGACTTGACCTCAGTTAAATATTTATTTATGTAAATACCTTGTACCGTCTTGTATTGGAGATTATTGCAAAGATATCTTGTCTAGATATTTACATTCAGCCTTGAAGCATGGGAGTTGGGGAGCCAAGGATAATGTTATAGATATAACCATGCAATACCTACCTGTAATGAAAGTAGGAAATTCATTGCTCGTCCCTTGAACACGCGACTGCCTCTCCCGGCAAGGTACCTTCCCTTGAGAGCTTTCATCTGTTGACTAAAACCTTATTACCTTAGCTGCCTTACTTTCGAAGCTGAGGAACCATGACGAGATAAGACAAGACACACATAACATGGAAATAACCTTGGAATTAGAACACACTTGAACTTAAGATTTTATCGACAGCTGGCTGATCTAAAGACAACATTATAGGGTATAAAAAGACATACTAAAATAAATGTCATCTTTGATAAGAAAGAAAATGACAATCAAAGAATAGAAACAAATTAGAACTAGTATTTACAATTGAAACAATTGACCTAACCGCAGACTGTTGCAAACAATCTACAGGTAGTTCAACTTATCCATATTAATACCCAAGAAGCTGGCTGCATTGCCCCGCTGTATGGCAATGCTGATGCGCTGCGCCAGATACCCACCAGCTCTCAGGTCACGTGTCCCTTCGACCAGATGCTCAGATATTCTTTTAAAACCCGGATAGCTGCGGTACCCTAGGGACATGTCTATGTATTAACACATGCATACATATGTGCCCACAACTAGGCTACACAAAATTAATGTATCTTTTAAAGGGCAATGTATACGCTTCTACAACAAAACTCCTAGTGAGTTGCAAAAATTATCAGTAAATAAATTCAAACAAATTGTCAAAACCTTGCCGTGCAAAAAGGCTTACTATAAATTATCAGATTATCTAGAGGAAAAAAAAGCTTGGGACGGGTTTTGCTCCAACTCGAAAAATAAAAACTAACAGGCTAAAGGTTTCTTCGTCGCTTCTTTACTTTAGTCTACATACCTACCGAAGCGACAGAAATAAAAAAATATGACTTTATTTCCGTGTCAGTGTTTAGTTTTATAATTTAACCTTTTCTAAGTGCACATTTATTGTATTTATGGAAATAAAGAGATTTTTATTTTGATTTTTGAGACCGGGACAAAAACATGCAGATTATGCAAACATTTATCCCGTGCCAGGATTCGAAAAGCAAGAAGATACGCATACGCTAAAAGAACCACACGAAATTCTTATAACTCTGCATCTAATGCATCTGACGTTGCATTGCTCTCACTTTATTACCATATTCACCGAGCGCGAGCGTTCAATTTCCAGCAAAAACTGAATTCAATAAGGTAGCATCTGCTGAGAAGCCAATGCAGAATTCATTTATCAAGCTGGCGTCAGTGTTAATGGACCGATGTCGTACCGTGTCGTGGAGGCAAGGGATCGTTAAAAAGTTTACTGTAACTGACACTGCCTCGAGGCATCTTTCTTATGTCAGTTTTAGTAAAAGTTTAAGTTAAATTAACAGTTACATTTAGTGGCTGTTAATATAACGGAATAACATAGGAGATATTACAAGATGGCGGAGTCAATTCAGACGATGACGAATGTCCTATTTGTTCTTCAGCATGAAGCAGAATAAAGAGTCAAATAACTCTGTCTAACTTTGAGATCAAAGAAAGTTAATTCATTTCAAAAGCAACACAGATAAAAGGAATAACGTGTTGAGATCTCCAGCACCTAGCCGAAAGGTCTTGGATCGATACTCGTATCCCACCCCAATAAAAACCGGATCAAACTTCATTTCGCAGCGACAACGCTCGCGGTGGATAGGTTTCAAATCGAATTTACTCTACTAACTCATCTCGCTTTATTTCCGTTTATCACACAAAAGCGCGCGAGAGAATACTTATAGAGCCGAGCCGCAACGACTGAAAAGATTTCGATATAACAAATGGCCCCGAATGGGACTTGGGGCATGGCTGCCAAGTGGTCAGGTCACTAACATTAGAACGAAACAAATCGATCCGTTCGAGACAACACCGTAAAATATATTAATGATTCCTTTGTGAATCTTTTGCATAGCATTTTAAAAGTCAGCTTTTGGTTTTGTAATGGAAGACATTCGTTGCCTTATCTCCATGAAAACACTTTCGAAAAGCTAATTGTGCAAACTAAATTAATTTTGGGAGGCTGTCCGTCTCGTCTTCGGGCTCGTCATTTATCTCGAGAGCCCTTACCTCCCCTTGCCTGTTCGCATTAAAATTGTTTTAATTGAAATCCAAATCGTATTTCCAAGTTATCAGAGTTGAGTTTTGTTTTATCGGGACAGAGCGGGCACGTTGTACGACCCATTGTAAGCACTCTTGTTTTGCTCTTCGCCGTGTTTCGTTAATCTTTTTATTTTGTTTATGTAATTGGGTTTTCTGGTTTCTTTTTTGTTCGGGTAAGTTTATTAAATGACGTCGCGCTTTGTGCTTCGTTGCTTTAATAATTCTTATTGTTGAAACTTGGAAAAACCTTTTAAATACCATCGTTCTCTGAACCTTTGGTCTTTGCAGTTAATCCAGAGACTTAGTAGAAGTTCTAGCGATAAATTGTTGTTTGGAAATGCAAGAAGCTTGCCGTATTTTATTTGCGTAGTTAACTGTTTCATGTCCTGGGGGGGTTGTGCTGTGCCAAAGTTTACGAACTTTTAATTGTGCGCTGCACTTCAAAGTTTCCTAGCTAAGAACACCAAACATCAGAGACTTCAGGGCGCATCTTGATTTACTCGCCATCAGACTTAACTTGTGACCCGACGAGAATTTAATCAGTATGAACAATCAAAACTGATATTTTTTATTCGGCTCAGGACGCCAGGACATCGGATCTTAAAATTATGTTCGCGTCGCGAGAATGTAACAAAATATCGAGGCAAAAAATTACACTTTATGTCGGCTTGGTAGTTTCGGGGACAAAAATGATTGGTTAATTATTTATTCTATTCTAATGCAAGAACTGTTTATTCACTGACACATTCACAGACAATTTAAATATCATACTCAAAACCTCATAGCTCATAGCGCTTGCAAGGGAAATGAGTCTTTATAACAATACCATAATGAATTAATAATGTACTAACCATTCGATCTGGTATTAGCGAACCAGAGCATAATACCAGGAAGTTACTTTGTGAAACGTTTAATAATGCAAGCCTTGGCTCATAATTAATTATCTCTCTTATCGTAGATTGAACTGTTCATAACTTGATGCCTGCTTTTGTATAGATTTTTTGAGATAGACGTACAAATTCTATTTTTGATGCATGCTTTTTAATAAGTTCATAGCATACATAACATAAAATATATCCCTTGCTTGGTGATGCACGTATGTGTGCTGAGAACCTTCTCAGCTGCACCTTTTCATCTGAAAAGGGGTATATCACTCTTAAGTTTACCTATGTATAAATAATAAATAATAATAAATAATGCTGGACAATTCACACAGCATTATCTAGCCCCAAGGTAAGCAGAGCTTGTGTTATGGGTACTAGATAACTGATATACATAATAATATACGAGTACATAGATAGATATTTTTTATTATATATAGAAAACGACCAGAACACCCTGAAAAAATATCTGCAGATCGTACAAATATTTGTCCCGAGGCGGGAATCGAACCCGCAACCTCCTGCGTCGCAGGCGGACCTTCGCCTACCGCGCCACAGAGGTCGTCAAATGTATATATCAGTTAATGATGAGCTTACTCTATTACTGTACGCCGACGGCGACGACGACGACGACGGTGCGTTTGTATCTCTGACAGTCACGCAACGATTTCCATATTCAATTTTTATTTAGATTTGGACAAGGTTGCTATACCTTCCCGTTAATTATTTGAGGTATCACTTGTGTGTTCAAGTGTCCCCTCGGAAGGCATTCGATACGTTCTGCCGAACCGGTTGCCCGTATTGATTGCGGGTAACAGTACGGCATGGTTAGTTGCTCGCGAAAACGGCATTTGCGCGATTCGGTACCTCGTTTTGTCGGTTACGTATTTCTATGGCAACATTGTTTCGCTTTTCTATGAATTGGCGAGATTATAGCTTAACGTTTTGTGTTTATTGTGACGTAAATTTGTGTATTTCTTTGAATCATAATGGAGTAATCTGACTTTGTGTGATTTGATTGTGAGACGGGAAACTAAACACTGTGATAGACATACACAATAATAAATGATAAAGAAGCATTTTAAAAGCTTCTATTATTCGGATGGATACTTCCAGAGCCCTTTTGGGATTCGGTACTGTAGTTACGTCCAAACTGAAGACAAATTGTCATTAGTTTCGCTTACAACAAAACGGGAAGAACGCAGATTTTCAATACTTCGTTTGGCTCTACGCTAGTACAGATTTTGAGAAAACTCGTGTGTACCTATGTAAGTAAAATCATGGAGCAATCCAGTTTCCATTCATCACTAGTTTTCATTCATCTATGGTAAAAGTAAATCTTATTCTTGCTTTCGTAAAATGTTTTGCCTGTCCTATTTCTTTGCTTTTCCTAATCCTCGCCGAAAATTTAATTTTATCAGAAGTTAATGGATCGAATCTTTGTATACCTACGTCATGTACAGGCCTTTGCTACCCTGTACCTTGATATTGTTGATGAACTTAAGATGGGAGTCAAATAAATAAATAATGCTGGACAATTCACACAGCATTATCTAGCCCCAAGCTAAGCAGAGCTTGTGTTATGGGTACTAGATAACTGATATACTTAATACAATACACTACATAGATAGATATTTTTTATTATACATAGAAAACATCCAGAACGCCCTGAAAAAATGTCTGCAGATCGTACAAACATTTGTCCCGAGGCGGGAATCGAACCCGCAACCTCCTGCGTCGCAGGCAGACCTTCGCCCGCTGCGCCACAGAGGTCGTCAAAAAAGTTAAAAATGACTGAACGACACGGAGGTTGTTTGCAGACTGATTTTATTGACATTCTTAATGCTGATCATTGCTCATTGCTAACGCTGTGGCGCACACGTGGCCTACTTGTGTAGGTACCTAAATATCAAAGTACCTATAGGTGCATAATGTGCAGGTTGGTCCGTACACGTCAGAGTGTGCTAACAAGAGCTGTGCAAAGCAGGATAGGCCTGTGTGCTCAGCTTTCTACCAGCTCAAAGCTGGTAGAAAGTCAAGCAATATTTGCCTGTAATCAAACAGAGTCGCTCGCTCTCGACTCACGACCTGCGAACTAGGCCCCGACTCTGGGAAGACTATGACCCGCACCATGAAAGGTGAAATGCTTGAGTTACGTTACGTTATCCAAGCATACATCGATGACTGAGCAGGCTTTTATAATACAGTCCTTGGAGTTATATTTCACTCCTCTCGGCAATAATCACCCCGAATCTATATATATCTATACTAATACTTATAATAATATTATAAAGAGGAAAGGTTTGATTTTTTGTTTGTTTGTTTGTTTGTATGAATTGAATAGGCTCCGAAACTACTGGACCGATTTGAAAAATTCTTTCACCGTTAGGAAGCTTACTTTTCAGGGAGTGACATAGGCTATATTTTATCCCGGAATTCCCACGGGAACGGGAACTACGCGGGTGAAACCGCGAGGCGATCGTCTAGTATAAAAATAAAACCCGTTTTCCTTGGTCACGGCATCACGCGTGAACGGCTGGACCGATTACGCTAATTCTTTCGTTGTTGTGTTTGTTATTGTCAGGAGAAGGTTCTTATGAAAGAAAAAATTAAGGAAGTTGGAAACATACATTTCCACGGGGGCGAAGCCGCGGGGCGCAGCTAGTATTATATATAAATATAACGTACGTGTCGTGGTCCGTCTGAGAATACATTTGAATTCGAGTTTGTGATCGTTATAATCGATTGTTTACTTTACTGGCTCACAGCAGGCAACGGGTACGTTGTTACGATGGCATGTCGGTATTGTGTAAAGCAAAGAAAGAAATCTGTAAAGGGACAGGTTAGGTTTAGGTTTAGGTGGAAGTACTCTTATTTCCGCATTTAGACTCGTGTTTGGTCCATTATAGGTCTCATTTGCTAGCATAGCCAGCTTAGCTCCGTCCAGAAGCGCAGAATCTTCCTGGGATCTTCACAGGCTTCGCGGAGTGACCTCGGCAAGTTGAGGATTTCTGTTCGTTGTGTTGTCAAGCTATTCGTTGTCACTTAAAAAAGCGCCGGTCAATTAAAAAAGCGCCTTTACTTTTTTTATAAGCGCTTAATTAAGTTCCGGGTGTTCTGGGTATTTTCTATGTATAATATACAATATCTATCTATGTAATTTATGGTATTAGGCATATTAGTCATCTATCATAATAACACAAGCTCTGCTAAGCTTGGGGCTAGATGATGCTGTGTGGATTGTCCAGCGTTATTAATTTATCCATCAAAGTCAGGGTCCTGTTTGTACTGCACGTACATTCGGTAGGCTGCGTTGTTACCGTCCCCGGGTCAAATCAAATTTATGTGAGGCTTGCCTTTGTGCTGTTAATTGGAATCCGGGTACTGTTGTCTCCCAAGATGGCGCTATATGAGGAATGCTTGCGGTAAGGTTCTCGGCAATCTTGGGGGCCTGCTCCTAATTATGCAGGCAAATTACCTTACTATTACTAGCACCCTGCAATAAGGTAACTTAAAAGACGCAATAAGCTTTCTGATTTGATTTTATGATAACAGGATACTAGGAAAAAAATGCATTTACTTATGTCGTAGCAAAATTTCACGATGAGCTTTCGAGCTTGATCTTTAAGAAATGCATCGCTGGTGTGCTGGTGATGTCGAGGTGATGGTGCAAATAAGCAAATACATCACCAGATATTTCTAGCTACATCTACTGTAATTTGACCTATAATCTCCAAGCAATAATAAAGCCATTTATTCAGGAAAGTTCTATTCGTGTTACTTTCGTAATAAACGCTAATCTATATCAAATTTCTGAAAGCTAAACTATTTCTCGCGTGCCCGCACCGCTTCGAAGTCGCGGCGGTAAAACATTTTCTTTGTTCTTCACTAAGCCTACTGAATCCTAAAATGATTTCCGCTAATCCATCCGCACTCTGCCACCCTGCCAATCCTGCCATCCTGCTAGGCCACCCTGCCAGTTTTTCCTGAAGCATCCTGGAAGCGTCAGGATTCAGCGTGACGGAAAATCGGCTTCACATCTGGCTGGAACGATAGCTCTTTTTTGTTTTGGCGTTGTTTGACGCGAGTCGCTTTTGTGAGCAGCGTTATGGGATTTGTAAAAGATTATCCTTTTATCCCTTTGAATTGCTAGGATCTATAGGGAAACTACTATAATACCTTACGTTAAAAATTAAAAACAAATCACGCTGCACATTTTCACACGGCATCACTAGTTTCGAAGCAAGTAGTGCTTGTTTTATGACTACCGAGTGACTGATAATACTACTTTAAATACATACGTACATTCTACTACGTAGAAATATTATCTGTTTATTTGATGCTTAGTAGAGACAAATTCCAAGAAAGTCGCCAGCAGCGCTACATGTCATAGCTGTGTAAAACATTCTTAAAACAAGATTAATCTTCCCTCTGCTTTGTTTACTTTCGATGAAGATACATTATGTTCTTCGTCATTAAACCAAACTTTTGCACATGTTAGCCAAAGCTTATTTAACACAAGTTACGAGTGTTTTATCGTGACGTAAAACTATTTTCTCGTCGTAAAACTCCAGTGTAACTAACTCCAAACATCCTAGTACCTTGTAATGAACCTACCTTCGCAGATAGTTCCGTCGTTGGTAATTTGTTCGTGTCTTATTAAATTCATAAGTATGCGACGCGAGGAATATCTTTCGTGGTGCAAGTTGCAAGCATATTGTGAGGAAATTAATGTTAAAAGTACTTATCTGCTTTTAGCCGCTAGGATAGGTAACTTTTTTTTAAACTTCCAAATTAACTTGAGAGATGGTGGAATGCAATTTATTCAATCTTACGTAATATCATTTAGCCCCTCACTTTGACTTCACCTTGTTGGGAACTCTACCTGATTAGTACATAGTTCTATAGCGCATTGGTCAGTCTTCCATTATATCACAATGAGGCTGTGGATTTCTTCGTTGGTCAAAGAAATGTAGACCCGAAAGTTGGTGATATCAAGTCAACATGGCAAACCTCAAGTTCCCTGTAACGAATACAGTACAAGCACTGGAAAAAAAGTTCGCGTATCCAGCGGTTTTTTATGGTTCCGTACCCAATGGGACTTTGGCAAAAAACCCCGTGCCTTGTGAAAGAAAACACTGCACTGCAAGAAACTAACTTTTTGTTTATTATTTATTTATGCACATCTCGCCCTTATTAAAATTATTTTTTTTAAGAACTACACCATTACCAAAACACCAGATCTAAATAATGCTGCACATTTCACTCAGGTTACCATCATCTAGCCCAAAACTAAGCAGAACTTGGCTGCATTGCAAAATAGTGTGTTTGTGCCTCCGGAACCTACTCCACACGAGCCTGACTCTCATTCACTCGATTTTTTATCTTTGCCGCTTCCGTCTGTCACTTGTCAGTGTCAGGCCACACACAATAAATCAGCCTGCTCGTCTCCACAGATAAACTCCCGGCTTCCCCCCGTACGTGCAAATTCGAGTGTTCCAGAATGTACGAGACGACCTAACTTCCCTTGATGAATTGTAATGCGACAGTTAAGAGGATTATAAAATATGCCTGTTTCGCGCGATGTCGTGAATTTGCAGGGAATTAAATCGGTTTATGAGTGGCCTTGCTCTGCTCTTTGTTGGGTCCTTTGGGAGAATTGGAGTGGAGGTCGAAAGATGGAGGCTTTGAGTTAATCCTTGGTTACTTAGCAAAGCAATTATGTTTTGGGAACCCGTCCGTTGTCCACCCTAGCCCTTGTAAAGTGGGACGTTCGTTTTATGTTTTTTTATTTAGGTATTCATTTACCAATTAAACTAAAATTACATAGAGAACTTATAATAATAACACTGATTAAACCACAGAGGTTTGTAAAGGAATGTTATCAGCAAGTCAGCTGAGTAACTACCATTGAGATAGATTTGACAAAAATAAGAGCTTAATTTCTAAGCTCTTATTTTTGCTTTAATTCGTATTTTATTCTGAATCTAATATCCTGGGAACGTTATACGTGAAGAACGTTAGTACGTTTATTAAGTTTGTATTAAGTACAGATTTATCTTTGAAACTTCTTTAAAAGTTTATTCAAATAACGCCTGTTTAGCGAACAAAATGTAAAGTAAATACCAAACATAAATAATTCAATAGCAATAAGGTAAATCACGAACATCCATGGCATTTTACGAGGATGCGTATTTTATCCCGATACCGGATTCTGGGGTGAACTGAAACCCACTTGCTGATGCGCAACAGCATTTCAACCGTTATCTTACTCATCCTGTTGTCCAAACGTAACCTCAGGCCAATCGACTCAACGGCTTAAATCACTCTTTGGTACCTTACCTACTATAGCGCGAGATATGACCGACAACTAGTATCAGGCTTGCTTCAATAAAACACTGATGGGTTTATAAGTGGGATTCAACCCTAAGTAAATAAACCTATTGGTACATACGTCTTCTGGCCGGTTTGGCGTCTTGTAACCTTCCAACGGATATATTGCCCGTAAACCAGCTGGCTTCATAAAGGATCTCGGGTGAAATATCGGTGTTATTCACTAACTCACTCCGCTCGCTATTTGTGAGGGTGTCGCCTTTGGAAACTGAACCTTCTGAGAGATTCATTCGCTTCACAGAGGTACCTACTGAAAGTTTAATAAAGGCCGAGAGGACTGTCGGCCATCTTATCTGGTCCGATGGATACTGGTATTTCGTTCTGGAAACCCTAATTTAGAAAAAGCTATTTTCAATTTTTTCGTTCCAGCTTACTGATCTACCAGCAGTCGAGAGTCACAAATCCTTTTTGAATTCAAACTCTCGTTTACCACAAAAAATATAAACCCAAAAAAATACACCGATTTTAAAATACATGCAGATATTTGTCATGCGAGCTGGGCGACCACAAAGCGTCGTTGTAATCCGGTTAACCGGTTTGGCGCGTATCCGGGCGCCAAGTGATATCTGCCGTTGACAGTTCAAAATGGCGGCCATGTCTGTATTTCAAAACATAAAGAAAATGGCCACGCGTGTTCAAATTCAAATGACATTGCGTTCTGAAATTGATTGATTCTGTGGTTGTATTGCGAAATGAATGTTCGTAGCACAATGCGTAGACGAGTGATGGCGTTTCAAACATTCATCAACTATCGTTTTTGTTCCGAAAATGTTTTGTGTGATATTGTTCCCCGATTGAGCTTTTGATACAGATCACATCGTTTGGGTGCTTCCAACAACTAGAAATCGTAACTAGAAATAACTCCTATTTAGCAACTTTTAGCCGACAATCAAATGCTCACGTTATGGTCAACCAATAACCTACCTACATCATGTATTTACTTAGGTGTAAGTACCCAGGTTGTCAAACTGAATTTATTGTTACGTTACATATGCATGATTAATTGATTACACTACCATTACAAAAAGTAATGTAAATATAGCCTTAAAAATAAGAGAAACATACTTCATTGAATGAAGAAGGGAGAAAAATTCTAGTCCCACAAATTCACAAAGTTAGATTAATGTTTTATCATATCGCCTCAAGCACCGTATTTAGCAGCGCCCGACAACTCAGTTATGAGCTCACATATCCGGTTCAACATACGCTCGGTTTTCCTATGCGCAGTACGGCATGCAACCAACATGTCCGGACTCAACTATCTGTTTTGTGTGCGCTAAATGCACATTTATTTATACTACCCTTCCACTTGCGCTTGAAGACATATACTATGCATAGTACAATGCTGGTAGACAATGGAAAATACAACAACGTTTGTTTTGTTACATTCATATCCAATTAAAATCAAACCTCAGAACATCCAAAAAATCATCTAAAAAAAATGCATATCTAGGAAAGCTAACTTAATGTGCAAAGGTGCGTGCTGATAGATAGAAGATTAAATGATTCTTCTTTTATTATACCTACAACGTTCACGACATGATAGATTTCCGTAATTTCGCTGCTCTTGAGTCTATCACTCGCGTGAGTATTTTTCACACTTTGTCCATCTGGTCACTAGATGGACGTCTGCCTTTTTGTGCACTAGATTCTAGTGGAAAGCAGACACCGCTCTATAAGCCCTTTATGACAGTTGCGATGACTGCACTCCGTAAGCTGTTATGAATTTATGTGCAGCGGCGGACGTGTAGTACCTCGTAAGCCGCACGCTCATGCTGTTACTGAAATTTTATTTACGTTGCGTTGCGCAGCTGCTTTACGTACCGCAAATGACTCTCGTAATCTATGAATAATGAGTTGTAGAGCAACGCTAAATACTGTAGGTATTTGCAATGCGGAATGTTGGTCCTGTGACCTGTGTGATGTTGGTCGTGTGTTGGATAAAGCTACACCATTCATTTTGTTCCAACTGGAACCCAACGCTCGAGCGATGCATCGTTATATTCGATAGTTAGAAAGGCCTAGCTTTTTTCCCGAAAGTTATTGATCTGCTGTATAGTTCAATGCGCGTAGCACATTCATTTTCATTTAAAATCATCCTCAATCCGATAATGACGTGCATCCATTAGCCACCTCACTCCGACAGAAGTGGTTTCCCACTACCACAATCACTAAATAGCGCAAGCTCTTCCATCCTTTTGCCCCTCGAAACCCTGACATGTTTTGAATGATGCTGGAAAACCTCGCGAACCTCCTTTCACACGCTCCAAAGAGATTTTGTCCATTATTTTTTGGCGCTGTTTCACACGTTGGAATGAGGTTATGAAAGCTTTTGCCGTGACACCGTGCAGTTTCGTGGTGGAATGAGAGCCCTCAACTTGGATTATTTTGTATTTCTACTAGTCTTTTGTGTGAAATTCTTGCCCATTTGTTATTTTATTGTGAGACGCTCTCTCGTGGCAGAGCTTGGAAGATGGCATGGGCTTTTTACCTAACAATTTTCAAGCTTACTACCTTAGTACTTGGTGAAAGCCTGTAAGATGTCATATGTTTCAGGCTGCTAAACATTATTCCCAAGACAAGTCTCGGAGCCCAATTCTAACATTTCAGCACCGAATCCAAAGCAAATCTAGGGCATCAATACTTGAAGCGTTCTAACCCGCCAGTCTAGTCCGAGTTAGGCATTACAAGATCGCAAACTGCATTTCGTAGCTCAGCTGGCGCGTTTGCTCTCAATTTGGGAATGATTCCATAGAGAGAGAAATCTCCTAGAGTCGAATTAAGAGCACATGCATCAGCTCGGCTTCCGAATGCAGTTTCTAAGTCCGGCCAATGTCAGACCCATTCCCGGTATAGAGCCAGATGAGAAGAAAAGTTTCGTTTGGTTACGCAAAAAATCTACATACATAGATGTACCTATCTAAATACCTGACTTACCTACTTCATAGTGATTCTTTCTCATCATAGGTTGTTACTGTACGAAACAAATGTAAATATAATAGAATAACGTTTATTTGGCTTTCAAAATAAGCACATAAACAATAGAAGTATTCCCCATAAGAACCCAGGCTTGGCTCTGGCTGTACGGTCCGCATCTATCTAAGCGTGCCACAAAGAGCGCTCGGCAGCTGTCTGAACAAAGCGATTGTGCTGGCCCACTGTGTGCCACTGTTGACGTTCCCATTCAGAAGTCGGCTCGGGATATATTTAACTTAATCCGAGAGGTCAGTCCCGGATTTAACTTAATTAAAATGGAGAGAAACAATCATCCTCGCCTTTATAACGAAAGTTGAGCGTTTTGTTCGTAAATCAGTGTTTTAGTTTTGTTACCCCGGATATAAAAGAGGGATGTACCTAAGTTTGACGTATGTATATCAGTATGTCTTTAGAGCAACGTAGCTCGCAAAAGAATCAATCGATTAGTGCCTACCCTACCTATTTAGGTTTTTTTGTTTGAAATGTTAATTGAGTTTTCTTGGCTACTTTTTTTTAGGGGTTCGTACCTCAAAAGGAAACAAGGAACCCTTATAGGATTCCTTTGTTGTCCGTCTGTCAACCCTATTTTCTCAGGAACGCGTGGAGGTATCGACTATTATTATTAACATCACACACTCTCCGTAACCGTAATCTAAATAAAACTTATAAGTCAACGCAATCAAAAATTACATCCGAATATTTTGAAATTTTCAAGGGGATCACATGCACTCTTCCCGAAGAACTAAAATCGAGAAATTTGGCAAGTAGCAATTTATAGCACAAGTAAAGGAAAAATCCGAAAACCGTAAATTTGTAGTTTATTCACTAAACAAAAATAGTCTCGCCATGGACCAAAACCTATAAGGTACCCTACTTCCCGTTGACCTAGAATCATGATATTTGACAAAAAACAAGGTCCTATAATTATAACCCTTGGTGCGCGAGTCTGACTCGCACTTGACGTTTTATTTTATTTAAAATCGGTTCAGCCGTTCAAATGTATGATGGTTCAAAGTCCAATTTTCGTCCGGGATTTTACATATTCTTGTAAATATGGCTTGTGTTGAAAATAAAATGTATTTGACCAATAAATGCTACGAGTTTATTACCTACGTCATTCGAGTGTACCAATTTTTCACTGTTTTTATTAAACAAGTTTCGAATTTCTATAGTTTCAGCTTTACTGAACAAAACAAACTGAAACCGTACAGATACCGTTTAATTTTGCGATCCAATGACCTTTCGGTATACAATAAATAATACATTTTGTACGTAGTACGAACGTACAGACAATAGGATATTGCTTTATTGGACGATATCCTATTTTGGATTGATTTGATGGAATTCTATTGAAACTGCGAATTGGTGCAGGAATTTAATAATCAGTAGAATTCAACTCCACATGAGTTGAATACTGATTATGAAATTCCTATTTATTTCATAGCAAGCGTTATTTTTTTAACCGTTACTTTTCACTGCGGGGTAAGGGTCTTCTCTTTTCATTCTTAATGAGTCTTGCGTAGAAAGCAGTTTATTCAGAAAAATAAATTACACTTATTCCTAACGATAAAATATTTCTCCGAATCTTGGAATTACTGGGATTTATTTAGACATCTTTTATAGCTGTTTTTCTCAGAACGACAAATTCGAAAAGGACCATTGACCTCTTTCAAGGACTTCACATGAACCCAATCTTCCTGACCTGACATAACCAGCAACACGACACGAAATTAGAACAGGAATTTCATTACGCATTCACTGAAGACATCTCGAGATCTTCAATATAAAAGTTTAATAATGTAGCATGTGATGATGTGAAGCTTCGCTTTACGGTGGATCTGCTTCACTCGTATGTTTTATTGGAGAAATTTAAGATTCAATACGGCGAATAATTGCGGAATTTTCATGTCCTGCGTTCTTGATTACCACAAACAGAAAATAAATACTATCATGATAGGCTTGAATCATTCTGAGTGAGTGAGTGAGGTTGTGTTGTTTGTGGTGATGTGCTGCACCCCTGCAGCGTACCCTGGTGAACTTGACACTAATACCAAGGCCGTCTGGTATAGGTACATTGACCATCATTAGTGTCCTTGTTGCTGCGTACCTAATTGCGATCGTTGCAGACGAATTCCGCAGCTTGTAATAGCTAAAGACATGAATTCTGAAATATTATACAGAACTCAAATAAACGAGATAAACGAGATTCTTCGGATTTTCTATTATTTTAGTAAGTAACATTTTGTACGCAATTTTATGGATGTTGCCTGAAAAAATTAAATGAATTTTCTGCACGTAGTGGATTTATTCTGTGCCTGTATCAGTCTCGGCATTCTCCGTACGTCGATAAATTGTATTGGGCTATAAATCGAGCTGGCAATACTACGGGGACACGGCCCACCGTCCACGAGCTAATGAAATCCGAAATTACTGAGATGAAGGTGAAAATGTTGCCGTGAAAAAGTAATTAAACACGGTAATGGTGTGGCTGTGGTCCGAATCTTTTATTGGGATAGCTAAAGGGCAAACATTTGTGAGACTGGCTTTCTTGTGGTCGTTATTACGGAAACTTAACTAAAGAAAACATGACGCAGGATTTTTTGTTTTCTTGTCACTTCTTTGGCTGGTGGAAAAAAAATGTAGTAAAGAGCATCAATGAACACTTCATTTCCTATTTATTATTTCTTATTCAAATTCTTGGAAAAGCGTTGTTTTCAAAATTAATGTTCTATTAGAGTGACAAGCTACCCAAAAAATGATTTAATGTACCACATATTTCAATTTTTAACTCAAAAAAAGCGAGTAGCTAGATGCTATGTGAAATTGTTTAGCTGGTTTTGATTTATTTCATCTCCTTCACCTACAATTATAAGAGTACGTCAAAATACAAAGATCCAAACCCAACGAAAGCCAAATCAAATCGTAATATCTGATAGCACCGTCATCAAAATTGAGTATCAAATAATCTGGGCTTGTCAGCCTCTGGATCGCCTGTTTAAACACTTGCCCAGAAAAAGCGATTCTCTACCAAGAGCTGAACAAACTCTCCGGGTTGTAATGAATTGCGCTCTAATATTGGTATGAAATATCAAGTTAGTTGCTCAGGATGCAAGAATTGGATGAAACCAAGTGTTTCATTATTTTCATAATAATTTTTGAAAATCATGAAATTCGCACACGACAAGCAAATTGACAAGAATCGTTATTCCGTGCTTGGTCAAGTCTAGGTACAGCAGACTGACGAGTTGAGTGAAAGTTCATGATTCAGGTTCACGCCTCTAAAGAGACCTTTGATTTTTGACAGCTGCGTGTTAGCCATCTCATCAGGTCCCGTTTATTTTGACAAAGCGAGCGCAGTGATGCCGCGGTTAGGCTCTTTATACCCCATAATCTGACCTCTTCTGTGAACGTGCAGTGTTTCACAGTCTCTTCTTCCTGGAACACCCAGCTGTCAATTGAATTTAGAATACATTTACCTATGCTCGTTAGTTTGTAACAAAAGCAGTAACCCTGTATATGTCCCTCACCGTGCCAAATGGGGTGTATCGTACAAATCGAGTTGCCGGCTGCAGACGCGTTGTGCCTCCGACAGACATCTGAGCGGAAATTTAGGTCGTAATGGATGCTGTGCTTACCAAATAGGTCGCCTCGCCTCAAGTGGCCTCCGCCACTCGAAATGATGCTTCGTGTTCTAGGAGTTTGGAGCTCTTTTCGTTTAATTCTTTGTGGAGATTATAAAAGGCTTATCTATTTGCAAATTTAGCAAAGTTAAAAAACTAATGTAAAGACTCAAACACCGTATAGTTTGGGTCTTCGTGATTTGGAGTGAACTTTTAGCTCTGCTTCAATGTTTGTATTCAAAACAAGGCATGATCCTTAACCTAGGATTGTAGCCAATAATTAATTACTATTCAATTCATTGTTACTATCAAATTATTAATTTTAAGCCGCCGATTATCTGTCGAGATAGACAATTTTTTAAACTAAAAATCTTAACTACTTGGCCAATATAGCTTTTTCTTATTATTTATTTATTATTATAATTGAATAGGTATTCAAACGCAGAGAAACATTAAATTTTGAGAAACGGCAATTGATTCATCTGGCATTGGTGACGTCATAGTGAATCTATTTCACCTAACTCTACATCATCCTCTATGTCCTTATCTCGGAAGTAGGTCGCTATCAGGCTCGTATCGTGTCGGCGTTGTAAAAAAAGTTCAATGGATTGCTTTGGACAGGTTTGAGCCAATTTGCAGACTCTGGGAGGGAATTCTTGTGCTAGATTTACCTACATACTTGACACGACATCCACTTTGACAGTGCAATCAGTAATACGATTTCTCAGAATCAGGAATGAGTTTTCGAAATACGAAAAGATCATGAAGGACTGATAAAGTGGTATTTCGACTATTATCAAAGGCAACGTAACGTTTTTAAAGTAACATTATGAAACGTAGGTATGTATTAGACATAATAAATACATATTTTGTTGCATTTTATAGTCAACCAAAAAAATATGTTCCATTCCCGACTAAGGTTCCTTTCTATCTTTCTTACTTTCTCCAAAATATCATAACTTCGTAATTAGTTCTATAATAACCATCACCAAAACGATTAGCTTATTAATTGAACTGAATTATCAGATAAACATATCTCTTATAAGTAGTAGCTACTTAAACTAGCCGTCTTCTCATTTGTATTCATAGAGCGTCTTTATTGCTTTACGTCACTTTATTGCTGCACTCATGTCAAAAGCCACGCACGACCAGTTCCGTTCCTTTCTGAGATACGGTGAAGCATTCTGGGGGTTCGTTTCGAAATTAAAGAACTTTCCTTAACTCTCTACTCTGAGACCCGAACTTATCGAATGATGAAGTAGAAATTCATATAAAATAAGCATTTAGTTGTGGACCACAGTGTGCAATTCAATTTATAATTTTTTTTCAATTCCATTTTTTATTCATACTAAAGATTCACAGGGAACACTTAGTCAAGTCAAATAGATTCAATACATATTAAAACAGAAAGCAAAACTCAAAATAGATCTACAGATAAAATACAATAACGTAACAAGCTTCGAGGCTGCAGTAGCATTGTCTAAATGAAAAATAAAAATGCCCATTTCAAATATCAAGGGTCTTTTTTATGAGAGTATATTTAACGCATTCACTGCCCAACGCAGTCGGCATCTCCATGTGCGGCGTTAGAACCGAAAGTGTTAGTGTGGTATAACTGAATCTCAAATACTCAATTATTTATTGGTTTCACATGGTTTTCGCTGTGGGTTGGTAACAATTACACATTATTTTTTTGACAATAGAGACATATGTAATATGACAGGTCAGGAATATTATAATCTTATCCTAAACAGATAAACTCTAGAAAATCAAACTATACAAAAATCACAGTAAAAATAATACAGCTAAATAATATTATTCCTATATAAAATATACACAAAAACACATTGAATTACCATTATAGGTACATATAACAGCAACTATGTTATGTACCTTGTTCGTTTTATTAAGTGTCAGAGGTTCTAAACTAAAGTATGTAATGTTTATCAAGGTAACCAGGACCCAAGTTCAATTAAGCCTTTCGATATTAAATGCAAAACGAGCTTATTCGAACCCGTAGTAATATCCCGTTGCAGCCAAGCGCAGCCTGTGAGTGTATAATTAATGGACCCAAATCTGCATATTATCACACGCGCAATTGCACCGCTTAATATGCGACCTGTTTGTATGCATCAAAGAACAGCAATAAAGCTGTAGGCGAATATCGGGAGACTCGAAGTGGTATTAATAAACTTGCGTAAGCCTATTTAGGGATTACATTTTTGCTATACAAACACAACGAGCTATTGAAAGAGCTATGCTCGGAGTTTCTCTGAAGGATAGGATTCCTAACGAATACATCCGACAGAGAACCAAAGTTATCGACATAGCTCAACGAATTAGCAAGCTGAAGTTGCAGTGGGCCGGCCATATCTCGCAAAGAACCGACAACCGCTGGGGTAAACGTGTTCTTGAGTGGAGATCACGACTCGGCAAACGTAGTGTAGGACGCCCTCCGGCCAGGTGTGATGACGATCTGCGAAAGACTGTAGGCAGATGCTGGATGCGGCAAGCTGAAGCCAGGGCGCTATGGCGCTCATTAGGGGAGGCCTATGTCCAGCTGTGGACTAATATAGGCTGATGATGATGATGAAACACACGAACGAAGTGAGGTGGTCGCAGATCAGGGGTGCAACGCGACCGCATAGTACATAAAATGTGGATTCAAATATGGGTCTTAACTCGATACATTTATATGCATTTCATATTGACGGCATCAGATGACCGACATCTCACGTTAGAAGCTTGTGGGAAGCCATTTTGTCACTAAAATGTGTCCAAAGAAAACGAGTTCAGGCCAATAAATTAATCCACATTTATATGCTGTGCGGTAGCGGCGTTGCATTAATTTGCGAGACGCGGCTTTAAGTGACACAATTGGACATTTGAAATGTGCCGTTTTTCCTGCAGTGCAGTGAATTTTCACATTTTTAACACAGAACAAAATCAAATCAGAAGAACAAAATGAAATAAAAGCAGAATAAATAAATGGATACGAAATAAACCTAAAAAGATCATTAGGGTGCATATAGCTTATATTATAATGTAGGTACGTACGTACAAGCTCATTATAAGATAACTCTGAAAGTATAAAAGCACTCGTAAGCATCAGAACGATTTCCGAAGTTATCGAATAAGACGTAGCAAAGAACTGCTGATATGGCACTATCGCCAGACAAACTGTTGAGTGTCAGTGACGTTTCCAAACGAAGGCAATGTTTTACTTGACATCTTGACTCATTTTGTCTGACTCAGCTTTCAAAGACAATAAATAATAAATATTTTAATAATAAATATTTCTTTTCCAAGGTTGCTTGGTCTTTTGAATACGATTTATCTGGAAAAATTATTTAAAGTAGCAGTAGAGATGATAGTGCCCACTGAATATTTATTAAATTTTATGTCTGTGAATGTTTCAATAATAAATGTTAGGCAAGGTAACAATCTCAGTACAATAATTCCACATTTTGATAACATTGGAATAAACTCACCCAAATTAGACACGGCCATATTTCTTTGTGTATTGAGTTCTGCGAAAATATTTAGGGACAAATATTCTTGCGGTTTCCCTTGAAGTTCTTCAAGCAGAAAAATCATTTAAGGTTCGGGGAAGTTTTCTTCAAAAAACATTTTCCACGTCATTGGCCGCTTCACGGCTCTCCGGGTGAAACTGAGCCTGCACACCCACATGTGTGTAACAGCCTTCTTTCCTACTTTGTCAAAGTCTACACTTTGTTTCCGGATGATTTACTAATAAACTATCGCGGCTTGGCGATTCATTGTTTCCGAATGATTTACTAATAAACTATCGCGGCTTGGCGATTCATTGTTTACTTTTTGTTGTTAATCGTTTGAATTGAGCAAAATCTGTTTCCTAAAATGTGTGGTACGAGTAAATAGTTTTTGAATTATTGGAGAGTATGAGAATCGTCGGTGTATTCCTCTTTGGTAATATTGGCGCTGTCGTGCAGTTCCCTTTTTTCTCTTTTCCACCATATTTTAAACGTTTCCTGAAATCCTTACAAGTATTTCCGATGTTCACATCATCTTCCAACAGAATAAATAGCGAGCAATAAACGTAGCAGTAAATAACCATTTGCGGGATTGCCTCAAGGTTCAGGATGGTCCCTAGTCCGCTGGCCGGGCGCCTTCAATATATATTCGTTAGCGAAGTCAAGTGTCTGGCTCTCTAATTTATTGCAACTCGCTAATGCGAAATTTTAAGAGTTAAAACGGAGCAAATGACCTACCTCGTAAGCTGCCAAAATATCCCTATTTGTATTGGAAAACCTTGAAGGGAAAAACAATTTTTGGAATGTTTTCATGGCGTTTCATTTTTCACGCAATAGATTTGTAACTAATGTTTGAATATTGCATACTAATCTACAATACGACAACCGCAAATTACCATGTTTTACGAGCACCCGATTCCTGCAAATAATTTCTTATTCTATTCATTTCCATTCCAGTTGCAGCTGCTATTTGCATGGCCATTACAAATTGAAAGGAGGGTTAGATTGTATTATACTAGATCTAACGCGGTTCTGTTATTGCTAGGAATCCCGCATAGCTTTTAAATTGGATAGCGATGGTCCTGGGAGAGTTCAATTCATAAATAAATATGGCGGCAGGCCGCCATCTTGGCAAGCTCGGAAAGGTGCGTGCGCGGCATGGATAACTAGCCTAACGTCGTTCACCTTAGCGATTGTCAATGAATGGGATGCAATTTGATGCATTTGAAACCGCTTATTTTGATAGCGGCTAGCAATTTTCTACAATTGTGTGTAAAATAAGACACGAGTCTACTTACCTAAGGTTTGCTTGAATTGAATCACGTTACGTGATTTGCTTGCCCAAGGCAAATGTGCAAAGAATTGGACATTATTATTTTGTTGTTGTTAAATCACTAGATAATCTTAAGATAAGTTATCAGTCGATTCTCCTTTGATAGAAATATTTTCAATTCATAAAAAAGGTTAAGTACTTATTAAATTTCGTGACAGAAACTAAACTTCTCTATCAGGCACCTAACCTGCAGCTACGAAGCGACAAATTAAATGAATTCCTTGTAAGCGATAGCGCAGTAATAGGGTTAGTATCTAGCGGCTGCAATATTGCCAGCTGGTCGACTAGCCGGCTGATTCGATTGCAAGGTGCGCTTTGTCAGAAGATGCTGTTTGTATTTGAAGTTTATACGTGCTGGTGCTGGTGTCGTTGTGTTGGTTCGTTTCAACTTTAGATCTGTGTCATTGTCAAGAGTAAAATAGGAAGGTGCTCAAACCAATAAGGTTACTTTTCTAGGTACCTTACCTACGTCATTGACTGCGCAGTTTAGCAAAAAACTAGAGTTGTTGCTAAACTTTCGTTACATGGTTTAATCCCCAAACGTCACATCCATACAGAAAATTAACACACATACCTACACGCAGACTGTTGTGGTGATCAGCAGCAAGAAACTACAAAGTTTCTTGCTGAAGGGCTGTTTTAATTCGCATCACAATGTCAGATCTTCTAGTAAGAACCTGAAATGGTTAAATTTCTTTTGCAATATCTTCACTGGTCGGCGGCCTCACAGCCTGGTATTTTAGAAAAATAATCTAACCTTCGATTTAAAAAGTTATTCTAGATTGCGTTGTAGGATACACAGTTTGTATTATATTCGTACCAGGCTTTGCCCGCGGGAAATCAACGCTATGACGCCGCGGCCCAATCGCGCGAGTCAACTGGTCTTTCCTTCGTCTTAAAAATGAAATAAGTACTGTAAAAAATTTGGAAATATTATTTTTATAAACGCAGTAGGACTATTCCGAGGGGGTTATATTAATTTTTTCGTTTGTATTCAGGTTCATATTTATTCGTAAAATTATTGACTCTTTTATTCGAGCGTGCGCATCTGGAAAAGGGGAAATATAAAGTCATTAATACCGGGATAAGTATACAGGGTGACCCACGACCATGGGACATGGAGGGCAAGTACCAGAAATATGAAAGACTAGCTGACCCGCCGCGATTTCATTCGCGTGGACTTTAGTAGTAGGTAGTACTAATGTACATCCGAGGTAATAACCCGAGTACCACGCGTTTGAAGCCGCTGATAGAAGTTTAGGTAGGAACATAATAATAACCCAAGAATGTGAATTTCTAAAAAAAACTGTTCTTAGTAGGTGCTTACGTCCTAAACTAAATTTTCATGCAAAATTTCAGCCTCGTAGCTTTTTTAGATATTTAAGCCTTTTCTAGATTTTCTTGATAAGTCAGTGAGTGGCCTAACTATGACTCCACACCATTAACCATTAGGGTGCAAATTTCGAAAAACCCTGAAATACGTGTCTATTTATATTGAGTCATGTTCCTATGCTACAAAGTTCTGAAGTTATTATAAAAATGACCTTTGACCCCCTTAAAATACCCATTTCCAAAAATCCGTTTTAGCGGGTGCCTACATCTTAAAAGAAACTTCCATATAAAATTTCTACTTCGTAGCTCTTCTAGTTCCTGAGATTTCGTGATATGTCAGTGAGTCGCCTGACTTTGACTGCTCACACTGACCTTGGGTGTGAAGGGCCAACAGTTGCGGTTCTAAAGTATGAGAATAAAGAATAAAAATGACCTTTGACCCCCTTAGAATACGAATTTCCAAAAATCCGTTCTTAGCGTGCCTACGTCCTGAAAGGAACCTCCATGCAAAATTTCAGCCTTGTAGCTCTTGTTCTTTCAGAAATCTCTTGATGCGCCAATTTTCTCTTCTCTTTTATTTATACTTATACTTAGATAAGAAGTATTACTAAAAATAAACATTCCTTTTTTTTAAATAAACATAACTGCATTCATAGAATTTACCAAGTACATTATAGGCAAAGCAACCTCTTGAAATATTAACTGGTTTTATTCTCCAAAGCGTCTTGGTAAACTTATCCAGACAATTTAACGACGGAAAACTTCGGGCATAACAATCGATAAAAAATGCAAGACGCATATTGGGTCTAATTTAAAATGTCAAAGTTGCAGACGCGCTCTAGCCCGTCGTTTGTGGAGTTTGGTCCCCTTGCTTACTTTACATTCTACAGGCGTATTTGGTACCTACTTGTACGTGAGGTTAGTGATGTCTCTAACACTCTTCATCATCATCATCATCATCAGAGGCCTTTTTAATCTATAAAAGATGATGTAAACAGCATCCGTTTATGAGGTTCGGCATTAACGCAAATAGCTAGTAAGACCGATACGAGAGCGGCAACGACGGCCACACAGTTGTCAGACGAAATTACTACCAGGTGAAGATGGAACAGTTATTCTCTTAGGTACTTGGTGAAATGTGAAAAAAAGTTTATTATACTAATTTCAAACTGTTTATAAGTACTTAAAAAGCAAGGTAAAATCCGTCCAAAATAAAATGAAAATCCCCAAGAAAAGGTTGTAATGTCACGGATTCATTGTTATTAATTTAAATTAATGTTTTGGAATGAACTTAATTAAAATATTTTCTTCTTAAAGTCAAGACATAAAATACTACCTAAGCTAAGGCACCCCAGGCGGGTCATAAATTTGAGCTTTTCTTAATCCTATTAACGTTCTGCTTGCTTGAATTAATCTTAAAATGCTAATACTGGTTGTAAATGAACCGCTGTTTTGCTTTGGTAAAATGCATCTTACACGCGATTCGCACAACCAAATCGCTCGACCCGTTTCAGACATTTCTTTTCATCTTTTACGGAGATTTTATACTACTAACATTTAAATTTTTGAGAGGAAGTGTGAACGGTCAAAATATAAAAATCCCAGAGAATCATAAACTGCACATCCCTAGGTCCCTAGAAAATCCCTCATAAGCTCAAAAGTATGCAGTCTCATTTTCTCATCGTGACACTTTATACCCCCTCCCCTCATCTCTAGGGCGCTAGTTTGCGAAACAAAATAAAGTTTATATTGCATTTTGAACACGTTTGTGCAGCTGAAGGCTCTCGGACTCGACGATTGTAAATGTTCATACTTTGCAACCAACTTTGAAACGTATGGTACGTTACACAGGGTGATTACTGTGATTATGTGACGATTACTTTGGTTGAAAGTTGGTTGATTTCTGTTAGACGTACCCGTAGTGAGCATGTGGGCAAAATGGCTGTCTGTCTCTGTCACTGAAAAGGAATAATTTTTGGTGGGCCTCGGTAGCGAAAGTGCAGTTTTTTTACCTTTTATTGAAAAATCGAACGATTGCCACGTGGATGGTCTAGGCGAATATGGCGGGATGAGCTTGACTTATTAACGCATTCACTGCCCAGCCTCTGTGGGTCGCACCGCCGCGCGCCGCTACAGGGGAGTAGAGGAAATCATGTGCGTCTTGGGCCATAAAAGTGTTAGTATATTGCATTCACTGCGCCGCCCCTACACGGGGCTTAGATCATCTGCGTCTTGGGCCATGGATTGCCCTCCAAAGGATTGAGATGTATAAAAGGAGGGGAGGGAGGCCTTTGCCCTGCACACCTTTGACACTGCTAGTTGATATAATAATAATAATGATGAAAAAACCGAGCTCGACGAACCAAACGTTATTTTGAAAACTGCCCATAATCCGCTCCCGCTGCCTACTGATAACACACAGTAAATAAATGTTTGGGTATTGGCAACTGTAAACAGCCTCCTACCTACTTCCCGTGGCTGTCGACGTGGGACGATAGAATTCATGTAGGCGTACACAAACACTAACTAATTGTAATTTATTTGTGTGCTAGAATCTAGTCATCCTATTAGACTTTCTAATTTAAAAATAACAATTCCTATATATCTTGGTTCTCAAACCATTTTCAACATTATTAAAATCGTATAAAATACGTTTATATCTAAAGTTGCCAAACACCTATGTCGTGGGGTCCCTTGGGTGACGCCTCCAGGTCTTTAACCCTCTAATGAGTTCTGTGAAACTTTGGGAAAAAATGTTCAGTGTGGCGCTTTGGGCCCTGTGTTGGAACTTACAAAATGAAAGCTTTGCTTGGGTCTTTTACATTTTTAGATTATAAATGTAAACTGAATTCTCAATTAAAATGAAGAATACTTGAATATAAAAACTTTGGAGTTTTTAAAAGTAGCCTTGCTTACATGCTCTATAAAATGTAGATTCTTCGGTACATCAACAATGTAATTGTAACTTAAGATGTTACTTACGTAAATCTGGTTAGTTTTACTATCTTTTTAACGTTTCGGAAGAAAAGTACGTCGAACTACCAGACGCACACATAAAAAGATTTATTCCTTTATTCTTCCGAACCTCACAAATTAGAACAACAGCGTTACGACCGCGAACTCAAACAGTTCTAGAATTTATAGCTACAATAACGGTTCGTCGTCACACGAATGTGCCGGAACAATTTCATAAGGCCGCCCTTACGGTTATACGACTGAAATTACACTGGAAACAGGCTTCTATCCACTTAGCTTATAACAACATAATTTCATAATAGGCTGACTCGGACGCCATTTTGAAGTGTAGGTTGTTTATGTATGGCATAAATAAGTGTCAGTCATACCATGTATGACACACATGTTTTGAGCTACTAATAAAGGTTTTCTCACATCCGGAGCGGGAGACGTGAAAAAATATTATCTATTTATTATTATTTATTTATTTATTCAAGACCCTTTGGTTGTCTTACCACGATTCACCTTTCCACTTTGGCGGTAACCGGGCGAAAATTATCATCCACAACCCGATTTCACCCACTTCTGAGTAGACGCCTCCAAACTTTTCTCTCTCTCTCTCTCTCTCTCCGCCTCGTGAAACAACTAGAAGAGAATCGACATCCTTGCTCGTAGTGGAATAGGTACTTACTACCTGATTTCAGTGTGCCTACCCTGCATGCCTATAAAAGTAAATCTCTAACTTAATCGGCCAGGTCGTCGAACACTTAATGAAGTGGGGTCCTGCTTTATGCCTGACTCCGAGCAAGCGACTCTGGCCCCAACGACCCATTGACCACGGAAGGGTTAACTGTGAACCTTATGGGAAAATCTTTAATGGTGGTTTTTCAGTGTAGTTTTAAATTGTAGTCAGTATTAATATGAGTTACGCTGAGTTTATGGTTGTTATTGTAGAGCAAATGAATAATTTTGCATAGAATGCTTATATTTCATCATTTTGTATTGTGCCCTTTGACATTGATGAATATATAGAGAAACTTTATAATCTTTTGTTGAATTACGTAATGCAGTCATATTTTACAGAAAACATCGCGGTATAATGTTTTGAATAGATTTTCCTCTCATATTTGAACAATAATAACCTACAATAAGACATTTAAAAATGATGCTCGGTGGATCGTTCAGCATTATTTATTTAGTATTATTAATATTTCAAGACAATCACTGGTCAACAATGCAGCCAGCGTCTTGGGGACGCTTTCGACTGGTGTTGATATGGATCAGTTGACCTATCTATAGACTGTTTGCAACAGTCGGCAGTTAGCTTAATTGTTTCAATTGTAAATACTAGTATAATTTTCTTTGTGAATAAATTTATATCACTGGTAGGTACATCATATTGCATAGCAGTTGCAAAGGACTTTTAAACTAGTAATTGTTACCTAAACTAGTAGTTATTTAGATATTATTTCCAACCACAAGTACCATGGCTCTAAGCTCAGTTTAATTAACGGATTAACGCTTTGTAACGTTAACCGCCGTACTCGTGATTAAAGAACGTAACTGGCACGTAAACGTAGTCGTTACGTCACTCCGAACCCGGCTTACAGGGTGACTTGTCGATGCTGTTTTCATACAATAAATGTTTGGCCCGGTAGACTTAATGCACCTGGAGTAAATCACCTGGGTGCATTAAGTGCTACGCAGGGTAGACTTTGTGCACCTGGGTGCATTAAGTGCTACGCAGGGTAGACTTTGTGCACCTGGGTGCATTAAGTGCTACGCAGGGTAGACTTTCTGCACCTGGGTGCAATAAGTGCTACGCAGGGTAGACTTTGTGCACCTGGGTGCATTAAGTGCTACGCAGGGTAGACTTTGTGCACCTGGGTGCATTAAGTGCTACGCAGGGTAGACTTTCTGCACCTGGGTGCAATAAGTGCTACGCAGGGTAGACTTTGTGCACCTGGGTGAACTAAGCACAGCTTTCAATATAGCACCGGTAGACTTAATGCACCTGGGTGTATTTTTTTGGGCTTGTCGGCACAAATAAATTGAGCATGCCTACTATGCTTTGGGAATTGTCCTTGGTATTTTACTTTAGCCTTAGGGTTCGCTTTCAGATATTTTGTCGAATTTCTTAATTGATTTTTAAGTGAAAACTTGATGCCCTTTTAGTGGTTTGGTGCCCTTTGTGAAAGAAACTGGCTTGGCATTCGTCACGCTCAGGTCGGTTGTGCTAAATATGGTATAGTCTGCTCTAGTTGAAAACTTAGAAGATAAAGTTTTAACTCCATTAATGTATACACCCTTTTCTTTCACGATTTTGTGCTGCATCCTTATTAAATTATACATTAAATAAGTTTGTATGTAAAGCGCGTCGATGGACGAAGCTGTTTTTTTTTTTTTTTTTTTTTTTTTTATTAGTAGGTTCACAAAACTGTTAATCGCGCATTACCGTACTTGACGTAGTTTGAGCCTGATCGTGTAGCTGCGTAGTTTTTTGAGCTACGTAATGCGTATTCCATTAGCATAAACTTAATAGGTTCTAGGTACCTCTGGAATCGATAGACGTAAATGTTTGCTTGCGATTTTATGAGCTTTTGCTTCGTTTTATTGATGACAGCGTTTTGCAGGTTTAGCGTTTTCATTTTACATACACACATATTGGTCAATGACAATGACTGGAATGGTAATCTTTCCTTCCGTCGTCGGTCTCTCGTCATAGCTAAGCCACGGCTGCCAGTCTTATCGGAGACAAGCCAGACACGTAGAACATCTTAAAGTGCACAAGTGTCTGTGCAAACACAGATGCACTCTCTATTCCTCAGTAAATGTCTTTAGATCTAGAGTCTTTAATTACTTTCTTTCCCAGGAATAATTCGGTACGCTATATATTTTATTATTTATGTATATACACTTATGTATTTATTTGAGTAGTATATTTTACTATATTTATGTGTGTATTTATTTATGTTAATGTTACGATTTATTAATTGTATTTTTCTTTATTCTATTCTCTAGCACTACCTACTAAATTGTTGTCCACAATACCCAAAGGTTAGCAGGTAGAGAATGCTATCTAGCATTATGTTCGCCTATGTACAACTTTTGTGCAATAAAGTAGGTATATTCTATTCTATTCTATTCTATTCCCTCACTCTCATAATCCAATGGGATGACAGACCGACACGACCGGGGAGAGGTCAGGCGCAGAACCAGCGGTTTAACGTGCTTTTCGAGGCACGGGGGTGTAACACTGCCAACTTCCTGACTCCGGGCTGCTGTGAATTTTTTTGCTAGAAAAATCCCAATAACAACTATTGGATCGACCCGGGATTCGAACCCAGGACCTCAAAACAAGCTGACCGCTAGACCAATGAGGCAGTGCTAAGGATATATTAATCCAATAAGCTATGATATGGTTTGTCTCCGTCATCGGCTTCAATCTTCTATCCTTATTTTAGTGAAACATAAATCCACTACCGAACCGTTTTAGTCGGTAGGTAAATTATACCTAGGATTCGCCTCCTTCTAATTGGCTTTTTCAGTAGACTTAGGTTCACATTAGTCTAGTGCTGCAAGAAAGTGGTAAAGAAAGTACCTATACGGTAAGTAACTACAGTAAAATTATATACATAGCTTTGACTCTGTAATATGTTGACTCGATCAAAGATTTAAATCATTAGATACGCCCTGACACCAAAAACTGTGGCATTGTCTTTGAATGCGTGCGTTAAAATGCTGACGTACGCACACGATGATCAGTTAAAAATAGAGTTTTTGCCAATAAACCTAACTGTTACGAGTATTATCACCATTTATTTTGCAATTTTGCACGAAATGCAATTTTTCACGAACTTTAGAGAAAATACAAACAATACACTGATTCCAAATGAGCGAGCTATCTCATTTCGCTTGGCAACAACACGGTGCGGTCTCACTGCGGAAAGGGCCTATCTAACGATTTATATTTTTTGGACTCGATGTGATCAGAATCACTCAAAGCCTTTAAAGTGTTTATTCAAGGAAATTCTGAGTAGCTGGCTGATATGAACTGCCACATCCCCTTTTATCCAGGCACTTGCCACTTCTTGCTAGCCACAGTACCTCCTTTCCACTTGCCTAGCTACTTGCCCAATGTAAACGACCTACCAAGCAATTTTCCCTTTTCAAACTTAGGTTTACTTTTCATTAGCTGAATGTAGCAGCTGAACTCTGAAGAACTATTGTAGTAGAAGTCGCCATTTTGCATTTTAAATCGTTCGATCAATAGCTAATTTTATAGTCTTATTGCAGTATCGATCGATCTTCGTATGAAACGCTTTACGGCGGTATATATAATTGATGGTTATAGGATTTTTATCTGTGTCAGTGACCAAAGCGAAAAGTCAATGGCGGGTTTTATATATATGCAACGAATTCTATTGCTTTTTGTATTTATACGATCAAATGCAGTCAAACTCCAAATAGATAGATGGAGTATTTTGACGCTTTGAGTGATAGGATTCAAAACCTTCCACTCCAACTAAAACGACTTGAACATGCGCTGAGTTTACTCGAACAATAGTATTCCACTCATTCGGTATACAGAGAATAGTAACGAATTCAAGTACCTCCACCTTCTTCCAAATAACCATTCTTTTAAAAAGATAACTTTTCCTGTTAAGTTTGGCCATAGTCGTGTAAATAAAATGCTAACCAAAAACTACTCCAAGCTAGAAAGACAAACTACTCCATGCATCCATTTTAATCCCTACGTAGGTATTGAAACTGTTGTTGAATGATCGTTTTAATCCTTTACATACTATAGTGAAACAAATAAGTTAACAATGAATGCGGAAGCTTTCCGTGAATAATCTAACCACAATCACTGTCTCGTTACGTAGGGGTAGAATATTGCGTGCATAAATGCTAGGGCTGACGAATGAATTTAAGGCTCTACCTCCCCGAACACTAGCGCCGCCACATATTTTATCTTATTATTACGTCGAAGAAAGGAAATTCCAAAAATTACGTTGGGCAATTTGTGATACCTATCATAAGCATTTTTTAACGCCTCTGTAATAGTTTTATTTTGTATAGTTTTAACAGAGATTCGAAAATAGGATTTGGTGGCCACCAAGGGCAACATCGTATCTCTGCCTACTAATAAAATAACTAATAACTAATAAAATAATCTATACTTCTATATTATAAAGAGGAAAGATTTGATTGTTTGTTTGTATTGAATAGGCTCCAAAACTACTGGACCGATTTGAAAAATTTCACCGTTAGGAAGCTTACTTTTCAGGGAGTGACATAGGCTATATTTTATCCCGGAATTCCCACGGGAACGGGAACTACGCGGGTGAAACCGCGAGGCGATCGTCTAGTAGAATATAATTTTATGTTTTTACATAAACTGTAAAATAGTAATATCCCTGCAATAAAATTTATATGGGTCCACCCCGGGATAATTCTCTATAAAAAACCAAAATAATCTTCAAATACCCACACTTGTCGGAGAAATCTGTGAACATACATAATATATACAGCCGAACACAGGCCTCCTCCTGTTTTCAAATTCGGTTAAAAACAGACGATACGACTCACTGTTGACATGAACCTACGATGAACAACATACATCTCTACCAAGCTAAAGCCCACACCTTCAAACTTTCCAGCAAGTTCGATACCTTATCCAGTAGAAAAATGTACCTTATAATATAGTGCAAGTAGTCTCAATTTGTAGGAACCTTTCACCTCCAGAGCTATGCGATAAACCCTTAAGCCCTGGCGGCCCTAAGCGGAATCGATGGCGGCGGGCGACGACCGCGCGGCCCCGGCCCGCGGCGCGGTGGCACAGTACACGGCAACAGAAGTAAAGCTACAATATTCACGAAAATTTTATTGTTGCACCAAACTTGACCAAACCTCTCTGTCGGAAGACCAGCGATTTTTGTAAACACAAACAATTCACAAAAAAAAGGTTCTCGACTATTTTCTAAAATCGTTAGTAATACAGTTATTTGCTAGAATGCACTTTGCTCTGACACCTTCTCTCCGATCTGTCTAGTCTAGATCTATAAAAAAAAAATTTACTTAAAAATTTGAAATCAATATGGTGTTTTTATTTTAATTTGTATCTAGATGCACGATAGAGCGTCAGCCAAGTTCAAATAAAAATGTCATAAAACTTTTACTTTGCGATTGACTTTTATGATAAAAGTCAATCGCAAAGACAAGACACTCATAAATTATGTTTTCTTCCTTCATAACTGTGGTGGAGATTTATCAGACCACTGTCAAAAAGCACTAACTACCCTATCAAAAAAACCTTCATTTATTCATAAGAGCTCCAAATACACAAACTTCATCGTAACAAGTGCCTTTCATAACAAGGGTTGTAAAACCATTATTTGTAGTGTATTGTGTTTTCCTATATTTCGTCACAGTTGCATGAATAACTAAGTGACTTGGTCCCGTTTTACTTTTAGTGTTAATAACCATGATAATTTCAAAAGTTTCAAGTAGGTACTCTTAGTTTCGTTACTGTATTCACGATATCTTGCGTTCCCTGCAGCGCTACCGATTGTATCGCGCGGTCGATCGCTACGCTACCTCAGTGTATGAATGAATTACTGTTGTGCGCTAAATGACCGGTTGCGGCCAGCTGGCTGGACTACGGGTATCTAGAGGGTGCTCCGTTACTGTCGTGGTTATTGCCCTTTGCATCGATAAGGACTGGTTTCTACCGAGGCAGACTGGACTATAGATATGTAATCAATTTGATAAATAGGCCTACAAAGATCCGCAATACGGAAGTAAAGCTACATGTTTCACGATTTTTCTAAAATCGTGTTGGTATCTGCTAGAATGCACTTTGCTCTGAGGCCTGATGATGCCTGATTTTAGGCCGTATGTACTTTAGCTATTTACAGCCTGATTCAAGCTGAGATACTAAAAAACTGGTGCCTTAACCGGGTCCATGTTTGTAAATATAAAACTTTTTTGTACATGGTTGCAATAAAGAATTTGATTTGATTTTACCCAGTTATCTCTCGTAATGGAAAATCCATATGTATGGTGATTTTATATCAGTATGTTTCAGATGCGCGATAAAGCGTCAGCCAAGTTCAGATAAAAATGTAAAACTTAATCGCAAAGGCGATCCAGTGAAATACAGATATTGTCGAATTAGTTACGAATTAGTAGGAGCAAAAGGTGTGGTCGTAAGATAATGCAGCTTTGCTTCGTTACGGCTGAAGTCAAGTTTGTTTTCCCTTCTTTTTGTGAACCCTTTAAATGAGTTATATAGATAAGCGGCACCCAATAAATTTCTAAGTACACAAAATCACATTATTAGCATACTACTCTTGAATAAACTTCAGAAGTATCATTAAAGATCATTCAGAAAGCAATAAAAGTACCATTGCAAGTCCTCTTTGATAAAATATGCCTTATCTGCTTCGAATACAAAGTTGTCGTCGTACAAATGTGGGGGTGCAGCCATTTTCCATGGCAATTTCCTTTGGAGGGGAAACGGGGTAGATTGAGGATATCCCATCATTTCTAATGGCTATTTATGTTGGTTCTATGACGTTTAGTCGAAAAAAAATAACTAACACGTAATGGGCGAATTTCGTACGATATAATTTACATTTGATTTGATAGAAAACACCTAATCTCACATCAACTTATTTCATAACAACTAATATACACTCATAATTTTTCTTGACATCATTTTAATATTATCATCTAACACTTATCACACTAATCACACCAATATTATAAATGCGAAAGTTTGGATGGATGTATGGATGGATAGATGGATGGATGTTTGTGACTTCTTCACGCCAAAACAACTGAATGGATCGGGCTGAAATTTTGCATACAGATAATTCTAGGCCTGGAATAAAACATTGGCTACTTTTTATCCCATAAATCAGTTCCCATGGGATAGAAATCACCTTTAACCGTTTCCATAGAAGTAACCCGTGCGAAGCGGCGGGCAGCAGCTAGTAACAAATAATTCAAAATTCATAATATTCAGAAAGTATTAACACATTTCATATATTCAATATATATCATCGAATTTCAAAATACATAATATTAGATAATCTCTCGAATTTTACTATTGTATTTGACCCCAATCATCAATATACTTGTAATACTAGTGTAATTTTCTTTGTGAATAAAGGCTTCTGACATGTCCTAAAAACAAATATATTTATACTTGTTAGTTACTCTGTCTTGCCTACCAAAAAAAAGGCTTTGTACACACAGCGTGTATAAAAAAATCTATAATCTAAACATCCTAGATTCATAAGAAATTTTGTAGTGTTATCTAAGACTTCGCAAAATATTTTTTTTTCCTTGGATATAAAGAATGATCACTAGGTGGTCCCAAAAAAATGTATTCCCGAAAGATTACTATTCATACAGTAAATATATTCCAAAAACTTTCAGTCGATTTTTAGTTTTTGTATAAACATCAAATTATGTATATTTCTTTTCTATAGTCCGTTAGAAAATTTATATATTGAATAAAAGGAAACTAACTATTCTGTTGCGTTACTATCCGGGCAAAGCAAGTGAGTTATTACTTTAGTTCGTAACAGCAATGAAGTACAATTAAAGTACTACCAACGCAACGTTTAATATCTCGCTTTTTCCATCATCTTTGAGCATAGTCAAATGAAAAAAAGGCTTTTTATAAATGAAACGTTACAAAGACTGCTTCATTATTACGGAGTGGCGACATAGGAAAAAAAAACTAGATAGAGATAGGATGAATTGTAGATATTATTATGACAGGATGCCTACAAAAGAAAGACGCCCAGATGTTACGTATATAATTTTTTGTAGTTTTGTGACTTATGTTCAGAAAATAAGCAAAACGATAAAAACTTTATACAGTTCTTGTTGCGCATATGACGGCAGGAATCTAACCCGTTTTCTACTTCTCAGACGGATCTTCGCCCAATGCACCACAAAGGCCTTCAAATTACCAAACACAGAGCTAAGGATACAACATACAAATATTCTACGGAACCTGTTACTTATAGAGAAGGGATAAGTCGCTCAAGTGTCGCTCACGACGTAAAAGTGTTTCGTAAATTCAAACATCTGTCCTGCGATGATCGAACCCGCAATCTTACGCGTCTCGAGCAGACCTACATAAAATATCCTGGCATACTGCACAAACATCCAATTCCGATACTTTTAAGAAACCTGTTAGTAAAGCTACTGACCCCTCTATAGAAGGCCCTCTCCCGGGACCCCGGGTGTTGGTTGACAGACACACGACGTAAGCGTGTTTATCTATATATCTCCAGATCATGCAAGCATCTGTCCCGCGGTGGAAATCGACCACGCATCCTTTTGCGTTTCCCGTTAACCTCATAAAATCACTAAACATCCAAATTTCGATACTTTAACGAAACCTGTTAGTAAAACCATGGGCCCCTCCCTGGGGCTCTCTCCAGGGGCCCCGGGTGTCGGTTGACACACGACGCGACGTTAGCGTGTTTTATACATAAATATTTGCAGTTTCGGATTGAACCGTTTCATTTACCTACTGTTTGGACTTGATTTTCATGTGTTTCGTTTGATTTATATTGTTGTTTGTTAATGTTGAGATCCTTTAAAAAAGACGGAGTTTCTAATTACTGTTCTATAACTTCATTAGATATTATGAAATAAGTTTTTCTTAACTTTAATACCATGCGATATTTTCTTTATGCGTGTATTTTTTTCTATTTGCTATTTTAGGCGCTATGGCGCTCATTAGGGGAGGCCTATGTCCATCAGTAGACTAATATAGGCTGATGCTGATGATATTTACTTCAAAAGTTTTTTTTTCTCAATAGAATTTAGTTTTCAAAAATCTATTAACCTGTCAAAATCTAATCAAAACAAACAATGACATTTCCTTGTTTTATTCCTGTTAAAATCAATTAATAATAAACCTCGCATCCCAAACTCGAGAAACTCGATAAAAGCCATCGAACAACACCGAACATTCCTAACAACTGTTAATTTCCAGTGAGCCTAGTACTTCCCGCAAATATAATTTTACCTATCGGAAAAGTGTTGATGTTGATACCGCTGGAATCCTGCCCCAGGGCGCAGGCGCGGCCCCCCACTTACGTCGCAGTCCGACCTACCGCTTCGTAGCGCCCGCCCGTAGCACCGCTACGCCGTAGCTCGTAGCACTGCGTCGTAGCCACAAGTGAATTTCACTAGTGAAAATCGTAAACCAGTGACATTTAACATTTTAAAAGTGATCTCAAATACTGAACTTAAGCAAACTTAGCAGACAGTGATATCGATTGAATACTCTGTAGTGGAAACTCGTGATAAGTGATTTCAGTGGAATTTGACACGTAAGGCTGTGCTGTTTATGATGTAAGTATGGTACCTTGCGTGACGGATGAAGCATTTTGTGTTTTTCAATTATGTTAATTGTGACCTGTAATGGGATTCGTGGATTTCCTTAATTGAATCGGGGAATTAATTCCGGTCGTGATATCGTCTTTGTTTGAAGCCGGACCAACAATCACTTGGGTTAATTGCAGGAACCCACTTTAACTTCTTAATTTTATTCGTTGTTACGGCTTCGCCGCCCCTATACCTTTGATAGGTACATCCAGAAGGAGAAGCAGCGATTCCTGTCTAGGGTAGAAACGACTAGAATGACATCGGATCGTGATTGAATGCCTAAAATATTTCAAATTCATTATTTTATTTTCAATAATTTACGGAATTTATAACATTTTCTCTTTTCTAGCCTAGAAAATCGCTATGCTAGGGGGAGCAGGTTGAAAAAGATTAAGAGCCACTTTGTTATTGCATATGCCGATAAATTTCAGAAACGCATCTTTTTTTGAAAGTTTCTGTTAAAAACAGACTTACTGGGTTTTCAGCTCGCAACCCGACCCATTTAATTATAACATGGCCTAAATAAACTACGGTTTTTCGTATTTCTTTGTTGAGAATCTAGATTACTACGACTACGACCGCATTCTCAGTGACATTCCTTAGTTAGGGAATAATTACGTAATAGGAAGAAAAAATCTCTATGAGTCAGTTTTTCACTAGCCTGAATTCCTAGTATGAATACTCAACCCCCACCAGTTTTTGTCTAGACACTAATAGAGGAAAGTCATACAATCCGTCATTTATGCGATTGTTAAATCAGTTTCTTTCCTGTAAGCGCGTCTGTCGTATAAAGTCACGCGTATGTGAAATAAAGAATTGAGTTTTTTTACAATGTTATAGGTTCTGCAAGTAATTTGATAGCAGGCAAGAAATTTTGTGCACATTGTAAGCCATTGGTTCCAAGAAAATGGCTTACATGTGCGAAAAACTACTTACCTCATGGCTAAATAATTTTCAGAAAGCATTAATCACCGAAAAAAATTGTGTCACATTCCACCATATTAATGTTCTTTTTCTATCTTGATTAAAAAATTGTGAATAATGTTATAGAAACTAAAAACCGATCTCGAATTCTTTAATTTTGCACTATTTGAAATTTTGCGGAATATAGATGAATACGAATCCCTCGAGACTAAAATTGTTATGGAAGTACCTCTGAAAGAGTTTTCAAAATCGGTCCAGAATAATTGACAGAGAAATTGAAGAACATACATAAAAAGTAGCCAGCAAAATGGCTCTGACGGAAGACCAGCGTTGGTTGCTGGCTTGCTCGCAACCAACCCATGCTGAGGCAGAAGCCATTTTGTGCCTTCGGGCTTACATTTATAAATATTTTTATTTTGTTTTAAAACTGTAGAAAGGTTGTAAGTCTGATTGCACAAATAAATGTATTTTATTCTTATTCTTATTTATTCTTAAAAAAGGACCTCCTCCTTTTTTGGAAGTCGGTTGAAAATAGTATTCAACTCGTGAAATCGTCATTCTTGCTCCTTAAAACCACCCGATGGTCAACAACCCGCTAACCTACAGTCATGTACTTTTAGAATTTGTTTTAGCTGATACCAATTTCATAACAAATTATTCCCTCATCCATCAAAATTAGATCGTCTCAAAGCAAGAAAATACCCCGACGAGAAAAACCATTGAAAGCCCAAGAGAACCTTCACCCCATAAAAATTAATTACTCACACCACAAGCTTCCACATCACAACGGGAAGCGGTGGAGTGTGAAGACAGCTGTGTATTTTTAGCCAAAGCGACTACTGTCGTCGGCACTAAAGCCACTGTAGGCATAGGGACAGCCGCTATTGTTCGGCAGCTTTAGACTGTACTGTACCTTCGTGCCACCACCTGTCGTGAAAAGGTTTTTTTGCTTTTGACCTCTGCATGTGCATGGGATGGTTTAGACCCGTTTATGTGTCGTGTCCTGTCTGAAATATGACAAAGCCTTGAGAGAATAGTTTTGAAATCTTGTTAACCTGGATAGGACGACTCATCAATTGCATACAAAAGCGATCTGAATAGATAACCACAAATTCCTTGGAGTAATTGAAGATGTGGTCTAGGGTGGAGCACGCTTTCGAATAAAAAGTGCATATCTAAAGTGAATTATTTCACTTTTGATATGCATTTTTTAATAGTAATTATATATTAATAGAAGACTAGCTGCATAGTATTCTAAGAAATGATAATAGAGGCGAAGTACCTTGCGGGAATACATTCTAAAATATCTAGAGTAAGGCATATTTAGAAACTGATTCGTTCCATTTCTTATGTCTATTCTTACCTAATCTCTGTAAACTCTTCATTTTCTTACTGCTTGGAATCACCAACTGCTAGGTAGAGATTTTTGCTTTTGCCAACTACGTCTGTCCTTCTATTCACCAAATCAGAAAGTACCTCCGCAGTGTCTTTGCCCTGAAGCTTCGTAGCGTATTAATTTACCTACACTCCGTAGATCCAGAAAGTTTGAGAATTTGTACGATGCTTCTTTTGCTTTCGATACTCGTTTTGCACTATTGTTTCGGGATCTTTTCGTATTTGTTTTTGTATAGAGGTTCGAACGAGTTCTAGAAGCTCTGGGGGTTTGCTTCCGTCTGATATTGAAGGTAGTTTGTTACGTAGGAAACTTGATAAGGAAGGTAAACTAGGCTAAGCTACAGTGGGAACTAAACGGCACGCAAGGAAGGTTTTTGCGGCGTTCTAGTTTGAAAATATATTTACTGATTTATCGCGAAGTAGCGTCGCTTACTTCATTTTTGAAAAGAATTAGCAACGTATATTACATCGCGTTCTTCCTTAGCGATGAGTTTCTTTCGAACAATGAAGTCAAAAAATAGCCTCCGTGTCAGTAGTTCTACTAAGAAGTACCACTGGTAGTACAAATGACACACCTTTGTATCCTTAGTACTACTACAAAAATACAAGTAAATTCACTCGACTTTTTGAATAAATAAAAAATAATGGACTTCCAAAATGTGAACGACAACTGCACAAATATGTCTGATGGCAAAACAACTGCACAAGTATGTCTGATGGCGCACTGTGCACCGTGAAAGTCCAACCTCAATCTCTAAAATCCACCATTCAATAAACATGCAAATTCGCAAAGACAAAGAAACTTTTATCAAACTAAAGCCCGCATCCTGAAACTGCATTAAAGTTGAATCGAGACGAGACTCCAATTTAAGTAAAAAGACTCAGATTTCAGTAAAAAATACACCCCGATTTTAGCGACGCAAACACTGTCCCGAAAACTAAAGCTGGAAAATCTCGACGCCTGTTACCTATACATATGTATATGTATAACACAACCGGTATAACACTATGCAGTCAAAAAAATCCGTCATCTTACAGACGTTGATACTTCTAGACTATGTCAGCTACTTTCATAGTGTCCAAGTACATTGTAGTCTTATGGCATACTGCTGTGGGGGAACGCTGCAGATATTAACACCGTATTTGTCACGGAATTAGAAATTAATAATTTCTAATTCCGTGGTATTTGTGCTGCAGAAGAGAGCTGTTCGTGCAATCTATACCTAATATGGGTCCCGGAGAATCCCTGCGTGATAAATTCAAAGAAATAAACATAATGACAGTACCATGTTAATGTATTTATAAAACTTGTTGTAGGTACGGTACACTCATAGAAATATCAATCGATTCCCTAAAAATAGCGAATTTATATAAATACTAGAAATAAAAATAAACACGCTGTGCCCACAACTAGGCTACACAAGATTTTAAAGGGCAATGTATAGGTGCAATATGTAGTACTTCAAGTGGGTTGCAAAAATTATCAATAAATAAATTCAAACAAATTGTCAAACGTATCGTTTGTAAAAAGGCTTACTACATAATATCAGATTATCTGGATAAAAAAGCTTAGACGAGTTTGCTCCAGCTCGAAAACTAACGCCCTAACAAGGTAGGTAAAGGTTTCTTGTTCGCTTCTTTGCTTAACCTTAAAAAAATTAAAGTGAACAAAAAATCAAAGTGATCACTTTATTTCCTAGTTTTACTGATGTAATTGAAATGTTTGCGACGTGTCCAAGAGTCCTGTAAGGTGTAAAGGAAATAAAGCAATTTAATATTTGAGTAAGTATTTCACCTATTCCAGGAATACTGGAATAGAGCTATGACTCACCCGGACTCATCCAATTTTATTAAGAGGGCTGATTCACCCCTGCATGGGGGACAGTCGATAATTAGTAGCACTGGCAACCCACCCCTAAAGATCATGAATGGAATAACAAGAGGAAAATTGCATTTCGGGAAATAGAGCGCGACGAGGGTTACAGGATAAGGCGGTAAACTTTTTGTTCAATATTTCCTTTCTTTAGATGGGGATACGATAATATTGTAAACTAGTTTCTGCCCGCGGCTTCGCACACGTTGTTTCTATGGAATCGTTTATTATATATATATATATATATTTCTATCCCATTGGAACTGTTTTGTGGGATAAAAGTAGCCTATGTTTGATTCCAGGCTTCGAGCTACATGTATGCAAAATTTCAGCCGAATTTCATTTCAGATAACAAACATCCATGCATCTAAACTTTCGCATTTATAATATTAGTGTGATTGGAACTGTGATTGCCTTGTTTTCAAGAAGCACGAAGAGATACAAAATAGAAGACTATCTTCTCTCCGCAGATACTTCTGCCTACTTTTTTGGGATAACGTTCCGTATGACCCTAGTGGAAGAATTACTAGAATCAGAGCAGGAGTTCTAGCGATGATCCATTTCAATCTTACGAAACAAATAGATGGTACCAGTTTACAATATTAGTAAGCTTTAGTCTCTAGTTTTTTTTCACGTAGGAAGCGTTCCGTGACGTTACGGTATGACAATCATAGAAATGACCTAAGGTGTAATCGAAAAAATTTAATTCGAGTTTTAGTGACTTGATTGACTTAAAAAAATCGATTTTTCGTAAAATATTTGTATTGACCTCAACTAACAGTTCAAGCCTTTTCTTAAGTAATAATACAAGCAGATAGGTAGGCAATATAAAAAATATGAATACAAAATTAATAACAAATAATAAAAACACGCAAGCCTCTTGTAAGATGATGATGATGTAGTAAGTTACGATTTTAATTTGCAATAATCGATTAGTAGATTTACTGATTCATTTTTGTTCTGGCCACCTCTATTACGTTCCGTTCTACGCAAAAGAAATTATCAGTGATTTAAAAAAAAATACGTTACGTGTAGAGGCTAATTATAATTTAGTTTCTCATAATTTGACTGGCGTACTGAAATTCTACAGGTTATTAAATACGCTGAAATGGAAATAAAATTTATTTGAATTTTCGAAATGTAAATATGTGACAAAATCCTAGTCAATTGAATTGAAACGCAGTCCTGCAGCTGTCTGGAACGCTTTCTACGTGAAAAAGACTATAGTTGTCATTAGAACGTCTCTAGACTCTAGGGTAGCTTTTCGTCGGTACAAGCAAAACCTTACCTCTGTCAAGTGCGGCCATATTTGATTTCGAGTTTTATTTCTGTCTCACAAAGAGCCTGATTTCCTTCCAAAAATAGCCTCTGTCTAAGTCAAGGTCGCCCCTACTGTCGCCTTTGTTTAAATATTTATCTGTGTGCGTAATCACGTTGCCATGGTGTGCGTGCGTCGACACAAAGGGGTTGATAAATCAATTACTGGCGTACTGGCGTAGGCAGTATAGGAGGAATATTATTTTGGCTAGGCGTCAAGAGAACAAACATGGTCACTAAATAAACTGTTGTCAAGTGGAACACATTCAAAACGATACTAAAATATAGTTGACTAATTTTGCTATCGATTCGATTATGTTTCCACTGAAGTTTATTCTGTGTTTGTATGGTCACGATTAAACAGCTGAACAGATTGACAGGGAGTTTCTCGATCTCGTCTTAAATCAAAACGCGAGCGAAGCCGTTGCCAGAAACTTCTAGAATTTTTATGAAGAACAAATCGCATTTCATAAAATACCATAACAATGGCAGAAGAAAACTTATCCAGCACAAATAATACTCCAGTTTCCATTACAATTTAATCTTATCCTGGTTTCCCTTACCGCAATACAATATTTATTCCCTGGTCGTATTGTACCGCCACCCCCCTCCCCCTCTGGTAGCCCGCAGCTTCTGTTTGCCGTCGCCATGGCAACCATTGTGTCGAGCTCACTAATGGATGTAGTTTGGTGCTCGCTAGACACGTTTCTTTTTATTTACCTTTTTATTTACGGTTGTTCTCGTTCCATGTACTTGGTTAAGACTGATTAGAAGAATTTAGGGATAAACTGAGTCCTTCTTTCAAAAGCGGCTATGTAGATAAATAAAAACCTAATGATCATTGATGAGAAGGTACATATATTACGTCTTGAGAACTGATTTTGCCATTTATTTTCAGGTCGTCAAAGAGATAGCTCGCTTGGAATCAGTGTATTGTGTTTCTGTCGGGTGCTTTTTCACAAAACTTCGTGCAATATGATTTTACATTAAATGGTAATCATAAGAGTTAGGTATTATTGGCAAAAACACTATTTTTAACCACTCATAGTGTGCGTGCGTCGGCATTTTGTTAACGCACGCATTCAAAGTCAATGCTAATATTTTTTTGTGAGGGCGTATCTAACGATTTAAATCTTTGGTTTTACTCTATTTTCGTAACAGTCTGTTTTTGAGAAATTAAATTTAACAAATTGCCCGAAAATGAGTTAATTCCGGAATAAATAAAGTGCTTTAGGACATCTGTCGCGTCATCTACTAGTATAAAATAGAATAACATTTATATTTCGACATAAAATAAACACACTGAACTGAGTAACGAGACGTGGTCGTGACGTCTCCTTTTTCTACTATTTGGTACAGCGCCTATCATCATCATCATCAACCTATATTAGTCCACTGCTGGACATAGGCCTCTCCTAATGAGCGCCATAGCGCCCTGTCTTCACCTTGCGGCATCCAGCATCTGCCTGCAGTCTTTCGCAGATCGTCATCCCACCTGGGTGTAGGGCGTCCTACACTGCGTTTGCCTAGTCGAAGTCTCCACTCAAGAACACGTTTACCCCAGCGATTGTCGGTTCTTCGCGAGATATGGCCGGCCCACTGCCACTTCAGGTTGCTAATTCTTTGAGCTATGTCGATAACTTTGGTTCTCTGTCGGATGTATTCGTTACGAATCCTATCCCTCAGAGAGACAGCGCCTATATCGTACGCAAATCCCACAAAAAAGCAGACGTCACGATCACGTCTCGTCACTGACGTCAAATAGACCCCCCTCTGAACATGGTAAAAAACAAAACATAATATTCGAGGTATAAAACTAGCATCACTAGTCATCCCCCACACAGGCTTCAGTACCTACATAAATGAAATAAGCGACATACACTGAAAGCATATCATGGCCACGTATAATTTAACATGCCTTCATGGGTACCTACTGAATGATGTTCAGTCCATTAGCTGCTGGCAAGTCATAGGGTGGTCTATGCATATGCAACGTCTACTGCCTACAGGTCAATGACCTCGTTAATGGTGTAATGCGGTTCTTTGGAATCGCGAGGGTGGTAAGCATGCTAACTAACTACTGTAACTTTTGGATGAATGTAACACAGGAGTTGTTGTAAGAGTTTTTAGCGTAACGATAAAAGGTTCGTACTTAAATTTAAACAGAGCTTTTCTAGCTTTTGATAAAAGATAAATAAAAAGCTGTTTTTGAGAAAGCTGATGGACCTAGATTTAATTACAGTTTCAGAGTATATTTCTAGAGTTCTTTTCATCCGTGATTTACTACATGGAATATATTATATTGCAAATTTTAATCATAAACTCTAGGTACCGTACAAAAATGCAAAATAATAATGAATACTGCATTAACATTATAAGATATTTAACTGACCACAGTTAAGTAAATATTCTTAGTTAAATATTCTATGTTTTGTTTTGTGTTATCTTCCGTGACGTCACCAAACGGCTCTGTCGGAAGACCAGCGTTGGTTGTTACGTGGTAACAACTAGCTTATGCTGAGACAGAGACCGTTTTGTGACTTAATTCGACAGAAGCTGTAGTTTTATTTTGTTTAATTTTTTCTTTGTATCTTCGTTTTCCTTATGTTATTGGGCGATGTTATCGCTAAGCGATAAAGCCCTCAAATAAATAAAAAAAAAAAAAAAAAAAAATCTTTTATTTTATCTTTAAATCGTGTTTGTTTTTGTTGAATAAGTTACAAATAAAATATTCTATTCTAAGATATCTTTTAAGAAATTTTTAGAACTTTTAAGAAATCCTCTGCCGTGCTGAGCTTTTAGTAACAATAAGTTTTCTTCGCTTCTGGTCTTAAGTGGGAGACAAAGCCTTGCCTCGCCATTAGATATTATAAGCCGGTGCAGCTAGGAGCACTTGGGGTATTGTGTCTGTGCCCTGGATTTGCAATACTAAAGCTGGTTATTGCATAAACCCATTGTGCATTAAAGGTTACATTGTACTTTAAATAAATGATTTACCTACTCCAATGGCTCAGCTACCCGAAGTGTGGCTCTCCGAGAAGAGAAGTGCCGTGTAGTCTTCCGCACATAAATTAAACTGATTGACTTTATCCATCTCTAGTTCTGTGTTCTGTCTTCCCTTGTGAGGGGTCGCTTTTCTTGGGGTGCCATGACCTAAGAGTGCCAACGAGCAAAAGCTGTAAAAATTGCCTTTTATGACTTACTAAAGAGGTTCAACGCAACGCAAACAATAGGGAACGATGGCAGTGCATTGCACGAGCAACCATTCATCAGGACCCCTCATCCCACAACCACTCTGCCAAGAGTGCACGACTAAGAAGAAAGAACTTCAAATGTCATGCCCTTTATATCACCGTGGGACAGTACTGGCACATACCAAATCTTTACGTATAAAATCTAAAGCAAAAGACTACTACCGTTTTTGAACAGAGTGCCCGCACTAGAACATATTGCGCTACTATATTTAGTACAGGTGATTCAGAGATGGTGCTTTTTCGGCACAAACAAGGTTCAATCAGACTTTTCGCGGGTTTTTGATCGTCTCTTGAGTTATAAAGGGGGAAAACTCGATATTTGATGTTTTTATAACTCCATGTCATTTTTCGTGTGAAACCCTTCGTATGCGAATCTGACCGCACTTGGACGGTTTTATTATTTACTGTTACACGACACGCCTTTACCGCCCGGTGAAATAGGAAAGCAAAAATTAATTGTATGCTAGCTGCTGGTAATTTACCATCCACGGGAGTGGTAGGTTAAATGATTCTGATTTTGCTACGATATCATTGTCATAGTGGAGCGATAAGTTTAGCAGAATAAGGCCCCATTGCTTTTTTACAATACAGTTTTGGTAGGCACCACGCTGAGTCAGAACCCTACTGATGCTACCAGAGTGATTTTGCTGACTAACTCTATACGCACTGTTCACTAGTTTTTTGCCTGTTTGGTACCTAAATAGTCTCTCCGTGTATCGTTGAGATGTTTGTTATTTTTATTTGTGTTCCAAGTGTTCTCTTCTCTCTTTTTTCTCTAAACATTTTCACGATCTAAATGTTTTTAAATTTTGTTACAGGTAAGTTTCCTGTGACTTGCTACGCAAGGTAAACCTCGACAGCCTGTATTGGTCCACTACTGGACGCAGGCCTCCCCCTGATAAGCGCCTTATTGGCTTTTATCACATGTGGGGTAATGCCCATAATCCCCACGCTGGGCATGCGGGTTGGGGATCGCAGGTCAGTGGTAGAATTGTTCTGTAGGGGGCGCTGCTGCCCGCCCCCGGTGGATATCCCTTAGTCGCGTCTTACGACACCCGGAGTTGGGGTGGTGCAAATTCTAAGCCGGCACAACACAGCAAGCAAAGTAAACATCGGAGACCATTCCAGTGGATTAAAATACCCGAATGTTCCGTAATCGAATGTTACGAACCACAACATTGATCGGATTAGAAGCAGGGTTAGAAAAACAAACGGGTTTGAACCTAGAAGGTAGCGCGGTAGAGCTTTAATTTGGTAAGCAAAGTTTTCCGGAAATTCGCTGACACATGTTGTTCGTATTAAAACTTTGAGATATCCTTCCTTCCACCCTTGTGTTTTACATAAACACAACAAACACTGGGTGATGATGGATTTTGGTAGATATCTTTACTGCTGTTTGTCATGTTACCCAGTTGTTAACCGGCTGTTACAAGCCTTTATTTAACACATTCATGGCCCAAGACGCAGATGCCAGTCTCCGTCCCAGAAGCTGGGCAGTGAATGCGTTAACTTGACCTGTTAGTATAAGTGTGGGACCAATCTTACAACCGAATTTTAGACCAGTTATCCTTAACCAAGCTGAAATTTGGCATACCTACTGATGTCAGTTCGGTGACAATGCAGTGTACCATCAAGCTGGTCTGATGATGGAAACAATGTGGCCATAGGAACTCTTAAACGAAACGACTTAACCCCGTCGACTTTGGGTTTGTTGGATTTGTCTTCCCAAACACTGGTCCTAGACGATATAAAAGCTTGTATTGTACCTTTTGCGTCGTTTACGCTGTAAGTACTTACTAGAACGAATTACGAAACGCAAAAACGTAACCATTAAAGTACTCAGGAATAATAATGTAGCATCCAACTGGTGAATATCTATATGGGATATTATCGAATAAACAACAAAATTTCTAAGTGTGTGAAAATGTAGGCCAACCGGCGACACAGAAAATAACCTGAGACTTGGCGTATTTTTAAGTAGGTGAACTTTATCTTGGTTTGCTAAGAACTTTCATTTTTGAAGACGGATAAAAAGGCTTTTTATGTAATAGAAAAATATAATAAGAAGACCCAAAGCAAATTATCCTCTCAGGGTTCCGTGCGAAACTTTCAGTTGGCAAGAATTTTTTGAACTTCTTGATGGGGACAAAAATTATACGAAGCTACTAATTACGACTACTGGACGAAAACTGCATTGTCGTGTTAAAATTAACATTCATAGCAAATGCTACGAACGGCCAACAGATGATGTTAACGTTACGTTCGACTACGGAACCCTAAAGTTGCGACTTGGCTCCGCAATTTTATTTAGATTATAAGGGAAAGAGGGTAGCCCGCATTCTGCCCACAATTGGACGCTTAGATGTGTACTGGGTACATTGTGATGGGAATTATTTGCTTTTATTTCTGCTGGGTTTGATTTGCGCGAAATTGTGAAAAGTTTTCTTAACAAGCTGTTTGGAATTGGCTCAGGAGTTAAAGACGCGTGGCATGGGATTTTACTTGTATTGAGTCATACACTGTTTCACATTACTTGAAACAAATTTAGGGCCAGTTACACAATAAATTGATTGGATTACTGAGAGCCTAAACGTCATATTGCAAGGCAGTGTTAGAAGAGACCCAAGAAAGAGATAGATGTATTTAGGCTCAATCCTAAACACATGCTTTGGCAGGATGTGGCACAGTAAATCGATACTTATTTTCCTTTAAAATTAAACGTTTTACAAAAGTATTTCTTTGTCGAATACGCGTTATTTTAATGAAACATTTTATTGAAAAATGCTTACTTAACTTTAAAAAAAAAACCACTTGAATATAAATTACGTTTTTTTAATCTCACCAAAATTGCGTCGGGCAAACCCTCAATATGAAAATTATCAAGGATCCAATGACCTTATTTATCTGTGGCCGGCATTTTTTTCGCGCTGTGTTTTCCGCAAGCTTGCGGAGCTTTGGTTAAAATTAAATTAGCTGAAGCGTTTTTTGAAACCTTTCAGAACCTATATCGACAAGCTGAATGAAGAAGGTTTTGCGAACGACGCGAAAAAGAAAAATACGACGCGAAGATAAGTAGTATACAAAAATTGTACGTTTGTAAAAGGATTTCGGGACTGCCTTGAATGGTGCTAGATTAATATTCATGTCTGTTACATCCTTTTCTCTACCCATGACATTAAGCAAAATTTATAAGATTACAAAGCGGTGCAGCATTGACATAAAAATCACCTATGCGTTTACCAATTTAGGTGGGTACTAAACTAACCAGTATTACGATGCGTAATATCACACTAATATTATAAATGCGAAAGTTTGGACGGATGTATACATGGATGGATGTTTGTTACCTCTTCACGCCAAAACTACTGAACGGATCGGGCTTAAATTTTGCATACAAGTTATTCTAATCCTGGAAACAAACATAGGCATTACTTTTTATCCCATAAATCAGTTCACATGGAATAGAAATCACCTTTAAACGTTTATAGACACAATGCGTGCGAAGCCGCGGGCATAAACTAGTCACACTAATAATAAAAATGCGATAGTTTGCATGGATAGATGGATGGATGGTTGGATGGATGTTTGTTACCTCTTCACGCCAAAACTACTGAACGGATCAGGCTAAAATTTTGCATACAGGTAAGTCTAACTCTGGAATCAAACATAGGCGACTTTTTATCCCATAAATCAGTTCCCATGGGATAGAAATAACCTCAAAACGTTTCCATAGAAACAACGCGTGCGAAGCCGCGGGCAGAAGCTAGTACATAATATAAACCATTCACAGCGAGCATGATACTTTACTTCGTCGTGTGCTAAAATCTCGTTGCTTGTTGCGAGCGCCTTTAGATTAAAAACCGGTGGAGGTCTTACAAACCAATTCACCTATACGTTTACAATAGGATTTCGTGTGCAGCAAATTTGTTTCATCTAAACATCTACATCAAAGAAGATACTCAAAACATGAAACACCATCAAAAGTGAATCAACCCAATTCCAACCGATGGGGTTCCAGCGGTGTTTATCACTGCTGTAGCGACATTTTTTTCGCATTTCTGTTCAAGGGGTGCCTTGAGCATTTGAGGGTGAAGCTGTAAAGTCCCGTAATATAATTTTGTGTCAGGAGATGTGCCAAAATAGATAAACAGCGATATTTTTGATGGTGCTGCGTGAACATGTCACGCGTATTTATTATGCTTCGCACCGAAAAGCAGCCTCAGGGTTAATCGTAGAGGAAACCTTTCAAACGCCATTTTATAAAGCATGCAAATTTGAAAAAAAGTTCCAAATTACCAATAGGGTACCTTTTATAAAGTTATCCTATTTGAATTCAAAAAACATGTGACCTACTTGGAATGTTCATTTTCACTCAAGGCTGCACACAGGTACAAGGTGTACCATAATCTTCCTTTCATCACACACGGCAGGCAAAGCCGTGGACAGGTGCCAGTAATAAATAATGAGCGCTAAAGCCGGAGCTTCCGATGGACGGAGATCAAGTCAGCTCAAAGAGCTTTCATCTACACTGAGTTATTAGGATTTGTGGTTGTGCGCTCGGCATTTTCATTTTCGTTGGGACTCTATTTTATACCGATTTTGGATAAAAAGTATTAGTAGTAGAGTACTTTAGAAAATATCAACGGTATTTCAGTAGATAAACGAATATAAAATGTTTAATCAAATGTACATGACCCCGCAAAATTTTAAACTGATTTTGTACCCCGAAAAGTCATCATTTTGTGTTCTAGATAATTAGAACACAAAATGATTGAGGTTTGTTCAACTTTAGAATTTTAATGAACCATTCGAAGTTGAAATGTAGTATAAGCGTTCTGAAATAGCACATATTGCAAACCCTATTACGTGTCGCAAAATCAATCAAATTGTAAAGGTTTTGTGTTCTTCGAACAACAATTAACTCGATTAAAACTTGCTGAGACGAATCACATGAAATTCAAAGTGAAACAAAAGAACAGCTCGCTTCTGCTGTATCGACTATTGGCTTTCGCAAGGTAATGTAGCTCCAATTGATTGAAAAAAGGCTTTTGAGGCAGGTAGATACTGAATACTAATAGATTTTATTCTGCGAATTTACATAGGCCTTCGGAATATAGGAGGTACCGAATGGTATTCGTACGGAAGAACTCGAACAAACTTCTTATGGATACCAACATCAACTACTGGGGTTAATAGGATATCAGCCAAACAGGAATGGAAAAGGCCGCCTATTGTACTTCGTATTTTACTTCATTAGATTTTGTTATGTGCAAATAGAATACATATAAATTTTAAAAACAAACATAACGTATGTTAATTTATAAAATTTATGAAAGTTCTAGTCTTCAATGTAGTTTTCATACATTCACAATTATTCACGCTGTATTAGAACATAACAAAATCTAATGAAGTAAAATATAAAGTACAATAGGCGTCCCTTTCCATCCCCCGTTCTGTATTTCCGAAAAACCGTAATCTCGTAATCTAAGGGAAACATTGGTATTATGTGAAAAACCCCACTGGGATAACGCAACGTGTCCTTGGACACCCTATTTATGCGAATGTTCTAGTTACAGTTCAATCCGAAGGTTGGCGTTTGCTTGCCAAAAACAAGCTTATGTAAGCGGAGCTTGTGAGGCATCAGGGTCTATACCTTAGTTTCAGTGCTCTCTAGATTCTGACGTCTGCTGTTTGTTCTAAGATGTCATAAAATTGTTATATCTGTAAATGGAGATTATCGCTTTACACCCCCAATTCCCAGACCCAATAAGGCTTCACTTATCAGGGAAGGCCTAAATCCAGCTGTGGACTGGTAACGACTGTTGATTTCAGTACTCTCACTTCAGGAGACTCACGACTTTTAACTATAAGGAATTGCTAAGCAGTAGTTTGTCCGTATCTTATTTATATCAATTGAAGACTGCAATAATTGTATTTTAAAAGTCTCTGCATAAGTAGCGTGATTTTACTCGTACCAAACGGAACGGGACAATTTATACATACAAAAGAATAAGCTCCGTCTCGTCCACGCTCCGGCCCCGAGTATTTTACTACTGTAATTTTGTATGTACTCGTATGTTTGAAAAGTGTCCCGTTCCGACCGGGGCGAGTGAAATCACGTTACGTAAGCATAAGCATGCAGAGACCTTAAAGTTGAGACATGATAATATAAGTAAGAGGGTAGTTCTGTTCTCTCGTTGAAAGGTTCATTACCATCGTTGCTAGAACGGTTCTAAGACTCCTTTGAAGTTTCCAAAATAACTCTCTCAAGGATAGAGGTCGAGGCTCCATCCATCTGTAAGGGTAATCATGACCTGATCTGTGCTATACTTGTCTATGACGATGTCTACGTTGTATACAAGGTAATAGACAAATTTTCCTGCCTGTGACCCTAATAGTCGCCTATGTTATTTTACAAACAACCAGAGAAAATGCTTATTTGAGTTGAAAACTAGCTTAGTGGAGAAATGACGTCAACTGACCATTCCAAGTACAAAATGATGTCTCAAACCATTCTATAACAATTATAAAGAAATTTTGTTTAAAGAACAGCAAAGTTCGTCACGTGATTTTACTCAAAATTCGTGATGCAAATTAATTCAGTGTGCCGCGATCTCGTGGATTTTCCTTTTAATTTGACCAGAGCTTTGGAGGGTTTGATGAACCTGGGGATTTGTAAGCTTTTGTAGATGCGAGTTTTTGCTTGTAAGTGTCAAAAACATATTAGGAGCCGCGTTGATAAGCTTTTTCGGTACAAAGTACTAAGGCCTATTAACTCAAAGCTTTCTCATTATCTAGCTAGGCAACAAATATTTAAAGCAGACCAAATTCTAGCTAAGGCACATAACGACTGTCGTTACCAAACTTCGGAAAATCCTCCAGAAATCTTGCCCGAAATCAGACGATTTGACAAAAAAGATTTGGCAAAACAAGCATTACTATAAACCTGAACTTTTTCAATACCCTTTGTATTTACTTTAGCACGGGACCAGCTGAAAACATTTCGGGTATGATCCCTTTAGCCCCGAGAGACGGTTCCTCATTTAGGCCTGTCCAACTTTCAGCGTAAATCAATTCACCTCTCCCATCCCGAGTGGGGTGAATGTGAAAAACTGAGTGTCTCCCTGTACGTCCACGGGAGCCATGACAATTTACGTTCGTCTGGTAAGCGGAAAACTATTGCTGTAAAACCCTGTTCATTGTTTCCTCCAATGGTTTTAATTAAAAATTACCCCTTCAACACAAGTAACTGTAGCTTTTATTACTTGGCTACGAGCTTTTAAGAGAACTAGTGGTCTAACACAGTATTGCTTTTAATTTTGCTTGCTCACAAAATTATAGCATCTATCCTCCTTTCTCTGATATTTCCCTGTATAATTTTCTCATTTTGATAAACACTAATATCTTCTGCTATCGATATTACACAAAATCTTTGCATGCTCTTCGATATCAAACTTTTGATAATTATTATATCGAAACAAGAATAATACATAATCGACAAAGGTCGAAAATGGGGCCTTGAGAAATAGCTTATACCTCATAAAATATTCGTACGATCCAAGGAAATTACAGCTTGCTCCGACAGAATTTCAAGACAGATAATATTGCGTCAATACCCTGGCTTGGAATAAACCTATCGTAAAAGTAAAAGATAACTCCGGCAAACTTACCCCCACAGGAATACACCGGATGTTTATACAATTTTACGTATAGCAAGCATCTTTTAAGATCTTTTACGTAAATGTCATTACCATATTTTCAGAATTTTATCGTTTATTCTAAAAGGCACGGCGAATAATAATACGGAATATTTTTGAATTTCAATTTTAAGTAGCCTTCGAAAAGTTAGTCACGTCCGTTCGTTTTCCTTTTATTCGTTATATTTCAAACAAAAGCTTAGACACCTCCTTTAGAAAAATCCTGGTAAGAAATGATACATGACTTTCTTATTTATTCGTCGTAAAGACGTCAAAGCAAACAGCAGAACTCATTTAACCGAGGTTTATTGATCGTAAAAAAATCCAATACAAACGCACGAAATGAAACTTCGATTCTCAATTAATGTTCATAAACTGATAATGCTGCGAGTCGAGCTCGGGATAAAATAGAAAACACGAATAACGCTATAGAGCTTATCAAAAGTCAAACGAACGATATGCCATGTTGATGTTTTGAAATTAAAGCAGACACGATATCGATTTTCTATGCTTTTTCTTTGTATCGGATCGTCTCAGTTGTTTAAGCTGAGCATAAAAGAGTTATTTGCCTCTGTCTGTATTTACTCTGTCTGGCTAGATTAATCAGTGCTCACTTTGAGAAATAAACATATTTTATGAGTTGATCATCAAAATCGTCGATGAAGACTACAATACCAAACTGTATGTGATATGTATGTATTATAGATAGATACTTAGCCATCGTCTTCGGATTGGTTCACTCGTAATTTGGTTTTATGTCTCCTTGATGTGGTGCTATAACCTGATAATGCATGTCTGTGTCAACAGTAAAGCTGCTGTTCAATATATTGCATGGTACGGTTCTTACATTTCAAGTGGCTTATCGGTCTGATAGGCTGCTCGTGTTTTATCAAGCTCATGTAAATAGATTGTTGTATCTTTCGAGTGTTGTATATGGTGCACTTGTATAGTCCAGTCTATGGCTGGCTACTACACATTTTAGGGAACCCGCATGTAAGAAATTTCATAGCCTTAAACGTTTTATTTTTCAAGACACCAATTAAGTTCTGGGGTGCCTCAAGGCCACTTTTTAGGACCACTCGACTTTATTGCGTTCATAAATGTTATAACTCTTTAGATGTTCGGTGCCGTTTGAAAATCATTTATTCAGACCCTCCTATAAAGTTTGGTCACATCATAGAGTCATTGGCGAGTCCAGTAATTGTTGTCAACGAGACAATAAAGCATTTTAATTGTCAGCTCGCGGGACTTGATGAATTGCGGGCGCGCGAATGTGGCAGGAAATTAGTTTCACATATCACCGCAATAAATTTAATTGGTTTAGTGCCCTTTTGTGCTGAAATATTCACGTCACTACCTCACCTCTATCAAAGTAACTACCGCTGTAATGTGGAACAGTTTACGGTAGTTGTGTTGCATGTAGTGTAGCTACTTTAAAATTGATAAATCATGTAAACTAAATGTAAAGAAAATAATATAAGAGGTACAATAAAAATAAAAATATGTTTATAACCAGGATAGTTGCAAAATTATGGATAAATCACTCTGAGTTCTAATTGTAAGTTTTTTCAACTTTTAATGTGAATACACTATCGGATAAAAAACCGCACTGGCTCAAGGAAACGAATCCTTAGACTTTTAAATGAAGAGACGTACTTAGTCAAGCTAAAGTATCATTTAATTAATTTCCGACTCTCAGTATGTCAGAATAGTGCTCAAAGTGCAATTAATAATGCGATTTGATTCGAGCTGCAATATCCAGCTGGACGGAGGTAATATATTCACAGATTAAATCACGCCTGAACTCATCGTAATCCTAAAAGCTACAAGCATTGATTTATGCACTTGATTTTGAACTCTACTCATTGAAGCTTTGTTGAGATTTAGTAGTTGTTTGGGATGCACTTTTTAATAGACCATTGTCTTTTGACCATTTGGTGTGATTTCTTTCATTCCATGACGTCATTACTCATTAGACGTGGTGTCAGCACTAAGCAGTTTTCAAGTTACATCTAATTTCAATAGTTTGCTACACAGTATCCCCAACTAATAGTAAGTTGTATCATGCCTCACAGCTTTAGTTTGCATCAACCTCAACTAAGTTGTATCTGAAAGCAGTACCAGGCAGCGGGTCAAGAGTACTCGGCCGTGTCAAGGAGCCTGTAGTTCCTAACATGCCCCTTCACTAACTATTTAAAGTTTTCTATGTTAATGCACGCTTAGAAGGCAAGCATCTGTGACTTTTTATATGCGTTTATAACATCAGCAGCATTATCTAGGTACATATTTTGTAATTTCATGAGTAGGTAGTTTCCATCCGTGGCTTTTCGCACGCGTTTTTCCGATATCAAAAGAAATATATGTCCCGAATTATTTGTTAGGTTTGGTACTTACTATAAATTGATTCAGGGATTGATTTGCATATTGCGAGTTCCGTGAACTTCTGCCCCTGGTCTCAGTAAATTGAGAACTAGCTCTTGCTCGCTAAATTTGGTTATCTCCCGAAGAGTCCTACTTCCTGAGACTTGCGACTTGGAAACTACACTCGATCAGAACATATCTATGTTTGTTGATGGATTGGGATGATTGAACAATTTACATCTTCTATCATATTAAAGTTTGAGACTTTAAATGTATAATTACATTGTAGTGAAATATCTTACTCAAACAATAAATCTTATTTACAACAAAATCTACAAACTAAACTCCTCATTTAAATCACACAAATATTATGACACAGGGCGCTATGGCGCTCATTAGGGGAGGCCTATGTCCAGCAGTGGACTAGTATAGGCTGATGATGATGATGATGAAGATGATGATGAAATATTATGAATGCGAAAGTTTGGATGGATGGATGGATGTTTGTTACCTCTTCACGCCGAAACTACTGAACGGATCGTTCTGAAATTGCATACAAGTAATTCTAATCCTAGAATCAAACTTAGGCTACCTGATATTCCATAAATCAGTTCCCATGGCATAGAAAGAAAGAAGAAAGAAAGAAAGAAAGAAAGCCACGGGCATAATACTAGTTCTTAATATATCATTTTAGTTGATAAATTCCAAAAAAATAACACTCAGGCAAGACTTTCCATCATCTGAGATTGTGGTCAAACGAAGGTCATATATATATAAAATTCTTGAATCCGCAACCATTCACTCTGTACAGTTTATCAAACTTATCAGTATGACTGATCAGCGGGGCTATTTAAATTGCAGAAATGATCGCAGATCAGAATCTTCATTACCGAGTCATCGAAATAGAATCTGACACAGGTCCGCGCGAAAAACAAATATTTCGTGAACAAAAAACAAATATTATTTTTCCATAAATACCAAGTAAAACGTTTTCTATGAACCTGTGTTTAATAAAAATTCGATTTAGTGCTACTTTTGGAGCAATTAAGCAATCACACTAATAATATAAATGCGAAAGTTTGGATGGATGTATAGATGGATGGATGTTTGTTACCTCTTCACGCCAAAACTACTGAACGGATCGGGCTGAAATTTTGCATACAGATAATTCTAGGCCTGGAATAAAACATAGGCTACTTTTATCCCTTAAATCAGTTCCCATGGGATAGAAATCACCTTTAAACGTTTCCATGGAAACAACGCGTGCAAAGCCGCGGGCATAACCTAGTTAATAATATGAGAGAAGAGATTTATTACTAAAAATCAACACATTACCAAATCTCCATCATATAAATAAAGCAAATACAAAGCTTCATCATATAATACTGAATTGTAACATGGGATCATAGAAAATGGTCTACGATTTGTGGAAAACTATTTTTTTGGTAGTTAAATTCCTAGCAGAACGCAGAAAATTTACGAATAACGCATTAAAAACCTCCAAAATACAAATATGTATTTCGCGCGAATCTGTGTCAGATTCTATGTCGATGACTCACTCGGTAGCGAAGAGACTGAATATCCCTGCTGAACATGGATATGTCTCGGCTAACAAGTGCATTAGGATAGCTGCCTAGACCCTATCTAAGTAAAGATTAGAAGCTAGGCGCGTGGTGCACTGGGTCAAGTGGTGTGGAAGAGTGGAGTGCCCCTCGCTAACCAGCGACTCTGGCCTCACCCTTATAGCTGATGCTAATTTAAGCGATTTTATGCAAATACGACTGCCTGCAGCTTTGCTTGGTACTCTAAAAGTCTGTTTTCCACTGTGTGTTGTGCACGGAAGTGCTTGAGTGGCTTCCAGCGGATGCGACACGAATCTTCTGGTAGATAAGTCAATAAATAATGCTGGACAATCCATACAGCATCATCTAGCCCAACAATAAGTAGAGCTTGAGTTATAAGATGTTAAAAGATAATGTTTTAACTTTTAAATCCATCATGGTTATTAACTAACACTAAAGTAATTTACAACGGGATATTTACCATGATTTGAGTTTGAGCTTTCCAATATTTCGGCACAGTTTCATGCGCCATGATCACGGAATTACTGAAGATACTCAAATCATGGTAAATATCCCGTGGTAAATGACTTTAAGAAAATGTTTTTTATGATGTGTGTGTACGAATCTGACCGAATCAATAGTTCCCCTTTTTACGAGCTAGTACTGTCTCACTACGGGCTGTGCCCAGTAGTGGGACTGTACGAGCTCATCCTCCTTCCCTCATTCCATACCACTCTGTTTTGCACCACCACCGCGGTAGTTGTTTCGTTAGTTTAGTTATTCATAGTTTAATAAATATTAAAAACACATACTTATAGGAATTTAAATGACAGTACCTACACGTAAAATGCGTGAAAAGAAAAAACCCGAGAAATTTAATTTTATTCAAGAACCCATTTAAAAAGTTGTAAGTTTTCCGGATAATAACCTGCCACCGCAATACCTTAAAAACTTAACTTTTATGAGAAAGTACAGGAACTTAAAATGTACTACAACGCAATAACTTCCCACTACCTTTGTAAGTGGGTACCTTCCCTTCGCTCTCGACCGTATTACGAGTGGTTTAAAGTGTAAAACAGCTTAGCAGACTTGGCCGCAGTTTAAAACTTTTCGCTAAAGCACTATATAAGTTAGGGCGTTGTACCGGTAAACGGCTTCTTCAGCTTGGTCGAGAAGCAAGCTGATAGCGATTTCATTGTCGTTATCACCTCACTAAAAGATGAAAACAATACCCCATTTGGAAGAAGATGAGATATTGGTGATTAATGAGATATTGGCAGGCCTCCGTACTACAAATGTCATATTATGTTCTACGGCATGCTACTGACCTGTATATGCGTAAATTTTTAATGTATATTACATATAATATATGCCAATTGATGCAACAAGCACTTAGGTAATTAATTTTATTAAAACTATAAACAATCCGACAAGGTCCCCCTTTCTTACTTAAAAAAAATGTCCTTTAAACCTTTAAATGAACCTGAGAACCTATAGGAGTCGAGACGAGTATTTTGATGCCTCATTTGTCAAAATTGCTTTAGCCGTTTGGATGTTTCGAGGTAGTAAAGAGTATCAGATAGCCGCATAGAAAAACTTGACGAAACCATCGATGCAAAAAAAAAAACACATGAGACTATCTTTAAAGTAAATGCATAGTGCACATAGGCCATGTCTTTTTTCGTCTCACAGATATTTAAATTCTATCTACCTTCTGTTCCTAAGAAGCCAGTGGGCACTCATCCTTTGTCATTAAAACACGGCTGGCTTCTACATTATCCCATCTTGTTTAAAATTCCGAAAGTTCTTGCTGAAACTTTGGCTAGCCGGTAATGCCTTAAGAGTTCACGGCTGTACAATGTTCAGGCATTGTACGCCTGATGAGGCGAGCGGAGTGGCTTAAGTTTCATGATAAACTATTCAAATATGATAGTAAGTTTGCAGCATATAGAATCCAGATGACAAGAAATTGCTACAGTTCGCAATTGAATTGATTGGAATTAACTAAGAAAAGTAGAGGAACTAAGGGAAGGCATCTTTGGTAAGCCACTGCTGGCTGTGCTGCTGGTATTTATGCTGTTTATCACATGTTGTATGAATGTAGTACTCTAGAAAAAAATATAGGTAGGTAATTAAGAATGCTACATACTAGAATCTAGTTTGTATATAAACTGCTAACAGCTCTCTGAAGCTTCATGCTTCAGAGAGCCATTATGTAAACCTTCATATACTGCTTATACTTACTTACTTCAAAAGTCTTCATAAAAACAGTTCTAAAGCTATAATTTCGCTTTTCTCTTAAAATCCTAGGCACCTACCTAATTTAAAAGTGGTATGCATTTGCTATGAATGCACCATCTTTCTCAGCATACAATTTCTGAACAGCTTTGGCTCATTTCAAGTCGAGAAAAATATTCTATTGTACTGTCTGCATAAAAGAAGTTGTAACAAAAGGTAGTGAACCAAGACTGCGGTTTTTTATTACTGGCCTGAATCTTCATGAAACCTTGCGTTTCAAGGAATATTTTGTAGCCATTTGTAGCTTGTAGGATAAAAAACAAAACGTCTTACAAAGTTTTAAATTATGTACTTATACAAATTAGGTACCTACTCTTAATTAGTCTGAAGTGTATATACATATTGTAGCCAATGCTGTAGAGTTATGTATGACCATATGACTCTCAACCTGTGAAAGTTCTATAACATTCAGAAGAATGTGAATGTGATTGTGTAAAGAGAAAGATGTGGCAAATCCTCGTGTTCTATTAATGATGTAGCTATTCAAAGTATGCACAAAGGTGTGATCCGCTCTCGTCTCAGCTAACAGCTTCAAACAAACAGGGACAAACACATTTCGTGTCAATGTATCAATATGTATTCGGAGACATTGCTTAGATGTTTTGAGATATGTTTTTGGAATTGATCGAGCCCATATTACTATTCTGTTCTTTAATATTGTTTTGGGTGACCTATTTTGAGGTTATACTGGTATTTGAACTCTAAATACGCTCTTATTTTGTCAAACCTATCTCAATGGTAATTACTTGGCTGTTTCGCTAATAACACTCCCTTACAAACATCTGTGGTTTACTCAGTGTTATTATTATAAGTAGATTGTTTGCAACAGTCTGCAGTTAGCTCTATTGTAGATACTAGTGTAATTTTCTTTGTGAATAAAGGCTTCTGCCCACTTTAATTATAAGTTATCTATGTAATATTAATTTAAGTTGGTAAGTATATAAAAAAAATCAGCTAGCCGCGGTTTGGTGTAAAATCGGATGTTTTATTTTCAGTTAGGGACCACTTTTCAAGTGATCCCTAAGCTTTCCTTCCTATTTCAAGACATTTTTTTTAGATTATAATGAAAATTTACAAAATTTAACAATGTCATCTAAACATTTTCAAACATTTTTTTTTACTCGGCTTATTGTTCTTACGATACCGCTAATCTATCAAAAAGTTTCTGAGATCTCACTAAGCTTTCGTATTTTGCTGTAAATTTCTCACAGCAAATGAACAAACACATCCCGCTCCCCGCGCAAACACCGAGTGTGTACCCACCTGGGAGGGCCTCTCCCATTATTGCTTCATTTTAAGGGTTTTAAACCAGATAAGTGCTTTTAGCGGAGCCTTATTAGGGACTGGATTCACGGGGATGCTTAGCGATAAAAGTGTTTGTACAGCGACAAATAAGGTGATCCATCTTAGGAGTAAACAAAGGAGGTACTCCATCCTTCCATTGTATAAGCAAGCACAACCGGAGACTTGAACATACACATTTCCGTAATCTGGTAGGTATTTATCAGTTCGAAATCTGAAACCGGAGAAAATAATCATACGGTATAGGTTTGCGGTAGCCAGAGACTATAATTATGCGATCTAAAAGAGCTAATGCTGCAAGTACATTCCATCAAATTACATTTTTTTTAACCTAGCCAACAAACATCCTACTAATCCTATCCTTCCTACTATCCTACTTCCTAATAATATTATAACGCCGAAAGTTTGTGAAATCTGAATTTTGTTACCTAGGATCTCCAAAACTACTGAAAAGATCAAGGTGAAATTTGCCGTATGCTTAGAGCAAGGCCTAACTTAGATAATAGGCTTACTTATTATGCCGAAAATACGCGTGCGAAGCCGCGGGCAGAAGGTAGTAAGAATATATTTTTTCTCTGGCTTTCACAAACTCATACTGACATTGCGAATAAATCTCTCTAACGATATGACGACGTAATCTACGGAATTCGTACAAATTAATGACCCCATGTTGTGTGCGACGCAAATTTCGTTATTCTGAAAATTGCTCCCAGGCCTCCAGGTTTTACACAGATGTTTTCCTTCACAATTTTGTCGGGCTCGATGGGGCACGCCACAACAAAGTAGAAAAAAATCATGACAATTTAAATTTGAATGCAGTGAGGCGGATCCCCCTATGGGCTACAGGAAAAGCTGGGAGGTTAAAACGAACGTTACCTTGTGTGACACATGCGCTTGGATTCTGAATATGTCTATGAAGTTTTTATTCTATTCTGTAGGTACTGGTATCAGCGGTGTAAGCTACAGTATCAGTACTAAATATTTTATTACGGTTCTTGAAAAAACAAGACACATCACATTTCTGCTTAGTCTTGAAGTAGGCAGTTTTCTCGTCGGCTTTTACGTGCCATGAGTTCCAGAAACACATTAAAACATCTCTGTTGATTTCATTTAGCAGCTACAGAGAGAGATACGTAATTGGATATTTTTTGAAACTCGCTTTTCCAAATCCGTGGAATCGGCTTGAAAGCTCTGTTTACAGTGTCCATATGAGCCTCGCCTCGCCTTTGGTACGTTATATCTGCGCTTTGGCTAGTAACGAGCGAGCTTTTTGTTCGTTTTGCGTCTGCCAATCAGCCTCTGTTGCCTGTGTGCATTTTACTGGAAGCTTTTGTGTGCCTGGTCGGGCTGTCGGCGCTTGGGTCGGAGACAGGTAAAGGTATTCAGTATTGATGGTTGTACTGTAGAGGATTCTTATGTAAATACTACTACTACTTGTTTAATCTTAAAACACAAATAGTTTGAAATATTATTTTACTTTTCCTGATCTGACGTAATTCGTTATAGTTTCATTAGATTGCAAACTAAATTTTATTTAATTCAATTTAGATTTATTTTTATAATATTGCCTTATATAACCCGAGCGAAAGTAGCTCTTGTCTGTTACCTTTTCTATACTAATATTATAAAGAGGAAAGGTTTGATTTTTTGTTTGTTTGTTTGTTTGTATGAATTGAATAGGCTCCGAAACTACTGGACCGATTTGAAAAATTCTTTCACCGTTAGGAAGCTTACTTTTCAGGGAGTGACATAGGCTATATTTTATCCCGGAATTCCCACGGGAACGGGAACTACGCGGGTGAAACCGCGAGGCGATCGTCTAGTCACTTAATAAGACTGCTATTGTCGATGAAAGGACTAGATAGCCGCTTCACAGAAGTTCTTTGACAAAGATTTACAGTTGTGATTCTGTCCACCATGCTAAAATCCAATAGTGTTATCGTACAACACACCTTCGCTGAAGCAACTTACTGTCGCAGATAGTGCTGATTCGATTGCTGGAGTGTTTCATCCTCAGGCACAGTACAGTTGGTACAGTACAGACAGATCTCCAGTGTAGCCACTCGTCGAGACGCTCGATAGACCGTCAGCCAAGTTCGGAAATTACAACTAGCTGGGCTCCGCGGCTTCGCCCGCGTGGAAATCATCCAAACTTTAGAATTGTATTGCACACCCCCTAGGATTAATAATGTAAAAATAAAAAATACGTTGTTCATTATTTACTTAACAGTTCACTTAAACCGAGTTTTGAGTGAATACTAATATACCAGGGAATAATAATTTTCCATAGAAACTTTACAACCATTTAAACCCTCTAGGAAGTTAATTTTTGAAAATTATAGTAGCCTATGCGTTAGAACGTACATACCAAATTTCATCTAAATTGGTTAAGTAGTTACGGAGATAATAATGTACGTGGTAACAAACATTCACACACTTTCGCATTTAGAATATTCGTAGGATAGTAGGAAGTAGAATCAGTAGGATAGGATGTAAATCGATCCCTTGCGATATGTTATGTGTCTGATTGCTCAATGCAGGTTGATAATGGTTGTGTCATGGACAGTGATACTCGGGATAATTGTAGATTAGTGCAGCCTCATCATTGAGCCGGCAATCCGAACTAATCGATGATCCTTACGCGTATACCTGGGTTGCGATTACGGTAGAATCTATTCGCATTACGGCTCAAACGTTGGCAGTTGAAACGGTAGGATGCGCTTTCACAGGCCGGCATCGGACAATCCGCACTGGAGCCTCTTCAATGGTTTGCCATAAAAGATCCGCACCGCACGGAGCGGATTGTCGGCAATGCCGGCGAAGATTCTTGAGGGCAACTTTTCCGTTTAGTGCGAATGACGTCATTCGGATTGCCGATCAGTGGACGCACTTGTCCGATGCTGGCCTGAGAGCGCGCACGCTAACGTTTCAACTGCTAACGTTTGAGCCATAATGCCATGCCTTACCACACCGTGATCGGGGCCCTGGTAATGTTTAGGCCATTCACTAATGTCCTCCTAGCCGAATTTCGACCACGGAGCCGGCGGCCAGTCTCATCGGAGACTAGCCAGGTGCGCAGGACATATTATAGTGCACAAGTGTGTGTGCAAACACAGGTGCACACTCTATACATCGATAACTTTGGTTCTCTGTCGGATGTATTCGATACGAATCCTATCCTTTAGAAAGACACCGAGCATAGCTCTTTTTCATCGATAACTTTGGTTCTCTGTCGGATGTATTCGTTATGAATCCTATCCTTTAGAAAGACACCGAGCATAGCTCTTTTTCATCGATAACTTTGGTTCTCTGTCGGATGTATTCGTTACGAATCCTATCCTTTAGAAAGACACCGAGCATAGCTCTTTTTCATCGATAACTTTGGTTCTCTGTCGGATGTGTTCGTTACGAATCCTATCCTTCAGAGAGACTCCGAGCATAGCTCTTTCCATAGCTCGCTGAGTGACTTTGAACTGGTGGACTAGCCCTACCGTGTGGATGTATGTGTCGTGGCCATGTCTTAGAATTGATCACTTCATGATGTAACCGACCATTTCATAAAATGGTTGTATTTTATGAAATGAAAAATACGCACTGCCCTCATCATGATGTAGTCTGGCCAGGTCAATGAATAATCAGCGTATGTTTGTCTGAACGCGATAAACTCAAACGCTACCGAACGGATTTGTATACAGTTTTCACCAATGGGCTTAAGTGATACTTCTTCCTATTCGCCATGTTTTAGGTAATTAGCTAAAGCGACGATTGTTATTGATGTCATTAAAAACATACCGACTGGGATCTTTGCGCGTCAACCAATAGAGTTATGGATATAAATAAACAAAATAATAAATAAATAATTCTGTAGAATTCACACAGCATTATCTAGCACCAAGCTAAGCAGAGCTTGTGTTATTAAAATGTGAAAGATGTTTAGTTAGATGCATGAATGACAAATGTTGGAAAGATGGATCTATGCTTCTTGATTCCATTTCCAGAAAAAAAATACCCGAAGCTGCTAAAATAAGCTTTAACTTATATTATAAGGAATGAGTGTGGACTATTATTTATAAGTATTTTGTGAAATATGCTCTTTCAAAATAAATATAAACGTTTCCATAGGGTTAATAACATTGAACTGTCATTGATTTACTATTATTGCACGACAAATATCGCGTGGTCGACAGAGGGACCGAATATTTGCCGATGAAATGGTGCATACATAATGGACAATATGTAAATTGAAACGGCATAATTTTAGGTTTTTACCAGAGTTTTAAACAGAGCGGCTTTGACGAAATATTTCGTGTTAAAATTAAAATGAATCCACCGAATTCAAATACTACAATTTTCCACTTATCTTCGTAATTCCACTGACCAAGAAAAACCTCAACCTCAACAGCCTGTTTGGTCCACTGCTGGACGCAGGCCTCCCCCTGACAAGCGCCTTATTGGCTTTTATATCTCATGGGGGTAGTGCCCATAATCCCCACGCTGGGCATGCTGGTTGGGGATCGCAGTTCGGTGGTAGAATTGTTCTGCAGGGGGCGCTGCTGCCCGCCCCCTGTGGATATCCCTTAGTCGCCTTTTACAACACCCGTGGAAAGAGATGGGGTGGTGCAAATTCTAAGCCGGCACCACACAGAAAAACCCACTCCAGATAAAAATGGAGGTGAGAAAAATTAGAAAAGCGAGTTTGAAAAGAAGCAACAAGAATTAGGTTCATCAGAAAGACAACAAATAGATAACGTATAACGATAGGGTGCTTTCCAATAGAGATGAGCTGTAGCTAAGTGGCGGAAACTATCTTCAAAATCAAAAATCTAAATCAAAAACTCTTTATTTCCAAAAATACAATAAATGTAGGTACACTTAGAAAAGGTCAAATTATAAAACTAAACACAGACACGGAAATATAGTGATATTTTTTGATTTCTGTAGCTTCGGTATGTAGACTAAAGTAAAGAAGCAACGAAGAAACCTTTAGCCTGTTAGTTGTTATTTTTCGAGTTGGAGCAAAACCCGTCCCAAGCTTTTTTATCCTCTAGATAATCTGATATTTTATAGTATCATCAATCACATATATATATCTAACCTTATAAGTCGCGTAGATATAGATTGGGGATTGAAAATATCATGCTGCCTTACTTAGATCATATTTGTTTAAAAGTGACCTAAGCATTGTCAGCTTGACATTTTCCCCATCTCCCAATCTTTATCTACGCGACTTATACCAATGACCTACGAAGCCACAGATACTTAGGTACATGCGCCCTTTTTTATCGAAAGTTAAAAAGCACTCTTATGCTTAGAACCTATTCAACAAATAATTTATCCACTCGATTTATACGTCAACTGTTTCTGAGAACCTTGGGCTGCCTAATTGAAACCTGCCGTGAATACTAATTGGGCTTATCACATATTAATAGCGTAATTAGTTTAGGGTTACGGCCATTTTGTCTACGGTTGTTTATAAAATGGCGGTTCTGTAACGGTTTAGTCAGAGTTTGTTCTTCAATGTTTTTGCAAATAGGAACGGATGAAAACAAATTTCACTGGAACACTGGTGAGCTATCATCCCATCACTCGTTTTCAGAGTTTTGTACCCAAAAGGTGCCAACGGGACCCTATTACTAGTTTTCATCATCGTCACAGGCTTGTGTCTCTGTACCTACCCGTAATTTGTAGTAAAGCCAATTCTTCACTGAATAGGTTTAACTAATAAAATAAGTATAACACACTTGAAGAGACGCAGGGCCACAACACGAGAAATAATTAGTTTTGAAACTATCAAATTATGATTATTACGAACTAAAAACTGACCTCGAATTCCTTAATTTTATACATAAAATTGTTACCCCCACGGTGGTAAAAACTTTATTCGATCACCTCGAAATTTAGCTTTTTAATTATGTATTACGAAATAATTTTCAAAACCGGTCCATAATTGACAGAGAAGTCGACGAACATATAAACTTCCTTTTTTCGATATTGGTTATTTCTTATTTTTTTATTTTACTTTAGTCGACCTGCGGAATTGTTCAACAGGACTATAATGGCGATGATTAAAATTGATAAATGTGATGCCATAGTTAGCGACCTAGTTAAAGCTTTATACTACGTGATTGTGTGAGAATATCACAGGCATACTGAATTGAGCAGTAAAGTACAGGTGAGGCCATAATGGACAGGCCTCGTTGTTTGCGCGCAAACACCGCCGACAGCCCGGATGCATTATGAGGCCGTAATTAACTTCTCCACGCGAATGTACTGAACTTTACTAATTAAAAGCGCTGATTTTTAAGCTGATAGGTTGTACTTTATTCTTAGCTTACATATTATGCAAGTACTCGTATACGCAACTATATATATTATGTCCACAAAACATAAAACTATATGTATATTTGTTTTGAAAAACTAATCCTATGGGAACAAAATTTTTATAGGACCACCTCGAACTGTAAAATAATCATCCAAATCGGTCCATCGAGGAATGGCAGAGAAATGACGATGGAAATACATAAAAAAAACATGGGTACATTCAGGCGAACATAAAACCTCCTAATTTTTTCGTCCTAATTTAGTCGGTTAAAAATAACTGAGTTGATTTTCAGTCTTGGCAAAAGTTTTAGTTTGGATCATTATAGTATTTTTGGCATCTTTGTTCGTCGTTAATTATGCTTGTAATTTTCAAAATATGAAGCATAACGAAATGATGTTTTAATCTTTTCCATTCTGACCCGAGAAGACAAAGAACAAAAGAAATTTTGACTACGTTCTATCAAACTGTTTTTTTTTTTGGTAGTTCTAGTACTGCACCATCATATAAATTAACAAAGACATTGTTCGTACTACAACGTTCTCTGCAACGCCCACAAGTCGCAACATCTAAGACCCCACTCATGAGCTTCGTAAATTGTATTTGTTTCAATTACTTTAGAATAACTCGTCAATTTTCTGCGAAGTTGCGCTATAAAGGCTATAAAGGTACCGAGTTTCATTTGAAAACTTGTTACGGTTAGAACTTGGTTTCAAAGGTGGATAAGTTTTAATAAGAGAGATTTTTTAATAACAATGAACCTACGTTATATTGAAGAAAAAGTTCTTCCGATTCGGTTTTAAAACTCATAATCATTTCTACTTCATTTATTCACATTACATCACACTATCAATATTATTTTTATAATTTGAAATTTTGGATGGATGAATGGATATTTGTTAGGTACCTCTTCACGCCAAAACTATCGAACGGATCAGGCTGAAATTTTGCATAGAGGTAATTCTAATCTTGGAATCAAACTTAGGCTACTTTGTATCCCATAAATCAGTTCCCATGGGATAGAAATCACCTTTAAACGTTTCCATAGAAACAACGCGTGCGAAGCCGCGGGCATAAACTAGTCGTTTATATGTATATCAAAGAACCTTACACAGGTTCTTCCTATGTAGGTACGCAACAATTAATTGATTTCTTTTAAGCCGTTGGTCATATCGATCGTTAGGTAGACATTATCGCTTAATCTGTGGCTTTAGTCTGAAGCTAAGACCTTGCATGCTCGGGGTAATAGCTTTAAAGGTGAAATTTTATTAGCTTATTTGACGACCTCTGTGGCGCAGCGGGCGAAGGTCTGCCTGCGACGCAGGAGGTTGCGGGTTCTATTCCCGCCTCGGAACACATGTTTGTACGATCTGCAGACATTAATGTCCAGGGCGTTCGGGATGTTTTCTATGTATAATAAAAAATATCTATCTATGTAGTGTAATGTATTAAGTATATCAGTTATCTAGTACCCATAACACAAGCTCTGCTTAGCTTGGGGCTAGATAATGCTGTGTGAATTGTCCAGCATTATTTATTTATTTATTTATTATTATTTAAAACGAAAATACTCGTATCACAAAGAGATGAAACGTTGGTTTTCTATCGTAGCTGTGTTTATTTTATTATTTTGGAAGTTTGGTAATTGCTTGCTCAAAGCGTCGAAAAAACTCGTGTAGGTATTGTAGCCGCGTTGCTAAGGGTGGTCGTCGGTAAAAATTGCCTTCTACTGTATGAAAACGTTGACAAAAATATCAATATGTCATTTTCCGATTATCTTTTCGAAGAACCCATGCCTAAATCTACGTTCGTATTGTAAAAAAATCGTATAAATGGATGGATGGATGGATGGATGTTTGTTACCTCTTCACGCCAAAACTACTGAACGGATGGGGCTGAAATTTTGTATACAGATAATTCTAATCCTGGAATCAAACATAGGCTACTTTTATCCCATAAATCAGTTCCCGTGGGATAGAAATCACCTTTAAACGTTTCCATAGAAAAAATGCGTGCGAAGCCGCGGGCATAAACTAGTAATATAATAAATAATAATATACATTTCCTAGGATACTACAACACAATATACATGTATCTATATAAATAGCCTTTATTCACAAAGAAAATTATAATAGTAATTACAATTGAAGCAATTGAGCTAACTGCAGACTGTTGCATACAGTCTACAGGTAGCTCAATATATGTACACCACAAAATTAAATAAATAGGTACTGTTCTATTAGCATTTTCTTGTCCAAAATCCACAAGACCAATTAGGAGTTGTCTCGTCTAGCCAGTAGCCAGATAAATCTCTATACCGTATTGTCTACTTTGGTCAGTCTACGAGTAAACGAGTAAGTAGGTAAGGTATTATGGTTTCGTCGGAAGCCTCAGATATCGCTCGGCTGACCGCGCGTCGTGCCATATGGCACCGCCTCGTAACATGGCATTATTACACTAGCTTCTGTCCCCAGATTGGTCCTTGATGGTATTTGATGGTAGTTTAATATTGTACGCGTAAGATAAGCCTGCTAAATAAATAATACCTGCTATTCATATCCACTGTACACAGCACCACCTGGTCCTTAAGTATTTAAGCAGAAAACATGAGTTTCAACACTGTTCTTTCCGCTGTACATTTCTACAATAGGCTAGTGCTAAAAATTCAAATTAATCCGTCAGTTAGAAGATATTGGAATTATAGATATTCGTATTTTTTATTTTGTCAGTTAAACAAATAATGATGAAGATATAGCCACAGCCAGTTAAAGTTCCTTACAACACTTTTTAGCAAGGTGTGACGTCACTAGCCCCCAAATTTGACGCGTTTTATTTTTGTTCTTTTTTTGTTTGTTTGAAGAAAGGAAATTTTTGTGGCCAATATCTTCTGATAATCTAACTGACGGACAAATTTTTTTTTTTACCCAGGACTACTAGGTAAATAAATTGGAAAATAAAAAAATATTGCTTGATATCTTCAACACAGCAACATCTAGCCAATCCACCCTTACTGACTTAATGTTTGGAAACTATAATATGACTACTAGAATTGTTTTTATAATACTTACAAAATACAGCTAGACGAGGAAGAAATTAATTGCAGATTAAATATTGATTTGTTCCGCGGCTGGAATCGAACCCAGAAATCTTCAGACGAAACTCCGCTCACTGCACCACAGTAGTCATCAAATGCTTTAAATTATTAATGTTCGTGGAAATTCCATCCAATTAATAACCAACAAAATGCACTCCAATCAAGATTCCATCGTAGAAAGAAAGCCCCCCTAATAAATTATTGGAAATAAGAAGGAAAGGTGGTGTTTTGGAGCTTTGTATTTACTTTTACAATATTAAATGCTTATTAAATGTATAAATTATTGATATATAACTGAATTGACTTGCACCGTATGCGGAGGCTGTATTTTCAACCGACGAAAAATGGAGAAGGTTCTCCTGTCGACGCGTAGGTATATTTTATTTTTATGTATGACCACGCATAACTTACAGAGTTGTCCGATTTCGATAATTCTTTTTTTATTAGAAAGGGTATACCTTGAAATTTTTCCCATTTCAATTTGGAATAAAAAAATCCAACCCTAAGGGTAGGAAAACAGCGGATGATTAATTGTTCACTCACTGATTGTAATGTATGACCACGCATAACTTTTTACAGAGTAGTCCGATTTTGATAATTATTTTTTTATTGGATAGGGTACCTATATCCCGAAGTTGATCAATATATATTTGAAGTCGGTTCATAGTTTTTTAATGGATGGTATGGAAATGGAGGATATTTTTAATTTTAGGAATGAAATGTAGGGCGATGCCGCGACGCGCTCTGCCGCAGGCATGATTGACATGAAGTTGCAGCTATGTCTTGCGGCTGTATTCACGACGCCTTGTTTGCGGCGTTTACAATATTCATATTGAAATTGCCAGAACCACAGCTGGTCTGGTCTGGCTAGGGTCCGCGCTTCCGCGTGCCATGTGGCAAACCGCCCTGACGCGGTCGGCTGGCTGTGACGTAGGTACGTAGGTACCTACGTACCATTATTTTAATATCCACCCGTGCCTTGGACCAGAATATTAAAAGGTAGCGTTTCCACACGGTTTCGTTCACTATCATGAATACAACATAGCGAAATAAAACTGAAATACCTATCTAAGGACGGTGTTACGTCACGGCAGTTACGAGCATCGTTTGTGACGTGTCCAAGATTCCTTTAAGGTCTAAAGGAAATAACCTCAACCTCAGCAGCCTTTAGTTGTTTTCTTAAACGCCCATAGCGTCAACAGTTGCTTGGCAATTGAAACAGAAACGTGTCCTTCACAAACGTACTCATATCTTTATTTAATACATGACTAGCTTCTGCCCGCGGCTTCGCACGCGTATTTTCGGTAAAATAAGTAACCTATTGTTTAAGTTAGGCTACTTTCCAAATGTATGCCAAATTTCATCTTGATCTGTTCAGTAGTTTGGGAGATCCTTGGTAACAAAAATTCACATTTCACAAACTTTCGGCTTTATAATATTAGTAAGACTAGCTATCCGCCACGGCTTTGCGCGGGTAGCAGAGCAGTTTAATAGATAAAAGGAATTATTCCGTAAAGAAAGACAGAATTATATTTTATTAAACACTACACATAAAACAAAATATAATATATAATACATAATTAAATTAATTTTATATTTTATCTTTATTTGTTTACGCGGTGGCCGGTCGTATGATTTTTTCCGGCAGTTTCTACAATCCTCGTTTTGAGTTTATCGCGTTACGAGGGGGCGAACTTAACGAGTTTGATTGTCTAATTCGGCCTGGATCTCAGAACTCACGGGATTCCCGTGGGAAAAAACTCCAATAACATCAGATTAAAAAAAATTTGGTTCATTGAATGTGAAAACACATTGAGAAAAAAATACGATAAATAAATCATGAAAGTGCACTGTTTCGCACACAATTTGGTCTTGATCTCAGGAACCCGCCGCCGTCTATTTAAATGACTACATGTTGTGATTCGTAGTTAATTACTAATTATTTGATTCCTTGAACCAGTTTCTTTATAAGTTGTGTAGTTTTCTTGTAAACAAGCAAAAACATGATTTTTGCGGTTACGCCGTTCCAAAACCGTATGCTCTGTCCCGCTCCTATGAACGCGAAATCCTATGCCTATCCTTTTCACAAAATGGCGCGCACTGCAACCTCTTGACAAGCAGACAGACGCGGTGGGGACTATATTTTATTATAATGTTACCATATGGCTAGGCTACATTATAAATATGTCCTACATAATAGCGACACAGCAATAGTCATATAGCGACACAGGCTACATCAAAGCTTCCTCTCACATTCTGCCTTTGATGAGACGTCACATATATTATTACAGAAATATGGCCCTTTGAAGCTAACGACTTGCTTCAGCTCCTTTTAAGGTAACGTATTCATATGCCAGGAACTCACGCTGTCTGTCTGTCCAACCGACGTCCTTCACGCGTCCTTTACCCCTGTCTGTGTCTGTTACATCTGCACAGGTACCTTTTTTCCTGGCCTTCCCCTACTCTAGACGGGGTTTAGAACCTAGTCGAACTGAAAGCGCTTATTCATAGACGGAACGCAGTCGTCGAGCAAGTAAACCAAAAAGCTACAATTTAGTAGTGTCATGTGCACTAGTGTGCACTTTATCGCACATAATTTGGTCAAATCACAGGAACCGGCCTATTGAAATCCCTTATGTTTTTTTATTGATGACTAGCTGCGCCCCGCGGCTTCGCCCCCGTGGAAATTTATGTTTCCAACTTTCTTAATTTTTTCTTTCATAAGAACCTTCTCCTGACAATAACAAACACAACAAAGAAAGAATTAGCGAAATCGGTCCAGGCGTTGTTGAGTTATGCGCTTACCAACACATTTTGCGATTCATTTTTATATTATAGATAGAAGATGGTCAAGCACTTGGCCACCCACTCACTTAAAGTAAGTGTGGCCTAAGATGGGGCACGCTTTCCCAGAAGGAACTTATTTACCCTGGATACCTGCGAATCAAATCTTGGAGTCTTCAAGACTCCAAGATTTGATTCGCAGGTTATCACTAATTATTTGGCTCTTTGAACCAGCTTCTTCATGTGGTGTTGTTATCTTGTAAATAAGCAAAAAGCTGATAGCTTGACTTACGTTCCAAAAACGTATGCCTTGTCCCACTCTTATGAACACGAAATCCTATGTCTATCATTTTCAGAAAATGGCACGCATTGCCCCTCTTAATACCAACTGTACGAAAGCCCCCAGGTCACATTACCTTGGTCCCCAGATAGCAATGCCTGTCGATTGCCGTCACCACGTGGACTTGGCAATCGATAGGGCACTGTGAGAGTTAAAACGGTCTCCACGTACTACGAATAGGTACCCACATAACTTAACGAAGGACATTGGCAATTTATTATTCTTCTATATGTTACTCGCTTCTGCCCGCGGCTTCGCACGCGTATTTCCGGTATAATAAGTAGCCTATTATCTAGTTAGGTTTTGCTCTAAACGTACGCCAAATTTCATCTTGATCTGTTCAGTAGTTTTGGAGATCGTAGGTAACAAAAATTCAGATTTCACAAACTTTCGGTTTTATTAGTATTTTATTAGTATTATTAGTATTCAGATTTCATAAACTTTCGGTTTTATTAGTAGGATAGTAGAATATTAGTAGGATGTCCATGCTAGTAAAATGTTAGCGGTCGTGCTCTTCTTGATAATGATAGAGACGAATAGGTGTCTTCTAGACCTTCGTCACATCTTTGATGATGGCCACATCGTCACTTTCCCACCAGGTGAGATTGTGGTCAAACGAAGGTTTATTAACTACTAGCTGCGCCCCGCTGACGGGGGCTTCGCCCCCGTGGAAATTTATGTTTCCAACTTTGTTAATTTTTTCTTTCATAAGAACCTTCTCCTGACAATAACAAACACAACAAAGAAAGAATTAGCGAAATCGGTCCAGCCGTTCACGCGTGTTGCCGTGACCAAGGAAAACGGGTTTCATTTTATATATATATAGATTTAAAAAAAAAACGTGTTGGGTAGCCTACAATTGCTATGACAGTTCCTGCCTCCACGCTTTCTCAGCTTTCGGTTTTGTTTTGTGATAATTGTTCAGGAAGAAATAGAAGACACAAACATTTTGGTGGATTTGAAATAAAAGTAGACTTCAACTCTACATTTCAGGCGTTAAGTTAATTTTATAAAGACTACCTGTTCAACATGGGACAAATAAAGGATCAGACAACCAACCAACCAAGTGGTGACCAATGTCTGGACCAAACCAACAAAAAGACATCACTAATTTCTGAACAAACACAACGACAATATGATCACCACTATGAATCCCTAATGACACAATTTAACTACTTGCACTGGTTATTCTCTCGCTTTGAGTTTCTAGTTCGATTCACTCTTCTTTCGTCTTCATCTTCAACCGTTTTCTTAACCCAGTTTCAGTCTTTTGTAGCTAGGATTCAAAGGAGCTCCTATATAAGTAGGTCGATACTAAAAGACAAGTCTTATTGCAGCATTGTGTAACTTGGCAATACTTCCAACTGACTTTAAAAAAGGATGACGACCTCATTCGCTTTTATCTTTTTATGTTGTAATTAGTAAATATCGGGTGACATAACGCTATCAGGTGGCATAAACGTAGTGCACCACCTACACTACGTTTGCCTAGTCGCGGTCTCCACTCAAGTTTACCCCAACGGTTGTCGGGTCTTCGCGAGATATGGCCGGACGACTGCCACTTCAGCTTGCTAAAACTTTAAATACGGTGTAATTATTCAGGAATTTGAAATCGGTTTACAGTTTTTGTAATAAACATCAAATGATCTTAACAATTTACAATTGCTCAGGTACCTACTTAAATAATTCGTAATAGGCCAGCCGATACAAATTCGTTTTAAAATGCACGAACGAATTCGAGCTCTATTTATTCACTGGCAATGAGAGTTTCACGGCAGATAAACATTTATTCGTTTTATCGAATTAATCCGCATAAACATGGTTCCGGGCATCAAAGGTAAATTCAAATGAGCGATCGTAACAGAAAGTACAATTGAGTGAATCTACAAGTGCGGTCAGTGGGAAGGGCCAAAGCTATTTCCAGATTAAGTCTGCCTTTCCACCATAGATGTGCTACGTTGCTAAGTTACCAGCCGACCAATAGGATCACTCCAATATCGCGTCATTTTCATAGCTGACAAAAATGACGCGATAAAGAAGCGACGCTATTGGTCGGCTGGAAACTTAGCAAAGGCAACCTTACACCCGTATTCAAAAACTATATTATGAAGTCTCACAGTGCACACGAACGCATATAGCCGGATTATCCGATAAAATGGTTTCTTTATGTTTGTACTGGTTTTTATAGGCTATAGATAGATAGATAGATAAATAAATAAATAATGCTGGACAATTCACACAGCATTATCTAGCCCCGAGCTAAGCAGAGCTTTTGTTATGGGTACTAGATAATCGATATACATAATACAATACACTATCTATGTAGATAAATATTTTTTTATTATATGTAGAAGAACATCCAGATCACCCTGAACTAATGTCTGCAGATCGTAAAAACATTTACCCCGAGGCGGGAATCGAACCTGCGAAGGTCCGCCTGCGACGCAGGATCGCAGGCGGACCTTCGCCCGCTGCGCCACAGAAGTCGTCATACAGATAATACAATAGAAAATTGAAAATACTTTATTATACCACACAAAGACAGGAGAACAAAGCTTAGAATATACAGAGAAAAAAGCTTAGAATATCTTCCATTCAAACTTGGGATGGACTGGACATGCAAAGACGGTGAAACAAAATAGACGGTGGCACTGCATTAATCTGTTTAGATCATAGAACAGAGAATTCTAATTCCGTGATTTAGATACTTAAAGAAACCAAATACTTACTATATTTATGTCATCCGCAAATTTGCCAAACACTCGGTGTGTTTGGCTTAGCAACAGAAACGGGCCTATAACAGATCTATAATCGACGCAGTGCGTTCTAATGTCGAAGTGAGTGAGAATGTCTTACCTACTTAGAAAAGTGTTGCTTGCTACCTTACGTAAATTGTTCTTGAATACGGGTGTTAGATTCTGTAGCCAGGGTTTTGTACTATCCGCGGCGGTTGCGACGTACCTAAGAATCGACCTCTTCAACCGTTCGCGATATTTGGTTTCTTCAATAATTTTGAGCTAGAGACCGTAATATTTTACGACGACGACGTGGCTATTTTACAAGAGAGCTTTAAAGCAGGTACTCTAGTACCTGCCAAACACGTAGTCGTAACATTGCAACTTGTAACTTTCTGGAAGAGCGTTGCAACTTGCTACTCTAAAGTTGCAGTTAATGAGGCAAATTTATTAGTTTGTTTGCTTTTAATTGGTCCTTTATTACTAGTTTGCTGTAGTATTGGTAGTTTTGCCAGCACGTGAAGCACAACTTCTGCTATCAACTCGAGTTTTGTGTATTTATAAATCTTTCATGACTTCGTTTGTAGGTAAACCTACTCAGTTTATAGATTGATGGTTTAGTCGTCCAAGACAGTACCTAGTCCTATTATTCTTCGTCTTATTTATTTTGCTAAAATAATAAAATAACTTCTTTATACTTAGTATACATTTATTCACAAAGAAAATTATACTAGTATTTACAATTGAAACAATTGAGCTAACTGCCGACTGTTGCAAACAGTCTACAGATAGCTCAACTGATCCATATCAACACCTTATTCTTTATACTTAGTTGTTTCTTTTCATCGCAAAATAATTAAAACATCTTTGATTTTTAAAATTCGGGATAACAGATATTAGACCTCTCAGGTGACTTGAGTTTGACAAGTGTCCAGACACACTTGTGCACTATATTATGGTCTGCGCATCTGGCTTCTCCGATGAGACTGCCACCGTGGTCGAAATTCGGCTAGGAGGACATTATATTGACAAGTTTGACGTATCGATTGGACTTTTTAACCGACTTAAAAAATAGGAGGAGGTTCTCAATTCGTCTCTATTTTTTATGAGAATTTCATGAGACTCGTTAAAACAACTATCCTACCTCTACATTTTATGTACCTCCCTAAGTAGTTGTTACATTGTCTAAGTTCAAAGTAAATCACAAGTTATGTGCCCAAAGTTATTTCAAACTTGCGTAAACGAATTAAATCCAGACTCACGTAACTTATTGGCCCACGTAGGTAAGTAAGTTATTATCAACTTTCCATTTATTAGAGGTCACCCTTCTTATCTAGGTACGTTATGCCTTTGCAGATCAAAAGTTACCCTCGCAAGGGTTTGTTTTCATTATAAAGGGTTAGGTTGAGATTGTATACGTTTATAGTACTCTCATAGATTTGGTAATGTAACTTCAGGGCTGTACTGATTTTAACCCTACACTTGGCGCTGTGCACTGACAGATACATGACTGTCATTTTGGAAAAATCGTAATGTAACTTCAGGGCTGTACTGATTTTAACCCTATACTTGGCGCTGTGCACTAACAGATACATAACTGTCATTTTAGAAAAATCGTAATGTAACTTCAGGGCTGTACTGATTTTAACCCTACACTTGGCGCTGTGCACTAACAGATACATGTCACTTTGGAAAAATCGTAATGTAACTTCAGGGCAGTACTGATTTTAACCCTACACTTGGCGCTGTGCACTGACAGATACAAAACTGTCATTTTGGAAAAATCGTAATGTAACTTCAGGGCTGTACTGATTTTAACCCTACACTTGGCGCTGTGCACTGACAGATACATGACTGTCATTTTGGAAAAATCGTAATGTAACTTCAGGGCTGTACTGATTTTAACCCTACACTTGGCGCTGTGCACTTACAGATACATGACTGTCATTTTGGAAAAATCGTAATGTAACTTAGGGCTGTACTGATTTTAAGGATTAACCCATCTGTGCAAGTACGTGTATGTGAAACTAGCTTCTGCCCGCGGCTTCAGACGCGCTTTTCAAGTAGCCTATGTCCGTCCCAGGGATATTGTTTACCTTCCTGCCAAATTTTATTAAGATCCGTGCAGCCGTTTAAGCGTGAAAAATAAATAAATATAATTTATTTCTGTAACAGTTTTACAATAATTATTACGGTAGTGGAGACCTTCTTTTAAGTAAAATCCTTGTGTTACAAGGTCTCGCTTTTCTCTAACAGACATTACAGATTATTTATTTTATCTTGAACAGAAACATAAAAGGAAAAAGATGGTTATGAAAGTACTTCTAGTCTAGCTTAAAATCTAATTAAGTCTATTTTATACTAACAAATATTGGAATGTGTGACTTGCAGTGTGAAAAGGTAACAGACTTTCGCTTTTGTTTAGTTGAGTCGGTCAACTGAGCCCAGTAGATCCGTCGGAATCGAATCCAAATCCGACGTTTTCCATTCAAAAAACGAATCGAACGAATTAAAATACTCCTGCTAATCAGTAAAAACCAGGGGTAGTAATAAAAATACTTGAAGTAAAAATAGACCTTCGAAGTTTTTACCCAAGTAACCTATGAGAAAGTTTTCTAGTTTCGCTGGCAGCCTGTAATTTGGCCTGGCTCCGCCTGACCGCATCGTTTCATTTCGTAGAACCTCGCGTGTGGTTGCGACTATTGCTTCACAAGGTATCTTTAGCATCGTAAATAGGGTTCAGAAACTTTACTTTTACGAGTTAAAAGTCCTGTATCGGTTGTAGAGGATTAAAGACTGTAAAATTGCAGCATGAAAGTTCAATTTTGTTCGAAAATGTATGAATATATGAAATGGAAACCTTTGATCAATTTAATAGGGTATCTCTGTAGTCAGACGGTTCTTTAAAATGCGAAATATCAGCGAGCGAATTGAATTTGAAATGCCAGATGAAAATCGTGACGGTCTAGTGAAGTGCCTTCATCACAAAGGCGTTTTCTAAAGAAACGTTTGAAAATAGTTCGACCAGACTGAGAGGGCGCTTTTTACTTGGGGTGTCAAGTTAGTGGCATAGACCATGCTCATTTTGACATAACATCACATTGACAGCCTCTCATCTCCGGAAACGACATATGTGACTGTCAATGTCCTGCATGTCAGTGTCAAAAAAGCCGAATTCGGCCGGTTGTTCTTGGGTCTTCGGAGTATGGTATTCTCTCATTGTTGTTTTTCAAAATTTACCGCTCATATTATTATTGTTAGCACGCCTGCATTCCGCAAATATGAAATTGAAACTGGACACATGCAAAAAAGTGGCAAACCAGACATGTTTGATGTTTGATGATGTTAATAACAAAGAAGTCAAGTGATTCCCCGTATAGAAGTCTATGATAATTAGGTGTTTTTTGAGAAACGCCTCTTTATCAAACAAAAAGTCTTGGTTAAATGTATCCATTTCAACCCTCACACATTAGCTCCATTACAATATCGTAATGGAGCTGACATATGACAAGAACTCAAAATCTCCACTAGTAAAATTCTTGCTACGACCAGCGCTCGGCAGCGCTTTTCAGCGCTTCAATATCACCGACGTCCACTTTACGTCGAATTTGCATCTCAATTTAAAGCGGTGCATTCGCTTTGTGGTACAAGTTGCACTTTACCGACATTTGTAAGCCATGAATATGAAGGGGTTATGGTGAAACACCAAAATTAGCACGAAATGTTAAATTTTCAAGGGTTTTGCTAATTACCTACCTGTACATGTCGTAGAAACTTGTAATTCGTGATTTAGTGTTAAAAACTTTTTCATGGGTGTTAATTTTTTATGTTTGCTAAAAATAAATTATTTCATTTCAGGTACAAAGCTGCAGACATGTTAAGAAAAGGTATGTATAACACAACACTATGTTACGTAAAGCGTTGATTGCTGGTTGACCTCTGAAACCTAGAGGTCAATCCAATGTTTCTTTTATGCAGACGGGAGTCTTGTCTACGTAATAGAAACACCTGGTTAAATATGAGAAATATCACATACCTACTCGTATCGCAAGAACTGAGGCGGTTAAGGGGGTACCTACCCTCAAATTGCTTATTTTCAACTCCGTCGGACCTCCATATCTTCCAAACTACTGAATATTTAACTTTGAAATTTATATATGGTGAAGTTCAGGACTTATTCTATCGATCATATGTTTCGAAAACACGATTCCATAAAATTTTCTCGATAGAAAAAAATCGCAAAGTTACCTCTAATTTTTTACTAAAACCCTAATTTCTCAATAAGTACAGATGATACGATCTTGAGATTAAGCATAGTAATTGAGCTAAGTATAAAGAACATTTTATATGTTGCCTTTTTTTCAATTAACTATTCTAATGTTTGTGGGGAGCAAATAACTACTAAAAACTTGATTTTTGGGCTTACGCCGCTTGCTCTGTCCCGCTCCTGTGAACGCGAAATCCTATGCCTATCCTCTTCACACAATAACGAGGTAGGGTACCGCCTTAACACACTGCCACGCACCACGCTGCATGTTGCGTGTCGACGCACCTACGCGCGTACTTGCGGGAGTGCAGATCTCCATCATCGTGCGGGTTTTTTACGCACTCACGCGCGTACTTGCGTTTTGTGGATTCACGGTGGTTCTGACTCATTTCATTCAAAGATGTTCGCTGCACTGCGGGACTCGGTATGCCATACCTTGCGTCTCGCCCCGCACCTACGCGCGTGGGTGCATGTTTCTCCGCGCCTGAGCGCGTGATCTGCATGTACGCGCGTGGATGCATTTTCTGTGTAGCAACGTTAGAACACGCATTCACACAAGATGCAGCGTGGTGCGTGGCAGTGTGTTGATCGCCTTAATTAACAAAATCCATTGTGTTCAATAATAATTAATAATAAAGGTGTCTTTTTTCTGAAAAACCCTTCTTGTTGATTTCCGTCAAAAGTAAAAGGTTTAGAAAGAAACTAAATATGCAGTTATTGTTTTCTTATAAATCGAGGGCATGACTCCATTCATGACTTTTCTCTAACTCTCGTAGTTTCGGACTTGGCCATCTACGCCCTTCTCAAAAAACCAGCCTGTGTATTATTATTTTTTTGAAGCGCAATACTTTTCAAACAACTAAGTACTTTCGTAATTCGTAAGTGAGTTTCAAAAAGCATGGTATGAAACATCTTCGTCCCGTATTAGGCGTCAGTAAAAGTGTGGTAAAAGTGTCACTCACGTTGCCAATGGGTAAATACTAAAGTACCTACTTACTTTGATACTTTTTGGTGGTTGTAATCTCGTTGTGCTTTCGAATAACACCCCATTGAAATCGAGTTCCGTTGAGTTTGCGAGATAAGCCATCTGAAATCACTCCGTAACTTTGATAGCTGTTGCCAGTTACCAAATAAACAATATTTGATTTAAATGCAAAAGGGTTCTTATAAACTTTGTCTTAGAACTTCTCTGATTCATCTTTTCGTCCACTACATAAAGTGAATTTAAAACAGGCTAATTCGCTTTAACTCCGCGGTTGAAAATGTTGATTAGGTTTCATCTTAAATCGGCTCTTCAAATTTGCTGAAACTGTTGGTTAGGTGTGCTGCGACAATCATCATCATCATTATCATCATCAGCCTATATTAGTCAACTGCTGGACATAGGCCTCCCCTAATGAGCGCCATAGCACCCTGTCTTCAGCTTGCCGCATCCAGCATCTGCCTGCAGTCTTTCGCAGATCGTCATCCCACCTGGCCGGAGGGCGTCCTACACTACGTTTGCCGAGTCGTGGTCTCCACTCAAGAACCCGTTTACCCCAGCGGTTGTCGGTTCTTCGGCTGCGACAAGCCTGGCAAAAATTATAACAATTGAACTATTCTAAAAATAATAGATTTATGGATGAAAAGAGCAAGAAAATGATTTGCCGCCTGCAGCTCTTTCCTAAAACTTTTTAAGCTGTTATGTTTAGTAACAATCAATGAAGTTTATGGCTTTCTATGGAATAAAAATCATCAAATCATGGTTATAAGTGCCATTAGTTCTCCTTAGTTTAGTAACCATAGATTTAGTTCCCATCCAATATCGTATGAACGTTCGTTCAAAACCCTCGATAACGTAGTTTTATTATCAGGTCACGTAATCGTCCCCGAAATGTCAAGGACTCGAGAGAATCTAATAATACTCGTACAATAGAATCGTGTTTCATATTATTGGTCTGGCAGATCAACTTCGATATCTCAATAATTATGTTAGAAATGGCCTGAATTATTTGTGTCTGAGATATTTTTATTTACTCCAGACATTAATCTTCTTCGTGGAAAAATTCGGATTTAAATACATGTGTATAAATACTGCGTGTCAGAATTTAGATTTAATACGAACACCGTTAGTCCATCCCTGTTGTGATTCAGGTAAAATATGGTTTAACTCCAGAATAATATTACCTCAACCTTACCTCAACAGCCTGTATTGGACCACTGCTGGACGCAGGCCTCCCCCTCATAAGCGCCTTGTCGGCTTTTATCTCATGGGGGTAATGCCCATAATCCCTACGCTGGGCATGCGGGTTGGGGATCGCAGTTCGGTGGTAGAATTGTTCTGCGGGGGGCGCTGCTGCTTGCCCCCGGTGGATATCCCTTAGTCGCCTCTTACGACACCCGCGGAAAGGGTTGAGGTGATGCAAATTCTAAGCCGGCACCACACAGCTGAATAATATTAACTTAACTGCAAATCGCAAGTAAACCTGCATTAGATGACTATTTAAATTTTACCTAGATCCGATTTACTTTTCAAGCAAATCGAGATCAATCTCTTCTATATTTATTTCTAAATTATTTTACTAAGTTCTATTTCCAGCGTCAGTTGGTCCAGTTTGTCTCTTGAGCTTGTAATGTCGGTGGATTTCAAGTGGAGTTTGGGTTGGACCCCATTGGTCCATACGATCGACTGCTACGTCGCGAACTACGCAAATAGTTCTTGTGAGAATAATCTTAAAAACAAAATCAAGCAAAATACTATTTTTGATCTTTCACAATCTGTTATCCAAAATAATGCCACTGACAGGCTTCTGATCCTTTCTATTTTCTTCAAGCTGCCGTTACTGATGTATTAAACAGGCTCTTGCAAATTACTTCGAGCCCCAGCATCACAAACTAGCGCTAAGAACCTAAGAAAATACAAATCGCGCTTCCAAGTGTGCCCTCACCACAGTATACTAGTTTCGAGTGCTGTAAAACTGTGGAACGAGCTTTCCTCAGACTGTTTGCGGTTATGGCGACCAGGTGCGGTGCAATGCACCTTTACGGTCCTGCTGGCTATCTTCTCACGGCTTCTAGCCACTTTCCGGAACGAATCTCATAGTTTCTTTGTAAGCTTTCAAGCTACGTCAAATGCAATTCTCTGTTGTGTGTTAGAGAGTGCAAAGTCGAATGACAATGTTGGTTCCAAAAAGGCTGTAAGATTTTTTTGCTAATGTTTGTTCTGAACAACGTTCGACCTAATAAGTTTCACGATAGATACGGTATTAAACACTAACTCTCGATAAGTATTTAATACGCCGATAGAGGGCCAAAGTCAAAACATCGTGACTCGATTTAGTTTTATACGTACAGCGTGTAAAAGGCTATAATGGCATGCCCTCCCAAAACTCATACATTTAGCGAAATGTACTCATAAAACCCGCAAAATAGGCTCTTCTCTTTAACCTTCCCACAAAACCTGCGAAAAGAATTAAACGCAGGGCCTTAACCTGCGTCCATTTTACGGACCAATTCCGTCATAAACTTGGATTACCCCCTACAGGGGTAAAATAACCTCTACTACAGACTAGAATTACCCCTACAGGTCCGTGGGGTAATAGGGTGGGCTGATCCAAGGCCAAATAACGAACAAAAAACCTAAAATGTCTGGTCTGACTTTATAATTGTACACCTGTGGTTGCCAAATAAACTATTTGATCAAAAGGGTGTTCCGTTCCGGGAAACTCTTTTTTTGTCAATACTGTCAAAGCTGTGTGACGCTGCAAAAATAAAAATAGAATTCCAATCGGTTGGGCTTCCTATTGCACCTCCCTACACCTCCGCTACATATCAATGCTTTTTTCGAAACAAAAGAGAAGACCATCACGTTGTCTTTTGTTTCTTGGAGGGCAAAGTGGACCCAGCCAATCCTTGGTCCAAGCGGTCATCTTTAGCTTCTTGAAAGCAAAAATGGACAGACACCGTCCCGTCAAATCATAATCATTTTGCCATTTCTTCATAATGTTCAAAACGCAAACATTTATGTTCGAAATTCGATTAGTTCGATAAGAAGAGGGAAGAAAAAAAGCCCCGACTAGATCGTTAAAAGACATTGTTCCTTCCAATCGGGGTGGCTCCATCAAAGGTTAGCACGTCTGCCTTTTGAAGGCGATGACCTTTGCTTTATGGCTTAAATGCCGGTGCTGGCTCCACTTTCCGCTATGTAGAGACATTTTAATGTCGGGAGCATTGATATACATCTGCGTATTTTTTGAAACTGTAACTTTAAAATTGTTACCATGAGCATGATACTTGCCGCCGTGTGCTAAAATCCGTCTCGTTGCACGAACGCTCGCTGTGTAACACGTTTCATTACCCTTCATTGCCCTGTAACGCCGGTCAGTACCCTGTGTCATTACCTTTCGACTGAGGCCAAACGAGCGTAATTTTTGACGTGACAATCTCGTCATGCGGCGTTACCTCGCTCTGAGTTGTCACGTTCAACTATCGTCAGTAAACCGACTTTACAGACAACCAATTTTTTTGTTGAGTTGAGTAAGAGTCATAAGTAGATAACACGTAGACAGAGTGAGCTGTCATTTCTGTTAAAAGTAAGGGTTAGGTTTAAGATTTTAAGCGACTGGCTACTCAAAAAATTACGCTTGTTGTTAGGCCTTATTATTAAATTCAGATTTGGGCCTCGTGTTGATGGTGAATTAACACGTTTTGAGGATGTTATTGATAACATATGTTTCCGTTGTTGGATCCTCTTGATTCTTTATTCTTATCCTGCAATCAAACGTCTTAATCAACTCAGTTTTGAAAGTAACCTTTCAACCAAAATTTTTGTAACTTTATTGAATTAAATAATGTCATTAGCGAAGTTAATTATCGCTAAAGTAATATAAAGTTGTGGAACGAGTTAAGTCAAGTAATATTCTAACATCAAAGCATCAATTTAATTAGAACCCGTCTCTTTTCCATGTTAAAATACATTTTTACGAAGTTTCAGAGTCTGTAAAAGACATCTATTACGATACAAAAATAAAAATACAAAATCATTTATTTCGAAATAAAATATCCAAAACAAGTGGCAGGTGTCCCTGGCTTCTGTTAATTTAAACTGTATTCAAGAAAACCAGTCTTCCCTCCTATACATGGTTTCTTAAATAAATAAAGGTCATCCTGTGGTTTCCTTTCCTTTTAATACATGAAAAAGTCTTTTTACATGAGTCACGTATAACAACATAGGTGTGCGTAAAAACGACATTGCTTGTAAAGTAACGACATTAATCTACAGAACCCGTGTTATACGTGATCATACACACGCTGAGCTACTTTGTTTCTCTCAAAATAGGTATGGCTTTTATAATTTGAGGACACAACATTACGCGTTGCTTCTGTTTTTCTTCGAAGTCATTAGCTAAATTGAAAAAAGTATAGAACGAGAGATTCTGTTTCAAATATCGTTTGTATTTCTTACAAAAAAATATTTGAAGCGGAATTTCAGCTACATTCTTCTTGAAAAAAGGCGCTAGTGTCAATGTCTAAAAACACTCCCACCTTAAATGTTCATTTTCACAAAGCGCGCTCGAAGTCACAAGCACTGATTGCTATAATTGTACTCGGGAAATTATTTTTATTGTGCTCTCGGCAATGGAGGCCTATTTCGCAAATGGGGGTTTAATTACTCGACGAGGGCTCTCAGTCTTCTCGAAATTCATTTAATAACTAAGGAGTTTTAATTATGGAACAGTTGGGACTGTAGTGGCGTGACGTCTGCCCAAAGGCATGTCATTCACCACCTTCCGCCAATTAGAGCGCCACAAACTTACCTTTGCAGCTGGACGAAATCTGAACTACGACGACCAGTTCTTGAAAGTTACGACTCTGATTCTAATAAAATACACCAAGGGACACCTCAACTGCAGACATAAATTTGTGGTACTTAGTACAAGACGAACGAAATCACACCTTGTCGAGTACAATTTAAATTTTCAATTTGAACGAATTGAATTTGGCTCGCATTTTGGATGGCGTTGAGAAGGGTAAAAGTTTCTGATTGCGAATTGCGTTCCGTAATGACGTTTTTGGAAAGGATCGTGCCTCTCGGCTTACTATTGTTCGTCCATTGTGAAATTTACCGTCCTTTTATTATAATAGAAGCTGAAATTCACCAAAAGCTGCTACATTAAAAAAAGTTGTAAGAAACGTAGATTCTTGCTTTTTGCAGCGACTTGTATATTTCTTGGTTAATGTCTCTAGCGACAAAGATAAAATAAAAACAAGTTGTGATGACCCCTTCGGCGGAGACGGTGCGAGAGGATTTATTGGCCACTAGCGGTCGTCTGCAATGTCGCCCGCTTCTATCTCTTGGGAATAAAGTAACAAATATCTTGGTTCTTCATAATCTTTACAAAAATTTATAAGATTTTGTTCCTTTCTTATTCTCGTTAAAATAACCGAGCGTTAGTTCTTTTTCTGAGAAGGAAGGAGTCACGTAAAGGTAAAAAATTTGCCTTTTCGTAGCAATTGCACAATAAATTTCAGTTCTCAGGCACTAAAAACAAAGCTTTTGTACCTGTAGCATGGAAATAGCACACATTTTCGCAATAATTCTGCTGTGAAACAGTAGCAATTCTTTCACTAGAATTTACTGTAAACGGCGCCGCTTAGAACGCGTAAAACTTCTAATTAAAACAAACTCAAAGAAACCGAACTCTGGGAACTCAAATCTTGAATAAGCAGAGTAGTGTCGACTACCAACCAACTTTTCAAAAATGATGTCAAATTCAGTCGCGGCCGCCACAGCAGGCTGCGTCTGGAAGAAGATTAATATTGCAATTTGTCCCGCACCTGTCTTGAGTAATTTAGGACTGTTCTCTAGAATCCAGTCCCAGGATCGTGGTGGAATGTACAAAGCTCCGTCCAGGCTGAAACTTGGTAATAAAGCAGCATAAATCCACCCCGAAGACAGTGCCGCTTGGCAGTGCGTGCCAATGCTTCCGCGGGGCGTGAGGCCATTAAACTCGAGACCTAGAATTTGCATTGATATTTATTTTAACAGGACAGATAGTGCTGGACATTTTACATAGAAGTAGGCTTGCATTACGTCTAACCCCAAAATAATAACTTCAAGAATGTGAACGTGAAACGTATCTGTGCAAGCTTTTCTTCCTTCGGGAAAATCCTGAAAATTTTTAGTAAATTCGCCTCGATTCACGACTTAAAACACGTGTTTCTTGAAAGTGTCCCAATGGATTGTATCCCCCAAGTGGATGCAATGTATTTCCTATCTATTTTTACTGTTTGAAAATCGTATTGGCCATATAGTCGTGTAAACGGTTACATACAGACAGATCTGTGTCAGAGTCCTGCTTTTTTTTATGGATTTCTTAGCCAAACAAAACGCTTAGCTTAGGGCTACATAGGGCTGTGTGAATTGTCCAGCATTATTTATTATAATTATAACCCTGATTAGAAAAAAGTCTCACCGAAAGCCTTCTAATTTCTCCTCGAACTTCGCTTTGATGTTTGCATGTATGACATGTATTCCTCAAACAGTATAAGTCCTTCGGGTAATTATCCGACAGGGATAATCCCCATGCCGGATATAATTTACGGTCCACCTGGACCCTCATTAAAAAGATTTCCTATTTCAATTCCACTCACCCCACTCGGCATATAAACGAGTGCTTATACCACAGATTAAAGTATCCCTCTTGCGTTGCCTCGCTTGATGATGCTTTCAGTAAATAGGTTGTTGAGAATTTTCTTTTGAAGTTAGCGATGCGGGTTACGTCTGTGACGATGCCAGAATCGGGCATCCGTAAAGGTGGATCACGTTATAGTTAAAATTTGCAACGTTTAGCAACATGCGTTAAGATATTGCAAGTCAAGTGTACCTTATCGATGTTCAAAAACTGTGGCGGTGTTAAAATAAACAAGGAAGCTCCTGGTCTTCCTCTGGTAGGTTTCCTTAGTCCGTTAGTCCTAGCAGACATCCACGGGCTGCTCCAACTCAGTCCGGGTCGATTCTTGCCCTGCCACCGCCACGGGCATAAGAGCCATTAAAAGCCATAAGAGCCATTTAGCTAAACCATTATAGTTTCAAATGAATTAAAAAATAATTATAAAATCTTATGAACACAAATTCTACTCTTCACGCGCCGCTAGCTACGTAGCGAAGCGAAGGTTTCTCAATTAAAAAATATAACCCTTTCGTTTTACGGTCCTGTAGGCTTTGCGCCGAAGGAAGCTTTCTTGTAAGTTTCATGGCCTCGACTAATGCCCTATCGATCCGGCAGCTTGGCAGCAGTTACATACTGTGCCTTGCGGGACACGTCACTGGCCCAGCTCGCCGTTGTACTTTTTGCCTGCTGTCTGATACGTGAGTCTTGGGTTAAAGTTTGTGTATCAAGAAATACAGGGTTATTCAAATTAGGTTCGATCTAAGAAAGTTTCTAACTAATTGTTGTGGTAGCATCAAGGAAAGATAACATTTTTGATAGAGAATGTCGTCTGATCTCCTTTCAGATTAAATCCTTGCAATCTGGTGCCATACATGTAGGCTTAATTAACGAGAAGATATGTCCCAGACATCTAACATTACGGCGCCCTGAGCGTTTCCGAATTTTCCCATTTTATTCCTGGTAAGCCTAGGCGTCAAACTGAATGCCGGCGTCATGATAGGTAGGTAGAGATAAACTATCTAAAAATGCACGCCGAGTATATAACTTTTTGTGGAGCGGGCGTGCTTTTTTGGAATGGTTTATCTCTACTTATTATAAAGGTGCCGGGGTCATGCTTCGTTGCATACTCGTACATGTGGCGGGGTCATGTTAGGTTGTACACATGTGGCGGGAATATGTTAAGTAGTCCCGTTGTCCGGTAGAGGCGGGCGGTGCGTGACGGTGGCGGGCGCCGTGTGTTAAGAGCCTCCTGGCGGATGGCGCGGGCGACTCTACGCCCGCCTCCGACTTCGGCTCAAGTTGAATACATGTGGCGGGGTCATGCTAATTATTCTCGTTGTCCGCTAGAGGCGGGCGGCGCGCGACGGTGGCGGGTGCCGCGAGATAAGCACCCACCTTCGACCTCGGTTCACGTTGTACACATGTGGCGGGGTCATGCTAGGTAATACACATGTGGCGGGCCCATGCTAAGTAGTATCGTTGTTGCTAGAGGCGGGCGGCGCGCGACGGTGGCGGGTGCCGCGAGATAAGCACCCACCTTCGACCTCGGTTCACGTTGTACACATGTGGCGGGGTCATGCTAGGTAATACACATGTGGCGGGCCCATGCTAAGTAGTATCGTTGTCCGCTAGAGGCGGGCGGCGCGCGACGGTGGCGGGTGCCGCGAGATAAGCACCCACCTCCGACCTCGGTTCACGTTGTACACATGTGGCGGGGTCATGCTAGGTAATACACATGTGGCGGGCCCATGCTAAGTAGTATCGTTGTCCGGTAGAGGCGGGCGGCGCGTGACGGTGGCGGGCGCCGCGAGATGAGCGCCTGCGCGCTGCGGGCGGACGGCGCGGGCGACTCCACGCCCGCTTCCGACCTCGGCGAGCGCATCACGAGGCTCTTCCCCAAGTGCCGGCCCAAGAACATGCAGCATCATCACGAGAGGTACTTAATTGACTACTAAAAAGCCAAGTTCTTCATCAACATTGGCTCACTTTTGGATAATACCAATAAAGATGTAGGTAGATGCTACCGACTGTATTTCCTTAATTAAGAAGGATGATCCCCTAACTAACTAAAGCCAGCCTCATTATGATGGACGAGATAGAAATGTTATATCTTGTTAATTATTTACTCATTATGAGTCCGAGACAGATTTATCTCATTATTTCCCGCATTTGGAAGTTGCCTGTTATAGTGCTAGACCTCTGTGGCGCGGTGGGCGAAGGTCCGCCTGCGACGCAGGAGGTTGCGGGTTCGATTCCCGCCTCGGGACAAATATTTGTACGATCTGCAGATATTTGTTCAGGGTGTTCTGGTCGTTTTCTATGTATAATAAAAAATATCTATCTATGTACTCGTATATTATTATGTATATCAGTTATCTAGTACCCATAACACAAGCTCTGCTTACCTTGTGGCTAGATAATGCTGTGTGAATTGTCCAGCATTATTTATTTATTTATTTATTTATAGGATAACTGACAATACTAAGCTAGATAACCAAAATAAATAATAAGAATTTCATGTACATTCCTACGGACCTGTCCTGTAGTATAGAAGAATAAATTGTGTTGAATAACATTAATTAGGCATAAAATAATTCTTTACTGCACGTTCTCTGTCAACTCCAAACAAGTGTAATATTTTTGCACGCTCAAAAGAGAAGATTCTACTTACAGAATAGATCAAATTCAACTGATAGCCTCATTAGATTTTCATAGCTAAGCGCGGTCACATAAATAGTTATGAGTTATTATCTAAGTTTATTTATAAAGTGTGTAAAAGTTTGTTCTTCGAATACAATTTGTATTGGGTAGACATTCCACCGGTTAGCTCCTTTGTTGAGCTCTGGTGGAAATGCACCCTTAGATCTCGAATAATAATCCTTGCAAAGTAGGGAAAGCTCTGTTTTGATACGAGTTACCAAATCGAAAAAAAAACATAGTTTCATCAAAGTTTTCTTTTTCTAGACTTAATTCCGCCCTGGAGGGGCGCGAGGCGAACAACGTGAACAACGTCTCCTCGGACGAAGAGCACGAGGACGGGCAACTGGTCATCCTCAACGCTAAGGGAGGGACCTACAAGCTGAGGGACTCGAGGTGAGAAAGAGATAACTAAAGATCAGTTTATAACCCTAAATGGGTAGGTACATACCACTATGTATGTGTCAATTCACATGTCGCCAAAACAAAACTTATTTGACAGCACTAGGGCTTTGAAGATTTTTCTATGGCGAGTGGCCCACGCGTCAGCTTTCTCAGATATTCACATGTATGAAGAAAAAATATATTTTTATCTGTGAATATCTCAGAAACATGGCGCTTTATAAAATAACTATAGTTTTTCTTTATACATATGTGAATATCTCAAAAACCTGAAGCTTTAGGACATTATGTTATAGATTTTTTTTATTTTGTCTTTAATGTCTTCTATGCAAATATATTATATTTTTAGCAGCAGTTAGCTTAATTGTTTCAATTGTAAATACCTACTAGTAAGTATAATTTTCGTTGTGAATAAAGATTCTTTCCATTATATTTTGACGTGACAACGTCTTATAATTCGATAGAGCCGGCTGCACGCACGAAAAAACATGACGTCATGCGGCGTTACCTCGTCATGCGGCGTTACCTCGCTCTGAGTTGTCATTTTCAACTATCGTCAGTAAACCGACTTTACAGACAACCAATTTTTTTTATCCAAATATATTATATGGTAGGACGCGGTACAGGCGCGACGCGAACCGCACTCACCCTGATAAAGTCCCTCGTTGAGGGATGAAACGTTGGTGTTCTTCCAACACAAAATAGGTTCGTAGTTAACGAAAGTTTTTATAGTAAAATATGGTAGGTATTTAATTTTTCAAAATTTTCTGTAACATAATGTCCTAAAGCTTCAGGTTTCTGAGAAATTCACATGTGTATGAAGAAAAACTATGGTTATTTTCTATGACTTTTATTGTGCACCGCGATATCGAAAAAAAACTAAATGGTGACCGATGTCAGGGGCAAAATCTTTAAACGCCTTATGCCATCCTTTTTTTTTCGATTGTTATGAAAGGGGCGGCAACATTTTTGTCAAATTAATTTAGCTAAGTTTTGGCGCCATCTCAAATTCTGAATTGACACCACTGTGACTATAATTTAATCTCAATAAATACCGAAAAATACTACATAAACTACCATTTTATGTCCAAAATTAGTAAAATGGTGTGCAAACACTGGCGGTCATCAGCGTGAAGCGAAAAACACGAATTTGCGACTTACGCAGAAATTTTCTATTAAAGATGTCTCTACGAGCGCTAGATACTAGATAGCCCTAGCTAGGTACAAGAGATCTTTGGGATGAAGGATGGGTTAGTCAGTTAGAAACTAAAGGGGGTACTGACCGGCGTTACGGGGCGTAATGTAACGTGTTACAGCGAGCGTTCGTGCAGTCAGTACGGGGAAAGAAGGCGCGAGCAACGTGCAACGAGACGGATTTTAGCACACGGCGTAACATATCATGCTCGCTGCGAATGGTGCATAAAGGTTGAACAAGCCGCTCGGTCCAACTCATCAGTGGGCGTGGCCTAAATGTATGCCATCTCACCTGACATAATAGGCATTCCCGCGCGCTTGATGAAATGCACATACATTTATTGGTAAAACGGCCGCGTAAAAAATAGGCATATGGAAAAACTATTGAGAGTATATTTTCAAAATAAATTTCTATGTCGGTACGGGCTTTATTTTACAGTTTTCTTTCTCCGTATGTTATTTATTTTCGCCCAAAGTTGGGCTAAAATCGGTGTTGAAATACGAAAGTTTAGAAGCTTGTATTTTTTTATTTATACTTTTTTTACGGTTTCGGGTGTTTACAGACATAGATAACGACGAGATAAATTGATACTATCCTTAGTTTTGGATGGTCAACATCAAACAGCGTAGTAGTTACCCTTCCACGTTTGTTTGGAAAGATGAGCGACTCGTTTAGCCTTAAGTACGTCCCGTAACACCGGACAGTACCCGCCTCAACGTAGGTTCTTACTAACGTTAAGTTGGTTTAGTTACTAAACTAAACTTACCTTAAAAGCGCATTCAACCAAACGGATCCTATTCTAATCTGATTCAATTCGTTCGGGTGGCGCAAACTCGATCGCAGATAAGTTGCCTAACCCAATTCCACTGAGTAAATTCTGGAAAGTTCCATTGTTCGATGGTTAGTCGAAAATAATTCGATTACCTAGAAATGTTCTGAATCATTGCTCAATTTCGCTTTCAACTTAATTATACCGCAGAGAAAGTTCCTTTGTGTAAAAACAAAATTTTATAAAAGCACAAGCATAATACTGTAATTTCTTTCTGTGTTCAGATTTTCCACGTGATTTTGTTTAAATATGTTTCCCTCGATTGAACTTCAAAGATTTCGCCGAAGGTTTTATGTTTTCTACACATCGATCTTGCGATTTAAACATTCAAAGCTAAGCTTAACCTCTCGTGGCTAACCCCAGGGAATAATACGAACTCGAAATCCAAAGCAAAAGGGATTTGTCTAGAACTTTATGGAATTTGAAGGCGTAATTCAACTAGGATAAGTTTAATACAATTCCAAAGGTACCTACGTACTAACACGCGAGATTCAAGGCGAATGCCATTAGACCTTAATGCGACTTTGGCATGAAAGGGTTTCAGTGCAGACGCTTTGAGTCGTTTGTTTTGTAGCACGAACTTATCGATAGCAGTTGGTTTTCTAGCCAGGTTCTTTGTTTCGTTTTGAGATTTAAGGCACTGATTTAGTAATTTTAGACGCTGGACATACTCTAGTCGTCACACTTAGCATGTAGGTAGGTACATATTGGTGATCACTGCGAAGATCATAATTATTTTTACTATGGAATATTCATAATCTGCCGGCAAGCTGCGGGCAAGTGGTAGAAACGGCGCTTTGGCCGTATCTATATTAAGGATGGCCCATTACCAGCGACGGACTAGTATAGGCTGATGATGGTTTTAAAAGAAGTTGATGTCCTTCATAATTACAATAGTTAGTTAACCGAAGTCCCTTTAACAGTCATTCTAATTGTAACCATATACAGGTTATTGGTAATTCACTGACACTGTGAAGAATTAAGACCTGGCGTCTTCACAAACGTGTTCGTGATGATGTGCAGAACCTCCAGTTCACGCAGTGTCAGTGAACTACCAATAACGCTGTATCTTCATGTTACCAGGATCATAGAAATAGCAGGAGGTCGCGAGCTCTACTCCCAGAGCAGAACAAAGGCAGTTCGCAAGCTGCGACACAACAACACACACAAACACAACTTGAGGAACAAAGTACGGGCACTGAGTAAGGACACCGCGGACTACGTGGCTGATGCTAATGTTAATAATGAGGTAAGGAAATAGGATACAAATAGATACATTGCTAGCATGCTAAGATACACTTACGATCGTCGCCGGTCGCGCGGGAAATTTAAAATTCTGAGAGCGCAGAACATACAAAAAAAGAATTAGAAAAAATTAACTTCCCGCGCGTTTGGTGATGATACTCTTAAACGAAATCGAAGATTCTGATTCGTTTTCGTGCAAACGAATCTTATGCAAGCGACATAAGAGTTGGTTTTGCACTTCAACGGAAAAGAAACTTCGATTTTCCTTTTCCAAGTAGGCTTCCAGCATGAAGGAGTTTCTGAATAGTGAGCGAAACCTAAACCCGTCACGCTCGGATCAGTTACGCTGAATCACGTTTACTCGACTCCAGCTGCCATTGTAATCATAATTTATTCAGTTTTTATGTGTCCATCAGCGCGATACTGTTATCATTTCGTAACTCGTAACCCAATTTAAATTATACGTCGAACATCGAGCCTGTTCAAAAACTAGATGATGGTGTCTTGGATAAACTATGCTTGAATTTTCTTTAAATACCTATGCTGCAAGATGATGCCCAGTCCTTGGCGCTTTCTACTTCATCCACGGGTTCAGCAGAGGCTCTAGCTAGACCACTGAAACAAAAGTCGACTATTTATTACTTACATGAAAATTGTTTCCTAAATCCTCCATCTCCAAGGCAACCAGGAATAGCAAATGTGGTTTGCCTATGATAATTGTATAGCAGAAAAAGGTCGTTTCGCGTCCGCACCGCGTCTCGTTGCATACGAATGAGCTAGAAGGAAAGTTTTTGCTCCAGCAATAGGATATATCACGAGAATTTCGTGAAATTCCCAAGTCTACTAAATAACGGGTGAAATATGGGGGTTATCATCGAGAATACTCAAGTAACTTACTGCAAGTCACTCTTGGGACGTCGTAAATAATCAGTTAGGTGTGCGTAAGACAAGGGCAGGAATTGATTTCGATATCCTAGTTCATTTTGGGTAATTGAATGAAGGGACATGAAAAATGGCACGTACCTAGTTAATCTTTCATTGAGTATCCGACTCATTAGTATTCTCTTTGTTAGAACATCACTTCGTAGCTCACGTAGGTCCTCACCTACCTATGATAGTAAGAGTAAATTAAAAGTAAAAGTAAAAATAAACCTTATATTAACAGAAAAACTGACAAAATCGGTCTGCACTCAGCATGTACTATGGCAGAGCAAATCTTACCATAGCGCTGGTCTTCCGTGGACACCATGGTGGCCGAGCGTAAGGTGGCCTTTTAACGCACAGAAACAAAGAACATCATAAAAATTAAATAACAATAGATAAAACTAAGAAATAGTATATTGTACATCTAGGCGATAAAGTGCACATTCTCCCGAGTGATACACAGTGCTTTATTCTACACCTTCGAGTAAAATCATCGTTTTAGAGTCTTCAAAAGTACTCGAGTAAATTCAAATTGTAAACACAAAACTCCTTTTTAGTATTATCACCATTTTATTTTTTTTCAGATTCAAATCCATAGAATAACAAACGAGCCTAAGAAAATGATTTCAAGACACACATCCCCATCCTACACGAACGGAGACCGCGAGCCGATGAGAGAACGAGAGAGGGATAGGGAAAGAGTTGAGAGGGAGAGGGACATACTCATCGACCCGAATAACATGGGGATTCCCAAGAACAGTTCGCCTATACTCGATCCCCATAAGACGATAGACGTCAGCACTAAAAGCAGCCCGATTGCCGTGGTGGCTGATGGAGAAGTCATGGTGTTTGATGATAGCGATGATTGGAAAGGTAAAATAAGCTTTATTTGTTTCGTAGAATCAGTTCAATATGCCTTGTTCAACACTGAGCCTTGAAATTGATTTCTCGATAGACCTTACATTTTTGTATAAGATTTGTATAAGAAATCAAATAATATCGCAAAAATTTTCGACTTCGACGGGACTTGAACCCGCGTCCTCCCCTCAGTACGGGGATGTGATAACCAACTACACCACGAAGTCAAGTGACGTGGGAGTCGAAAATCTCTGCGACTTCTTACGGTCTCTAGCGCCGTTATTTTGATTTGTTGATTTGTATAAGATTTTTTAGTTCCATGTCTGGACTGTGGAGGTGCTGTACCAAATTCCATAACAGAATGGAACGATGAATTCTCCATACTTCGAGAAACTATTCTCGGGACTCTGTTCACATTGTTCTTGATACTTGCCTAAGTACCTTACATATAAGTATTAGGTCTACGAAATAACAATCTAGAAATATTTTTCTTATCATCATTTGCTCTCATATATTATAATAAGAATAACAATATTTATTTCCAAAAATTTACAATAATATCCATATGTTTCTGGCACAATCTATAGCTGTCAACTAAAATTCCCTTATTTACCACTAAAAATATTCACCCACCTATCTACAAATCCTCAACGTCAACAGCCTATATTGGTCCACTGCTGGCCTCCCCCTGATAAGCGCCTTATTGGCTTTGATCTCATGGAGGTAATGCCCATAATCCCTACGCTGGGCATGCGTGTTAGGGATCGCAGTATTGTTGCATGAGGCGCTGCTGCCCGCTCCCGGTGGATATCCCTTAGTCGCCTCTTACGACACCCGCGGGAAGAGTTGGGGTGGTGCAAATTCTAAGCTGGCACCACACGGCAATCATCTACGAATCGTCTACGCATAATCATCATCAAAATAAAATAAATAAATAATGCTGGACAATTCACACAGCATTATCTAGCCCCAAGCTAAGCTGAGCTTGTGTTATGGGTACTAGATAACTGATATACATAATACAATACACTACATATATAGATATATTTTATTATACATAGAAAAACATCCAGAACCCCTGAACAAATATCTGCAGATCGTTCAAACATTTGTCCCGAGGCGGGAATCGAACCCGCAACCTCCTGCGTCGCAGGCGGACCTTCGCCCGCTGCGCCACAGAGGTCGTCGAAATCCCTTTCTTTCTTCTTGTAATGTTAAATTCTGTTTTCGTGACGTTAAATTCTGTTTTCGTGACGTTAAATTCTGTTTCCGTAGGTTTGCGCACGGACCCCGACGCAAGTGACGATGAAATGGACATAAGTGTGAAAAGAACTTTAGATAATATGAAGAACGGTGATTGTGATATTAAAGATAGTGGCAGTGAGTCGTCTCGGGAGGCCAGCGGCAGCCCGGATGAGGAGAAGCGGGTTGCGAGGATCATAGGGGAGCTGCCGATCGCGGAGTACGAGGGCTCGCCGAGGAGATATGGCGCGCAGAAGGCTGCTCGGTCGCCTAGGCCTGGATTCCCTCAGGTGAGATAATAATACATAATTTTTTTTTTTATATCTGACATCTTAGAATGTTATTGTAATGATTGGTTTACCTTGTGAGCTCTCTAGCTGCGTAGGTACTTCAGAGAGTCGACTTACAAAGTTTCTAAGGAAATTCAGCTAAGTTATTAACGCCTGGGTTTCTAGGGTCAAGGTTGTCCGTCGCTAAGCGAAATTTTTGTTCCTATCATTCACAAAAACTTGTTTCCAAATACCTTCTTGTATGACTGGTCCATACGTCCGCGTCCAGTGATATTTAAATCAGCTGCACAATCCCCAAAAATGGCTAACTAGGTACCTACTTAATTTAGTTAAATTTCAGACTTACAGTAAATAGGCAGTATATACAGATATACAGATATAGTAATATACAGATAATAAAGTATCTCTTTATGCTATATTTTGTAGAGGTTTCTCAGTTTATTAATACATCATCCATCTCTTTCCTTCCAGAGGATAATGACAGAGAGCCGCGACAGGATAATGGCGGACAGGATGCCAGAAAGCGACACTGACTCCCCCACCGCCGGCTCGGCCGCCTTCGACTATCTGTACGAGTTCTCGGAGACGCGGAAGGTTCTAGAAGAGTTCTTCAAGGGGCCGGTGGATGGCAGGCGGAATGCAGACGAGATTGTGAACTTTCAGGTATAAACGATTGTTTTAAGAAAACTAAAAACCCAACTTCGAATCTCTTAGTAAAACTGATCATATTATTTTTGAACCGATTATACTATTTTTGAAGTTAACAATACTCCTTACTGACACTGGCAGAGTCGTAGAGCAAGCGGCGCCACTAAGAAAGAAGTTGAAGTTGAATCTCTTAAGGCTTGGCCAAACCAACGCGTTCAATTCGCGTCCGCGGTGGCGATACTGCGCGTGCAAAAGTTGTATACACCGTCGCGTCCGCGGCGGCGTGCACGGTGGCGACTTTCCGAGCAGGTGTAGTATAAAATAGCTGCGTGCAGCGTCCTAACGTAACAAGCCCGATCTGATCGCCACCGCCGCGTGCAGACGCTGCACCGGACGCCGCGATCAATCAGAGGACGCATCGATGTGAACACGTCGCTACAAGTTCGTACACAACAACTGACCGCCACCGCGCACGCCACCGCGGACGCGAGCTGAACGCGTTGGTTTGGTCAAGCCTATTATCACAGTATATGTATTATACTGTTTATTTTAAGTTCTTAATGAAATACTAATCCCTCTGGAATAAAATTTATAGGACCACCTCTGGATTATCCTCTTTATATCTGCAAAAGAATCTTACAAATCCGTTCCTAAATGACGGAGAACTCGACGGACATGCATTAAAAAAATGCAACACAATTACAGTGCGCGCGCATAGAAATAAAAAATTCAAAACTTAAGACTAAAACAATAATATAAAAATAGGTATTTATGGTACATAACTTAAAGTTAAGAAAAACTTTAAGTTGTTCAATCTACTTAATAATCGTCATTGGTCTTGTCTTTGCAGGATTTGGACTACGAGCTACGACGCCAGACGCAAGACTGCCCGTCAGAGAACGGCATGGACGCCGGCAGCGAAGCCGATTGGCCGATACACACCCTGGACGTACGCAGCGCCCTTTCGCCGCATCTGCCGGCCAATCACAACTCGCACAGCTTCCTGGGCTTGCCGATTACTGTAAGTAAAGAATAGATGGACAGATAGATAGAAAATTCTATATTGCACACAAAGGCCTACTTGTGCCAAGAGTTGGACTTAAATAAATAACTCGAGGCTAACTCAGTGTTAATGTTTTGAATTTTTAGCTCACAGTTTATATTGCACCAGTGGAAATTAACCAGAGTCCACTAACCCGAGGTTATTGTCATGTTACAGATAGAAACAATACAACAAAACAGCTTAAAATCTAAGTGCAAGTGGCGGTCTTATAAATAAAATGTAATCGCAGAGCTCTAGCAATAGGATACAGTGTCGTCTGAATACGACAAATGTGAATTTAAAAACGTATGTTCTTTAATGTCACGGTGATCTCTTACATACACGAAAGACAAGAAGAGATTTACCTACTTGGCAGTTGATATTTGGTTCTATTTCTAACCGATGTAAAAATCCAATTTTCATAATATTTTCATTAATATTTATCAGAGTACTTACTAAGATTTAAACAAGTCACGGTAGTATTTATCACACTTTCTTATCTATTTTCCCAACGTTTGTAACACAGAAAACGCAGCATAACCCTTGTAAACCCACCTCAGCTCAAATCCTTGCGTTTGAGTGGTAATGATTCGATGAGGTAAGAGTATCAAGATGGAGCTGGAAACAAACCCTGTATTCTTTCCCCAGTCGAACGTAGTGAACTGCTCACCAAGCGTCCGCGTCGGCTGGGCCGCGGGCGTCGAGAGCCGGCGGGCGGAGCGCGCGCCCTTCCCCGCCTCCAGCGACACCAGCGACACCGGCAGCGCCAGCGACATGTCTCTCGTACCCATGGACAACGACATCGCGGACGTACACAAAGGTATTGTACGACACGAGCCGTACACAAATATGGACGTATTATACGACATCGCCTGAGCTAGGGTAAGTTTCTCAGCACATCTAATCGAAGCTCATTGGATCAACTCAAGTTTAAAGCTTCGCATTGCTTATTCCCACCCGAATGAGCAACTCGATGCGAGTAACGTTATTTACACCTTACTTCTGTCGTACGCGTAGACAATGTGAACCGAACCAAAGTGGTTTCGAAACATTTCTTTACAACCACGTACCATCTTTGCAGTTAAGATATAAAAGCACGCCAGACGGCACATACTTAGTTAAAACTTTACTTTTTATTTTATTTATAGCTGTTTTTGTTTCCAGTGCAAATGGAGCTGACTCGGTTACCGGACGCGTGCCGCATGCCGGTTACCAAGATGCCTGTAGTCACTGACGAGCTGTCACTTGAGGGATCAGATGGAGACAATAACAACCAGGTAAACTACCATAAAAACTACAAACAGGACATGCAAGAAAGTTGCAAACCTTCTTGTATCTCCGAAAGTAACCTAGATTCCAAGGGGTGCCTATTTGATAAAGGAAAATCGAAGTTAGATAGATAGATAGATATTTATTTATTGTTTCAAGGTTGTTACAATTTGTTAATAGCGTCTTAAATCCTAACATAGGTTTATCTAGTTTCGTTTTAGTTGTCGTGCAAAACCAACTCTATGTCGCTTGCATAATATTATAGCGTTTGAACGAAAACGAATCAGAAAGAACGGTCCCTGATCCCATTACGAGGATTTTTGTCACATGAATAAAGGCGACTTACATTATTACATTCCTGAATGTTCTAAGCTACCTACATTTTATCCACCTGCGCGAAAACGGGGGCAGCATCAAGCGGTACAGTATTTCTTTGAAGAAATTTAATCAACACAAATCTAATTTCGAAGAAACCCTTCAATTATAGAGTAGAAACACGCTATTCTATGCCTTCATCTTCTTCTGTATTTCAGAACCACTCTTCAACAGTGACAGTGAAGGAGATCATCGAGAATGGAACCAGCACCGAGCCGCATCTACTATCCGATGCAGATCTGCACTCGCTGGACCCGTTGAGCTTAGGTAAGATATTGACCATAGACTAACAAAGATAACATGACAGGAACGGCGTGATGGTCGTGGACGGATGGTCTTGGCCTTAGAATATAGGCCTTGGATATAAGTATTCCAGGCACGGGACAGCTGTCCCCTGATCCTCCGGTAAGGTAGAGATAGTGGCATTACTTTCTAATAAGAACTAGTAAGGCACTTATTATGTAACTCCAGCTGTGGATTGGTATAGCCTGGTGCTGCAGACATAAGGCATTAGCATTCTCCCGTGTGCCCTGCGAGGTATTATTGTAATAGATAAGACAGTCTATTATTCAATTTGATGCACATTACATCTGCTATCACAGTTTGGAGATAGGTAACTTTGATCTATATCCACAACATGGTTAAAATAACATTTCCTTGGTTCACGTCACGGTGGCATCAAATGTTGTGACTAGCGCAGAACCGTGGTGATTTGGCTAAACTTTGGGAGGCCTATATTCAGCAGTGGCGACCAGACGCAGAGCCATAAACCAAGAATTGAATTGAATTCAGCAGCGGGTAACGTTAGTTTATGTTAGTTTTCGTACTAACTGAATCGACACTAATGTTGATTGAACCCCCCAGCGTGTGGAGAGACGGCCCCCCCGCCGCCCGCGCCGGCGCCGCACCGGCCTGCCTCGCCGGTGCCTCTGCCGCCGCTCTCGTTGCAGCACGTCGTGAGGGACCATAGCGACGTGTACCCACCGAGGTGACTATGTGCCAGTACTTTTAGATATAACCCAGCGTGTAGAGAGATTACAGCATGACGTGAGGGACCATAGAGGCCTGCACCCACCCATGTGGCTATTTGCCAGGACCAGGTGACTATGTGCCCACCCAGGTAATTGCCCGGCAAAAACCTATTCGAAACCCTCCTCTTCAGCCACCACACACTGCTGCTGATCGTATTCCCGATTGGCAGTCGGCTTGGTGATCGCAGTAAGCATGTGACAGAAATCCTAGGCCATGTAGAGACCCGAATAGGCTTATTCTAAATAAACCTCAAAATCTGCGAGACATCAAAAAGGCTGCTTAATAAGAGTATATTGATATTAATGAATTTATTAATTTTAAGCCATTAACATAAGTTAATTAATTACATGCTATAGAATAGTTAAAAATCACCCACCATGTATACCATGTTTTATGCAATAAAAATATTAGTACATTAATGGTACTAGTGTGTAACATTGGTAATTACCGCCGATATACCCATAATCAAACTGTGACTTTTTCATTGCTATAACTCACTAGTGAGTTAAAAGGATCGTGTTCAATAGAACAAATAAATTAATGTTCCTATTGCTAGCGCATTTCATGCAACTTCTTATTTAAATAGATAATTTTAAGTCGTTCGTGTTTAATAAATACAACTTTCACTCAAATATAACTTTTGTTTTCTCTGTAATAAAAGAAAACTCAATGGCGCCTCGGCGGTAATCACCAATGTTACACACTAGTACCATATTGTACTATTATTGCACATAGAAACAATACAGCAAAGCAGCTTAAAATCTAAGTGACAAGTGACGGTCTTATCGCTCAACAGCATTTTGCAACAACATTTTGACATTAAATTACATACATATTGCAATTAATGTAAAATGTATGTCAATGCAATCGCAATGTAATGCAGCCAGCGTCTTGGGGACTCCTCCGACTGGTATAGATATGGATCAGTTGAGTTGCCTGTAGATTGTTTGCAACAGTCTGCAGTTAGCTCAGTTGTTTCAATTGTAAAAACTAGTGTAATTTTCGTCGTGAATAAAGGCTTCTATGTAATTGTTGTTGAGGTTGTGTAAGTATACTACGCGGTTAGTTCCTAAGTTGATTGTTATTTTATTTCCAGAAAAAGGCCTTCGTCAGCGAATAGCGCTGAATCGGTGGAAATCAAACCAACAAGTGGAGATGAAGGTAAAATCAATTACCTTTACACCAATATTTTTTACACGCAGTAAACAGCTAATAACATTCAAAAAAAATCCTTACTCCTGCTATACATTTGGCTTATTTTTTTCAGACGAGGCGGATACGGATCTTGAGACTGACAGGCTGCTAGGTCAGCAGAGGACTGATGATCAGGGTTTCTTTGATGATAAGGTAAGTCTTTATTTAAGTTTTTTTTTTTCACCGCGTATGGTTTCCCTGTGCAGAGAAAAAGTCAGCCTTTCCTGATGACGACCTCTGTGGCGCAGCGGGCGAAGGTCTGCCTGCGACGCAGGAGGTTGCGGGTTCGATTCCCGCCTCGGGACAAATGTTTGTACGATCTACACACATTTTTCCAGGGCGTTCTGGATGTTTTCTATGTATAATAAAAAATATCTATCTATGTAGTGTATTGTATTATGTATATCAGTTATCTAGTACCCATAACACAAGCTCTGCTTACTTTGGGGCTAGATAATGCTGTGTGTGAATTGTCCAGCTTTATTTATTATTTATTTATTATTATTATTTCCATTATTGACCGAGCGAACGAAGTGAGCGAAGCGTCTGCATCAAGTCTGGCAAAATGAGCGTTTCAGTCAGTATGTCCGTACTCCTCTACAGGTAGTATTTTACAACCGATCGGTACGAAACTTGTAGTAAGTACAGATTTTACGATTTTGTAGATTTTTTTTGTCGTCGGGGTTTTTTGGTTAAAGGCGTACTTACTTCCTCCAAAAAATGGCAAAAAGGGAGCTTTAGAATATCTCCGCTTTGAGAGATCTGATTTCGATTGGCGATTGGATAAGGACAAGGTCTCACTATATAGCTACCTACAAATAGAAATTACAAAAAACATGGTAGGTACCTACCTAAATATCCCGTTTTAAATAACTTGTAATAAGTATATTAATTGTTGAAAAAAAAGTTAGTGCTCGCGAAGTCTACTGTTCGTAGAACTACTAGTTTATGGAAATCGAAAAGAGAGATAGAAAAAATAAAACTGCTGAATATCTTAATGATGCCCCACCACGGAATTAAATTCCGTGTGCCCCACTAGTTGAATTTCGGCCACGGCGGCCAGTCTCAAACGAAGACTAGAGGTATAGGTAGACTATAGGTGCGCAAGACATTATAGTGCACAAGTGTGCGCGCAAACACAGGTGCACTCTCTATTCCCTCACTCTTATAGTCCGAAGTGGGCGGTGTTACACCCCGTGCCTCGGTAAGCACGTTAAGCTGTTGGTCCTGCGTCTAATCTCTCCCCGATCGTGTCGGCCTGTCGTCGTCCCATGGAATTAAATATTTTAACATTATATCGAACATTGTATAGGTATTTATTTACACCTCACCAACCTATATCTGTCCACTGCTGAACGCAGGCCTCCTCCTGATAAGCGCCTTATTGTATTTTATCTCATGGGGGGTCATGACCATAATCCCCACGCCGGGCATGCGGGTTGGGGATCGCAGTTAGGTGGTATCTGACGACACCCGCGGGAAGAGTTGGGGTGGTGCAAATTCTAAGCCGGCACCACACAGCGACAGTACCTATTTATTTAGGTACCCAATGATATTGGTCAATGTATTTACCTCGTGTGATAAGAATAGATACACAGGAAGTTGTACCTCCATGATAAGAAATAATAATCCAGGAAAACCAAGAATGAATAACATTTATACGAACCTATAAAAATAACTTCCACACTTCTATGTATAGGTACTTATTGTATTTTTCATGCAAACGTAAACCATCAAAACTCCCTCATATCAAGTTCGACACTTAACTGGTTAACCAAAACGACTAAAGTTGATGAACATTGTGTACCTTACAACAATTCGTCAAAACACAAAGTGCCATGCCTTTAGACCTTACAGAGGGGTTAGTCTATTTGACTTTAGGAACTGTGTACGAAATTGGCGGTGGCGGCGGGTTAAATTGTATGGAAAAGCAGACGTCGTCGTCACGATCACACTCGTTACCAACGTCAAATATAATATCCCTCAGGACTCTTAGACACGTCAGAAATTTCGTAGGTACAATGTAAAAAGCCCTTTTCAAATTAAATAGTGACTCTCTGATCAGCGATTGAATAAAGCGAACCGGCAACCATCGCTACTGACATAGAATAAACAAGCATGATTCAGATATGATATGACGCAACACATCAGCTGTATACGAATAACCACTCGTTTAACTCGATTCACGCACGACCTTGCTCTCCTATTATTCTTCGTCAAAGATGCGTGATCTTACGCTGTATTTTTCTGTGTGGATGTTGCCTCAGTGAGTAAATAGGTACCTATAAGATAACAATAGAAATTAGAAAGAAATGTAAAAATTTAAAATCATCAGCAGCTCTAGTCAACCCACTGCTGGGAATGGTGATTGAAAACAAAATGAAATATAAATAATAATCATAAAATAATTTGTTGAGGTGCTAACTACCCAACGAAAATCTCAAATTATATTAGAAAAAAACTTTGAATAGGTACTTATAAAACTAAATAGTAGTAGTAAGTAGTAGGTATCAAAACACTCAATAAATCTACAATAAAAATCAAAATTCACAGAAAAAACCCACGCAAATGCAATAATACCGGTAGGCATTACGCAAGCAGGCCCACCTACTCTATGACCTCCATGTTTACATACTCGTAGCACAATCGTACGAACCGGTGCGCGGCGCGACGTATACGATACCTTATCTGTCAAGAAACTAATGTCACTTTGTTGTGTAGTTATTAGTGCATTGTTCTAAATTTAAAACGTTTTGAAACGTTTTTAGGAACATTCTAGCGTTTCCGTCGGAGTTCCGTTGATTTTTGTCACGTTTTGTATTGTGTTGTGAGAAACGAAGTTTTACTGACTTATTTAAATAATAATTGTACATTTTTATTAATCAAAGTCGATTATAATGATCTTGTTTACTTCGAATAAAACATTCGTTTTTAATAAATTAATGTCTGTTCTCAAAATAATAAATTAAACCTTGAAGAAACAAGCATTTTCTAATCACACATGAGTCTATTAAAAAATCATAAAAAGCCTCTGATTTAACATCTGTTGTTTTTATAGCGTGATGTAAACAATGGACAGTAAAAATGAGTGAAGATGAAAAGGAACCTTGTCTGTTAGAAAATAAGATTGCAAATGAACTAAAAATCAACGAAGAAGAAAGACAGCCGTGTCTTGTCAATAAGCAAGATAGTGATGCATCGAACTCGAAAAGTGACAACGAAAGTGAACCTTATGTCGTAAATAAAAAGGATGACGGTAATCACGTTTTAAATTCTACAGACAGTAAAAATGCTACAGACAGTAATGATGAAAATGAATCTTCGTTAGTCGTGAATAAAGTTGAAATTAGTGATGTGTCGTTGTTGGTTCGTAATGCAAATGAAAGAGCGCAGGAAACTGAGTCAGATTGTAGTGAAATTCCGGATAGGAGTGAATCAAGCGATGAGGCGAGTGATCAAAGAAGGCATAGGAAGAAAAAGGTATCTATCACACTAATTATAAATGAAAAAGTTTGGATGTTTAGATGTATGGATGGATGGATGTTTGTTACCTTTTAGGACTCTAATAAAATTCGGCAAGAAGGTTGTGTCTCGGGATTTGTAGCAAGTGTGTGGTGGGGTATGTGTCATTCAAGTTGCTTACCATGATAAACTGACAAGTTAAATGCAAGTTTATGATAAAACTAGATTCTGCCCGCGGCTTCGCACGCGTTTTTCTATGGAAACGTTTAAAAAAGGTTTTAAGGGAGGGTTATTTATATCCAATGGAACTGTTTTATGGGGATAAAAAGCCTATGTTTGATTCTAGGCTTAGAGCTACATCTATGCAAATTTCAGCCCGATCCGTACAATAGTTTTGGCATGAAGAGGTAACAAACATCCATCCAAACATCCAGACATCCAAACACTCGCATTTATAATATTAGTGAAATCAAATCATTTATTCTCAGGATTGAAGGTTCAAAAGCTCTTAATAATAATGGTAACTCCAATACATTCCACCTCGTCGAGGCGTGCAAAATTAAAATGTTAGGCTTTATTAAAATACTTCGTCAAAAATACTATTCAATTAAGATGATTGGGTGATTCAGTGATTCGCCCTGCTACACTGTCTAGCTAGACTGGCCAGTCATAACAGTAACAGTTGACGATATAAACCCTGTTCCATGGTAAAATAATACAAGGTATGCTACTCCGAGATCTTCCCAAGCCTACGTCACTGTCCACTTGCCACAAAAATAGGAGGTTACGTTCATTTGCCGGACTATCAAACTTTTATTGACGCCGGTGATCACTCGCGTTATTGATCGGATAAATCTTTAAAACAAAATGGGCAGTTATATCTGTGGCTGAAAGATGTTCCTGCGATTAAATAAATTTCATTTCAAGGGAAAAATTTATTTATCCATGTGCAGAGCTCATTAGCGTTGCTCAATAATAATAAATAAATAAACTGATATACTTAATACAATACATACACTACATAGATAGATATTTTTTATTATACATAGAAAACATCCAGAACACCCTGAACAAATATCTGCAGATTGTACAAACATTTGTCCCGAGGCGGGAATCGAACCCGCAACCTCCTGCGTCGCAGACGGACCTTCGCCCGCTGCGCCACTGAGGTCGTCAAATTTATGGAAACTAAGTTTGAAGAATTTCATGGAAAACCTAGATCTAGATTCGAATCTCCCAAAACTAAAAAGTTTGAGAAGCACCGTATCGGATATGACGTAGACTTGGAAAAAGGCACGCGACCGTTGTTTCTCTGAGTAGCATACTTTGTATTATTATACCATCCCCTGTTCGTTCCAGGGATGGCGCAAACCCAAGTCCCGCACGGTGATGCCGGCCGGCAGCGTGACGGGCTCGGCGCGCTCGCCGCCGCACGCGCACGACGTCAACGACGACGCACTCGTCAATGGAAAGGTCAGTATTGCACCTCGACCTCAACAGCCTATACTTGTCCACTGCTGGACGTAGGCCTCCCCCTGATAAGTGCCTTATTGGCTTTTATCTCATTGGGTAATGCCTATAATCCCCACGCTGGGCAGTATTGTACTAACAAAACTAACATTAGCAACTAACGGTAGTGGAAGCCGTCGCTACTATCGAGGAACAGATAAAGACCTAGATGCCTTAAACCCACTTTGGCTTCTCGTTACGTTGTTTCTTCAGGGAGTTTGCTTTCTTAGGTCGGGAGCACGACCTAAGTAAGCAAACTCCCTGAAGAAACAAAATCGGGGTCAAATCACAAAACGAATCGATCAGCATCATCCTCCAAACCCCCTTCTACTTCTCGCATCCAAGTTCCTGCTACTTTGATAATGTCGTCCACCCATCTTGCAAGAGAATCTCATCAGGGATTTCTACGGCCCAATTTTGGTCTCACACACAGTCAAAATAACAATTTAGCTGGTAGGAAACAGTAAGGAGGATTTATAATGTGCTTAATTGTCTCTTTCTACTTGTTCCAGGATAAAGACGCTAAAAAGAAGAACAAAAACAAGGAAGGTGAGTAAACTATCATCCTACCCACATTTTGGGACCCAGTGTAGGCGATTAAATAGCCCTTTAAATAGTAAAAAAACTATCCTGAAATACCCAAATTATGAAATTATTGTCATCTATTCATAGTACTCAAATTGATCCGTTTTCCACGCTACCCCCGGACATGCCCGTTGTGGTAAGTGCTGTCATTCATCCGAGTAGGTATAGGTACGGCTTTTCTGTTACCAATACTTCATGATTCATTCCCATTCCCCACACATGCAATACAATACAATACACATTTACACGTATAATTCCTAATATTAACCCTTTTCCTTGTCTTCCTTGATCGGCAGTAATGTGTGAGTTGGTAGACTCATAACCAGATGAAACAGCATGTGGCAATAGCTTTTTTATGTTGCACAACCCATCCTACCTCACGCTTAGGGTTGATCGTTTCGTGTTCGCGTATATTGAGAGCATTTGTGAAAATGTTGAGTTTTAGCCCGAAATCTCTTATTTTCCCAAATGCACCAAAAATATAAATCGAGTTTAGTTTTTCATAAGATAATAGGAAATGGTTTACGGTTTGCGGCAAATTAGAAAGCAGAAAATAATTAAAACCACAAAAAAACTCTCGCCAACACGAAACGATTAACCTTAAAATGTTAGTAGGTAAATCATAAAATGTGCAATGCATAATAAATAATGCATTTGTTTTTTATGAACTAATCTTTCCCTAGCGCCATCTACTGTGCGTCTAAGATATTGAATTTCAATACCTTATTTTTAATGGTGATTTAGCACCAAAATATTACTTCCAAACTCTTATAATATTCACCTTCCTCTAAATGTCTTTATTTTCTCCAAAATGCACTACCTACCCTTCACGTCACCTCATACAAACACACCCTGTAGCCCCCCCCTAAACCCCGCGTCACATTCCAGATGTTGCCCGCTCAGTGCTCATAGAGGGCGTGTTATTCCGCGCGCGGTACCTCGGCTCCACGCAGCTGGCCTGTGAAGGACAACCTACCAAGGCCACTCGGATGTTGCAGGCTGAAGAAGCTGTGTCTAGGATTAAGGTATGAAAATGAAACTTCATAATAAATATAATTTTTTTGGTCTGGGAGATTTCAAGAAGTTGCCGCATTATGAGCATAGATGGCGTTTTTTTAGTTGGAAGTTGACATAGTAAATGGCAAAGGACTTTCGGTTAATGTTCATTTTGGGTAAACAACAACAATATAACGCTAATTTCAGGGCAAACGCCATTAGCATTAATGACATCGATTTTTATTACTTAGTATTTTACTTACATAATACCCAAAACTAGCATAATTAGTAATAAAACAGTGTTAATTGTAGTTCCCATTTGATTTGTGTATTTTGTGCCCCATAATGTGTACCTATTTATACTAATGATTTTGTAAAGAATACGCATTCTCATTCATTATTATGACACAGTTCAGTAATAGCAGAGTACCAACTTAGCCCGTGTGAATCGGTTTCAATGTTGTTTTTAGATGTTTTGAGAGTGAGAGCATGAAATTACCTTTGTCTCTTTCTATCCTTCACTGTTTCTATTTGGCAAACCTAATTGGCACCTGAATAAAGCAATGATTTAAAACAATGAAGGGCGCTGTAAATAAATTAAAAAATAATAATAAATAAACGGGAAGGAGCTTACACATATCACAGACTGTTATAACACAAGCTAAAATGAGTACAAAATTAACCACAAAATTATAGCACCCTCTACTATTTTCTACTCATTGCACGATAACTTTTTAACCCAACTACCTCCTGTCATTCCATCTTCATCTGTACAGAATGTAATTTCATGCTCATCTAGGATTAGTGTATTGAGAATGCTAGTCAAATTATTTATCCTTTGTATCCTATAATATATACGATAGTAACCTAGTGACAGAATACTGCGTCAAACGTACCCCGTGAATGTGGATTGGTAAGTCATTCACGATACCTGCCCGCCAAACCGTTGCGCTCTTGTTGACTTGGCGCTAGAGTATATTTTCCAGTGTGTTCCTCACCCTCGACCCGACCTATGAAGAATGTCGGATCCCGCATTGGCCGGCTAGCCTCCTCTGAAAATGTTTGTGCTTGTCCGCTTGATGCTATGCTTTGTACCATTTACCAATCCTGTTTGTATTGACGGTAAGTTTTGTTTGAGTTTGCGATCATTTGTGTTGTGCTCGATACCCTACGCATGTTCCAGAATCAAAACGTTGAAGTGGGTCTACTGGATTATTTTGACTGTGGCGTGCTGCAGAATTTTTACAGAGACTGCTAAATCCCGAGCATTCTCTGTAAACGTAATCAAAAATTTAAAAAGATTTGAAAAACGAAGCTTTTTACTCCACGCACTTTTCTCATAACCGCACAATATAAAGCATGAGACATACCCGATTCACACCGGCTCTGGTGGCATTTTCCGACACGAGGGGACTGCACAGACATTGCGTACTAGCTTTACAGCCTAAGCACGATCGACAACAAATCCTATTCTAACATAATTAAGGTTGATTTTCCGTTAGGTCTGCTTTCATAACAAACAACGGACGAATCGCTCGCTTCTCACGTTTCATTGTGTGTTTGTATTCGAGTTGTTTTGCTTGCTTTTTGCCGCTGACATTTTCGAGGATATAGGTTTCTATGAGGATCCATTGATGTAAAACAAAATGAAATTTTTTATACGATTCTAAAAGTATTTCTAAAGCAAGCTAAACAAAATTTATATCGAAGAAAAATACAATACCTACCCAAAACAGTAATTATGTTTGCAACTTTAACCGTACCTACCTTAAACAAGTATGAGTAGGCAACCTATTTTTTTTGTAACGTCGTCGTCGGTAACACAGTAAATAAGTTTGACACGGTAACAACCCAAACAAAAGACAATGAACACCACCATGTTTTGTAATAATTCAAAAAAATTATGATCACAACCACGTTTCATTTTCGGTGATCCATAACACAATAGATGACTGACACGGTAACAAACCAGACCCAAAAACAATGATTTGGTTGTTGGTGGCTTGGTAACCCTGCCGATTATACAATCAAATAAGTCTGAGACGGTAACAACCCAGTTTAAAAGCAAGGAACACACCCATTATAATATTTTGTTATGTGGATATTTAAAATACCAATGACATGATATCATCCCAAAGAATACATTGAACACCATGTTTGTTTCTGGTGACACAATAAAATATTTCTGACATGGCAACACTAACACAATACCCCAAACAAAATACGCATAACACAATGGTCCGTGAGAAGCGATACGAGGAGGTTAGCCTGCCCACAGTGGGGCTGCGACGGCCCCTACTCCGGCGTGTACGCGGCCCCGGCGGCCGTCTTCAGGCTCACCTTCCTGGGCTCGGTCGAGGTCGACGAGGACGGACGGCGACGCAAGAAGCGACCCAAAAAGAATATGGTCGAGGAGGCTGTCACAAAGATCAAGGTGGTTTGGCTGGCAGTGTATTTTAAGTTGTAGGCGCGCGATCAAAACGGTGTGGAACCTTTTTGAACGATTCGGAAAAAGAACGCTAGAACAGCGCGTTGCAAATGTTTCCCCTGCGTTGGCCTTGTATTCGTGCTTAGGAAAGCTTTTTTAACGATTCAAAAAAACAGAAGAGCGTTGCAAAAATATAAGATTTATTAATTAGTTGACGACCTCTGTGGCGCAGCGGGCGAAGGTCTGCCTGCGACGCAGGAGGTTGCGGGTTCGATTCCCGCCTCGGGACAAATGTTTGTACGATCTGCAGACATTTGTCCAGGGCGTTCTGGATGTTTTCTATGTATAATAAAAAAAATATCTATATATGTAGTGTATTGTATATTATGTATATCAGTTATCTAGTACCCATAACACAAGCTCTGCTTAGCTTGGGGCTAGATAATGCTGTGTGAATTGTCCAGCATTATTTATTTATTATTTATTTATAATAAGTTTGGTCTTGTATGCGTTTCCTATCAAACATCAATTCGGAAAAAATCGTAGACCACCTATGATATTTTCTTGTATTATTCGAAAAAATGCTAAAGCCGTGCAAGAGTTTGATATCAAGTTGGTCTTGTTTATTTTATTTTCTTCTTTCATTCCTTAGTGATTTCGGATTTCTAGTTTTAGTCGCGCGTCTACAAAGAGAATACGTTTATACATGTCATTATAGGCAGTAGCTAGTTCACAGTTCTTACCATATCTACAAATACATTTTTCTCCGGAAAAATTTCGAATATCACTACATTTTCTCAATAAGATAGACCCGATTGTTGCGAAAGTAATAATAATATCAATTTTCTTTCCCTCCCCGCTCATCTCTGGATAATCAGGCATTGGTGAGTCAAAATTCAAAATTCCACCGCGGCCATATTGTTAAACCTGTCAAAACTAACATACAACCTCTTTACAGGCCCCTGAAGGAGAAACTCAGCCAAGCACAGAAGTGGACCTTTTCATTTCGACGGAAAAAATTATGGTCTTGAACACAGAGTTGAAAGAAATCATGATGGACCATGCTCTGAGAACTATTTCGTACATCGCTGATATAGGAGACTTGGTCGTTCTGATGGCTAGAAGGCGCTTTGTACCCCACGAGACTGACTCTGACCAACCGAAATTGAACCGTACCCCTAAGATGATATGCCATGTTTTCGAGAGCGAAGAGGTGAGTGTACGTATTCGAATTTGTCATTATTGGTGTTAGCTGTGTCTATCTCTGTCTTCTTCCTTTTCTTCTTAGGTAAGTAAACTGTTTATTTTGAAAGTAAAGTTTTGTATATATATGTATATGCCGATTTTATATTTTATTTTTCTGTGTCATTTTGTTATATGGCGCCAGCATTCTGGGCACTCTGCCTTCTGGTGACGACTTAAATTTTTAGGTAGGTGATAGATTTATGTAAGTAAATATTAGTTCTAATTGTTTTATTCTGTTATTGTAATTTTCTTTATTAATAAGTCGATTGTTATTAATACACTTCACAAACTCATCATTTTTATTGATAATAGGTTACGCAATAACTGAAAGTTAGAATTCAAGGCGTTGCATATTGCATACAAGGTCATTGAGACACAGCATATCGAAATTTCGTATGATCGGTCGTGAAGTTGTATTATTTTTGTAATTAAATAAAAAAGATGACTGTCGTGAGGAAATTCCAGGTAAATTTAAATTCCCGTAACAGATTTAAAATCTGCTTAGTGTTTTCTCTTATTTATTTTGTATAGAGACTTTCACTTACCTACCTATGTACCTACGGCTTGCCAAAACAAACTAATTATAAATGAAAATACGATAAGCTACACTCGCTCATTACAAATTCTTTTATTTACTCTTCTTTATCAGTGTAGACTGTGTAAATGTAATGGTTGTAACAAGTTAACAAATTTTTGTAACAAATTAGTTGACTAAGTATCTCGATTTTTACTTTGTAGGCTCAATTCATAGCCCAGTCGATAGGGCAAGCGTTCCAAGTGGCGTACATGGAATTCCTGAAGGCCAATGGGATCGAAGACCACAGCTTCGTCAAGGAGATGGACTACCAAGAAGTATTGAACAGCCAGGAGATATTCGGAGACGAGCTGCAGATGTTCGCTAAAAAGGAACTGCAGAAAGAGGTTAGTTTATCCAAAATTATAGTTTCTTTATTTTTGTTGTGTAAGTCAATATATTTTCTCGTCGTGAAATTGTGTACCGTACCGCAAGTAAATCAAACAACCGCTGAATAAATTAAAATTTGTAGTTTTTGGTAAACTACTTTTAGACGAAAAACATTGCATTAATATTGATTACTCTGAGTGTGAGGTGCGCACTATAATAACAAAGACCTTAGAAAAAACATTGCACCGCATCATCGAGTTAGATAGAACTCGATGCATCGCACCTAGCATTTATATTTTTTGCTGAGACGATCCTACCTATTTATTATTATTATTAAATCAGTCAGGAGTGTCCCACTGCAGGCCAAAAGCCTACCTACTTAGTTTAACAAAATCTCAGTATCACTACTACCCCGTATGGCTCAGCGACCCGAACTGTGTACTCTCCAATATGAGAAGCAGCCATTTTGGCCTGTATTTGTTTCGTTTATCAAAAATATTTTGAATTCCTCCAGGTGGTTGTTCCGAAGACGAAAGGAGAAATCCTCGGAGTCGTGGTGGTAGAATCCGGCTGGGGATCAATGCTACCAACCGTCGTCATAGCCAATCTAGCGCCGGCCGGCGCCGCGGCGCGGTGTGGACAACTCAACATCGGTGAGCGCTAGTGAACCTTATTGTAACTACACCCGGTCTAGAATAAATGGGCGTATGGTAAAATTCGGCTGGGGGTCAATGCTGCCAACCGTGGTCATAGGCGGCCGGCGCCGCGCGAGGCGTGGACAACTTAACCTCAACCTCACCTCAACAGCCTATATTGGTCCACTGCTGGACGCAGGCCTCCCCCTGCTAAGCGCCTTATTGACTTTTATCTCATAGGGGGTATTGCCCATAATCCCCACGCTAGGCATGCGGGTTGGGGATCGCAGTTCGGTGGTAGAATTGTTCTGCAGGAGGCGCTGCTGCCCTCTCCCGGTTGATATCCCTTAGTCGCCGACACCCGCGGGAAGAATTGGGGTGGTGCAATTTCTAAGTCGGCACTACACAGCTGTTAAGAACAACTTAAATCGGTATAGATTATATGAACGATCTATAATCATATATCGATGAAAAATTGAGACGAATTAGACCAACTACTCGCCCTAGTTGATACATAAATGTTTACGACATAGATGGAGGAAAGATAGCGTTTCTTAACAGGCTTACTTTCACGTTATTTTCCAGGTGACCAAATAATCGCCATAAACGGCATCAGCCTGGTCGGCTTACCCCTATCCACCTGTCAGACCTACATCAAGAACTCCAAGACCCAGACGGTGGTCAAGCTGACCGTGGTGCCGTGCGCGCCCGTCGTCGAGGTCAAGATCAAGAGACCTGATACCAAGTACCAGCTGGGGTTCAGCGTGCAGAATGGAGTGGTGAGGATCTACTGTAGCTATATGGAGTGATGAGGAATTACGTGGAGAACACCAAGAACTAGACCGTTTAGCGTAGCTTTAATTTAGGGCAGTATGGTATGACAGTGTTATAGTTTGGACTTGAACCTTGGACGCTGCTCATCCTCTAGTGAAGTCGCTCTTTAAGATCTCGCTAAGTCTCGATAATCTCGAATGAAATCTTGAGTTTGACGACTAGTAATAAAAACTCATGAATTAGCCAGGAATGCCTCTTCTTGAGATAATCATTATAAAATTAGGTCAAGAAAGCAAGAAGCGAAAACATCGTAGGTACTATAAATAATCTTCTGATTTGCGTCAGACTTTGTTCAGTTTGTTGGATGGAGCAGAGATGGCATCCAGCAAACAACGCCATCTGATGGCGCACTTATATGGACGAAATGTTTGTCTAATTTGATCCTAGATGGCGCTACAAATTATTAACTTCTAACTTGCAGATCTGCAGTCTACTCCGCGGCGGGATCGCGGAGCGCGGCGGCGTGCGCGTCGGCCATCGCATCATAGAGATCAACTCGCAGAGCGTGGTCGCCGTGCCGCACGAGAGGATCGTCAACTTGCTGGCCACGTCTGTCGGAGAGGTATACTTTCCCCCCACCTTATCATAACAATGAATCTAAATCTTGACAATGAATCTAAATCTAAATCTTGACTTCGTCCAATGTTAGTAACCCTATTTAGATTACATATAAAATTAAAAAAAAAATTAAATTATGATAAGTATACCGTTATGTATGACGTTAACGGTAACTTTCCACATTTTGTGGTAGGCTATTTTTACTCCCACTAGTTTTACAATGTAAAAACTCATTTATTAGGAAGGAGTATGGCAGATCGTCTGATTTTGTCTGTTATGTATTAACGGTGGGTGGCTACTACCACCTAGAATTTTTTTTTGACGTAGTACTTTAATTAAATAGCAATTTTTTTTAAAGTACATGTTTATATTTTTTTTTTGTATTTTTTTATTTAATGTAATTATTACTATGTGTACCTAAGTAAAATGAATCTCGTGTCTGAAGTAAAGATTTAATATTATTACTATCAATGTCACGCCAGTGTCGACGGCCAGTTTCGGCATGGCCGTCCGTTCTCAAGCTCGATGAGAGACTTCAATTATGTTGCGTGTTTTCTCTGTATTGGCGCTGGTCTCATGAGAGTGATGTTTACTTTGGAATAACTAGATGGCGTGATAAGCGAAAAGGATTAGCCAACTGGATAGTTAATTAAAATTGATTCATACAGAGAGTTTAGGTAGAGTGATCGCAAAACTTAATGAGCTCTGTGAACCTAGGCACGGAAGAAAAGGTGCGCAAGTACAATCGCAAGAACAAACTATCAAATCAACGAAACGAACACCGAAAAACCGTCAAAGACTTTGCTGCGTCATTGTAGAAGCTTAATTCGACAGTATTACCCACCAGATTATGGATAAATTTGCTACATTGTAATTATTTTATTTTCAAACTTGGGTTAATTGCGTAAGATAAAAAATTGTAATTTATTCTAACATTAGGTTTTAAATAATTCGTCATTTCATTGAGTTTAAGATGTTTTATATATTCTTTAAATATTGAATTGAAAAATGAATTAATGCAGAACAAAATGTGTTAGACAAAATAAAAATAAACCAAAATTCTTGCTGGCAACCCTAGTTTGGCAGACAGATCCCCTCTCACGCCGTTCCTCCCCTCAACTCCTTATTTACGGTTCAGTGCGCAGCCGTTGAAGCCAACTTCACAGAGCTCATAAAGATTTGCGCGGACTCTACCTCACATACACAATTTGTAAAATACTTTATTTTCAGATTCTAATGAAGACAATGCCCACATCAATGTTCCGGCTTCTAACAGGGCAAGAGAATCCAGTTTTCATATAAACGCGTCCCACAACACAAGTGCCTGCCTGCAAGGCGAGGCACAACACAACGCAGATCAAAATGCACCTTATTTTCATCGATATAACTCTCACAGTTGACTGATATCCCGATCTCGAATGAACTTTGAAATTTAGAGACTGCTAAGAGATTTGACGCCAGACAAATACAGCTATGTTTATCTCTTTCGCACAGCTCCATCAAGAATGAATGAAGAATGAATTTCTGACTGCGTTTTAATTATGCGTCAGAATAGAAGCCATAATACGGTTAAGTACATAAAAGAGAACTTAAAAGAGTGTGTGAAAAGTGAAATATTCAGAGATCTAGAAATAATGGTTTGCACAAAACTTTCAGTGAACACAAGTGGACAAAATGACTTTGAAAACCATGTTGCTAGACCTCTAGTACTAAATAATGGCTTAGAAACTGTAACAGCTTAGATAAAACGCGTCTGTGCCTCGTTATAAAAAATCGGTAAGGATTCTGTACTCCATATAAAAACGCGAATCACAATACGAGTAAGTATATCAGGAAATGTACCCATAATAATAGGAAAATAAACAAATTTATTAAGCTTATCTCACGAGAAGGGGTCACTAAGCTTGAACAAAATACTCAGAGTAACTTATTATAATGTGATGTGTATGTAATTTCAGAATGCTAATATTAAAGCTTAAGTGGCTAATAATTTAGGATAAGATTGTATCTCTCTAAAAAGCTGTGTGCGTTTGCCCTACGTTATCAAAAATCATCATCGGGAAAATGTTGTTTCTGCCTTGTGACGTTATGGCAAAGGTATATCGGTTATTCATGCATTTTTATGAACCTTTGCAAAGTTTGCCGTCTCTTTCTTTCCTAACAATATGTTAAACAGAGAGAGTGATAGCAAAGCTTAAGCTTCATAAAAATAGCTATGTTATTTATAATCGTCATGACAGTTATGCTTTATTTTAAACATTTGTATATTGTCAGATATCAAATACCACTCACACTGCTTAAACAACTTGTTCTTGAAATGCTGTTCACTTATTATTCGTTTATGGAGTCATAATTTCTGGAACTCAAAAATCTATAAAACGTTTACGATACCTTCATTCACTGTATATGTAGTTTCATTTCAGGTCTTCAATTAACATTAAGTATTATTAAGGACAGATTTTTTTGGTATTTTTATTAATTCTTTATTTTTTGTAGTGCCTTGCCAGTATTTTTTTAGATGTTGCCATAAAACTGATATTTTACTTTAGTTCTCAAAATATTCGCTAGAGGCGCTGCGCTGAAAGTTTTTACTGTGTATACTCTTCAACACTATTCGATTAAGTACCTACCTATTTTGTTATCTGAATTAATTACCTATTTTGTTATCTGAATTAATTATATAGAATTGGTTTAAATCGAGTCATTCCATGATTTACGCTGATGTATGAAACAGAGGTTATTTTTTGTTAAGTTTTCATGTATTTTTGTGAAGTGAAAGTGCACCACAGTTCAATCTCTCCTATAAAATGTATAGCTTAGATATAACCGAAGGTCTCAGCTTTATTTTTCAATCATTATCTTACAATTTAATTCTAAGCACAGCATTTGACCTACGGATTTTCAGTGATCAAATAAAATAATGAATTGATTAGCAGATATTAGTGATAATCATTATTTCGTGTAGCTCTCAAAAGATATATCATATTTTGTAAATTTTATAGTGTTGCTGTATAGCATTATATAACCTATGATATTATATTATATGTCCTGTGTTCTTGGCTAAGCTTAGCGCTCTGAGGACGGGTTATTTTACTAAATAAGTATAAAATTGAATGTAAAACACCATTTAGATTGTCCCACTCAAACAGCTTTCTTCGTTCTCTTAATGTATCTTATTTCACCACATATTCAATAAGGCATGGATATTGAGTCCTTGGCAAGACGAAGTTATCTTTATGTAGAAGGTTCACATTTGTGTGCAATTGTCATTAATAGTCTACCTTTATCCGTGTCTATGTCTGAACTACCTATATTCTTTATACTTTCTGACCAGTGTTCATAACTCATGTATCCAATCAACTAGACAACTCTTTCTCCAGTTTATTTGAACGCTGGTCACATAATATTCAGTAAGTATAGGTATACAGTCTAATCTAAAGTTTTATATTGCTAGCTGTTGTGTATAAAATTTATTTACATTGTGAAACACAGATAATAAAATAGCCTTTATTGTGAAGCTGAATGTAGTACACTGTAACATGAAATAACTATTGTTGTTCTGATTTCTAAGAGTATAATCTAGTCTGCATTAAAGTTAAGAATAAATTGAACAAACTTACTACTTCTTTCCTTTCGTTCCATCTTAATGCGCTGTAGGTTTTCTCATTAGCGCCACTACTTTTTTTTAAACCTGGGCGAAGGCGCGTCTTAAAGGCAGGGGCGTTTTCCCAGCCCGCGTCGCTACTCTGCTCCCATTTTGAAGGAAGCATGGTCGCCCTCGCCTCGACTCTACAGAGGTCCTCGACAGCGCCGACACCATTAATCCAGTGGAGTGTTTAATGACAGTGACAGAAGTCTGAACACGGAAGCGCCAGTAGTCGCATGTCTAACCGGGAGATGTATGGTATTGTTTTGGTTTTGTAAGTCTGAAATAAAGGGTTTTTATTTGTTTGTAGTTCCACTAATTTTCCGTAAGCCATTTGACACCTTTATCATCTTACTCCAAATCGAATACTTTTGAAAGCGTCATTTGACCGACTAGTAAAACCTAGCAGTGTGTGCCAACGACATCTATCGTCAACATCATGAAACTAGATGTTGAATGGTAGGGTTGAAAGTGGAAGGAAACCCAAGCAGCAGCAAGGGTTTCCCCAAGTGCTACCTATCTCATCTATCTATGTAAGTATGTACTATGTACCCAAAAAGAACTAGTTTTTCTTCACTAATATTTTATTTCTTTGATTTTGTTATATTCATTATTAATAGCAAGCTACATACCTAGCTGTGTGGTGCCGGCTTAGCAATTGCACCACCCCAACTCTTAACGCGGCGGGTGTCGTAAGAAGCGACTAAGGGATATCCACCGGGGGCAGGCAGCAGCGTTTTCTGCATAACAATTCTACCATCGAACTGCGATCCCCAACCCGCATGCCATGCAGCATGGGTATTATGGGCATTAACCCCCATGTGATAAAAGCTAATAGGGTGCTTATCAGGGGGAGGCCTGTGTTCAGTAGTGGACCGATACAGGCTGTTGAGGTTGAGGACATACCTAAACCCTGGCCCCCGACTGACTAAGGCTATGTTTAGGTACAGGTAACATGTGAGCGTAATAGTATCTATTATATCTCCGCATAAGGCCCACCCTTAAGTTTTTACTAATAATAAGATAAATTATAAAATATACCAAACTATGGCTTTTTATTGTATGTAACCTACCTTCAAAACTTAAAATTCCTAGGCATGTTTGGAAGGACAAGTAGGTATAAGTACATACTTATCCTTCCAAACACAACCTAATCTTGCCTAATGGCAAGGCAAAATTTGGTTGTCTATTAAGGGTTCACATTGCATCAAACCAACAGTTTTACCAGAATGACAAAGGTGTCACATGGCTTATATATATTTCATTAGCGCTGTTCACATCAGGGCGACCCGATAAAACTTTTATTCCATACTAGCTTCTGCCTGCGTGGTTTCTACATATAATTGTAGGTGATTTTTATCCCATGGGAACTGATTTATAGGATAAGAAGTAGCCTATGTTTTATTCCAGGCCTAGAATTATCTGTATGCAAAATTTCAGCCTGATTTGTTCAGTAGTTTTGGCGTGAAGTGGTAACAAATATTCATCCAAACTTTCGCATTTACTATTAGTGTGAGATGTGATATTATCATTCCAGTAAAACTGTTGGAACAACCTAATGTCTGCTCTTACTTTACACTTACTGACTGTACCTACAACCTAGTAGGTATTCTTACATAGGATAGGAAGGAACCTAGTACAAAGAATGAGGATCGGTTTGTTCTTATAACGACAGATTCTCCAAATACAAAGCCTTATCACTACTATCAGATAAGCCATTGATGATATCGATGAATGAAATAGTAGTAGTCATCAAACACATTTGTATGCAAACAAAGAAAAGGTTTTCAGGATGTGTCCATTATTATATTAAGCTACATTAGTCCTAACAATATCAAAGTGGAATCATGCTTATGCACCTTTATAATGATGATAGAACAAGGAAAACATTGATTGAATGAAGGTTTAAGTACTTATGTTAGATGGTGTTGTTCAATGAATCACTGGAAATAAAAAATTGGTTTAGCTTTTGTATATTTTATGTATTTTGAAGTATTCTCACAAAGCCAAATTAAATTTACATAAATACAATTTATTGATAACTTTTATACAAGTAATAGTACAATAAAAGATCATGGTTGGTGTAGCATGAACAGTGAAACCAAATTTATCTAGGTAGCTTTCACTTTGCTAAGACAAAAAATAAGTAAAGTTGTTTATCGCTAGAGATCAGAACAGATAGTGTCCACTCTGGATGCAGTGTTGGACAACAGCATACAAAGACATAGCTTTGTGACCACAAACATAGATTGTTCCTAAAAAATTAATCGAATCTGCAACTATGAAATATATACAATTAAGGTTAAAAGTGTTTCATATTGCTATTATGATAGTAAAAAAATATGCATACCTAATATTGTAACGAAGCTACATGTGAACTGGAGAATGATCTGCGGCAGGCAGAGCACCCCGAGACAAGGGGGGGGCGGGGCGCGAGGGTGGCGCATCCGGCCCGACTATACTATCCACAAATGTCTCATCACAAGTTACTCGGTCTAGGGTTGTATAACATAACTTGCACTCTTATAATGATATATCTGTAGTTCTGTGGAGTGGGCTCGCTCAGTTTTCCATGGCGTATCTCCGCGTCCACTCCTTGGCATTCCGTATGGCCTCGCTCTCGTTCACCTTCCACAGCTCGGCGACGTCGTTGGCCAGCGGGTCGTCTGGGTTGGGCGCCGACAGCAGCGCTTGGATCGACAGCAGCACGGTTCTGATTTGCAGCGCTGGGCTCCACTTATCCTTTAGTATGTCCAAACATATACGACCTAGCCGGTCTATATTCGGATGGTATATTTTCGTTATAAACCTAACCTTAGGCGCTGACATGGGATAGTCTTCTGGCAAAAATAGCTCTAGTTTGAACAGTCCTCCTTCGAATGGCGAGTCCTCTGGGCCGGTGACGATTACGTGGAAGTAGCGAGCGTTGTTCTCACTCGGCACTGCGCTGATCCCCGGCACCGGCTCCTGCATCAGTCGCTGTGTCTCTTTGATTATTCTACGTGGTAGGGCTGCCATTTTCTATATGCGGTCTAGCGCAATTTGTCAAATGAGAGCAAGTAAACCATAAAATAGTAAAAAAATATCTTATTTTCTTCACTTTACGTGTTTATATCGATTTCTGAGGCACGTTTCATGAAATATCGAACTATATTATCATTTTTACCATGATATTGCTAAAAACGCGACTACAAAAAGCGCAAGGTACTAATTTATTCCATAGACAAAATAGAATTTGACGGCCATGACAGACACAGACAATCGTTGCGATGTAGAATTTAATGCGTTCTCAACAACGGGCACATGCCAACAGCTATTAAAAATTTCGGATCATTCCGGTTTTCACGGCGATAAGTTCTGCTACCCAGCAACAGATGTCACTATTTACCAATTTGAAACTGTCTGTGTAGGATATAAATATAACATTATGATTAAACACTGATGATAACAATCATGTCTGCATAGTGCAAGATATTTGAATTCGATGTGAATGTACCTATCCGTTACTTTAGTATTTACCTACAATATCATTACAGTAATAGATAATAAGTCTTGCATGCCTATCTGCTAAGGATCTACTAGGTAGGTACCTATCCACAGAAATCTGAATAACAAGGCACTAGAAATCGTAAGCGCGCGTGACCTTGTCGCCGCTCAGGTGACTCTCACGCCACCAGTGCGTTCGTTGCTGTTCAGTTGCTCTCGAAACGTGCGTGTGTAAAAATGGTGTGTTGCAGCATTTCCCATTGCGGAAATTCTTCCACAAGTTGTAATAATATTAATAAAGGAATAACTTTTCATCGGTAAGTATTGTTTTTTCTAAATAATGCCTTTTTTCCTTAAAATTATAGAATCTTTAAAAGTAATACGAACGTCACAGTCGACCGTTCTTATTATCACGTTTAACTATACATTGCCTCTTATTTTTGTCAACATCGGGCAGGTACCTCATTATAAAAAGCAATGTACTGCACAGTGAACGATAACGTTGCGCGCTCGATTTCCTATCGTGGTACGGCCGCAGAACTCGGTCGCGAGCTAGTGTTGTGACACGGTAATATTATCCTTAATATTACCTTGGTTGTGATTTGTAAAACAACTTTGCATAATTTAACATAGTATTTTAGGAATACGATGTTATATTAAAATTGTTTATTTATGATTTATTATCATAATAACTAACTACCTATCTATAAAGCTCGATTACCACTGACTGACTGACTGACATAATTGTTCTCCTTGATGGTGGAGGGGGAGGTATGTTTTTTTTGCAGAATCATGTAGGGGGTGTCCGGGGGATCTAGGAAAAATTCCGACTTTTTGAGATTTGCCCCCCGGAACTACCGCCCCCCAGGGGGGTGCCAAGCAGAGTCACACTGATGAAAAATTTTTAGGGGGTTGTATAGAGGGGGTCATATGATTTCGATTCCAAAAAAATTTTACCCCCCCGTTCCTCCCAAGACCCCCCTTTTTGAGAGTGCTACCGGATGCCTTACATTGCAAACGCTGGCTGAACCCTACGAGATAGATCAGAATAATGTACTACAGTATTTTACAACTTAAAAAGGTCTACAAAAAAAGTCTACGATAGTATATGTCTATCTCTTAGGGATAACCCACAATAACCATTTTTTATCCTTTACTTTTTACGAGAAATAATGGCTTATTTACGAGGCGATTTTAAGCAGTACAGCATTAATCCTTATCCAATTAAGTAACTTAGATACATTGTGCATTTAATATAGATTAATATTGCCCTTTACAGCATGTAATTTGAATGAATATTTTCGAAGATATTACAGATTTAAAATGACAGGGACATAGCGATTGCGGTATCGGCCGGAGTACCAATTCTGCAGTAGGTATATTTAGTATAAGCATTGCACCCGTGCGAAGCCGGGGCGGGTCGCTAGTTAATAATAAATGAATATTGAAGTACAAACTATATTTTTATTTTATTAGTACAATGCCCTAGTCATAGAATAACAGTACGATAGGTACGTGACCTGATATTTCGTGCCCAGCACTAGGGTAGATTACATTAAAATGACGTCATAACGACAACAAATGCAAACTTGTCACTAATGTGTGAGTAAGCGAACGTATGCAACTACGCATAAGGCTTAATTTGGTTTGCACTGCATTTTTGGATGGGCGTAGCCGTAATTCCGTAGTTATTGTCTGTGTATGTAGTGGTAAGGTAGTAGAGGGGGCGAGCCGGCGACACGCATTCCCGATAGATCGGATGGTACTCAGCATTTCTAGTGCCTTGTTATTAAGATTTCTGTGTACCTATCTAATAAATTAAATAGTACCTAAACTCACTACTCACTTTTAGACTCACTATCATCGCATCATATCAAAGGCTAATCAACCTCTTGACTTCGTCTTATGATCAACAAAGGATTTTAAAAAACCTCATAGTCTTTTGCATCTCTTCTTTGCCTTGGTCAGAAGGATTTGGAATAATATGACATTCAAAACAGGAATTTATTTATATAATATACCTAGTTCACCAACAGCAGTCCAGTAACAGTAGTAGGTAGTCATGTTTTAATACATGACGAGGAGCATAGTGTGGCGGGCGCAATAGGCCGGGGTAGGGTGAATATATGGGGTAGGTGAAAACATGACAAATTAAATATATTTTTTTATTATGAAATAAGTTTGAGTTGCCTTAATATAATCTACTAAGTACATAACAAACATGATATGCACTTTTCTATGAGTACTATTATTCTTAAATCACAAATTTAGGCATTAATCACCCTTCCCCATCGGCCGTTAATTTATATTTATAGAAAAATATGGAATTCTAGCACATATTTATCAGAACGGATATGGTACATACAATATACGATAGTTGCCGATTCCTATTTATCAGTATTTAATTCTAAATAACAAGCAAATACAGTCTAAAAACATATTTCAAAAACTCGTAAATATTTACTGAGGTCCTCACTTTTGGCTCACACCGCAATGACGTGACCACCTCCTGTTACAGCGGCGAGCGGACTGGATTGACCGAACCGTATATCGCGCGGCACTCTTCTGTCAATTTCGCGTGTGTGTGTGTTAAACACAGACAGAGTTGTTTACGATTAACCTCTGCTCCACGTTAACCACCGTTACCCTGCTTCCCCTACTTATAAGTACCTATTAGAACATGACTGCCATTACATGATAGGTGGACACATCCTTCTTTAACGCATTCACTGCCCAGCCTCGGTGGTGCGATCCCCAGCAGAAGGGCCCGCCCCGCCGCCGCCGCCGCTGCCGCTACACGGGCTGGGGGTAGGGTTACCAGATGACAGGAATTTTCCTGACATGTCCGGAATTTCAGCTGTCTATCAGGGAAACACGGAAAACTGGAAACTGTCAGGAATTAAGAAGTTTTGTGAGACCCATCGAATAAAAAAAAATCCATTCGATGGAGCAAGTGACGTCACACGCAACCACGGCGGTCACTCAGTGAACTTCGCTTTGGTCATAACTTCGTCAATTTTTGTCGTAGAACAATAATTTTTGCACTGTATGTTATGGATTTTTTAGCTCTATAAATCTGCATTCTCAACTAAAAAATTGGTTGTCTGTAAAGTCGGTTTACTGACGATAGTTGAACCTGACAACGCAGACGCATCGCTCACTCAAGTAGGAGAGAGACGGATGTCGAGCGCTCTCGCTTGCACTTCAAGCCTTACATGGAACGCCTCAGAGCGAGGTAACTCCGCATGACGAGGTAACGCCGCATGACGTCATGTGTTTTCGTGCGTGCAGCCGGCTCTATCGAATTATAAGACGTTGTCACGTCAAAAACGTTACGAATCGCAAACACAAAACAGCAAATTTTTTCAATTCTTCCAGTCTCTCACAGCTGACGGATTAAAAAATAATTTCACAGTGTTTAACGGGCATCATTTCAAAAAAATCATTGCTTTGCTGCCTTACATAAGAATTTAATGCAGTAATTTCATCAAAAAGCTTAACGTCATTTATACATACTCCGTATCCATTCAAAAACTGCAAAGAAGAAACTACTTTCTCGTAATCAACATGAGCACCTTTCAGTATCATCCAGTCAAAGACTTTGAATCGATCTAGCGGCTGCAACCATTTGTCTAAGTATTCAAGGCAAGTCATGTAGGAATTTTTCACATCTTTCATAAATGTTTCTTTGGCGTCTTCGGTACAACTCGACAGCAATTCTCGCACTTCCTCCACTCGCACCTCGCACGAAACGTAGCCCCTGCTCTTGCTTTCAAAGTTTCAGAGGACGAATTTAATATTTCTAGAATATCCATGACGGAGTTATTTTCCCTTTCTATTTTTGTGATTTGTGACTGGAAGACCGACGTAAGCGAATGAACAAAAACATTCTGCGAGTTCGTCTTCGAAAAAAGCGTTGGCACTTGCGGAGTTGTCAAAAAGTATTCTTTTAGAGGCATAATTTAGAGATTTAGAGGCAGTCTTTCTATGGCCTGAAAAAGGCTCAGCCACCTAGTCTTACCGTGATAAAGCAACTTTTGGTAATTTACATCAATGTATTCACAAACTGATTTTAAGGTTTCAGTGAGCACGATATTTTTTAACTGGGACAGTACGGGGGCACCCATAACCAGAGGAGATACAGGTGCAGTTTCTTTTGAAACATCAGCTCCTTTTTGGGGAAAAGTAATTTTGGCATTAAAATTATTTTGGTCAAACGTGAGTAGCGCCTTAAAATGAATCAAGTTGGTAGAAAAAAAATTATTCCAATCGACTCAGTCCTTTGAAAGGATCATTTTATTGTATAGAATGAAAAAAATCTGAGTGACTCTTTTGTTGCCGAAATGCCAGGAAATTTATAGCTAAGTCAGGGATTTTTCCAGGAAAACTTATTTTCGGATCTGGTAACCCTAGCTGGGGGAGATCATCTGCGTCTTGGGCCATTAAAATGTTAAAACTTTGCATAAAAATGTCTAAGTAACATATTTACCTAATGGAATAACCAATTCTAAAAAATGAAATAACTCTTTAAGAAATTACCAATTTGAAACTTTCATAAGTATTATAAAAAAAAAAGAAGAATAATAATTGTTGTAATTGAAGAATTCAAGTAAGTAATTCAAGGTTTGGAACTAAATTTTGCGAAATGCGAACTTTAATCCCGGAAACCGAAACAGTTTCTAACGTATTATTGATAAAGAATCGCTTCGAAAGTTTAGTTCCAAACTTTAAGTTGATAGACAAGTCTTCGCTTTGCCACTTAGGATCTCCGATTATGGATGAGTCTTTGCCCATTTTTATAAATGAAAAAATTCAAAATTTTGTTACTTTTTCCGATAAATTGCAAAATATCAAAGTTCACGTGGCTTTTGTTATTCTACGTTTCTGCCTTTTTGTTCCTAAATTTACATATTATTTACGATGCTCACAACTCTGGAAATTTCCACATCTTACACAGCAGTTGGACAGCATCATACATGACACTTTAATCAAAATTTTTCTTTGGATTATAGAGCTTGGCACCAGGCCACTCTTCCTATTAGGATGGGAGGTCTAGGTGTCCGCAAAATGTCTAGTGTTTCACTCCCAGCTTTTTTGTCATCAGTACACGGCTTTAGTACCGTACCGTACATCTTGTTCATAGTATTTTGGCTAAATGTCCAAATTTTGAAATTACAGGTTTTGATGAAGCTTTACACTCATGGAAAATAGCCTGTCCTGACACGAATCTGCCCAAAGTCCTTTCTTCGCAGAGACTGTGGGATGAGCCACTATGTGAGCTGGTACGGAAAAATCTTATTAATACGTCAACCAGCTCATCAGAACGTGCTCGTCTACTCGCCGTTTCCGAGTGGGAATCAGGACTTTCGTTAGGTACATAATCTGCCTTCCAAAAATCTAGGTACCCTTTTAGATAATAACTCATTTCGGGTTGCCACCTCTTTGCGCTTAGGTTCTCCTTGCCTAGTTGCACACCGTTGTCAGTGTGGTGAAAAACCGTCGATAAGTTTGGTCACCATGCACTGGCATGTGTCTCTAGTGCAGGACGTGTGTCCCGTCATGGTTCAATTAATGACATCATCCGTCGGGCTTTTACCAGCGTCAGTGTGGCAGCTACCCTCGAACCACGTGGCCTTATGCGAGATGATGGTAAAAGACCTGACGGTATGACTCTGATTCCTTTTTTACTAACTTTAAATGCTGTTCGTCATTTTTGTAACAGATAACAGTGTTATATTAGTGCTGCTAGCTGTGTGGGGCCTTAGAATTTGGACCAACAATTCTACCACCGAACTGCGATCCCCAACCCGCATGCCCAGCGTAGGGATTATGGGCATTACCCTCCATGTGATATAAGCCAATACCTACTTAAGGCGCTTATCAGAGGGAAGCCTGCGTCCAGTACCTAGTGGACCATACAGGCTGTTGAGGTTAACGTTGTATGACTCCTGTTAAATTATAATATAATGACATTGCTGAAAAGTTTGAAGTTTTTTCTAATCTAAATGTGTAATTAACCCTTTACGGCGCAAGAACGTGTTTTTATATTTTTTTATTGAAATTAGGTTAAGACGAGCTATTTATCAATGGGAAAAATGTTTAAAAAAATTATACGTCAGGATAAGTATTTATTTTTGAAAAAAAAACAAGGCGATGCAGATGTGCATCATGGTGTGAAAACATTAAAAAATTACAAATAGTGGAAGGAACGAAAACAGTTGTCATTTTTGTTGAATCATAAGGCTACGCCACACTTTTCACGTTCTGTTTGGGCTATTGCAGTAGATCCTGGATATTTGCACCGAAGCCTTTCGTCGGTCCAAAGAAGCCAGTGCCCTAACTGATCCGGAGTCGTACATCTTTTGGCGGGATATGCTGACAAGGCCCTTTTTTCTTTTTGTGCTGGATGAGAGCTTCCACGTCGCTAGCGAGCTTCAGCCGTTATCCTCTTTTTATATTTGACTAAAGTTTCAGCAATTTTTAATCGAAAATCATCAGAATTTAGCACCTTGCTGTATGTTCAGTGTCAGCATGAATTCTTCTATAAAATAGCTAACAATTAGTCATGTTTGTGTCCAGAAAAACGGTGAAGGAGTCAAATAAACCAAGGTTTGCTGCGAAGTCTAATTTTATAATGACCCATTACACAGTCCATGGGGTCTACACCTCCCATGTGACGATCTCTGACCAGTACATTCGCGCACATTAGGCAGATGAACTATAGACAAGAAATTCCTATAAAACTGTCTTATTTCCTGGCTTGTGACGTATAAAGGTTTACTGGCATCTTTTTGCATGCTGTACCTACATGTTTGTTTTATCTCATAGAAGATCCACATTGTCGTCAGTCATAGTCATAAATAAGAAAATATCTGATGATAGGTACTGAATGACTAAATGAAACACTAGAATTGAAGGCGTTTGCAGTTCTAGTGCTTCATTTGGTAGTAACATGGAAGATCCCCAAAACTTCATCTGGTTTTCACTCATCTCTAAGTTTTCCATATGGTATTTTTTTTAGGAGAATGTATGCTTCGTGGTTTGGTTCTAATTTCGGAGCTGGTACTAGGTACTGGAACAGCAGGCGGTGTCTCACATGCAAGAACTGAAGCGCTGGTATTAGTCTCAGCGTTCGTTAGCAAGATGTTTTGTCCTGCTCTTCTCTCTTCAGGATACTTCGGGCTCTTCATCCGAGTCTTGACATCAATTCTGATTATTCAGTTCCAAGACGTCCGTTGGATCAGCTACATCATCGTGGTCTGAAAAGTCGAAGCCATCCTCACTATCTTGCAATTGGTCTAGAATGTTTGCGAATTTTCCAAGTCGTCGGCCGACAAATTAGCAAGCCTAGGACCTGAACTTGGAAACCTCGAACTCATATTGGGCCTGAAATATGAAAATATTCGTATGAGCAGAAAAGAAATAAAATCTATCAGTTTAGCGCAATGATGCATTACTGCATCAAAACAAAAATCGAAACTATCTCTGTAAAAACAAGATAAAACATTTGAATTACATGTTATTAGTGAAAATCAATAACTTACCGACACTCCGTAACAATTTCAAGTCGATATTTTCAATATAACTATTCAAAAATAGCAATAAAAGTCGCGCGCTAACCACACATAGCGGTTCTTGTAGATTCGTCACTTCAAGTGGTCAAAAATTACAAAAAGCGAAATCTAGTAAAAATTTGGTAACTTAATTCAATAGAATGCTTTGCAGCAGATATGCATTGCTGCGTTAAAAAGTATATTATTTGTTTCTTTGAACGACTTTGCTCGTTCGAATGGTATGATGCAGATCTGCTATTCAGCGCCGTAAAGGGTCTGTTAGGTCCAGTCCTACCTACCTACATAATATGCAAAATTATGGCTCTATCCGATTATTTTCTCCATTATATAGACGAGCAGCATTTGATTTGTCTGTGTATCGTCTATTTCACAGTATTTAATGTCATCACTACTGCACCCCGACCCCGACCCAAATCAGCGCCACCACCTATTCTATCTTATTATTCTGTTAAACAAAGAAAATTTTCAAAAATTGATTGGCCAGTTTGTAATTCGTATCATAAGTTTTTTTTTAATGCCTCTGTAGGTAAATGTTTTAGTTTGTATAGTTTAGGCAGAGATGCAAAGTTGCCCTTTTTTCCCACCGTGTGGTGGCCAAAAAGAAAAGAGCGACTTCGCATCTCTGTATAAAGTAGGTATACAAAATAAAACTTTTACATAGGCTTTAAAAAAAGCTTATGATAGGATTCACAAACTGGCCAATCAATTTTTGAAAATTCCTTCGTTGAATAGAATAATAAGATAACATATGTGGTGGCGCTGATTTGGGTCGGGTTGCGCCTTAAGAAGGTACCTAGTGGTCAGTTTGTGCGTTCGTAACCAGTGGTCGAGTCCATGTTTGAGATTTTTACAGAGGGTGCTTTACTTCTTCAGGGAGAATGATTTCACTCGGTGTCCCAAAGCAAAGGCCTCTCCCAAATACCTACACCTGTTTTGCGGCACTGGGGTCCACATCGTCTCCTCTAACGCTTTGGTCTGCCGCGAGGTCATTTCTGTCCCTGGAATCCATTCTATGTAGGATGTGCAGATAGGATAGGGTAGGCAAGGTAAGTACCTACCAAAATATATTCGATTTACCGAATATTCAACCAAAATTAAATCCATTAAAAATACAACACTTTATTACAAAACCATCACACTCTAATATGAAACGTGGACAGAAACTCGGGCGCCCCGATACGACATGCTCCAGGTCCATGTAAAGGACTGGCGTCCGTCGCCGTCCACGTCTGCTTCGTTCAGCACAGTGGCCACTATCTCGTCTCCTGCGGGTGGAGCTAGCTTTTGGACAGGAGCTGGGTAGCTTCTATCTGGGTACATTTTGTACCTTTAAGTACTTAATACTAGTAGTTCTACGAACAGTAGACGTCGCGAACACTAACTTTTTTCAACAATTAATTTATTTATTAATGCACTAAAGTAATTTAAAACGGGATATTTTGGTAGGTAGGTTCGGTAGGTATATTTTGAAAATAGTCGAAATGGTTACCCTTTCAACCATGTTTTTCGGCGGTGACTCCATGCAAATCGCCATGCCAGTATGAAAGCATCTTATGTATCACGGAGCAAAAGTGCTTACTTATCAGAATAAGCACCAGCATAGGTAGGCACCAGCCTTCCTATAATGGTGCTAATCTTGTCATAAGTATTATAGGTAAGTACCTAATTTCTATGTAATTATCGGTGCCTCTTACTTTTTGACGCGTTGTAAGAAAAATCCTATGGGTAGGTAGGTAGTGTATCTACACTTTACCTACCTAAGTAGATACCCAGGTAGGTATATCCAAAAATCAGAAAAACCCTTATAAGTAGGTAGGTACCTAAATATTGGTTTACGCTGGTGTGGTGTGCATTGAATTTTTGAACGAAATGTTGCACAAGCACATCAACCATTATACCAATTGTCCATACAAAGTACCTAGGTTACGTTCCTCAGCAAAGCTCGAAATTCTGTACCTAGGTATCAATAGATGGCGTTGATCCATCAGCGCAAAGTTGTTGTTATTATTTAACCGACGACGACGGTTTATGCGGCCGCGCTATTTCATATAACTCTCGAAGTGTTACAAAGATGTTCTAACAGGTGGCGCTGTACTGTAAATGCTCTCTTGCATATTACTGCATTTTGCGGACCTATTCTGCTCGTCATGCCGAAAATCCTCATCCGATCTTTACCAAATTTTTATAAGAACAGTTTAAAGTTATTAACTTTCAATTAAAAATACAATCATATAATCAGATCTCAACGCTATTTTGGCCAGACCTGAAACGAAGACTTTCGTTCAATTCTTTCACGACGTCAATAACTTAGTTCCCGCGACCGAGGTAGGTTGCACCTACTACATCGTCTGTGATACACAGCGAATATAAAACCGACAAAGATGCGTTTTTTTACGATGTCTCATTGCTAGGTAGTTATATACTTAGGTACTGCTTGACCTAAGACAACAGCAAAAAAATTAAATCCCTTCAAAAAACTAGAAAAACACTTTATTACAGCAACAGTATTAGATTTAGTTTACACGGCAGAATCCGTGCATACAAACGCCAGGGTAGGATGTGGCCGTAAAGCTTGGACCCGATTTAAATAAATATGATTGAATCTGTCTCGAGGTGTGCATCTGCACGGATTCCATCGTGTCTAATCTGGTCCTTAGACTCTAATATGAAACGTGGACAGAAAGTCGGGCGCCCTGACTACGACATGCTCGAAGTCCATAAAGGACAGGCGTCCGTCGCCGTCCACGTCCGCTTCATCCAGCACACTGGCTACTATCTCGTCTCTCTCCTGCGGATGGAGAGATCCTTTGGACAGGAGCTGAGTTGCTTCTAGAAGGTCCTCGCGACCGATGTACATGTCGTCGTCTAGGTCGTATATTCGGAAGGCGTACCTGGAGCAACATTATAGGGTTAGGTACCAAGGATCACCTCCATGGTTATTCACTCTTACACTTTAACACCTTCATCATCATCATCATAAGCCTATACTAGTCAACTGCTGGACATAGGCCTCCCCTAATGAGCGCCATAGTTTTTTGGCTGATAACACCTTATTATTTGATAATAATTTACATTGTGAAAGTTAACTTGTCTATGTGCTTATTTTGTAAGCCTAAAGAAATAAATAAAGTTATTGCAATCATGGCAAACAAGGGCAACGGCAGGGTTCAGAGGCGAAGCGAAGCGGAGTTACGAATCTCCGCTTCGCTCCGCTTCTGAACCCAGCCCTGAACTATCGATACTTAAAGAGATCTTCTTGGTCTAAGGCAGTATGGTCTCGAAACAGGTTAACAATGATCATCATAATTCAAGAATGTATTGTTTGTTCTTACACCTCCTCACCTCAACAGACAATATTGGTCCACTGCTGGACGCAAGCCTCCCACTGATAAGCGCCTTATTGGCTTTTATCTCATGGGGGTTAGTGCCCATAATCCCTCGCTGGGCATGCGGGTTGGGGATCGCAGTTTGGTGGTGGAATTGTTCTGCAGGGGGCGCTGCTGCCCGCCCCGGTGGATATCCCTTAGTCGCCTCTTACGACACCCGCGGGAAGAGTTGGGGTGGTGCAAATTCTAAGCCGGCACCACACAGCTTTGTGCTTGCTGATTCTACCCAAATGTGCACTGTATGTAGCTACTATGTCTTGCGCATATGTCTCTGTTGATACTGGCCGCCGGGTCCGAAACCCGGGTAGGAGCTGGCATCATAGGCGCTTTACAGGTTTTGCTGGAATCCGAGAAAGCGACAAAACTGTCGAGTATCGATCAGTTAGGTAGTAGGTACTCAATTACTAGAAAATTCTACATATTGGTACCTACCTATATTACAAAACTGAAATACCTACAAATACACACAGATGTAGGAATTACAATAGATCTGGAAGGTTTAATTATGAAGACAAAAAAAATTACTGGTATTTTTTTATTACAATAAATTTGTCTTCAGTTCAGCTCTACTGTATTGTTGTAATAAAATAAATAAATAATGGACAATCCACACACATTCATCTAGCCCCAAGCTAAGCAGTGCTTGTGTTATGGGTACTAGATGATTGATATACATAATATAATACATTACATAGATATAAATTTTTTATTATACATAAAAACGACTAGAACACCCGGAACAAATACTTGTAGATCGTACAAACATTTGTCCCGAGGCGGGAATCGAACCCGCAATCTCCTGCGCCGCAGGCGGGCCTTCGCCCGTCGCGCCACCGAGGTCGTCGAATTACTTAGTTTTAGTTTTTTTTCTATTGGGTAAGTACCTAGATAGGTACTTACCCAATAGAAAAAAAACTATTATTTAAAAAAACTATTATTTTCATTATAAAAAATTAGATAATTTTTTATAATGAAAATAACAATCAAATAATAGAAACAAACAAAGAAAACTTCAATCAAACAATAGAAATAATGAAATTAAACTAGAACTGGTATTTACAATTGAAACAATTGAGCTAACTGCAGACTGTTGCAAACAATCTACAGGTAGCGCAACTGATCCATATCCAATCAGAAGCGTCCCCGCTACGCGGCTGCATTGCCCCGTTGTATTGCAATGCTGATGCGCTGCGCCAGATACTTACCAGATCGAGATCGAATTAAAATTATTATCTAACTGTAATTCTTTCTGAAATATTTCTATTCCTGTCGGTAAAAATCGATGTGTTTCTCATAATAGCAGCGATTACGCCATTTCTGCCGAATAGCTAGATTGCGTGTGATTTTCTTTCTAAACAGAACATTAGTAATGGTGCCACCCTATACCTACATTATTATAACACGTAATTACGTTCGTATGCCTATTTTACTTGACTTTAGTACCAAATTTTTGTACCTACCCAACCTACATAAAGACTACCTTTCAACTGAATTATAAGAGAAACGCGTCGGGAGTTCAGTTTTGAGGTTTGCTAGCGCGTGTCGCGCAGGACGTGAAACTTGCGGAGGCCTCGCTGTCGGCTTAAGTTTCCCTGCTAACTACAACAAACATAGATCTTCAAGGCAAGAGTGAATAGATAGACAACTATTCTACCTATCCTAAATTATACGTCTACTTATTCACTCTTAGACAGAGAAGAGGGAATAATCTGCGTCTCTTCAGACAGCAGCAAATATTATTTGACCTTGTGACATATCTTTACTAATATGTATTTTAATATGGTAGGTTCATCACCTTACTTTATTTTTGTTTATTTTGACCAACCCCATCAACAGCTGCTTTTTTATTGACATTTTTGTTGACATGTATCTTAATTTTATAATTTTATTTCTGACATCATAATTAATTGTAGGCCCTTTTACAGCCAACCATTTGTTATTTTATAATTATGTGTTTAGATAGGAATCACTGTCTGTCTGTTTTTTTCTTCGCTATTGTTCTGCTTACAATCCCTTATGGTATTTCCTTCCCTCTCAAAAATCTTGTGTCTTAAACATAATTGAACATTATGTTTAATTAGCAATAATAGTAGCTTTCAACGACATCAGGTGAATAAATATGTACCTACCTACCTACGGTGGAATAAATGAATTGAATTGAACTGAAGACACTCATGTTGTTGTTCGTGATACATCGTCTGCTACATCATCACTGACTATACTGTTCTGAACATCATGTGAGATTGTGGGCGTAGAAAGGTCTATTTCCTATAAAAAGAGGCCTACACCCACCAGCGGATGAATACAGTACCAAGCTTTGATATCCCGGGGCGCGGACTCGCTGAAGACAGACATCATGTCGAGGAAGTCCTCAAATGTGAGGTTGCCAGAACCGTCGTGAGAAAACACTTGGCAGATGCGCCGCTTGAACGGATTCTCCTGAAAAACAAATAAAATATAAGCTTTTCATCAAACTAATAATAAAAATGCGAGAGTATGGATGTTTATTATGTTTGTAACTTCTTGTTACTTGTTGTGTGCGAAGCCGCGAGGAGAATATGGTTTTTAATAATTCAAAAGCCTACTTACGACGATTTCACTTTTTAAATGCGACTGCAGAGAATAAAACCATCATGACATTTTAACGGCATGAATGTTATCAAACATTCATAACTAACTCTGTTGATCAAGCCACATCATTATTTTAAATGGAAATCGATTAATCCGTTTAGGAGCTTTACACATGTTAAACCCAGCAATAGGATTAAATATTAATAGTAGTAAATCAAAAGGTTGAAAGAGCCTAGAACGCCAAACGGCCGTCTGTCTAGGCTGCCTAGGCTTTAATTTTTTAGGCTACTTTTTTGGACTAACACGGCGAGAAGTTACGCATTGTTGGTAAAAACTTTGTTTTATCATGCAAAAACTGTTTGCTGCTTTGTCCATGGTTTTGTGTTGTTTTTTTGGGAAAAAACACCAGAAACTCCTTTAAATACACAATAATTTACAAATAAAATGACGAAAATCACTAATTTAATGTCATTTTCTTTGTTTACATTTATAATGACGTTGGAATGCCAACGTCAATTAATAAATATGTCATCGCTATAAGAAATTGAAGTTCCACGAAAATTCCATCCCTCCAACCAGAATGCCGATTATGGTCGGTCAAGGCGTATGCGTACTTTTTTTACGTCCATATCGGCACGAAGACGATGACAAGAAGCTAGTACAAATATGTAGATGCGAATCCGCCTGCCCAACGGTTTCTTGGCATTTTCATGTTAAGAACCAACCAGGTACTCGTGCCTAGCTAGCAATGTACAGTAGCTGTTAATGATGATTATTCCCAACTTACTTTTAATTCGGGTAACTTCTCTATCTCCTCGACCGGTACCGCTATGGTGTGTGCTTGGTTCTCCGTCATGCGCTTGGGTACCAGGTCAGGATTCACTTCCCGGAATCTTTTGAACACCCTGTAGGTACAACGGAATGTGATTTATAAAATAACTAAACTACCCTGCTTAATCATTATGTCTCTTTTACATTGCCTAACTAGACCTACAAATGTACGATGGTTGCAATAAAATAAATATGAAGAGCTACAAATGTTTTTTTTGTAAAGAAAATTACAATTCTCAGATACAACAAAATACACACGTAACATTTGGGCTTTCTTCAAACAACATAGAGGTAACTCAACTGATCCATATCAATACCAACAATTAGGTAAATAAAAATTTACTAACTAGGTTCCGAGTTTTGAAATATTTTATTAGATTGGTATTATTTTTAATGGAAACTACCCAAAAGATTTTTCAGCTTCTACGGATCTACAAACTACGAAGCCTACGAAGGCCTACGAAATACGTAGAAGGGTCTACGCATTTCGTAGACTCTTTCTCCGTAGCATATAAGTATCCCAACCTATTATTGTGTGTGCCAATTCCATTTTTTCGAAAAACAATTTTGTCAAAATTCACTTGATTGCCTGCTCACAATTGAAAATTTGTTATCGCAAAGCGTAAAAAATATTGAACAATACCACAGTAGGTACAATGGTTTTCTAATGACAAGTGTGTCAATGTTTCAAGGTATAATTCTATTCCTATCATAAATTATCCGGCCTGTTAATTAGTTGCCTACCATTTAAATTTGAGTTTGACCATGATTTAGTTTTGGATCGTTATTTTCTGCAGTCGATTTTAAAGTGCAATCATCTTAAGTAGGTTTTTGAACGAGTGAAAACCAGTTTCCGCTCGCCTTGTGTCTATGAAACATTTAAAGGTCATTCAGAAATGACCTAGCATACTGTATGCTTGGTTTCACTTACTAGGTATTTTTAATGTGTAATACTGCAGTAGTATTTTCTAACTCCCAACGCTAAAAGAGAGGGGTCTTTAAGTTTAACGTGTCTGTCTGTGTATCTGTGTATCTGTCTGTGGTATCGTAGCTCCCAAACGGATGAACCGATTTTCGTTTAGTTTTTTTGTGTCTTAGATGATTTATCCCGAGTGTTCTTAGCCATGTTTCATGAAAATCTGTTCAACCATAAACGACGGCGGGTTTTTAAAATTTTTAATTTTGTCTTGTTTATTCAAAACCTCCAAAGACGTAGGAAATTTCATTTTACTATTTTCTAACTCTTTTTCTAACAACAAGTTGACATTTATCATGTTGATCAACTGTCAACTTGTTGTAAGTTGTTCTTGGCTACGATCGTTTAAATCAATACGTTTGGTTTTGTTTATTGATTTGGTTCTTTAATCAATCAAATTGTTATTTCGTGTATTATTTGCAATTTGATAAAGGTCGCATAATTCATCATCATCATCATCATCCTATAATGGTCTACGGCTGGACAAACGCGCCCTGTCTTTAGCTTGCCATCTCACCTGACCGGAGGGCATCCTACCATACGTTTGCCGAGTCTCGGTCATCACTCAAGAACACGTTTACCCCAAAGCTGCACCGGTTGTCGGTTCTTCTCGAGACATGGTCGGCCCACTGTGTTGTTTACCGACAGAAAATACAAACAACGATAGCTTATTTATGCTGTACCAAAAGAAATTCATGTTTTTTTTATTTTACTTTAAAAACTATCGTAGTTGGACGAGTTCATTACGTATGTAAGCGGGTTAACTACGAACCTTATTTGTGTTGGAAGAACACCACCGTTTCATCCCTTAACGAGGGACATCTTCAGGGTGACGTTGGTGTTCTTCCAACACAAATATGATTCGTAGTTAACCTGCTTACATCCGTACCGGAATGTTTTTTTAACCCCCGACGCAAAAAGAGAGGGGTGTTATAAGTTTAACGTTTCTGTGTGTCTGTGTATATATCTGTAGTATCGTAGCTCCCAAACGGATGATCCGGTTTTCGTTTAGTTTTTTTTGTGTCATAGATAATTTTATCCCGAGTGTTCTTAGCCATGTTACATGAAAATCTGTCTGGGGATTTTTTTAATTTTTAATTCTGTTTTTGATTACTAGAATACAAGATGTGGTCAAGCGATAGTTTTAGGTCCACAACACGTAGACACACCTCATTCGTGCTTCATTGACGTCACAGTCACAATCACAAGTCTCGTGTCTTATTACCTCAAGTGGTAATCAATATCGTAATTTACGTGGGCTAAGGCACAGTTAATCTACTAGTGGTCATAGGTAGGTCAAACTACGTGGCTAGGTGGAAATGGAAACTACCTATAGGTAATGACCAATTACTTTACTTACCTACCCTACACGAGTAGGTAAATTAAGTACATTGACTGCAAGAATACAAGAATGCAAACTGACCAAGGCACGCAACGAACGTCACGAAAGCAGTGCAATCTAATTTATCTACTTGAATTAGGAAAATGCGATGCAATTCAACATGCACGTGTAACTTTAAATTTTAAAATGGGAATCGTCAAATATTTAAAAAAAAAACATACTAAAATTTCTAAAACCATTTTGAAATTAACAAACCAATACCTTTCATTTGATACACAGCTTGATCTTGTAGGTCTCAATTTCTTCCAGTACAAACTTTCATTTTTACTTTTCATTTTTGTCTGAAATCTGTACAGGCGCACGAAAAGTATTATCATTTTAATTTTTTATACCTGCGGTTGTTGCTAACATATTAAAGAGGAAAAAAGAACAGTCAGAGCGAGACTATACATGACGCTTTAAAAAACCGATCTCGAAACCCTAAAAAACCAACCAAGATTTGTATTTTTCCGATATTTTGTCTGCATCCGCCATGCTCACACGGATAGCTGAGGTTACTTCCTAGTAGGTTGTCACTTCCAGACACAAATAATGAGGGTAGATCCTGTGACTGCCGCAATTTTTTTATCCTTAACTTTGTCATACCAACCAACTTGTCAAATCATGTGAAATATCCTGCTGTTGCATAGGTATTGACAGAAAATATCTATCAACAAGCATTTGCCCCGTGGCAGGAATCTAACCCTGTATTTCGTGGAGCTATTGTCCTTATAATTTCTAATTATTAGTTCCATGCACGTGCGCCGCAGTGAACGCTAAGCTCAACCGCTGGTCGATAAGGGTGCGTCACTAATCGGCTTTGATTGGCACGTCTCGATGAAATGCGATCTATTTAGCACAAGTATCGACCCTATGGCTTCCTTTATTGACTGTCAATAAGGACTGATTCGTTTTACTGGTGACCTCTAAATTTTTTTCGGAATATCCCAGTATCCCTAGTACTTACCTGGTATGGTACTTATCTTCTCAGTTTAGAAAAGTAATTAAGTATTACTTATTAGTATGTCCGTGGGCTACCGAGGTTCTTCTGGTATTTAAAAAATTATCTGAGCGTCCGGTCGAAGCGACGCGTGATCCGAGAGATGGTGAGTATCTGGCGCAGCGCATCAGCATTGCCATACAGCGGGGCAATGCAGCCAGCGTATTGGGGACACTTTCCAACTGGTATTGATATGGATCAGTTGATCCTGTAGATTGTTTGCAGCAGTCTCCAGTTAGCTCAATCGTTTCAATTGTCAATACTAGTTCTAATTTATTTATATTATTCGATCGTTATTTTCTTTGCCAATAAAGCATAACAAGTAATATTTAGTCTTTTAAGCCTGTGGAAAGTAAAGATGGAATGAAAATGAAAATGAAAATCTTGCTCAAATGGACAAGGAGCTATAGACGCGAAGACTGCTGGAGAGGAGCCCACGACAGCACAACAGACCGCGGGGATGACCACCAAAAAGATGGATTGACGACATCCCACAACACGCAGGCCATGATTTGATGTCGAGGGCTGTCTCGAGTGGAGGCGATTGGAGGAGGCCCTCGTCCAGTAATGGATCTAGGAATGGCCGCAATGATGATGATCAAATCTGTAGTTATGTTAAAAAAAAATATTCATTGTGTAATGAATGGATGGATGGATTCAATGGACTATGAAGGAACTAGGAAAGGCTCTGCAGATTTAAGGATTAGTGCAATTTGCATAAGATTGCACTGGGTGGAACTCCATCTACAATTATGTAAGTGAATTGCCTCCCAATGTTGACAATGGTGATCCAACCTAATTCTTTTTCATGATTACAGTTCATAAAGTGATACACTTTTGTAAAAGAAATTGATTTGAATTCATACTTAGGTATATACGTAAAGTTTGTTAGAGGGTGAAAACAATGAATGGTTCTATTATAATTATGCTTCTAGTTGAATACCCGATTAAGTGATTTCCATTACCTACATCTCCCATAAGTAGGGAGGTTCATTTTTTTAGCCAATAAGTATTGTTTCACTACTTGGCAATGGTTCATAAAATATATGACGATAATCAGCTCTCAGCATCAGACTACTCAACATGCTATATTTCAGTGTTAGTTTATGGTAGAACGGATCATCCCATGGTATTCTGAGATAACAGGTTCCTTGATTAAATAAATAAATAAATAATGCTGGACAATTCACACAGCATTATCTAGCCCCAAGCTAAGCAGAGCTTGTGTTATGGGTACTAGATAACTGATATACTTAATACAATACACTACATAGATAGATATTTTTTTATAATACATAGAAAACATCCAGAACTCCCTAAACAAATATCTGCAGATCGTACAAACATTTGTCCCGAGACGGGAATCGAACCCGCAACCTCCTGCGTCGCAGGGGAACCTTCGCCCGCCGCGCCACTGAGGTCGTCAATTCAGTATGTTGTGTTACCGAATAATTATGTATGACAAATAAGAATAGATAAAACTACTTAGAAGTGTGATTTATCATCATCTTTTTCAGCCAGATTTACCCTCTGTCTGTTGGGACAAGGCTATCCGAAGTTTGTTTGTGCTATTCAATCCACAATAATGATTTCTGCAAATAATAGAGCGTACCTAATCTAGGCGTCGAGAGATTCTAAACGAAGTTGACGAGCGAACAAAACGCATAGAAGACATGGTAAGTAAAGCATCCACGATTAAATGATGACAAAACAACTTAACACTATCATGGCCCAAGACGCAGATGGCAGTCTACTCCCCCGGGTCGCACCGCACAGACTGGGCAGTGAATGCGTTAACTCAAGAATGAACGAGACGTCAATGAGGCTCTACACTATGTCACTAGCAATACTTAATTGTAAAGTTTTCAATTGATGCCAATAATAAATTAATTAGGTAGGTACTTACCTATAACAACACAAACTAGGTTGGTAAGAGGTAAAGGTAATTTTTTAAAAACTGGCGCTATGGTTTTTTTATTTTCGTATTATGGAGACTTGAATTGGTAACATCAGCGTGGATTGTAAGAAAAAACAAAGCATAATCGCACCAGCTTTTAAAATGTATCTATAAGTTAGCTACGTTATGCGCCGATTTCAGCAAACCTAAAAAGTCTTCCATAAAAAGACCATGTCTTGGTGTGAATTGGCCTAAATGTCTTCACTAATGTCTGTTTTATGATGATTGGTTTGGCTCTTTGACACTAATTCACTAATCTTACACAATAATTTGGGTCACTAACTATAGCGTACCTTAGTATTTCTTTCCGTGTAAAAAAGGTACAGTCCTGTGAAACACAGTTCACCATTAAATATAACATATTTACTTCACAATAAAAGAACAAAGAACGAAAATAGTACACAGAAATGATGAAAATAAATGAAGTGAAAACAGACCGTCAAAGTGTCTATTCGTTTCCTTTTTAAAAACCGAACACTGAAAGAACAAACCTGATAATCCTCCAACTGTTGTTCCGTGAACGTAACGACTTTGTTCCCCATTTCCGTCCAGCGTGACAATTTTTCTTTTTCAGCGTGGAGTTTTTCTTTTTTAAAACGAAAAAGGCCGGCAAAAGGCTGCCTGTTGCCGCGGACCACAAAACACTGGCAGAATGCCCCAACTTGGATTAGAGGGCGCGTCGCATAGACCAATAAAACGTCAGAGCTGGCATGTCAAGGCCAACAGACCAACACTATTTTGTATGCAGAAGCCATTGGGGTAAAGTCGCTTTGTAGTTAGCTTTTATAGCTCGGAGGCTGGAGTTAGTTTGGGGTTTAATGTAATATTCTGGAGGCTTTTTAGACTTATTCGTCGAATTGAGTATAACTAATCCTAAACCAGAGCTTGCCAACAGCATTTATGCTGGGATTCTGCCAGTTTGCTACGATTTCATCATATGGAAGGTCACTGGTGTAAATTAGATGCCTTTTCATTGTCTGTTGCTGGCCTAGTTTCACCATAATATATCTAGCCAATATTAATAAAAATTATGAAACAAAATGCCCACCTCTACAATTATTATAGCTCGACAAAACAGCGGTTGGGCCATTAGCCGCGCCTATCCCTTGTTATTTATTTATAAGAAAAACCTAGTTAAAAACATCTATTATTGTGCTAGTTAACTTTGTGAATTCTAGTACAGTTCGAAGGATCTATAATTGTATTTAATTTTAAACCAGTTACTTTCAAGTTTCAATCATTCAATTATTCAATTAAAATTATCCAACTCAGTTGAATGAACCTTGTCTGATGTGCTGGAAATTTATAAGTAGGTACTTGATTTTGGTAGGTGAAAAAATCGTGAATATGCAGCATTACTTTTATTTTAGGTACTTATTCAAAAGCGTGGCGTCACAGTCCAATATTTAAGCCATGACATTTCTGGACTATATACTTGCATCATTTAGTGCCTATTCAAAATGATGTAAGTAAGTAGTCCAGAAAAGTCATTTAGAATAATTAATTCATTTGTTACACATAGGTGATAATAGTAGGTATAGTACCAAACAACATCTCGTAACCTACTTAGAACACTTAGATTTGTAGATAAAAATTATTTATTGAGAGATTGACGGTCCTGTCGCTGACGGGTGGTCTGCTTGGATTTCTACTAAACCTTCAATAGATAGGATCGGTGTATAGTATACCGATAAGAATCAAAAGATTTGGTGTCTCAAAGCCCTTCCTACACATTCGTGCAAGGACTTTGACTTTTAACAGTATTTCAAAGTGAAATGTGCGATTCACTTAAGTTAAATATTTTTCTCTGTGGTGCTGGCTTAGGATTTGAACCAACCTGACCTTCCCGCGGGTGTCCTTAGAGGCTACTAAGGGATTTCCACAAGGGGCGGGCAGCAGCGCCCCTAGAAAATAATTCTACCACTGAACTGCGATCTTAACCCGCATGCCCAGTGTGGGGATTATTGGCACTACCCCCCATGAGATGAAAGCCAATAAGGCGCTTATCAGGGAGAGGCGTCCAGCAGTGGACCAATATAGTCTGTTGAGGTAAGATGAGTAGGTATTTGAGTTAGCTAAATTTATCTAATGTATTTACAAAACATTCTTCAGTAAAATGAAATGCTTCAGCGTCCCCTAAGCCCAGCCACCACATTCTTCGAAGCACGCCGCCTCTGTGGGGAAGTTGTTGGTCGTGGTAGGCTCAGGCAGCGCGGGACAGTGGTTGGACCAGCGGATCTCGAAGCAGCTCCTGGTGTACCAGTTGTAAACGTACCTATGGGAGTATAAACAATATAGGTATAATCTGCGTACTTATAAAATGGGATTGAGAATACAAAAAAATACAAATCTATATTTATAGTTCGCCACAGACTCTTAAACGAAAATTGATTCAAGGTTTGTTTTACCGTGGTTTCATTGAAAATGGCTTACAATATTCGCATGCAAAGCTCCTTATCTGTCATCGTACGAAATAGTGCATTTTACACCAAGGCGTGATCAATTCCTACCGAGTGTGTCGCCTTAAAACACACGAGGTAGGAATCACACTGCCGAGTGATAAATAGTGCTTTATACTACACCTTCGAGGAAAATAAAAAGCAGAATTAACTATTAATTGAAATTTATATTAAAATTATTACAGTTATTGAAACTCAAAGAAGAACTTACCGCGCCCAATGATGTTGGTAAAACCTCATTGACCGCGCCAGCCTTTGGGTTCTTTTTTCAAAATATTGTTCGGAAATCGGAGGAGGCCTAATAGACTTGGAGTAAAAACTTTTTGTCGTTTGACCGAACGAAAATAACCATAGCTACCGGCCGATCTTTTAGGAAATTAAAAAAAAAATAACACTTTAGAAATGGATTTCCATACACTTTTTCCTCCCGCTTTCCTATAGGCCTACAAAGACATACTTTCTATTCTATAAATGGAAAAGGAATAGGCAACTTTCCGAGCAGGTGTAGTATAAAAATCATTATTTATTTCACGCGTGACGTACCGCCTCCTTTTGATAGCTATAGTAATACCACAAGTTAAAAAAAAAAGATGAAAACAAAGGAACGTCAAAAGTGTCACACTTTACCATTTTGACACTCCTTTGTTCTCTTTCGTTTGAAGTTCACCTCACTTGACATGGTTTTCGCTGTTCTTTTGTTTAACTTACCTAAGCTTGTGTGGCCATCGATCGCGGGCCATGTGTTCTATAAGACAATGTCTCACTGCTGGAGCTGGTAGTTGCTGGCATTCTTCTGGGTGCACTGTTGAAGAGGCAATTGGGTATTTTTAGGGTTCCGTACCTCAAAAGGAATCCTTATAGGATCACTTTGTTGTTTGTCTGTCTATCTAATCGTCTGTCAACCTCCTTTTCTCAAGAACGCTTGCAGGCCTACCTCCACGCGTTCTTGAGAGTTTAACTTTCGTTTCAACTCGATACCTATATCGAGTTGAAACGAAAGTTGAAACCTCTTGGAGTTTCACTATAAATAAAACTTCTAAGTCAACGCATTCAAAAGTTACAGCCGTTTATGTCCGATTATTTTGAAATTTTCAACAAGGGAATCACATGCACACAAAACCTATAGGGTACTTCCCGTAGACTTACAATCATAATATTTGGTAAGAAGCAAGGTCTTATAGCACAAATAAAGGTAAAAATCCGAAAACCGTAAATTTGTACTTCACAAAAATCATAATTATAATAACTTACTTAATCATATAATAGAATAATAACATATATGTAATAACAGAACATAATCATATAATAACATATAATAACAGAACTTCACAAAAATCATATGATATAAAGATTTTTCATTTTTGCCATGGACCTGCAGGGTAGGTACCTAATTTCCGTTGACCTAGAAACATGATATTTGGCAAGAAACAAGGTCGAACAAATGCGGAACCCTTAGTCTTTGCGATCTGCGACACAGTATTTTACTTCTGCAGGTCGCATCGCTGCCTATTATTTTTTGTTAAATCCTTAAATGTGTTCCAAAATAAAGACTTTTTACTTTTACTTTACTTTACTTTTAGTGTGTATGTCTACATTTTTGACAATGCTATTGCAGCTGTCATATATTATTTTCTGTTGTTTATTTATTTTCTATGATCTTGTGTGCTTTGCTTCATGTGCTCCTAAAGATGTAATTGAGTATTTGAATAAAATAATAAAGGGAGTAAAATATGTAGGTAATATTATGCTATTTATTTTTAACGAGATTTGCCCGCGGCTTCGAAGGCGTTGTTAATCAAGTGAAAGCTTAGGTATCCCAAATTTATATAAAATAATCAGTAGTTGGTTGATTCAGGCATAAACTAGCAAACATTCATTGAAAATTTCGCAATAATATTAATATTGTGTTATCATTCTCTTATTATGAGTTTTTATTACATCTGTTAAGGGTGTTCTAAGGTTTAGGGCAATCTCGTTATTCAAATCAATAGATAGAATATAATAATAATATATCATTTGTAATAGAAGATAATAGAAGAAACAATTACATTTTTATACATTTACATTTATGATAACATAATAGGCATGTACCTAAGTGTAAGAATAACTAACATGGAAATGGACTTACAAGATTCACACTGCAGAATAAGGAATATAAACAAGAACACGATCATATCGGCAAGACTCCTAAATCTTGAGTCACTTGTGTATTGTGTCCTATCTTAAGGTTATCAGTAAAGTAGAATAGACGTATGTTTACATAATTCAGCTGTTAGTAGTGTGCAGTGGTCGATAAGGGACGCGGACTATGAATGAAATGAATGAATGAAATCTTTATCTTAGCGGTTGGACCTCATAAAGATGATTTATAAAAAAATTATGAAGGCGAAGAGTAGGGACGATAGTAGCGCCACTCCACATTTAATTTAATCATTAAGTTAGGTACAAAAAAATTATCAAAAAATCGGAATGCTAGTAGACGATACCTATCACAAGCTTTTATCTAATGTATCTGTAATAGTTTTGTTTTGTGTTATTCAATCAAAAACCTTGTTTGGAGAGCTTGGTGTCCACCAATAGGAACTAAACTCACAAGTATCTGCCAAAATAATACAGTACAAAACTATTACAGATACATTTAAAAAAAAGCTTATGATAGATATCGTCTACGCGCGGTCCGATTTTTTGATAATTCCTTTGTTTAACGTAATTATAAAATAAAATATGTAGTGGCGCCACTATCGCCCCTACTCTTCGCCTTAATCAAATAATATCGATCAAATAATATCAAAAAATTTCGACTTCGACGGGACTTGTCCCGTCGAAGTCGAAATTTTTTGAAACCTCAGTACAGGAATGTGCTAACCAACTACACCACGAGGTCAAGTGACGCAGGAGTCGAAAATCTTTGCGACTTCCTGCTGTCTCTAGCGCCGTTAGTTTTCGCGATATTATTTGATTTCTTAGAAATTAGCCAGAGTGCGGCTTACACACTATAATAACAATAATTCTCAATTTGTCATTTTACAAGTTAGGTAGGTACCTATAGGTACTCGAAATCCGTTCTATTCTAAGCAATTTGTATTTTTTTGTTTGGCGTACATCAAAATAAAACCAACATAAGAACGAGTATGTTTAATTTTTTTGACGTTGGTATTTGTATTTTCTACTTATTTATATTTATTGTAATGTGATTTGATTTTATTGGAAATTTCTTATGTCGAAACCATTATCGTGTAAGGAAAAAAACCTATTGCTTAGTAACTAGTATCGTAAAAACAAGATTTTTTCTTCTACCGCACCTGGTTACGAGCCTCCAGTTTTGTACGCGGCCGAAGGCGTATTTTCAATTGAATTTAATTGACTTTTAGATACATTATTTAATAAAATCGTACGACATAATGTTTTCACTCCTTATTAAGTAGATTGAAGTTAGACATATTTATTTAATAATCTTTTATACATAAAATAACTAAGATATAAAGATTTTAATTTACGAGAATTTGATTTGTGTGGGGTGGGGGTGGGGACCACTGAATCGCTCGCTTGTATGGTACTAGATAACCGAAATATTGACATCAAATAAATTATATGGTTAGTTATTTTACACATAGAAAATACCCAGAACACTGCAGATCGTACAAATATTTGTCCCAAGGCGAAAATCGAACGTAACCTCCTGCGTCGCAGGCGGACCTTCGCCCGCCGCGCCAATCGGACGTAAAATTCGACGACCGTGGTGGCGTGGTGGGCGAAGGTCCGCCTGCGGCGCGGGAGGTTGCGGGTTCGATTCCCGCCTTGGAACAAATGTTTGTACGATCTACAAATATTTGTTCCGGGTGTTCTGGTCGTTTCTATGTATCATAAAAAATATCTATCTATGTAATGTTTAATCAGCGGGAAACATTATTATGAAGTTTATGACGGTAACATTTCTATAAAAGCAGCGCGCTCGCTGTCTCTGGCCCACTTTTGCTCGAGCTGTCGTAAGGTCAACACCTTGGTAAAGTACACTGTTACTATGTCTAAATTGCCATTGATTTGTATTAATTGGTTTTAATAATTTTTTGTGAAATAATTTTCAGGTTATTATTTACTTTGTTGTTAGATTTGTTTTTTATGTTAAATTTATAGAAACCGCTTAATGTATTATATATTATGTATATCAGTCATCTAGTAACACAAGCTCTGCTTAGCTTGGGGCTAGACGATGCTGTGTGGATTGTCCAGTAAGTATTATTTATTTATTTTATTTTATTCCACAATTCCGTCACGACCCGTTGTTAACCACCTTGAATAAAGATAACGTTGTTCATGTGTCAATCCCACTCAGCAGTTCGCACTTGAGACAACGTTCCGACGGCGACGATTGGAAACAGACGCGCGCTGCAAGCCAAGTTCCGATTGCGAACTAAGTTCGAGTTGTGCTTCGTTTGGAAGTTTGGATTGCAATTCAGTTGCAAGTTTCGAAGCCGAGGGCTATTTGCGGTACACGTGTAGAATTTTTGTTGTCGTCTAACTGGTCAGTAAGTGTAATATTAGACACACAATTTTTATATGTCCATACGTACTTTTCTGTAAAAAAAAAATGTTGTGTTTATTACAAGACAAATACATTATTAAATTATTACAATCTAGTCTTATTAGTCCACGTGGCCTTATGCGAGATGATGGTAAAAGACCTGACGGTATGACTCTGATTCCCTGGAAGATGGGTCGGCCTTTAGATTGTTGGGATGCCACGTGTGTAGATACCTTAGCGCCTTCACATCTTGCAGGGACGGTAAGGGCAATTTGGCGTACGTTTAGAACAAAGCCTAACTTAGTTATTAGGCATCAAATTACATTAAGTAATTTTTTATAAATGTATTTCTACTTCATAATTGGGATTTTTAAACGATGAAATGTACGTATGCTGTTTATGCACGAATAAATGAGTTTATGAGTTAGGCTATATAATAAACCAAAAATACACGTGCGAAGCCGGAGGCAGAAACTAGTGTTATATAAATATGAAACTAAATCTTTCTGGTTGGTCTGTTACCTTTTTGTCCATTGCTGGACGTAGGCCTCCCCCTGACAACGACTTTACAATTAATTATTTTGGGCATGGATAGAATCTATCTCAATTTTATCCTGGGAAAGGACATACGAGTATAATTATACTTTTTATCCAGGAAAATTCGCCGATGCCGTGGGCTGAACCGAACTACATAAATTAATAGACAAACTACAGGACCGACCGAGCCCAATGCGGAAAAAAGAGTCTCCAAACTTTGATACGTAGGTAATTTATCTGGAGGTTTGCTAGATCTAATACTTATAAGACAAACCACCTCGTTTCTGTTGCCAGGACAAGTTCAGAACAAGAATTTAGTGAGTACAAGAAAATAACGACTGGTGCTTATTTTCTGTAGGTACTCTGTTTTCGGGTAAATTCTTATTATACCTACCGCTGTAGCGTAGCCACTCGACGCAACTCGTTTATGGAAAGGCTTGTCTTCAATTAAACTTTTCCCATCTCAGCAAAACTTTATCTCCGCCATGACAGTTTTCACTGCCGTGACCAGGATTCGAACCTGGGTTACTACGGCCACAACGTAGGGTCCTAACCACTAGACGATCACGGCTACCAGAGCAGGTGAAAGACTCCGCAAATTAAGCAAAGATAAGAAACGTGCCTTTCTCTCCGTTGTTATCCTACCCTCGTAAAAAGCCTCGTTGGAATAAGTGAGTGCTAAAAAGAAAGGTACTCTAAATTTGGCCGTATTATCTCGTTGAAAGAACTGGAGCACTCTTTTAAGAGCGATGGTGATTGTAGATAAACGCTTGTAATTGACTTTGCAATTAGGGCACGCTTGTATCGAGAGAGTAGAGCGAGCAGTAATAAAGCGTTTCTGGTAGAGTTTAAAAAACAATCTGGATGCAATCTGCAATACTGGTTTTATGTATTGTGATTTTTTTACGACTTCAATGTCCCACTCTGCTGGGCGTATTGCTGCCCTTTATATACTTCACATCACATCACACTAATATTATAAATGCGAAAGTTTGGATGGATGGATGTATGGATGGATGTTTGTTACCTCTTCACGCCAAAACTACTGAACGGATCGGGCTGAAATTTTGCATACAGGTAAGTCTAACCCTGGAATCAAACATAAGCGATGTAACGTATAGCATTAGATGGCTTTTTATGCCATAAATCAGTTCCCATGGGATAGAAATAACCTCAAAACGTTTCCATAGAAACAACGCGTGCGAAGCCGCGGGCAGAAGCTAGTATTCCATATTCTGGCTCCTATTAAATTTTAAAATTTAGTAGGTGCCAGAATATGGAATTTAAAATTGTTAGTGGGCCAGTTTTCTAATTACATATGTAACTTGTCAAAACAGTACTCCTTGCTCTACTGTTCATGTCTCCGCTTAACAGCAATCCTGTAATTTACTATATCTAGTCCTCGCGCGAAAGCTAGTATTCATACTTAGTAGTAAATGGAAGACGGGGGAGGAAGTGAAACAAAATACTGCCAATATTACTAATAATATGGCTAATAAAAATGTATGCTAGAAGACTGGACATTTTGTTTTTGTAAGAAGCCAGTCCAGCTGGTCGAGTTAAATGCATTCACAATTGTCACTCCATACTACTTTTACTTTTTTTTATTCGTTCAACAAATTGCAATGAGCGGCGAAAATACCATGAGTGATAGGTTCAGTCACGAATACCTATACCTGAATTAACTAGCTGTGTATTATACCCCTCTCGCGACTCGCAGGAGAGCTATCGCGCAAGTACTATGAGACAGCAATCCAGTAATTTACTATCAGATACTAAAAGAGGCTTCTACTTTAATTTGCGTCGATGTTAGGTAATGTACCCCCAGGCGTGAATTGTTAGCTACTTGTCCTAATTCATGAATATTAAAATGAAAATACAAGTTGTTTACGAGCTGCTTATTTATGAACACTCTGAGGTACTTACAAATGTTTTAAATCGTTAAGGGTCTAAGGAAAATCAAATAAGATCTTCAAATCCGATGTTTATGGTAATTATTTCGCTACGTTCAATCCAATTAAGTACGTAGAGTATTTTTCGGTCACATTAAGAAAATTGGAGTTGAATGAAATGCGAAATTGCTACAGTAATTGAATAATTGAGGTTTCAATGCTTATTTACCCACTTCAAAGCGAAGGTAATTTGATTTGGTTTCCAGTCGCGCTGTCTACCTATTTCGGAGTAAATCTTCAGCAATTATGATTTGGGAATTTGTGATTTATCTACAGACGTGAAATAATAATGCTTTGTTTTTAATAGATAACCTGTTTGTTTTTGAACAATTAATTTAGCTAAAAGCTCTTTGAATTGAAACTTAACGTTATGAAACAACGTTGAGTTATTGGGAGCGGGGTGTGTTCAGTTCATTCTTTCTGTGTAACCAATTAACTTTTCAATGACTAGCCTCTGCTATGACCTAGCATAATATACCTAGTTCTGTTCTAATGCTATACGTTACAATCAAATAAATAGAAACAAATTAGAAATAGTATTAACAATTGCAACAATTGAGCTAAATGCAGACTGCAAGCAATCTACAGGTAGCTCAACTGATCCATATCAATACCAGTCGGATGCGTCCCCAAGACGCTGGCTGCATTGTGCCGCTGTATGGCAATACAGGGCTGGCTGTGTGGTGTCGGATAAGAATTTGCACCACCCCAACTCTTCCCGCGGGTGTCGTAAGAGGCCACTAAGGTATATCTACCGGGAGCGGGCAGAACAATTCCACCGTCGAACTGCGATCACAACCCGCATGCCCCAGCGTGGGGATTATGGGCACTACCCCCATGTTACAAAGTCTAATAAGACGTTTATAAGCAGAGGTCGGCGTCCAGCACTATAATGGTATAGACTAGATGGCAATGCTGATGCGCTGCGCCACATATTCACCACTTCTCGGGTCACGCGTCGCTTCGACCAGACGCTCAGATAAAAAAAATTAAACTTGAAGAGCCACGGTACCCCACGAACCAAGGGACTCGACTCCAAAGGGAGCAAATGAGTTGTCCAATGCTATGCGTTCATTATTTATAGTTGCATGAGTCTTTATTCACAAAGAAAATTATACTAGTAGGTATTTAGGGTCGCGACTCGTGGTCCCACTAATATGACCCACTGGTGGGACAGTGTGTCGATTTAATGGGCTCGTGGTCCCACTGTTTGGTGGGACCATCAGTCAACGTAATTTACAATTGAAACAATTGAGCTAACTGCTGACTGTTGCAAACAGTCTACAGGTAGCTCAACTGATCCATATGTTGCATTATTTAAAGGGTAAAGTCTGGATTGATGCCCAAGAGGGATACGTGTCCTATGTCCGTGTTTCCGTCTAGCCCCCTTTTACAACGCGCGATAAGGATCTTCGTTCCAAATAGTTCCAATATGGCAGAAAGAAACGGAAACATATAAAGAGATTTCAAATTAGGCTAGTTTAATATTGGATAGGTACCTAATGTTGTGTGGTGCCGGCTTAGAATTTGCACCATCCCAACTCTTTCCGCAGGTGTCGTAAGAGGCGACTAAGGGATGGGATATACATCGGGAGCAGAACAACTCTACTACCGAACTGCGGTCCCCAACCGGCATGCACGCCTACCGTGGGGATTATGGGCATTATCTCCATTAGATAAAAGTCAATAAGGCGCTTATCAGGCCTGCGTCCAGCAGTGGACCAATAATAGGCTATTAAGGTGAGGTGAGGTGAGGAGGTACCTCTGTGGAAAGTATTATAGTTACTAAAGGTATGTACTTTAGTGTCGAAAAAATTTAGTCATGCGTCTTTAAAAAAAATACCCCTCCTTGACAGTTTTCACTGCCGTGACCAGGATTCGAACCTGGGTTACTACGGCCACAACGTAGGGTCCTAACCACTAGACGATCACGGCTACCGGAGCTGGTGAATGGCCACTTCAAAACCATTTAAACCTCCAACGAAATAAGAGCACTTTCACCATCTCTCACGGTCCATTACACAGCTTCAACAGTTTAAAACTACTTGAGGTAAATCATACTTACGTAAGTGGCTTTATAGACCACAATGTTTCATAGCTGCTTAGTGAGACTGCTCTAAAACATATACTCAATTTATACTCATTTTTTTATTGCAAACATGTTGTACAGAGGGTCTTAAAGATAATAAGTTTCGAACATTCACCCTGCGGCACTGCAATTATTATGCTAGGTGACTAGTTTACATACTCGTATTATGTCATTCATTACATAATATTACACATTAAAACAAGCTAGAAACTGAAAGATTAAAAATAAAAGTAAATTAATTCTATATAGATCTAATAATAAGTGGATAATTTAACACGAGGTAGGTACCGTACCGATGTAAGGTAATCGATATTTAGTAAGAGCGAACAAAAGAAAACGTGGCAGAAACAAAGAGTCGGTATTGTTCCATCGATGATTAGTTGCCGATGAAACAATTTTCGATTTTATTGTATTACAAACTCACATAGGGGACCTCTTTTTGAATGTTGTACGTAATCGACCATGAAAAGGGTTGAATTTTACGATACATTGCTCTACCTACGTAAGTCAACATAAGATACATTTCATAATCCATTCTATCATACTAATATTATAAATCCGAAGTTTGTGAAATCTGAATTTTGATTAAGTACCTAGGATCTCCAAAACTACAAACTACTGATACGTTTAGAGCAAAACCTAACTTAGATAATAAGCTACTTATTGTACCTAAAATACGCGTGCGAAGCCGCGGGCAGAAGCTAGTAATATTATAAAAGCGAAAGTAAGTCTGTCCGTCTGTCTGTTAGTTTTTCCAGCCTAAACGACTGATCGGATGTTTATGATATTTGGAAGGGAGGTAAACAATATCCCGAGGAAAAACATAGGCTACTTAAAAAGCGCATGCAAAGCTACGGGCAGAAGCTAGTTTGTTCATAAAAATGTTTTCTGTATTCTGCAGGGGCATCAACCACCATTCATCATTTAAAAAAAAAACGCGTATATTTGCGCTTTTTAGAAAATTAACAGTCGTAGTAAGTTTGCTTTGCAAGATATTACATACCTATCCTTTAGAGCGTTCGAAGCTATCTCCCTACTTCCTGACTTTATTCCTGTAATTTATATTCATTGGAATGTGGATGCATTCCCGAGGTAAAACGTTATCTAACTGCAGTGTGCGCTGACTAAGATTCAGAGAATTCTGCGGCGCAAGCAAAATTAAACGATAACGCCATTATTCGTACATTAGGGCGTTCTGGATGTTTTCTATGTATAATAAAAATATCTATATATGTAGTGTATTGTATTATGTATATCAGTTATCTAGTACCCATAACACAAGCTCTGCTTAGCTTGGGGCTAGATAATGCTGTGTGAATTGTCCAGCATTATTTATTTATTTAATTTTGGTTGCGTTTCTTTATACAGCACGCGAGAGCGAGTTTTTGACATTTTCATGAGATTTGTCGTCGGAGAGGCACATAGATATTCGAGGCAGCTGTTTTTGACACGAAAAATTTGATTTTCGACAAGAAAATGTTAAGATTATGGCAAGGAATTTGTGTTAGTATTTATATTCCTTGGATTATGCTCAATATTTTCTTTGAAAGGTTTCAAAAACGTCTGCCCGTCCCGGCGACCTCTATGTGCCTCTCCCCACTACAAAAAAAATACAAATACAATGTGGTAAAAATTTGTAAGTTTTTAAAAAAATAAGGTTGTTTGCGAATAAATAATAACTTTAAGATTCAGTTCATGTCACGTAAATCAGTGTCTCAAATTGTCAATTTATTTGTTCTGTGTACAGAAATAAGATATGCTACAGATGCCCACTAAAGTATTAATTCAGGTACATCTCACCATCATCGAGTGCTAACCAGCACATCTCTTGCTATCTCGGTTCGATTTCAGCAGCGCCATTCGCAGGGGTTTTCATTGAAAATAGAGCTGTTTGCGATAACATTGAGCGAACAAAAATAAAAGAGTTTTATGCGTTGGAAAGCGGAGAGAGAAGCTGTCTCTTGCAGGCAGGCTTTTACGTCATTCTCGATTGAAATAACAGATTGCTATCTAGTGAAACTCAACATGGAAGATAGCTTTTAGGAAAAATGTCGCACAGTTTCCCGAATTTTGTAAGGCAAAGTGAAGTAGAAAGGTATTGCAAGTAAAATCCCACTGTCACATTAATGTTATAAATTCATGACCGATTTGGCGCGGCGGGCGAAGGTCCGCCTGCGACGCAAGAGGTTGGGGGTTCGATGGGGGTGGATGTTTTTACGATCTGCAAATATTTGACCGAGTGTTCTGGGTATTTTCTATGTATAATAAAAATATCTATCTTTGTAATGTACTGTATTACGTATATCAGTCATCTAGTACCCATAACAAGCCCCGCTTAGCTTGGGGCTAGATGATGCTGTGTGGATTGTCCAGTATTATTCATTTATTTAAATTTTTTATTTTAAATGCGAATGTTAAAATAGATGTATGGATGCATGGTACAGGTACCTATGTTTTTTAATTCTTCCCGCTAAAACAACTAAACGAATCGAATTTAAATATTGCACAGAAGGTCAAGTCCTGGAAAAACCCATAGGCTACTTTTTCCCGTGAATCAGTTCCAATGGGATACAAATAACTTTAAAGCCTTTCTATAAAAAAGTTTGGAAAAAGGAGCATCCTGTAGCTGAACTCAGGCGCATTAGAGTTCGCTGCTCGTGCGTGATTGGTCGATCGCCTGTGTGCGGCCCGAGCCATGCAGCGGACAGCGAGGTCAATGTGCTTGTGTGCGTGGCTGCCTACCGCATTAATTTCCGATGCTAGCTTATAAAAATTATAATTAAGTATTACGTAGAGAACTCTAGTGTCTAGATAAACCTATGTTAGGATTTAAGACGCTATTAACAAATTGTAACAACCTTGAAACAATAATTATATATCTATCTATCTATCTATAGAAATAAAGCGTGCGAAGCCGCGGGCAGAAACTAGTCGATACAAATTGCCACTAATCGATTAAAAATTCTGACGGTATTCTTGCGGTATTCTTGCGGTCCTTCAGCATCTCTATGTATGTATGTGTGAGCTATATATTTTATTCGACTCCTCCGGTGTTCTCGGCGTATTCGCCTGATGAATGAGAGAGATTAGGTAGGTATATTCAACTATTCAAGGTATTTAGTAAAGTAATTTATAATTCCAAAGTCCCAAAAGGTAGTTTAGGTAGAGATGGTAGGTACCTACCCGGTTGTTTCACGGCTGGTTACAGTTTACCTCGTACCCTTTTCATCCCTGCAACACGTTTCCAGAGCGTATTTAACGTGAATTTCCCTTTGTGATGTTATTCTGCTGAATTCGGACGTGAAAATTCGGGTTGAATTTATGACAAAAACGTTTCTGTACATAGAATAAATACAGTATGATTGAATTAAGCCCGAGGTCTTTGATAAAGTGGGTAACGGGAAATCCGGAAATGTAAATTACATTGAAGATAAAATACACTATTGGTTTGCCGTGGCAGTGGCGCCGAAGGAATGAACCCTTCCAACTCTGACCGTAAGAGGCTATAGTTTAACCTACCATAGGAAGGGCAGCAGCTCTCTTCTGTCTATGGTAATACACCTCTTAATACACCTCAACTGCAATCACCAATCCTCCTGCCAAGGTGATTATGGCAAAAGGGCTCTAAAGGTGGTCACAATGACCTGTCCTCGCTGCATCCAAAAAATGGTCAAGGAATCGGAAGGAAATTTTCGTTTAACACTTCCATCATTCTAATTTTTGTCGTTCGTATCAGTTTGATTCGCATTTGTTTTAATAACATTCCTTTCATAATTTTATGCTAAGATAAAAATTAATATAAACTCAGCGCGTCATCCCCTTTACAATTTCTTAGAAAATTACGTATTCTCTCTGCTTAGGTAGATTAACCGTAATTTTACCTAACAAGCTCAACTTTACATTTGAACCATGCATAATAAAGGCATGTTAATTTATGAACGTAGTCGAGCTTATTTGCGAGTTTCGGATTCAAAGGATTTGTGGAAAATACATATTATAGGTATTGCACAAGTTATCTATGACGACTAACGAAGTGAAGGATCCTATAGAGTGCTAGATGTCGGTTGATTATTTGGCTCGTGAATTTGCGTTATCGCCTCAATGACCGGTCCTGCTTTACCAGCGGTTTCCCGCGACCTATTTCACCTCGGGCCACCTTGTAGTGGGACCTTGGGGGGGCGTCGTTGTGGCAATCGTTTGAGGAGGCCTATGTCCAGCAGTAGTCTTGAACGACGTCTGAAATCGCGATGATGACGATGAATTTGCAAGAGACGACGGAACCAGGATAACAAGTTTTTTTTCTATTTAAGTCGATTTTTCTCTCAATATTTTCAGTTAGTTCGACGGCAAATCTTCTTCGGGACCAGTTCGTGTGAGAATAGCCCCACTCATTCCACGTGTTCCGTGAAACACTACCCATAAACAACCGGACACCCGCATTTCCCTTCGCATCTACTTCGCGCAGCCGCTTATCCACGTTCAAACTTCACCTACGCTAATGGTCGGGGTCGGCCATCAAACCATTAAAAGTTTACACCAAAGAGTTTCATAACGTATTGTATTTAATGAGTTCGTTAAGCTCGTATTCGAGCTGTTGAGGTGTATGTTTGGGATGTCAGACTATGTTGCAATGCACAACCTACCTAAGCCGGTAGATTTTGGTATACCAAACAATACCGTTCTTAATTTGGTGGTACAGCTAATCAATGGAAGCAAATCTGCAATATTTCTCAGTCTATAAAGCACTATCCGCCGTCGTTCCCCAGGACGTTTTGCGAGGTAATAAATCAGGCCAATAAATAAACAATGAAAAGGAATCCGAAGATAAATCGCTATACGACACGTCATCACATCTCCAACAATAAAACTCACGTAAGTGTTTCATACACTTTATTGCTTCACGGATATTATTCTTCATAAATTCTCGAACAACCACGTTTATAACGAAACGAGCGGCTCCCGAGCGGGGCCAAGAGGCACTGAGAGTCAGGAATCACAGATTGACAGCTTAGAAGGTAAAGACGGACATCAGTAGAGGAAGCTAGAGGGGGGAGGCCGCGGGGAGGGCGCGGGGCGAGCGAGGCGCGGGTGGAAGGCACCCAGGGCCGCCTCGTTGGTCGAAGAAGGTCTTTCCTCCCGCACGCGCAGCTGCGGCAGCCTCCACGCCGCGCACGCCGACGTCAGCGAGTGTCGGTTCAGCACCCAGTACGCCACAGCATTTATCGCTGAATGAGCGTACCCCAGCAGTAGCGCATAGTGTTCTAACATCACCGGCGCGTGGAGTCCAAACGCACTGGACACCACAAACAATGCGTGCGGGCACCAGCAGGCTGCAAATATCCCTGCGATGCCCATGAGGACGTTGCCTAGCCGCCGACGTGAGCGCAACGTCGACGTCTGCGGTTGGGGGCCTAGGAGGCTCGGTTGAAGCTTCTTTTTTCTGATGTCACCGACATCGACAGCGTCTCTTCTTTCCCTGGCCCCTACTCCAGCTACGATGATCACGTGCGTTGGTCTTCTCATGAGAGGGATTGGTAGGGGAAGCTCTCCGTGGAAGGCGCGTGCTGTTAGCGATAGGGCAGTTAGTTTGACGCGCACTGCCCAGTGACATCTTGCGACTGCTAGGACTGGGAAGCAGTATATCAAGATGGCGTGGACTGCTGCTATTGATGGGCAGTAGAGGCATGTGGCTGCGACTGCTGCTGCGCCTGGAACGTAGAAATTACATTGACGCCCTGTGAATCAACAAATATTTGTGTAAGAACTTATTTACCAGATTATTTGAAAGGTAAAATGGCTACAGACCAGGTAACTTACTCGAGAGGAACGCTATGGTCCATACGATGAGGACGGCCACCAAAGGCCTGGCACACGGCAAGGTCCCTCCCCGCCGCACCGCCCCGCAGCGGTCCGCCGCTATCGCCACCAGGGACAGCGTACTGGCTGCTACGGGAAATGTCTGGAACATAACGTAAGATTGGATGAATTAATAACAGTAGATTTCAACTCGGGACATTAGCATTAGTAGGTAAGCAGGGATAGTTCTGTAATCTGCGGCAGGGACTTTGTAGGGAAGATTGCCTTTTTTAGGATTTGAAGGTGTTTTTGACCACACGTTTCTGATAAATTTATTGAACGGTATCGATAGTGTCTTGTTTCCAAGCACAACTTAGGCTTTTTATTTGTTAATTTGACATGAAATCGTAAAAATAAATATTTAATGCAGTGGCCCAAGGCCGATGATTCAGTTCCCGTGCCTATGATTATATGTAATGCCAAAATAGTTGTAGGAAAACTAAAAGAACATCATAATTATGTTTAAAGTCCTGGTATACGACAGGGTTGCTAAGATGGTAAAAAAAAATCCCTTCACCTCGATATAGTAAGTGACATGGCACGGCAGGTGGTCTATCCTGGCGGCGCGGCTGGCGGCGAGGGGCGCGCTCGCGGCGCACACGAGAAAGTCTGCAGCACAGGCGCTTAGCATCTGCGGTGTTCGGAGGCGGGCGGCGCCACCGGACGCTAGCGCGACCATTAGGCTGACGTTACCTGAGGAGCGGGGAGAATTTGTTGAAAAGACAACAGAAGAATAAAAATTTTTGGTACTCATATACAGCCTCTGTGCTGGTTGGTTTCGGCTGCACGCTCACATCACATCAACAGTGTACTTACTTTATATATAAATAAATAAATCAGCCTATTATACTAATCCACTGCTGGTCATAGACCTCCCATGATAAGCACTAAACGTCTTATTGACTCTAATCATCAGGGGGTAATGCCACAATCCCAATTGATTCCCGCCGAGGAACAAATACTTGTGTGATCTGCAAATTTATTTGGTCCAGGTGATATCAATGTTTTTCCAAAACTAAGTCTAGAACATTGGAAAAAAACATTGCTAGGTCTTAATCTATGTCGGTAGTAAATCCATCATTTCAAAACCTACAAAGATCAAAAGATAAAAGACCAAAGAAGTTCGGTACAGAATCAATCTGTGGATCAATGTTCCATTCCAGCAACTATTTTCCAAAATAGTTAAAAATTTCAGTGGCTCCACGAATACTTTCTGCAAGAACCTGCTGATTAGTCGTAGTTCTCATCTGTATAAGTAATCAACGCCGTGTGTCTCACGCCTAAAGAAAAATTATAAAAGAAGTCGCAACAAATTCAAATAACATCTTGAATTCAGGACTGCGTCCTAAGAGCTGTCTAGAATTTAATATAATTTTTATGAAAGGATTTTCAATTTGAGACGTGCCACGGACGACTTTATAAAGTCTGCTGACTTGCGGAGGGAATCTGAATGAGATGATACTTTTATCCTTTTTATTGAAATCCAAAGTTCAAGTCTACGTATCTAATAGAACTCCTGTTTAGTTTGTTGAACCCAGTAGTAACACATCTTTAACAAAATTCAAATGTCGGATTCGGTGGAAAAATTATTCAAATGGTACCTAGTAGTGTGCCTAAAGAGTTATCAATTTATTATTACTTTCCTTTTCTTGTCGGTTCCCGAAACTTGCCTGTTTCAAAAGTTTCGGGAAAGTTTGGAATAATGTAAGCCTATTCAATTTCATCACGTTATCTTCAAGTTTTTTGCTGAATCGCTGAATCGTCCAACTTTTCAGATGAACTTCAATTTACCTCATACTTGTCCCGAAATTTATTTCCTAAGAGAAGTTCAAAAAGCTTTTGGAAAATCAACTTTACATTATCACCATAGGTGATTAACATAGGTTATGACAACATTTTTACAAATATACTATGGACTTACTAGATTTTTTTGCTGTCTGATATTTTCTTTATTATACTTCTAGCTTCTGGTCGCGGCTTCGCACGCTCTTTTTAAGTACATAGCCTATGCCTGTCCCCGGGACACCGTTTACCTCTTTTAACAGCTCTACAACCCTGCTCTGTCCGAACAACTAGAAGTCGTCGATCAAAAGTTTATTATGTACGACACGTGAGATAGTGTGATCCTGTGTCGTAAAACTATATAGCTTTATCGGTGAAACTTTTAATAGTTCTTCTGACCAACATGAATATTTTTGTAGCTGCAAGGTGCATTATGTTCATCTACCTACCACAAGAAAAGACTATAAGTTAAATCCACGCAGAATCAGAATGGGTCTTACCAATTCTTCCTACAATAAGTAGTCTACCTAAAGGTAGGTCTTACCAATGCTTAATGATACCTACAACAGTCCACGGGGGTCTTACCAATGATCCCAAGAGGAGCGATGAGCACGTAGAGCGCGATGAGCGTGGCGAGCGCGTGCTCCCGCGTCATACTTATTGTCTTCAGAGGGAAGTGTCTTACCAATGATTCCTACATCAGCCTACAGGGGTCCAGGGGTCTTACCAATGATCCCAATAAGAGCGACGAGCACGTAGAGTGCGATGAGCGTGGCGAGCGCGTGTGCTGGCGTGTCGTCCGCGCCCGCTTCGCTCTCGTTACCATGCATCGCGAAACATCTTCAGGACCTGAAAACAAGAAGAGAGTCTCTATTATACTAGTCTGGTCGGGCATCCAGTTTAGCTTACTATTATTTATTTACTATCCATCTATCCGAGTCGGCGCGAATCTTATTGATAGCCTCTGTCGACTTCGTACCCTCTGTCTCTCAAAAATTGTGCAGTTTTGTTTGATAATTGGTTTAACAAGTTTTTGATAAAATTTATATCAAATTCTGGAATAGATTGGGCTTCACTTAGCAGTAGGTACTAGTTTTTGCTCCGGTTCCAGATGTTGAGGACTACGCACTCGGAACCAATCTTTACATTTAGGAAGTATTATCGTAAAACGTATACAAAAAACTAGGTAATGAAACCTAGCCAATTATTGAGGCTCCTATGGTTGTATGGGCGCCAACAACAAGCAGTCATTATATCAGCTATAGGGAGAACTCTCAAACTTTGAAGGAAAACTGCATGTTCACATCAAATCGCTGGCTGTGTCACAGAATAGCCTATACTTAGTTGAATAAAGTTTTGGCTACCGCGACATTTTTATATAATGTACTTAGTATATCAAAACTTTAAGGCCGCTCCGCGGTATATTGTCCAATATGATCCTCACCGTCTTAAATATTTCTATAAACGAATCTACTCAAAGTAATGAAACGAATCACGAAATATAAACAATATCATCAATATAATGACCGATAAGGTTGAATTTTTTTTGGTTATATATTAAATTTGCTCCAATATTTCCGCAAGGCGCTTTAGAAAAAAGGAAACATATAATACACTCAGCGGCACAATTAACCGCCCACCTTGATTTTTTACGATTTCGGTTTAAAAAAATGATTGTGGCAATACTTTTGAATGTTATTTCATAACGTAGGTATTTTGAAGTAAAATGAAAGATAATATTGTTTTTAATTATTACATTTATGTATAAAAAAGTCTGAAAAACACTTTGACCGTAAATTAACAAATGTTATGAAATGGCTTAAAAATAAAAAATCTGCTGAATAAATGAATAAACAATATAATATATATTGTTTCTATGAAAACGTTAAAAGGTGATTTCTATCCCATGGGAACTGATTTATGGGATAAGAAGAAGCCAATGTATGATTCCAGGATTATAATTATCTGTATACAAAATTTCAGCCCGATCCGTTCAGTAGTTTTGGCGTGAAGAGGTAACAAACCTCAAAACGTTTCCATAGAAACAACGCGTGCTAAGCCGCGGGCATAAACTAGTATTATAAATGCGAAAGTTTTGATGGATGGATGGATGGATGTTTGTTACCTCTTCACGCCAAAACTACTGAGCGGATCGGGCTGCACATTCAAGTAATTTTAATCCTGGAATCAAACATAGGCTACTTTTTACCCCATAAATCAGTTCCCATGGGATAGAAATCTACTTTAAAAATTTCCATAGAAACAACGCGTGCGAAGCCGCGGGCATAAACTAGTCACACTAATATTATAAATGCGAAAGTTTGATGGATGGATGGATGGATGTTTGTTACCTCTGCACGCCCAAACTACTGAACGGATCAGGCTGAAATTTTGCATACAGGTAAGTCTTACCCCGGAATCAAACATAGGCTTTTTATCTCATATATCAGTTCTCATGGGATAGAAATAACCTCAAAACGTTTCCATAGAAACAGCGCGTGCGAAGCCGCGGGAAGAAGCTAGTTTATTATAAAACCTTACAAAATATTGTAAAACGATTTTTTTTTATTTAACGATTTAAGTATTTTACCGTGTAGATCAGATAAAAAAGAAATTTACTCATCAGAATGACAGAAGTTCCGTTGTAATCAATTTGCGTGGTTATGTTAGGCATTAATTATCCAAGTAAAACAATTTGTTAAACCAATTTTTCTCAAACATAGCTGAAAACACTCTCAGTGAAGTTTCCTATGAAACAATGAAGATTAAAATCGGTTCATACGTTTGAAAACTACAATTGCACCCCTGTTTTTTTTTGATGAGTTAAAAAATAATCCAGCTACAAACTTTACCAGCGCCCAGCGGCCTCTCACTAGGTAAAAATAAAGATTGATGTTCGTCTTTTACGCTATTTAACATGACGGGAATCACTCCCAGGTTGATAAGGTAACGTTATTCACGCTGAGCTTCGAGGAAAATAAAAATACGTCGTTTTGGAGTTGTAATAAATAATGTACATGTTAGAATTTTTGAACACGCCCGGAGGCATCGTTAGAAAGTTCCTGTTTGAAGGAATATTTTTATATTTTTGTGTTCTCTAAAAAAAGATAGAAACAATGTTTTACAGCTTCTTTGGAATAATGTACTAAGTAAAATACGTCCTTGAGTGCTTTTTAGAAAAATGCTGTTATTGTGCTATTTTGGTAAACCGCTGACCACCGTTTGTACTGGTACCACAACATGAGAGGGTTCACAAGTATTGATTTGATTGTAAAATTACTAAGATTTACCTAAAATATCTTAATATTAAGGTTGATATTTAAGGCTTTAAACCTGTTAGTAAATTTTGCATTTTATTTTATTACCTACACTCGTCTAGAAAAGTCATAATTTTGAGATTTTAGCACCGTATACTATATTCCTTCCTTCGTCTTAGCTATCTTCCAGTGGCCAGTTCAAATATTTCCATCAAATATTTCCAGTAAAGCTATATTATCTTAATGTCCGTCGAGGGATTTTCTCGTGTGTCCAGACTCCAGACCGTAACTGTACTGAATGGTTCGCTATAAAGACGTCGAGATGACTTCGCTGCATTTTCTTATTTCCTTCCATTTTCCCGCAAATCGGAAGGAGCGGACAATTGCTAATCGCGACAAATAGGTACTACTGGTTTGTAGAGGTTGGCAATTGTTCGCTGAAACAAAAGATAGGTACTGAAATACCTACTTGAAATGAAGGGAGTCCTTCATTTCAAGCGGAATACCAGTGAAAGATACTGTCTTCAGATACTGTGTAATGATTCCAGAGAGTTGCTACTTGGTTTGCTTCGGTCGGTCTGTTAATATACCTACACCTAAAGACAATATTTCCATCCAACTTTTGTTCGTTTTGAACAATGTTATTATCATTTTATTTCTTTATTTATGTTCTTTGTTAATAATAGATTCAGGCGTTACTTTGCGGAAATCCATTGTATAATATTATGTTTATGATAAAACAATATTTAGTAACAATTCCGCGCAAAAATTTTGCGCGGAATTGTTACTAAATATTGTTTTATCATAATATTGTAAGGAATAACAATGTAATTTAGATCTTGATTTGTATAAACTAAGCGAATATTGTAACGAAGTTGTTTACGCTAAATGTTTTTATCGTAAACAGCTCTTAATATTGTTATACTATGTTCAGATAGTTTTAGAAGCAATGTTACAATCTTGTTGATACTTGGTTGTTGATACTAGACTTCCAAAGTAACTGTCAGATGTAAATTCTTATTTGAGGTAGGTAGAAACTAGCAGTCTTGTTGGAGCGTTTGAACGGAGCGGTCGTCCGCTCGGAACACACTAATAGTGTGAAATTGTAATAGTGAGTGCCCGTCAGCTGTGGCAGTTAAGCTAAGGTACGTTATTTCTGGCTGTTCTTAGTTTTTCTAGTCGATAAGCGATATTTAGTTAACCAGCTAGTGATTTCTTTTTCGCTACTTTGCACTAGCTTATAAAAGATTGAAGCGAAGAGAATCAAATAGTCGTACGTTTTCTATTTAGTAGATGTAAAGTTACAATGTTGGAATAAGCCATGAGAAAATAAACGCATTTGATTCTGATTTTCCTTTTATTTTATCATACTCCTATAACTCAGAAGCGGGATAAGGCGAGTATTTGAAATAAATTACTCGCCGCGCCCATGTCTCAATGTAAAAATAAACATTTATTTATTTTGTCATGGCCAATTTAACTGCAGAACACAGAACTATCGTGAGTGATATTTGTTTAACAGCTTAATTTTTTTTGTGTTCCTTTTTTTCATTTCTCTTTTTGCTCATCAACATCACTATTCCTATGGTTGAATTTTGTCCGGCGTCATGAAAATTTATGGCTTGTTAAAGTGTCTTTAAACATATCCAATATATTTCTTTATTTGTTTTTTTTTCTGTCTGGTTTTATTATTATTATTCTTTGTCTTCACTCATCGGTATACCTATACTATTCTATCTAACCACGAACCATGAAAGAAGAATAATCGCTAGGTAATTAATAAGTATTCGAGGGTGGAAAACCAGAAAACGATTACAAACTGCACAAACTTCATTGTAAATTAGTTATTTGACATTTTTGTCATTTACTACCATATTTTCACTAACTTCCCGGATCAACCCTCAACCTCAACCTCAACAGCCTGTCTTGGTCCACTGCTGGACGCAGGCCTCCCCCTGATAAACGCCTTATTGGCTTTTATCTCATGGGGGGTAATGCCCATAATCCCCACGCTGGGCATGCGGGTTGGGGATCGCAGTTCGGTGGTAGAATGTTCTGCAGGACCAAAATTGTAATAATTATACGGGGCCAAGTAATAATACGAAACTCGATATATTGTCAAATAATTTAACTATAATTTTAAAGCATTTTAATAGTTTTGAGAAACGATTTCAATAATAATAATAATAATTATATATAATTTATTGCCTATAAATTACTTAACCTAAACTAGAATTAGACACAAAAATTTAAAAACATAGGCAAAGGCATATCAAAATTTTACATTTTTTGTATGGAAGCTCGAAAGTGGTTGTGTTGATAACGGTTATCGTTATACCTGTATGGATTTCGGTTATACCGGTATGGATTTCGGTTATACTGGTATGGATTTCGGTTATACCGGTATGGATTTCGGTTATACCGGTATGGATTTCAGTTATACCGGTATGGATTTCGGTTATACCGGTATGGATTTAGGTTATACCGGTATGGATTTCGGTTATACCGGTATGGATTTCGGTTATACCGGTATGGATTTCAGTTATACCGGTATGGATTTCGGTTATACCGGTATGGATTTAGGTTATAACGGTATGGATTTCGGTTATACCGGTATGGATTTCGGTTATACCGGTATGGATTTAGGTTATACCGGTATGGATTTCGGTTATACCGGTAAAGATATCGGTTGTACCGGTACTGATAGCGGTTGCACCGGTACTGATATAGGTTGTACCGGTACTGATAGCGGGTATATCAGTACCTCAGGTACTTGTATGGGATACCGGTATTGAATACCGGTTGTGGAAATAAGTTGCTAGGTTAAAAGTTGTATTAAAAATAATGACAATAAATTGTAAATGATTATGGTAGTTTATGATGTCGGAAGTTTATATTTTGTTTTAGGCTAGGTTTGTAAAAAAAAATACAGTTTGAACATTAATTCAATAAACAAATCGTCCTAACTAAAGGTAGGACGTTCTATAATACGCCCTCGTCTATACCTGTTCAAATAATTACGTACCTCGCATTTAGCGAAAGGGCCGCCCATTGTGCAACTGGTTGTGTTTTTCTGTTAGTTTGCCTGTGTTTAATTGTGTTTTTTTCGTTCTTGTTGCGAGCTATGGCGTCAAGTCGATCCAGTTACATGGATGGCGGTGACGATGCAGCAGCTACGGGCAGGCCGCCTCCGACGGCAACCAAGGAACACCAGATCGAGCATCTCATCACTACACCCTCTCGTGGAGAGAGCATCATTAACAAATGTAGTTCGAACTCAGTACCCTATCATGATAAGGTTGGTGAGAGCCGGGCTGATCAGGTCGGCAAGGACTCGGAGCTTTATGGTGATAGGGGTGATGAGAGATGGGCTAATCACGCTAGCACGGACTCAGAATCTTATTATGAGAAGGGTTTTGAGAGACGGGCTTATCCGGTGCCCTGTTATGAGGAGGGTACCGAAGCACCTTGTTATGAGAAAGGTGGGATGGCGGTGACGGTGCAGCAGCTACGGGCAGGCCGCCTCCGACGGCAACCAAGGAACACCAGATCGAGCATCTCATCGAGGTACACTTCTCCGATCGGTGCAGCTATATTTCCGGTCACGTGTTCAGTCGATGAGGCATAACAGTCAGCAGGAGACACCACCCTCTCGTGGAGAGAGCATCATTAACAAATGTAGTTCGAACTCAGTACCCTATCATGATAAGGTTGGTGAGAACCGGGCTAATCACGCTAGCACGGACTCAGAACCTTATTATGAGAAGGGTTTTGAGAGACGGGCTAATCCGGTGCCCTGTTATGAGGAGGGTACCGAAGCACCTTGTTATGAGGAAGGTGATAATGCGTTCAAGCAGTTCAAGCGTGGAGTCAACATAGCAGCGTCGTCATTAGCTTCTTTGCCGGCGTTATTGTAGGGATCCTAGATTTCAGATTTCATTTATTCATAAAGTTTCAGGTTTATACATAGATCTTACAATTATTATTATAGCTACTATTACCAAAACCTGCCTTTTCAGGCGTATGAATATAATATAAGAATATAATATAAGAATATAAATGATTGTAGGTTGTAAATGAAAATACATATTAAATAAAATTTACTTTAAAAATAGAAACATGTCACACATAATCATGCAAAATCAATTAATAGTTACCTACAGTTTATATTCAAAAAATTCATTTATACTATAAAAACATATTTCGGTCAGCCATTTTGTCAGGTTACGTTTAAATCTAGTTAATAATGTCATTTCTTTAAATTGTCGGAAATTTTATTGTATATTTTAATTGCCATCATACAGCTATTATTCGTGGATAATGTCAATCTTGTTTGAGGTCTAAATAATTTATTTTTATATCCTGGTCGGACGCTATAATTACTCATTTGATTTGCCGATTGAAATATGTCTTTATTCTTAAAAACAAATACGAAGTTGAACACCTAGTCGAAGTTGAACACGCAGTAGAGGTATTATACTTCGATTGCGTTCGAAATCTATCGAGTCTGGGTGTAAAACCACCTAATAATCATCACTTAACCCTACGAGCGTTTCTGGTGACCGCACGGGTGTGATGACCGGCCGGTGATACAAACACTAACTCTCACTGCAGGACAAACCAGTGTTTTACCCTACGTGCGTGTAGGCGTTGAATGTCGGTACCTACACAAGGGCGTACTAAAGGCACAGAACGTACCTACTTACTATTACCTAATCTACGTAGCCTAACCCCTACTTACGGAACCTAATTTGGACCCTAACTACGTATCACGTATCCTATCATCCCTAATGGTGTAGCCCTATCAGTGCGTCTAGCCCATAAAATAGCTGAATTTATAAATTAAAAAAAATTGTAAAATTCAAAATTAGTTACTGACGCGTGCGTCATCGTTTTTATCGGTTTTCTTTGTAAAAGTTATGTTTTCTTTTTTTTTTGTTTATATTGTAACGATAAGTTATGTAACTTTAAAATAATGCATCATATCCCATTTCCGCGCGGATGCGCGGCATGTTTACGTTTATTCATTGTAAGAACTCATTGTGTAAATAAATTGTTTGGAAACGTCTTCGCTCATCAGAGGGTGCTGGTACTTCAGGGTCCGTAGGGTCTTCGTAGAGGGAGAGGAGTAATACTCGACTCAGTGCTTCATTCTAATTTATTTATTTATAAAAATGTACAGTTTCTATACTAAATCTGGCGCAGCAGTATCGCTGAGTCATCACGCTAGCACGGACTCAGAACCTTATTATGAGAAGGCTAATCCAGTGTCCTGTTATGAGGAGGGTACCGAAGCGTCTTGTTATGAGGAAGGTGATAGTCCAAGTGAACGAGATGTACGGCGTATCGTTACTCTATTGAAGTTTGAACTTAAGAGCGCTTTTACATCTCAATGAAATGTATACTACTTTTAAATAATTAATTAAAAAAAAAAAAATAGTGATTAAAAAAATAATAATAATATTGTAGTTTAAGCAAATATTGACGATTATTTTGTTTTAAATATTGTGTCAAAATGATGTAGAACTTCGGAGAAATTGGGGTTTGTTTCGAAGCATTTTTGGTCGATAATTGATTTCGCTTCAGTTTTTTTTTCTTTACATAAAGACCTATAACGAAAATGTATTCTATTATTATGGAAGTATAGGATATTTGTTATCTAAAAAAAAAATTAATTATATTTATATTCAATATTCGAATCTACAAATTAGAGCTCCCAAAACAGGTCTCCGAGAGTTTCTGCCTGAACATGCATCGGAAGAATGATTATTATAAAATAAACAAATACCTAAGTTATCAAAAATTTATTACCGTAGAAGATAAAAGGAACTATTTCTATTATTAACAAGTAATTGTTACTTCAAGCAACGAACGAAATTTGAACCAGGTAACTGTGGGATTTCGCGTTTTCTTGTAATAGCCCTCTTAAGATAAATGCTCTAACTGCGTACATGCAATTAGGCTTACTTACTTGTTTCTGGACTGGTTTCCGCAACTAGGCCACAGGTGGGCCCTTTTTGCGTGTCGAGGGGGGGGGGGGCTACTAATCTAACCACCCGATGTCCTCCAGGAAAGCCAGCAGCTCGCTGACGCCAGTGACGCCGTTGCATGTCTCCCTAGGCGTCCTCGGTGTCCCGAAGTGTTGTAGTCGTTGGAAAGGAACGCTATCGCACTTCATGCACGTTCATGCACCCTCTGCATAGGGGGCAATCCGTGATACCCAGATTAAATAGGTGTTTGTTAGGCATGCATTGCCCTGTGATAATGTCGACGATTTGTCGGAGATTGTCACGCTTCAGATTCAGGGGTTTTCGGGGAATCTCGGGTTTAGAACCGGAAACCTTCGAATGTCTACAATCTGTAATACTTACCCAGTAGTCTTGGTGTTGTTTGGTTGTGCGTTGACGGATCCATGAGCAACTTGACTGAATGGTAGGGGGATTATTGGTTCGGGCCCTGCCGGTTGCTGCTCCGGACTTCTCGTTGCCAGTGCATCAGTTTCGTCATTTCGACGACCTCTGTGGCGCAGCGGGCGAAGGTCTGCCTGCGACGCAGGAGATTGCGGGTTCGATTCCCGCCTCGGGACAAATGTTAAACGAACTGCAGACATGTGTCCAGGGCGTTCTGGATGTTTTCTATGAATAATAGATAGATAGATAGAAAATTCTTTATTGCACACTTATCAAAATAATTTACAATATTAAAATAAACAACAAAATTACAGACTATGTAACAATTGACGGTCTTATCGCTCAAGAGCGCTCTCTATCAGATAACCGTGAATGGATAGGATCTATGATCCAGTTTACCATCGTTAGCTCCACTCCGTGATTTTGCAGGAATGTATTGATGCTGTCAAAGTTTGTCTTGTCAGAAGCCCCTTCGATATCTATGAAGGCTGCGAAACGGAGCGTTTTGATTGAGATGTCTTGTTCTAATCTGCTAACTACTGTGTGCAGCGCAGATTTTGTTGATTTACCTGAGCTGTAGGCGTGTTGTTGTGGGTGTAGTGGTTTTATTCGATAATCCAGCTGTTTCAAAAAATCTGGTCGCTACAACAGCGCTGAAGAGGGACATCTTCCCTCGAAGTATCCAATAGCAAGAGCGATATGTAGCGTGCGTATGTGAAAAGGCGGGGCATCTTAATAAATTATGTGAAGTAGGTACTTAGATCCCATGCTAAGCGGGTTGAACAATCCTTAATTAAGTCTCATTGGTAACTCAGACGTAATGGCCAATACGACAAACATGGGACGATAATTCAGAAATACAAATCAGGCTGAATACAGTTCGTTATACCACAATTCGACAGATCATTCAAACGTGCTCATAAGCTTGAATAATATTGATGAATAAATATAATATTAACTATAGATTACATGATAAATTGGTTACAAGTAATAAGTGTTGAAACTTATATAGTAAAAATCTACGCCAGAACTTTATTTTTAATTAGAAATTCAATTGACGTATTCCTCAACAGAACCATTTTACACCTATCTACATACTTTGTCGCGTAGGGACTAGCTCTAGCAGGATGGTCGAGCTGTAAGGAATAACAATGTAATTTAGATCTTGATTTGTATAAACTAAGCGAATATTGTAACGAAGTTGTTTACGCTAAATGTTTTTATCGTAAACAGCTCTTAATATTGTTATACTATGTTCAGATAGTTTTAGAAGCAATGTTACAATCTTGTTGATACTTGGTTGTTGATACTAGACTTCCAAAGTAACTGTCAGATGTAAATTCTTATTTGAGGTAGGTAGAAACTAGCAGTCTTGTTGGAGCGTTTGAACGGAGCGGTCGTCCGCTCGGAACACACTAATAGTGTGAAATTGTAATAGTGAGTGCCCGTCAGCTGTGGCAGTTAAGCTAAGGTACGTTATTTCTGGCTGTTCTTAGTTTTTCTAGTCGATAAGCGATATTTAGTTAACCAGCTAGTGATTTCTTTTTCGCTTCTTTGCACTAGCTTATAAAAGATTGAAGCGAAGAGAATCAAATAGTCGTACGTTTTCTATTTAGTAGATGTAAAGTTACAATGTTGGAATAAGCCATGAGAAAATAAACGCATTTGATTCTGATTTTCCTTTTATTTTATCATACTCCTATAATATTATGTTCTTTGTTTTCTGATATTTCGGTAGCAAGCGCCATAATCGAAGAATAACTGAAATCTCTTGCGATAGGTTGTTATAAGCATATACCTATAATGGTACCTGAAATAATCTCTCTTTTAAACAACAAACCTTTACCCAGTACCTACCTAATTAAGTAGAAAAGATGTTAATAAAGTGGGAATACCAACGAGGTAAGTAAAATTGAGACGAGGCACAACCAATATTGAATCGTTACCTACCTACAATTCTCGTTGAAAAGATAAATCCCGGAGATGGATGATGCGGTCCACTTCCCTTCATTATAATTTTCCGTTAAAATACCTTTTTTGGGGATATTTTCGTTTACCTAATAAAGATGTTCATTTATCAAAGTCGCACCTTAGGAAGACGGTTTATTATTAATAGTTTATCAGGATCCTTTTTCAGTTTTTTGGGGCGCGATATGAAAAAGAGAGGCTAGGCGACTGGGCGTATATAGGTACAATATTTATGAAGCGGATAAAAAGGGTTGAGTAGAGTTAGTCGTTATTCATAAACGCCGTTTGTTTCAAACGCCGTTATTTCTTGTTTTTCATATAAAATTAATGTAAGAAAATAATGGAAGTAAAGTAAATATCACCATCTCCACCCTGGTGATGAGTGACGAGCCCGCGCGATCTACTTTGATACCCATTTTGCATTTAAATAGCTTTCTAAATTTTAGGCACACGCATAAAATACTAAAAATAGAACTCCGCCATGACAGTTTTCACTGCCGTGACCAGGATTCGAACCTGGGTTACTACGGCCACAACGTAGGGTCCTAACCACTAGACGATCACGGCTACCGGAGCTGGTGGATCAAGAATCGAAACGCTAGGCTACAATCTTGCTTCAGTCTTAAATGTTAAGGAAACATGTTAGAAAGGCAGCTTCGTGGATTCATTCTCGTCAGCTACTTGTGAGATACAATTTTGAAGCATTATAGTTAAAACTGGAGCACTTTCACTCCACGATTAACTTTGTCGCACTTTGTACTAACAGAGTACAACATTATTGGTAAAAAGATAAATAATAAACAAAACACATTATATAACTTAATTTAAAAAAAGAGATGGTTCTCAATTCGTCTTTATATTTTTAAGGTTTTGAGATCGGTTTCGAAACCCTTAGGTAAGGGTTAAGGTATCAATTCGTTCATTTCAAAATAGTTCTTGAAATTTCTGTAGATTTCATTTTTTTATATTTTGAAAAAAGTCGAAGAATTACTCATTTCGATTGCGAAAAAAAAGATTTTTGATTGTTGTGCAGGAAAACCAGTGTTTTAAATAAATAAAAAATAAATAAATTATTTCGGATAACAAGATCCATTATTTTGTTAGTAAAACTATTAGGTACTTATAGAAAAAACTTAAAATTACGGTAAGTAGAAAATAATCACACACTTATTACATTAAATCATATTTCACCTATTACCCTACGCACAAAACATATCCATATAGGAGAGGGGAACCAATCGGCAATAGTTCTCAGGATGCTATTTGTGCTGTCCCGGACTCTGCGGGAAAAACAAAATACCGAATGCCTAGTAGGTAAATAAGTAGGTAATAAATACCTAATAAATAAGTAAGTAGAAAACCGCGGTAAAGTCATGTTTTCTACGTATACGTGTATTTATGGAAATAAATAATTTTTGATTTGATTTGTTTACCGGTGTCATCTTCTGATACCTACCATAACGAGAACGACTAAATTTGAAAGCAGACACACACATAAATTTACTCAATTCTATTAGTATGAAACTTATTTTCTGAGTGACATTATTGTTATTGTTTTAATTAAGTATTTTTAACTCAATTTGACATGGTGTAAATAAAGTACATACGAACTCAGTTTTGCAGTGCCCTTCCAGGGTGCATGTATCTAGCTAGTGATAAGCCTATAACTAATCATTCACTTAGACCTAAGAATGAATGTACATGCAAGCAAAAAAAAATAAATAAATAAATAAAATACGTATTAGGTATATGAAAATCTTTGTGCAAAAGTAACTCTACCGAACAGTCTCTAACAAAAGGGTCGTGCAAGGTCAGCGATGTCTCATTTCCACAATTCGTTTCACGAGTGATTGACTCGATTGGGGTGAGTCTGGGTCTATTGATCTATTCATAAACGAACGTCAATGGACGGATAATTTATGATTTCCCATTCAGTTTCCATTTAGTACCCTTCCGATACGACACCTCTAGCGCATAATTATGATATATGTTTTTGATGTGTAAAAAATTGATCGACCACACAAAAAGATGAAAAGAAAGCGCTTTTGGGCCTGTCAAATTAAAATGGCTTTTGATTAGTCATAAGCATTAATAATACACTACATTTACAATACCTATTTGGATCTGATTATATTGTTTTAGTACTTACCAATTTAAAAACGAAATGAAATACTTCCATACAAATGACTGGCAGGCTAACAACACAAGGTAAGAGGCTGTTTTCCTGTACAACTTCCGTAATTTCCTTTCTACCCTGGCTTCACGTCACAAGGTTGGATAGAATACCTATCATGTCCCTCGAGCCTGAGAAGACGAATTACCCGACAGCCGAAAAGAATTGCTCTCAGATTTGATGGAATTGAAAATAATAACAAGGCAGTCTTATACTTTTATTTGAAACTAGCTTCTACCCGCGGCTTCGCACGCGTATTTATACGGTATAATAAGCAGCCTGTTATCTAAGTAAGGCTATGCTCAAAACGTACGCCAAATTTAATTTTGTTCTGTTCAGTCGTTTTGGAGATACTGTTGCCACGGCCGTCTTTCGGACCGTGTGGTTAAAACCCATACAATATGTAGTTGTGGAGAAAATCATCATGTCATGTGATTTTCCTTTCGATGGCATAACGGAGGTTTGCTAATAGGTGCCTGCATGTTTCATCGGCTGTTTCGTCAAAGAAGCTAAGCTAGGTACTTGCGCGCTACGCTAGCCACAAATCCAAGGACCGAGTTACATCCTAAGTTACATAAAGGGCGCGTAAGATAGGCGCTTGCGTAAATGCTGCCGCGTGGCTTTATCTATTTTTAGGATGTATTTTTATGTTTTCTTTTAGCTTACTAAGTTCGTGCGCCGATTAACGAATCAATCCTACTAATATTATAATGCGAAAAGTTTGTGAAATGTATTTTTTTTGTTTCTTAGTATCTCCAAAACTACTAAACAGATCAAGATGAAATTGGCGTACACTAAGAACATAGCCTAACTTATATTATAGGCTACTTATTATACCGAAAATACGCGTGGAAAGCCGCGGGTTGAAGCTAGACATATCTTGTGAAGCAGGTCTTTCTCTTGCCGAATTGACGTTGCCAAGAGATTCGATCATTGATCAGTTAATTATAGAGATGAAAAGCGTAAAAATCTTGTTTTATCCATTCTTTCGAATGGCCTATCATGGTAACAGAAAGGCATTTTCACCCCGTTTGAGTTTCAGGAAACTCCAATATGGGGGCTCGGGAGCGGCGAACGATTTCCGAGGGTAACATCGTTTCATAAATTGAACAGCGATTTGACATCTACCTTACGTCTCTCTTATTTCTTCTACAGGCATACACAAAAGTTTTATAATATGACCTACATTTTGTTAGATTATTGTAAAACTATGGATTTATTTTGAGCCTACTTTCACTGACTCTCTACAAGGCTAATTGCGTCGTGGTGTCTCACGGGCTTAGAGAGAATATAACTGACCTCACCTCAAAAGCCTTTATTGATCTACTGCTGGACGCAGGCCTCCCCCTGTTAAACGCCTTATTTTATCTCATGGAGGTTAATGCCGATAATGCCCACGCAATGGACCCGGCATGCGGGTTGGGGATCGCAGTTCGATGTTAGAATTGTTCTAAAGGGAAAACAGACCATTGAGGGGATATACAACGTCTTACTATTATTAATGCTGGTAATAACTCGAGCAAGATTGACAATTATTTGTATTGCCTTTTAGATTTTCATAAATACGGAACTCTTGGAAGTTTTGGTTTTAACTGTAAGTCCACTTTGAAATAAATAAATGGATTGGAAATAAGTTTTTTGATGTTCTTTTGCCAGTGCCTGTACTAGGTTCATAAAATATGGAGTAGAGTTGGCGTGGCGTGAAGCGCGGTGAAACTCTCATACTGAATATAACTTCTAGTTTATTTTCTAGTTTACCTTGGGGCTAGATAACGCTGTGTGAATTTTCCAGCATTATTTATTTATTTATTGTGTTTTATTATATCAAAGGAAACATCGAAGGGTACCAATCATGAGTTGGTTAGTGTACATAACTAACTATTCCGCTGTTTACAAATCCTTGTTAGGAAATAGGAATTAGATTTTTCATCCGACCATCTGTGTTACGCAGCGGGCGAGGGTTCTGCGGCACAGGCGGTAGCGGGTTCGATTCCCGCCTCGGGTCTAATGTTTGTACGTTCTACAGATATTGATTAAAGGTCTGTAGATCAGTTAATTTTTTTTTTATAGTACCTACAACACAACACATGCTCTGCTTACTTGGAAGCTAGATTTAGATGACGCTGTGTGAATTGTTCAGAATTATTTTAACTCCTTGAGCATGGGAAGATGACCAGACCGGAATAATAAAGTAAAGGTTCGGAATAGACCTATTATTAATAAACCTCTGTTCATATGGCTTGAAAATGTATTCAAATGGTAAAAGATATTCGGAAAACCGTGAAAGTGTATTTGAAAGATCATAGTTTGAAATGAAACAAATCAGAATCAATTAGTTCAATTACGTAGGCTGTGAAGCACATGCCATGCCTAATGGGATGGCATGGCTTGAGAATATTAGGGTAAATGTGCCATCAACCGCGAATATCGCTTCACCGCAGCTTCCAATTACATTGCCCATTGACTAAAGTCTACCTGGTTCTGACATTGCAGATTACATGGATGAATAAATTTGGCAAAAAAGTTTGTGTTCTGGTTCAGAGTTTTTAGACAGTTAGAAAAAACCCGGTTGATGTCCATTTGACTTAGAATAGTCGTGAGTGGCGCATGCAGGACAGAAGCCAAGACCTACTGTGCCGGAGGTCAAGACCTGCTGCGATTATGCACCAGAATAGTGAGTGACTGTGGGGTATTCGCTACCCAGAGCGACAGCGGTAAATTTCGCTTGAATTTTAGTCGAGGTTTCGCGCGGTCCACGGTTTTCTGGCGAGTATTACGTTGCTATATACCGCGTAGGTCGGAACGGGTTAGGGTACATCTGGTCCGAATCTCAAACTCATCCGCGGACGAGAGAACAGCTAACCAATTGCTTCAGTGTGTCTATGGTATCGTCGCAGAATCCTCACGTAGAATCCTTACATTAATTAAACTCTATAGTACTAAATAGAGCGTTCGTGATATTTGCAGAGCTATTGATAGAATGATTTCAACTTTGACACTTTTGATGGGAAAGTAGTTTCCTTCGATGCCAAATTGTGTCATTCTGCGATAAGATGATTCCATTGTCATAGTGAAGCGATTAGTTTAGCAGAATAGACCCCTAGGAATGTTGATTACCTATAGTGGTAATTGGCATACCTAATACCGACCTTCATAGTGTCTTTATTGTTTCATTAAAGCAAACAAAAGAAAATTCCCTCCACCCCACAGACAGCCGCGATTTTGAAGCGCGTCTTGTGTCGCGCGATTTGTTGCGATTTTGTAAGCGCGATTTCTAGACGCCACGAGCCAAATGCGAAATCGCAGCTGTGTGTTAGATCGTATGCGTATAAGTACAAAAGTACTGCAAACAAATATCGTAACAAATCGCTCGACACAAGACACGCTGCAAAATCGTGGTTGAGGGGTGGATGATGTACTACCTCAACTGCGATCAGGTTCGACCAATCCTGTTTGGGCAAATCTCGTTCAACAGTGCACGTACATATACATAAGTGCTGAAGAGAATATGATAAAGAGAAATATCTCGAAATCTTTCGATATGATGGTTGTTTGGTAAGTGAAATCCAATAGAACCTCTCGATTAAATCTATCTAACGATGGTTTGTTTCTCCACGTTCTAACGAAGCAAAGTACAATTCAATCAACCTCCAGTTTGATTTTAGATCAACTTTCTTTCTGGAGAGCTACCCTAGTTGTGTGAAACTAGAGCAAAGTTCTTTTTACTCTATTGGAAAATACAGCGATCTCATAGACGATACATCCAATATAAAGACTTCGGTACATTTTCAACGCATTACTATTATTTATCTTTGTTAATATTCACGGTTATTTGTTGCGTCTGGCGAAACCTCTATATTAAGGGAGGAAAGCTCAGCAGAGGACGTTAGACGTGAAAAAATTTCTTGCGTCTATCTGACTTTATTCAAATTATTTTAATGCAAATAATTTATTTAACCATGGAAATATAACTTGACAGGAACTTAGCCTCAACCGTTACATCTCTCATACGATTCACAATAAAAATTACACAGCAGAACACTATTCATATAGAAATGGAAATAAAATATAATAATAATAATATTCACACAAATACATAACATTGCGATAAAAAATATAACAGCAGAATTAAATAACAATATGAATCAAAGGTGAATAAATTAAAGAATCCTAATCTGCAAAGGCCGGGATATATGCACAAATTCAAATTCTTTTTTTTATGGCGACAATAACTACTGCGTACTGCCAAAACTTCTACACCGGGAGCCTATGGGTAAGCTACACCAAACGACCGCTGGAGACCCTACAATACAATAACATCTTTAGGATGATGTTGGGACTGCCCCGTTTCTGCAGTGCATCAGGGATGTTTGCTGAGTATGAGATGGATGGGTTTGCTGCCATCCTCCGGAAAAAGACGGCATCCCTGATGCGCAGACTGCGGGATAGCCCCAACAGCATCCTACAAACTATAGCTGGCAGAATTTCTTCGCCGATATGGCAGCATTTTGTGCAAAGAGTAATATAGAGTCTTGTGTATTAAATTTGATTTAATTTATAGTTTAATTTAATTTATAATTTATTTGGTCTGACTCAATTTAATTAATTTCTGTGTAATTTTATTTTAATCTCATTTTATTTAATTTGTTTCAATCTAATTTTATATGATTTAATTTAAATTTAATTAAATGTACTAGGTAGGGTAAGAATAGATAGATACTAACATTTAATATAAGAGATAATTATTGCTGTTACTAACAAATTATGGATCATAGTTATCTGAAAATAAATGAATTTGAATTTGAATAAATATTGTCGCAATAAAAGCAATTTTTCTCTTATGTACAAATGTACATATTAAGAGAAAAATGACTCTGAAAGCTCTATAATTGCTTCAACCAAATTGTTGCAAGCACAGGTTTTTTTTGTGTATAGGTACTGATTAAAACTTTATTACACATATTACGTGACACCCTGTCTATTTCAAATGTTTTTTTTTTGTATAAGTATTTGCTAATAATCTTCAGGGATATTCAATGTTAAGGCCAGACAAGAACAGACAAAACGCGCATCAATCGCCCGTCTGGTGGCAATGCATAGGGAGTCATTAAAACCCTTTGCGAAATGCTTACGTATTCTTAGAGCTCGCAATCACAGCGCGAACAAATTTACTCCACTTTAGGCGGTAGATATACCTACCTACCACTTCACATCTAATGAATGGAATGTGTAATCACGAAATGTGCTGCGTACAATTAATTACGGATTCTTGCTAAGTGCTGATGAATTCAAATACGGATATTATTTATAATGTACCTGTGTTTGTAGACATTTATCTGCTGATGTAGAAATAAGCTGTCGGCAAATGTAGAGTAAAACGTATTATTATTATAAATGCAAGAGTTTGGATGTTTATTTTATTACCTACCTTTTCACGCCAAAACTTCTGAAAGGATCGAACTGATATTTTACAATTTTTTTCGTTCTAGACCTGAATTAAATTAACACTACTTTTTATCCTTAAAGCATAGATGTTGGACTACACCTGGAATAAAAATAGGCTACCTTTTATCCCTTAGATGAGTTCCCATGGGGAAGAACTAATCTATAAAGGTTGCCATAGAAACCATGAGTGAAAAAACCGTGGGCAGATACTAGGTAACGCTTTCACTGCCCAGCGTCTGTGGAGGGTCGAAACTAGTAGGACTGCTAGATGCACATTGGAGTAATTATTAACACTTTCATTGCCCACGCAATGAAAATGTTAATAATAAATCATGACGTGTTACAATTAATCCATTCAAGTAGTGTAGCTGGGTAGGAGGGATCTCTCGAACAGAGGGGTCTCTGTAAAAGTGTCCCATCTAAATATCCACATGTTGGCAGAGTCATCAATATATCAATATATCGGGCCATGTTTCTGTTGCCGGCTGCAGCATGCACACATTGCAAAGTATTGACTTAACAAAAGATGACTCAGTGTGTAATGTGGAGGCTAGCAGCAAAAACAACAAACACAAACTAAGCAAAAATAAGTTTAAAAAAAATGTTAAATTAAGTAAGTTCATACAAAAAACACAAAATTTATTAAAAAATAAAAAACAAGAAGTATCTAAAATCAAATGTAATAGGAAACTGGTTAATGAATTAGAGCTTTGTACAATACAGCTAAATCAAAATCAGCTGCAATATGAGGCTGAATTGCAAGAGCTGAGATGCAAACTTGGCCAGGCCGAGCACTCCCTAGGGCACTACATCAGCCTTTATGAGCATACTACAGAACAGACAAGGGAACTCAACCTGGCCATGGATGCGCTTCTCAGTAGCCAGGTGAGTCTGGAGGGCAGGATTCTGGAGGGCTGCGGGTGCTGTGGACCCAATTTGGTCAGTCCCAACTCAAGTCCGGACAGTACTGTCTCAGCCGCATCCCACCTGGACCTCAGCACTTCATGCTCAGGTAATAAAACCATAATGTACTGCGATGAAATTGGAAAAAATATGGGCCAGTTTTTAAACATGAATATGGAGCACTCTATAAATAATTGCTTACCTAACTGCAATCTTCATGATATTATGCACAGAATTGAAAATGAAAGATTTCACAATAACTCAAACTTGATAATATTTCTTGGAAATAGGGGTAATGTGAACAAATTAGACTTGATTAAATATATGGACAAACTATGTTCCCTACAGTTAAATAAAATTGTAATGTTCACATTCCCCTACAGTGACAGCTTGCCAAATACAGAAAATAACATTAGATATAAGCTAAATATGACATTGCATACTATTTCATGCAATAATAATATACATGTGATTGACACTAACAGTATTGTTAGTAAAAAATATTGCTTGACTAAAAAAGGTAATTACTACCTTTCAAATTATTGCAAAAAACAAATAGCTGTTTCGCTATCCTATTACTTTAATATCACAGCCAAAAATTTGGCTAAACAAAATGCTTCTTTTGAGCATTGTAATAAATTTACAACCAAGACCTTGGAAGTTCTTCCAAGCCATTTAAATTAAATTTAACGACAATAGAGGAAGTCTCTAGCCATAAACAGTCAAATAATATTGGTTACATAAAAAGTCAAAGAAACCAAACCTGTAAAACAAATGCAAAGTTTACCAACTTGGTGCATCAAAATATTCAAGGATTAAAAAGTAAATTACTAGAGTTGGAATTGTTCATGAACTCTTTTCATATTGACATCATCTGCTTAACAGAACATTGGCTGAAAAGCTATGAGCTCATGTTCAATTTCAGTAACCACCAGGTTGGCAGCTCTTTTTGCAGATCACATGCTATTCGTGGAGGCTCCTTAATATTACTAAACAAATTCATGAAATTCAAAGACCGTAAGGACATAACAAGCTTATCCGTTGAAAGCCACATTGAAGTAGCATGTGTAGAGTTGGAGCAAATTATTGTAGTAAGTGTATACAGCCCACCATCAGCTTCTTTTGAAATATTTGAAAATGTTATGGAGAACATTTTATTTAAATTATCAAAATCAAATAAAACTATAATGGTATGCGGGGACTTCAATGTTGACCTTTTAGAAGTTTTCTCCCTCAGTACTAGATTGACTAATTTATTTAATTCTTATAATCTAAGGCCTTTATTTATGGAACCTACTAGAATAACTGAAACCTCAGCAAAATGTATAGATAATGTATTTATTTGCCAAAGTGGAAAAATTGTAACCAAAAAAATAATAAGCTACTTAAAATCAGACCACTTAGGTCAACTAATAAAACTAGATATTCAACTAAAAAATAATAATTGTAAAAAGAAAATAACATACATACCTGTAACCACAAATCGATTTGAACGGCTGAAATTGGATTGGGAGTGTAAACCATCACCTTATCACTCACTTAACAACCCAAATGAGTCATATTGCAATTTTTTTAACACATTTACCAATGCATTCAATTCAATATTCACACCCAAATCGATTATGGTTTCAGAAAAACTTACCTTTAGTGAGTGGGCAACAGTGGGTATACATAAAAGTAGACAAAAGTTGTATGAACTGTATAGTGAAAAACAATACAATTTTAGCCAGGAGTTCAAAGAAAAAGTAAAAAATTACTCAAAAATATTTAAAAAAGTTTGTCAAATTGCAAAATCAAATTATATTAGCTCGAAAATTAGAAATAGTGATAATGTAATAAAATCTACTTGGAATATAATAAAAAGTGAGACTGGAAAGGTCAGTACATACGTTAATGATTACAATTTAAAGATCAATGATTGCTCAGTTAAAAATGATGTCGAAGTGGCCCAAGCATTTGAAAACTTTTTTACTGAAATTCCAATCTCAACTACAAAGTGTTTAAACTCTTCTCAGGTAATTGCTGAGTCATTGCTTATAGAAAATGTATCTAAATGCAAAAATAAATTTAATTTCACCCATGTTGATGAAAAAGATATTAAAAAAGCCTTTAAACTTTTAAATATAAAGAAAACTGCAGATCTCTGGGGCATTTCCGTTACAATTATTAAACCATTGATTGATACCATTGCAACAGATCTAGCTTTTATATTTAATGAATCTATTGATTGTGGCGTATTTCCTGATCTAATGAAATGTAGTAAAATAATCCCACTGTTTAAATCGGGTAGTAGGTCTGACCCCACTAACTTTAGACCAATATCAGTACTGCCAACATTCAGCAAAGTTTTTGAAAAACTTATTCTACATCAATTGCTTAGGCATTTCAATGGCAATGACCTGCTGCATTGTAAGCAATTTGGGTTTACTTGCGGCAGGTCAACTACTGATGCTGGTGTAGAGTTAGTATCGCATATTTTTGATGCTTGGGAGAAGTCGCAAGACGCTTTAGGCGTTTTTTGCGACTTGTCAAAAGCGTTCGATTGCGTACACCATGAAACATTAATCAGGAAACTACATCACTATGGAATAAGAAACACCTCTTTGGATCTTCTTACATCTTATTTGAGTGATAGGATACAAAGAGTTGACATTAATGGGAAACGGTCTTCGGGGTCTGTAGTTACAATGGGTGTACCACAGGGTTCTATCCTCGGTCCTTTCCTATTCTTAGTTTATATTAACGACCTGCCTCATCTTGTCAAGAATAATCACGAGATTGTATTGTTTGCTGATGATACTTCATTAATTTTTAAAATGAAACGACAAAACACAAATTTCGACGATGTGAATAGTGCAATCTCAAAAGTAGTTCATTGGTTTAGTGTCAATAATCTTTTGTTAAATGAAACCAAAACAAAATGTATTAGATTTATTCTACCTAATGTTAAACAAGTGAAGGCTGATGTAAACGTTAAAGGAGAAACTTTAGAAATAGTAGAAAGCACCGTATTCTTAGGAATCACCTTAGATAATAAACTTCAATGGGGCCCACACATAGATAAGCTATCGAAGAGACTTAGTTCTGCAGCATATGCAGTCAAAAAAATCCGTCATCTTACAGACGTGGACACATCTAGACTTGTTTATTTCAGCTACTTCCATAGTATTATGTCTTATGGTATACTGCTGTGGGGGAACGCTGCAGATATTAACACCGTATTTGTGCTGCAGAAGAGGGCTGTTCGTGCAATCTATAATATGGGTCCCAGAGAATCCCTGCGTGATAAATTCAAAGAAATAAACATAATGACAGTACCATGTCAATATATTTATGAAAACTTATTGTACACTCATAAAAATATAAATCGGTTCCCTAAAAATAGCGATAAACATAATTTGAATACCAGAAACAAACATAAGATCGCTGTGCCCACAACTAGGCTACACAAAATTAATGTATCTTTTAAAGGGCAATGTATACGCTTCTACAACAAAACTCCTAGTGAGTTGCAAAAATTATCAGTAAATAAATTCAAACAAATTGTCAAAACCTTGCTGTGCAAAAAGGCTTACTATAAAATATCAGATTATCTAGAGGATAAAAAAGCTTGGGACGGGTTTTGCTCCAACTCGAAAAATAACAACTAACAGGCTAAAGGTTTCTTCGTCGCTTCTTTACTTTAGTCTACATACCGAAGCGACAGAAATCAAAAAATATCACTTTATTTCCGTGTCAGTGCTTAGTTTTATGATTTGACCTTTTCTAAGTGTACATTTATTGTATTTATGGAAATAAAGAGTTTTTGATTTTGATTTTTTGATTTTGATTTTTGATAACGCATAAATAACGTCCTATAATCATATAGGACGTTTGAGATGAATCGGCAAACATATCGGAAAAACACCACATTTCCATAAAAGGTAAAAGTCTCCTCATAAGTGTGACGAGAGCGCAGCGAGCACGCCGCGAGGACGCAGCGAGCTGTGCACTCGCTTGGAAATTGTTCGCAAATCGCCAGTGTGATAAGGGTGTCAACGAAGTTGAAGTTTCTGATACTTTTTCGTGCAAACGCTAATCTTATGCAAGCGCCATAAGAGTTGGTTTTGCACGAAAACGAAACTTCGATGTTTCTTTTCCGAATAAGCCCCAAGGCAACGAAATTTTTGCCGACTCGAGTTCCTACTAGTTACTAAACAAATAAAATCACCAAACCAAAATATTTTCCCGCAGGCCTTGTAGGTAATAAAGATCGATTGGAAACTCAAATTGAAAAGTACAATCAACATTTTTGATTAAAACGATTCTCTTGATTATCTAACGATTGGAATCGTAATTAAATTACTCTTGGGAATTGAAAACACGAGTTTCAGCCGTATTGTAATTATACAAGGTTGATTGTGCTTTGCGACAAAGTTTCAGGGTAAGCTTGGTTTACAGCTTGGATAATCTAGCTCATTAGCCAATACAAACAGCTATTAAGCCCGGAAAGGGAACATACGGTATCGTGTGTTATGTTAATAATAAACAAGTTAAAACCGGGTTTATAGCTCGGCTTAAAGTCTAAAGGTTTTGGTCGACACTGTTTACTCGCTCTCGACATTATTATAAGCCAAGGGACGACAAGATTTTATTACAAATTTTCATGAATCATGATGAATTGAGATCTTGACCAAATGTAGGTATATGAGAGCACTAGCTTCTGCCCGCGGCTTCGCACGCGTTACTTCTACGGAAACATTCAAAGGTAATTTCTATCCCATGGGAACTGATTTATGGGATAAAAAGTAGCCTCTGTTTGATTCCAGGCATAGAGCACCACCACCGGTGCAAAATTTCAGCTCAATCTGTTCAGTAGTTTTGGCGTGAAGACGTAACAAACATCCATCCATCTACACATCCATCCATCCAAACTTTCGCATTTATAATATTAGTGTGATGTATGAACGCCCATGGTTATTTTTCTTCCAATATTATTTTCTTGAAGAGGGAACCCTTCAGATTCAGATTCAGATTCAGATTTCTTTATTGTCATACATCATACAAATAAAACATATACAAATTATTGTTGTGTAAATTAAATGATGAGGCTATGACTCGTCCAAAGTACACTAAATACAATTTTGCTGTAGAGGGGCAATAGTTAAGGTAATCTTCTCGTTAACCTCTGACTCGGACTACATATTTTAGCAAAAAATTAGTAATTTTTTTGCTAAATTATGTAGTCTGCGTTAAGAAGCTTTGTTTTAATTCAGTAATGAAATATCCCGGCGAAGTGCCAACATGCTCCGTTTTTTATAGCCGCTTCATATTTCTACGATTCCGATTAGTATGGATTTAATTTGGATTAACTTTTTTATTCGTAAGGAGATAATGCCGGTGATTTATTAGAAATCTCTGTAAGTAGGGTTCGTAGGCGCTTCATTAAATCTGTAGGAGAGGATGAATGGATTTGGAATTAGTTTCATTTGTTTTTCCCGTCATCCGCTTACAAAAGTTACCTGCCTGAATTTTGCGGGAACGTTCTGTATAATTGTTGATTTACCTAACATTTTATTTATTTATTTATTAATAATATTGTACACCTATCATTACAGGCACACCTAATGCGATAGGGTACTTATCTATTCACAACCTTAATAAGTAGAGTCATTTAATATAATATAATAGTCATTTTTAAAATTAACTATTAAAATTCTAATAATAACATAAAACAATACGAACTAATTACAAAAGTATAATAATAATAGTAATTAATTAATTAAAATAAACAATAAATTATCTGAGCGTCTGGTCGAAGCGACGCGTGACCCGAGGGCTGGTGAGTATCTGGCACAGCGCATCAGCATTGCCATACAGCGTGGCAATGCAGCCAGCGTTTTGGGGACGCTTCCGACTGGTATTGATATGGATCAGTTGAGCTACCTGTAGACTGTATGCAACAGTCTGCAGTTAGCTCAATTGTTTCAATTGTAAATACTAGTATAATTTTCTTTGTGAATAAAGGCTATCGCCAGTTAAAAAAATAATTTGATTTATTTCAAAGTTAAAAGACCATACGTTGATTTATTCTAATCACTTATCTTGTTTTATTATGATAACAAATAAAATGTAGAAATCTCGGGAGGTAATGTCCCTAAGCCTCCCTATAACGATGTATTCCCGTTGTCCCCATTGACGCTGTCCCCATTATGGGGACAACGGGAAGTCATAAAAATTCGGTGAGTTCAAGAAGGATATAGTAGAATTCGAGAATAACAGCACTATTTTGAACACATGACACAATAAAGACTGCCTTATCAATACAATACAATACAATATATTTATTAATAACACCAAGTTATAAGTCGAGTTGGTAATAACAGTACAATAGTATAATCATTATTTCTATAAATAACTACATGTGGGTATCAATACCTACATGTGGGTAGTACCTAAGCTATTTTTTATTTATTTGTTTCAGAATGCTGAATATTCAAAGGTTCTTCAAGTCTACTAAATACACCTAGTAGCACGATACGGGGCTATGGTGACGTCACGAGCTTTTATAGCGGAAGGGTAGAGCAGCCCGCAGCGAGATCTTTCAGGAAGCTGACGTCATCTGACGGAGACAGCTCTACGACTACGACGTTACCTACACAAACAATGGCATTTAAAAATGTAACGAAAACAAAGAGTATTTTTATTGAAAAGTTTGAGCTTCATTTTAGGAAATGTTAAATGTTTGATAAAAATTTAGTTTTAAAAAAACATTCAAAGTGACATAACTTTTCCAGAGAGTCGGTTTGTTACCTTTTTTCGATCTACCGAAACATGACAACGTTTTTTGCCTAGCTAATCACATCACATCACACTATCACACTAATATTATAAATGCAAAAGTTTGGATGGATAGATTTAAGGATGGATGGATGTTTGTTAGCTCTACACGCCAAAAATACTAAACGGATCAGGCTGAAATTTTGCATGCAGGTAAGTCTAACCCTGGAATCAAACATAGGCTATTTATCCCATAAATCAGTTCAAATGGGATAGAAATCACCTTTTAAAGTTTCCATAGAAACAACACGTGCAAAGCCGCGGGCGGCAGCTAGTATAAAATAAAATAACGGAGGGAATTCGTATCGTCGCTTTCGGGGGTCGAATGTATAAATAGACCAATTAACAACAAACGTTGTAGCATTAAATTATTTTGTAAGGCATACAAACTTACACTTTCATAGTTGCATTGTAAACTTCCTTCCTACGAAGCAGTTAAGCTATTAACCAATTTCCACAATCGTTTCCGCTTACGTAAGCTCGGCCAACTATAACAAACTAACAAACTATGTTGTTTGTTTATTCTACTCAAACAACATTGGGTTATGTTTTACTACCTTCTGCCCGCGGCTTTACACGCGTTTTTTGGAATAAAAAGTAGCCTATGTTATTCCAGGGTCCAGATATTTATGTGTCCATTTCAGCCCGATCTATTCAGTACCTAGTTTTGGCGTTCTCTTCGGCCAAATATCTTCACAACGGCACAAACTTTCGTCTTCATAATATTATAGGATAGATTAGGTAAAGAAACTCCATCGTCAGTTTAAAATAGAACTACATTTAATTATTATAGTTCCTTAGAACTAGTATTTATAATTAAACAATTGAGTTATCTGCATCTGGCGCAGCGCATCAGCATAGCCATACAGCGGGGTAATGCAGCCAGCGTCTTGGGGACGCGACGGCTGGTATAGATGATATGCATCAGTTGGATTGTTTCAATTGTAAATGTACTAGTTCTAATTTATTTCTATTTTTTCATTGTAATTTTATTTATAGTTTATAGCACTTATAAAAGTTTAAAGTTATGAAAATGGAACGAATAAATAATAAATGATGTATAAACTTGTGCAAATTTCAACAGTAGGTAAATCATAATGAGTGGTGCTGAGTTGGTTTCGCACTAAAAACTTTTTTTTTGTAGCGTAGCGTGTTCTTCATTATTTACCTATATAGCCGCGGTGACTCACAAATAAAACAGCGAGCCCGCGCGGACCGTACCTACTCGTACCTCCTGCGCCAGACCTCTCCCCGGTCGTGTCGGTCTGCCGTCTCATGAGTTTATGAGAGCCAGGGTCTCTTGATTACTACGTAGTACGCTGCGTTATGCGCTATGCGGTGCCGGACACGTAATCGTATGAAAAACGTCTATGCTCTTTTGTTCCGTCGAAGTATGCATCAGTGGTAAGGGGCAGTGCTGAATAAGAGACCAAACTTTGACAGAGTAGAGAGTGCACGTGTGTTTGCGCACTTACATGTGCATTCTCATAACGTCCAGCGCACATAGCTAGTCTCCGTTGAGACAGGCCGCTATAGCCAACATTCTGCTAAGAAGACATTACACTTAGGTAGTTTATAATGATTCTATTAGCGAATTCCTATTATTAGCTTTCTATGTCTATTTTAAATTCTATTGTAATTAGTTAAGCTGATCGCAATCCGAATAAATGAAACAAATTTATCAGGCGTTAATGTTTACTATATTAAATATTTAGTGTTCTAAGTCGTTGAAAGGAAACCTTTTAGCGAATTTCAGAGAACTGATTTAATCTTATAAATGGATGTTATCCAGGCACTTTTAGCTCGATCCTTACTAAAAACGGATTATCTCTCCGACGTGCCCGAGTGGGCATAACCGAAATCCCAATGGATTCTTTGACAAAGTATCGAAGTTCATCATGGTTAATTCCTGGGCCCGTACTCTTAAAAACGAAATCGAAGTTTCTTATTCGTTTTCTTGTAAACGCTAATCTTATGCAAGCGACATAAGAGGTGGTTTTGCACGACAACGGAAACGAAACCTCGATTTTCCTCTTCCGAGTAGGCCCCCTGGTTACTTCAAGTCTTAAAATACCTACTTCAAGTTCATATCTTGGGTTTAAGTAGGGTCTTCTTATAATACTTATAAATACTTCAAGTTCTTATCTTGGGTTTTAAGTAGGATTATGAAATACCTATTCTCGCTATTTGTTCTATTATTAACCGAATTCGTAAAAAGGAGGAGGTTCTAAGTTCGACTGAATGTGTTTTTAACCCTCGACGAAAAAAGAGGGGTGATAAAAGTTTAACGTGTCTGTTTGTGGTATCGTAGCTCCCAAACGGATGAATCAATTTTCGTTTAGTTTTTTTTGTGTTATAGATAATTTTATCCCGAGTGTTCTTAGCCAACTTTCATGAAAATCTGTCGGGGGGGGGGGGGGGGGGGGTAATTAAAAAATTTGTTCTTGTTTAATGTACTTATGTTGATTTTGTCGTTAATCAGGGGCTATATCTTTTCTTTTGTTACAGAATGATTCCGAGGTGGCCCAATAAAATTTGATTGATCTCGAGAGATAAATATTTATCCCGGAAAACTTACAAAACTGTTTAAAACTAAGGGATTCGGTTTTTAGTTTTTTGAAATCATCGTAGTAGTAAAAAGTTATCGAGATCGGAGATACTTAAACTAAGATTAATAAGGTGGCTTTACCTTGTAGCCTAGACTTAAACCGGAGCTAAACTTAAAATTATTTGCGGAATAAATTGTGCAAATAATTTTCAGTTTATTTTAGTCCTACTTTATTTCTTAAATTCGAGCCTTCTCCGGCTTACCGAAAACTTTTATATGTCCTCTGAAAACACGAAAATAACCATTTAACAAAATGTTTAATTTCAACATTTTTAAACAACTTCGTCGCTTGAATGCCTCTGGCGACTTATAAAAGTAACTACAGAAATGAATTCGTTACAAAGTTTTATGACGCAAGTGGTTTTTTATGAAAAATAGAAAAGTTTACGGTTTGGTCAACGGTGTTGTAATCAATTTTGTTACTTTATTTACCACATTCCGTTGTAGATGTACCTACAAGTGCCAAAATTTATGACTTCATGTGTAATTTTCCTCCGATATGGTATTGGATGGAGGGGTATCCTAGTGTAAAAATGTAGTGTATACAATTGTATAAAAATGTAGTGTATACAATTGTATACTTGTATAATTATACATATTTGTTAATTGACAAACGTTCGAAACCCTCGGCGCGCGAGTTACGCTCGCTCTTGAGGGATTTTGTTTTATATTCGATAGACCTTCGGGGGCATGATTCTGTATGAAATAAATGATGGTGTATCACGAAGGTTTAGAAGAATAGGTGATTCACTCTTGTTTTCAAGAGACCCAAGTTGTAACTTGCTGGAAAAACAGTAGCAGGCAGCGAGTACCATTCCTTAGCGGTGCAAATGACGAAGGTGGAAGAAAAGCTCGTAGTGCGAGTTTAAGGCATATCTACTAAATAAGGATGGTTTTGCGTAGTCCATCTGCTTGTCCTGGAGTGGAAGGGAGATGGTGAGATAAGGTCATGAAGTTTTGTTTGCCTTAAATTTACTAAATAACTAACTTAAGACACTAAATTAATCTTAGACTTAGCTGCCCAATTTTGTTGTTTGGTTTAGGGTATTTCCTGGGAACATTCACCAAAATGTATTCTCTAAACAATTGAGAGACAAGCAACCTTGCGGTGGTGTTCGAGACTTTGGACCTTAGTCTCTGCAAGGTACTGCTCGTACACTGAGTCGTGACTCTGAAGGCTGTTCTTTCTATCGCAGGTCTAAGGCTGCAAGCTGGTACCTGTTCAATATATCAGATACACCCTGTTTAGTGTGAGCGAAGCGTGAGCGAAGCGCGAGCAAAGCGTGAGCGAAACCTGAGCGAAGCGTCTCTGCTTCAAGTCTGGCAAAATTAGCGTTTCTGTCAGTATGTCCGTACTCCTCGTCAAGTCGTATTTCACAACCGATCGGTACTAAACTTGGTGTACAGATTCTACGAATTTATAGTTGTTTTTTTGTTGTCGGCGTTTTTTGAACAACATATTATTCTGTTCAGACCCTTGGCCGAGCCGTCCCAAACATGGCAGCAATACTCCAAACCAGACCAGATCCGTCTTTGATTAAGGGATGGAAGCTATAATAATAATAATAATGCTGGACAATTCACATCATCTAGCCACACGCTAAGCAGAGCTTGTGTTATGGGTACTAAATAACAGATAACTTGACTGACTTAATACAATACACTACATAGATAGATAATTTTTATTACCTATACGTAGAAAACATCCAGAACGCCCTGGACAAATGTCTGCAGATTGTACAAAAATTTGTCCCGAGGCGGGAATCGAACCCGCCACCTCCTGCCTCGCAGGCAGAACTTCGCCCGCTGCGCCACACACCTGTCCCTGTGTAAGTGAAGTATCGCTTAACCTTGTTTAGGATTCCTAGCTTCATGGGCGCTGTTTAAGCCTTTGATTCGATGAAGGTTCCAAAGTTCAAAGTTGGTGTGAGAGTGACACTGAGAAGCTGCAGTTGATCTTTTACAGGTACCGCTTTGTTGGTGCTTAAGATTTCGCTTCAAACTATAATTTGCTCCTCGTTTGGTAATTTGGTGCCAATGCCAATAGCAGACCGAAGCTGTAGTATAGGGTATCATTTGCGCAGGATTTTAATGGAATAGAACCATTTCGATCTGAAACCAAAGCGTTCGGACATTTACTTTGACAAAATCCCACCCCATTAGACATCGCGCGGATTATACATTATGTGAATTTTTGACGTGAAATATTTACACCACGCATTTACACCTTGATCCCTGAGTTCGGCTGACGATAGTTTAAAGACGACGTGATCGAGACGTCTCATTTTTGTATGGCCCTCCCATACAAAAATGAGTGATTCTCCCACTTGCGTAGTTCCCTCTCCGCAAGATAGAAGCGCTGCACCACATCCTATAGAAGAAGGAGACGCCACACGATTTTTATCTGATCAGAATAACAAAACAAAATCGCTTAGGCTAATGGTTCAGACAGAGTAATGGAATAAGGAAAGGGAGGCCTTTGCCCGGCTGGAACTTTACCCTACCTTTATGTACACTACAAGTTTGTAATAATAATACCTAACCCTAAAGTTAATTAATGTTGGCTTAAAGTTAATAGGTAGGAAGCCATTTTGTCGAAAATTCGAAATGGGATGAAATTATTAATTTGTAGTCAGTTTAACTCGAATAAACATTCTTATAACAGAGTTAGAAGAAACTTGTGCTAACTCAATATTCTTCACGCTGAAGATGCTCGTAAATTATCCGACAGAACCACAGAATAACTATAATATAGTACTGCACAGAACTCCCCAAATATTGCAAAGCGGTAATTTGGCACGGACGTGGCCCGGGAGCAAATGAGGTGAATTGTGCTCTACATAGACCACGGTTATGAGTTATGATGAGTCAACACGCGTTGGTTGACGCCACTGGTTAGAACTATACAGGGTGGAATTTTGTAATGCCACCTGGAGGGAAAGTACTCTTAATACTGTAGATAGAAAATTATACTCAAAGAAAACATTCCTTTATTTTTGAAAAGAAAGAAAACTGCATTCAAAGATTTTCGAAAATTCGCTTGCCACACCCGGGAATCGAACCGACTGAAATCTGTAAAAATTACACCCTGTACTTTTATTGCATGGATCGTTAGGGTCAATAATAAGGATGAAATCTCTGTAACAAACTTAATAAATTAAATGAAAGGAAAACCATGAAATCTTAAATTATAAATTGAATGGGTCAAGTTAAGCACTTTAACTTAAAGATCCATCTGTTTACTTGTGTCAGTAATTAATAATTATCATTGACGTCATTTATCCATTAAAATGACGAATTGATATTTAAATAAGACGATTGAAATTTGAACGTGTTTGTACTTAATGCAGACTCTTCTTCTTCTATCTTAAAATACTGGATCTCTTAAGAAATGAGTTAAATGGTTTCCCCGAGGCGGAGCGAAACCAAATAATTCTACAGCAAGATGGTGCTCCAGCCCATAACAGCAGAATCACTACTGCCTACATTAATAACCATTTTAATACCTGGATTGGTACCAACGGCACAATCAGATGGCCTGCGAGATCACCAGATCTCACCCCTTTAGATTTTTTTTTGTGGGGATGTGTAAAAAATCTAATTTAAATGGAATCTTATGCGAATGTAAACGAGTTGAGAGTTGAAGTTCAGAATACGATTTATAATATTCACCACAACACGTTATTATAAGTTACTAGAAATGAATACATATGAAGAATAAATTTGTGTATCCAAGAAAATGGAGCCCATTTTGAGCAACTAATTAGTAGTTAGTTGACTTTTATTGTAAATAATTAAAATAATTTAAGATTTCTTGGTTTTCCTTTCATTTAATTTATTAAGTTTGTTAGAGAGATTTCATCCTTATAATTGACCCGACCGATCTATGCAATAAAAATACAGGGTGTAATTTTTGCAGATTTTAGTCGGTTCGATTCCCGGGTGTGGCAAGCGAATTTTCGAAAATCTTTGAATGCAGTTTTCTTTCTTTTCAAAATTAAAGGAATGTTTTCTTTGAGTAAAATTTTCTATCTACAGTATTAAGAGTACTTTCCCTCCAGGTGGCATTACAAAATTCCACCCTGTATACTTAATAGGATAGCAGCTGGTAACCGGTGTAACTCTGTCCTACACACTCTGTTACAAACAACACAAAAAATTGGAGCCCTTAGTATAAGTTTTGCAAAATTCATGAAACCTATGTTTGAATTTCCTTCCATATATTTAGCGCCTTGCAGCGCCCCTACCGGATACTGAGAGGAACTACTTCTACTTCTCGTAATATGACGACGATTAAATAGTTATTCTTACACATATGATAAGTACCTAAACGGTAATAAGCTGTCACGTTCTCTAAATTCTTTTACACAGAGAAAAGAATCTCTAGTTTAAGTTTAGTAATAGTTTGAAAAATCCCAAATCTGAAAAGCCTCCGTTTATTTTTTTACTAACGCACTAGATATACTTAGGTCATATTCATATTAATACTTATTTGCAAGAAACTTATTTGCATACAAAATATGGTCTTAATCTGAATATAAGTCCATTAAGTTCCACCATGTTAATGTTGGTATGCAATATTTATCATTTTATTTGCTTGCAGATGGCGCACCGGTCCATCAATACCTTGCGGGGCACATGCACGTTAGGAATGCACTCTAATGATGTACGGCCCCTCACCTGCCAACCTTGGGCATAGCTTAAGATATGCCTGTAATTTCATTTATGATAGCTATTCCAATTCATCTTGGACCAATTCATTAAACGGTAGATAGAGATATAATAAATAATAATAAATAAATAATGCTGGACAATTCACACAGCATTATCTAGCCCCAAGGTAAGCAGAGCTTGTGTTGTGGGTACTAGATAACTGATATACATAATAATATATACTGATATACATTATAATAATATATGAGTACATAGATAGATATTTTTTATTATACATAGAAAACGACCAGAACACCCTGAACAAATATCTGCAGATCGTACAAATATTTGTCCCGAGGCGGGAATCGAACCCGCAACCTCCTGCGTCGCAGGCGGGCCTTCGCCCACCGCGCCACAGAGGTCGGTATATACCTTTGTAGAGTCAAAACTGACTTTACATTACAAAGAAGATGTTCTTGCAGCCACGCTTTCTGTTCCTAATAATCATTAAAATGAAGGAAACGATAATAAATCTCATTCAAAACGGTCAGACAGTAATTAGAATGTTCGAGAAAGCTATGTTACGAGGAAAACGACATTTTCATTACTCGTAAAGTCCAAGTTAAAGTCTCGTCACTGAAAGTAATTCCGATGAGAGAAACAGTTGTGAGCATGAATGATGGATGTTTACTGGAAAATTCCGTTTTTATACTTACCTTTTATTTTCATTTATTTTATGCGTATTTTGAGAAAGCTTCAGATGTGTACAAAATATAAACAGGTATTTTGTCTTCCATAGACCTACTTGAAATGTTTGTTACAAATTGATTTGCATGTTTGAAGTCGGTATATTTTTTAATTTTTCTACATATAATATACATACAAGCAAAAAAACTTTAATTTAGACAAGATATGGCAAAGGTGAGCAATGTTTATCAAAGGTTATCAGAGTGTTCATATACATACATCGAGATTTCTGCGTGCCATGCGTGAATTTGTTATGTGTGCGTGTCTTTTAACATTCTTCTTCTCTAAATATTTTAATTCCTTCTAAACAATACAACTGTTTCTATCAAAAATAAATATCTAAGATTTCTTTTTACAGAATTATAGTACCTGAGAACGAAAACTCCGCGATTGCCAAACAAGGTGCGCACGTTTCTACCGTCTAAACATAATACGTTAATAGCAACATTATGTTCTGAAACTACGATCGTAAATTGTGCACAAATACTAGCTAAATTAATATTTACGGCTGTTCATTTGGGCGAGGTTGTTTTTGTGGAGGTTGTGCCTACCTACTACGTTACCTGCTTGTGCATCTATTAGAAAGAGGATAAAAATATTAAGTAACTTTAAAAATTATGATAGCTCCCTTGAAAGATATAATATTAGGAACAAATACTTATGAAATATAAAAAAATTGGTAAGTACACATAAGTAAGTAAGTACACTCGGAACACTCGGATAATATGATGTCCATGTCCATTTTCAAGAAACTTACACGAACAAGACAACATTAAACATTTTAAAAACCCGCCGACGTTTATTGGCTGAACAGATTTTCATAAAATAGCCTAAGAAAACTCGGAATAAAATTATCTATAACACAAAAAAAAAACAAGACGAAAATCGGTTCATCCGTTTGGGAGCTACGATACCACAGACAGATACACAGACAGACACGTTAGACTTATAACACCCTTCTCTTTTTGCGTCGGGGGTTAAAAATAGAAGACATTACGTACATCTTTTCATATCAGAATTAGAGAAATCGAACGATTTTAAATTTCCAAGCTCCGCCCAACTGAAAGCAAGTACTGTCACAGATATAAATTTTATAAGCGAATCGGTGAGTATGAAATATGTATTTATGATTTCTATTCCAACTATCTTCCACATAAATTCACCGTATCTAGTCTATTATGTCAGTTCTGTGAACTTGGGACGATTCCAAGAAATTTACAAAATGTACTATTAATGCAAAAAGTTGGCTCCGCCGCGACAGTTTTCACTGCCGTGACCAGGATTCGAACCTGGGTTACTACGGCCACAACGTAGGGTCCTAACCACTAGACGATCACGGCTATCGGAGCACTGAGAGAACGTCTGAAATTACGAATCGGCATTCGAATGAAAGTATTTTTTGGGCAGAAACGTTATTTTGTAACAAAGCTGTAACGCACGAGTGCATTTTGTTATCTTTGACATAATGACTAGCTTTAGCTCTCGGATGCGTTCACAAATCATATGATTTTTCTAGTTAAAAAAAAATTGAATGCAATACTTTCGACTATATAATATTAGCACAAAATATCTGTAGGTAATATGTAATATTAGTAGGATTTCATAATTTTGACAGTTATCCTCTAGTTGGCACGCCCCGCGCCCCGCTACCGCCGTTGTGTGGCAGGACTTCCGCCAGCATGCTGCCCGCCAGCGCGGAAATGGGATGTGATGCATTATTTCGCTGATTATTGTACTCCGAAAATATTTCATCTATCGATCGTGATTTGTTGATTTTGACATACTTTTCTTAGATTCCACATTGTGATAGGATTTTGTGTTGTAATTGTAACCAGAGTAAGATAATACACAATAAAATTGATTAACAATAAAAGACACCAACGATAGAAAATTAAGGCAAATAATAGAGCTCCGGATTTATCATTTAATCGCCGATATTATGACGATCAAACCGTTATCTCCAACATATCCATCAATGTCAGCTCTATCGTCACCTTTCCTGAAAACACAATTCACAATAACAATGGATGACACTTCGCGGAACAGAAACACATTAATCACTCTGAGCGGAACATAATACGAATAAGTAACTAGGTAAGTGCATAATAAAAAGCACTTGTAAACAAATGTAGCCCCTCATAAGCGGGTCATCTAAAACGCTTTGATCCTTTGTAGCAAAATGCCTAACATGATTATCTAAAAAGTAATATGCCGAATCAGTTAAAATGCATTAATCTCATATTGCCTAAGATTTAAAACACCTACTAAGACGCAAAACACCTGAATGGCAATAAACTTTAAACTCAGTTTACCTAAGTTGTAGTATATAAAAAGCAACTTGCCTTTATAGCCAAATTCCCTTTACTCATATTGCCTGTGCTGTACCATAGCTGTTTTAGTTCCATCAGAATTCAGTTTCTTTGCACAGTTAACTATTTTTTATATCTTATTATTGAAATAGCTAAATTTTCAGGTTCGTTTTACTGGATCTAGATGTATTCACAGTCAGCGAATTGCGATCAGTCATTTTTGTCGTCTACTGTACCTACGTAGCAATAAGTACTGACAGACCACAAAAGGGGTTTGAAGATTTAGAAGATTGCCCTTTACATCGGTCACCATTTTGTTTTTGTTTTTTTCAAAATCACGGCGAACAATAAGGCCGGCTTGCATAAGGGTATTTAACTTTCATAATTATGATTAGTGAGTTGTCAAACCATACAAATACGTCAAAGTTAATCAAAATTAGACATTTAGGTGCATTTATTATACATACATATTATATTTGGATAGAAGAAACTAAAACAAATAAAAATTATCCTAACATAATGTCTTCTGATATATAAAGAAAACCACAAAGAACATAAAATGAAGAAAAATATAGTTTTTTCATCTGTGAATATCAAAGAAACCTTTACGAAATTATTTATGATAAAAATGTATCTTATTTAAAGTCCCAAAGCTTCAGAATTTGTTATAGTGTTTTCTATTTAAATAAGCAGGTACCTATATAACTTTTACTGCGCACGGCGATTTTTCCGATAAATAAATAAATAATAATGCTGGACAATCCACACAGCATCATCTAGCCCCAAGCTAAGCAAAGCTTGATGTAAGGGCCACCCTCTTAAATTAATTACTTATTTGTTTTCTTCCTAATTACCACTCACAAGATAAGAAAACTTATACTTACGTGCAATAAATATTAATAAATAACTACTTTCTCGTTTGTAAATGAAAGAAACCAAATTGAAAAACAAAAGTACCTACTTAAAACTTAGGCACTAGTGGTATAAATGGTATCTAATAAAGGTATTAAATTGAGGCACGTGGAAAACTAAACTTTTAATTAAAGGAGTTGTAACTTTTAACTAGGTCGGTAGAATTTAAACATCTCGGTTGTTATAAACTCGATAGATATTAAAATTTGAAACACGTTATTTATCTGCAATTCTAAAAACTTAATACATTTTAGGTAAATTTTCCTACGCATACCTGCGTAGGAAAGTTACATTGACAATAAAATAATCTTGCTCGTACATTGTGGGAAAAGGAGAGCTCCGTAAGAAAATAAATAAATAAATAATGCTGGACAATTTTACACTTTACACTTACAGCATTATCTAGCCCTGAGTTAAGTAGAGCTTGTGTTGTGAGTACTAGATAACTGCATACAATAAACAACAAAGATCTTTATACATAAAAACACCCAAAACACCCGGAACAAATATCTGCAGATCGAACATACATTTGTCGCGAGGCCGGAATCGAACCCGCAACCTCCTGCGTCTGCGTGGATTTGGTGGATTTTACAGGGACAAATTTAAAGGGAAAATAACAGAGTATTTAAATAGTCAACAAAAACCGGACGAATTTTTATTTTGATAGCGCAGTTCCTCAAGATATAAGCCGTAGATGGATTCAATCAATCCATTGATTCAATTTCTCCGGACAAAAGATTGTTCCTAGCAATTTGCGAGAGAAACCGAGCGTTTAAAGATCCCGAACCCTACTAAGGTAAAGGAAACGGCGACCCAAAGGGGTGAGACAACATTTACCGTGTCCACCATCTTCATTTACATGCGAAAAGAGATTGCCGGACTGAAATACCTAGAATATTTCGAAAAGCTACTTATATTTTTTTGTTGGGTCAGATAGTATTATACAGGGTTATTGGTAATTAGACCGGATCCTTTTAGGGGGTGATGGGGGAGGCCATTTGCAACTATTTTGACCCTATATCGTTTTATGCAAAAGTTAACCATTTTTGAGATATTCGCAAATTCTTAATTTTTTGGGAAAACCCTGATTTACGTCTTCAAAATTAAATTAAAAAAAAAGTGATCATCCAATTCAAATTTTAGTGACTGATTTAGATAGCCTGAAGTCTAATTATTAATAACCACTAACACAATTGTATGAATCTGTACCCATATGGAAGCTAAAGGACATGTTTATAAAAACAAAGTTTATTTTTTTTGTAAAGTCCTTACAAAAACCCCATTTAACAAAAAAATACTCCAGTGAATTTGATCGGCATGTTACTTAAAAAACATCTACACATCTTTAGCTATCCAAAGAGGTATAAATCAATGCACTTTGTAACTTAATTGCAGAAAAAAGGATAAACCATAAGCAGGTAGTAACTTCCAATAAATCAAACTATGAATTTTGTAAAACAAACAAAAAATTTATTACTATCAAAACAATTTACTATTTAATTTACAATTTACATTATTAATTTACAATTTACAAATTTTAATTTACAATTTACAATTCGTTTTCAAAATGTCCACCTCTATGCAAAGCCGCATACGATGGCGTAACTCAGTTTTAACAACCCTTGTTGTCAAATTTATTTTAATTTTTTCGGCAGCTCTTATTATTCGGCGTCTTAATTCATCCACTGATGAGATAGGTGACGTCAAATCGTCATAGACTAGGCTCTTCATATGACCCCAAACATAATAATCACATGGGGTAAGGTCGGGACTCCTTGCTGGCCATGGAATACTACCTCCTCTACCAATCCATCGGTTCGGAAAATGCTGATTGAACCATTGACGCACACTAGTCCTGTAGTGAGCGGGGCAGCCATCATGTTGGTAAATCATACCTTGGCGTGTTGCTAATGGTACCTCACTAAGAAGGCCAAAAACTTCGTTTCTTGAAAACTCTTCGTATGTGTCACCATTTAAATAATTAGGCAAGAAATAGGGACCAATTAAATTATCATCAATTATTCCCATCCATACATTAAGTGAGAATCGTCTTTGCGACCCTTGCTCTTTCTTTTTATTGGGATTAAGATCAGCTTTTCTAGACCAAAAATGAATATTATGGTAATTTGTGATTCCATCTTGATCAAACTTTGATTCATCCGTCCATAATACTTTTCTGAAAAAATTAGGGTTCTCTATGTCAGCATTTAGCATAAATCTGCAAAATGTTATCCTGTTAGCGGGATCTCCGTCTTCTAATACTTGTACAGGGGTTAAATGGTACGGATAGAGACCTGCTCCATGGACCGTATGCCAAACTTTCCATTGGGTTACACCGAGTCTTTGAGCAACCATGTTAGTTGAAATGGTAGGATCCTCTTCAAAATGACGAATGATTTCTTCTTCGTCCTCCGTTCGATGAACATGCGGTCGGCCGGCGTCACTTTGTCGTCTCTGAACACTGCCAGTCTCTCGAAGTCGCCGATATGTATTATCAAATACACTTTCATGAGGTAACCGGCGCTGAGGAAACCGAGACTGATACTCTGCCCGTGCACGTGTAGAGACACCGTTTGCATAACCATAACAAAACAGTATATCCGCATATTCTTCGTTTGAAAAGTCTCGAGGAGGTGGTAGGATGCGTGGCACTGCAGCCATAATTGTTGATAAATTAAATCTTTTATTACTTCACCGGTTCGAAAAATGCGAGAAGAAAAACTATTAGAATTTCATTTGTCATGCGTTTAGCGGGAGATTTCGGCGGTTATTTTCATTGCAGGTCAAACAACAAAAAGTTTTTACTCCGCCATGATATCAGCCTATTCTGTTTTCGGAACAATAATTCAAAAAAAGAACTAAGTGAAAATCGCGCAAGCAAAGCCCAAGTCCAAGATGTTGGTAAAGCAATGTATCCAAACTTATTCACCAGCTAAGTCATTACATTTACCCGTATTTTTCTGCAATTGTGTTACAAAGTGCATTGATTTATACCTCTTTGGATAGCTAAAGATGTGTAGATGTTTTTTAAATAACATGCCGACCAAATTCACTGGAGTATTTTTATTTAAATGGGGTTTTTGTAAGGACTTTACAAAAAAAATAAACTTTGTTTTTATAAACATGTCCTTTAGCTTCCATATGGGTACAGATTCATACGATTGTGTTAGTGGTTATTAATAATTAGACTTCAGGCTATCTAAATCAGTCACTAAAATTTGAATTGGATGATCACTTTTTTTTTAATTTAATTTTGAAGACGTAAATCAGGGTTTTCCCAAAAAATTAAGAATTTGCGAATATCTCAAAAATGGTTAACTTTTGCATAATACGATATAGGGTCAAAATAGTTGCAAATGGCCTCCCCCATCACCCCCTAAAAGGATCCGGTCTAATTACCAATAACCCTGTATAATAAGAATGTCGGCTTTATCTTCTAAGGACATTTTTCTTCACGACTTTCGGCTATTATTATATCCGAGATGGGTTTTTGCCCTAACCAAATAATCTGGTCTGGTATTTATGGAAATGTTTTCCAATATGAAGGTATCCGTGAAGTTTTAAAGATGTGCAAGTTAAAATAGCTTTAACTTTAGGTAACCTTGGCCTATATAGGTAAAAATGCCATTGCACAGAGAATCTTGAAGGGGATCACAATACATCATGCTTCAAATACGACAAAGCCTTGGAACGGTGGCGCCACGCCATTGTTCGTGAAGCTGAAACAATGCTACTACGGAACAATGAAGAAAAACTAGCTACTAGTTTGTAGTCTTTCAGAAATAAAATTCTAGATGGTAGTAACGTGGTCCTCGACGCATTCCGCCGCAGTTGGACATCTGCGTCTTGGGCCATAAAAGTGTTTTAAACTTTAGCACAGAATAACTATATACTCGTAGTACTAACGTAACTTTGGGTAGGTTCTTTACGGAATCAACTAGGATTCTAGATAGACAGGACCTATTGTAAAATAATTCAAAATAATTATGGCCGTGTTGAGTTTCAAAATAAGATTTTTATTTTCTGTATGAAAGACAATTTGGGATCGAGAAAGATAGCGTAAGAAAAGGGAGGCCATCTGGCAATGGGATGTGGATGTTGAACAAAAGAAAATATTACTTCCAAAAACTATCATGGCATTTACAGTAAAGTCTAAATGAATTGTAAATATATCCTGTTGTAAATAATTTTAAGATTTTACTTGTTCTATGTAAGTACTTACTGTACTGATTATTAATTTTCCAAATTTCTTGATTTTCGTTGCCTACTGCCAGTTGTTGATTGAACTGAATCCGCCTTCTGAAATTCTAATTATTCATCCTATTTCAACGACAAATTATAATTCGATTCGGGGCTTAAGCAATCTTCATTCAGCAAATGAGATTATATTAATTATAGGTAGGTACGTTTTAGAATTAGATAGACATTGCTCTTACAATAAAAAATTGAACAGAATTTCCGGATGATCAGTTTTTTGATCGCACTTGTTTGACGTTTTATACTACTCTACAATTTGTTATAATTTACATAGAAAATCAAGGGAAATGCCACCTCTCTTTCTTTCATAAACACAGTCAATAATGTACGTCTTAGGGATGCTTCCGATTGGCATTGATATGGATCAATTTAGCTACCTCTAGATTGTTTTCAACAGTCCGCAGTTAGCTCAACTGTTTTAATTGTAAATACTAATTCTAGTTTGTCTCTATTTTTAAATCTCATTTTCTTTGTTAATAATGTAACAAAAAAGCTCCGCAAAAAAAGATGATATTATATAGCTATTGGATCAAACCGAAATGTAGACCGGTTTAATACCACAATACCACATAACCAAACCGTCTGCAGAACTTCGCATTGTACCAAACCTACCTCAGCCAACGCTAAAAGTTTTCAAATAAAATTAAAACTGAACTTTGAATACATTCAATTTATTATTGCATTTTCATATTAACTCATTTGCTTATTAAAATGAGTCGTTCCAATGACTACGAGTGAATAATAGATTTTCATTGTGATCGTGAATGTTATGCAAGCCGAGTTTTGAATTGAATTGAAATTGAAGATTGACTCGACGATAGTTTCGAGAATAGAGATATGTCACGTGTCTGCGGCATATATCAGATTTAAATGAATAATTCACAAGGAGCCTTGTACCTACCTTCATTTTAGGAGATCTCCTCTCAACTTTCTAGTGAACTAATAAATTAATTTTCTTTCTGTCTTTCTTTCAACATAAGAAATCACGGGACATTTTATTTACCGACTATGTCTTGATATCAACGTTCGTTTTATTTTCTGTTGTCTTTTCTTTTATATACCACTAGTTTCTGCCCGCGGCTTCGCACGCATTGTTTCTTTAGAAACGTTTTAGGGTTAAGCCTATGTTTTATTCGAGGCCTAGAACTACCTGTATGTTTAATTTCAGCCCTATCCGTTCAGTTGTTTTGGATCCATACACTAAACATTCAAACTTTCGCATTTATAATAAGTATTAGTGTGATTTTGAAAAAAATCAGACATATTTTTATATTATAAAATTATCATTACTTTTGTTTTTGATTAAGCAAATTTTTAACATATCGCCTGTCCTTAGTCTGTCCTGTCCTAGTCTGCCTTAGTGCTTAATACTAATAAAGTATAGAATATATATAATATATAAAATAGTTTTATATACCTACTTGTTAGCCTTTTTTAAGAATAAATACTTATTATTATTATAGAAAGTTTGACTTTATGCGTGTACACTAAATAGCCTTACCACACCCTCGCACCTACTTCCCCGTATTTTAAAAGCAATATACATACATAACCCGCGCCTATTTATTTTCATGAGCAACAGAAAACACTCCAATATAAAGCTTGACTCAACAAGCCGAATTGATTCGGTTTCCGTCGCGTTATGCCTACCTACATACACTGTAGGTACCTATTCATCCAGTCGTCGAGTTGAAATTCATACATTCAGTATTGAGTGTGGAAATTACGGATGCCCTGAAGGTGTTGGGGATTATCACGGAAGCTGGTATCCGGGCATACACACCGAGCTGATATAAACCTTATTCACTAAAATCACAAGGTTCATTTTCAATATCAACTTCCGTGGAAGGTGATATTGAAGGGCTTAGGCACTTGTAGCGCTCTTAAAAAACTTGCTCCAGAATTTCCAATGATGCTTATAATTTTGCGTCAAAGATTGTATGTAAGTACGCGAGTCGACACAATCGCATGATTTTATCGTGAGGTATTGTATTTTTAAGTTCACAACTGTGCAGCAAAAGTTTAGTTTTTCAAAGCAAATATTTTTTATTGGTGAGTAGGAATGGATGGACGGAAGACATTGGTATTTCTTATCTTCAGCGGGAAATTTTAAAATCATCTTTCTTTTATACAGCCCCCAAGGAAAAACAAACAAGAAATAAAGTAATACATAAACGAGATAAGAGCGGAATTCCCGTAAATATTTTAAACGTCCCGACCAATTATTTTTAATTACGGTTGGATGTTGAAGGAATTAACAGCATTTTCGTGTTGTTACAAAATATTTGAAAATGTTTTTTTTCACTTCCATTATTCAAATTAAGAGTAGAAAAACATTCTTTGTGCTAAAATTATCCATCGGTGTACCGAAGAAATGTGTACGATGTACAATATCGTTCAAAAGTGCAAGCGCGGATTCCTCAATAAAGCTGGGAAACGAATATAAAGTGTATTGACACGTGCCGAATACATTAGGGTTGCCATTGAAAAACACAAAATAAATGCCGGAAAAGTGTTACAACACGGCTAAGTAAAGTTCACTTACAGTAGGTAGGTACACTAAACAATATTATGAACATTATTTGAAGAAATGGTCGGACGAAAATGTTAATCAAATTTATTTAGGATACCTAAGTTGTTATTAATTGGGATAATGTGTTAATGTGTTCAACTGTTACACCTAGTATTATCAGTACCTATTATGAAGTTATGTGTAGGTACTGTACGGCGAACTAGATAAAACATAGCCGGACTTTTGTCCAAAAAGCCGAACGAAAAACGCATGTTTCGTACGGCAATTTTTCAACGCAAAGAACACCCATTAAGGCGAGATAGGTTCACACATACATACATACGACGTATCTTTTACTTGTCGAGGAAGTATTCAAAGCATTACTCCTTGTCTCGAACAGAAAAGAAGTAGAAGTAAAACCTATTTGTTGCATGCTATTGGGAAAAACATTGGACGAGACAAAATGTGGTAGTCTGAAAGAGACACATGGGCCTATTAAACCACTGGAGTAAAAATGTAGGAATGAAAACAATACAGTGCTCTTTAGTGTCGATTCGAAAATCTTGCGGTAACTTTTGTGCTGAAATGTGCCAAGTTGACACTAAGGTACCTAATACTGCCAATAATTTGACCTAACCGTTCAAAAAATCAAGAGATTTTTTGAAGGTTTAAGATATTTTATGACTTTTGTTTGGATCGGATCTGATGAAAGTGATATGATAGGGCTCAATTATGGTGAACACGCTAACTTAAGAAAAGATGATGAATTTCTAAAAAGAGATCTTGAGTCAGATGCTGCCCGATCGATTATGTTTTCATTTGAGAGAGGGTATTGCCCTGCAGTGGGACAAGACAATACGGGCTAAATAATATAACGTAAATAACAATTTTGGGTACCTACCTATCTATTGTGTTTGGATGAATAGCAATAGGCACAAAATATTTTTCCTTCCATGAATAACATTATTCCGGTAAAGGAGCAGAAATAAAACCGAAATAAAGCAGTTTGTCAGATATTTCAGTATTATTTCGTGGCCGTGACGAACATGAACATTCCATCCTTTATGAAGATGCCTGTATATCGGTCGGTATTCATACATTTTGATTACGCGGCATTGTCAGAAATACTCGCAATATACGGCTGACAAAAGAGAATCGCAAATTGGACTTTATGGTAGTTGGAGGTGCTCAATGTTCTAAATTGCCTTTAGTATGGATTTTTACAAGAATTTTTTATAGTTGTACTAAATTATAGGAGTGGAATTTATTGCTTTATAAATAACTAGCAGCCCGCCCCGGCTTCGCACGGGTGGACATTTATTTAAAAAAAAATTGGGATAAACGTAGGTTTCTAATCTAATATATCTGTGGCAGGACATTTTATACTTTTATCCGACTGCCCTGTTGGTATAGTGGTCGCGTGTTCAACCGCTGATAATGTGGTCCCGGGTTCAAATCCCGGGTCGGCCCAAGATTTGTGTTATTGGGTATTTTCTAGCAATAAATATTCATTGTAGCAGCCCGGAGTAAGGAAATTGGCGGTGTTAGATGGCTTAACGTGCTTTCCGAGGCACGGGGGCGTGCCTCAGAAAGCACATTAAGCCGTTGGTCCTGCGTTTGACCTCTCCCCGGTCGTGCCCGCCCCCGGTGGATATCCCTTAGTCGCCTCTTACGACACCCGCGGGAAGAGTTGGGGTTGTGCAAATTCTAAGCCGGCACCACACACCAGCGCACACACTTGTGCACTATAATATTATGTCCTGCGCATCTGGCTAGTCTCTGATGAGATTGGCCGCCGTGGTCGAAATTCGGCTAGGGTCCTCCTAGCCGAATTTCGACCATTAATTATTATTATTTTTACCTACCTCCCTCGTTGCGTTGTTGCCTGGGTGCGGCGTCATTTATTTTTCTAATAGTATTTTGTTTAGATTGACATTTTTAAATTCGTTATATCTTTTCAATGGTATGTCCGATTTGAATAATTGAAAAAGTAATCTACAGGTATTGAAACAGTTTTAATTATGAAATGATTTATTTTGATAAGGATTAATACAGAGGTATGAATAACATGGTCAGAATTTGGTCAGTATTTCTATATACTTTTAAAAAGTAAAAAAATAGTTATACTGACATAACTACAATAGTTGGACATATGGTATCGCTGAGTTTTTTGTAGATATTTATATAGTCTTTAATATTGTGGAACATTTTTTTTGTTCTATCATCAATAGTTTCCGCAGCGCATGCGATGATAGACAATTTATGGCATATTTTTTTACACCTTGGGTTACATTATTGAAGTTTTAGTAGGGATCTCTAATTTTTTCAAGAAATAAATATAGCCTATGTTACTCAGGAATAATGTAGCATTCTAATGGTGAAAGAATTTTTGAAATCGGTCCAGTAGTTTTTGGGTTTATTCGTTACAAACATACAAAAATACATAAATACAAATCTTTCCTCTTTATAATATTAGTATAGATATTTACGCATATTAAGATCAGAAGGTGTAATTTTTAATCGACTTTGACGAAAGGAGGCGGTTCTATGTTGGGCTGTATGTATTTTTTTTAAATAAAAAAATAAAAAAATTATTATACTATTGTACCTATACAGATAAAGGTCCTGACTTAGTCCCGCAAAATTTAAAAACAGTGTTGAATTAAGGAATTCGAAGGTTTTTAGTTTTTGACGTCGTGAACGTTAGTGAACAAAGTCTTCGTTTCAGGTCTGGCCAAAATGGCATTTTTGTCAGTATGTCCGTACTCCTCTACAGGTCGTATTTTACAACCGATCGGTACGAAACTTTGTGTACAGATTCTATGATTTTATAGAATTTTATTGTCGTCGGGATTTTTTGATTAAAGGTGTACTTCCTTCAAAAAAAGGCAAAAAGGGGGCTTTAGAATATCTCGGCTTTAAGACATTTGATTTCGATGATTATATTTTTTATTGAAAGGTTGTTGTTTATAATTCTTCTCATAAAAAATTGGTAAAGATCTGATCAGGATTTTTGGCATGATGAGCAGAATAGCTCCGCAAGATGCAGTATAATGCAAGAGAATACACAGTACAGCGCCACCTATTAGAACATCTTTGTAACACGTTGTACTTACCTTCTACGTAGCACGGCCACTTGCCAGTTTGTGCAAGTAAGAAATCTTATAGATGTCGCTAAAGCTACTGAACTTTTTTGATATAATATGAGATTTGATTTGGAAGATTATTTTTAAATTTTAGTAGGTAAGTACCTACTCTAGTTTAAGTTATTTTCATAAAAATTTGGTGAAGATCTGATGAGCAGCGCCACCTATTAGAACATCTTAGAGATATCTACTGAACTTCTGTAAATAAACTAACAATTTTATGTGAATAAACTAACAATTTGCAAGCTTCAAAAAGGTTATTGAATAAACTAAAAAAGTTTTTTTACTATTTACAAACGACTCATATTGATTTACTTGGTTTAATCGTGGAATAGAACAATTTTGGGCTGATGGATCAACGCCATCTATTGATACCTAGGTACAGAATTTCGAGTTTTGCTGAGGAACGTAACTTAGGTACTTTGTATGGACAATTGGTAAGAGGCACCGATAATTACATAGAAATTAGGTACTTACCTATAATACTTATGACAAGATTAGCACCATTATAGGAAGGCTGGTGCCTACTTAAGCTGGTGCTTACTCTGATAAGTAAGCACTTTTGCTCCGTGATACATAAGATGCTTTCATACTGGCATGGCGATTTGCAAGGAGTCACCGCCGAAAAACATGGTTGAAAGGGTAACCATTTCGACTATTTTCAAAATATACCTACCGAACCTACCTACCAAAATATCCCGTTTTAAATTACTTTAGTGCATTAATAAATAAATTAATTGTTGAAAAAAGTTAGTGTTCGCGACGTCTACTGTTCGTAGAACTACTAGTATAAACCAATCAAACTATTTGTTTAGATTAAATACAAATACAAATAAATGCGAGGTCTGTCGGTTTGACTGTTGTGAAGTGGCGGATAATAGATAAGTAGTTTTTTTTAATTAAAATTATGTATTCCTATATTCCAGTCCGACTGAACAAGTTAATTTTGTTTCTAACATTTAAATTAGCAGGCGACACGGAGGCTGGACATTTACTGCTGTTTACGTAGCCAAGTGACTCGCTCCGTCTAATTACGGGGTTCCTTTTGGTTTTCTTAATTTCTTACTGTAGGAAAAAAGGCAGACTGGGCTTCAATTAAATTCATAAATTAAGAAGCGAGAACCACAAGACGGTAAGAGAATATTTTTGCCTAACCTACTGGAAAAGCGACGCTACGGTCCATCTACGATCAGAATGGATGTCGGTAGAAGTTGTTGTCTATTTAGTTTTCAACTATTCACCTTATTATAACAATGTGCATTAATATCTGAGTTCAAATCGGTCGTACGAAAAGGGCATTGGTTCGTTTCATCCAGTGGTCCGAATCGACCCATTCCAAAAGATACCTTGGGCCATTCGCACCGCTCCAACTCGGTGCGAAAGGACCCATTCAAAAAGAGCTCTTGGGTGAGACCCATTCAAAAAGAGCGGTTGGTTCCAACCGCGGTGCGGAACGACTAAAAACCCCACTGTACAAGGTAAGTCAACAACGTGGTTTTAGAGATCTTGACATAGTTTCATTGTACTTAGGTACATAATTTTAGATTATTCCAAACCAAACGAAAAGACCCAGATCGCTTGTCTCTATAGAAAATATTATAAGTAAACGTTTCACTGTAATCCAAAACCTAATTAGGTATTCCTAACAAATCAGCGTACGTTTTGTAATCAGCATAGCCATTCTACAAACAGGCTGATTCTACGATCCAGCAGATTGTAATATACTGTGCTAGATCATGTAGTAGTACTACATGATCTAGCACAGTATATTACAATCTGCTAGATCATGTAGTAGTACTACATGATCTAGCACAGTATATTACAATCTGCTGGATCGTAGAATCAGCCTGTTTGTAGAATGGCTATGCTGATTACAAAACGTACGCTGATTTGTTAGGAATACCTAATTAATTTCATTCGACGAGATGGCTAAGTGACGTTTAGCCACATTGTTGAACGTTGATCATTTAGTTTAACAATCGGCATAGGCAATCAATTGAATTGCGGCGTTTTGTAATCGGCCTAACCATATTAAAAACCGGCCTTTTCTACGATACGGCGGCGACATACATACATAATGTATGGGCCACGGCAAGGTAATATTATCCTATAAGTAATCCGACTTCATACAAACGGGCGAAACGCGAGCTATACCTACGCGCCTCGATCTCGGCATGCGCTCAGCATGCAGACAGTCGCGGCTGTGCCGCAGTGACGAACGGATGGTGTGATGTTTTTTTAACAATAACCGCGCGATTTTTTCTCTAAAAATAAGTTCAGGTACATATTTAATAAAGTAGCTGCAGGTATCTATAACCAAGTAAAAGATATTCCTTTTTCTCCAAAAAAATCTCCTAAAATTTAATAATAAAGCATTTTGTAGGTACGTCTCAGTCGAGGCGCAAATATTTTTCGGTCGCAAATTTATAAGACCGATTTGTTATTCAAACATAAACAGGTTTTTTAATTAACTCTACCAATCAAAATACAACACGCATTTTTATTGAACACTTCCCATTCAATTCACAAAGTATTTTATTTGTTTATATAAAAAAAGTACCTTCCTATATTTACAATCACAAAACTAAATGGAAACACAAAGTAGGCAAATGTAATTAAAATGGTGGAGGCGGGCAGCCCTATCGCATGTTTACCTATCGCGCGGCTGTAGGCATTTATTTCAAAGATACGGCCGAGTCCAAATACTGTTGGATAATATTACCGTGGCCACGGCTATGTACTTATATTTCGTACCGACTCCATACAGTGATAGTTAAACAATATTCTAATATGCTCCGGTACTTCAAGGAGCTGGGCTGGTTAGGGCCTGGTTAGGCAGGGGGACAATGCACAATACACTCCTAAGCGAGATGTCAGTGCAGATCCCAGTTCCCCCACTCAGAATTAGAATTAGAATATTCTAATACAAAACTGAGTATTGGTTCTCTGCAGTAGTCATCTATCTTACATACCTCACCTCAACAGCCTTTATTGGTCCACTGCTGGACTCCGGCCTCCCCCTGATATGCGCCTTATTGGGTTTTATCTCATGGGGGTAATACCAATAATCCCCACGCTGGGCATGCGGGTTGAGGATCGCAGTTCGGTGGTAGAATTGTTCTACAGGGGGCGCTGCGCCCGCCCCCGATGGATATCCCTTAGTCGCCTTCCGACACCCGCGGGAGGAGTTGCGGTGGTTCAAATTCTAAGACGGCATCTTACATAATTAATGACCTATTATTGTATCAACACATGCATGGCATTAGGTTATCCAGGCTCTAATAGGACCGCTAACTGCGTTAGATACCCACCGGTCTGATTGGCACCACAAGCCCCAGGGATGTTCTTGTAGGCTGAATAATTTAGGAGGCGTAGGCCGGAGTAGGGCAAGATTGTAATTTAATTATAACAGGTAAGTTAGAAGAAAAGTTTGTCTCGGATAGTTACAGTAAATAGTCTTGAATAAACCCGTAAATAAAAGTATTCTGGAGTTTCGTTAGCTAATATTGACGTAATAAATGAAAATGGCAGAGAGAGCGAAACTCAAACACTGGCTCGCATTCCCTAGCCTTAATAAGACCGCAACTTATAAAGTTATGTTTACATGAAATTCCATATTACTTGCGTTATTGGGAGCTTTGAATAATAAATCACTCGAACTTAAGAAAAAGGAAATCTTTGCTGGGGAATGTCCGATAAGGGTTAAATGATAATAAATATAAGTAATATACTTAGGTAATTCTAGACAATCCACACAGCATCATCTAGCCCCAAGCTAAGCAGAGCTTGTGTTACGAGTACTAAGATGACTTATACTTAATACCAATACATAATATTTTGTACATTTTCAGAAACTCTATGTATTTTATTCGCAGTTTATCTAACTAAATAATTAATTCCCTGTCTCACAAACCTCTCTACATACCTAAAAGTAAAAGTATTTAGTTTACATAAGAAAGTCTGCCAATTTTGAGCTAAGAAACGTTTGTTGACGTTTTATTGACCTCAGTCCAGATAAAACACTGTATATTGCATCTACTATTGCTTCAAGTTGAGAGATTTTTATTGGTAGACAAAATCAAATAGAGAAAAACTAAGATGTCCGTGGAAAAAACCTTGCATCTATCCATGTAAATTTTAAAGAATAAACATTGCTGCGAAAATCTTTTTCCCTTTATGTAGGAAGTCGACTGGCCGCAATTTATGTTTGAATCTCGCTGTCGCAAAACTCCGTAGAAGTTGGCGAAATGTTCCATAAAATTCTTCACAAACACCTAAAATTGGAACAAATATTTCTCACCGACAGTAAAATGTTGCCAGTTTTACGGAAATAGAATTTCTGACAGGGTTATTCCAGTTTTCCCCCTTGACAAATCCCCTTTAAGGGGGAAAACTGGAATTTGACATTCCTTTCGTTTAGGTAAGTCGTGGAGAAAAATAGGGAGCTCTGAACTACATAGGTTCAACAATTTTCAAATCCTTCTAGCGCGTATAGATAAAACTATGAATAGGAATAGTTCCTATATTTTATTTTCTGTGTGTATGTGACAAAGTTTTTGTGATTTTATACGCTGGTGCACCTTTAATCTTAAGGACCTGACCAATAGAATACGTAACTATGTGTAATGTAATGACCTCAAGATCTAAGAAAGACCACACCACAAATAGTGAACTCAAAAATTAAAATAAGCACATTAAAATTATTATAACCGGCATCCACATCCGATGACAGAGGCCACTGCGTGCAAAACACAACGTTGGAAGCAAAACAATAACCAAGAAAACCTACCCTGAAGATATCCCTCGTTAAGGGATGAAACGGTGGTGTTCTTTATACGTAAACTAGTTAGGAGTTAATCCACTCACATTCATATAATGAATCAAGAAAGAAACCAAACCTACATCATCTCTCTCACCAGCACAAGCATAACAAGATCTTTCAGTTTGCTTATAATTTCCATTAGTCTAAAAGCTTTCTACTGCTGTACTATTTAGTTCTCTGTGCTGCAGGTCTCTCGGGATGGATGATGGATGAGCTAGAACCGCCTGAGGCTCATTTACCGTCTCGCTGTCACTCATTTTCAATTATTTGCTGAAACTAGAAAGAAAATGGCTTGGTTTTCAGTACCTCTCCCACTTCCGTTGGGTACATAAAAGCATTCATAACGGTGCAATGCAGTTCAATGTAAATACCCCATAAGTGTGTTTTTTTCTTGTACTTACAAGTGTTGTTGTCGTGTTGTCTTTACTAATATTATAAAGAGGAAAGATTTGTATTTTTGTATGTTTGTTACGAATAAACTCAAAAACTACTGGACCGATTTCAAAAACTCTTTCACAAATAGAATGCTACAATATTTTTGAGTAACATAGGCTATATTTATTTCTTGAAAAAATTAGGAATCCCTACTAAAACATCAATAATGTAACCCAAGGTGTTAAAAAATTAGCCATAAATTCGTCTATCATCGCATGCGCTGCGGAAACTATTGATGATAGAACAAAAAAAATTTCTACAATATTAAAGACTATATAAATATCTACAAAAAACTCAGCAATATCATATGTCCAACTATTGTAGTTATGTCAGTATAACTATTTTTTTACTTTTTTAAAGTTGATAGAAATACTGACCAAAGTCTGACCATGTTATCCATACCTTTGTATTAATCATTACCCAAATAAATCATTTCATAATTAAGACTGTTTCAATACCTGTAGATTACTTTTGAATTATTCAAATCGGTCATTTCATTCAAAAGATATTACGAATTTAAAAATGTCAATCTAAACAAAATATTATTAGAAAAATAAATGACGCCGCACCCGGGCAACGGGCAACGCAGCGAGGGAGGTAGGTAAAAATAATAATAATTACTGTCCTCCTAGCCGAATTTCGACCACGGCGGCCAGTCTTATCGGAGACTAGCCAGACGCGCAGGACATAGTGCACAAGTGTGTGCGCTGGTCATAGTGCACAAGTGTGTGCGCTGGTGTGTGGTGCCGGCTTAGAATTTGCACAACCCCAACTCTTCCCGCGGGTGTCGTAAGAGGCGACTAAGGGATATCCACCGGGGGCGGGCACGACCGGGGAGAGGTCAAACGCAGGACCAACGGCTTAATATGCTTTCTGAGGCACGCCCCCATGCCTCGGAAAGCACGTTAAGCCATCTAACACCGCCAATTTCCTTACTCCGGGCTGCTACAGTGAATATTTCTTGCTAGAAAATACCCAATAACACAAATCTTGGGCCGACCCGGGATTTGAACCCGGGACCACATTATCAGCGGTTGAACACGCGACCACTATACCAACGGGGCAGTCGGATAAAAGTATAAAATGTCCTGCCACATAAATATTAGAAACCTACGTTTATCCCAAATTTTTTCAAAATTAATGTCCACCCGTGAGAAGCCGGGACGGGCCGCTAGTTATAAATAAATGTCTTTTCTTCCTTTCTTTCAATGTTTATTTATTTATTAAGCATGTTGGCAGACAAAAATTGGCACGGCAACGCTCACGTAGTAACTAAATACAGATATTCTTATTTTGTGTGATAATGAACAAGCTATGTTGTTCGTTGAGATTTATCTACCTGCGGCTGCGGCTTCTGCAATGCAATAATGGTTTGCAAATAGATTTAAAACAGGCTAAAGAACAAGACCTTGTTCAGAATTTAATCAAAGAAGCAAAGGCGGCACTATGCTGCAATTGGTACTTGAAGACTAAGGGACAAAACCCACTGAAGCAGAAGTTATGTAGATGCCGATAGGTATGGCCATTGTACAGCGTGAAATAACTGGTCTTGTAATGGCCATATCGTAATATTTTCTAAGAACTTTATTTTAAAGAAAGAATCTCTTATTTTGGCTACTTGTCTACTATATAGTTTAGTGGATGAAGGCCTGATAAAGAGCAAGTTTTAATTTACTTTTAGAAATGGTTTCTCAGAGAAACAAAGACAAGCTAAACTTAAATTTCAGTTACGACGCAGTTTTCTCATTATCTTTTCAAAATAAGTCGGCAGACAGTCTCGACGCAGCCATTCTGTGTGTTATTTTTAGAATTTAATAAAAGTTTCTTGTACATTATTTTTAGCAGCTGTGTTATTTCTGTTAGCTTGAAAAACGGCTTCAATACCGGCATATAAAAGTCTGAACCGAAGATATAATTTATGTGAATGGTTCGCTTGTGGTGCGCTTTTTATGGAGAAAGATAAACGATTGAAAACGTTGCATCAATAGGCTACTTGACTCATATCAAATGAAAAAAAAAACAATATTTATATATTTATTCTTTAAAAGTGTTACTTAGATGACTAAATGTTTTTAATTTAGAAATTGATTTGTTAATTTTTTATTTATAACTCTGAAAAACGCTTCGGCCATGTTGTGACGTCAGTGTCGACCGGTATGACGTCACAGCACAGATATATTGGCTGAAAGCATTTTCGCCTGCTTACGAAAAGTAGACTCTTAAAATAAAGCTTTTCGGTTTTCTATGTCCTAAAAAATATGGTTATATTTTTTTGCCTTCAATCTGACAATAACTAATAATTTAAGACCTACTTTAAAAATAGTAAACTATCCTATTTAACATTGGTGGGTACTATAATGGCAAACCCCTTCGGTTGTGGTTGTATGGGTTGTTTGGGGAGGCATATCTAGCAATGGTACGTCCACGTCCAAGGTATACTGATGAGGAAGTTCTAATACGCTTGTGTAAACTACGATTTACTTTTCCAGTTTCCTCAGTAAATAAATCACCTAGATTTTGACTTTCAAGGCTGCAAAGTCCTCAACCGCAGCTCTCACAAAAACTACGACAAGCACTTAGCGGCGTCTAAACTTTCAAAGTCGACGTACCCCTTACAGTTCACAATGAGTTTGCTATACAAGTTGCTAAACTGTAACCGCCACCTACATTTAGAAGTTGGCTCGTTAGTTCCAACCAGGAAATCTAGGAGACTGCACATTATGCTTATTGCACTCGAGAGGACTGGAGAGCGTGGTTTATGGGCCGTGATAACCTAGTCAGAACTACCCGCAAAGTCTGCATTTGATGATATGGCATTTTAAGATGTAGATACTTATATAGTTTTATTAGCAGTTAGTGATATGGATAAGATTTGTTATTTTATTTAAAAGAGCTGTGGATTTTTCAATACAAAAGATACTCAAAAATGAAGAGGCTTTAACATCGTTGCATTTGGAACCTACACCAGATTTTTAGGCGGAAATCCCTTAATGTCATCGTTTATTCATGTACGAGTAATTACGGAACGAAGGCTGCTTGATCTTAGCATGGAATTATTCAAGGGGGAAAACTGGAATTCTTTTTTTTGACTTCCAGTTTTCCCCCTCAAGGGGGATTTCAAGGGGGGAAACTGGAATAACCCAATTAAACGTGTAGTTTCGGTCAAGAACGAGAAAAATTTATTAATTCTGAGTGGAGGAGAAAGATTGCGGAATTGATAACGGTCAGATTGGGCATAAAGTATCGGATAAGCAGTTATTTTTTCGGACTGACACAAACAGAAGCTATTATACAGATATTAATATTGATTGAGAGCGTAAGATGTCTATATAACAATCCTACACTAATTGAAATCTTAATAAGGGAAAACCTAATGGAAACATCACAGACCACAGAACAATTTTAATTGACTTACAACACAAGACGTGGGTATTGACAAACGGAATTCATAATTCAGCCATTCCACCCAAAAGTTTTGACAGTAAGATCGAGGGGCAACTGTCTCTTCCGCAGACTTGATTACAGAATTATGTAAAGGCTGGTTGGTGCCTGAGAGCTTTCGCCAATTTATCATACCTGAGGGTACGAGCCCCGTCGCTCAGGGTGAGTAGGCCGCTTGTTATTTAGTTTATCGCATTGGGATAGTATATTTTAACCAACCTTGGTGTAGCTTCGCTTTCCAAGCTATGTTGGACGCTATGTCTCGATCATAATGGACCTATTTAGACAGCGTCTCTCGTTTTTTGTAGTTAAGAATCTTTTCTAATCTGTACCAATTTAACACCGATGTGCGACGCTGAAACGCAAAACCTTAGGTACTCTCAGAATGTAATACTTACCCGAAATAATACGATTTTGAGGAATAGCAAAATTAAAATTTATTAATATAAATTAAATTTAAAAAAAAATTGAAAACCGATTTAAAATTCCATTGACAAATTCCAAATATTTAACCTGTTTTTAAGTTTAGCGGGAGAAATTGACCATTTGCCCTCGGGAATAATTTTTTTATGGAACAACCACCCTGAGATCATTTTTATACAAAACCAAAAGCTTCATTAAAATTGAATCTAAAATCGACGGAGAAATTGGCGAACATTATATGTATAAAAAACACACGCAAGAACACAGCACCTCCTCCTTTTTTCGAAGTCGCTTGAAAATAGGCTTTTAACGGACTATTTTTACAGTTCACACAAAGAAAGGAGTGAAAATAATCGGCAATCATGTAAAGGTGTAAGGAATGTCAGTGAGCATGACTCTACCTATACTGGTAGAGTCAAGCTCTATCATGCTCTGGATACTGACCCAGTTTACACAAAAATCAGAATGTACAAACCTCATAAAGAAAAAAGATGCTTGACTTGTCTTGATCAAAGAAGATGGCACACCACCATTGAAGTGGAAGCTTGGAAGTGTCGAATCTGTACCGGGACCGAGTGATGGCATATGCCGCGTCGTTGATATAAGAACAGTGGAGTCGTACGACGTAGCGTCAGAAAGATTGTCCCACTCCTGCCAGAAGAAAATGTTTCTTGTTGAAAGTCGAGCTTTCAACACGCAGGAGCATATTCATAATCCAAAGATGGAATTCAAATGTCCCGCGTTATTTTGCAGGTAAGTCAAAGACCTTTGTCATTGACACATTAGCCGTAATTTTTTATCTCTCTCTGCCTGTACACCTCTATAAATACCCCTTGTGAAAGTCGAAATTAATTCTTTTAATTGCCAAAATAGCCCAAAATGCCCTTCATTCTATCCTTGGGTATAAAGAAACATCAGTTAGGACACGAATAACTATCCGTCTGTGACGTTATAAAATTAAATGAGAACATGTCCAAGATATAATACTCTTCTACCTCTACTTACATAACCGCTGTCAATATTTCGCTTTTGGTATCAAAACATTCTCCGTTCATTTATTTAACATTTAATGTATGTAGGTACAGAACATTACAGAACTGACCAAACAAAATGGATACAAAATATAAAATTGGAAGATTGGAAGCGAAAAGAAAAGAAAATTGGAAGCGGTATCACAGGAATTTTCCAGGAATATTACCCACAGAGCGATAGCTATTTTTAATCGACTTCGAAAAAGGAGGAGGTGCTGTATGTTTATTTTGTATGATTGTCGATTTTTCCGTCAATTATGGACCGATTTTGAGAATTCTTTCGCTGTATAAAAAATTATTCCGAGTTGGTCCTTTAATTTTTTATTTCCGATTAGTATTTGTCCCGCTAAAATTGAAAAACAGTAAACAAATTAAGGGTTTGGAAGTCTTTTAGTTTTTTCAAATCTATTAAATGATCTAGTTCAAAAGTAGAGTTTATAGTATCTCGATATAATAATATGTAGTTTTGTAAGTTTATACGTGAGTTTCAGTCAAAAATTCACTTTGATATCTTCCGGGTTGATTTGTTTTAATTGAGGAAAGAGAAAGAAAAGGAAAAGAATAACAAAAAAGAACAAAAAGCACCCAATGCTTACGCACTGAGTACCAGTTTTTATTTGATTTTTGATTTGCTTGTTTGAGTTTTTTCCTTGTAACCTAGGAGAGGCTGATTTTATTTCGCTGTTTATTCAGCGGGTGCCTCCCCTGGTTTCCTTCGTTTTCTAAGCACAGCAGCGTGAATAGCCAGCGACCTACTCCGGTCGTCAGCAAGCATGCTGCCATGGCCCAATGGGGCCACCGATGGCCGCATGTCGCCCTGCCTAGGCAGGTCAATGTCGGGCCCCGAACGCCAAACTAATACCCTGAGGAAGTTGGTCATCTCGAAGTGGGTTGATGTCAAATGGGCGTCCGAGACCGACATGACCGTGCCTAAACAAGAGCTACGACATCGGGTCAGGCAATGAAGGAAACCAGAGGAGGACCGACAGTATAACACGTGCTCTCGTATATGCGTCGACCGACACAAAAACATCGTTTGCGCGATCTAGGACTCGTCCATTTAAAAGCTTATAACTCGACAACAGCACAATGCACGAGTCTATTTTTTTGGCTTTAGTGTTAAAATCACGCTAGCTTTATGTTTTTGCATGTAGATAACTAACTTTCATTCAGAAAATACAGAAAAATTGAGATTGAAAGTTTATTACGTCATGAAACAAACAGGAGCAGCGATTGGTTCATTTCTTATGACGACTATTGATGACGTGAAAGGAAGTCCCTATCAGCATGAGACAAGGGGACTATTCATGGCGTTAAAAATTTCTCTGTATTCATGGTGATAAGGTCGTCATTTCTCTGCGGCTGATGAGACCTTACTGTTCCAGACTTCTGTTTAGTTGAATAGTATCACTGACCAGTAGGTATAAAGCAAGTTGTTTTATACCGGTGTGAGATCAGTCCCATTGACTATAGAGTACGTGCTATCCAATGGACCACTTTTATGGGGACTTTGTATTTATTTTTAAAATAAAACTACATTTCGTTAAAAAGTTTCTGCCACAAAAAACCTAAATTGTAAATGTACCATAATACCATTTGGCTAGCGCAAGCTATAATGTGGAGATGATTTTATATTTAACCGATTTCGAAAAAAGCAGGCGGTTCTATGTTCGGCTGTATGTTTATGTTTTTATGTATGTTCCCCGATTTCTCCGTCAATTCTAGACTGATTTTTATGATTATTTTGTTATTGTATAGAAAATGATCTTCAGATGGTCAAATAAAATTATGGTTCCCGTGGAATTAGTTGCCGCGCAAAACTTATTTGAGGTCGATTTTTAGTTTTTTCAAAACAATTAAAATATTGTTGCTGTATTTCTTGCTACCTTCTTTAAGTATTTCTTTGTTTATACCTACTGTAAAGTTTGTATTACTGTTTTGGTTCAGAGTCTAACTTTCATGGCTCTGGACGCACTCGTAGCTCGAGCTCCATCTAGCGGAATGAAAGCGATATACTAAAACGTATGTTACTCACTGTCGCAAGTCTTAATGTAACAAATCCTTAAGAAAGCCGCATCAGCCCAAGACTCGAGATAATGACGCCCTTCTCCCAAGATCATAACAACATGACAAGTGTAAGCCACTAATGAACGCTTGTCGGGGATCGTAGCAGCCATGTTAACTTTAAAGACATGCGACATGGTTTTGAATATGCAGTTCATTTATTTTATAATGGAATAATTTCATTACAGCTCAAAAAAAAATATTAGCATAATTAATTAGGTACACATCATCTTAAATTATTTTTATAAAAAATTTATAAGTTAAAGATAATTGAACTTATTCAAATAAATCACAGGTAGGACATACATTTGTACCTAGGTACCGACTTAGTTTGTTACTCTCAGGCTTGTGAGCTCATTGAAGGTGTAGAATGTCTGCTCGACAAGCCAGCGCCTAAGTTTGGATTTGAACGTGTTGAGACTAGAAGCATCCTTGATCATTTTAGGCAATCGGTTGTATACCGTTGCAGTACTTACTTATAGACTTATATTATGGGTAAATTGTATGTTTTATTTATTATACCATTATAATGTAATGTTTATTATATTGATTGCTTAATTCTAAAATGTGTGGATGAGCTGGTCGCATTATAATTATTTAGAGTAGGAGTGGCCTCTACTGGTCCGTAATAGAGATGAATTAAAAGGATAGAAAAATGAGTGAATGAATTACTGAATGAAGACTTTATTGTACTAGTTAATAAAGTTAATAAAGGTCTTATATCTAAATGACAAATATGCATAGTACAAAAGGCGGCTTTATCGCCGAGAGCGATTTCTCCCAGGCAACCTTGGGATGGAGAAAAAGATATAAGAAAAGAAAAAATGGGTTTATAGTGGACAGACAGTAAATAACAGAACTTATATACCTAATACTCGTTGATACATACATATTTATAATACAAAATTACCTATACTATCTACTAACATAGAAAAAAGAAAAATAATAATAGACGAATACAGAAGATCTAAAGGAAACAATTATAATAAAAGTTAATTATCCAGTTAAGTTGCAATAACATCTAAAGTTACAAAAGAAAAAATGGAGATCTTTCCTTGCATTGGACTGACTCTTAATTAATAAGAGAAGACGTCCTCAAGTTGCAAACTTATCTTAATTCCTAAGACTTTTGAGGACCATTATATAAAAACTACTTTGTTAGGGTTGTACGATAGTTAAATTTAAATATGTTTTGACGACAACCCAGCAAGGGTGGCCCGGTAGCCGACAGAGAGTATGACGTCATCCCTTTTTGAATCACACCCTCGCTAGATGGATCAGCCAATATTTGCAGTTCAAAAGGTTTTGTCGCATTATACCTATAGTAAAGCTCAAACACAGAATAGATATCGTCGGACCCTAAACAAATAGTGACGGTCCTGACACCATTACCCTACATTATCAACGTACTCCATCATAATGTATTCTATTCATACGGACACCTGGTACTACTAGGTATACCACATCAAAAACCTATGGGAGATTTTCGAACAGTTTGTTTATTTTGTGATTTCTCTGCGTATTTATTCAGTGCAAAACCACAACCCGACTTTGTTTACAAACTACCCATATTCAATTTCAGATCAAATTACAAATTCAACTGTGTTCGGGCTTATTGACAAAACTATTCGCTGTATTTACTGACTTGAACACTTTGTTTTTGTCCAAAATATGGCTCTAACTTACAATAAAGTATAAGTTGCAGTTAGGCACATCGTGGCCGCGTCCTCACAAACAACGTTTACTATTAGTTTACGTTACATTCTTCTAGAATCCATACTAACACAAGTTCTGCTTAATTTGGGGCTAGATGTTGCTAACTGAGTGAATTGTCCGACATTATTTAGTGCCAGATTCAATATGGTGCTTTGTTTTTGTTTCACGAGTGATTTACTGCATTCGTTTTGCGGCAATCGTAGACCATTTTGTATGAAGCCATGCTTTATAAACCCTATTGCCATTTGGAGCATTACGATACTAAACTAATTAAATTGAATTTCACTTCAACGCACGTGGAACTAACCAACTTATGGTTCGCCATTACCTGTACCACTATAACTTCCCCGTAAATTATTTTCGTCCAACAAAGTTTACGCCCTGCATTAATGCTATACCCAAGGTCGCAAACCCCAGTCCTATGTGTAAATTATTGTCGTAAGGAGAGACGTGACCCCTTGACACGCTGGTGTCGGTCGTTGCCGAGGTTTTTACACAAATGGGAACAATAAACGACAACTGCGATAAGTTTCACCTGTTCTTTATGTAGTTGGAGCTGCTGATTTCTTTTGGGGAATCTAGATCGAAGGTTTTGTTTCACACCAGTGTAGATTTGAGTCTTAAACATTTTTCCAGAAACGGTTGTGATTATTATAACATACCTACCTACATTTTCGTATAAAAAAAAATTGGTTGTCTGTAAAGTTGGTTTACTGACGATAGTTGAACGTGACAACGCAGACGCATCGCTCACTCAAGTAGGAGAGAGACGGATGTCGAGCGCTCTCGCTTCCACTTCAAGCCTTACATGGAACGCCTCAGAGCGAGGTAACACCGCATGTCGAGGTAACGCCGCATGACGTCATGTTTTTTCGTGCGTGCAGCCGGCTCTATCGAATTATAAGACGTTGTCACGTCAAAATTGTTTTATAAGAAGTAGGTACTCACAACAAAAGAAAAATGTTGAAATATAAGAGAAAGCTAGTATTTCTGGGGGCTCGCTTAAGTACGCTATCAATATGTGTAACCAGATCTTAATTATTATTAGATCGTTTTCAAAAAACTTCTGGATATTTCCCCAAAAGTCAGTATCCATTCCTTTGTCTTTTAACATCTAGTCTGTCCAATTATTCCTCGTGTTTTCTATTTTTCGTTTCGGGACATTATCTCCGAGCACTCCAAGACATTAAATGTAAATCCTCACGAATGTTGCTGTAATCCAACATAATGATGTACCCAGTCGTAGGATAGCTCATGGCTGATGTTGACACTTTATGACCATTTTACGAAAGCTCTCATAACTGATTAATGGAAATAGTCTAAGTGTCAACAACATCACAGATCTAGGCCTACTTTGACAATCAAACCCGTTAGGATTGCCCCTTCCGTGGTAATACTCAAGTTACTTAATTTTCGACATTAAGTATTTCTTTGGTTCCTAGTATGTGAAAACACGCTTAAGAAAAAAAATACTATAAGAAAAATCATTGTAAATAAATAATTACGTAGGTATTTAATTTTTGCGCTGACGTCGCGCCGCCGCCGCGCCGCCGCGCGCTGTTCCGAAAACGTAGGTGCTTTGTTGCGCTCCTATGAACGCGATATCCTATGCCAATTTTTTTTTCACAAAGTAGCGCATATTAAATTATTTTTTTTCGCAATTCACGCATGCTGTTTAGAGACTAACAAAAGTCAGTTAGTCACAAGTTTACCTATATTTTAGTAAGTGTATGTATAGGTATGTCAACTAAACCCACTATCTATCCGGAATGAGACATCCAGCTATCCAGCCGGGGAATATAATTATCCTCTCCTCTCGATCTAATGAGAGGTCATTAAATTCATTGACTAGATCCATGATGGATATAAAGAAAATTGTTACAGACCTAAATGAAAACATTGAAACCATTTATTTCTTTGTGATTGTGGTAATATACAATTAATTGATCTTATATTTAGTTTTAGGTCAGCACAATCTACTATTTCAATCGTTCACAAATATTATGTGTTTGAAGTTGACTGAGAACATGTAGTAACTAATTATTGTATAATGAATGATATTATCTTGAAGTATAAAATCATTCATATTTACAAACGCATATTTATGAACACCTAGGCATAAATATTTTGTAAAACATATCTCCGAATTATTATATAAAATAAAAACCACCACCAAAAAGATACAGCAACACCAGCCTCGTGCTGAGAAAATACAAGTACCAACAAGTTATCTCATCTCATCATCACCAACTTCCCCGTCTTTACCTATAGGTACCTAGTGTACCTACTACTAAAGATTTGACGAGTAGACCCTTCGCAATTGAAAAGCGCCTTTGTTGCAAAGAAAAGTTTCATTATTATCGACTTATCTACTTGTAGAAGATGAAAGGTCGATACTTGAGAATCATCAGTCTTGTTCCTATTGTCTCGTCTTGATGAGAATCGAATGAGAAGCGTGTATCTTAGTGGGCACCTAACCTACCTACTTTTAAAATGAAAGGAAATAGGTAGGTACCTGATTGAGCTAGATTCTCAGTGTCCACATATCATTTAAGGCGAATAGTAGGGGTGATAGTGGCGCCACTACATATTTAATTTTATAATTACGTTATACAAAGGAATTATCAAAAAATCGGACCGCGCGTAAACGATATCTATCATAAGCTTTTTTTAAATGTATCTTTAATAGTTTTGTACTGTATTATTTAGGCAGACACTTGTTTCAAGAGTTTAGTTCCTATTGGTGGCCACCAAGCTCTCCAAAGAAGGTTTTTGATTGAATAACACAAAAAAAAAACTATTACAGATACATTAAATAAAAGCTTGTGATAGGTATCGTCTACCAGCGCAGCGGTCCGATTTTTTGATAATTCCTTTGTATAACTTAATGATTAAATTAAATATGTAGTGGCGCCACTATCACCCCTACTATTCGCCTTAACATTAGAGATGAAATAAAATATTTTTTTAAATATCATAAAATAAAAAACAATAAATAATGCTGGACAATCTACCCAGCATCATCTAGACCCAAAATGGGAACTGATTAAAGGTATAACTTTACTTATGTTTTATTTGAAACCTAGAACTACACGTTGCATTTGAGCCCGATCCGTTAAGTAGTTTTGGCGTGAAGTGGTAACAAACATCCAAACAACCATACTTTCGCATTCATAATATAAGTGTGATTTTCTAAACATAACATTATTTTTTCCTGAATCTAAGAAATGCAGATTTATTTGAACCTGACGATAAGTTGTGTGCAGAAGAACTTTTGTTACAAGTTACAACAATAGATGTAGGTACCTACGTTGATACGTATGTATATGAGCATCAGGTAGCCTAGCCAGCACCTAGATCTTAGATTAGGATGGTTTTCGTGACTTCTTTGTTATGGAATCCGTAGGTAAATAAAGATACCTAAGCCAAAATAAAATTCAAATCAATCTTACCCCAAAGAAAATAAAAGTGCGGTTATATTTTGATTCCAATTCAGCTCCAATCCGCTTTTCCTTTTTCAATTCACTTTTTCATTACACTTTCGCTAATCCAAAACGCAAACAATAATCTCATCTTCCGAAAAATATAAAGCCACAGTCAAACGTTCTTTTGTTTACCTTTTTCAAATTTCGAAACGTACGTCACATCTTGAAAGATTATATTTTTAAGTGTTGAGAGACTGGCCACAAAATTGTTTCGATAGAAAGGGCCTAGGATAGTGTTGTTTATTCTACCAGATTATTCAAAAAAGTATTTGTTTACAATCTGTGTTCGCGAGATGTTAGCCGGCTGCTGAAATAGGCGGGAACGGCGTGCATGCAGCGCGGGAATCGCGTCTCGACTGAGACGCTGAAATGTTAGACGTAGCTTTCAGGATCCGGGACGATAGTGAAAATGTCTCAGGTTTTGTTGTGATAACTGCGTTTAATATCAGCGGAGGGTACCTATACCTACAATCGTATAAAGTATTTTTTATGATCGGTTGTAAAATCCAGTTTCTAAAATTGTGCTTATTGAAATCATAAAATCAGACGCAATAAACATTTTCATTAGATGAGAGATAAACAATACTTTACTGCCAAGCATAGATTAAGTAGGTATATGGATATGGACAACATAAAAGCCAACGACTATTTTACAGACAGTAGTTCTAAGTAGGTAGGTAGGTACATATTCTTTGAGTATAGGTACCTAGTGATCACAATCACAATTAATTTGATTTCAACTCAAGTCATAGGGTGCCTCAAAAAGGGTCTTACAAGATATTTTAAAGTGTCGTAAGAAAATTTAATTACGTGCCTGATGTTGCAGGGCTTATGAAAAAGTAGTTTGGATTGGTTTTAAATAGAACTAAAAATTTAGTCCGATTTCTTCCTTAGAATTTTGAGTTTCAGTTTAAGGTAAGTATTTGTAAGAGAGAGTGAGCCAGGTTGCAATTTCGGGATTTTATATGTACCTCTCGTCCGAGAAGTTACCTAAAAGTGTTTGGTTTAGCTCGGTAAAGTAGTGGAAAGAACTTCGTGGTTCACGGCTTTACTCCGAATCGAGAAGAATGACAGTAAATCTTCTAAAACTCAGGAAATCCATTTGAAATCTCTGCGGCCATCGATGAGGGTTTTCCTTTTCCCTTTGTTGTGGGATGCGGTTGAGTACAATGTACCTCTTTAGCTAGATAATATTTATTTGTAATTTTCTTAGTGAATAAAGTATCAAATATCAAAGTGTTCTATTTCCTTTAGACCTTATAGGACTCTTAGACACATCACAAAAATTCAAATTACATCAGTAAAACTAGGAAATAAAGTGATCGCTTTGTTTTTTTTTCACTTCAATCTTTTTAAGGTAAAGTAAAGAAGTGAACAAGAAACCTTTACCTTGTTAGGGCGTTAGTTTTCGAGCTGAAGCAATACCTGTTCCAATCTTTTTTATCCTCTACCTACACAATCTTATATTTTGTAGTAAGCCTTTTTACAGAGGATATGGACAATTTGTTTGAATTTATTTACCTATTGATAATTTTTTCTACTCACTTGGAGTTTTGTTGTAGTAGTGTCTTTAGTAATTATTAGCATATTAATAATAATAATAATAATAAATAAATAATGCCGGACAATTCACACAGCATTATCTAGCCCCAAGCTAAGCAGAGCTTGTGTTATGGGTACTAGATAACTGACATACATAATACAATACACTACATAGATAGATATTTTTTATTATACATAGAAATACACCCAGAACCCCTGAACAAATATCTGCAGATCGTACAAACATTTGTCCCGAGGCGGGAATCGAATCCGCAACCTCCTGCGTCGCAGGCGGACCTTCGCCCGCTGCGCTACTGATATAGTATACTGATACTGATATACTGATATACTGATATTAGATAGATATATCATCACCATCATCATCAGCCTTTAGTAGTCCACATTGATTTCTTACAAAATAATTTGTATGATATTATCATACAAATTATTTACAAATTATTTAAAATACAAATTAAATATACATATATAATATATAATACAATTTAAATTACAAATTATTTACAAAATAATTTGTATGATATTATCATACAAATTATTTTGTAACAAGGTAAAGGTTTCTTGTTCACTTCTTTACTTTACCTTAAAAAGATTGAGGTGAAAAAAAATCAAAGCGATCACTTTATTTCATAATATAACATAAGTTTGTAATTTGAATTTCTGTGACGTGTCTAAGAATCCTGTAAGGTCTAAAGGAAATAGAGCACTTTGATACTTAATATTTAATACTTTATTCACTAAGAAAATTAAAAACAAGTATACTAATGAACGAGTATCATATGTAGGTACATTATAGTAAAGTATGAGGAAGCCCCATGTCTGCTGTGGAGGGGTGTAAGCTAATCATGATGGTGGTCTATTCAGCTATGCACGAATATGCGCGGCTGACTCCCAGCCAGAATGATGCCACTTGATGATCTTTTGTAAAAGTAAATCGGTCAATGGTGGTGACGATGTAACTGCTATAAAATGTCAAATCTATAGCATAGAATCGCTATTAAAACAATATTGTTCATTGTAAGTTAATTGGCTGTGAGCGAGTTTGATAGGACAATTTGCCGGTTGACGTGATAGGCGGCGGCTATTCCACGCCTTGCACACCTGACCCACATTACGGGTTATAGCCGAGGTATAGCCGAGTTATGGCAGGTAACGATGTTTTGGCAATATTGATGGCTTATGGCGTCTTTTGTTGGGGTATCAAGGACAAATGGAACGAAAATGGCAGTGATTTTTGTGCTTCGCGTTTCAATAACAGATGAGGGTTCGGAGTTTAGTTCGGTTGACAGTGAGGATAGTGATTGTTTCTAAGTTTTCTCTTTAAATTAAAGCTAGAACCACACTACTGTGGTGTGGTGTGTTGTGGCGCGTCGTACTTAATATTATTGGTTGTAATAATATGTCTCTAAACATACTAAATGTTTTAAGTCGCTATGCTTTTGATGTGTTTTTGACGCGCCACAAAACCTCACCATAATTAGTGTGGTTCTGGCATGCAAAGCTCGGATTCTCAAAAGAAAACTGCTAAAACCAGTTCTCGCTACCACTGCCAACTGAAAACCCATCCGTAGATTCATCATTCATTACACTTTCCGAACGAACAACTTCATCAGCGGCGAAAATTTAATTATGTGCCATGCATAAAAGTTGTTATCAAATAAAGAGCCAACATCAAAAGATTCGCTATAAATCAATCAATTTCTATCTGTATTGGTCAAACAGGAAAATGGCCAGGCCTTTTGTGGTTCCCACTCGTTTGAATGCGACCTACATGCTCTGTTCACTTCATTACCTCGACATCGAATAAAACCTACTTACTACACAAGGAGGTAGAGTCGGTAGAGCTTTGCTAGAGCCGGCATTAATTATTAACGTGTGTAATGCTAAGAGAATGTGTAATAAATTGTAGTCTAGGTAACCACCTAGACTACAATTCATTACACATTCACTACTAGAAAAGAGTAGATCTTTCCAACCGGAAATATCTACTCTTTTCTAGTACTAATACTAATATACCATTAGTATGTTTAGTATCGTTAATTAGACTAAAAACTTAATCTTGTTCAATTCTATTATTATTTATTCTTGCCTAATTTAACCAATAGGTACTTATCTATGCATAAAATCGCAATAATTACCTACGCATAAAATCACAAAATGATACGTGTATGAATAATTATTTTTTTATGCGAAAGGAGTACCCAGTCACAAACAAATCCCAAAACAAGTTTAAAAAATAAACAGTAATAAAAATGCTTCTAAAAGTGATTTTAAGTAGTCTACTTATTCAAAATTAGTTTTAATAAAAACAAAATTGTTGCAGGAAAACGAAAAAAAAATGAACAAAATCATTATTTTACACAGAAAGCTTTTACAACAAATCACAATGATTAATTTTTTTTTAGTTTTCAAAACGCAACAATTGAAGAATATCACAAACGATCAACGAAAAGTAATATTATTATTAAGTACCTACATACTAAGCTAAAAATTATAAAATATCGCAAAAAATTTACCTTGTGATTTGATGGTTGAGGCTGATTTGAAGGTTCCAACCGCAGGGCGAAAGCCTTCCTTCTGTCTTATGTTGAATTCAGATATTTCTATAAAATTAAATTGTTTTTGGCGAACCTGGATGAGACAAGCGTAGGGCCGTGGGGACACATGAGTTTGGAGCCCTATATACCCAGCTGTACAGTATTACTATAAATGCTAAAGTGTGGATGCATGTAGGCACATGTATATTTGTTATTTGACGCGAAAACCACTGAACCGATCGGACTAATATCCTAGGCTAATATTTACCTATCCTTAAATCAGTGCCCATGATAAAAACAACCTTTTAACGTTTCCACATAAACAAGGCGAGCGAAGCCGCTGGCAGAAACTAGTTTAAAATAAAACATTCTTACCTATCAGCTGCATCTAGAATTAATACTCTTTGGTCAGTAGAACGGAGTATTAGGTCAAAATATTTGCATTTCTATTGGAGACCCGGGTTTATTCGAATGTAGCCTTATGTATGATTGATCACGTCGAAATAAATCCTTCTGAGATAGTGCCACGGGTGAGAAATGTATTTCATTTCCAACTGCTTTGTGGATTGATGTTTGAACGTAAAATACTGTGGATTTATATAGAAACAGTGGATTTATATCGATACGGTGGATTTATTAGATAATTCTAAGCCTTGAGTGTCTGTAAAGTAGCTATTTAACATGTAAAAGCTTTTTGTGTTGTTTTTCTAAGATTTATGCATTGACATTGGATGTCAATTTATTCTTACACGATTTATCGTAGGGATTCAAATAATATGAGGACCGATGTGGCGCGGAGGGCGAAGGTTGCGACGCAGGAGGTTGTGGGTTCGATTCCCGTCTTCAAGGTCAAATTTTGGAAAAATCTCAATAAAGTATAAAAATTGACTTTTCACCAAAACTATAAAACTTTAGTAAGGGAAAGTAAGGTCCTATAATTAGCAAATGACCTCCACTATTTTGACCTCTCTATTTGCGAATTCGCTACGGTGCGGCGGTTTGAGTTCCAGTCACCCTGTATTTTGCTTGTAGGTACCTACCCAGTAGCTATCAAATTAAGTAGGTACCAAGGTAGGAACTTTACCTAAATGTTCGAAGATGGGATGTCTATTTGACATCCCACGCACGGTCTGTCCTACTTTCGCGGCCCCGTGTATAAAGCTGTTTTCAGTTTGTTCGAACTACTTTTGATATTGAGAAAACGCCTTTATGAAATAGATTCTCAGCTACACTACGTAGGTACTTTAGGGTAACTACCATACCAAGTCACTTTAATCAAAACTGACTTGATCCAAGACCTTTAAGCAATCTTCAAAATTACCAAGTAAAACCTTTGAATGAATCAAAGGTTCACGAGCGCTAAGCACTTTACTTGCTAACCCTACTTTATGATGAACTTTACTTACCTGTGACGAATTAACACATCTTTTTTATGCATGTGACGAATTTACTTTCAATGTATGGAGTTTACAAAAATGTGACGAATTTTCTTTTGTGGCAAATGTACAACAACCCCAAAATTCTAATCGTTATGTTTACGGTAGGTACCTACTAAATTGTGATCTTTGTGAACTGCCGACTGTTGATACCTATCGATCTAAACAACATTATTTCCAATTAATGTATCTGTGTGAGTCTCTATGAAGCACGAAACCGCTTCCCCAGTTCGTTTACTCAGCGTATTTCATAAGTACACTTTCTAATCTCATCGGTAATTGAAAGTTCACATTGTCTAGTCGCGGGTGATTGAGAATATGCAAAGCGAGGATGGAGCTAACAAAGAATAATATCTTTGATACAACCTTCGGTGGTTTTGTTGGTCTTTTATAAGGAACTAGACGATCGCCTCGCGGTTTCACCCGCGTAGTTCCCGTTCCCGTGGGAATTCCGGGATAAAATATAGCCTATGTCACTCCCTGAAAAGTAAGCTTCCTAACGGTGAAAGAATTTTTCAAATCGGTCCAGTAGTTTCGGAGCCTATTCAATTCATACAAACAAACAAACAAACAAAAAATCAAACCTTTCCTCTTTATAATATTAGTATAGACTAAATATGTAATTGTCTTGGATAATTGGATCTAATTGAATTATCTAACCTGAATATATTGAATAACTCAATTTAATTATTTTGGTTTATGTTTATCTAATTTTAAGAATGTGATGAGTAGGTACATAACTCATTTTCTAAAAAATATTTTGGAAATACTAATTCTAATTTATTTATATTAATTAATTGTTGTTTTTTTGTCAGCCATCTAGTACCCATAACACAAGCTCTGCTTAGCTTGGGGCTAGATGATGCGGTGTGGGTTGTCCAGCATTATTTATAATTATACTTAATTTTCTTGCTAAAAAAATAAAACTAAATAAATAAATTTTAAGGGGAGACGTGTCAAAGATTATTTTCATTCGAACTCGCTGTAGGTTATTTTTAGGTACATCAGCAGTGTTAAGTTAAAGTTTACGATTATTTTCTTAATCTGATTCCATTATTGCCTTCCATCTCTCTCTAAATAAAGCCGAGGCTTGGCTTATGTTTCTCGAAAAGACAGTTTTTCGATGTAATTAGCAGACACTCTTTACCAATTACCTCCAAAACGGCTAAAGTGATTTTGATAAATGATGTATCAAAATAAGCTTCTAGTCTCCTATAAGGTTCTACCTACAAAATATAGCGTCATTTTGTAGGTGAGCAAGTGAGAACCGAGTCGGGCTTTTACAGTTTTCAATTAACCTCTTGTTTTCTGGTTTGCTGTAACAAAACTATTCAGGGAAAAGCTTCTGCTTTGCCTTCTCAAAAGAAATTAATGGAAGCTGGCACTTTTCCATAAACTTATTGAAATAACAAACACAAGCACATTTTCTTTTCGGGAATCACGTCACGGTCGCCTGCGCGTGTCATTCGATAACGTTTCTCAGCTTTGAGCCCCATTTATCCACCTGTTTCGATTAGTTCAACTATGTATAAGTTCAACCAGTTGAACTACATAAATGCTACAAAAATCTTCCCGTTATTTCAACAACAACGACATTACTTCATCACTTTGGAGCAATAGCTGCTGACCTCAAAAAATATGTAGGTAGAAGTCCATGCACCAGGAATGCATAAATAATGAAGAGGAAAATTGCATAGCATAGACCATGAACCTCTTCATGGTTTATGCATTCCTGGTACTTAGGTACAACCTTTTTTTGAGGACAACAGGTTTAGCTGCAAAGGGGTTACCAATGTGCAATATTATCTTCGATCAGGCGGCGAAAATCTTGATCGATGAATATAATTAAGAATAGTTATTTCTCTAGGGAAAGTACCAGGAATGCATAAACCAGGAAGAGTTTAAGAGGTTCTTATCCGTACTTGACTCTTTGTGAATCTACAGTGAAATAGATAGAAAGAAAGAAAGAAAGAAATTATTTATATTAAAATTATTTATTTTACTACACTATGTACTAATAAAATAAAAAGACTACTTAGTAACACGTACACAAAACACTAGTGAACACAATATGTATAAGGTTTTTTGCTATTATAGTGCGTAACCCCACACTAAGGGTAATATCTAAGAAATCAAATTCGAAAATTTTTGCGATATTATTTGATTTCTTAGAAATTACCCTTAGTGTGGGGTTACGCACTATAATAGCAAAAAACCTTAGAATTAAGCTACGCGACACCTCTCGTCAAACGAACTAAATGTAACTTTAGTCTTTGAACAGGATTGGATAAACTTCAATGTTTCCCCTGTAGGTGGAGCTAACAGCGCTAGAGACCGTAGGAAGTCGCAGAGATTTTCGACTCCTACGTCACTTGACCTCGTGGTGTAGTTGGTTAGCACATTCCTGTACTGAAGGAAGGATGCGGGTTCAAGTCCCGTCGAAGTCGAAAATTTTTGCGATATTATTTTATTTCTTACAATATGTATATTAACACAAGTACCTAGGCTTTGGGTGGTGGTAAGATCATCATCGTCATTAATCGATATTAGTCCACTGCTGGACATAGGCCTCCCCTAATCAGCGCTGTAGCGCCTTGTTTTCAGCTTGTTGCATCCTGCATCTGCCTGAAGTTTTTCGCAGGTCATCAACGCACAAGGCTGGAGGATGTCCGACACTACGTTTGCTGTATCGCGGTCTCCACTCAAGAATACATTTACCCCATTGGTAGTCGGTTCTCATTTATAAGAGTACTAGCTGCATCACCCGTTTTCCCGTAGGAATTAAGCATTTTCCCTCAGTAAAACGTAGCCTATGTTCATCAGGAACAGTGTGGGTACTTCTAATGGTAAAATAATTTTCAAATCGGTCCTGTAAATACGCAACCAAGCTTATTAATGTGGTGCCGCCCTTATCGACAGAGACGAAGGAGATAAAAAACCTTTTTAGCATTCAACAGGTTGAAGCAAATCTACATTTGAGGGGCGCTAAACAGTTTCCTCTTGGAACACAAAAAGGGTGGAAGATGACGTCATTATTGGTGGATTTATGGAATCGGTAATTTATTTCGGTTTGCTGTTGAAAAGAGGAAATGTCCCGATAAATTGTCCCTCGAGATATTTTAAAATGTCTCTTCTTCATGGTCATAGTTTAGTTTCTTTTAGACTTGTATAGTTTTTTTTATCGACCCCTTTGGCGCAGCAGGCAACGGCTCGCCTGCGAAGTTGCGGGTTCAATTCTCAGCTCGAGACAAATGTTTGTACGATCTGCAGATATTTATTCCGGGTGTTTTCTATGCATAATAAAAATACCTGTACATGTAATGTAACATATTCTATCAGTAATCTAGTACCTATAATCAGTGTGACCATTTGTGGCAGATTTCTGCCATTTTGGCAGATTTGGCTATGGAATTTTCAGTTTGGCATATTACGTTAACGAAATAGAAGTGTGGCAGATTTTGACAGATTTGGGAACAAAAACTTTGTGACCTTCTTATATATTTTGGAGATTATACCATATACAAAAAAATTAAATTTTATTGTTAGACCAAAAAAATTGGTTGCCTGTAAAGTCGGTATACGGGCGAAAGTTTTACGTGACAACGACTTTGTGAGCGCATAACGTGAGCGGAGCGTAACGCGTAACGCAGTTTCTTGAAGTGTCACCCGGCAAACCAATTTATAAGACGTTGTCATGTTGTGCCTTATAATGTTTGTTGATATTTCTACGCCATGTAATCATCAACTGTAAATTCTCTACGTAAAGGTCCAAATTCTTATTTACTACCTTAAAGTTCTAATAAGTACATCACACTAATATTATAAATGCGAAAGTTTGGATGGATGGATGGATGGATGTTTGTTACCTCTTCACGCCAAAACTACTAAACGGATCGGGCTGAAATTTTGTATACAGCTAATTATAATCCTGGAATCAAACATTGGCTACTTTTTATCCCATAAATCGGTTCCCATCGGATAGAAATCACCTTTTAATGTTTTAATAGAAAAAACGCGTGCGAAGCCGCGGGCGGCAGCTAATAATATTATAACTTCAATAATTTCGTTATTTCGCTATTGATTAGTATTGTATTGACGACTGCGGTTCAATTGTGTTGTAATAATGAAGCGAGCGAAGATACGAGCGTTCTTACCGTCCGTTTAATTTAAGTTTTAAGTTTTTGTGTTTTTATGTTTTATAATAAGTCATCTGAGTATATTGACGCGTGTGTGTGTGTGTATGTGTACCTATCTATCGATAGCTCATGCGCGCGATGCGGCCATATTTGTATGTGAGCGTTAATTTTATCCGCCTACAAGTCGACCCCGATAAATATTTTGCACCAATATTCACTGCCGGAGTACTTTAAATAAATAATAAATAATAAAATAAGTGTACAAATAGTTATAACCGTATAAAAGTTGTATGATTAATGTGTTTGGCCCTCGGGATACCGGTTCTTTTTCGGTTAGGATTCCTGAGAAATTTGGCTTGTTTGTGTGTTCTGAGGAAGCTCGAGTTTACGTGAGTGCATTTCTTATACGTAGGAATACTATTTCCAACATAGCTAACATCTTTTACTGACACGTAAGTACTTACAGCATTTTCAGACACATAACCTATTGACATTGTATTTTCTGTCTTGAGCTCGTTACGGTAAAAAACGATTCAACCATTCAAAATGAATACAAGAAGCGCCTTGTTGCGTCAGGCAGAAATCAAATTAAACCAGGCTTTATTAGAGCTCAAGTCAGCAAAGAGACAGATTGCACAATTAGAATTAGAACGAGATGATAATGAAAACATTCTCTTAGAAGCGCTAGATAATAACAAAAAATTAAAAAATGAGATGACCACGTTATTTTGCGAGAACAATTCTATTATTGAGGAACGGGATAGGCTTCAGACTATAATAAATACCTTCGATGAACGATGTGGCATTGAGTTTGAAACGGCCCTGCACAGAACTTCAATCCTGCAAAAGGAATTGTGTGATGCACACCACCACATCACCCAGCTAGAAGAAGCGGCCCAGAACTCTGCCGCCGCGAAAACACAAACACTATTCGATGAGCTAGTATCGGCTAACTCACCATTGGGCCATGTTTCTGTTGCCGGCTGCAGCATACACACATTGCATAATATTGACTTAACAAAAGATGACTCAGTGTGTAATGTGGAAGCTAGCAGCAAAAACCAACACAAGCTAAGCAAAAATAAGTTTAAAAAAAATTTTAAAATAAGTAAGTTCATAAAAAAAACGCAAAATTTATTAGAAAATCAAAAACATAAAGTATCTGAAATCAAATGTAATAGAAAACTTGTTGATGAACTAGAGCTATGTACAATAAAGCTAAATCAAAATCAGCTCCAATATGAGGCAGAATTGCAAGAGCTGAGGTGTAAACTTGGCCAGGCCGAGCACTCCCTAGGGCACTACATCAGCCTTTATGAGAGAACTACTGAACAGACAAGGGAACTCCACCTGGCCATGGATGCGCTCCTCGGTAGCCAGGCGAGTCTGGAGGGCAGGATTCTGGAGGGCTGCGGGTGCTGTGGACCTAATTTGGTCGGTCACAACTTAAGTCCGGACAGTACTGTCTCAGCCGCATCCCACCTGGACCTCAGCACTTCATGCTCAGGTAATAAAACCATAATGTACTGCGATGAAATTGGAAAAAATATGGGCCAGTTTTTAAACATGAGTATGGAGCACTCTATAAATAATTGCTTACCTAACTGCAATCTTCATGATATTATGCACAGAATTGATAATGAAAGATTTGACATTAACTCAAACTTGATAATTTTACTTGGAAATAGGGGTAATGTGAACAAATTGGACTTAATTAAATATATGGACAAATTATGTTCCTTAAAATTAAATAAAATTGTAATGTTCACATTCCCCTACAGCAACAGCTTGCCAAATATAGAAAATAACATTAGATATAAGCTAAATATGACATTGCATACTATTTCATGCAATAATAATATACATGTGATTGACACTAACAATACTGTTAGTAAAAAATATTGCTTGACTAAAAAAGGTAATTACTACCTTTCAAATTATTACAAAAAACAAATAGCTGTGTCGCTATCCTATTACTTTACTATTACAGCCAAAAATTTGGCTAAACAAGATGCTTCTTTTGAGCATTGTAATAAATTTACAACCAAGACCTTGGAACTTCTTCCAAGCCATTTAAATTAGATTTAACGACAATAGAGGAAGTCTCTAGCCATAAACAGTCAAATAATATTGGTTACATAAAAAGTCAAAGAAACCAAACCTGTAAAATAAATGCAAAGTTCACTAACTTGGTGCATCAAAATATTCAAGGATTAAAAAGTAAATTACTAGAGTTGGAATTGTACATGAACGCTTTTCATATTGATATCATCTGCTTAACAGAACACTGGCTGAAAAGCTATGAGCTCATGTTCAATTTCAGTAACCACCAGGTTGGTAGCTCTTTTTGCAGATCACATGCTATTCGTGGAGGCTCATTAATATTAATAAACAAATTAATGAAATTCAAAGACCGTAAGGACATAATATGCTTATCCGTTGAAAGCCACATTGAAGTAGCATGTGTAGAGTTGGAGCAAATTATTGTAGTAAGCGTATACAGCCCACCATCAGCTTCTTTTGAAATTTTTGAAAATGTCATGGAGGACATTTTATTTAAATTATCAAAATCAAATAAAACTATAATGGTATGTGGAGATTTTAATGTTGACCTTTTAGTAGTTTATTCCCTCAGTACTAGATTGACTAATTTATTTAATTCTTATAATCTAAGGCCATTATTTATGGAACCTACTAGAATAACTGAAACCTCAGCAAAATGTATAGATAATGTATTTGTTTGCCAAAGTGAAAAAATTGTTACTAAGAAAATAATAAGTAATTTAAAATCAGACCACTTAGGTCAACTAATAAAACTAGAAATTCAAGCAAAAAACAATAATTGTAAAAAGAGATTAACTTACATACCTGTCACCACCAGTCGATTTGAACGGTTGAAATTGGATTGGGATTCTAAGCCATCACCTAATTACTCACATAACAACCCAAATGAGTCGTATTGTAGTTTTTTTTATAAATTCACCAATGCGTTCAATTCAATATTCACATCCAAATCGATTATGGTCTCAGAAAAACTTAGCTTTAGTGAGTGGGCAACAGTAGGTATACATAAGAGTAGAGAAACTTTGTATGAACTATATAGTGAAAAACAATACAATTTTAGCCAGGAGTTCAAAAAAAAAGTAAAAAATTACTCAAAAATGTTTAGAAAAGTTTGTCAAATCGCAAAATCAAATTATTTAAGCTCCAAAATTAGAAATAGTGAAAATGTCATAAAATCAACGTGGAAAATAATAAATAGTGAGACTGGAAAGGTCAGTACCTACGTTAATGATTACAATTTAAAGATAAATGATTGCACAATCAAAAATGACATTGAAGTAGCCCAAGCTTTTGAAAACTTTTTTACTGACATTCCAATCTCTACTACGAAGTGTCTAAACTCTTCTCAATTAATCGCTGAGTCATTACTCATAGAAAATGTACCTAAATGCGAAAATAAACTTAATTTCAACTATGTCGATGAAAAAGATATTAAAAAAGCCTTCAAACTTTTAAATATAAAGAAAACTGCAGATCTCTGGGGCATTTCCGTTAAAATTATTAAACCTTTAATTGATACGATTGCACCAGATCTAGCTTTTATATTCAATGAATCTATTGATTGTGGCGTATTTCCTGATCTAATGAAATGTAGTAAAGTAATCCCACTATTTAAATCGGGTAGTAGGTCTGACCCCACTAACTTTAGACCAATATCAGTACTGCCAACTTTCAGCAAAGTTTTTGAAAAACTTATTTTACATCAATTGCTTAGGCATTTTAATGGCAATGACCTGCTACATGGTAAGCAATTCGGGTTTACTCGGGGCAGGTCAACTACTGATGCCGGTGTAGAGTTAGTATCGCATATTTTTGATGCTTGGGAGAAGTCGCAAGACGCTTTAGGCGTTTTTTGCGACTTGTCAAAAGCGTTCGATTGCGTACACCATGAAACATTAATCAGGAAACTACATCACTATGGAATAAGAAACACCTCTTTGGATCTTCTTACATCTTATTTGAGTGATAGGATACAAAGAGTTGACATTAATGGGAAACGGTCTTCGGGGTCTGTAGTTACAATGGGTGTACCGCAGGGTTCTATCCTCGGTCCTTTCCTATTCTTAGTTTATATTAACGACCTGCCTCATCTTGTCAAGAATAATCACGAGATTGTATTGTTTGCTGATGATACTTCATTAATTTTTAAAATGATGCGACAAAACACAAATTTCGACGATGTGAATAATGCAATCTCAAAAGTAGTTCATTGGTTTAGTGTCAATAATCTTTTGCTAAACGAAACCAAAACAAAATGTATTAGATTTATTCTACCTAATGTTAAACAAGTGAAGGCTGATGTAAACGTTAAAGGAGAAACTTTAGAAATAGTAGAAAGTGCCGTATTCTTAGGAATCACCTTAGATAATAAACTTCAATGGGGCCCACACATAGATAAGCTATCGAAGAGACTCAGTTCTGCAGCGTATGCAGTCAAAAAAATCCGTCATCTTACAGACGTGGATACATCTAGACTTGTTTATTTCAGCTACTTCCATAGTATTATGTCTTATGGTATACTGCTGTGGGGGAACGCTGCAGATATTAACACCGTATTTGTGCTGCAGAAGAGGGCTGTTCGGGCTATCTATAACATGGGTCCTAGAGAATCTCTACGTGATAAATTCAAAGAAATAAACATAATGACAGTACCATGTCAATATATCTATGAAAACTTATTGTACACTCATAAAAATATAAATCGGTTCCCTAAAAATAGCGATAAACATATTTTTAATACCAGAAATAAACATAAACTCGCTGTGCCCACAACTAGGCTACACAAAATAAATGTATCTTTTAAAGGGCAATGTATACGCTTCTACAACAAAACTCCTAGTGAGTTGCAAAAATTATCAGTAAATAAATTCAAACAAATTGTCAAAACCTTGCTGTGCAAAAAGGCTTACTATAAAATATCAGATTATCTAGAGGACAAAAAAGCTTGGGACGGGTTTTGCTCCAACTCGAAAAATAACAACTAACAGGCTAAAGGTTTCTTCGTCGCTTCTTTACTTTAGTCTACATACCGAAGCGACAGAAATCAAAAAATATCACTTTATTTCCGTGTCAGTGTTTAGTTTTTTATTTTGACCTTTTCTAAGTGTACATTTATTGTATTTATGGAAATAAAGAGTTTTTGATTTTGATTTTGATTTTATTAATAAGTGTTTTTTTTGTTTTCCAATCAAAAAATCACTATAAAAGTATGTGGCATATTTTATGGCATTTTTCTTGGAGTGTTGGGCAGATTTTGGCAGATTTTCAGTAAGCGTATGGCAGGTTCTGTATTTTCTCAATGGTCACACTGCCTATAATACAAACTGCTTAGTTTGGGGCTAGATGATACTGTGTGAAATTGTCCAGTATTATTTTTAAAGGAAAAAACCTTAAAAGTCAACGCAATCAAAAGTTACAGCCGGTTTATGTCCAAGTATTATATTTAGAAATTTCCAAGGGAATCACATGCACACGAAACCTATAGGGTACTTCCCGTAGACCTAGAATCATGAAATTTGGTGAGCAGCAAGTTCTTGTAGCACAAATAACGGGAAAGTCTAGGTTATATATTTTTTTATTTATTATGTAGAATGCAAAAGATTGGAAATACCGTGTCTTTGCATTTAGTAGTAACACAACACAGGCCATTTGTTGAGTTAGCGCTGGGAGAACGTACCATATCTACAGAATTTTACTTAGATATGATCTATGGTGACAACACAGTCAATTTGAACTGCCCTGCTGTTTCAATTACTTTTAGTCAATGATAAAAAGTTTTACATTCAAATCACGAACGAAATGGAATACGATTTGCTGCAATAAAACTTCATGCTTCCAATTTTGAATCTACTAATGGGACTCACGCTTCTGAATTTAAATGTGTTTCAGTTTGTTTGCAGGGATATTGATAAAAATATGGCGCTCTTCTAATATTGCTACGGTATTCCGGAAGTAAATACAAAAGGTTTATACCACAAAGCTCCATTTGATTTACCACAGTCTTTTTCGGGACCAACGTTTGGAACATTTTTTTAGTATTTTTGAAGTAAAAAAAACTTTAATAAATACGATAAGTACTTCTAGAGAGCTCAATAAGCCATTTAACCGTTTACTGTTGCACTATCCACTTGCCCGATTAGTAACACAATGTCATTTTGCTCTTGTTGTGGACTTTTTATCGACTCTTGCGCAAGGCGTGTCGAAAGTGCTCCAATTACGCTCGATAAGTTTGAGATTTTTGACAGAACTTTCATCAGCTCCGATAGCCGTGATCGTCTAGTGGTTAGGACCCTACGTTGTGGCCGTAGTAACCCAGGTTCGAATCCTGGTCACGGCAGTGAAAACTGTCATGGCGGAGCTATATTTTTATTTCTAACTCTAAAAATATTTTCCAATCGAACTTTTTAGGTTTGCACAAACGACTTAAATATTTATAGCCTTTATAATTTTACAAGTTTTCTTACTTTTTTTTACTTAAGACAAGCCCGCAGCTACACACGCGTTTTTCCGGATAAGCAGTATGTAGCCTAGGTATAAATATTATTCCAGTTCCTGACCTCAGGTGCAACTCTGCAACTCTGGACCAACTCTGCAAAATTCAGTCCGAGCGATTATAGGTGGTTTAGTAGAGAACGAGTATGAAACATCCATCCATCCATCCATCCTAACTCTCAGCGTTTATAATTTTTTTGATTGAATTATGAAAATCATAGCATCATCATACCTTATAGCCACATAACTTCCACCATTGGTTTTAACCATAATACGCGCGCCAGCAACCCAACGCCCATGTCGCTCGTAAACTGGGCCTCGTAAAAGTGCATTAGAGGCTTTATGTCTGTTCTGATAAAGGTGATATTAGCTGTTGCTTGGCTGTAAAAGTCACAGCAATTGGAAAGATATATCATAGGATATGTCATCAGTATTAGCAGTAGGTAGAGGTCATTATAGGAGGTGCTGAAGCCATGGAAGTTATGGAAACTGATATATTTGATATTATTTTGTCTTGATTTAATAAAACCATAGTAATTTATAGGACCCCTGCTCCCAGTGTTGCCTGGAAGTGATTGGATTATAATTAAATAATAAATAAATAAATAATGCTGGACAATTCACACAGCATTATCTAGCCCCAAGCTAAGCAGAGCTTGTGTTATGGGTACTAGATAACTGATATACTTAATACAATACACTACATAGATAGATATTTTTTATTATACATAGAAAACATCCAGAACGCCCTGGACAAATGTCTGCAGATCGTACAAACATTTGTCCTGAGGCGGGAATCGAACCCGCAACCTCCTGCGTCGCAGGCAGACCTTCGCCCGCTGCGCCACAGAGGTCGTCTTCGATTGGATGATAGAGGAATGCTACATTCCTGTAAATTGTGATTATATTTATGTGTATAGAGACGTAACGTGTGATAATGAAGAGTTATCTAACAGCCCGTATGAAATAAAATTAAAAAATATTTAAATAATGTAACATTCAAAAACCTATATTTTGTCAGTTTGCGGAGTAATTCATACCAGCTAAGTGTTACAATTACGCAAAAACTCAAGCGCAATTAAAGTGAAAGTGATACAGTTTCATTTCTGTTATCTGGAGCCGGCCGCTAAATTCAACACAATGTTCAGCGCTCCGATAGCCGTGATCGTCTAGTGGTTAGGACCCTACGTTGTGGCCGTAGTAACCCAGGTTCGAATCCTGGTCACGGCAGTGAGAACTGTCGCGGCGGAGCCAACTTTTTGGGTTCCTTTTTCACCATCCGAATGAACGCGCTATCTTACACATGACAAAATCATAATCGAAAATTCAAAATAGTGAAAACAATTTCATTCAGGCATTCAACTGATTTGATGTCAAAAGTAGGTACATTTGTTTTTGCTTAATTTCGGTTGTTACTGTAATGTTAATGCAATGTACACGGTAGGTGTTCTATTACACTTTAGTTTTGTCAACATTTTCAATTTGTACTCGTAGTGTGCATTGGTCCCCATAGACTAATAATTTTCAATTTCATTATTGTTTCAAAACTTTTAAAATAACTGCAACCTGAAGCTGCAAACAAAGCACATTAAACATGAATAAATATCGCTAACTTTCCTCTCAGCCATTTAAAAGCAGATTTGTATATGTGTTGGGGTTTTGAAACAAATAACCAACTTCATGCGAGAGATTAATCTCTCGAAGCAGAGTTATAAACTGAAGTTCGCAAGACTAGATGTCAGTTAGACAGTTTACGTCAAACTGGTAAGTGTGACGTCAGTGTTTAAAAGCTTTTGAGGACCACGAGGACATGATTAACTTTTCCACCAATTAGAATTTGAAGTTAAATTTGAACCCTTTTGATAGGATATCGTTATTACTTTCTTTACTACTCAGAATCAATTAGGCCAAAGTTTTTAGAACCGGAACGAGTCGTTGTTCCGAGAGATATTCTACTAATATAAAAGACGGAAGTTTTTGAAGATGCTGGTTCGTCACGCTCGAAACCAAAATTCTGGTTCTTGCTATTTTCTAGGTTCTACAAGTAATTTAGATAGCAGATAAGAAGTTTTGCGTACATGGAAGCCATTTGTAGCTTTGTAGTCTGTAGTTAGATTTTAGAAAAAAATATCATGATGTCAATAGACTCATAACGAGTTGATTCATAATTTTTTTAACGTTGGTTCATAGCTTCATCTGTAGCGCATCAGGAATGTTCGCGGAGGCGCGGGTCGACGGGTTCGCTGCAATCCTGCGCAAGAGATCGGCGTCGCTGATGCACAGGGTGCGCGGCAGCACCAACAGCTACCTGCAGGTCATTGCAGGAAGGCTGGATACAGCCTCCCCCTCTATGAGGCACTGGACGAAGGCTCATATTATTTCAAAATGTAGTTAACAATTTAGTTTACAATTTATTTTATTCTATTTATTTTAATTTAATCAAATGTTATTTGATTCTCGCTATAATATGGACTTGTGTATATCTGTGTGCATGTGCTGTGTCTGAAATAAATGATTATTATTATTATTATAGCAAACGGCTTACAATGTGCGTAAAACCTCTTATCTGCTATTTAAACTACATGAAAAACCTACAAAATAGTAAATAACTTTTTTTTCGAGCGCTACTAACCTTGAGATATATTTGGGTGAATGAAGACGGCGCAGTAACAACTGAACGTGCTGAAATGTAACACGAATGACATTCTTGATCTTAATTAACATACAGGCTACTTTCCATCCTTGAAAAATGCGGACAGCCACCATCGCAGCCACGGACAGAACTGAGAACATAATAAAATTAAAATTACTTAGTGTAGATAAGTGTAACTAAATTAGTGCTCTTTAAAACCATAGCCCCTACAAAGACCTCCTTAGAAGAACGGAAACCATTTTTTTGACGTGACAACGTCTTATAATTCGATAGAGCCGGCTGCACGCACGAAAAAACATGACGTCATGCGGCGTTACCTCGCTCTGAGGCGTTCCATGTAAGGCTTGAAGTGCAAGCGAGAGCGCTCGATCCGTCTCTCTCCTACTTGAGTGAGCGATGCGTCTGCGTGGACAGCTGCTATACTATAGTACATTTACATGTTTTGATCGAGTATCAAATGCTACCATTCCATCAGTATTTTCTTAAGACGTTGTCACCGTTTTTAACTATCGTCAGTAAACCGACTTTACAGACAACCAATTTTTTTAAGGAAATTATTTTTTATTAAGTGTGACAAGTTGGCAAACGGAGAGGTTTGTCGACAATTCAATAAAACCTAGTACAAGTAGAACTTCTTAAGTGGATATAGTTTAAACCTTTAAAAAGTAGAATTTAAAACCCTCTTTGTTTTTAAATGATTAACCATACAGGTTTGTCAACAATTTCATAAAACCTTGAAACATCTGGATAGAGAAACAAGATAAGAGGTCTGCATTACGAGTACACAAATCCCACATTCGGTAGATAGAAGTGCAATCTCGTTCAGCTTACGGAGCTTTTGAAACTCAATTTAGCATTATCCTTGGGAAGTGAATATAAATATACCTACGTTTAGAGCAAGAGAAAGGTATACGGTAGCCATGGTGTAGCCAACTATTTTTACTTGGCTACTCTAAGAGATTACTAAATGTGGTTTAATAATTTGAAGAAGATGAAGATTGTACTACTACTTTACTACTTTACGACTAACTACTTTTCGGTTATCAAAATTCTTTTGATAACTGAAAAGTAGTTGAATTAGAAAACGCGAATTAGAAAATAGCAACGCTATTTGCACGGAGAGATTGATAGAATGATTTCAAACTTGACACTTTCGACATGCGTCCATCCATTATGTACTTTCTTTCATCAAATGTAAAATACCAAAATGTGTCATTCAAGGATAAATTAATTTAGTGAAATTAAAGCCCGTCTTCAAAAAACTTACTTACGTCCACGAGCGTTCTGAAAAAAGGCATTGATGTGTAAGTAAACCTTTGACACTATTAACTGATGACCTACATAGTTAGTACCACTCAAAATCCTTAATACATTTCAATCATAGAGGTCTTATAGTTTAAGTTCAATAAATGTTTTGTCTTCCTATCAGCTGGCAACCGCTGCGGCCTTGGCTTCCTTCCCGGTGCATTAGCTCTGCCCTACTGGCTAGGCATTGGCTAGGTGTCTTGTTTACCTTCAGGTGACGCACGAAACACTTTAGAATATCCAACATGTAAACAGACTAGCTAAGTAGATTTGAATAGATCGTACGTAGTCGTTGGAAAGCATACTCGGCAAGGTTTTGTTCAAATTTTGAATTGCAAATAAAACAGTGCCGTTCATGACTGTCCCACGCGGCCACGGTGTAAAGCATCCATGTGATTAAATTTTACGTGCACCTAGTAGGTAGGAAGGTAGGCCCTTATTTGTAAAATGATTTTTAATGCGCGCAATTGTGCATTAATAAATCACTATAAAGTTCAAACATTCAAAGGAGTAATCGAGTGAAATTAATATTACAATCATTTAATTTACGAGTAAATTATTTGTCTGTTCAAGAAATACGTCATCATAAAACCGCCAAAGAATATAGAACAGCTACAGTTTCGTAGCACAAAATAACTATTAGTTTGTAGTAGGCACGTATGTAGCATGTGCTACGAGATCCTAGCGATGCTACGGCGTAGCTCGTGGCCGTAGCACCGTAGCAAAGGACATTCACTACAAAGATAAGCATTTTGGCTCGGTAATTTCCCAAAGTTTTCTTGTGAATGGAAATTATATAAGACTAGGTAGTCTACATTTTCCATTTATATGTTCAACTAACATTTATAGAAATTAGAATATCTGTCTTCAGCTTGCCGCATCCAGCATCTGCCGTCACTTGATCAATAGAAAATATTTCGATAAGTACAAAAATCCGGCAGTGTATCATCAACACCGGAATAACAGTTGCAAAAAACGTATCATTAGTCCGGTTCAATTAAACAATCGGACTACTGATACGTCGAGCGACTCAGTAGTCCGGTTCATTTAAATGTAACCGGACTACTGAGACTACACCAAATGAAAGACACTAGAAACTGCAGAAACCTAGCGTTGGGTGTCTAACCATCGAGGTTTGCCTACCACAACAACAAAAACGTGGGCTTCTGTACTATAAAATAGGCAGAAAGTATTTTGACGAATTCATCACGGATGTAAGCGGGTTAACTACGAACCTTATTTCGTAGGTTCGTAGTTAACCCGCTTACATCCGTAATGAAGACAGAAAGTAAGTAAATTACAACAGATTAGTTAGCGTCTAACTCAAACGCCAATTTCAAAGCAGTTTCAAAGCCATTAAAACATTCAGTTTAGTTTAATTGGAGGTTCTTCAATACCAACAGCCGCCGGTTTGTTAAAACTTGCCTTATTGTAGAATTACTTAACTAACTCTGTATTTATTCTACTTGGTTTCAAAGGAGAGATCAAGTGGAGAGATTTCACTTTGAGTTATGCGGGTGGACATTGTTTGAACTGCTGGATCTGATTATAAATAAAAAGGTTAAAATAAAATTGAGTTTCTTTTTATTGCTACAGAATAATAGTAGGTACATTATGGTACTAGCACGTACTAGTGTGTAACATTGGTGATTACCGCTGAGGCGCCATTTAGACCCGCGCCGTAGGCGAGGGTCTTAAGAGAGCCGAGGACGGTAATCATCAATACACACGTGTATCATACGACGTTTTACGACACACTTGTGAATAAAATAACAATAAAAACTCATTTCATTTAGTAGATAAAAATGATGAAAAATGAAAATAAATAAAAAAATTAATTCAAAAAAAAATTTTAAAAAAAATCAATTAAATTAATTCTAAAAATTAACCAGTTTTCCTATGAGCGCGCATTGCGATCGGCCACAGACTAAAGGGATGAGAATTTTTTTTATCTACCGCGCGCATAGGGTTTGCGCCTATTCTGCCACGTACAAAATGGGGAATTTAAAGTTTTCCTTTATTATAGAGAAAACAAAAGTTATATTTGAGTGAAAGTTTTATTTATTAAACAAGTACGAGTTAAAATTATCTATCTAAATAAGAAGTTGCGTGAAATGAGCAAGCAATAGGAACATTAATTTATTTGTTCTATTGAACACGATCTTTTTTTTGAATGAAAACTTTTTTCTCAACTCAACTCAACCAATAAAATTTAAAAAAAAATCTATAACTCACTAGTGAGTTATAGCAATGAAAAAGTCACAGTTTGATTATGGATGTCATTCTGTGTCTAATTGCGGTGACCATAGAGCCACTTTATGAGCAAGTGTGTTGAAAAATATTTTGTAGGATAGGTACTTAATTGGCAGAAAAGCCTGAACTGTATGTCTAGTTCAACAGGTTTGGAAATCATCTCATAATGAAATCATCTCATAACTGTTCGATTTTTTTATATAACACGAAAATGGTCATCAAAGTTTTGCTTTGATATGGTCCCATGTATCAATAATATTTTCTTGGAGCCTTACCAGTGCCAGATATCCGATGTGGATTTAACGAAGTCCAGTCAAATACAAAGTTTTTATGAGTATTTCGTTTAAATTATTCTACTCAAGTGAAATAATCACTTTAACAGTGAAATTACAGCCCTGATAGAATTTTGACGCCAAGAATTTTTTAATCAACAAAAAACACAATTCACGAACAACAATGAGAAGCGTCATAAAACAAGGAATTAATCTCAGTTAACGATCACCGCTGGTGAAAGCGTTAATTTACAAACGAAATTAACGAATGCTCATAATAATTCCTCAATTTTGCTGATGTCGGAAAATTACTTTATTACAGCGTAAATTGTATTTGTTTCATGAAAGGGTCTTTACTAGCTAAGGGTAGAGATGGGGGAAACTAAGAGAAGGAAGGGTAACGATCTCATAATGCAATTTACAGATTAACTTGTAGTGTTTGCGTTGAGATTTAAATTATTTTAATTTTCAGTTGAGCTACCTGTATATAGTTTGCAACAGTCTGTAGTGTGCTCAACTGTTTCTATAATTTGACTGATAGTTTCATTCATTAATTTAATTTTTTTTGAGCTGATAAACATTTTTTTTTTTAAGTTACTTCTAAAAGTTGTGTCAAATTATACTAAATTTGAGCTCGTCCCAAATGAAAGGTCACATCATCTTCAAGGGTTTTGAATGTTTTTTTTAACATCAACGTATTCATCTTGTTTTTTTGTGTGACTGAATGCTACCTGTGCTCGTAATAAGGCCTCTTTATTATGCCAGCCTCCTTTTTTTGAAACTCAAATTCTCGCAAAAAAACTCTATCTCTCCACGCTTTTATTTTTTTATTTATGTTTCATCATTTTAACTCATGTGGCTTTAAAATGATTAAACACAAATATTTTGATGAGCCTATTCATCAAAACCACGCCTCATCATATTCACAGAGTAGGTGATTATGTTGATGAATAATTATGTTCATTTACCTATGTACATCAGAAACTGAAATTCAATATTCTCTCACAATTATTACAGTAGTGTTTTATTTCATCAACAATGTTTCTCTACATACAAATAAGAATGTTTACTACTACGCATGTAACTAGAATGACGAAGGTAAGTTAATACTAAAAAGCGCCTAGCAGTTTTCATTAAAACCACAAACGTTTGCTCTTACGATTCTTGAGGCGCTTTTGCTATTCAAGCTCGCATTTTCACCACATCATCACTACAATGTGGGAAAGAACAATGGCTTCACAGGTTGTGTAATTTTATAACATAGTGTTCTGTTTGAATTCTCCTTACTCTATTGTAAAGTGATATTATTTTAGGCAGGTTGGCAGTATATTAACCTATTTTTTAGGGTTCCGTACCTCAAAAGGAAAAACGGAACTCGTATAGGATCACTTTGTTGTCCGATTGTCTGTCTGCCTTTCAGTCCGTCTATTTAAAACCCCCTTTCTCAGGAACGCGTGGAGGTATCGAGTTGAAATTGACATTAAATACTTAAGTCTGTGACCTCTTGGAGCCTCAATATAAACGTCAACTAAATCAAAAGTTACAGCCGTTTATGTCCGAATATTTTGACATTTTCAAGGGAATCCCATGCACACAAAACCAATAGGGTACTTCCAGTAGACCTAGAATCATGAAATTTGGCAAAAAGCAAGGCAACCTCAACCTCAACAGCCTGTATTGGTCCATTGCTGGACGCAGGCCTCCCCCTGATAAGCGCCTGGTATTGCCTGGGTATTGCCCATAATCCCCACGCTGGGCATGCGGGTTGAGGATCGCCGTTTGGAGGTAGAATTATTCTGCAGGAGGCGCTACTGCCCGCCTTGAGTGAATATCCCTTAGTTGCCTCTTACAACACCCGCGGAAAGAGTTGGGGTGGTGCTAATTTTAGGCCGGCACCACACAGCTTAAAAAATGATTCTTGCCATAGACTAAAACATACAGGGTACCTACTTCCCGTTGACCTAGAATCGTGATATTTGTAGAAACAAGGTTAATAGTACGGAACCCTTAGTACGCGAGTCACTTGACGTTCTATTTATTATTTAGTATAGAAGCTTGTGGCGATAACAACAAGCCTATTACATCCACAGTGACACAATAGCCACCTTTTACAAATACAAATAACTACAGAAGCCCAAAAACAGATTTGACCTACAATAATAGCTGCTTATTTTAGTCCTCTTCTTACTTTTATGAGAAAGCTGAAAATAAATACACATTAAACACAATATACACAGTACCAAAAGTCTGAGGCTCTGCTACGAGAAGCACCTACCTACCTAAGTATCCTTACTAGGTATGTTTCGTGGCCCCTTACTTTCTTTGGCAAGCAAACCTCGTTACATAGCGAGTGCTTGCTGTTGCGATTTTGACCTTGTTTGCTGCACGAGCGCGCTAGGGGCGGGCCGTGTTAGGGAAAGATTCCTCAGCATGTAGATGTTTGTATGATCTAAGGTCCGTTTGGATCTTTATTATTCATTTTGCATGATAGAATAATTATCAGTCAAATGGTAATCATAACATAAGCTGTATCTATTTACATAAGCAAAGGTAGGTTAGGTCTGTAGTTAGACCTAACCTACGGTATTGAAACATTTTGTACTGTTTCTCCTAATAATAGGTAACGCTAATCAGAGTTCTCTATCAAACTAGACTGCTCCTCAGAGATTCTGCAAAGACCGTGCAATCTGTCTTTTGTTTCACTATCTCTAGGTTTTGTTCCACTGTCTCTGTACTAACCCTGTCTTATCACTCGAGTCTGTCGTCGCCAGTCTACAAATTGTGTTACACTAGAAACTACTTACTCAAGAGTCGGGCGGGATGGTCATTGAGACGTATCTTTCAAATAAGATGTAAGTATCTGCTTTAGTATTATCAGTATTATTGTGCAGTCGTGCTTTCATAAAATGAGTGAGCCTGTGGTTTGTAGGGTGGATGGAATTAGGGATGTCGAGGGGCAAAATTTATTATTTATTTATTTATTAATTGAGAAAATAACATAATTACAGGTTTTTTATTAAGCCCTAAGGCGATGTTATATCTAGGTACTTATCATAACTTATTAATTTGGTCTAAGGTACATACAAATAATACATATTACTAATCTAAACATTTTGAAAATGCAAAGTCATATAGGGTTGGAACTATAAAATACAAATTAAGTAGTGTTTCCATGATATCCATGAAATCTTAAATGATCAACGATACGATCAATAAAATGATTAATTCTGTAGAATTACCATCCGTTATAATCAAACACAGCTTTTCTTCATAGTCTTACTTCAAAATAAAATTATTTTAAGTAGCCAAGCGGCTTTTCTTGCTTCTTCTTGGTGCATTCCTACAATTTTCTGGCAATTTGTGTATAGAATATATTTTTTTTTTATAATGCTGGACAATTCACACCGCATTATCTAGCCCCAAGCTAAGCAGAGCTTGTGTTATGGCTACTAGATAACTGATATACATAATACAATAGACTACATAGATAGATATTTTTTATTATACATAGAAAAACCTCCAGAATCCCTGAACAAATATCTGCAAATCGTACAAACATTTGTCCCGAGGCGGGAATCGAACCCGCAATCTCCTGCGTCGCAGGCGGACCTTCGCCCGCTGCGCCACAGAGGTACATAAGCGTATATAATTTCGTGCTCATTATCAATGTAGAATATTACACAAAGCTTTCAACATATATACTCTTCGCCAAGAGCTTTGTGCTTCGCACGTACTAATTAGTTCGTAATACCTGCATCAGTGCAATCGCACTGATTAGTTTATAATACCGATACTCTCCTGGTTTGCTAAATACGTGTGTGCGTTGTTCTGCGTGAATACGTACGTGATGAATTGGGAGAATCAGGGCTGACCTGTTTGATTTGGCCTGCATTTCAATAAGGGATAGAGATAAGCGTATTGAAATTCAGGTGAATAATCAGGAGAGGACTCTTTTAAATAGTAAATTAATAGTATCCGTGTCTCTACTTAAGATCATACATAATATAAATATCATGTCATTATTATTATTATAAACTCTATTTAGGCAAGTAGTCGTCCTAGACACGATCCTAGACGTAACGCATTGATAACGAGAACTCTGTAATGTAAGGTCTGGTTTTAATACCTAAATGAATTGAATTCCTGTGAGCTACGTTTCTACGTTTTATCCTGGAGGTCTACTTGGAAAAGGATAATCGAAGTTTTGTTTTCGGTGTCATGGAAAATCAACTCTTCTATCGCTTGCGTTTGCACGTCAACGAATCAGAAATTTCGAATTAGTCTTTAAGAGTACGGGCCCTAGATTCACGTGAGCGCACGTAACTTCGGATAGACGCTTACCTTACCTACAAAGAATTTGCAAATGCGTTGCAATAATTTTGCGCGTCTATACTACAGGATCCCTTGTTGAGTAGAAGCGCAAAATTCAAAATAATCAAGAATACGATTAATAAGAATAGGAATTGATAGGATATGGATATTGATATGGATCAGTTGAGGTGCCTATAGATTGTTTGCAACAGTCAAAAGTTAGCTCAATTGTTTCAATTGTAAATATTATGTAGTATAATTTTAATTGATAGGTAACTTACTTTAGTATTCGTTTAAAAACTCAGAAAAAAATTACAGCAAGCTCCTTGTTTACGTGATAAACTGCTGAGACAACCGATTATTTAAAATTCGAAGATTTCAAAGCATCTTAAATTAAAAACTTTGTAAGCAGATATCGTCTTATTACCCTGTGAATCTCTGAACAAAGAAAAACAGCTTAAATAAATTCCTTTGACCTAATCTACTCATTAAAATAAGGGCGTCGTTTGAAAATTGAGGAAAAACTCGCATTTTCTTGTGCGCCTCTAGCTATTTACAATTTGGCTAACGAGAAAATAAAGAAATTAAGCTTATTCAGGGTGCGAGTGACCCCTCATCAATGTCAGTGTACCTAGTAGATAAAAATCTTTTAAGTTTGGTTTTTGTTAGGATAATGATCCACACAATGATTATTATTATTATTATTATTTCGTTTAAAGCAGCGCGTAAGTGCTTATATGTTTCTATCTCAGCGTGTTGAATGTATTGTCTACACATGTTTGTCTAATAAAGTGGCCAGTTAGTGCGGTCGTAAGCCAGTGGTCTAGTCAAATCACATTCACATACGAAATTATATTAAGGTGAAACGAGTCCCAAAACCCACGTTTTGACTATACGGACCAATAATTCTAGATATTACTCACTACTATGGTACCTAGTACATACTAATACATAATAATTAGTCTAAGTATATCGGTGATATAAAAAACTATTTACCTCGTATTAAGTAAATTAATCTCAGAGTACTTATATTTAAATCTCAGAATATATCAACAATCCACCAACGTCATAGATTAATTTAAGTTCAGAAAACAACTAGTAGGCCTAGATCTCAATACTCATGGGGTTGCCGTGGTAAAAAAATAATGAATATTTAACATATTTTTTTCTTTGTCCAAAACAAAAAAAAAATATGATGAAAAATCATGAAAGTGCTCTGTTTCGCATATAATTTGGTCGAGATATCAGGAAACCTGCATTCTATTGATATTTATTATGTTTTGATTCATAGGTTTTACTAATTATTATTAATTATTTACTAATTATTTGGCTCCTCTAAGCCTCTAAGGTCTGTGTTCACCAATAGATAATCGGACAATTAGGCAGCTTCGTCGGTTAAATTGACTTTTAATGTATGAAAACTTGTGTCAAAAACGTCGAAACAACTGTTTAAAATTTAACCATCTGTTGGTGAACTCGGGTCTAAGCCAGTTCGTTAGAAGTTAATAGTTGTGTAGTTTTCTTGCAATCAACCTTAACATAATTAGAATTTTTACGCTTACGCATTTCCAAAAAGGTATGCTCTGTCCCGGACCTATAAATACAAATCAAGAATCAAAAACTCTTTATTTCCATAAATTCAATATACATATTTAGACCAAGTCAAATTCTTAAAATCAAACATTAAAAATCTTATTCGTAACATAATTGCGCAAATGGCTACATGGTGCCCTCTTAAATCTTGTATTGATTTTAATTACTCGTCTCGTAAAGATAATTATTACGAAAACCGGACCGTAAATGGCTTTCTCTAAAATACATTTTCCAGATTGAAATATCGTGTTTCGCTGGTTGAAATAACCCTGGATCAATCAAACTTGAGACTTCTCTAATGACTTTTTCAATTATTTATTCATTTACATCGGTTTCTTTTTATCGATTTTATAGAACTAGATATACCTAGATTCTAATTAAATTATACTGGACATCTTTACACAGCATCATCTGGCATCGTCTAAAAGTATTATTGTGGTATATATTCTCTGCCCAAAGTAAGAGCTTCTATTCTAAATCTAACCATGTTCATAATAATAAATGAGCTAAATTAAGATAATGTAATTAAATAACAATATGGCTGGACAAGGCGGGAATCGAACCCGAAACATCTTGCGGAATCTGCTTAGCTTAATTCTTCTAATATTATGTGTTTAATCTTCTAGATCTAAAGCTTTTTGTTTTCCAAAGATAAATAACTAAAAATATAAAAAAAAACATTAAACATAAAATGACTAGGCGGATTGGACTGAAATTTTTAATAGATGTAGGTCTAGAATTCGAATAAAACATGACTTCTTTTTATCAGATAAATCAGTTCCCATAGGATAGAAATAACCTTTAAACGTTTTCATAAAAACAACGCGTGCGAAGCCGCGGGCAGAAAGTACCTACCTTCTATGCGAGTAAGCGTTTCTAATAAAAGCGTGGAAATACGACTCGAAAAATATACGACATTCTACTTAGGTTACATTACATTTACATTACATAAGATTATCAGACACGGATGTGGGGTGGGCTCTCTTTGAGTAAAGGTTTCAAAGAGTTTACTAATTAATTAAAATACTTTTGCAACACCAGAGCGTTAATTTACACGTTTACATATACAAAGCGTTCCACGGCCATGCCACATGGAAGAAAAGTATCTTAAATAGATAGATAGAAAATACTTTAATAAACCACACAAAGACAGGAAACAATACAGAGGAAAAAGCTAGAATACAGTAAGTATAAAGGGCGGCCTAATCGCTGGGAGCGATCTCAATAAACATAGATAATTTTGTTTTTTCCTAATTTTATATACTTAATGGATAGAAAATTTTGTTTTATCCTAATTTTATATACTTAATGGATAGAAAAATTTGTTTTTTCCTAATTTTATATACTTAATGGATAGAAAATTTTGTTTTATCCTAATTTTATATACTTAATGGATTTCCGCAAAGTAACGCCTGAATCTATTATTTATAGAAAATTTTACGGAAAGAAGACTTTAATTTGATTTTGAAAACAATTTAAACTGCATTCAAATATTTTTGAATAATCTTTGATTGTTATGAAAAAACGAAATACTGACTACGAATCCTCTTAATCTTTCACTATTTTTAAGTTGTGTTTTTTAATTCTTCCTACAGGAATACATTTTTTATGGAACCACCTTTGAATCATTCATTACCTATAGGTCATCATCATCATCATCATCAGCCTATATTAGTCCACTGCTGGACATAGGCCTCCCCTAATGAGCGCCATAGCGCCCTGTCTTCAGCTTGCCGCATCCAGCATCTGCCTGCAGTCTTTCGCAGGTACCTATAGGTACAAAAGCGAAATAATTTTCTAATTCGGTCAAATTCTAATTCTAAAATAACATGCATACAGAACGAACATAGAACCTCCTCCTTTTTTCGAAGTTGGTTAATAAAAACGATGGTTATCTGCTGTCAATTTAATTTACTTACTTTAGATTTTGCTTTCCACTGAATTTACATAACAGAAAATATTCTTACGAAAAAAATCTACGTGACACAAAACTAAATTTGTCTAAAATGTCGCTATCCAAAACTGTCCGTAGTGGTCGCTCCGTCTTCATTGTTAGCAGAGTCATCGCAAACGTCTTTTGTGATGACATATTTAACAGCCTGTACGAAGGCATGCAGGTTCGCCATGACTCCGCCAACATGTGTACGAACTATTACATCCAGTAAAAACACGCTGGTGAATTCTATGATTATAGCAGTTTATCTAATGGTTTGTCTGCTAGTTTACATAAAGTATTCCCCTACTCTTGTCTTATAAATTCTAAGAAAAGTAAAATAAGTATGTAGCCCCCGCCCTGGGTGGGCGGTGACTACCTACCATCATTGCGGTTGCTAAGTTTTTACTTTAACTGATAATAATATTCATGTGTTATCAATTTATAATTGTGTATCTGCTTACCTACCTACCTAATAATGTGTACCTACCTTATATACTGTTATGTTACTGTTCTTTTGTTACTTTTCCTCTGCTGTTTGTGTGTGTACCATAAAAAAGTCTATCTATCATCTATCTATCTATAATCGAATGTTCTTCGTGTATTTCTTCATCGTTGCTTTTCGTCATTGTTGATTGTTGATGTAGATGGCACTTAACTCCGGTAACCTAGCTTTATGATGTCTACAATACTCATACAGCTAGATAACCAAAGATAATTAACCAATCTACTTATTTTCTTCTTTCTTCATTGTGATCAAGTCTTCTCTTTTCTGTGTTTGCGTAGTCTTGAATTGAGTTTTCCTCATAGTGCGTAGCTTCCGCCATTTTGTATTCGTTTCTTCTCAAAACTTCTTGTATTCATTTGATGTGAAGATGAAGTACTCACTGGATAACCTGGAAAGTAACAATAGTTTCAATTAGAAAAGAAAACCAACAACAAAAACGCATTCACTAAATTCTCAATAACCTTTCAATAAAGCACTTCAAGTGATTGCCTTCACAGTAATAAAAACTGCCAAAAACATTCGACTTTTTGCGACAATGACCAGCAAAAAAGAAAACGTCATCTTTGAAAAAAGAACTCGACAAAAAGGTTCAAGAAAAAAGGTTTGACGGCGAGCCCACCGCGGTCGTAGGCGCAAATGACTTGTGCAAAGACATTCGTTAGACGGCAACTTCGTAGAACTGTTTATTTAGGTAAATATACCTATTACTATGTGAAATACTTGACCAGTGTAAACTGAACTGGCGTGTGCTTCTAGAGGTGAGGGAAGAAAGATCTAATGCTTACTGGCCGGCACCATGCGACCATGACAGCAAGTAAAGGAAACAGCGGCCTAGAAACCGTTGTCTCTCATTGTTGAATTTTCCTTCCATTACGCAACTTTTCCTTGGATCGGACAACAGATACATAAGGTTTTTAACTACCTACCTACGAAACATTATTACGAAACATTATAGGTACCGTTTAAAGTTTTGGCTATTACTATGATAATTTATCTGCTTCCGACCACGCAGAGTTTACATAATCTTCAGTCAAACCAAAGTCGCGAGTTTCTTTCTGGCAAGGCAATGACCATGGATGAACTTGTCTGCGTTTATATTTGTTTAGGTTTTACAAGAAATAGCTATTGACAAAATTATTCAAACGTATTTTGCACGTTTTCCTTTCATTAGGTATGTCACCAAGCAGCTTTGTTAACCGACAACTTCATATATGATTCTCAGATGGTAAGCCATATCTGCATAGTTATTAGCTGATTTGGTGTAACTATAAGCCACAGGTTTTGTAAAATACCAAAAGGATTAGTTATTCTGTAACGGGCGGACGTATCGCCGGCCTTCACTCGTGTCTCGCTTATTAAATACCAGTCGTACGAAAGGCTTTGCGTGCGACTGTACTTTGTATTCGACACAGCAGGTGAATACGTGTTTTTGTCGTTCCTGTGGAATCGATGTGAGAACGCCGAGGCTGATTCACTTGTCGACTTATAAAAGACGTTGACTTTACTTATTTTATTTTCACGTTTTCGTATTACAAAGTACATAAACCAGGCCAGGCATCAAAGTACGGGCAGCGCAGGACCGGTCACTGTGGTGATCTTTGGGGGAGGTCTATGGTCCATCATTTGGACGAATGTACCTGTTTCGGTAGATACGATGATGCTGATGAGGACAAACAGGTCCTTTTCCTAATTCTATACCCAATTTCTGAACATTTTAAGCACAAAGCCTGCTAATTCGATATTTATCTGAAACGACATTAACCCTATTCAAGTCCTTTACCTTTTACGCAATAAAATTTGGCACAAACAGTAACGATCTTGGCACGATCGACCTCTCTCGCAACGTGACCGGTCTGAATCTAGATAACACCAAAAACCTGGCCTTAGTTCTCGTTTTCCTGCTGAATACACTTCAAGGTTATCTTGTGAACGTAGTCTTGGCTTTTAGTTTGCCATACATACCTAGTAGAACTAGAACTGTGTCGACACGCCCACTAAAGAGAAATGCCTGTCTGATATATCAACGATCTAGGTTTTAAGCTTTCTACGACTAAATGTTGGAAGATCCTAACTGCCCATGTTTATTTTCACCAAATTACTACCGAAGCGCATAAGATCCAAGACACACGAATTATAGGCTAGAGATTTAATTTTATGCGAGTGACTAGACCGTGCCCATTTGAGGCATTCGTAATTGCCGTGGAAACTCCTGTAATGGCTTATTCTAACTGATCAGACGAGTTCTGCCATCAGGGGCTCTCGGTCTTCGGCCCTCGTGCAAAAACATCACGATTGTGCCAATTCGAAGCGTGTTTCTAAGAGATATACTTTAAATTTAAATTACTCTTCGCCTGAATAAGGCCTTGCGGTAACTGACAGGGAGAATCTTTTGCCAGCTTTCAATAGAAGATAACTTGGCTCAAGCTGAAAAGAATTGCTTCGCAAGCAGGTAAGACTGCCAAATCTGTCTACAAACTTTTAGGGGTCTTCGAGAAATAATGTATACCACCATGACAATCCTTCAGTACACGTAAGATATTTCCTGATTGCCCTGAAAATTCTTGAAATTCGTAATAGTACTTCATAAATCACACGAGATTATTATATCTCCTCGAGTTTATAGGATTGATTATTCGAAAATACGAGTAATTACTCCATATTTCTAGTTTTATAGTGTTGCTCATTCGGACCAGTTTTGATAAAGGTGACTAATCATACGATTTAGAGCCAAGCCAACTGATCAAACACGCGTATTGCACGGCACTCTTACAGTTAGAAAACCAGCAATTTATAGCAGACACCTTGTAAGATATAGCAGTACTTACACATTTAAGTTGCCACAACCGGTTGGACCCTTTCTGAACTACTTCTGAAATTCACATTTGCATTCAAATTGCAGTTTTACTACGCGAATCTTAGAACAGGAAGTGGTTAGTCAAAGTCGCATAAGTTTATTAGGACCTGTATAGTTGCAAAAATTATCAGTAAATAAATTTAAACAAATTGTCAAAACCTTGCTGTGCAAAAACACTTACTGATTATCTAGAGGATAACAATGCTTGGACCGGGTTTGCTCCAACTCGAAAAATAACAATTAACAGGCTAAAGGTTTCGTCTTCGTTTCTTTACTTTAGTCTACGTACCGAAGCGACTGACATCAAAATATAACTTTATTTCTGTGTCAGTGTTTAGTTTTATAATTTAACCTTTTCTAAGTGTACATTTATTGTATTTACGTAACTAAAGAATTTTTGATTTTGTAGACCGTAGATCATCAACTTAATTTCGACACAAAACCAATATAGGTAAAGTAAACCATCCTTAAGAATAGTAGGATAACATTTTAGAGGATTTTTCGTCATTTTATACGTAACACAAAGCGTTCAGGTGCTCGAGTAGGTACCAGCTATTTTTCAATGTATGCCTTCTTAACTCGATTTTCGCTCCATAACACGTGAGCGCAAAACCCATATACACGAACAATTTCACTTAAAGGCTTTGAGTATACTTGGGTCGCCTTTGAAGTCTCAAATACCGACATTTTCTGAAATCTTTCGACGCATAGTTATCACGTGGAAATGTCTAACACTGGATTTTTTTAAATTGTTGAAATCAATAGCAACAAAATGAAGTTTAAAAATTAAGAAATATTAATGGTAGTCATTTACTTATAATAAATGCTTGTAAAAGAAGCAGACTGAATTTTTAACATAACTAAAGCTAAGACTATTTAGGCAGGTTATTTTACATAAATTCGTCCGTGCGCCTTTTCTAAAACACAATCACGCGTACATTTTGATTTAAAAGCACAATCGTTCGAATTTGTATTCTTGTTTGTCAAATTCGTAGTAGACGAAGTCGGCTGAATTTGTAATAGAATATGACAGCCTGCAGTTGCTAGCCAACACACTAATAAAATTTATATCAGATTTTATGTTCTTGCTGCTTCATGAGAATTTTAATAATCAAGATTAAAATGATAATATAGGTACTCACTAAATCAAACAAATATACTTACTAACTTTCTTTGATAATTTTGTATTCGTATAATTATGTATTATAATTTCAGGTTATGTTTGACATGTCAATAATTTAGACGTAAGGCAAAATTAAGAATGTCATTTGTTTTGGCTACAAAAATGTCATATCGATCTCGGGCACCCAGTAATAAAATATCGTTCACAATCCTCAATGAGTCCATTCATGACGTGAATCATCACAATCGATTCATTGATTACCGGCGCCAATTACATGAATAAGAATAAATTACCAACGACTATTGCATTAAATAATCACTATGCAGCAAAAACCGCATCTTCTGCACCTAGCAACTATAGGTGATCTTTGAACTGTAGCGATTCGAAACGTCGTCACTATATTGCTCCACTGCTGCTTTCGATGGGTGCTTCAGGCGTGGTCTTTTCCATCGTTCGTGACATGGTGACGATGGATTCGTATGTTTTCGGATAGTTACGATCTTTATTTGTTACGTATTGTAGCGGAAACTTCCCGACAGTGGCAAAATAGTAGTTATTTCAATTCAAATAAGGAAAAATAAATACCTACCATAGCTTATGCAATTTTATGACATCGCACTTTATATCACGGAATACGGAAGTTACCGTCAATAACTTCTTCGAAGTGGAATTACTCTTATGTCAATAGACACTATGCTAAGTACCAATGACACACTGATAGTTCTAGGAATAACAGCATTACTACACTAGGCCAGTTATACGGTCTAACGGAAAAACCAGCACGACTAGTACACATTTGGTCTATCGAATAGGACACGAGTATGGAACAACCATTCCTTCTCACGGCTAAGTTATTCAGTTTTTGTAACACATTAGGTAGTTACCTGCTACATATGGCTCGGGACAGGTGTCACACGTACGCCCGCTCTTGTATGGCGACAGGTGAACCCTCTGGGCTCATTAATAACTACACGTGAATGGATGACGGATGCGAAGAATTAAGACAACATCATCAATTCAAACAAAACTCCGCAAAAAAATACACGTGGCATTGAAATTTAAGAACAGTCACATATTAGCAGAGAGCAACGAACTCCGAACAATAAACAGAACCGAAAAATTAACAGCAAACATCACACATAGCACAAAGAGTGTGCGAAAACTGAAGAACAAAGAGTGGACGCAGACATCGGTCGAGGAATTAAAAGCAAAAACTTTAGTATTTTACCTTCTTGGACAGATTCTCCGTACACAATAAAGCACTTTATCAATAGTTGGGGTGAAAGAGCCGTGTAGCCTCACAGGTGGCTGCACAAGACTGAGGACCGGCGGACAATGAGCTGCCCTGCCGCCCGCGCACCTTGGCGGCCCCGGCGGCAGAGGGGAAACACAAATAACTTTGGGGGACCAAGTGCGGAACAGGTGGAGGGTCGACGGAGTACGCATCACTTACCTGCTCGTCCAAAAGAAAAGATAAAGATACCTGCAATCCGGTTCGGCGCTGGTATTAATTGGTCGGAACCGATGGACCCGGGGCGGCCGATGATTACTTTGTAACGTGATCTTTGGGGACAGGTTTCGGTTATAGGTGATTAATCTTAAGAACCAAGAGATATATCTCTTTGAAAAATGTGTTACCCCTTGTTTCTGTGTCTACGGTTTTTTTGTTCCAATACATTTCGGCCATTAGAGGATTCTGGTTCACCTTTATGGCAGCTGATTAGCATGAATCAGCTTTGGGTAAGCTTTGTCTGATCATTTGCGTAATGGCAGCTACGTTCTCATGCTCAAGCAATCAATCCACCTACTCGTCAATTAGCCCTACTAGGCGTGCACGTATCATTACACCGGGTAAATATAGAAATTGACCATGGAAATTACCATTTAAACAAAGCAGCCACTTGAAGCTCAAAATCAAAGCCCCACGCCATGAGAACCAACATTTTTCGAAGAAATGAAAAGATCCATGAAAGGATTAAAAAACAAATCCCTAACAGAAAGTGAAAGCTCGTTGAATGAAGGGGATAATAATAGTAGTAAAGCTACAGGTTGTAATCTCAGTAAAACCAAGTCTTTCTTTGTTGACTAGGTACTCCAAATTCGCAAAAACGGGTCTTCCTTCCCAAGGCAGACCACAATAATTGATGCTTTTGTTTCGCGTTATAAACCACAATAGTATGCTTTGCGAGCTTCACAAATGAGTTTCTGGAACCACAAAAGGCGTATTTAAAAACCGGCGGCCCAAAGAGCTTTACGTCCAGGTAGTCGAGGATCATTCTTGGAAGACAGTAAATTTTTATAGCTGGAGTGTTATTGGTTTCGAAAATGCTATATCATTATGTGTTCCCAGTTTTTAAGTACGTTTCGAGATGCTTCTCGAAATTACATGCTTCTAAGAAATGAACGTGAAGAACAACTGGCGAATTTTATGACTCTCTCGAGAGTAGAATAGCTAATTTTAGCTCATAAAAGTTTAAATAATAAGTAGGAGAAAACGAGGATTAATATACGTCTGGTAGAAAGCATTTTACTACGTTTTCTTTTATTCAAATCTGTTTTGGTACCAACAATTATTATAACACAGTTTGTACTCGTGTTTTACTGTTTTAAGTTCATAAAACTTTTTATACAAACATAGGCAAACAAAGGTAGGTAATTTAAATCACAAGACTCTTCTAACAAATTTTAAATAACAAGGCTTTTTTTTCGTATTTCTTCGTCTCACATAAAACTTTAGCGGCCATAAAAATAATTACAATGCCGAATGCACATACCTGCCAACATAGAACGTGCAAGCAACAGTGCGATCTTACCACAGATATGCACATCCAGAGCTCGTGACGGCACTTCTAATGCGCCCTATTATGTACTCTACGGCCACCATACTTCACGTATAATTAGGACAATGGCGCATAGACAGGTTTAGAATGAACACTAAAAAAAATCATGTTTGCAATGTTGATCAGAGCTAAAATAAGATGACTATTCTCTTTTTGGTTTTACCGGCGTTAAGACAAACATCACAATTGAACGATAATTTTGACAAGGGAGTGACATAAGCGCTAATATTTATCTCAAGTGAACATTATTCACGAATCGTTCTTTAGGAAAAAACCGACAACTCGCGGGTGCAGAAAACCAAACCGTTTCTAATTGAATTTGGGCGTTCGACATAAAACTAAATGATCGAGCGAGGCGCTGAACGCTCTGCCGCCCTCCGAGGTGTTCACACGAGAATTTACGGTCACTGACTATGTAAATTGAGAATGTACCGACTAATTCTTGACGGGCGCAGATGAAAATACAGTTACTACAGAACAATGAAAAGCTAATGTGCCCGCAAATAAAATGAAAACAAAGACGGACTAGAGAGCATGCCGACTTTATGGACTTTCACGAATGGCGGTTAACGACGGCAAAATCATTTTGTATAGAATGGCATATCATTGCGAAAGGATGGAAATGATTCATCGTCTGGCACGGCACGCCTACTCGATCACGGACCTAAGATCAAGACACGATATTTACATTACTGCTTAGAACAGTGACACATATCTCTGAATAAAGGCTACACATAGTAAAAAAAAAGTGGTTCTAAAAAAAGGTAAAAAAGCACAAATCTGACGGAATATCCAAAAATAACCCGTACCTATGGTCACCGCAGGAAATACTTAGATTTTTCCAGGCGCATTCTTAGACTGTCGGATTCACACGGTGGTTGTGAATGATACACACATTCACGGTCGCTGGCTATGTAAATAATTCCGGGGCGACGACCGCCGTAGACGAATATTATTAACCACAAACAATAGCTCAGACGGTGAAATTTTGTTAAGAAGTTAAGTATTTGCGCGCCTAAAACAGGTGGATTAAGAATCTGGAAAACACACAACATTGTAAAACAGCCATGTTTTATTAAAGACACAAATGGTAACTATTTGGAACTATTCGAATAATTTTAAATAATATTTAGATTTTCTTTCATTCACTAAGTCGACTACTGCTGCCGCCAAATGGCTTTCTATTCTACTATGGAGATAACATAATACGATACTATGCTAAGCAGCTAATTTAAATAATTAATATTAAATTTCCCGCTAAGAGAGCTATATCGCGATCCGTCGACTGTTGATAATGATAATTACAGAGAATTACAAATGGAATTAAATTATCTAGCGCCAAAGAACAATGTTGCTAGGAAAAAATGTGCGACTACCAGAACGATTTAAAATGAACGATACCTTTAGCTGTGTTTGAGATAATTTTGTAATTCCACTTTCCGTCTTCCGCTGTTGTATTTGCTACTTTATTTTCGTAAGATGAACACTTATCTACAGCCGATATTAGTCCACTGCTGGACATATATGTAAGCCTCCCCTAATAAGCGCCATAGCGCCCTGTCTTCATCTTGCCGAATCCAGCATCTGCCTGCAGTCTTTCGCAGATCGTCATCCCACCTGGTCGGAAGACGACCTGCATTACGTTTGCCGAGTCGCGGTCTCCACTCAAGAACACGTTTACCCCAGCGTAGTTCTTTGCGATATACGGCCGGCCGACTGCCACTTCAGCTTGCTAATTCTTTGATAAGATAAACACTGCTATTGGACAAATCAAAAGAAACAAAAGACTACCTACCTACACTATACGATTGTCTATTATCTCTTTTGGTAAGTTTCTGCTTCAAGAGAATATTCGGTATTTCGATCATTCAAGGTCTTACTAAACTTATTTCTCTATGTTCAAGACATTTGCCACCGACCGAAGTTAAAGAGGCAGAATTTGACAACCATACATTTGTTTGAAAAAAAGAACACAACTTTACATCATAAGCGAAAAGTGTGACAGATGGGAGTGAGGGTAAGTCGGGCGCGGAAATTACTACCAAAACGCATAAAGTCTTCAATAATCCGACATATTGCACTTAAAATATACAATTTATAAAATCTTTCCACGCGTTGGCCAATCGATGACCGATGTGAGTTCGCAATCACAACAATTAGTAACAGATCTGTCCCAGATTCCGGCCATTACTGGTCATACGTGGAAACTTGCGACATGGATAAAGCTGGCTTTACCCAAGACAACTGGTACAGCCAATCATGGACTGACATTTAGAGACATTCAATCTTCAACTGTAGGTCGAGAGAATTTATAGCAGGCGGTGATATTGCAATATATGTAGCAGTAAGTACCTATACCTACATAATTATACACTGTACTATTTTTTTTATTTTTTTAAGGGAAACCAAAGTCCTAAAATTAACATAATTACAAATTGATTAATACCAGAAAGCATAATAAAGCTTATTCAAAATGTTATTTTAGAAATTTTCGTGATTCAATTTATTTTTACAAAAAGTACAATTTCAACAGACAGAACGCGTCCTTCTATCTGATCAACTAATACACGCATCTTTCTCTGTAACCGTTACAATATAAGAGTCGAATAATTCACAGAATAAGCGTTACAATGGCACGAAAAATATTTAAAAAATGTTAATGATGTAGTACGGAACCTTTAGTGCAAGAGTCTGACTAGCACATGCCTGGTTTATTTATCTCTATTTTATTACAAAATTTTGACTCGATCTACATAATTTTATTTCACATTTTCCGCAAATTACCGGCTTGGTCTAGCATGGCCGTGTGCAATCACCCTAATGCAATATGCAAAAGCAAGCCGGGTTTATGTCGACATGCTAGATTGTGTGAACTCATCAGTTTTGCATTAACACTATGACGTGGAGATTGCTCTACCACACCGTCTCTAAACTAGGTTATGTCTTACAAGTATATAGTCACTGGATTTGAAAATGATTTCATATAAAATTCATTAGTTTGCTTAGTAAAGTTCTCTGTACCTGAAAAAAGTTTTAAAATGTTTAAACTAACTAGTCGGCCTTTTCCCTGTACAGGGTAAATTTTAAATTTGATTAAAAATATGCGATAACTCTCATAGATGAGTAGATAAAATAAAATGAAAAATTATTTATCTCGAAATTTAAAAAGCAGGATCCAAAAAATTACATAAAAATGACTCGAGACGCGATTACCTCCAAATATTTTTACTGTATCATCACCTTGCTCAGTATTAAATTAAATTTCGAGCGCCTGCCAACAGTCGAAAGCTAATTTAGTAAGAATTATTTGAGTTCAAGAAGATGTAAACTGAAATCGTTTACATATTATTTGTTTCCTGTAATATCTCACTTTGTATTTACTTAAACAAAATAACTATCATGGATTGACCACATTTACTTAACTTTCATTCAAGACCAGTCAACCATACATTGTACACACTCACGGGCATAAGAAAGACATCAACGCGTTTAAGATCTTTTCTTACCCCTTTTCTGATGAACTGTACCTAACTGACCTCTAGTGTAGCAACAGCTTTATAAAATGTTACCCATTTTTACTCATTCTTTATTCAAATTGCAAAAGAATTACATTAATACATTTTTAAATTGTGTGGAAATTTTCAACTGCTACTGGCGCATGGCGTAGCAATCCCTACGGTTTCGTAGCAAGTGCTACGGCGAAAAGTTTTTAAGTCTAATAGACAAGATTTTTTTTTCAAACTAAGTAAATGACAAGAAATATTTCTATGAAAAATTGGGAAAACAAAAATTTTTTTCTAGGGTAGACAAAAATAAAACTTTTAACGAAAACTTCTTGGTCCGCCGAATTATAAATAAAATCGAATGAAACCTTCTTGGGCCACCAAATTACGAGTAAAACTCTTCGAATTTTGAGAAGGTATCTAATATTCACCTTGAAAGCCTACATGTCGTGGTCGCGTGACGCGCGGTCAAGGCTGGCGTGGGCGAGCCAACGAACCCGGATGCTGCCACTAAATACCACATGTCTTATTCTTATACCGACCTCTTTTCAAAGAAATTATTCGAAATAATACCTTTGAATCTCAAAATCAGGTATAAAAAGGAACTTCGTCTAGGAAATCTTTTGGTTTAAGAATACCCACCCTAATTTTGATCTCTTTGTTTCGGTCTTGACGGATACGTCTTTGAATGCCGCAAAAAGGGACAAAGAGTTTCGGAAGACTGAGCACCAAAGAATTCTAAGCATACTATCAAATGTTTGACTTTTTTATTACAGTGGAAGTACCTACTATTCAATCTGGTAGATAATGGCTTCGGCCCCTTAGTTAGTGGGCGGGCCAGTTCTGCCGAGAAAAATGTCACGGAAAATAATAATATACCCATTTAAATTAAATAATCTCTACTCAGTAGATGTTGAAGCGTGGTCAAAGTTACGGACATTATTAACAACTTACTGTTCCGTATAAAGCTGAACATTGCAAAAATTTTCAAGCTACCCGCTACAAAAAACGATCACGAACATCAAGAGCGCCAACGCCTGTCAAACCGGTCTCGACAAAAACCAACCCAATTTAAGAAACTACATAATACAAAATCAAAACTCACCGATGTATCACGCATCCTGGTCGGGCGATGCAACAAACCGCACAATCATGCGTCAGTATTTTGAGGGTTGTAGGAGCCGAGAGGAGATCGCGGGAGGAGAGACCGAGGTGAACAATCAGGCCGCGCGTGCGACGCGCACTGCACGGCGGGACGCGACTGGCCCGCGCCGGCGCCGCCCCGCGCCCCGCGCTCCCACCCCGCGCCGCCTCGCCATTGGTCGCCGCGGAGCCTGCTGACGTCACCCAGACGATGACCCGCCATCTCCGAACCAAACGAACTCTAAATTAGGTAGATAATGATAGGATTAGGGAGGAAAGGATTCAGAGTTCTGAGAGCTGCAGGCTTCTCGTCAACCACTACACTATTCATAGTCGATTCGAATGCAAAATCTTTGAAGAGTGGAGTATGGTATGATAAAATTATAGAGGTACGCAAGTGCGCGTTATGTACTGCGCTTATTCGTTTCACAACCGCCTAGACCGGTTATATCTGTCTGGCTGGAGCCTTTTTCCACGCGCCATAGGTACTTATGGCCGATAAACCACTTATAAGTAAGTACGTAACCAATTAAGAACAATTTCGAAACTATTTACGAAGTTGAGAGGAATTGGTTAGATCAACATAAAATTCGTAGACCATCTACGAGCCCGTCTACGAACACAAAATATGGGATTTCAAAACGGGCACCTGCGCTTGCGATTGTAATACAAATCTCACCTTAAAATTCCGGACCACGCCAGGACCGCTGGCAGACGAACTTATCCGAATCATCAAAAATCTGAATACGACATGACGCGGATACTAGCCTCCGAGACAGCGATCACTTTGCCGCGTTTTTGCGCCGCGAAACAAACATGGCCGAATTTCCGTAATGGCGGACGCACAATGGCGGCTTTCTTCGAACGTTGAGACCGGTTTCGGCGTTCAATTTTTGCACGATTCAAACGAGGTTTATGCACCAATTTTCGAAAATAACGTCCTGCCTCTTCAGGCGGTCCCACGGCACTGAAATAACCGGTTTCCTAAACTAAACAGCAGTAATATGATTAGTACCGGCAAGTTCACGTCCGCGTCGCCGGTTGGCACCTTCACTCAAGGCTGGCGGAATTTTACGTTTGCGTTTACTATTTCTCTGTGGCTATGAAATTACTTGCATACCTGCCATTCACCGCAGACGCAAGCCGGTAATGTATTCTGCACACTTGAGGTTGCATTCACGATGGTTTAAGATAAACCAGTTGTAACAGTTTATATCTGAAAATAGACGAGATCCTTTAGAAATAAGTAATTGTCGGTCGGTAGGCAAGCGAGAGCGTCCGTGTAAGAACCTGCTTCGTTAGTTGCCATGAGTTTTTATGGGAATCAATAAATAGAATGAGTGCCAGACCTGGCAACAAGACCGATGTAAAGACATCTTATCTGTGACTAGACAAAACAACTAGGAAGGAGGCGATTGGCTCTACGAATTACTTATGCCAGTTTAGATTGTAGACCCTAAAATATGTTTTTACTAACCCACGATGTTCAGCCAGTTGTCCTGGAAGTCGACAAACACTCAAAATAAAATTAAAAATCACAGAGTGGTCTTCATTTTACCTCAGTGGTACAGTCAGGTTTACCAAAAACGGCTTTACCTACTACTAATTTCAAAGTCTGCTAACACAGGAAATGCCACTTTAGTGCTTATAATGACTACAAGCCATAAACTGTCGTCCGTGAGAAAATAGCCGCAGGTTATGGCATGTAAATGTATGTAGATGTAGGTATTATACAAACTATTAAATGGTACTTGGTTTATAAGGAGACATCATGCACCATGTAGTACCTACCTGAGGTTAGGGTCGAATCGGTTACTAAAAGAATATAGTTAGTATATTCTGTTTATTTGCTAGGTGTTGCTAGGTAATCTACAAGTGCCACGGAAAGGGTGTACTAAACCGAAAGGTAATTCTGGACATCGAGGGGTCAACGTTTGTTCTACTATTTTTTAAATTTCGTTTTCTTTTAGTTTTTTGAAAAAAAAACTTTTTTAATACTCGTATTCTTTTACGTGTTACATTATTATTATTGTTTTAAAATTTAAAAAGAGATAAGTACTTACATAATTTTTTCGTTATGATTTCACGACAAAACACTGGTTTTGCTGAAAAAACTGTCTCACTTTTGATGAAAAAAATATTGTGTAATGTTAAATAACCCAAGACAGCGTGTAAAAGAACACGAATAGAAAGAAAAAAATATAATTTTTTGCAAAAAAATAACGAAAGATTATTCGAAATTTAAAAAAAACATTATTCACAAGTTGATCCCCTAGGTGTCACCCCATTTCGGCTAAGTACCCAACCTTTCTGCCTCTTTTACCCTGTATTTGTATTCTGAATAATGTTCATGGCAAAATGCAATAAAATATTGTCGCTCAGGATAGTAGAGTGGATGTGGATCGACGATCGAGGGCACAACGCATCCGCATCTCGCCTCGTAACCGCGTTTTTAATACTGATGCAAATACTTTCGCAGAAAGTCCAGAAAGTCAAAGAGACCCATGTTTTATAACAGAGTGATTCAATGAACATGGACTGTTTGTATGAGGAAAATTTACTTATTTATGCATAGCGATACACTTCATCTAGGACTAGATATTGCATGTTGCTCAGTTATGCGAATGGAAAGCAAATTGATATCGTCCTTGTCTCAATTTGTAATTTATCTCGAGGAACGCAATTTTTATATATGAAATCCGTACGCTTTACTAAAATAATAGTTATGTTGGATAATTGCAAAACGTTCTATTGTTAAAACTACCTTACTAAAGAATGATACCGAAACCTTAACGTGAATGCATAAATCATCATTCATACGAAGAAGAGGATGAAAATAACAATAGGTCGAAATATCAGGTAATATCCCATTGTCCGAAGACACCCTGTACGTAATCTCTAAAAGTATATTTATGTACAGCCGTGGTGTGCAGATAAAAGCGGAGAATGCAGCGCCACGGCCTCTCAGTATACACTCGGCTTTTACTCTTTTTATTACTCCTTTTCAGATAAGTGCGATCATTCTTCTTTGAAGTAGTATTTTATAAAGGAGCCAGATTTTGAATTTTCAGATGCGAATTTTCTTGCTTCGTAATAGAGTTACGCAAATTAAATTACAGACTTTTTTTAAATAGATTGATAAGAAAATCAGGGATTTGCCACCTTTGGGACCCTTCCCACAACATGCAATATTTTAAATATAAATTTATGATATTTATTATTCGGGAACCATTTATCAGCACATATTATACATCCACAGTCAGATCTGCCTCCCACACACAAGGGGGGGGGGGGGGGGGGGGGGTGTTGACATATCGATATACATACATAACTATAAAAATAAAATAATGCTGGACAATTCACACAGCATTATCTAGCCCCAAGGTAAGCAGAGCTTGTGTTATGGGTACTAGATAACTGATATACTTAATACAATACACTAAATAGATAGATATTTTTTATTATACATAGAAAACATCCAGAACGCCCTGGACAAATGTCTGCAGATCGTACAAACATTTGTCCCGAGGCGGGAATCGAACCCGCAACCTCCTGCGTCGCAGGCAGACCTTCGCCCGCTGCGCCACAGGGGTCGTCAGACTATAAAAATATAGGGGTCGTGTAACTATCATTTATAATATTAGGATAATAATATAATATAAGCTAATATTATACAATGGATTTCCGCAAAGTAACGCCTGAATCTATTATTTATAATTATTATTTGATTATGAAAATCACCACGCTCGGCAGATTGTTGATTACAGTAGAGTGAAGATTTTAATAATTATTAATAACCAATTCAATTTAGCTGAATAACGAACTTGTAAAGGCTTAATAAAAGCAACGTGAGCATTCAAAAGTTATAAAGCTTATTGTACCGTTATTCAGCTCCTAAGGTGTTACTCAGATGTTTTTCAGCGTTTTAAATTGGGGCCTAGTTTGTTTGAATAACAGCTGAAAAGACGGGACTCAGCCGTTATTCAGCTAAGTTCCTAGTTCCTTTTACGACATCACGTCCTGAGTAAGAGCGTTCGGTTCATTCCGCGACCGTCGCTGTCAACTTACCAAAAGCAATACAAAAGATACCTACATACAGACAAACTTGCAAGAGTAAAGCTTCGGTTTGCAGTACGAATTCCTTTTGTATTTGTTCTGTGTGTCTAACGAGTTGTTTGTATTGATTCAACATTCACCCTGTTTGCGTCGGCGGCTTTGTGCGGACTTAGGGATAGTTTTATTATGATTTATCTATTTTTTTTCACTTGGATTGGTATGTTTGGTGCAGTTAGGTTACATTACAGGCTTAAATTTAACCGCTTATGGCTCAGGTCGACGGACGTAGGCGGCTCTGCCTACACGTCTTAATTCCACTAAATTTATCGTTTCACCACAACATTGGTATCATCTCAACTTCAACTTTCAACTTCGCTTCACTGAGTGATGTGGCAATTAAATTATTTAGGTTAGTTTTATATATAATTTAGTTTTAAGTAGGTAGTTAGTCACAATGAAAATTATACTAGTACTTACAATTGAAACAATTACCTGTAGACTGTTTGCAACAGTCTGCAGTTAGCTCAACTGACCCATATCAATACCAGTCGGAAGTGTCCCCAAGACGCTGGCTGCATTGCCACGCTGTACGGTAATGCTGATGCGCTGTGCCAGATACTCACCAGCTCTCGGGTCACGCGTCGCTTCGACCAGACGCTCAAAATAATTAAATCATGTTCGTCTATGTGTGTAACCACGACAGTGTGGTTTTTTAAAAAACCGAAGAGCCTCGGTACCCTACGGACCTAGGGTCTCGACTCCAAGGGGAGCAAATGTGTAGGCTCTGTCCAGACCTGCATATTTGCGCCTCTTGAGATCTTCGGCCAAATCTGCCGCCGCACCCGCCCTCACGGATGTCCTCGGAAGATGGGAAGGCGCAAGTGTATCGACGCATGTAGCGTCCCACACAATGGGCCTCCCCAACTCCCATGGGACTAGTGTCATGCCGTCGGGCCTCTTACCATCGTCACGCAACAGACCATTCGGTTCGAGAATAGCTGGTACGTTAGCGGTGACAAAAGCCCGCCGGTAGTTAGTTCGTTAAATTACGGGACTGACATAGTCAGCAATGATTCAAAGTCCCCCAAATAAATACGCCAAAAAAAATCTATGGACGATTCTACGAAGCTACCATTATCATAGTCAAGCGATTGGTTAGCAGAATTCAGCTCCAGGGCATCACCTTAGGCCACGCTTCCTTAGAGTGCTTGTCTTGCGAAGCTACGCTCTGTTTTGATATGATGGCTGGTGGCTGGTTACAGAATCAGCTGGTCAATAAGATGTACTTGAGTAAACTATTTTTATAGCATTGATTCATTTTCGTTTGGTTTTATTCGATAACAAAATGCAGCCAACGAACACAGAGAATAGTGAGATACTCACAAATAAGTAGATAAATCTAAATCGACCAGCAGATATCCTATCCTAATACAAAACACACTGATACAAAAGTACGCGATTTTAAATTACAACGCGCGGTTTGTAGTATCTATGAAAAATAAACAAATGAATAATGCTGGACAAAAAATACATAAATTGATGCACGGCAGGTTGTGGTGTTACAAAGTAGGTACTTTTAATTTAAGGAACACTTTTTTGGTTGATGTTACTTATTGAAAATAGTGGTAAAAAAACTGTTATGAAAAGTTTTGGATGAGTTGACCACTAATCATTTTGGATTGACCAACTCATCCAAACTGGATGAAATTAAGTGGATGAGATGACCACCTACTACTTACTTAAAATTTCTTTGGAGAAATTTGACGTAAAATATTTACTTTCACAGGGTTCTATCCGTCCCATAGCTCGCGCGGAACGTTTTTGGAACGAAGTTCCTTATCGCGCGTTGTGAAAGGGGGCTAGACGGAAATAATTGTAACCATAGAGTAAAAACTCGCTGCTGTCTCAGCAGAGGGATAGTGTCATTCAACCATTTGACAATTTGTGTAACCAAAAACCGATCCATGTGTGTTTTGACAGCTCGTAAATACAGTGCCCTCACTCACACATTCATATGATTGAATGTTGCAAGTGAATAGCATTTTCCCTAAAAAATTGGGTAACTGAAGCAAAGTTCCCATTAAGAAAATACTTCATTGTTTTTATCACCTACCTTTTTATTTTTGATATTACATTATTTCAATTTACTGAAGGTGTCAATAGTTTATTGTCAAATAGAAAAAATCTAAAACACATAACATCCATTTCCAACGTCTCTTTTTCTTTTTTAATTTTACGAAATATCAGCCGGTACCTATGGTTATTATCATTCCACCTAGGTCAAACGACAGAAAGGTTTTACTCTAAGTTAACAAAATAAGATTAGCTCCGATCATTTTCGGAACAACAATTTAAAATAGACGGTCAAGTGCGTGTTCGGCCACGTGCAGTGTAAGTAGTTGCACGGTTCATGGCCTATCTAAACCAACTTATTTACCTGTTTTACACATACCTACCAAAGTACACTATTTAATTTGATTAGGATGACTATTGGGTACTCAACTAGTAAAGCATACTAAAGCTGTGTAGTTTTCCTTTTAAGTCACTCCACCTACTACTAGCATTTTTTCACAAATAATAATGCCCAACTTAGACAAATTACAGCATTCTAGTACTAATAGTCTCTGGACTAAGCTGCGGACGGATCGACGAACGTGGTGAACTATAGGGGTTCCTTGTTGACTACGGAACCCTAAAAAAGAACATGTGCACGTGCAAGTATTGCTACAGATAAGGTGATGGCATGAATTGCAATTTTAAATTTGAGTTTATTTCATTTGCTCCCCTTGGAGCCGAGAGAGGTCTAGGTCCGTGCGGTATCGAGATTTTCCGGAATTTTAAAAATATCTGAGCGTCTGGTCAAAGCGGCGGCGCGGGACACGAGAGCTGGTGAGTATTTGGCGCAGCGCACCAGCATTGCCATACAGCAGGGCAATGCAACCAGCGTAACGGGGACGCGACGACTGGTATTGATATCGATAAGTTGAGCTGCCTCTAGATTGTTTGCTACAGGCTGCAGTTAGCTCAATTGTTTCAATTATAAATACTAGTTCTAATTGTTTCCATTCATTGATTGTAATTTTCTTTGTAAAATAGTAATTTGAGTTTACATCTTGAATCTACTCAGAATATCGTCGAGTGACTGAAAATTCTATAACTGTGATATTCCGCGTAGTTTGATTCCTAAGTCCTAACTTGAGGGAATTCCACCCTCTCCTCTACTATTTTTATATAGGTACCTAAGTACTAAGTAACAAAACCTGGGTATTTTTTCCCAAGTGCATAGCAACATTTTCACGAAAATGGTGGACGAAATTTTCAAATTTATTTATGAGTTTTGATGACTGTTTTAGGCAAAACTACAAATGGAATATTAGTACTTACCGGTGGAATGAGATATTTTTGGTATTATTTTTCCGGTTACTGGTGTTTAAACATCCTTGCACCGCACAACACAACATTTTTATATTTTTATGTGAGAGCTGCTTTCCGTCTCATTTGAAGTATTGTACTAACGGCTCAAAATGAAAATTGCGACGATCCGTCGCAATTTTTTAGACTTACCTCGTTTGTGTCAACTATCATTCTAAGTCTTATTCTTCTAAGATTGTAACGAAAATTGGAGCGACACTTTTTGCCACAGAACAAATATATTGCCACAGAACAAATATATCCTAACATTTGTTGGAAAGTAAACACAATATTAAGTCAGTGTCAAAGTGTAGAACTGTCACTGTAGCGTTTACGACAGCTGTCATCGCGAATGACATTAGGTTTGCACAAAAATTAGAATCGCTCTCCCTCCGAACAATCTTATCAAAACTGCAAGAATAATATTTAGGCGATTACAAAGTCTTTACGCCCACTATTAATCGAAAGGAACTTCGTTCCATCCGGGTGTCCCTTGACACCTCTCAAGTTTTTTTGTTAATCCCTTTTTCGTACGCTTTCTCGTTATAACGAGAAGGTATTCTTGTAAGCCAGCGTGAAGCCTTGATCGCTCGTAACGAGTCGCGAGACAGCAGTCGGTTCACAGTCACTGCCTAGTGCACTAGACATGAGAGTTACGTTACGAAGGCACCTCTGAACACGGAAATGGTTGTACTACTGAAATGCTTCTTCCAGATTAACGCTGACATGCAGTCAAGTGTCCATTCAATTACCTCCGGGCCGGCCGCACTGCAGAATGGTTGGTGATCAGCTAGGTTGGTTGGTTGCTTCGATGATTTTAAATTGAAATTTATTTGTTGATTTTTATTAAAAATTTGTTATTTTTATTGATTTCAGATTGTATTGCTAATTTTTATGTAAAATCTGTATTGTTATTGTATTGCTAATTTTCATGTGAAATCGGTATTGTTAATGTACTATTTAATTTTAATTAGTCAGTATAAGACCCGAGTTCACCAACAGATGGCAACATTTTAAGCAGTTGTTTTAACGTTTTTGACACAAGCTTTCATACATTAAATGTCAACGTTAACCGACAAAGCAGCCTTATTGTCCGATTACCTATCGAAACACAGACGTAAGTGGTTTTTTAAGACCGACCGTGAAAATTTAATTGTAATTGATGGTAACCTTATGGGGTTGCTTCGATAAAACCCGCTATACTTGCGATGTTGCTGGGCGCATAGTTCAAAACCCCAAAATACAGATATCCCCTCGCTATATCCAATCGACTCGCTAATAAATAGACGGTTGCTCTGTGGCCCGTATATTTTCATACAGGTTCAATTTTTAAAAGCTAGCACGATTGTCGTTTGTTTATTCAAACAATTATCCACGCTGAAGTCGCGAATCGCCTCCATTAAACGATAAACAAAAGCGTACGAGCTTTTAAATAAAACGTCAATTGCAAGTCGACTCGCGCACTAAGGGTTCCGTTTAATTACAAGACCTGTTTTCTTGCCAAATATCATGATTCTAGGTTAACATGAAGTAGGTAGGTATCCTTTATATTTTGGTCGAGGGAGGGAATCAAAAATTATTATTTTCTTGTTAACATACTACAAATTTACAGTTTTCAGATTTTACTCTTTCTTTGTGGTATATGACCTTGCTTCTTACCAAATATCATGATTCTAGGTAAACGGGAAGAGCGCTATAGGTTTTGGTCTGCAAGAATAAAAAGTATATTTTTTGTGAATAAAATACAAATTTACTGTTTTCGGATGTTTTCCTTTATTTGTGCTATAAGGCCTTGCTTCTTGCGAAATTTCATAATTCTAGGTCTACGGGAACTACCCTTTAGGTTTTGGTCCATGGCGAGCATTAAAAGTATTTTTTTTAAGTGGATAAATTACAAATTTATGATTTTGGGATATTTCCTTTTACTTGTGCTATAAGTCCTTGCTGCTCACCAAATTTCATGATTCTAGGTCTACGGAAAGTACCCTATAGGTTTTGTGTACATGTGATTCCCTTGGAAATTTCAAAATATTTGGACATAAACGGCTGTAACTTTTGAGTGCGTTGACTTAGAAGTTTAATTTATAGATAGATAGATAGAAAATTTTTATTGCACACTTATAGATAGAAACAATACAGCAAAACAGCTTAAAAACTAAGTGACAAGTGGCGGTCTTATCCCTCAAGAGCGATCTCTACCAGACAACCGTGGATGGATAGGATCATTGGATAGTATTAGGGGTTCTGTGTGCTCTTGAAGGTTTTATAAATAAATACTTTCAATATAATACTACTCTTAAAATATACTACATACATAACATTATATATATACCTACATATACTTACATAAACTACTTATATACATAGGGACTCAGGTATAAGTTCAGTGACAACACAAATATCTATATTTTATAAAGGGAAACAACAATTTATATCACGGCTTCAAGAGGTTACGGACTTGAGTATTTGACGTTATTTCAACTCGATACGTCCACGCGTTCCTGAGAAAAGAGGGTTGACAGACGGACAGACAGACGGACAAGTGATCCTATAAGGGTTCCTTTTTTCCTTTTGAGGTACGGAACCCTAAAAAATACCCACCATCTACCATCCAGGCTACCATCCTTCAGTGCGCCCGTTGCCGAGCTTGTCCGATGCAACGTTAAATCACGTCGGAGTTAATTAAACTTTGAAATATCTTCTACGAAGGCGATGGACTACTACTAAATATAACACAGACAGGGTAAAGTTCGGACCTAATAGGGATAAGTAAGGTAATGCTCCACTACTAAAAAAGGTAGATATTTTTTTATTATTTAATATGAAATACCCGAAACACCTGGAACAAATATTTGCAGAACGTACAAACATTTGTCCCAAGGCGGGCATCGAACGCGCAACCTCCTGCGTCGCAGGAGGACCTTTACCCGCCGCGCTATATCAGTCGTCAAATACCCAGACGAAAGGAAGCTAAATACTATTTAGCCTATCAATAGTCGATTGTGATTTTTAGAAAAAAGGTGTTTTTGGCAATGCCCTATTGCCAAAACCACAAATAATTACTGAGGCCACAATCCCTACTTTACCCTAAACATATAGTTTCAAAGTAACACAAGAAACTTATTAGGTGTTGTGTGAAAATCATATTTATTTATAGTGCCGGACGTCATGAGGAAAATTGTCCACTCTCAAATACCGCAAAGGACAGAAGTACCTAGGTACTACATACCATGTGCGAGCAGTATCTGTTCTATGTGCACACTTGTGTAGGTATACTTAGTACGAGCATGTACTTAGGTATGTACCAATCATTATTTTATGATAGGTAGTAGGTACCTTCTTTCAGTTTAATTAATAATTACGAACTCATTAAGCCTAGTCCCAGTGGCGGCGAAACTTTTATTTAAGCAAAGGCTGGACAAAAATCTACTGATGTTTTTTGTAGAACTAATTTTTTTTTAAGTGATTGTTGCTTTGCATTTGGCGTTCATAAAGGAGAAATGGTGGAAGGTACTTTTCGCACATTAAAATTAGGGAAGATGGATGGTGAACTCGCACTGGATAGTGACCAGTGTGGGCAAGAATTGTTAATAATGTCAAAGGATATTAGGTAAGCCTGGAAGAGATCGTTTCTAAACGATAAGGCCGCTCATTGCACTTACGTCTCGTCGTCATGTAAGGTCTCTGAGCTATTTGTAGATTGTTTGCAACAGTTTGCAGTAATTATAGCTCAACTGTTTCCATTGTAAATACTAGTTCTAATTTGTTTCCATTATTTGGTAGTAATTTTATTTAAAATAAACTCTTCGTATTGTTCTTTTTCTGGTGTACAATAAACATTCATGTCTACTTATCGTCTTTATTTTTAAATACTTCCGACTTCCTTACTGCACATTGTTTAGAGGTAAACATTAATGATAATGTCATGATAAATATGATAATGTCATGCCTAGAAATGTAATGATATCCTATTAATATAATAAAACCGAAAGAACTGTGAACTGTGATTTTGTTACATAAGATCTCCATAACTACTGAACATCCAAGTAGAAGGTGTCAATCTTGAAAGAGTTCTGAAGTATCGATACCTAGGATCCTGGTTAACGGACTCATGGGAGAGCGACACCGAAATACGTGTTCGCATCGAGATCGCCAGAGCAACATTCGTGAGAATGAGCAAAGTACTGTGCTCACGGAGATTGAACATCAAACTCCGCACCAGAATTGTCCAATGCTACGTCTGGCCAGTAGTCCTGTACGGCTGCGAGGCATGGACAATAAAAGAAGACCTTCGCAAACGAGTAGAGGCGATCGAGATGTGGGTGTACCGTCGCATGCTTCGTATAAGTTGGACACAAAAGGTCACGAACATTGACGTCCTCAAACGAATAGGAGTTAAAAGACCTAACCTGGTAAGAACCATCAAACAGAGAAAAGTTGCCTATCTCGGACATGTCTTACGACATGATCGATACCAACTGCTGCAAGTGATCATGATGGGGAAGATACAGGGTAAAAGAGCAGTTGGTCGGAGGAAGACTTCCTGGCTGCGCAACATAAGGCAATGGACTGGCATTAAGAAGGCAGAAGAACTATTTAGGCTAGCCCTGGATAAGGAAAAATTCAAGAGGATGATCGCCGACCTTCAGTAATGGAGAGGCACTATAAGAAGAAGAACTACTGAACAGATCAAGATGAAAATTGGCATGCATTTAGAGCAAAGCCTAAATTTGATAATAGGCTACTTATTATACCGAAAAAAGGCGTGCGAAGCCAACCTAGTATCTTATAAGTTTCTATGTCTCAGGTATCCAGTTCGAATTAACGGATACCACGAGCTATTTTAATCAGTGTTCTAGAATAGAGCGTGGGTCGGCGCTGCTGCAGAACCGGTTTGGAGCTTTCAACGGATCGGCCGCGCCTGGTAACTGCTAAGATACATTAAATAAATAAATAATGCTGGGCAATTCACAAAGCGTCATTTAGCCCCAAAATAAGCAGAGCTTGTGCTATGGGCACTAGGTAACTGGGTGTAACACAAAGTAAGGACCAAACTTTAAGAGGGGGTTCAGCTTCGATCACAGAACAAGGGAAAAAAGTTTCAATAAACTACTTTTCGTTTTCCTGTATACTTAATACAATTCATTGCATACTATTACATTACACATGTCATACTACCACATTATTTCTCTATCCAAGTGCTTTTCAAAAGTATTTAATACTGAAGAAATACCAAGCAATCTTTAGCATTTACCTATCAATTAAAAAATAGTAAGGTATTTAATTCCAATCATCAAAAGCTTTTGACTGCTTTTTTAAACTGCAGAAGATTCAATTCGATGTTTCTTCAATAACGTTTCGCTACCGGAAATTGAAGATATCTCTGATACTAGTAGTCAGTAGTATGAGATTACTGCACGGAAATTGGATGATTTATGATACGCAGAATCGGCCTTTTGACGGTCTGCATCAGGTCTGCATAAAGTGACATATTTCTCCGGGAAAGAAGCAATCTCAACTGTATTTATATGAGGCAAGTATAATCGCATTTCGTTTCCTGAGATTTAGGAGTAAAAAAACTACATAGATTACTCACATTTCGTGTTTTTCCGAATAACGAACTAAATAACTATGTAGGTACTGACTCGCATTTTATGCCATTTTCCAAATTACCAAAAAAACACGAGTAAAATAGAAAAAATAGTCGAGCGCTCTTTTCAGACTGTAGTTTCTGATAAAAGTTGATGGTAATAAAAGAGAATGTAACGCTACGTCAAAACTAATAATGATAATGATGGCGCTTGTAAAAATAATATTGAATTTAATCCAATTATTGTCTATTGATTGCTTGGACGAAGGAAATCACCTTCCGTTTGATTGTGGAGCTTGCCACCCTCATTTATTATTACCTATTTGACGACTAAGAAGTATTGTCCCGATAACATATGACTACTTTTGGACGAAAACTCTTGCTGTCGTCGTAATTTTTTTTAATATTTAGATATCACACTTCACACTAATATTATAAATGCGAAAGTTTGGATGGAGGGATGGATGGATGTTTGTTACCTCTTCACGCCAAAACTACTGAACGGATCAGGCTGAAATTTTGCATACAGGTAAGTCTAACCCTGGAATCAAACATAGGCGACCCATAAATCAGTTTCCATAACCTCAAAACGTTTCCATGGAAACAACGCGTGCGAAGCCGCGGGAAGAAGCTAGTTATAATATTTTAGTCATATTTTATCCGTTCATCGATAAAAGCAATTCTTTAAGAAGTAGATTTATACAAATAAGCTCATAATATACCAGTTCGGTATACAGTACCCACAAATTAATACATGCAGAACCTTTTAGTTGGGGTCCTTGGGGTCCTCAGAGGAACGGGGTGTATAAATACCCCGCTAAATTCTGGATCTGAGTTACGAGAGTGTATTTGCATAGACCATTATGCGGACGCAGAATTATCATAACGTGTTTGTACAGAAAAGGATTTTCTCTGTTAATTATGTATAATATTTTTTGGTACGTTGCGTTGACCTTTTCTTGTTGATGAAAGTATCTTACGTGTTATCATTTGATGGGAAGTATAATTTCCAAAAATATCATTAGGTAGGTTAGGTAGTAGGTATAAATTAGGGTCCGGTTTAAAAACATGATAATTTAAGTTCATGCCAAACGCTTGTCAGTGTTATACCTTTAAAGGTTAATTAAACTACATTCTGTAATAATTATTAATTTCGAGCATAAATTATATTACTGACAGACATTTTGCACATAGCTGAAAGCATAGAGTAAAAACTCGCTGCTGTCTCAGCAGAGGGATAGTGTCATTCAACAATTTGACAATTTGTGTAACCAAAAACCGATCCATGTGTGTTTTGACAGCTCGTAAATACAGTGCCCTCACGCACACATTCGTATGATTGAATGTTGCAAGTGAATAGCATTTTCCCTTAAAAATTGGGTAACTGAAGCAAAGTTCCTATTAAGAAAATACTTCATTGTTTTTATCACCTACCTTTTTATTTTTGATATTACATTATTTCAATTTACTGAAGGTGTCAATAGTTCATTGTCAAATAGTAAAAATCTAAAAAAAATCTATGAAAATCCATTTCCAACGTCTTGTTTTTTTTTACGAAATATCAGCCGGTACCTATGGTTACTATCATTCTACCTAGGTCAAACGACAAAAAGATTTTACTCCAAGTCTGCAAAATAAGATCGGCTCCGATCATTTTCGGAACAATAATTTAAAATAGACGGTCAAGTGCGTGTTCGGCCACGTGCAGTGTAAGTAGTTGCACGGTTCATGGCCTATCTAAACAAACTTATTTACCTGTTTTACACATACCTACCAAAGTACATTTTTTAAGTTGATTAGGATGACTATTAGGAACTCAACTAGTAAAGCATACTAAAGCTATGTAGTTTTCCTTTTAAAATCACTCCATCTACAACTAGCATTTTTTTCACAAATAATAATGCCCAACTTAGACAAATTACAGCATTCTAGTACTAATAGTCTCTGGACTAAGCTGCGGACGGATCGACGAACGTGGTGAACTATCCTTGTTCCTTGTTGACTACGGAACCCTAAAAAGAACATGTGCACGTGCAAGTATTGCTGCAGTTATGGTGATGGGATGGATTGCAATTTTAAATTTGAGTTTATTGCATTTGCTCCCCTTGGAGCCGAGAGAGGTCTAGGACACCCCAGGAATCTTATACACCCCTAGTTTCTCAAGTGGGAACGTGTCTTTAGGCGTGCGCAGGTAATGTGTAATCTTTTTCAAGGGCGTGAAGATGGTTTTGATGGAGGATTTTTGCAAGATGTTGCAACCTTATCCGTCACTCCTTTTATGTAAGGTAAGAATGCTGGTTTGGAAGATGGTTTTGATGATTTTTTTTGGATCGAGTTGCGTTCGAGAATGAAGCCGGTGGTAGTAGTAACGTTCGTAGCAAAAGACAAAAAATGAGGGTAGATAGATATATCTGCCAATAACAACTCACCCGCAGTGCCGTCAGTTATTCCGTGATCATGGCGCATGTAACTGTGCCGAAATATTGGAAAACTCAAAACTCAAATCATGGTAAATATCCCGTTGTAAATGATTTTAGTAGAAATATAGAAAATACTTATTATGCACTTAACTTAGAAACTATTTAGTAAGAAAGAAAAAATAAAAACAACTTGGTTAATATTAATAAAAACAAAACCTTAACCATTAAAAACTAAACCTTCAACTTAAACTTCTTTCTTTACGACGCTAACTTACTAAACAACCTAATGTAACCTCAACTTGTCTGAACCTGTCAGGGAGAGTTACCTACCTATAGATATATGCAACTAATAGCGCCTAGTTATATTTCATAAAAAATATCAAGCATACGTATTTCAGACTGAAATTACAACTCGATGTGTAGTGTTGATAACTCATCGCAAACAGGACACTAAGTTATCGGCTCTATGGAAAAAGTACCAGTTTCTGATGCGTTTTCGTGCCAACGCAACGCATATGCGTTGCGAAATATAAAAAATATAAATGCGAAATATAAACTTCGCAGGCGACATAAGAGTTGGTTTTGCACGACAACGAAAACGAAACTTCGAGTTTTTCTTTTCGTTTTCCTTTTCCGAGTACTTAGCCTCCAGTTTATTCTGGTTCTTTAAAGACACAGACTCGATGAGTCGTCTGGCTCTAATTTATCGTCTCTATGGAGAAGGTACCAAACTTGTAGACATTCAGGTTATTCTGGACTTTCTACAGAGACAATAGGAGGCGGAGCCAGGAGTCGTGACTCCGGCTGACGCGGCGTGCGGCGTGACGCACCGCTCATCTATCTGACTTTATTGGCACGGACCCACGAACCTGCATTACTGTACTACAGTGCCCTCAACTTATTCAACGATGACCGATGTGGCGCGGCCTATAGGTTATGGGTTCGATTCCCGCCTCGGGAGAAATGTTTGTACGATCTGCAGGCTTTTGTTCCGGGTGTTCTGGGTGTGTTCCATAAAAAATATCTTTTTATGTGCCTAGTTATTTAGTAACCTAACTTAATAATAATAATAGTGCTGGACAATCCATTTGATGTCTAAGTACCCCAGAAGCTCTGCTTACCTTAGGGCTAAATTATGCTGTGTGGAGTAACTGAAAGCTGTATTTTTAAAATCACTCTATCGATAACATCGTACCCTATCGGCTTTTATCTCATGGGGGGTAATTCCCATAATCCCCACGCTTGGCATGCTGGTTGGGTATCGCAGTCTGGTGGTAAAATGGTTCTGCAGGGGGCGCTGCTGCCCGCCCCCGGTGGATATCCCTTAGTCGCCTCTTACGTCAGCTTGGAAGACTTGGGGCGCAAATTCTAAGCCGGCACCACACAGCATACAATAGAGTATATGCATATATAATTTGGCAGTCACAAGGTAAAATATACAAATCAAAACTACAATAATTTTCGGGTGAGGGATAAAAACGCTGCCATAATGACGCGATTTTTCTGTGACGTCATCATTCACAGTGCCGGTGTTTCTGCTTCTTCATTGATTTGTCAATCAGAATAAAACCTTTTGCCAGGACCTCTGTAGCTATCATCTCGAGAAAATAAGAAGTAAATAAAAGAAGAAGAAGTGTAAATCGTGATTTCATGTCCGGTCTAGCCGATGCCTGGGCGTTTAGAAATTTTGTAATTTGAGATTTAAAATATCTTCTTTTCAATGGTTAAATTTTACAATAAAAACCTCAAAAAATGCAAAAATTTATATGGAGATTATATTTCTATATCAGTAAAGAATACGCATAATTTTTTAGGCATTTTGAAGTCACATGCATATAACCTATTCAGCAATGTAACAAGTAAGTCGGTGGCACTCCGGCGTCTGATGACATAACACCGAATCAAATGTCAGAGTTGAGGAACTTTGGAGATGGATGGTGTCTTTTGGCTTCTAGTTTAGTTACGGTTAATGTTGTTTGGATTATTAATATAATATCTTTATTTTCCTACCTATAGAATTTTTGATTGGCTTGGAGGGAAGGAGCTGTCTACAAATAAAAACAGAATACAATGGTGTCAATTAAGTATATATCGTAGTAAACAAAGTATATATGGAAGTAGCTTAACCAAATAATATAGATATTTTCGATAATAACAATTGTAGATTTAAGCGGTATTAACAAAAAAATCGTGTTAAAAATCTTGTAAAAAAAAATATTTTCTCAGTAACAGTATTTGTTAATGTCCATCTTTTTTACGCCTTAGGGTAATTTAAATCCATTGCCATCAATAATGTGAACATAGAAAAAATAATGTTGCATACGATATTTTTTCTATGTTCACATTATTGATTTCAATCTAGATCAAAATTTGTAAAAGAAGCCTAAGCTTTTCTCATAATTCGATTGTTATCTGATTTGTGAATGATTAAATAAATAAATAAATTCAGATGTCGCCTCCAAACTAAACTATACTAATTTGACAGTTAATTAGTTTAGTTTAGTTTTAGTTACATCGGAACTGACACCATTGCGGTGTTTTATATTAAAATATTTTCATGTAGGTGCCTACATTCATCGATACCCCAAACACGTAAAAAGTAAAGTAATAGTATATTTATTGTATCATTACATGTACTGGAAGGTTATGGTACCGTAAAATAATGTACACTATTATTTTACAGTACCATCTATCTGACTTTGGCAGTGTCATTTGCCCTATATGGGCGTGCAATTCTTGGTCTATACGAGTACATGCATTATAATAACATAACAACTAAAAAGAAAAACTTCCATTTAACGGAAAGAGGAAAAAATAAGGTACATAATGTCAAATTAAAGACATAAAGTAGACTTAATGCTTGGTATTCCAGCAGAGGCCGCGATTTTGTGATTCTTAAAATCATCTGACACATAGAAAATAGTGTTTAAAATTCTAAAAAAAAGATATAATGTACTTAAGACTGCTTAAGAATCTTGTCTAGTCGAAGTCGTATTCAGTTACAAGATCTAATGAACTTCACTTGTTAGAAAAAAAAATCCAAAGTTACCCCATTTTGTTATGTTTCTGTAATAAGTATGACAGAACCACTGAAATTTTTCAATTTTTTTTGTACTAAAGACATTAAATATTTCTCTAATCAAATTCACGTTAGGTCAACGAATTTTAGGTACTTCAAAATGTACCTACAATGTTCGGGTATCGTAATACATAATAACCTCACAAACAAATAAGTAAAAGTAAAGAAAATCCACAACAAAGCCAAATGAAATTGTTTTACCTCATCAATAGTTTGGTAGTTCTTTTACCAACATTAACCGTGCCGTTGTTTCAACAAAAAGCAGTACTACCAACATAATGTTGGTAAACATTGTGGAATCGAATCCATCTTGTTAGAGGGGTCTATTCTTAAGTGGTTACTGTGCTAACGCGCATTGGAGAGGGCAGTGTATATATTTTTTTTTTTTTATATATTATATTAATTGTGGACTAGACATTGTACATTGTCAGAGAAGAGTGTAGGTAATCAATATCCAAAAAAATTTATTGTTAGTATTTTCTTCCAAATAAACGAATTTATACGCATATTTAATATATTGAATACTTATCACAATAAAAAAGTTTGCAATACGTAGCTTGCATGATGCATGCATTTTCAAAAATGAATGCAAGTCAATTCCAAAACATCATCGAACCAAACTATCCTTCGAGTTAGAAAAACCTTTTTTTTCTTTTCGCACTTCGCAGTACTATACAGGGTGTAACAAGAACTAAGGACCAAACTTTCAAGGTACCTATGCACAAGTTTTGTTTTATTTGTTTATTAAAAATACTTACACTATTTTTACAGGGGCCCCTAATGCAATTTTATTTAAATACACACATATGAACTACACATTGAAATTACTAAGTTCGATCACAGAATACCGGAAAAACATAAAAAAAATCCCAGCCCTTACATTTTTCTTAAGTAAATAAAATAATGTCCATCTAATTAGGTAAGGTGGACTGGTGCATGTGTCTATAAATCAAAAAGTTAATTCTGTGGTTTCGCTTAGAAATTTTACTAACTCCATATTTCCCTTACGACAAAATGGCGAACTTTCGAATAGCCTTCCCATATACCCGCGGGACATATTGTTTTCATAAGGTTCTATTACCGTCGTAGCGGGTCCAGTGCCAATTTGTACGACACTGTTCTCGTTTGTTCTTTAAATGTTTGTTGAAACTTACATAGGTACCTACTTACATGACGTAGGCACTTGGGGAAAAGATAAATTTAGTAGTAAGTACCTACGCCTTAACTTTGCTGTTTTTGTCTGTCTTTGTCTGTGTCTGCGGTTTTCATTGGATTTGATGGTTTGACGACCTCAGCGGCGCAGAGGTCGAAACACCACCTGTGACACAGGGGCTCAATTCCCGCGGGACAAATGTTAGCATGATCTAAAAGTTGAGTCTTTTTTCGTAGATAAAATAAATCATCCCTTTGAATCACTCTTGCATCGGTAGCTCCAGATAGGTAAAACATAAGCTCTATAATATGCTAACAACTGCAAAATCACTAACCTTAACCGCCGTAAAACCATAAAACTACGGAAAACCTTTAACAAGGCGGTAAAGCTTAACCCCACTTCAAAGGTGTGTTTCCATTTTAACCGGAAAACTCCCCCTACCGGAGGAGGGAGGAATTAATCCCCCAAGCCTCACACGTAAGCGTCTTAAGAGCTGTACCAAAGCTTAATCTTACCTTTCAGCGGTTGCTTAAAGTTAGGCTGGTTTCTCGTTAAAGCGGATGTTGAACGATGGCTGAAAATGAAAAATCTTATAAGTACCTACCTATTATGACATCATGTTGAGCACTTTGTCAACAGGGTAGCATAAAGGATAGGTACCTATTTAGTACGAAGGTTTATCAAACAATCAGGAGATGTGTTTGTAAACTTGTTACTTTAATTATTATATCTACGTACTTATCGTTTTCGGTCCTCACATTATTGCAGTTGCTGCTGCGACGGCTACCGCGATATACAGGGTTACTGGTAATTTACTGACACTGCGGGAACTGCAGGTTGTGCGCCTCATCACGAGCACATTCGTGAAGACGCCAGATCTTGAGTTGTAATTTTTTTTGTGAATCACCTCTGATTTAGAATGAAAAAACATGTTATACTGAACTCGATGAATTAATAAAGACCGATGTCCCACTCCCACACCCAGTGCTAGTTCAAGGCAGAGCCGTTTTTAAGTTTAGTTTTAAATAAAGCCTCTCTAAATAACGATTATTTGTACAACCCATTGTACAACTCTGTATCTCTCTTTTCCTATATTTTTATTTTATTTTTGTATTTTCTTGGTGTGCAATAAAGTGTATTTATATTTGTATTTGTATTATTGAATGGAGGGCCACTTTCTACCAATACCAAGTTTAAGAATTAAGTCCTCGCGTCTTCACAAACATGTTCGCGATGATAGGTAAGTACAACCTGCAGCTTCAGTGTCAGTGAATTATCAATAACCCTGTATATGCTGAAGGTCCCAGATGACTTCGTGAAGCTTCGTGATCATGATCGTGGAAGCAAAAGGTTAGCTTATATACAACATACCTATCTAACATAACAACCTACACACGAGATAAGCAACGCTCCTCACGCCACCATCTCAATAAAAATAAAAATAAAACTCGTTTTACTCAAACGAGTTTCTAATCCAACTTAAAAAACAAATGGAACATTCTGCATGCATTCGAAATTCAAATTGAAACGGTTGAGGATTGGCAGTTGCCAAATCTCATGACCTTCTCACAGTTGGTTATTGAAGCGCGGGTCATTGACCCGGGCGATGCAGATGCGTTCACATAGCGTTACTTACAACCTCCCACGTGAACGCGCCCCAGTGTTGAGCGGACGCGAGTTACCGAAACTGTGGAATACGAATAAATAAATAAATAAAGTTGGACAATTCACATAGCATTATCTAGCCCCAAGGTAAGTAATATAATATAACTGATATACTTTATAATATACGAGTACATAGATAGATATTTTTTATTATACATAGAAAACGACCAGAACACCCTGAACAAATATCTGCAGATCGTACAAATATTTGTCCCGAGGCGGGAATCGAACCCGCAACCTCCTGCGTCGCAGGCGGACCTTCCCCCACCGCGCCCCACCCCCACCACAGAGGTCGTCAAATAAGAAAAAGAAACATTTATTGTTCAAACTGCGTACACAGTTGGTCCTAAAAAGTAAAAACTACTTTTAAATTGTCCAACAGTTTGTCCTTTCGAACATACAATAATAAAAGTATTATTTACATTAATTAATAAACTTAAAGTTATAGGAATTGCACATTTTCTTTATATTTAATTAAGGTTAACAATAGGAGTTAAATAACAATGATTACTATCAAAAATTTTGAGGGGGGTACTGTCAAAATATTCTTTGTTATTATAATGTGTATTCGATACCAAATATTTTCTTAATTTAAATTTGAATTATTGAATACCTGGTAAAAAAGCGAATTAAGTTTAGTATGTCCTGATTTTATCTATATATTTTATTATAGATTATTTATCTATCAGGTATTTATTGCGTAGGTTACCTACCTTTTATTTACTTACTAGCTGCGCCCCGCGGCTTCGCCCCCGTGGAAATTTATGTTTCCAACTTCCTTAATTTTTTCTTTCATGAGAACCTTCTCCTGACAATAACAAACACAACAAAGAAAGAATTAGCGAAATCGGTCCAGCCTTTCACGCGTGATGCCGTGACCAAGGAAAACGGGTTTCATTTATATATATATAGATTTGAATCACCTACAAATGAATAATAGATTCAGGCGTTACTTTGCGGAAATCCATTGCATAATTTTATGATAAAACAATCCTACTTTAAACTTTTAACTTCTTAACTTTTACCTATCACGGTGTAGGTGTTGTGTACCTAACACAACACCTACACCGTGATAGTTACATAAAAGTTACGTAAAAGTTACATAATGAAATAAAAATATTGGTTTAAAGCGCTTGTGTTCAGCTAATTTCAGGCGGGTAATACATGAAACAAAAAATTATTATTATTAGTTCCCTTAGGACGACGTTCCCTGATTAACCCCGACGCAAAAAGAGAGGGGTGTTATAAGTTTAACGTGTCTGTCTGTGTATCTGTGTATCTGTCTGTGGTATCGTAGCTCCCAAACGGAAGAACCGATTTTCGTTTAGTTTTTTTTGTGTCCTAGATAATTTTATCCCGGGTGTTCTTAGCCATGTTTCATGAAATCTGTTCAGCCAATAAACGTCAGCGGGTTTTTAAAATTTTTAATTTTGTTCTTGTCTAATTAATTATTAAATTATTATAATATTGTTATTACTGTTATTAGTGTATTCTATGCTTAGTTCGGGGATAGATGATGCTGTGTGAATTTATCCAGCATTATTTAGTATAGGTATGTATTTAGGGGAATAGAGAGTTTGATTTCTTGTAGCCAGCCACCAAAGGTCTGGTTAGGGTCAATGAAAATTTAAATTTGTTTCGTAATATGCATCCCAAGTAGTTTTTAGTAGTTAGGTAATTGTAGCAAATAGGGAAACTCTCACAACCTGGAGAAAACCTTAAAAAAATATTTATGCAAAACAACCTACGGTCTTGCGGATGTTGTCGACATCCAGGCTGGGCATAGGCCCTCACGGGGTCCACAAGGGTTGATTGTGATTTTGATCATGATGACCTCAGCGGCGCGCCGCTGAGTACGCCGCGGCGTTGCAGACGAAAGTCCACCTACGACGAAGCAGGTTGCGGATTTGATTCCCGCCTCGAGACAAATATTTGTACGATCTGCAGATATTTGTTCGAGGTATTCTGGGTGTTCTATGTACATACTTATAGAAAAGATCTATGTTGTTACTTAATATATTAAGTTTATTTATCAGTTTTCTAGTACCTACTGAACTAACTATAACTGGACTTTGGGGCTAGATGATGCTGTGTGCATTGTCCAACGTTATTCATTCATTTACCTTGTTGCCCGCGACTTCGTCCGCGTGGAGTGGTGTCAGAGATGGTCTACCGTTAAAGTAGACCTAGTAGAGCTATCGACAAGGTAAAGTGAGACATCCGCTCGCAGGTCTGAAGTTGCGCCAGCCCCCACCGTCCGCCTACAAGGCTCTCGAGCTCGGCGGTGATTTGAGAACTTTTTGTCGACGCTCAAGCCTCGTTACAGAACAGCAAGTCACTTTATTTACAATACTCCGCAACATGGCCGACGTAATGATCGGAGTCGGAGATTCAATTATGGAATTGGAATGGTTTTGTCTGAGCCACGAATGGTGGGTCGAGGAATCTTCCTTTTATATCTTAGGCCTCGACCGCACTGTTAGGTTAGGTAGCTTGGATGGTATGATAAAACATACGTATGAAATACTTCTGAATTGATCAACAGTTCTGAATTATACATTTTTCCTAAGGCTTTTTAGCCTATAGGTAATGTAAGTAGGTAGTAAAACTACTTCTCAAGTCTGTATTGAAATAACTACCTACTACATCTTAAGGCACTTAATGACCTACCTTTGCACTAAAGCAAAGAAAACCTACTACAGGTTTTCTTTGCTTAGGATTTTCTTTCTTTGTTGTAGGTCATGTATCAAAGTTTGTAATACAAACTTTGGTCGATAGCTGTATTTTACCTTTTTTAGTGTGTAATTTTGATATCAAAAGTTACCTAAGGAAGAGCGTAACTACCAGTCTAGTGTAAGTTATGGACCTTTATCCAAAAAAAGCTGAAGAACAATGCAAAAATTTATCACACATTATCATCCACGTTATGGTTGATATGGATTTATTTATTTTTAAAAATCTAACTGACCCCAGATCAACCAAAATAGTTTGGACGGATCATGTGAGACGAGATAAAAACTACACGATGAAATGGGAAAGGTTGGGTATCCCCAGCTAATAAGCAAGATGTCCTAACTAGCGACCTTTGTACTATTTGTCCACCGCTACAAGGAAATCTAAAGCCTAATTATTTCCAAGAGGAAAACCGTTATTATCGGAATTGGATGTTTTTTCCGGAAAACAAAATAATATTGAGATGTCGAAGACAAACATGAAAGGTCAAACCGAAGGTCGGACCACAGCGGGCCCAATTAATATCCTCTGGTTCCGCTGGTCCTAAGCTTTCCATCATCCGGTGCAAAAAGGTTTTATAATGTTTGTTGATTGCTTCAGAAAACCGAGGTCCGATAACAACGAAATTTCCTCAAATTGCTATTACGAAACTAATATTAATTATAATTTAGTGGTTCAATAATTACGTATGTAATGAATTACATTTTAATATTGTACGTTAGCAAATACCCAATTAGGTATAGGTAGTTAATTTCAAAGTTAGAGCGACCATTTTTTCAAAATTACTAACTTAAATTCAGCAACTTGAATCAGAATCAGAAATATATTTATTGTTAACTGTTGTACAAAAAAGATGATTTGTTGAATATTCAGGTGCGGGCTAGTCCTATAACATAATAGTTTAACATTTTTCAAGGATTTTTGGTTTTCAACTAGAATAAGAAAATTAGTCTTAAGACTTTTATGAATTTTACCATACTCACTTAGATATTTCATCACCGGCTTAACAAACCGGCAATACAATAAGCCAGGGATGCAAGACCCTCTGTTGGGTTGATCGCCAAATCGTCATACACAAACAATGCTTAAGTGATACGCCCTGTCAACCCCTAGAGCACGGCCAATGCTGATATAAAGGCGTCCTCGTGGCCGCCGCGAATGTCTGCCCTCGGCTAATGGCCACATGGCTGCGAGCCGATGCACGCTTATTATACTGCCTCGAAGAACGTGATGGCACAGAGGTGGAATGCACAGATCAGGCACTAAGTAGGTATCTTTGTTGGTCACCAATAACAATGCTGAGACGCCCTGACCGTCCTTACACGGCCAGTACTGTCATAAAGGCACCCGAAGTTTAATGAGGCCTAAAGAAAAAAGAAATTTAGTAGTTAGGTAATATTTCATGACAGGTTTGTAGTATAGAATCTTAACGTGTCTTGGACAACGGAGGGACGTCACTACTTAGGTGTGGTGATTTATATTTCGTGATATTCCGTTCATCCCATTACCTGTTTCCCACCAGAGTGGCACGAATATTTGTGAAAACACGGTTTTAACACAGAATGTCTTAATATAACTCACGCACGTGTCACATGTGGGAAAATAGTGTATTTGTACAGCGGCTAAGCAGTAGATGCACTAACCAATCATTTGACAAAGTAATCAAACATAATCATAGGTAGATGATCGTGTCAATCGTGTGTCAGAACTGCAAGCCACCTCAAGGAAGTTTATACATCTAAGGCAAACGGCACCAACTGGTCCGTCTATACTCCACCTCTTTGCCCTGCGAGGCTGCGAATGTAAATTCAGCATCGCTCCAGGCTTATCTCCCCCACCAGGGTGCGTGCACGCCGCCTCGTTATAGCTAAACTGCAGTCCTAACTGATCGGAGCCTTGTGTCGCAGCCTTAGGATTATTGGGAAGTAGTCACATAATGATGTGAGTCGTCATTGACCACACAGAAGGGGCTAACTTCGCCCACACTGTCGTGGTTACACACATAGACAAACATGATTTAATTATTCTGAGCGCCTGGTCGAAGCGACGCGCGACCCGAGAGCTGGTGAATATCTGGCGCAGCGCATCAGCATTGCCATACAGCGTGGCAATGCAGCGAGCGTCTTGGAGACGCGACGACTGGTATTGATACGTGTCAGTTTATCTTCCTGTAGATTGATTGCAACAGTCTGCAGTTAGCTCAATTGTTTCAATTCTAAATACCAGCTCTAATTTTTCTATTATTCAATTGTAATTTTCTTTGTTAGTAATTCATTAATTAGCAAAGTCATCTTGATCTTGACTGGGCTTGATAACTTCATTTTTTGCAATTTTTGTCAAGTCTGCCAATTATCTGCCATTGTCTGTCATGGAAATATCACTTTTAGAGACGGGAGCGTGTGCAGTCTTGTCCTTCTTGAACCCTTGATGGATAGAACGGAGTAATGGAATCCTAGAGAAACAATAATCAATGCTTTTTCTCTCGGAAATAATAATTTGCAAAAAAGTTTGTTGTGAGTAAGTATTAATTCAGAACAAGAATTTATTTTTAAAACTCTTCTCTAAACTTTCTCAAAACTCAAATCATGGTAAATATCCCGTTGTAAAAGATTCAGAACAAGAATGTTCGAAAGAACAAAAATGGCGTACACTAACGGAAATAAAATATCTTGCACAAATGAAAACATCGATAATTCCATCAAAGTATTCATTTAATGTATTTTATTTATACATAATTACACTCTTCTTGGAAAAAATAACCCTCAGGCCTCACAACATCTCTGGCTATATGGCACCTTAATTATTTCTGACAAAGGTACTCGCACACGTAAGCGCCTCGCCACGTGTCGAGTAAGAAATAACTGATCGCCATTAAGATAAGGGTAATGACTTCTTGAGCGCCTCCTTAAGGTATCATATTTTATTTGAGTAAGTACAGTTGCGGTCGTAATTGGAGACATACCTTAAAGATCATACTCGCTTGAAGGTTACTACGATTTAAAATAGTAAATTTCATCTAATTCCAAATTTCGGTCCACCATTATAACTGTATGCTACATGTATGCATAAGCGAAATATTACAGAATAGTTATAAAAATTGATTTCATATATATAATTTATAATGGTGTTCAAATAAATTATGTTATTTATTTTTGCTTCTTTATTTCCTAATTTATTAGATAATATATTAAGCCTCAAATTTAAGGTAATTATTAAGTGTAAATGACTTTATGGATTTGAACCTAGGACCCAAATAATAATAAATTTGAAAAAGGTGGTAAGCACCACGAATGGCAAGACAATGTTTTTAGAATCTAGTTCACCACTTCTAACCGCCACTGTACCTACATAGGTAGGTACCTAGTTATGTTGATTTGTATGTTTTTGAGAATCTGCTTTGCGAATATTTAGCATGAGAGTTGAAAGTAAAGTTTTTACTAATCATCTTAATTTCATCACGGGGGAAAATGCATCATGATTTTGGAGCCCTATTTTAACAACTGTGTATGAAGTATGTGATATTCAATGAATGGCAATTGATCAAGCAAATTTTGCTTAAAGGGGGACTCGATACCCTTTATGTTTAACTAGCTTCTGCCCGCGGCTTTGCACGCTTATTTTCGTAAGTAGGTACCCTATTGTTTAAGTAAGGCTAAATTCTAAGGGTGTGCGAAATTTCATCTTGATCTGTTCAGTAGTTTTGGAGATCCTAGATAACAAAAATTTCACATTTTACAAACTTTCGCATTTATAATACTATTTTTTTTTAAATGAGAAACATCTTTATGCACAAAGAAAATTATACTAGTATTTACAATTGAAACAATTGAGCTAACCACGAGCTAACTGCTGACTGTTGCAAACAGTCTACAGGTAGCTTAACTGATCCATATCAACTACTATTAATACTAATAAGATAGTAGGATTTATAAAATAGGTATCGATGTAACTTTTTATTTATATTTTGTTTAATTTTTTTTACATACTGTTAAAACTTTTCGACCTTTCGCGATTTGTTTACATACCTATTAAAGATGTCGGGTATCGGGTAATTTTCGCGTACCTTTAGTTTTATTCATGCCCTACGTTTCCATCACGTCGTTGCAGTGATTTTCATACCTATCGTAATACCTAAGCCACCCAGCCGTATAAATTATGCTTAAGTATATCAAACTAACTCAATATTTTTGCACGATACTTTTATTGCTTTCTCTACATATTCTTTACAGTCTATAAGCCTTATAAATCAGCCTTAAAGGGCTTTTCATAAGTCTTTCATAAGGTCCAGAAAATCAAGATTAATTACATGCAATACCATTAAACTGATACCCTTGTGGGGCCAGGATGAATCTGACATTGCACGACATTCGAGGCAGCTGTAGCTACCTCTACAGCACTCCTGTACTTTGGGTACTGTAGATACGCAGTAATATACAGGGTGTTATTTGAGATGGGAGTCTACTATAGACTAATCCGAAATTATGGGAATTAGAGAAAAGTCGTGTTAGGAATCATTAAATAAATAAATAAATAATGCTAGACAATTCACACAGCATTATCTAGCCCCAAGCTAAGCAGAGCTTGTGTTATGGGTACTAGATAACTGATATACTTAAAATACACTACATAGTTAGAACATTTTTTATTATACATAGAAAACATCCAGAACGCCCTGAACAAATGTCTGCAGATCGGACAAACATTTGTCCCGAAGCGGGAGTCAAACCCGCAACCTCCGGCGTCGCAGGCAGACCTTCGCCCGCTGCGCCACAGAGGTCATTGGCTCGATTTATGAGAAAACAAAACTACATTGATTTTTTTTTTCAGTTTTCTGTCTTTTTAGTAACTTAACTTCAGTTGGTCCGATAAAAGTTATTGATTAGTTTCCGAAACAGGATCAATTGGCATCAAAAAAAGTTTTGGTGTAAAATGCCCATTTTCTTGCACACTGTAATTTTTATTAAAAAGCTATTTGGATGAAAATTTCCTGAAAGTTGTGGATTAAGGTTGTTTCCTTACACCATTTCCTATAGCTACACCGGTTAAGGTACACTGCCCCGTCCAAAAAATTCAACCTGTATGCTATAGAGATGATATTCTCGGAAATTCACGATGAATCGCAGAATTAATTCAAACTGCTTAGAGCATACAGCATCCTCTCGCGCAGCCTCTGTATAGAACAGCCGGGACAGAACGTTCCACATGACAGATACCAGAAAGCAACATGCTTTAAACATTTAAACCATATTTAGGCTACGTTTAAACGGAAGGTCTTGAGAAGACGTGACGTGCTTTTTAACCGACTCGAAAAACAGGAGAAGGCTATATGTATGTTTTTCAACCGACGAAAAACGAAGGAGGGACCTCCTTCGTTCGTTTGTCAAGTCGACGCATATATATTCTTTTATCTATGACCACGCTTAACTTTTTACAGAGTAGTCCGATTTCGATAATTCTTTTTAATTTTACCCCCATTTTAACCCCCATTTAAATTTTTTAAAAAAACCATACCTACCTAATGGTAGGAAAACAGGGGATGATTGATTGTTCACTCACTGATTGTAATGGTTGACCACGCATAACTTTTTACAGAGTAGTCCGATTTGGATAACCGTTTTTTTAATGGGTATAATTTAGTTTGATGACCCATCGAGGTATACCCTACCTCGATGTCATCAAACTAAATTATACTCGAATTTTAACTAGATGTCGCCACTAGAAGAATTAGAAGTCGGTTTATTGATTTTTAAAACACGCCAAATTATTTTATTGTATTTAGCCGTTAGCCGACGTTTCCCTCGACTGTAGACTGATCTTAATGACAGTATACATCTATTATATATATATCAGTTATCTAGTACCCATAAAACAAGCTCTGCTTAGCTTGGGGCTAGATAATACTGTGTGAATTATCCAGCATTATTTATTATTTATTTATTATTATTATTATATATATAAAAGAAATTCGTGTTAGTTACACTATTTATAACTCAAGAACGGCTTTACCGATATGGCTGATAATTGGTGAGGAGGTAGCTTAGAGCCATAGGATACTATTTATTCCGTTCGATAGCATTCAAGTGTGACTTGACATAACCTCAAAAATAGAATAGGATAGAAATAACCTCAAAGCGTTTCCATAGAAACAACGCGTGCGAAGCCGCGGGCAGAAGCTAGTAATATATAGATAGTATAGAGAATGACCCCGAGAAGGTTCCATGGAAAAAAAAAATTAAAAAAAATGATGCATATAATAAATTCAAAAACACTGTTAAGTAAATACTTATTTTAAAGTTTGTTTTAAGTTTTATCAAAACATTCAAACTATTGTTACTAATATACCTACCAACTTGGAGAAAAACTTTTTGGTAGGTATAAGGACCTCCTTGCTCAAACGTGGTGGGAATCAATAATTTTTTCTTTATTTTTTTTTCGGAAATTCCTCTGTTACTTATTCAAATTGTAACAGTTTGGAGGATTGCTGATTAATTATTATTTGTTCTCTAGGATTACTTACAAAATCAAAATTGTCTGCAAAAAGTAAATGCCTACCCCGACAACGAATGTTGTGAATGATATTGACAAAAAACAACATTCGTTTTCTTGTCTGAGAAAATCTAGATCTATTTAGATAAGTCAAACGGCTGTAATTTAATCTAAATATTCTAAGTAATTTATAGAGACAGCCTACATTTCCATTTTGAATTTTAGTAAAATACGTTTTAGTAATTCAACGCTCACTGAATATAGCGAGATGTGGGCGAGAGTCGTGGCCCTAGATAAATGGCCGTATCAAATCGCTTATTGCTATTACCATTCGTAGAACCATAAAGTACGGATTTAAACTTAAAGTGTAGAGAACCTTAATCAAAAATCGGTACATTATGGTTTTGAAAACAAAAAATACGATTATGTATGCCTGTAATTCTCACATATGAGTTACCCACAGTTGGATAAAGCAGTTGCATCCAAGCTTTACGGATCATTATACAATACAATACAAAACAAAAGACATTACATAAGACGAGTACAATGGGCGGCCTTATCGCTTAGAAGCGATCTCTTCGAGGCAACCTTTGGATGGAAAGAATAACTACCACTAAACTGCGATCCCCAACCCCCATGCCCAGATAATGGGCACTACCCCCATGCGATAAAAGCCTATAAGGCGCTTATCAGGGGGAGGCCTGCGTCCAGCAGTGGACCAATACAGGCTGTTGAGATTGAGATTAAGTTGAGAAGTAAATAGAAACAATATGCATAAGATTTTTTTTTTTTTGCATAAGGACGTAACAATAAATAAGTATTATGAGGAACAAGAATTAAAATGTAATAAAAAAGTTAAATACATATACCATTTAAACATAGTTAGGTAAGTACATTAAATTACATTACTATTCTGGCTTTACGTGGACTAGATACTAATATTTATTTTTATTCTTATCTGTGTTTTTAGTTTACCTACTATTTATATAGTTTTTTTTTATAATTGCTTTTCCTTACATTTTCCGAAATAGCATTGCCTAATCTGTGCTTTTTCTCCACCTGACACTTGTCTAAGGTCTAACCTAGTCTCAGGCTCAGCCGAAGTCCAACAAGCAATAAATATCGGCAACCTAAACCAATTAACGCTTTGGCTAAGCTAAACACTTCCGCGCCGTATTCAAATACCAACTCCACGTAACGAGCCGGGATTTGCAACCTGAATTCGCAGTATTTCTTGGAAATAATTGCCCACTTGAGTTTCCAAATACCTACGTAATTATATGGCTGTTTCAGTAATGTACTTTAATCTGTTATGGCCGGTAGCATGGGTTTTGTTATCATCATTTTCTAAAGGGTCCAATCCTGCCAAACTTCGCGGTCGCGAACTATAAAAGTTTTTTGTAATTCTACGACGACACTAATATCATTGCAAAGCGAAGCTCAGCAGACTTAAGCGTCAGACTTTTTGCACCCACTGTTAGGTAGATGCTTCTTCCATAACACATCCATTTCTTACGCTCCTGCGGAGGCCGCATCAGGTGGTTCTAAATCCGAACTTTACTCTATGACATCTTGGGACCTAGGACTTCGGACCATCATCATTGAGTGGAGAGTCTGTCCTTATCTCTCATTTGTTCACCGATACGAAAAAAGAGTATCGTGCACTCTTCCAGTCAGCCCCCTGTGTCTGCTTCCCGAAGCCTACACCCCCGAAGACTTTATAAAATTCGTCCACCCATCAATGTTCTCCAACCAATCTTCCAAATGTATTGTTTTGCTTATAGAAGGTGCGGATTTTAACGGCCGATCTCGACCACCATTTGGTCTGGTCAAAGTCATAACCCTACTCCAGAGTGTGTAGGTAAGGTACGATCAATACGTTTTTTGCCTAAATCTATTTCGGATCCCCACCTTGGCCTTTCGGTCAAAGTTTTAGTCCCAAATAGGTTCGTTTAAGTTTTTTGCCCGAAGCCATTTCGGACAGTTAACAAAGTACGATGGCCTAATCACCTGCCTACATGCTGTAAGATTAAAACGTCGGTAATTCGATGTAGGTTTATGTTCCGGAACAGTCGGCTCATTGTGTTTCACTCCCACGAGTTCAAACGCCAATTTGGACTCGAATTTCGGTGCATTGTTTTAGGTAAGTATTAACTTGCACGTTTGTTTTTGTAGCGTTTTAAGTGATTGGACGGCATCAGCAGGTTGGAAAGTTTTTTAAAGTTCAAGGGCACTTAGCGAAACACACGCCTATCTTACTGCAGTTAGCTGTCAGGTTGTTATAAAACTAAAAACAGTGGTACCCGTAGAAGATGAACATTGACCACATTATGAAGAATCAGCTATCCCGAATTCCAGGCATGGTGATTACGTCACGAGTCTTCAGAGGATAGATAGATATATCATTTATTCATAAAGAAAAAACATTTCATAGCCAGGTTGGTTATTAATGCCTTAAAGCCTATGTTAGGTTTGTCTAGAGTTCTCATCTATTTTACTTAGGAATTCTTATTACTACCTACTGTTGGTTAACATTGTAATTTAACTTGCCTAAATATACATTGTAGGCAAATCGTTTACCTAAGTATAAAATATCCTAGCTCTTATATAAACCATCTACAATGACAGCAGTCTTTAGCATGCATGCATTCACCTATCAACGACCGGAATGTTGCTACAGGTTCATTCATCCAGCGTGAAGCTCGCCGCTTATCGCCGCTTATGACCAACTACAGAGGGTACTCCAAATCAAGTTAAAGTTTTTGCTAAAAAATATTTTATTAAGATAGTTTTAATGTTTTGTTTATTTATCTTATTTTTAACATATAACGGTAATTCATTAATGAGATGGGGAATTAGATATTGTGAAGTTCTTTGGCCGTAGGTGTTATTAAATCGAGGTATTGTTAGCATGTTGCGCGTGATACTCCTAGTGGTGATCGTGTTATTTATTAGAGTTTTATCATATCACAGGGCTTTCATCACCGTCTGCCAGGAGTACGAGAAGGTTCAACAGTGGAAAGGTAGACCTCAGAACAATGCTACGATCCTATCATACTAATCCTATCCTACTTCCTTTTAGATTAGACTATTAGACTAATATTATAAAGCCGAAAATTTGTGAAATCTGAATATTTTTCACCTAGGATCTCCAAAACTACAATCAAGATGAAATTTAGCGTACGTTTAGTGCAAAGCCTAACTTAGATAATAGGCTACTTATTATACCGAAAATACGCGTGCGAAGCCGCGGGCAGAAGCCAGTAATTTTATACGTTCTAGTCCACAACTTTTTTCACAAAGCTGCACTAGTCAAAATTGAAACATCTGACTTCTAATTGAGCTAACAACATAACCAGCATAAGAACTCAACCAAGGAGCCCCAAACACCAAATCTTGTGCAGTCGAGCAAGTGTAGCGAGTCGAATGGTTACGCCAAGAACTACTCCCGTGACCGTAGGCATACCCCTCTCCAACCACGGTGGCAACCTTCGCCCAATTCCTTCACGCTGATCACTTCTTTATTACTCAGCTGTTCAAGGTCATTCTCCTGTGCACTTAGACGCTGGTCTTTGTTCTCGTGATTGTACGACTAGATAGCCACGGTTATAGGCCGCGTAATAACATTGAATACATTAGTGGAATTAGGGATTCTCATGTCTCAAGCACATACGCTCGAGGCTGTTGTAAAGCTGTTGAAATGGGACGTTGGCTAATAACGATAATAGCTGGACTAAAGTTATAAAACTGTGATAAAGTTGATCGTTATAGAGTTGGCTTAGGATTAGCAGGTTAATTTTATTCTGATGGGAGCGTTATAATAATCTCCATTTTATTGCAGGGATAAGTTTATTGAGTGCTTGGCTGGTTTGATGACATTTTGAGGAAACAATTTTAACGAAATTGGCATCACACGACTCAAAATAGAAATGTACAGAGTTTTTCAATTCAATTATCGATTTTTCTGCCCACTCAATTATCCTTCTATCTGCATACCTTCTCACGAAATTAAATGCAACTTTGACACAAATATCAGGACGTTTTAATTATTTTATGGCTATCAAATAGATTTCCACAGGTTTTTTCGGGATTGGTCGGATATCACGCTTCAGACTCACGCGAGAAAAATTCCCAAACTTGCCGTTTGGTGACGTCACCGGCTCTAAGATCGAGACATCAACTTTGCTGAATCGTTGACCTATGCACAGCACACCAGCTTAGAAGGTCAAACAGAAGGTAAACTTTTAGCAAAGGTCACGCTAAATTTAAAATAACAAAAACCGAAAACCAAAAACTACGATGAATTCTAAATTGAAAACAACGTAACATAACGAACGATCTACGCGAGATTAGTGACGGGATAATGACCATGATTTGTGTTATTTTGAGTTTGAAAGTTTACAAAAAAGTTTTTTGAAAAATAACACAAATCATGGTAAATATCCCGTTTTTAATGACTTAAGTGTTAAAAACCATGATAGTTTCAAAAGTTGGAACGTTATTATACAAATCCAAGCTATAGACAAAACATACTTTAACGCTTCTAAGATAGTACCTACCAACATTATGCGAACTTTATACTAGATAGCATTCCCTACTCTACATGCTCTACCTTTGGATAATGTAGACAAAACTGTAGAGCGACTTACTTGTGATTGTGACCAAAGATATCCTCCTTGTGCCAAAAGGAGTTCTAGAATTTGAAATAAAAACCATTCCTTCTGTTGCCTACCCGTGCGACTTCGGTGCGTGTGCGCAGATTTGCGGCCGCAGTCACGGACAGCCAAGGCCACCGCGGCCGTTACACAAAGACGCCCGCCGGCCGCGTCTGGTGCCTTCGAGGGACTACCAGTGGAGATGCCAAGCTGATGATCTACCTAGATATTTATTCTGAAGTTTTTTATGGGAGCTTAATATGCAAAGCACGGAATCCTTAAAACACAAAAAAAGTTGGTGAAATTGTGTCCTATTACGATCTGTGTAATGCGTAGGATTGGACCATAAGCAATGCGTTTGCTTATACGTTGACAATAATTTGATCCGCTAAAAATTTATCGGTTTTGGTAAAATCACGTAATTTTCTTAGGCTTCTCAGGCAAAATTGTTATAAATAAGGTTTTGAAATTAAATGCGTTTGTTCCGCTCTGGCAACATAAGTTTACGTGGAAATAATTTTCCGCGGGGAAAACCAGATACCAGGATGGAATTTTCGTTCCATGTATAACGGTTATGCCTCGCGGAAAATTATTTCTACGTAGACTACAAGCTATCTAGTTTCTTTGTCTGGCTGGAACCAACGATAAAATGAAATGATTTGTCCTCTGACAAATAATTGGGTTAAAAAAACTATACCTGGGGTTTTTTTCCTCAAAAATGAATTATTGTAAGTTTTGTGACTTGCCGTCTCCAATATTTCCTTGCTCCACGTCTGAAACATAGGTAATAATATGGTCTGGTCTGGTGGGGGAATGTGGGCTGTGGTGCAGTGTTATTTATTTACGATCGGCAGGAATAATGAGCCAATCTACGTACGAGGAAGTGCGGTCATTTCGCAGGTCGTGATCTCCGAGCTTTGATTTATTTTAGCGCGTAAATTATTGTTTGGAGGAAGTGTAACATGTTTGGCGGGGCTGCGATTGTATGGAGCTCTAGACTGGTATAGGTAGGCACAGAATAGGTTGTGTTGTGTTAGCACTAGATGGACTGTGGTAGAGTAGCAATACACAGCAACATAATACGTATGTAATGTACTTACGTAAATGTGTTTTCTCGTTCAAGCTATAATTCGACACACAGTCATTTTGACGAGAGCAAAATGATAATTTATAGAAGAGAATAGAAGATTTTTATTTGTATGACATAAACAACATGAAATTACTTATAACTAATATTAAACTTAATGTAGTAACACAAAAAGGTCACTGGGTCAGCTTAATGCTGCTGGTATTCCACAAAGGCCATAGTATGGCACAAGAGCCAGTGCAGCTCTACTCGCTACACCAATCATACAAACATAGCTAACAAACAGAGCATCATATATAATCACAAAATAGTCACAAAGATAATCACAAAATTAAACATTATAAACAATAGAATAAGAATAAGACACATTTATTGTTCAAACTGTGTACACAGTTGGTCTTAAGAACTACTTTTAAATTGTCCAACAGTTTGTCCTTTCGGACGTACAATAGTAATAGTAACGGTAGTTAGTAAATAGGCCCATTTCTAAAATAGGTAAATAAATAACCTATATAAATTGAATGTATCTCAGCGTGCAAGTATGTGTGTGTGTGTGTATGAGGGTGCGTTTGTGCGTGTTGTGTCGAGTGCACTAGAGGACACCGATCTATGAGAGTCCGGGCAACAAGATTTGTCATCGCGTAATTTATGGCTAACTTTGTCAGTTATTTGAAAGTACTTCGGCCACTACTCAGAAGGAATCTCACAACAAAAGCGATAAAAGTCCTTTGCATATTACCTTTTGGTATTGTTTCTACCAAGTCAATGTGTTCGTTCTATTGATTCTTCAGCAACAAGAAAACAAACTCCGCAGCGGCGCTTCAAAGTGCAGGTTCCAGACATTCCATGAAATCCTGCAAAAAGCAAAACGCTGTTGCCATAAGAGCAGTTTATAGGCATACCACACGCCTTTGTTATACCATTCGACACGAAAACCGATTGGTTTCGCCCGAAATACGATGCCCACAGCCAAAATAAGGCGTCATACTGAGCTAACAAGTATTACTAGACCTCTCTTTTCTTAAATACCCTGAAGACTTTACGCGGAAATGTATGGACTTGGATTGATGTCAGAGCTCTCAGGAACTGGTTGTTACTTAGGGATAAGGCACGAAAAAGTAAAGTAGATCAAATATCAATCACATTTTAACGGAGCTGCGTTGGTGTAGCGGACGGGCCGTAACTTAATTTACCTACATCATAAGGTCATGAGTTCGTATGATCATCAGATTTATAATCATAAATGTGAAAGTTTGGACATAGATGGATGTTTGTTGCTTCTACATGCTAAAACTACTGAGCGGATCGTGCTGAAATTTCGCATAGATGTAGATAAGGTCTTGACTTAAAATAAAAATAAAGTACGAAGCTGGCTGTAGGCAGAAACAAGTTTATAAAAATGTCAGGCTGTTAAGGTGTATTATACAATTTCGATTGCAGCAAAGTTCTTAAAAAAACTGGCACGTTTTCCCGACGACCTTCCAACTGGTAACTTTTTGTGAGCAGCATGCACAATTCTACAACAAGTCTGTCTTCTGCTGCAGCTGGCAACACCTGAACTATGTAGTATGGGCACGAAAAGCGGGGTCAGCAATTCAGCATTTTCAAAAGTGATAAGGCGTCATTAAGTTGATAGTACCTATGTCCGAATTATAGATTACTGGATGCCTATATGAGTACACACACCTATATGCGAAATTTAATTGATATGTGATAAATAACTAGCAAATGAAACTGCTTTTTCCATAGAAGTATTTGTGCGAAAATGAAGATTTAGAGGAAACTTTGCGATTTTTTTGTATCGAGTCAAGTTTTGTCAATCATATTTCGACTTCCATAACTTACTAGCTAACATCCGAAACATTTAGTGCTTAGCAACAAATTACTTATAAAAAATCAATGTGTCTGCCTTAAAATTGATTTGCCGTACGTACAGTCAAAACGTGGGTTTTGGGACTTAACTTCTTAGTTCTTAACTTCACCTTCAGATCCCTCCAGTCGTTTAGGCGTGAAAAGTAAACAGAGAGATAGACAGAGTTACTTTAGAATTCATATCTTAGTATGGATGGATAGCTACTGAGAACACAATTCCGCAAGTAATTTTTAATCAGAAAGTAACAGGTAAGTACAAGCAAGTAGGTAGAGGTAGGTATGTGTGTATCGGTGCTATCATCTTGTAGAAAGTTGGCGGCAGTGAGTCACCCGGAGGTACCTACTCTGTACGTAGGTGGCTGGCTTCGTAACTGTATTTTGAATTTGCCGAATTGATGTGTTAGTCTAGGTTTACTGATTTTGGTAGAGAACATCTTTATTAACAAAGAAATTACAATCAATTATTAGAAACAAATTAGAACTAGTATTTACAATTGAAACAATTGAGCTAACTACAGACTGTTGCATAAAATCTACAGGTAGCTCAACTGATCCATATCAATACCAGTCGGAAGCGTCCCCAAGACGCTGGCTGCATTGCCCCGCTGTATGGCAATGCTGATGCGCTGCGCCAGATAGGTACTCACCATATCTCGGGTTACGCGCTGCTTTTGGTAGATCATAATGGCTTAATTTTTCTATTCAATGAGATTATATGTTTAGTTATAGACAATATTAAAAAATGTTTAGTTATAGACAATATTCAAAAATGTTTAGATGTGTAGGACTTTGTATCTACAAAAACTACACATGATTTTGGGTAGCCCCTCCCCTACGTGTATTTTTTTGTAGGCCTACCACCTTAAACCTTTCCACGTATCAGCAGGGGGAGGGGGGTCAAAAACTAAGAACGGCACCCTAGATGCCTACATCTAGGGGGCCGTTCATAGTTTTTGTTCGAGCCCTAGCTCGAAATTTAATTTTTTGACAGGTCATCAAGAAGTCGTCGAGATGGCTGATCCATAATCAAAATAAAATGAGTTCTGTGATACATGATGTGGGTGTGATTTTACTGGCAACTACAACAAATTGCCAATTTTAGTAGGCTTTTTGGCACTGCTGGTATTTTAGTACTTACTGCTTTTCTATTTAATCGCTTAAATTAGAAAACTTTTTGTCAGTAGACAGCAGCAGCGTAATTTGTTTAGGAGAGTTTTATAAACAAATCTGTGGTTATAGGGGCGTAAAGGGCTGCCAACTTTGTGCACAAATTCCAACGAGTTAATATAACTTTTTTCATATTAAGGGTTTGTTTGAAATTCGGATTTCAAGTTTGTGCCACACATTACTCACACTTTACCTATTTCCACCAAAATGAAGAGGAGCGGAGATGTACCTAGAATGTCAAAATAGCGTCAAATAACTACTACAATACATTTTATATTATTGTGTTATTTAAATTTTTAGTTCATGTAATTTTAATTTTTTTATTTTAATTTTTATAGTAATTTTAATTTGTAGCTCATAGGTTTGTATTTATATTGGTCTGACAAATATTTATAATGGTATGATTGTTTTTTGTGGACTTTTTACACTATTGAATTAGGGGCCCCTGTAACAATAGTGTAAGTTAAAATACTTACAAAAAAAATAAACAAATAAATAAATAAATTATCCTTTGATTGTGTATTATGTCGAGATAGATAGATTGTCGAGCTGCAATACAAGTAAAACTAACAGAGGGGTCAGTCTTTTTGACCTTATCTGATCGTGACGTTTCCTTTTCCCATAGAATTTGGTACAGCGCGCGGACGGGTAACTACGCAAAACCCATACAAAAACAAAATTAAAAATTTTAAAAGGCCCAGACAGATTTTCATGAAACATGGCTAAGAACACTCGAGATAAAATTATCTAGGACACAAAAAAAACTAAACGAAAATGGGTCCATCCGTTTGGGAGCTACGTACGATACACACAGAGGATACGATACACAGACAGATACACAGATAGACACGTTAAACTTATAACACCCCTTTCTTTTTGCGTCGGGGGTCAAAAAGGAGAGGTCAAGTCACGTCTCCTTGCCACGTCATATAGACCCCTTTGGCCAGTTTGTTGTGCTTGTGCTGGGGGTCGTGACATCTACATCTTAAACTCGCGTTTCACCATTATTCTTTCGCATTCACATTATTGAATGATACCAGTTGTGAATAAGCTCCCGTTAGAAATAGAGTAAATAATTCCATGTCTAATAGTCTAAATAATACCAGTCGGAAGCGTCCCCAAGACGATGCTGGCTACATTACCCGGCTGTACGGCAATGTAAATACTAATTTTAATATGTTTCTATCATTTGATTGTAATTTTCTTTGATAATAAAGGTTTCAGCTCATTATGTTATGGGATTGAAAGGACCATGTTAAAAGTCTTGACTTTATAGCAGCCCTAGTCGGCAAGCGTTTAAATCCGGTTGGCACACAATGGTCTATCTATTACCTCCGTCACCTCCGTGGGCGCGGGTTCTATTCCCGCGCATGCCACTAACCGGGCCTTTATTACGGCTGCGTTCAATTTCAATTGAATCTACTGGAACTGAGGTAGGTTCATACAACTGGTTTCTAAGGTGCAGAAGTTGAATTCAGATTCATTTTGTCACTAGACATTGGTTGCAAGCATTTCCTTCGTATAACACTGGTACTTTATTGGATCCCGTAACTTTCCGTATCGCAACGTGTCTTTGGTTGGGTGCAAGGTGTTGCGCGCCTCATCAATGCCAGTGCGGTACTGCTGTCGAACAGCTTGGTCATCACGGATTATCGTGTACTAGGGCCCCTGGTCGGATATCTCGCCATGCTAGCCTTAACGACATCATCCGGCGGGCCTTTGTCACCGCTAACGTACCAGCTATTCTCGAACCGAAAGGTCTGTTGCGTGACGGTGGTAAGAGGCCCGACGGTATGACACTAGTCCCATGGGAGTTGGGGAGGCTCATTATGCGGGACGCTACACTACATGCGTCGACACACTTGCGCCTTCCCATCTTCCGAGGACATCCGTGAAGGCGGGTGCGGCGGCAGATTTGGCCGAAGATCTCAAGAGGCGCAAATATGCAGGTCTCGACAGAGCCTACACATTTGCTCCCCTTGGAGTCGAAACCCTAGGTCCGAAGGGTACCGAGGCTCACGGGATTTTAAAAAATTATCTGAGCGTCTGGTCGAAGCGACGAGTGACCCGAGAGCTGGTGAGTATCTGGCACAGCGCATCAGCATTGCCACACAGCGTGGCGAAGCAGCCAGCGTCTTGGGGACGCTTTCGACTGGGACTAATATGGATCAGTTGAGCGACCTGTAGATTGTTGTGGTTGTGGTTGTGTTGTGGTTTGCAATAGTCTGAAGTTGGCTCAATTGTTTCAATTGGAAATACTAGTGTAATTTTCTTTGTGAATAAAGGCCATTATTTTAGTCACTTACAAGATACATAATACATAATAGTCCAGTGAACTAAGGATTGTGGATGGAAAAGTCGAAAGTAGAGAGTTTGACTTCACAACTTTGTTTGGTTGGACTACAGTAGTAGTAGATAACAAGGAAACCTAGTCCAAACAAAGGGTGGGAGGAAGTGGTGGAAGGGAGGAAATTTCTGGTTTGATGTTTGATACCGACTGGAGGAAATGCTGATAGCGATAGTTATTAACACATTTTTGAAACTCGACCGTTTTTCAGAGCGCTTATCTAGACAACAATTAGGAATAGAATAGGTAAAAATTGTCGAGTGCCAAAGTTGTAGAAAATTTTATCAGCTTTCATTAAGTAGTACAACAAAATTTCCTACGACGCATCGTTTACAAGATGTAAACAATAAAACAAAAAAACGGGACCTTCTTTGGGCCCTCACTCCAAGTGCTCACCTCACAGAGGGAACCTTTATTATGATTGTCTCATAACTGTGGTACATTTTTTGGACTAGCCAAACAAAGTTCCGAAGTCAAACTTCCTGCTTTCGAGTTTTCCACCCAAACCCCTTACTCAATGAGTGCTCAAACGAGGACTATAAAATAGATAATGGGCATGGTTAGGAGCATCCATAGTTGGGTTTTTCTATTTTAGCGAGACTTAAATTTTGCCTTGAGCTTCTACAATACGCAATTTTCAGGGCTTGTTTATTTATTTTATTTTTTATTTGCTTTTGGTGGCTTTCGTATCACTGCGGCCATGATAGGGATATTGTGATCGCCCCTTTGTGTGTTCGCCTCGAAGCAGCGGCGTTCACAGTTCGCCACTAACCCTTGCAGCTGCTAGGAACTGTAGGATTTTCTTCGGGGTGGAGTCTTTTAGCTCGTCTGGACTAAGCAAGTGCTTGCCCAGATGGATGCTACGTTTTTGCATCAGTGCTCCGCACTCTCCTAGAAGATGGAAAGGCGTTTCCTCCGCCTCCTCACAGAACCTGCAGGATTGTGTGTCGTCTTTTCAGGGGTTGCCGGAGGTTCACCCAAGGCAATTTTTTTTTTTCTGAACTCATATTGGTGAGAGGTGGGCCCTAGCTGAATATTTTTGATCGTGTTCCATGTAACATGTCATTGGTTCTAGTGATGGACAAAAGAGCTTTTAATTTAAGCAATTGGACATTCAACTGAAACGTCTACTTATAAATTTCTTAGTAGGTTGACAAGGTGTGGGGGAAGAAAGGTGACGGAAGAATGGGGTCGGCGAGTGTGTGGATCGGTGGGCTCGCCGGCCATGTATAGGAGGAAGAGGGGACGACAGTCGGGCCGCGGATGTAAAATGTTCCCGTGGTTCGGCGAAAATGGCGAGAGAGGGACACCAGAGAGGTTTTAGTGGGTATTACGTCCTTCTCAGGGCGTCGAGTCCCACATAATTCTGGTCCCCCCCAGACCAGTTTATTCGTTAATGAATTTAAAAAAAAAGGTTGACAAGGTGCCGTGTGATGGGTGTGCTAAGCGATAAGGGACACCTAGGAAGTCAACCTTTTTTTCAGACTTTTTGGATTTCAAATATTTTATTTTTGGAAAAAATTGTTACATTAATGCGTGGGTATTTTTGCATTATTTATCTTTATTAATCCAGAACGGTGTATAATTGAGCAGTTTACATAATTATACGAAAAAATTAAACACATGTATTTTAAATGTAACAGAATTCGTTAAAACTTAATAATATTATGGTTGGATTCGCCGGATGAATATCTCACAAAATGTAATTAAGTTTATCGATTCGCCAATTCATTAACATCAACATAATTACATTGGGAACCGCTCTATATAAAGGTTATTATAACTATCTTCCGCCCAAGACTTCATTCACATAGACATTGAGTCATTAGACAGACAGATTATAGAATAAAATACCTACAAGAATAGTATAGTAGTATCCTGAAAATACGTAATCATGTAAAAAACTTTGTCCTAAACTGCTTTCAGTCAGACAGTCTTTCTCAAAAAAATTATCTTTAGTTAATAAGGTGTAGGCTATACCTGCCATGTTAAATTCCCTAATGTGTTAGCTCCTGCGTGGATTTTGTTATAATTTTTAGGCAGAAGCTGGTTGCGCATTTCCGATGATAATCAGTTATTTACTAGAAAAAAATATTAGAAATCTGTTATTATTGACGTGACAACGTCTTATAATTCGATAGAGCCGGCTGCACACACGAAAAAACATGACGTCATGCGGCGTTACCTCGTCATGCGGCGTTACCTCGCTCTGAGTTGTCACGTTCAACTATCGTCAGTAAACCGACTTTACAGACAACCAATTTTTTTTAATTTAGCCAGGAACCTCCTGTGATCTCTCGTAGCATCGAGTCGGAGCCTCTCGCACGATATGAAACAGGTTCGAGTGTCGAGGTCGTCGGCCGCTGATTGGGAGCACTTATAAAATATAACTTGTATCGGTAAGTAAGTTGTCTCTAGAACGTTCTACTTCGTGGCTATACGTACACTAGTACTTGTTTCTTCTGTATGTGCATAGATATACATACATATAAGTAAAATTATGTAGTATATGGTACGTTCTCCCAGCGATAACTCAAGAAATGTCCTGTGTTTTGTTACAAGTCACGACACGTTATTTCCAATCTTTTGCAATATAGGTACCTACATAATGAAAACCGCGGATTTTTGCGGAAGTACCTGCCACACAACGCGCTGGTGAGCTGCCCCGGCCCCGGTCTGACTATGACTGAGGTGGATGGACCTAATTGGACCTAATTTGAGCGTTCAACTTTCGAGAAGCTAGTCAAGTCAAGTCAGTCTGCAGCTAACAACAGTCTGCAGCTGCAGTTTGCTTGCAGCAAAAAACTAACTAACTAGCTCAACTGTTTCAATTGTAAATACATACATATTATATAAGTATTAACCTACTAATTTGTTATAATTTTTTTATTTAAACTTTTTTGTTAATAACCCCCCTTACCCTTACCCTACCTATTTATCTACAAAACATAAGTACATTTTGAAAATCCCCCCCACCCACAGTTCATTCATACAAACGCAGTTAAGAAATTGTTAGAGGCGGTACACTTTCCATACAAAATATTCCCTATAACGTTTGTACCTACTCGTATGTTAAATGATTTGCTAAAAAGATTTCAAGTTCTCCCGAGGCTTCTTAACCCTGTAGATTCTCATAACCTTACATAAAAAGTTATGAAACAACACCAAATTATAAGGATGCTCGATCCGGCAACAAAGGCGCATAAACATGGCTAAACGAGCATTTTGCATAATATTCTGCTCGTTACGAGGAAGAGACGCTTTATAACTGATTACTTCGCCTTTCCACCAAGTTTTGACTTCTTTCCATTGTTTTTTGACGCACTTTCACAAGAGATCGAATGTTTTTCTCTATGCCGTCGAATATGACTGCATGAACTTTGCTAAGCGATGTCTCGAATTTCCAAATTGAATCGCGAATGAGTGCGATTTCGGTGCACAGTAAAGCAGAATTATTATTGTTATAGTATCGACCTACACATAAATAATACGTAAAATTAAATGTTTTCAAGGGAGTTTTTAGGAGACGCGTGCGAGGTTTTATATAAATAAAATAAAACGTCAAGCACGAGTCGGAATCGCGCACTAAGGGTTCCGTATAATTGTAAGACAATATAATTATACCTAATTAATGCCTTCATTCACAAAGAAAATTATACTAGTATTTACAATTGAAACAATTGAGCTAACTGCAGACTGTCGCAAACAGTCTACAGGTAGCTCAACTGATAATTAATAATATAATATAATTATAATTGAATTTCTTGCCAAATATCATGATTGTAGGTGAACAAGAAGTACCCTATACCTATACACGGAATTAGAAAGAACAGACCCTATAGGTTTTGGTCCATGGCGAGAATCAAAAGCAATTTTTTTAAAGAATAAACTAAAATGTTACAGTTTACTGATTTTTTCCTTTACTTGTACTATAAGACCTTGCTTCTTGCCAAATTTTATGATTATAGGTCTACAGGAGGTATACCCTACAGGTTTTGTGTGCATGTGCCCTTGGAAATTTAAAATAATCGGACATAAACGGCTATTGCTTTTGATTGCGTTGACCTAGAAGTTTTATTTATATCGAGGCTTCAAGAGGCTTGAGTATTTGATGATAATTTCAACTCGATACCCCCATGCGTTCCTCAGAAAAAGGGGTTGACAGACGGACGGACAGACAGACGGACAACAAAGTGATCCTATATAGGTTCTTTTTTCCTTTTCCTTTTAAAGTACGGAACCCTAATACACTACGAACAAGATAACAATATAGATTAAGTACTTATAGTAGATTCGAAGTTTCTTTTAAAAATCTACTCTCGCTGCCCTTTACTGCTCAACAAAAGCGTACCCTACCTACGATATTGCGACTATAACTTCTTTGACTACTCGTCCAATATAGGTGGTTTTAACCTTTGTATAACAGTCACGTAAGGATTCCATAATATCACCAACGCTAATAAATCCACTGAAAAGGCTAAAGAAGAGGTTCCACGTCTCCATCAGATGTTAGCAAACAATGATATTCCATTTTACTCTGCACTTACCACCCACTGCATGGAGTGACAATGCCTTGCAGTCGCACTCGTTCATTTGTGGACCACTCACGTATAACTGGCAAACTGTTTGATCGATGGATCCCGGGCGATTTTTTCATCAGAGTGAAAGACTCTTCACTGTCGTCCGATGGGTGTGCGCTAGCCCTGACCAGCTAAAGGTGCGTGCGTGAATTTTGACCGTTTCAATGAAGTTTTTGGTCGAGATATCCTTTGAATTCGTGCCCTGACTATCTAGCGAAAATGAAGGCAAAGACTCAAGCAAGAGGTGATTTTCACTCGTGTTGTAGTTATAATAAAATCATTATGGCAGTGTCATAACTGTCTTGATCAGTTGACAGATATTTACTTATGTATATCATATCTAGTACTCATAGTACAAGCTCTGGTTACTTTGGGACTAGATGATACTGTGTGAATATTCCAGCGTTATTTATAACAAGCTTTTATTTAACTTGCAATGTATGCAACTATGTTTGTGCGGGTGGATTCTTACAACTCAATTTTGAAGCAAATATCTTCAACCGATTGAGCTGTAATTTTGTATACACGTTTCGTTTGGAAGACAAAGCATTAAAAGCTTGTTTTTAAAACGGTTTTTTAAATACTAGTAGTTCTACGAACAGTAGACGTCGCGAACACTAACTGTTTTCAACAATTAATTTACATAATACTTAATGTACTAAAGTAATTTTATTTAAAACGGGATATTTTGGTACCTAGGTAGGTACCTATATACTTAATGAGAACTTCTGTGGGGTTCATACTTTTCTTGTTTGTGGGTAGGGTAGGTGAGGTAGGTAAGGTGCACTTGGAAAGATATAGGGTAATACCTACCTAGTATTACAGATCACTTCACTTGCGATACGATTGTTGTCGGAATTTTTGAACGAAATGTTGCACAAACACATCAACTATTCGACCAATTGTCCATACAAAGTACCTAAGTTACGTTCCTCAGCAAAAGCTCGAAATTCTGTACCTAGTATCAATAGATGGCGTTGATCCATCAGCCCAAAGTTTTTGTTATTTTATTATTTAACCGACGACGACGGTGTATGCGGCCGCGCTATTTCATATAATTCTTGAAGTGTTACAAAGATGTTCTAATAGGTGGCGCTGTACTGTAAATGCTCTCTTGCATATTACTGCTTTTTGCGAAGCTATTCTGCTCGTCATGCCGAAAATCCTCATCAGATCTTTACCAAAGTTTTATAAGAACAGTATAAAGTTATTAGCTTTCAATTAAATGTACAATCATCAAAATCAGATCTCTTAAAGCGGAGATATTCCAAATCCGCCTTTTTGCCTTATTGTGGAAGAAGTACGCATTTAATCAAAAAATCCCGACGACAATAAAATTCTATAAAATCATAGAATCTGTACACAAAGTTTCATACCGATCGGTTGTAAAATACGACCTGTAGAGGAGTACGGACATACTGACAAAAACGCCATTTTGGCCAGACCTGAAACGAAGACTTTCGTTCACTAACGTTCACGACGTCAATTAAAACTTACTTTATTGTTTAAGGCCCGAATTTTATTTTTCCGATGAGTCAGGGTTTGTATTATGTTTCGTTAGGTAAGTACTGAGTTGGTCATATCCAAAATTTCTGACTGACAACACAAAGATAGCCTCGAAAAGAGAGGCCAGAACTTCAAAAATCGGTTCGTAGTAGTAATTTATTATAAGAACCGGTCCACAAATGGACCACCGATGCAATACAGCTCCGTGCGCTATTGTAAAGCGTACAATAAGATGACTAGCAGGACTTAGGAACAGAATTACTGGAGAACAAATACGAATTCGCGTGGGTGACGATGAATGCTGCAAGAATTCCAGGAAATTGCAAGGATAAAAAAGAAACCTTAGATAATAAATAATGCTGGAAATTTTACAAGGCATATCTAGAAGGATCAGCAGTGAGGTATGTGTGCTGATGTGGTGGATCCTAGCCCTAAAGAAAGGGATTATCCCCATCTATCACCCTGCTTTGCCCCTAGGGGGCAGTTGAGAAAATAGTTCGATGTGTCTCCCTGTTTTCAACAACGGTGGGACAGATGAATCTTTCATTAATTGATAAGGTTATATCTGTTAGTCACGAGGGGATAATAAGCAGGGATTATGTTAGCAGATAGTGGGGTTAGCAGATTTCGTATAGAAAACAGACCGTCAACAAAGCATATACCCCCTTACTCAACACAAATGTAAAATGAAATGTACCGAATATCTACGGTCATTGTCATACGATGTTACAGAGGAACTGCTGGAATTTGCCAAATGACTAGTCATACAAGTCACATACACACCTTAGTTGCTCCTGTTGCCCGGACTCTTAAGAGACCGGTGTCCTCAGGAGCACTGACACACCCACTTTCACGCTCACTCACACATGCCGATACTTAAACTGTTGCCCGAACTCTCAAGAGATCGGTGTCCTCAGAAGTATCACACACACGCACACTCACCCTCTCACTCACTCACACACACAAACACCCCTCACACACACACTCACTCACACACAAACAAACACACTTTCCCCAACAGAGGCTGGCTGTTTATGAATCTTAACTGTAATATTTAATTTGTTTGTAATTTTTTGGTTGTTCATTTCTTTTTGTTTTTATATTTAAAAAAAATTTAAAACTTAATTGTAATCATACTTAACTGTAGATAAATAAGTAGCTTTATTTAAGTAATTTTTTTGGAACTCTATCCATACTAATTTCGGAGGAGGGCGTTGTCATCTGCGACACAGTTTTTAAACTTCTGCAGATGACATCGTTTTTCATTTTATAACCATGTAACCATTGTTTCTGTTCCATAATAAACGATTTTATTTATATTTATTATTTATTTAAATGTACTTTGATTTTGTTCCGGGCGTCGGGAATCCAACCCGCAATCGTCTGCGCGTCAACATTCGCCACTGTGCTTTAGAGGTCGTCAAAAGAACGAAATCTGGTAAACACCAACTCAGTACCAAATCGTTGAAGTATTACTATGTAAATGGCGAAACTTGATTATTGAATAACCATAATGGCGCCTTAGGCCCGCTTCCCACGCTAATTATAACCATTGTTATCAAATGTAATGCTATCTGCGGCAGCGATCGTGTTAATTACGAACCTCTGTAAGGAGATCAATGCCGAATTTGAAGAGGACCTTAGCTATGATTTAGGTACTCACAACATTAAAAATGTAAATAGTAGGTACTGTTGCAAACATTACCATAATAATAAGCCATACAAACATTTGCCCCGAGGCGGGAGTCGAACCCGCAACCTTTTGCGTCGCAGGCCACTTTCGGCGGCCACAACGGCCTCGATAAAATTTTAGATCATTAAAAGCCACTAAAGTGCTTACTGGACCTGGACCTAAGGACCGGAAAAGACTGACCGAAATAAGAATGATCACCAAAGTAGCAGATGTAACAACCAAAATACGCAGGCTGAAATGGAGATGGACCGGCCATACTATGAGATCCACGAGAAGGAAATGGTCCTATGAGACAACAGTCTGGTACCCACGTGAAGGGAAACGCAGCAGAGGCAGACCTACTAAGCGTTGGGAAGATGATCTGCCTGACGTAGGGCATGCCTAAACCGCTTGCAATGGCACACAATGGAGGAGGCCTATGTCAAAGGACCACCCGACTTACCAAGAACCGGTGTCAATAATTAGTTAATAGATAACTAGATAAAACTATAAGATAAATATTAGAAAAATTGTAAAAGTCAGAGATTAAAGGCTATTTTTATTTTTTATTTTATTTTAAAGTGCTTACTGTATAAATCAAATATACTGCTCGTATATCAACCAGTGCTGATTTCTCGCACAGGCTTCCATTAGTTCACCAAAACAACTAAAAATCACCTTCGCAAAAGGTCATTGGTTAGAAGACACTTTTTCCTTCCTTCCAAGAATAAAGAACTAAACATTATAAACAGCTGGACATTTGTTTTGAGTCACGAACGGACAGTTTATTCAACTCACGCACGAGTCCACACTGACGGACGTCTCCTCAAAGTCGTCAAGGTAGACTCGAGACCAAAATGACTTTTGATCCTACTTGTTTCTTAATGTAACACTTCTATTTCCCTCATAAAACTCAAGTTCAAATTGCTTTATTTCCGCAAGATCGTTCAAGACATTTGGAGTAGGTAAGTCGAATATTTCAAACTATAGGAAATGCTGTATATCTTACATTTTAGCAGATTTAAGGCTTCGATCCAGGAGTACTTGTAGTGTTTTTTTTGTCCATGAGTTAAGATAGGACTGTCATACTTTAAAGTTATGAAGATGGTGAACTGTTATACTAGGAATATCACAAACTCAAACACGAATAGGTTTTATCCTAGGCCGGCACAAAGTAGATAAAAAAAATCCTGGCTATAAGAGGGAATATCTTCGTATTAAAACAACGTTGAAATGTTAGCTAACGCCTAGGAACATAGGATGCTATAAATCTTTGGCTAAAACGTTCAAAATCAAATAATTTCCCAATTTTTTTACATGGACGGGACTTGAACCCGCAACCTTTCCTTCAGTACAGGAATGCACTAACCACTTGTACTACGGTCAAAAATATTGAAAGAATAAGTCATAGGTACTGTAAGTAATAGACATTCCTAGAAGAGAACCACAACGTCCTTTCTTTTGATACCTACCCACTTTCTAAAGCTGTTTCTATTCCTCTCTATTCAAAACTTCTCGATTAGCGATATTAACGTTCATTCATGCGAATGAAAATCCTTGTGTACCGACACACTAATTCAAAGGTAGAGCAAGAGCTCGCCGTTAGAACTCTATATTATAAAATACCTACAGACATGAAGGACCTAATGGTTGAACTGAAACTACCACACGACAATCGGCCAGACTCCCGATGCCTTGAATAAACGACCTCGCCTTGAATAGATGACCTCGGTGGCGTGGTGGGCGAAGGTCCGCCTGCGGCGCGGGAGGTTGCGGGTTCGATTCCCGCCTTGGGACAAATGTTTATATGTATACTAGCTGCGCCCCGCGGCTACGCCCGCGTGGAAATTTAAAATTATCACTTAGGGGTATGAAAAATAGATGTTGGCCGATTCTCAGACCTACTGAATATGCTCACAAAATTTCATGAGAATCGGTCAAGCCGTTTCGGAGGAGTATGGCAACGAAAACTGTGACACGAGAATTTTATATATTAGAGATATCTACAAATATTTGTTCCGGGTGTTCTGGTTGTTTCTATGTATAATAAAAATATCTATCTATGTAATGTATTATATTATGTATATCAGTCATCTAGTACCCATAACACAAGCTCTGCTTAGCTTGGGGCTAGATGATGCTGTGTGGATTGTCCAGTATTATTATTATTATTAAAAAAATATCGTAAAATGAATACATAGACGATGGGTGTAGCTGTGTGGTGCCGGCTTAGAATCTGCACCACCCCAACTCTTCCCGCGGGTGTCGTAAGAGGCAACTGAGGGATATCCACCGGGGCGGGCAGAAGCGCCCCCTGCGGAACAATTCTACCACCGAACTACGATCCCCCATTACCCCCATGAGATAAAAGCCAACAAGGCGCTTATCAGGGGGAGACCTGCGTCCAGCAGTGGACCAATACTAGGCTGTTGAGGAGGTTGAGGGTTTAGTGTAGGTATAGACCTTGAGCTAACACAAAAGCGCCTGAAGTGGTGCTTGGTAGGGGAAATGGGATTTAAATCCCTCTCCTTAATATGACCATATGGACGAAGCTCACCGCACAGTTAAATAACTCATCGGCCATAACTCACCGGGACGCACATTTAAATATAAATATACAGGGTGGAATTTTGTAATGCCACCTGGAGGGAAAGTACTCTTAATACTGTAGATAGAAAATTATACTAAAAGGAAACATTCCTTTAATTTTGAAAAGAAAGAAAACTGCATTCAAAGATTTTCGAAAATTCGCTTGCCACACCCGGGAATCGAACCAACTAAAATCTGTAAAAATTACACCCTGTATTTTTATTGCATAGATCGGTCGGGTCAATTATAAGGATGAAATCTCTCTAACAAACTTAATAAATTAAATGAAAGGAAAACCATGAAATCTTAAATTATTTTAATTATTTACAATAAAAGTCAACTAACTACTAATTAGTTGCTCAAAATGGGCTCCATTTTCTTGGATACACTTTATTCTTCTTATGTATTCATTTCTAGTAACATTTAATAACGTGTTGTGGTGAATATTATAAATCGTATTCTGAACTTCAACTCTCAACTAGTTTACATTCACATAAGATTTCATGTAAATTAGATTTTTTACATATCCCCACAAAAAAAAATCTAAAGGGGTTATATCTGGTGATCTCGCAGGCCATCTGATTGTGCCGTTGGTACCAATCCAGGTATGGGCTGGAGCACCATCTTGCTGTAGAATTATTTGGTTTCGCTCCGCCTCGGGGAAACCATTTAACTCATTTCTGAAGAGATCCAGTATTTTAAGATAGAAGAGTCTGCATTAGGTACAAACACGTACAAATTTCAATCGTCTTATCTAAATATCAATTCGTCATTTTAATGGATAAATGACGTCAATGATTATTATTAATTTAATTACTGACACAAGTAAACAGATGGATCTTTAAGTTAAAGTGCTTAACTTGACCCATTCAATTTATAATTTAAGATTTCATGGTTTTATTTTCATTTAATTTATTAAGTTTGTTAGAGAGATTTCATCCTTATTATTGACCCTAACGATCTATGCAATAAAAATACAGGGTGTAATTTTTACAGATTTCAGTCGGTTCGATTCCCGGGTGTGGCAAGCGAATTTTCGAAAATCTTTGAATGCAGTTTTCTTTCTTTCCAAAAATAAAGGAATGTTTTCTTTTAGTATAATTTTCTATCTACAGTATTAAGAGTACTTTCCCTCCAGGTGGCATTACAAAATTCCACCCTGTATATCTGACCACACAACACAACAATTAGCATTCAAATACACATTGACAAAATGTCTTACTGCTATTATTACCGCAATGCATCTAATGTATCTAGGTAATATCGTCATTATAAAATGCATCTTACTATAACGAGTCAAAGCCCATATTAATTTTAATACACATTTTTGTGCTTTGCGGCAGTGGTGCGGTTGACCGCACAAAAATGTGTAAAGATTGTCGCAGATCTAGAGATCTGAGACAATCTTTATGGCAAATGGGAGACAGGGAAGCAGAACTTTCCACAGAGCTCTCTCGTTTTAGAAGCTGCTTTGCTAGTCCTCGACGAAGTAGAGCCCCCACAGCCACCGCTCATACTAAAATAGACTCGATTCGATAAAACCAAGTCGTAAATGTTAAAATACCAATTTACTGTAAGACTCCGCCGGCCATAACTCTGCTCGGATGGACAATACACGTCGAGATATAATCGATACCTTGGCTGTACGACCTACACGGTATTTATAAAGCGCTCTCAGACAAAGACCACGGTTGGACCCCTATTACTGACGCGCAAGAGATTGTATTCGATATTTTCTTACAAGGAATAGTCTAAGTCTTCTACGAGTATATCGCTATAAGACTACAGCAAAACAAATAAACGTCAGTCTTTATATTTAAGTTAATTTTATACTACCAAGCACATAATTAGGCGGACCAAGCACATAAAAGAATATAATCAGAGGGAAGAACATTAATATGTAGTAATTCAGAAATACAGAAATACAATTTATTGATAAAACCAATTTACATGTCGAATTTTTGTAGGGAATACCTACACAATGTATCGAAGTCACAAATTAATAAAATAAATCACATGGAATCAACAAAATTATAGGGTTTACAGTTGTAAAAGTTCGTCAACAGAATAAAAATTCTGCTCGACAAGCTAACGTTTCAGTCTTAATTTAAAACACGATATACCATCAGCTGTGACAGAGTCTGGTAATTTGTTATACACTGCCGGTCCCATCACATGAGTTAACTTTGAAGACTTCGTGAGAGAGCGGGCGATGGTCGCGAGCTTTCCGGCATTCCGCGTTCCGTACGAGTGGATAGTAGTAATGAAAATAGTGTGTACGTAAGTGATAGAACATGATAGAAATGAAAACTGCTGCCTGGAGTCTGGTATACCCGAACAGCGTAACTGACTCGAGCGTGACGGTATAGATTCGCTCACTGTTCACAAAAAAGGCGCCTACGGAAAAGTTCACATAAAGAAATACATTAGCGTTTTAAGCGAAGCTACATACCTACATAGAGAAAAAGAATACCAATGTCTCTCAAAACTGGATGGTTCAGCGCCAATAACAGCTAACTAATAACATCAAGTAACTGAGTCGCAACTTTCTGCGGTATTCCCTCGCAACTATCCCCGGCATTTGCATTTTATCGCCGCGATTCCCTCATCTTAATCGCAATAATTAAACGAACATGGACCAAAACTGTGCTAATACTACACTCCGGACAGAATTTATGCTTCCGTTAATGCAAAAAACATCATGATTAACAAAAAGAAGTAAAGTCAGAGAACTACTAAAAAAAATGTCGTAGTCATAGATGACTTGAGAGGATAAGAGAAACGCTCAAGAAATTCGCTACCCATAAATCTTTGCAACGGTAGTTGGACCAAAAGACACGAGAAGCTTGTTTATTTATTCTTGATAGGGGTATCTGATAATTGCAATTTCGTGTTGAAACCAAGTTAATTAATTCTCGATTGAATAATTCTTGCGTCCGTAATTGTATTTAAATTAATAACTGCTAATTCTGATAGCCTACTACCTAAGGCTGATAAAATTAATACTGAGTCTTATCTTTAGCATATAATTCCTTCAAAATCTGTCAACTTAAAACACATGACATATAAAGTCAGAGTGAAAAAATATAACTCCTAAGCCATATCTCAAAGTTCAGAGGTTTATACGTCAGAGGGAATAATTTAGACATGTGATCTCGATAAGTCATATCGGATGTCCAGCGCCGTATGTCGACTGCCACGGTATTAGCCGCACTTTTTATTACAGTCTTATCTCTGAATCTCCGGGGACAGTTATTCGGACTCGTGACGTTATCTCGACAATAGCATTTCCCATTCGTACCCCGGATAGGCAGACAGACGGCTGAATAGTGAATGGTAAATCTACTTGATCGTTCCAATTCCTACATAGAGTATAATATAATAGGCTTTGTTATATTTGGAGCTCAATAATGATAGATTTCTATGATATGGTTAAAAGTTATGGATTCAGGTATGAAGAGGAAAGAAAACCTATGTAATAAGTAGGCATCAATTTTCACTGCGGTTCTTTTAAGAAGTTAGCTTAACCAAAAAGGTTATTAGATGAACAGCCGAAACTTTTTACTCTATGCCTATTTAAAATTAATGATAATCATGACCCGGATAAATGAATCATCGTCTATGAAATTAAGAAGAACGGCTAGTGAGTCACAGATGATGCGACTAGAATGGCGAGGCACAATGGCGGATGGCGATTAACCTCCAATGAGTTCAGCATACCGCCCGTTACCCGGAACAAAGACTGTATCCGTGAAAGGAACGTAGGATAGCACTTTATTAGCGCCTAATAATTTATACGCCGTCAAACTAAAGTTGTAGACGTGTATGCGGGTTGCAAGTCTGAAGTGGAAATGGGTAGGACACTTGGCTAGACCGGAGATGGACCACAGCCATTACGGAATGGTCGCCCAAAGACGCTCAAAGACAAAGAGGTAGACCACCAGCCTGACGGTATGATGACATTGTTCAGATAGCCAGGAAGGAGTGGATTAGGGTGGCACAGGAATGGACAGAATAGCGTAATGGATAGGAACCTCTAACCAGCAGTGGGTGTTCACATACTGAGTTGATAGAATAAATTTATGGACCTGCTCCAAGGTTTCTGTATAAGGTCCTCAAGTGAGAGCTAGTCGATTCCTACGGTATAATAATATATATAGGAGTGGCGGGATGGGGAGCGTGCAAAAGACATGCGAAAAACTTCTGTCACTTTACGAATGCATTTTTGAAGAGGTAAGCTACGTAAACTGCTTTAGTTTTTCATGTTCTCTCCTTTTTTGCAGCCTACTTTTTTTTACTTTATCTCCGAAATTTGCAAATTCAAATTCAAATTCAAATTCAATTCGCTCGCACGGGAGCTTAAACCACTTCCTACATCTGTACGCCATGCAAACCATTTTTAAACTGCATCTTAAGACCGCCACTTGTCACTGAGTTTTTAAGCTGTTTTGTTGCATTGTTTCTATCGTGTCAACAAGTGTGCAATAAAGAATTTTCTATCTATGTATCTATCTTTGCTACTTTTTAAATATTCAGTTAAAACCTTTCAGCATGAGTAAATAAAGAACCCAAATGTCGGTAAGACTGCATCAGAATCTATGTTTCCTTTGCATACGTACACACATTACTTTCCCATAGCTTCTCCAGTTTTTGCTCCATCCATTCTCATTTATACATTTAACCGGCGCGTATCCTTCCTGTGTCTAATAATGATGGACCTGAAGGGTTGGGCCTCATCTATCAGGGTGAAATCTACCTTCAACAATGCTTGCAGTAAAACTTTTTAAACTTTCGCGATTTGTAAACATAGTTAATGATTATATCGGGTATTTATCGCGTACCTTTTGTTTTATTTCCCCTACGTTTCTACCGCGTTACAGCGATCGTGGTCACGGGGCGACTGGATGTACTCGGAGTTACCGCCGAGAATTGACGGCAGTATCCACGACTACCCTCAATTCGTCTTCAGAATCAGGAATGTCCAAGTTCACATTCCGACACACTACAGAATAATAATAGAAACGTGGGGAAATAAAACAAAAGGTACGCGATAAATACCCGATATAATCATTAACAATGCTTGCAGTACCAACAACACGCTTTAAAAGGTTACTGATAAAAGGCAGTCGTGTTGCGATGACTCTTTTAGGTGGTAGTGTCGAAAAAAACATCGGGTTTTTACTATTTTCTAGTAATTTAGATAGCTGATATGAAGTTTTGCGCACAGAAAGCCATTTGCTTTGAATCTTTGCTAAATAAGAACTTTGCATCAACTGTAGTTTCGGAGTTTATCGACATAGTGATGATTTTATTAAAAATCTCATTTTTGGGTAGGCCTGTTGACCTATTGAGACAGTTGTTTTTAACACCCGATGCTAAAAGAGACGGGTGTTATAAGTTTAACGTCTGTCTGTGTATCTGTCTGTGGTAGCGTAGCTCCCAAACGAATGAACCGATTTTCGTTTAGTTGTTTTTGTGTCATAGATAATTTTATCCCAAGTTTTCTTAGCCATGTTTTATGAAAATCTGTTCAGCCAATAAACGTCGGCGGGTTTTTAAAATTTTTAGTTTTGTCTTGATGTTATCATTAGGTATTTTACCCACATCATATAGTCCAAAATTTACAACGTTCTCTAACCCGTAGATGTCGTAAGAGTCGACTAAGGGAACCTACCAGAGAAAGGACGTGGTACAAATCCACCTGCCAATTGTGGTGATGATGACAAACGGGGGGTTTGGGGGAGCCGCGTCTAGCATTGCACGTATGGATGTACAGAGAATACTAATCTAAATCTAGTGCGTTTTCAATCACACAATCTGGCTCAACCCTAATGGCTCGGCATCGGTTTTTGCAGCTAGAACACGCTGTGATGAATGGTCTTCGCTAAAAGGATAACTTGTAGGTTGTTAGCGAGTCGCTGAACTGGACAAACGACTACGAAATAAATTATGTCTGGCTTTTCAACAAACTCTAAAAATACGCACATAAACTTTCATTCCACTAAAGATTCACGACGCCAAGAAGACGTTGGATGACTTAGACCGATATCATAAGGCTGATCAGATGTCATCAGGCTGGCAGATCAGAAAAACCGCCGAGAAAGCCGAGAAATGAGGGAGGCCTTTGCCCACGAGTGGGTGCCCCGTTACTGGTAGGTTACAACGGGATATATACCATGATTTGATCCATGGTAAATATCCCGTTGTAAATGACTTTAGTGTTATTATCCATGATGTAAATATAGGCATGCAGGAAAATTCACACAGCATCATGTAGCCCCAAACTAAGCAGAGCTTGTGTTAGATAACTGATTTACTTAATACAATACACTACATAGATAGAATTTTTTTATTGTACATAGAAAACACCTAGAACACCCTGAACAAATATCTGCAGATCGCACATTTGTCCCGAGGCGGGAATTGAACCCGCAACCTCCTGCGTCGCAGGCGGACCTTCGCCCGCTGCGAAACCGAGGTCGTCATGATGGATTGAAAAGTTTTTCTTTTATCTTGTCTAAGAAAGATTTAAACATAACTTGAGTTATGTTTAAACTGACTAGTGTACCCACTCGTATGCTAAGGTGTGTATCGTATATAAGTACGTCCTGTCTACTATGCAAAGCTATTATAAAAACTTTGTACCTAGTATGGTCCACCAGCTTCTCCCACAGAAGTTTCTTTACACAAGTCTATATTCGTTACACTATCGCATACGTTTTTGACTCTTACATCTCTATAGCATTGTAAAGCCAGCTCCAACGGTCGTTTCTCTCGGGTGAAAAAACAACGCAAAAAATACAAGTAAAAAGCGCGAGCCCGCCCGCGGCCGACATACGCATATTTTTGTACCAAGGTTATCTTTCGCGAACCGATTTCTATACATATTTGTAGACTTGTATGTATGTCCGCATAGTCCCACCAAGATAAATGTGTCTGTCGCCGCCGGATCGGGGAATCCGACTGTTTGTAGAATGTCTAGGTGGATAACAAAATGAACGACGATTTGTTGGGAAAACCTATTTCATTTCATTCGACGGGAAAAACGGGATGATTCTGCGAACCGGTTGCGGCGACAAATCCACTACTTTATGTTCTAGTTTTTCTTATGTTAAACTTTATGACGTGTCTGGAGTTCTGAACGGGGCGAACCTAGCGGGTTTGGTTGTCAAACTATGCCTAAATCTCACGTGATCGTGGTAAAAACTCGAATTACATAAAAGTCAAAAAAAATTCTTTGGTTAAATTAAAAACGCCAAATATAAAAAAAAATGCGCCCTCTTATAAAAAATATAACACTGAGTTTTTATTTTTGAGTTTATCTGTCGATGAACGCTATTCTTTGCGTCGTTTGAAGCGGCCTTTGTTCACCTGTGGACGTACTTACACAGGCTATGATGCTGTGTGGATTATCCATCATTATTTATTTATAATGATGATATTGAGTTTATCTGTGAACTAAATTAAGACGTCGGCATCGTCACTCTTAACGCTCCTGGGATAATAAATTTTTACTACTTTACCTTATGGATTCTAGTATGGACTTTTCGAACGTAAAATGGGCTTGCTAAATACCGAAACGGAAAATTTTCCATAACGTGACAGAGACCACCAGAGAATATTACCACTTGTTAAAGTTCACTTAAAAATTCAAATTCATTCGAAAACTACAATCCAATTCGTAGAAAACGATTGAATCGCTGTCATAATACGAAAAGTAGTTCCTCTTATTATCCGGTGGGCGCTACAAGGAACGAAATGAAAATAATCGTAAACTATTATAGTTTTCGTAATCTATGCAGAACTCATCCTAACTTACTAACTTGTTAGTGCTGTACATTACATCAACCAATAACAGCTGAGAGTCGAATGCAGTTCAATTTTAGACCGTTCCACAGATATCTTTGTGGTACTATATACCTGATTTCTATGTGTACCTTTGAACATACTCGTACACAGGACTTGTAGATGTTATGCAAAACGAAGATAGGGAAATGGTTGACTCTTTTTATTTGCACGGAGTTTTATGTCAGTTAGAAAAATAATTAGCTTTTTTTTAAATTACGTTGATTTGCTATTATTAAAATCTCATATAAACGTGTTTCTGATATTTTCCTAAACATTTCGGTTTTGCCGCATTACAACTTCCCAATCAATATAAAAAAAACTATTCTGACGCGTTCCCTAAAAGGCTATCCTATCATTATAAACTCACATTACAAATAGTTATGTTTTACCGTAGTGTCGCGTGTGTACAAAAATATGCTCAAAGAAACAAGTAAAAAGGGCGGGTTGAATATTAAGAAAGGCCAATCAATTATTGAACGCAATTTTTTCTACGGTATCTAGATAGACAAATTAATAATCAAAGCTTCTATCCTTTCATCAAAGCACACCCTTGCGAATAGCATCTCTGAGGCAGTGAGATACTTTAATTTTCACAAATATCCTTTATTAATTTTTTTATAATGACGAATGTCTTAAAATACGTCCAAGCTATATTTTATGATTAAGTAATTTACAGAGATAACCCTTTTCAGCCAAAGCAAGTACATAAATAATTGGCACTTGCAGATACTGCCTCATAACACAAGTCATAAAGCATTCTATAAACAAGTCCAATAGTAATTTATACCTGCAATCTTATAAAATAGACTGCGTGTAGGTATATTGGACGTTTAGTGTTGTTATAAATTAACTGGACGCCAACATCGGAGATACTTGACCTTTTCAACTGATCTGAATGTCTTGGCTTGAATTTCTATCTGATCTACTCGGTTTAATCTTTGTTATAGATCTGATAATGAACCCATTTCATGATTTTCGTTCATAAAATAATCTGATTTGACCAGAGTACAGAGACATTGTTAATACTCTGGTCAACATTTTCGCTTTTCTTTTTCAACTAAAATATCTCATGTATGGTGCTGAAATAAATGATTTATTTTATTTTTAAACTTATTTTATTTTTTCAGGCGGCTTTATCGCATGAGGCTATATTTTATTACTACGAAAGTACGAAGAAAAAAAAAACTATGGCAAAATTCGTAGCACCCCGTGCACGTTTATGTCTTTTGTATGAAACAGATATTTAAAAAGCTTTTTGCAATTAATTCTTAACATTTTCAGTTTTAATTCCCGGCATAACTTTTAACCATCCACAATCAAATGTCCATTGGTTATGAATTGACATTTGATATGCCCCCAGAAAGTCACAACTGAACTCGTAGATCGATAAAAAACGATAGAATTCGTAAAGACTCAAGTCCACGCAGGAAGTGAGACGAAACGAGCACAAGTACGAGTTAAAAGCTTATTTATCCCTTTTTATAATCGATTGGGATCCTATTAATTATGAGCCATGTGAGACCTCGCCGGTCCGTTTATGACCTGGTTTCGGCTCCCATGGCCGGCCATACAAGTTTTTTTTTGTTTTTCAATACATTTACTACTCGAGCGGCCGGTAAAAAAGAAAAAAGTAGAAGGGCTCTCGGGCAAGGCTGACGGACGTAGGAATAACATTTATTTTTAGCTTGTATTCTTAATTACTACCTATACTAAGGTATTCTAGGTATTTAGGATGACGCGAAGATAAGTTTGTCTTTTTGCCGGACGAAGAAAAGATTTTTAAGAGGAATGTCTGTTTTTTCCTCATCTTGTTGCACTATCCACAGTGGCCTTGATACCAAATAGGACTTTGTTTTATAGGGTCCTAACAACGTAGAGCGTAAACAAAATATCTTTAAAAATATTCTCCTATTCTATGCAGGACCAGGTATAATAAATACCCAGACCAAACACAAAGCACGTCTAAATAGACTGTGCTCTAGAAGCCCGAGTGCTATAAAATAATAATCCCTTTTCTATATTCTCCAGAAGAAATAACCAAAAAGAATAATGTCCATTACATTTGTACCTTAGCAAGTCTAGATGGGCGGCGGCGCGGGCGCTTGGCAACAGGCCTACCTGCGCAGACGCTCCCCAAAACGAACGAGAGACCGCATTCCTGACCGCGCCCCGCGGCACCCCCGCGAGAGGCATAGGGCTGCTACTTACACCAAAAACTTTTTATTATTACCTACCAGCTTCTGCTCGCAGCGTCCACGCGTTATTTTGGGATAAAAAGTTATTCCAGGTCAACTTACATACGTGCCAAATTTCATGAACATCCGTTAAGATTTGCATTTTAGCGTTGTCTCGTTACAAATACACATTAAAATCCTTAGAAACATTCGCCATAATAGGATCTAACCTGACTTCAAGGTATGATTACGGAGATCACGGCTGATATGGTAGAGGAGAGTGTGAGAAATGACATGTTGTGACCCCACCTAGAGTGTGACAAGACAAGAAGAAGAAGATGAAAAAACGTGACGTCTAGTCAAGAGTTTTCGCGATAGATTTCGAGATTTCGGGGCGAGCTGTACGATGCAGCGATGATGGAAAATGAGAACATGAGATGAGATTCGACGCAGCATAAAATACTTTCGCCTATAACAGAGAGTTTTCAATCGCAGGCAAAGTGTCATACATTTAATTTCCCTATATCCTTTACGTGATGAGTTTTCCCCAGCGTCTTCATTGAGAAGAAGCCTCGCCAATTACAACGTCTCAGGCAATACACGTCTCACGTGAAAATCAGCTCATTCCCAACGTCTCAGTCAACCAGTTAGGTCTCTAGAGCTTAACCCACTTACACAGAAAAGCTTACAACCTTCCCACTTAAACGTTTGCAAAATAATACTGTGAAATAAAAATGGACTGAAAAACGTAGAGTAGCTTTTTTCGGCGGCAACCCTAGCTGTCCTCATCCCTGCATCCCGACACAATGCGGACCTGTTGCCCGCGCCGCCCGCGCCCCTCGCCCCGCCGCTGCAGCCTCCTATAAATAATTCAATAGCCGGATTAATTCGTGACCAGCCTGATTCAACTGTCAATTAACGCCCGTCTAAGATAGCCAGTCTACACTCTATGGTCTACTTTTAAAGGTTTCGTAACGTAAATACGAAAATGAGCTGTGTTTAGTTGCGATAGCTTGGTAATTCTTGCCTGCAAGCAGTGCTTGCAGAGTTTTTAGTGAGCCCAATTGTGATTAAAATCGACTTCATTTCTCTTCTTGATTTGGACCTGACTCACCGGTCAACCAGTGCGTTAACCAATGAAAACCAATAAGAAATACCTACTTGAGAAACTCGAAGACACCTACTCAAAACCTCGATAAAAATTGTTCGTTTACAGTTCCAGGAAAATGCCACTAGAAACTTTTTATAGTCTTCAACTCTTCACGCAAATTAATTTTATTGATTTAAAGTTTTGATTGTTGAATTGCCTAGTTCAATAAACTAATAAGGGATTACAATCTTTGCTGAGATTCAACCCACGCTGTAAAGATAAAGATTTAGGACACGATCTTCGCGGTTCTGCATAGTTAGTCTTTTAAATCTAAAATCTTCATGCATAAATGGTTTATCTCTACCTACACGTGGTTTTTAATCAAAAAGTTCATAAAATGGGGTTGCCAGCTCACTGTTGTGACGCTCAGTGCACATTGGACCGGGAACGATGACAACGGCTTTTGGACTTAGAAGTGGTATTATGAGCAGGGTGCTAAAGTTTTAATACTTGTGAAATCCGCACGATCATCTGAGCCAGACCTTTAGATACTTATGTCGTGAGTTTGCTCATAAGGAATTTCTGAGAAGTCAAAGCATTATTGAACTTTATTGCAAGTTATTTTGAAACGGGGAAATGTTAACAAGTTTGAACGGGGCTGCAAAACGCTTGTCATGGTACTTAAATACTTCGATGTGTCGAGAATTCTTCAACGGTTGATGGCCTTTGCCTTAAGAATTACGAGGTAGAGTCGTAGAAGTCCTAAAATAACAAAAAAACTATTCGGAAAATCAGTCCGCCATTTTTCTATTTCATTTTCCCGCGCCGCCGACGTGACACTTTTTATGTAAAAGGGGTTGCCATGTGTTATAATTAATCGGATCTCATCGAACTAATACCTACCAGTTAATCTTTGCTGTTATCAAAGTAGGTAATGCTCTCTACATGAATTCGTTTTGAGTAGGCAATAAATTAAAAAGTTTAACTTTGCCAGTTACACCGGTGGTCCAGTCCTATGTATACCTAATAATTAATATCAATTAGTTGCCACCATAATAAAACTGTCGGCATGTACTCGTACAGCATGTTGTAAATTCAAGCTACTTTTTATAATCAAGAAACAGGTCCAATTCTTAGAGACAGGAAACTCATTCTAGTTTTTAAATATGGGTAAAAACCTTCTTTGTTTGTTATCTATAGAATACCTAGTAGGTTTGTTTGTGCTTATAAAATAAGTATAGAGCTGCTAGGACTCCACTTACGTTGAATTTCATAAAAAGTTTACTTGTCGTCCCAAATGACCCCAGATCTGTTAGAGAGAGACTAAACAAAAATCTAGAGCTCTATTAATTTATTCCTGTTGCCTTAATGTTGTTGTTCAATAATTTCAAATGATTTTTTTATTACGTGTAGATTTACATTTGTACAACTTAATTGCTATTAAAATAGCTCAGTCAATAGATGTACCCAGTAAGTTCACTGGAAATAATATATGAGAATTCAGTTCAGTTAGAATCTAAATTCCCATTGCCATCATTTAACTGGTAGATTGTAGTTTCTTTAATAATGGTCTCTATCGAACTCTCCATACTTAAGGTATAGATATAAATGTATAGAATAGAGAGAAGACAATCTCCGGTCGATCTCGGGTCGGTCGTGACCAAACTCCCGCGCGTGTGGGGCGCGGGGCGTGGCGACGAGCTGTGCGTGTGTGGGTGTTATAGCACTGTGTCCATTGTATAATATCGGAAGGTATTTTGTACTACTGTCGTGTATCTATGGAAAACAACCTCAGCGTGTTAGGACGAACACTGCTAAATATTTTGGGAAGAAAGAAAAAATAAAAATACGTAGGTAGGTATTTAATTATTTTCTAATGGTTGTTTGAATTTAGTTTGAAATTAATATTTGCAACTTCAATAACACGTTGTCTTCATTAAGGATGTAAGCGGGTTAACTACGAACCACATTTGTGTTGGAAGAACACCAACGTTTGGGTGAGTGCGGTTCTCGACGCGCGTGTTCCGCAAACGCACGCGTTGGTTTTCTTCCAACACAAATAATGTTCGTAGTAAACCTGCTCACATTCATAATGAATACGTCAAACTAAGATAGTTTATAGAGTAGAACACGTTGTCTATTTTGATTTTATCTATTCTTCCTCAGATAAAACCTTATGTATTACTCCGTCCACGCGTTTATTTTCTTTTTGACAGCACGAGTGACGATCAATTAGTTATCTCCTAATAAATAAACACGTGGACGGATTTATGAGTTTCAACCCAGAGGGGTATGTATGTTGATATCAGAGCCCCGAAATTGGAAGCACGATACCACCGTGCGTACATGGAACTATGTTGGTATCCCAACTATCGCGTACAAAAATGGAACGTACGGATGACAACTCATTAATAGTATAGATAAATAAAACATTTAATTCCCACTCACAAAAGGTTTTGTAGGAATTTATATTCATTATATTTTTATGATCTATTTGATCCAAAGTCAGGGTTGGCGATAATTTAATTTGCTACAATTATTAAAAAATCTCGTCCATCAATGGAAACCAACAGAAAACTCGTTTAGGTATAGTCTGAGTACACGCTGCGGCTAAATGGTCCATCTGCGGAGTCAATGCTCTTGCAGATTTGGAATACGCGTGTTGCCATTTTTTATAACCACAAGTTTAAAAAGAGGTTGGTTGTATATATTGTACCTCGTGTACCGAGGTCCATATTTCCAAAGGTTAAAATGAGGTTGAATATCTACTAGATGTCCGGGCAAAGTAGGCAAAAGCTTTAGCAGCTAGTATAGGTCTGTGGCAAAAAGCCGTTTTACCATAGGGTAGTACCTAAATTTTCCGAACACTATCTGTTTTTTCTTTTGACGTGACAACGTCTTATAATTCGATAGAGCCGGCTGCACACACGAAAAAACATGACGTCATGCGGCGTTACCTCGCATGCGGCGTTACCTCGCTCTGAGGCGTTCCATGTAAGGCTTGAAGTGCAAGCGAGAGCGTTCGACATCCGTCTCTCTCCTACTTGAGTGAGCGATGCGTCTGCGTTGTCACGTTCAACTATCGTCAGTAAACCGACTTTACAGACAACCAATTTTTTTTAATTTTAATTTGTGGGCATCATTTTACCTAGCTACATAATTAATGGGTACAAGACTTCAGCAACACTAATGAAGAAAATGCAAACATTACAGCATCAGCATCATTGGGACGCGGGACTTTAATTCAAAATGTTCTCAACTGATTCCAAATTATGAATCAAAGAATTCGTTACACTTATCCAAAATCCTATTATGTATTTAGCAAATTAGAAGACAGCAATTTAAAATTGGGAACTTTGGGAATGTCTGAACACAGGATGAGAGTTACTCCTGGACTTTTTATGATTTTTCTTCGTATTTGTACTTTATCATAGTAGAAGTGGAATGGAAAATAAGTGGAAAAAAATCCGTTCTTCCCTACCAGTAGGGATATGTGGAACAGGCGATTTATGAAACCTTTATCACTTTTCTGCGCCGAATCATTCGTCAGAATTCTTTGTTTAAACTCGATTATTCGGCTCTTTCAGCGCGTTCGGTTCGGAATGGAGGAGCGCGAGGCCAGCTTTCTCCAAGCTTCGATAGCATGGTAACAAAAGACAATGTATCGATACGTACTTACGTATCGAGACCACTCGCAGGGCCGGGCTTGCGAAAAAACCCACCCGGCTGGTCTAACCGGTCCAACCGAATCTCGTCGGGCTACGCCGAATACATGGTGGCTATCGACTTGAGTTTTGAGCTTTGAAGACTCCGCATGGACCATTTCAATGGATACGAACCGTCCATTACCCGTGGTCCAGCTTCGTGAATCACCTGGGTGGATAAGAGCTTATTAGGATGTTTTTTCCATTAGCGAAATAACCTTCTATGAAGTATGTGTAAAGATACTGGTCGTACAGACTAAGTTATCGAATATCTTCGGAAGTTTTAAGTGTACCAAGCGTATTTTTTTTATGTCTTGGTATTTTGTATGCGTGAAATTTTTGTGTGCTTCCTTTTATTATAAATACATAAAAGTGGATACACAATATATCTCTCTGTGTAACACAAACCTAACCTTTTAAAACGGATGAATCAAAACAAAATTATTTAATTAGGTACTATTTTATGCCCGCGGCTTCGCACGCGTTGTTTCTATAGAAACGTTTAAAGGTGATTTCTATCCCATGGGAACTGATTTATGGGATAAAAAGTGGCCTATGTTTGATTTCAGAATTATAATTACCTGTATGCATATTTTCAGTCCGATCCGTTCAGTAGTTTTGGCGTGAAGAGGTAACAAACATCCATCCATCCATCCATCCAAACTTTCGCATTTATAATATTATAGTGTGATTACCTAAATTACTTCATCACCATCATCGGCCGGCAACCACTGCTGGACAAGGGCCTCCTCTTTTAAATTGCTTAATTACAACCAAACCAAAAAGTCAACTGGATTAGCGATCATAGTAAGTACATGCCACCAATTTACTTTTCGGATCATGGTGTGGATGTGCTGAAAGTAATAATACTGTCAGAGACTGTAACATCGGAGACTAGCCAGATGCGCAGGACATATTATAGTGCACAAGTGTGTGCGCAAACACAGGTGCGCTCTCTCTCTCATAATCCGATGGGACGACAGATCGACACGACCGGGAAGAGGTCTAGCGCAGGACCAGATGCACGGGGTGTAACACCGCCAACTTCCTGACTCCGGGCTGTTACTGTGAATTTTCTTTGCTAGACCCCCAATAACAACAATTGCCCGACCCGGGATTTGAACTCAGGACCTCATAATCACCGCGGTTGAACAAGCTGACCGCTAGACCAACGAGGCAGTTAAGTTGTGCTGAAAGTAAGTAAGTTGTAAGTAAGTAAGTGTATTTTACTAACAAAACGAAGTGTTGCTGGAGTAACAAGTAGGTGACAACCGAGGCGACCAACACGGTCCACTCTCAGAAGCCAAAGAAAACAAATAAACTGGCCAGGTCGGAAGGAAACAACCGTATCTCCTTTGCAACTGTAGATACAGCTCAATTTGTGCTCCTTAATTTAGTACTGAGAAATAATTGAAAAATGTACTCAAGTAGATTCTACCTACTGGAACTGTTTAAATAATTATTAACTCGGCAACGATTTGTCAATTTAATATTACCCAGAATAATGTTACAGTACATACTAATTCGTTCGTTTGTACCCTCGAGTCGAGTGATTAAATGGTATTAAAACCGCTAAATAACTGTTTAAATATTAATGTTAGCCAATTTGGTATCGATACGTAACTCAGCAGTTTAGTTTTAGTAAGCACTCTTAAAATAACGTAACGATTGACGAGTAAATTCTTTACCAATTTTTACAAAAATGATGACAAAAAATACGACAGCAGCATTTCAGCTTAATCCAAAGAGCTTGTTCGGTTCATCAAAGAACTTAAAAGTGCCAAAAGATTATTTCCATAAGCACTCTTTGTGTCTTCGCAAAACTAATCCTTTGAAACGAATGATAGAAAACAAAAGTGGTGAGGGGATTGCGAGGCTCAATCCCGTACTGGATCCTGTAGTCTGGCCAATGTTCTATAATCTAGGCTCAACCAGAATTGAAACTTACCAATGGCTGCTAACAATATTTTAGGGCTGTCATGTTCCCGTGGTTCGGCGAAAATGGCGAGAGAGGGACACCGGAGAGGTTTTAGTGGGTATTACGTCCTTTTCAGGGCGTCGAGTCCCACATAATTCTGGTCCCCCCCAGACCAGTTTATTCGTAAATGAATTTCCTCGACGAGACAAAAAAAAAAAGGGTTGTCATGTGATATCACACAAAACCACTTTTGCAAATTGTAGAGGTAGAGATAGACCATTCTAAAAATGAACGGCGATTGTATAACGTTTAGTGGAGGGGGCGTGTATATTGGCGTACATTTTTATAATGGTTTATCTTTTACCTACTATTTATTTTTGATGTATATGTATAGATTGTTTTATGTATATTTTGTAAGAGCATTTTTCACATTGCACGAATATTTTATATTTTAAACCGTTTATTTTTATTTAATTTCTTAAAATAGAGAAAAAATATTATTAAATCTGTTATTTTCAGATTCACAATCCATATAATATGTACAAATTAATGTATCCTTGATATTTTAGAAAATTAAACTTTAAAACTTTTTACAGTTAATAAACACACACTGAAACAATTAAATATGTTCAAGCATTTACACATGAACAAAAAAAGTAAATAATTATATGTTTACATCGGCACAAGCATAAAGGATGCAATATTTTTTTTAATAAAGCTTCTCATAATATAGAGTACATCGAACTACCATCCCAAAGGAAAAAACATGCAACTCTGCAGACTACATTGTTACGCGCAGGGAACGATTTAAGAAGTTAGGTGAATCCCCTCAGGAATACAAGTACTCGTAGGTACAATGAACCAAGAAAATAAACAAAAGTTTAACTTCTTACGTTGTATTTTCCCAATAGTGAATTAAATTATATCTTACCTACCTAAATACTTAGGTTGAAAGAGATAGGTTTTTCCTATATAAACTGCATGGTCGATTTACATTGGTACCATGGCTTTACCTTTAATATGCAAATGAATTAAACACTGAGATTGCATGCGTTCAGGTTGCAATACAAGATAAACTCGGTTTAACTCTTTAAACGATTTCAGGCCATTAACGACATAAAGTTAATCCGGTTCAACCGCTAAACCGAGTTCAAGAGCTGTCAGATCACACGTATTACGAATTTGAACTCGATCAAGCTGAACTTAGTTTTGTTGATCTTAGTTTTGGCAGCGAACTATAAAATTGATCCTGAGATAATAATGGTGTAAATAAAATCTTCCGAGGACATCCGTGAGGGCGGGTGCGGCGTGAGATTTGGCCGATCTCAAGAGGCGCAAATATGCAGGTCTCGACAGAGCCTACACATTTGCTCCCCTTGGAGTCGAGAGCCTAGGTCCGTGGGGTACCGAGGCTCTTCGGGTTTTTAAAAAATTATCTGAGCGTCTGGTCGAAGCGACGCGTGACCCGAGAGCTGGTGAGTATCTGGCACAGCGCATCAGCATTGCCATACAGCGTGGCAATGCAGCCAGCGTCTTGGGGACGCTTCCGACTGGTATTGATATGGATCATTGAGTTACCTATAGACTGTTTGGAACAGTCTGCAGTTGGCTCAATTGTAAATACTAGTAAGTATAATTTTCTTCGTGAATAAAGGCTTGTCTTTTTTAAATAAAATTAAAATATAGTTGGCAATGGCAACCCTAACAAGGCACAATGAGAGCATCGAGTGAATTGAGCGTCGGAGCGACAGTATATTGTATTTCGCTAGACCATGGTCCATCACAATAGCTACATTCTAACAGCTTCACTTATAAAAACCTGAAGTTACCCTTTCTTACGTTATCATATCACACTAATTAAATGCGAAAGTTTGGATGGATGGATGTTTGTTACCAAGAGGTAACAAACATCATGGCGTGAAGACACGCCATAACTACTGAACGGATCGAGCTGAAATTGCATACAGGTAATTCAAATGTTGGAATCAAACAAATGCTACTTTTTATCCCATAAATCGATGCCCAGCGTGGGGATTATGGGCATTACCCCCATGTAGGGTTGCCAGATTATATCCAAAAGGAGGACATGTCCTCCTTTTCCATATTTTGTCCTCCCGTCCTCCCTTACCTACACTAAGTCCTCCTTTTTATACAGTACCTACGTTTTTAATGCTCGCTGAAAATGAAAATTTTGTGACCTGATTTCGTTTCTCCAAATCTGATGGTGATTCTGATGAAGTATATATTGATTTTAAGCTGCACGAACAGTGAACAATCAATTTCAAAAGTGTTAAAAATATTCAATGTTTCTCGGAACTGCTCAAGATAGGCGAGTTTTATTTTTGTACAAACGCGAATATGGAAATAATTATCTGATTTGAATCACTGATTAATACTCAGTGGAGCAAAGAGAGGAACAGATTAAGTGTGCGTTAAATCGTTGATTCTTACCTAATACAACTTCAAAAACTTGTCATATGAAGATTTTTATGATTATTTGATGAAAATCAATACAAACAATCTTCTTGCAAAAATTGGCAGCTCAGACAAATATGATTAAAATAAAATAAAGTAAGTTATATTGTCTACACACGTTTTTTTGTTACTTTAAAAGTTTGTAACTTGTGTGTTTTATATGGGCCACGACGGATCTGAAATAAACGATTTTTATTTTATTTATATTGTAAATGTCCTCCTTTTTTACAGAAATTCCTCATTTTTAGACCCATCTTTATCAAATTTATATCTGGCAACCCTACCCCCATGAGATAAAAGCCATTAAGGCGCTTGGGGAGGCCTGCGTCCAGCAGTGGACCAATATAGGTTGTTGAGGTGAGGTGGGGAATTGAAACCGGTGTATAGATAAGTACTCGTAAGTAGTAAAGTTCTGAGGCGGGCATAAAACTATTTAACCTGGCTATTCCCGTAATAGAGATATTAAAATATGTGAACCTAATAACAACAGCAATAGCAGCTTTTATGAACTAAAAAGTCCATACTAATAAGAAAATGCGAGAGCAAGTCTGTATGTCTATATGTCTGCATAAATAAATACTCTTGATCCACACAGCATCATCTAGCCCCAAGCTAAGCAGAGCTTGTGTTATGGGTACTAGATGACTGATATACTTACCTAATAAATGCGTTACATCGATAGATTTGTTCTATTTACATAAAAAAAGCCAAAACACCCGGAGCATATCTGCAGATCGTATAAACATTTATCCTGAGGCCGGAATCGAACCCGCAACCTCTTGCGTCACAGCGGACCTTCGCTACCTTCGCTAAAAATCCATAAATGTTTTTTATTCCGAGAATAACACGAGCAAAGCCACGGGCAGAAGCTTCCATAAAAAAAATCCATCCATATTTTAATCCCTACTAAAGTCGAGTTTTATTATTTTACCGTTTCATCTACATTCTCTCGAATACCCGTAAATCCATTAGCCACTTTTTACGCTGATGTTATTTACGTTATTTTACGATGTTTTTTTAGGGTTTCGAGATCGGTTTCGGAACCCTTATGGTTTCGCTTTGTCTGTCCTTTTTTTCCTCTTTAATATCTCAGCAACTACCGCAGATATTAACTTGAAATCCAAAATAATAATACGGTTCGTGCGCCTCTACAGATTTAAGAAAAATAAATGAAAATGTGAATTTTCTGTCAAGTGGGGTATCAGATAAAAGGATATTTTAAAACGGTTTTTGACGTGACAACGTCTTATAATTCGATAGAGCCGGCTGCACGCACGAAAAAAAAGTAGAGAAGTCTGTAAAAATAAAACTTTTTGAAAAATAGTCGAAAGGGAGGGAATTATTTTTAAAAGGGGATACCTCACCGAGTGATCAAATGAAAGGTATAGGTTTGTACATTTAAAAACAGTTTTTAAAATATCTGTAGGTTACATACTTATAGAAATACTAGTTTATGGGAACTAATTTATGGGATAAAAAGTAGCCTATGTTTTATTCCAGGCCTAGAATTATCTGTACGCAAAATTACAGCCCGATCCGTTCAGTAGTTTTGGCGTGAAGAAGTAACAAACATCCATCCATCTATACATCCAAACTTTCGCATTTATAATATTAGTGTGATTTTTAAAAAAATTACCTAATCCAGAGCAGCCCACCTAAACTGTAGTTTGGCACCTACTAATTTTATGTATTCGTTAAATAGTGAAGTCTCTAACCAGTACCTACCTTTAGTACATTTGTATAATTGACGAACGTACCTACCTTTAGTACATTTGTATAATTGACGAACGCTCGAAACCCTCGGCGCGCGAATTACACTCGCACTTGACTGAACTTGTTATAAATTTACTTTAGCATCGCGTTTCTGGATCATATTGGCAGTACATTTCAGAGTTTCATATTTCATTCGCTTTTACATTTTCATTTAATAAAAGTCTAGAGCTTTTATTAGAATATTATGATATTTTAGATACTTTATTAAGAATTCAAAGTGGTCTTTATTAACAAAGAAAATTACAATCAAAGAATGAAAACAAATTAGAACTAGTATTTACAGTGGAAATAATTGAGCTAACTGCAGACTGTGTCAAACAATCTGCAGGTAGCTCAACTGATTCATATTAATACCAGTCGACACGTCCCCAAGACGCTGGCTGCCTTGCCCCACTGTATGGCAATGCTGATGCACTGCGCGAGATACTCACCAGCTCTCGGGACAGACCAGACACACAGAAGTCAAAACAATGTGATGGGAAGACGCAAAAGGATGTGGATTCGATTCCCGCGTCGTGATAAATGTTTGTACGATCTGCAGATATTTGTTCCGGGTGTTCTGCGTGTATCTGCATTTTTATTATAGATAGAAAATCTAAAATAAATCAAAAGATAATAGGTACAATATCAAACGAAATTTGACAATGGCGAGACAATCAAGACAATCAAGTGTTTGACAATCATCATCATCATCAGCCCGTACATGTCCACTGCTGAACATAGGCCTCCCCCAAACGACGCCATATTTTTATGGCGTCGTTTCGGGGGGCCTGAGCCGCCTCCATCCACCGACTCCCCGCCACTGCTACAATGTCGTCGGTCCATCGAGTGGGGTGTCTTCCCACACTTCGAGTCGCATTGCATCGTGGTCGCCACTCGAGAACCTTTACTCCCCAACGGTTATCGGATTTATAATTTTTACAAACCCCGTGGATAATTAAGTATTTTTTACCTACCCAGCCGTGTGGGGCCGCTTAGAATTTGCACCACCCCAACTCTTCCCGCGGATGTCGTAAGAGGCGACTAAGGGATATCCACCGGGGCGGGCAGCAGCGCCCCCTGCCTGCAGAACAATTCTACCACTGAACTGCGATCCCCAACCCGCATGCCCAGCGTGGGGATAATGGGCATGAACCTCCCATGAGATAACAGCTATTAGGGCGCTTATCAGGGGCACATGCTGTTGAGGTGAGGAGGTACCTACCCCACTAACTTACCGACTTTTTAAGCTTTTAACTGGATTTAGTGCCTACTTAATTCGTTTTGTAAGATAGTAGTTATAGAAATGTTTGTAACTAAATCTCATGTTCTCTGATATCTCCGTCGCGTGTTAAACATCCATTAGCTCTACAAGAAACGTTATTGTAACAACAATAAATAAACTTGCACTTACATCGTCATTTAAACAAGTTACTATTATAGTTCGAGTTATCTCTTGTCTTGTGTACATGATTCGGACGAGATGTCCCCTTCACTTTTGGTTGAGGATACAACTGACCCGAATCTAAATCCAAGAGATTTTAGATTCGGACGAGATGTACCCCTACTCAAAAGTGAATTGGACATCTCGTCCGTGGATCAGTTTGAGAATCGGACCAGATGTACCCTAACCCCATTTAACAATGAATAATTTAACATTTCGGAAATATTTGGAATGCTGGCTCTTTGACCTCCTCACCGCAGAGAGTGAAGGTCCGCCTGAAATAAGTACAGAAGTTTGCGGGTTCGATTCCCACCTCGGGACAAAAGTTTATATGATCTGTAAATATTTATTTCGGGTTTACACCAAAATAAAAAGTCGAGTGCTAGTTGGACTCGCGCACCGAGGGTCCGTATCGTACCGACCTTACTTCTTGCCGAATTTGATGATTCTAGATCAACGGGAAGTACCCTATAGGTTTTGTTGTGTGTCATTCCCTTGGAAATTTTTAATAATCGGGCATAAACGGCTATACTTTTGACTGCGATGACTTAGAAGTTTGATTTATAACACGGCTCCAAGAGGATACGGACTTGAGTATTGGATGTTCATTTCAATTCGATACCACCACGCGTACCAGAGAAAAGAGAGTTGACAGACGGATAGACGGACAACAAAGTGATCCTATAAGGATTCCTTTTTTTCTTTTGAGGTACGGAACCCTAAAAATATTAATGAGAGTCTTCTAGATCTGAGGGGTGAGTCTATTTGACGATAGTAGTGAGACGAGCTCGTGACGTCTCCATTCTCACCCCTCTGAACTTTGTGGCTAGCTAGATGATGCTGTGTATATTTTATTTATTTATTTATTGCAAGGAAAACCAGCAACACATACGAGTACATACAAATTATATAAAAGAAGTCGAAGCAGGAGGCTATTAAGAGGTTTTCACGGTTAAAATAATAAGTCACATAAAAAGTGTGATCAAGCTGGGTGAACTGAAAACCTACACAAAACTAATCTTACCTGAAATATCCATAATAAAACATGTAAATCGGCAATTAAGAAAATTTTGGAAAAGTTCAGAGAACTAGGTATTTCCTGAAAGAGTCTCAAAGTTCAATCGTCACACCAAAAAACCTGCTTTCCCAAAAGCGACCGCAAAAAGCCAGTCCTTGTTGTAAAAAGTCCCGTTCCAATAAAAAGTGGTCACAAAACTTGATGAGGGTCGGCTGCGGAAATTGGACTGTAGAGTGGACCCTGATTGAAGGTAACGATGGTTTCTTACGTCGTTATCGACGTTGAAGTATTGGACTAAGATGGCTTGTGAAATTTGTCAAAAATTTATATTTTTGATGGGATACTTTGGTTTCTTTGTGCTTTGAACTTCTTCCCACTATCCCATGCCTCTTTCGTTTCTTTGGTTTTCTTTTTGAAAAATATTATCAAGGCGCTAACCCGACCCAAATCAGCGCAACCACCTATTTTATCTTATTATTATGTAAAAAGAAGGAATTTTCAAAAATCGATTTTGCAGTTTGTGATACCTATCAGAAACTTATTTTCAAAATAACGTATAAAGAAAGTTACAACTACGTATAGCTGCTACCATAAACTTAGAAACAAATTAAAATTAAAGTGTTCCGGTAAATTCGTTTAGGTGAACGGCATTGTCTGAAAAATTGGTAAATTCCGAGATATTTTCCAATTTTTTTTCTTGGTGAATTGTCGAGATATTATTGATTTATTGATGACTCCCACTGCCCATTTCTAAAAAGGAGGAATGGGATATATATATTTTTTCTCATTTCCTTGATCCCGGACCAAATATTAATGATCCGATCTTTCGGAAGGCATATGTGCATTTACAGGAGTTCCAACATGTCGACATATTCAACGATAGTCTAAGTCTATTAATGCCTTAGATCTTATCTTACTTTTAAATTAAATATGTTATTTTCTATTTAATTTTTGCCTATCTTAATGTTTCTCCATTTTATTTTACTTGTTGCTTGTTTTATTATTATGTATAATTTAAAGATAATTTCGGTGTATTGTACTTTTAATTAATTATAGTTCTAATATATGTATTTAGCGTAGTTAGTGCTTCGGTTAAGACTGTAAGCTAACTACTGCTTTTTAAAAAAATAAATAGATGTGTTGGGCCGAAACTTACACCACCGAAGCCCATATGAGAGCTAATCTAATGGCGAAGGTTACACACTATTATTATATTTTATTACCGGTTCAACGGCTAACCCACCAACACGTTAAACTAATTAAAATCACCTGAAATGGCACGAATAGTTACTCTTGCCTTATAACGGTAGAACAAAACCATAGAGTTATTTTCCCACCTCTGGTATGGTAGAGTTCATAGAGTTATTCGAAACGTGTAGACCATGTCTAGACTTTATAATATAATCTTTCACTGTTGCGTGCAGTTTTGTCGTTTCATTTTTATTGTATGAAATACAATTAGAATTTTTGACGTGACAACGTCTTATAATTCGATAGAGCCGGCTGCACGCACGAAAAAACATGACGTCATGCGGCGTTACCTCGCTCTCTCGTTCCATGTAAGGCTTGAAGTGTAAGCGAGAGCGCTCGACATCCGTCTCTCTCCTACTTGAGTGAGTGATGCGTCTGCGTGGACAGCTGCTATACTATAGTACATTCACATGTTTTGATCGAGTATCAAATGCTACCATTCCATCAGTATTTTCGTAAGACGTTGTCACGTTCAACTATCGTCAGTAAACCGACTTTACAGACAACCAATTTTTTTTTTTTACGAAACGGCGTATTCCTAGAGGGAAAAAAACGGACTTTTTGGGAAAGCAGGTTTTTTTGTGTGACGATTGAACTTTAAGAATCTTTCGAGAAATACCTAGCGTTCTCTGAACTTTTCCTAAAAACGGTCGTTAGCTGGAAGAAAAGTACCCGAAGTTTTAAAGAACTAAAACTAGCTATCTTCGCTATTTCAGGTATTTTCCTTTCGAGTGACGTTCGTTTATCCACCCTGTACACATAGAACATGAAATTGTGCATTCCACAACTTTGTTTAGTGATTCTACTGCGTGAAGCCACTCGCAAGTAGAGAGGAAGGACTCTATCTGGCTACTCGGCCAATAATCCGCAATTATTCTAACCACTAGGCAACATTGTAGGCGTTTTATGCGAAACACGCACTGCGAAGATGAATGAGAAAATGGAGATACTTTATTCCCGCGCCCCTTTTTTTTCTCGTCGAGGAAATTCATCAAATTAACTGGTCTGGGGGGACCAGAATTAAGTGGGACTCGACGGCCTGAGAAGGACTTTATACCTACCCCTACGCAAAAATAACGATATTAAATAGGTACATAACAGACATTACTGCAAAATCTATTAAAATTTAAGAAATTTTATTGATACAAACGTAGGCACTTGTGTAATCTAGGGCACCTATGTAATCTATATGATACTTCTGTCTGTACCTTTCTAACCAGATTTTGCCCTGAGTACTAAGGAGCTTTAGAGATAGAGCAACTATTGCGGCAACAGGCAACTCGCAACTAGCTGCTTACATATAAACTTAACATATAACTTCCGCCTTAAAGGCACAGTTTAAGAAGTATATACAAATAATATTATGATGACAAGCTGACTTGGAAAAACCATATTGATCACGTAAAAACAAAACTAAAATCCTTACTAGGAGCCCTATACAAAGTTTCAAAATGTATACCAAAAACAGTACGTAACATTATTTACAATTCTCTCGCTAAATCACATATAGAGTATTTGATAGAAATTTGGGGAACGTCTGCTACTGCAAATTTAACACCCCTTCAAAGAACCCAAAACAAAGTAATTAAAGTATTATACCATTATGACTATTTTACGCCGACTAAGGAATTATACAGTAAAACAAATATTTTCAATATAGAGAAACTTTACATTTATAATACATGCATTTTAATAAAAAAAATTACTTCAAACTCCATTCAATCAAACATTAAATTAAGCCTTAAAGAAAATAAATACCATTTCAGAAATAAAATAAAATTACAAGTAGCTAAAACACGAACTAATTATGGTAAAAAAACAATATTATCAGAGGGAGCTACATTATTTAACAATCTGCCAAACAACATAAAAGAATGTGTTAATCTGAATGCCTTTAAAAATAAACTTAAATTACATGTACATACTCTGTAACAAAACACGAATAAAAATACTCACATATTTAATATTTAGAAACAAAAAAAAGACATACCTATTTCATAACTAACTAAGTTCCTACTAGTTGTTATAATGTTTAGTATTTATATAATATCACTACATAAATAATATTTCGATATACAATATTTTAGTTATAGAAAATATTTAGTTTTAACTTATTTTAGGTTCCAGAGGTTAGTTTAAATATTTTTAAACCTAGATTAATTTGTTCTTATGTATCTCATTTTAAGTAAACCCTGTGTTTGTATGAGAATAAAGTTCTTTAAACCTATTAAAAAAGTTGACAGTTTCTTTAACTAAAGTTACTCTGTCTGCATAGCGCCTAAGCTACCTGTTTTCAATCTGTTATCTACTCCATATTACTAAAGTCGTAAGGGCCGATAATTAACTACAGACAAGTGAAAAAGTTGGCAAGGAGGACAAGCTTAATTTAAATGACAAAACTTTGTTCAAGCATGATTTTTTCAGATTATTGTGAATTTATCGCAGTGCGGGCATCCTGAAGATAAGTTATGGAATTGAATCTTTGCGAGATAGAAAGCGCATCGTAAGTGTGGAATTAAAATAATCGATTTAGTAAGATAATAGTGTGAGAAAACCTTTGGCATTTATTGTCGTGGACGGAATCTACAAACGAGATGAATATATTGCAAGACGGTTGTTTTCTCTCTTGAATACAAAGGAACCTATTATATTGAAACCCGGATAACACGGGACTCGAAATTATTAAAAGCTAAGTGACGCGTGACCCGAGAGCTGGTGCTGGCGCAGCGCATCAGCATTGCCATACAGCGGGGCAATGCAGCCAGCGTAGCGGGGACGCGACGACTGGTATTGAAATGGATCAGTTGAGCTACCTTTAGATTACTTGCAACAGTCTGCAGTTAGCTTAGCTGTTTCAACTATAAATACTTGTTCCAATATGTTTCTATCCTTTATCTGTATTTTTTTTTTAAGTAGCAAGGTAACCTAAGTTAAAACAAATATAAAATGGGACTAAACATTATTAGTATAACTCAAATTAAATAGTTATTATCAGGATTGTATTACTTTCCACTTTCTATTTGAAAAATCACACCGCGCAAACCCATTATACAAAACAGAACATGTCCCCGCGAAATGGTCCATTTGTACTTGTAGCGTATAATCTCGACAATAAATAGGAATAACCACGAGTCCACGAGCGGGCTGCACGACTCGTTGCGGACTACAATGACAAGTGATGTTTGTGCACATGTGACGGTGTGCCATTGGATAGGAAGGTTCAGGACACATCATAAGAAACCAAAAAAATCTGCTCTACTTTCACAATAATATGTATGCACTGCCAAAGAGTGGAATGAGCTTCCTGCGTCTGTTTTCCCTCACCTTACCACAACAGCCTATATTGGTCCACTGCTGTACGCAGGCCTCCCGCTGATAAGCGCCTTGTTGATTTTTATCTCATGGGGAGCCCATAATAACCACATGCGGGTTGTGGATCGTAGTTCGGTGGTTGAATTGTTCTGCAGGAGGCGCTGCTGCCCGCTCCCGGTTGATATCCCTTAGTCGACTCTTACGACACCCGCGGGAAGAGTTGTGTTTGTGTAAATTCTAAGCCAGACACCACGCGACTGTTTTCCCGTTAGATTACAATTTTGGAGTCAAACCAGGGTGAATAAGTTCCTTCTGGGAAAGCGTGCTCCATCTTAGGCCACGTCTTCACTTACTTGTCAGTTGTTGGCCAAACGCTTGACCATCCTACTAATATTATAAATACGAAAGTTTGTGAAATGTGAAATTTTTGTTACCTAGGATCTCCAAAATTATTTAACTAACAGATCAAGATGAAATTTGGCGTACGCTTAGAGCAAAGCTTAACTTAACAAGCTTATCGGCTACTTATTATACCGAAAACACGCGTGCGAAGCGAGCAGAAGCTAGTAATCAATAAATAAACGAAAATTCGATTAGATAAGAGTTGAAATTTTGAAATGAGGAAGAATCCAAAGCAACAATTGATATTGGCTAACTAGTAACTATGCCTGGCGATGAAAAAACACGATGATAGTTGATTGGTAAAAATAAAGCCGTAAAAATCAAGTAAATGTTAACTTTTGTTTTGTGTTTCTTTATTTATTTTTGTCAACATGACTATGTCACTTCCGTAGAGAGAAATTACGTCTGAACACGCAACAAAAAAATTTAACTTAGAAGACTTTACGACTCAACAAGTGAGGGATTTTACCTAAGAAAGCGTCCGTTCCAACCAAAATGCTTTCTAAGGTTTTTGTTATAGTGCGTAAGCCCTCACTCTGGGTAATTTCTAAGAAATCAAATAATATCGCAAAAATTGGAAGGACGCGGGTTCAAGTCCCGTCGAAGTCGAAAATTTTTGCGATATTATTTGATTTCTTACAAAATGCTTTCGTTGATCTGGTCTAAAAGATACGCTAGTTTTCACGACACGCTTTCATCAAAAACTCCGATTTACCTTCAGCCAGACACGAAAATGCAATCCAATGATCCATACTCCCACCAACACTGTAGGTACGTATTAGAATAACATGAATGCAAGGGGCAATAAGGCAAACAAGCCTATTGACAGACGCGGTATTGTGTCAGGGCTCCGAACACACTCGATGAGCTCTTGGAGACTTGGGCTGGTCCGGGACAGGCTCTACAATAATTGGCTGTGTTGGCAAACATGCGTATTGTTTCCCAAAAAGGGGACTTACATCGTTGGACAACCTAATAGGTAATGTAATGATACAGTTAGACCGATACTTCGATACATAACAACATACAATACAATACATAACTCTTTATTGTTCTGTACGGTATACCGCAAAATTAAACAAAAACATAGACTTTAAAATACAAAAGTACGATTGGAGGCCTAAGCGCTTAAAAGCGATTTCCAGGCACCCTTTGGATGGATAGAAAATTAAAAGAATAATTTAAAAGAATTTCAGAAAGGTAGGGGTGTATATATTACTAATAGTAATAAATATTTAACAATATTGTATAACAACATACTTATATAACTTAAACATAGCATAACATAATGGCAGGCGAAGAAAAACCAAGAATATACCTAAAGTGCATCAGGCGCGATCGCAGCCCAAGACTTTAGGGGGGAGGGGAGTCACAAGGGTGAAGAATAAGAAGAATAAACCACGGCGAGCGGAGCGAGCCGCCAATTTTTAGGGTTTTTCTAGATTTTTGGGGAAAAGTAAGCATTGCATTTTTTGGGGCTCACTTTGTTTTATATTATTTATTTTGTAATATGTACTCTCTATGGCTGGGGGGGCAGCGAAATCCCCCTCCTATGTGTGCTAATGACGATCCATATCCATTTTAAAACTATATAAGAAGTCGCTCCGACACCCGCTTCTTCTGCCAAAATGAACCTGTATTATATCATGCATTATGTGATGTTAATAAGTGATAGCGATGGTGGAAAACGCTCCGTAACGTAGTAGTCGTCCATCATTGCCTACTCTGCTACTTTCCTATAACATTGCCTAATCACAAGACAAATTAACCTGACTACCTTGAAAGCTTTTGATCCTTGTACACCTGTTAATAAAGGCGATATTCCCTTGTTGGGTATGTGTAGTGTTGCGGGGTAAGTTTGCCACTGGTGCCATGTGGTTTTGCCCAATTAAGGGAACAGTCTAGGCACTAGTAAGCTGAATGTTCTTTAGCATGTAGGTACCTAAGTACCTACCTATCGGACTCTATGTGAATTAAAATAATATCTAGTATTTTTGGATAAATTTATTCTATAACAGTTTATTAGAACACACAAAAAGTGTACCTATGATGGAACAAATACATACAAATACTAGCTGCAGCCCGCGACTTCGCTCGCGCTTTTCAAGTAGCCTATATCCATCAAGACGACAGACTTTCGAGTTTATAATATTAGTATACGGATTTTTTGTGTTATTCTATGTGTATAGGTATGTGTCTATAGGTACACAAACCTATTGAACTAAAAAATAACATATTGTTTCACCTTTTATTCTGTACGACCGTAACTCGTCCCACATTCTCCCAGAGCTTCGGGCCCGGTTACACCCCATCACTATTGTTCTAAAGACTTGTGTACACAGACATCAGTGAAAACACGATACACAAACAGGTGAAGCTAGTTCACGTATACGTGATAGCTTATTCTGATGATAGCTTCGTAAAACAGTAGTAGGTAATTGAGCTGTAGATATACCTCTGTTTGTCTTAAATGGGCTTCATGAGCACAGAAACGTCCACTCTGAACTTCCCAGAAACCAAGGAGTTTTGTCTTAACAATCACGCGTGGCAGGCCGTGACCGCAGCGGAGAGGCGTTTAAAATATACAGAAGAGGGGGAGAGGAATACTCGTAGTACACAGATAGGTTCAAAATAAAAAGTTATTTACTTCATAAATACAATGACAAGGTCAATAAAATTAAACACTCACACTGACATCGAAATAACGTGATATTTCTGTCGCATCGGTGGTGTGTAGACTAAAGGCGCTAACCCGACCCAAATCAGCGCCACCACCTGTTTTATCTTGTTATGTTAGGCAAAGGAATTTTCAAAATTCGAACTGCCTTTGTAAAAGTTTTGTTTAGTTTAATGTAGGAGATGAGAAATTGCTCTTTTTGCTAACTCATAGCCAAAAAGAGCAACTTTGAAGAAAGCATCGCCGGTCAATAGGCGGTGGTGCTGATTTGGGTCGGGTATGTGCCTTAATTAAAGTATCTTCCCTTAGTCGGGTCTTACGACATCCGCGAATTGAGTTGCAGGGATCAGTTCTTATGCCAAAAGGGCGCTTTTCAGGAAAGGTCTATATAGGTCCAGCAGTGGTTGTGTGATGTTTAACAGTGCCCTAGATCGGAACATAAGTATGGCAGGACTTAATGGTGTCTCCATTATATACTTACAATACAAATACCTACACTTTATGCATACCAAAAAATACACATATCAGGAAAAGAGAGATAACAAAGTTGCACGATGTGCGGCCTTATCGCTAAGAGATTTACCTAGTGAAGAGATGCAGGTGGCTGATTAGGGTAATAAATCAAATAGCTTATGTCCAGCGGTGATCTATAGACTGTAGCTTGTTTGATAAAAGTATGAACTATCATTAATTATACACTAACCTACTTTTAAAAAATGTGATGTTGAATGTGAAATACTTAAATATAATTGTACCTAGGTAGATATCATTATAATACCATTTAACGTCATACCATGCGTATAGTTATTGCTTATTTCGTGCTATTACCATTCAATGGTCGTCTGTATCAATTTAGACAATATGTAAGTACAACGTCGGTTACTTTGCCAAATACGTAACGGAATTACCATTAGTTAACGTATGTTCCTCCGTTACGGGACGTGAGATGGATTCGATGGGATAAGGTTCCTTTTCACTGCCGTTGAATTGTTCTATATTTTCTATGCACCTACCTATACCTAGCCGGGTAAAAAATATACACAAACGCCAACAAAAATATTGTTTATTAGTGTGTCTGTGTAGTGACTGGTGACAGAGAAAGCACAGCGCAAGTTTTCTTTGAAAATGATCGAAAATCATGATCATAATTAGCTGTAACTTATAAACGGAAATATAATGCAGAACTTACATAATAATACTAATTTACCAAGTAACTCAGTCCATCCACCCATCACTATAACCTAGTTTTAATTCCTTTCATTTTCCTTTGCAATAATCTGCACCTGGCAGATATCATCTTCGTGTGTATGATATTGTCTGTGATATTGTGCACCACTAAATGACACCCGCTATGTGTTTCCCTCGTCCTTAGGTTTACTCCTATAAAGGTCTTCCGTTTGCCCGCGTAGTCCTGGACTGCGAGGGAGTAACAACACAACGAACAGAAATCCTCAACTTGCCGAGGTCACTCCGCGAAGCCTGTGAAGACCCAAGGAAGATTCTGAGCTTCTGGACGGAGCCTGGCTATGCTAGCTATCGAAACACAATGTACCAACTACGAGTCCGAATGCGGAAATAAGAGTACTTTTACCATAACCATAACCTCTCCTCCTCTGTTCTATATGCTTCGGCCCCACGCATGCTGGACCGGGCCACCATATGACCCGAGATCATGGAAATGAGAAACACATAATCCATTCTATATTAATATTATAAATGCGAAAGTACTTATGTCTGTCTGCCTGTCACTTTTTCACGGATTTTAGTGAAATTTGGTATATAGTATCCCGGGACGGACACACTCGTAGGCTACTTCAAAAGCGCGTGCGGAGCCGCGGGCAGCTAGTAATAATAATATAATGGAGCTAGACAGTTCAAACAGCATCATCTAGCCCCAAGCAGAGAATACTTTGATGTATAGCGTTAGCTAGCGACCCGCCCCGGCTTCGCACGGGTGCAATGCTTATACTACAGAATCGGCCCCTCGGCCGGTACCGCCGCAACCGCTATGTCCCTGCATTTTAAATCTGTAATATCTTCGAAAATATTCATTCAAATTACATGCTGTAAAGAGCCTTAATGATCTTTATTAAATGCACAATGCATTTAAGGTAGGTACTTAATTAGATAAGGATTAATGCTGTATTGCTTAAAATCGCTTCGTAAATATCTAAGCCTTTCTCATAAAAGGTAAAGGATAAAAAATGGTTATTGTGGGTTATCCCTAAGAGATAGACATATACTATCACACACTTTTTTGTAGACTTTTTTTAAGGTGTACAATTCTGTAGTACATTATTTAGATCTATCTCGTAGGGTTCAGCCAGCGTTTGCAATAATACTCAAGCTAATTGTATTTCATTTATTTCAGATAATTATTAATCCATATTACACACACAAATTTAAATAAAATTCTAAATTAATATCATATAAATTAAAAATACACAGTCAATAAATTAATATTAGTTAAGAATAGATAAATTAGGTCACATTAAATAACATTGCACACATAACTAACTTACATCTAACATCGACTTAGACATCATATCCACAGACCGGTCCAACACATTTTGTAAAATGTCTCCACAGAGGAGACAGACAATGCTCCGCCACAGTTTTTAGGATGCTGTTGTGACTGGCCTTCGTCCTGCTCATCAGAGATGCTGTTTTCTTCCGAATGATGGCGTGGAAACCATCAGTTCGATATTGAGCAAACATCTCCGAGGCGCTACAAAAACGGGGAAGTCTCAGCAGCATAGCTAAGCAAGCTTGTGTTATGGATACTATGTAGATGACATGGAGGGATAATGCAGACATGCCCTGACATTCCACTTTGTTTGTTCCCTGAATGGAACTCCCAGTACGTACAAGTCAGGTACCTACGTACTTCGTTGGTGAGCGCGATGTGTAGGGGCCTTTAGTGACAAAATACACGTGGAGTCTCAATATCGAGCCCAATACGGCGTGATGTCATTTTGTTTGCAATCTTTGTCAAATAAGGAAAACTAGAACATGTAAAACATTTTATGGCAATGTAGGTGTTGAATGAGTCTGCGCTTATAGGTTATTTAACGCCTTTATTAACAAAGAAAATTACCATCAAATAATAGAAATAGAAACAAATTAGAACTAGTATTTACAATTGAAATAATTAAGCTAACTGCAGACTGTTGCAAACAATCTACAGGTAGCTCAACTGATCCATATCAATACCAGAAGCGTCCCCAAGACGCTGGCTGTATGGTATGGCAATGCTTCGCCAGATACTCACCAGCTCTCGGGTCACGCGCCGCTTCGACCAGACCACGGTAATATTATCCTATAATATTACCATGACCAGACGCACAGATAATTTTTTAACTGTTTTTAATTAAATTTAAATTTAAGCTCATTGTGTGCAGACAAAATAGATGGACCATTTACTTATTTACTTCAAAACTTTAAAGCTTTTGCTTATTATTTTAATCGACTTACAGAAATACACTTGTAATGTAAACGAAACCCTAGGAACACTTGTTTGATTCAATTAACGTACAATACGTTAATTTACTTATTAGAAACTAGCTGCAGCCCGCCGCTTCGCGCGCGTTTTTCAAGTAGCTTATGTCCATCCCTAGGATACTATCTACCTCCCTTCCATATGTCACCAAGACCCGTTCAGCCGTTTAAGCGTGAAACAGTAACAGACAGACAGACAGACAAGGGTTACTTTCGAATTTATAATTAGTATGGATTTAGAATGTCACCTCTAGCTTGTTTATTGCAGTATTTAGTTCAGTGATTCCTGGAAAATATAAGCATTTTCTATCAAACAAGACAAAATTATAAAATAAATCTAAATTTTAAAAACCCGCCGACTTTTATTGTCTGAACAGATTTTCATGAAACATGGCTAAGAACACTCGGGATAAAATTATATATGACACAATAAATCTAAACGAAAATCGGTTCATCCGTTTGGGAGCTACGATACCACAGACAGATACACAGAAAGACACGTCAAACTTATAACACCCCTCTTTTTGCGTCAAGGGTTAAAAAGACATAGACATACCTACTATTTATTTGTGCACTAAACACAAAATAAAATATAAAATAACTAGCTGACTCGGCGAACTTCGTACCGCTCTCACCTTTCAAAACTTCCCTGAATAAGCTATCCTATCTTTTAAGTTGGATCAAACTGCACACGGTGTGCAAATTTAATTTAAAATCGGATAAGTAGTTTAGGAGTCCATCGCGGAGAAACAACGTGACACGTGATTTATATATATTAAGATTTATTCTAAATAACTTATTGCTGAAAGGAAAAGAAAGAGTTGATTTTTTATGGAATAAGATAAAGCATGTGCCACACATGCTTACCTACATTACATAGAGCTGTAGGTACTTACCTATGTATGTACATATGCGTGTGTGGTACAAAACGCTAAAGTTTTGAAAGAACTTTACGCGTTTTTGCAACAAAGGGAACCAAGAACCACTCAAACAAAATGCTCTCCAATTTCCTTTGACGTGGAAGTTAACTGAGTACATAACTCTCAGGGTATTAAATAAATTATGTGCGTACAGACAATTGGGCTCCAATTGTTTCAAATAGGTCGTCAACCCCGACTAGAGTTGGGGAAAAGCCGGATGCGCAAACTTAAATTTGACGGCCCGGTAGACTTAATTCACCTGGAGTACATCACCTGGGTGCATTAAGTGCTACGCAGGGTAGACTTGGTGCACCTGGGTGAACTAAGCACAGCTATCAATATAGCACCCGGTAGACTTAATTCACCTGGAGTAAATTACCTGGGTGCATTAAGTGCTACGCAGGCTAGACTTGGTGCACCTGGGAGAACTAAGAACAGCTCTCAATATAGCACCCGGTAGACTTAATTCACCTGGAGTACATCACCTGGGTGCATTAAGTGCTACGCAGGGTAGACTTGGTGCACCTGGGTGAACTAAGCACAGCTCTCAATATAGCACCCGGTAGACTTAATTCACCTGGAGTACATCACCTGGGTGCATTAAGTGCTACGCGGGGTAGACTTGGTGCACCTGGGTGAACTAAGCACAGCTCTCAATATAGCACCCGGTAGACTTAATTCACCTGGAGTAAATTACCTGGGTGCATTAAGTGCTACGCAGGGTAGACTTGGTGCACCTGGGTGAACTAAGCACAGCTCTCAATATAGCACCCGGTAGACTTAATTCACCTGGACTAAATTACCTGGGTGCATTAAGTGCTACGCAGGGTAGACTTGGTGCACCTGGGTGAACTAAGCACAGCTCTCAATATAGCACCCGGTAGACTTAATTCACCTGGACCGTGTGGCAGGCGGCGGGGCCACTCGACTGACCCGTCGCAGGGGGACCTTGGGCGTTCGGACACGGGGTCGTCCGGCGCCCAATTGGCGGTTAAGGTCCCCAAGGTGGTCGTGGCGCGTCATGTGTTTCTGGCGCGTCGCGAAGAGGGGGTGCTGCACACCCCCAGTGAGGGGCCCGATATCGGGCAGCCGCGGTGGGTTCGTGGACGAGTAAGCGTTCCCACGTTCCTACCACAAGCGGCAGAGGCGGAAGCACCCTGAGGGTTTTAGTGGTGTTAGTCCCACATCATCGTACTGTCTCCCCGTGGCAGTACGATATGCGTGCGCATTTCCCTCAGGATAAAAAAAAAAAAAAAGTTGGGATAAGATACCTAAGTGCATATATGTAGGTACCTATCTCGAATAGCTTCTTCCATTCATTCGTTAGAATTCAAAATATATAGGTACGGAATTTAAATTGAATATAATTATGCAATAATATATACATGTTGTTGAACTTTGTAATATACACCGTACATATTACAAAATTAATATCAATAAGTATTTAGCCCTTTCTACTCGCTTACATTTAGCTAACGTATATTGAAACCGAAAGTCGGATAATCCTTAAAAACCTTCTTGGTAACAACCCTAACTCGAAATGTTCCAAAAAAGCAGCGTCGTTTTTGACCAGTGGTTAGTTCTGAGCTCGGCCGCCGCCGCCGCCGCGGGCGCTCGGCTTGTATGGAGAGAGATTACTATACAGACAATGGACTTGACCAAATGCAATATCATTTATTGAATAGATAAGTGAATATAATAAATTTATTCACAAAGAAAATTATACTAGTATTTACAATTGAAACAATTGAGCTAACTGCCGACTGTTGCAAACAGTCTACAGATAGCTCAACTGAATATAATTATAATGTATTATTTATTATTATTATTATAATTTATAATAATAATAAGTAATAAAAGTGAATATAATTATAATGAAAATACAAATAATTATTAGACCCTGTGAAACTAACGGGGTAACTAATAAAGGTAACTCCTCGTAAAGGAGAGTTCGAGAGAGACCAGAGATGACACTTCTTTTATAAAGCCGGGAAAGATTGAATGAGCGTGGCACAGAACTGTACGGCATGAAACAATAGAGAGCAGGTCTCTACTCTACCCAGCAAGCAGTAGGTGCTTAACTTACGGGATAAGTGAGTAGAGGTTTTATTTTGATTTTAAAAAAATTGTCTCGCTTATTTATTTTAGTCAATGGTACAAAGATACAAATCGTTTATTTTACAAACACAAATCGTTTATTTGATACCATGTACGTACATGTTTAACACGTTCTCTGACACAACGTCATTTCAAGTCCTTTCGGTGATTATGTGAGGTGACACAACGTCATATCACGTCCTTTTTAGTACCGATGCTAATGGTCAGAACGTGTAGCCACGTTTGATTTTAATACAAATATGGGAATTTCGTTCTCTGTGTCACATCATATCAAAATATCAAGCGTTTACTGTCACTTGGGACGGTTCAAATATGAGCCTAAGCATAGAGTTGAAAATAGCTTAGCTACGGGTTGCTCCTGCGAGACAACGTGATTACACGTCGCATCCCCCCGTACACTGCCATACACCTCAGTCTAGCTGTGTCACAGGAGAGGGACGCGCGTGTTTCAGGCATTATTCGCGACAGCACGTGTTATTTTTTAAGTTTTTGGGTAAAAACGCATGATAATATTGATCTTATATTTTGTTTTATCGTTTGAACCTTCAAACTAAGAAATTTGATCGTATCTAGTGAAACAGCTGCACAATTTATTTAATGAAGCTTCATCAGGTAAAACTACCCCAGAGCCGGTTATCAATAACAATGGTGAAATTGGTCGGACAAAGACTATGAACCTGGACGAAGTTACTTGTCAGATATTTCGATTGAACTAACAAAACCACCACGGCATGTTCCTTGTATCCCGCAGGATTTCCGTGATAACACGTTCTGTCGTGTAATAGCGATAATCTCCTGAGGAATACAACAGAACGTCCATAGACGTCGAACTCAATTGTATGGGCAAATTGCGTGTCAATTTATGCAATCCGAAGAAACGGCTTGCTCGCGCGAACGTGTTAAAAATTAAAACATAATGGACGCTTAAAGTAGGTATAAAACTGTGTCGCATTCAGTATCGATATTTCTATATTATTATTTATAAAAATATATATTATTATTATTATTATATTAACCTTGTTAATAAATAGTTCAAAATGATACAATTAGGTACAACTAATTTAAGGGGTTGCAGATCGAAAGTTAGGCTAACTTAGTGTAGCTTAACTCGCATAGCTGACGCAGATTTTCAATTTACATAGGTACCTTAGTTATCATAATTTGCAGTTAAAAAATTTATAAAAAACTGTCTCAGCTATACGCTAGGCTTATCTAAGTTAGCTTAGCTTTCGATCTGCAAACTGGATTCGTTGGTGGTGCCGTGGATCTTCTTCAGCTGCGCGGCGACGGTCTGCTGCTGCATCACGGGAGGTTCATGAGACGACTGGTATGAGAAGTAAAAACCGTCTTATGATTATACTTGTCGTTTCAAAAGATCCCAACACACATTCTGACCACGTGTTTACTTATTTATGTTAGAAAATGTCCCAAGTTCGAAGTCTACCTGGCCCCTGGCACCCACCGAGTACCTATCTACCTCAGCCCATGGGGCATCTCAAACCGCATTCCGGGACCCGCGCCCTCTACCGACATGTTGCTTCAAACAAACATACATACACGCAACAACAACAACTACCACCTTATCCCGAGCCAATAAGGCTGACTTTATCTCAGCAAGCGAAAGTCAAATGGAAAGATATTGTGGTATTATATCTTCGATCGATGTCGTTTTTTTATCAGCCGGCGAAACCACGAGGTTAATTCGAGGCAAATAAAGTGTTACTTGAAATGGCGGAGTTCGGCTTTTGAGGTTACTTTTTGTTGATGGAATACTGAGCATGGAATAAAAGTGATGAAGTGACACCACACCAGTTAAAAATTACGCATAGGTACTACCAGAAAATAATTAAATTATTTAAAAACTTAGTTAATTTAACGACATTTTTAACGACCTCTGTGGCGCAGCGGGCGAAGGTCCGCCTGCGACGCAGGAGGTTGCGGGTTCGATTCCCGCATCGGGATAAATGTTTGTACGATCTGCAGATATTTGTTCAGGGTGTTCTGGATGTTTTCTATGTATAATAAAAAATATATAGGTATCTATGTAGTGTATTGTATTATTTATATCAGTTATCTAGTACCCATAACACAAGCTCTGCTTAGCTCGGGGCTAGAAAATGCTGTGTGAATTGTCCTGCGTTATTATTATTATTTTTTAATCGTAAAAAACCATTGAATGGGTATAAACCTATTATATGTAAGTAAGTAATACCTACTTAACCTACTTTATAAGTATATTCGTTAGTAATATAGGTACCTACCTACCCAATACCCATAGAGAGATGAAACGTTGTGTGAATGGATTCAACAACATTCAACATTTTTGCATCAAACAAAGTTGATGCAAAAATGTTGTTTGGGTTGCATTGTACCCGTATTCAAAATAAAGATTATAGGTTCTTCGTAGGTGCCCTGGGTAGTGCTAAGTGGTACTACCTACAAAGCCTAGAATATTATAGACAATGTTGCCATCTTATCTGCACATGTGAGATTTAGAACTTTATTCGAGTTTTGAACTCACAGGAAGCAGAGAGAGAGAGACAAAAGAGAGTAAACTTCGATTGCTCAAATCAAATCAAAGCCTACGCATTAATCAAACGAAGCCCATAATTTATGGCATAAATAAACATCTATAAATTGTGTTGTCAGTTCGCAGAGTGATAAATAGCCTATACCTGTGAAACCTGCCAAATCAGTGAAACACGCTAAATATCAGTTTGTTTAAAACTTTTAACTGTAGGAAATTACATTAGAACCCTTAAAAAAGGAACAGGTCGAACTTAAATATACGCATAATGTAAACGATTAATAGTCATTTTAGTACTTAGATGTAAACTGCCACACCTTATTATAAGTGACCATATCAAAAATCTATTTGTATTGTATTATTTATTATTGTCAAAGAAAATTATACTTAAGTACTAGTATTTACAATTGAAATAATTGAGCTAACTACTTACAGACTGTTGCAAACAGTCAACAGGTAGCTCACCAGTTGAACTACCTGTAGACTGTTATCAATACCAGTCGGGCGTCCCCAAGTCGGCTGCATTGCCACGCTGTATGGCAATGCTGATGCGCTGTGCCAGATACTCACCAGCTCTCGGGTCACGCGTCGTCGCTTCGACCAGACGCTCAGATATGTTTTTATTATTGATCCTTTTCTTAAAAAAATTTAGTAAGGTGCGTTACGTCCTCATAGTTTATGCAGTTCTCAGCTGGCAGCACCCAGACAGCCTCAGCAGCGGGTCACTGACCCCTGCATATGATAGAGCGATTAGTTACACACGTTCTGTTCCCGCGTCGAATATCCAACTTTGTAACTTTTCCTATCAAAAATTCACTTTATGTCTTCCAGACGCTTTCGAAAGAAAACGTTTGGGTTTTTATATCAAATTGATAAAGTTAGAAGGCTAACGCTTCTCTTTTTATTTTATCGTGAAGCTATCTTTGGTATTATAGATACTTTTTATAACGTAGAGCTCAGAAGAAAATAAAGCTTAGTCTTCTCAACCATTCATCTTGTAATAATCTTTTAACATACCTACCTACGAGTAGGTACATAATATAAATACCGCCATTAGTAAAAAAAATTCAAATACAATTTAGCAAATTCGTTTTTATCAGTCGGCCGGCGGCGGCGTGCACGGACAGTCGTCCTGTATCATACAAAACTGCATACAAAAGACATGAACGCGCTCGCGGCGTCTGCGCACCTCTGTAACAATGAGAAAAGAACTAAATTAAAATACTAGTATTATTTTTGACACAGACTAGTTTCAAATTACTATGATCCATAATTTTTTAGTAGCAGAAAGATCTCTTTTATTAAATGATGTTAGTATTGTTAATGTAGGTACCTTAGGTACCCACTAAAATTAAATAACATTCGATCAAATAAAATTATAAAAACAAAATATACAAAATAAATCAAATAAATTGAATTAAATCAAATAATGAACATAAAATCAAATCGAATTAAATTAAAGCGATCATACAAAATAATAAATCAGATTAAATAAATTACATCAAAAGTATAAGTAAATTTGATTTAATTTACTAAATTAAATTACTTATATGTATTACTTTTCGCATAAAATGCTGCCATTAATTTTATTCTTGTCGGTCCTTGCTTTATAAAAACTTTTTCACAAAAAATTAACGCGAAGTTCTGGAGTGCTGAAAATAAAATAAATCTATTACAAAGTAAATATTTATATACCTGGAGTGTGGAGACCTTTTCCTCTACAAAAACTTTTCGCAAGACCTTCTTGCTCTACCCAGAATTTATCTCAGGAATGCTTGGGATGAGTTTTAGGCAGGCAACGTGGGCAACAAGGCAAAACACTACAGATTTTTATAAAGAAGTGTCCCACTCAAACCTTGGTTGTTTAAAATAAAACTAAATAAACGTGCAACAACATTTTAAAATAAGGATGCGGCTGGGCCAAACATCTGTCTAAATTCTGAGTGACCCAGTTTTCCCCCGTAAGGGGGATTTGTCAAGGGGGAAAAGTGGAATAAATCCTTCTTGCGAGTGCGGTGATGAATTTGGTGACGAAAATCATATATTTTTTTCTTGTAACAAATACGACCACCGTTCCTTCTATAATGATCTAAAAATAATATTAATGTATAGTGTATAAAGTATTTTTTGTTAATTCCCTTATTATAATCCTAACTATTAATATTTCCTATAATATATCCTAGCTCTCCTGATCCTTAACACGTATATTCTCGTAGTAGATTTATATCTGGGGTTTATACCCTAGATAAAAATGTGTCCTAAAATTTTTATTCAAAAATAAAAAGTAACAAAGAAAAACGAAATATGGCAAATGCTAAAATAAGCGAGTCCAAAAAATAATGTATAAGTACCTAATTTTTTACTCATCCCTGTTGGTAGATAAGTAACGAAAAGTTTCAAATTCGTTTTTTTTAATACAAGCATGTGTTTTTTACAGGATCTTCGTCGTAGACTATAAATCAACACTCTTAAATAAATAAGAACGAAGAAAAATCAAAGAAAACCAATCTAGTAGACATTTCTTACCTAATCAAAATTGTACAAGCTATGAGGCTCCGCAATCCGCCCGCCCAAGTAATGTTGAGCAAAGATCAAACAAAGTAGATCTTTCTTTGTGAAGGAATAATTGTGTAACTTTTATTTCTTCTTCTCCCATTTCAGAACTAAGGCCCATTTTGAATGATTAAGTAAACTTTATTAGGGAAGGAAATTACAATCAAATAATCGAAACAAATTAGAACTAGTATACAACTGAACATTTGAGCTAACTGCAGAATATTGCAAACAATCTACAGATAGCTCATCTGATCCATTTCAATAAAAAATCAAAATCAAAAACTCTCCATTTCCATAAATACAAAAAATGTACGTACACTTAAAAAAGGTCAATAACAGTCGGAAGCGTCCCCGAGACGCTGGCTGCATGCATTAGGTAGGTAATTAAATTAATTATTAGATAGGTAAACGCTGTGAAATATTTTATAGGTATATGTGAAATAGTTCTGAAACGTGATATTAACGGAAATTTTTAAGTAGTTCGAAGGTGTTTTTGTAAAAACAATGTAAGTTAATGTTTATAATAAGTTTTTCTAAATAAGATAGAAATTAAGGTGCTCTAATATTACTTTCGACGTGTTTGTTGTTCATATTATGAGAATTAGAGCCCCATTTAAACGTTTCTGTGTGAACCGCAAAGTCGACACTTCGAAACCGCACATTAACCTGCGTTATTAAGGCGGTGAGACTGCAGCTTAGAGTTCTAATTATTTCATCACCTACTAAGTATCCAGGATTATCAAAGATTCCTGAGAGCAGGGTGGTAGACCTGGAACACAAAGGTTCCAGAAAGAAAAGACAAGAAACTTTTGAAAATACAAAAATACAAAATAAAAGGTTGCCTGGAAGAGATCGCTCCTAAGCGATAAGGTCGCCCATTGTACTTGTGTCTTATGTAATGTCTTTTATATTGTATTTTTGTTGTTTTACAATAAAGTATTTTGTATTGTATTGTAATATATCTAATATATAAAATTCTCGTGTCACAGTTTTCGTTGCCATACTCCTCCGAAACGGCTTGACCGATTCTCATGAAATTTTGTGAGCATATTGAGTAGGTCTGAGAATCGGCCAACATCTATTTTTCATACCCCTAAGTGATAATTTTTATTTTCCACGCGGGCGTAGCCGCGGGGCGCAGCTAGTAATATATAAAATAGGTTTTTCTTGTTCTGTGATGTCAACCTTATATATCTAAACAAAAGTTAATAGGACCTCTTGAATCATGTAGTTTCCGACAGAGAGCCAACTCTATCTCTTTCACACAAAGTATTCGAGACTGCGATTCTTTTGCAGCAAAGGAACTACTTATTTTATTCTCACTATATTTTTATCTCTACATTCTACCCCAAAGTCGAACGTGTCTTTGACTCCAAGCCTTTATTACCATTGCGCATCATTTCAACCTTAATCCATTAATTGGCCCGGATTGGGACGGTTTTGTACCTTTTTTATTGAACCCGCACCTGTAGCGACCCTTCGTCGATGACTGGTTGTATTACAAAAATAAAACTATACCCATTCATCCCGCACAAGCTTATTACACCCTAAACCTTATCAATATAAAGGTTATTTTCCTGGTTGTGAAGATAATGTTTTTCTTACAAAATTCTTTTACCAGGGTGAGAAGATGATTCTGTACAAGCAACGGGCAGGTAGAAAATCGTTTGTTAAAAGTTGTCAGATCTTTATAATAATACAAATATTCTATAGAATAAGACACAATATGGCCGGTGCGTGAATAAAGGAGCAGTCAAATTAGTTACTTATTGTGAAATATTGGACGTTATTGTATGAATTGTAATATTACGCTCAATCATTCTCGTTATGAAACTTTGAACGATCTTTAATATTCGCTGCTGAATTTGAGCAATATTAGAAAACGGGGGGAGAAATAATACCTAGGTACCTACTACTTTTAGAACATACTTAGACTTCTCTAAACTATTGAACCTAATAGGGTAATACATAGTGCTAATGAACCACTAACAAAATCACAAATTTTTTATTCAATCGTTAAGTGCCATAAAAATGCATTGAAATTTTGCATTTTCAAATTTAGCGAAATTATAATTTGACGAAAACGCTGGACGCAGTGGACGCCATATTGCTCTGTGGTCATGACGTCAGTTGGCTGTGTAAACAAATGCAGTGATATTTTGTATGTTAGAGGTACGCTGATAGTTGACAGTTGACACTTCGAAGTTTACATAGCCGTATAACGTAATAACATGGCGACTACTATATACTTAATGTAGTTATGAAACAGAATAAAAAAGCTGAATTTAGTTTGCTATTTTATGGAATAATATTTTTCTATAGAAACTTTGAGAAACAACGTCTTTTAAAGACACCCCACTATAGAGCAAGTTTTATCTTAGTCGGCGCAGCGGCCGGCCGGCGGCGCGGCGCTGCGGCGGCGGCGGCGGCGGCTGCGCGGGCGTCCTATCAGATCAGACAGAAGAAAGCACGATGGGTGTCGAGACCGGTGGGACCGGTTCCCGCCATAACTAGTGCTCGCTTTTTGTGGACCGAGCGAGACCCAGCAACGCGGATTCGCCAAATTATACTGTACATACATTATATTTGCAACCATTTTTGTAGGTCCGCTAATCCGCTTTGGTTAAGTTGTGTTACCTACCTACCCAAGATTATTTTGTGCGAAACAGATTCTAAAGCAAAACTTTGATTTTGGTAATAGTAATGTTTATGTATGAGTATGTATCTACCGAGCTACCTACTTAAATACCTAACTTCATTAACCTTCCTATACCCGCGCGTTGGTCTGTGAGGTGAGGTGAAACCGACAAATTACTTTCTCGTGTTTTTTTCACGTAAGGACAACTCTAGCACAGGGAGCTTCCTAGTAGCTGCATGATTCGTCGACATCTTCAATTTTGTGCAACGCAAGCGTTGGTCCGGAAAACTCGTGTCGAAGGACCCAGCGTCAATCGATGCGAGAGACCACAGAACAATTCTACTGAGAGACCGACGACGCGAGTACCTATAGGTGTTACAGTTTTGAGTACCTACATAAGTGATGGGTTTTAATAATCATATAATTATGAGTTTGTTTTTAGTACTTACTTTTGTATGTATAGGTACTTCAAATATGGTCCATAACATACTTTTTCTGAATTATTTTGCATGACATTTGACTGGAAAATGGGTGAATATGCTAAAAAAAATAAGACAAAAACTTGCTGAAAAATGACCAGATTTTGAAGTGGTGGCTCTCACCACACGAAAAATGTGAATTAGAGGTCTTCAGTGACGGCTAATAACAGCAAAGTAGATCGTTGTTATAATTGTGATTCAAAAAAACCGTAAAACACCTCACAGCTACGATATATGTAAAAAAATGTTGCTTGGAATATGGTATGCTCTGACTGCTTGGTAAGACGTCTGCGAAGAACTAAGATCTTTATAATGTTACTTGTGTTGTTATTTTTAAGATTTTAGAGGTTTTTTTAATTTGTTTTGAGAAAAAGTATAATTTTGTTCAAGTTTTTGTAGCTCGTAAGAAAAAGAAGCATTTTTCAGGGCTTTTTTTAAGTACTGTAAAAAGTTACTACTTAATACAGCAAATATTTTCTAAAACATCGGTTTAATTCCTGCAGACACAGCCCTTAGTAATAATAAAACACATTTAAGTAAGGCTTTCATCTAAATTATAGAAGAGGTAGGTACCTACTGAAAAAGCCAAGCCATCCCTCGCGTTAGTTAAAGTCTGCGGGTGTCGATTGACCTCCATGATAGTTTCAATTCTGTTTTGATCGAGGATGGAGGAAGAACTTAACTTACCTACAACTCTTGGCTTTGGTTCTTGTGTTAATGATCTCCAAAACGCAAACCCACGTCCAAACCATACCATTAAAGATCTGGAAGTTAGGGAACTTTTGTAACTCGCGTTTCATCAACGCCAACGAACAGGTCGTTCGACGGCATGATTATGATTAGATAAATAGATTTACTTATGGCGTAGAGACTGTTTAAACTGTTTTGAATGCTGAGCTGATATCAAGGAACATTAAATACTCTATGCTGATATTGACTTCTGTGGTCAGTCTGAAAGATACAGCTAGCGCCATCTATTGTGTAGTAGCCAAACTAGTACTACCATTTTGTACAAATTATTGGCATTCTCGATTATGGCACTGAGAAAGCTGTCTGCGAAACCTGTAGGTAGTCTGTGAACCTTACTTTTACCAAAAAAAATCTACTCTATGGTTATTTTGAAGTTTTGTCACAAAATGCGAGAAGTCAAAAAAAATGTCTTTTTGACGCAAGTTGCCGACCAAAACTATTTGATTTTATCCGATTTCTTACAACATGGGAGGCTCCCAAAGCACGCGAAAAGTAACTGTAGACAATGAAAATGCTATTCAAGTTTCCCAAGAAGCGTTAGACCGGATATCTGCTCAGTTGTCCTCAAAAGTAAATATGATGCCGCATTACATAATTTAGATCAATGTCACGTCTTGTTGTTGGCTAAATACACCAATATTATCTTGTTATTGTGTGCCACACTCACGTTAGCTAACTTTCTCACCGTTTACATTTTACTTGCATCACAGCAATAGCCATAAATCCTAGTGTTGTTGTAGGTAACCTTTCCATGTATTCAAATTTATGCAGCCCCTTATCACACACAACTCCAGATTCGAGTTACAAACATGCTTCAACCATGCAAAAAGCTAGTGGAATAAAAGTATTTCATACATTTAATAAATAGTGCAATCTCAAAACATGGTAATTTTATAACTTCAGCAAGCTGAGCAGCCAGAACCTCAAGCACAACCAAGTCAACAAATACCTCCGCCGCCACCGCCCTATGACGCCCGGAAACAGCAGGACCACGCCGCTGAGGAGGCCTACTGGGCACGACGCATTGAACACCTTAAACGAGCACACGAGAAAATAAGTCTTGGCATGAAGCATGAGTACCAGAAAACTTTACATGAAGCAAATGAGTTGTTTGATCAAGCACAACAAGACAAAATTGTAAATAAGTTACCGCCCTGCCAGGAAGAGAAATCAAAGGTAGGTGTCTGAAATAATAATAGTGTTTGTAAAATGTTTTGAAAAGGAACTGTTGTACGACTCTAAACAAAAATAATTTTATAATATATCTCAATAACAGTCAAACAAACATATATTAACAATTAAGAGCATGCAATTATTGAGTGCAGTGTAACTTTTGATTTATCAAACAAACCATATAGTGAAAAAAAAACTGCTGTACCTAGTTGATAAAAAATAAACTAACAACCACAAATAACTGTTTCAGGTTCTGGATTGCTACAGTTCGAACCCCGGACAGTCCCTAGTGTGTTCAGTAGTAGTTAATCAATTCAATGACTGTGTGTGCAAGAGTAGGATTTCTGCATTGACTTCCTCCTGAATAAAGTGACTGTACAAATCATTCTAACCAAGCTAGCAATATCATATTATCACACTGGGAAATATAAATATGGCTGCAGAATTCATGAAGTAGATTTAATAGAACAAACTTTATTGCTGTATTAATAAATGTTATTAATTTAATTATGTTTAGATTATTTTTTAATTGGCATCCTAGTTTTCTGTAGATTATTGTCCTGTTTTCATAGTGTGAATATTTAACTGCTGCTGTTGGGCTAGATTATGCTGCATCTTCAGCATTTTTTTAGGTATTAGTTCCATTACTTTCAGAATCTTTGAAAATAGAACTAGTGATTAAAAAAAACATCAAGTAACTACTTGTACTTTGATGGAACTCCATCATGGAACTGTTAATGGTACTAGTGGCAACAAACCATTGTTTTACTGTTGAAAACCATGTGCTAAAAAATAGAAAAGAAAAGAATGTTGTGGAAAAACAGTTGTAAGCTGCCTAAATTGAAAGTAGAATAATTTACGTAGTGTTGTATCCCTAGATAGATACTTAATATCTTTATTGCACCATCAATGCTTATAAAATATCCTACAAACTACTAATTAAATCTAGTTTGGCATAATCGGCGGCCTTTATGCTGAAAGCAATCTCTTCCAGGCAACCTTTGGATGGACAGGATCGGTTAGTGTAGAACTTGACGGTGGCATATATGACACTACAAAAATAAATAAATATTTCAGCTAGACCTTAACACTATCAAACCAATTTACTTAAAGCAAATGCTCAAAGAAAATTACTTTCTCACTTAGATTGAAATGCAGTGCCCTGCTTAGCCATTATCTAAGACCTTTTAGCCAGCAAGGCCACCATAGGTTAAAATCGAAGATAATACAACACCTATATTATAATGTACTACTGAATTTATTGTAGTTTTAGTTGCCATGACAAAATTGACAAAATACAGAGAAAATGGCAGGTCAACTGACATTTCGTAATATTTTCAAGGGATTGTATTCTCTTTGTTTACCTGTTTAGCTTCTAATATCGTAATAATGGTGGAGGGGGCTCCTGCTCCAGAAAAAAAGAAAAGGAAGGTTCCACTGTACCCTGGATTCCCAGAATTAGCCAGATCTGATGTCAGCATTCATCCAACATACTCAAAATTGGGACTTGCATAGTAAGTAGATTTGTTGATTATAGTGAAAGTATACATTAATTTTGTTGTAGTATTTATGTTTAATACGTTTATTTCAAATTAAACCTAGCTTCTTCAATTAAAAAGTTCTGACAGAATTGTATAAATCCACAGTCGGGTTGTTTGCAGACATCGCTACCACTGGGCCAAAGTAGCACAACGCAAACAATTTATGAAAGAACTCCATAGCTTCGAGAAGCTCCAGTCTAATGCCCTTGATGGGGTCAGAGTCCACAGGGAGTTCTCTCAAGGAATCCTCTCTCATGTGATACCGCCAAGAAGGTATATTCAGAAGATGTCCATAGATCCTCTGAACTCCAAGCAGAGAATGAGGGTGGAAGAGATTATCAGTGGAGCGGCCAGATTTTGAAATGAATCTTTTTCGAGAAGTTAACAAGCTTGAAACAAAGACAAGCAATAAATGTTTGTAGACAACAGGATTTTTTATTTCTCTTTGATATATGTTTTGATAAAATTGCATTTAAGCTTGATAACATAACATGTGTATTATTGTGTATGGTGCAATCAGTAGAGTACAAAACTAAAGGATCTTGAATATTTTATAGAAGCAGTTTCTTAATTAAATAACAATATTATGCAGAATTCTCTGCAGCTCTTTTCTTGAATTTTTTACTTTTCTCTACATTACTCTGCAAGTAATGTGCCTCCTTCTTAGCCTGTGATATCTCCGCTCGCAGTCTCTGCTTCATAGCTGCCTTCTCATAAGCCAACCTCTCGCTCAGGTGCACCCACTTGAATCTGGGAATATATTTGATGTTCCATATCATATCGTAGTACCGAGACCTCTTCCTAGTACCGATTTTGGTTGTATTTAGTAGTGCAGCTACTTGTTTAGCAACTCTTTTCTTTTGGAACTCTATCCAACCTTCAGTGAATTGGCTTGGAACTCGTTTACGTTTTTCTCCAGGTTCTGAAAATATTCATTAATATGTTAGAGGAAACAGAAACACCACATGCAATAGGTTTGGTTCATATTCAAACCCATCCAAAAACATTATTGTTTTTGGATGGGTTTGAACTTTTATGTCATTGTTGTACTGCTATTGCATGTGCAATAGCAGTAAAACAATAACATAACCTCAAACTGGACTTACTTGCACTTGGCTGTAGATAAATCCTGCCAATTTCTCCGTATTTGCTGAATATTTCTCTTATTTTAGCCACATTCATGTAAGGTGGAATAGTGGATAGGAACACAATTCCTCGTTTTCTCGTTTTTGTCTTGACTTCTTTGCCAGTAGCGGAAATATTGTCCAAACTTTCAGAATCATCTACATCCATGCCATTTTCTGGGACTCTCTCTGCCTCAACTTCTGGCATTATGATTGTGCCCGAATAGTTTGATTTCGAACAGGAAATCACTTTGAATTGAAAATGCTCTATCTAATCCGAACACAAAACCCAAGGCAGGCACAACACTCAGATTAAATATAGGTTTCTCTTTCTACAGCACAACAAAACAAAATAATAACCTCAAAAAAATCAAAACTAACCTCAACTTCTTGTCTGTGTCTGATGGCAAATCTTTTTCTTCTTTTGTTTTTGGCTCTGCATCATGGTTTGACACAATGAGGATCCGTAATGTTTTTAGTCGATAATGCAGATTTATAGAGTTACTAGCTGCGCCCCGCGGCTACGCCCGCGTGGAAAATTAAAATTATCACTTAGAGGTATGATAAATAGATGTTGGCCGATTCTCAGACCTACTCAATATGCTCACAAAATTTCATGAGAATCGGTCAAGCCGTTTCGGAGGAGTACGGGAACGAACATTGTGACACGAGAATTTTATATATAAGATGAAATCCATAACACACAATCAAAAATTTTTGTTCTACGACAAAAATTGACGAAGTTATGAACAAATTACTAGTGCAGTTCACTGAGTGACCGCGGCGGGTGCGTGTGACGTCACTCGCTCGGTCACCCCGCCCGTTACCGTAGGCAGATATCATTTTTTAGTGATATACGCCGAACTATAAGTTTAGGGAAAAAAATGATAGAAACAAATAGACTCAGTTTTGAGAGACCCATCGAATGAATTTTTTGTGTAATTTTTTTTTTTTATTTGATGGATCTCTTAAAACTGAGTCATTTGAAGGTAAATGGTTGTATGTGGATGGACGGTTTTTAGTCTGCTATAAAGGATCGGTATAAAATTAAAAACAAAAATTTAAACATGGTTTTTTAATAAAAAGGAATTAACTTAAGAAAAAAAATATTTTTGAAATAACATGAAGGTACAGGAGGGAGCACAGGTGACCCAACCGGAGACGGCATAAAATGAATGTGCGGTCTTTTTAAACTTAAACAACCAAGGTTTGAGATGAATTTCTGGTTGCAAATTGTTTACCTTATCCAAAAACCAAATCAATTAATGAGAATTAACTTTATTCACAAAGAAAATTATACTAGTATTTACAATTGAAACAATTGAGCTAACTGCTGACTGTTGCAAACAGTCTACAGTACAGATAGCTCAACTGATCCATATCAACACCAGTCGGAAGCGTCCCCAGGACGCTGGCTGCATTGCCACGCTGTATGGCAATGCAGGTGAGTAGTACAGATAGAGAAACAAGTGTTTTTGTTTTAAAATAATCAATATTTATTACAATAATTAACGTTTATAAATTTTACAGTTTAAATCAGTCTTCAACATTTCGTTTTATTACTACTTAATCATAAAATCACAGTTTAATTATAAATGTATATGTTATATTGCCTATACAATAACAATTACATAAATTAATAACACTTTAAAAAAAATGGTTACTTACGAACGTAACATCGTATATTTGCTAAAAAATAGTAATGTTGCTATCTAAAAAGTACTTAACTTTCATTGTACTTGCGTATAGGTACTTATGCCTAGTTAGTCACAGCATTTTTTTTTTAATTAAAAAATACACACGCATTTACACAGAAGCATTTAAAATATCGCAGAATCATTATAAAAATCACAGAATCATTTTAAAATTAGCATACCAATTTCTACAAGAACCTACTTAAGATATTTTTTTCTTATTTATATGGGACAGTTAGATTAGATTTGGACAGTTGAATTAGATTAAGTACAAAAATCACAGAATATTTAAAATATCACAGAATCATTACAAAAAATTTTATAACGAAGATTTTTTAGGTTCCCAATCTTTGCGACCCGTTGCTTTGATCCAATGTAAACGTAATTCTTTATCTTCGGGAAATCTGTAACAAATAAAAACACTAATATTATAAATGCGAAAGTGTGGATGAATGGATGGATGTTTGTTATAGTTGTTCTATCTCACGAAGTCCGATGGGCTATGTGTGTCATAGCAACAACTTACATATTACCTCTTCACGCCAAAACTACTGAACGGATCGGGATGAAATTTTGTATACAGGTAAGTAATTCTAATCCTGGAATCTAACATCTATGTTAGATTCCAGGATTTATATAAAAAGCCAATAGGCTTTTTATCCCACATAACAGTTGCTATGGGATAGAAATGGCCTTTAAACGTTTCCATAGAAACAACGCGTGCGAAGCCGCGGGCATAAACTATTTGGCTATGCATAGCGAGCTACATTATCTATAAAATAGCTATGTAGGTACCTATTAAAAAATATTTCAATGCGCCATTCGGGGAATTTTATCATCGGGTGCAGGCAACCCTAAATTTTCACAATTACAAGTTAGATGAACTAAAAATAGCGTAAAACATAATGTTTGGGCCTTGTGTGTATGTAAATCTATGAAACTGTAAATTTTGAACCTTTTTGTAGTCAAAAGAACTTGTACTTACCAGTGGAATGATATATTCGGCACTTTTTCTTCACTATCACTTCTACATGCAAAAACGCTGCACCGCACCATATTTGTCTCTCTTTTTTATTGTTTTTAGCTGCGGGAATGTCCACATAAACACATTGATCACATTCAAACATAAAAAACAAAAGTTTAGAACTTTTAAAACTTTTTTCACCAGTCTCGTGTCGAGCTCCGTCGATGACAAAGGAAATTTGTTTAGCACATGGAGGTGCTAAACAATGCAAAAACCGGCACGCTGGATGAGATAGAGAGCTAATCGTCCTATTTCATTTCTTCATAGGCTTTAGGCATAAGTCGTTCTCTCTTTAGTGTGAATGCGATGGCAATTGCGCGAGTTCTATAGGTTTCTCTTTCTACGGATTGACATCATCTCGTCGTCTTCGTCGTTGACAAGTGACGTAGGTAGATGCAATATTTTTCTATGACAAGTGCTCGTAGAGTAGAAAAAATTATAATAATGTTCTGTGAGTGTGGACAAGTGAGCTCGTAAACAAAACAAAAGGAAAGGAATTTATTTATTGTGATTGAGATCATCAGTGGTATTCTCTTTGGTAACTTCGTCTTCTACAGAACACTACCGAAATTATTAGAGCCAAACCATGGGTTGTGATGGTGGAACAATCCCGCGGCGAGATGAGCTTGTACGCCTGAAAAAGAAGCCAGAACAGGTTCGCTATACCATCTGTCTGAATCATCTGATACGAAACACCTTTTTCGCTGTTTCGTCATTGTTCTATAGTGATTGTTTTACTGTTTTTAGAAAGACAAAGATGCAGAGCGTTCGTTCAAGTGGCGTAACTGCGCGCTGTCCCAGCAACCTCTGCAGGAGCCCGTAGTGGCGTGCGGACTGGGCAGGCTGTACAGCAAGTGTTCAGTGCTCGAGGCACTCATTGACAAGGACTCCAAACCAGAATCTATCAACCACATCAAGAACATGAAGGTAGGTGTTGTCGTTGTTATGAAAATGAGTTTAGGTTTTTCCAAAATTCAGTGACTTGTTACCTCTATCTAAGAGTTATATATATTATATATATCAACTTGTTTGCAATATAAAAAGTTGAGTATTGACCTATGGGTTGACCTGTGATTACAGTGTGTAGTAGATACAGGGCTGCTAGCTCACTAGAGTGCTATGACTTTCATTAATTTTCTTACTATGATCCGACATTATTTACTACTCATTTCGGCTTGATACCTTTTGCACAAGGGTCGCTACATACAATTTATTTTTAAAATTTGTTGTTACTTTTTTCAGGATATCAAAGACCTTAACCTCATCAAGAACCCAGCATATGTACGGACAGATCACACAGATGGTGCTGTGGGCGAAGGCAATGCCCCCTACATCTGCCCCATCAGTGGGATAGAGATGTCGGGCAAGTTCAGATTTGTGTTCCTCTGGAGCTGCGGCTGTGTGCTCGCTGAGAGGGCACTCAAGGAAGTCAGGCAGAACCTGTGTCACATGGTAAGTTTAAGAAGAACCTAAATAACTCCGTGCAGTATAACATCCTTATATAATTATACTTCTTAAAGTCTATACTTTTGCATTAATTATATTACTGTATGAAGATTTACCTGCATGAAGTTTGTTGTTTACTAGAATAGAAGCTAACAAATGCCAATGTTATTTTCTAGTAAACTTTTAAAAAATATGTTTTTTGAACTTAACTGCAGATGCTTTTAAAAAGTACTTGTTGGTCCATCAAAGTAATTTTAACTTTCTTTTCAGTGTCAAACTCCTTTCACAACAAATGACACAGTAGTCCTCAATGGAACGGAAGAGGATATTGCAGTCCTTCAAGAGAGGATGGCGGCAAGAGTAGCGGGCAGGAAGAGTGGAAAGAAATCCAAGTCCAAGATGGAGATAATTGAGAAAGTTGAGGTCAAAGCTGAACCTTCAACCCCATCCTCATCAAATACAGACACAACAGATGTTAAAGATATAAAAACAGAACCAAAAGCTGGTCCCAGCACTAGTAATGCAGTGAAAAAAGAAACTATGGACACTATCCCTCTATCACTGCCAAAATTCAATCCCAACAAGATTGCTAGGGGTCACTTTGGCTCACAAAAACGAGCATTTACTTCCAAGGAGCTGCAGCAAGACCCATCTTATAAGAAAACTAAGAAGGATTACAGTGTTGCGAATGATCCCCAGTCTAGTGAAGTTTATAAGTCATTGTTTACTTCTCATTCAACTGATAAGGAGCAAGAGAGAGCCCATTGGGTCACGTACAACCCATTTTACAACTGATGAAGTTCTCTAGTTTAAGAAGATCGTAGACAATATCTATCATAAGCTTTTTTTAAATGTATCTTTAATAGTTTTGTACTGTATTATTTAGGTAGATACTTGTTTCAAGAGTTTAGTTCCTATTGGTGGCCACCAAGCTCTCCAAACAAGGTTTTTGATTGAATAACACAAAACAAAACTATTACAGATACATTAAATAAAAGCTTGTGATAGGTATTGTCTACCAGCGGTCCGATTTCTTGATAATTCCTTTGTATAACTTAATGATTAAATTAAATATGTAGTGGCGCCACTATCACCCCTACTATTCGCCTTAAGAGGCCAGCGGAAGGGACTTGGGACTTCTTGTATTCTTCACAAAGTATTGTTATTCTGTAACTAGACAATATTACCTATGTTCCCAAACAAATAACACATAAGATATTGTTGTTTTTATTACGAAACAAATAGGAAGAAAACTGGCCAATTTTGTCTTAAAAATTGCAAAACGCGATTGGCTTTCATTTAATTTTCGGTAAGTATTTTGAAAAAAAAAACTATCCAGGAACCTAGATAAATACTATTTGAATGCAAATAATACAATAATATAGTGGAAATATGCTTGAATTTGAAATAATTTTGGTATTACGTTTGTAGGTACCTAACATGTTGTTTAGATATATGTACCTATCATAAGATAGGTAGGTAGGTACCTACAATGTATGTGAAGTAAGGAAGTACTAGGTAGGTAGGTATCCAGGCGCGGTCGCAGCCCAAGACTTTGGGGGGGGGGGGGGGTCACACTTGGTGCGCGCCGTAGCACCAAATGTACTTGTAGGCGGTTGCAGACCCCACTGAAAACCACTTAACTTTATCGGCGAGCGGAGCGAGCCGCGGAAAATTTATACTCAACTCCCAACAATAGTAGGTATAAGTTATAGCGAGCGAAGCGAGCCTTTTCGAAATTCCCCTTTCTCGAATTTTTTTATGATCTGGCTGTGCGTGTGAGTTGTTTGGTATTAGATATTTTGCAGTTGCAAACTAGCCTGAAACGGAGAAGGAGTCCTGAACTAGAGCAAACCAGAAGCTTATCAAAACAGCAGAATGTTATCAGAGGCAAGCAGAGCGTGCTGCGATAATTTTTGGTTTTTGTTAGATTTTGGGCAACTTTTTAGAAAATTTGGCAAAGTGGCCTAAAGCGGGCCGGGTTTTGAGCTTTGGATCATAGTCAGAAGGAACAAATGTTATCAGCGACCAGACTAAAACGCGAAAATTTTGTTGTCTACTAATTTTTTGTACTGGTTGACAAAGTGACCTCGCAGATTATTTGTTATTATTTTGTGCTTTTTATTGTGGTGGTTGGATTGATACAAACTGTATAGCGGACCAGCCAGACCAATAAAATTGGGAACGTTGCCTCTGTGCTAATCAAAATACAGAGCACAAATAACAGTAATATCGGCGAGCGGAGCGAGCCGCGATTTTTTTTATTGCTGCAGTTGGTAACCATAATCAATGTAACGGAAGTAAACAGGAAAAAATTAGACGTTTTTTCATCGTTTTTTACGTGTATTCTTAGGAATACAAAACGTACCTACAAATAAATTATAAATATTCCTTGATATGGTTACCCCACAAAGCTTTACCAAAATCGTAAATTGATTTGTTTTTTTGATAAGCAAATAAATGTGTCAAGTCAAAATCAAATGTTTTTTTCAAATAAATGAAAGTGTCAATATCAATGAACAAAAAAGTGTTTACGTTTATATCCTTGCCTTTATTTTCTTGTCAGAAATTCACTTTACCTACTCGTGTATTTAATCCTAAATTTAGGTAGGTATATCCTAGGTATTGCAGAAGCAGAACCGTATGACGAACCTACCTACACTCCATCCAAATTCGGTTAGTTTACAAAAATGTCACACCGAATTTTGCTGGAGTACCTATACGTAGGTGCTTACATAAGTACTACCTAAGTACGTATTTCCTGATCGATCAGTTTAGTTAGGTTCTAGGTAGGTACCAATGATATTACCTATATTTGGGTTCTACATAGGTACCTAGGTACCTAAGTATTTCTTGAGAAATACGTAGGTAGGTAGGCCTTGTAGAGAAAGTTGAAGAAAAAAAACGCGTTATCAAACTAAACACTCAAGTAGATTTTTTTTAAATACACTTGCACTTCCCAAAATGTAAGTACCAAGGTACCTATGTAGGTATGAAACGCAAATAGTATGCCTAAAGAAATAGGTAGGCAAATTTAGTACCTAGTCTAGTATCTAACCTACCTGCCGCTTTCGATAGCAGAGGTGTATACTTACTCACGCACACGCACAAGCACGGCACTATGGATGGTTGTGTTTGGTTGTGTTCACGTATGTAGACACCTACTGCGTCCCGCGCGCGCCTGCATCAACTAAACAGAGATAGCGATATTCGGGGCGATTTTTGCACGCGCCTCGAATTGAAGTTGCGATCGAGGTCCGCCGGACTCTTAAAAGGAATATATAAGTAATATGTAATTAAATTAGTATTTAATTTGGTTTTCTGTCAGTCTTATAATAAAATACACTAAGTAAGATATCAAATTTTTTATTCAAACTATTACAGCAAATATTGCACTAACCCTAATTTTCAAAACTTATTACAATAAAAATTGTAAAAGTGAAAATAAGCTAAGCTAACACCACTAATAAATTGCACATGGAATTTTGGCATACAATCAATTTTGTGCTTTGTCTATTGGATTTCACAAAATACATAATCAACTTAATAATAATGGAATGATTTTCATAAATAGCTTAGTGATAATATTAATCAAGAAACAACAACATAAATAACAACAAAAAAACATTTAGAAAAAAGTAATAACAAGTTAGATCTAAGTTATAATAAATTAAAATTCAGAGGTCAAATCCAAATTAATTTATTAGTGTGGAAAAAAGTATCTAAAGTACTCTAAACTCTACAAATCAACTCCTAAACTGTTATGAACTAAGTTTTGGCATTCAATTTCTTAAATTAGGTTCCTAGGACCGAAGTTGATGAGTTGATATAATATCGCTTCGAGGACGAGATGTTCCATTTTTGAAAAGGATATCCATGCTCCAGCCAATTAGACTTGAAAGGTAACAAAAGAAAAAAAAATTGGTTGCCTGTAAAGTCGGTATACGGGCGAAAGTTTTACGTGACAACGAACGTCTCTCTCGCTCTTAGGCGGGCTAACCATGCCTGAGTGGAAGGGACGCGTGCCTCTCACTCGCTCTCATTGTGAGCGCATAACGTGAGCGGAGCGTAACGCAGTTTCTTGAAGTGTCACCCGGCAAACCAATTTATAAGACGTTGTCACGTCAAAAAATTTGGCGTTTAGGTTCAGACATAATTTTTCGCTTTATTTATTGAAGTACACATCTAAAATTTACAAAAAATAACAACAAAGTGAATTTTAGGTTTAGTAGCCAACACCTATGCGTTTGTTTACACAATTACATCGAATTTGGCTGGAGTGTAGTAGTTCGATGGAGGCGCTGGTCCACAGTAGTTGTTGTAGTAGTAGTATCACGGTAGCTGTGTGGTGCCGGCTTAGAATTTGCACCATCCCAACTCTTCCCGCGGGTGTCGTAAGAGGCGACTAAGGGATATCCACCGGGGGCGGGCAGCAGCGCCCCCTGCAGAACATTCTACCACCGAACTGCGATCCCCAACCCGCATGCCCAGCGTGGGGATTATGGGCATTACCCCCCATGAGATAAAAGCCAATAAGGCGTTTATCAGGGGGAGGCCTGCGTCCAGCAGTGGACCAACACAGGCTGTTGAGGTTGAGAGGTTGAGGAGGCTGGTCCACATCTCATACAAAAATGGAAAGACTCGTCGTTGCGACAACATATCGACTAAACGAACTCGAGAGCTCTAATTCAGCGTCCAATGTTGTATTGCAGTAGGTACTAGGTTCAACAAGCAGCAGCGTCCTGTTGGATAGAAGCCAGGGTCGCTTCGATGATGAGGTTGAAGTCCAGCTCATTGAGACTTGCCTTGGCGGTCAGCAGATCCAGGAAGGTGTCCAGAGGAGAGAGACGCTCACCAGACGGCATCGCTGCGATGCCTGGAAAAGATGATATTCTACTATAGTTACTAAATTGGAAATTACAAAATATCCACCGGGGGCGGGCAGCAGCGTCTCCTGCAGAACAATTCTACCACCGAACTGCGATCCCCAACCCGCATGTCCAGCCCAGCAGGGACAAGTGTTGCGCAAACACAGGTGCACTCTCTATTCCCTCACTCTCATAATCCGATGGGACGACAGATCGACACGACCGGGGAGAAGTCAGGTGCAGGACCAACGGCTTAACGCGCTTTTCGAGGCACGGGGGTGTAACACCGCCAAACTACCTGACTCCGGCTGGGCTGCAACTGTGAATTTTCCTAACTAGAAAAATCTCAAAACTATTGGCACGACCCGGGATTCGAACCCAGGACCTCATAATCAGCGGTTGAACAAGCTGACCGCTAGACCAACGAGGCAGTTGAATGTAGTATGTATGTATTAAAGTATTAACCAGTGTCTGGCCTGGGGCGGTGCCTGGGCTGCGGGTGCGTGGGTCCCTTGGCGCCGCTGAGCAGCGTGGCGGCGTGGTCGCGCGCGCGCAGCACGAGCGCGGTGCGGTGCGGCCAGGCGGCCAGCGCGCGCCGCCCGCGCCCCTCGCCCACCAGCTGGATCAGGCGCAGCTTGTTGTTCACTGAGGACTTGCTGTCGTCGTCTTTACCTGGGAAAGTGGATTTGTTGTAGGTTGTTTTGAAACCTTTCGCTTCTCCCAGCCTCCCCTATCCAATCTTGGGCAATACAAAGTTTTATTCGAAGTCACTCAAGCTTGGCAGCGGATAGGCTATGCCGTCGCACTGAAGGTTTCAAAATCAAAATCAAAAACTCTTTATTTCCATAAATACAATAAATGTACACTTAGAAAAGGTCAAAATATAAAACTAAACACTGACACGGAAATAAAGTGATATTTTTTTATTTCTGTCGCTTCGGTATGTAGACTAAAGTAAAGAAGCGACGAAGAAACCTTTAGCCTGTTAGTTGTTATTTTAAGAAGTAGCTGAAATAAACAAGTCTAGATGTATCCACGTCTGTAAGATGACGGATTTTTTGACTGCATACGCTGCAGAACTGAGTCTCTTCGATAGCTTATCTATGTGTGGGCCCCATTGAAGTTTATTATCTAAGGTGATTCCTAAGAATACAGTACTTTCTACTATTTCTAACGTTTCTCCTTTAACGTTTACATCAGCCTTCACTTGTTTAACATTAGGTAGAATAAATCTAATACATTTTGTGTTGGTTTCGTTTAGCAAAAGATTATTGACAATGGACTACTTTTGAGATTGCATTATTCACATCGTCGAAATTTGTGTTATGTCGTTTTATTTTAAAAATTAATGAAGTATCATCAGCAAACAATACAATCTCGTGATTATTCTTGACAAGATGAAGCAGGTCGTTAATATAAACTAAAAATAGGAAAGGACCGAGAATAGAACCCTGCGGTACACCCATTGTAACTACAGACCCCGAAGACCGTTTCCCATTGATGTCAACTCTTTGTATCCTATCACTCAAATAAGATGTAAGAAGATCCAAAAAGGTGTTCGTTATTCCATAGTGATGTAGTTTCCTGATTAATGTTTCATGGTGTACGCAATCGAACGCGTTTGACAAGTCGCAAAAAACGCCCAAAGCGTCTTGCGACTTCTCCCAAGCATCGAAAACATGCGATACTAACTCTACACCGGCATTAGTAGTTGACCTGCCGCGAGTAAACCCAAATTGCTTACAATGCAGCAGGTCATTGCCATTGAAATGCCTAAGCAATTGATGTAAAATAAGTTTTTCAAAAACTTTGCTGATGTTGGCAGTACTGATATTGGTCTAAAGTTAGTGGGGTCAGACCTACTACCCGATTTAAACAGTGGGATTATTTTACTACATTTTATTAGATCAGGAAATACGCCACAATCAATAGATTCATTAAATATAAAAGCCAGATCTGTTGCAATGGTATCAATCAATCAATGGTTTAATAATCGTAACGGAAATGCCCCAGAGATCTGCAGTTTTCTTTGTATTTAAAAGTTTAAAGGCTTTTTTAATATCTTTTTCATCAACATGGGTGAAATTAAATTTATTGTTGCATTTAGATACATTTTCTATTAGCAATGACTCAGCAATTACTTGAGAAGAGTTTAAACATTTTGTAGTAGAGATTGGAATTTCAGTAAAAAAGTTTTCGAATGCTTGGGCCACTTCGACATCATTTTTAACTGAGCAATCATTAATCTTTAAATTGTAATCATTAACGTATGTACTGACCTTTCCAGTCTCACTTTTTATTATATTCCAAGTTGATTTTATTACATTATCACTATTTCTAATTTTCGAGCTAATATAATTTGGTTTTGCTATTTGACAAACTTTTCTAAATATTTTTGAGTAATTTTTTACTTTTTCTTTGAACTGCTGGCTAAAATTGTATTGTTTTTCACTATATAGTTCATACAACTTTTGTCTACTTTTATGTATATGTATACCCTCTGTTGCCCACTCACTGAAGGTAAGTTAAGCGTTTAGCGTAGCTCATTGCAGTTTAAGCTCGCCTGGTATTTTTGTTGCGTTGACTGAACTTCATTATTTTCACAGATTTCGAAATCATATAAATTAATATCGAATTTAGATATCGAAGATCTCAAGAGGCGCAAATATGCAGGTCTCGACAGAGCCTACACATTTGCTCCCCTTGGAGTCGAGACCCTAGGTCCGTGGGGTACCGAGGCTCTTCGGGTTTTCAAAAAACTATCTGAGCGTCTGGTCGAAGCGACGCGTGACCCGAGAGCTGGTGAATATCTGGCACAGCGTATCAGCATTGCCATACAGCGTGGCAATGCAGCCAGCGTCTTGGGGACGCTTCCGACTGGTGTTGATATGGATCAGTTGAGCTATCTGTAGACTGTTTGCAACAGTCGGCAGTTAGCTCAATTGTTTCAATTGTAAATACTAGTATAATTTTCTTTGTGAATAAATGTCCCGATTTCGAAATCTGCGATTATTTTATGAATTTGTATAGTTTCGGCATGACACTTTCAGTTCCCGATTTACGTGAAGAAGGAGCTAAAGCCCCGTGGCAGGCAGAGGGTAGGCTATGCCGTTGTACTGGGGGTGTAGCGTAGCTCCTTACGATCTATGCTCGCCTGGTACTTTTATTACTTTGACCGAACTTTATTTTTTTGATTTTCTTTGATTTATTTATTATTGTAGGTACCTAAGATGTGTCGTAAGCGTCTATTTATTTATTTACTTGACCATAACACATTCAGTGCCCAAGACGCATAGGTCATATTCACCACCATTTAGCAGCAGAGGCTGGGCAGTAAATGGGAAATAACCGCTTTCGCGGTCCGAGGAAAAGAATCATTCAGACATTGACCTATCTACTTGACTGAAACGGCAAAATTATGCCGTAAGAAGAGGAAGATTGGCCGTAGATACCTATAGGCCAACAGCTACTCACTCGCAATAATAGCCTTCATAACATCAATCTGCAGTTCGAACACGTTCCGATGCACGTACTGCACGAAGGCGGGGAACGGCAGCGCGCGGTGCCCGAGGTACGTGAAGAAGGAGCTGAAGCCCTGAGGGAGCGGGTAGGCTATGCCGTCGCACGCCAGGTAGTACTGTTCCAGCGCCTTGAAGAGAAGGTACGCGTGGGTCGGGTCCATTTCATCACTGGAAGGTAGGTAAGATCAATTAATAACGGTCCATCTCAATCGGATCCATGTCATCACTAGAAGTACTTTTCATATGATCAATGATGGTTGGTTGATAGTGAGGATGATATTTTTCTCTCGAGACTATCTTATCAATTCAATTCGTCTCCTATCTGAACCCACTGCTGGGCTAAGGACTTCTCTTTCGATGTCCCTTCTAAAGATAATATATTTAATACCTATTTAATAATATATTACCTACTACCTTCTACCCGCGGCTTCGCACGCGTTTTTTTTATTACAAGTAGCCTGTATGTTATTCCAGGCCTAGATCTATATGCGTGCAAAATTTCAGTCGTTGTCGTCCTTTATAATATCTGATCAGATACCTAATCTGAGATACTCTTGTAAAGTACACTTTGTAAATAAAACATTTTCTTAAAATAAAGAACACAACACAAAAAGTAAAATAGCTCGCATTACCAAACTAAACACACACTAATGATGATGATTCCGTGTTGTGATGATGGATGACATTAACCACTGACCCAGAAAATGTAAGAGCACGCGCACAATACCTAGACCTAGGTACGTTGTACATCTAGGCGAGAAAGTGCCCAATTCCTCTGTAGCCAAAGGCCTTAAAACACACGAGGTAGGAATCACACTTTCTCCTGAGGGATACATAGTGCTTTATACTACACCTTCGAGGAAAATCATCGTTTTAGAAGCTACAAGATCACTCGATTAAATTCGTTAGTAAATAAGGTTCTTTTTTTGAATTATAATTCCTAATACGGAAAGGCTCTTGCGTAGTAAATGGCGGATTCGGACTAAAACCACAAATTAGATAACGTTACTTCGCTAAAACTTTTTGTCGTTTAAGAAAATTAATAAAATAACACGTTAGAAATGGATTTCCATACACTTTTCTCTTCCGATAAACGCGTTAGAAATAAAATTCAATAGAGTTTTCCGTTCCCCATTTTAGTACGCCTGCAATGACGTAATTTCTACCCTAAGTTTGGAAAAAGGAATAAGGAATTCTCTGAGCAAGTGTAGTATGAAATAACAATACGATCACAAACAAATACGCAAACCTAGAAAGAAGCAACCTAATAAAACGAAACGAATCATGACTTCGTAATGATTAGTACCCAATGAGATGAATAGAAAACACATAAACACAAAACAAAAACCGAATCCAAACCAACCAAAACTAATGCAACAAAAAACTCGCAGCCTTCAAATAAAATTCTGTAGCGAAACCACCACGCGCCACGTAAACACTAAAATAGTAGCGAAACTCAAAACCATAGCAATACAATTCTATTCTGAAGCGAAACCACACACAGCCTTGGTATCTATGTCATACATGAAAGTAAATCCTCTGTGCTGGTTGTGGGTCGGCGTAGCGGCCAGCGGCTTGGTGACCGCGCGGCAGAGGGCCCGCGAGGCGTCCAGCTGCGCGGCGGCCCAGCGCGTGCCCACGGCGTGGACCCCGCTCTCTACTCCGCGGGACCCTGTCGACCCACTGCTGGGATTCTCTGACAGCTCCCGCATGAGGTGCACGCTGACTTCCCGTAGGTTCTGAACGCGACATAATCATTATTATCTTTGCCAGAAGACGTTTACTGCTGGACATAGACCTTGCCTCGTCGCTGCAGTGATCGGTAGAAACACGTAATACCACACGCAGTTGGTAGTCAGCAAGCGTCCGTGGTTTATATACACTTAACACGTGGAAGGTATCAAACCCATACAATAGACTTTCTCGATATTGGCTGTGGCAGATATTTTGCAGCTTAGTGGAAATGTCCCTAAGGTTCAGGAATGAATGATATAAATATAACAGTTTACATCGTAGGTCGAGAGATAGGATGGAGAACCTCTACCTCATCAAGTAGATACCATTGGTAACATCTACATCAGTTTTCATATTCATCTGAAATAAACGTCCTGAAATAAATGGACAGACGCCCAGTTCCCTGATGGACAGAGAATTCTACTTCTATGGTCGAATATAACTCACCGCAGCTATAATATGCTCCTGCTTGCTAGCAGTACAGATATCCAGCTCGAAGAAAGGCAGTAGGTCCTGGTTGTTGCCCGTCGAGGGGCGCCGCTGCATGCCTATCGATGGGGCCGGCCCCATGGGGGACAGAGGGGTGCTCGAGCGAGACAGGGCTTCCGGCTGTAAGAGAGAGAGAGAGTTTATCATCTGAATGAGTTGTGATTCAAATGTTTTCGTTAGATGCACATAGTCTTACATCACACGCCTAACCATTTTGCACCGTACGAATTAGAATTGTTTATTTTTTTGTTTGTAACTCAGTCAAAAATATTGTCTATAGGTAATATAAGTAAGAGAGCACAGACAAAATAAGCTTGGTAACGTTTAGTAAAATTATTATTCGAGACAGTGACCTTCCTAGGGCATAAGACTGCGCGGAAGATCCACCCATCAGCTTGACTACTTTGTTAAATCCGCAGTGATCTCCTCCATAGCGCTTGTTGGGATACTGACACTTTACACTAGTAAGAGTCGGACCTGGTAACAACGCAGGCAGGTCCACACTTCCTCTACGAACTGTAAGACGCGCTTTCACTGACACTGAGAGAGAGTCTGACCTGGTAACAACGCAGGCAGGTCCACACTTCCTCTACGAACTGTAAGACGCGCTGTCACTGACACTTACACCTAGAGAGAGAGTCTGACCTGGTAACAATGCAGGCTGACTTTCAGCTTGTCCTGGATCTGGGTGGGCGCCAGGCGCGCGGCAGGCGGTTGGTTGAGCGCGGCCCACAGGCGGGTCCACACGTCCTCTGCGAACTGACAGACGCGCTGTCACTGACACTTACACCTAGAGAGAGAGAGTCTGACCTGGTAACAATGCAGGCTGACTTTCAGCTTGTCCTGGACCTGGGTGGGCGCCAGGCGCGCGGCGGGCGGCTGGTTGAGCGCGGCCCACAGGCGGGTCCACACGTCCTCTGCGAACTGACAGACGCGCTGTCACTGACACGTACACCTAGAGAGTGAGTCTGACCTGGTAACAATGCAGGCTGACTTTCAGCTTGTCCTGGACCTGGGTGGGCGCCAGGCGCGCGGCGGGCGGCTGGTTGAGCGCGGCCCACAGGCGGGTCCACACGTCCTCTGCGAACTGACAGACGCGCTGTCTCGGCGCGAGGACCACGCAGGAGCTGTTCCAGAGCGCGTCCTGGGAGACTGACACGCACATGTCTCGGACCTAAACGAAAACATCTTAATGGGAAACTAGATAGTCAGAAATTAATAGTGGCTACGTGAAACAGGTTTGGTTAACATTTATTTTGAGAAGGCGCTGGGGAAATGGATCGTCCAGAGTAGCACATACTTCCATGATTTTCTGAAAAGTATTGACGTCTTCCCAGGAGGCATCTATAAAATGATAGGTATAACATATTCATATTTTACATGATATTATTGCATCAAAATGCTACCTTGACATCTGCAAACTTCAAGTGCTGAGTGAAGGGCAGCATCTTCATGAGAGGCAGGGCGGAGGCGGGCAGCGAGCGGCGCGTGAGTGCGAAGGTGGCGCCCACCAGGAACTCCTGCAGGACGCGCTGGAAGCCGCCCAGGCCGCAGCGCTGGTTCAGGCACATCCAGGATATTAGCTGCAAATAATGGAATTCTATAGTCTTGTTTGGTTCTAAACTCTAACGTCAAAAGGTGCATCAACTCTAGAGTTATTTTGTAGAGGAAAGTTTGTAAGAGTTTGTGGTAACCGTAGGTCAGGCAACCCAACTTTTGACTGAAATACTCTTAGTCGAGGTTTGCATATTATAAGTTGCATTTAAGTCGTTTGTAACTTTTTGTAGAGACTGCATTATTTTTTACTTTAGAGTCTTTTCGCCGTTCCAAAGATTTGAGAGTTTATTTATAATTGGATTTATTGATCATTGAATTAAAATCATTTAAAGTACCTACTACTGTGACAGCGTTAAATCGCGAGGAGTGGAAGGAGAAAAGAGAGGCTTTTGCCCAGCAGTGGGACAGTAAAGGCTGAAAAAAAAACAAAAAAACAAGTACCTACTACTACCTAAATAAATAAATAGATTCAGGCGCTACTTTGCAGAAATCCCTTGCATTCATTTTTATGGAATGAATGTATTTTTGTGGAATGGTACATCCATTCCATAATGTATTGTATTAGGTAAGTATAACAGTCATCTAGTACCCACAACACAAGGTCTGCTTAGCTTGGGGCTATGATGGGACTGTGTGGATAGTCCAGCATTTTTTTTATTTTACCTACTACCTATAAAGGAACTTTTCGTGTTTCAGTATATTATTTATATCTGTCTATCTCTTGCGTTACTCACCTCCTCAGCCAAATCCATATTCCCCTCATGCTGTATCAGATAATGTATAATCGCCAGCTTATTCTCAATGGCCGTATTACTCTTAAAAGTGGATGCTATGTCCTTATCCGCGACTGTTAACGTCACGACGTCGAGAGTCTTCAGGTCCACCATGCCGTGGGCGCCCCAGCCGAGGATGGGCGCCAGCGTGGGGCCGCTCTCGCACTCCTCCATGGGGATGACGATGTGGCAGCACGGTTCGTGGTAGAGACTAATGTCGATCAAGTGCGTGTAGAGCATTGGGATTTTTACTAGGAGGTGGTTTTCTGAAAAAGTAACGATTAAATAGTAGATCGCTGTTAGCGATAAGGCCGCCGATTGTGCCACATTAGATATCACACTAGTTTGTGTGTTACCTCTTCACGCCAAAACTACTGAACGGATCAGGCTGAAATTTTGCATACATGTACCTAAGTCTAGCCCTGGAATAAAACATAGGCTTTTTATCCCACGAATCAGTTCTCATGGGATAGAAATAACCTCAAAACGTTTCCATAGAAACAACGCATGCGAAGCCGCGGGCAGAAGCTAGTAGTTAGTTTATGTTCCTTTTTAATTGTTTTATTTATTGATGGTGCAATAAAGAAATAATAATCTATCTAAAGCAATTAATACTAGAACCCGCCTAGGGTTCTAGGTATTCTACCAGTCTTAATTGTTTCTTACCTATTCCACAGATATGATAATACTATACCCTATTCTAAAGAACAATTTAAGACTGATCGGAGAAAATAGGAAGGAACCAAAATATACTTTCTCAGATATTTTTTGAATAAACTATGTCTTCATTATTTATTTAGTAAAGAAAACGAAAAAATAAACAAAAGTATAGAATAGCTTTATGCTAGGCGGAATTTCTGTAGAGAAACATTATGCTGAAGCTAAGGTTCCACTCCATTCGAAACATTTATGCAGAATCAGATAGTCATTAAAACTATGTTTAGGGAACAATATTGTTTTTGCCAGGGCACTGAGCACTGGAAAACGAAATCGTAGTACTCATAAAAACGAAATCGTAGTTTCTGATTCGTTTTCGTGCAAACGCTAATCTTATGCAAGGGACATAAGAGTATTATCATATGTATATGTAGTTTAAATGGTGTTAGTAATTTAATTAGTTTTAGTACATATTAATTGTTATATTTTACAGCTACAAATAAAGTTTATCTTATCTTTATCTTATCTTATCTAAGAGTTTGTTTTGCACGAAAACGAATCAGAAACTTCGATTTTCCTGTTCCGAGTAGGCCTCCAGGCCTGTACATGTTGATCATATAGTAGAGCAGTCGCACCGCTGAAACTGGGCAGGAAATACATTAAAAAAATAAGTGACTCACCAGCATACAGGATATAAGACGGCCTCAGTGACTTAGCGAGGGACCAGGGCAGGTCTGGTACCACAGTGTGCACCACGCACCCGTGTTGCAGCAGTGTGATGGAGTACGCGAAGTTAACGCCGGAATCCTTGAGGTCCACGCTGTCTTCTAGGATTAGGGATGTTGTGGAGTCGTCGAGAGGCTGTGAAGAAAATATGGAGCTGGATTTATAAATTTGAAAGCTTGTGGAAGCGCTCCGGTGACGTCAGTGTTCGGGAAGAGCTCAACCGATGAAGTTAGTAGACTAGTGTTAATATTTTTCTATTCTTTTATTGTAATTTTCTATGTTATACAAGAAATCAAATTATACCTACTTACTTAGTAGATAGGCAATCTTTTAAATACAGATCTAGACTCAGATGCAGTTCCGGGAAATGTCAATATAACAACAATATTATTTTTTTCAATGGATCGAGAAACCAAATGAATACAGAGACTGCAAAGTCCGGGACTAGACAACTCCTGTTGCGCAGTGGGCGAAAGACCGGCTAAGAAGTGTTTTATTTTATTTATTAACTTCTGCAGCGTATACCTGTGGTACATTGTACAAGTATTGATGACAGATGCACAGGATGCTTCGCTGGTCGCACACTATCTGTAGGTCTAGGCTGCAGTCGTGCACGCGCAGTGGTATGGGATCGTCTGCGTAGGTACCTTGTACAAGTAGTGATGACAGATGCACAGGATGCCTCGCTGGTCGCACACTATCTGTAGGTCGAGGCTGCAGTCGTGCACGCGCAGTGGTATGGGATCGTCTGCGTAGGTACCTTGTACAAGTAGTGATGACAGATGCACAGGATGCCTCGCTGGTCGCACACTATCTGTAGGTCGAGGCTGCAGTCGTGCACGCGCAGTGGTATGGGATCGTCTGCGTAGGTACCTTGTACAAGTAGTGATGACAGATGCACAGGATGCCTCGCTGGTCGCACACTATCTGTAGGTCGAGGCTGCAGTCGTGCACGCGCAGTGGTATGGGATCGTCTGCGTAGGTACCTTGTACAAGTAGTGATGACAGATGCACAGGATGCCTCGCTGGTCGCACACTATCTGTAGGTCGAGCTGCAGTCGTGCACGCGCAGTGGTATGGGATCGTCTGCGTAGGTACCTTGTACAAGTAGTGATGACAGATGCACAGGATGCCTCGCTGGTCGCACACTATCTGTAGGTCGAGGCTGCAGTCGTGCACGCGCAGTGGTATGGGATCGTCTGCGTAGGTACCTTGTACAAGTAGTGATGACAGATGCACAGGATGCCTCGCTGGTCGCACACTATCTGTAGGTCGAGGCTGCAGTCGTGCACGCGCAGTGGTATGGGATCGTCTGCGTAGGTACCTTGTACAAGTAGTGATGACAGATGCACAGGATGCCTCGCTGGTCGCACACTATCTGTAGGTCGAGGCTGCAGTCGTGCACGCGCAGTGGTATGGGATCGTCTGCGTAGGTACCTTGTACAAGTAGTGATGACAGATGCACAGGATGCCTCGCTGGTCGCACACTATCTGTAGGTCGAGGCTGCAGTCGTGCACGCGCAGTGGTATGGGATCGTCTGCGTAGGTACCTTGTACAAGTAGTGATGACAGATGCACAGGATGCCTCGCTGGTCGCACACTATCTGTAGGTCGAGGCTGCAGTCGTGCACGCGCAGTGGTATGGGATCGTCTGCGTAGGTACCTTGTACAAGTAGTGATGACAGATGCACAGGATGCCTCGCTGGTCGCACACTATCTGTAGGTCGAGGCTGCAGTCGTGCACGCGCAGTGGTATGGGATCGTCTTCGTAGGCGCCGCACGCGGCCTCGCCCGAGCCGGACACGTGGGGCAGGCTTAGAGGGATGTTTAGCTGTGGGAATTATACAGGAGATTAAAATTGTGATAATAGTGAGAAGAGTAATAATAAATAGTCAATTAAGTGTTTTAAGCGTATACTGATGGATACAGAGATGTACAGACAGCGTCAGAATTAAGTAACCCCCCTGAATAACACATGATAACACAAACTCCTAAGATTAACAGGTTCGGATTTAAACCTGCATGTGTTATGCAGGAAGGTTATACTTAATTCTGACGCTGTATGTACCTAGAGCTGAGGCTCTGATCGCGTGAGTTTGAAAAGCTCATGAGCTGAGGCTTAAAAGTGTTTAAATTAAACACTTCTTTCAGTAGTAACAGTAACAGTCCTTTTTAATAACGCCGCCGCTTAAAACAGAAAGATGATATTTAAGCTCAAAAACATGACCTCCCAAATGTGAGTAATTAAAAAACATGAACTGGAATAGCTTATTAGTACCTAAGAGGTGTTGTTGTGTGGTAGGTGTAAGTTTCAATTAATAATCATTCTGACCTGTAGCTGAAAAAAATCAGTAATAACATTAATTACACTTCATTTATCTAATTGAGTCATGATAGCAAATATAAATTTACAGCAGATAGTAATTTCTTTGTTTTGTGTTGCTTACTTTGTCTATTTTTGCTTTGAATATTACTTTGTTTCTGTAACCTGTTTTTTCTATTTAAAATACCTATTTTTATTGTAAGTGAAATGTAAAATTACGTAACCAAGTGTACGTTGAGCTCCTACGACAAATAAATGTATTGAGTAAATAGATATACTCACAACAGTCTCATAAGGCAGATCGGCGTGGAACTGAAACGCGGATAATGTTGGCGTCGTCTCACCGGGGGACTTCACCTCCTCGCCTTCCGCGAAGCTCTGCGTCGGTTGCCTGTAGTGAATGTAGTATAACACCTGGAAAAAACTGACATTTAAAAAATGCATGGAATTTTTCCCCCCCGTTTTGGTACGACAGAAACGACGTACTTTTTACCTCCTTGGAAAAGGAATAAACCACTTTCCGAGCAGGTGTAGGCAGTTTATAGACTATAACACAATAATGTATTAGAATTTAGAATAGATTATCGACTCTTACAATTATTTACACATCGTTTTCATGCATAAAATAATGAAGTTATGTTACCCAGGCTTCTTTCTACAACTGATAAGTCTAGGTAGTTATGGATTTCTATTTTGAGAAGTATAGTTTACTGTTTTGTGACACTGGAAGCAAGTCATTATCTACATTATGTTAAAGTAAAAAATATCAAAATAGTGGCAGTTATAACAGACTCCCATAAATGACATTACACATAAAACATTAACACAGTTGTACAAACAAATATATAATGAAAGGCTGGAGTTTTATTACTCCAATTCATTAAGTTTATTGATGCAAGCAAGCAAAAACACTCGAAGCCTTTCTTACCCAGATTGCCAATACATACCTGATTGACACAGTCCCATTGGGCCCAGGAGAAAACCTTCACAATGGTCTCAGGTTCCGGGTAAATACCATCAAAGCCCCATTTCTCCGAACCATCATCACATTCATTCAAAAACATTGGTGAACGGTAAATCTTAATGCCTGAAACCAGTAAAATTACATTGTATTTAAGAAAATAACCATGAAGTGTTTAGAAAATAAACTGATAAGAAACTCACATTCCAAGTGCTTGAACAACAAGAATCTGTCATTACGGATTCCCGGGCTATATTTGTTGCTTTTCCCGTACACATACTGCACCATTATCTGCTTGGTGGAACCTTCTTCTACCTCCTCAGGATCATTTCTCTTGTCAGGAAGCAAACATATCAAAAAAGGGCAGTACAAGGGTTCCTTGGCCACAGAATCTTCAGTTGGTAATTTCTTCACAACATAAACAAGTAAGCTGCGGGTAACGTTTACAGACGCCTGTATAATGTTCAGTTTTTCCTCAAATGTGTGCAAAGTAGCTAAGGTTTTGGTTCTGTTTGTGTAAACTCCGATGTTTAGAGCCTCTTTGCCGTCGACATCTGATACCCAAGTTAAAAGCTGAGATCCGTCTTGTTCCTGCCCTAGGAGACGCCATTCTCGTGCTGTGACCTCTGAAATAGAGATTCATAGATTTTAGAAGTAGGAACTAAAACCACTTCATTCAGAAATATCGATTATATTTCCCACAAACCTTCGTCGCCAAGAGCTTGAAGAACGCCACATAATTTTACTGCAATGTTTTGTGCAGCCATCTCTGTAGATTCCGTTTTAGACTGCTATCGCCCTTTCACTTCAATTTTCTAAAACAAAGGCATTTTCTTGCTTTTAACGTGTCCAAGATTTTTATGTTGACTTTTCTCGCACAATTTTCTATCAGCTGGCGCCCAGCTGTATACCGTAGTGATGATAGTTTTTTCAGGACCACCAACATAAAAACATAATTTTGTTTGAACAGTTGGCGTTCCAGGACATTACCGACCAATCAGCGATTAGCTTTGATTTATGGGCAAAGTTCCATTTCACGTAATAACTTGTATTGATTTATTTACTATTTATGTTGTATTAATCAATTTTAAAATTGGATGGACACATTTGATTATTTTTGAACATTATTAACCAAAAACCAAACAAATCATTCATATATTTACTCATTTAGTCCGTTTTTTATTTAGAGCTCTCAGTTTCACCCACTATTACACATCGAATTATCAGAAGTTTCTGTTTAGTGCTAGAGTTTTTCAATGTTATTCTTAAATTTTGACGATTTTGTTTGATATAAAAATAAAGGTGCAAAAAGTCTCGAAGGCTGAAAATCATAAGCTCTGCGTGTAGCGGAGCGTAGCCTGAAAATGACGTCCGTTTTCAAGAAGAAACAATCATGAAGTTAGCTGTTTGTAAAGCCGCGGAGCTGCTAGGAATTGCCGCGACATTTTCGCGCGGAAAGCCGGGCGTTATCGAGCCGTGAAAAACCTAGAAAAGATCATGTAAAATTAGAAATTTTCTTAAAGTTTAGCCAGATTGTCCAGCAATCGTTTCCGTGTGATTTGACTGTGAAAAAAATACACTAGAATATCATAAACGGTGCTCCAAGACCATCTTACGTATCTAGTGCCTATGGAAAAAAGTTTCTTTTGATTTGGATTAATTTGTGAATGATCAGGTATGATTTGATCTAGTATTCTCAAACTGCAGATTATGCCTTATCTTTGAATAATAATAGTTAAACGGATTCCCTCAGATTTGCTACAGTTATTAGGTTATAAACCTTTGGTGGGCGATAAGCCAAGCCAATTATGCCATCGCTTATTATGTCGCATTTAGGGGTAATAGTCGACTGAAATAGTTATTTTTTTTAAATATATGTTTTATCCGAGAATATCGCGATGTTCGCGAGCTATTTTTATCAATATCCTTTTGTGGAGGTGCCAAGAAACCCAAGCTTGCGACGTGTCTAATGGCTGACGGGAGGTTTTTCGCGCGCGATTGTGACGATTCGTGGCATTTTTTACGGCAGCTGATCATTAAAATTTCTAGTTTTCTATATGTTAATAGATAGATAATGAACTGTAGTGAGCGAAAAGTACATAAATAGTTATATTATTGGCGATCTACTTGCTGAAACAAGGCCTCGAAATTTTTTCTCCCGCCAATCAGCAGGGGGCACGCCGAGGGAATCGATCTCGGTTTCACATTTTTTCGCTCAATTATTACATTAACTAAGGGTCCTTTTTCTTTTAAACTGCTTGCTACTGATTTGGGCCACATGTGTTTTACGATAAAAGTCGACGTTTGTCCTCAATTACAGTCGTCAAGTGACATAACCCTATTTGAATACTGAACATGACATGCGGTAATTTCTAGGCACTTACACTTATTTCTTAAGCATGAAATTATTTTATCTGCAAGTATATTTAAAGAGCATTATGTTTCAGGCTCTGGGCTTAGTGTGTCAGGCCTCCTATCCCAGCTACAATGGCTGAAACTGGGTATGTACATGGCTAATCCTTGTTCAATAAGATTCTGACCTTGATGGGGGTTTGTTTACTTATTGCCAGTAACACTTGTCCACAGCTCCTCCAGCGAAGCCAGTGAGAAACGCATAAACTTAAAACGGAGAAGAGTTTCATCTGACAATGAGGTTTGTAGCCTGCCTTATTTTATCAAAGCACTAATGTTTGCATATCACTAACAATAACATACTTTGCTTGTAGCTGGAGAATGAGCCACCATTGAAAATCAATACCAAGCTGGAGGATGAGTTAAATGACCAGCCAGCTCAGAATGTGGTTGTGGAATCCTCATCCTGCTCGAGTGATGATGAAGGCTCCCAGTTTGGGAATATAGAGCCACCAAGTGTATATACAGACTTGGAGTACAATGCAGACAGCTTCCTCAGTCCTCCGAGTGTGGCTGAGAGCTGTGTGCTCAGCCCCCTGGAGAATGTGGCCCGGGGGGAGTCCACCCCTCATTCCAATAAGCGGACAAAGTAAGTGCAAACTTCTTCAGACATTTCACCCTTGGTAGCCTCTCAATTTGAATCCATAAAAATATTTTTAGCAAGTAGCTATTCAGTGTCTGCTATTTTTAGAAATAGGTGGGCTGTTGCATACTGTGACTAATAAATGCCATCTTGTAGTTTATCAATTGGAATTGGAAATCTTTCAAATGGGTATTCTATTCTATTCACTGACATTTCTGTATTCACTGACATTTCTGGTTAATTCATAGTAACTTACACTGTACTTTAAACAACAATCACTTATCTCTTGATAAAAACCAACATGGGTGGTCTAATAAAAACAATTGAGATTCTAGCTTTATCTTAGACTTGCATTCATAAACAAATGAGATCTAGGTATATCTATTTCATAGGAGTCTTTAATTTGAAAAGAAGAAACAATTGATAGACTACCTATATCAAAGTATTCCTGGTACAAATCTTGCAGCTTTTAAACTAACCTGCACCTTTCAGCCCCAACAAAAATGCCTGCCCAGTTATGCCCAAACGCAAGTGCCCCCTGCCAGGCCTCTCCTGGGCAGACCCCAATGACGTTTGGAACAACATGTGTGAGTGTGACATGCGCTCATGTGCCAAGAAGAACCCCAATATGTTTGACAACCACCACAGCCTCCAGCCTCGGATGAGAGCCATCCTTCTTGACTGGCTGAATGAGGTAAGGATACATATCAAAACTCCTATTTGTTTATATATGAGGCTGATTATTTTACTAGCAGGAAGGTAAACCAAATAGAGCTACTTTGACTTGAAGCAGCAGCATCATAATACTGGTACTGACTGATTGATGATTCTTTAGCCAGGACAGGACTCTACTGGACTGTATAAGTTAAGCCTTTAAATAGGTGGGTAACAAAGAAGCACCAGGATCCCATACCATGCAAGGACACAAGGGCACTGACCTCTAGATCTCATGATAAGGAAATGCCAAAATTGACATCTTTGCCTGAAAGCTATTTTTAGACCAGCTGGGTTTGAAATGATTTTTCAAACCTAATGAGCTGGTCTTAATGGAGAGGGGAAGATAACTAAATTCTGGTCTGCCTAGGCCTGCTTGTAACTTCATAGACAAGCTGTTTTTCTGTTTATTATACAAAGAGTAGAGTAAGAGTTAGTAGAGTAGTAAATAGGTCATGAACCTTTTAAAGGGCATTGACCTCACAGATGTTGATGCTTCCTAAACTAAGAGCCCAATTAATTTTGTAGTTATAATTGTTCTAAGTTGACTGTTTCCTTTTTGTTTATTTTATTATACTTATTCAGTCCAGTCATTTTAGTTTTATCACTAGCTTAAACACGCGACTTCTCTTGCGGCCTTGATAAAACAGAGTTGGAGAAGTGAAATACTTTAGGTGACCTTATTGTGGTGTGTGTGCTCCACTTGTTTGGCTGTACATCAGCAAAATCAACTTTGTACTTTGCTACCCTTATTTTAGGGTAGGGTACAGCTACATTTTTCGAGGACAAATACCTAGTTGTAACTGTGTCATCTATGTTTCATGCAGCTTTTCTATGGAAGAGGTAAGACACGTAGATAGTGGACTATTCGTTTGTCCGTGATTGCGGGCTTTATCGTTTGTCATGTTAGAACGTCTACTAAATAAAGGGGCTCATTGAAAATGTAATTTAAATATGGCGGGGTCGTATAAAAATTAATAATACAACATCCTTTTCTTCATGGGAGACCAACGCGTAGCTTATGTTCTGTGTCTGATTTATATGGAAGAGGGAAGTTTGTAGATGGAGTAAACAATTCATTAGTCAGTTATTGCTAGATCTACCTTTCCCCCATTACGACTGTCAGCTAAAGGAGCTGATAACAAATGTAATGAAGGCGTAAATCGATCATAAACAACATCCTCTTAAACAGAGACCAACGCGCGGTTTAAGTTGCGCGGCATGCAACGGCTTCATGTAGAGTTCCGGTATTTTAAATTCTGGCCTGTTGCTGAAAAGAGCGTGGTGACAGACTCTGAAAGAGAAGCATGAAGATGATAGCTTCGTGACTAAAACAAATATATGTACCTCTATTTGGTGTCGCTCGATTCAAAATTCATTTCAAGTAGGTACCTAATTTCTGTACCTATCGAATTCCTAATTATTATTGAATGTGAAGCACCAAGGTGATGTAAGAATGGGGTCAGTGACCCTGTTTTTGCAGTGTGCAATGACCTCCTAACCAACACGATTCCGATCCAATCCACCACAATTATTTTGTTTTTTATTGGTGCTTTACAGTTAGCTAACGTTTACGTCGTCGCCTGAAATACTTTTATTGAGGTGGGCTCAACTTAATCACTATTAGTAAATGCACCCTCGGAAATGTACATTTAGTTTTTTGTATGCTGCCAGTATTTTTACACGCTCCCCTGCTACCTCAATCTAACATAGTAGGAAAAGCTCGGGGATTGTTGTCTAGGGTTGAATAGAGAAAAATTACGTCACTTTGTCATACGTAAATTATTTAAAATTTATTCCTTATACATGTAGATTGTAGGCTAACACGGTTTATTAACAAAGAAAATGACAATCAAGTAATAGAAATGAATTAGAACTAGTATTTACAATTGAAACAATTGAGCTAACCGCAGACTGGTAACGATTTACAGGTAGAACAACTGATCCATAATAATACCAGTCGGAAGCGTCCCCAAGACGCTGGCTGCATTGCCCCTCAAGCTCCTCAACCTCAACAGCCTGTATTGGTCCACTACTGGACGCAGGCCTCCCCCTGATAAGCGCCTTATTGTCTTTTATCACATGGGAGGTTATGCCCATAATCCCCACGCTGGGCATGCGGGTTGGGATCGCAGTTCGGTGTTAGAATTGTTCTGCAGGGGGCGCTACTGCCCGGTGTATATCCCTTAGTCGCCTCTTTCGACACCCACGGGAAGAGTTTGGGTGGTGCAAATTCTAAGCCCACACATCTGCATTGCCCCGCTGTATGGTAATGCTGATGCGCTGCTCCAGATACTCACCAGCTCTCGGAGTCACGCGTCGAAATTCCACTTCAATAATGTACGCAACATTATGACGATGTGATGTAGTTATTGTATATTCTACTCTAGAGAACCATGCCCGGTGCCTACAGGGGTGATAAACTCCGCAGAATTTTACACCTGCTGGGTATAGCCCTATACAAAAATCAAAGAATTTTTTAGTATAAGTTCTAGCTTCTGAGCAGGAGCATGAGCACGGACTTACGATAAGGAACGGTATTATCCAGCATCCATTTTGTCCCTGTAGATAAAATTCTGTAAGAACGGTCTGTATTTATCGAATTTTATCGAAACCAAAGACAAAAGCCGTCCTTACCGATCCTTATCGTAGTCCGTGCTCGCGGACAAGTCGTTTCAGAGATTAACCATTGCAAAAAAACATGCAAAATACCTTAAAAGTAGAGTAAAACTTGAAGTTATCAATCGCAAAACTAGTTCATCTAAAAATGTCTCGAAATTATCATTTATACAATAAGTTGTATAGCATCGATTACCCTAAGAACAGTTGCAAGTAACGTCACAGATTAAGTGATAGTACAATAGTAACGTGCACCCCATTACCGGTGTAGCCCTATCGCTGAAGCCACAGCATTAGGCGGCCTCACCCGAGCGTTAATAATTATACACCCTTCAATCGCACGGCTGTTAAATAACTGTAATAGCAAGACTTTGTCGTTTGCAAATAAAATAAAAGACTTGTCAATAAATAAAGCTACTAAAATACTTTGTGTCTGTAATCGTAATCTGTAACAAAATAATAAATTGCTATGCCCACAGTGTGTATGTAGGTACTGTATAAGCTATAATTAGAACTTAAGCTACCTTTGTTTCGCGATTAGTTAATGATTTATTATGAATTCTGTAATATCCAGGTAGTTCTGTCTACTTTCATTAATCAAATATACAAAATAGTACAAAAATTAAAAATATCGAAATGGATCAATATGATAAAGTTAAGAGTGAGCAACATTTCAGAACCTCTTATTTATTATTTTTTTAGTACTTTATTCAAAAAGAAAATTACAATCAACTAATAGAAATAAATTGCAAATGAAATTTTTGAAGTCGCTCAACAAATTGACAAACTTTAACTCTTCACCGTAAAATAAATGTGTATGTTTGGGTCTAAGATATACAGTCGGGTGGCGTAAGATGCACTTGTACATACCTTGTACAGGTGACTTATTAAAAAATAAGCACGTAGTATTATCGGTAGTCGATTTCTCCGTGAAGCAATTTTGATGATTCTTTCGCTATTGTAAAGAAAATAATCCCGCTGCAGCGCTGGCGGCGAACGTATTAAAGTACATTAAATATAGAGCTGTCAACGAACGTATTAAAGGACATATAAATTCATGCACTTATTTGATTCCTCCTACATCCTACCTAGATCGGCTAACTGTACTACGCACTCTACCATTTCCCATCGCGTCGTCATTGGTCGCCTATTTAACCAACCGAGCGTTACAAAGTACTGTCCTGTTGGGCATATTCGATGATTTAAGAGCTCTTTTCGAGCTAAGGGTTTTACGTAACGTTCCGTAAGGATTGCAATCAGTGTGCAAAACATATAACCACATAGTTTATTCTTCCAAACGCTTTCCTATCTCAGGCGTTCTAGTAATTTCATAAAAATTATTGAAATCTCTTTAATTTAGAATGAGAAAATGATTTGCAAAATGTCTTTCTCTGATTTCTTCTTTATATTGTGTTTTTACGACCTTTTCTGCGCTGCTTCTGTTGTTTGATGAGTTCAGTTTTATAAGCTGCTTTATCACAAAAGGTGTTACGAGGTAAAGCCTCGGTAGAGCCAGGTTAGAGCTATGAAATTGACACGATCTCATAGATCAACTCTATGAATTATCCACGGATGGCGGATATCAAGACGTCATTCTAGTGATTCTGGGTTGTAAAGAAAACTTTACGCTTCATTATTTTTGTCCTCGTGGAATATCTTGTGAGAAGGAACTATTTAATATTATCCGTTGAGGAAAGTGGGGCACGCACAATAGCGCGATAACAAAGTAGCTACGAAAGCTTTTCTAATCTTGTAAGTTTTGCGATAAAACGGTGTTATTATGACGTATCGCGCTGTGACGTAATTGGAATAATAGACGTGTTTACTGAGGATTGCTGAAGCGATACGTAAAATATCATTTTACCGTTGTTGATAGAATTAATATAACTCTCCTTGCGCAATAGAGTAAAGGAAAATTACAATTTAATAATAGAAACAAATTAGAACTAACCTTAAATTCACTCTGTTGCCGCGAGTTTTATACGCAATTTAGATTTAATTACGATTTGAGATCCTTCCTTCAATAAATATTGATTACTACTCGTATATCAGAAACTTGACGCCAAGCATCGAGTATTAGTTATTTGTGTCGTGGTTTGCTTAAAAACATTCTACATCTACTTTGGCTAGTGTTATAGTATTTACAATCGAAACATTTGAGCAAACTGCAGACTGTTGCAAACAATCTAATGGTATCTTAACTGATTCATATAAATACCAATCGGAAGCGTTCCCAAGACGCGCTGGATGCATTGCCCCGCTATATGGCAATTAAATAAGTGAATTTAAAGACTGGGCCTCCTTGCTTCGACAATCCTGGGCCAGTATACAAATCCTGCATTATAGATAGAAGCTTGACAACGTACAGGTTTTTTTTTAAATGAATTGAGCCTTTATTCACAAAGAAAATTACACTAGTATTTACAATTCAAACAACTGAGCTAACTGCAGACTGTTGCAAACAATCTACAGGTAGCTCGACTGATCCATATCAATACCAGTTTGAAGCGTCCCCAAGACGCTGGCTGCATTGCCACGCTGTATGGCAATGCTGATGCGCTGTGCCAGATACTCACCAGCTCTCGGGTCACGCGTCGCTTCGACCAGATAATTTTTTAAAAACCCGAAGAGCCTCGGTACCCTACGGACCTAGGGTCTCGACTCCAAGGGGAGCAAATGTGTAGGCTCTGTCGAGACCTGCATTAAAAGAAGGTACATTAGTTAAATCGCATACCTACCAATGAGCTCGAAGAAGGAAGGGTCGAAGTTTGAACAGAAACTTTTACTCAGCTGATACGGTTCCCGTTGGTTTCACGAAAACCCTTTATAACCTGGAGCACCTGGTTGTTTACCTGGGTTTTTTCATTTTTTATGAGACGAGATCGTGGAACAAACGATGTTTGTTCCACGATCTCGTCTCATAAAAAATGTTGTACCTAATGATTTAGGCACTTGTGTTGAATGCTCATCACGCTATTTGCCAAAAGGTCATTTGATAAGTTAAGATACAATATCCGCAACACGATTGCATTCCGTACAAACAATTGTTTAGTATGTACGAGTAGGTATTTCGTAAGAACGGCTGCCGGTCAGGGGTAAAAGGACAATTCTCAAGCGTGCGTACTGCAAATCTTGTAAAGGTAGATCTTTTAATCTGTACGGATCAGTTGAGGTACCTCAAGATTATTTGCAACAGTCTGCAGTTAGCCTAACTGTTTCAATTGTTATACCAGTTCTAATTTGTTTCTATTCGTTTTAAATAATTGTAGTTAGTGGTTGTAATTGACTTTAATATTTATATCTATCTAACCAGCTGAATTGCCTCTTTGTCACAACTTGTCTAAGTAACTTCAATTTAGCACTTATTGTAATAGTCAAAATCGAATAAAACCATCCTCTATTTTTAAACCCGTTATTAATAGCACCTACAACTTAATTCGTTTGATCCTCTAAGATTCAAACAGCCTCTATAGTTAACACTTTGAGTGCCCCTGACGCACATGGTCTTCTCTACCTGCGTATGCAGTGAACGCCTCAATCGACTTTACTTAAATTGTGTTGTGATAAATGAACTACAATGAAACTGGAAAACCAATATTTAAGACATTATTGCCGTGTAGAAAGTAACAAGTGTAGGTCAGTTAGAACGTAAAATCAGCTGATTACGCTCAAACAACTGGATGGCCTGAATTTTTCGCATTCGAGGCAGATTTCTGCAATGACACCGAAACATACATGCTTTTCTGAAGTGGAATTATTTCAGATGGTTGAGACATACTCACACTTCATAACTCCATCTGTTCATCTGAAGGTACTCATATTTTTTGTTACATACCTACTTGATACTAGGCATCACTCGTTACTCTGAAAAGTGGGAGAATACGGCCGACCGATTTTGTTTTTAGATTAAAATAATTATTTGAAACTACCGACACATATACAATTAACAAAGATATACAATTTTAAACACTAGAACAATTGGTTTAATTAATAAAACGAGCACTTTAAAAAGTAAGTAAGTGGTATTGCCCATAATCCCCACGCTGGGCATGCAGACTGGGGATCGCAGTTCGGTGATATCCCTTAGTCGCCTCTTACGACACCCGCGGGAAGAATTGGGGTAGTGTTCTAATGTGGTACATAGTTGGGCACACACCTATTATAATATTATCATAGGTTATTAATATTATAATTGGCAGTGCAGGATGAGGGAAGGAATTATTTTGCATTTTATTATGGGGTTTGAGAGCCCCACACATTCCACGATAGCTACCGGACTACCAACAGTCGAGACGTCGACGTCTCGATTACGCCTCGAATCAGAATCTGAATCAATCGTTTATTTGCAGTACAATAATTACATGCCAAGATCTTAAAGCCTTGCCAGACTCACACCTCGAATCTTTGTCTGCTCGACGTAGAGTTATTATAATATTATTATTTTTCAGTTATTTGTATTATCGTGATGAATTTTGTAAAAAAAATTAATGATGACCTTTGCGGTTACAATCGGAAGTAGTCCGGAAGATAGTGGGTATGTAAAAAAAGGACTGAATTTTTTTGCGAGCAATAATTTTAAATTATGTATGACAAGAGAGTCTAATCGAAAGTACTAAAAACTCTACGTTATCTGCTATTTTATACAGTCAGGTGTTTGATTAACCAAATAAATTCAGCAGAAAACCATTCGAACAAAGCTAGGTGGTATGGTATTCACGTTTTCTACAAAGCCCCGTTTCGGGCCTCAGTGCTTTATTGATCTGAATACATTTAGGTAACCGTCGTTGTGGCTAAATAAAATACATCGTACGGGTTACATTGATTGTAGCAAAAAATGCCTACATTGTTCAATATTTTTTTGTTGTTGATGAGCAAAAGCTGTTTGAGATCTCTAGGCCTTTGTGGGTATATCCTATAGCCTCCATGCTTTAAAAGACTTGTCTTCGCAAAAAATTGATGTTAAAATAGATTTCACAAACAGCTGATGTGGAGTAAACAATATTTTTTTTCTATTTAGCAATTCTACCAATCATTGCGCTTAGTACCAGTGTGCACAGTTCGATTACGAAAAATGTTTTCGAGAGCTCGCTATACATGAACTTCTAACACGTACAAAACAAAATGAAACAAATACAATTATGTGAAAATTGCCTCTGTCGAATCTCTTAAAAACATTTGAAAACTAAAATCGAGTTCGTATGAAATAGGCATTTCTAACGAGCATGAAACTATTGAACCACTGTCAAACTACGAAAATTAGGTCCGTTTTTTTATAGTCGGTTTTTTATAGTTTTCAATTTAAGTTTGAAACATTTGAATATATCTTTATTCACAAAGAAAATTATACTAGTATTTACAATTGAAACAACTGAGCTAACTGCTGACTGTTGCAAACAGTCTACAGATAGCTCAACTGATCCATATCAACACCAGTCGGAAGCGAAACATCTTGATTAACAAAGAAAATTAGAATCAAAAAAGAAAATTACAATCAAATAATATAAACCTCTATGATATAAACAAATTAGAACTAGTATTTACAATTAAAATACTAAATTGAACTAACTGCAGACTGTTGCAAACAATCTTCAGGCATAGGTCTACTGGCACTTGTTTTATGTATGCAAATAGGCTTTCGTAGTGCTAAGTCGTTCGTACTTACTTAAGTACTTTATTCAAAAAGAAAATTACAATCATCTAATAGAAATAAATAACAATTAGTATTTTATTTATTTATTAGTTAAACAAAATCCACAGCCCTTAATACAAATATGTTACATATCGGCCAATAACGACAATATTTACAATTGAGCTAACTGCAGACTGTTGCAAACAATTTACAGGTAGCTCAACTGAAATATACATATATAAATATATGAATATATATAACACATTCATGGCCCAAGACGCAGATGCCAGTCTTCTCCCCCGTGTCGCGGCGACGCGCCGCCGAGGCTGGGCAGTGAATGCGTTGAGTATCCCTGGCGGGTGCGCTTCGTTTCGTTGAAATTAGTACTTGCTATCTATAGCAAGCTATAATTTAAGTGTATTAAAAAAACTAAAAACTGACTTTGAATCCCCCAACTTTACACTTTTTAAGTTAAGCGGGACAAATACTAAACCCACAGGAATACATTTTTTATGAGACCACCTTGTGATCGTTAACTATCTATCTATACTATAACGAAATAATTTTCAAATCACTTTATAATTGACGGAGAAATCGACGAACATTACATACAACCGAACATAGAACTTCCTCCTCCCGAAGTCGGTTAACAATGTTAATATAATGACGACCTCCGTGGCGCGGCGGGCGAAGGTCCGCCTGCGATGCTGGAGGTTGCGGGTTCGATTCCCGCCTCGGAACAAACGTTTGTAAGATCTACAGATATTTGTTCAGGGTGTTCTGGATGTTTTCTATGTATAATAAAAAATATATGTAGTGTATTGTATTAAGTATATCAGTTATCTAGTACCCATAAATAACACAAGCTCTGCTTAGCTTGGGGCTAGATAATGCTGTGTAAATTGTCCAACATTATTATTATTATTATTAATGCAGTGAGTGCAACTCGAATAAAGGCCACCCTTCGATATCACCCCACTGGGGTAGCAGTGAATACAGAATACATTAGAACCCACGTTGTTTTGTTGGCAGGTATGCGAGGTGTACAAGCTGCACCGAGAATCGTTTCACTTGACCGTGGACTACATAGACCGGTACCTCTCCAACACGGAGGACGTGCAGAAAAGCCGGCTGCAACTTATAGGTGAGTTCATTTGCAGGGTCCGATGTTTTAGCTATTAGGGGGTCCTATTTTAATATGTCTCGTTTCGGCCTATTCGTGTACCTTAATACACCGAATTAAAGTTACTTTTTTTTGTGTATAAAATGCCTTTATTCACAAAGAAAATTACACTAGTATTTACAATTGAAACAACTGAGCTAACTGCAGACTGTTACAAACAATGTACAGGTAGCTCAACTGATCCATATCAATACCAATCGTCGCGTCCCCAAGACGCTGGCTGCATTGCCACGCTGTATGGCAATGCTGATCCGCTGCGCCAGATACTCACCAGCTCGGGTCACGCGTCATTAAAGTTACTTATATTAACCTATATCATTTGTACCTTGTATTTATTTGTTACAAAATATTTTATACTTGTATGTGCTTTGTATTTATTTGTTACAAAATAAACGCATATTTACTTTACTTTTACTTTAACAATTTGCACAAAAAAACGAAACGAAAGAACGATTGCGTATGTCGGAGAATTGAAATAGGCATCCAGACACTTTATAGGGTACTAGCTGCTGCCCGCGGCTTCGCACGCGCTTTTCAAGTAGCCTATGTCCGTTCCTGGGATATCATTTACCTCCCTGACAAATTTCATTTATATCCGTTCAGCCGTTTAGGTGAAAAGGTAACAGACAGACAGAGTTACTTTCGAATATATAATACTAGTTTATGTCTGTGGCTTCGCACGCGTTTTTGACGTGACAACGTCTTATAATTCGATAGAGCCGGCTGCACGCACGAAAAAACATGACGTCATGCGGCGTTACCTCGTCATGCGGCGTTACCTCGCTCTGAGGCGTTCCATGTAAGGCTTGAAGTGCAAGCGAGAGCGCCCGACATCCGTCTCTCTTCTACTTGAGTGAGCGATGCGTCTGCGTTGTCACGTTCAACTATCGTCAGTAAACCGACTTTACAGACAACCAATTTTTTTTTCTATGGAAACCTATAAAGGTGATTTCTATCCCATTGGAACTGATTTATGGGATAAATGGTACCTATATTGATTCCAGGATTAGAATTACCTGTATGCAAAATTTCAGCCCGATCCGTTTAGTAGGTTTGGCGTGAAGAGGTAACAAACATCCAGGCATCCAAACTTTCGCTTTTATAATATCAGTGTGATAGTGTGATTAGTATGGATTAATAACTTCTGGTCCCATCTGATTATGAGAGTGATAATAGAGGTTGCACCTGTGTTTGCTAGGATTCGGCTAGGAGGACATCTTAACTTCTTGAATGCTAAAATAAATTACATGCTCGTAAGAGATGTAAATATGTAAGCGCGATATTACCCAAGGGCCTCTATCTGACTAATACGGGACTGAAAAGTGAACTCAAATACCACACTCATACGTAGACACACATAGGATATGTATATTTAAAAGTAAATAACTCGTCTGCTGATCAATAGGTAATGTATTCTGTATTTGTTCCTCAGTCTCGTCTGCTTTTAAAATGCTAAAATTTGAAATTTCACTATTATACCATCTACACACCGAAAAAAATCATTGATATGCCAAAAGAATCCATCATTAACATAAAATATTCCCCCTTTTCAGGAATAACTTGCTTATTCATCGCGGCAAAAGTAGAAGAGGTATACCCACCGAAAATCAGCGAGTTCGCCTACGTCACAGACGGAGCTTGCACCACAGACGAGATATTACTGGAAGAGCTGCTCATACTAAAGATCTTATCGTGGAGTATCACTCCCATCACGATAAACAGCTGGTTAAATGTGTACATGCAGCTGGCGAGTGAGGGGCGCAGTGCGAAGCGGAGACTGCTCGGAGAGAGCGACGTGGGCGCCAACGCGTTGCGGGGCTATACCTTCGTGTTCCCCCAGTACTCGTCGCTGGAGTTTGTGATCAGCGGGCAGCTGATCGACCTGGCGATCTTGCATGTGGAGGTGAACCAGTTCCCGTACAGTGTGATTGCGGCGGCCGCGATGGCGCATTCTTTTAGCAAGGATGTTGGAGTTAGGGTGTCAGGTAAGATTCCTTACTCTTAGAATAGTCCTAGTAATAGGGTATTTGCATAGAATTTGTAATATTGCGGGTTCGATTCCCGCCTCGGGACAAATGTTTGTACGATCTGCAGACATTTGTCCAGGGCGTTCTGGATGTTTTCTATGTATAATAAAAAATATCTATCTATTTAGTGTATTGTTTTAAATATATCAGTTATCTAGTACCCATAACACAAGCTCTGCTTACCTTGGGGCTAGATAATGCTGTGTGAATTGTCTAGCATTATTTATTTATTATTATTATTATTTTAGAATACCGGAAAAAATATAACACCCATAAATAAGGAAAACAAAAAGTAAAACAGCACTCAATTTCGCGTGATAAAACGCTGCCGTATTCGCCCTTGTTCTGTGACGTCACACTTCATATTTTCAACTCAAAGCGCTTTTGTTTCTTCTTCGATTTTTCAATCAAAATAAAATACAAATAAATGATAAAATTTTACTTTCCAGAAAACACCAAAACAACCGCGAAATAATACAAAACGATATCCCGCCTCAGCCTCTTAACAATACAAGATGTGAAGTGTGAAGTCACGTTCGCTCTTGCCAAAAGCGTTGCGTTACAAAATTTTGCGCTTGATATTTAAAATATATTTAATAACAAATAAATATAGTTATATTTCTATATAAATAGATAATACGTAAAAAAATCATTTTAACGTGGAGGTAAGCCCTAGTTAAAGGAAACACTCTCACTTCCGTTAAAATAAAGTATATTGTATAAAAACACAAGGATAGACACGAACAATTACACGCACGATAAAAAAAAACAAGAACAAAAGGGGTACAAGTAAACACGAAAGTTAATACACACGTAAAAGGGAAACACTTTACAAGACACAGTTCGGTTACTTATGGCTAGACCTCTTGAGCCGAGAATCGCGGTGAGGTTACATATGCTCAAAACCGTACGTGTTACGAGTATGATTGCGGGGTCTCGACTGACCGGCACGACGCGTCGTTACGCGCCCTGCGTTTCCTTCGGCTGACCACTAGCTTAGCGTGGTCGCGTCTCGCTCCACGTGTAGGTCTCCTATTGGTCGACACTGGCTGCTTCCTGCCTGGGCGACGCATTTCTAAGAAGCGAATCCCTATAACAATGCAGCCCAGATGTGGGCTGTCTTCGCGGGCATCGTGTTTACGGAAATATCGCGCGTTACATCCTCCCCCTATAACCCTACAGAGCGCCCTCGCCGTGGGGTTAGCACTCAGCAATGAGCCGGCGTGGTCTGCCGCGCCTACGCTTCTCCCGAACGGGGCGTTCCACCGGTCCGACGAAACTCGTGAGGTGTGAAACGTGGTATTTGCCTACCCCTTCCCCGGTTTGTGTGCTCTCTAACATGTACGTCGTTGGGCTAACAATCTCTCTGATTCTGTATGGCCCATCGCGGCGCGGTATAAATTTCGCGGATTGGCCGCGACCTGTGTCATTGGCCCCCTGGGTTTTAAGAAGGACTAGGTCTCCTACTTGGTATTCGGGTGGCGGCCTCCTACTTTTGTCCGCGTTACGTTTCTGGACTTCCTGCGCCTTCTCGTGCGTATCTCTGGCCTCGTCCAGGGTAGCTGCCAACCTCTTGAGATAAGGAGTGATACCTGGCACGAAGTTGTCGCTATCGACGATCGCTCTCATATCGGTCGCTGAGTCCGAAGGTGCTCGGAGCTCTCTCCCGAAGGTCAGATATGCTGGGGAGAATCCCGTACTGGCGGTGATGGCGGAATTCATAGCAAACCTTACTGACGCGAGGTGTAAGTCCCAAGTATCATGCGCTTGTCCCACTAATATAGAGAGTTGAGGTTTAAGATCCCTATTCTTCCGCTCGATAGGGTTGGCCTCGGGATGATAGTACGGTGTTAGTGATTGTTTGACGCCTAACACGTGGCATACTTGCTGCATTATCTCACTAACGAACTGCACGCCGTTATCGCTAATAAGGCGACGGGGTACACCATACCTTAAGAAAACCTCGTTCGTTAGCGTCCGGGCACACTCGTCGCTGGTAGCGCTCTCTAATGGGAAGAGTTCTACCCAGCGGGAGCTTACGTCTTCTACGATGAGAACCCACCTGTTTTTTCGTGACGTTTCGACGAGTGGACCGAAAAGGTCGACTGAGACCACCTCGAAACGCCTCGTCGTGGCCGGCGTTTGCAAAAGTCCCGCGGGCTTTCGGTTGTCGGCTTTATACCGTTGGCAGGCGACGCAGCCTTTAATGTAGTTCGCCACAAACGTGCGCATCCCGGGCCAGTAGTACCGTGTACGGATGCGACCCATGGTTCTTTCCACCCCCAAATGACCTGCGGTCGGGGCGTCGTGGAAGTCTATCATCACTTGGTTGCGCTCATGTTCGGGAACGACTAGGCACGCTTCCTCGCCGTCATCTGCCTCCAAACTGTACCTGTATAGGACGCCGTCAGATAATACATATCCCCGGTCGGACCATGGCCTCCCCCTGGAAGGTTCATCCGACTCTAGATCATCGACGATTTTGCATACCTCCGGGTCGGTTCGCTGATTCTCCCGAATCTCGCCGCTCCCCCTTTTCGGCATGTCGACGACTGCAAGATTTAACTCACCGTCTTGATCTCCCGAGCATACGGGTCGCGACAACGTATCTGCTATCACGTTTGACCGGCCGGGCGTGTACGAGATTTCGAGGTCGAATTCTTGTAACGTCAGCGCCCACCGGGCTAACCGACCGCTCGGGGACCGCTGGCTCATTAGCCAGCGCAGAGGTTGATGATCGGTCTTGACGCAAATCTTAGCTCCTTCGATATACCCTCTGAACTTACCTACCGCCCACACGACTGCGAGGGCCTCTCGCTCAGTCGTCGAATAGTTCCGTTCAGCGCTGGTGAGGAGTCTGCTTGCATACTCTATAGGTCTCTCGTCAGGGCCCTCCCCCTGCATGAGAACCGCACCCAAACAATAGCCGCTGCTGTCGGTTCGGAGGACGAATGGCATTGATTCGTCAGCTTGCCGAAGTATAGGGGCACTTACAAGAGATACCTTGATTAAATCGAAAGCCTTCTGCTGGTCGACATCCCATTTCCAAACGCTCGATTTCTTGAGGAGACAGGAAAGGGGTCTTGCGATTTCCGCATACTTTGGGATAAAGCGCCTGAACCAACTCGATGTCTGCAGGAAACACTTCAACTGCTTAACGTTTCGTGGAACCGCCATAGCTTCGATAGCTGACGTCTTCCCGGGGTCTACTTGTATACCTCCCGGAACAATAACATGTCCCAGAAATCTCACCGAGTCACGAGCGAAATGGCTTTTCTCCCTGTTCACCCTAAGCTTGAACATCTCCAGACGGTCGAAAACTGCCTCCAGATCTGCCAGGTGTCTCTCAAACGGTCCAGGCGACAGCAAAACTAGGTCATCGAGATAGGCTAGTAGTTCTACCCCTTTAAGGTTAGACCTGAAACGGTCTATCAGTCGTTGAAAGGTCGCGCCACTGTTCCGCAAACCCATCGGCATTCGCTTCCACCTATAAGTACCTAAAGGACTAATAAAAGCCGTCTTGTCTTGGTCTTCGGGAGACACGTTTACCTGGTGGTATCCGGAACGTAGATCCAACGTGGTCATAAACTCACTGGTTTTTGCTGCGTGAAGTACGTCTTCCATACGCGGGAGAGGGTACCGATCCGGTTCTGTAACCGCGTTTAACTTACGATAATCGACGCAAAGTCTCCACGTGCCGTCTTTCTTTGCGACTAGTACCACGTTCGATGCCCACGGGGATTCACACTCCTCGATGACGTCGTCGCGAAGAAGTTTCTCTAACTCCTTCCGTAGAGCTTCTTTCCTACTCTGGGACATCCTGTACGGTGGTGAGGCTATCGGCTCTTGTTCTATACTTACCTTTATATCGTCGGCTTATTGCAAGAAGTCATTAGTCGCAAGAAGTCACTAACTGCGTTAGATATACCATTGAGTTCGTCTCGATGAGCTCTACATTCTGGTAAAACTCACAAATTTGTAGCTCTTCAAACTTAGAAGTTATGGCTTGGTTATAAAGTCAATAACTGCATTTTTGGTATATCTGGTTTCATAAAATTCATTAACTTACATTAATACATTTTAACAAAAGAAAAAAAACACAATTGCCATTTTTATTTTCATACGTAACTCATTTATGTGACTTAACAACATTTTGAAAGTGCTTTTACGTTCACAAACGTTTGAATAAGTTTTGCTTTAATTCATTATTTGCACCTTAACCAGTTTTGTCGTATCGTATTTTTTGGAAAAAAAAATACTAACGGTTTTAAATGACTTCTATCAAAACGAGTAACGTCTACACTGAGTTGTTTATTTTTTATAGAATTCATTTTTTACACTTAATTACTTTTTTCGAAACATAATTAATGGGAAAAGCATACTATTCGAAGGAAGTATTGTTTTGTTAGTGATTTTTGTTATTGTAAAAATAACAGGTAAATGTAAGGTAATGACTTTTGCACACATACATTTACGTGTTGCTATGCTACTTATGAGACCGCGTGCCGTGTGACCGGAGTCACGGACGCGGGGCAGAGGGGTATTTTGTTCGGGGCTGCTCGCGCTTCTGCCGCGCCGCGTAGTAGTTCGTTCTTTCCGGCCCTTGTCGGGGCACAGAGCGGGGCATCGAGGCTTGGCCTCTTTACCCCGGCATCAACTCGAGGGGTGACGACTCCTCGGTCCTAAGGTTTCGCTAAAAAATGCATTTATTTAGCATGTTTTTTCTTTGTTTTTTGTTTGTTTTGGGTTATTTTTTTTTAAATTAACCAACGGTCTATTCGGGGGGTTCCGCGGGGGTGAGGTCCCAGGGAAGGGGCCTCCACGGGCGGTCATCATCTGGGGGCCGGGGTTGGTGAGGCGCTATTTGGTGAAGGTGGGCTTGGTGGCCGTTGTCGGCGCGGTCGTACATTCGACGACTGTACTGTACGACAAACTCGTCTATGGATTGGATCTGCGGGTCGCGGGCGAAGACATCGGTCCTGACGTATTGGCTCGCGCCAGTGCAGATCCTCAGAGCCACGTTTTGCAGCCCCTGGAGCCGGTCCCTATTCGTCTGGGAGACTAGTGAGTACCAGGCCGGCGCTGCATATGTGAGTCGGGATCGGACTTAGCCTTTGTAGACCCACACTTTGGTCCTCAGAGGCAGGCGAGATCCCAGGACGGGTCGAATAACGGTCGGGCGACGCCCGCTTGTTGCAGTGCGCTGTCAACCTTCGGCTGCATCCTCAACGACCTGTCGATCCCGAAGCCGAGGTACCGGATGTGCGGGCTCCATGCCACGTTCTGGCCCCGAAGTGTCAGCTGCGGTGAGTGGCCGATGCGGCGGGAAACAAACAGCGCAGCCGTCTTTCCCACATTGACGGCCATGCGCCATTTGTCCAGCCAGGGCGGCAGGATGTTCAGCAGCCGCTGCATCCTGCGGGCTGCGATGGTGGGGCTGGTGGAAGACGCAAAGAAGGCGCTGTCGTCCGCGAACAGCGCTAGCGACACATCCCTCTCCCCGGAGCGTAGGTGGCCCTCCAGGGTGGGGATGTCGTCGGTATAGAACGCGTATAACGCTGGCGACAGGCTGCTACCCTGCGGTACATCAGCAGAGATGGATCGAGTGGAGGATGTGGCACCTTCAACTGCGACGAAGAACAGCCGGTTGTCGAGGAAGGCCACAATCCTGATGAGAGCTGGTGAAGTTGGGGTTTGCAGGAGCTTGTACAAAACGCCGGGGTGCCCAATACGGTCAAAGGCCGTTTTTACGTCCAGAAAGACCCGGACGGTGCAGCGCCTGGCGTTGTGCTCGACTGCAAGGTGGTGCAGCACCCTGGTGAGCTGCAGCGTGGTAGAGTGGCTGACTCCTGAAGCCGAATTGCTTCAGGCGCGGCTCGATAGTTGGAGCCAGGCGCCCCACGAGCAGGCGTTTCAGGAGCTTGCCCACTATTAGTAGTAGAGTAATGGGGCGGTAGTTGGCCGGGAGGGGGTGATCCTTGCCGGGCTTGGGTAGCACGATGACCCGTCCGGTCTTCCGTTGAAGAGCCGGGCGAGCGCAGTGACTCCGCGGCGAGGCAATTGTTGGGGACTCCGTCATAGCCTGGCGCCTTCCGTCTGGGTAGACGGAGGACTGCCTTCTGCACCTCGGCAGGGGAGATGAAGTACTCCCCGTCTAGGGGCGGTGTTGGGCCAGACAGGAAGTCCCTCACTGTGTCCTCGACCTGGTGGTGGTGGTTCAGGGTTTCAAAGGTGGCGTCGGCTGCAACGGGGTGAGGCGAGAACTGCTCCGCGAGGTGCTCAGCCAGAATTTCGGCACGGTCGGCGGGAGCAAAGCGCCGGACTCCATCTCGGTCCAGCAGCGGGTAAGTTGTTGCCGGCTGCCGCGTGAGCGCCCTATTCAGCGCGTACTGGTTATTGTCCTGTTCGGAGGCCCGGTCGATGATTCGGTCCCAGGTCTCACGCCAAACCTGTACTGCGGCCGAGAGCTCGGGAGATATCGGGTTGAGTCGCGTCTTCAGTCGCGGGCAGCGGGAGCGCGCCCACTCGCGCTGGAGTTCGCGTTTTCTCTCTATTACCCTCTTAAGGTGTTGGGGGAGGTCGTTGCGCTGGCCTTGGCGCCTGGTGATGGGTACGGAAGCGGCCGCCTTAGCCTCGATGATGCGCGCCATCAGCGCTGAGGCCTCGGATTCCACTTCTGCAGGCGTCTGGAGAGGTCCGACGTCCACGGACTCGAGTGCCTTGGCGTACGCGTCCTCACGCCCTGGGACCGGGTCCGCGGCCAGGTCGAGCGTTATGAGGATAAGAAGGTTTTCAGGTAAAGCTCAAAGTCTGTTACTTAATATTTTCTAATCTAAATAATAGTTTACTTAATCGTTTCCAACCTATTTATGTGTTTATAACTCTTTGCGGGTTAGCAGAATTATTTTCTAAAAGCTTAGAACGTGTTTTTGACTGATTCATGTGCCATTATTACTAATTTCAGTCATTTTATTAAGTGTTTTCGACAAACAAGGTAATTTGTTTAGCTTTTAGTGATAAAAGATGTTATTTTATGATTATTTTGTCTTTTAATACTCGAAAGAGGCCACCAATAACTTCTATGCAGAAATACTTAACTCTAATTTAGACAAAACTTTTTATCGCAAGAAGTCATTATCTTTGCATTTTTAGCTTTTAAAAAAATTGCAGTGGTTGAATTTGTACTGATTTCAGTTAATTATAAAATAATTACATATCTCTATATATTGGCGTTTAAATTATATTGATAACTGTCGTAGTTTTGATGATATGGGCTCTTAAAGTTATAAAAACTTTAAACTGCTTTTGCCAAACTTTTGGATTTGTCGGTTAATGACTTCTTGCAATAAGCCGACGATATGATGTGTAGCAAAATCTGTAGCGGGCCCGTTTAGTGCGAATGTGGCTGCTCTCCGCTCGATGAGCTCGTTGAGAGTACATCGCTGCTCGATCGTGAGTCTGCACCCTTCGTCGCTCCGCAACACAAGATCGGACTCGGCTCGCATCACATCAGCAGTGGAGGTGTTGATTTGGATATCCCGTACGAACTCGAACGACCGTTCGGGATCATCGGCGAACGCATACCTACCTCGGCCTATATCCAGGATCAGCCCTGCCTTGGCGATAAAGGTCATGCCGAGTAGTGTCCTGGTTTTAGCGCCGGGTATGACCAAGAAGTCAACGACAATCTCTCGCCCCTCCAAATATACAGGAACCTGGGTAGTCAACACTTCTCTTATCGATTGGGTCCCATCGGCTAACCGAATACTTACCGAAGCCTCCGCGAACACCGCGCCGCCTTCAGTAAGCACCTGGTACAGTGCTGGGCTAGCAACGTTGCGCGTAGCACCGGTATCGACGAGGGCTATGCCGCGTCGGCCCATTGTACCTAAGTTAACAGTCGCCATCGGTGCTGTGGAGCTGTCTGGCGCGACGGTAGTTATGTTATCGAGCCTAACATCGTCGTGGGGTCGTCCACCTACGCATCCGACAATACCTGCGCGATCGGTCCCTTCAACAAGACCGGACCTACTTACGTGGGCCGTTGTTGTAGCTAGTACCAAATCGTTCCAGGGAGCCACTAAACTAACTTGGGCCCCATTTCCTACCTGAGCGAATTGATTCACGGAATTATTGCAAGTCTTACTAAGCGTAGCCGTTGTGCTAACGCCTACCTGGGCCACCTTGCTTTTGTTGCCTGCGCTGACCTCGTGTTCCAACACCTGTTCGACAACGGCGACGTTAAATTCGGCCTTTTGTTTATCCGCGTTACACACCTCACATTTCGAACGAATGACACCGGGTTTTCCGCACCCATAACATCTAATCGAATTAGCGCCTGCCCTTGCCGCTTCGCTTTTACTAGTACTAGCGCTCGGTTTGTCGTCGCTCGGTGTTTTATTTCCCGTACCGGCGCCAGCCGTTTTATTACGACGGCGACATTCGTCTGCAGTATGCCCGAATTTTCTACAAACTGAACATCGAATTCTATTACCTGCTTCGCCCGTTGAACTCGCATTGGGGTCGGAATTTCGTTTATTACCCTGACTAGACGCGACACGTGACGCTAGCGGTGCCGACTTCGGTTGAGCGTCCTTAGCGGTCTCCTCCGCGATTCTCGCCTTATCCAAGAGGTCGTCTAAATCTAACACAGATTCACGTGGCACTCTCTTCTTAATCCGGCGGTCGAGGAGTCCGTAAACAATGTCCACTTGGACCTCCTCCGCCAATCGATACGGTAGCTGGGCCAGAAGGGCTCTTTTATCACAGATAAACCTATCACTGACCTCACTGTTCTGTTCGTTTTCAAATACCTCTCGGAAAAGTCTGTGCGCCGGGCGCGGCGCGCCGTACATGGCGCGCAGCCGCAGCTTGGCGTCCGCCCACGACGCGACGCGAGCGCGCACGCCGCGCCACCACACGGCGGCGTCTCCTCCGAGCAGCATGGGGAGCCCGCGCAGCGCGTGCTCGTCCGACACGCCTGCGCACTCCTTGAATACTTCGACGGCGTCGAGGAACGCCTCTAACACCTGGGCATCGCGTGACGCGCCGTCGAACCTCGCCGTGCACCTCGTCAGGTTTCCGGCGGTAGCGCTGCTGTTTCCACACAGCGGCGGGGTAGCACTCACCACTGGCGTCGCTAGTGAGGATACCCCGGAGTTTTGGTCTCCACGGGGTACCGACAGGAGGGCCTGGATGAGGGCCTTATTGGCCTCCGCGTGCGCTTGGGTGATGGTCTCCATCAAAGTTGTGAGGAACTGGTCTGAATCTGCTGGGAGTGGGAGGCTACGCGGCTGCTCTGGCGCCTTGCCGGCTGCGGCGTGCCCTTCACCAACGCTGTCCGTCTCGGAGATAGACGCTGCTCCCATCAGTGTGTTGTCTCCCTCGCGTTCCGTTTCTTCTTGTTGCACTCGTCGTGACGCGTCTTTACGCTGCGGGCGTGGCATTTTGGCGTCGTTTGTCACGTGACACACGTACCGACCGACAATGCTTCACTTTCCCGCGTAAAGTACTCGGCTACTCGTACTGCGTGAATGTACACGTGCGTGGTTCGGCCACTAAGCTGGGCGCCAGATTTAACGTGGAGGTAAGCCCTAGTTAAAGGAAACACTCTCACTTCCGTTAAAATAAAGTATATTGTATAAAAACACAAGGATAGACACGAACAATTACACGCACGATAAAAAAAAACAAGAACAAAAGGGGTACAAGTAAACACGAAAGTTAATACACACGTAAAAGGGAAACACTTTACAAGACACAGTTCGGTTACTTATGGCTAGACCTCTTGAGCCGAGAATCGCGGTGAGGTTACATATGCTCAAAACCGTACGTGTTACGAGTATGATTGCGGGGTCTCGACTGACCGGCACGACGCGTCGTTACGCGCCCTGCGTTTCCTTCGGCTGACCACTAGCTTAGCGTGGTCGCGTCTCGCTCCACGTGTAGGTCTCCTATTGGTCGACACTGGCTGCTTCCTGCCTGGGCGACGCATTTCTAAGAAGCGAATCCCTATAACAATGCAGCCCAGATGTGGGCTGTCTTCGCGGGCATCGTGTTTACGGAAATATCGCGCGTTACATCATTAGATTTTTTGAAGTCACATGCTTATACCAGGGGAAGAAGGGAAGCAGATTCCTTATGTGTATATAAAACACCTCCAATCCCCGACCCGCATGTGCCCGTGGGATTATGGCGTTGCCTACCCAGGAAGGCCTGCAGTGGACTTGTAGATAAAAGCAATTATAATTTTTGAAATTGCTCAGATAGATCCTTTAAAATTTCAAGCTAAGCTTTATAGACCTGAAAAAGCCCTCGTATTCTTAATCTTACTCGGAGCTAAATTACCACCAATGCATCAGCTAAATGTACTGTACACTGACGGCGTCGAACACAGACGGCACGTTGCCAGATTGTAAGTGCTCTACAAGTACCCCTTTGGTTCAGAATTTACAACATAACCTTATCCCTCCCTCCCCCTTTCACCACCGGACAAGCAGACGCACTAGTAAATACCACCCATACCGGGTGGACATCCCACAATGCCGAACCAAACGTTTCCGCTCTACTTTCGTTATAAGTACCGGTAAAGAGTGGAACGAACTTCCTGCGTCCGTTTTTCCGGGAGAGTACAATCTCGGAGTCTTAAAATTCCGAGTGAATAAGTTCCTTCTGGGCAAGCATGCCCCATCTTAGCCCACATCGTCACTCTTAAGTGTGATGGTGGTCAAATGCTTTGCCATCCACAATAAAAAAATAAAATGTGAAAAAAATACTGACAGCGCAGCGTATGAAAATGGAATTAACTCTCGAAGACCCTGTCGCCGCTTCTCTGAGGTGGTCTCTTGCGCTACTACTTATATGTATAACGTATTCCAGGTTACACCTGGGAAGCCATAGAGCCGTGCTACCGGTGGCTCGCTCCCTTCGTGGCCGTGGTCCGCTCCGACGGCGCCGTCAGCGTGGTGCGCGGGGGGGACGGGGAGCACGTGCAGCGGGGGGCGGGGCTCAGGGACATCTGTCCAGACATCAACCTGGACGAGAGCCATCGCATACAGAGCCACAACGTCTCGCTAGACATGTTTGTAAGTATACACACACAACTGACAGGTGACATATTATCCTGCCTATTCCTATTCCAGAATCACCCACTTTCGGCCTAGGTACACCCTTTTAACGATAATTCTGAGAAGTTTGCATTCGTTTATAATTGTCGCTTAGCTGCTTATATATTACTTTTAGAAAGCACAAATTACTATTTCCGCTACTCGCGAACGAACCGTCCCTTAGGGAGCCTACTTATGTCTAGCAGTGAGTGAAGTGAAAAACTATCACTAGCTTCTGCTCTCGCATATTACTTTGATCCAATCCGGAGATTATCCATGTTTTATAACATAGGAGACTCACGCATTTACTGCCCCGCCTCTGCGGCCCGGAGCGCGGAGGCGCGCCGCAGCTGTACGAGCAGGGACACGACCATGTGGGCCATGAAAGTGTTAAAAATGCCTCTTAATTCTCTTAAAAATTCTCTGCTGTGAATGGTGCTCAACCAAACGGGAAATTCTTGTATCAACCATTATTTTCTCCCCGTTTTCAAAACCTCAAAGAGCGCTTTTCTATTTGATAGGTATCGAATATTAATTAGATTTTTTCATTTACAGGATAAAGTATACCAACAAATGCTGGACAGCCAATCAACGCAAGACACGGCCGCCTCCACATCACAGGACACGGAGCACATCTACCCGCCGACGCCGCCGCAGTCCGACCACAAGAGCCCTAAGACTCCCACCACCAAAACTCCTTCCACGCGGCACTCCCCGCTGCCAGACCTCGGCTTGCTCTCTGACGAATGAACGTTACATACGGTAGGACCCAACCCGCCGCTTTAAACTAAGATAGATTAATATCCGTTGCAGTATTCAGTCTGCAGGAAAACCAGGCTGTTTGTCGTAAGAAGGTTCAATCAATCGGGGGCCTTCTGCTTAACTAATCGCTTTACTATCACAGGTAGGTATGTCACAGAATGACACATTTTGGCAATTTATCTTAGATTAAAGAAAGCACAGAAAGGACGCGCAAAGTGTCAAGTTTGAAGCCATTCTATCGATCTCCGCACTATCTAGAGTTTCTCTCAACTAAGTTGTACATGATAATTCTGCGACGATTCCATTGTCGTAGTAAAACGATTGGTTATCAGAATTGGGCCCCTGATGCTGAGGACTTTGATGTACGTTTTTCCTAGTGACACAAGTGTTTGGGGTTCACTTGGAGGCAATTCTACATTCGTAACCCTGCGTGACTTGCACTGCGCAGTGATGTTCTGTGCCCTGTGCCAGACTTGTCGGTAAGTTGGCCGCTTCCTATGACTGCAGGCAGAATATTGTATAGGACAGTTTGGCGATTGCCCGTACACTACAAAGTACATTGTATATTGTTGTTATTTTAAATACAGTTAGAGGTTGTTTATGTTTTTACAGTTTTGTGAAACTTAGTTGAATTTTTATTCTGCTTTGCCCGCGTGGGCGTCGGTTTTTATAGAACTTAAGTTCATATAATTTTGACTTTTAGTAACTTTATTTAAAACTCAGTTTGAGTGAATTTCTTCCCCTCCTTTTATAATAACAGTTATGAAGTACTAACCACCCATCCATGAGTTCGCTCAACAATGAAAACTAACGGTTTTTGTCATAATAATCGATCTATTTTACATTCTGCAACTATCATGGCAACATCATTTTAGATCCGTATCTGGTGTTGCTATTTGTTAAGCACACTTATTATTTCCATCACAAGCAGCTCGGCGATGATGCGTGCATATCTAAATCTAAGCCAAGTGCACATTCAATGTGTGTTATAAAGAGTCAATTCTTTTCGAATTTAAGTTCTTACATGTTTTATATTAGCTATGGTTATAGGTTTAAAAAATGTTTTATGGTTAGAAAATCAAAACTTTGATGGTAATCATTGTGCTACATATAAATAATCCCGGAAAAAACAACTTAATTAGCAGAACATATTTTAGTGGTACTTTCCATCATACTAGTTCTAATTTTTTATATTATTTGATTGTAATTTTCTTTGTCAATAAAGAGATACTTTCCATCATATACTAATGAATTGATACTAACTTGTGTTCAGTGATAGTTTCGCCTAAAACATACTGATTATTTAATAACAGGCTTTTGCAGTGTGCATGAAACTAATCAATGGAAGGTTTACTGCAAAATTAGCCTTGAAAAATCAAACACTACTCAAATAAATAAACATAAATGCATAACATCAGTGATTTGTTATCATTGTTATTGCATAATTTTCATTATGATTTCTTGACTAGATAACACGCCGAATCGCTGAGCCTTATTATGACGGTGTACAACTTAAAATGGTCTATTTAAAACATATGCGTATAGTCCAGGTATGAGAAATGGAGAGAACATATCTCTCCTCTGTAAACCTCAAAAGAGAGAGAGAGGTATAAAACACACTTGATTTTCAAGTTGTAAACATTCCACGAATATAATATACATGTTTCATGTATAAGTTTTTTTATAAGTCACATCCTTGAATATGTATTCCACACCTTTGTTTGTATCTTTTTTTGTGTTTTCTCAATCATAATAATTCTTACTGTCGCGTGCAAGAATACTTCTTAGATGTTAGTGTTATTTGTATTAATTTCGTGATCATATTATTTATAAGGTTATCAAATGTGTAAATATTATAGAAATGCATTTTCCATACCAATCATTTTGAATCACCACTATGTATATTCAGCAAGTTTGTACTGTAATGAGTTATTGTAAATCTGTGTATTTCTTTTATTTAGTTTTTATCTGTACGCGGCATTTTAGTTTATTCTCATAGTGTGCATGACTTTGACTATACATCAGGTTTTCATGCATCTGTTGAAAAACTTGCCCAAGATGCGATTGATCGATAATGGCGGAGATATCTCAGCCCCTGTTGAATTACCTATTTCTAAATCTCAATCAAATACATTTTACTATTTGATTTAGCGAAATTAATGTAGTTACTAGTAGAATAAACAAGAGTTCTTTTAGAATATAAACGGCTTAGTTTCTGATTGTAAATATTAAATTATTCACTGAAAACGAACAAAATCTGTTCATGAGACTGACTATAAGACTTACAGAGTCAACTAAATTCTATAATATATATATTTAGTGCTAACTATTTTCGTTCATCTTATGCTAATGGTTAACCAAAGACTGCCGCTCTGGAGTAAGATCTTTGAAACTTTCTTGTTATCTTCATTCATTTCTTTGCATTACAACTACTTACTGGGTCCTGGGCGGTGACCTGAGATCGCGAAGAAGATGCGGACTTGATATTATAGGGCCTCTAAGATTCATACATTGCTCAAGAACCGCAGGATACAGTATGTAGTGTGAATGAGTAACACTCTAATACTTACTTTTCACTCATTTGGTTTTAACATTGTATAAAATCGTTGAAAAAACTGTAGGTTATGGGCGTTGTGCCAACCTATGACTGTTACTGTCCTACATTGATAAAAGTGTCAATAATAATGAATATATTAACTAAGTGATAAGGAAATGAGTTACGAATGCAAAATTTCCTATCTTTGAGAATAAAAATGCATGCGTTTAATGGAATAAAATAATTGTACAAACGCAACTTTGTACCTAAAATGCAAATTATAACCGGGTATTGATGTTAGTAAATCCATTTTAGAATTAAGTTCAACGATTACGCTTACCCCAAGGCGCGCTTCGCCTTATAAATAAGACTTTAGAAATGTTATCAGAATAATTTAAATATATTCTTAGCATAAATGAAGCACACTGTTAGATTTAAGTTATTTTTATATCAATTTATTTGAAACTAATATAAAAACTTAATTGTAATAGATTTTTAAATTGTATTCTTTAAGTGTGTGATGGATATGTGGATAGGTGTGATCTCAAGACAATTCCATAAATAGCACTGTTCCTTGAGTGATATACTGTTTATGTTTTCCTGTATAAAGTTAACTAATTCCTAATATAATATAAAATATCTACATTATAGCACTCTCGGAAGCGCCCGAGTCGGATATGTTGTCATTTGTGCAATACATGCATTGTTTGATCACATTTTGTACTACTCACTCAATGGAAGTCGCGGCTGTTTTGCCGCTTAGTATTAAATAAATGGTTTCGATGATATCAAGTGCTTGTTTCCTTTTGTTTCCAATCTACCTCCATTTTAGATTTCAGAGCCCACATAAAACATACCATACAACATACCTATACCAAGTTCTATCAGATTATTTGGTTGTTCTTAGTTTAGTCAATGCAAGTTTCGTAAAAATATTTAACCTTTATTTGGCATTATCAACAACAACATCATGTAGAATATCACAGCATATAAATAATTACAATGGCATCAACGTAAAAATCTTTTAAATCACTTGGATTATGAAAGCGAACGCTTACATAACTAAGGGCGTGGGTCGGCCATTCTGTAACAAAAAATACACAGTAAAGAATAGGAAAATCCAATTCGACGCAATAAATTCATACAGGATGCCACGGAAAGAGGGTGATTCTGGACATCATCGAGGGAATCAATCTGTGAATTACGAATTTTTGAATTTCAAATTTGCAAAAAATAATTTAAAAAAACTTCCATTCGTGTTATCGTCCTTTTCCTGTTATTCATCAAACCTTCAGCCACAAGTCTTCCCATAGTCCTCTGAAAGCAAAAGCCTCCCCCCATGTGGCCGTTTAGTATAACAAAGTAGTCAAGTTATGAGCCTCCTTCAAGTTACCAAATAGTGATGACTATCCGATAATCTTAGGTACGCTGTAGTAGTAGCGGCACTGCTCGTTACATTATCTATGCGAATGCTCTCATAGAAACTTGTTACGGAACTCTGCAGTTGACGGCCATAATATAACAGAACTTTAATTAGCTTGGAGGTGTCACGTACAAGTGTATGCTGATGAGCGGCGAGGCCGGCACGGCGGAGGCGTCCTGCGGCGTGAGGAAGGCGAACTGGCGGCCGAGGCTCTTCGGCTCCAGCGCGTGGTCAATCAGCAGCTCCATCACCATCTTACGGTTTTGGTTGTCCTGGGGACAATACAAACTAATTACACTCCATCGTGATCACTGAAGGGTCGTTTACTCTAAAAACACATGAGCGCTCGACCCCGGACAGAGACGACGTGGTGGAGGCGACACGCTTGCATGATATCTCTAACTCACCATAAACACGTCGAACTCGTCCATAAAGTAGAAAGGTACCTCGACGCAGCCCCACAGCGCCATTATAAAGGCGACGGTGGAGTAGGAGCGCTCGCCCCCGGACAGAGACGACGTGGTGGAGGCGACACGCTTGCATGATATCTCTAACTCACCATAAACACGTCGAACTCGTCCATAAAGTAGAAAGGTACCTCGACGCAGCCCCACAGCGCCATTATAAAGGCGACGGTGGAGTAGGAGCGCTCGCCCCCGGACAGAGACGACGTGGTGGAGGCGACACGCTTGCATGATATCTCTAACTCACCATAAACACGTCGAACTCGTCCATAAAGTAGAAAGGTACCTCGACGCAGCCCCACAGCGCCATTATAAAGGCGACGGTGGAGTAGGAGCGCTCGCCCCCGGACAGAGACGACGTGGTGGAGGCGACACGCTTGCATGATATCTCTAACTCACCATAAACACGTCGAACTCGTCCATAAAGTAGAAAGGTACCTCGACGCAGCCCCACAGCGCCATTATAAAGGCGACGGTGGAGTAGGAGCGCTCGCCCCCGGACAGAGACGACGTGGTGGAGGCGACACGCTTGCATGATATCTCTAACTCACCATAAACACGTCGAACTGGTCCATAAAGTAGAAAGGCACCTCGACGCAGCCCCACAGCGCCATTATAAAGGCGACGGTGGAGTAGGAGCGCTCGCCCCCGGACAGAGACGACGTGGTGGAGGCGACACGCTTGCATGGTATCTCTAACTCACCATAAACACGTCGAACTCGTCCATAAAGTAGAAAGGCACCTCGACGCAGCCCCACAGCGCCATTATAAAGGCGACGGTGGAGTAGGAGCGCTCGCCCCCGGACAGAGACGACGTGGTGGAGGCGACACGCTTGCCGCTCGACTCGCGGCCTGTGCATGATATCTCAAGCATGCTTTTTACGTGGTCGATGTTCACGCTGCCCTGTGGAGACAAGTTATGCATCAATTCGTGCACAAGTAGGTCCCATCTTACTGATGTTATAATTTTTTTATCTAATAATAAGAATGATGTAAGTACTTAGGTACCTGCCTATGTTAAAACTAATAGCAAAAAAAATTTTCTAAAACTCTTGAAAGCAGGCCTTACATTTTGGTACCACATTTGATCTTGAAGAACCACTATGAAAGAAATTAAGACACAATTTAACTGGAAAACATAACGATAATAGGTAGCTTCCGTAGTCGAGAATGTGAAGTAAGATATTTAGCTGAGCGAGGGCTGGGCTAAAAAAACATAAAAAGACAAGAAGTGACATAGAATGTGGCGGCAAATACCTTCAGTTATTCAGTATTCAGTAATTCAGTAACATTTATTCACACAAGACATAGTACATAAAAATTGGTGGAATGATACAGTAGAGCTGCATATCTCGCCCGAGTACAGGCACGTGAATATTTAAGGAGTAAAGAGTAGGTACTTACACTAATTACACAAATTATAAACATTAAAATTAGATGTCATTGAAATAATTGGATTAAATAAATTGTCTACTAAACACACTAGGTCAAAACTTAAATTTAAGGTAATCTTCCACAGAATAAAAACAATAAATAAATAAATTGACCAACTTTCTGTTGAATAAGGGACCCTTCAGTTCTTTTACATTGTTTGGCAATTTGTTGTAAATTTTGATAGCCATGTTGTAACAGTTGCGACTGTACAATTGTGTTTTTTTTGCAGGTATTGCTAATCTGTCTTTATGCCTACAATTAAATTTATAAACCTGTTCAAAAGTTTCAAATAATTCTTTATGTGATTTGACAAATTTACACATTTCTAAAATATACAAGCACGGCAAGGTCAGGATCTTATGTTTTTTAAATATTGGTGTACAAGGTTCCCATGGGGGTCTGTGGAATATTGCACGTAGGCATTTTTTTTGCGCTATAAATAAGGCCTTGACATTAACTGCGTTACCCCATATAATAACATTGTATCTAAGGAGGGATGCTACATAACCGTGATACGCTAGTAGGGCAGTTTTGTGATCAGTTATGTTTGCAATATTCCATAAAGCGTAAATGAAACTATTTACTTTAGATTTAATATGCTCGATGTGCGGTACCCATGAACATACATTGTCTAATTTCAGACCAAGGAATAGGATCGTATCACTTTCTTGTATCTCTTCATTTTGATAAGTTATCTTAAATGCATTTCCTTTTGGTTTACGATTATAAAATTTAATGAACTTTGTTTTTGTTACGTTTACTTTTAAGTTATTTTTACTTAACCAGTCAATACAACATCCGACTGTGTTATTTAAGTCATGTATGTGTTCTGGTTCATTGTCATTTTTAACTACTATGGATACATCGTCGGCAAACAGTGTACAATGGTTTTTAGTGATGTCTGGTAAATCATTAATGTACAGTAAAAACAAGAGTGGCCCAAGAACACTGCCTTGAGGCACACCGGGTGCATTATGTCTAAAAGGTGAATTCAGTAAGCTCATTTTTGTCATTCAATTTTCTTACTTCTACGCATTGTGTCCGCTTTTCTAGGTAGCTTTTAATACAATCATAAGCAAGCCCACGAATACCACACAGCTCACACTTTGCTAAAAGTCTTTCATGACAAACATAGTCAAACGCCTTGCTCATATCAAAGAACACTGCAGAGACAAACTTATTACGGTCAACATTCTCAAGTATGGCTTTAATTAGATTGAAAGCTGCCAAAGTAGTCGATTTGCCTTTCTGAAATCCGTTCTGGTTACTTTTTATTATATAATAATAATAATAATAATGTTTTTATTCAATAATAAAAGATACAATAGCCTTATTCATAGATGAAAACACCTTTTAAGCATTATAGAAATACTTGTGTTAGGTGTTTTCGCTCTTCCACGTTTTAAAATAAGTAGGTAATTAGTTTTGAAGGCGTTACACTTTTATAAACATAGCAAAACAATACGGTATTAGTGATAATGTAAGATAAAGTACAAATCAGTTGAGGGTAGGACACAATAATTAACATGGCGATGACGTCTCTACCAATACATTTTAACCTATGGTACAAGTTAAGAAAATTTGTTAAATTAGTATTTTGTAAAACTGTAGAAATTGTATTCACTAAAAATTATTATTATGTTATAATATTATTATATTTATTTAGATAATTAGTGATCCTGTAGTGCATAGCTCTTTCAAAGATTTTAGAGAATATCGGTATAAGTGTTATAGGGCGATAGTTATTTATGTCAGTTGGGTCATTTTTTTTTTAAATGGGTTTTACAATTGAGTTTTTCAGTTTTATTGGGAATTGTCCTACTTGAAAAGATAAATTTATTAAATAAGTTAAAACTTCTTCAGTTTCTACGGAGCAAGTTTTAATGATTTTGGTGGATATACCATCGTACCCTACGGATTCAGTCATTTTTAGCGATTTTATAATTTTTTGTATTGATCGATTCATAGAATACGAACAACTTCTACACCAGAAAGCTTGGTCGGTACTCACGGAATAGCCTCGTTTTGTCAGAATTCCGTTGAAACCGTGCTGCACGCGCCGAGAAATACCATTCTGCACATCCATGCAATATCGCAAGTGGTCCTTGACCGTGGGTTTGAGCTGAAAACAAATATTCAATTAGCTACGTCAATATTAAACTTGTGACATTTTTGTCGCCGTGTGTTGCATTGAATTTTCACCACCCCAACTCTTTCCGCGGGTGTCGTAAGAGGCGACTAAGGAAGACACACCCGAGGGGCGGGCACCAGCGCCTCCTGCAGAACAATTCCACAACCGAACTGCGATTCCCAACCCGCAAGCCCAGCGTGGGTATTATGGCCACTACTCCCCATAAGATAAAATCCGATAGGCGCTTATGGGAGGGGGAGGCCTGCGTCCAGCAGTGGACCAATTTAGGCTATTGAGGTGTTAAGTGAGGTTATAGCTAAGCGATTCTGTCGACTGTGTTTAACACGTTTCGCCGTAAAGCACCCTACCTCATCAATGATGAGTGTCGTCAACCGGTCGATCTCGCGTCGCGTGCGGCGGTGCTTGCCTCTCACGACGCGCAGCTTCTCCGCGACCTGAGCTGTGGTGAGGCCGTCGCTACGGATCGAGCTCAGTTGCAGCTGCACTTTCTGTAGCTCCTTCGACACTACTGCTTTGTCACTGTAGATTGATAGATATAATAAGAACATTCATTATTGTAAACTTAACATAAAGAAACCATTTACACTAAAACAATTATAAAGAAGTGACAATTGGCGATCCCTGCCAGGCAACCTTGAATGGATTATTGTACATGGGGTAAGATCTGTGTACATCTTATGTGGGGACCCTTAGCAAATAAACAAGAAGAAGTGGCCTTTGCCCTGTCGTGGGAGAGTTCTGGTTAAAATAATAAATATAAAAACGGACTACACGAGAAGTAACTGAGCGGATGTTGAGGCTCAAATGGAGTTGGGCAGGACACTTGGGCAGACTTAGTGACGACAGGTTCAAAGCTCTGACTGAATGGTGGCCTGATTATGTTGGTGGCTGAGAGACGGTTGTAGGAATGGAGGACGTCCACCGGCGCGGCGCTGTGGGTCCATAGACGTCCTCGCGATGTGACATACGCTAAACCATAGGCTACACCTGTCCCAGATTAACACAGGACTGAGTACACGCATACACGTACCCTGTGTTGTAGTCTATTGAGTTTGTAAGTTTGTTGCAGTTTGCAGTTAAATCTCACCGTGGATTGTCGATCCTCGTGCAGAGCATGAGCGCCTCTTGTTCCTTCTTCTTGATATTCTCCCTCTTCTCCTCCAGAATGGCCTCCACCTGCGTGATCTTGATCCTTTCCTCGCGGAGCCACTGCTTCAGAGTGCGACTCTCCATCACGCCCTGGTCCAGCTTGTTTTGCTCTTGGTCTATTTCTTCCTGTAGAACGAATATGCACTCATAAGAATATTTTTTATTTATTTATTTATTTAAACATGTACATCTATCCTCTTTAAACTTAAACATGTATATGTATCCTCTGTCCTCTCACACGTCACTTCTCAAGGGCCCTGCCTGAAAACCAGCGCAGTACCCATTGGGCAAACGCTTTAAAGCCGCCACACACAGAAACCGTGGCCGGGCCGGAGGCGAAGGCGTGCGGGTTGTAATGCGTGAATTTATATGAGAGACTAGACATACACCGCCGGGCGGCGTATGTGTCATATAAATTCGTATGATATAACCGCACGCCTTCGCCTCCGGCCCGGCCACGGTTTCTGTGTGTGGCGGCTTTTAGTACTGCATCATGCTGAGGCAGGGACCCATTTTACCCTTGACCACGAACTCAGTTAATTTATGTACCTACCTAGTAAATAAGATTAGTCTGTTATCTGTGTTGTTGTTATCTGCCTAAAAATATGCACATTTACTAATGTTTTTTGGGTAAAATAAATTATCTCTCTTTCGAAAGTTACAATTTATATTATCCAGAGATGCGCTGAGATATTAAGGAATCTTTAGTCAAGGGGTATAATCAAAGAAGTAGGTATTGTATTTATTAGTATAGGTGGGTGATACTAAAACGTGTAAGAAAATATTGTTTTATTATGTCATCAACCACCCCTATTTTAGTGGTTATCTAGGTGTTTTTTGTTGTTGTTAGCAGTTTCAGTTTAGTTTTCATACGTGTTTACCATTTTGCTTACATAAAATATCTTGGATTCTCGAAGCGAGTATAAAGTCTCTCTCAAGAGCGAGTTTGGTTAAAGGTATCCGCTCATTAATCCAATACCGCTTCCACACAGCACAAAACCTGCATTCAAATATGGGCTAAACTCGTTATCTTTCGATACATTTAATTTATTTAACAGTGAGAAAATGGCTTCATCGTCATCTGATGCCGTCAATTATCAACTAAATGTAACGAGTTAACGCCCATACCTGAATACACATTTATGTGCTTAAATTGGGTCATATCTATACGTCTATAATACAGCAAAATAATTTTTTTTTCCGACTTTTTCCCTTTAGCCGGATATGCCCACCACTGGCCGGGTGGGGCCAGAACACCGTCATGATAGGGTCACGTTATCTATTATTGTTTTGTATCGCTCTCAAACCCGATTTAACGCTTATAACCGTTATTAACACGTTTAACCTGTACCTATAATAATGTATTCGGCAAATAAATGATTTTGATTTGATTTGATTTGATTGAACCTTTTTGACGTGACAACGTCTTATAATTCGATAGAGCCGGCTGCACGCACGAAAAAACATGACGTCATGCGGCGTTACCTCGCATGCGGCGTTACCTCGCATGCGGCGTTACCTCGCTCTGAGGCGTTCCATGTAAGGCTTGAAGTGCAAGCGAGAGCGCTCGACATCCGTCTCTCTCCTACTTGAGTGAGCGATACGTCTGCGTTGTCACGTTCAACTATCGTCAGTAAACCGACTTTACAGACGACCAATTTTTCTTCTAGTTTTTGCGTCCCTGCGAGTAATAGAAGTCGTAAATTCGAATTACGCAGGTACTAAAAAAAACCTTCCAATTGGAATTTTTAACAAAATTTATAAACCGACTTACTAGTTCAGAATATTTATACTGTTTTGAAGTTTTAAGGAACAAATAGTACCTAGGCCCTCCTGATGAATAAAACTTTATTGGATTTCTCGGGATCATTATCTATCAAATACAAAAAGCACTTACAAAAGCGAAATGGATATCGAGTACCTAACATACCTAGGTAAAAAAGACAAAAATCGGAGAAACACTCTCCTTTTTTTTCGTCGGTTGAAAATACACTAGCATTATTTAATGAAACATCGTAGTAGCTAGTACTTACAGACAAGGACCTTAGTGCTGTTGTGGCTTCCTTCAACTGACTCTTAGCTTCTTCCATCTTGCCCTCGATCGCGTCGATCCTCCGTCGATGCTCGCGGTCCGCATCGCTCGCCGCGTCCACTTGCGCTTGCAAAGTGCGTAGCTTCTCTTTAGATTGGTTAAGTTCTTCCACCTGATAACAAAAACATACAAAAAGTATACAAAAATATCCATTCCAGAATCAATGGCGTGTTCGCGTTCGGGGGTTTCAATCAGCATTGAATTTCATTTCTGAGAGGCTTGACACGGACTGTCTCTTTATGGAACACTGGACAAGAGCGTATATTGTCCTCTTGACCAGTGTTCCATAGGTACTCTGATAGATCTTATTTTGATTATGATTTCAGTGATAATTTTGTGATTTTGATTTTAATGATGATTTTGGTTTTAATTTTAGTACGCTTTGATTTTAATTTTAATTTTTATTTTGTATTAAATTTTTATTTTTATTTTAATCGTATTTAATTTTAATATGACTCGAATATGGACACTCTAACTTATTTTTGTATTATAAAATTGTCGTCTGAAATAAACGAATCGAATTGAATTGAATAGAACCTTACTGTTTTGAGGTTTTTGACCATTTTGTAGTGAAAAATGTTCTTGCATACCGTTTTGGCACTAATATTTGGAAATAAATACCTAATAATAATTTATTTCCTAAAAAGGTTGATGATACTTATATGTCTAAAGGTAGCGGCACGTAAGTTTAGTGCTGAGCAAATGGTGGAGCGCCCTGTGATACCTAATTTTTGACTTCTGCGCAATAACAGTGAGCGCTAGTTTCGTGCCGGTACTTGTAAGTTCTATATTGTTTTAAATAAAATTACCAGTTAGCCTAATACTCTAACCGAAGACCGAGTGCTGAATTCCGGTCGATGTGTATACGGTTACGGTTAGTGTCGCAGCCGCATGTGGTTCATTCTACGTTCTTTAAGCACAATCAAAACTATCTAGTACTTTATTTCAATGTTTTTACTGATATGGAAATTAGTTAATAATTTCTGACTTTGAATTTTGTTTTATGTGAGTATGGTACATACTAGCTGTGTGGTGCCGGCTTAGAATTTACACTACCCTAATTCGGCCCGCGGGTGTCGTAAGAGGCGACTAAGGGATATCCACCGGGGGCAGGCAGCACCGCCCCCTGCAAAACCATTCTACCACCGAACTGCGATCTCCAACCCGCATGTCCAGCGTGGGTATTATGAGCATTACCGCCTCATAAGATAAAAGTCAGTAAGGCGCTTATCAGGGGGGAAGCCTGCGTCCAGCAGTGGACCAATATAGGCTGCTGAGGTGAGGTGAGGTGGTACGTACAAGGACTGCATGATGCGGCGCGGCTCGGTCCTGCAAGGCGGCCGTGGCCTGCCGCACCGCTTCGCTCTTCTCATGTCTGAGCACGTGTAGCGCTTGCAGCGCTTTCTTCGCTGCAGCCTCCGCCAGTCGCGCCTGTGAGACCTCACCGTTCAGCGTCTCGGCTTGCGCATCAAGCGCTTGAAGCGCTGATTCCGCTTCGATGATTTCTGCTTTTATCTGTCTGGGTTAGAGATTGAAGGAGAGAATAGAGTTTGTAATTCAGCGAACTGATTGGGTTTTATTGAATTCTATCAAGATATTTGAACGTGCGTTTTTACACGTATAAATTGAAATAGGCCAAAGAAATGATTAATGACAAATCACACTAATAATACAAATGCGAAAGTTTGGATGTTTGTTACCTCTTCACGTCAAAGCTACTGACCGAAACGGACTGAAATTTTTCATACAGGTATATCTAGGCCTGGAATAAAACATAGGCTATTTTCTATCCTATAAATCATTTCTCATGGGATAGAAATAGCATTTAATCGTTTTCATACAAACAACGCGTGCGAAGCCGCGATCAGAGACTAGTACAAGATATACCTATCTTGTCTTGATGATGAAGTATGGCTCTGATTAGTATGTATGTGTCAGTTCAGTAGCCTGATACCAAGCACTCGATATACATGTACTGACGTCTTCCTCTGCGCTGTGCTGACTTGCAGCAGCTGGCTCCGTTTCTTGGCGCCGCCGTAGCTGCGGTAGTTGGGCGCTGGGTAATACTCCGAACTGTCGAGAGTCACTATTTTGGAGCAGTTCTCTGGGACGTTCTCTTCGTTGTCGGACAGGCGCACGGCAACCTCTGTGAAAAGGGCATATATTTAAATGGATCACTTAAGGCGAATAGTAGGGTTGATAGTGGCGCTACATATTTAATTTAATCATTAAGTTATACAAAACTATTAAAGATACATTTAAAAAAAGCTTATGATAGATATCGTCTACGCGCGGTCCGATTTTTTGATAATTCCTTTGTATAACGTAATTATAAAATTAAATATGTAGTGGCGCCACTATCCACCCTACTATTCGGAATGTATCATTAACACATTCATGGCCCAAGACGCAGATGGCTGGCTAGTCTTCCTCCCCGTGTCGCGGCGCGCACCTCCGAGGCCCAAAGATCACATCAATCAACTGAACAACAAATAGCAACTTCATCATTTAGGATCAAAACGAAACCCTGTAAGGTTTAAATTTGACCTTCCAGGATATTTTCGAACTCTGCTTAGTCCTATTTTGGTCAGCAGTGAGATTCGATGATGTTGAATGATTAATCACATAGTCGCTCGGTATTTTTTTGCTATAAAGTTTTATCTTACCATGTTCAGGAACGAGCAGAATGGATTCCAAGCCGATTTGGTCGATGAGGAAGTTGGCGACGACCGGGTCCGCGACGTCGAGCGAGTCCAGGGCGGACAGAAAGCCGCTCGCGCGCACCTTGTTGCGCCGCACGTCGTGCATCTTACTCAGGAACTTGCTGCACGTCACGCTGGGCTTGGGAGCTGAGCCGAACACCTTTGGACACAAGTTTATTTCTTTTTTTTTTTCGGAAAATTTAAAAATACTAGAGTACGTACTACAGAAATATTAACTTAAATATTCAAACAAACTAAACAACAGACAAACTAAACTAACGTATTATGAAAACTAGATATTTATGGTGATGATGAAGGGCAAGTATTTTTTAATCGTAAGTAAGTAAATCATTTATTTGTCACATAAAACACACACATAACAATTGGTTTACTTAATACAAAGTGGCTAACATAACATAACTTAAATATAAAATTAAAAACAAAAAGTAGAGGCACCACTCATACCAGTGCTGCAGTGCTAACCCCGCCGCTAGGTTCCTTTCGCTAGGTCTGTTATCGATATTATATAATGATTTTACAGTAGTTTAAGGGAACCAGGCTAAATACCTGTCTACAATACAAAGCACTGCTGATTATTTTAAACAAAAAATCGTCTGTCTGCTCACCTGTCCCATTATCTGGAAGAGTTTTCTGGAGTCCCCCGGCGAGTTGACGCAGAAGGAGCGCATGCTGCCGCCGATGATGTGCTCCAAGGCGCCGCCCCATCGCGCGTCCTTCACTTTAAGGTACGAACCTAATGGATAATAATATTATATTAATATTCACATCCAGTTAGTTTTACAGTAGTGTCTTGTGCACGTAGGCAACCTGGTACTAAATTCGTTAAAGACTCGAAATGTGTATGAGTGTAATTTGATTTATTTATTTAACTGTGCCACGGCCTTCTTGATTCTCTGCGCCAGTTCCACCATGTGGTTGCCGTACACGGCCAGCGAGTCGTTCCCGCGAGACTCCAGCTCGTGGAGCTGCTGCTTCAGTAGATAGTACGTACCGACGGGTCCTCTGGGCGGCGCGGAGAACTCGCCCTGTGCCACGGCCTTCTTGATTCTCTGCGCCAGTTCCACCATGTGGTTGCCGTACACGGCCAGCGAGTCGTTCCCGCGAGACTCCAGCTCGTGGAGCTGCTGCTTCAGTAGATAGTACGTACCGACGGGTCCTCTGGGCGGCGCGGAGAACTCGCCCTGTGCCACGGCCTTCTTGATTCTCTGCGCCAGTTCCACCATGTGGTTGCCGTACACGGCCAGCGAGTCGTTCCCGCGAGACTCCAGCTCGTGGAGCTGCTGCTTCAGTAGATAGTACGTACCGACGGGTCCTCTGGGCGGCGCGGAGAACTCGCCCTGTGCCACGGCCTTCTTGATTCTCTGCGCCAGTTCCACCATGTGGTTGCCGTACACGGCCAGCGAGTCGTTCCCGCGAGACTCCAGCTCGTGGAGCTGCTGCTTCAGTAGATAGTACGTACCGACGGGTCCTCTGGGCGGCGCGGAGAACTCGCCCTGTGCCACGGCCTTCTTTATTCTCTGCGCCAGTTCCACCATGTGGTTGCCGTACACGGCCAGCGAGTCGTTCCCGCGAGACTCCAGCTCGTGGAGCTGCTGCTTCAGTAGATAGTACGTACCGACGGGTCCTCTGGGCGGCGCGGAGAACTCGCCCTGTGCCACGGCCTTCTTGATTCTCTGCACCAGTTCCACCATGTGGTTGCCGTACACGGCCAGCGAGTCGTTCCCGCGAGACTCCAGCTCGCGGAGCTGCTGCTTCAGTTGTTCTGGAATAAAACTTGCTGTTAGCTTAGTCATCATCAGCCCGTATACGTCTACTACTGCTGAACATAAGTCTCCCCCATACGACCACGCCACGAATAGCGTTAGTTTCATTCGCTAAACAGACCTTCGCTTTTTTATAGTAAAAAAATCGAAGGTCTTTTTAGCCCCGACATCAGGATAAGGCGTCCGAGCAAGAAAAGGCATGACGATCAGGACACCAGTGCGAATGTAGGGTAACTTTTTCCCAGCGGTGGAACACAGAAGGTTTATGTAAACTGTCTAATGACTGCACTTTTAGTAGGTATTCATGAGTGACCTAATTATTTGAGAATTAATTAGGTATAATGGCATAGGACCGAGCTAACTAAAGCTTAAAAGTGTCTTAACTTTTTAAAGACCTTGTATGTTGATTTATAACGAACTATACACGTACAATCCAAAGCATTCATAAGACGTCGCGGCGAGCGATGGCAATAAAAATTTTGCGTGTACGTTTTTCTGTGGTCGAGATTGTGTTATATTTTCGATTATGCATTTTTTTGTCAGATTAGAGATAAGGAGGCGTATAAGTAGACATTGATGATACTTATCGATCACTATTCAATTATAGACTTCAATTTCTCGTTATCTAATTAAGTTAGCTGAGGGAAAATACCTATTGATAATAGTTTGTTTGTACAGCACTTCATGCAAAATGGCCTTGAGCAGATAATTTATAGGTTACTATTTGCGCACTTCCCAGTTCCACTTTTCTACACACAATTAAAGTGGAACTGGGCAGGACATGTCAGTAAGATGGACGATACAAGATGGACAAAAAAAGTGACGGAGTGGATACCACGAGAAAAGAAGAGAAGCAGAGGACGACCACGGAAACGTTGGGAAGATGTATTCAAAAAAGAAATCGGACCAGAATGGATGAGACAAGCCAGAGACAGAAAAGCATGGAGAGAAATGGGGGAGGCCTTCGCCAAACAGGCGACTTCTACTAATATGACTTCTACTAATATGATAGATTAATATTTGATACAAGAATTACCTAAAATACCTATGAATTAATTAAAGTTTATTGACATTTTATTGTAATATTTAGTAGTAGAATAAATGGCTTTTTTATTTATTTTATTAATTGCGCACTTGGAACGGTTTCGCTAAGGGGTTTTATAACGGACTGCTAATTAGAGAGGTTCTGGTCAGCAGAAAATGTATTTTGTCACCATCTTGTGATCAGCAAGTACGTATATTGGACAGCCTTACGAGGCGTGTTGTTTCTAAATCAAATCAAACAAACCAAATCATCATCAGCCTATACTACTCCACAGCTGGACCTAGGCCCCCCTAATGAGTGGCATAGCGCCCTTTCTGTTCTGCCATAGATCGCAGAGCGGAAGAAAGTGAGTAGTCCCTATATATAGTTAGTCCCTATCAGAGGAAAGGGGGATTTCTAGTGAGATTTGGATAGTAAGTAAGTAGCCTGATGATGACTCTTTTTCTAAGAGAATAGAGTTGTATCTCACCAATGGATTCTCTCTGCCGGTGCGCGCGCGCTGCTGTCTGCTCGGCCTGGCCCGTGGCGAGCGCTAAGTTTTGCCGTGCTTGCGACTCGTCGCTCTGCGCCGCGTTGTAGCGAGCCTCGGCCGCCGCTAGCGCCGCCTGGGCCGTCTCCGCTGCGGATTCTAGGGCCGTCTTTTCGTCGGTTGCACTGCCTGATCTAAAAAATATATTAATAAAGTCGTAAGGAGCAAGACAAAATTCAAAAAATAAAACGTAGGCGGCTGCTTTTGACACAGTTTGACTAAAAACTACTGCGAGCATCATCGAACTCCAATAGTTATGAAAACCACATTACTTTCCGGAAAAAAGGCATTTCTACGAGGCATGCTCGCACGCTTGACTATATATAAGCTCTTTTTGTATTGCACTTAAAGAAAAACCAACTAACTCAATAATCCGTATCTCCCTCTCAAAATCCGCGATCTTCTTCTGTTCTCTGTTCATTTGTTCCCGCTGCTTAGCGCAGTTCTGCGTGCTTCTCTGCGTGGCTTGCACCTCGCGTATCTCCGACTCCATCGCCCGAAGCTCCTGTTCTAACGCTGTGCGCTGCTGCGTCTTCTCTTCAAGGTGATTTTTAAGTGTTCTGTGAAAAGTTTATTTATCACCAGATTCTGCCCGCAGCTTCGCTCACAAAAATATATTAACGAAAATTTGAAGCAAATTCTAAATTAAGAATGCAGATAGACTGGAAAAAAAGAAGAGATATATACACATTACAAGGTAAATCATATTATAACGGTTTAAAATAATAAAATCTTACTGTATAGCATCACCCCCAGAGCGATCTTCCATCATCTTCAGTTTCTCGGTCTGCCGCGCCATTTCAGCTATTTGTTTGTCGCATTGCTTTTGTATATCATTGGCTTCCTTCTCGAAGTCTAATATCTCACTCCAGTAGAACTCATCCTGTAGCCTTTTCTTGTGAGCTTCCATCTCATCTCGAGATGTTAGCTGCATATGGATTGTCTTCCATTTCTTGTATTCTCTATCTAGGTTATTAAAAGCCTAGGTAACAAAATAATTCAGATTAGGTACATTCTATGCATGTGTAAACAGGACACAGGACAAATCCTAAAAACTGAGATTTAAGCAAAGCAGGTTACTAACTTACTGTTAGTAACCTTACTGTACCAAGGTCACCCCATTTCAAGGGTTATTTTGAAAATTTAAGAAATAAATGTTTTATTATTTTGTTATTGTAGGTGACTTTTCGTTTTATCCTTATTTAGGCATTTTTATGTACACTCCCGAAACATGTGTTTAATTGTAATGTATCCACAGCGCACACATCAAGTTGCAACTCAAAAAATTACAGCCAGTTCAATTCCCCATTTTTAGGGTTATTTTCAATAGTCCTACCTAAAATACGTCCCAGACGGATCTTCGCCCGCTGCGCCACAGAGGTCGTCAATAACTTACATCTTTATTCTTTTGCAAATTAGCTTCAGCTCTGATACAATTTTCCAGAGCAATATTATAGTTGGCTTCAGTCAAGTCCAGATTAGTTGCTTTTCTGAACAGTGAGTATTTCTTCTTGGCATCAGAGGCGTGGAAGCTCCTCGCATCGTCCTGATTCAGAACTGATATTGGGTTGTCCACTTGTATGTCATGGGCAAGGGCTATGGAACTGACCTCTTTAGACTTTGTGGATATGACTTCTCCTGCAATAAATGTGCAGGTAGCTCATCTGATGCATATAATACCAGTCAGAAGCGTCACCAAGACGCTGGCTGCATTGCCCCGCTGCTGTATGGCAATGCTGATGCACTGCGCCAAATACTCACCAGCTCTAGGGTCACGCGTCGCTTCGACTTGACCCTTGAGACTCTCAGAATTTTTTTTACCTATTAATTTTTTACCTCATGGACCTAAGGTCTCGACTCCAAGAGGAGCAAATGTGTAGGCTCTGTCGAGACCTGCATATTTGCGCCTCTTGAGATCCTCAGCCAAATCTACCGCTGCAGTAGCCCTCACGGATGTCCTCGGAAGATGGGAAGGCGCAAGTGTGTCCACGCATGTAGCGTCCCACACAATGAGCCTCTCCAACTCTCATGGGACTAGTGCCATACCATTAGGGCTTTTACCATCATCACGCAACAGACCATTAGGCTCACGAATAGCTGGTGACAAAGGCCCATCGGATGATAACGTTAAGGCTGGCATGGCGAGACATCGGACCGGCGGCGGCCCTAGTAGGACACAAGAAATCCGACAAACACAAAGAAATTGGTAACAATTTACCTGTAGCCGACTTTACTTTATAGCTGGATACTCCAGAGACATTTATGGTTCTTACAATTGTAATGAAATCACCATACAGGTGGTGCTTATATGCCAATTTACTGCTGTTTTTTATTTTTATCTCGATTGTAGCTGAATTCTGGTCTTTCTTGATAAAAGCTGCAAAATATCATGCAATTATAAGGCATGGTTAGTGCAAGTCGGTAAGTACTGGGTGTCTCAAAAGAAAGTTCACATTTGTTTTGGTTATTGCGTGAACGCAACTATTCTGAGGGGCGCGGGGGGAGTGTCAGTCGGTAGCCTGGCTCTTGGGAATTTAGTCGCTATGGAGCGTTTCTCGGGAGCGGACCGTGCGTTGTGCGTACGCGAGTTTTATAAAAACGGTAATTCGGCGACTGTAGCGCGTAGAAAATTCTGCAGCATTCGACATATTCGTCACTTGAATGATGCGCCAACCACTCGACTCATTGCAAAATGGGTCGAGAAGTTTGAAGAGACCGGTTCAACACTGGAAAAACCAAAATCCGGGCGTCCAAGATCTTCGAGAACGGTCGAAAACGTAGACAGTGTCGCCCAGTACTTTTTTGAAGATGGAAGGGGACGCACAGTTACAGTGAATTCAGAGCGTTATGTGGAGATGTTAGACGTTTTCTTCGTGCCTGAGCTGCAGCACTTTCCTTGTTATAACCAAAGAACATGGTTCCAGCAGGACGGAGCCACTTCACACACGTCGTTCGTGAAATTTTTCCTGGCAAATTGATCTCCAGGAGAGGTGACATAAGTTGGCCTCCACGCAGTCCCGATTTGACACCTATGGACTTTTTCCTGTGGGGTTATCTCAAATCCAAAGTTTACGCCAACAAACCGACTTCCCTGGCACAATTAAAAGAAAATATCCGTCACGAAATCGCAGCCATCTCGGAGAATACCTGCAGAGCCGTCATAGCAAATTTTAGTGCTCGAATAAACGAATGCCGTGAACGCAACGGTTTACATTTGGACGATGTCATTTTTAAAAAATAAATTCCCAAACAGTGTATTTTAATATGTAATAAACATTTTTTCAATAAACATCTTACTTTTTTTTTAATCGATTTTTTAAATGTGAACTTTCTTTTGAGACACCCTGTATAAGTGGTAAGGGTCAGGGCAAAAGTCAGGTAAACCTGGGTTTTTACCTAGGACGATTTAATCACTTGTGGTTAAAATGTCTTTCTTTATTATTATAATATAGTGTAACTTACAAGTTAGGCTGGATCCTCTATTCGTCGCAGAAGCTCTGCCTCCCAAACCGACTACCAAAGCAGTCAAAACAGCACTTTTCCCGCTGCCGTTGCGGCCAACAATAAAATTAACATTTCTGTTCAATGTAACTTTTAAATTGTCGTGGCAAAAGAAGTTGTGAACATGTATACTATCGATGCAACCATCTGAATCTTCAACGTTTTCGTCGTCTATGTCCATATTTTCCATATTAATTTTACGGGTTTTCCGCGAAGCCAAACAAAAACAACTCGCGGCGGCGGATTCACGGAACTCGAATGATAATTGTTCAGAGATAGTCGTTTTCATTCTATAACACGTGTGCTACCATGTCAGTTTATCTATATTTATCGCTTGTATTAGCGATAGCGGCCATGTTGTTGGTAAATCGCAGTTGTATCTTTTTTCACGGTTCCAATTAATTTTCAAACAGAATAAAGTAGTTATTTCTAAAACGAAAAATCTCTTATTTACCTTAAAAGTCAATAAGGCGTTTGATAAAAAAATAATCGAAAGAGGGCATCGCTTTTTTTATACCATAAAGTTGCCAAACAATAATGCGGCCCGCCTGATGGGAAGGGCTTACCGCAACCTATGCACACACGTAACATCAGAAACGCGCGCTGTCAACACCTTAAAAGATTTATGATGCCCATTTTGAAAGACACCACACTCTTGAACCTTACGGTCCGCGATCGTAACGGCTCCAAGAAATGGGTTTCCAATCTCTGCAAGAGAAGGTCTCTACCTTCTCTTGCAGAGATTGAAAACCGGGGGAGGGGAGGACTTGATAGTTAAAAACTTCGTCAGCACACAACCCAGTGTACAGACGGAGGACACACACAGAGAGGAGGAGTTCCTATTGAGATTCGAGCTTTTTGGATGCTAACTTGGCCTGATTGTGATATGTTGGATTATATTCAAAGAAACGCAAGTATCTTATAAAAATATTGTACCTTTATTTGGCATTATTACAAATTATCGGTCAAACGACATAGAATCACAGTATCAAAATAATTAAAAATAATTGCAATGGCATCATTATAGATCGAGCGAGGGAAGAGAGCGTAGGTTTTTAGTGGCAATTTGAGGGTCATTAAACTGAGAACTCCCGTAGTTTAAGAAATATAAAAGAAAAACACTATTACCTACTTAAACTTAACTTGAACTGAGATTCAGACTCAGATCCAGACTTCAATTCGGACCTCGCCATATTCCAGTTAGAGACTAGCTAACTAATAGTAATAATCAACTTAAAAATCTTTAAATCACTTGGATTAGAAATGCGAAGGCTTACGTAACTAGGGACGGGGGTCGGCCATCCTGCAACAAAAAAATATACAGTAAACAAATGAAGTAAAAAAATCATTTAACCCTCCCTGGATGGGGCTCCCTGAAGGCGTCTATCTACTAAGCTAATTCACTTCTCGCTGTGTACACTCTTGCGGAAACCACGAGCTTCACTTACAGCCGACTTTACTCTAGAAATAAGAATAAACTCGCTCGTTAATACTTCTAGACTAGTCTATTTCAGCTACTTCCATAGTGTCTTATGGCATACTGCTGTGGGGGAACGCTGCAGATATTAAAACCGTATTTGTGCTGCAAAAGAGATCTGTTCGTACAATCTATACCTAATATGGGTCCCAGAGAATCCCTGCGTGATAAATTCAAAGAAATAAACATAATGACAGTACCATGTCAATATATTTATGAAAATTTGTTGTACACTCACAGAAATATCAATCGGTTCCCTAAAAATAGCGACATTCCTAATTTAAATACCAGAAATTAGGATAAACTCGCTGTACCCACAACTAGGCTACCTACACAAGATTAATGTATCATTTAAAGGGCAATTGTATACGCTTCTACAACAAAACTCCAAGCGAGTTGCAAAAATCATCAATAAATAAATTCAAACAAATTGTCAAACATATCTTTTGTCAAAAGGCTTACTACAAAATATCCGATTATCTAGCTAGAGAATAAAAAAGCTTAGGACTAGTTTTTCTCCAGCTCGAAAACTAACACCCTAACAAGGGAAAGGTTTCTTGTTCGATTCTTTACTTTACCTTAAAAAGATTGAAGTGAATAATAAATCAAAGTGATCACTTATTTCCTAGTTTTACTTATGTCTGACCCATTTTTCTTGTAAAGTTGTTCACTTCTGCTATTGTGTGTCCAAATAGACGCATCATTAAGTACACACAACATCAGAAGTGACAGGGAGCAAAGTTGTATTAAGTAAATTTAAAAAATTTAAAAAAAAAATTTAAAAAATTAAGTAAATGTATCTTTATCTTTATCTTTATCTTTATCTTTGTAGTGTTCTTTAAAAACATGTTGGATTCTAGAGCCGATTACAGTATAACTGATGGGCTGTGCAGTAACAGTGTACGTACAAGTGTATGCTGATGAGCGGAGAAGCGTGCACGGCGGAGGCGTCCTGCGGCGTGAGGAAGGCGAACTGGCGGCCGCGGTGCTTCAGAGCGTGGTCGATCAGAAGGTCCATCACTATTTTGCGGTTCACGTTGTCCTATAAACAATACAAACGCATTTTACAAATACTCGCATAGCTACACGTTGATTTAGCGGCTGGTCTGTAAAATCGAAATCGAATGTCCCGGGATAGAGACGACGTGGTGGAGGGGACACGCTTGCATGATATCTCTAACTCACCATAAACACGTCGAACTCGTCCATAAAGTAGAAAGGCACCTCGACGCAGCCCCACAGCGCCATTATAAAGGCGACGGTGGAGTAGGAGCGCTCGCCCCCGGACAGAGACGACGTGGTGGAGGCGACACGCTTGCATGATATCTCTAACTCACCATAAACACGTCGAACTCGTCCATAAAGTAGAAAGGCACCTCGACGCAGACCCACAGCGCCATTATAAAGGCGACGGTGGAGTAGGAGCGCTCGCCCCCGGACAGAGACGACGTGGTGGAGGGGACACGCTTGCATGATATCTCTAACTCACCATAAACACGTCGAACTCGTCCATAAAGTAGAAAGGCACCTCGACGCAGCCCCACAGCGCCATTATAAAGGCGACTGTGGAATAGGAGCGCTCGCCCCCGGACAGAGACGACGTGGTGGAGGGGACACGCTTGCATGATATCTCTAACTCACCATAAACACGTCGAACTCGTCCATAAAGTAGAAAGGCACCTCGACGCAGCCCCACAGCGCCATTATAAAGGCGACGGTGGAGTAGGAGCGCTCGCCCCCGGACAGAGACGACGTGGTGGAGGCGACACGCTTGCATGATATCTCTAACTCACCATAAACACGTCGAACTCGTCCATAAAGTAGAAAGGCACCTCGACGCAGCCCCACAGCGCCATTATAAAGGCGACGGTGGAGTAGGAGCGCTCGCCCCCGGACAGAGACGACGTGGTGGAGGCGACACGCTTGCATGATATCTCTAACTCACCATAAACACGTCGAACTCGTCCATAAAGTAGAAAGGCACCTCGACGCAGCCCCACAGCGCCATTATAAAGGCGACGGTGGAGTAGGAGCGCTCGCCCCCGGACAGAGACGACGTGGTGGAGGCGACACGCTTGCATGATATCTCTAACTCACCATAAACACGTCGAACTCGTCCATAAAGTAGAAAGGCACCTCGACGCAGCCCCACAGCGCCATTATAAAGGCGACGGTGGAGTAGGAGCGCTCGCCCCCGGACAGAGGCGACGTGGTGGAGGCGACACGCTTGCATGATATCTCTAACTCACCATAAACACGTCGAACTCGTCCATAAAGTAGAAAGGCACCTCGACGCAGCCCCACAGCGCCATTATAAAGGCGACGGTGGAGTAGGAGCGCTCGCCCCCAGACAGAGACGACGTGGTGGAGGCGACACGCTTGCATGATATCTCTAACTCACCATAAACACGTCGAACTCGTCCATAAAGTAGAAAGGCACCTCGACGCAGCCCCACAGCGCCATTATAAAGGCGACGGTGGAGTAGGAGCGCTCGCCCCCGGACAGAGACGACGTGGTGGAAGCGACACGCTTGCCGCTTGACTCGCGGCCCGTGCATGATATCTCAAGCACGCTGTTTGCGTGGTCGATGTTCATGCTGCCCTGTGGAGTTCAATGACTAGACTAAGAGAGGGTATTGAAAACGCCGCTATCGTTGAATTTACCTACACTCTGGCTAGTCAGCAGGGATAGCCATGAATAAATCATACATTTGAGAGCAGTTGGGCAATTGAGCAATTGGAAAATTGGGCATTTGGCAAACTAAATTTACACAATTATCATAGGTACCTAATTCATTATGAATGTAAGCGGGTTAACTACGAACCTATTTTGTGTTGGAAGAACACCAACGTTTCATCCCTTAACGAGGGACTTCATCGGATGAAACGTTGGTGTTCTTCCAACACAAAATAGGTTCGTAGTTAACCCGCTTACATTCATAATGAATTCGTCAAACTACGAAAGTTTTTATAGTAAAAAAGGTACCTAATTATAAAACAAGTTAAGAAAAAAAATATTGGTTGTCTGTAAAGTCGGTTTACTGACGATAGTTGAACGTGACAACGTCTTAAGAAAATACTGATGGAATGGTAGCATTTGATACTCGATCAAAACATGTAAATGTACTATAGTATAGCAGCTGTCCACGCAGACGCATCGCTCACTCAAGTAGGAGAGAGACGGATGTCGAGCGCTCTCGCTTGCACTTCAAGCCTTACATGGAACGCCTCAGAGCGAGGTAACGCCGCATGACGTCATGTTTTTTCGTGCGTGCAGCCGGCTCTATCGAATTATAAGACGTTGTCACGTCAAAAACGTGACAATACGAAAAATTCCCATTAGATAGGAATCACACTCACGGAATAGTCTCGTAACATCAGAATGCTTTGGAAGGCGTGCTGCACGTGGCGGGAGATGTAGTCCTGCAGCTTCTTGCAGTAGCGCAGGTGGAGCTTGATCGTCGGAAGTAGCTGGAAACATACAATCTGCATCACTTAACGTACCTACTAGTAACAAACATTCGATATTTGTAAAGTTGATAATAGTTGTAACGGAAATAAAAGGAACGTAATATTTAAAGTTAATATCGAAAGCCTAAAATGCATTGGACATGAAGGGCTTCATATCCCGAGTTTTCGCAAGATTTCATGGTTTTCTTCTTATTTAATATGCTACTTATGTTTATTGTCCCATGGCCGTGGGACACCCTATCTACAAGTGTTTTCATCGGGACCAAGCTGAGTAGATTAGCGGTGGAACGTGTCAATCCCAACGAACAGACTCGCTCGTAATCCACAAAAGCGATTATATTTGCTGTGATTGTCTGATTTGTAGGTGTTTGTTTGTCAATAGAACTTGTCTGTCTGTAATCCATACAAATATTACAAAAACAAAAGTAATTCTCTCTGTCTGTTACCTTTTCACGCCTAAACGGCTGTGCTGAACGGTACTTAATGAAATTTGGCAGCGAGGTAGACGGTTTCCGGGGCCGGACGAGACTAGTAGTAGTTCTACGAACAGTAGACCTCGCGAACACTAACTTTTTTCAACAATTAATTTACTTATTACTAAAGTGATTTAAAATTGGATGTTTAGTAGTATTTATGTAGCGTTTGTGGATATGGATCTCTATATTACAGGAAAAATATACTTAGAGAAGTTTGTAAAAATAACACTTTTTAAAAAATGAGAATAGTTTTCAAAAGGGGAGGCTACCTCACCGAGTGTGGTATCAAATCAAAGATATCGCTTTGAGCGTTTCAAAACAGTTTTTGAAATTTCTGTAGGTTTTACTTTTTGAAAAATTTGGAAAAAAGTCAAAATTTTACCCATTTCCCCATCTCCGAAGATTGCAGAGCGATCCATCTGAAATGTATGTAGCGTTTGTGGATATGGATCTATACTTTACAGGCAAGTCAATAATAAGCAAATTCTGTACCTAGGTATAGATGGCGTTGATCCATCAGCCTCAAATTGTTCTATTCCACGATTAAACCAAGTAAATCAATATGAGTCGTTTGTAAATAGCAAAAAAAGCCAATAGGTGGCGCTGTATAAGCGAACTTCAAAGAACGCAAGGACATAATATGCTTATTCGTTGAAAGCCACATCGAAGTAGCATGTGTTGAGCTGGAGCAAAGTATTGTAGTAAGCGTATACAGCCCACCATCAGCCTCCTTTGAAATATTTGAATAAATTATGGATGATATCTTATTTAAAATATCAAAATCTAATAAAAATCTCTTGGTATGTGGAGACTTTAATATTGATCTTTTAGAAGTTTAGTCCCTCAGTAGTAGACTAACTAATTTATTTAACTCTTATAATCTAAGGCCATTATTTATGGAACCTACTAGAATTACTGAAACTTCAGCAAAATGTATAGATAATATATTTGTTCGCCAAAATGAAAAATTTATTAGTAAAAAAATAATAAGCATTTAAAATCAGACCACTTACGTCAACTAATTCAATTAGACATACAAGTGAAAAATAATAATTGCAAAAATAAAATACCTGTGACCACAAGTCGATTTGAACGGTTGAAATTGGATTGAAAAAGCCTTCAAACTTTTAAATATAAAGAAAACTGCAGATCTCTGGGGCATTTCCGTTAAAATTATTAAACCTTTAATTGATACGATTGCACCAGATCTAGCTTTTATATTCGATGAATCTATTGATTGTGGCGTATTTCCTGATCTAATGAAATGTAGTAAAGTAATCCCACTCTTTAAATCGGATAGTAGGTATGACCCCACTAACTTTAGACCAATATCAGTACAGCCAACTTTCAGCAAAGTTTTTTAGATAAATGCATCTTTTAAAGGGCAATGTATACGCTTCTACAACAAAACTCCAAGAGAGTTCCAAAAAATATCAATAAATAAATTCAAACCAATTGTCAGAACCTTGCTGTGCAAAAAGGCTTACTATAAAATATCAGATTATCTCTAGAGGATAACAAAGCTTGGGACGGGTTTTGCTCCAACTCGAAAAATAACAAATAACAGGCTAAAGGTTTCTCCGTCGCTTCTTTACTTTAGTCGAAGCGACAGAAATCAAAAATATTACTTTATTTCCGTGTCAGTGTTTATTTTTATATTTTGACCTTTTCTAAGTGTACATTTATTTTATTTATGGAAATAAAGAGATTTTGATTTTGATTTTGTAAGGCTACGGACACGAAGTCAGCGGGCGCGGGACGGTGGCGGCGACGACGGTGCGGGGCGGCGGCGGTGCGTTTCGCAAATCGAATCACAACATTTTGAGGAGCTACTCTGCTTATCACATCGATAATCCTCATCAGATGTTCACCAATTTTTTTATGAAAACAACTTAAAGTAGAATAGGAAGTAAAATAGGAATAAATTAAAAATAATCTTCGAAATCAAATCTCACAATAAATCAAAGAAGTTGAATAGCATTAGCGCCATCTATAAAATTGATATCTTACTTGCGCAAACTGGCAGGCGTGCGTAGCCGTGCTACATAGGAAGTGTTACAAATATGTTCTTATAGGTGGCGCTGTACTGTTTTTTTTTCTCTTGAATTATACTGCATTTTGCGAAGCTATTCTGCTCGTCATGCCAAAAATCCTGATCAGATCTTTACCAAATTTTGGTGAGATCAATTAAAATCAACAACCTTTCAATTAAAAATATAATCATCGAAATCGGATGTTTTAAAGCCGAGATATTCTAAAGCCTTTTTTTAGAGGAAGTACACCTTTAATCAAAAAACCCCAACGGCAAAAAAATTCTATAAAATCGTTGAATCTGTACACCAAGTTTCGTACCGATCGATTGAAAAATACGACCTGTAGAGGAGTACTACGGACATACTGGCAGAAAAGCCAATTTGGCCAGACTTGAAGCAAAGCTCACTTCGTTCGCTCCGTCAAATATCGAGACGTTGCGAAGTTTTTTTCCAATGTGGCCAAACACTTCATCGTATATCGAACACGAAGTTTTATTACGACAACGCGAAGACGAAATTTCACCTTGTAATGTGGCCGTAGCATTAGTAAAGCAACTACAACTACCCCCTTAGGTTCCAAGACGGTGAAGTTCTTTACTTTACCAAAATATGGCGCTAAACTGGCTTATTTATTGTGTGTTGTTTATGTGTGTTATTTATTCCTTTACTAAAACATATTAGAAAAATGTGTGGGCTGTTCATTTTGTTATACAAAGAAAGCCAATCAAAATAATAATCTAGCCTTTGAGACGTCAGGTGGTGGATATCAAAGGGTATGAAAAGTCGGTGGGAATATAAACTGCATTTCAGATAAGAACATTTTTACATCCTTGCTCGACACGTCCACGATACCTACCGGACTATCAACATCCGAGACGTGATTGAGGCGTCTACGAAAAATTCGACTAAAACAATTCGTCTAATACAATTCACTAAAACAGTTCGACTAAAACACAATTTGACTAAAAACATTTCTACTAGTACCAATTCGACCTTCAGTTGACCTGACCTGTAAGCGTCCCACCCTCACGAAGCGGGGGCGGAAATTTCAAAATTTTCAAAATATAAACATAGACGGTTGTAACTTTTGAGTGCGTTGACTTAGAAGTTTTATTTATACCGCGGCTCCAAGAGGTTACGGACTTGAGTATTTGACGTTAATTTCCCCTCGATACGTCCACGCGTTCCTGAGAAAAGGGGGTTGACAAACGGACAGACAGACAGACAGACGGACAACAAAGTAATACTATAAGGGTTCCTTTTTTCCTTTTGAGGTACGGAACCTTAAAATGATGTAAGCATTTACTTACCAAATTGTTAAATCTAAAACTATATAATAATATACCATGCTTTCTGTTTGGTGAATTGGGCTTAAACCATGTCCTGAGTTTGGGCGCTGGGAGGTGCAACACAGTTTTTAACTTATGCGCTTTCCAGTCTTCCATTCTATTTTAGCTACATTATATATTTGTTAATTCTAAATAAATAAACAAACAAAAACATTATCAGTTCCCTTACCTCGTCAATGAGAGTCTTCAGTTTCTCGAGCGTGAGCCGCGTGCGGCGGTACTTGCGCTCCACCGCGAGCAGTTTCTCCGCGACCTGCGCCTTCGTGAGGCCGTCGCTGCGGATCGAGCTCAGCTTCAGCTGCGTTTTCTTCAACTCGTTTGTCACTACCGCTTTGTCTCTGTACAACAAAATATGTAGGATATTAATCAATTGTCAATCATTTACTGATGGGCACAAAATATGTATAGAGATAGGAGGACGTCACTGTTAAAAGTGCTAATGTATTTAACTCTAGCATAACATTTCGTAATTAGGAGTTTATGGAAAAAAAGAGTGGCGGGTATGCGCCACTCTTTTTTTAGTGGCAGATTAGAGTCAGTGGTTCAGATTAGAAACAGCTAATAAAATACTAGGAATTCATAAAATTGCATAAAGTAAATCCTTAGATATAGTATTGAAATTGCGCTTAATTGTGAAGAATGGAATTAAGAGAAGCCTTTGACCAACAATGGAACATAAGTGGTTTAACAAAATGTATTCTCGGTCGGAAAAGTTTGGGTCAACTTGACCTATTTGATATACACCTACACTCAATAATAATACAAAACCTGAGTTTTTTTACCAAGATAATGTGTGAAAAACTAATAAAGATGTGTAATAAATTAACTGTTGAAAAACGATATTTGAATTTATGTCGCAGTTAAATCTCACCGTGGATTGTCGATCCTCGTGCAGAGCATGAGCGCCTCTTGTTCCTTCTTCTTGATATTCTCCCTCTTCTCCTCCAGAATGGCCTCCACCTGCGTGATCTTGATCCTTTCCTCGCGGAGCCACTGCTTCAGAGTGCGGCTCTCCGTCACGCCCTGGTCTAGCTTGTTTTGCTCTTGGTCTATTTCTTCCTGTAGAAAAAACACATTTAAAAGGATTTACTTACTAAATATTTTTTTATTTTTCCCACTCAAGGGGAATAACATGTAAGATATGGCCCGTAGACATTTGTCTTTCTAGCCTCTCTTTCTGGGCCGGGAAAAAACACATTTTAGATTCTAGCTTTAACGCAAAAAAGTTCATTTCAGCTTGTCTCCTTATATATATTTGTTATCTATTATTGTTATCTCCTTCTACACTATGCAAACTGAGCGAGAGTTTAGACCCAGTTAGTGCACTAACGCGCTAAACATGTAAGTCCACTTACAATATTCCAGGCTACTTTTAATCTAAGCAATGATAGGTTGAAGCCATTATTCTGTTTCATTTGATTAATGACCATGCCCATTTACAGCAGATTACCTATAGATATTAATTTATTTACTTTGTGTTAATATAATTATTTATTTTGTCTTCTATTATAATGTGAAATGTAAACTTACTGTTGACTTAACCAAGTGTGCCTTGTGCTCCTACGGTGAATAAATATCCGTCACTTCACCCTTTGTTCTAAGTCAGTTTTCTGATTGTGATGTTAGGAGAAGCGTCATGTCAATCACATCAAATGCAGTCGGCGATGACAACATTAGTCGTAATATGCTGCTGCCCATTCTCGACGATGTCATTCACATCCTTGTCCACATCCTCAACCACTCCATTTCCACCAGCACTTTCCCACGCAGTTGGAAAAATGCTCAGATTATCCCTCTCCCTAAAAAATCCAGACCCTCCTGCTTTTCCGATTTCCGACCCATTTCCATTCTTCCTTTCCTCTCAAAGGTGCTAGAGCGTTTGGTACATAACCAACTCAATCGATTTCTCTGTAGCAACTCTCTCTTAAATCCTCTGCAATCTGGTTTTCGCCATGGTCACAGCACTGTGACGGCTCTCTCTAAAATTACGGATGACATTCGTTGGGGCATGGACGGCGGGCTCGTGACTGTATTGTCGTTGCTTGATTTTAGTAACGCCTTCAACAATGTAGACTTTGACATTCTTCTTGCCGTGCTTCGTTCTCTTAACATATCTCCAATGGTTACTGACTGGTTTCATAGTTATCTGTTTGGTCGCCGGCAGCGCATCCGCCTTGACGATATATTTTCGTCTTGGTGTGATGTCCCTGCTGGTGTTCCACAGGGCGGTGTACTTTCCCCTCTTCTATTCGCAATTTTCATAAACTCCATATCCGAATCTTTGTCTAGTTCCTACCACCTTTACGCTGACGATCTCCAAATCTACCAACATACTCCAATTAGTGACCTCACAACAGCGATAACCTCAATGAATGATGACCTCTCACGTATCCTTGAGTGGAGCAAAGCGCACGGTCTTTTGGTGAACCCTAAGAAGACTCAAGTAATCATAGTGGGCAGTTCAAGGATGGTAGCTAAAATTGACATGACGACCTTATCTCCTATCTCATTTGACGGTGTGTCAATACCAATAAGCAAATCTGTCAAAAACCTGGGTCTGATTGTAGACAGTGAGTTGTCTTGGGGTCCGCAATTGGCCGAACTCAGCAGAAAAATGTTTGCATCCGCGGGCTCACTGCGGCGACTGCGCAATTTTCTCCCGATTTCCACTAAGGTTACTCTTGCCCAGTCCCTTTTGCTTCCCATTCTAGATTACGCTGACGCCTGCTATCCGGACCTCACTGAAGATCAACTAAACAAGCTTGAGCGCCTCCAAAATTTCAGCATCAGGTTCATATTTGGCATACTATCTCTCTTGTACAGTATCTTGTTCTATCCTCCGAGCCCTTCCTATCTCAAGGAGCGCTTCGAATTCCTCTCAAACTCTCATTCGCTCTCTTTGCGTTCCTCTGAAACCCTCATCTTAAAAGTCCCTGCTCACACCAACTCTTTCTATGACAAATCTTTCACTGTACAAGCTACCCGTCTATGGAATGATCTCCCTCTGGACATCAGACATGCAAAGTCACTTCCTACTTTCAAAAAACTGCTTCATCAGCATTATATATCCTTGTAAAGAGTTAGACAACCTTATTTTATGTTTATGTAAGTTTATTATTAATCTTTGTAGGTATTTAGTGTAAGTATTTGTTTCGTTTTCTTTAAATAGGTACATATCTATATATTTATTCAGTGCCACCGTCTTTTTTGTTCCTTAATTTCCAGTCCATCCCAAGGTTGCCTGGAAGAGATCGCTTTCAGCGATAAGGCCGCCCTTTATACTTCCTTTTTTTCTAAGCTTTTCTCTGTATTGTTTCCTGTATTTGTGTGGTATAATAAAGTGTTTTCTATCTATCTATCTATCTAAATATATGAGTATGAGTATTAGGGAATATCCAAGTAGTAGCTAGTACTTACAGTAAGCGACCGGAGTGTAGTCGTGGCTTCCTTCAACTGACTCTTAGCTACTTTCATCTTGCCCTCGATCGCGTCGATCTTACGTCGATGCTCGCGGTCCGAGCCGCTCGCCGCGTCCACTTGCGCTTGTAATGTACGTAGCTTCTCTTTGGATTGGTTTAGTTCTTCCACCTGATAACAAAAGAAGATATTCGGAATCCGACCGGAGGGAGCCACGGACGGACAGTGGTCTATGTCGTGTCGAGGCTGCTACCAGGAAGAAGCGATCGTAAACATTTTTGGCAGGGTAGGGCAGGATTGAAGAATTATGAATTGAGTGACATAATTTGACTGCTTTGAAAAAATTAAAAAAAAGGACCTCAAATTACTTAATTTTCACTGTTCCTTAAGTTTTGTGTGTTTTATAGGACCATTTTGGGAACATTCTCTATGCAAAAGCAAACTAATCATCAATATCGTTCCACAATTGACGGAGTAACCGACGAATATACATAAAAAATATACAAATACATACAGAACATAAAACATCCACCTTTTTTGAAGTCTGTAATGAGTTTTATTTCTTGTATTTATTTTCTTTCTACTTATTTATATATTGAAATAATTACGTACAAGTACTGCATGATGCGGCGCGGCTCGGTCCTGCAAGGCGGCCGTGGCCTGCCGCACCGCTTCGCTCTTCTCATGTCTGAGCACGTGCAGCGCTTGCAGCGCTTTCTTCGCTGCAGCCTCGGCCAGTCGCGCCTGTGAAGCCTCGCTGTTCAGCGCCTCAGCTTGCGCTTCCAACGCTTGAAGCGCTGATTCTGCTTCCATGATTTCTTCTTTAACCTGTCTGGGTAAGGAATATAGCGTTATACAGAGCAATCTGTTTCAGCTTTGCATAGTTCCAACAAAAGCTGGCTTTATGGCTTTTTATGGTTTTTTGTTATGGTTTATGTTTTTTTTTAATATTTAGATATTTAGATCCGTGTTATATATTAGTAAGTAGATTATACTAAGTTCTTAATAAGAACCTATAAATATAGATGATTCTTATGTTTCTCTGTGTACTTAACGTACCGCTTTAGCGTCTCTCTCTCTCTCTCTCTCTCCAATGTTGCATTAAGAAATAATAATAATAAATAAATAATGGCCTAAATATGGTAAGGATATACGATACTGGGTGTTCGGCAGAACATGTGCCATAGTTTTTTTAAATTCAATTCATAATTAAACTTTGTATACCACTGCTTTTTTATCATGATCACATCAATATTGATTTTGGTAGTACGATTAATACGTTACGCAAAAAGGGGGTTGGGTTGCCTAGATACCTATGCTGATGTCCCTATGCTGGGGTTGCCAACAATAGATACACATAACATAATTTACTTCTTCCTCTGCGCTGTGCTGATTTGCAGCAGCTGGCTCCGTTTCTTGGCGCCGCCGTAGCTGCGGTAGTTGGGCGCAGGGTAATACTCCGAACTGTCGAGAGTCACTATTTTGGAGCAGTTCTCTGGGACGTTCTCTTCGTTGTCGGACAGGCGCGCGGCATCGTCTGGAACAAAAACATTTATATGTGAACTAGTATTGCGAAGGAAAAAATAATAGGACAAATTCAAAAATTTGCTTTTGTTAGTCAATAGACATTCCTTTGGCCACAATCTCACCTGATGGAAAGTGACATGTGAATCTTAGAAACTTATCTTAGAAACTTTTTCTTTCTACTTGTAAAAACATTTAACAACCGTAGAGTTAGATAAAAATTTCACACCAATAAACCTAAATAAAAGACTTGCAAATCCAGCAATTCATTTCTAGGACTATTTTAGAGAAAATATTGATTGATGGCAAAAAACTGCACGGTCGGCATAAAAATAAAGGAGTTGGGGAACTGTCACATATTGACTCTTCAAGCTTCTCAGCTAAACTTAAGGTTGGCTCAAGTTTTGTTTCCTCTTCCCTGAAACACAGGGCGCGATACAAAAATCAAGCGATAACCCATGAAATTACAACAAGTTTGACTCAAGAGCCCCAATTACCAAATCAAATAATTGGAAATACCGCAATCCAATCTACATTTGAGGGGTGTATTATCAAAAACCACTATAATAGCTTTCTCAAAATTTTCACAGATTAGAAATAACTGTTAAATCTTGACCAATGAATCGTAATTCATAGTTTTTGGTCTTGCCGATTAGTCCTGGGCATGGCGCCACTAATCTTAGCTTTACCAACAGAAATCATAGAGAAAATACTGAATTATAAGCAAATTAAAATTCGTTTTAGAGGATTTTGAAACTAATCTTACATAATGGCGGGTTTTGAAAATGAACAGTCATATTTTGGCGGGTTTTGCAACCAACCAAAACCAACAATAAGATGGTGGATGGATGGCGTTATACGACATAATTTTTAAAATAGGGGTCGGAGGTAGGATATTATTTTATTACTAGGTGTATTGTATTTGATTACTATGTTTTCAATAATAATAATAATAAATAATAATATTTTTAATTGTTGTGTCATTGACACGTGAAGGAAGAAAAATAGGTAGGTACCTACTGTTAACATAGCAAAGATATTTTACCTAAAATGTATTATTTACCTGCGTACATACATAAAATAAAAAGATATGAAGTATTATTATAGTTTTTATTCAAAATGTATTAAACACGAGTTTCTCTTAGGTATAAAATGGTATCTACGTACATAACTGGCTGAAAACTTAACTAGGTACATCTTGCATAAAACTTTTCTTGCTAACTTTCCAGGAGATTTTTGTTCCATTTTCACTCACCATTTCTTGCGCTCCACTTCACGTTTCCATGATGACGGAACGCGTGGCCTCTTCCTCAAATGCTTCAGATCTGATTTTTGCACAAAATGGGCTAATTCTTCCATGTTTTTGCATTAAATTTATTAAAAATCCGAACACTTGTTGTACACAGAAAGTCACAACCGCCATACTATTTTCTCGATGAGGCGACGCAAATCCGGTGCTGTGATTGGTCGATTGTGTTATAGAGGATTTTGAAACTGACCTACGCTATTATAGTGGCTTTTGATCCTTACATCATTCTTTACCAGCGGATTTCTCTGTGTTTTAATGGGTTTTAATAGAAAAGCAGCCAACCATTTCAAAGCAATTTTTAAGAACTTTTGATTGATGGTACTAACACGATATTGGTCAAAAAGCATTATAGCGGGTTATGATACTGCACCCCTCATTTATTTGTTTATTTCTTTAAAGATTTAATGTAGTATGGTAGTATCTATGTAGGTTGGTACAATATAATATTATGGTAAACATAGGTAGGTTTTGTATAAGACTAAAATAATAAGAAAATAACACGAATTAACTACTCTTTGTCTACGACTATTTTATTATATGGTAGGTTAGGTATGTCATCAGTACCAGAACCATACTTAGGTGATAGTACTCCGTACTAGAAAAAACTGTTTTACAGAAGCATACAACTAGCGCTTGTCCCAGTCTCACACAATCAGATTGCACACAAAACAAACACAATATCGGCAAATAGGCACACTTAAATAGTTCATTGTATACCAAACTAACTATTTAACATCATCTAGTTCCTGGAAAAGCTTTACCCTATAACCACAGCCTACCTATAAAGATAAAGATACATTTATTTGGCCAAAAAAAAACAAGTAGTTACAGGTAAAAGATACAGTGTACAAGTGGCGACTGTGCGGCCCCTGTTGGCCAAAAATGGTCAAACTCAGCTCTGTGCTGACCCGCGCGTGCGCGCGGATCAACGCTGATCTTCAGTTTGAACCTGTAAGTGCCATCACAACACGGAGAAGAGAACAACCTCAAAACAAATATAAGTTTATTAAAAACTAAAAATATACGCATACAGTCGTTCGACGAAGACATTTTGAGGTTGTTTGGACAGGGCAATTGTGCGGGGACCAAGGGACGGGACGGGGGAGGCACGATCCCGAGTTGCATACATCACCGCCTTAGTAATTCGGGAGCGTAAACCCCCGCCCCGTCCCTTGGTCCCTGCACGATTGCCCTGTCAAAACGCCTTCGTAGAACGACTGTATGCATATAGGTAAGCTGTACACCAATACACACCTAACTCGGCATGGGAGAGCGACAGCTATAGTATATAGGTATTTTGGTATTTTGATAGAGCTTTACTTACTGACAGTGTTATAAGCCGGGCTATTATTATGTACAGTTTGTACATAATCATCATTGGTCTTGTTCCGTCTTTATAGACGATTAAGGTAATGTCCGTGGTCTGGTTGGATTTACATTTCTTTGTGTGGCTATGAAGCCCGATGCGCGAATGCACCGAGCGATGGCAAATTGTGCAGGTGTACGTAGTGGTGCACGCTGGGGTGTAGTGAGTTTTCGGCGTCGGTTTCACCAAGTCGGTCTTTTGGCGGTGAAGTACCAGGTTAAAATCGCTGCTGCTCATAACTCTGACCAGTGGCTCCTCGCAGCTGTTTGCACGCGGCGGCCACACCCCGGGCAACCAAGTCGACTCGTGGGCAAAACCTGGTCAAGGGGGGTTTGAGTGCCTCGGCACTCGAGCCTTGCGGACGCCTCCCGTATAGTGCACGTGGTCTGCCTCGGCTGTTACAGCAAACCACCCCCGGTGGCGAGGCAGCTAGGCCTTGTGGAAGGCCTGAAGGGCGGCGATAGGGGTCATCTTTAGATATCGTCCGACCAGACACAGTATCTTGGAGAGGATAACTCAGTAAGCAAACCCGGAGTGGAGATCCCGTTAGGCAACTAGTACATCTTCTACACCATTTCTGCCAACTCCTGCAACTTTATTGGCTCTGCACGTATCGACTAATCGTTCCTGCGGATCCAGCCAGTGAAGCCAAGTAAGAATATAGGCGCTGGGCAAACCTATGTTTTATCTTCACGTCCCAGGCGTGGTAATGTCTGTGGAGAAGGTTACTTCGCCCGTGTCTAGCGGCACGGACAACAAACCGGAATGTGACAGTCACCGGTTATAAGCCCACACATATGGACGTCAGTTGTGGGCGCCAGGGGTCACTTTTGACAGTGGGAGAGTCCACCGTAGACTCATTGTACATAATAATAGCCCGGATTATAACACTAACAATATCAAAGAGACAACATTCAGAAACAATAAATGATAAAATACCACAGAGTACCACAACCTTAAAGTGATACTCACTTGGCTTAAGAACGGTGCGGATACCTTAGCACCCATACAAACGTACTTTTCGATTCATTTGGAAACTACATGCCCGGCTTAAATGAAATTTTGTATGCATAACCGGATAAGAAATAGCTATGTTTGTAGCGTTTTAGTTTTTCAAAAAACATTATAATCTTTAAATGAAAACGAAACTAATTTGCCATATTTTGAGCAACAAATCGAGGCATTTTCAAGCTATTTTTTATGCATGATAGACACCTTTATTCGAAAATCTGTCGCGCTGCAAACATCCAAAATATATTCAACATTAGAAGTAATCAAAAATATTTCTGAAATCAGTCGTTTATTCAAAATGAATCGGAAAGTACGAAAAAATATTAAAAATGGTGAAATTCCTTCTAATTTCTGCAACCGCTTGCTCACACGCGGGGGCGATGAGACGCAGGGGGGATGAAATTCCGAATTAAGGCGAACGCCGCCGAATGGCCGACACGACGATGCGACGAGCCGTGTCGTACTCGTACGTAGTCGGTCGGGCGTCGTCGGCTATTCTCAACTTCAACTTCTTGTTTGATGGCTTCTGCGTCAGGTTTGACACAATTTTGCCAATATCCGTCTCATCATCTCATGACAGCATCGCAAGCTTTATGGAATGAACAATATACTTAACCTTTATTTATTGTACAGTATTTACAAAAAAGAAAAAACCCCACAAAACTACAAAACATAAGGAAAATAACTCAAAACTGCGCGATTATTGAATTCACAAAAAAAAACACTGAAAAAAATAATAAACAATGAAAATAACCTACTACTACTACTACTAAGTACTAATTACAACTTTATATCATTATTATATATGAATTTACACAAGGCATAGTTAACTTTAGGAGAAAAGCAGAGAGATAAAATACATTTCATAGAAGTTGGAAGAGGAACCTCAGGGGGAAGGGAGTCGTATAATGAGAGAGAAACAATAGGGCAGCTGAAAAAAATGTGATCCACGTGACCTTCATCTAAGCCACACTCACATATGGAATGGTCCCTGATCCGAAGTCTCGCAAGGAAGACAGGAGTGCAAGAGTGACCCAGCCTTAGCCTACAGACGGTCGAAGACGTAGTTTTATTGAACTTTCGAAACTTAAAAAACCACGGAGATCGAGGTATATCCGGCTGGACATCGGCATAATGTTTGCCTTTAACAAGTTTTGAGGCATTCCAGAGATCAGTCCAAGATTTCTGGAGATAACTTTTAGGAAGGAGGCATAAGTCGTGGCAGAAAGAATGAAAATGCTCAAGTGAACCTAACAGAGCCGCTGCTTTTGCACAAGAATCAGCAGTTTCATTACCTGGAATCCCAGAATGACCTGGGACCCAAGCAAGAACTACGTCAATGCAGAGATTATTGCACTCATAAAGGGCCTGACGAATTTGAAGAATCAGAGGGAATCGCGATATGTCTCTGAAAGGATTAGAAATAATTGATTGGAGGCAGCTCCTAGAATCAGAAAAAACAATAGATTTGTTTAACTTATGAGACTTAATAAAGAGGATAGCTTCTAATATAGCAACAGCCTCACCAGTAAAAACCGATGTGGTAGAAGGGCATTTAAAACTTAGAGTAATATTTGTAAAAGGCATCCAAACCGCTGCCCCAACCACACTATCTGTTGATAATTTAGACGCATCTGTGAAAATGGAGTGCCACCCACTAAATTTTGTATCTACTTCCGAATTAAATATTCCTCTCGCATCCACAGAATTTTTAAATATACCAAAACGCAATAAAACCTGTGGGCGGAAAACTAGGGCATCATATGGAGTGGTATATAAAGGATGAGATGGAAACTGCATAACGGGATTTGGAAATTCTGAAAAATTTTTGAAGCTACGGAGTAGACAGGGGATTTTATCAGTATATCGGAATAAACTAAGGAGATGGTTTAATTTTGGGAGAAGAGGGTGATTACAGTTTTGGGCCAATTTGAATAAAAATCTATCAGAAAGAAATTGCCGGCGTATAAATAATGGAGGTTCGCCACATTCAACCTGCATAGCATTTATGGGCGAAGACTTCATGGCACCAATAATAATACGTAAACATTTATACTGGATTTTATCAATTTTATCAAAACCTGCTTTGTTGCACATGCTAAGAAGGAAAGAGCCATAATCGAAATGGCTCCTTACTATCGCATTATACAACAATTTCTGGGTGTATGGGTGAGAGCCCCACCATACACCGGATAGAGACCGGAGGATATTAGTATTCTTCTCAGATTTTTGGGCAATTGAAATAAAATGCTGGCAGCCCGTCATTTTGGAGTCCAACGTTATGCCTAAAAATTTTGCATGACTGGATGTAGGAACAGTGTCACTGTCAATAAAAATACTTACAGGAGGAACTACTCGTTTTTTAGTGAAAATGACGGCAGAACTCTTTGACGCAGACAGAGACAGACCATGATCTGTAAGCCAGTCACTGAGGTATGATAGAGCTGAATTTAGTCTGGTGCTTGCCTCATCAAGGGAAGAGGATGATATGTATAGAGTTAGATCATCAGCATACTGTAATACATTACAAAAAGAATTAACAGTTTGGTCAAGATCATATGTGTAAAGGCTATAAAGAAGAGGACTTAAGACAGAACCCTGAGGTAAGCCCTTCCAGACTAGCCTAGGGGGAAGGAGTCCATGGCAAGATTTAATGACCACTGATCTTTCCATTAGAAGGTTACCAATAAATCGAACTAGCTTCTCAGGAACACCAAGTTGAAGAAGCTTCCTCATAAGAATTGGAAGTTGGACGCTATCATACGCAGCGGCAATATCGAGGAATACAGCTAAAAGGTATTTTTTTTCTTTGAAAGCTATATGTATATCTGAAATTAATAAACTAAGGTTATCTAGAGTTCCCATGCCTTTTCTAAAACCAAACTGAGTTTTAGATAAGATAGACCCATTCTCAGACCACCATTGTAGGCGGCGATTGACCATCTGTTCCGCCACTTTGGCCATAACTGACGACAGCGCTATGGGCCTACGACTGGATGGATCCGAGGGATCTTTGCCAGGCTTGAGGATAGGCACAATAATTTGGGACTTCCATTGATCCGGAACTACACCAATATCAAATAACTTATTAACAAGAGACAAGTATACCTGTTTAGAGTCGTTGGAGGCTTTAACAAGAAAGGAATAAGGGATTCTATCTATGCCAGGAGAAGAGTCAGTCAGTCCGTCAAGAGCAAGAGTCAGTTCACTGAAAGAAAAAGGGGCGTCTAAGCCGCTAGAGGAAGGAAGGAAAGAAGGGGGGGTTGGAATAGAATTAAAAGAAGGGGCAGAAGGGGGAGCAAGTTTATCTGAAAAGGCCTCTAGCCAAGAAGAAGGATCATTAGCTGTCAGATTATCAATAGCACAAGATCCTCTAAAGCGCCTTATTTGTCTCCATACAAGTGATGGAGGAGATCTAGGAGACAAGCTTTCACAAAAGCCTATCCAGCCTTGCTTTTTCTTTTTAAAAGACAGCTTTCTAAACTTTGCCGCTGATTTTTGATAATTCAAATAATTTTCAGTGGTCATAGAACGACAATAAGCAGTCTCAGCCGCCTTACGCTCAGCAACCGCCGCTGTGCATTCTGAATCCCACCATGGGGTGGAAACCTTAAAATCACGTGAGGGCTTTTTTATAGGGACATGTCGGTCTGCACATGCAATAATACAGTCGATAAATTCACTGTAGGAAGAAGCAGGGGAATCTTCAGATATAGAAAAAAATTCCAAACTAGAATCCAGTGAAGATGAATAAGAAGACCAGTCAGCATGAGTGGGGATGTATTTTGAAGATGGAGCTGGGTTAAGAAGAGGAGTGACGCTATTAGAGTTATTAATGGAAAGAACTATAGGGAAGTGATCGCTACCAAATGTGTGAGATAAGACTTGCCACAAAATATCGGGAACAAGTAAAGAAGAGCAGAGGGAAAGATCAACAGCACTTTTGGGGTTTTGATTAGGAAGAACCCTGCGGGTAGGAGACCCATCATTAAGAATGCAGAGGTTAGCCTCATCAATAATTTCTAGAAGGGAAAGACCAAACAAATCAGAGTGACTGTGACCCCAGACAGAGTTATGCCCATTAAAATCTCCCATGATAACCTTAGGAGAAGGAATCGAAGAGAAGAGGAGAAGGATGTCCGCAATCATAGTGGAGTTGGGATGAGGAATATATACAGATATAAAAGATATACCAAAAGACTTGACACCAACAGCGTTGATGTCAACGGGGAGGGATGGCAGGGTGATTTGAGAGAAGGAAAGGGAACGCCGTACTAATAGAGCGCTCCCGGCATGCCCGTCAGCTCTGTCCGCTCGGAGACAAGAGAAACCCGAGATCCGGAAATGGGAACCAGGCCTCAACCATGTCTCCGAGACGGCAATGACTGACGGGCTATACCTATTAATTAAGTGATTGAGTTCATGACGTTTGGCTCGTATGCTTTGACAGTTCCATTGCAGAACAGTCAGAGGATTCATACTGGGAGGTTAGTGAAATTAATTGTGACAATTTTGAAGCAACGTTGTTCGGTAAAGGAAGTGAATTTGAAAGAATAATGTTTATGATCAAATTTAAAAGAGTTTCTAACATGTTATTATTTTGGGAAGGTTGATTGAGTGCACAACCATTAGGCACCAAAGAGATTGGGGTAGAAACAATATCTCTATGGGCGACCTTATCGTAGGTCCTAACTTGTGAGGATGAAGGTTTTGGGGAGGCGTAAACAGTTTTAACGTATGATCGCGTAGATTGAGGGACAGGTCTTCGAGAGGGTTGGGAAGGAGATTGGGAGAAAAGGTCTTGAGAGGCTAATTCTTGTGCAACTTCAGTATACGAGCGCGAAGCTCTTGGGAATTGGGTAGAAGCCTCCTCATACGAAATACAATTTTGTGCCATAACAGCCTTGATGGACCGTTGCCGCACTTGCTCCGGACAACCTTTGCTGGTAGCAAAATGCCGCCCCGAACAGTGCAAACAGGCAGCTTCCACCTCAGGAATATCGCAGCTGTCTCCAGGGTGTTCTTTAGAACACCTGAAACATCGTGGGCGCGATCTGCATTGCATTTTCGTGTGACCATACCTGCAGCACGAATGGCACTGGATTGTGGGATAGGTGTATAATTCAACTGGCAAGGAGTTATAATATAGGAATACTCTAGATGGAAGGGATTGACCTTTAAATGTTATTACAACTGTTTGAGTTGGGACCCATGAAGCTTTACCGTCGTCACCTAAAACTTTTCTACTTAAGCGCCGGGCTTTGAGGATTATTCCGCACCCGGTAGGAACAACCACGTCCTCTACAAACTCCTGCATTGGTAAGTCAGTAGGGACCTGGCGAACCAGTCCCATGCGTGTGATGTTATACGTCGGGATCGATGCGATCATCTTCGACGTAGGGAGAATTGTAGAATCGATAAAGCTATTAGCGGCCTCAAATGATTTAAACTGTACAGAAATTTTATTACGGCCTACCTGTTTTACGCCTTCTGTGCATATACCCTCAATTTTATTATTAGCAAGGAACTTACCGAATTTGATAGCTTTAAAGATAGTGCCCGCAGCAGGATCTGACTCCTCACGGGAAACAGTAACAACAAATGGGCCTTTATCCGTTTTGCAATAGGAGAGATTATTAGCACCCACCACAACAGATGGATGAGTGTATACTGTCTGTAAAGACGGTACCGTAAGGTTTGTAGTAAATTTTTTCGGTGGGACAGCGGCCTCGCTGTCAGTCACCGTCTTGCTGGAGTCAGTCTCAATCCGTCTCTTGGTCCCTTTTGAATCCCTAGGATCAGGGGGTTCCGGGGGGATGGGAGGGACGGGACTACCCCCGTCCAGTTCCATGACGGACAGGACACGAGCAGTCACGGGATAAAATATATACTTATATTTATACTATACTAAAATAGATAAATTTTTGAAAAATAAATAAGCTAATTCTAACTAAACCAAATGAATTTTCTTTGTAAATAACTGAAAATTGAAAAATAACGCAAATTTTTCTGTTCACTTGTTCCGCTGTCAATCGACAATCTCCGGCTATTCTCTGTTGGTTGTTTGTTTACTTGTGCTACACTTTGCCGTCTGTCAACACGAAATAAAATGGAGTCTAATGTCAAAATGCGAAAATTGTTTCGAACTTCTGTGATTTACGCCCATTTTACTCCGATAGTACCAGTGTCATAAAATATTTTCTACTAATATTTCTTCATCATTTTATAACTTTGTTAAACAAATGAAATAAAATATAATATGTAGCACAAAACCATTGTTATTTTCCATTCTATGGATATGGATTAGAAAATAAACCCTACGTAATTTAACATAAGTACCTATTTAGAAAAAATGAGTAATCTTCTATGAACTTCTATTTCGAAACATTTTTTTTGATATGGTATCATCATTGTTTTCATAAAATATCTAAGTTTCTGAATTAGAGTTTACGTCACTTCACAGTATACATGTCACTTTGTCATTGAATGCGTACCTAGGTAAATTGTTTGAAATTCATTCCTTCAACTTCAATAATTTACGCAATGTACCTATGACGATGCGATGTCATTATTGTCTACTAGCTTCTGCCCGCGGCTTCGCACGCGTTGTTTCTATGGAAACGTTCAAAGGTGATTTATATCCCACGGGAACTGATTTATGGGATAAAAAGTAGCCTATGTTTTATTCCAGGCCTAGAATCCGTTCAGTAGTTTTGGCGTGAAGAGGTAACAAACATCCATCCATCTATACATCCAACCAAACTTTCGCATTTATAATATTAGTGTGAAGTGTGATTCTTTCTACCCTAGACAACAATCCCCGTGCTAGGCCTACAGGCATACTTACCTATTCTGTATTACCTACCTATTGTAAATTATTGCATCGACCGACTACGTACTAATTAGTTCCTAATCTGTGGCGACACCGAGCACACGCACACGCTTCACTCCCTACACACACAGCCATAGCTTTGCTTTTGATGGTTAGACGCGCTTTCTCACTCATAACGCGCCCCATTTCATTTGACATGAAACAACAACAAATCGGCATGGGCCGGCCGCTGAGATTTGGGAGAGGTTCGTAGCCTTCTGCTGCGAGCTTCAGTTCACCAGAATTCATGTTCCGTACAATAATCTTCAAGTAAACAATCCTGTAAAAATTTAAATAATAATGCTGCCGCTCGTTCCGTCTCTGGCTCTTTCTCGGGCTGCCGATCGCTGCGCTGACTGATCTAAACATCAGATTAAATAAATATATAATGCTAGGCCATACAGTTAGGATATGTACTATCCTAACTCCAGCATTATTGCGAGACAGTCACGCAACATCAGCCTCATTGTTTGTGTTATGGGTACTAGATAATAGATATATATACATATAAAAAATACGTATATTATTAAGTATATCAGTTATCTAGTACCCATAACACAAGCTCTGCTTAGCTTGGGGCTAGATAATGCTGTGTGAATTGTCCAGCATTATTTATTTATTTATACTTAACTATAACAAAATGTATACTTAGAGAACACCCAGAACCAGAACAAAATTATTAAACTTAAAATAAATTAAATTAATAATATCCCAAACATGTCCGACTTCGACGGGACTTGAACCCGCCTCCTTCCCTAATGGATATTATTAATAATGGATAATTATTCATATGAATTCTAGGAATTATCCTGTGTGAGGGCTTACGCATTATAATACCAAAAAGCTTGGAAATAAATTGACTAATAATGCTGGCGAAGGTCAAGTTTTAAATCAATTAAGTATATCTTACCATGTTCAGGAACGAGCAGAATGGATTCCAAGCCGATTTGGTCGATGAGGAAGTTGGCGACGACCGGGTCCGCGACGTCGAGCGAGTCCAGGGCGGACAGAAAGCCGCTCGCGCGCACCTTGTTGCGCCGCACGTCGTGCATCTTACTCAGGAACTTGCTGCACGTCACGCTCGGCTTGGGAGCTGAGCCGAACACCTTTGTAAAATAAGGATTTACTTAAAAACAGGATAACAAAATGGCTGAAAACGCTTATTTCCATGCTATTTGCCTCGGTCCTGTGCCAATCTGATTCTGATCTCTGAGACGGTTTAGCGCGGAATTTGTACAAAATATTTTTTATCCTTGTATTTTAGTTAAGTGGATCTTTCATTAGTGGTGGTTCAATAAATAAATAAAATAATGTCGTCCATCCACCGCGCCGGTGCCGCCGGTGGACGTTTCCTGTCTCGGCGAGCACTCGGTGGGCGTGCGGTGCGCCCCTGTCTGCTCACCTGTCCCATGATCTGGAAGAGTTTTCTGGAGTCCCCCGGCGAGTTGACGCAGAAGGAGCGCATGCTGCCGCCGATGAGGTGCTCCAAGGCGCCGCCCCATCGCGCGTCCTTCACTTTAAGGTACGAACCTAAAGGATAATAATATTGTATTAATATTCACATCTACTTAGTTTCACAGTAGTGTCTTGTGCACGTAGGCAACCTGGTACTAAATTCGTTAAGACTCGAACTGTGCTCGAAGTGTGTATGAGTATAATTTTATTTATTTATTTAACTGTGCCACGGCCTTCTTGATTCTCTGCACCAGTTCCACCATGTGGTTGCCGTACACGGCCAGCGAGTCGTTCCCGCGAGACTCCAGCTCGTGGAGCTGCTGCTTCAGTAGATAGTACGTACCGACGGGTCCTCTGGGCGGCGCGGAGAACTCGCCCTGTGCCACGGCCTTCTTGATTCTCTGCGCCAGTTCCACCATGTGGTTGCCGTACACGGCCAGCGAGTCGTTCCCGCGAGACTCCAGCTCGTGGAGCTGCTGCTTCAGTAGATAGTACGTACCGACGGGTCCTCTGGGCGGCGCGGAGAACTCGCCCTGTGCCACGGCCTTCTTGATTCTCTGCGCCAGTTCCACCATGTGGTTGCCGTACACGGCCAGCGAGTCGTTCCCGCGAGACTCCAGCTCGCGGAGCTGCTGCTTCAGTTGTTCTGGAGAAATAATTATATTTGAATTTTAATTAACCCGGAACGTTCTACTGTTACCGTGGTGCCATGACGGTTGCGGTATAAAAATCGACGCCCCAACTCAGCCCGTGGTGACTCGTAGGAGTCGGTTAAGGGAACCTACCAAAGGAAGGGCAGCAGCTTCCTTCAGTGACTGCGATCACCAATCCACCTGAGTGGTTCTTATGGCATTAGCCCCTTCGTTTTGGGAGAGGCATGTTCAGCAGTGAATGTATGTGTCCTAATGAGGATACAGTGAAGATGACTCTTATTGTAAGTGAATAGAGTTGTATCTCACTGATAGAGTCCCTCTGCCGCTGCGCGCGCGTCGCCATCTGCTCGGCCTGCCCCATGGCGTGCGCCAAGTTCTGCCGTGCTTGCGACGCGTCGTTGTGCGCCGTGTTGTAGCGAGCCTCCGCTGCCGCTAGCGCCGCCTGCGCCGCCGCGGCTGCGGATTCCAGCTCGGCTCGCTCGTCGGCAGCGCTGCCTGATCTAAACAAGATATGGTTCCATATAAGTTGGTGGTTGACTAGCAAGGCCGTAGCCAGGAATTAATTTTGGGATTTAATTTCGGAGGAGCTTTGGACCCCGAAATCCCCCTGCCTGGCCTGTTTAAATATTACGTAGGTGATAAAGTGGAGAAAAGCTTTTGCCCTGCAGCTGCAATGGGTCAAAGTGGAAACCTACTTCAGATTCTCTATTTCCAGCTGTCTTCTCCACGTTATTATCATAAGCAGATTACGTGGACATTATACTGATATAATAAATAATAAATAAATAAATAATGCTGGAAAATTCACTGATAACAGGAAAGTTTGTTAGTTGTGATTTTGCACTCCAAAGCACTATGTGTTGCCTGCTACACTTACACTTGATGCAGCTATAGTCATGTATATGTCTGGCATACACTTATTGATGCAGCTAATAGTCAAGTGTATGTCTGGCATACTCTTGACTATAGCTCTTATCCACCTTCAACTAAAGTTCAACTAACTCAATATTCCGTATCTCCCTCTCCAAATCCGCGACCTTCTTCTGTTCTCTGTTCATTTGTTCCCGCTGCTTGCCAGAGCAGTTCTGCGTGCTTCTCTGCGTGGCTTGCACCTCGCGTATCTCTGACTCCATCGCCCGAAGCTCCTGTTCTAACGCTGTGCGCTGTTGCGTCTTCTCTTCAAGCTGGTTTTTCAGTGCCCTGGGAAATAATTATTATTATTTTAACTAATATAATACCTAGTTTAACCTAGTACACTACCTACTCAACAAGGTCTAGCGTTTCCTTAAATACGGAGGTTCCTGATTTTCTCAGCTATGGAAAGAGACTCCATATTATAGAAAAGTACGGAAAAAAATCTTCTTTTTACTTACTTGTTTCTGACTGGTTTCCGCAGCTAGGCTACAGGTTAAATCTTCACCCATATCCATGTTAATACAGGGTGTTAGAGTAAACAGTCTTATCCTTGAAACCAGAAGTTCAGAATCATGAACAGAGTCCAAAACCGATGAAAAAACTAAACTTTTTTTTTACATAATTTTGAAAAAAATATCCTCATACATCATAAAAGCATTTCACGTTACATTTATACCTACGCCGCCTGCTATGTCGGTTTCAAACAAAGACGCCGCTCGCGCGCTCGTCAGTCGCGGCCCGTCTGCTAGGTAGTGAGCACGTCACGACGCGTTCCGTGCTAATTTGTGATGTGCCGATTTGTTCGCGTATTGTGTTAAGTAGAGAAGTGACGATGTCGTTCACAAATGAACAGTGGACTGAAATGGTGCGACTTTATGCCATCGCTGGTGACAACATATAATACAAATGAAAAAAAAAAAAAAAAAAACATGAACTTGGCTCGTACGATGTACGCAGAGCGGTTCCCAGAACAACGTGTGCCAAGCCGGGAAACGATCCTAGCGGCTACACAAAGGCTACGTGCCTACTAAAGTAAAAGTACGTAAGTAAAAGTACCTACCTACTTTAGCCTACTTACTGGCAAATGTGTTAGAGTAGCTATTTTTGCCTGTCCTAAGCCAGAAAAAGTATGAAGGGAAAGTTCCATCACAAGTGTGGTTCGATACCTACACCACCGGCCGGCTACAGGCGAGAGCGGGCGGCGCGGCGTGATAAGGTCACTAGGGTGTCCATGAAATCACGTAGGATAGCAGAGAAATGAATTATGAAATTCCATCGAAACTAATTGACTTTTATTTTTAATAATAACTTATGCGTGGTTTCAAGGATAAGACTGTTTACGCTAACACCCTGTATTTTGGGGCGTGAACTCGATCAGCAAATCACGCTTGGCTGCGTGTTAATATCGCGTCTTAAAAACGCGTTGACTACGCCTAGCTTCCAACATAGGTACCCACCCACCCACAAACCTAAGCATCACTTTCCGCGTTAAATGACGTGACAAAAAGTTTATAATCCCAAAAATTACGAGAAAGTAGCGTTAATTAATTGACGTCGTGAACGTTAGTGAAAGAAAGTCTTCGTTTCAGGTCTGGCCAAAATGGCGTTTTTGTCAGTATGTCCGTACTCCTCTACAGGTCGTATTTTACAACCGATCGGTATGAAACTTTGTGTACAGATTCTATGATTTTATAGAATTTTATTGTCGTCGGGATTTTTTGATTAAAGGCGTACTTCTTCCACAATAAGGCAAAAGGGCGGATTTGGAATATCTCCGCTATAAGAGATCTGATTTTGATGATTGTACTTTTAATTGAAAGGTAATAACTTTATACTGTTCTTATAAAAATTTGGTAAAGATCTGATGAGGATTTTCGGCATGACGAGCAGAATAGCTTCGCAAAATGCAGTAATATGCAAGAGAGCATTTACAGTACAGCGCCACCTATTAGAACATCTTTGTAACACTTCGAGAATTATATGAAATGGCGCGGCCGCATACACCGTCGTCGTCGGTTAAATAATAAAATAACAAAAACTTTGGGCTGATGGATCAACGCCATCTATTGATACTAGGTACAGAATTTCGAGCTTTGCTGAGGAACGTAACTTAGGTACTTTGTATGGACAATTGGTCTAATGGTTGATGTGTTTGTGCAACATTTCGTTCAAAAATTCCGACAACAATCGTATCGCAAGTGAAGTGATCTGTAATACCTACCTACCTTTCCAAGTGCACCTTACCTACCTCACCTACCCTACCCACAAACAAGATTGAATTCGTTTAGGAGAAACAGACGCCTATTCTTCCACGGTGGGCAATATTTCAAAGGTCTGTCGGAAATCATTTCATTAGGTTTTTTGTTATTACAGTGCGTAACCCCACACTAAGGGTAACACGCGGGTTCAAGTCCCGTCGAAGTCGAAAATTTTTGCGATATTATTTGATTTCTTAGAATCATTTCATTAGTTTTGAGCTAGGTATATAATTATACCTACTAAACAATTACCCTTACCTACTTACCTACCACCTAAGGTTGGTAAGTTGCCCAATGCACACCACACTAGCGTAAACCAATATTTAGGTAGGTACCTATCTACCCATAGGACTTTTCTTACAACGCGTCCAAAAGTAAGAGGCACCGATAATTACATAGATATTAGGTACCTATAATACTTATGACAAGTTTAGCGCCATTAAAGGAAGGCTGACGCCTACCTATGCTGGTGCTTATTCTGATAAGAGGGCACTTTTGCTCCGTGATAAGATGCTTTCACACTGGCATGGCGATTTGCAAGGAGTCACCGCCTAAAAACAAAGTATGAACCCCACAGAAGTTCTCATTATATAGGTACCTAGGTACCAAAATATCCCGTTTTAAATAAAATTACTTTAGTACATTAAGTATTAAGTAAATTAATTGTTGAAAAAAGTTAGTGTTCGCGACGTCTACTGTTCGTAGAACTACTAGTTATCGCTGTCACAGAATTCAGTTTTCCCTCCTTTTTTCAAAGCTTTTGTTTTCAGATTCAATTTTTGAATTTCGTTTTTAAATTAACAATTATTAAAAGCTTATTCAAACCTACCTTTACAAATTCTTATGGCCAGTAGTTTTTCCAAAGAGTTTGCATGAAATAGTAGGTTTGCTTGTTCCATAAACATTTTTGAGTAAGTGTATTTTGTAAGTTCATTTACAATCAGCTTCTGCTCGCGGCTTTGCACACATGGCACTACGCAAAACATGGCCTAGCCGCCCTCGAGCCGAGCACCTCAGTATGTAATGTAATGTATAGTGTAGCTAGCTACTTAATAGAGTCCGCGCAAATCTTTATGAGCTCTGTGAAGTGAAGTTGGCTCTATCGGCTGCGCACCGAACCGTAAATAAGGTGTTGAGGGGAAAGGACGGGTGAGAGGGCATCTGTCTGTCAAACCAGGGTTGCCAGCAACGATTTTGACGCAGTTTTATTTTGTCTAGCACATTTTGTTCTGCATTAATTTGGGCTAGACGGAAAAAATTAGTTGTAACGACACATTTTGACGAAGAGAACCGAGGAGAACCGAAGCGACGACCGCAGCCGAGTTGAGCCGAGGTGCGCTTCGATTCGAACGTTTTTGACTAACATGGGGGTAAGGATTATGAATTTGATGACGGCAGGCGTGTGTCGGATTGCGTGACCCCCGCGTGCCCCCCCGGAACCCCCTCCCCTGAACCCGGGGGAGCATTGCGGCAAGCGCAGCGAGCCGCAATGCGACAAAGGGGGAACAGCACAGCCAGCGAAGCGAGCCGTGATGTGACCCCCGTGCCCCCAGACCCCCTGAAGCCCCTCCCCCCACCAAAAAGTCTGATATGAGTATCGTTTTCGACTAACAAGAGGGTGAGGATTACTTATTTGATGACGGGCATGTGTCTAGTATAGGGGAACAGCACGGCGAGCGAAGCAAGCCGTGCTGTGACTCCCACGCCCACTATTAATCGAAAGGAACTTCGTTCCATCCGGGTATCCCTTGACACCTCTTAATTTTTATTTAAAATCTAAAATGTTAGAATAAATTCAACTTTTTAACTAACGCAATTAACCCAAGTTTGAAAATAAAATAATAACAATGTAGCAAATCTATTAATAATTTAGTTGGCAATACTGTCGAATTAATGCTTTTGAGTACAATGACGCAGCAAAGTCTTTGACCGTTGTTCAGTATTAGTTTTGTTGATTTGATATTTTGTTCTTGCGATTTTGTGGAGTATTCCCTGATATTGGTTGTTTCTCTTATACATTAAATTTGCCTCACAGGCGGTTATAATATACAATACAATACAATACAAGTACTCTTTATTGCACACCAAATAAAATAGAAACACGGGACAGGAAAAGACAAACACATAGCAATGCACAATGGGCGGCCTTATCGCTATGAGCGATCTCTTCCAGTGCGGTTATACAAAAATTAATTTAAATTTTTTTTAGTTTTTAATAAATAAATTATAAAATTATAATTAAAAATAAAATTATTAATATGTTATTATAATAATAATATCATAAATTTTTTTCAATATTTTCAGTATTTCTCATAGTAATGATGTGTTGTTTTAATCCAAACTACAAGACCACAGACTTAACGTTGTGTGACATTACCACTTTCAAAGTCTATCAGCACGGGTGCGAAGCCGGGGTGGGTCAGTAGTTCGTAAATATCACTTTTCTATTTGATTGTATTTTCACACTTTTTCTTCCGTGCCTAAGTTCACAGAGCTCATAAAGATTTGCGCGGACTCTACCTACCTGTAAAATAAGCAACAAGTTGCTGACAATTCCTAGTATTTCATAATGCAAAATACCTAAATAAATAAGAAGAATAAGTTTTCACAATAAAAGTGCAATGTAAAATCTTCTGTTTACGGAATATTTAAAAAAGTCTTACTGTATAGCCTCATTGTTACTCCCAGAGCTATCTTCCATCTGCTTCAGTTTTTCAGTCTGACGCGCCATTTTTGCTTTTTGTTTGTCACATTGCGCTTGTATAGTATTAGCTTCCTTCTCGAAGTCTGCTATCTCACTCCAATAGTACTCATCCTGTAGCCTTTGCTTCTGAGCTTCGATCTCATCTCGAGATTTCAGCTGCTCATGGCTAGTCTTCCACTTCTTGTATTCTTTCTCTAGGTCAACACATGCCTGTGTGACCAAAATATTCAGATTAAAAACTATGCATGTGTGAATGTAGATAGGAAACAGGGCTACATTTACCTAATTGAATGATACTGTTAAAGTAAGTTTTTTTGATGATCTTATGGAGGAGACACTTATGGGGATAACAGGAAATGAACAAATAATAATATGAATTATTTTTATCACAAGAGATGAGATTTCTCTAGCTAGCACGTAAAAAGAATTAAATAATTTTAATTTAAAATAATGGCTGTACACAAGTGTCTGATTGAGTTACTACATAATATAAGATTTCCATGATTAACAACAGTATGTGTGGAGTTAGAAAAAGTATTTGCCCAACAAGGGCAGATTGTGGGGCTTATAGTATTGATGATTAACATGAAGACTACCTATGTATAGGCGACCAAGAAATTGGTTTACCACTTTTGATGACATCTCCCAGTAACATAATTATTCGCTAAGGATTACTGTATTACATTAATATAATTGGTTAACTGTGAGCCAATCACAGAGCAATGGTTAAAAGAGCATGCAACTTGAAATGTGATGTCAACGAAATAGAGAATATTTTATGTAAACACAAACCAACCTGTCTTGTTGTTCTGTCAAGTGTCAGTTATTGATCAACTCGAGTCACTTACTGTCAAGAAAATGTCGCGTAATTTAAACTTACAGGAAAGAGCCGAAATTATATCATTACATCGGTTAGGATACAACATAAGTGATATTTCTAGAGAATTGAACATATCGCGATATACGACACGTTTTTGGATAAGACGTGAAGGGGAAGAAGGAAACAATGAGACACGGCTTCACTTCTACCAGCGATTTAGCAGAAGTATTCGATGTTACGAAAGAGACCATTCGCAGGAGGTTAAATTGCAAGCCATCAGTTCTGAGTTTAAATAAACAGGAATGACAGATTCTGACGTAGCAGTTATTAATCTGTCAAGCGAAAATAGCCCTTGATGTTTTGTACGTGCAAATGATATTCAGCCTTAGAGTGGTAAACCAATTTCTTGGTCGACTATACCTGCAAATAATATGCATGTTAAGAACATTTACAAGACCATTTATTCAGATGAACTTACATCTGTTTTCTTTTTCCAAACAGTTTCAGCCTTGCTACAATTTTCCAGAGCCCAATTATAGTTGCCTTCAGTCAGGTCCAGGTTAGTGGCTTTTCTGAACAGCAAGTATTTCTTCTTGGCATCAGAGGCGTGGAAGCTCCTCGCATCGTCCTGATTCAGGACTGATATTGGGTTGTCCACTTGTATGTCATGGGCAAGAACTATAGAACTGACCTCTTCAAACTTTGTTGATATAACTTCTCCTAGAATATAAAAATTATGTTGGTTGAGAGGCAATTTCTCAGTTCAAAGCAAGCAAAGAAAAAATCAAGCCCCAATAAATATTCAGTTTTTTCTCTCACTGTGCGCTGGTGATATAATGCAATCATTAAGTCTGTTCGAGACCTGGTTGGTGCACACAAAGGAGACAAATTAGGCTAATAATATGTTTATAGAAAACAAATTATTTATCAATTGATTGCAATTTACCTGTAGCTGACTTTACTTTATAGCTGGATCCTCCAGAGGCATTTATAGTCCTTACAATAGTAATGAAATCACCATACAGATGGTGCTTAAAGGCTGTTGAACTACTGTTCTTTATTTTTATCTCAATTGTAGCTGAATTCTGGCCTTTCTTGATAAAAGCTGCAAAATATCATGGAATTAAAATATATTGTGACAACAAGATACATACTAATAAAGAAGACACTAGCAGTATATAAATAAATGGTTTATTGCCAAAAGACAATGGTACATTTACATAGAAAAATTGTTAGGCACAATTTACCCAACGAAAAATTTATGAAGACATTTTCGTTGTACTAAGTTGGTCTCTGTTACCTGCATTAATATGGTAAGTACGGTCAATTCAATTCTTGGATAATAGCTCTGGGTCTATGGTATGGTCACAGCAGGAATTCGCTGACAACAAGAAAAGTATACCAGGAATGGCTCGACTATTGAATGGAAGTGGAAGAATAGGTATCCAATGCTGATGTAATCGTGATTCAACAGATGGAGTGTTTAAGTAATACTTACAAGTTAGGCTGGATCCTCTATTCGTCGCAGAAGCTCTGCCTCCCAAACCGACTACCAAAGCAGTCAAAACAGCACTTTTCCCGCTGCCGTTGCGGCCAACAATAAAATTAACATTTCTGTTCAATGTAACTTGTAAATTATCGTGGCAAAAGAAATTGCGAACATGTATACTATGGATGCAACCATCTGAATCTTCAACGTTTTCGTCGTCTATGTCCATATTTTCCATTTTATTTTTGCGGCTTTTCCGCGAACGAAATCAAAAAACAAAAACAAACAAAGCACAGAAGAAAAAGAAAAACGGGCCCGGGCGTGGCAAATGACATTGACGTTAAAATTCATTGAAACACAACCTCAAAGCAACATATTATTTATGATCTGTGACATAATCACAGTCGTGACTTGACTTGACTTCAAATACAAATTCAAAATTTTTATTGCGACGGACCCGGCTAGGGCACAGCAAGATAAGTAAGTACTAGGTACTCAGGCGCGGTCGCAGCCCAAGACTTTGGGGGGGGTCACACTGGGTGCGGGCCGTAGCACCAAATGTACTTGTAGGCGGTTGCAGACCCCACCGAAAATCACTAAACTTTATCGGCGAGCGGAGCGAGCCGCGGAAAATTTATACTTAACTCTCAACAGTAGTAGGTATAAGTCGAAATTTTTGAGATGTTTTCTGAAGTTTGGGCAAAAGTAAGCAAGAGTAGGTCCACTTGCTTACTCTTGCCCGCATCATTTATTTTGTTGTTGATTGATAGGTATCTATTAAAAAATAAATGATAGCGAGCGTAGCAAGCCCCGAAAATCTTAGAGACTTGCGGTAGTAGATATAAAGCTATAAATAGAAATAGGGGCGAGTGGAGCAAGGGTATCAACAAAAAATTGGAGATATAAAATACATGGAAAAAATGTAACGGCGAGCGGAGCGAGCTTTTTGAGAGAGATTTTTTGAGAGAGATTTTTGTTACTTTTTCGGGTACCGTTACCCGAGCAAAATGATGTTAAACAAGTGTCAAGGACCTGGACCAAATACAGAGAAGGACAAAATACTATTGGCGAGCGGAGCGAGCCGCAAAATGCAGTGTTTTGCAAATTGGCCGCAATCATGACATCCCTTCCCCCAACTCCCAACCCAACACAGCGAAACGAGCCTCAAAAATGTTGGAGATTTTTTCTGATGTTTGGGGAAAAGTAAGCCAGAGCCTACAAAATAAAGTGAGCGAAACCTGCCCCGAAAATTTTAATAAGTTTGCGGTGGTAGATATAAAGCTATGAATATAAATCGGGGCGAGCGGAGCAAAGGAGATTAACAAAAAATCAGAAATACAAAAAAGACGTCGAAAAAGATGTAGCGGCGAGCGGAGCGAGCCGCCGAAATTTCCCTTTTTCGGGTTGTCACAAACTGGTTCAGAAAATAAATAACAGCGAGTGGAGCGAGCTCTGAATGAGCCGCCGCCTTTTTTGAAATTGCCGAGGTAGCGTCCATGCAAGACGAGGAAGCTAAATTATGAGCTCCTGCCCGCGGCTTCGCACGCGTTCTTTCTATGGAAACGTTCAAAGGTAATTTCTATCCCATGGGAGCTAATTTATGGGATAAATAGTAGCCTATGTTTGATTCCAGGCTTAGAGCTACACCGATGCAAAATTTTAGCTCAATCTGTTCAGTAATTTTGGTGTGAAGACGTAACAAACATCCATCCATCCATCCATCCATCTATCCATACAAACTTTCGTATTTATAATATTAGTGGGAAGAACAATTTTAAAGTTTCACGAATAACAACCAAACATGCGCACAACAGACTAGATACCTTAAACAATCAACGGCGAGCGAAGCGAGCCGCGAAATTTTTTTATGATCTGGCTGTACGTGTGAGTTGTTTGGTATAAGATATTTTGCAGTTGCAAACTCGCCTGAAACGGAGAAGGAGTCCTGAACTAGAGCAAGTCAGAAGCTTATCAAAACAGCAGAATGTTATCAGAGGCAAGCAGAGCGTGCTGCGATAATTTAGTGGTTTCGTTAGATTTTTGGAGTGTTTGGAAAACTGACCTCAAACGAGGGATGAGCCCATGACAAGAGGCAGACAGTGTAAAGTTGCCGGCAAGTTGAGCGAGCTGCGACAATTTTTGGTTTTTGTTAGATTTTGGGCAACTTTTTAGAAAATTTGGCAAAGTGACCTAAAGCGGGCCGGGTTTTGAGCTTTGGATCATAGTCAGAAGGAACAAATGTTATCAGCGACCAGACCTTTATGTACTGGTTGACAAAGTGACCTCGCAGATTATTTGTTATATTTTGTGCTTTTTATTGTGGTGGTTGGATTGATACAAACTGACAATAGCGGACCAGCCAGACCAATAAAATTGGGAACGTTGCCTCTGTGCTAATCAAAACACAGAGCACAAATAACAGTAATATCGGCGAGCGGAGCGAGCCGCGATTTTTTTATTGCTTCAGTTGGTAACCATAATCAATGGAACGGAAGTAAACAGGACAATATAACCATCAAGCTGTGGGTTGCAATTTTTTAAGTACCTAAACTAAGATTTTGGGGGGGGTCATGACCCCGTGACCCCCCCCCCCTGGGACCGCGCCTGTAGGTACTAAGGAATAATAACGCTTTATGAATAAAGTTTGGCTTTGTAAGCCAACTATAAAATCTTAAAGATTTTTTTAACAATCATCTTATACTTAGTAGGTAAAAGAAAAGTTAAATTAAATAGTAAACATTAGGTATCTTAAAACTTTGAAGAGCACTTTGTTTCTTTCTTTCTTTGACTTTGAAGAGCACTTGTTTTCGCCCGATTTGTTGCGATTTTGTAGCGCGATTCCGCTGCGTTTTTGTAAGCGCGAATTCTAGTCTATGTATAAAATTTATACTGCAAACAAATATCAAGACGCATTTTAAAATCGCGGCTGTGGGGTGGAGGGTTTGTTATTTATTCGTAGTCTTTAACATTGAACGAGATTATGCATGGGTTAATGCAATAAATTGTCGTCCAGTGACCCTTTACTTGCTTCTGTCATTTTCTGACGCATCCTGATTGTTTCGTTTGCTGTAAGGTAAAGGACGGGCGAGGAAGGGTAAAGGGAAATTATAATGGTGGTTTTACATTTTACACCCAAGTTAGGTAGCTAACTGGTTTAAAGATTTTAAAGCTTTTACCCATAGCCGCAATTTTGAAGTGCGTCTTGGGTCGCACGCTATGTTGTGATTTTGTAGCGCGATTCCTTACACAACACAGATGTAACGCACAACTGCGTTTTTGTAAGCGTTATTCTAAACGCCATGCGCCGCCGCCAACTCCCGGCGGCGATTGAAGGGTGGCTATTTTTCCTTACACGCGACTGTGTGGAAGATGGGATGCTTCCTATTCTAATACGAAAAGGTTCTGGAGACGCGTCGTCCAACTTCAACTCGTCCAACTTCCATCACGTCGATAAAATCGCAGCAGTGTGTGAGATCGTATGAGTCTTATTAAAAAAACTTGAGAGGTGTCAAGGGACACCCGGATGGAACGAAGTTCCATTCGATTAATAGTGGGCGTGGGAGTCACAGCACGGCTTGCTTCGCTCGCCGTGCTGTTCCCCTATACTAGACACATCCCCCCCGTCATCAAATAAGTAATCCTCACCCTCTTGTTAGTTGAAAACGATACCCATAGCCATATCAGATTTTTTGGTGGAGGGAGGGGATTCCGGGGGCTGGGCGCTCGCTGCGCTCACCGCAATGCTCCCCCCGGGTTCAGGGGAGGGGGTTCCGGGGAGGCACGCGGGGGTCACGCAATCCAACACACACCTGCCGTCATCAAATTCGTAATCCTTACCCTAGACGCCGCTGCCGCCGCATCTAAAATATATTTTTGTTAGGCCAGAAAGATCAAAATAAACAGAACAGACCATTGTGATTGTGCTTGATCGTCTGCTTGCAGCTTATTTAATGGATCTTTTTTTTACCTTTCTAATTTTTACAGCTGCAACATTCACATAATTCACAAATTCACATTATTATAAACGCCATTTTTGCTTTTGCGACTTTCACGAAGATTTTCTGTTTTTGTTGGTCAATTGTATTGAAAAATACTTGAATCGAGTTTCTACATCATTGAAAAGACGTGAGAAGGATTACCTGAGCATTTTGCAGTTTCAACAAACCCTAGACATAAGTTTTTGACGTCGACTCTCACGGTAAACAACTTTCCGTTGGCCGTACGTTAGTGATTTTCATTGAATTCAACTACCAGCTACCATCACAACGTATTTTTGTCATTCTGTCCAAGAAAACAATTCCCGGGCTTTATTGTCGTTTAAGCATTCCTAAACATTTAATAATGTGTAGGATTACTCTGTAATCATTACTGTAAACAAAGCATGCTCACCTGTTAGTGGGTTTTTATCACTTACGATTATTATAATTTGTACCCCCTCAATTATTTGAAATTTGTTCTAGACTATCACTATGGGTGACTCGCCAATAGAAAATGACCCTCCGAAGGATGTAAGTAGAATTAAACACTTTTAAGCTTTGTGCTAACTGACAAAGGTGTATTCTAAGAATTCATTATGTTTACAGCCGAAAGAGTTGGAGAAGCTAGAAGAAGCTAAGCTAAAGGCAAAGTTCCCTAATGCAATGATGGGACGAGGGCCTGGGGGACATTCTGCATTCCTACAGAAGAGACTAGCTAAAGGAGTAAGTATTTAGAGTAGGATTTGTTAATAACATTGATTTGTTAACATAATGTCAATAGTTCATAGAATATTTTACAACTTTTATTTGTTTTGCAGCAAAAGTTCTTTGATTCTGGGGACTATCAAATGGCAAAGCAGAGGCCAAGTAATCTTGCAGCTCCATTCAAAACACCTGCTGTACCAGCCAAGCACCCCACTGGAGATGCCATCCCCACGCCAGAGACCGTCCCACTTCGCAAAACCTCCATCATCCAGCCCAAGTTCCAACAGTCGAGCCAGACGTCCTAGCCATGATCTTTATTAGCCGTAAGGTCATAATATTAAGTATTCATTTGTTCACCTCATGTTTTGCCTGTGCAACTCACTGCAATGCATTTTTTTTCTTAATTGGCACTGATTGGCAAAGTTTTAATTTTAAGTCATTCAATCCTTGACACTAAAATTATTTGATCAACATTGTGATGTTTCATGTAGCCTATGTTTAGATTTTAACAAAAGTTTATAAGAACAACTGTTGTATAATGATTAGGATATAATAGTGTGTTAGATATGTTTGCACTCTGTTGCAACTTGATTCATGTTATGCATTTCCAAATTATTACTAAAAATACTTTTAGATCATGGCATGACACAGATTTTTATTAATCTTGGACAGCTTGGTGTGTTTTGTAATTTCTCTGTTATTCCAAGATAAGCTTGCATTAACAGCATTATGTTGTAGTTTATTCAATCATAGATGTAGCTAACCCAATTGATATCTATTGGTTTATGATTTGGTATAGATCTTTTATCCCTGTACATAAATTCATATCATGAAAATACAGAAATTAGATCTATTCTCTACTAGTTATTTGAAGTATTTTAAAACAGCCTTTAATTGGTTTATTTAATTGTGATATCTAGAGATGGGTTTTTAAAATGTTGGTTATTCTAGGAGCAGATAAAGGCTTTCATAACTCATTAACTGCCATAGTTCCTAGAATATACCTGATATTATCCGATGCAGTCATACTATCCCCTAAATATTGATGTCTTTGTAAAAACAGTTTTAAGAAAAGTTCAGGGATGCTTTAAAGACGCGCACGAGAGTGATAGTGTACGGATTTAAGGGAATGTGGAAATGTTAGCGATTATTAAGTAAATAAAAATAAAAATTCTTGGTAAAAAAACTATTTCATTTTATTTCAACTCTGTGCATAGAGTACAACAGATAAGTGACCTTAGTCTAATTATTCGAGAAAACAATGTTAACAAATGAGATTACATTATGTTATAATACAATAAATGGCACAGGTTAAAACAAATCTTATAACAACAGTGAGTGAACATGCTTAGTTAGGGAAGACCGTCTTTTCAGTACCTATATTTAATTTTCTACCAACAAAACTCTGAAACTTCGGCTGGTTCTGGATGAAGCTGTCAGAGTTACTGGAAAATATGGTTGGATAAGTCTTCGCCCTTTATTAATGCTAATTATTCCCTTTGGAATGTCTTTTCTCATCAACGCTTTTTTGCCATCAGCGCCATTACTCGAGTTGATTCCAATTTGTTTCAGTGCTTGGGTTATATTTGACTGCTCTCTGAAACAAGGAAAACAAAGTGAACATCCTGGGTTTGGTTCTTATAGCACATACTCGCTAGAAACATAGGGGCGAGGTTGTACATTGATAGAAAACAGAACTGGGTTACTACTGTAACTGTATTTTATTTGAAATTGAGCCAATAAACAGGGAAAGAGCTGTCTGAAAGGAAAACGGTGGCTTGACTCTGTTGCATTTCCTGCTCCTGTCATTGTCATTAAACTTGCCGTGTCTAACGTTTGCTAAGATTGTTGGGAAGGAAAGGAGTTGGGGTACCTGGATTCCAGTGCACATAGTCGGGCGTAGCCGCGGCCTGGTACTCGCTGACCAGCTCGTCGACCACGGTGCGCGACTCGTCGAACTCCTCCAGAGATTCCTTGAACATCGGCTCTTTCCTGAACACCTCCAGGAACGCCTCGCGCTTACGGAGCTTGTCGTATTGTTGCACACAACGGTCGAACAGCTGAAAGCAAATCGGGGCCGTTTATAAAAATAAATAATGCTGCTGGACTGTTCACACAGCATCATCTAACCTCAAGCGCTTGTAATGTACTTGTAAGAGCTTGTATTACTGATAATTGATATTTGATCTATCCTAGCTTAGCAAATCTGAACTAAAATAATGTAGAGAAAGAACCTGATTCACGGTCTTCTGGCGAGGCAATATTCTATGTGATTTTTTGAAGCCTGTGGTAATAAACATTAGATTCTGAATACTTAATACAGTCTTGTTGGCTTAGATCAACTTACTGAGCAGATATTCGTGTGATTCGCGAGCAGCAGCCCCGAGACTTTGTGTGTGGCTTGGACGTAAGGGGATCGACGCGATAGGGCCACCTGAAAACAATTGTACGTAATATGTTAAGTAGTGGGAAACCAATTGGAAATAACCCTGTATAGTACTACAAAATATGTGTCGAGTCATTCGGGGTAACCGATCGCAGTGGGTAAGTGAGCTCACACCTATTATCTACGGAACGGGGCGCGTGGGGTATACAGTTTGTTTTGATAGATTGGCAGCGTCTATAAAGACAACGAGCTGCGACGCATAGCTGAGCTCGCGCTGCGCGTGTAATATAGGTATACTAGGATGAAAATTAAAATTTTGAGAATGCAAAGTTAGTTTTTGTGCATTAAGGGTGCGCTCACTTTCCCGCAAGTCGGGAAAAATGTACGCATTCCGACTTTTCGTCCAAAAACGCATTTATTTCAAAAATGTACATATGTAAATTACGGCACAAATTTGGTTTATTATATGTGTTTCGAAACGGACAGCATGGTTTGAAGAATTGCAATTTGAAATATGGATGTATTTATGTGCTTTTATCGTCTTTTTGTAGTCATGCTGTGTGTTTTTCCGTCAAAGTCATAGCAGCAAGTCCCTGTCATTGTGACATCTGCAGTAACTGTCAATGTCAACTCATAGCGTTTGAAATTTTCAGCGGTGTATGCAGAAAATTTTGTGTTTTTATGGTTTTTTTGGTGAAAAAACGATGTTTACGGTGAAGTACAATCATTTACTTTGTGCAAAATTCGTGCCCATCTCTCCGAGTTATAATCCCGACCACTGACTATGAGGTAAGCGTGGAAAACTCATAATAACGAGCCTGGCACAAAGTTCCCATCGGATGGTAATACTTTGTATAGTTATGTCGCCGGTACCATCAGGCCGGCGGTACACACACGAGTGTGATCCTTTAGTACAGCTTGTCTTATCAAGTTATTGCGATAATAACCCAGGTTGAAGTACATAACCTATAGACGGAAGGTGCGGTGCCACCTTTTAGCACCCTAGATCATGTTAAATCATTTTGCAATCTCTAATTGAGTGTTACAAACATACTTTTGATGAAAAGATGATGAATTAGTAAACTACTATTATAAACAGAGTTATGTGCATGTAATAGGTATGAACTAATTGTTTGAAATAAAAACATCATTGACACCAAAGTTTGGCAGGGCAGGGCAAATGCCTACATAAATAACAGATCGAAATCTTCGTAGGCTACCTGGTAGTACCTACCTACCTGGTTTGGTAAATAAAAAGTTGACACATTAATGCAAAAAGCTGTCATACTAAACAACAACTTGTAGGATTGTCAGAAAAATCCTGCAAAATGAACTACCTAGCACCTGAAGTGCACTTGCCTTAGGCCCATGTGCTTTGTTTTTTACCGGTTTTTTCACAGAGAAGATTTAAACCTTAGCACAATAATAATAATCATAATAATAAGTTCCCAGGTTCGGTTTGTACTGTTCGGGGCAGAATCACCACTTTATTTTGAACAATCAGAATTTAGCTAGGTACTTATTTCATTGTTACTGGCAGACAGAGTACAGAGAGTATATCAGAACAAGAGCTGATTTTTGACTAACTAATCTATATTGTATTGGAAGTTAAATATAATAATAAGAAAATGCCCAAAGTAGGTATATAATTATAGCTTTCTTTTGCTTAAATTATTTAAAGAACAGTACCTACCTTAACCTAACCTTATAACTAATAAGTTAAAAGGTTCTGCAAATTGACCTTTCACATTACAGCTTGTAAATAAAATTACCTGCAGGTATGTTTAACACTTACTCGGAGTAAGGTGCCAAACATAAAAATACTTTGTAGTCTCTCATTATGTTACTTTCATTGTATTGAAACTGAATATACTCTAGATCATTGTCATGGTGATCTCCGACATTTTGAAGTACCTATCTAAAACATGATTTACTTCCAAGATCTGATGACACCAGTTGGAATGAACATCACATGTCATATTGAACCTAGTTTCACATTCCCAGAATCATAGGTTATTTCCACAGTTGTTACCTATGGCTTTTATAGAACAACTTTATTTAATAGTAAGTACCTAAAATTATTTCTTTTATTGACCCCGCATTATTCTGAAAATCATTTAGACCCAAAGTCTGAAATAATCAAAATTAAATTCTCTGCAACAAACTAAAAATGATCAAGACAAACAGATTACTATTATTAGCCTAGGATGTCCAACAGCAGGGCAATGGCATTCCTTTAAATTAAAGACAATTTCCTACTGCTATTTTGTTTGAGTTAGTGCAACTCACTTCAGGTGAAGGTTAGTGCACACCAACACACCATCAGAATCTGGTATATTAAATTTTTATTACAATATTCAAGAGTGTGTAAGTCACAAGAGCTCAGTTTTTTCTTAGCTTTGTTAATTAAGTAGCAGAGGATCATTACATAATTATTTGGTTTACAATAAATACTTTGAAACCTCATAGATAACCAAACCTTCACAGTTGGTTTCACTCGGATGTGATCCACATTTTGACGAGATGCATCGGATGCACTCATTTGAACGAGAGGTTCCAGTCAGGTGGGCAGTGACCCTATCAAATATCTGACACTCAAGCCAATATGTGGGACTATACCATTTCATACCGGTAAACGAAACTTATTATTTTATGTATAAAATAAGGGAAACTTTATCCTGTCGTCAGAAACAATGTAACTGGAACTAATAATGGTGATGTTCATGAGAGAGTTATGTTATAGTTTGGCCAACTAACAGTCAAATAATCAACATAATACCATACCGGTATTGCCCCTGGCCTCGGAGGCTATATCCTAAATTAGGGGCCATCGCATGCTTACTTGGGCTAGGCGATGATGTTACTGGAGCTGTCTTGACGACGATTCAGGACACTACTACGGCAGCATGCCTCTCGGGGAGGTATAACGGCATGGCCGTCTGCCAGCCAAATAATCTGAACAGAGTATCGGAACGGTACTTATTGCCCCCGGCTGCGGAAGCTGTATCCGGAACATGGGGCGTGGCATTATAGACATGAAATGAAGGCTATTACAGTAAAATAGTACAATACTTCTCATTATTATATTTCTTCTCATATTAACCAAGTGTGCCTTGTGCTCCTATGGCGAATAAATTTATGAGTATGAGTGTTACCCCATCCATGGCCTAGACTCTGCGGTGTGACCCGCAGAGGTGGCGACTCTGGTGCCCCGTTGCTAAACCTGATAGGTTAAACTAGCAGATGGACACTAACAATATTAACTCCAGTGCGGAGGAGATACGGATGCGATTTTTCGTTTAGCCTTCAAAGGCGCGAATGGCTCTTAATACCTTTGGCCTCGGAGGCAAACTAGCAGAGGGGAAATGACAATGTTAACTCCAGTACTGAGGAGGTACGGATGGCATTTTTCGCTACGCCTTCAATGGCTCGAATGGCTCGATCATCATCAGCCTATATTAGTCCACAGCTGGCTATAGGCCCTGTTGGCACTTGGTCTTAAAAGCGATACCTCGCTATAACAAGGTCAGGTCGACTTTTATAACACCTTCAGTCGAAGTGTGATCAGTTTTGTCTGAATATACACGTCGCCCTCGGAGACTGTATCCGGATGATGGGGCATACATACTAGGCGATGGACGCCCCAACAAAGTGCCTGACATTTTGCCAATATATTCGAGCCTGAGAAGATAGCACACAATCTATGATAAATATGATAATGCTTCTGGCTTATACATTTTAAATCTTGTATTGAGGTTCTGTCTGAGCTCCTTTAATGTTCTCTCCCCAGTGAAGTCCCTCCTCAGATGGAGACACTGGAACTTTTGGTAAAAAAGTGGGGGGGGGGGAGAAACGGTACGGTGAAGTAGACGAGTGGTAAGACTAGGCACGTCACCCACTGTCCTGTATCAGATTGTCCATCATTATCACCAACCAAGGTACCATTACCCTTTACCGTCGGATATGACAGGGTTCTCCGCAATTAAATATATATCGTCTAGCGGGAACACCATGGAGTTATGGTGTCAGTGGATTCATAACCAAGTATTTTTCATGAAAACAATAACATACCCAAGCAGACACCTGTTTTGGTGTTTTCTGCAACTGGACCTGATTCAAGTACTTATGTTGTTCAGTTCAGAGAACTAACAAGCTATATGTAGATATCATTAACTACCATCTTTATATTACATACAAATACCTATAATTACACAGCAAGGGTTATAGCGAAATAACCCCTTGTAAATAAGTTATCCATACCATAACATATTTTATTTTATATTTGTAATGTTAAAAGTCCTATTTGAACTAAATTCAATTATGGACAGTTAATTAAGGATATACATAAGAAGTAGGTACCTATGTTCATGTGAATCCCAGATCTCATAATAGCAAGATCAATTAAATTTATTAATTCTAAAAATGAGCACATTACCAAGCATGTGATCAACAAATAAATCCTGAATTAAATAAAATTAAAACTATCACATTCAAACTGAAAATATTCTACTAAGCAGAACTCCACTCATTGAAATATTAGACCTTGCATTTTAGAGCAGTAATTTCTGATCAGCAAGATTTTATGAATACCATAATCCTATTTAATAAATTGATGAATCTAAATGGTTCATAGTAAAGTTTCAAATAGAAACCAGAACTTTACTCATTTAAATAATGAAATACCTACAGGGTGTTTGGTGGAGGGTTAGACAAACTCGGTGGGTGTGTAGGTGGACCTATTTGTGAAATACTAATTGAAGGAAAAGACCCTAACTGCTTACAATTTTTTTTAATCCTATTTTTTGTATTTTTTTAAGATTTTCCGAAATTTTACGTCTCTACCCCTAGAACTTTTTTTTGGAACATGTTTTCTAGTAAACTTTTTACTTATTTTGGTTACAGGTGTATTTTTCGTCTTCTGAAGGCAGTATTTATTTGAAAAAACCTGTAAATAATTAGTTATAAGCTCTCAAAGTTAAAAAAAGTAAAAAAAAATAATCAAGAAGGACATCTTTGCATCGTTTTTTAAAAAAAACTAACAGCGATCGAGGAATTCCAATGCTTTTAAAAATTTCTCTAAACATCGCTTATTACAACGGTATACCACATGTAGCCAAAAAGTCTATAAACTTGACAAAAATTAACACTTATAGGGAAAATGGAGTAAACACGCTAAGAATAAAACATTGTATTAAAACAATTTTGGTTCAAATATCACTTCCATATTTCTAATACAAAGGTAGGAACGCTAAATTAATTTAAGAAAATCTTTTTTCATCATACCTAGGCATCCAATTAATTCGAAGATTCGAATTTCGAAATCAGAATTTCGAATTCGAATCAATATTTGTAATCGTTAAATTTCGTTCTTATTTCGGTAATTTGTTATGTTTTGATAAACTCTTTGTTGTTCTGTTTTGTTATCGTTGTTTTTGGCACAATGGCGGAATTCAGCATTGAAGAATACGCTGATATTATTTATTCGTACGGTCGATGCGATGGAAATACACGTGCAGCACAGAGACTGTACAGAGAGTTGCATCCCAATAGACGTGTGCCACACCACAGCACATTTTCTAATACCTTTCTAATACTTCGAGAAACGGGAAACTTAAATCTTCGAGAACCACGAGTCAGTGCAACGCAGCAGCATATTGGTGTGGACGAAGCCATACTCCAAGCGTTCAACGAGGTACCCACTACCAGTACTCGAAAGGTCGCCAGAGATCTGGGTGATCTATTGGGATGCAACTCTTTGTACAGTCTCTGTGCTGCACGTGTATTTCCATCGCATCGACCGTACGCATAAATAATATCAGCGTATTCTTCAATGCTGAATTCCGCCATTGTGCCAAAAACAACGATAACAAAACAGAACAACAAAGAGTTTATCAAAACATAACAAATTACCGAAATAAGAACGAAATTTAACGATTACAAATATTGATTCGAATTCGAAATTCTGATTTCGAAATTCGAATCTTCGAATTAATTGGATGCCTAGGTATGATGAAAAAAGATTTTCTTAAATTAATTTGGCGTTCCTACCTTTGTATTAGAAATAGGGAAGTGATATTTGAACCAAAATTGTTTTAATACAATGTTTTATTCTTAGCGTGTTTACTCCATTTTCCCTATAAGTGCTAATTTTTGACAAGTTTATCGATTTTTCGGCTACATGTGATATACTGTTATAATAAACGATGTTTAGAGAAATTTTTAAAAGCATTTGAACTCCTCGATCGCTGTTAGTTTTTTTTTTAAAACGATGCAAAGTTGTCTTTCTTGTTTATTTTTTTTACTTTTATTAACTTTGAGAGCTTATAACTAATTATTTACACGTTCTGTCAAATAAATAATGCCTTCAAAAGACGAAGGATACACCTGTAACCAAAAGCAAGTAAAAAGTTTACTAGAAAACATGTTCCAAAAAAAAGTTCTAGGGGTAGAGACGTAAAATTTCGGAAAATCTTAAAAAAATACAAAAAATAGGATTAAAAAAAATTGTAAGCAGTTAGGGTCTTTTCCTTCAATTTGTATTTCACAAATAGGTCCACCTACACACCCACCGAGTTTGTCTAACCCTCCACCAAACACCCTGTATATTACCTACACATACAATATTTTCATACTTAGATCACTGCCTTTTACCCAGTTTATGACAGTTTTAAACATTGTCCGGCCCCACGAAGCGATCTGCTGTACAGCGACAGAACTGCGGCGTCACCGGCTGCCACTATCCAGACCTAAGCCCCAACGAAGTGACCTGCATGACGGCGCACAATACAACTGCAGAACGGCGTCGCCGGCTGCCACTATCCAGATCCATGTGTACCTATATGTGCTTCAGGGGCACTTTGTGTGATGCTAAGTATCGTTGATTTCTGATCAATTAGATTTGATAAACACTCAATATTTTGTTTTACACAACTTTAAAGTCTTAGAAGTTATGTCCTAAGATCTTTGACTTGTTTGACTGTTATTTATGTATTACATGTTAGTACCTACTTAGTTACATGTCATACATTTTATTTTCACATAGCGTTTGTCCGTCTTTCACCAGCAGATAACAAACAGGTCTTCAAACCATGCTGTCCGTTTCGAAACACATATAATATTACCGTTTTGCACAAAAACAAAACGGATATTATGTGAGTGGAGAAACGGACAGCATCAGCAAGGTACTTGCTGGTGTTGATGACACTATGAGTTGACATTGACAGTTACTGCAGATGTCACAATGACAGGGACTTGCTGCTATGACTTTGACGGAAAAACACACAGCATGACTACAAAAAGACGATAAAAGCACATAAATACATCCATATTTCAAATTGCAATTCTTCAAACCATGCTGTCCGTTTCTCCACTCACATAATATCCGTTTTGTTTTTGTGCAAAACGGTAATATTTTGTATAACAGATAATTTATATACCTATCAACTATATTTTTACTGTTCTAAATACTATATCTTGAATATAGTGAGGTTTCAAAGTTAAAACTGCGCTTACTTGCCCGGAATGACTCTACCTCGAAAGGAGAGGGGAGTCCTGGACCCAGATATGACGTTAATGTAGGTTGTTCAATTACCTGAATTGAGGCTGGCCCCCAAGGTATGAAAGAAGCGAGTTTCCTCTCACGAATCCGCTGCAGTGATTTGTGAACTTGTGATGGATCTACTTCTCCCTGAAAGGATAAACATATCAATATTGTGGTTAGTGTCAATACTGTGTAGGTACCTATGGTACTTATCCCTATGGCACCTAGGTACATCACATGACCATCTATACAGAACTAAAGCACAAAACTACTGGCAAGAAGCGCACAGATTAGCCAAGGTAGATTTTTTACTAAAACTTACATTAACTACAATGTAGGTGCATTTTCGCTTCCTCTGATTGCATACAATCAGAGGAAGCGAAAAATGGTCAAAATCTATAATGTACTGGTTCACAGGAAACAGCAAAAGGAAACGAGGTAGGCCATCGAGAAGATGGGCCGACGATATAAAGGCCACAGCAGGTGGCACATGGTCTAGATTGGCTAGCAACAGAGGTGAATGGTCAAAATTAGAGGAGGCCTTTGTCCAAAGTGGCACACAGACGGATACCGAAGAAGCTGTCTTAGTTTAAGTCAAAGTATCTTACTACATATTGTAAACTGTCTGAATAAAAGGCTTATATTATTATAGGTGCATTTTACTATGGACAATGTTTGTGGCTGACCTGTATAATGTTGAGTATGGATATGTAGCAGTGCTTGTTCATCCGGTCGGGGCTGAGCGAGACCATCATGTTCTTGGGCTGCAGCAGTCTCTGCATCACGTCGAGCACGGTCGTTTTTCGGACCTTCGGGGCCTGAAATATATTATTTGTCAATATTGTGTAGGTATGTCTTACTAGCTTCGGGGCACCACGACATTCAGCTTATAATATTTACAGTAGTGCCTTAAAAAATATTATCGGACCAGTAATTAGTTAGTGCTGGATATTACCTCCTTCATACAAACTTTAACCGTTCGCAAGATAAAAAATCGTATCTGATGAACACAAGAGCGTACCAACCTAATAAAGCACTTTCTAAGCTCGGTGCACCCTGAGCAAAGTCCGGAAACAGGAATTATTTTATTGGGGAGACGACGATATGGATTATCATAAATACTAGCTAGGCTTAAGTTTATGTACATTCACTCCCGTCTCAAATAGTCACCCTGAATAGTGCCAGTTAGTTATTTTAGCCGTGGCGGCAGCGTAAGAATCGATCCGTCCGACTCAACACGTGGATGTCATATAAGAGAACATACCAGAGGTTGACACTTCTACTGCGATCACCGATCCGTTTGCCAAGCGTGGTGATTATGGCAAAACTTGTTTGGGTAAGCATGTTCAGTGGACATATGTGTCAGGGTTCCTACACACGGACGGCACGTTGCCGACGGTAAGGCAACTGCACCCGTCCACGGCTGCCGTCTACTTGTCAACGTTGAAGAACTGCGGCAGCCGTCGACGCGTCGACGGCAGCTTTTGGCGCGGCAGCCTTCTATCAGCAGAATATCTATCTATGTAATGTCTTGTATTATATATATTAATATCAGGGGGGGCCTGCGTCCCGCAGTGGACCAAGGCTGTTGTGGAGGAGGAGGATATTAGTCATCTAGTAACCATAACACAAGCTCTTCTTAGCTTGGGGCTAGATGATACGGTGTGGATTGTCCATTGTTATTTAATTGTACCGGACCAGTTGACGGCTGCCGTCGACATGTCAACGTCGAAGAACTGCGGCAGCCGTTGACAGGTGCAATTGCCTTGCCGTCGGGTGTACCTATAGGAGCCCTTAAGGCGGGGGAGGGGAGGTTATCGGTATATATCACGTTACCTGGCTGACTGTGTTGAGCTCGTGGTCGGCCGTGAGCGGCGTGTAGCCCGTCATGAGGAAGTGCAGCCGCGGCGTGGGGATCAGTGGCGCCACTAGGCTTATCAGATCGTTGTTCATGTACGACGGATACCTGCGGGATGGACGGTGGACACCGAATCAGTTATACGTTATTATTAGACTTGTGGTCTATTTTTTTTTGTTCTAATTTGTGATCATGAAACTGTGCCCAAATATCGGAAAGCTCAAAACTCAAATATGGTAAATATCCGGTTGTAAATGACTTTAGTGTTAATAACCAGGATTTAAGTTTTATTGTGGTCTAATGTGTGTGTATGTAAAGTGCATGAGACTTGCGATGGCCAATGCGGCTTTTCCTATCAAAGTCCCATCCCGACGGCGGCGGCAGGTAGGTACATACCTATATAAGTACCTACTAATAGATAGACGGTCAGTGCGGGTGGCACAAACTGACCGACGACAGCCGGCTTTTGGAATCGGTCAAGTGCAATGCACGCACGGTTTTAAAACGTTAAATAAGGATGGATGATCGATGTCAGATCCACCCTGATGCTTACCGGGTAGGACTGATTACCGCCGTAAGTGATCTTTCAAAAAGTCGTAGGTAGGTAGGTATAGTAACCGGAAATACCTATTGAGCACAAACCTAGTGTTGAAGAAAATGTATTTGGTTTTTTTATGTTAGAATTTTACGCGGCATACAACATTATTCCCACGTCAACAAGAGATAGAATAGCATTTATTTCGACACACACATTAATATAATAGTTAGACGTTGTGTTCCACTGCTGGGCAAAGGCCTCGCCCTGGTGCCTCCAGGCATCGCTTCTTAACCACCTGGACCCAAGCTTCGTCAAAGGTGCCAATTCGTCACGCCAGTGCTTCTTCGGTCTGCCGCGGCGCCTTATTTATACTGACACAAAAAGATTACGTCTTGTCGCTAGCAGACACAGTCGCTTACCTAAGTGTAGCAGTACTGGCGCTCATAATCGTAGACACGAGCGTATTGATCTGCGCAAACGAAGGGTTCTTTATATGCAGTCGGTCGCTGGCGATCCGGTTCAGAGCGGTGTTGTCGAGGACCATCACACAGTCCGCGCTCTCTGTTAGACGCTTCAGGGTGAGGAGAGAGTTGTATGGCTGGACGACCACGTCACTGGGAGATAAAGAGTATATCAGCTCAGCACACATATGACATTGCTGATCATGCCTCCGTAAATGAGGGGGCTTTGCCATAATAACACTTGGCAGGCGCATTGGTGATTGCCAAGGTGTTGATTAAATATTTATTACACAGAAAGGTGCAGACTCATTCCTTATTTATTGGCAGAAAAACCGCATCAAAATCCGTTGCGTAGTTTTAAAGATTTCAGCATACATAGGGACAGAGAAAGCGACTTTGTTTTATACTATGTAGTGATTTATTGGCAGAAGATAAGGGCTCAAAGCTTAGGACCTTAAGAGCTCCAAGTTAAGGTAGCACTGTCTGGAAATATTGGAGGTAAGTGAGGCCTTTGAACAGAAGTGAGGCCGGCGAGTGCCGGCTTAGAATTTGAACCACCCCAACTCTTCCTGTGGGTGTCGTAAGAGGCGACTAAGGGATATCCACCGGGGGCGAGCAGCAGCGCCCCCTGCAGAACAATTCTACCACCGAACTTCTACCATGATTGCGTAAAAGTCATCAACGCGCGACTCTGCAGACATCCCGGACGCTCTGCAGAAGCGGGGCAGTCCCAGTAGCACTCTGAATCCATTGTTATACTGGACGCGAATTTTAGCATTTCTGCGCGTGTTAAACCAAAGACTGCACGTACAGAAAGATTGACAGTACGCTCTAAACAAACCTATCTTAACAGCTGTAGGTACTGCATCGTGCGAATCTGCGGGCCAACATATTTGCTCTAACTGATAATGCCCTGCTGAAAGTCTCGGAGGCCCAGTGGCCGAGATACTTGAACTCGGCTACCTTCTTCAGTTCAGTGCCTGCCAGCTAAACTGATGGGAACGTGGACTAGGTCGTTGCTCCAGGTTTAAAACTATCAGCTCGCTTTTGCTGGCGTTGTATCTGAGCCCATGAGCTTCCGCATAACTCGCAGATTTTCAACAGCATGTCATCGGCGTAACTTATGTTGTTAACTGTCATTCCATCAATTGAACAGTCTGTACCAGTGCTGCTGAGCTCATGGATCAGACAATCCATGTACAGGTTAAAAACTCGTGGATAAGAAATTCTACCCTGTCTCACACCACATTTCAGCCTTTAAGTACTCAGTCGATAACGATCCTGCCAATTTTACAATCTTACTTTGATTGCCATACCAATATGCCTGCAAGTTGATATGGATCATATGGATATATTAGATTTCTCAAAATATTATGATAATTTGATTTACTTATAATAATTTTGAGAAGCCTGAGAAAAATTAAATGTCTAAAACTAACCTGATTTCGTCCAAATTGGGAAAAACACTATAAGTCTGTACAAGTTTCTTTGGGAACCGGTCGGAGAGGTGCTCCAGGATGTAGGACCCCATGCCAGAGCCTGTTCCTCCTGCTATTGAATGGCACAGTACAAACCCCTGGAAATAAATGTACCTACATAATTTACTTTTTGTTGAGGGTAGTATAAATAAATAAATAAATAATGCTGGACAATCCACACAGCATCATCTAGCCCCAAGCTAAGCAATAAGTAGTCAATTATTTGAATTTTTATTTACTACTTTTTGTTTTTAGCTTCTGCCCGCGGCTTCGCACGCGTTGTTTCTATGGAAACGTATTGAGGTTATTTGTATCCCATGGGAACTGATTTATGGGATAAAATTTACCTGTCTGCAAAATTTCAGCCCGATCCGTTCAGTAGTTTTGGCGTGAAGAGGTAACAAACATCCATCCATCTATACATCCATCCAAACTTTCGCATTTATAATATTAGTGTGATACTAATAATAAACTATTTTGATGTTGCATTAGCACCCTGGCACTGCTGAAAACGGGTTAGAATAAAAATGTCACCAGGTAAAATTGTCATCATCACTCAAATTATATTTATATTTGTAGGGTAAGTTTGTCACTGCCGACTTTTAAACCGCTACAGTACAGTTAGCGAAATAGTGATAGGCCTTTTAAATGTAAACCAACATGCACGTTAGTTAACTTGTATTATTAAAAGGGTATCATTTAAACGATCAGCAGATTATAGAGGTTTTGGGCAGCCGAAAAATTGATTTTGCAAGCAGAAAATATATTTTGAGCCGCAGCTAGTGGTCAGCCAAAATGACTGAATTGATCAGCAGCTAATGTGACATTGGGCAGCCTAAAAATTTATGTCACAGTAAATTAAATATTTGTGCAGCAATATACTACTGAAGCAGCAGCAAATCGTGATTCAGATTTAATGAAATTTTGGCATGCCTTTAAAATGATATTGCAGCAATTTAAGATTGAAAATGATCAGCAAATCCTGGTTCGGATTTTATAATGTTTTGGCGAGCTGTCAAATTAATTTTGGTTTGCTGATCTTAATACACCCTTTATTATTATTAATCTTCGGTAGCTAACTATCTACATGTGTATGTCTCTGAGCTCCTCCTCAACGGCTGGACCGATTTTGATGACATTTAATTTAATGGTGTGTTTGAGTGGGTCACTGGATGGTCTAGATTTACAATTTGATTCGGGAGGTGGCGCTGTACCCGGCCGGGTTCTAGGATTTTTGACTGGGAAATATCTCCGGAAAAACGTAGGTCATAGATAATGTTCCTAACGGCTCTGCTCGCTGCTAGAGGCGGCTCGCTCAAAACCGCCCTGCTACCTCTGCAGTCCCCTTGCCGCCGCCGCGCCGCCGCCCCGCCGCGCCGCCGCCGCCGCCGCGTCGCGGAATCGTTAGGAAGGAGAAGGTTGTGGGTTCGATTCCCGCCAAGAGACAAATGTTTGTAATTTATCTAGGTATGTAGTGTATTGTATTAATACAATACACTACATAGCTAGATAAATGGTACTCAGGTATAAATAGGACATAGGTATCTTAAACGATTTTAATCTTTGGGAGTAGGTACTTACTTAACTCGTTAAAAACTGGTTATAGAAATGAAATAGAAAGAAATCAAAACCTACCTACCCAGGGTTAGGTAGGCATCTACCTCTATGTACCTTCCTAATGCTGGACAATTCACACAGCATTATCTAGCACCAAGCAAAGCAGAGCAGATCTTGTATTATAGGTAGGTAGGTACGGTAGGTACGGCTAGATAACTGATATAAGTACCTAGGTACTTACTTAATTGAGTAAGTAAGTAGGTACTGATATACTTACTTACTTAATTAAATATGTACGAACTTTTGTGAAAAACAAATGTACTAATAGGTAGGTAGGTACCCTGAAATCCAGAATGTCTGAATGAGTGAGTCAAAATGCCGACGACACCCGCAAACTACCTACCTACCCAATGAGTCGTGAAAAATAGTGTTATTGCTTGCCAAATTGTTTTATGTACCTAGGTAAGTACTGATGGTGCAATAAAGTATAGTAATCAATCTATCTAATTGTTATTATATTCAGTTATTGTGCAATCAAATTGAATTGACTTTTGTGCAAAATTAAAGGCCTATAATCGAAAATGTGTCCAGGTAATTCTATAAAGTGTATACCTAATTTGAGACAACAAGGCTACCGAGAAAAAAGTGTTAAGTAGGTACCTAGGTATCTCTTTTTCTGCCACGTTTGTTGCAAACACTACTTTCGGTAGTACCTATAGATAATCAAAGAAACAAAGGATCCTCTGTTAAATCCTCTGAAAATTGCTATTGTCTACTTTGTAGGTAGGTACAGTTCATGAGATACAGTCATAGGTAAGTGTAAGTAAAATTCAAGAGATTGGGCCTAGATGTAAGTGTAAGTAAAATTCAAGAGATTGGGTCCAATTAGGTCCATCCACCTCAGTCATAGATAACCCGGCGCGCCACCGCCGCCGGCGTTCGTGTTCCACTCCACGTGCATATTGTTGTCTCGGTCGCACTTTGGTCTAGCTACGTCTTTCCATCTTTGTTGTTCATTAGGTATGTAGGTATTTCGTGTAGGAAGGAACGACCACACCACTGCGCGGCGACGAGCACTCACACTAACTCACGGCAAACGAAAGTAAGTTTGAGTACTCGTCGCCTGCGCCTGCGCACCCTTCCGCGTCCCTTTGACCCATTAAAATAAGGTACCTACACTGCGCAGCCACGCGCGTACTTCCGAGAGTTCATTTATATAGATTTGCGCGTAGGTAATAGGTATGTAGGTAAGGTAAGGTACCTTACCTACATACCTATTACCTATCTTATACGTTCGTTTGTACGTGCCTATGCCACTACCGCACCGGTGTCACACACGGACATACATGACCAATGACAATCAAGGGTTCCTTCAATTGCTAACAACAACGCGAGGTAAGGTAGGTACCTACCTACCTACCTATCTCCTACGTGCGTTTGTATGTCCCTGTCGTGCCGGTGTTACAAATACGGGACAGACATGACCAACAACGAACAAGGGTCCTCAGCACCTTGATACCTTCTTACAAAAACAACAATGCTAGGTAAGGTAGAAATAGGTAAATACCTTACCTACCTACCTCCTACGTGCCTCTGTATCGACTCGACTATCAAAACCTCACCTTCTTTAATGTATTGTATCGCATTCACTGCCCAGCCTCGGCGGTGCAACCCGCAGGGGCGCGCCCCGCCGCCACACGAGGGTCGAGAGGCTCGTCTGCGTCTTGGGCCATGAAAGTGTTAGTGTATTGTATCGCATTCACTGCCCAGCCTCGGCGGTGCGACCCGCATGGGCGCGCCGCCGCCACACGAGGGTCGAGAGGCTCGTCTGCGTCTTGGGCTATGAAAGTGTTAACCGACTAATGCTCTTTTTCAATAAAATCGCAGTAATTAGTTGACCATACATCTAAAAGCATACCCATTGATTATGGCTTATACTTACCTATTTTTTTTCAACTTAACGATTTTTTATTCGGCTGACCAAAACATTAATTTTGCTGCTCAAAAAATCACTTTTTGGCTGATCAAAAATGATTGTATAATCTTGCAGATCATTTAATTAATTCTGCTGATCAAAACATTAATTTCGCCGATCAATCAGCTATTTATTTTCTGACCAAAAATAATTTAGTGGCCGACCAAGTGTTGCTGGCGGTTTTTATTTTACAGCCGATCAAAACTTAAAATGCTGCTCAAGTAGTTTTTAAGCTGACTTTTCCAGCTGATCAAATATTTAAAATAAATACCAATAAATTTACTCCCTTATTAAAACTAGACTTTTCCCTCTACCTACATGAATGATAGAAAATAAGTATATTTTACCGAAAATTTAATTCTGTACTCGAAGAGGTATTTAAGAAGCTAGGCGATTCGTGGGCTACAAAAGGCATAGACGTCGTCGGTGGCAAACGCCTTACTAACCTGCGTTTTGCGGATGATATTGTCATTTTTTCCTCCTCCATCTCAGGAATGTTGATTATTCAATTAGTACTTAATTAATATATAAATCAAACATCCTAGCCCTACCTAATGTAAGGATCGGTTATTCTATTATCTTTAGTTCAGTTATTATTTTTGTTAATTTTTCATAGTATTAATTTCTTGTATTTCAAATTGGTCACTTAATGTTTGTTGTATTTAATAGGTCCCTAGTTAGGGGTTCGCTGGTGGGGGCTCTGGTGTCTTGTAGTACAGGCTTTTATTAAGCCTATATCAAGCTCCAGCTCCTCTCAAAACAGGTTAAATCCTTACAGGAAAACCTTTTGAGAGTGGAAATAAATGTTTTATTATTATATACAATTATTTTTTCAAACAGTATTGGTTTATTTCACTTTAATATTTGGAAGAACCGGTGACGAATTTACCCACAAAAATATAAATTTTTGTGGGTAAATTCGTCACCGGTTCTTCCTAAGTATGGAACTTAAAAGTAGCGCAAAAAATGGTCCGGTGACATTTTTACTAGGGCTTGCATTAGAATATTAGAATAATTCGAAAATTAAGTATATTAATTCGAGTATTCGAATCAAATTGCAATATTCGAATATTCGATTTAAAATTTAAATCGAATATTCGAATATTGCAATTTGAATTTTAAATTTTAAATCAATAACATGAAACTCAGAACTCCGATGTGCATAAAATGCCACATAGGTACTAGTTCGCGCGATAGGTATATCCATACCAGGGTTATTGCGAATATCAGCATCAGCATCCGCTGATGATCAGCATTAGTTTAGACATCAGCATCAGCATTGATCGATGCTGATGTTCGAGTCGCAACAATGACCCGAAGGTCTTTCAAAAATGCTTCAAGCGCCTTTTTGTACAAATCAGGTAGACAAGCACAAACCTGTTTATTCGTCGCACTACACATTGCGTTTGCGTGTGAGTGCTAGTGTGATGATGATGAGTGAAGACCCCGCCTTAAGTATTTTTTGATTTATTAAGTTAGCCAGACCTAATGTTATGTTACATTACGCCCGTCACAGACGTAGCTGTAAATATATACCAATATGAATCATAGCAAGGCATATCGCGATATATCTTCTGTACAAATTCTCGAGTGACCAGACCACACACGCAGCTATAATTTATATTTCTATGTTAGTAGGTATGTACAGTATAGCACGGTATATTTCTATGTAATATAGCTACGTCTGTGATGGGCTTCATGTTGAATTTTGACGCTGACAGACTGAAAGACAGGCAGACAGCGGAATCTTAATAATAGGGTCCCATTGGCACCCTTTGGGCACGGAACTCTAAACGGGATAAGTAATTTATCGAGACTCGGTTTCGATGGTGGAAGGACCATCTACATGAAAGAAGTGCGGAAAACTCGGTTTGCGAGTCAGACACGTATTTGGCCAAAATCAGCATTAGCATCCGCTGATGTCAAGATAAAAAATCAGCATCAGCATGCTGATGTGTCTAAAAACTGCATCAGCAACAACCCTGATCCATACAAGACAAGTTTACGTCATTCGGGTTAGCAAAATGACAAAGTTATAGGGTTCAGAAACACTCAGGAGTGCCGCGTGCGACTGCGTAGTGCATTCCCGGATTTGACGAGACTCTTCTGGGGGCTTACTCGGAAAAGGAAAAACAAAGTTTCGTTTTCGTTGTGGTGCAAAACTAACTTTTATGTCTCTTTTCAAAGTTTAATGTCAGAGTTTTTACACGGGAAGTCTGTGGGTCTGGCATGCCAAAAAATCGATCGAAACCCTACGAATCTAATACAATAATATATTTCGGATGATGCTGCGTGCGACTGCTCCGATTCTACAGTGGGGGATGTTTATGCAGTACCACACTGATGGCTTCCATGCTATAATATGCAAAAAGACAGCGCAACAGCATCCCAAGGACTATGGCAGAGTGCCTATCATCTCCACTCTGGAAGTGTCTAGTCTTGTGCGGAGGGTGATCAATGAAGGAAGTCATTTCCTTGATTGATTATCCTCGGCTCATCTTAACAGTGTTTATTTTATTTTATTCTCTGTGTTAAATAGCCACTCGTATATAAATATGGACTCATGTTTGTTGTTTGAAATAAAACATTTTGATTAATATTTATTTTTAGAAGATTGGCATTTGCACGAAAATGAATCAGAAACTTTTGTTTTAAGAGTAGGTACAGGCCCCGTCTATCCGTCCCTGTCGCTGTGTTACCGTTAAGTTTATTTACTTGTTATTGTGTTGTTTTATTGTAGATATTGTTAAAATACCTAATCAAATCACGTAGTCTTTCAAGACTGTTTTTTTACAGACAATTTGTGGATGATAGTGCGTGTAAATCGCCAATGTTGTTAGTTTGATATTTTAAATTATTTCATGCAAATAAGACTTATAGGAATAAAAGAATAACTATACGATTTTAATAAAAACATACCTATTTGTTTCTATTATTCGAATCGTGCCCGTTTTTTCGAATACGTATTTGCAAGCCCTAATTTTTATCCCAATGGCACTTGCGTCATTGCAGCATTAAACTGAGCCGGTGCCCAATTTGTGTAATACTTAGGTACCTATATTATTGTAACACATTTAAATATTAAAATTTCAAAATGAAAGTGAAAATTATAATACCTCTAAATTGTCACTGCCATCTGCCTCTCTGTTAATAATATCAAATACTTCTTCATTTAGTTTCTCTCCCTGGGCATACCCGGATGCCCAGTTGTTGCCCGCACCTCCTCCATGTTTTGATAGGTACACATTTTCTGGGTTATAGAGCTGAAACAAATTTAAAACTCGTAAGAATCACACAGTGCATGATAGCTTCATGTGTTACAATTAGTTCCAATTTCATGCTTGAATGGTTCTTGATTGATTGCGGTTTTTGACAATCCAGGACTTTTTTAAGAGTTTACCTTGGCGTAGGGTGATGTCATGATGGTATTTATTACTCTGGGCTCCAAGTCCAGCAGAACAGCTCTTGGAATGTAGTGGTCATCATCTGCCTGGTAAAAAAACACATCTTTTCTGTCCGAGCCGGCGGACGCAAACTCCTCGAGTATACCATCTGGTGATATTCCATGCTCCACGCATAGCTGCTTCCAGAACTCGAAACCAACTGCAAAATAAAATTATTGCAAATAACATCGGAATAATTTGAAAATAACCGCTAGACTTGAAAAACTTCAATTTTCACCGACTTTGATTCCCACACTGCCCTAACTGAAGTGTTATCATTTCACTCGGCATTTTGACTTAGTTTTTATCCTTTGGTATGGATTTCAATCAAGTTTTATCGAAATAAAATACAAGTAAACAAATACATCAGCCGCTTTCAATCAATCAGTCGTCCATTTCAGTTTGTTTTCGTATTCGTAAGTTCCATCCGTTCCATCACAGATGTATCAGATGTACGGTTCGTTCTCTCGATTTTAAGAACTGTTTCACATTGGTCAGCTATGCCTATTGGTCAAACACGACAAAATTAACACTTTTCTATTGGCGGATGAAGAAATGCAGACCACAAGACCACAAGAACTTTTCCTGAGAACTGACATTTCCGGTGTTGCCAGTCGCTAAAGATCCCGGAAGAAACCACCTCCTCGGTACGGCGCGGCGGCGGCGACCGACGGCGAGGACGGCGACGACGACGGGGGCACAGTAGTATGTTATGTGACGGGGGGCGGCGGCGCGGCGGGGCGGCGGCGGCAACCAGTATTGCCATGATAGTTCAAATAATGATACTTGTATCGGTTTTGCATCACTAATTATCGAAAATATAATTTCTATCACCATTATTGATTTTAGGCATTTCGTGTTCTGTGTATGGTTGTACATAATTTCGTTGGTTTAATAATAATAATAATAATTCTTAATTTCGGACAAGTCCATAGCTTATAAAAAATATACATAAGTACTGAAACATATTACATAGGTACTATATTTTAAGAGATAGTCAGTAACTAAAAGTACTTAATTACCTAGTAGATAGGTAATATTTTTACTTGCGGTTCCCACCGTGGTGCACCGATATCCAATAGCGGAAGTAGTCATTATCTGGGCACTCAGCGATGGACTGCAAAATAGAAAAGAAAGAAAAGATTTTTTTCCCTTTCCAGAAAGAAAAGATGCGCGATCTGAGGATGGCGTAGAAACGGGAACACCGGCCTCGGCGAACATGCCTGACGCACTACAATATCTTGGTTTTTTCATTAGAATGCGAAACGCGTTTTTATATTGGATTCTGAGTGTACTAAAGGATTTTCTGTTAGATGATGACCAAAGCTGACATGTATAGAAATTTTGACAAAAGGTAGTAAATAAAGTTAGTTTCACCTGCTCGTTACATTTTGAGAATCTACGAGCGAGCATATTGCACCGCACAGCCAGAGCCCGCCGTTCCCTCTCCATGTCATAGGTTAAATTCGACCTGTGAGTAAAGTATTTTTATTCGCATATGTAGAAAAATCTTTAGAGTAGGTATCGATTCTAGATAACATGTAAAGTATTGGAGTAAGTACTTTATTTAATGTAATGTCTGGTTTTTAATAAACGGATTAAATTAGTTTGATTGAATAGAATTAGATTTCAGTTGCTTTCATATATAGCTAAGAGCGTAGCGTACGTGGGCAGGCACCTACCGCTACCCACGTCGGGCACTCACTATCCAGTTTATTGGATCAGGAGTTTTAGCCACAAATCTGCCACCCTATCCACATGCTCAGTTTTGTATAAGAGCTATCAAGTACAGTGGAGGTAAAAAGGCCTTACAGCCCGGCCACACACTCCGTTTTGGCTGGACATTCCAACTATGCTGTCCTTCACAAAACAGCGCTTTATCTATTAGTATTAATTGGTAGTACTGGCAATTTTTTTATCTGACCACTTCGGTGAGCAAGTAAAGCAATCACTGATGTCAACTTAGCTACTTTATAGCTAGATCTAGCAATTTCTGCAACTCCATCAGCTACAACTTCCAATAAATTGTAGCTAAATGATTTGGCTATTTATTATAGCGACGAAATAGCGACTACATTTAAACATTCACACGTCATTATATTCTGCTGTGTGGTGCTGGCTTAGAATTTGCACCACCCCAACTCTTCCCGCGGCTGGCGTAAGAGGCGACTAAGGCATATCCACCAGGGGCGGGCAGCAGCGCCCCCTGCAGAACATTCTACCACCGGACTGCGATCCCCAACCCGCATGCCCAGCGTGGGGATTATGGGTATTACCCCCCATGAGATTAAAGCCAATAAGGCGCTTATCAGGGGGAGGCCTGCGTCCAGCAGTGGACCAACACAGGCTGTTGAGGTGAGGTTGAGGTATATTCGAAGAAAACCTAAACAAAGGATCCGTGTGTGATTTTCATTCTTTTTTATCCGTAGCAGTTCAGTTTGGCAGTCTTAGTTAGTGATGGTGTGGAGTCGGTATTTTGTACAGAGTTATCTAATACAAAAGCAATACCATAGATTTAGTGGCAAGAGGGGCGGGATACGGAACTCGCCCAACCAAGTAAGGGGCTTTCCTTAAATATGTTCGCTTGCCGTGCCCCAAAAACACGTGCCACAAAAACTCTCACTCCTTCATAATATTAAAATAGTTCACATTTTTACCTTCTATCGGTGCCTGATTTTGTCTGTTGTAGTTGAATGACACAGTAAACATTCCAATTCCACTTAGATATTATTTTGAGCTTATGCGTTCTCAAAACGCAGTAATTTAAAAACGTTATTATCTTGGAAAATTCCTAGATTATAATGTCAGTAAACGATTGGCTACTTCTAGCTACTTTTTGAGGTACCTAATATGTATAAGTACCTAATATGTATCTGGCAACTTTCTATAAAAGATCTAGCTACTGAGATGATGATACAGTTGGCCACACTGAAAGCAACACTTTAACCAAACCATCCATCCATCCATCTGAATGCTCTAAGCATCCATCAATCAAATCAATCCATTTGTTTTGATAATCTTGGTTTTTAGTTTATGAGTGAGGCGATTTTTCATTGATTTTACACAAAACGAAGCATACTATATAAAGCAAGGAAAACTCTGAAGCTAATTAATCTGAGAATTTGTGATAGTAAGTTATACAATCAGTGAAAGAGCTACATTTTACGAAATACAGGTAGGTGTTCCAAAGTTGTAACTTGATGGCCTTCGATTTGCATATTTCCCAACATGTACAGCGCTGTATGTGAACAGCATTGAAGATAATGCCACCGTGGGCGTGACTTTCGGCTCACAAGGTTCCCGTGGTGTCCCATGTTGTAATAATACCATTGACTTTAACAAACTAACAGCACAACTCAAGTTGGTGACTTTAACAAACTTTGAAAAACTTTTATCTTGTATATGTTTCCTATGTCCTTACCAAGCAGCTGATCATTACATAATCAAGACTTATCTAAAACTACAACATCTCGGTAAAGATTTTGCCAGCATCTTCCTGTACAGTAGTTTTGTATTTCCCAAATTTTTTCTTTGACAGTCTGCTAGTTGGAATACGAAGACAAAATGCCTCGCAAATTACTCAAGTTTCTAATAGTGTTTGACAACACTTCACTCCTGTACTTCCCTGGTCAGTTTCTATCAGGAAAAGTGCTTATGGAACTGCAAGATGATACTCCAGTGTTGGGTAAGTTACCTTCTGCTTAGCTGCAACAATTATCTTAAATAAGAAGTCAGTTCCTTGACTATTATTATATTTTTATTTGCTTTAAGTGGCTTTCGTGTCACTGCGACCATTATAAGCCTATTGTGAATGCGACTGGTAAAAAAAAGAGTAGATTCTAGCAAAAAGTCACCGTGTTGTATTGCAAATTGAAAAGCATTTCACAGGTAAATTGTCTTACAGGATTACATTTCCATGTGGTCGGCGAAGGAGTAGTCAGAGTGGGCTCAGGAAGACATGAGAGATTGTTTGACAAAGAGAACTACATAGACTTCAGGATGAGGCTTCTGGGTGAACCAGGTAAAGATTATTACTAACAATACATACATACAATATTGTACACCACCAATAAAATACATAGACATTATTATAAAACTAAAAAGTATAATGACAGGCGGCTCTTGGACCTGATGTGTACTTTTCCAAGTCTTTATTACTGCTATTTAAATATATGTTTAGTCTATTTTCGTAACAGTTCAATGAGGAGATGGCGCTGATCACATTCCAACCAAGTGTACACAACTTTATTGGGCAATATGACCTTTTTAGGTTTGCTGCTATGTTATCTTGTAGCTCCTCTTAGTGTCCTTTAAGCCTTGTATTTTGTACATTGAATCAGACAAAAACTTCACAATAAATCTGATCTTGTATGTATCTTAAGTATATCAGTTATCTAGTACCCCTAACACAACCTCTGCTGACTTTGGGCCTAGATGATGCTGTATGGATAGTCCAGCATTATTAATTTATCTTATTTATATTACAGGTCAAGGCACATCAATTCTTTCCCCAGGCATCCACAGCTTCCCATTCAAGTTAGGCCTCCCCATGGGCCTCCCGTCCACATTCCTCGGCACCCACGGCTGGGTGCAGTACTACTGCAAAGCTGCACTGCGCGAACCAAATGGATTGACACATAAGAATCAACAGGTTTTCATTGTAATGAATCCTATTGATCTGAATCTGGAGTCACCGGTTTTAGCTGTGAGTAGATTCACTATTGAAAATCTTTAATAGCAAAGTAGAAAGAAATTAGAAAGCAGACTCCACTGTCAGTAATAATGGTTGAGAAGAGATAGATAGAGGTAGAAATCTATCTATAATATAAAAATGAATCGCAAAATGTGTTGGTAAGCGCATAACTCAACAACGCCTGGACCGATTTCGCTAATTCTTTCTTTGTTGTGTTTGTTATTGTCAGGAGAAGGTTCTTATGAAAGAAAAAATTAAGAAAGTTGGAAACATAAATTTCCACGGGGGCGAAGCCGCGGGGCGCAGCTAGTCTTATATATAAAAATGAAACCCGTTTTCCGTTGTCATCGCATCACGCGTGAACGGCTGGACCGATTTCGCTAATTCTTTCTTTGTTGTGTTTGTTATTGTCAGGAGAAGGTTCTTATGAAAGAAAAAATTAAGAAAGTTGGAAACATAAATTTCCACGGGGGCGAAGCCGCGGGGCGCAGCTAGTGCTTCATAAACATGGACCAAAAGACTAGATGTCCCTTTCAATTGGATATTTTATTCTCCTTAGCTCATCTAAAATGTAGCTTTTGTGTCTGCTGTGCTATAAATTCTTAAATTGGACACTAAAGTCAATACAAAGCAAACTTAATTTCTTTCATTATTTACTCATTATGTAAAACTTAAAAGCATCAAATCAATGAACAGTTTCACTTTTCTGTTGTTGTTTTGGATGTAATAGTATTTCAATGTTAGAATGTTACACATTAATGAGTAATTACAATGCCTTTGTGTCATGTCATGAGAGCCAAGTACTCAATGGTCCATTGTTATCTTAATACAATAACCTTATATCAGATTGTGGCTTGCATTACTTCATTGTTACTGTTAGCTAATTTGTGATTATACAAGATCAAGTTAAAGGTGTGCTAGTTTTTTTTAATGTTGTCATACATTTTTATTGAGCAATGTAACTTTTTGAGACTCTGTAGGTATTTATTACTTGGAGCAAAAATACTTCAAGTTCCTTACAAATCAGTCATTGAGACGGAATTGTTAGGTAAGTACTAAATATTTATCACTAGCTGCGCCCTGCATCTTCGCCTACGTGGAAACATACAAATTTCAGAAATTTACTGCATTGCATGCATTTACCTCCTAGGGCTAGTTAAGTGAAAATAAAAAATACGTAATTCATTATTTACTTTATAGTTTATTTTAGTTTTGAGTGAATCGAACCAAGGAATAATAATTTTCTATAGAAACTTTACCACCCTTTTTAACTCCTCAGAGGCTATTTTTTGAAAATAAGATTAGCCTATATGTTATTCTAGAAACTAAACTATCTTTATTCCAAATTTCATCTAAATCGGTTAAGTAGTTACAGAGATACATAAACAAACATTCACATAAACTTTCGCGTTTATACTCATACTCACAATATATATAGCACACTTGGTTATGTCAATTTGCATTTCACATTAAAATAGAGATAACTATAAGACAAAATAATTAATTATAGTAACACAAAACAAAGAAATTAATACCTATATCTGCTGTAAATAGGCATTGTCATTAATCAAGTTAAACAGAATAATTATAAAATTAATTACTAGAGCTGCTGTAATAGGGCATTGTCAAAATTAAGATTCTAGATAAAAATATAAAAAAAATATCACAAAAGGGGTATGTACCAGGTTCCTATCAATAGAGTGGTACGGGACACGGCCTGACCTGTGACTGATTCAGGTTCGAGATGCATGACTAGGATAATATCTATTTATGTAATGTATTATAATATACATATCAGTCATCTAGTAACCATAACACAAGCTCTGCTTGGCTTGGGGCTAGATGATGCTGTGTGGATTGTCCAGCATTATTTATTTATTTTATTTATTTATAATATTAAAAGGATGGGATAATAATATCATCCATTTTGCAATAGATTTTCGTAAAGTACGCTACTTTACTGAATTTATTATACACGATCTTTTTATATTATTTAACTTTGAAATTGAATAGTCACTTACAGTTGAGGTCGCCTTTCCAATAACTTTTCTTGAAGTTTATGAGAGTTCCATTAAACTTTTTACTTTTCAACCGACTTCGAAAAAAGGAAGAGGTTCGTTTCGCACGTTCGTATGTTCGGCGACGTATGTATGTATGTTTTTTTTTTTCGAAAATGTTCACCGATTTCTCCTTCAATTATGGACCGACTTTGATGATTATTTTGCTTTTGTGTAGAGAATGACCCCAGGTCGTGGGAGAATTTTATTCACGAGGGACTACTATTTTTCCCGCAAAGCAGTGTAAATATAAAGGAACACGGAGTCTATGTGCGACTGTATGTATGTATACCGATTTCTCCGTTATTTGAGGATCGATTATAATGATTATTTTTGTTATGTATAGAGAATAAGAGCATAAGTGCTAATTTTAAACGACGCATGAACCAAGTGTCTTCCCCCGGAATAGAGACATTATGAACAGTGCCGATGGACACGTTCTTAGTGATATCTTAATATATATAAATCACGTGTCACGTTGTTTGTCCGCGATGGACTCCTAAACTACTTAACCGATTTTAAATTAAATTTGCACACCGTGTGCAGTTTGATCCAACTTGAAAGATAGGATAGCTTATTCAGGGAAGGTTTAAAAGGTGAGAGCGGTACGAAGTTCACCGAGTCAGCTAGTGTTTTTATAAAATTAAGTTTAAACAAAAAATACCCATTAGTCAAATCTATGGCTAGATTGTAATGTTATTCTAGTGTATTTAAATATGTATGCTAGACTAAAGTAACAAAGAAATGTATAGAGAATGACCCCAGGGACGACCAATAAAAAATTGATTCCTGAGGGATTACACTTTGTCCCACATAACTTAAAGCCAGTGTAATTATAAAGGAAGTAACTTATTTAATTTTGTAATTGTTACACCCAGCAGGCGCTGGAATGCAGCATCGAGCACCGGCTGGGCGTGGGCTGCGTCGGCGGCGGCGGAGTGAGCTGCCGCGTGGCGCTGGACCGCGGCGCCTACGTGCCCGGCGAGAGCATACTGCTGACCGCGCGACTGCACAACCACTCGCGGACCACGATCAAAACCACGAGGGCGGCGCTTACAGAGGTAAACTACTATACAAAATGTACTTTATGTACTTTGATCGTCTAACGAAAACTGCATCTGACTTTGATAACTTTTTGTAGGTGCGAAATAGGTGGTAATACAGGTCGTTCACCTCCTCCAGAAATCGCAAAATGCTTTAAAATTCGCTACTCTGTCGCTTTCCATACGAACCTAAAGCGATACCGCTGTCGCTAAAGTATCGTGGTACAAGCGTACTAGGAAGCTCAATTACCTTTACTACGTACTAGAATTTCGTGAGGAAATAGGTCAACGACGTGTAGGTACTGCCAAGCTATCTGGCACCTACTATACAACTTCTGTTCCTATTCTGTACATCCGTTAAGTTTCTTAATTGAAATCAAAAAATAATGGAGGCCAATTTTGGCACACAGAGCTTTGAGATATCGTTGTCGTCCTGACTTAAAACTGGATGAGAAACAAACAATATTTATTTACTACTAGCTGCGCCCCGCGGCTTCGCACGCGTTGTTTCTATGGAAACGCCTAAACGTGATTTCTATCCCATGGGAACTGATTTATGGGATACAAAGAGTAGCCTACGTTTGATTCCAGGATTATAATTATCTGTATACAAAATTTCAGCCCGATCCGTTCAGTTGTTTTGGCGTGAAGAGGTAACAAACATTTATAATATTAGTGTGATGAAAGTGGCGCGGCGGGCGAAGGTCCGCCTGTGCAGGAGGTTGTGGGTTCGATTCCCGCCTTGGGATAAATGTTTTACGTAGTTTGTTCCGGGTTTCTGGGTATTTTCTATGTTAATAAAAAATATCTATCCTTGTTATGTGTTGTATTATCATATCAGTCATCTAGTACCTACCCATAACACAAGCTCAGCTCGCTTGGGGCTAGATGATGCTGTGTGGATTGTCAATTATTTAATATTTTGATTTACACTATATTCAACCATCTTTCCAGACGATCCAGTACTCCGCCCACGGCAAAGTAGCAGCCAAAGAGGTCCGCGAGCTAGCCTCCCTGGTCCACGGCAAGACGCGCGCCGGCGACACGGACGAGTGGCTGCACGAGCTGCTGTACGTGCCGCCGCTGCCGCCCACCAACCTGCGGGGCTGCCATCTCATATCTGTGCAGTATGACGTTTATGTGAGTCCCTACACTTGTTTAAATGAAAAACCGTCTAAAGCGCTTGTTAGTGGTGGCACTAGGCTGCATGACATTATAGAGGAGGCCAGTTGAATTGCCCAGCAGTGGGTGCCTTATCACGATACGATAACACTTGAATAAAATAACATACGTAACAGCTTTGTCATTTTGTTCCTAACACGCTATCGATTTGCGGAGTGGACGCTAGATTTCACACACTATTTTTTTATTTCGATCACGTAGTATTGATTCCAACAAGAACAAAGTTCTAGACTAATGTTTCCATTCACAAAGTATACCAATTGTTTTCTAAAAATCCTATAATAAATGTCCTTCCTATTCCAGTTCATAATCGAGCCGAAGAGCTTGGACAAGGAAGTGAAACTGCAACTGCCGATCCTACTGGGTACCTACCCCTTCCGGGATGAAAACTCTGAGGAGGCGCCTCCTACGCACTACCCCAGCACCCTGCCCATATTCCGACCGTGGCTGCACGAGAAACAAAACCATTAAATGAACTATAATCCAGAGGAGATAAGGTAGCTTTTGCACTATCCACTCCCTAGAAGGCATACAGTTGAATCAGAATCATCAACAGAAAATATGGATTATCCAAAAAAATAAAGTAGCCTATAAACTATTCCACTCGCTCGCTGATGATTTTCCGACCTTGAAAAACAGGGCCATTAAAATGAAACCTGGATTTTTCAGGCGAAACAAGATAGCTTTGAACTACCCCACCCGGCAGAACGTATAAATAATCATGAACATGGACTTTTTCCAGAGGAAATAAGAAAGCTTTTGGAAGTATGAATATTATGCTACTTAACCTATCCAATATTATAGTGATTATCTGAAACTCATTGCGTGTGATTGAGATATGAATGTAAAGTGTACCTACTTGTGGTGCAAGTCAAATTAACTATTTTTACCGTTTTGTGGTAACCTAATTGTAAGCTTGCTATTTTTATATGGAATTGTACAGTTGACTTTTTGTACTGGCACGCTAATTTTACTGCCTATTAATCTATTTTATAAATGTGTATCTTGTAAGAATCTGCTAGCTAAATATTCTTTACTGAAACATATCAATAGGTAGTTAAGTTTTTCGAAATCATACTTAATTGGAGAATCTGGTGCCATTGAATGAAAGTTATGACGAAATCGTTTATTTAAAAGAAAAAAGTATTAAAACTATTTACCTTTTGTATTGTGATTTACGAATGTTTTAATCTTATAATTGTTCTTTGATTGGATTATATTTAGATACTAATTCAAATGTATATAACTAACCTGTGATATACTATTCCGTCCGTATGTAGTCTTACTATAAAATGTAATCGAAATATAATATTTTTACAACATCTAAGTATTTATTTTTTCGACCTTTATCTAACTACGGTCTATACCGGTCCACTGATGGACGCAGGCCTCTTGATCAAGCCGTATCGGCTTTCATTATATGGGGGGTACCTAATGTCCATAATCCCCACGCGGGGCATGCGGGTTGGGGTGGCCGATACCCCGTAATCGCATCTTGCTATACCCGCGGACAAGGGTGGATCCAGGATTTTTTTCTGGGAGTGGCACAAGGGGAGACACGCAAATATAATCAACAATAAGTACATGATAAAAATAAACTTGTAGTCAGTTGTAGTATTTTATATAAAGGTTTAATAAAGTACGAAAACAATATAATAAAACGTCAAGTGCGAGTAGGACTCGCGCACTAAGGATTCCGTTTAATTAAAAGACCTTGCATCTTGCCAAATTTTATAATTCTATGTCAACGGAAAGTACCCATAGGTTTTGGTCCATGGCGAGAATCAAAGATTTTTTTTAAAAGAATAAACCACAAATATACGGTTTTCGGATTTTTTCCTTTGTTTGTGTTCTAATCTAAGAATTTTGAAATTTGGCAAGAAGCAAGTTCTTGCCAAATTTCAAAATTCTAGGTCTACGGGAAGTATATATAGGTTTTGTGTTCATGTGATTCCCTTGGTAGTTTTCTGATAAGTTTCCTGCTAAAGATTGTCAGCACTTCATTGGCGTTCATTTAATCATTTTTGTTGTAATATCTTGATTAATAAGTATTAAAGCCAGTCCATTCAAACGCTTTTCTGTCATCCTGCTGCGAAGATATGACGCACAGATGTACTAGGGATGCTAACGCATCAAATCGGTCTTCAAAGATTGTGGGCCATAATATGACGGTAATCGGCGTAAGGTGACGAAAGATCGCTCGGCAGGGCTCGTAGGTAGTCACAGGAAACGTGAAAAGCTATTGAGAAATAATAATAATAACAAAGAGGTCTATGTCAATAGCTTTCCTATATTCGGCAGCACCGTTGCACCTTTGTAGGCATCTGCTGGAGACTGGAATATTGTATTTGTATTTGTATTTTTATTTATTTACCATTTATAACATAGGTCGTTATACAAGGCACGTCAGAGATTTTACAATTTGAAAAAACAAAACAAAATTTAAAAACTCCTAAATAAAATAAATTTCAATTAATTCCAGATCATAAAATTCAATGTCATGTTTAAGTATTATTTACAGAAAAGGATTGAAATAAATTAGTACTCATAAATTCACTGATGCTATAAAATGCATGGCTTTCAAAGAAATGCTTGATTATGGTTTTAAAATGTTCATAATTGTCAATGTTCGTTATGTTAGTTGGTAGTTTATTATATAACTGTATTTTGATGTACTCTCCCTGCTTTTGTACCTTTGCAAGGCGAACCGTTGGTTTGACTAATTTTTCCTTATATCTTAAATTGTACTTATGAGTGTCCTTTTTTTGAAGATAGTTGTTTTTGTTACTGTGTATTTCTAAAAGACTTTTATATATATAAAGTGATATCACAGTCATTATTTTATTTTTCTCAAAATATTTCTTAACTGACGTTCTCCTATGTAGTCCGCAAATTATTCTTATGGCCCGTTTCTGACAAATCAGGACCTTACATACAGCAGTACTGTTTCCCCAGATTGTTATGGCATAGCTTATTATAGAATGGACATAAGCATAATACACTGTGACCAATGTCCTTTTAGTAACTACTGATTTTATTTTTAAAAGAGCATAGTTCGCACTTGCTAGTCTTTTGCACATCGTTTCAATGTGTGATATATGATTTAATGTGTGATCAATAGTGTACCCAAGGAAAACATGTGACATGCTACCCTCTGTGTGCCTAGTTCTTCTTGCTTTATATCGCATTATAATACTTTTACTCGCATTTAGAACAATTCCGTTAGCTTCGAACCAGTTTGTAAGCAATTGGATTGCGTTTTCAATTTTCTCTCGTAGTTTATGTTCAGTCTTGTCTTTAATCCCTACATGTGTGTCATCAGCAAAGAGGTTTATGAACGCCCAGTCTGGTACACATCATCTATTTTCTCTCACCTGTTGCCAAATTTTAACTCTCCCTTCAAAGCTAAAAACAAGATCCGTCAAGTGCGAGTGAAACTCGCGCGCCGAGGGTTTCGAACGTTTATCAATTATACAAATATGTACTAAAGGTACCGGTAAGAGATATCGCTATTTGATGAATACCTAAAAATAGTAGGTAGCAAACTACATTTTAGATGGATCGCTCTGCATAGGTACTTCGGAGATTAGGAAAATTTTTGACTTTCTTCTAAATATTTCAAAAAGTATGAAACCTAGATAAATTTCAAAAACTGTTTTGAAATGTACAAACTTATACCTTTCATTTGATACCCCACATGACCCTGTATGTAGGTATCTCTTAAAATTTCGACATCTCAATTTGTACCTATGGAAAATTTTCATTCTTCATTGTTTTGTCTTAAAATCTGTACAGGCGCACGAAATGTATTATTATTTTAAATTTCAAGTTGATAGCTGCGGCAGTTGCTGTGTTATTAAACTTATTAAGGAGGGACAAAGGGACAGATAAAGCGAGACCTTAAGGGTTTCGAAACCCAACAAGGAAGGTCCAGGGCCGAATTAAGTCGGCGCGGGGCCCGTAGAAAATGTGAACTGAATTGCATTCCGTTTTCTAATTTAGTTGATTTATTAATTAATTAACAAATTAATTATGAAGATTTGTGCAGTGGAGGGCAAAGATACCTTAACCAGGGTCAAGTTCTGGTTTGTTGTGGTATTAATGAATATCAGAAACGGGGTCGAGCTCGAGACAAAAGTCTGAACTGAAGCAATAAATGTTATCGGCGAGCGCGCAAATTTAACGTGTTTTTTGCGGTAAATATTTTGTGGTAGACAAAAAGCTTGTAACGCCAACACAAAGGCGAGTGGAGCGAGCTGCACTCACATCTAAGACTGACCTAAGCAAACTACACACATGTATTAGACTTTTGCTGCTTTTGGCAAAAAACGAAGCAACATAACGGCGAGCGGAGCTAGCCGCGAAATGTTGTGTGAACATTGAACATTGCCGCCACAGCACCGCCAGGCTTTTAGGGTGGTGCAAATTCTAATACCTCCCTAAAATAAAACGGAGAGGGGTAGTATGAGGAAGATAATAATCATTTTGGTTGACACAACACATTTATTTATCGCGATGTTCATAAACATGTCCATATTACTTACAAAGTATTACAAAAGTTCATCTGATATTTGCATAATTACAGGGTGGTATCTTACAATCCGCATGAAACTTTCCGCATAGACACTGAATCTAGACCGAACAGCGTTTAGAATTCAAGTACATGTGCCAAAGCGAGACGGTTTTAGCTAACCACGGTTCTAGAAATCTTTGGAAGTGAACCTATTCTTTAGTAGAGATAAACATAAATTGCGTGTACTTCACAAATACTTGAGCGCGATGTACAAAATAATAACAAAAGACCACAAGTACCTACAGTCATTTAGGTAGTTTTACCGGCCGGGCCACGATACGCACCGCAACGACTTTTGTCGTCCGTTTTGTCATTTGTATCATATTCGAAGAAAAAAGAGCAGAACAAAACAGACGACATATTATGTCGCGGCGTGCATCTTAAGCCAGCACCGGAAATATTTCCAAGACTTTAAAAAATTTATAATTTTATAGATTTCGATGTGCTTTTTCCGAAAAATGGCGCCTAATAGCAGTTTTTTTTTTTGACAATATCTCCTTTTCGAATCATTTTACGCTAGCATAGACCATCTGAGCCACAGAAAATAAAATAAATATAATTCACAATAAAATTATCCATTTTCATAACTGCTGGAAAACTTAACAGGTTCCTAAGCTCTTTGTTCGACCCAAATGACTGTACTACTAAGCTAACAAACAAGACAAAATGTGAGCAAGCAAAATGTCACCCGAAATGTCCAAATTATGACACGGCATTTTCGAATCCTAAATATAAAAATATACAAACGCATATCATATTTGGCGCAGCCGGTGAGATTTTCCCTGTAAACTCAATGTTGCAAACATCCTAATATTGTCTTGACACTAAATAATATTTTTTGTATCGGTAAACATGTCGAAACTAGGTTGAAAATTGGCCTTTTTCGTAAAACACAGCTGTCAATATTACTTCAAGATCAGGGCCTAACCAAGTCAGGAGGATAATGCACAATACACTCATATGCGCGATATCAGTGCAGATCACAGTTCCTCCAATTAAAATAAGAAGCACGTTAACTACAGAGAAGTCTACAAAAAAACCTGCAGATGCGTGATACGGCAATGCAGCTGGAGGCTGCGTCCAGAAGTGGACTAGCAGAGATTGAGGATGACCTTCAAAGATTTCCTATTCAAACCGTGGTTAATGTACAACATCTGTGAGCAGTATTAGAGCTATGCCATCTTGTTGGCCAGCGCTAGATGCAACGAGGCGAGCTGCGACGTCCATTTCTCTAGTGCGGAGTACCGCGCGGCGCCGCGCGCGCTCGACTGTAGCTCCAGGACTGAATTCACTTGATCGATGCGGCCGCTTATTGTACTGGAACAAACAAAGATACATTTAATTTGGTACAAGTGAGTATATCAGTCTGTCATCAGGGCTGCAAGTCGTATCGAAAGGTCTCAAAGTTTTTCGTTATTTCTCGAAGTGAGTGCATCATGGTCTATAGGCTATGGCAAAGGATTCAATACAGGGTGTTTCAGTACGGTGGAGTGGACGGTCAAACGAAGTGGAGTGCCCTTTGGAATTGACCCAAATGATCTGGGTTTTGGTTTAGCTGATTTTGTTCATGGTTTTGACTAGGAAAGTTGTTCTCGTCTAGGAACCGAAAAGTTTTCAGACTCTGTGATTCAGATTCATGCAAGAAATGATTGCCTTTTATTTTCACGCAATCATTTCTTCTAAACAAGAAATATTTTTGTTTGTACAATGTGTTAGGCTGGATTTAGTGCTACACGGACGGTCTGTACGGAGGGCCGTCGTCCGGACCTATCTATCTATACTAATAAAAGAGAAAAGATTTGATTGATTGTTTGTTTGTTTGCTTGTATTGAATAGGCTCCGAAACTACTGGACCGACTTGAAAAATTATTTTACCATTAGAAGCCCACATTATTCCTGATGAACATAGGCTACTTTCTACCGCGGGAAAATGCTTCATTCCTACGGGAAAACGAGTAATAGGACAACGGGTAGTAAGAATGCAGCTAGTCTACTATATAAAAATAAGTCGGGTTTTCCTTCCTGACGCTATAACTCCAGAACGCACGAACCGATTTCCACGGTTTTGCATTAGTTGGAAAGGTCTCGGGCTCAGTGAGGTTTAAAGCAAAGAATTAAGAAAGTGGGAAACATAAATTTCCACGCGAGCGAAGCCGCGGGGCGCAGCTAGTCGTATATAAATTAACTATTACGTTTAGTAGCGCACGGCCCGCGCACCGTTTGTCCGTCCGGACGAAAACCATCCGTCGAACGCGTCCGTGCTCCGTACCTATGTCCGTATCAGGACGCTCTAGGCATCTAATCGACGCGTCTAGTGCTGTGGGGACGCCGCGTCTAACCGACCGTAAGTGATTTCTGTGCGATACTTGATTTTATACCGAACTTTACGTAGATTCGTGGAGCACGCATGGTCTATCTATATGCATAAAGTCGTTCGACGAAGGCATTTTGACGTGGTTTTGATAAGGCAATCGTGCGGGGGGCAAGGGACGGGGCGGGGGAGGGACGATCCCGAGTTGTATACATCGCCTTTAGTAACTCGGGAGCGTCCCCCCCCCCCTGCCCCGTCCCTTGGTCCCCGCACGATTACCCTGTCAAAACGGCTTCGTCGAACGACTGTATGCATATAGGTAGGCTGTGGTAATACGGTCGTCCGTGTAGCACTAAATCTAGCCTTAAAACTTGTGCAGCAAATCCACATGTGTAACATTTACACTCACTTGTCCAAGATGCAGGTGACGAGTAGATTCTCGACCTCCTTCTCATCTATGTTCAGCTCCTTGGATATGAACGGTATGTGGATGCGCGTGTACGGCCCGATCAGCTTGATCAGCACCTGCGTGCGGATGTTGCGGAGCAGGTCCTCGATGTGTTCTCGGATGAATGGGTCGTCCATTATGTTGTTCCTGTTCATTCATTGTGGAATTTAATAATATTATCTATAATCACTATCTCTCTTCAGTCATAAATTGTTAGTTTTTATTTTACATCAAAACAGTTTTTTCTGCTGTACAGTCATATAGACTTGGAAGGTGTACGTGATTATCATCTCATAAAACGGCTAAAAAGTGTTATTTTGGATCAACAAAAGTATGGTTTGCTTGGTTTCGATGCCCCTTTTACATGTTAGATAAACGGTATTAATATTATTTATGTTTTCCTAATATTATTTCCATGTGAGTATAATAATATTGATTACAGATGCACCCACATAGGTATATCTTTATATTTATTTATCTATCTATTTATCTATAAATTATGCACATATTTTCTTACTAAGACACCATTATTATAACTGAGCTTTGATTTTCTGTTCAAATTATTTTGTAATCGCAGGGTCCTGTGATTGTTCTAGTTTTGGTCTGGGCAGAATACCAGCGCCCTCTGTTCACAACAGTTGGCATTATGCTGAGCCTAGGCCCATTTGCTACTGCAGCACACATTGATTAATTTTATTGTTAACATTGTTTGTTAAATGTACCTACTGTATGTGTTCTTATTAGTTTAATTAATTTAAGACTAAATATTTTATTTTGCATGTGTTATGTAAATGTGTGTGTGGTGGCAAATAAATGGTATGTCTATGTCTATGTCTAAAAAATAAGGAGTTTGTATCAAGATCCTTCAAATCGCAGTTAGCGAAATTTCTACATACTAAATAGTTAAATAAGAGCTTTATTTCCAATACCGGTTGTGCTTGAGTATAGCCTCGAACTCGTTGATGTCGTTGTTCTGGTACGCCATCACCAAGTTCGTCATGGCGAGGATCTCAGGGTCGTTCTTGTAGGGCTTCGCTTCCTGCGAGTCGAAGGGGTTGATGCCGGATTTCATAAGCCTGGAATCAAGTTGGTTCTATTCAGAAAATGAGGTAGGTTAGTGTCTTTTACTAAGTTATAAATTATGTAGCCTCCCCGAGGCATGAACTTATTTAGCACAGATTTTATTTCACAAGCTTCTGGCCGCGGCTTCGTACGCGCTTTTCAAGTAGCCTATTTCCATCCACGGGATATAGTTTACCTCTCTGCCAGATGTCACATAGATTCGTTGAGTCGTTTAGGCGTGAAAAGGTAACGGCAGTTTTTATAATATTACTATGGATTATATCCGAGTTTTTTACGTACTTATAGTAGTAGAGTAAAGCTCCAAGTTTTGAAAACGATGCGTATAACACGCCACAAAATATGTTTAGTGTACTTAGCGGAAAGGGGGTGATTTCTGGACCACTTTGGTGGTCAACTAGAATTCAAAGGTTTTATTATCATCTCTAGTATAGCGATGTCCGTCGACATGATAAATGTCACGACAAACTATTTTGTGTCATACATTGAAATCTAGGTATTAGTTACTTACATGTTTGCTAAAACTAAATATTTCAGACAAGTTGTTCTCCTTGGACTGCCGGACTCATCATAGTTTTTGAATGCCTCAAAGAAGTCAGTGTGCGCCTTTTCGAACTCTCCTTCCCGTAAGTGCATTTTACCGCCGCATTCTACAAAGGGGAAAGAACCTTAATTATTATATTAAATTAATTGTAAGTCAATATCATGGATTTATGATAGGACTGACATATTTTGCAAAGACAAAGTCCTTAACAATTAATATGATACCTTACAAAGACAATTACAATCAAATAATAGAAATAAATTAGAACTAGTATTTACAATTAAAACAATTGATCTAACTGCAGATTGTTGCAAACAATCTACAGGTAGCTCAACTGATCTATATCAATACCAGTCGTCGTGTCCCCAAGACGCTGGCTGCATTACCCCGCTGTATGGCAATGCTCTCGCGCCGCTTCGACCACGCGTCACTTCGACCAGACGATCAGATAATTTTTAAAAATAAAAAAATTATATCATGGACTTTGCTTGACATAGGTCTCCCCTAATGAGCATCATAGCGCCCTATCTTCAGCTTGCCGCATCCAGCATCTGCCTGCAGTCTTTCGCAAGGTGTCATTCCACCTGTTCGGAGAGCGTCCTACACTAATTTGCCGAGTCGCGGTCTCCACTCAAGAACTCGTTTACCCCAGCGGTTGTCGGTTCTTCGCGAATGGCTGGCCCACTGCCCCTTCATCTTGCTAATTATTTGGGCTACTTCGATGTTGATAACTATGATTCTCTGTTGGGTTTGTCATAAATATAATTATATGTATAATAAAAGAGAAGAGAAAACTGACTCATCAAGAGATCTTTGAAACTACATGAGTTACGAAGCTGAAATTTTGCATGGAGTTTCCTTTCAGGACGTAGGCACCCGCTAAGAACGGATGTTTGGAAATTCGTATTCTAAGGGGGTCAAAGGTAATTTTTATAATAACTTCAGAACGGTAACTGTTGGCCCGTCCAAATTTATAGGGTAGGAAGATGACTTAAAATAAACAGACACGTATTTCAGGGTTTTTTGAAATTCACACCCTAAAGTTCAATGGTGTGGAGCACAGAAATCTGAATAACAAGGCACTAGAAATCGTAAGCGCGCGTGACCTTGTCGCCGCTCAGGTGACTCTCACGCCACCAGTGCGTTCGTTGCTGTTCAGTTGCTCTCGAAACGTGCGTGTGTAAAAATGGTGTGTTGCAGCATTTCCCATTGCGGAAATTCTTCCACAAGTTGTAATTATATTAATAAAGGAATAACTTTTCATCGGTAAGTATTGTTTTTTCTAAATAATGCCGTTTTTCCTTAAAATTATAGAATCTTTAAAAGTAATACGAACGTCACAGTCGACCGTTCTTATTATCACGTTTAACTATACATTGCCTCTTATTTTTGTCAACATCGGGCAGGTACCTCATTACAAAAAGCAATGTACTGCACAGTGAACGATAACGTTGCGCGCTCGATTTCCTATCGTGGTACGGCCGCAGAACTCGGTCGCGAGCTAGTGTTGTGACACGGTAATATTATCCTTAATATTACCTTGGTTGTGATTTGTAAAACAACTTTGCATAATTTAACATAGTATTTTAGGAATACGATGTTATATTAAAATTGTTTATTTATGATTTATTATCATAATAACTTAGCTCGATTACCACTGACTGACTGACTGACATAATTGTTCTCCTTGATGGTGGAGGGGGAGGTATGTTTTTTTTTGCAGAATCATGTAGGGGGTGTCCGGGGGACCTAGGAAAAATTCCGACTTTTTGAGATTTGCCCCCCGGAACCACCGCCCCCCAGGGGGGCGCCAAGCAGAGTCACACTGATGAAAAATTTTTAGGGGGTTGTATAGAGGGGGTCATATGATTTCGATTCCAAAAAAATTTTACCCCCCCGTTCCTCCCAAGACCCCCCTTTTTGAGAGTGCTACCGGATGCCTTACATTGCAAACGCTGGCTGAACCCTACGAGATAGATCAGAATAATGTACTACAGTATTTTACAACTTAAAAAGGTCTACAAAAAAAGTCTACGATAGTATATGTCTATCTCTTAGGGATAACCCACAATAACCATTTTTTATCCTTTACTTTTTACGAGAAATAATGGCTTATTTACGAGGCGATTTTAAGCAGTACAGCATTAATCCTTATCCAATTAAGTAACTTAGATACATTGTGCATTTAATATAGATTAATATTGCCCTTTACAGCATGTAATTTGAATGAATATTTTCGAAGATATTACAGATTTAAAATGACAGGGACATAGCGATTGCGGTATCGGCCGGAGTACCAATTCTGCAGTAGGTATATTTAGTATAAGCATTGCACCCGTGCGAAGCCGGGGCGGGTCGCTAGTTAATAATAAATGAATATTGAAGTACAAACTATATTTTTATTTTATTAGTACAATGCCCTAGTCATAGAATAACAGTACGATAGGTACGTGACCTGATATTTCGTGCCCAGCACTAGGGTAGATTACATTAAAATGACGTCATAACGACAACAAATGCAAACTTGTCACTAATGTGTGAGTAAGCGAACGTATGCAACTACGCATAAGGCTTAATTTGGTTTGCACTGCATTTTTGGATGGGCGTAGCCGTAATTCCGTAGTTATTGTCTGTGTATGTAGTGGTAAGGTAGTAGAGGGGGCGAGCCGGCGACACGCATTCCCGATAGATTGGATGGTACTCAGCATTTCTAGTGCCTTGTTATTAAGATTTCTGTGGTGTGGAGTCAAAGTAAGGCCACTCACTGACTTATCAAGAAATCTCATTGCTGGAAAGGCCACGAAGCTGAAATTACTGAAAATTTAGTTTTGGATGTAAGCATCTGCTAAGAACCGTTTTTTTTTAATTCACATTATTCGGATATTATGTACCTACCTAAACTTCTGGTACTCGGTAAATAATACTCGGATGTACATTAGAGAGGTAGGTACTATTAGTTTAGATAATATTAACGGAAGGTTTGTAAAACGTTCCAATAAAATAGCTATACGATATCAGATAGGTACCGTATCGAAATCCGTTGCTTGGTACCTAAAGCGAAGAAACAGACAGAAGGGGCAGTGTCTTCGTTTTATGCCTATCAATTTCTTAGAGCTGTCCGTCGCAGTTTTATGCGCGTAAATCCTGTTAATGTGGAAAAATAATCTGGTTGACTATTAAAAAACCAAGTAAAACCATCTATAATTAGAAGCTGTAATACATTATAAAGAAGAAAGATTTGTATTTTTGTATGTTCGTAACGAATAAACACAAAACTACTGGACCGATTTCAAAAAATCTTTTAGCCTTAGAATGCAACATTATTCCTGAGTAACATAGGCTATATTTATTACAAAAATGTTTAAAATATATATGTCCACCCGTGCGAAGCCGGGACGGGCCGCTAGTATAAATAAACTCTGGAAAACGAACGATAGTTACCTCGAATAACGCCCATGATGAGTGGATGTGGAATAGCGGATTTTATGTGCAATGACTGTTCATACAACGCTTTTAATTTCTTATTGTTTTTCTGTGCCGTGTACATCTGTATCTCCAGAGCGTATATCTCGAGAAGCTGCGTGCCCTTCTTCAAGTCGTCTTCACCTTCGTCCGTCTGAAAGTAAATGCTGATTTGTTACGATACTCGATACCCGTAAACAAAGAAGTTTTACCATGAAAGTTTTGGTAGAATAATCATTGTTACTTTTGCTGTTATATCGTCGTTTATCGACTTTAAGAATCGAGGTATGATGTAGCTTTCTAATATTACTATTTTACTAACTTTTGTCCTGTGCTTTTGTCAAATTTTTTTTTTTTTTAGTATGTCATGATTTTCAGTATTAAAAATTGTAAATGAAGAAAGTACTGTTAAATATTTGGTGGTATCTACATTTTACCAGGACATAATATATACTGTGTGGTAAAATAGAGGACCATACCTGACAACTTTGATGAAGCTGCTTCAATATCTTGGCTAATTTATTAAAATCTCCTCTATCATAGTAGAGCTTGCCTAGTTTTGTGTTGGTTTTGAACCAGAGCCGGTCGTTCTTGGCATCCTTCAGGGCCTCTAGAGTAGTTTCATAGAAGTCTTGGAGGAGCTCCATCTGTGGATACAAAAACAAAATAATTAAACATTTTGTACTATATACCAGTCGAAAGCGTCCCCAAGACGCTGGCTGAATCGCCCACTGTATGGCAATCTAAATGGTAAGGCCATTTTATTTAATGTAATTTTTATACTTAATGTTTTGATGAACTCTACAAGACATAAATATTGAATAAGAATAGGTATGTTATAGGATTGGATACACCTGCAAAAATTGTGAACATTTCATAATAAATTAACAAATTTTAAAGCAATTGCCATTTTAATTGATTGTTTTAATTACAAATAATATATTCTTATTAAAATAGTTACTTCCTACATATATGTACTTATGCCATACAGGCAAAGTTTGTTATGATGTGTCTCAAGGCAATGCCACAACTAGTGAAAAGATCAGGATGAGACATTGCATGGGTATAGTTCAAAAGCTTATATCATATATGTATAGATTTCTAACCTGATTTGGGGGAATTTAATAAAGTTTAAATTAATAATAGCCTGTCTAGTATAAAAAGATATTTATTCACGAATAGACAACAGTTGATACTATAAATACCCGCTTACATTCATAATGAACAGTTGATATATTACAGATATATTATTGTACTTACATTTCTTGAGGTGGAGATATAGTCTAGGATGGAATTAATGGACTTCTCAGAGTGGTTCCGAGTGACTGCACTCTTGATGTAAGTCAGTAGCTGTTTATACCTCGCCATCATTTCTGTGAAATTACTCTGAAATAAAAATAAATACACTTGTAGATAGGCTTTGAAAATTAAAAAAAATATGTTAAAATACCTACAGTTAAATGATTTTGATTATGAAAAAAAAATTGGCCGTTAAAACCCCTGCGAAGGGGAGTTTCTCCAGTACAGAGAACATATTTTTACAGCGACTCTTTCACTGCTCAAGCTGTCAGACTTTGGAACGATTTGCCAGTGGATATTAAGAAGTCCACATCACATCACGCTCAGGCGCGGTCCCAGGGGGGGGGGGGTCACGGGGGTCATGACCACCCCAAAATCTTAGTTTAGGTACTTAAAAAATTGCAACCCATAGTTTGATGATTATTTTTTTCCTATTTACTTTTTTTACATTGAATATGGTTACCAACTGCAGCAAAAAAAAAATCGCGGCTTGCTCCGCTCGCCGAAATTACTGTTGTTTTGTGCCCTGTGTTTTGGTCAGCGCAGAGGTAACGTTACCTATTTTTAGTGGTCTGGCTGGTCCGTTAATGTCAATCCAACCACCACAATAAAAAGCACAAAATTGTTACTCAAATAATAATCTTCGAGGTCACTTTGTCAACTAGCGCAAAAATTTAGTAGACAGCAAAATTTTCGCGTTTTGATCCGCCCGCTCGCTGATAACATTTGTTCCTTCTAACTATGTTCCAAAGCAACCTAGTAAGCAACCTAAAGTGACCTAATGCGGGGCGGGGGTCGACCCCCGCCCCGCATTAGGTCACTTTGCCGCAGCAAGCTCTGCTAGCCTCTGATAGCATTCTACTGTTTCTATAAGCTTCTGGCTTGCTCTAGTGCGGGACTCCTCCTCCGTTTTAGGTGTAACTGCAAAATATCTAATACCAAGCAACTCACACGCACAGCCAGATCTTAAAAAATTTCGCGGCTCGCTTCGCTCGCCGTTGATTCCGTATGGAGTCTGGTCTGTTGTCCTTATATTTGGTTGTTATTCGACAAACTTAAAAATTGTTCATAGCTCATTGGTTGTTCACATTTATGGTGAACAACCGAAATAAATGATTTGAATTAGTTAGCTTCCTTGTCTTACATGGACCTCACCAATTTTAAAAAAGGCTGCGGCTCATTCCACTCACTGATATATATATATTTTAGGTTTTCAACATATTTCTTAGCCACCGCAAACTTTCAAAATTTTCAGAGCTCGCTCCAATCGCTGTTATTTATTTTCTGAACCAGTTTGTGACCACCCGAAAAAGTAACAAAAATTTCGGCGGCTCGCTTCGCTCGCCGTTACCTCTTTTTCGGTCTCTTTTTGGATACCTAATTTTGGTTTACCTACTTACTTACTTACTTGTTTCTGGACTAGTTGTGGAAACCAGTCCAGAAACAAGTAAGTTTAGTTTATTTCCCTTGCTCCACTCGCCCCTATTTATATTCAAAGCTTTATATCCACCACCCCAGTCTTTTAAATTTTCGGGGCTTGCTTCGCTCACTATCATTTATTTTGTCAACAAACATCAGAAAAAAAACCTCAAAAAAATTTGAAGTTGGGGAGGCGATGTCATGTTTGCGGTCAATATGCAAAAAACTGCAGAAAATATAACGGAACTATTATATTTTTGAGACTCGCTCCGCTCGCCGATAGTATTTTCTCCCTCTCTGTATTAACCAATACAGAGAAGGAGAAAATACTATCGGCGGGTAACCACCCGAAAAAGTAACAAAAATTTCGGCGGCTCGCTCCGCTCGCCGTTACATCTTTTTCGATTTATTTTTTGTCGATGTCCCTTGCCCTGTTCGCCCTTATTTATATTCGTAGATTTATATTTACTACCGCAAAGTCTCTAAGATTTTCGGGGCTTGCTTCGCTCGCCATCATTATGATAGCGAGCGAGAGTAAGCAAGAGTAGTAGCAAGTACTCTGCTTACTTTTCTTCAAACATCAGAAAAAATCTCGACAATTTCGAGGGTCGCTTCGCTCGCTATAATTAAACTTACTATTGTTGGGAGTTGAGGGAAGGCATGTCATGTTTTCAGTCAATATGCAAAACACTGCAATTAAATAAGATTTTTGCGGCTCGCTCTGCTTGCCGATAATATTTTGTCCTTCTCTATAATATGTGGTCTAGTGCTTGACACCTGTTCAAAATCACTTTGCCCGCTGTTTGGTTGTGTTGGGTGGGGCCTGCAACCGTCTGCAAGTGAATTTGTGGCTACGGCCCGCACCAAGCGTGACCCCCCCCCAAAGTCTTGGGCTGCGACCGCGCCTGATCACGCTGTTAAAAGGAAAGTCTTCAATCACTTTCTTAACGTCACGTCACACTAGATTATTCAGCATGTCCAAGTTACTAAGTAGGTATAATTATTTTGTTGTATGTATTAGTTTAGTAGGTATTATGTGTATTAGTATTAATAGTTTACAGTTTATGTTAAGAAGCACCACCATCCTTTATTTTTCTCCCATCATTTTGGTTGTCTGGAAGAAATCGCTAAGCGATAAGGCCGCCAGTTCCATTGCTGTTCTCTATATGTTTCGTGTAAAATTTGTTTTTTGTTAAGGTGATGAATAAAGAAATATCTATCTATCTAGTTTCTGTCCAGAAATCCCCTGGTGGCTCAGAGAGAAGACACAAAGGGGATTTTTTGACAAGAGTTCCAAAAATCCCCTGATATTTACACTGTAAGTAGTTGTTCATTTTATAGGGTTTTTGATGACTGATTTGACTAACACCCTGTATTCAACATTAGCAAAAATATTAGTGAAAATAATAGTTTAATCAAAATAAACCGGAAAGTATGACAAAATATGAAAAATGGTAACTCCTTCTAGTTTCGAGTACACGCAGGCTTCACTACCCACACACACAGCCACAGCTTTGTGTTAAATGGTTAGACGAGCTTTCTCACTCATGATGCATTCTATTTCATTTGATGTGAAACAACAACAAATATGCATGGGCCTACCACTGAGAATTGGGAGATGTTCATAGCCTTCTTAAACTAGATATCTTACCAATTTAAAATTAATTTTTATCATCTGTTTAAGTGCCTTGAAGCCCCATTCTCCTTTATCTCCTCCCTCTAGCTCGAGCACTCTTTGGAAACTTGTGAGAGCCGATTTAGGCTGGTCTTCCTTCAATGCCTTGCTGTTATAGTATTGGTTTTCTAAGTCTACATCTGGCTCAGAGTTGCTGTCTTCTGAATACTCCTGTAAAGTCATCATGAAATTATCAACAGTAAAAATGATTAAGGACTCACACAAAAAAGGTTGTTTTTTTGATGTGTTTAAGTTTTCTCAGAGATTTTGATGAATTGGTTGTGAATAAATCATTTTTGGAAGGATCAACAACAACAGAACAGTAAATAGAACCGCGACCAGGTGATAAACAAGGAGACTGGATGAGATTGAGTGCATGGACCAAAGAGACTTTGATGCACTAGCTGCACCTTCGGCACTTCTGGAGGGTTGTTATTATCATATTTAGGTTCTATGGAAAGGTAAAATAGAGAAGATGCCGGTGTTCATCTCATGAGAATAAATAATAAAGGGTTGGAAAGCCATTCACCGAAAACTATAGTTGGCTTCGTGTATTGGACAATTTAAGTGACTCTACGTACCAGTCCATAGTCCTCTTCTTCTTCGCACATAAAATCATCATCGTTATCAGACATTCTACAAGATTTACAAATTATAAATCTCGAAAACTAAGCACGAACAGAAAGAAACACAACGTAAATTGCAATTTGCAAGAAATTGATTGATTGATTTGATTTCGAATTTGACAGATCATGGTTATTGAAAGTGACTTTGACTTTCTACAGATTTAAAACACGGAAACGGCTTTCGTTGATTGGTGCAACCGTTTAGCCAATAAGTGACAAGAAGAAATAGAATTGTTTCCCGCGTAAAACACGGTTTTTCGTATATTTAGCATTCTAAACTTTTATAGTTTGTATCGAATATTTTAGTCTATAGAGAATCAGTCATCCTTTGTCAAGAAGTTTTATTTATTATCAATTTTTGTGTACATAATTTCTAGAGAACTAACACAACTTCCAATGGGAGGGAGAATTATTTGGCGCGTTTTTACAACAGCTGATCCGTGAATGGTTGCATTAAATTTGAAAAAAGTGTAGAGTATGGTCCGAAATAAGCTATAATAAATAAATATTACTCATTTTACCCCTTGTAAAATTAGCCTGTTTCCCAAAAAATCAGAGTAAAACAATGTGTTTAATTTAAAATTATTTTTGATTAATAATATCGGAGAGATAACTTGACTTACGGCTATAGGATAATAATACATGTTTTTTTATGTACCTCTACTACCACGTTTCGGACTTTTCAAATTTCATTCATTTCAAATTCTCCGCCATAGTCGCATCAGTGATTTCCCGCCATTTCCAATAAATTTGTGTTGTGCAAACCATTTTGTAAACAAAAAAAGCCAAGCCAGCCAGCTGAGCGAGCAAACTTGATAAATCGCCTATAAATTCTTCAGACCAAAAAATTTGGAAGGTGCTACAGTACGTATAAATTACGTTTTCAGGTAATACAATGGCTTTCGTTAATGGCAAAGAAAATATTCTAAATGGTATCAACAACGTGCACATCAAGGTTAGTTTCCATTTCCACTCACAAGTAACGTTATCAATAATTTAAATTTACCGAGCCACATATAAGAACATTCTGTTATCTTAGTCCCCAGTCAAAAACAACGTTCTCACCGAAAGGAACGGCGTGGTTACGAAAATGGAAATAGAAAAAGACAACCAAGTAGCAGAGTTCGACCCGCAGAAAGAGCCGCTCCTGCGGGACAACCCTCGCAGATTTGTAATATTCCCAATTCAGTACCCTGATATCTGGGAAATGTACAAAAAGGCTGAAGCTTCATTTTGGACCGTGGAGGAGGTTGACCTATCCAAGGTATGTAAAGCCCTTTTTCAGATGAACTAAAACATTTTCGGTCAGATAAAGAGTAAGGATTTTGATCCAGATTGATCTGATTTGCAGTCTTCACATACGATTTCTATAAAAATGTAAATGCATCATAAATCAAATCTTTTTCTTGAGAATAAATAAACTAAACTAAAAATCAATTGTAAGTAATTAAAATAGGCTATGCCAATTAACAAAAATACCAACTTTTTTAATCACAGGATTTATCAGACTGGGAGTCCCTAAAGGACTGTGAGCGGCATTTCATCAAGCACATCCTGGCTTTCTTTGCGGCATCCGATGGTATTGTCAATGAGAATCTGGTTGAAAGGTTCTCGCAAGAGGTGCAAGTCACAGAGGCGAGGTGCTTCTATGGATTCCAGATTGCAATGGAAAATGTACACTCGGAAATGTACTCCTTACTCATTGATACTTATATCAGAGATCCTAAGGAAAGGTAAACATATTTTTTAGGCTTCTGTTTTTTTTTATGTTCTCTGTATCAGCAGAATAATAATTTAAACGGCGATTAATTAATTATAGTGTATAAGTAAATAATAAAATATTTTTTCAAAATAACTTAGGACCATAAGGATAAGAACAATCTTATATTTTTATGGAATACTAGCTTCTGCCCGCGGCTTCGTACGCGTCGTTTCTATGGAAACATTTTGAGGTTATTTCTATCGCATGGGAACTGATTTATGGGATAAAAAGCCTGTTTGAGTCCAGGGTTAGACTTACCTGTATGCAAAATTTCAGCCTGATCCGTTCAGTAGTTTTGGCGTGAACAGGTAACAAACATCCATCCATCCAAACTTTTGCATATATAATATTAGTGTAAAGATAATGCATGGGCCTGAACTAGGTAAAAACCTGTTTTTCAGGTTTCACAAGTAGGTATTGTATGTGTCTGAAACCAATAGGTACCGGGTAGGTATAGTAGCTATATAGGTATAGTATTATAGTTATTATCTGTCCCCATGCTAAACATTGAGCTTGTTATAGAAGATGGATTAGGCTTAGTGTAGTTATTTATAGTAAACCTTAAAAAAGAAGTAGTAAACACACTCAAATGGAAATTGTTTTTATAGGTCATGAAGATGAGTCATGTCATGCTTGATAAATTATAGTCTTGACTCATTGACTTCACTAGAATTTTCCTAAATCCAACAAAACAAGCATTGTTTAAGTTAGAACTTGTTTTTACATGGTTGGTAGTATTTTTAATCAATGTGTGTTATTCTTTGATAAAATGTAAACATTGTTCCTATCATTAAGTGCTAATCTCTGAAAGACCTTTTATCACAAAGGAACTTAAAATGGTATGTCCATTTAAAGTTCCTCTGTGATAAAAGGTCTTAAGGTCATGGAACATTCTGATTCTTAGACTTAAGGCGCTACCCCGACCCAAATCAGCGCCACTTCCTATTTTTAACCCCGACGCAAAAAGAGGGGTGTTATTATAAGTTTGACGTGTCTGTCTGTCTTTTTGCGTCGTGGGTTAAAAATAGGTGGTGGCGCTTATTTGGGTTGGGTATTGCGCCATTTGCTTATTAAATCCTGGACCAAAACCTATAAGGTACTTCCCGTTGACCTCAACCTCAACCTCCTGTGTTGGTCCACTGCTGGACGCAGGCCTCCCCCTGATAAACGCCTTATTGGCTTTTAGGCCCATTGACCTAGGATTATGAGATTTGGCAAGAAGCAAGGCCTGATAGCACAAATAAAGGAAAACATCCGAAAACAGTAAATTTGTAGTTTATTCACAAAAACAATACTTTGCCATGGACCAAAACCTATAGGGTACTTCCCGTTTACCTAGAATCATAAAATTTGGCAAGAAGCAAGGTCATATGTAAACCGTAAATTTGTAGTTTATTAACAAAAAATTATAATTTTTGATTCTCTTCCACGACGAAAATATACAGAGTACCTACTTCACGTTGACCTAGAATCATAATATTTGGCAAGAAACAAGGTATTAATTAAACGGAACCCTTAGTGCGCGAGTCCGACTCGCACTTGACGTTTTATTTTAGTTTACCTATTTCTAAATATATTACCATCTAATGTTTTTAGTGTTATTGACTTGAGGAATACAAATATTGAATTTATGCTTGGATCTTTGAGAGGATGCATGAACAGATTTCTTTTCAAAAAAGTATAGCTTATTTCTCTTTACAGTAAGTATTTTTTTCTTAAAGATATTTCGGAGCGAATCAGTGCTCTTTAAGTTATAAATACATCTTAGTGCTTTCTTTTGCATAACAAAAGTTGGATATCAACAGAGTTTCCTCAGAAAATTATTCCATAGCTTAATTGAGAATAAACTAATCCATAATAGGCCTGTGTTGCTATACTTTTTGATGTAATTGAGCTGAGTGTGGAAAGAGCGTACCTAGCAGTATCTAGAATTTTTTTCATTCTGATAAGTGAGCTTTGAAGTTTAAAGGTGAATCAATTGTTAGTCCTTAAAATTTTGTTTTGTTTAATTCTTTTACTTCGTTATTTTTGTATGAATTTTTTAAATTTTATTGTGAAGTTTTATAATTTTGAAATCTTAATAATATTAAGTAGTCTTACTGACGACATTTACTTTTAAATTTATTCGCTCAAGTAAATCTGCAAGTGATTTTAATGTAAAGTTAATGTCCTGTTCAAATTCGGTGTCGGATTTTTTATTTTTGGTAATATAATAATTATTGTAGCGTCGTCGGCAAACATAACGCATAGATATTTAGTTATTTTATGTAGCTCATTGATTATGTATTTATGTTAGGTACTTGATATATCCGCCTGTGGTTAACCGATTTTACCTACTGATTCCTTCACTTTTGTATGGAGAATCAACCCGAATTGGTCCCATAAATGTGTTATTCCCAAGGAATTAGTATTGATCCCGTAAAGCTGAAAAACAAGTTAATACTTTTTTTTTTTTTTTTAATCACGTCTAGCTACTACCATTTTGGTGATATCTTCACCAATTCATACTAGATTTTGAAGATTCTTTCGTTGTTGCTTAAAGGTTGATTTTTAGGTGGTGGGACCACCAACCAAAAGTTTATATTTCGAGGAATTGATGATGTGCGCCCATCGATCAAAAATTTCCGGCCGGGGGAGGCCGCATACTTGATCGATGTGTGCGCCGTAAAAAACATCATCACATGATAATTTACACAATCACTGGAAACTATATGGTTTCCATGGCATCGGGCGCAGACAAGAGGTCTACCTACAAAAACAAATTCCAAAGTTGACGGATGGCGGATCGCTTAAAACGAAGGATACCGATCCGTTCGTTTTTGATTTTTAATTTTGTCAGTTCGTTTCGTGCGATCTGTCTACCGAAACTTCGTTTTTCGTGTTTCATAGTAGGCATTCTTTCATTCGTCGTTTCATCCATGTGTTATCAATATCATTATCATAATAATTAATATAATATAATAATAGACTTCTTACTTATTCGTAGTATCAAACTAAATTAGACTCTAATTTAAACTAGATGTCGCCACTAGAACAATTTGAAGTCATTTTATAGTTTTTTAAAACACACCAATTTTTTTATTATTTTGTCATTGTCCCACTGCAAATGCCCGAACTTTGTGAGAAATATTGCCCTAGTATGAGGTTTTAAAACAATCATCTTTGTCCCAGGGACTTCCTATTCAACGCTGTCGAGACCCTCCCCTGCGTAAAGAGGAAGGCTGACTGGGCGCTGCAATGGATCGGCAGCAAGACGGCGACTTTCGGCGAACGCGTCGTGGCTTTCGCGTCCGTTGAGGGGATTTTCTTCTCAGGCAGTTTCGCGTCAATATTCTGGATGAAGAAGCGAGGCCTGATGCCAGGCCTGACTTTCAGCAATGAGCTGATCTCTCGTGACGAGGTAATTAGGATCCAAATATAAATGCGTGCGTGGATTTTCCTTTGCATTGTTATTTTACGTAAATTCCTATTGATGACGATTCATCTGATTACATGGTGTCAATATCCGCACGTAGAATTTATCGCGATAAGTAGGTTTAAGTACCTGTTGTAAGAACTCTAACTTCAATATGCTTCAAGTTAATTAATTTGACTACCCTTTTAAAACCCTACCATGCATTGGTACCCTACCTACTTGTTTATTAAAACTTGAAAAAATGCAAAATATTATCTTGTATAACAAAAAAAAATCAACAGTAGTAGTGTAATTGGGTACAAATACCTTATCTAACAAATAATATTACCTACAGCTATAAACACTAACGATGGAAACAGTTAAAGTTATTTCTATCCCATGGGAACCGATTGATGTCATAAACTGAAGCATGTGATATTCCAGGACCAGATGTAGATCCTGGAAAAACACAGGCTTCTCATGCAAAATTTCAGCCCAATCCGTTCAGTAGTTTTCTCCAAACGTTTTCTTAAATTCAAACTTCCGCATTAATAATATTGGTAATATGATTTTTATATTTTAATTTAATCTCTCAGGGCCTACATACAGACTTCGCCTGCCTAATGTTCAAGCACCTCGTCCAGAAGCCATCCAAGGAGCTAGTGCTGAAGATAGTCACCGACGCGGTGCTCATAGAACAGGAGTTCTTGACAGACGCGCTGCCCGTGAGGCTGCTCGGCATGAACTGCGATCTGATGTCGGATTACATCGAGTTCGTAGCGGATCGACTACTGGTGGACCTGATAGGGGAGAAGGTAGGTGGTAATCTTTGTATGGACCAGCTAGTGGTTTCTTTCAACTCTAGATGCAAAGTGTAGGTGGGGTAAGCAATTAAGCATAGAGTAAGAATAGCCTAAACTCTATGTTTAACGTGTGCACTGTAGCTCCCAAACTGCAACTAAAACTGTGTTTAATGTCTTCGTAATGTTATTCAGTGCCGAGGTACAAAGTAAAACCGTCGAGGCTCTCGTATTTTTGAATTTAAATTACGAGCTTATCAGTTAGTTTAGAACATGTATTAGTTCATCATGAATGTAAGCGGGTTAACTACGAACCTAGTTTGTGTTTGTTGTATTACTTGATATGGTGTAAACGTATTTCTGGCGATAACGCACCACGTTGTAGCGTTGGCAATATTGCTATAATTCGAAAGCGACTCCCAACTCAAAAGTCCGTTTTGACCGTTATTCGCTCCCCTACTTTATTTCTGCAAGGGGCTTCTATTCTGCAAAAGAAATGTGTCGCACACCGTAGTACGGGTAGTGTTGTTGAAATAAAAAATACATGAGGTATTATTTACTTTTAAGTTTATTTATACCTAGTTTTGAGTGAATCGAACCAAGGAATAATAAAGTTCCATAGAAACTTTACCACCCTTTTAAACCCCCTCAGAAGTTAGCCTATGTGTTATTCTAGGATCAAATTTCATCTAAATCGATTAAGTTGTTACAGAGATCGTACGTCGTTTGTTACCACAAACATTCACGCAAACTTTCGCATTTATAATATTAGTAGGAAGTAGGATAAATACGTGATATAGATAACTCGGTTATAAGTTGTTAGGTTAATGTGGCGGCACCAAGTGATGATAGGCGATTGTTGGCCATTTCTCTTGGCCATTTGCTTGTTTTTTGAAGCAGCACAGCGGTATAAATGATTGCTTTATTATAACCCGCGTACTTAGAATGGGATTGAAAATGACGTTATCTGTCTGCTGTCTCGCTCTGATGGAATTCGAACTGAGCGAGACAGATGACGTCATTCTCAATGCCATGTTTCAGTATGCAGGTTATACTATATAACCCTTTGTTGTCGAGTTATTAATCTGCTTTTGTTGTTACAGCACTACAACACCAAGAATCCATTTGACTTCATGAACCTTATCTCTCTGGAAGGCAAGACCAACTTCTTCGAGAAGAAAGTAGGCGAGTACCAGAAGTGGGGCGTCATGGCAAACCCAAATGACAACGTTTTTACACTCGACGCCGAGTTCTAGGTTAAAGGCTGGCGGTAACTAGCCGTATTACAAATACACTAGGAATCCTTGCTGAATCCTTATAATACAAAGAGGCACTCGAATTTAGAATAATTCAGTGTTAGACTGATCCATGTAGTGTAGCTTATTTAGGTAAACTACACCAGCATATACATTCTAATGTACATTTACATAGGTTGACTACTTACTATTGTATTTTTATAGAGGTACTTTAAGTATGGATAAGTTATTCATAGGGATAATGATAAATTAATTAAGGACAATGATACCGGTGGAGCTGGTCTAATAGTTTATTAGGATAAGAATAATGTGCATTGAAAAAATTGTGACTAATTTGAATGAATTTTTGTGTTTACTTAATAATAAAGAAGTATTGGGAATTCGTTTCCAGATCAATGTTTAAGATTCAATGCTACGAGTATGTATGTGTTATTATTATATTTCGCTTCAATGTCTACCTCATTTTATTTGAACAAATTCTGTCTAAAAATCTGGAGATATTTCTTAGCTAAATGTGTGATATGATTGTGCTTTACGACATTAAAATTCTAACTATTTTTAGAAATGTTTATTATTTTTACTCCCATTAAGGACGTTTAGAAATGTTTATTATTTTTACTCCCATTAAGGACGTAATTACAAATTTCAATGGTTTTTATGTTAACATACTAGCGACTCAATTTCAACGAACAGAAAGCATACCACCTTTTTGAAAAAAGCTAATATTTTGACGGGTGAATTCTCTATTCAAAATGATTTTTTCGATATTGAGTCAAAATAAGGTGAAAAAATAAATATTTCAAATCAAATTAATTACAGTGTATTTGGGACATAAAAAGGTAAGTTTTCACCAAATTTCGTGAAAAAAATAATTATTTTGTAAAAGATAAAATAAAAAACCAAATAATTGGTTTTTTAAATTTTTTACATAAATTTTAAGGTTATCTGAAAAAAGTGTAAACAAAAGTTGTAGATCTTTTTATTACCTACAACTTTGCCATTTGATTTTTTTCCATAGGACTTGTAGTTTTGCCGAAAATCGAGATAAACCGTTTTTTACCCTTTAAACTCACCCCCTGCCCCTTCCCGACCTCAGATCGCCCGTAAATTATTTTTCCTAACATTTTTATATTATTCTCCTCCTTTTCCAATGGGTTTCATCCTACTATGAATTTGTTTCACTTTTTATAATTTTTAAAGCCTTCTGCCCTGGTCTATAATTATATACTGATGATGATGATGTTGACCTTTTCCAAATCATACATATTTAGGCACATATACTTTCAGTCCAGAAAAGTGTCAATGTTATCAAGTCACAGTACACAACACACATACGGTTCTTTGGAACTTTGTCGTTCTAATTATTTGCAAAAAATTCGACATACCCGTGCTTCCATGAGCGCGTCTGACAAATAAAATGAAGAGTCTATGTGCAGCGCGTTCTGAAACCTTTTCATAGAAAAATGTATGGAAAAATCATGGTGGATTTTCGGCTATCTATTCTTTCTCATAAATAAAAAAGTATTTGATTTGGGTACAAAATAATACCCAAGACGTACAGGGGACTATATAAGCCACATTTTTTTATTACTTTCACGTTGAAATATGCCGCAGAATTGGCTATTTATGTACCTACCTATCCAGACCCCATTTTTCGACAATTTCAGCGAATCTTGAGTTGGTAAAAACGTATTTATGTGAAAATATTGTATGGGACTCCTATGTTATTTTCGCACCCTGTAAAGATTAATATATTACCTTTCATTTTATACCCTGATATCTAAACAGTAGCGATTCCTGGTTCATTAAATGGTACCTAAAAACCATTGAAATTTGTAATTACGTCCATAACATATCAAGGAAAACAAAAAAAACTCGTTAATTTTATAACATTTATTCCTTCCATTTTGCCTAAATGTAAAAACGCTCACACAATCCATTCACATAAATTACAGTTCTTTCGCGCGCGAGCTATGTTGGTAACGCCACTTACTAGCAGCACTGGTTTATTGCAATAATAAAAAATATAAGATATTACAGTGTTCTGAATGTCTCAAACTACCATCATTACAAATATTCCCATTCAATCCTATCAAAATTGCGAATTCTTCAAAGACAAAGTCAGAACACTAATGCAATAGTCAACACGATCCACTCACTTCAACCACATGGCGTATCAGATTACTATTGAAGACGCAATATTTCCTAGAAGTGTACTACATAAATGCAGTGTTGTGGTAGCAAGTGGATAATTTATAGTGTTTATTTAGCCTGCTTGTCGTTAGCGAGGCGGCGCAGCAGGCGGTGGCCCGAGATGAACGTGACGGCTGCGAGCGGCAGGAGGTAGCGGACCGTCTCAAACATGGACAGTTGGAGCCACAGCATTCCGTATAGGGCGAGAGAACCTGGAAGGTTTTATTTATATCAGTTCTATAGTACGCAAAGCACAAGCTCTGCTTAGCTTGGGGCTAGAGATACTGTGTAACTTGTCCAGCAGTATTTAAATTTATTATAATATTCTTGTTTACTAAATGCAGCAAGCACCAATGGGATTTTTTTTCGAACCACCCCATTGACGGGGAAGTCAATGGGGTGGTTGGGAATATATCGATAAGGCAGGTGGTAGATAAGAGTTGGTCACCCCGCCATGGACCGTGGGTCAGGTTTGGGTGCTACTAGGTACCTACTAATGACATAAAACCAAAGGTCCTAATCCGACACTTCTGAGTTGAGATCACGTGTTGATCACAGACCACAGTTAAATACCTTCTACCTATTGCGAAAATACCATGACAGGCGTCGCAAAAATCTTACCTCCAAGAGCCAGATGGAAGATAAGCGCGCTGGGCGCTAGCGGCAGCGCAGACATGTTGATCCCAAGCTTAGCCCACAGCACCAGCAGTAGCAGGAGGGGTGCGGCGCAGGCGGCGGCGAACACGTCGGAGACGAGGCGCGGGGGGCGCGGCTCGGGGGAGCGGAAGATGTGCGCGATCTCGGGCAGAGCGCCGTGGTAGTGCTTGTCGGTCGAGGTTACGGCGGCGCCTGGGAAGGACAATTCATTGATGAATCACATTTTCGATAAGGGGTCGTCCATTAATTACGCGAGGCTCGAAAGGAGTGTTTGGAAAACACACGAAATATCACAAGAGATTTCACTGTATTTATTTTTTCGTTGCGCGTCTTCTAAACCGGTCATCTTTTGACGGTGCTTAATTAAATTAGATTGTACTGTATTAAGAGATAATGTTCCGAATTTTTTATGATAAATCTCTAAAAAAAATATATATATATGATTTTGGTTATTTAGAAAGTACCTAACTTTGGTAACCTAAAGCGCATCATCAGCCTATAGCTATTCCACTGCTAAGCATAGGCTTCCCCTAAAGAACGTTATAGCGCCCTGTCCGTTTAACCTCACCCAGCATCTGCCTTACGCTGATCGTCATTCCACCTGGCAGCGTCCTACACTACGTTTTCCTAATAACATCCACCCAGTGAAACTTCAGTAGCGAGGCTTTATTAGGTCAACTATGCCTACAGCGTGCTAATTCTCTGAGCGATGTCGTCAACTTTGGTTTTATGATGCAATGTCCTTACCGACTGCATTGGCATGCGATCCGAAGCTAAAGACCACTTCTCCCAGCGACCAGGCGATCGGGTTGGACACGGCGCTGTCCCCGAGGTAGATCGTGAGTGAGTACGATCCTGACACGCTGTTGAGGTGCTTGGCGAGGGCTCCTACGTTCTGTTTAGGGAGGAAAGCAAGAAATTAGCATAGATTTATGAATTGGAATAATTATGGCTTAATTTAATAATTCCACTTTACCAAATTATGCCATCATTAATGCTACTTGGCTATCGGATTTTCAAATTAATAATTTAGTCAGCTGTCTGATTCCGTCTTCACTTTTGTTCATGGAAAGATGAATTCAGTGAGGCAACACTATTATATTTTTGTCGATTTGCTGTGTGATCCCTTAAATCTGGTAAAATGAATGCTACCAGATACCTGCAGCATAGCGGCTCTGCGTATTAACCTATTAGTAGCTTCATGATCCCCGAGTGGCTACGTTTCCTCCAGGCACCAGGTGAGCATAGCTGCCGGCAAAAGCTAGACAAAGCTGTTTGACAGCAATGTCCCACAAATCCACTCACCAGTTCTACCTTGTAAGCCTTGCTTGGTATAAAAGTAATCACATCACACTAATATTATAAATGCGAACTAGATGGCGCTGCTGTCCATGTAAACATCGGCTCTTCACAATTTATTGTTTTAAAAATAGTTAAAGTCAATAATTCCTGAAAAAAAGTTTAAAAATACATTAAGTGACTTCTAACTCTTATCATACATTGTTTGCTAACAAATCAGTGAATAACTACTAGTCCAAATTCATCGAAAACACAAGGGATGAACATCAAGACTATTTTGAAGCAATTAGGATAAAACCCTGTGTAACAACCAAGAAACATTATAAAGCTGAACTTCATAAACCACAATAACTACAGAAAAAACGGATTTTGCAGCTAAATGTGAGTAAAATTACAAATATTCTCATAATTGCAACCGTTAGAACACAAAAGACAAACGCTTTGTCCTTTGACATCGAAATTGAACTTTGGACTCAAGTTCATTGCACTTAGCTCAAATGAGTAATTACACAAACAGAACCACAACTGCTTGATAAATTTCGCCAATTTACTAACAGCTCGATTGGCAGAGCGGATAGAACGTCCGACTGAATCTTCAAATGGCTCGAGAGAAGTAGGTTCGGAACCACCAGACAGTGTTCTTTTTGCACTCATATTAGAAGCCGACACTATCAAATAAGAAGCTGAGAGTAAAATATCTCCACTACTTGACGCTAGAGGGAGTTAAAATTATGGATCCTCTACAAAATGTCACCATTAGGCGTGCCCGTACGCAATTAGAATTAGAAACCACTAACAATGATTCGGACATGAGTATAGATGATACTGTAGATGGCAGCACTGGTAGCTTACCAGACCTATCTACTGATAAATGCAGTGAAGAAATACAGAATCTCCTTCGAAGAATTGAACAACTCGAAATTGAGTTAAAAACTGCTCATTCAGAAATCGAACAGTTATCGCTAGATAATAGAGAACTTAGAAAAAATAATCAAGAACTAGCCAAGAAAAACGTACTCTATAAAAAAATCGGGAGCAGTCCGAAGCATACAAAATCCCCAAAAACTTCAAGTAGGAAAACCTTAACAACACAAACGGAAAACATTAGCCCGATAAGTAGAGTATTGAAAAAAATTACGGAAAACAAACAAACACAAACGGAAAATCAGGAAAATAGAACTTCAAATCGACAAAATACCGATACAAACCATAAACAAACTCAGACAGAAGCCATGGAGCCTTCTTCAAAACGACAAAATACCGATCCAAACCATAAACAAACTCAGACAGAAGCCTTGGAGCCAGTAAAACAGCAAAATGCACAGACACAAACTAATAAACACACAGAAAAGACACAACCAGAGATCATATATCCAATACGTAACATTGTAAAGCCTCGCACTAAAGAGGAAAAGTATTCTAATTATAAACCAAATATATGCATAATTAGCAATAACAAACATAACAATGTGATAACGACTGCACAAGATGTTTTGAATAAAAACTCAAAGGTAATCCACTACGTAACTCCGCGCGCTTGCACTCAACAACTTCTAGACGGGATTCACACGAAATTGGAAGACTTCACAATGAAAGATTATTGTATATTGCTACTTGGTGACGAAGATTTTATAGTAGAAAATACATCAAGAAACTTAGTAGAGTACATTAGAGAAACCTTACAAAAAATAACGCACACAAATGTCATCATATGCGCACCAAATTATCAGTATGGTTTTGACAAAGATAATATAAACCAGAAAGTTCACCACTTTAATAACCTTCTCTATAATGACGTAAAACTGAGAAAATATGCTTACTTAATCGACACGAACAGACATTTAACTTACAACTATACAATGTTCCATAAGCCGTCTGGAAAATTAAACAACAATGGACTTCGTACGGTCTTTCATATTATAGCCACCGCCATCGAAACAATTGATAAAATGAAAACATATAGAAACTCAAATATTACAAATACACATGTAAATGATGATATTGAACTGAGGAACCAGTTTTTTCTTCAATAAAAAACTACTTGTATTCCATCAAAATATCGCAGGTTTACTGAACAAAAGTGACTTACTAACCGTATGCTTGGATGACTTGAAAGAACGAAAACAAGAAAAAAGAGTAGATGTCTTATGTATCACGGAGCATTTTATGATGGAAGGGCAGGAAGAATTTCTAGTTATACCTAACTATAGCCTGGCAGCGTGTTTCAGTCGCAGGGAGAGTAAGAGAGGAGGAGCCTGCATTTTAATTCACAATGAACATAATAAGTGGATAGAATTAAAAAAGATTTCGGACTTTTCAATTACGGGCTTATTTGAATGTTGCGCTGTGGAACTATCTGACTATAATACTGCAATTGTGTGTATGTATAGAGTACCAAAATCAAATAACGTTAGCATTTTTATGGATTGTGTACACAAAGTTTTACTTGAATTGACACAGAGACGATATGAAAATATATTAATAGCTGGAGATTTTAATATTGATATTATGAAAAGTAATAACATAACACTTGACTTTGAATGTTTACTCTTAAATTTTAATTTGAGATTAGCTCTGAAACAACCAACAAGGCTAGCAAATAAAACCTGTATAGACAACTTTGCTCATAATTTTAAGAAAGGGTGCTCTGCCGAAGTACTAGAACTAGCTTTATCGGACCATACTGCACAGCTCATCAAATGTCCGTTAAAAGATTTAGATCTCCTTAAGTATTGGCACATAAAAAGACGCGATTATTCAGCAGAAAATATTAGTAAGTTTATAAATTCAATTAAAAACATATCCTTTTCAGAAATATATAGCGCGGATGACCCTAATATTGCTTACAACCTTTTTATCGACACTTTTAAAATGTTTTATGATCTTTGTTTTCCCTATAGAATAATGACTAAAAAAACAACTAGAAATACTCCCTGGGTCTCTCGTGGTATAAAGTTATGCTGTAAAAATAAAAGAAAGCTTCTATGGCAATTTCGTAAAAAACCCTCTGATTGTAATAAAATTAAATATAAAAACTATTCTAGAACTCTTAAAACAATAATAAAACTAACACAAAAATCACAAAATAGCTATAAAATTAATACATCTAATAATAAGTCAAAAGCTACTTGGCAAATCATAAATAGTACTAAAAGGAATCTGCCTAGAAGTCAAATAATAAAACTTGACATAAATAATAAAACAATTACAAATCCTACTGACATAGCGAATGCTTTTAATGATTTTTTTATTGACAAAATTATACCTATTAAAAACTCAGGCATACATAGTACCTCACTTATTACTAGTCAGAGAAACTCTATGTTTTTTAGACCATGTATTCCAGATGATATTCTTAGGATCATAGCCTCTTTAAATAACACAAATAGTGTTGGCTATGATGAGATTTCCACAAAAATATTGAAAATGTCAGCTGGATACATATCTAAACCTATAAGTTACATTATGAACTTATGTATCAGTGCCGGTAAATTTCCTGATGCACTAAAGCTCTCCGTCATAAAGCCCCTCTATAAAAAACAAAATAAGGAGAGCATGGAAAACTATAGACCGATATCCCTTATACCTATTATGTCAAAAATACTTGAAAGATACATTTATATGGCAATTTATAGTTACTTTGAAGCAAACAACATTTTTTGTACAGAACAGAAGGGTTTTAGAAAGAACAAATCATTAAATATGGCCTTATATGATTTTCTAGATAGAGTTACTTGCAACGTTGATAAAAGGCAACCAATATGCTCTATATTTTGTGATATGACGCAAGCATTCGATTATGTGCGTCATGACATACTTTTAAATAAACTAGAGGCTTACGGAGTCAGAGGAAATGCATTGGAACTTGTCAAATCATATCTTGATAATAGGAAACAAGTGACTGAAATAAGTAGACTTAATTTCAAAACTAAACATGAAGAAGTCCACAGGTCAAAAGAACGTACTGTAATATATGGTGTACCACAAGGTAGTGTACTGGGACCTCTACTCTTCATTATATACATTAACGATCTGCCAAACTCAACAAACCAACCTATGTCGCTCTTTGCAGACGACAGTGCCGTAACTATTCAATGTATTAATAAAATGACATATGAAAATGATATCAATTCTGCCTTGACTTCAATTATTGCTTGGTTAAACAATAATAACTTAAAAATAAATCTATCTAAGACTAAAATGATAAACTTTAGACAACGCGATACAGCTGCTCTACATTCACTTGACATTAAATATGGTAATTGCATTATTAATGAAGTTGACATGACAAAATTTTTAGGACTTACTATTGACAAAAAACTTAACTGGAAATCTCATTTGGAAAATTTGTGTAAAAAAATTAATAGCTTAGCTTATGTCCTATTTAAAATATCTAGAATTGTTAATGTAGATACCCTGTTAACAGCGTACCATGGATTAATTGCGTCTAACATTCGTTATGGTATACTTTTTTGGGGCAACTCTACTGATATTGAAAAAATCTTCAAATATCAAAAGCGATGCATAAGGGCCATGTTTAGCCTGAAAGTAACGGACTCGTGTAAACCATTTTTTTCTCAGCATAATATTTTGACTATTCCTGCACTGTATATATTTGAAACGGTGATGTTTGTAAAAAATAACCCAGATTTGTTTCAACAGCTCTCTGATGCCGTGGTTCGCAATAGGCGAGACAAACATAGAGTTGTTACTCGCAACTCCAAAACGACCTTAATGCGTAAAAGCATATTCTGCTCAGCACCTTTCGCCTATAATAAACTGCCGGAGTCTATAAGAGAATTACCTTGTGCGTTGTTTCGGAGGAAGGTGAAAGAACTCTTGACAAAAAAATGCTATTACTCCTTTAATGAATTTATGACGGATAAATTGTAGGTATATAACGTTGACACTGTATTATTATTATTATATCTTTATTTGTCTGTGAATTTTATGTATTATTTTCTTTAGAATTGTATTAGCATTTATTTTATATTTAAAATTTCAAGACATTGCACGCCCAATAGGGCAGAATACATTGTGACATGCCATGACATTATAATAACAACTTCTATAACATGTATTTCATGCAATAAATAAATTTGATTTGATTTGATTTGATTTGCGAAAGTATCGATGGATGTTTGTTATCTCTTCACGCCAAAACTACTAAACGGATCGGGCTGAAATTTTGTATACAGATAATTATAATCCTGGAATCAAACAGAGGCTTCTTTTTATTCCATAAATCAGTTCCCATGGGATAGAAATCACCTTTTAACGTTTCCATAGAAACAACGCGTGCGAAGCCGCGGGCGGCAGCTAGTCAGATTATACGTTACACGGATTGACACAGCCACTCTAATAATACATGTCCCATAGTACTTACCAGCTCACTCTAATAGTAATATAATAAGTAATATAATAACATTAATAACACACATCATAATTATGTGGCATAGTACTCACCAGTTCCACCTTGTACGCCTTGCTGGTATCGGGCTCGGCCACGAAGATGGTCTCCGTGTGTTCGTTGGCGACGCGCACGAACGCTTGCTGCACCACCACGGGCTTGTTGTACTTGTCGCGGACTGACAGCTTCAGCGTCACTCTGGATAACACACATTATTTTATGTTGCATGACATTTTAATATGAAGATATTTATCGCTATAGGGCGTTACGCCGACTCCCACTAGCGGCGCCACCTATTTTATCGTATTATTATTTTAAACGAAGGAATTTTCAAAAATCTATTATGTAGGCATTAGATTGTGATACTTATCATAAGCTTGTTTTAATACTTACCTCTTTAAAAATATTATTTTGTATAGTTTAGTATGTAATGCGAAGTTGCTTTTGGTGTTGCGCGCCCCTCACACTATCATATAATCTTCATAATGATTTGCAGCTCTATCATACCCACCGTTGGGTACAGGCCCCATCAACTTCGTGCCATCCACCACGGTACAGCGATAGACTATCATTCGCAAAGCAACCAGACGCATTCACTTCTAACTTGTAACCAATACTTTTACTCACTTCTGTAAATGATCAGCCTGGAGCAACTCAGTAATCATGTTCGGATAAGCCGCTGTCGTAACCCTGGGACTGGTGGTCCCATCCACATCACCGATTCCAATCTCCACCGAGTTAACTTGAATCTCTCCTAAAACCGCTACATTCACACTAGCGGTGTTACTTCCCGCGCTTAAAGCTATCTTGTACAAGCCATATTGAGACTTAATCTTGCTCAAGTTAAGGACGAAGGTCGAAGGCTCGTTGGGTTTGGGGATGAGCGGCTGCTTTGATAGGACCACGACGTCATCGGCCAGCCTGGTTCCTGATTGGGCGACAACCTCTTCTGGCTTCAGACCCTGGATGGGTTGACCAATCAGATCGGAGACGGAGACTTCGATGGTGTCGGCGTCGGCTGTGATGTATTTGCGGCCCTTGATGGAGATGCTGATTGGTGTAGGCTGGTGAGAAGATAAATTGTTGTCAAACAAATGTTGGCTATTAGGAAGATCGCAAGAATAGTACAGATAGGTTGGGGAGGAGAACTTTTTCGGAGAACTGGTGCATCTTGCAGCAAAGCTTGAGAGCAACAAGTAGTGCGCATATACTACTTGTTCTAACATACTACTTGATCTCATACGTGGAGCCCCTATGTTGAAGGTTATAAATACGACGCTAAACTTTAGTCGTAGTAAATGGATCGCATGTTTCAAGAGGAAATGGGCAGGATACTAGCTAGCTCATAATAGTTAAGATCATCATTCAATCATGACGCTCGGCACTTTTTGTCTGTGATTTGATTTTGTTATTTTTGGCTGTAAAGATCTATGCGCGAAAGCACCGCAAATTGTACATGACATGTATAATCATCATCATCATCAGCCTATATTAGTCCACTGCTGGACATAGGCCTCCCTTAATGTATAATCAAATAGCCGCAAATTGTGAAGTGTTCGACGGATTTAAGACCAACTAAAGTCGTCCGAGCCAACTCATCGTGGGCGCGGCCTAAGTGTATGCTAACGCCTTTAGTACACCTACGCATTCGTATGCGGCAGCGAGTCTCTGCGGAAATACTGCTTAGCGAAATATCTGCGGAAAGTTAGTACACAGCAATGTTTTCGCAACTTTTTCGCAATGATATGCCATTGTAATTTTCGACGACTGCAGGTGCAGACGTAATTTCATAATCGTAATAACGTATTTTTATAATCTGCGTGTCCAATTGCGTATAATACGGGATAATCTCGAATAGAATGCAAAAATAATTCAGTATTTTCGGCATCCATGGCGCGAAAATCTGTCCTCACCGACAGAACGCGAGCTGACGCTTTGCGATGCGAAACATCACTAGCGAAACGTATGCGTCTGTGTAACGGCCATTTCGCAGGTCCTTGCGAAACAATACTGACAAGGACGCAACTATTTCATCTATCTATGTGCTAGAGTGAGACATATCATATGCGAAAACCTGCCACACTACTTACAGTTTTTTCGTTGTTTCGCTACCGCATACAAAATGCGTAGGTGTACTAACGCCATTAGAAATCAAATAATATCGCAAAAATTTTCGACTTTGACGGGACTTGAACCCGCATCCTTCCCTCAGTACGGGAATGTGCTAACCAACTACACCACGAGGTCAAGTGACGTAGGAGTCGAAAATCTTTGGGACTTCCTACGGTCTCTAGCGCCGTTAGCTCCACCTACAGGGGAAACATTGAACTTTATCCAATCCTGTTCAAAGACTAAAGTTACATTTAGTTCGTTTGACGAGAGGTGTCGCGTAGCTTAATTCTAAGGATTATTGTTATTATAGTGCGTAACCCCACACTCTTCTAAGAAATCAAATAATATCGAAAAAAATTCGACTTCACGGGACTTTTTTGGGAATATTTATTACAACTTTTAAATAATAATAATAAATAATGCTGGACAATTCACACAGCATTATCTAGCCCCAAACTAAGCAGAGCTTGTGTTATGGGTACTAGATAACTGATATACTTAATACAATACACTACATAGATAACTAAACTATGTCTCGGTACGGGTTTTATTTTAGAGTTTTTTTTCTCCGTATCATTCTTTTTCGCCCATGTTGGGCTAAAATCAATGTTGAAATATGAAATTTTAGAAGCTTGTATTTTTCAAATGTACGCAGTTTTGGGTGCATAAAAACATAGATGACGAGATAAATTGATATTATCCTTAATTTTGGATGGTCAACATCAAACAGCGTAGTAGTTACCACGTTACCACGTTTGCATGGAAAGATGAGCGAATCGTTTAGCCTTATGCCATTTGCGTGACGATAATCAATTTAATAATAATAAAATCAGTAAATAATAATAAATAATATATATTCACTAGCTTCTGCCCGCTGCTTCGCACGCACTACTAATAAATTAAAAATTAATTAAAAAAACATTGTCCAGCGGACAAAATTGTGAATCTAAACCATTCCCAGATCCCCTTGAACACACACAAAAAATTTCATCAAAATCGGTCCAGTTGTTTGAGAGAAGTTCAGTGACATACACACTCACAGAAGAATTATATATATAAAGATAAACTTTAAAATGGTAACTAACCTGTTCCTTGGCTAGTTGCAATGCCGCCTCGAGGAGTGAAGTAGCACCTCGCGCCGACGTGACGCCGCGCCGAGACACCAGGTAGGACGCGAACTTCTGCCGTTGCACCACGCTCAGAGGAGACGTCTTCTTCTGTGCCTGATATGTCCTGAAACATTCAAAAATGTAGTGTGAATGTGGACAATGGATATTTTTGATGCTGTAGGTAGACAAATAGGTCGCGCTCTGCGTCTCGTTCTAAAAGCCTCTCCACATCGCGCGCGAAGCCGCGAACCACCGGCGAAACATGAGTGGGGATCCCATTCGCATATTCGTCGCGGCGTCGCGTCACGTTCGCGCCTTGTTCCCGTTTGTTTTCGGTTTTTTGGTCTCGCGACAAAGGGTTCGCGGGACGCGAACACGACAAGGCTCCTCATTCGCGGGCGGTTCAGTTATGTACCTTTGAGCAAGTTACGCTTTGTCCTAATTAGCTGACGCAATGCCACACGACTTTTAGAATAGAATAGAATAGAATTTTATTTGTAACTTATTCAACAAAAACAAACACGATTTAAAGATAAAATAAAAAATACAGCTTCTGTCGAATTAAGTCACAAAACGGTCTCTGTCTCAGCATAAGCTAGTTGTTAGTAAGTACCCGTGTTTCACCTTGTTCAGGTCGGAACAAGGTGAAACACGGGTACTTATTCAACATTTAAAGCCGCCACACACAGAAGCCGTGGCGGCGCGGAGCCGCCCCGTGGCGGCGCGGTGGAGAGGCGGAGGCGTGGCGTGTGAGCGTTGTATTTCAGCTCGTATAAGGAGTGTCTTCATACAGAGCAGCAGAGAAAAATCCTATGTCCGCTATTTAGCGATTCGGATCGGAACCACTGTGCGGCGCTAAGTAGCCCGTAGTAGCAGTTTCGACGTCCGAACTTGTCAAGCGCCCGAGCTATACTCAGAATTAGGCGCGAATTTGGCGAGTGTGGAACAGTGGCAGTTTTGCCGTGGTTCACGCCGCGATCCGCGCGCGAGAGGGAAGAGACTTTAACCATGACAACTTACCTTAACTAACTGCAGGTGGTAGTCACTCAGACAGAGGTGATAGTTACCTAATGATGGTGGAGAGTAAGAGTGAGGTAACAGGCAGGCCTCCCTCGAAGTGCAACACCTTGGAGTCGGTCTCGTCAGCCGCGAGGAGCACGCTCTCCGCGTGCTGCATGGTCCATGGGCCGCAGCCCATGTGCTCGCATAGGGCGAATACGTAGCCGTAGCTGGAAATAAAAATATTATACATTGAAATATAGGTCTTACGGACAAGACAAGAGGTAAGGACCAACAAAAGCCCTAAACAGAACTCAAGAACGAAATTTTTGGATAAGTGCAAAAAATATGATACACCCCAAAAACATAACCATGGCCGGAAATAATAGAAGCAGACTTAGTCAATACCCTATAGATCCTATTCATTGAATCTGTTTTGTCAAAAACCAAAACAACCTAACCTGCAATAATTTTTATGTGTAACAAAATACATCAAAGGTCTATATAGAATTTTGAAAGTTCAATCAGATCACCAAGGAGGTGTCTATCCTCCAGAGTAGTGAGGCATAAGCTAGTATCTCTGGTTAAAGCATCCGGCGAAGGCTAATGGGAATTTTTGTGGCTTTCCTTTGTACACTCTCCAGTAGGTTTATGTCCTTTTGTAAGGGGCTCCAAATATGAAAGCCATAAAATTCTTAAAACAGTTTTTAAGAATTTTATGGCTTTCATATTTGGAGTATTGCTTTTTTGAATATACAAAAAATAGAACAGTAATCAAGTGTGGAAACTGCCACAGAACAATTAGTTTAACAATTAGATTTATGATTTGATTTATTTATGAATGAAACACAACATTGCATAAACCAAACAAAACAAGTAACTCTAATGACATAATCAGATCAACAGGCATGCTCATTTTACTACCACATAGAGACTAAGTGGTCTGAAATACCTACCTAAATGTTTATTTATTCATTCTTTAAAAATTAATAACTGGAAATGAACTCACTTGGCAGGTGAGTCATCTTTCTTCAGCATCTGAATTATGTTCTTCAAGCCATCTTCTCTATCATACACAGAGCCCTTTCCTAGAGCCTTCAGGGAGTACACAGCATAGTACAGCTCGGGGATAGTTACATCTTTCTTGTCGAGAGTCTGAGTGGCACCAGCCAGGACCTCGGGAGACAGCGAGTTCTGACAGCCGCTGAGGGCGGCAACATTGGTGAGGTAGAACACTTGTTCTATGTTTTTGAGATCATATTTAATTGTTTTGAGATCCTGAAAAGAGTACAATATGTTAAGATTTATTTCAGTGATAAAATTTAAATTATGACTTCAAAGGTGAAGAAGATTAAGTAGAAGTGCAATTTAATTTGGATCTCACATTTTTTTACATTGACATTCTTAAAGATGAGGCACCCAGATCAGTCCTAGCCGAGACATTAACACTTTATAATAACCTTGTGACTATGTACTCACCTCGCAGATATTTGGAATTTCAACATTCAGGAGCTTCAAGCCCTTGACTGCATGATACAAAGTCGACACATCTTTACTCTTTGAACTTTCTTGTAAGATATTCTGCAATCTCTTTACATCTATAGTGCCCTGCAGCGTGTTGCCATTTGTAAGAGCTAGTGCACTCAACAGCAAGAACAGTAATGCTAAAACAAACAAAATATTGGTTAATAGCTTTGGATAAACAAGGACTAAGGTGATGTTAGGAATGGAAACTGTAATTGTAAAGACGGAGCTAGAGAATATTCTGAGTATTATGATAGGCCTCTACGAAAGTAATATTATTTCTTTCAGGCCGTAACCTCTAAAAATTAAAGAAACCGGCGGCGGCGGCGTACCCAGCAAACAATGACGTGTCCTAAATGGTAGGCGTCAATAAAATGAATCTTAAATGTAATCTTAATAAGTCAACATAAGAAAGGGTCGATAATTCAACGGGCAATAGAGTGAGAAGTAATATTTCTAGAAAATATGGTCAAAATTAGATGTTCTCTGATAGGATGTTTAGGAGCAGCTAAACTGTACAAAAATTGCAATCCATACCATGAAAATGCATTTCAGAAGTTTTTTTATTACTGTCACGTTTTATTTTCGTTCTGTTTTCTTCAATTCTCTTAGAAACCAGCAATATAATCACTAAAAATCCCTAAAAACGCCGGCGAATCTTCCTTTGACACACGCACATCACACACACCACACAAATCAATCACAAAACCTTGACTTTTGTTTGACACAAAATAGCGACGTTGCCAATGCTGCCAGATCGAAAAGCCTTGATTCCAATCATTCTTGTAATTTTGATCCGAACAAAAACTAAAAAAATTGGTTGTCTGTAAAGTCGGTTTACTGACGATAGTTGAACGTGACAACGTCTTAAGAAAATACTGGTGGAATGGTAGCATTTGATACTCGATCAAAACTTCAAGCCTTACATGGAACGCCTCAGAGCGAGATAACGCCCCATGAGGTAACGCCGCATGACGTCATGTTTTTTCGTGCGTGCAGCCGGCTCTATCGAATTATAAGACGTTGTCACGTCAAAAAAATTGGTTGTCTGTAAAGTCGGTTTACTGACGATAGTTGAACGTGACAACGCAGACGCATCGCTCACTCTAGTAGGAGAGAGACGGATGTCGAGCGCTCTCGCTTGCACTTCAAGCCTTACATGGAACGCCTCATAGCGAGGTAACGCCGCATGACATCATGTTGAGGTAACGCCGCATGACGTCATGTTTTTCGTGCGTGCAGCCGGCTCTATCGAATTATAAGACGTTGTCACGTCAAAATACATCTTTACAATAATGCGACGCGCGACGCCCGTGACTACACACCAGTGATCGGAATTAGGTGGGCTAAAATACCTAAAGTTCAAAGAACAGAGGCAAAAAAAATGGAGACTTCCTTACTACAATAATTTTATTGGACCCAATTGGGACGAAAATGGAACAATTGTCGCAGTTAGCATGTATATTTAATACTAGACGATCGCCTCGCGGTTTCACCCGCAAAGTTCCCGTTCCCGTGGGAATTCCGGGATAAAATATAGCCTATGTCACTCCCTGAAAAGTAAGCTTCCTAACGGTGAAAGAATTTTTCAAATCGGTCCAGTAGTTTCGGAGCCTATTCAATTCATACAAACAAACAAACAAACAAAAAATCAAACCTTTCCTCTTTATAATATTATAGTATAGACTAGCGGCCCGTCCCGGCTTCGCACGGGCGGACATTAATTTAAAAAAAAATGGGGTAAACGTAGGTTTCCAATATTTCTGTGGCAGGACATTTTATACTTTTATCCGACTGCCCCGTTGGTATAGCGGTCGCGTGTTCAACTGCTGATAATGTGGTCCCGGGTTCAAATCCCGGGTCGGCCCAAGATTTGTGTTATTGGGTATTTTCTAGCAAGAAATATTCACTGTAGCAGCCCGAAGTAAGGAAATTGGCGGTGTTAGATGGCTTAACGTGCTTTACGAGGCACGGGGGCGTGCCTCAAAAGGCACATTAAGCCGTTGGTCCTGCGTTTGACCTCTCCCCGGTCGTGCCCGCCCCCGGTGGATATCCCTTAGTCGCCTCTTACGACACCCGCGGGAAGATTTGGGGTTGTGCAAATTCTAAGCCGGCACCACACCCCAGCACACACACTTGTGCACTATAATATGTCCTGCGCATCTGGATAGTCTCCGATGAGATTGGCTGCCGTGGTTGAAATTCGGCTAGGAGGAAATTAATTATTATTATTTTTACCTCACTGCGTTGCCCGGGTGCGGCGTCATTTATTTTTCTAATAGTATTTTGTTTAGATTGACATTTTTAAATTCGTAATATCTTTTGAATGGAATGTCCGATTTGAATAATTCAAAAAGTGATCTACAGGTACTGAAACAGTCTTAATTATGAAATGATTTATTTGGATAAGGATTAATACAGAGGTATTGATAACATGGTTAGACGTTGGTCGGTATTTCTATCAACTTTTAAAAAGTAAAAATATTGTTATACTGACATAACTACAATAGTTGGACATATGGTATCGCTGAGTTTTTTGTAGATATTTATATAGTCTTTAATATTGTAGAACATTTTTTTGTTCTATCATCAAGTTTCCGCAGCGCATGCGATGATAGACAATTTATGGCAAAAATTTTTACACCTTGGGTTACATTATTGAAGTTTTAGTAGTGGTCCCTAATTTTTTCAAGAAATAGATATAGCCTATGTTACTCAAGAATAATGTAGCATTCTAATGGTGAAAGAGTTTTTGAAAACGGTCCAGTAGTTTTTGAGTTTATTCGTAACACACATTCAAAAATACAAAAATACAAATCTTTCCTCTTTATAATATTATTAGTATATTAGTATAGAGTATATATTAATGTTTTAATAATATAACGAACTAGTTCAAATCATTTTTAACCATCCAACCCAATATTTGATAACTTACATTTCTAATTGTTATTAGCTCAGGTAAAAAACTCATTCACCTTATTGTTTTCTTTTCCCAGAATAGCAGAAGCTTGTTGTCTATTTCTAGATTTTGCTATCTTTTGTTTGTCACTGGTTTGCAGTGTTAGTAGTACCTATTCAATAAACAAGTTTGGATAGATGTTTGTTACTTCTGGGACGAAAAAATAAACGGACGAAAAATTGGGACGAAAAAATATTTAGTCCTAAGGCGTCTCCATTTGGTCTCTGTTATTTTTCGAGCTTTAGGTATTTTAGCCCGCCTAATTCCGATCACTGCTACACACACAAGTCACACCACTTCACACAAGGCTCCAAAACGCCTCCGCGACGCCACGGCTCTCGCACCGCACGCCTGCAAAGTGCAATGTGAAGACATCCGTACCGCGAACGCCAGGCCTGGCTCGGCTACCGTCCGCCTCCGGCTTCTGTCTGTGTGTGACGGCTTTTAAAGCATCGTGGTAACACATTATATTTGAATGGAGCTGGCCTTAATAATATCTAAAACTTGGGTGGAACCAAGCATAGGATTCGCCCAAGTTTCAGATATTTTTAAGTCATTTCAATTTTAAAAAAAATGTGGCTGCATGCTATCGTCTACCTTTCATCCTAAACAAAGGCTACAAATTATTTAGCCCTCATAGTGTGCACAAATCACAAATTCATCTCCTCCGCCGATCTATCGATCTACCTACCCGTGTGAGTGATGTGATGATGAGTGGTGATGGGTAATTGGGTATTAAGTACTAAAGAGCTTATTAGACCATCCTAAATGTCGCGTCCTAAATTCAGTGTCCGATTTAGGACAAGAAATTTAGTCGCCGGAGCTCCTAATTACACGTTCACTGATTCAGGACTCTAAGCAGACCAGTGTTGCCGGTGCGGACCTTTTTGGTCCGTTTCGGACTTTTTTCTGCCTCTGCGGATCTTTTGCGTACCATGACTCTTTGCGGAAATTTCCAAGGGAATCACATGCACACAAAACCTATTGGGTACTTCCCGTAGACCTAGAATCATGAAACATGGTGAGCAGCAAGTTCTTATAGCACAAGTAAAGGGAAAAATCCAAAATCCATAAATTTGTAATTTATTCACAAAAAAAAAATACTTTTAATGCACGCCATGGACCAAAACTTATACGGTACGAACTTTCCGTAGACCTAGCGCAATCAGAACCCTGCTAGAATTATGAAATTTGGCAAGAAACAAGGCCCTATAGCACAAATAAAGGGAACAATCCGAAATCTGTACCTAATTTGTTGTTTTTTCTTTAAAAAAAAAATATCTTGCTATAGACCAAAACCTTAAAGGGCACTTCCCGTTTACCTAGAATCATAAAATTTGGTAAGAAGCAAGATCATAATTATAGCACAAATAACGAGAAAAATTTGAAAACCGTAAATTTGTAGTTTATTAACAAAAAAATCATAAATTTTGATTCTCTCCCTCGACCAAAATAATAAATATATAATAATACCGGGTACCTACATCATGTTGACATAGAATCATGATATTTGTCAAGAAACAAGGTCTTACAATTAAACGGAACCCTTAGTGTGCGAGTCTGACTCCCACTTGACGTTTTATTTTATCTCAGTCTTTCAACCTTTGTAAAGGTAGGAAAAGAGGTAGGGTAGGGTAAAAAATAAGCGAAGTTTTCTGAAGTTCATTAAGATGAAGCAACATAAAGTACAATTCATATGGAAAACTTAATATCCCCATTACGACAAGTAATTTTTTTTACACTTTTTAAAACGGATCTTTTAGTCATATTTCGGACCATTTTAGCGTTCGGATCGGAGCTTTTTTATTTTGACTGCCGGCAACACTGAAGTAGACGCTAAAAATAGATTTAGGACCAGCGTTGCCACCTTGGTGATTTTATCACTAGATCTAGTGATTTTTTGGAGTACGTTAGAGATATTCTGAAGAAAAAATCACTAGAAAAATATCTGGTGATTTTTAGTGATATTTATCGAATCTCGAATTTTTTTGAAAATACATACTTATTAGCAACGAATTCCCCAATTTATGTGAAAATAGCGCAATCTTTTTCTTAGACAGCCGAAACGTAATTAAACCATGAATCTTTATAGGTTCATGAATTAAACGTTTTTGTTTGGTTATGCAAATCTACCTTGGGGAATCCCCGACTACTGATGAGAACCTATCACGTACCTACTAAACTAGTTTATTTGAGTACCTATGTACCTATGTAGTTAGGTGCTTGCTACTGTTGCTAGGCAGTTCTTGCTAAACTTCGTTCGGGAAAGTAGGTAAGTGATCACATCGAAATCATTCGCGTAAGATTTGTGAAGCATTTCTTAGTTATTTCGCATTAACTATGAACGTGCCAGTAAAAATAAAACGTCAAGTGCGAGTCGGACTCGCGCACCAAGGGTTCCGTTTAATTGTAAGACCTTGTTGCTTGCCAAATATTATGATTCTAGGTCAACTTGAAGTATATTTTGGTCGAGGCAGGATCAAAACTTTTTTTTTTTTGGTAATAAACTACAAATTTACGGTTTTAGGATTTTTTCCTTTACTTGTGCTATAAGACCTTGCTTCAATTTTATGATTCTTCGTCAACGGAAAGTACCCTATAGGTTTTGGTCCATGGCGAGAGTCAAAACTATTTTTTTTTTGTGAATAAATTACAAATTTATGTTTTTCGTATTTTTCCCTTTACTTGTGCTATAAGACCTTGCTGCTCACCAAATTTAATGATACTAGGTCTACGGGAAGTACCCTATAGGTTTTGGGTGCATGTGATTCCCTTGGAAATTTCAAAATTTTCGGACATAAACGTCTGCAACTTTTGAGTGCGTTGACTTGGAAGTTTAATTTATATCACGGCTTCAAGAAGTTACGGACTTGTATAATTAACGTTAATTTCAACTCGATACGTCCACCCGTTCCTGAGAAAAGAGGGTCGACAGACGGGCAGACAGACAGACAGAAAGACAGACGGACAGACAACAAAGTGATCCTATAAGGGTTCCTTTTTTCCTTTTGAGGTACGGAACCCTAAAAAATGACAACCAAGAGGTTACGATTTGAGTATTTGAAGTTAATTTCAACTCGATACCTCCACGCGTTCCTGAGAAAAGAGGGTTGACAGACGGACAGACAGACAGACAGACAGATGGACAACAAAGTGATCCTATAAGGGTTATTTTTTCCTTTTCAGGTACGGAACCCTAAAAAATGACAATAAGAAACACAGAGTTGTGTGTATAAAAAAAAATACAAAAACAAATATCCATCTAGCTTAGTGTCAAAAAATTTTGCTATTAGATATCAGTATGTTGTGTTTTTAGTTTCTTATTTTCACAAATAAGTACATTATTTTGTAGTACCTAGCGTGTAATTTTATTTTAAATTATCTAGTGATTTTTGTCCAAAATATCCCGAAATCTAGCGAGTTTTGAGACCAATGCTAGTGATATTTTTTTCTGCAAGGTGGCAACACTATTTAGGACGTCGGAAGCCATTCTTGTCCTAAATCGGATCCTAATTAGGATGCTACCGTCCTAAATGCTATTAAACTTTCCTGAATTCAGGATTGACTAATTAGAACATTACCTACTTCCGACTGGAATATGAATCGTTTGCCAATGCTGCCTTTGAAAAAAAAAACATTTGAATGTCCTGATGCCACTGTCAAGTGTCATTATCATAAATGTCAATCAGCCATTTTATTTTTGTAACATCCATCAGCGACAGAGACAGTTATAGATTCATTTCAATTTTCCAAAATCAAATTTCCGATCGAATTCCGATTTAGCAGGTTGCTGTTTGAAATTCAATTGTTTTGATTATCTGTAAAAATGGCAGCAGCCGCTAAATTGCCTGGGCTTGTTAGCTGTAAGTAATCCATGCTATTGTTTTGGTTAGGACGAAGTTAGTTATATAATTTCTCATAGTCCATCAAGAATTTCCATTATCTTACGCATTTCCACGCTGCCAGCGCCTTCTTTTTATTCAGTGACAACCTTTTGGTTAACTATATCAGCCACCAGAAACTGTGGATAGATCCATTAGTATGGATAGGTACTTTTCTAGAATAGGTTATGGATTGACTTTTCTTTTGCAGCGGCGATTGCCCAGGCCCGCCCCAAGCTCAATATCTTCATGAAGTATGCCCGCGTCGAGCTGGCCCCCCCCAAGATGAGCGATATCCCCCAAATCAAATCTGGCCTTGCCAAGCTTATCAACAGTGCTAAGACTGGAGCATGGAAGGACCAGACCATAAAGCAAGCAACTGTAAACACCCTGATTGGGGCTGAAGTTATTTTCTGGTTCTATATTGGAGAATGTATTGGCAAGCGTCACTTTGTTGGTTATGATGTCTAAGTTATGTATGAATAGGAGTACCTTTGTAGATATTATGTTCAGCTAAATAAATGTATTTAAAATCATATTTTTTTTCTGATTTAAACCTCTATTGTAAAAGGCTAGAAGAAATAAAACAAGTTTTACATGCTAAAATACCTATAATACATACTTAAATTACAAAGGTGCACATTGCTCCATAAATTTATAAGGATTACATGCACTTGTGAACTTGAGTTCATCATCAATTTCAGGAGGCCCTCTTAGCCATAGTCTGTCTCTGTAGTAGCTGACACAGGATAGATACTCCTTTTCTGTGTATTTTCCAACTTCAACCGGGACAAAGGGGTCTAAATGCTCAAATCCCTGAAAATACATTTAAAATTTATTTCTGGACACTTTTTGTCTATATTTGAGGAGAGGAGATGCGAGTAGGTACATTTACCTTTTTATACAGCAAATATTTGGGGAGGTAGCTCTCGTGGTGATCTTCAGGAACCGCTAGTTGATCAGTAGATAATACTATGACACCGTTTGTCTGAAAACAAAGTAAATCTGATGATTACACATTTGCCATAAAGTGTAGCAATAATTCTTTTTATAGCAAACAAGCTGAAATCAAAATATTCATCTCAGAATAGTCACATTCAATACCAATGTGACCAAACAAATAATAAAAGTTGTGTGTGGAAGAAGGCTTCTGGCAAGGAGTGATCTTTGCCAAAATGGCTCCTGCTGTTGTAGATAAATAAATAATGCTGGACAATCCACACAGAATTACCTAGCCCCAAGCTAAGCAGAATTGTGTAATGGGTACTAGTAAGATGACTGATAAACTTATGCCTTTATTCACAAAGAAAATTATACTAGTATTTACAATTGAAACAATTGAGCTAACTGCAGACTGTTGTAAACAGTCTACAGGTAGCTCAACTGATCCATATCAATACCAGTACTGATAAAGAATACATTACATAGGTAGTTTTTTTTAAAGATTGTGTAAAAGAGATTGTGATTAACAATCTCTTTTTATGAATGGGAGTGCTGTCGTCAAGACAGCACTCCCATTCTTTATCTACACAATTTATATAAGAATAGCAATAAGTGTGTGTATTGTAATGATTCACATCTAAAAACCGTTAATCTTACCCAATCATTCTTAGTAAGTTCCATGAAAGAAGTAGTGAGTGTGACCTCGTCTGGTTTAACTTTCTTCTTAGTGGGCGTGTTCAGCCGCGTCAGAGGGTAGAAGAAACTGTTGAATCCATCTACTGCCACAAAGGTTTTACATCTGAAACCAAATAAACGATAATCACACTAATATTATAAATGCGAAAGTTTGGATGGATGGATGTTTGGTACCTCTTCACGCCAAAACTACTGAACGGATTGGGCTGAAATTTTGTATACAGATAATTATATTCCTGGAATCAAACCTAGGCTACTTTTTATCCCATGGGATAGAAATCACCTTTAAACGTTTCCATAGAAACAACGTGTGCGAAGCCGCGGGCGGCAGCTAGTTAATTATCATTTGTAGATATATTGTTATTTGATATCGTTATTTTGAGGTTGCGGGTTCGATTCCCGCCTCGGGACAAATATTTGTACAATCTGCAGATATTTGTTCAGGGTGTTCTGGTCATTTTCTATATATAATAAAAAATATCTATCTATGTACTCGTATATTATTATGTATATCAGTTATCTAGTACCCATAACACAAGCTCTGCTTACCTTGGGGCTAGATAATGCTGTGTGAATTGTCCAGCATTATTTATTTATTTGTTATTATTATTTAAGTGTGAGTACACTTAGGGAAATTTCTAAGAAAAAAATATTATAAAATGAAGGTTGCGGGTTCAAGTCCTGTGGAAGGCATTTTTTTTGGGATAATATTTAATTATCATTTGTATATAATCAATCATCCACCAGCAAGTGTATGCAAGGAGAGTGCACCAAAAACAGAATTAGGTACCAACATAGAAATTAGTAGTACCGACTATTACATAATAATATAGCCTAGGCATTTAACTGAATGGTGACATTTTGTAAGTGACTTATGCATTTTACAGATGACGATTCAATAATCCGGCACCGACATATACCTAGGTACATAGTCACACTAGCTGAAATTGACTTGAATTTCAGCTTCAAGGTTTGGTTAAAAGATTACTGTGCACCTACACTTTGTTCTCAGACAGTGTCTTGATCTCGTGGACCAGCGCATCGATGACGTCACAGGCGTACTTGACTCGGGAAATGCCGTGCTCTACGAGCGCAGACAGGGGCGCGCCAGCTTCAGTCTTTTCTCGCTTACTCCATACATATTCTTTAGAGATCTTCATCTGAAAGTTTGAGTAAAAGGCTCTAATGACGTCAAAATATTTTTCTAGAGATGAAAATAGATTAGTTTACAGTTACAGTGTCAGTTTCAGAACGTACTACCTGTGGCGGCGCAGCCACTGGCGCGAGGTTGGTAGGTAGGCGTCTCTGCCCCTAACTTTACTGGCCCAATTCTAAAAGGCTTGGCTATGTATGACATCTGAAAATGATGTATTTTAACTTTAAGCTTGTATGTACGTACATATGTTGAGCTTAATTCTTACTTCAGGATTTTTCAAAAGGGCTTGGTTCTGTGTCTTGAAATGTAGCAGCCAAGCGGCGGCATCCAGTGGTAGGTCGACAAATCCCTCGTGTGTAGTGGAGTTGGACATCTCCTTGTGTCTTTGTACTCGCCTCAGCCATTCTGAAACTGCAAGTCAAACATTTTTTATCAAAATGTTGTTAAGTCTGGACAGATTGGTGGCAGAAGATTAACCCACCTTCAGGCAAGCATTTCTTATAATTTATATTGATTATTCCATAACAAGCTTATAACCTCAGATACATTGATTCAAGAGTCTATAGATAGTCCAACTGTTTCATTGTATTTTGTAATTACTTACATGTTAAATCAGTTATAATTATAGTATCTAAGCTTAAGCTGAGCTACACATTGTAATTAAAAACATAGGTAAAAGAGTGATTTTGGAGCAAACATCGCAATGGATTCTGAATGACACCACCAAGTCACGTGATTTGGGGGAGGCCTTCACCCAGCAGTCTAATAAAAAAAAAGAAAAAATGGCAAAAATATTGTTAAGGAATCCTGATCAACTTACCCCAAGGGATGTGGACTATCAAGTACCCTTCCTCATGTGCATAGTGCAGGAGGTGGGCCATGGTTATTGATTTACCTGTTCCTTTCTCGCCAACTGTATTTTGGTTCAGAAAACATTGGTTTAGGTTACCTAAGGAGAAGGTATGTGTCTGTGATGATTGAACAGGAACTATCTGACTAACGAACTGACTGACGAACTATAGAATTTACACAAAAAAAGGATACACAGCACGTATCTGATAACTGGCTTGTCCATATCAGTGTGTTTGATGCAGTTGATGATGTCCAAAGCAGGTTGTCGAACCATAATTGTAGTCTCCGTGAAAGTCTTCGCCTGTTTCGTAAAACTTTTGGGTAAGCCACCGTGAGCGAACAGCTGCTTGCATGTTTCCGGCTTTACAGTATAGAAGAGGCCTATTTGATTTTCACTGTGTTGTGCCTACATATGAGGAGAATATACATTAATTATAGGAGAACGTAAGAATCAGAATAGTAAATAAACCACTTTTCTGTTAACACGGCTTTTGTATACTTACGGGCGAGATTTCTGTGGTTCTAAAAGTTATGGCTTGTGAATAACGACGGCATAGATGATGCCAATTACGAGACAGCATTGTTGTGCTTAGAAACACCGAAAATCCCTAGAAAAGTAGGTACGTTTGCAACTGCAATGCAAGCAAAGCAATGCAATGCAAGGCAAGGATCACAACATAACCTCTAAATAAAACTGACTGACAGTGACATTACGTATGTCATTATCAGCTGTTGTATCTGACAGGAGTGGCAAACACACAAGTTGCCAGTACAGTACCTAACAAACAAACAAGTCATGATCATGACCATGGAAGACCAGAATACATCCTGTCTGTATCGTTTATGAAAAGAGAGATAATATTCCGCACGGGGAAATCGTTCGTTTTCCCGGTTCTGTTCTGCGGAAGACTACGAACATTTTAGTCCCCTTAGAAAATACCTATAAACTGGATACGTAATTTACCTTCATGGAAAAGTATGAGCATTGTGTAGCTTAATCGTGTAGGTATGTTTCACAAACCAGATACCTATCAAGCCTATGAATAAAATTAAAAACCAGTATGTACTTGTTCAGTATGAAAATATTTAATTTTTGTTTAAGTATATAATTAATGCTTACTCTGCATTCGTCTTTGCTTGAAAAGGCTTGTAGGTCTAGCATCTGCATTAATGTTGCTTCTATTTCCATCAGAGTTTTCTACAACATCTTTAACCACAATAATTTCCTTTTCCCCTTGTTCCCTGTAGGAAACTGGGTCATCTTCAATTTCACTACTCTTCAAATTAACTTTGACTTGTTTTGGTGTATCTTTGATAGGATTATTATCATTATCATACTTAGATTTTTTGAGAATTGATGATGGTTTACTTTTAAAGAGACTTGCATGGGCTTCATAGATATCACTTGGCTTTAAAATTCCTTTATCATAATCATAGGGATCTTTACATGGTTCCACAGTACTATGCTTGTAAGTTACCTCTATTGTTTTACCAGTGTTTTCAATGTGATCAGCAAATGAAATACTTTTCTTTAATTTCACAGGACTAGTGTTATCAGAGTTAATTTTATCATCATCTTCATCAGAATCTACATCTTCTGTTTCTAGAATATCTTCTAATCTTTCCATATCATCTTCAAGCTCTTCTAGTTGGTCCATTTCATCTAGACGGGACATCAAATCTTGTTCTGATTTACTTGGCTGCCTATCCCTATTTTTAATTTGTAACAGTTTCTTTTCTAGCTGATTCTGTTTATCAAGAACTTGTTGTAGCAATTGAACTTTCGACATACTTTCATTTTCTTCTTCTTTTTTCTTTTTGTCTTTTAGACATTTAGTATTTTCATCTATCACTGTCTGCTTATCACTAAGTTGAGGCACATTATCATTATTTCTCTCAGTATCATCTATATCTTTCTCTTCCTTAGTACTAGAGTTTAACAACATCTGTTCTTCTTTGATTAAGAAATTGTTTTCTTTTCTTATGTCAACAATTTCATTGTAGTTGTCTAATAATTCACTTTCTAGTTCTTCTTCTAACTCAAGTTCTTCTAATCTATTCCATAGCTCTTCATCAGTAATCTCATCTGTAGGCTTATCATCTTTTGCCTTTCCTTGTTTATATTTTCTTACATTTTCTCTATGCTTTTGTCTCCAAGCTTGTTCTTCCTCTTGTGTCAAGACTTCTACAATTTCTTGGCCATCTTTTTCAAACATACTTTTGTGTGTGAGTGATAGCTGATTTTCTAGATATTGTTTCTCGTTTTCAAACAATTTCAGTTTTGATTCGGCATCTACAACAGTACAACAAGTTGTCAAGCTATGTCCATTAGCACAATGAATTAAAATACCTAAGAAAGTAATCTATACCTAGTTTAATCAAAAAATACCTTTGATTCTATGCTGTCTGAGCACCTCAGCCTGAGCTAAGGAACATTTAACGAAATAGTCAGCGCCTAGGGCTACAGTAACTTCGCTTGTATGCTTTAGTTCTCCTCTGAAGAACACCCGACTACCGATTGGCACTAGAGTAGGAACTTTGAGTTTATCCGCATAGACGTTGAAATCTAGTTTTTTTAGATTACTCAGGTAATCTTCCCAGAAACGAAGATTACGCTCATTGTCCGCAGCACTCTGAAATAAATTATTTATGTGGTTGTTAAACTAAACCCAATGCATTCATTGCGTTTAGTCTTTCTTTTCTTTTCTTAACTTTCAAGTTCAAGCTTGAACTTGGAAAAATTATGCAAGCACCACGAACGATAAAACACATCAAAAATACCTTTTGGTAAAGACTGTTGATGAAACTCATGTTGTAAGATCAAGTTGTAGAATCACATATATATGTATGTATGATGATTACAATTACAAGGAAAATTGACTATAAATAGATTTTGCGATTCAAAACCAAACAAAATAAAGTTTTCCAACCTCAAAATTCGATTGTCAAAATCATATGATTGTATTTTTTTTTTGTCAACTTCTTCAACTTCTTATTTTGATGGCTTGCTGACTGCAGCTTGACCTAGAAAAGAAAACGTCACATGTCACTCAATAAAACATTTGCCATGTCACATGTCTGTCAAAAGTCAAAACAATAGTCAGCTGAAGCAGCTGAATGATCAACTGGGTCTTCAACATTTCGTTTGGTGAAATGCGGATAAGAATCGAACTTAAGTTCTTTCTTCTGGCTTCAACGTCGAGTGAGACTTCACTCGAGTCATGTGTCTTCGCTTTGAAAGACCTGGTCTCTCATAAGCTGTTCGTTAGCCGACTGGCTGCAATGGTCTTCTTGAGTGAGAGCGTCATTGGGGAGTTCCAGCAGTTCCCGGGGAAGTGGTCGCCAGGAGGGTTTTGCATCTGGCGGTCTTGAGTGCAGGGGAGCGAGTCCGTTAAGGTGAGCGTGGCGAGAGTTGTCCGCACGATCGTACATTTTGCGCGCCAGGTTTACCACAAACTCCTTTATTGAGGGTGTTTGCAGGTCACGTGCGATAACCGTGTTTCGCACGTATCGGCCCGCGCCTGTACAGACTCTAAGAGCTATATTTTGTTGGGCTTGAATCCTCTTCTGGTTGGTTTTCGAGCACAGGGCATACCACGCCGGTGCTGCGTATGTAAGGCGTGAGCGGATGTAGGTTTTGTATACCCCGATCTTCGTACGCAGCGGCAGTTTCGATGTTAGGACAGGTCGAAGCATGGCTCGGGCAGCGCGTGTGTGCCTTAACGCGCGCTCCACCTGTGCGGTCATCGTCAACGACCTGTCTATATCTATGCCTAGGTATCGGACTGAGGTTTGCCAGTCTAAGGCTTGTCCTCGCAGTTCCAGTGGTGGTAGGACAGTGCGCTGTCGTGTGACGAGCAGTGCTGCCGTTTTCCCAGCGTTGACTGCAATTCGCCATCTATCAAGCCAGGCTGGGAGAAGGTTTAGCAGTCGCTGCATCTTGCTAGCGGCTGTGGCTGGGTTTGGTGAGGAAGCAAAGTAGGCGCTATCGTCAGCGTAGAGCGCTAGTGTGACATCATCTTCTCCAGGTTAGAGTTGATCTTCCAGAGTCGGTATATCATTTGTATAGAGTGCGTACAGTACTGGAGATAAGCAACTCCCTTGGGGTACTCCAGCTATGATTTTTCGAGGTTGCGATGTTCTTTCTTCAACTGCTACGTAGAAGCTTCGTCCACGGAGAAAAGATGCAACAACTTGGATGATGGCCGCCGGTGTGGGAGAGGCGATCAGCTTAAGAATTAGACCAGGGTGCCATACTCGGTCGAACGCCTTTTCCACGTCTAGAAAAATCCCAACAGTGGAGCAGTTGCTGTTCAATTGGTGGGCTAGATGATGCAGAATCCGTGTGAGTTGGAGAGTTGTAGAGTGCTGGCTACGGAAACCAAACTGCTCTGCTCTGGGTTCTATATGTGGTACTAACCGACGAAGTAGAAGGCGCTCGAAGAGTTTGGCAGTCGTCGCAAGCAGCGTAATTGGTCTGTAGCTGGCAGGGTATCGGCGATCTTTTCCAGGTTTCGGGAGTACGATGACTTTTCCCACCTTCCAGATGTCAGGGAAGTGGCCGGTGCGCAAGATGGCGTTAAAGAGCATGGTAAGGGAGGCCACGCCTCTTCGTGGTAGGTGACGAAGAGCGGTGTTTGTAAGGCCATCGTCTCCTGGAGCTTTTCGTTTTGGCAGACGGAGTATCGTTCTTCGTACTTCAGCTGGAGAGATGAACTCTCTTCCGCTGAGTGTCGGTGTTGGCCGCGCGAAGAAGTCACTTACTGTAGTCTCGATGGTGGCATAGTGAGCAAGGGGTTCCTCAGTGGCGTTAACTGGTATGGGGTGTGGTGAAAATTGCGTCTCCAGATGATTTGCCAGAATTTCGGCACGGTCGCCTGGCGCAAATTTTCGTTGACCTTGTTCGTTTAGAAGTGGGTATGTTGGGGTTGGCGCATTGGTCAGCTGTCTATTGAGAGCGTGCAAACTAGTCTCTTTTTCCGCTGCCTCGTCAATCCTCGTGTCCCAAGTTTGTCCTCGCCAGGTATCCACTGCTTCTGCTACTTTTGCTGTCAATTTGTTGAGCTGGGTCTTCAGTCTCGGACATCTGCTCCGGGACCACAGTCGGCATAAGGCTCTCTTATTTCTGAGCTGGATTCTTATTGCAAGTGGAAGCTCGTCGCGTCTAGGTGGTTTCAGTGGGGCCGGTTTGGAGGCTTCCGCTTTTGCTTGCTGCATTTTCTCCGTTAGAAGTACTGCAGCAGTCTCTACTTCTTCTGCCGTGGTAAGTCTACCAACACCTAGATTTTCCAGTTGCCTTTCATATGCTGGCCAGTTGGTTCGATCTCTCAGTGACTTCGGTGCAGCAAAGTTAGCTTCCAACGCGAGGGTTACTAGGATCGGCAGATGTTGTGTGTCCATGTCATAAAGTACTTCGACGTGGATGGGACACTGTAGATGTTTGTGAAGTACAATGTCAAGGACATCTGCAGCATGTTGCGTGCAAGTAGGTATGTGAGTCGGAGCATCTGGTCCTAGAACTTCGAAGTCGTTGGCTTCAGCGTCTTCGTATAAAAGCCGACCCGCAGGGTTTACGGTCCTTGATCCCCATGATCTATGTTTGGCGTTGAGATCACCGATGAGTAGCGTAGGTGTGTTTCCCTCGAATATTGTTGCAGTATCATTTCGTACGTAGATGGGGCCTGGGGGGCGGTAGCCGGCGAATACCTTCAGATCCTTGCCATTTGCGTTCATCAGTACGCCATTTGAACGCAGTGTTTGGAAAGTTGGGTGTTTCAGCTCTTCATGAATTAGATCTCTCCTTACCAGGACTGCTGTGCCTCTGTATGCTGTGCCTTGAGGTGAGATCTCATCCCTTCGATAGGTGTAGTAGTTGGGTATTTTCAGCTCGAAGTTTTTGTGTAACTTTGTTTCGCCCAGTAGTACCATGTGCGCGTTTTGCGATTGAGCCAGTAGGCGGAGAGGTGGAACTTTGTCCCTTACCCCTCCGGGATTCCAGTATAGGAGCCTAAGGTGGTTGTGGCTACCCATACTGATTCTCGTTGATTGCGGCTAATCCTCGTATCGCTGCCTCTTTGAGGTTGCCCCCGGCGACGATAGTGACTAACAGGTCCGCCAAGATCCCGAGCATGATCCGCATCGGGTCCTTGACGCTGCTCGCCATTTTTGCAGTTTCTTCTTGAGGTACGGTCACTGTTCGGACCGGTGGACTTGGATGGTGTTGTCTTACCCGCGGTATAGGTGTGACCATAGATAAGTCACGTGGGGCTGCTTGAGGCCCAACCTCTGTGGAGGAGTGGGCATTGGGAGCGAATTGCACTTTTGGAGCCGGGGGTGCATCAGCTACTAAGTCAGCGTGGGGATCGGCGTCGGCTTGGGCTGATGCAAATTCCAATTCGATGGCTGGTTCTTGGGGTGCTTGCTGCTGGGGCTGTCGCTGTGGTGTTGAGTTTGCCATAGGTTTGCTCCTCCTGTTCCCACGTTTTTTCTTTTTTCTTAGTAGGGCTCCTCGCTCTGTTGGTAAGTTAGCCGGGGGGGCTAATGTGGTGTGGCTAGTCCTGGTCATTGCAGTGCGCTCGGGTGCTACAGACCGCTCTCCTGGGCGTGGTTGCGGGGAAGTTTCTCGCATCCTGGCGGGGGCTGGTGCTGGTCTCATGGGGGGAGCTTGAGCTGCCCTTGTGGGTGCTGGGGCTGGTCTGGTGCTGAAGGTTGCGGCTGGTGGAGCACCGGTGGTTTTGGCTTCTTGTTTTCTTGCCTGTCTGCGGAATATAGGGCAGCGGCGGTCATTAGCAGTGTGCTGCTTACCACAGTTGGCACACGTTGGCTTCTCGCTCACTGGTCTCGGACAGTCCGCTGCGGTATGGTTCTCACCACAGCGCACGCATCGCAGTGGTCGGTGGCAGTTTTGCGAGGAGTGTCCATAAGCTTGGCATCGGTGGCATTGTGATATACCACCAGCGGCTCCTCGCCAAGCTTCGATGGTGACCCCGGGCATGAAGAGTAGCTGTCTGATCCCATAGAGTCTTCCTAGCTCTTCCTGGTTTAGGTGGTCTAGTTGGGCGTGGAATAGGCATCCAGGTCTTCCTCTTATTGGGGGTATAGATCGCACGAAGCGCACACGGAAGTCATGCTCCTCGAGAGCAGCGCTTATGTCGGAGGGTTCAGTGTCTGCTGGGAGTCCACGGATGGCTATTTTGGTGGGGAGTTCTGTCGCGAGGCTGTAGCAGTACCAGGATAGTTCTGGTTCTGATGTCATGGCCTCCTCGAGGTGTCTTTGGATCACTCTGTACTCTTCAGGTGAGCGCGGGACCCCGCGCAGCTGAATGAAGGAAAAGCCATCAAAAACAAGAAGTTGAAGTTGAATGAAGGAAGCCTGCCTGACAATGACATAGTGCCTGACACGCACGACACGACACGACGACAGGAGGAAAATCAATAAATAAGTTTTTTCTGGACAAAAAGTGATGAAAATGGTTTGAAAATTGCCACAAATTGATAAATTACTTTACCATGGATCCTTCCAAAGCCATTTTACATGAATTATACGTGTATTGTGAATGGAATCCAGAACCCGAATACATTGTAAGTGCCGCAACATGTATTTACTTACTATATTTTTACTGACTAACTGCGATTTTGATTTAGTAATGTAATAAAATAACGCTCTACTTTCTCAGCAAAAATCTGATGGTCTCCTACCAGAGAAAATACTGTCTTTGAAACGATGGTTCAAGCATCTAGGTCCAAAAAAAACCTTGTTTGACAGTCTGGCAGCGTAAGTGTTAAAAAAATTATTACTTAATTACCTACCCAAAACCACCTTTTCTCTTCCTCATCATTTTCAATGTCCGTATGAGTGTGGTGACCCAATATGAAACATTGAAGGTACTCACTGTATAAACAGTGCATACAATCTAAGCCAAAACTTAGCATAACTAAACAGTAACCCCTTAATCATAATGGCATGTTAACTTAAAACAGTTGCTAAGCAGAGTTATGTCTCTAACTTATGTCTTATGAAAAATCACAATGTTTTAAGTTAGCAGACTAAGAAATAGAGGTTATTGTATAAATTCATTCATAAACATTATCACCATCAGCCATTTAGTAGGTACCTACTGCCCATGCGGGCCCCTCCGTGCCTGCTATTGACCTCTGTCTTGCACCGGTCTGGGTTTGAGTAAACACATACCTATTTATTTATATATTTAGGGAAAATCAAAGGCTTAAAAATTAACAGAGTTACAAATTAATAAATACCAGAAAGCTTATTGCAGGTTTCACATATCTTAACATACTTTATTTTTCAGGCACAAAGAACGCCAGCAGAAGTGGCAAATAGCCTTAGGAGATGAAGGCAAAGTGATTGCTGTCCTGACCGACACTATCTTAGAGTTTAGAACAAAGCGGTCAGAATATTCCACTATTGCAGCGAGGACTACTGGTAAATAATTTATTTATTAATTTATGTTTGGTTTTAAGACCCCTCTTCTATACTAATATTATAAAGAGGAAAGATTTGATTGTTTGTTTGTATTGAATAGGCTCCGAAACTACTGGACCGATTTGAAAAATTTTTTCACCGTTATGAAGCTTACTTTTTAGGGAGTGACATAGGCTATATTTTATCCCGGAATTCCCACGGGAACGGGAACTACGCGGGTGAAACCGCGAGGCGATCGTCTAGTAATTAATAGTACTGATGATAGTCTAGTCTAAGGGGGGATACAACTTGCATGATAATAATGTTTTTAAGTTTTTAATAATATAGATTTTAAAAAGATCTGTTAAAACTAACTTTGTTGATTCAGGTTTTAACTGTTATACTAACACAATAATATTCCAACAAGATCTTATAGGTCTAATAAAATAAAATGTCCAAAAACAGAAAATCTGATCCTTTTATTTTACCCTCATGATCATAAATAAAAACCTCTGTGTGTGTGTGTATAGTGTGAAATAAAATTCTTTACACAAGAGCTAAAAATCTTAATTATAAAATCTCATCTTAATTTTATTCCATAAAGTATTGACATAAGTCACAATGAGAAAAAAAAACTGCAGAATATTGTGAATGAGGGGGTTAGTGTTAAAACAGCAGGTAAAGAAAAAACTGTTGGCATTCCCTTACTAAAAATGTTACCTCTTGTACTAAACATGTTTTATTTACTTCTTCCAGTGACAAGAGATCCCTACCCTCAATGGAGGAGAATGGAGTGGAGTCCAGATTGTGCTTTTCTGGTGCTGGCCTATGGCATTGGTCATGTGGAGTTCTATGATCTATCTGCATCAAAGCTATTTACCATTGAATATGTAAGTACTTAAGGGTAACTACATCTATTAATAATGTAGTAAATAAAAATGCAGCTAAATAATAGTAAGAAACTAGATGATCCTGTGAACTTTGTATCACCTACAATTTTACCCTCTTCCACTCCTCCATCACCCATGTATTAAAGCAAATAAAACAAAAAAAAAGTCAAGCTGTTTTTAAGTTTTAGCTAAACTAACGAACAGCAATTTATTTTTATAATAAACAGATTTGAACTAGTATTTACAATAGGGTATATTTATGCTATATGAGAAAAAACAGAAAAATATATTATTGAGATTACCGCGCGTAATTTACGAAAACGATGAAAAAAAAAAAATACAAAATTTCAATGCATTTTATGACATTTATCGATTGAATAAATATTTTGTGTTTTTTAGCCGTATATTAGCACAATATAATCTAATTGAGACAATCTTCAATAAAATGTCAAGTGCGAGTCCGATTTGCGCACTAAGGGTTCCGCAAGACCTTGTGTCTTGCCAAATTATCATTATCACCGGGAAATAGGAAAAAATCCTAAAACCGTAAATAATAAATAATGCTGGACAATTCACACAGCATTATCTAGCCTCAAGCTAAGCAGAGTTTGTGTTATGGGTACTAGACAACTGATATACTTAATGCAATACACTACATAGATAAATATTTTTTATCTATATCTATAATATAAAAATGAATCGCAAAATGTGTTGGTAAGCGCATAACTCAACAACGCCTGGACCAATTTCGCTAATTCTTTCTTTGTTGTGTTTGTTATTGTCAGGAGAAGGTTCTTATGAAAGAAAAAATTAAGAAAGTTGGAAACATAAATTTCCACGGGGGCGAAGCCGCGGGGCGCAGCTAGTCTTATATATAAAAATGAAACCCGTTTTCCTTGGTCACGGCATCACGCGTGAACGGCTGGACCGATTTCGCTAATTCTTTCTTTGTTGTGTTTGTTATTGTCAGGAGAAGGTTCTTATGAAAGAAAAAATTAAGAAAGTTGGAAACATAAATTTCCACGGGGGCGAAGCCGCGGGGCGCAGCTAGTTATATATAGAAAACATCCAGAACGCCCTGGACAAATGTCTGTAGATCGTACAAACATTTGTCCCGAGTCGGGAATCGAACCCGCAACCTCCTGCGTCGCAGGCAGACCTTCGCCCGCTGCGCCACAGAGGTCGTCACTAAATATATAGTTTATTCACAAAAAAAACTTTTGATTCTTGCACAGATATTATAATACTATACATTCTTGCTATAGACCAAAACCTATAGGGTACTTCCGGTTGACCTAGAATCATAAAATTTAGTAAGAATCAAGCTCTTATAGCACAAATAAAGGGATAAAATATGGAATCCGTAAATTTGTAGTTAAATTCATTAAAAAAAATCGTGATTCTCGCCATGGACCAAAACCTACAGGGTACCTATACCTGGTTCATGTTGACCTAGAATCATGATATTTGACAAGAAACAAGGTCTTACTTACAATTAAACGGAACCCTTAGTGCGCGAGTCGACTCGCACTTGACGTTTTATTTTATTGCGCAAAACTATCCATGTATTTGCCATGTAGAAGTATATTACATATTTACCATTGTTTTTTTTTAGGACTGCTCCAGGCCTGGTGGGCTGGAGTGCACAGACACGGCGCACGCAGTCGCTGATATTATATTTCTGCCAACAACAGCCAAGAGCACGGAAATGAAGTGGTAATTTGGATTAATTTACGAGTTTTCATACAATAACTAATTGATAAGTTTAGTAGGACACATTCCTCATCTCAGACAAAATTCACGCAAACTTTTTTTTACCAACTGCGCAAGAACGAGGATGGTCTTCAAATTAATAAAAAAAACAGTGCTTTTATCATCAATCCTAGATGTCGCCAGTGCAATGCTTTCATGAAATATCAATAGATGTCGCTAGTAAAAACGGACGACGGCTGAATCGCGCTAAATCGTTACGTTTCACGAGTTTGTAACTTTCCGCACCTTTTAGATTAGTTTCCACTGTAGGCAGCGTCTGTGTTCATCTAGGTATTAACCGACTCCGAAAAAAGGATGAGGTTTTATGCATGTTTTTTTGACGACCGACTAACCGTCACACTGTCCGTCACACTGGTGTGAAGTTAGGAATCAATATTTTTAGGTTATTAGGAATAGGATTTTTTCGGTAGTCGATTTAAAGGGATCTCCGAACAAGTACTGATTTTCTTTGAAAAAGTTGCCGGAATCCTTCGTGTGCGAGTCGACTCGCACTTGGCGGTTTATTATTATTTATTATTTGCGAACGAAACTGTCTGCGCAGAACAGATCCGTTACCGAACTGTCCACAACCCCCTGCATTGTGATTATGGCATTACCCCCTTATGACAAAAGCCAACATGGCGCCTATCAGGGGAGGCCTATGTCCATCAGTGGACAATTATAGGCTGTTGAAGTGATGCAGGCTGACGATAATAATATTTGTAGGAGCTGGGAAGTGCTACTAGTCAGTTACGACGGCAGTGTTCGCGCATACATGATCTCTTTGACGGAAGGCTGCGCGTTCCGGCACAAGTTCCAGTTCAAAGGAGGCCTGGGGGCGGTCGCGCACTGCCACTTCCACAATACTATGTATGTCGCTACCCTGCCGCATTTGATCGCCACTGTGAGTATACCACCTCTTTGTAAAACCACCAAAATGTAGGTACAATCACGAGTGGTCATTGTCTGTTGTACACAATATTTTACGGAAGGCTGCGCGTTCCGGCATATTTTAAGTTCAAAGGGGGCCTGGGGCGGTTGTGCAATATAACTTCCACAATACTATGTATGTCACGACCCTGCCGCATTCAATTGCCACTGTAAGTACCACTTCGTAAAATCACATAAAATCTAACTAAGGTGAGGCACAAGGTTAAATAATCATCATTACCGTCATCAGCCTATGTTAGTCATAAGGTTCGCACAATGAGTGCCATAGCGTATAAAGGGAACCCTCTGTGTTCGCTTAATACGCTATGGCACTCTTTACTTTGCAGCAGTATCATCTGAGAGCAGTCTTTCGTTGAGTGTCATTCCACCTGGCCATTAGGGCGTCCTACACTACGTTTCCCGAAGAAAGGTGTGATGATTGCTGATGAATGCTGATGATACGTCATCATCTTCAGTAGTTGAATTTTACCCACTCGTAGATCTTTACCCAGCAGTTCTAGTATCAAGACCTTTATTGGTAAACATAATTAGGTTACATTTACATGTCATTAAGCAAAAATATATTAATATTTTACACGTAAAATACATTTTTTAAAATAAATTCATTAAAATAATTTAGAAAATATAATACACTATAAAACAAAACTCGTTATTGACAAAGAAAATTACAATCTAACAAATGAGAACTAGTAGGTATGTACAATAAAGAAAACTATATAAAATGCTATAAAATTCACTTTTTTTGTTCAGACTATTCCGGCCCACTGATTGGCAAAGGCCAAAATTCACTTAAAACAAAATAAATTATCAATTTAAATTGAAATTAAAATGTTTTTATGATAATTTTTGCCATACAGCGTGGCAATGCAGCCAGCGTCTTGGGGACGCTTCCGACTGGTGTTGATATGGATCAGTTGAGCTATCTGTAGACTGTTTGCAACAGTCGGCAGTTAGCTCAATTGTTTCAATTGTAAATACTAGTATAATTTTCTTTGTGAATAAATGTCCTCTTTTATGATAATAATTGTAAAAGTGGAAAAGAAAATAAAACAAATTTTAAATCTAAACTAAAAGGATTGCGCCGATACAGCGTCAGTTTGGTGACATCGGACGGTATACGGATTGCACGCGCTTGTGACTTCTCTTCGGATTCCTCATTTTTCTCACAAGACGGTAATTTGTCGTAGGAACCTAATGCCGCAGCCAGCTACGGCCTGACCGCGTGGCGCCTGCTCAACGAAGCGCCTCACCTCACGCTGTCCGTGGTTTCCGACAACGTCGAGGCGCAAGCCAACGATAAATTCAAGCTATACATTCCATTTACGTCTAGTACGAAGATGGTGAGTATTCTTATAAGCATTAGCCTTTTCGGAGTCGATATTACGGTTCTTGTTGTGAATTATGTTCCATGATGCAACAATTAATGTACCTAAGCTTTTTGCACTATCAAAATTTACAGATTTGACGTTCATTCTTCCATTAGGGTCTTGTAACCCAGTGCAAATACTAAGGCCCGTATTATACAGGATTATTGGTAATTCACTGACACTATGTTAACTGCAGGTTCTGCCCACCATCATGAACAATTCCGTGAAGACGCCAGGTCTCAATTCTTAAAATTGGTGGAAGGGGAATGATATTAGTATGTACCCCCCTCCATTCAAAAATCGTTAATTATAGGGGTTTTCTTTTAAACTTAAACTAAAAACGGCTCTGCCCTGAATTACTCGTATCAGTGGGTGTGTGTGTTCGGCTGTCTCCCAACCAGGCCACAGGCCAGGCTAATGCCACTTAAATCATCTTGCAAAGATATAAAATAAGCCAATGAATATTGACGTGGACTTAAATAGGAGATTTGTATTCAGTAATTAATTAGGTTTCGGGCATAATTTTTTACAAAAAAATTAAGAATGAAGACCTGGCGTCTTCACTAACGTGTTCGTGATGATGGGCAGAACCTTCAGTTTACGCAGTGTCAGAATTATCAATAACCCTGTATAAGCCTGCTCAGTCATTATATCTATGCATAAGCGACGTTTATTCCAAAGAAAAGCGTTACTAAGCATACATCGGTGACTTTAGAGTAGGCCTCGATAGAAGCAGAATCTATATGTGATCTATATAGCCAATTCATTTCAAAGACGCATATGATGCGCGCCGTGATAAAATTTGTCGACTGTTTTGTCACTTACTTTTTCGTGAAAATTCAAAAAAATGCACAACAAAATTTACGAGTTTGACGACAATCGCGGCGCGCTACATAGCCCGGCTGGTTTTCTTGTATCTTCCTGTCTTACCTTCCACATAACTTACAATACAATACAAAAATACTTTATTGTACACCAACAAAAATACAATACACGAGACATTACATAAGACACATAAGAAACTTACACTCATTCCCTTTTTGTTTTCCAGTCCGTGATAATCGAAATGCAGCTATCCCCTGACTCGAGCAAACTAGTCTGCCTCCACTCAAACGGGGACATAACCGTGTGGCGGCTCCCCCTACTGAAGTTACTGCACAAGTTCCCGTTGGCTGCACAACCCGGGCACGACCTGAGGAACCCGCTCGTGGCAGAGAAGGACGCTAACCACGTATTCCACCCAGCTGATGTTAATTGGTGGAGCAATGAGGTAAAGATTGATAAAAACTTATTTAAAATCGATCTCTTTTTGTATTAGGGGGCTCGATAACTGTTTATGTGGTGGCCACGTAGGTGGCCACGCGTAAAAAAATGGTGTTTTGGTTTTTTTTTTAGTTTTTACTAGTTGGTTAGATGGCAGATAAGAAGTTTTGCGCACACTGTAGGCCAATTGCTATGTATCTTCGCCAAAACAAACTTTGAATCTAATGTAGTTTGGGAGTCTATCGACATACTTAGTGTTGATTTTAGTAATAAATCTTTTAATGAGATTTATTCCACGTCTTTAAAAATTGTAAAAACTCGCAATTTTATTCACGCGTTACCAGCCATTTTCAGGTCACTTGGCTCACCATCCAAAATAAATAGCCAAAAGTTTAAACAAAAATACATTAATTCTTCGCGGCACAAAACAATCCGCTCACTGAGCGGATTGTTTTGATAGTTCTTTCTAGCTGGGACCTCAAAATGAACACACGGCCTGCACATTTTGTGTAGCCAAAGCCGTAGTCAAGGATCCTCGGTGGCCGCCTGACTATCTAAACATTTTCGTTTCTCTCTTTCATCACCACTTTGTTTTCAGGAGATAATCCTCTCACGGTTCAGCGGATCAGTCACCGTTTGCGGCATAGAGGACCTCGTGAATCTACTGTCGAACCGCTGCGAGTTCCTGCAAGGCGCGCCGCGGGTGACGCGCGGGTACGACGCCGGGTTCCTGGCGCTCGAGTGCGAGGCCGCGGTGTTGCCAGCTCGCCGGAGTGTAGCCAGTGATGAGAGCGTGAGTGTGCACTATACTGTCTATATGCATCAGGCACTGTAGATAGGTACTAGATCTAGTAAATCTACTGTCGAACCGCTGCGAGTTCCTGGCTTGCAATTGTACGAAAAGTAGGAAAAAACACTAGAAAAGTAATTTCACATGAAGCGTGGCTCGCTTGGCTCGCCACTCTTGTTATGTTTGCGGCGACCACTCGAACCAATCAATAAATTCACCCTAATTGACTCCACTATTTAATAAATTTTCAGATGGAAGTAGTAAAAGTAGACGAAGAAGAAGACAGCCTATTCGAAATGGTGAAAGAGTTGCTGAAGACCGTGATATATGCCATCACGGACATCGAGACATTCCAGCCGAAGCCGCGGCGCATCACATGTGTGTCGCGGGTGTACAGGCTACTGGCCGTGAAGAGTACTACGCCTAGCGAACTGTTTTCTAGAAAGGTAAGTTGTTATAGGTTCTTTTAAATCATTTTGGAAAAATTATACCCAAGATGTGCTGAGACTCTTTGCATTTGTTTATTTGTTCCATCTAGGTAGATTTGATGTTTATTTATTTTGGAATTTTAGGAAAACTTACGTACAAAGGTAAAAAAACACAGACATGACTGAAAAATTTAATATAAATAATTAGTCAACTCAAATAAATAAATTAATTAAAAGGTATGTCAAACTATTCTAAAAATAATGTACATGATTACATAATAAACAGAGAAAATAATAATAAATAAATAATGCTGGACAATCCACACAGCATCATCTAGGCCCAAACTAATCAGAGCTTGTGTTATGGTTACTAAATGACATAATACAATACAAAACATTAGTATTTTTTACTATACGTAGAAAATACCCAGAACACCTGGAACAAATATTTACAGATCTTACAAACATTTGTCCCAAGCCGGGAATCGGAACCGCAACCAACTGCGTTGCAGGCGGACCTTCGCCCACCGCGCCACATTGGTCGTCTTATAATTAAATAATGTCAGAAGTAAAATAATTTAAATTGAATACACTCGCGTTCAACAACAATCAAGTCCGTTACCTCTTGAAGCCTCAATATAAATAAAACTTCTAAGATAATGCAATCAAAAGTTACAGCCGTTTATGTCCGAATATTTTGAAATTTCCAAGGGAATCACATGCACACAAAACCTATAGGGTACTTCCTGTAGACCTAGAATCATGAAATTTTGCAAGAAGCAAGGTCTTATAGCACAGGTACAGGAAAAATCCGAAAACCGTATATTTGTAGTTTACGTTTAAGGTCTTACAATTATATGGAACCCTTGGTGCGCGAGTCTGACTCGCACTTGACCTTTTACTCAAATGCAACAACATTTGCAGATAGAAAGCGGTCAATACAGCGAAGCTCTGAAACTCGCCGAGACGTTCAAGCTGGACAGTGACCTCGTTTACCAGCAGCAGTGGCGCAAGAATCCAGTCTCTACGGACGCTATACAGAAATACTTGGTAAGATATCACCGAAGACCGGTAAATTTTTTCCAATTATGAATCTTATTGGTCAATATTTAAGGCCCACCGAACCAAGTTTCCAGATGTGTGGTGCCGGCTTCGTATTTACTCCCCCCCCAATTCTTCCCGCGGGTGTCGTAAGAGGCGACTAAGGGATATCCACCGGGGGCGGGCAGCAGCGCCCCCTGCAGAACAATTCTATTACCGAACTACGATCCCCAACCCGCATGCCCTGCGTGGGGATTACAGGCATTACCCCCCATAAGATAAAAGTTAATAAGGCGCTTATCAGGGGGAGGCCTGCGTCCAGTAGTGGACCAATATAGGCTGTTGAGGTGAGGAGAGGAGGTGAACCAAGTAACCTCAATCCTTTATTTATAAGAGAGGCAAAATCCTCTCTTTCGTCTTGCCATTGATCTCTATTGTTGCCATTCTTCCTTGCATTCCGTGGCCTTTGGCTATTTATCTAACACTTCCATTGCCCATGACGCACATGTCCAGTATCGACAGCGTAGCTGGGCAGTGAATGCGCTAAAGTAAGTTTTTCTGGGGGTGTTAACAGACCAATCGATCGATCATAGAGGTCAAAATAAACAAAATGTCTTGGTAATATCTTTAGTCAGATAATATTCATTCTAAACTTTCCTACTTTGCAAGTTTCGCATTGAATATTAACCTTTTTGCAGAGCAAAGTTTCGAAAAAGATCTGGGCAGTGCATCAATGCGTCGACCGCCTCCCAGAAACGCTGCCCGCTGCCAAAGAGCTCCTACAGTTCGGTCTAGAACTCACCAACGAGCACATTCTAGAGGAAATCAACAAGGATACAGAGAATTTTCTGGAAAGTCATGAGGATATAGAAGTGGAGGATTTGAACGCGTATACAAGCGAGCTGTTGAGATGTCGGCATGTTATGCTGTTTTATAAGGAAAGGCTGTTTTTGTATGAGGTATGATTTACTTCTTGTTTCTTTATATAATTTTTTTTAAACTTATGCGATCAGAAAACTAAATATTCAAGGGTATCACTTGATCTCCAACACTTCAGTCATCCGGTGACAATTACAGACTGTAATAATAAGTGTAACCCTTATTTGTGTTGGAAGAACACCAACGTTTCATAACAAGATGTCCCTCGTTAAGGGATGAAACGTTGGTGTTCTTCCGACATATTTAAGGTTTGTAGTTAACCCGCTTACATCAGTAATGAATTCGTCAAACCACTGTAGTAAAAAGTTAGTAAAAAGAGTGTATCCCTGTTGAAACGTCGGGAAAATAGGTAAATAAACACGATAAATACGCGTAAATACTTTTCTATTCACGTAATCCAAATAAACGCTCAATGTACAATTTTTTTTTGTTAGTTTAGAGAGCGTTTAAGCTGTTTTATCTACCGAATAAGGCTTATGAATAAGGGGAAAAGATGTCCAATTTGTTTCACTAATAGACACTTTTTTAACAATCATTGTTTTTCTAGCAAATCCTTAAACAAGAAAAATCAACCTACGACAAAGATGAGTACCACCGTCTCCGCTGCAACAGCATTCTCCACTCCGCCATGGAAATCGCCAAAGAAGGCCGCATCTTCGCTCTGCATTGTCTCTGGCCGCATGTCAAAACTATCACTGTCAAGCTGGCAATACTCGAGAAGTTGCCGGAGACAATCCCTCCGTTCTTGTACCAGCATTTACTACCGACTGTGCGGCCCATAGATAAAGACACGGTGGGAGAAGAAGTCGTGTCGTTTAGTATAGAGGTGCCTGAGCCGATGCCTTATGAGCATGATTGGTGTCGGAAGCCTATATTCAGGTAAGAAAGGTTGATCCTCAAATTCCTGGCTGGTCATAGATAAGATTTTAGATGGCCCACGGCATAGTGGACGAAATCTGAAGCGTTTATTAATCAGCAATCAGATTATTATAGTAAAAGCTTTTATAAAGTAGCTACTTATGCCCCGATGCAAAGCGTCAAACAAGTCTGGCACATTGGCGTTAGTCATGGTATCCCAGCCTGCGCCCGAAGTAGACATCTGAAATCATCAGACTTCACCAGATACCTTCATCATCATCATCAACCTATATTAGCCCACTGCTGGACATAGGCCTTCCCTAATGGGCGCCATAGCGTCCTGTCTATGATACCTTCTTACACATTTACTCCAAATTTCTAACATACAAAATTTTACATGAGATTTCTTGAACCACATAATCCTGTTATAACAGAAGCTGTACTTTAGGGCTACATGATGCTGTGTAAAAATATCCAGCATATACACTCAACTGAATTTTTCAGATCCATCTGGAGTTCAAACTGGTCTGAAGAAGCGAGCCCAGACTCTGAAACAGCGAGCGAGCTGTCCGCCACCGGCGACCTAGCCACTTGGTACTCGAAGCGAGCGCGCGAGATCGAGAAACGCACGGCTATGGTCACTAACGCGCTCACTCTGATCACGCTGGCGCATTATGCGGGGGGCGTGCCAAGTAAGTGAAGGCTAATTCTCTGTTGATAAAACAATCTACAGTCCAAACAATCTAGAACTGTTAGCCACCGGCGACTTGAGCCACTTGGTACTCGAAACGAGCGTTCGAGATCGAGAATCGTGTATAAGAACCTTAAGACTATACTTATGAAATTGTCATCAATAAGTGTCTTCTAGACCTTTATCGTCCATCGTCGGCCATATGTTCACTAAATTCAAGGTCGGATTGGGGTCAAAATACACAAGCGCTGCTTGCTTTCCAATCATATAATATAATCAATCATAGTTTAGGTGATGGTGATTAAACCTTCACCTAAACTAAAAGCAGCTGTGTCCAAAAAAATTTTGAAAAAAAAACGAAATGGAGAAAATCATAGAAAACCTTAGTTAGAAAACCAAAAACAAAAAATGGTAAAAATTATATTGTATTGTCACAGATATTATAATACTATACTAGTAGTATTGTGCAACATTTTCGAATGTTTGATACGCAACGCAATGAATACGAAAAACTACAAAATACCTATACTCCTTCGAACATTTACATTTAGCAAATGTTCGAATCTATACTCTGATTTCGTACCGTGTTGTCATCTCAATCACTGCTTGGTCGATCCAGCATATTGGGTCATCCTGCTTCGGATTTGACTCATCCTCCTGATTTCAGAACTGGAGCGTATATTCTTTGACCTGATAACCCTGGACACGATAGTGTATGAGATCAACAAGGAAGGCGTGACGCTGAAGGACTTGGAAGACATAACGGTCACTGAAACTTGCAGGGTGCTGATGAGTATGGTGAGTTTATAACTGAAGAGTTTTTACCATGTTTGTTTTTGGTCTATGGTTCTTACTGTTAGATTAAAATATCTCCGCGTCAAGAAAACTCCATAAAATCTTGTTAGATCTCTGAAATGAGCTTTAATTCCCCATTTAAAGATTATTTTGATTATTCAGCTAACATTTTGCAATCTTATTGCACTCAAGATTCACGTCCAATAAACTGAATGCTTATTGCACTAAAAACTTTTTCTATTTGTAATTATGATCATAGAATTAACTACAACAGAATCGCAACAGAATTAAGTTAATAAGGATATGAAATGAACCCTTCAGTAACTTTTGTTATAAAAACTTACTACAATGTCCTTTTCCTCAGTCGAGCGCAGAAACGTTCATAGACGATCTGAACCGCATCCTAATGCCGTTCCTACGACGATACCAGAAGCTAATGGGCATGCTAGTGGCAACTGACGTACTTTACGAGTACCTGGAATTGGTCAGCGAAGAAGATCTCTGTCCTATATTGCTGGTAAGTTGTGTATAAAAATTACTTCAATATGTATATGTCTAAAAGCACATTTTTAAACAGTCATTTTTAAAATAATAATCAGAGTCATATACTCTTAATGGATTGCTAGATCATTTGTATAAATGATGAATAAGAAAGGTCCCAGTGTATATCCCTGCGGTGCACCCGTTGTTTCAACAAGTCTCGGGGATTTCTCTATTACCCTAAAACTCGAATTCCGTTACTATTTAAAGAATCTAGCAATCCGATGAGAGGCTCTTCCCTACGTAGTTTTTTTGACTAACATTTCATGATCCACGTCTACACAACGCACTTGTAACACTTTTGACAAATCACAAAAGACAATTCTCTTAAGCACCATAAATATTCAGTAAGTACCTACTTAGGGAACTTAATGATTTGATTTTAGACACATGAGAGACGATACAAAAAATCTATTCTAGTGTTTGTAAAGTTTAAAATATTTTGACAGTTGATACAAAACCCGGATGAGTTTGACTTGGACTGTTCGCAACGAGTGCGATTGGTGTACCGCTGTCTGATGGCTTACAAGGATACAGACCAACTGGATATAGCAGTCGAGTTGCTTGAAGCTGTGAAACCGTGAGTAGACCTTGTTACCTTCGCATAGTCTCTGTAGTACTTCATAACTGGTGAAGTAAATCTGTGAAGCATTTGATTATAAGAATTTCATACAAAACTATTTTCTGATTTTCTCTTACTTGCAGAGGTTCTTAAATGTAGCAAAATACATCGCTTGAATCTATCTGTTTCTCTTATTTTAATTTGCAAAGTTTTTTCAACCTTGAAATCACAACTTAGCAGTTTCCTATCAATCAAATGAAATTTATTGTGTTGCCTTGCCAATATACAGCCGTTGCTTCACCCCTGCTTTCTTACACACTGTTATTTTTCTCGATCTAAGCTTTGGTATAAGATAGACCAACCATATCTTGCATCATTTTTTCCGCAGCCAATGTCCAACCAACCCCAGAGACCAACTCGGCATAAACATGCGGGAGTTTGAGAAGATGGTCCAATGCAGCAGCATGCTGGCATCTCGCGGAGTGTCGGTGCCGCCAAGGAACCTGAGCGAACGTGTCTTAAAGCCTAAAAAAGCGCGCGCATTACTGACTAGGCTCGCACGAGATCTAGGAAAGAGGTGATTATATTTAAGTACCACTGTAATATAAGCCCGTTGTTGTTTCCCTACTGCTTTTGGTGTTGTCTTTGTGGTCAGGAACCCCTTTATGGGTGAGGGCCTTCCCCAGTTTGGTTAATTTATCTCGGTATTCTGCAACATCGGGGTGAATGTTGCAGAATACCGAGATAAATAACATTCTTTCCGAATGTCTCGATTTTGTAGTGTTTAATAGTATTAGGATAAAACTATATTTAGTAACAATTCCGGGCCAAATCTTCTCTGATAAGCTCCAACAAAATGTAATCCATGTGTACCGCCCGCCCTGTAAAAGAAAAGACCACATCAATTATAAAATGAAAAAATCATCAAAAATAAGTCGTCGACTAGTTTCGTCTCTCCACGAGACATCATCAAGACGCTATAACAATACTCGACTTTGACACTGAGACCGTCAAGCAACAACGACAGAGTCCTGCCAGTGATGTTGCCTCTCTGAGTTCCCTGCGTAAAAAACTACCCCTAGAGAGGTGTGCTATAAATTTCTGAATTTTGTATGATTCAAATTCGTATTTGGTTATTTAATCGTATCAGTTACATTTATTTAGCGCATAGAAAATTAGAATAATAAACAATACAGCTAGCATTTACATTTATATCTATTTAATAAAAATCAAGCCGTCACCAGAAAGCAGAGTGCCCAGAATGCTGGCAGCATTGCCACGTTGAATGTAATGCTAATTCGTTGACTGAAATAGAAGCCAGCAAATGGGTACTCTAATTTGGTGTACCTATTAGAGTACATCAATTGGCTGAAACAAAACACGCAATTTCGTGTTGAAGAATTAAAATAGTTTCGATATACTTAAGAAAATAATATATTTGCAGTGAAACGAAGCCAACTCAAGGAGATTGGGAGAAGTTGCTTAAAGACCTCATGGAGCTTCAAGAGAAGTGTTTCCACTGTGTCTCCATCAACCAATGCTATGAGGTATGTAGTCAGTATTTTATTGATTGCATTCATACAATTAGGTCTTTATTTATTTATCAAAGAAGATGTAACTTAACAGTTAAGAACCAAATCCCTCACTATCCTATGCCATTGACTATAAATCTATGTTATAACTTAAATTTATTAAAAGACTTGACTATCACACTTAACGTGGAATATGTCGACATGCTGGAACGAACCGTTGGCGTTGGTGCGTTGTTTGGCCATTTGCGGTCAAACAGAATTTTAGCCCTTTTGAAAAAAACAGTTAGCTAGAAGAACACCCTTACTGTTGAAAATACAAAAACAAAGGTTCTTTCCCTTGACAACATTGGTTGAATTTGAAGCGTTGGTACATAAAGAGTCTTATAAAAGGTAAACGTTGATTACTCAAGGGTTACCCCTTGAACCATCCTAAATAGAGTCCACTCTCCAACAGATCTACGCCTCAGCGCTCCTCACCTCGGGCGATGCAACCAGCATCAAGCTGGCTGGATCCGTACTAACAGTGGAAGCTAACGGCACATCACCCACTAAACCAAACGCGGTGCCCTACAGCGAGAGCGTCAACTTGGTGCTTCAAGCTGGCAAGGAGTATTTTAACTCTGCATCCGCTTTGAACGACCCCGCCTTGGACTTGGCTAAGTAAGTATTGAACTCTACAGCTATGCCTATTGCACGAACGTACATGACAACCTCAAAACAAGATTTATTTTGGTACTGCATGTTGGTTTATTTTCCAGATGCTGCCTTTCTCTAATAAAGGACGTGAATCCAATCATCCAAGAGGAGCTCGACTTGATTGCGGCTCTCAAAATTATCAGCTCATTCAATGTGAACATCCTTCCTATACAAGGTATGCAAATCTTCATCTCAATCATCATCAGCCTGTAGACGTACACTGAACATAGGCCTCCCGTAAAAACAAGCTTATTAAAAATAAACTCCTACGATTTTATGCCGATTGATCCAACACACCATAACATTTGAAAGGGTGCATTGATTTTCTTCACACATAGCTAAGATTATTATCCATAAAGTCGCCGTTCAAATAACAGAAATTTAAATTTAAATACTTCACCCGAGCCACGATGTCACAGACAGTATGCCTCTTTTTGCGTCAAAGTGTAAAAAAACACGCATCATCTCATCATCATCTCTAGCCTATACTGGTCCACTGCTAGACGCAGGCGTCCCCTCTATATGATGGGGATCGCAGATCGGTGGTGGTAATTGTCCTGCAAAGGGCGCTGCTGCCCGCCCCCGTTGGATATCCCTGAATTACCTCTTACAACACCCGCGGGAAGATTTGGTGTGGTGCAAATTCTAAGCCACCACACAGCTAAAAAGTATTAAAAAAGACACCTAAAACTAAGTAATTTATTCCAGTCCGTTTGTCCGAGAGCAAGTTGGAGCTGATAGAAGACTGCCTGGAGTCGGATCCGAACGCGTTCTATGCGAGCCACAAGCTGCTGAAGCTGGCCACTTTGTTGCGCGTCGAGGGAGACGACGAAGTTGCTAGGTGAGTAGTAGTTTCTATAGTGTTATTTTTAATTAACGAAGCAGATAAATATTTTGATTGCGACCTTAGTGTTAATAACCATGATGTTTTAATACATTAATTCTCACTACTTACTTGTATCGTATGCCATGCCAAGTTGTGTTATGTTTGAGTGATGTTTTATGTAATTGCAGGGAAGGCGAGGTGCTATTGCGGGTTTGTCACGCGGCGCGCGGGCGCGAAGGCACGCAGGCCTCCGTGGACGCGGCGCGGAGATTGGCCACGCTGAGGTTCGCGCCGGCGGCACAAGTTATAGCAGAGGTAGGGTTTACACTGTATTTTTTTTTCAGCCTTTACTGGCGCACTGCTGGGCAAGGCGTCTATTATTTTCCCTCTACCATCATCATCATTATCCATAGTCAAACCCTCTGCTCGGTAATGTGGTAATAGGTCTCCCAAAGCTTGTGCCATTAACCATATGTGTTTTTCGTACCATGAACTTCAAAGCATCTAACCCCACAGCCGCGATTTTGAAGCGCGTCTTGTGTCGCGCGATTTGTTGCGATTTTGTAGCGCGATTCAGCTGCGTTTCTGTAAGCACGATTTCTAGACGCCACGCGCCAAATGCGAAATCGCAGCAGTAAAAACGTATGCGTCTTAGTACAAAATGTACTGCAAACAAATATCGCAACAAATCGCGCGGCACAAGACGCAAAATCGCGGCTATGGGGTGGAGGGTGTAGTTGAATCATTAAAATATCCCAATAAGATTATAATAACTGTGAGCATGGATAGACGGAAATGTTACTTCTTCACGCCAGAACTACTGAACGGATCGAACTGGAATTTTGAACGAACTTAGATATAGGTAGACCTTGAATAAAACATGAGTTACTTTTTATCCCATATATCAGTTCCCATGGGATAGAAATAACCTTTCAACGTTTTCCATAGAAAAAACGCTTGTGTTGTAGGTGGCAGAGCTCGCGCCAACCGACAGAGAGATCCGCAAGGACCTGTTAGCGGCCGCGGTCACGCACTGCCCCGCAGACTACATTGAATGCATATTACTCTCGAGGTACGTATGTTACTTCTCTGGATATTTCGCAGAAGAACTCATAAAAACCCTTTCTCATCATTACCATCTCAGCCGAAAGACGTCCCTGATGTTCTTCGCGTAGATCATTTCCGCATGCGCCATGATCATGGATTCACTAAACAGCAAGTTCTGCGTAAGAAGAGTTTGTCACTAGCCATACATTGCCTTATCTAAGCGTACAATGATTGTATTTGTAGTTTTATTTTTATTTTTATTAAATCTAAACTAAAATCTCTGAGCGTTTAGTCGAAGCGACGCGTGACCCGAGAGCTGGTATTTGGCGCAGCGCATCAGAATTGCCATACAGCGGGGCAATGCAGCCATGCGTACACGCGACGACTAGTATTGATATGGATCAGTTGAGCTACCTGTAGATTGTTTGCAACATTCTGCAGTTAGCTCAATTGTCTCAATTGTTAATACTAGTTTTAATTTATTTCTATTATTTCATTGCTTCATTATTTGCTTGCATTTCATTCATTCTTTGTCAATAAAGAGTGTTTTATTAAACCTTCATATTATATCATTGGCCTTGTTCCGTCTTTATAGACGATTTAGGTAATGTCCGTGGTCTGGTTGGATTTACATTTTTTTGTGTGGCTATGAAGCCCGATGCGCGAATGCACCGAGCGATGATTTATATTTGTTTTTTTTGACGATCAGATTGGACAGCTCTTGCGGAGAACAGACCAGAGTGGCGAAAAAGCCTACGCGAAGGTCTCGAACACCATGACCGAAACTGGTTTGTTTCTCTTGCTGATAAAAGAGCAAGACGGCATGCAAAAATCTTAGACCCAGCGTGCACCACTACGTACACCTGCACAATTCATATTATATAGCAGTATGCGTTTTCAGGTTGGAGCTAGAGTTGGAAGGTCTGAAGGAAATGGGCGTGACGATGAAGGAGACACATTCGCTGTCCGACCGCTGTCCCTCTACTGAAGACGAATATGCGGACGCTATAACCACGGTAATATTAGTGTTGCCACATAAAAAAAAGTTCGTGCAACTGTTTTCTCTTTGTCCTACACAAAGGGATCAACTGGCAAACTAATACATTGCCATTCCCAAACGCGTTAGATACTCTGGATGCCCATTTTAGTTCTCCAATACGCAATTGCGTGTCTCTTTTTCGGCCAATGTTGGTACTCTAAAAGTATAAACTTTATTGACTGACAATTTTACAATCAAATAATAGATATAAATTAGAACTAGTATATAAAATTGAAAGAATTGAGCTAACTGCAGAATGTTGCAAACAATCTACAGGTAGCTCAACTGATCCATATCAATACAAGTCGGAAGCGTCCCTAAGACGCTGGCTGCATTGCCCCGCTGTACTATACACCGATTATACATTAAAGTAGCAATTGACACAAAAGAACGTAACGAAACACGCAATTGCCTATTTTGGAGAATGAAACTAATGTATTATATTTTGCATTAAATCGCAGAGTTTAAGAATGAAGGAAATAGAGGCTTTTGTCCTTGCAAAAGCAGTGCAATTGCAAGCGGTTTTCATAGCAAATATATTTTTCTAAATCGGAAACATTTGGAACCTTTCAGTGTAAACAGATGACTTGTTAAACTTTATTGAATCGTCTACTTACTAATTTATTATATTTAATTTTTGTAACAGACGTATTTGTTCCTCAGCCTGTTGTCGAGAAGAAAGACCTAGTTCCTTCCCGTCAAGAGAAGAAGCTGCCTCTCTTCAACTACCTGCTGGACTCCTTCCAGCACAAGTTCTCGGTGGGCCAGGCCAAGTCGCAGGGCAGCGCTAGGCGCGCGGTGCGGGTGCCGGAGTTCTACTACTCTATTTATCCGGAGCATGAGGTCTCTGATAATTATTACCGGTAAGTTCGATCTTCTGAATTATTATTTATTCCTAATACTCCAAGAAAACCTTATTTAGACCATAGTTTACATTTATAGTGTTATGACAAGACGTGTTTTTTTTATCGTGAGCAGAACTTTATTTGACCACAAGTTTAGCATCCGGGCTTTCCGCGTTATTCTGGGTTCAAATAAGCCAGCACAAATTGCTTTAGGTCTAGAAAGAAATACATCTGCGTTGCAAGCATTTCGTAGTCTTCGCGTAATGGAGTAACAAACCTTTTTTTTGTAATTTTGTTTTGTTTATAAATAAATAATGCTGGACAATCCACACAGTATCATCTAGTCTAAAGCTAAGCAGAGCTTGTGTTATGGGCACTATATGACTGATACATTGAATAGATAGATATTTTAACATCCGTATAGACTTTTGCATTAATAATATAACTCTGATATAACAACTGGCGAAGGAACGTGACGCATCAGGGAGAGGCCTTTTCCCAACTGTGGGACGTGATATTAAAAATGCCAAGGCGGGGTTCGAATCTTCCATGAATCGTTGCTGGGTTTATTTTGTCAGAGAATCAAAAGTATTTGTTACAAACATTTTGTATTGTTCTAGGTATGACCGCTTCGCCGTGCCTAAAATGCTAGAGGGAGGCACTCCAGTCAGTCACGCAGTACTTCAGTGGTTCTATATACAGAACTGGATGAACGTGGAGAAGGCGGTCAGTGCAGGGACCTTGGAAACGGATATTGAGAGCGAAGGTAGGAGGTAGCTGTCAGTTATACTATGTGAATCAACATCAATACTGTGTCTTTGATGTGTGATGCTTTCACACAATATTATATTAAATTTGTTTTGATACAGTTTAGATTTGAGTATCACACTTATCGTGCTCTGTATCTGTACCCGAGAGTCCGATCCGCATTTGACGTTTTATTCTATTTATTTCCAGTTATCCAGAAATGCGCCGAAGAGCTAATCTACTCTGACAGCAGCGTCGGCGTGGCCTGTCTCCTCCGCGGGTCGACACCGCGCGACGCCACCGCCAGCTTCGTCAGCGCCGCGACCAATGACGTGGCTCTCTCCTGCGCACTGTACGCCGCGAGTGTCAACTGTAACAGTGCAGAGATGAGGGACAATGTCTATCTTACTGAGCCGAAACTGGTGAGCAGAACTCCTATTTAACTGGACCGTTGAATACTTGAAATAATATTACGTTCAATACATTTTTGTGTATTAGAAATGGAATGCGATAAACCTGGGGCCGTATTCTGCAAAGTATTCTCATTTTAAACTACCGTGACACTTAGGATATAGGGTCTACCGGATAGTTTTTGCGCAAGAGTCCCTCCCCCAACCCCCCAAAAAATCCTGTCGGTTCATGTACCAAACACCCTGTATGACTTCCTCTTTGTTTGTTCTCAGCTAACACAAAAGGCCGTCGACAACACCAACCTGCGTGAGGAACAAATCCAACTGATCCGTCAATGCATCGACCGACTGTCGGGCATGTCTGAGGTGGACTCGCTGCGGACTCTCGGACTCAACGTGAACGGACTGTTGTTCAACGCGGACCCGGACTATAGGCGCGAGATGATACTAAGGGTTGCCAGGTTAGTATCTATAAGTATTTAGGCTTTATTTATAAGTACATCGAATACACCGCTTTTGTAGTACATAAAATCGATAAGAATCAGTTCAATTCACACCCCAGAATAATCACACTAATATTATAAATGCGAAAGTTTGGATGGCCAAAACTACTGAACGGATCAGGCTGAAATTTTGCATACAGGTAAGTCTACTTTTTATCCCATAAATCAGTTACCATGGGATAGAAATAACCACAAAACGTTTCCATAGAAACAACGCGTGCGAAGCCGCGGGCATAAACTAGTACAGAATATCGACTTTGAGAGTTGTCTAAGCGCCATCTAGGATAATGTTGCTTTAGGCTCAAGCGTAGATGGATAGGTGTCGCCGGTCGCGACGGATGTCACCTTAAATCTAATATTCATAATATTTTCACAGATTGCGAGGCAAAGAAAACTTGGATCTAGCGTGTTCCCTCGCCACTAAGTACGGGTTCGATCCGCTGGAGGCGTGGCTGCAGCACGCGAGCGGCGACCCGGCGCAGGCGCACCTCACGGCCGCCTCTCTGCCGCCGGTGGACAAGGCAACAGCGTTAGAGCGGTGAGATATATATCCAGAGAGGTAGAAGGCAGTTGGATCTAGCGTGTCTTGCCAGTAAGTACGGGTACGATGCGCTGGAGGCGAGGGAGAATTTGAGCGGTGATATAATTCTTAGTTTAGTTCCGACCATTGCTGGTTATAGATATATACCTCTTTCCATGTTCGCCATTCGCCTTAGTCTTTCATTAGTCTAAGCTATTAGGTGTATCCTACCGGTGGTGGTGGCAACAGTTTCCAAAAAAAATTATACTACAGCCATCTCAACGTTAACAGTAACAGTTGCTGAGGCTCTAGGGCCTAGAGTCAAGGCTTTGACACATTCTAACCTTGTCAAAACATATGAATAGGCTATCTAGCTCATTTTCAAACATCTTTCTGATATTCTTATCTTTATTTTAACAATCTCCTTAAAATATATTTCCGTCTACTCCAGTACTTGTAACGCCAATCCTTCAAGACCATTTCAAGACAAACAAAACCAAGACGAAACACAACTTTAACAAAACATGACCACATATCCTACGATGCAATATCTAGAATATCGCCGATTGCAGAATCTATTGTCAAATATGCCGTCTATTTTGTTCTTTTCATGTCCAGTCCATCCCAAGATTGCCTGGAAGAGATCGCTCGCAGCGATAAGGCCGCCCTTTATACTTCCTGTATTCTAAGTTTGGTTTCTCTGTATTGTTTCCTGTCTTTGTGTGGTATAATAAAGTATTTTCTATCTATCTATGTTTTTAATGTTTGACGTTCTCCCACAGTATCCTAAGAGTGCTATATCCGGAGATAAGCGGAGTCAACCACGCGGCTCTCATCCAGATCTTCACAGTGCTGAAGGGGTTGGATGAGAAGCAGCTCATAGCTGCTCTCACATCGGCTGACCATATCAGGTTGTTGAAGAAATGCAAAGCGGCTTCTTCAGGTAACTATCATTTTCAACAGCCTCTATTTCTATCAAATGGTTCTACGTGGAATAGTTGCAGTAAAGCAGTCGAGAAATAACATGCTTAACGGTCGAATTACTTCATGTAATTCGACCGTTAAGCATGTTATTTCTCATAACGTTTTGGGTTACAAAATCATATGAAAATCACTCCAGTATTTTCTCTAGCTGATAAACGCTACTTGGTTTTGTCGTCTGGTGGCACAGGACCGAACAGAATGTAATGGCGTAATATAGAGGAAACAAATACTTAGCAGTGGGTGCTCACGTACTAAGTAGATAGGTACTCTATAATTTTTTTTTATTTAGCCTATTTCATCCCACTGCTGGGCAAAGGCCTCCCCCGCACCCTTTCAAACTTCTCGGTATTTTGCAGACTCCCACCACTCTACTCGCTCATAATAATAATAATAAAAATCTTTATTGCAGACAAGTCCATAGTTTTACGAAATATACATACAGTTTAGGAAGTAATATAACATACTTTATGTAAATAAGTGAATAAATAAAATAAATAATGCTGGACAATTCACATAGCATTATCAAGCCCCAAGCTAAGCAGAGCTTGTGTTATGGGTACTAGATAACTGATATACATAATACAATACACTCCATAGATAGATATTTTTATTATACATAGAAAACATCCAGAACACCCTGAACAAATATATCTGCAGATCGTACAAACATTTGTCCCGAGGCGGGAATCAAACCCGCAACCTCCTGCGTCGCAGGCAGCCCTTCACCCGCTGCGCCACTGAGGTCGTCAAAGTGTGATAAGTGTTAGAGACGAAACTTGCCGCCTGGCTTAAGACTAAAAAGTAACTTAATAATAAACTTTCAGAATTAGACTACAAGATGATAATCGAGCAGGCGCCAGCCCCCGAGCTGACCGCTCACCTGCTCCCCATCATCAGAGCCGAGAACGTGGGCATGATCGCCAAGTTCCTGCGCACTCTGCCGCCGCAACTCAAGCTCTCGCTGTCCGTCAACTCGCTCTATACCAAGTGGCTCACTAAATACTTCTTCAGCGTGAGTGACGACGCCTTTAAGTCCCATATTATGAAAACTTCCACAGTTATACAGCTATCCTTGAGTGACGTTTATGCCACAGAAAAGCGTTACTCAGGCAAGATAGATCGATGATGCTTTCATAATACTAATGGCCGTCTCCGAAGCATGTCAGCCAATACACAGCGCGCAACGCTATGTGAGGGAGAGCAGCTCGCTTCTCTCGCCGCACTGGCGAGAGGCTCGCTTTGCTTGCCTGCCACGCTTACCGCTTTGCAAGACGTTTTCCGTCGAAACAAGATTTTTAATTTTTGAAACATAGTTCGTATTGATTTGTTACGTACGTCACGTTGGAAAAACTGTTCCTGGTGGAAATAGAGTCGATTGAGACCAACCTGTTTGTTTTAACAAATTTCTTCTATTAGGCTGCATGTACATTTAAAACTTTTTTCTTTCAAAGTAAACTTTTTAAAAAAAAGGTAGCTACCCTCATCCTTGTAAAATTTTCACCACATTTAACGGACAACCTAAACACGCCGTAGTAAAATATCATTTCAAACCTTAGTTTTTCTACAATTCTCAAAGTCCATGTTTATGTCCCAGGTGCCAAAAGTCCAAGAGAGCAGTAAGAAATGGATGCAACAGTACCGGCAGTGCGCGAGCTACTTCAACAAACTGCCCAAGGAAGAGCTCATGAAGTTCCTCCAACAAACATGCTTCTCTGCTGAGGCTGTTACGAGGTAAACCTGTTTTTAACTGCTCTTTAAGACAAGAGTTGCCGTGTGGTACGTACCGGCTTAGAATTTGCACCACCGTAACTTTTCCCGCGGGTGTCCTAAGAGGGATATCTACCGGGGACGGGCAGCAGCGCCTCCTGCAGAACAGTTCTACCACCGAACTGCAATCCCCAACTCGCATGCCCAGCGTGAGGATAATGGATATTACACCCCATATAGAGATATCAGCGAGGCCGTCCAGCAGTGGACCGATTTAGGATGTTTGGGTGAGATGGTGAAAACAAGAGTAAATCTGTGTCTCCTGATCCTTCGTGAAACGATTGAAAGAAAATAACCCATAGAAAAAGATTATATACTCAGGGCTAAAATAACATAAATGAGAAGTTAGCTCAACAAAAGTTTACTCTTTAGGGTCCCGCACGGCACGAGAAATCTGATGCTAATGCAAGCGGTCGATTACTGCACTCAAGAACAAGAAAACGAGATCAAAACTAACAAAACGTAAGTTTTTTACTGACTACTCCCAAGCAAGTTACTGTAATTTGTATTCCATTCCTATGGACATAAAGAAGTTGTCTTTGACTATTATTGTTATACATAGTTGTCTTTGACTATTATTCCAGTGAACAGACGTGGGCACAAGTGGGTCAGGAGCTGACCCGTTGGGCGCGCTTCCTAGAGAACTTTCACTCGACATCGGTACGGAATATTATTGAGAATACTGGTATCAAGAACGACAAGCTTTGGCTGTAAGTATTCTTTGTTCAGTCATCAATTTTATTTACACAATTTTTTAGATCTGCCAGATCTGCCAGATAAAATAATTTGATTACGTAATGTACAGACCAAGCGAGCGAGAGCGAGCGAATGCAAACGAGTGGGTTCGACGATCAGCACGACGTTCGTTCTATTTTTCTTTGAGCACGGCCGAAGGCGAACGAAGGCCCTCGATTGGGCTCGCTTGCTTTCGCAATGACGTCCACATTGCTTCTTTCGCGTTTGTTCGTTATCCTTCACTTGCTCTCGTTCGCTTGGTCTGTACCCGGCATAAAATTTCTGATACTTGCTATTTTTAGAGTAAGTAGGTAAGGTTCTACTATCGAGTCGTATTTGAAATTCCGCAATTATTTCACATGATCACATCATTTAATTTAATGTCAAACTCTTTTATCGTGTGCTTTTAATTTGATTTTTGGCAGCCAATGATACAAACGTATCTTCATTTACATTCGAATTACTTTAGAATCAATACCGACTGCGCCATCCACCATCATTATACCAAAATCGAAACCGGCCACGCCAGGTACCATCCACCTAACTATACCTTGTCTCCACAGTGATATAGAATCATCCCACGGCGACGTAGAGGCGATGACAGCGCCAGCCAGCGTCCTGATAGCGTACAGCGTACAAGCTAGCCTGCTGACGTCACTGCTGCAATGCCTTGGCGTGGCGCTAGAGCCGCACACGCTCTTCGCACATCTAGCCGAGAGATTGGAGACGCAGCAGTGAGTTATTAGTTTATAATACGAACAGTAGCGATCTGAAAGCGTACAGCGTACCAGCCAGCCTGCTGACGTCATTGCTGCAGTGAGTTAACTAGTGAAGATAGGAAACATTGGGAATAGAATTTGCACCACGCCAACTCTCCCCGCGAGTTTCGTAAGAAGTGACTAACTAAGGGATATCCACCGGGGGCGGGCAGCAGCGCCCCCTGCAGAATAGATCCAACACCGAGCTGCGATCCCCATACGTGGGCTGGCCACTAGCACTGCATATCAATACACAAAGTGCGGCTCGCTGCGCTCGCTACACTGTGTGATTAATTGTTAAAAATCTGTGTGTAATAGAGTAACTTTTACACTTACAGAGCCTGCGAGGCCCTAGTGGAGCGTTTTGTAAGATTCAACTGCGAAGGTGTCAAGTTCCCTGAATATACCATCGAATTAATGCTGAAGAAAGCAGGTTTGTAAATCTCATATTTTGAACCTATTGCCGTACTATCAGTATGGCAATAGATCCATATCTTAGTAATTGTTTGTATTATTTTCGTCTAAAAATACACAGGATTTGGTGTCAAAATCGAAATTTCATAACGCCATCCAGTTTGCTCATTATGCAACAATTTGGAATATTCGTAGTAAATAGTCCTTGTGCAGGGATCACTGTTAATCTAAATTAATTTTGTGAAATATTTGTTCAAGATAAGCACGCAGGTTATACGTAGCTGAGCTATATTATACCTGGCTACTATATTATATTTCTCCTCTTGTTCCAAGTTTGAGGGTACTACTAAAACCCAAACCTTAAATTCTCTATCGTCTATTCCTACTCCTAATTTTTCTCGTCTATGAACACTTTCTTACTTAAATTTCAAATAATAAACATAAATATAAACAATATGTATAGTATTTACTTACATTTATATAAGTACTTATGTTCTGTATAGTATAAGTAGTCTGTAATACGCCACTGTACACTGTACAATAGTTACGTGTCCATCCAAAGGTTGCGTGGAAGAAATCACTTTTAGCGATAAGGCCGCCCATTGTACAACTGTTTTTATGTTTTTCTTTTGTTTTTTTCTTGTCTACCTTGGTTACCTGGGTTTTATCTTGGTGTGCAATAAAGAGTATTTGTATTGTATACTAGCTGCGCCCCGCGGCTTCGCCCCCGTGGAAATTTATGTTTCCAACTTTCTTAATTTTTTCTTTCATAAGAACCTTCTCCTGACAATAACAAACACAACAAAGAAAGAATTAGCGAAATCGGTCCAGCCGTTCACGCGTGATGCCGTGACCAAGGAAAACGGGTTTCATTTTTATATTATAGAAGATAGATAGATAGATATGCTATAAGTATATCACTCGTTCGCAGGTTCGCTCGGCCTCCCAGCGCACCGACAGATCGGCCTCATGACGCTCCGCGGCGCCGAGCGCAGCGAGCTCCAAGACCTGCCCGCCATCGCTCGCTTCACTCGAGAGATATTCACGCAGGAGTTCCTGCCTTACGCTGCTAAGATCACTGGTGACAGCGCTGTAACTGGTGAGAGCTGTATAACTGGTGAGTCTTATTTGTAGGTCGGGTAACGTACCCATACTAACGCGACTCGTTCGGGGGGGGGGGGGAGATTTTCAAAATACGTCATTTGGTGTCAGGGAGGAGGAAATTGAACCTAAGCCGGGGGGGCTTAGGTTTCCGTCACGTAATCAATTTCCTCTAGGGAAATCTCGCGCTTTTTCGAGCTATATTCAAATATGGCGCGCTGCGTTTAGCGCTTTTAAAGTGGCAAGACGTTTCTCAGCGGGGGAGGGAAGTTTTTTTTTTTAAATGGGTCTCCTAGTATGGGCACGTTCCCGAACCTCATCGTAACCATCGCTGCTTCGAGCTTACCATCATCATCATCGTCCGCAACCATCACCCACCGCTGGGTATAGGCCTCCAAACTCTTGTGCCACTCCACACGGTCCTGCGCCAATCTCTTCCAGGTTCTTTATGTTATGTTATGCGAGCTTACCATACCATACCTTTAGAAGATATAAAAACAATTTTTTCTCTCACCATGAACATAGGATAAATAGATGGCTGGGCGTTTACAATAACACACCTTAACCCAACTAATTGACTTCCATCACAAGCCTTTTCTAGGCGTCTAGGTTCTGGTGAGGGAGGAGGCTGATCATTAGGGCAAAAAGTTAAAGTCCTAAATGAAATGAACTTATTTCTTTAATAAAATATTTTTGTTTAAAATTTTACTATTTACGACGACCGATGTGGCGTGGGCGAAGGTCCGTTTGCGACGCAGGAGGCTGCGGGTTCGATTCTCGCCTTGGGACAAATGTATGTACGATGTCAAATATTTGTTCCAGGTGCTCTGGGTATTTTGTATGTATAAATGAATAATATACATACTTACATGACACAGCTGTCCAACATTGTTTATTTTTTATAAATTAAACTCTTGTCGGTGCAACGATGCAATTTCCTCCACTTTTCTCTTCCCATGCGGTCTCTTGTGCTTCTTTATTCGACACGACAGGGGCTTTCTCCTTGATCTGACTCGGTTTATTCTTGGTCTTCCCCTAATCCGCTTTCTCGTCTTCCTTCTACTTTTTATCATTAATTGAAATTTGACTTGTCTATGAGCTTATTTTGTAAACGTAAAGAATAGTTATTTGTTTAACAAGTGGGCAACGATTTTTTTGAACGAGCCGATATTACACCCCGAGTTAGTGAAGCAGTCTAGAATAGGGTCACGAGCGCAGCGAGTGGATTTAAAGTAGACATGGTGAGGTAGCGAGGGATTTAAAAGGCACAAAACGGAAACTATTTGCCCTCTAGTTAAACATACAACTTTTCACCATGATGAAAGAGATAATGTTTTGTAATTTATGAAAGAGGTCGAATGTCAGAAACTCATTTTTGTCAACAACCTTGGAGGGTAAAAATGCTACAAACCTCTTTCAAACCATGAACGGACGAAAATTTTATTTCTATGAGGGTTGCATTGTTCCGAATTCAAATTACTTTTTTCAACAAATTGAATAATATTCTTTACTAGCTTCTGCCCGCGGCTTCGCACGCGTTATTTCTACGGAAACGTTCAAATGTTATTTCTATCCCATGGGAACTGATTTATGGGATAAAAAGTAGCCTATGTTTGATTCCAGGCATAGAGCTACACCGGTGCAAAACAGCTCAATCTAGTCAGTAGTTTTGGCGTGAAGACGTAACAAACATCCATCCATCTATACATCCATCCATCCAAACTTTCGCATTTATTATATTAGTGTGATTCCACATGTGAGCAAACCCCGGTTTTGCTCACTATTTTTGAGCAGCAAGCTCACCGATTGATGGATTTGTGCGTTGTAATCAGTAGCAATAACATAAGATCTTCCCGTTTACAGTCGAGGAGCTGATGACCGAGGCGGGGCGTCGCGAGGCGTTCACGAAGTTCGAGTCGGCCACGGAGACTCTGCAGCAGCGGAAGGCGCTCGTCGACATACTGGCCTGCTGGCCGCCTACCAGGAACAAGTAAGCTTTATCACATTCATATTATTATTTACATTACTTTAACGATATCTTTAAGGTGATCTATTTATTAATTTACCTACTTATGTACCTATATTCCTAAGTACCTTGAATATTTTCTATCTTGTCTGTTTTATGGCTTTGAATAATAAATTTAAGCATCATTTGCTGTAAAGTAACCCATATATTTAAATTAACGTATCCAATGTGCCTTGCGCTCCCACGCCGAATAAATGAGTATGAGTACTCATACATCAACATCAGATACACCTCACTAAATTCTGAAACTGTAATCAGTTTCAGAATTAAGTGAAGTCTATCAGGCTGATGCCCAATTCAGAAATTACTATTTTATTTTCCACCCGGGTACCTACGGTACCTACAGAGATGAATAGGTATTATCAGAACTTACGAGGGCGCGATGTACGATGTGCGCTGTGATGTGGTGGTGATGTGCTGCGATGTGCGCGATGTACGCCATTTTGTGAAAGGAATAGCCCTAAAATTTCGCGGTCATGGCAGGGTTAGATACGTTTAAGGAACGGTGGCGTAAGCGCAAATATTAAGTTATTATTTATTTACAAGAAAACTACGCAACTTATAAAGAACCTGGTTCTAGGTTAATCCAAATAATAAGTAATAAATAAAAATAACCTACGAATCAAAACATAAGTCATTTCAATGGACTGGTTCCTGAGATCTCGACCAAATTATGTGCGAAACAGCACTTTGATGATATTTTTTCTCGTATTTTTTGTTATTTTTTGTAAGCCTAAAGATAAATCTGATGAGGATTCGAATAGAGTGGCTGCTCCGCTTGTCATATGTTCACGTAAGTCATTTCCATGTTCCAGTGGTTCCCTGAGTCTTCACTGCGAGTACCTGCGCAAACTGCTGCACAACACGACGCAGACCGCCGAGGAACTCATTTACATCAAGCTGTTGATGAAGCGACCGCTGCTCAATGATGAGGTAACTAATATAATAAGTAAAATGGGTATTTTATATGTATGATAAAAAATATCTATTTATGCATTAAGTATATCAGTCATCTAGTACCATAACACATACTGGACCAAATACGAGTCTAAATGCGGAAATATGAGTACTTCCACCTAAACCTAAAACCCATAACACAAGCTCTGCTTAGCTTGGGGCTTGATGATGCTGTGTGGGTTGTCCAGCATTATTACTTATATCTAATCAAGATTTTCCCCTAAAAGTCGCGTAGATTGTACAAGCTATCGCATAAGTGCATGCAGTAGGTACATTTTAACCAGAACATTTAATGTAGATTTAGCTTAGCTTGTATTGACCTCGATTATCAACTAATGTGGAAACATTAAAAGCAGTGTTCAATCATCACTCAACGGGTTCGGTTATTTTAATCTTTACTCGACTCATACCATCAGATAAATCAAAGAAACCCGAACAACGCTCAAATTATTAAACGCCTGAAGAACGCAACTGAAGTTTTGCATATATGTACTTGCACGCTGTTATTGGTAAGTCACTGACACTATGTGAACTTTCAATTATTAAAATTGGTGAAAAGGGAATGATTTTAGTATTGTGCTCCATTCAAAAATCGATCAATATAGGGTTTTCTTTGAAAATAAACCTAAAAACGGCTCTGCCCTGAACTATCAGAGGGCGTGTGTGTGTGTTCGGCTGACTCCCAGCCAGGCTGATGCCACTTAAATCATCTTTCGTGGATTTAAAATAAGTCAATAATTATGATGTAGATTTAAATAGGAGTGAGAGATCGGTATTTAGTAATTAATTAGGTTTCGGGCATTATTTTGTACGGGAGGCGATTTACAAAAAAAAAATAAGAATACATTAATGAAGACGCCAGGACGTGATGATGAGCAGAACCTTCAGTTTACGCAGTGTCAGTGAATTACCTATAACCCTATATAAGTAGTTCTAGTTCTGAACCATAAATAATATTAAAAACAAAGTCTTGAGCGTTACTGGTGAAATAAGCGTGCAAAGTCGCGAGCAGAAGATAGTACAAGCAAAACATGTAGTCGACTAACGCCATCTAGCGACTCTCTGTCACAACTTTGACATTCCTAAATTTGATATTTTCCATGTTTCATTCTAATTTCAGGAGATCCAACACCTAACAGCAGACCTACCGGCAGAGTCCGTCGCCAGCATGATGTGGATAATCATCCTGAACAAATGCGCCAACGCCAGGGATTACATCATGAAACTTGTCGAAGATCATGATGTTAGTGATTTTTGTAACTTGCTATTCGTTGCTTTGCTATTCAAAACTATCGGATGAGAGTGAGTTACGGAATCGACAGTGCACATGTATGTGCACTATTATGGTTTCCTACGCACATAGCTAGTCTCTGTTTAGACTGGCCACCGTGATCGAAATTCGGCTATTAAACATCATTATTCAAAAGCTAAAGCACGCACTTGTACCTCATCACATCACCATTCAAGAACAACCTGCAAAACGTCCACTAGCGCCACCTAGCGACTGATTTACTGCAACATAAGAAAGCTTTTTATTGTTTGAAATAAGACCGAAACTAGTTTTTAAGTATAGATACTAGCAAGTCTTTTTGTCTACAGGAAACCATAAAAGACCTAGTCATGGAACCTGCACTCGCCAAAAGCCTGCTAGACCTGCAAATGCTGATTCCTTTGGTCCCGACATCTGCCTACCCTCACCTCGTGTCCTACATAGTACACTCCAATGAGAAGCCCTACACAGCCAGCTGGGCAGTGCAACAGTTGGAGGCAGCGAAGTTTCACTCCGAAGCGGGACATCTCTGTCTCTACGCGTGGTCGGTGCCGCCGCCGCTGCGGGGCTTCTCGCAAGCTGTGCGCTTCAGCAATAATGCCTTCTTGTTTGATGGGAAGATGGGGAGTGTGGAGTGATTGGGGGTTATGAGGTGTTTAGAATAAATGTAAGGATCACTGGTATCAATTTGTCTTTTATTTTTGATTCCATTTATGCTACTACATATATAGTTACAATTTTCTGTCTACTAAGTAGCCTATTATCTAAGTTAGGCTTTGCTCTAAAGGTACGCCGAATTTCATTTTGATCTGTTCAGTAGTTTTGGGAGATCCTAGGTAGGTACCAAAAATTCCGATTTCACAAACTTTTGGCTTTATAATATTAGTAGTAGGATGGAGTAAAAATGCAACGGTTTCAATATTTTTAGCTCCTAGCAGCGTTTCAGACAAGAGACATTTTAGACAAGACGAGAGCCTACAAGGTCCCAGGGTGACCGAGACGCACCATGTCGCACGACCTGTCTCTCGGAGAGTATACCAAAAAGTATAGTGTATATATGTATAGTGTGTACTGCGGCCTTACTGCGGCCCATGGTATAAGGTTGATCTTTTGTGTCGGCGCGAGATTCCATTTTTTTGTGGTTTTTTCTGAAAGTAGCGGCAAAGTAATTTGCCGCATGTCGTAAATTATTTTCTATGAACCCGTCATTAAATCAACATTTTGGGAGCATTTGGGAATGCCCAAATGCTCCAAAATTACAATGAATCGATATTATTGTTTTCTTTATTTATTTTATTTAAATCTACATTACATTTATTTAGCACATAGAACATTACATTAACAGTATAAAACAATAACAAGTATATACAAGTAAGTATATCTATTTCTTAAAAATCTAAGCCGCCACCAGAAGGCAGAGTGCCCAGAATACTAGCAGAATTGCCACGTTGAATGGCAATGCTAATTCGTTGACCGAAATAAAAGCCAGCATTCCGATCACCTGTGGACTCTATAAGAAGTTTGGTAAGATCTTTATAAATTGCGTGTGCCCCAGGACCCCAAGGACCAAGGGTTTCAACCCCCAACGGCTCAAATAGGTAATCTCAAGCGTATTTTCGCCGTTTAAGAGACTCCGCTGATGTTGCTGCAGAACCGGCCCTTACCGATGTCCCTGCAAGATGTGTAGGCGCTAGGGTATCTACACACGTGGCAACCCAAACTAAAGGCCGACCCATCTTCCATGGAATCACAGTCATACCGTCAGGTTTTACCATCATCTCGCATAAGGCCACGTGGTTCGAGGGTAGCTGCCACACTGACGCTGGTAAAAGCCCGACGGATGATGTCATTAATTGAACCATGACGGGACACACGCGTCCTGCACTAGAGACACATGCCAGTGCATGGTGACCAAACTTATCGACGGTTTTTCACCACACTGACAACGGTGTGCAACTAGGCAAGGAGAACCTAAGCGCAAACAGGTGGCAACCCGAAATGAGTTATTATCTAAAAGGGTACCCAGATTTTGAAGTGAAAACTTCTTTAGCGGCGCTGAGCACTTTTTTTGTATGGGTAAAAACTTTCAAACTCGCGTCAGGGTCACGTGATGCTGATCGAAAAAGCGTAAGATCGTAAGATGTAAGTTTTCACTTCTGCCGGCACTCCCGGAGTGCTACCTTTTGTTTTTTTTAGATTGTTTTCTTAAGAATGGTTTACGATTGAGCGGCAAATTACTTTTCTGCTAGTTTTATTCCTCCTCCGCGACTGCTCCACCTGCGTCCTAACCGGTCCTAACACACCGAACGCGTAAAGTAACACGTTATAGATATTAGATAGATTATTTCTTTATTGCACCATCATCATCATCATCCACAGCCGGTTTTACCCACTGCTGGGTAGGTATAGGCCTCCCGAAGTTTGTGCCATCCACTACGGTCCATTATTGCACCATCAATAAATAAGACAATTAAAAATGAACTTAATAGTAACATCTACTACTAATATCTAGTGTGGCACAATCGGCGGCCTTATCGCTAATACAGATCTCTTCAGGCAACCTTTGGATGGATAGGATCGGTACGGATGAAGTAGGTATTAAACACAAACAAGTAGATAGGTACCTACTTTATAAAACAGAAATGCCACGGTATTATTATCCTTTATAATTATAAGTAATATTAAACGTGGAAATAAATAATAATAATTTTTAAAAAGAGAGCAAAAGACAGAAAATAAGAATAATTAACAAAATATAAAAAGAATATTAGGAAGACTTATCAAAAGGGGCGCACAGTGGATCAAAAAGGCCCTTTCCATAGACATAGAACTTTTTTTTGTAAACATGTTTTTTCTTGTTTTAAACCAACACAGAACCTACTGGGGCCCAATCATATCACCTCTTGAGTGTCCGTCAAGGTACCCATAATCGATTTCGCGTTTGTTGTTATGCCAATGAATACCTAGAGCAAAAACAGAGTAGAATTAGTGTAAAAGTAAAATAAATACCTAGCGCCTCTTTGATTTAAGAAATAATGACCATTCGTAGTGGTCTAGCTTGATGTCAAGCTGGATTAACAGTCTTTTCGTCGAAATAGAGGGCATCTCTTTCTACACTATGCAAAATGAGCGAGATTTCAGACCCAGAAAGATAGCATGGTATTATCACAGTATAAGAAAAACGTAGGCTGTGGTATTATGATATTAGTGTGTGGTATTATTATATTTATGAAAACTTGTTGTACACTCATAAAAATATAAGTCAGTTCCCAAAAAATAGCGATAAACATAATTTGAATACCAGAAACAAACATAAGCTCGCTGTGCCCACAACTAGGCTACACAAAATTAAAAGGGCAATGTATACGCTTCTACAACAAAACTCCTAGAGAGTTGCAAAAATTATCAGTAAGTAAATAAATTCAAACAAATTGTTAAAACCTTGCTGTGCAAAAAGGCTTACTATAAAATATCAGATTATCTAGAGGACAAAAATGCTTGGGACGGGTTTTGCTCCAACTCGAAAAATAACAACTAACAGGCTAAAGGTTTCTTCGTCGCTTCTTTACTTTAGTCTACATACCGAAGCGACAGAAATCAAAAAATATCACTTTATTTCCGTGTCAGTGTTTAGTTTTATATTTTGACCTTTTCTAAGTGTAGGTACATTTATTGTATTTATGGAAATAAAGAGTTTTTGATTTTGATTTTTTGATAGGTTCGAACTGTGACTAGCCTCGATATTCCGAGTATAATACCTACTTACTTTTACTTGTCTTGCCGAGTCGACTTGGTAGATACTATAAAAGTTGTGTATCTCAAAACCAAAAATATCCGTGTGACCTTTATAAACCGTAACAAAGTTTTTTTTATTTGTACCTATAGTTCGCGTCATGTAAAAAGAACGCTGGCGGTCTAGCTGCGCAGTAGGTGATCTAAAGCAGAGATGGGCCGAACATGGGTTTCACCGAATACGAACATTCGGCCGAATATTCGGTAAAACTTTTACCGTAGGTACCGAATATTCGGTAGGTACATTTGATTCCGTTCCGTCGCACAAATGCAAGTCTAAACTTGTTTACGCCAAGCGCGCGGATTGCCGCCAGACTAGGCATGCGCTAAACGTGTTCACGACTGGAGCGGATCTGGTCCGATTCCAGTTGGGTCCGGACACGTGTCCAGGAGTCGTGTTCGTGGATCTGTTTGGATCCGCGTGCAGTTTCGCTTCCTACATGTCCATTAGATCAGTGGATCTAGCGGATCGGGTAGGATCCGCTTTTATTAACAGTTCCTCCATGTCCATTGGATCTGACTGTTTGTAGGACACGTTTGTTTCGGTGGATCTAATGAATCAATGACTAATAAAAACATAGCAATGATTTTCCTTAGGGGATGACATGTTCGTTAGTTGGATCTAATTTGTGACAAATACTAGCCTAAGCTTTTAAGGTAGGTATAAGTATACCTAATTACTTATTTTTTGATACAAAAGTACAAATAAATGGGTATATTTCGATGTGTTTAGTAAACAATAATAAAGTAGGTATAATTTGACTGTAGTAGTTACTCGTAAATGGACCCGGATCTGTCGATCGAACACGTCCGAACCCGAATCGAAGCCCAGATCCACACAGTTCAAATCGCTCGCTGTTACATTCATTCGACTTGATGGACCGAGACCGACGAGTCCAACGTGTCCGCGGACACGCCACGAACGCTAATCCGGAGCGGAACCATACGGCTCCAGGAGCGGACACGACTCCAGGAGCCGTTGGACTCCGGATCTACACACCTCTACGCCAGACCCAAAACTACTATCGTGCGCGAGTGTACCCATGCGCGAACACACCTCTTCCACTTTCTTCTAGTTCTAGCGTTCTTTTTACGTGACGCGAACGCGACCTATACTTTACCTTACTTTCATTTGCGTGCCTAAAGGCGCTTCTAAACGGGCTATACTTTGCTGCAATTTGTAGCTGCAATACATGTGTCTGGTATGGCCCGGCAACATTGCCAGCAACACCAGATACACTATGCAATCTTGCAGTAATGGCCCGGCAAACATTGCCAAACATTTTCGGTGTGGCCCGTATAGCCGGTATTGCGAGCAATACCGGCCATACATGGCCGAGCGATCGCTGACCGATCGATCTGAACTGCAATATTGCCGGGCTAGTTATATTGTTGTTTCAGTCGCTCCCTATTGTAACGGCATAGTGCATCTTTTTCTACCGACATCCTAGTAAAGTTTGTAAATAATTTTTCATCAAGGCTTATTTCCAGACTTAAATTGCCTAAAGTTTCACGCCTATTTATGTAAGGTCGAATCCACAATCTCTCTTTTTCTTTTTTGATTTTAAAATAATGTAAGCCGCTGCGACAAGTGTGTAGCCCGTTTAGGAGTCTGCATCATGAGCCACTGTATAGCCGACATGGCCGGGCCATGTGCAACACATGGCCCGGCCATACATTGACCGGACATCAATTGCCGAGCAATGTTTTTGTAATGGCTGGGCCATCAGTTGCCGATAATGCAGCTACAAATTGCAGCAAAATATAGCCCGTTTAGAAGCGCCATATTACGAATACCACAGATTATAATACTATACATAATACTTCTACGCTTATTACTATAATTTTGACAACCCGAGAAATTCCTGACTTGGCATCTAAATCTCTGTCCACGATTTGACAAAAAACGAAATCCACTTTGTCTTTCGTCTGTTGTTAACTGTCATTGTCAAATTCAATCTGCCTGCAATTTAATTTAGAAAACAATAAATAAGAAGTTGAAGTTGAATTTATAGAATTTTTAGGTTAGTTAGTATTTTATTCTTCCTGGTTTGTTTACATAAGGCGACAAAAAATAAAGCAAGTTCTTCTTTTAATTTAAAATGTTGAACGCAATCCGAAGTACATTACGAGTGCCGCTCAGTAATGTGGCGCGGATGTTCCAAACGTCTGCGCCACTCGCCACCGAGAAGTTTGACCACAAGAGAATTCCTCGATCTGATGAAGGTGTCCAGGGTGAAAAGCTGATTGATCTGGACTCTGCTTTGAAAGCGTAAGACTGCATACTTTTGAGTCACTTTAAGTAGACACAAAGAGCACCAGATTTTTACAATGTACTTATACCTTCCTACTTTACAATTACTTCTCTCTTTCAGAAAACAGAACCTATTCCCAACTATGGAGTCAGACAACCAATTATTTGACGGCACACCTTACAAAGAGCTGCCTATCATCAATATCAGAGTATCTAGCAACAACACCATCATCACAATGACAGATTTTAGAGGCACGGTGAAAGCAATCAGGTCTTGTGGCATGGAAGGTTTCAAGAACACCAAGAAGGGGACAAATATAGCTGGTCAGACCACGGCTATTGCTTTAGCATCGGTAGGAATCGATTTCTCAAGTTCATTACGTTTCGTTTGATAGATAAGTAAGTAATTTATTATTTCTGTTACAGAAAGTGTTGAACAGAGGAATCAAAACTGTAAGAGTTAGAGTGCAAGGTCTGGGGCCAGGAAGACTGGTATGAATTTCTTTACCATTGTTTAAGAAAGCTTTATGATATCTGAATTATTATGAAGGTAAATTTGTGTTATTTCTTTTTCAGTCTTCAGTAAAAGGCCTGCAAATGGGGGGCTTGGACATTGTATCAATCACAGACAACACTCATGTGTCATGGAATCCTCCAAGGCCCAGGAAAGCCAGAAGATTATAGAAAATATTAATAGGAAATGTAAATTATTTAGCAATTAATAAAATATTTCATAGTTACTTATAATTTTATTTACTAGTTCTGTACAGTAATTATAATTAGACTTAGGTTAGAATCCATATTTGGATTGTGTTTTTCTTTTTGACATTCTGTTGTTTGCCCATTGATTTTGTAATTCTGCTTCATTTGCTTTTGCCTGGAAAATACAAAAATTTAAGACAGACCTAAACACACTTAACACAACTTAACACATACTTAGCACATATATATCCATTGCAGACAATCACCACTTTTGTTATCAGGATTATGGTGGTTAAATCGTCATAGGAATTGTTATGGCACTAGCTAGTCTATGTTGTCACACTACTGCGCAAAGGCCGATCTTTGAGGACTTAAAACTAAGCAAACAATCCACCAGTCATTCCAAGTCCAAGTAAAACTTAATAAACAAAATATCTCACTTGATGTGCAAGGTATGTGATCTGGTGCTTCCGTTTCTGCATATTAGTAGGTTCATTCCCTCTCTTCTTGCTGGAGGAGACCCGTTTGCTGGTGTCGTCCATGAGCCCCTTGAGCAGCCACTGCTGGGCCTCAGCCAAGACCTCCTTCTGGTCCACATCCACTATCTGGATTTCTTCTCTCTTGCGCTTGCCTCGAGAACCACATAGCTTAAAGATCTAAAATAATGTCTGTATGTTAGAAGTGTAGGATGGCCAGAAAAACTTGGGAAAAAATTAAAGCAGTACTACTAGCAGTAGTAGTAATCAGATAAAATATTAGCTATATACCCAACAAGAATAAAAGTAAAAATTTAAAAACCCCCCCATCAGATTTTCATGAAATGTGGCTAAGAACAGTCGGGATAAAATTATCTATGACACAAGAAAAAACTAAACGAAAATCGGTTCATCCGTATGGGAGCTACGATACCACAGACAGACACATTAAACTTATAACACCCTTCTCTTTTTGCATGGGGGTTAAAAACAAACAGGCTAAACAGACATTTTCTTAAATCATGTACTTACAGCTTCTTCATCCAACACCATTTCTCCATTATTTGTACTCTCTGTTCCATCTGCACCACCATAACTAGACCCAGATTCTGTTTCAGCATACTCTGAGTAATTATCATCTAGCTGATGCTCTACATGATTCTCAACCACATCCTTTTTGAAATAAGAATCAAGTTTGGAGACTTTTGGCTCTGATGTATTTGCTACTTGTTCCAGGTTCAGGTCCAAAGGTATTTCTGCTGGTTCAGGTAGTTCTACAGGCTTGTTGAAAGAGAAAAAGTCATTTTGGACATCATCTTCACTGTCATCAGAGTATTCTGTGACTAAGGCCTTGGCATCAGGTTTAGATTTCTTCATTGGGGAGGGCAATGGTGTTTTCTTTTTGACAGTTTGGTTCTGTTTTAGAACATTAGGTATTAGTGACTTTGATGAGCCTGTGAATAGTCCATTGCGTGGTTGTGGTAGCATACTGAGAAGGCCTGACTTTTTCTGCAAAAATTGTGGTGGTATTATCAGTAATATTTCATCATAGTAATATTTCATTCATAACTTCTGCTTACCAAAAACTTAAGTACTTACTCCAACAGCTGGTTTGGGTTTTGCAGCTGCTACTGTACTTTCCACATCTTTGAACTGAAACAAATTGCAGATATTTGATAGAAATAGAGTAGAGCAGAAATGAAATAGATCAATAGATTGCAATAACTGTAAAACACCTTACATCACTGAGAGAGGGCACAGTAATCTTAGCTTTTGGCTTCACAGCATCTGTGGTTTCTTTTTTGTGTAAGAATTCATCATCCTCTTCAATTACTGCTTGCTTTTTGGTGGATGGTTGTGGTAACAGGGTGAACAATGTGTGACCATTTTCTGTGCTATTTCCTTCTTTTACAAGCGGAGTTTCAACTTCTATAGGAGCTGCTGGCTCTGAAAATGTAGATTGTTTTACATTTTGGGCTATTAATCTTAGTAAAAATGCTAACAAGATGATAAAATAGGACAGTAACTTTCAGGTTTGGTAATCAGTTCCACAACAGGAGCATTCTCAGTGTCGTCGTCCTCGTAATCACTGCCATCACTATTTTCGTAAGCTACTAAAGCCATTGAAGCAATTTCTTGAAAAATTTATAATAGAAAATGAAATTCAGTGAAAAAAGAAATCTTGAAAAACAAATCCATCCAATCAACACAACATTATTTTGTTAAGTTCAAAATTGTCTTACCTGTCAATATTGACAGTGACAGTCTTCAGAAAAATGTTTGAAACATCTTCTTGTAAATGGAGTAACCATTTCCAAGAAGATGGACCCAAACGGCACGGTAATTTATTATTACCGTGCAAACGGCGCGGCGTGTAAAAGTGAAACGAACAAACCAAACAGCTGTTGACTCAGTCGACTGTCAATGTCAAGTCATTTTGATTTGGTTGAATTTGATTTTTTCTTTGTATTCTCTTTGGTTGGATTGGTTGGAATTGGATTAAAATTTAAAAAGAAAAGAAAACAAAGTGCCTTGCCTGAGCGTGAGCTACATTTTTCCATTTTAACAGAGAAATCCTTTTTTTCTACAGCAAAAGTACATTTATTCTATATTTGGCTGCTAAATTTAACCCGTAAGCTCTTAAATTCTATGACTACCTGAAAAGACTCGACCAATGACGATATTTTCTACAAAAGGTACCTACTTAATCTTTCAGAAAATAATGCCGAAAAAGTTTGTCGGGGAGAACAGCAAAGCTGTAGCAGCGAAAGCTCGGAAAGAAAATGCAAAGCAAGAGAAAGATCAGAAGGCCAAGAAGGTGGCTGAAGACGCTGAATGGGAAGACAATGATGATAAACTGAAAAAGAAACAACAAAAAAAGGTTAGCTCCTAGGATTTTGTGTGTTATAAATAAATAAATAATGTTGGACAATTCACACAGCATTATCTAGCCCCAAGGTAAGCAGAGCTTGTGTTATGGGTACTAAATAACTGATATACAATCACTAATAACACTTCATAAGTTTATTTTGTTTATAGGATGATCAAGAAAAGAAACGTCTAGAGCAGCTGCAGAAAAAGGCAGAAGCTAAGGCCATATTAGAAAAAGAAATGGACGCCATCAAGATTACTAAAGCAGCACCAGCACCTCCTAAGATATCTCGTGCACACATCAACCAGATGAAGGAGAAAGCTATGAAGGTTGCACCTGTTGTTTCCGCTGTAAGTGTATATTTTGAGTTAAGCTATATTTTTTATTTGATCTACTAAAAGATCTAGATTCACCAACATGTTTGTCTGTATTGCAGCCAACGAGGGTGGTGGTAGAGGAGCCTGCTCTAGAAGAGAATCTCAACAGAATACAGCTTGATGGAGAAGTGGCACAGTCTATTGATGAAGCTATCTCTATTCTTGGGTAAGAAACAAGCTACTGTTGAAGAACTGAAAACTTGGTCATTTTTTTCATGTGATTTTTAACAATTTGGCCTTTGGTCATGTTTTAAGAAAACAGCCTTGAAAGAGCTTAATCTTAGGAGAACTAATAAGTACAATAATGGAAATTTATTTATTCTTTTTCAGTGACAGCAATGAAATTGATAAGCACCCTGAGAAGAGAATGAAGGCAGCATACAATGCCTTTGAGGAAATCAATTTACCTCGGCTCAAAGCTGAAAATCCTGGTCTAAGACTGTCTCAGCTCAAGCAACTGGTCTGGAAAGAATGGCTTAAGTCTCCACAGAATCCAATAAACCAGAGAGTTTAGGTGCTATAAATATGTAGATATGTGCTTAAATAACTACAAAAGGTCAATAAGAATGGATTATGTATAAAAATAAAAGATTTTTGATTTTATAGTAAAGCTAGATATGATTTCATTCATATTCTTGGGACTGATAATCTGATATAAATAGTATCAGATTCATATATTTAGACAAACAGCTTTTGTACTTTTAAATACCAGTATAATATGTGCAGTCTTACTTAGTGGGACAAAGCATTACCCCACCCCAAGTCATTGTAAATAAAAATAATAATTATAAAACTCATTCTGGTTCATTACTGTATTGTAACGGTATCCCTTTTCTTCCTTTCTCAGCCTTTTTCACTGCAGTCTCCCCAAGTTTCTGTTCTAAACCCTTCCATGACCTGTCTTGTAGGTTCTGCCCTATGTTTTCCAAGGCCCAGTTTTGTTTAGCAACAAGATCTGTGCTGTCACCTTGGAATGAATCTATTTTAGTTTCTCTGATCTTTCCAGTGATGAGGCTGACATCTGTAGCTTCTTTCACATGATCTATCTCACAATAGTGACGCTTTCCAGGCAGGAGTTCATCAAAATCTGTGATGTGAATGGAGAAGTAAGGGTCTCTGTTTGAATTCAGGGCTACTTCCAGCTCATATGGGTAGACCAGAGGTTTGTAGAAGTCTCTGTTACTGTAGAGGTCATTTTCTGGACAAGCAACCATAACATAGATGTCAATCTGGAAGTAAAATTAACAAGTTTACACAGTTGACTGTTCAATTCACATTTGACGATAAGTCAAGGATAATTTTCAAGGCACTTGCAAACTCGCTAGTGATGAATGTAGATTTAATTTTAAGTTGGTGAAAACAAGTAATGAAAAGAGTAATGGGCTTCAAAGAGTAATCTTTGGATACCTACCTCTGGAAAATTAGCCAACTTAGCTACATTAGGCTTCCCCACAGACACAATATAGCTTTTCTTCCCATTAGCTTTACAAATCTGCTTCATTCTACTAATTATATCCTTAGTCTGTTCTCCAGAAAGCTTGCAGATTAGGATACCAATGACATTTGCGTCCTTGCACTTCTCCACGAGGAATCTCCTGCGTTTGAACCAGGCTGTCTCTTCCATGCACACCAAGGTATTACTGCTTGGGTCTAGCAAGTACCATTCTGAAGCTGCAATTATAAATAGAGCATTTCTTGTTATATTTGGTTGAGAAAAGACACGTAAAACAAGACCACCTAAAATGAAATAAAATATGGGTAAGCCACTGCTCCCTTTAAAATCTACTATCAGAAGATTAAGGCCCACTTGCGCCAGGCTAGGTTAACATGGTTAACTGAGAGCACTAAACACTACTTTGGAGTTAAATTCGAGTCTTGTACCACAAAAAGTTAGAAGTTAAATATTGAAATTTTTAACCCACTGATGTGGGCGGGTTAGGTCAATTAACTCTGGGCTAGTAATATCAAAAATATGAAAATTGAGATATTATAGGTTAGGTAATGGTTGTTATTTTGTTTTTTTTTTGTCCTGAAAAATCAATATAAATAAATAAATAAATAATTCTGGACAATTCACACAGCATTATCTAGCCCCAAGCTAAGCAGAGCTTGTGTTATGGGTACTAGATAACTGATATACATAATACAATACACTACAGATATTTTTTATTATACATAGAAAAACATCCAGAACCCCTGAACAAATATCCGCAGATCGTACAAACATTTGTCCCATGACTAGTTGTTGTCTGAATAAGAAGAGATCATTATATACATTAGTTTGGACTTTTATAATAGAATAGTTGCAGAATGGTCCAATCATATTTACTCACAAATATACAGATTTTCATGGAAGATTTAGTGTAAAACAGAAACTTCTCTTTTTATTAGCTGAAATTGAAAATAGATTGCAATGCAATATACAAATGCGAATGAAAGTAATGTATCTAGCTTATACATATTATTTAATCACACTATGTTTTATCATACTAGTATTATAAATGCAAAGTTTGGAGGACATCTTCACACCACGATTTTTGATCTCAAAAAAACAGTTCCCATGGAATGAAAATGCCCTTTAAATGTTTTCATACAAACCAAGTGTGTGAAGCTGCGGACAGTAACTAGTTATAAATAAACAACAGTCAGTACAATGCGATCAAGAACCACATATTGTCATTTCACATCAAATCTGACATGAAGGAATAGACTTATTCAAATTACTGTAGAGCGAGAGAGAGAGAGAGCAGTACACATAAACCATTCTGCAACCATTCATCCTACTATGTTTGGCCGGATAGAAAAAGAATGAATGAACATGACATTAACATCAGGTTAGTTGACTCAAGGTTAATTTCCACTGGTGCAATATACACTGTGAGCTGAAAATTCAAAACATTAACAACGAGTAGTAAGTTATTTATTTAAGTCCTATTTTTGGCACAAGTAGGCCTAAGAGATTGTTTAACAGTTTTGTAAATAAATTATTAAATTACCTGGAATAGATATTGTGTAATTAAAAACAGTCTGTCCTCGAGATCCGACATGAATGCAGACACAATCCTTGAGGGTTTCCACCGGCAAGATGTCACCATTTGAGTTCTTGATGACTCTCCCCAAGAACCTTTGTGGATGCTCTTCCATTTCTACATGAGCTATAAAACTGCTAGGGTATCTTTCTTGCCAATTTCTTGCAAGAATATCTAAAAACATAGATTATCTGAGCTTGTGAATATGATCCACCCTAGAACTTATTTGTTTTGGATATCTTATATGAGCTGGAAGTATACATGTTTCAATACTAGCATTCACTCGAGCATCCTGCAAAAAACTGATCTGTTCTAATTTGTCATTTAGTTTTTGAATTTGGATACAAACTACTGTTTGTGAACAAACCAATGATTTTTGCGGGATCCAGTAAATAACCGTTCTTGCAGAACTGGACAGCCATGGGAAAGGGCCATTAGGTTTAGAGGTATACTTTTGAAAGACTATAAACTAGATTACTTTACCTTTGCAATGTTCATATGAACAGTCATAGAATAAGCAAAGCTTAGCATCATCACCCGAATGAAACCTTTCAGAAACCACTTTTAGTACAGCTTCCACATTCAAATCAGCCTTCAGAAGAACTGTGAAGACTGGTATGTTGGTTTTGGAGAAGCAAGTGTGTCCATAATGAACCATTGCTTCACTTTTTACGTGCATGGCTGCCACAGAATCTATACAGCAGCTGAAATAATCAATATGGCTGTTATCACCTTTTGAACCAAAATAAAATGAAGACCAAAATTATGTGTAGTTCTAAAAGCCTCATTATAAAGAGAGAAGTTCTATGGTAGGTAAGTACCTGGCATATGAAGTGTCGCCAAGAATGTACAAATCAACATCAACTCTATTTTTGATCTCTTCGTAAATTTTCGCACTTACGCCCAGCAGTTCATCAGGGAACTGAAGGCAGACCTATTGGAAAGTAAAATAAATAGTTAGAACGTTATTTTTACCTACGTTTAAGCAATGAATAAGTGTGGACAGAGGATGTTTACCTTTGTATATCCATTGTCTGAAATCCATTTGCAAGTTTCATTAACGTCGAAACGTTGAACTAAATCTCCAAACACCTCATTTTTTTGGACAACCTCTATCTTCCTATCGATACATATTTGCCCATCGATTGTAAAATTAGACATTTTCTCTGATTTACATAAAAAACCCGGATATTGTTGACGAAGAAAGAAAATAAAATGGATCTTCTTCTTCTTCTTTTGTTTCTGGCTCTGCGTCATAGTTTGACACAATTCTACCAATGTCAGTTTTTTTTAGAACGAATAAGATTATTTATGGTGGTTGAGTTTGTAAAATCAAAAAAACAGAGGATAATATTAATCTCAATAAAGTTCATTAGATATTTACAAAAGCAAACATGAACAACCAAAATAAATAGTAAAAAGCACTAAAATAAACTATCATTCTGAGTATGAAAAATCATAATATTTACATAATCTACAAAGCTACAATTTTATATTATTTACAGAAATAAATCTACAAAGTTTAGATACAAAAGGTGAAAACACTAAGGGAAGAAGAGTCTTTGAAGAGGGTTGGAGTGGAGTTTACGGGACGCAGGTCGGAAAAGACTTAGAAAATATTCGACAACTTTTTTTTTATGCATAAATGCATAATTAACATACATATTTTTATAGAATCGTGAAGAGGGTCACTAGGGGTGCAACTTTTCTTAGTGTCATTAACCTCTTAGTTCAAGGACCTTGGCGCTATAGATCAAAATGTGTCGCTCAATGAATTTTTCATGACATGACGGACGAGATATTGTTAGTCATGATGTCACTGTCACTTTCTTTTTCCATCGGTTGGGTCGTTCTTTATTATGAATCCCTTGGTTGGAGCCTTAGATAGAAGAAGAAGCCTTTAGAACTAGCGCAAATGCCATCGCATTCACATTAAAAAAAAATCATAATCTCTCTCTTTATTTCCGTACAATAAATGTACACTTAGAAAAGGTCAAAATATAAAACTAAACACTGACACGGAAATAAAGTGATATTGACGTGACAACGTCTTATAATTCGATAGAGCCGGCTGCACGCGTGAAAAAACATGACGTCATGCGGCGTTACCTCGCTCTTTTCTTAAGACGTTGTCACGTTCAACTATCGTCAGTAAACCGACTTTACAGACAAGACAACCAATTTTTTTTTTATTTCTGTCGCTTCGGTATGTAGACTAAAGTAAAGAAGCGACGAAGAAACCTTTAGCCTGTTAGTTGTTATTTTTGGAGTTGGAGCAAAACCTGTCCCAAGTTTTTTATCGTCTAGATAATCTGATATTTTATAGTAAGCCTTTTTGCACAGCAAGGTTTTAACAATTTGTTTGAATTTATTTACCTACTGATAATTTTTGCAACTCTCTAGGAGTTTTGTTGTAGAAGCGTATACATTGCCCTTTAAAAGATATTTTAATTTTGTGTAGCCTAGTTGTGGGCACAGCGAGCTTATGTTTGTTTCTGGTATTCAAATTATATAGGTATATGTTTATCGCTATTTTTAGGGAACTGACTTAAGCTTCAAGACTGTGAAGAAATGAGATAGAACGAATGGCTTTCTATCTGATCCAGCCAGCGTGATACTAAAGTGAGATGGTTAAGCTATGGTACATAATGCATTTGAAAGAGGTTGGATTGGAGATTCAAGACTTTCTGACAGTGCAAGGCAAATGGGACGACTTTAAGATTGTCTGATTAAGATTTCGCATTTTTCACAGATGTGCAGTTACTTACACCTAAATAAATCAGAAAGTTTGATTTCTTTTATAAGAGTATGGGCCAGGGCCCAGGTGCCTTGGGCATTTTCTAGGATGGACTGACCCTAGGATTCAATTAAATTTAGATTATTATTTGTTTCAACCAAACATGCTTAATTAAATTAAATACACAACATAATTTACAATGTTCTGGTTTATAAAACGTAGAAACTAAAAAACTTAAAACTAATATCCTTCATCACTGATGGAGACTGTGTAGCCAGGGTAAGCATCTTTGATCAGTTGTGCTGTGACCTCATGATCCGCTTTGCCGTAGCCTTGCGAGTATCCATAGATGTGGATCTTCTTATTGTCTGGCTCGTGGGAGATTCTGCCACCACCCAGTGGCTCACAGTCTAAGGGGGTAAGTTTTGGTTGTACCTGAAAATTATGAGATTTAAGCAACAGTTTTTTTTACCCATAGTAGTTATTGTTTTAATATAACAAATGCCAGAGCTTATCATAAATTGACTGGGCATATTACTTGATTAATAAGGCAAGAGGATAGAATTATAGCTTTGATGGCTGTAAGTGGGTATTTTTTTTATTATACATTAATTTACTTGGAATCACTATAATTGTATTGTTTTTTAAAAAAGTGTAACACCTTTAAAATGTAAGTATAATTTAAAACGTGGAAGAGCGAAAGCACCTATCACAAGTATTTCCAAAACACTTAGAAGGTGTTTTCATCTATTAATAAGACTATGTATCTTTTATTACCGAATAAAGCATTATTATTATGAGTGGGTAGCTTAGTAACTACCTTACCTACCTAATAACAGCTCAGCATAGCATAATTATTAAAATTTTACTAACTGTAACATAGCCTAATTATTGAAATTTTACTAACTGTAATTTTACATTTAAGTACCTCATCATAAATATCAGAGTGGTAGTTGCATCTTTTGTAACCCCTGACTATAGTTGTAGAGGGTTCTACATTGTTCACAGGCTCTCCATGCACTTTTATGAGAATATACTTGAACACACCAGAGGGGTCAATATCTACTTTTGGAATTGCTTCTAGGACCTTTGGACACATTGTTCCCGACGGGCAATTCTCACTGTCTGAAATTGTAGGTAACACATTTTTTATTTAGCTCTGAATGTAGTTGTCGGATAGCAAGCTCTAATTTGCCGGTATGGGATAAGGTTTCGTTCTTCAAAAGCCATATGACTTACATCGATTAGCTATGAGTTTTATTGGATTTTGTTGAGCTAGCAAGGTTTTAAAGCGGTGTATATTAAATATTTTACCACACATTAGTAAGGAAGGAAGCACAGAGCAAATACTGCACAGAACAATTCTACAATACTGGGGTATGTGGGACTGGGGAAGACAAAATAGTAAAAGTTTCAAAAGCGACCAAAATAAACCTTTATTGGACAACAGCTGAGAAAAAAAAATCCTAATGTCCTTGACAGGTGACAGTGACAGACGGACCGGGCGCAACTTTTGGGGGTGATTTCGTTCCTCCCATGGTCAAAGCAATGAACCGAACAAACCCAAAAGAGCAACAAAATTAAGAACTGTCAAAAAAAACGTGTGTAGTATTTGTCAACGTCAAATCAAAAGTCGGAATAGGTCTGAGGAATAGGTAGTTGAAGTTGAAGTTGAAGGTAGTTTTGGCGTTTGTTTGTGACTTTGCGTTGCGTTTGTTTGGCAGGATTTTCGTTTTGTAATTTGATATTGTTATTTTCAGAAAATAAGGAGCAAAATGGATTCTAAACTTACTGGTAAGACAACATTTTTAAAGATTTATTTGCGTAATATCATATAACATGCTTCATCATAAATAGTATCAAGGATATAATTCGTTCGTTTGATGATTTTAATACAATACTTCAATTTCCAAAATATCAGGTTTTATACAATAAGCTGGGTTGGTTTCTATACTTGCTATCTTTTACTAACATCTGTGCTCATGTACACTGCTGGGCAGATGCCTCTTCCCCTGCCTCCTCGCGATTCAACGCCGCAGCAGGCCATTTCTTGGGCTTCCCACATAATAATCACATCTAGTCTAATGATGTCATCTTATCAACCTGGATTCCACTGTTGGGCAAAGCGCTCCCTCATAATAATGTCATGTTATTTTATTTTCCAGGAATGTGGGTGAGCTTCTTCACGGCTGCTGGGATTCCATCAGATGTGTCTGCGACTTATGCCCTGACGTTCGCAGAGAACAGGATTCAGAATGATATGCTGCTAGACCTCAACAAGGAGTATTTGAAAGAAATGGGAATAGTTCGAATGGGAGATGTTATTGCTATCCTGCGGTAAGTTTTCTGGTTTTGACATTAAACCATATGCAATCATAGTTGATTAGCTAGATTTTGTATGGTATTGTAGAGTAGGTTTTGAGAGTTATGAAAGTATATGAATGATACAAAATGATAAAATTAAAACCTACAACCAGGCTCGCTACAGATTTCCAATATATTGAGAATATCCAAACTTCTAAAGCTGACAACTTTGACTTTCTGTTGTTGCTATTAAATAAACTTATTTGAAAGCACTGAAAATGTTGCTGTTTTTTATTTCACAAGAACTATTGGTGCTGACAGAATCAATACCAAAACTTGTTCCTAATACCTCCATCACATTATGATTACAGGCATGCAAAGCAGGTGCATGAATGCACGGCCAGAGACAAGGTGCTTAGCTCCACGGCTGGCAGCAAGGTGCCCGTCGCTGCTGTCACTGGCCGCACCACTGTGTCACAGCCATCTTCTCGTAAGTTGAAACTTACCTTTAGTAGATGCTTTTAATATGGGTCAATACTTCTGCGCGGCTACTTCTCAACCAAGCTGATGCCACCTGCATAATCTTTCATAGATGCTAAGAGGCCATTGGAATGCTTGGAGTAACATTATGTATGATTTATTAAATGTGCAGCCCCGAATACTCAAATGTTTATCATATTTGAACATGTCTTGAGTCTTGGTTTTTTTACAGCTTATCACAAAAACTGTTTGAAAATCGTGACCTGACTTTCAATTTCGTATTGGGGTAAATAAGTTATCTATCAGTCTTCTAATGCTCATAACACATCTGCTTATTTCCATTAATTTACCTTATATCCTATGCATCTCCTGGTACTTTGAGTGAGATAAACCCTGTTCAATAGTAATCTTAATTCAAGGATACCACCACAAAGATAGTTTTTTTATTGTGTTTTACTCATCAAAAGCAGGGACTTACTGAAAGGAATGTTATGATAAACAACAGTATTTAAAAGACATTTCTTCCATTCGATAGAAAGCTAGATAGTGCTGTCCAGCATTAAATAATATACTATTATTGGAATATTTTTTTTCACACCTAAAAGGTCTCCCATAAAAACCGAAATACGAAATGTCCAGCCAGACTTACGGTTCCCGAATGAAGATATTTTGTATCCGACGATCGATCCTATGTTTGGAATATAACATCATCTTACTACACAAATAACATTTGTGACGCAGAAAGCAGCAGTCAGCGTAGGTTCTCCTCAGAAGCAGACGATTGTGAATTCGATTCCCGCCTTCCATTCACCTATTAACAACCCTCGTTATAATAAAGCCAAAATATCTTTGATTTGTAAAGAAAAGCTCTCATCTCTACGGTAATAAAAACTCGTCACTGCATGATTATATTGATAGCAATCAATAGCAGCTGAAAAGCGGATCAGTTTCAATTTCACCCAGTTCACAGGTTTTTGCTTAGAAAATCGTGGACAGGAAGTTGTATATAATGCAATTTACGGTTTTGAACGGCGAAGAGCCGACAACCGCTGCTGGGGTAAATAAACGTGTTCTAGAGTGGAGATCGCGACTCAGCAAACATAGTGTAGGACACCCTCCAGCCAGGTGGGATGACGATCTGCGAAGACTGCAGGCAGATGCTGGATGCTGCAAGCTGACAGGAAGACAGGCTGCTATGACTCTCATGAACGCATTCGTTGCCCAGTCTGCTTAGCTAGTAGGCCTACATTAACCACCTGTGCGTCGTGGGTATAGAAAGTGTTAAGGGAGGCCTATGTCCAGCAGTGGACTAATATTGGTTGATGATGATGATGAACGGTGAACATTATACTCGCGCAGTTTAAAGTTTAATGTCAAATCCCATATATTAGGGGCTAGATGATGCTGTGTGAATAGTCCAGCATTGTTAATTTATTATCCTCTGCATCTCATCCTTCCTCTGGAGGTCGCGGCACTTTAACTTAGCCCACGGATGTCGTAAGAGTTGACTAAAGGAACCTAACCTACCAGAGGAAGGGTCACAGCTCCCTTCTGTGTAGTTAACACCCCCACTGCGATCACGAATCAGCCAGCCAGCGCCAGCGTGGTGATAGCAATACCCCCTTCATTTGGGGGACGCATGATCAATCAGCAAAGGACAATATAATAAAAAAAAAATTGTAAGTTACAAATCCAGCTGGTTGGGATGGTTTCTTGTTTTGATATGTTTTCTATTTATAGTCTGAAAAAAAATGGTTGTGGGGCTAGCCAACGTTGGACCATTCTGAATATCCTATACCCTATACAGTAAGGCTTAAGGTAGGCATTACAGTTAAGAACCGCGCGGTATTGGCTACCCAGGGGGCCTTCTAAGAAAAGGAAAATTGAAGTGGTTTTCGCTGTCGTGCAAAACCAACTCTTATGTCGCTTGTATCGTTTGCACGAAAACGAATCGGAAACTTCGTTTTCGTTTTTAGAGGACGGGCCCAGATCGGTAGCAGTAAGTTTCGCTTGGATTTCGCACAGAGTTTAGCGCGGTCCGCGGTTTACCTTCGAGTTTAGTGACAGTAGCATACCCACTTTGATTTCGGTACTGCTGGGTAGAGATACCGGGTAGGTCTGAACAAGGGTTGTTGCTGATGCAGCGGCATATTCGCAACAACCCTGGTCTGAACAGGTCTATAAAGCACTTTTCAACACACTTGCTCATAAAGTGACTCTATGGTCACCGCAATTATGAGACAGAATGACACCCATAATCAAACTGACTTTTTCATTGCTATAACTCACTAGTGATTTAAATATTTTTTTTTAATTTTGTTGCTTTGTTCTTAAAAAAGTTTTTATTCAATAAAATGATCGTGTTCAATAAAACAAATAAATTAATGTTCCTATTGCTGGCTCATTTCATGCAACTTATTTAAATAGATAATTTTAACTCGTACGTGTAAATAAAACTCACTCAAATATAACTTTTGTTTTCTCTGTAATAAAAGAAAACTTTAAATTCCTCATTTTGTACTTACGTGGCAAAATAGGCGCAAACCCTATGCGCGGAAAATTAAAAAAAACCTCATCCCTTTAGTCTGTGGCCGATCGCAATGCGCGCGCATAGGCAAACTGATTAATTTTTATCTACTAAATAAAATGAGTTTTTAATGTTATTTTATTCACAAGTGTGTTGAAAAACGTCGTATGATACACGTGTGTATTGATGATTACCGTCCTCGGCTCTCTTAGGACCAAGAATCAATGGTGCCTGGGCGGTAATCACCAATTTTACACACTAGTACCATAATGTACTATTGTGATTTGATTCTTTCCCATTACGCCTTACTGTATGGATCAGTTATAAGTACGTAGTGTAAGTATTTGATTTCTTTAAGTACCTATCTAAATAGATTTATTCAGTGCCACCGTCTATTTTGTTTTTTCACGTCCAGTCCATCCCAACGTTGCCTGGGAGAGATCGCTCTCAGCGATAAGGCCGCCCTTTATACTTCATCTATTCTAAGCTTTTACTCTGTATTGTTTCCTGCCTTTGTGTGGTATTATAAAGTCTTTTCTCTATCTATCTATCACTTTAGTCAGCCACACAGATAATCAAATAAAACATCCATAAAGATCTATTTCAAAAAAAACATATTACATAAGTGGTAGTCCCACTGCCACACCGCTATAAGCTCATTAGCATTACAGCGAGCCCGCCGCGCACGCACGCGGCAAATTGATAGGAAATGATCTACGAGCTAGATTACGTCAATACTTCCTTTCCTTGCGTTCATATATTCTATATCGTGCTTACTGAAACGATTTGGGATTCATTCTCTGAACTGGCAATGAAGTTGATCGTCATTTTAGCTTGTGTGTGTAACCCTTGATGCAAATCGAGGGGGGTGTTTAACTGTCGTCGATGCAAATAGAGGGGTGTTTAACCGTCGTCGATGCCAATAGAGGGGGTATTTAACCCTCGATGCAAATAGAGGGGGGTGTTTAACTGTCGTCGATGCAAATAGAGGGGTGTTTAACCGTCGTCGATGCCAATAGAGGGGGTATTTAACCCTCGATGCAAATAGAGGGGGGTGTTTAACCGTCGGTGCAACTAGAGGGGGGTTTTAACCGTCGATACAAATAGAGGGGGGTGTATAACCGTCGATGCTTTTGTCTGTCACATGGTAGCGTCCTTCTGTGTAGTTTTATTACCTTTTCTGCGATCACCAACACGCCTGCCAAGTGTGGTGATCACAGAAATATTATCTGAATATATTTCTGTGGTGGTGATTATGTCGTCAGAGGAGGAATATTAGGCAGTTGTTGGCGATGTATACAATCTGAACCGACGACCCCTGTAGCGCAGCGGGCGCAGATCCGCCTGCGACGCATCAGATTGCGGGTTCGATTCCCGCCGCGAGAGAAATGTTTGTGCGATCTGCAGATATTTGTTGCGGGTGTTCTGGATGTTGGCTATGTATAATAAAAAAATATCTCTAGATGTAGTGTATTGTATTAAGTATATCAGTTGTCTAGTACCCATAACACAACACAAGCTCTGCTCAGCTCGGGGCTAGATAATGCTGTGTGAATTGTTCAGCATTATTTATCTATATATATAAAAGAAAGTCGTGTTAGTTACACTATTTATAACTCAAGAACGGCTTTACCGATATGGCTGAAAATTGGTGAGGAGGTAGCGTAGAGCCAGGAGACGGACATAGGATACTATTTATTCCGTTCGATAGCATTCAAGTGTGACTTGACATAACCTCAGAAATAGAATAGGATAGAAATAACCTCAAAACGTTTCCATAGAAACAACGCGTGCGAAGCCGCGGGCAGAAGCTAGTTTATTTATAAATGAATCACATCACACTAATATTATAAATGCGAATGTTTGAATGTTTAGATGGATGGATGGATATTTGTTAGGTACTTCTTTACGCCAAAATTACTGACCGGATCGGGCTGAAATTTTGCACAGATGTAGTTCTAGGCCTGGAATAAAACATAGGCTTTTTATCCCATAAAACAGTTCGTTCAAACGTTTCAATTGAAACAACGCGTGCGAAGCCGCTGGCAGAAACCATGTTTTTGTTACGGTTGGTACAGTTTAATCACGGACAATTTACTTTGTGTATTTTATTTTGAATAAACAACTATACGTATATTTTTGTTTAAAGAGCGAATCAGTAAATTTGATACTTTTACGATTCTTTTAGCGACTCGCAAATTAAATTATAAATTAGCAAAGATACCATATTGCAACACTCTATATGGTTACATACTGTGAACTTAACTTAAAGTCACCTAATCACCAAGACCTGATTGTATGAATGCAATAAATAAAATACTGAATACTGTACAACAATAAATCAAGTGTATTGTTGCAGCTGCCACTCGTATATTGGAGCACTACACGCGCAACCCGGCCGCGCCTGACGTGCCCGCTTCCCAGACCGTTAAGAGGAAATCCAATGAGATGATGTAAGTTCTACCGACTTTATCCCTCGATTCCATAAGGACATAATAATATCCTATACACTAAAGTCATTTACAACGGGATATTTACCATGATTTGATTTTCGAGCTTTCCAATATTTGGGCACAGTTTCATGCATCATGATCAAGGAATAACCGCCGTCTGATAACCGCCTGCTAAGCAGTGTTATTTCTCACTCTGACCTATGTCAATAGAAGACAAAGTGAGAAACAACACTGCTTAGCAACAGTTTTAAGTAAGAGACCATTGTGAATAAGGGTACATAATGTAATGATGTACCCTCTGTATCCAAAGAGTAGATTGTATCTAACTAAGTAGATACATTAACAAGCAAGCTTCAGGCGAGTGACCCGCGAGCTGTCTGTTATCTAATGCTGTCAATATAAAATGCATCTAGAAATTACGAGCCCATATTTTAATGCGCATTTTTGTACTGCGAGGTTCAGATTTATTATAGTATATAGAACAAACTTATTTTTTTTTAAACCAGATAATAAAAATGTATAAATGCTTTATGTTTGTCACAGTAGCCCACCGGAAACACAAAAGAAGAAACTGATCAGATACGAAACGTCCAAGCAGGAGGCTAAAGAAGGTAATTTGTTCTTCTTAATTCTGTCTGCCAGGTTAAACACATCTATGACTCTGAGAACTGACCATGCCTGCCTAACTAATGTAAAATTTCAGGTTTTAACACAACAGTGTTCTCGAGGCTAGGCAGCAACGAAACGGTGGTCACACACGAACCAGCCAAGCCGATCTTCGCCCGGCTCGGCTCGAAGTTCCCCCAACAGGATCAACTCATACCCGTCAAAGACGCGCTCAAATACGAAGGTATACTCAAAAGTCCTCCCACACCAAAAAATATATCCATTTCAACCAACAAAACTTTCCGGAAGATATTCACGATGCGCGCCGACGAAACCCCGGTCAGCGTGAAGGAAAAACTCGCTGTACCTAAAGCTAAGTCTGTGAAGTTTTCTAACCTCATACAGTATAAGGAAATCGAGGCGTCTCAGCCAATAGTGCCTCGCCCGCCAACCGCTCAGATCTTCAACAAGCCTGAGAGGCGGCTCACGATGCCCGAGGCAGTGACTGACGTCAAATCGCGACTTGGGGCGAAATCGGTGAACAATCTGACGATCACGAAGAATGTTTTCAACAGGCTGGGAGAAGTGTGATGTCCGGGCTGCGTGCATCTTCACGATAACTGTTATTTGATGAACATTACGTGAGTGCATTTGTAATTAGTTGAGTCGACAGTGTGCCTAGTGTGACATATTTCGAACTCGTAAGGTGTGCTATGCTAAGCCAGGTTTTATGAAAGGACACTAACCAATTTACCTGTGGAGAAGCTATTGTATGGCTTTGCGGAAAGCTCGTCTAAAACAATTCGACTAAAACAATTCGACTAAAACACAATTCGACTAAAACATTTCAACTAGTAACAATTCGACTAACGACTAAAACAATTCGTTATAACAACGAAAAATGTTGTGTCATCATATGGCTCTGGGTGCAATTATACATATACACACCCTTTCAGTCACAGAGTAGCCACGACCCCCCCCCTTCACCCCCCCCCCCGCTTCGCGAGGGTTGGACGGGCTTCGTTAGAAGTAAGTTAATTTGACCCCCCCCCCCCGCTTCGCGGGTTGGGAGGCCTACAAGTCAGGTCAAAGCAAGGTCTTCGTGCTTTAGTCGAATTGTCATTAGTCGAAATGTTTTTAGTCGATTTTTCCATAGACGATTGTATGAGTGTATATTTTTGATGTAAAATGATTCTAGTAAGTAAGGGTAAGTAAGGGTTAGATTACATTGAAGCGAAGCGTTATATTGACCAGTACTTTACCTTTCTTGTCGCTTTGCTATCGCGCCATGGGTTTGAGATCCTGTTGGTAAATCTTGCATAATTAAATTACCTTTACTCTTTCCCTTGTTTTGGAAAACGTAGGTACTATTAAGTTATATGTATGTATGTTGAGGTAACTTTTTTATTTTTCTATAATGAATAGACCTCCGCTTGACCACAATCTCGCATGATGTAAGTGACTTGTGGCCAACGATGTATCACGAAGGTCTGAAAGTCATTTGGCGCATAATATCCAACTGGATATTATGAAGATATAGATAAAACTTGTATTGAAAACGCTGCCAGCGTAAAACGTAACATTGGACATAACATAGATTTCTTTTATTTGTTTTCCACGCTTGCATGAAAAGCGCTAAATCGAATCAACAGTTCTATCCATGTTAATATTATAACTTCGAAATTAATTCTGTCTGTCTGTTTCACGCATAAACGGCTGAACGGAGCTTAATGAAATTTGTCAGGGAGGTAGACGGTATCCCGGGGACGTACAGGCTACGTTTCATCGCGGAAAAGCGCGAGCGAAGACGCGGGCAAAAGCTTGTTTTTATATTAGTATACTTAGTGGTGTTTCTGATTGAAATCTTGTCTGTAACAAAATGTTTGTAAAATGGTGCTGATTATGACAAAACCTAAAGAGTGGTAAGATCACGTTAAGAGTACCTTTAGCATGTTCAGCAGTGTACCTAATGTACCTATGTACATTGTACATATTATGTGCTGTGCTGATGATGATGAAAAAAATATGTAAGTATTAGATGTAAGTGCCTACATAGCTATTAAAAGATCGTAATTTTCGTTGTGGTTTTGTTGAAACCGAATCTCTTATCAATTATCACGACAACGTTACTGTGAGTGAAATATAATTTTATTAACTTGTATAAAGTAGCTCTGGCCATTATAGTCTGCTGTTATAGGCTGGCATATGTATGTTGTATACCCTCTGCTTTAACTAAGAAAAAAGAAAAAATATAATTTTAAAATAAAACTAAAGAAGGAAATACTCATAAAATTTTATGTAGAATCACAATACCTTCTGCTTTAACTAAGAAAAAAGAAAAAATATAATTTTAAAATAAAACTAAAGAAGGAAATACTTATAAAATTTTATGTAGAATCACAATGACTGCTTGTATTCAAAACAATTAATGTGTTTAATTATTGTTTATTTGCTAACAAATTTGCTGTTTCTTTTTAATTAATGATAGATGTATCCGTACATTACACTTAGGTAAAATAAGTTAGAATAATAATTAGGTTACATAATCAGTGAGTACTTTTAAGTTTTCGGTCATAATCATAAGTTTGTTTTTTCAAGTGAAATAAAATTTAAAAAAATATATTTGGATTTAAATGCGGAAAGCAATATAGTAGGTACCTTACCTGCCTAGCACAACGTACAATTTGTTAACTCTTAGCCAGTTTTGAAATATAATGAGTGTTGTGTTGCCAGCTATTTGCTTATGAAAGTTATCTCAAAATTATGGAGCGGTCTCGTAATGTTTGTGGTTTATGATTGTTGACAACATTTTAATAGTGCCTTTGGAACCGAACGTAAGTACCTACGTAAGTATTAGTATTATATTATCTGACGTTATTTACCTACTGAAGGCAGACAGGCTGCTTTACATTGGGTGGGACTAGATGATTCTTCCTGTTTTTTGTAATTTATCGTGTTATCTGTCGTTGGTGGTTAAATTAATAAATAAATGCTGTGTGGACTGCCCAGCATTATTTGTTTACTTACTTATTATTTTCTGAATGTGCTTAAAACATCGCGGTATAAAAACAAAGAAAGTGAAAAGTTATACCTACTTACCACATTAAGCCGCTAACCCGACCCAATCAGCGCCATAATAAAATAATTTATGTTATTAAGTCGCAAAAGTTAAAAAAAAAATTAATCATCGTAACTACATAGAAAACTTTTGTCTATTCTAATTTCATTAAATTCTAAACATCATTCTCAAAAAAAATTTACCAAAAATACTGCCACGCACGTTTCCACGCGTGGAATGGATCCTTTCAGGCTCTGGTTACTGCAATTGCAAGTCCCAGATATTGCATGGAAAACGGGAAAACTACAGTATCAGATGTGGTCACTTTCACTGGGTTTCCAGCTCAGATGCAGCGAGCGCCGGCCGTGACCGCGGCGTGTCACCGAGTAAAGAAAGTTACTGGGCTATGAAAGTAAATCAGTCCTCTTTTCTAGGTGCTTGTTTACTTTTGTGAAGATAGAACTGCACTAGATTTTGCTATAATTACTATTCTAACGGGAGAAGTGAATCTAGACAAAGATTTTGGGAATTGGGGTAAGCTTGGCCGATTGGACGTAGGGGATTTAGATCGGGATTTCTTCTCGATCGAGATCAGGGACCTATTTTAATTCTTCAACACGAAATTCAATGTTTCATCTCAGTCAATTGGTGTACTCTAATACACCGAATTAGAGTACCTATCAATTGCCACCAAAAAAATGCGAAACGAATGCGATATATCGATTGCGTATTTTGGAGAATTTGAATAGGCCTTCAGGGACCTCTCATGGGATCTGCACCTATACATTTGGAGTATACGATGCATTATTCCCCTGCTTAATATGGGTCCATGCAGCTTCCTGCATGGACCATATAAGGCTCGGCTTGCTTTCAAAGGGCTTACAGGCAGAGCTTCCCCTGCCTGTAAACCCTTTGAAAGCGGAGATGGATTTGGGGGAAGACCTGACTGTGACTTTATGTCCTATTCGTCCTGCCCCGAGAACGACAACAGGGTCCTTAAAGCGCCGATAGCCGTTGGCATGAAACATTCAGTGCTTATCCTTATCTCAATTTGCAATAAAGTGTTTTTAGCCAAAATGTTTTCAATTGGGCAAAGAAGGCCGAAGTTCAAAGCCATATTTCGATTGACCACCGAAAAGAAGAAAATGTATTTCTAAACGGTAAATCATTTTATTTTTTGCTGACTGTTGGCAAACTATTGCAGTACCTACGAGCGTGAATAATTAACTATTGCTCTGCTATTGTCAAAGTTACATTAGTTGGGCCATCGGAGTGGAAAGTTGCACATATAGCGCGAGTCAGCTTATTATTCAATTGACTTTTGCATCCCGTTGGAAGTAGGGGAGCTTGTGGGAGAGTTGACTGGTTAAGTTGCATGCGTTTTGCAAAATTACCTATAGGTATCTAAGATAGGTATCTTATTTACTCTGTTGTTAATAATGCACTTAAGTATTTCCTCTCTCAGAAAATCGGATCAATAATTGTTTCAATCCTAACTGTCTTTGGTAAACAATCTCCTGCAATCGTAGCTTGAAATCTTTCTTGAAATGGAACAGTTGCAGTGAACATAATGAAAGAAGTGAGTTACGTGTCTCAAATGCACCGTGACTCTATCGATGGGTTCTTTTTGTGACATTCGCCTGTCGCTATTGCGTAATTAAGTAGCCTGCTTCTGCTACCAAACATTGAGAACCTTATTATTTACTTCACTATAAAATATAATCAATTTGTATTGTAGGTATCACATAACCGTTGTATGAATGAGTGGTGTAAATCGGGCGGTCCCGCGCCGTAGTGAAGGGATAAAAGCGAGCGAGGGGCGCCGCGCCGCTCAGTGCTTCCTCTGTCTCCGCCACGACCCTACCATGGGGAGAGAGGTAATTATCTCTTCCTAGTTTTTATTATTGTTGTGCCAGTTTCATAATAATTATTCAGTGTGAAGTGTTAACTGTTTAATAAGGATGGTCTTTGTTCCCAGGTAATAGTCGCAGCCGTGTGCTGGTTCACGATAGGAGCGTTTGCAAATAGTTTTAGTGACAATGTCAGTGCAGCAAGTGGGTCCCGGCTGTACGGTAGCGTTCCGCGCGCCGCAGTGTACGCCAGCGCAGCCCCGCACGGTGCCTTCTCCTTCCAAGTCCCACTCATCGCCGCGCCTCAAGCCGCGGCATCCAGACTCACTCCAATCAAGGAAATCTTCAATTTCCAAAACATGAACGCTCATTTGAAGGATTCGTACGGCAACCGGTTCGTTGAGTCGAAGCAGTCTCCGCAGGTGGTCCCGTTCAAGCCGTTCCCGCAGCAGTACGTGCCGCTGCAGGAGCTCCCGCCGCACTTCGCACAGCCGCTCGCCGCGCCCTCCTTCCCCGGCCTCAAGCAGATCCATGCGCCGCAGATCATCCTCGGCTCCCAGTACAAGATACCCATCCAGAACCTCCAGTCCGCTCCGAAGCAGCAAACTCAATACCAGTTCCCGCAAGGTTCTTATTACTCGGGCCCCCTCAAGAGCCTCGCGCCGCAACCGGTGGCGCACACGCAGTTTCGTAGCCCGTTTGTCCAGCTGCCCGTGCCGGGACAGTCCTACAATCACCTGCCCGCATTCTCGTACGGCCAACTGCCGGCACCGTTTCACTACGGAACTAATGTGATTCATGACCAACGAGGCGCTACGCCTACCCCCACGGCTCAGCAGCAGTCATCCAGTAACGAGGCGGTCTATGCCAACGCGCAGTCGGAAGAGTACCAGCCTGAAGATGGACCCAAATTCCAGCGTGATGAATCTCCACTAGAAGAATCGTCGGAGGAAGAACAACAACAACCCGCTCGCCCGATTGTGCACCATACTGATAAACTGAGACAAAAAGTCCCAATAAGAGAGACTACTGTCACTTCCTACCACAATGGAGTGAAGGCTAGCGTCAATCTGAAAACGAAACCGCCACTTCCTCTTCTTGATATAAGTCTGCTAGAACCACTTACATTCGATAATCCTCTCGTTCCTCAACATCAGCACTTCCTACCAAAAATCAGCCAAGCTACATACCATAAGCTCCCAGGGTATAATGCCAACGCTAGTAAAAAACACAATCCCGTTCATAAAACGAAAAGCTACGACGAGGAAAGTCCTAAAGTAAAACCTAGAAAAGTCGGTCCGAAAAAGAAACAAGGATTTCCTCGCGTTCAAGTTCAAAATTTATTCTACGATGAGGTAGCGTCGGCGTCTACAGTTAGGCCTATTATTGCAAATGAAAGCCCTGAAATTACTTATGAAATTGACACACCTACCCACAAGGAAACTTACAAAGAACAAACCATAAACTACAACAAAGAAACGAAATCTGAACCTGTACACATCACTTATGGATCACAGAAGACTTCTGAACCCGTCCACTACACTTATGTTCATAGCTCGAAGGAGCCAGTACATATCAAGGAAGTGCATTATGAAGGTAAGGGTGAAGGGCCCAAGCATTTTGTAAATAAAATCAATTCTGATGAACACAAAGATGAAAAGAAACACCATGAGTCGGAAGATTCCGGAGAACTGTCTGAAGAAGATAGTCCGCTGCGTCATTATCATTCTGATCACCACGATGACGAGGACAATATCAACCATCGCAAGAACCATGAACACAAACATCATCACAACGAACATGCAGAAAATCAACATCATCACGATAATCGAAATCAACATAACGAATCACCCAAGCAATCACACCAACAAAAACCCGAGCACAGAGTCGAAGAATATCATCATCACTCGCCCAGCACAGGCTCGCAGAAACAAGACGTGCCTGCGTTTAAACCGATTCAGTATTATACTAAAACAAGTTCAGGGATCTTTAGACCCATAAACGAACACGAGGAAGAGATCCGGATCGCCGCCCCTATAAAAGTGAACCCGAACCAACATGTGCAGGTAACTGAACCACGACCACAGAGCCCTTCCCAGCAGCAGCATAGCCATTCCTCAGGCTCACATCACTCGGTTCCTCAGCACAATGCTCAGTCACATCAGAAACATCACGCTCCGACACCCCACGTTCATGACAAAAAAAAGTCGGTTACAATTCAAGAAGAAACTTCGGGACCCTCTGAGCATAACAAAGGCAAATTTGGCCACGATGAAGATAACGAAAAAGAATTTGAGCAGGCATACAAGAATGCTGCATTTGGCTTTCCAGCGTACGGTAAATCCACTGACATTGAAAAAGACTTTTACACCCCTGTGAGTTACGGACCGACACGAGACCACGGCTTTGACTCCAAAAATTCTCCTTTTGAACAGTACCACAGCCAATCTGATAACTTCCCGAAAAGCGTGCGTGTCAGCTATAAAGATCTCATGGAAAAAATGAAAGACGATTATTTCACTGACCTCTCTATAAGTAAACCTGAAAACCTGGCTGACTATTACAAGAAAAAAACAGATTACTATAAATTGTACAAAAACCAAAAGCCCGAAAAATATATCGCTTTTAACGATGAAGGTCAGAATAAACAGAAAACGAACGAAAAGTATACCGTCCCGTATAGCTTTTATCCAACGCAAGATATGACTATGAAACAGGTAATAGCACAGTACAAAGCGACGCCTTTCGTGCAAGAAATTGACTATTCTAAAGCATTTCCCCGAGATAATTCAGCGCACTCCACGCAACCCTTGCACAGGTACAAAAGTAATACGTATTTTGTAGAGCCTCAATTCCAGTACGGATTTGAACCGGTCTCAATACCCCGTCTGCTCGACAGCGAGTTAGCAACGATGGCAAGCAACAACAGTCCCGAAAGTGAAAAGCCCGGTACAAGGAAAAAGTTTTACAAAGAAAACTTTTACATCAAGAAAACTAGCACGTCAGACCCTGGACCCGCTAGTTGATAGATAAGACTAATTTATTTTTGTTAATAGTTTAGTTTTATATTCGCCAAAAAATAATTTAATAAATTAAAAATTGAATTTTTCTATTTTTTAATTGAACTCCGGATTAATTGCTTAGGAGATTCAACTCTTGCAGGTGCAAAAAAAGTTTCCCTGTCTTCAATCAATAAATTCATTACGTGACTGCAGCTATTTCTTGCACTAATTTGTACTTGATCGGCAAACAGCAATAAAAACTAAAGTTAGCAAAGTCAGATAGCGTGGAACGAGGAAAACTTCCCTAGTTTAATTTTGCATGTTTACAAGCGGACCTAAAGGAACTGTTCTTATGCTCAACGGAAATAAATGAAACATGCAGCTAGCATTCATTTATATGATGTAATAGAACAGTTAATGTTTCAAGTTGAAGAATGAGTGAAAAAAACAATAAGGTCGAGCCAAAAGACAAGATATTACCTACCTGCCTAAACAATCGTAACTCAATTATACGCTAAAACCTTGCAGACATCTTGAGAAGAAATTCACGAATCAATGAGCAACTTACCTATAAAAACTTATTTTAATTATTATGAAGGTTAACGCATTCAATGCCTAGCCTCTGGCGGCAGCGGGCGGCGCTCCACGGAGCTGTAGATTGGCATGTGTCGTGGGCAAAATTAAAGTGTTAAAATAAAACATTGCTTTTGAACAGCATGTTGATCTTTTATTATTGAATCCAATACTGATGTAGGCATGATACAACACATTAATAAAAATACAAACTTATTTGTGAACACTTACTTACCTACCTATATTAAACTTAATCTTATTTTAACAAAGTGGATTAGAATCGCGATAATCTATTTTGTGGCTACGTGACTAGTAACATCGAAAATTCGTTATGATATCTACGTAGGTACGTTCTTTCTACTGTGGCTTTTAAAATTTAGAATCTAGCTTAATTCTTTATTAAGCTTAGGAAATATTTTGTGTGCATGCTAAAGGTTCAGACAGATTCCAGCTATTAAAATGTCCTAACCCACAGAATAGCATCAACTTCAAGTATATATCCTGTATTTAGTGAAAAGTATGACCATTGTTTGTCATCTACAGGTTGGCACCTGTGGGAGCGCGTCTGGATAGCTCCTTCTTCCTTAAGTATTGCCCTGACAAATTGCGTACAGCAAACCCACCCACGATTATGAGAAATACTAAACAAGCCATCGCTGGCAACGCTTTATTCAGTTCCGGTGTAATATCCCAAATGGTTTGTTCAACTTCTTGATGTTGGGGAGACTCTCCTATGAAAGCTACGGGCCGCAGTATCTGGACGACTGGTTCGCAGCCTGATTCCCTCACGTATTTGGCCCAGGTTCTGTTTGCCATTGTCAGTTCCCTGGGCTTTATGAAGGGTCTCCTGCCCGGCACAGTCTTATTCAGCGTGGTGCTCATGTTGCGCAGCTGATTCTCATTGTATTGGCACTGCAAATGCTTCTTCTTTTTGTTTCCTTTCACGATGATGTCTTTCTCAGCGCTCTTGGCTCCGACGAGAACGTCCAGATCGCCTTTGATCATGTTCGCCCAGTCCCACATCTCTGCGATCTTGCAATCGCATACCCACTGGTTACCGAGCAGATTCAACGAATGGAGTTTGGGGTTGTTTACAAAGACCATAGGATCGATTGTGGTTAAATTGTTGTTACTCAGGTTTATTTTCTCGAGTTGACGTAATCTTTCCAGGAACGTTAAACTTCCTTCAACGGATTTTAGTCGATTTCCGGATAGATTTAAGTCTGTTAGGTTTATTGTGTTTATAAAAGCATCTACGTTTAATGATGTTATGTTGCAGTTGCTGAGATCAAGTATAGTGACTTGTGAAAGCTGCTTCGGGAATACTGGTCCCTTTTCTGGGATAACAAGGGGATTTCCACCAAGTCTGATTTCTCTTAAATCCATATAAGTTAAGTTCTTAAAGAAAGCGTTTGCATTCAAAGGTCTCTTCAGTCCGCAGAATTCAAGCTCCAATGTGGTTAACTGAGTCAAATTTCCAAACAACCCTGCTTCAAGAGAAAGCAAATCGTTACCGGACAACACAAGCTTTTTCATCGAAGTCATCTGTGAGAATGAATCAGGGCCTATAAAGGACAAGTTGCTATATCCCATGTTGAGATATTCCAATTTGTCTAGTGGCGCTAATATCTTTGTAAATACATTTACAAGTGGATTGTGGGAGATATCGAGTTCTTGAAGATTATCGAAAACATTGAAATTGTCAGGAAGATTTCGGAGTCCACAGTTGCTCAAGAATAACCTTTCAATTTTGGGTAACGGAGCGAGCGCTTCTTGTAAATCTGGTGCGAAAAGAGGATTTCCAGAGAGATACAAACTTTTCAGTCTCGTTGCGTTCGCGAAAGCCTCGCCGGAAATTGGACCCTGGATCTTACAATTAGACAAGTCCAGTAATTCCAAGTTATTGACACTGTTGCCTAACGTTGCTGCGACATCCAAGTCACGTAATTCGTTATCTGCCAAAATAAGCGAAACCAAGTACGTACAGTTCGAGAACGCATCTTCAGATAAAGACGTGATTCCAGATTTCCTCAAGTTCAGACGTTCCAGTCGGAACATTTTTCCAAGGACTTCAGTCCAATCTGTCTCTGTAAGTTGGTTTCCAGCTAATTCTAGGTATTTAATGTTGACAGAGGCTAAAAAGGCGTTTTCGGATATTGTCTTGAGTTTGCAATCATTTAGTTTTAGGGTCTCAAGACTGGTAAGAACATCGAAGACTCCCGCCTCGATCGTGCCGAGTGGGTTGTTGGAGAGGTCGACTGTGTTGAGCGTCGTGATGTTGTCGAAGAACTGCGGGTTAATGGTGCTGAGGTTACACGAGCTGATGTCCAAGTACTGAAGGGTGGCCGACACAAGGAACGGCCCCTCCACGACACTTATCGGATTCTCTTGCAATTCCACATTTAGCAATCCGCGCGAGTCCCTGGAAAAAAGGAAAAGCAAATGTTATGTTATGTATGAATAATTTTAATGTGAAGTTGGCTTGTACCTAAAGTTATGAGCGTAAACATGTGGCGTACTTAGTCACTCGGAACGAGCAAAACTCAATTTGCATTCGTTGTGTGTCCATTATCTAATATTGGCAGTAGTTGGCGGCAATTGCTCCTCTGACCGTGCCCTAACAAGATCACGAGCAATTTGAACAATTTTGTCATCAACGAACATTGTACGGTGGACGAATGTGATGTTTACTAAGCGGATAATAGACGCGCATGTGTAAAGTACGAATGTGAGGTAAACAATAGGTACGCCTGGTAGAATCTACACTTTATGGTTGGATGACTCATGGTCTCGGTTGGCACATAGAAATAATGACTATCCACTATCCACCTACTATCATGATGCATTTCTCATTGCAAAAAAAAGGTTTCCAAGTTCAGTTCTTTTACTTACAAGAATGCCTCGGGGTCGACGTAGGTTATATTATTCCCCGACAAATCTACATCGATCAAGTACTCCAGTCCTCTGAACGAATCCCGTTCCACCCTCGTGAGTCTATTCTCTGCAATCTGCAGCCGCCTCATCTTTATGTCACTCGGGAACGGCTTCAAGCTGGTTATGTTGTTCCCGTTCAGATCCAGGATATACACGCTGAGGCTGAGTTCATCGTAGGGCACTTCAGTCAGATTGCTCTCAGAACAATCCGTCACCCAGTTAATCCTGAAGTAGTGGCAGTCGCATTCATCTGGGCACTCTAACTCGAAGCTGTCTCCATTGAATCCGTACGCGAATCCCGCGGCAATGAGGTAGAAGGTAAAAGCCGTGAAACTAGCCATGATGGAGCCTGTTCAAGTTTCCATGTTACACCTGAAATGAAGGAAGATGTCTTCAGTTCCTGCGTGACTTATCGATTAGTGGGTGTTGATTATTGCGATAAACATTCGCAGGGGCGTGTGAATTAGTACACAAACTCTGATGGTGTTTATGTTTACCTACTTGCTATGATGATTATGATTACGTTCACCACAGACTTATTCTAGTAGGGGTTACACTCATTCCAGTAGGGGTTAAAGTTTACCCTTGACTTTAGAATATATTCAAGAGACGATAGATAAAGACGCTGGAATTAAAACGATTGTGCAAGGAGCGCTCGGCACAATAACGGTAATAGTCCGCATCCTGGCGAGCCGGTCCGACTTGTTTCCCGCCAGAATTTTCCAGAAACGACAACAATACCAATAGGTCACGCCCTGATACATAAATTGACACACCTGTTACATTCAGCTCAAATGTCCACGGGGACAATACAAAATTGTGTTTTGTAAGCATTTGAAGTTTTAAATCTCACGGTGGAATGTGGGATCCCTGTTCTGAAGATAGCTTAGTCCGGCCAAGAGACTTATGCAATACTGTTTCGTTACGAATATTGTTCATATTAGTTACTTACCTTTCTAATGAATGTCCACTGTTTGTGTCCTTATGATATTCACCTTGTTATTGTTTGATAGTATTGTTAGATAATAGTTCATCTACCTAGCTTCTATCATGATGTTTTGGTTATTACCGAATTCGTGAAGATTGCTTACTGACTTAAAAATTATTATCATGACTTAAAGCTTCTCTCGCAGTTTATTGAGATAATATTTTATATCACAGCAAAACATACAAGGGTAATTTGAGTAGAATTATAGAATGAAATGTAAACAGTTTCCATTCAACGGATATATTACCTACTGAAAAAAATCAACAACCCTTGTTAAATCTAATTTCTAAGAAATCGAATTATATCGCAAAAATTTTCGACTTCGACGGGACTTGAACCCGCGTCCTCCCCTCAGTACGGGAATGTGATTGATAACCAACTACACCACGAAGTCAAACGAAGTCAAGTGACGTGGGAGTCGAAAATTTTTGCGATATAATTCGATTTCTTAGAAATTAGAAATTATCCAGAGTGCGAGGCTTACGCACTATAATAACAAAAACCTTGTTAAATCGTTGGATATCTTGACCTATGATGGGACTTACGTGTTAAGTATTATGTCGAATGAAATTTCGCTCCGTAAAGAAAACCCGGTGGCACCCAAGCCAGCAGTTAGCTTTTTTCATAGACTTACCTGAAGTTATTATTTCCCCAAGAGAACAGATTTATATCCTCAAGAGAGTCTTATTAGTTCGATGATAAACAGAACCGACACCGTGGACCTTGTCATCAAACAAATTAGTTTTTCTCAGCGCGTAACTCGTAAGCCCTTTAATTTGCTTCATTTTGCATGTGGACGCCACTAATCAAGTGGATAAAGCAATGTCTTTATCAGATTTATTGCTAATAATAATCAAGAAGGCATGCTCAGTCAGACGTGATGCAGTGTTTACGTGACTCAGCGATCATCTGAACTGTGGTGATAGGTACTCTACTTACATACTACGGAGAATATTTCATTGTCTTTACAGGAAGATATTAACTTGTTGATGAGGTTGCTCTTAAAGTGGTTTTCCGGATTATTACTTAGTGGAATTTATTACGTACCTACGTGCTGTTTCCAAATCTACTGACGATGTTTGTAAAGCCAACTCAACAAAAATACCGTAGGTAGATATAGCAATAATATTACATGCTTTCATGTGGTTTACCTTGGAAAATGTCGGAATCAATATCCTATATAATCATCCAATACAGCCCGAATATAGGAAATACTTCATGGCACTACCTTGGACAAAAAACTATGACCTGACCTAATCCAGAGCACGCATGCGTAGTGAAAAAGGAAAACACACTTAGGTTTCGATCATTAGCAAATTAAACATCTAGGTCATAACCTCAGGTCAAAACAAAACACTAACGATGTAAATTTTTACACCTTGCGTGACCCATCATCACGAGTATGATCCGATGTCCGACTTTATCCTGCCCATGTGAAGGGAGGTCCTTCCTCGGAGAAGCATAATAAGATACATTTTTAGAGGTGTTTCCTGCTTGCTGAGGTTCAATTCGTACACTCTCGCTTGGTAAAACAAAAAGCCAGCATTAAGTAAGGGATAGTTTTGCTTCGGGAAACTAAAAACCGGAAAATACAAGTATCACTTGTTTAACTATGGTTGCGTCCTTGGTCGTAAGGTAACTTTACTACGTCAGTAGGTTTACGTATCGCGTGAGTGCATTGAAATGTGACTTACGCGGGTGTGGTCCGAGATGCACGTGTGTCTGTCACCGGCACACTCTGGCTACTGAATAGGCTGGAGGTGGTGACCGAATGTGTGTCGCAGTCACTCGTCCGTTCTTTGTCTGTTTATACCATAGTGAATTGTGTAATTTCTCGGCAGACCCTTTAGTGGTAGCTCGTTGTAGTAACTCTATGTAGCGTAGGTTCAGTTACTTACCTGGGAGGCCTGAATGCGCTGCATCAATGATAATTTTCTCAATGAGATCCCTGAGTAGATAGGTAGGTAGGTACTGCGCTGCACCTGCCCTAAAATGTAACCTGGAATTATACAGAGTGGATTTTTTGGACGGGGTAGTAATGCCCACTTTTTTGATAACTACATTTTTTTGTAGAATCTGAGAATTGGAATGAAATATTCTCTGAAAACTATGGCTAGTTTCCTAACACCATCCTGTACCAGATAAGGTACCTCTCCTTACTCCCCCGTCCAAAAATCCACCCTGTAAATTGGTAGGTTACCGTCTCTAGATTATTCTTTCTCATATTCTCCAGTTCCAGTCTAATCTTCAGTAATTCATTCATCTTTAGATATTGTAATATTGCTCGCTGGCTGCATATAGTACGAAAAGCAACCGTCTGGTGCAGTGCGGATAAGATAATTGCAGGCGCGCCTGCGCGTAGTCAAAGGCAATCGATGGACCTGACCTAGGTATCTGGGGCGGATGTTGTCTACTCACATCGACACACCCCTGAAGGACACACCAATATTATAACTTGGTTGTGACTTGGGGAGGTAGGTAGTAAGTAACAGTAACTAGTGGCAGAGACTATAGGTTGGTTGGTAGGCACCAATTTGACATCTTATTGCTCGTTTATTCATAGAATGCGTAATTGCCACCCTGCATGAAATAATTTGATTACGGTACCTACTTACGCAAAGATTCTAATAACTTGCGTTCTTTAGACTTGCTCCTAGGTGGTTTAAAATGTTTTTGTAACTGCTAATCAAAGTATTCGCCACCGCTGCGCCGCGCTGCGCCGCCACCCGAAAAGGTATCTTGATTGATGATTGGAAAGGAAAAACTTAGCCCAACGAAACCTAAAATAGGTGCCGTCGTCGTCGTGGGTTGAACATGGGTTCAATATTCCAATTCCACCCATAGAGTTCATCATCATCATGATCCTCCGTAACTCAACTTCACCCACGGCTGGGTATAGTCCTCCAAACTTTGTGTTACTCCACACGGACTCCACTCCACCCACCGGACTCCACACCGCTAGGAGTAGTATTATTCTATGCTCCACACTCCCAATCATAGACTCCCAATCTCACTCACTCCCAATGAATGACGTTGTTTTCTTCTTCTTTTATTTTTGGCTCTGCATCATGGGTTCAACTTCAACTTCTTTTTTTAATCGCGCCGCTTGTTTTTCGCAACGTCTCTTCCGTGTAGGAGTGTCATAAACTTTGGGTTGACCTCAGATTAAATATAGGTAGATCTTCAGCGAGCATGCCCCAGAGCAAGACAAAGTATACGAGGTGGTGGGGGGAAAGTGTTGCCATGCAATTTTCTTACCCCGATTTTAGGTTCCTTATTTCATGTCTTAGTTGGTAGATCGGATTTGCGATTTTCCAGTTAATAAATTTAACAAATTAAATTATCTGAGCGTCTGGTCGAAGCGAAGCGTGACCCGAGAGCTGGTGAGTATCAGGCACTGCGCATCAGCATTGCCATACAGCGTGGCAATGCAGCCAGCGTCTTGGGGACGCTTCCGACTGGTATTGATATTGATCAGTTGAGCTACCTGCAATAGTCTGAAGATAGCTCAATTGTTTCAATTGTAAAACTACTATAATTTTCTATTTTGTGAATAAAGGCTATTGCTAGGTCATTATAATTATACAAGTAAGTATCACAATGTGAACCCTGTTTGGCGTTACAAGTGGAAGGCAGACCTAGGTTGTTTTTGGTAGGTAAATATAATTATGAAGGTATTAAGGTGAGTAGTACAGATAGAGAAACAAGTGTTTTTGTTTTAAAATAATAAATATTTATTACAATAATTAACGTTTATAAATTTTACAGTTTAAATCAGTCTTCAACATTTCGTTTTATTACTACTTAATCATAAAATCACAGTTTAATTATAAATGTATTTGTTATATTGCCTATACAATAACATTTACATAAATTAATAACACTTTAAAAAAAATGGTTACTTACGAACGTAACATCGTATATTTGCTAAAAAATTGTAATGTTGCTATCTAAAAAGTACTTAACTTTCATTGTACTTGCGTATAGGTACTTATGCCTAGTTAGTCACAGCATTTTTTTTTAATTAAAAAATACACACGCATTTACACAGAAGCATTTAAAATATCGCAGAATCATTATAAAAATCACAGAATCATTTTAAAATTAGCATACCAATTTCTACAAGAACCTACTTAAGATATTTTTTTCTTATTTATATGGGACAGTTAGATTAGATTTGGACAGTTGAATTAGATTAAGTACAAGAATCACAGAATCATTTAAAATATCACAGAATCATTACAAAAATTTTTATAACGAAGATTTTTTAGGTTCCCAATCTTTGCGACCCGTTGCTTTGATCCAATGTAAACGTAATTCTTTATCTTCGGGAAATCTGTAACAAATAAAAACACTAATATTATAAATGCGAAAGTGTGGATGAATGGATGGATGTTTGTTATAGTTGTTCTATCTCACGAAGTCCGATGGGCTTTGTGTGTCATAGCAACAACTTACATATTACCTCTTCACGCCAAAACTACTGAACGGATCGGGATGAAATTTTGTATACAGGTAAGTAATTCTAATCCTGGAATCTAACATCTATGTTAGATTCCAGGATTTATATAAAAAGCCTATAGGCTTTTTATCCCACATATCAGTTGCTATGGGATAGAAATGGCCTTTAAACGTTTCCATAGAAACAACGCGTGCGAAGCCGCGGGCATAAACTATTTGGCTATGCATAGCGAGCTACATTATCTATAAAATAGCTATGTAGGTACCTATGAAAAAATATTTCAATGCGCCATTCGGGGAATTTTATCATCGGGTGCAGGCAACCCTAAATTTTCACAATTACAAGTTAGATGAACTAAAAATAGCGTAAAACATAATGTTTGAGCCTTGTGTGTATGTAAATCTATGAAACTGTAAATTTTGAACCTTTTTGTAGTCAAAAGAACTTGTACTTACCAGTGGAATGATATATTCGGCACTTTTTCTTCACTATCACTTCTACATGCAAAAACGCTGCACCGCACCATATTTGTCTCTCTTTTTTATTGTTTTTAGCTGCGGGAATGTCCATATAAACACATTGATCACATTCAAACATAAAAAACAAAAGTTTAGAACTTTTAAAACTTTTTTCACCAGTCTCGTGTCGAGCTCCGTCGATGACAAAGGAAATTTGTTTAGCACATGGAGGTGCTAAACAATGCAAAAACCGGCACGCTGGATGAGATAGAGAGCTAATCGTCCTATTTCATTTCTTCTTAGGCTTTAGGCATAAGTCGTTCTCTCTTTAGTGTGAATGCGATGGCAATTGCGCGAGTTCTATAGGTTTCTCTTTCTACGGGGTTGACACTCGGTTGACACAATTCTACCAATGACCTTGTCAATGTGACAGATCAATTATCAATCTGTCAATGTCATAATCAAATCACCTGTGACCTGCCTGAGGATTTTGTGAACGAACGGAATTTCGCTTCGGCATCGCATCGCATTATTCTTTCGATAAATTCGTCTAATTCCAAGTAAATAATGGCAGAAACTAAAGCCGGCCAATCTACAGAGGATCCAACGTTGCAGCAAATGTATGACCAGGCAATGAAATTGTTCGATACAGTAAATAATGGCAAGGAAGCGACTAACAGCGATCCGGTGCAAGTATGTTTTTCTTTGTTTTTTCTTATTTTTTAATGGAATTAAATGAGAGTTGGAATGCCAGAAGAACTGATAATTTTCGTGGTTAACCAGGCTAAGTACCAGGATATTTGGATAGCCTGAATTAATTATTATAACCCATGTTATAACATATATCCATAGCTCAATGCATACGACAGATTCTGATAAGATTCATCTGACTTTAGAATGATTACTGACTTTACTTTTTTCTTATCTTAGCTTAGCTTCTAGACCTCTATGGCTAAATCCTAGGCCTTAGCTAAACATTTCACATTGTTTTCAGATGATGATCAAAACAGCGATATCAAAGTTTGAGAAAGCCACAAACATGGTGTCAGTATTAGGCATGTTCAGTTCAAATGAGAGCATAGAGGAGCTTCCCACGGACAGCCTTCAGTACCTGCTGCTGCCGGCGCTGCTCGGTACGCTTAGCCTCAAGCTCAGCAACCAGCAGCGCAAGGATGTTATACATGTTGCCGAGATATACTTTAGGTAAGGATAGGCATAATAATTTCTTTTAAGTGTTTATAGCTAAGCCAAGTTTAGAAGTCAACTCATGTCTATAAGTAAAAAAATAAATAAATAATGCTGGACAATTCACACAACATCATTTAACCTCAAGCTATGTAGAGCTTGTTTTCTGATATCCTGGTTTCCAAGTTACGTGTGTCCAAAATCATGGGGCATCTATGATTTTCTGTGTACAATTATTTAAGTTTTTTTTTTAATTATAAAACTAAACACTGATGTGAAAATAAAGTGATATTTTTGATTTCTGTTGCATCGGTATGTAGACGAAAGTAAAGAAGCGACGAAGAAGCCTTTAGCCTGGTAGTTGTTATTTTTCAAGTTGGAGCAAAACCCATCCCAATATTTTTTATTCTCTACTTAATCTGATATTTTATAGTAAGCCTTTTTGCACAGCAAGGTTTTGACAATTTGTTTGAATTTATTTAGTGATAATTTTGAAACTCACTAGTAGTTTTGTTGTAGTAGCGTATACATTGCCCTTTAAAAGATACATTAAGTTTGTGTAGCCTAGTTGTGGGCTCAGCGAGTTTATGTTTACTTCTGGTATTAAAATATTGTATTGTTTAAATAAATAAATTCGAGTTGTTTGAATTAATAAATCTAAATCGACTTTGCTGTCTAAAGAAAGTGCAGTACAATATATTAATTTGAAACTTTTGTTGATTGTCATACAAAATTCCCTCACTCAATACAGAGATTTCCTGCAAAGATGCAAAGACTATGGAGTAACAGATGTTGAGGTCCCACAACCTTCTGAAGATGCTTCATCTAGACCAGTCAGTGAACAAGCTAAAATTGCCAGCATGGTGAGTAGGTACTAACTACATAGAGCAAGATTGGCAATGATATACTTTAAGGTATAAAATAAGTGTAAAGCTTGGATGAACCCTAAACTTAATATTTGCTCAATTAGAAATCCACCTTGATATTTCATTCAATAAACTTTAAAATCCAGCACCTTGTCATAATGAGTCATTGATGAAAGAAACTCTCACACAAGATCATCTTTCAGTCAAAGAATATTCTTACAGTAATAGATTAATTCATCAAACTATGAATGTATCATCAACCTATATTAGTCTACTGCTGGACATAGGCCTCCCCTAATGAGCGCCATAGCACCCTGTCTTCAGCTTGCCGCATCCAGCATCTGCCTGCAGTCTTTCGCAGATCATCATCCCACCTGGCTGGAGGGCGTCCTACACTGATGATGATGATGATCTAAGTACCCACCCACATATGTCTTGACAATGAAATATCAATCAACTCCACTATTATGAGTGCACTCACACACGATACAATAATACACCACTCAGCAATAATTAGACTACATCACAATTACAGGTGTTAACCCGTGAAGCAAAGATAAAGCGTTACAAAGAGATGAAGGAGCTTGAAGACAAGCTTAGCAAGTTGTCTAATGCCATGAAGAACCCCAACATTGATGAGAGCGACAAGAGGGAATACTTCACAACATTGCTGCAGTCGTACGTGAGCCAGGCGTTGGACGAGCTGGCGAGCATCGAGCAGGAGAAACCTATACTCGAGTATATGGCCAAACATGCAGGAGGTAAAGAAGCATTGCTACAATTTGAATATTTGCATCTTTTCTCCGTTTTCGAAAGTTCTGTTTATGTACTTACAATAGTACATCTTGCATGCCGATGAGATTTTGGTTGTTGTAGAAAATTTTTGGGGGGACTGGATTATCTGCTAAACAGTATAAAGAATATCTAGCTTGTTTTGCAAATGCATTATGTATAAATTTTTACCTCGTAATTATGTTGTTGCTCCTAAATCCTGGTGCTTCAAAGCTGCGTTAAAATTCCTTGGGCTGAACCACCAATAACCACCACCTGATATGATCCAGTAAGATTATAATTCAGTCATAATTTAACCCTTACAGAACCACGTCACAAAGAGCCTAGACGCGCGACTCTCAAGCCGGTCATAATAACCCGCGACGCAGTTCAGAAGGCGGTCTACGGACTCGGCTACCCGGCCATACCCGCGCTCACTATCGAAGAGTTCTACGACCAGCGAGTTAGAGAGGGCACGTGAGTAGTGACCCTTTACCATCACCATGGTCGCCTACTATTAGGCCTTTTTTTTCGACGGTGCTGGATTTAACTCTAAGAAGAGAAAAGTTTTCATATCAGAAAAACGCTCTATGACGGTCGGTGTTAACACGTGATTATAATAATAATAATAATAATGCTGGACAATTCACACAGCATTATCTAGCCCCAAGCTAAGCAGAGCTTGTGTTATGGGTACTAGATAACTGATATACTTAATACAATACACTAAATAGATAGATATTTTTTATTATACATAGAAAACATCCAGAACGCCCTGGACAAATGTCTGCAGATCGTACAAACATTTGTCCCGATTGTGCTAGTTGTAAGTAGTAGTTGTGCTAGGAAGTTTTTTCTATATTAATAATTTCGGACTGGTCTACGGTAGACTCGAACGAAATGCACATCAAATTGAAGAGCGTAAAAAATTAGTCGATCCGAGTCGACAACTTATAGGCGGAAAATTCGGATTATCGAGTAGTTTCAATATGAAAATCAAATTGCTAAAATAATTGTAACGGCGTTGCAAAGTAAACATGTCAATTAAGTATAAACATGTCTATGGTTCGGTCTTGGTACCGTGGACGGAAGAAATCGCTCCCCCCTGGGGAGCGATTTCTTATATTCTATATAAATACTCCTTGATCGTAGCTTGGTACATATATAGTGATCTGTGGTTCGGTCTAATTTCTTTGAATGAAAACTCTTTGCTCTTTGATTGAGAAATCATAATATGTATAATAATAGTAATAGTAGTATTTTATTGCACCCGTGCGAAGCCGGGCCGTGCGAAGCCGAATTGCGACAAATGTCATTCAGCGAGTGACTCGGTCATACTATTTTCAGCATTATTTGTTTTCTGTCAGCATTTAGAATGCAGCCAATGAGCATAGGCAATGATGTATGATTCTGTGGCTTCCACAATTTTTGATATAAGTGACTTGGTTGATATAAGTGTATAAATGGTTACCGTGATATTATTTTAATGGACAGGTTCCCAGCGGCATCAAATATTCCACATCAAACGATTCAGACTGCTGAAGCAGATCCTGACGAGGCAGAGCAAATAAGAAAGGTAAATTATAATTAATACTCAGGCATTACTTTAATAAACTTCTGTGACTTTGACTTTATTCACGTTAGTATGATATAAATATCACACTCACCTCCCCTCACCTCAACAGCCTGTATTGGTCCACTGCTGGACGCAGCAAAATCACACTAATCACATCACTAATATTATAAATGCGAAAGTTTGGATGGATAGATGGATGGATGGATGGATATTTGTTACTTCTTCACGCCTAAATTATTTAACGGATCGGGCTGAAATTTTGCATACAGATAATGCTATGCCTGGAATAAAACATAGGCTACTTTTTATCCCATAAATCAATTCTATCTAATTAACCGTAGCTAACCCGCTTACACCCGTCATTAATTCGTCGACTACGATAGTTTTTATTGTTTGTTCCAGGAGCTAATGGACGAGACAGACGACACCACCGAGTTGGAGAAACAACGGCAGATGGACGAGTACAAGGACGATCACCGCCGCGGCTGGGGAAACCGACACAACCGGAGCTAAATGTTACTCACTATATACTTACTACAGAGGTTTTTGCTACTACCCGCTGACCTGTCTGCCCCCCGATAAAAAACACGCCTACAATGTCCTTGCGTTTTGGCGGGAAAATCGAGCGTGCGCGCGCGTGCGGTCGGCGTCAGCGTAAAAGGGCTACTGACGAAATTTTTTCAATGGCACGGTGTACCGTTATTTTGCCCGTCCATGGTGCGTAAACCCTCCCTCGGGGTAATTTGTAAGAAATTTAATAAAACATATTTTCGGCTTTTACGTCTCTAGACCTCGTGGCGCGATGCGCTGCCAGCATCCCGTAGAGATAGGGTTGTGGGTTCAAGTCCCGTCGAAGTTGATTTTTTGTGGGATATTATTAAATTTCTTATATTCACAGACTATAGACATTCGCTCAGGAAGAAGATGAAGGCAAGACGAGAATTGAAAAGGAAATCGTTTACTGATAAGAAAACCTCTAAAGGTCGGTTGCTATGTTTAATCGACTTCGCAAAAAAGATGGAGGTTAAGTACGTCATGTTCTGCTGTATGCATGTTCACCGATTTCTCCGTCTTTTGTGGACGATTTTGATGATTCTTTTGGTTTTGAATATAATAATATAATGATTTCGAGGTGGTTCCATAATTTTTTTATTCTTGAGGGATTACTATTTGCGGATTCAACTTCCAACTCGAGAAATGTTTGGGTTTTTATTTAATTTCTTGGATTACTATTTGTGTCGCAAATCTTAAAAAAAACAGTGTACTCGTAAATATAAAGGAATTCGAAGCAGATTTTCAGTTTTTTCAAAACCACTACGAGTATCTAAGATAAAAATGGCGAGCGTAAAGAACAAAATGGCGAGATCTCAATTCGACTTTTTTGTACTTGTTACTTCAGAACTTCGTCTTTTTTTATTTATTTATAGTTGAAAGACTGTGATCCCATGTTGGTCCTATTTTCGTCAGAACTGACAATGTTTTATTGTTATGTTAAAAGTAAATTATTCAAAGATTAAATAAAAAAAAAACAATAATAGTATTGTATTGAATGCCATGCAGTATTTTGTCGTAAAAGGCAGACTGTAATGTTGGTCCCTTTGTATTTTACTAAATGTATTGTTCGTTTATATTGTTACAAGTTAATCACTATAACAAAAGGAATAAACTAATTTAAAAGAAATCTCGTTTTAATTTGAGCATTTCCATGTAAGTAGGTAGGTACGTACATGTTTAAAAAAAACCGTAGTCTTCACAGAAATAGGTCTCGAAAATATGGCGCAAAATTAAAGCATAAAAAACCTACTTTGTGCGACTCAGAGGATACAGGTTGGCGCTCACACGTCCAACACCGCTAAAGCACAACACAAAAATGTGCATTCAAAGACGGGCTCTAACTCGTTATATTTAGATGCATTTTACATGTATTGACGGCATCAGAAAGGTAACAGATAGCCCGCGGGCCGCTTGAAGCTTGTGGGAAGCCATATTGCCACTGTAAAATGTAGGTATCTAAAGTTAACGAATTTAATACCATATTTCAAATTCAACTTTTTTATTGATACCATGTTGTTTGTTGGTCTTATATAAAAACAGTTCCAAACATGGACTCGGTTAGCACTACAATAATTATGTTGAAAGTAACAAAAGTAGCAAAGTAGGTACTTATTAAAAACTTAAATCTAATACGACACGACATAGGAACAATTTATTATTTCTACAGTACAAAACTTTTACGAAATAAGAAAAATAAGGATTAAAATTTGACAAAAATAGAATAATACATAAAAATAATTATTTGAATGCTCATTTTTGTTTTGTGCGGTAACGGTGTTGGATGTTTGTGCTCATGGCAGCTGGGGGATGGCAGTGGCCTCACTAAAAAAAGGTCCGTTTTCCTCCAAAGCGAATGGAGAACGCGAGAGATTTTTTAGTTTTTCTGTGTTTAGGTAATCTGTTTTGTAGCAAATTTTTTCAAACACTGCATGGCGGCATCACGTAGTAAGTGGGTTCTGTCGCAGACGACCCCTACAATTTTATTTATCGAAAGATCTTCGTTTACCAGGAATGTAAAGAACGCTAGACTTAACACGTGCAGGTTATTTCATAAGAGGAGATAACTGACATTTCGTCAGAAACCGGCCGTGGCCGTGGGCCCGAGGGCTGATCCATGCGTCAGGGTCACACCTGACGCTTTCTCCCATGAAATCGAAAGTCGACAGGCGATTTGTTATTGATAGATTATGGGTTAGCATTCAGTGTTACTCTTGTTGATAACAAAATAGTGGCTTGAATCACATCTCACACAAGTTTGTATGTTTAGGTGGATGGATGGATGTTTGTTACCTCTTCACGCCACAAAACTACTGAACGGAAATTTTGCTTACAGTTGATTCTAGGCCTGGAATTAAGACATAGTCTACGTGTTATCCCATAAATCAGTTCCCATGAGAAAGAAATAATTTATATTCTAGCATCCCGCGTTGTTTCTATGGAAATAGAAACAACGTTCGAAGCCGCGGGCATAAACCTAGTTCAGAATAAATCAAAGTCTGCTCTGGCCCTTCTCAATAAAAATCCGTAGGTACCCAACAGATTTATTAGTTTGTAGGTTTATTACTCTTTGGTAGAAAATTATCTAAAAGTCCGGCATTGATCATCATCACCATCATCAACTCAGCGCGCTGCGTGTATTAAACCTCCCTGTAGTCGGACAATTTTATCAAAACTCGAAGGAAAAAATCAATTCTGTATAAAAATAGCCTGTCTCCGCTAAAATATTTGCGTAAAGATGGTTACTAAGTTAAAGTCAAAACGCACCTTCACAAAAAAGTTTTAAAAACATCTTAACCTGCATTACAGATTGCAGACAACTTAAGTCAAGGCAACTTGTGTTATTTCCAGCTCAAATAAATTATAGCTCCAGTGAGATAAGCAATAAGCACATCCATCTTCACTCCGATCCGGTTCCATATTCCCTCGCTATGAGATGGGGAACAGATAACAGCCTGGGATAATTGCCTGGGCCTAGGGCTAGACAGGACTAAGGGACCTTACGTTTCTAGACATTAGGTTTATGCGAAAGTGATATTCATATAAAGATGAGATGAGAGAACTTAGGTAGATACGCAATCAAATTTTGATTTAACTATTTTATGAGTAGCAAGATATTTCGGACGTGACGCTGACGTTAGTCGAATGACCACAGTAGTGTCTAATCTTGCTGAAACGTCTGGAAAATCAAAGCTTATACAAACTGGAGGAGAACCAGTGTCCTAACCGAATTTCGACCACAGCGGTCTCATCGGAGACTAGCCAGTTGCGCAGGACATATTATAGTGCACAAGTGTTGCGCAAACACAGGTTCACTTTCTATTCCCTCACTCTCATAATCTACTGGGACAGCAGACCGACACGACCGGGGAGAGGTCAAGCGCAGGTACGGGGTGACCACCGGTGTAACACCGCCAACTTCCCGACTCCGGGCTGCCACTTTGAATTTTTCTTGCTAGAAAAATCCTAATAACACCTTGAACCGGGATTTGAACCCAGGACCTCATAATCAGCGGTTGAACAAGCTAACCGCTAGACCAACGAGGCAGGCAAAAAAAAAGGAGAACCAGTATGAAAATAGTCAAGGCAGCTTGTTTCGTGTTGGCAAGAGATCCAATTTTTTGTGGTTTTAATTTAATCTGCATTTTTTTTGAATAAAACTAGCGAAAAAGTAATTTGCTGCAAATCGTCAACTATTTTCTAATAAGTTATGAAAAAACTAACTACGATTCACTGGTATTTTTGGAGCATTTGTGAATATAAGAGATTTTGGGCTAAAAATCAACATATTCCCAAATGCTCCTAAAATACAGGTGAATTGGTTTTATAGTCGGTTTATAAATTGACGATTTGAGGTAAATTACTTTTCCGTCAGTTTTATTCGTTGGGGAACGCAGGAAAAATCCATAAACTTTGAACCTCGCGCCAACACGAAACGAACAACCATAATTATGTACCTAACTATTTAGTTATTAAGTATTATACAATGTGTCTGGTTACCGGTGTCGGAGACTTTGGGGGGGTGAAGTACGGTAAATTTTATCGACAAATCACTATCCCTATTTTTTTTTCTCACTCCCTGATAAAATGGCAGCCATTTTGTTTTCTTTTGCCTCGAAGCACGGGTGCTTGTATTGTTTAAGCTATAGCTACCCATGCAGAGGTTCTAGGAGGACGATAGAGGACTCATTTGATTGCCAATAATGTAGGCAATAAAGCAATGATAACATTGTTGCATTTTCTATTTTATAATAGAAGAAAAGAGAGTTTATAAAACATAAAAAAGTTATTTTTTAAACTTTTTTTTAAATTTTTTAGCTTTTTCATAAAATTGAAACTGTCAAGCTACATGTTTTTTGTTATTAAACGATAGTACAGAATGTGTGCTTCAAAATAAGTCATTCATCTTAGCCCTGAGTAAGATAGTTTAGAAGTTATGACGATTTGAATCTGACCCTTGAAAGTTTAAATATCCCGCTAATAAGCAACTGGACTCACGGTTTCGAGGAATTGCGTGTCCATAGACAATTCTGTGCTTTGTTGTAGATAAAGATGTGGTGAAACTGAAAAAAAAAGGCGCGCTGTCACATTAATGTTTGTTAAGTTTTGTATTTTTCGCTGACGAAAGTTAACAGAAATGGAAGATTTCCATTATTCCAGCCAGGACGTGGCCAACATCCATTTCGTCTATGGATTGTGCAACGGGAACGATAATGCTGCTGTAAGAGAGTATGCGAGAAGACTTCCCAATAAACCAACCCCGAATGCTCGCACATTCATACGACCATACCATTTTAGAAGACAATAAAGGAATACGTTCGTTAGGTGCTCTTCTAATACCATTTTCGGCGAGGTTGAGGTGTAGTCGTATGAATGTGCGAGCATTCGGGGTTGGGTTATTGGGAAATCTTCTCGCATACTCTCTTAGAGCAGCATTAGCGTTCCCGTTGCACAATCCATAGACAAAATGGATGTTGGCCACGTCCTGGCTGGAATAATGGAAATCTTCCATTTCTGTTAACTTTCGTCAGCGAAAAATACAAAACTTAACAAAAATTAATGTGACAGCGCGCCTTTTTTTTCAGTTTCAGCACATCTTTATCTACAACAAAGCACAGAATTGTCTATGGACACGCAATTCCTCGAAACCGTGAGTCCAGTTGCTTATTAGCGGGATATTTAAACTTTCAAGGGTCAGATTCAAATCGTCATAACTTCTAAACTATCTAATTCAGGGCTAAGATGCATAACTTATTTTGAAGCACACATTCTGTACTATTGTTCAATAACAAAAAACATGTAGCTTGACAGTTTCAATTTTAAGAAAAAGCTAAAAAAATTAAAAAAATGTTGAAAAAATAAATTTTTTATGTTTTATAAATTCTCTTTTCTTCTATTACAAAATAGAAAATGCAACAATGTTATCATTGCTTTATTGCCTACATTATTGGCAATCAAATGAGTTCTCTATCGTCCTCCTAGAATCTCTACATGGGTAGCTATAGCTTAAACAATACAAGCACCCGTGCTTCGAGGCAAAAGAAAACAAAATGGCTGCCATTTTATCAGGGAGCGAGAAAAAAAAATAGGGATAGTGATTTGTCGATAAAATTTACCGTACTTCACCCCCCCAAAGTCTCCGACACCGGTAACCAGACACATTGTATATTAAGTATTAGTAAGTATTTATTTATAATATAACTATTTATTTATGGTTGTTGGAACATCACATGTCATATTATGTGATGTTCGTTACCGATCTCTCTTCTCTACCCAATTGTGTACCTAACTGAGGTCCCAAATGAATTTTGAGTTTAGCATTTATTCGCAACATTTGTCTACTAAAAAAAACTATTTAAATAACTTTCCGTGAGTCCAAGTCCGAGATGCAGAGTGCAGTCAGACAAGTCGAGTCGGCATTAACATGCGGGCTGCATCTGCATCTCATCTAGGGCAGCTGGCCAGTCGGCCGATATCTGTTATTGATGGGCCGCTTAACGAAGCAGGCTTCCCTAACGATTATCATAACTGCTTTTGAACTTTGGAGCTCTCTCGATTTTGACTTCGTTTTTGCTAAGCTCTTAAAGTGCAGTAAAGGTAAAGCATGCAGGTAGGTAGGTACCTCATTTAATTGCTATGGCCAATAAAATGCTGGTAACCGTGGCGAACTTTTGCTCTATATGATCTAGGAATCGTAATAAAGCGTTTTATGATGCCAACTTGGCTCGCGCATTTTTGTCTACATATTCGTTCCTGAAAAATAAGTAGCTTTTACGCACCCAGTGATAATGTAGTTAGTGATTGGGTTACCTACGTCATCATCATCATCAGCCCATATCTATTAGTCTCCTCTAATGAGCGCCATAGCGCCCTGTCTTCAGCTTACCGCATCCAGCATCTGCCTGCAGTCTTTCGCAGATCGTCATCCCACCTGGCCGGAGGGCGTCCTACACTACGTTTGCCGACTTGCCGAGTCGTGGTCTCCACTCAAGAACACGTTTACCCCAGCGGTTGTCGGTTCTTCGCGAGATATGGCCGGCCCACTGCCACTTCAGCTTGCTAATTCTTTGAGCTATGTCGATAACTTTGGTTCTCTGTCGGATGTATTCGTTACGAATCCTATCCTCCAGAGAAACTCCAAGCATAGCTCTTTCCATAGCTTGCTGAGCGACTTTGAACTGGTGGACCAACCCTACCGTGAGTGTCCACGTCTCAGCTCCGTAGGTCATCTCATGACGGGTAGGACGCACTAATTGAAGACTTTCGTTTTCAAGTGTAGTGACACCACGGAAATGGAAGTTAGAGTGGAAGGACAATGCAACAAAATTAATAAGGGCACCGGTGTCGCCAAACTCACACAAATAAACCAGTAATCATATAATGCATTACAAAGAAACAATTCGTTTGATTGGTAGTTTAAGTTTAGTCAAAACTAGCCAACGTGACTGATTTGGAAATAAACCTTGACTTCTACAGATAAGATTTATTTTACTTTAGCATCAGAACATATTTACGGTCTATAGTAACCAAACATTCGATTGTCAAGTTAATTCCGCTACTTGACCATAGATGGCGGTATTTTCAGTGGTCGCAATTATAAACTTAATTTCCTCAGACTTAAGATTTACATTCGCGTGATAGGTCGACCATCGAGTGCTACTCGATTAGAGCTGCACCAGGTAGCACATTGAAGTACATTATCGATATCGATAGATACCCGATTTTTTGTTCAATTCGCAAAAAATTGAACTTGTTGGTAGTTTATTTACTTACTTGGCACACAAAGAGCTGTATATTTTAAACCATTTATAAATAGACACAGACAGGCAGGTAAAAATAAATGTAATGTTGTTTATGCCACTGAAATAAAACGTATTTATTAGGAAACTGGTGTTTGGAAAGTTTTATGTTTAATTTTAGTAAATGGTGTATGTGAACATTTATATATTTAAACTTAACGATTTTCAGTGATACAAGCGCTGTATGTTTCGTAATTGTATATCTATATCTTTTATTTGATATTTTGAAATCGACTTCCAAAAAGTGTTCAGAGCATATCGTGCTTGATTTGGTTGGCATCCAATTAACTCTACCCGTTGCATCTATCCATTTCTCTTTGACGTTTGTATCTTTGGGAAACCTACAAATATTTAAGATAAAGGTTAGAGGACCTAATGATGTCAATTTAGTGACTTGTAATCTAAATACTAAATAAATAATTAATTTACATAATAATACTAATCACTTATTTAACATTAACATTAAAATTAGAAATTAAAATTGAATTTCTTGTATTGATATCAATCGACAAAATCAACATCCGACTTGACTACATCACTAATTGAGTAGCGAAGAATAGAATCAATCCAAAATCAACTTTATCTTAATTGCATAAGGATGATTTTGACTAACCCTTCTATTAAATTATTGACAAATTGAAATAAAATAAGATTTTATTACAAAACAATAAAAACCGTTCTCCCCGATGGTACGAGACACCTCCATTTTGAAGATTTTTTCTCCTACTATCATTTTTACACTCTAAAATCGAACAATACGGCATGATTACGGAAAAAATGAATTGGTTGCGAGACTAGCTACTCCACGCGATGTTAGAACCCGACTGGGGTCGAGTAAGCATACCAGCGTGTACTTGTAGCACGCGTGCCACGCCCACTTACCATTTCCCCTTACTTTAATTCCGTGGTCTAAGCCGATCGCCATCAGTCACTCCTCAAGCCCTCGTCTAGAACACACATAATTATCCTAATTAAGGATTATAGATTAAAGTTAATGTAATTGTCATTTGTCATTGCGTCATTGCGTCAATTTGTCATTGCGGTATGGATGACGAGAAGACTCGACGTAGTTTCCCAAACGCTGCCCAGCCTAGCTGGATCCGCCTCCTTCTCAGGCGCGGTCGCAGCCCAAGACTTTGGGGGGGGTCACACTTGGTGCGGGCCGTAGCACCAAATGTACTTGTAGGCGGTTGCAGACCCCACTGAAAATCACTTAACTTTATCGGCGAGCGGAGCGAGCCGCGGAAAATGTATCCTCAACTCCCAACAATAGTAGGTATAAGTTATAGCGAGCGAAGCGAGCCTCGAAATTTTTGAGAGGTTTTCTGAAGTTAGGGCTAAAGTAAGCAAGAGTAGGTCTACTTGCTTACTCTCGCCCGCATCATTTATTTTGTTGTTGATGATCTATAAAAAATAAATGATAGCGAGCGTAGCAAGCCCCGAAAATCTTAGAGACTTGCGGTAGTAGATATAAAGCTATGAATATAAATAGGGGCGAGCGGAGCAAAGGCATCAACAAAAAATTGAAAATACAAAAAAGACATGGAAAAAGATGTAGCGGCGAGCGGAGCGAGCCACTGAAATTTTTGTTACTTTTCGGGTAACTACCCGAGCAAAATGATGTTAAACACACTGGACCAAATACATAGAAGGACAAAATACTATCGGCGAGCGGAGCGAGCCGCAAAATGCAATGTTTTGCATATTGGCCGCAAACATGACATCCCTTCCCCCAACTCCCAACCCAACAATAGGAAGTATAAGTAATGGCGAGCGAAACGAGCCTCAAAAATGTTGGAGATTTTTTCTGATGTTTGGGGAAAAGTAAGCCAGAGCCTATGACAAAATAAAGTGAGCGAAACCTGCCCCGAAAATTTTAAAAAGTTTGCGGTGGTAGATATAAAGCTATGAATAGAAATCGGGGCGAGCGGAGCAAAGGAGATTAACAAAAAATTAGAAATACAAAAAAGACATCGAAAAAGATGTAGCGGCGAGCGGAGCGAGCCGCCGAAATTTTTGTTCCCTTTTTCGGGTTGTCACAAACTGGTTGAGAAAATAAATAACAGCGAGTGGAGCGAGCTCTGAATGAGCTGCAGCCTTTTTTGAAATTGGTGAGGTAGCGTCCATGCAAGACAAGGAAGCTAAATTATGAGCTACTAGCTTCTGCCCGCGGCTTCGCACGCTTCTTTCTATGGAAACGTTCAAAGGTAATTTCTATCCCATGGGAACTGATTTATGGGATAAATAGTAGCCTATGTTTGATTCCAGGCTTAGAGCTACACCGATGCAAAATTTTAGCTCAATCTGTTCAGTAGTTTTGGTGTGAAGACGTAACAAACATCCATCCATCCATCTATCCATACAAACTTTCGCATTTATAATATTAGTGTGAAGAACAATTTTAAAGTTTCACGAATAGCAAACAAATGTGCGAACAACAGACCAGACACCATATAGAATCAACGGCGAGCGAAGCGAGCCGCGAAAATTTTTATGATCTGGCTGTGCGTGTGAGTTGTTTGGTATTAGATATTTTGCAGTTGCAAACTCGCCTGAAACGGAGAAGGAGTCCTGAACTAGAGCAAGCCAGAAGCTTATCAAAACAGCAGAATGTTATCAGAGGCAAGCAGAGCGTGCTGCGATAATTTAGTGGTTTCGTTAGATTTTTGGAGTGTTTGGAAAACTGACCTCAAACGAGGGATGAGCCCATGACCAGAGACAGACAGTGTAAAGTTGCCGGCAAGTTGAGCGAACTGCGACAATTTTTGGTTTTTGTTAGATTTTGGGCAACTTTTTAGAAAATTTGGCAAAGTGACCTAAAGCGGGCCGGGTTTTGAGCTTTGGATCATAGTCAGAAGGAACAAATGTTATCAGCGACCAGACCAAAACACGAAAATTTTGTTGTCTACTAATTTTTTGTACTGGTTGACAAAGTGACCTCGCAGATTATTTGTTATATTTTGTGCTTTTTATTGTGGTGGTTGGATTGATACAAACTGACAATAGCGGACCAGCCAGACCAATAAAATTGGGAACGTTGCCTCTGTGCTAATCAAAATACAAAGCACAAATAACAGTAATATCGGCGAGCGGAGCGAGCCGCGATTTTTTTTATTGCTGCAGTTGGTAACCATAATCAATGTAACGGAAGTAAACAGGACAATATAATCATCAAGCTGTGGGTTGCAATTTTTTAAGTACCTAAACTAAGATTTTGGGGGGGGTCATGACCCCCGTGACCCCCCCCCTGGGACCGCGCCTGCTCCTTCTCAAAATTGTTTTTTACCTAACTGCAGAATTTGCCTGAGGTAAGTGTAATCGGAAACGATTTCGAGAAGGTGACTGTACGACCACCGTTCTTGGATCACTGTGGCCATTGGTCATGATTTTGGTTTTATCCAAATTCATGCCAAGACCGATGCATCGCGAGGCCGAAGCTAGGCCGTCCAACATCTGGTTCAGCTCCTCTAGCGACTCCGCCATTAAAACTACTTATGTCTCACTCCTTCCTCCGTAATTTTCAGAATCGGACTTGTGATTCCAGAGATTACCTATACAAATAAACTTATGAAATTCCCCTCTATTTTTTTGTAGTACCTGTTACCTACTTATAAATACCTATCTATTAGCAGTATTTTTGTATTGGGTGGTCCTACCTACCCCACCCGAAGAGAACAAAATATCACCCTGTAAAAGACCAAATTGATGGTCCCTTATCCTCCTCACATTATAGTCTGCGATCCTGGTTGTTATCTAAGTGCGCCTGGCGACACATAAGGAAGGCAGGAAGCGATTTCACTCGTGTTCCACTTGCCGCGCGCTGATCGTTTAATTGTCACTCGGAGCCGCTCTTATGGCATACTGCATGGTTTTGTGGGCTTGCGCTTCCAGGTAGGTCTTATGTGTTTAATCTGATTTGTTGTGGAATATATCGTATGTTGGTAAGAGTACCAAGGTATGGCTTCCTTATTTCTAAGGATATAACTTCACAATTTTAAAAGCAATATGGTTCATAGAGGTCGTGTCGTGGTCTAGACTGGCACAGGTCCAAGGCAAGCATGCAGTGAGGGCTTTATCTTATAGCCAACATTACGTTTGTGTGTAAAAGACTTTATGCCCAGCAGTGGGTCTGATGATGATGAATGTCGCTTTGGCTGTGTTTCTGTGTTCTATGCTTTTACAAGCAGGAATCTTAACACTATTCTCTCTACGTAGAGTCACCAAAGCAATCTTAGCTCTACCACATTCGGTTTTAAAAGCCAAGTTATTTATTGATATTCATTCCTACTTGTATTACTCACTCACCATGATTATACAAAGTTTTATCTGAATCTCATGACATTGGCCGCAATCATCGCAATGCTAAGATCAGACGTTTAGGGAAAAACATGCTGATATCTCTGATATCGGTACCTACATATCTACAAGTGCCATCTTGCGAACCTGCTCGTGTTCAGTGATACCGCGAACTCTGAGACGTTTTCGTGTTTTTTAACCAAATTTAATGTGAATTGTTATTTAATCATAGTGAAAATGTTGCAGAGTGAGATGGACCCTGAGACGGTAAGATAACGAGTTGACATTTTAAGAAAATGGTTTGATCTATGAGCCCGTGTAAGAAGGTAATGTAGGTACCTAAAAGAGTGATGGAATAGTGAGTGCACCTGTGTTTGCACACACACTTGTGCACCATAATATTGCTATCTCCTGCGCACATGGATTCTTCAAAAATTTTGGTCTGTCCGTTGATACGCCGTCTATCTGACTATCTGACTATGCATGTTTGTCGACTTCTCCGTCAGTAATGGACCGATTTTGAAGATTCTTTCGCTGTTGTATAGAGAAGGTCCCGAGGTGCTCCTATGAAATATTCTCGAGGGGTAAGTATGTGTCGTGTTGAGTTGAGTCAGTGTAACATTATGCATTCGAAATCGGTTTTTAGTTCGACAACAATCGAATTAAGTATTTAACTTTAGCGATGCCTTATCTTTATAAATATTAACTCGGTAGAATCGAGACAGCAAAGAGTAGGTACAATATGTAGGTACGTATACCTAAAAGTATGAGTAGGTATCTAATCCAATATTCCCTTGCAATCTTACCATTAAATTAATAGATTCCGTTTTATGACGCCTCTTTCTGTATTCAAGTGTCATAATCAAAATTTTATGTGCACTTTCTCATCCCCATGTAAGGATTGTGAAACACTCGAATGTTTACAGCTGCCTAACGCAGCTCTTTATTACGTCACGTAATATTTTAGAAAGTCACGTGCAGAATCATATTTTCGCTAATAAATACGACCGGTTGAATTTGCAACATTTTCTTTGTCTAGGCCGCATTTACACCGCATGGCGCCTAATGTATACCTACCTTAGGCTGCCTGTCCACTGACGCGGAGCAAGGCAGCGGAGCGGAGCGAGGGAGTAGGGGAGAAGGAGGCAGCTTTGAACAGGGGCACCTTAGAACAAACGAGTTTACGAGGTTATTTCTAGGCCAATTGTGGCGAAAATTGTAGTTATAACACGGCAGTACCGACCCCCATGTCTGCCATTAGTGGCGCACATGTGCGCGCGCGAAAAATTGAATAATAGGCCATGTCTGTTTTCGGCACCTCGAAGTAAACATTACGGAAAAAAGCTGTAAGGGTGTTGATGAAAGATTTGAAGACATTGGTAAGTGGAACTTGATTTATTGTATGGATAAATTCATTTTAAATATTTTTAGGCTCTAGTTCACCAGCATTGAGTGGTTTTTCGAAAATAAAATTACCAGTTAATTTCTTCGAACCCATTGGGGCAGATTTGAACAAAACAAAGGGGGCACTTTTGAACATGTTCAAAAGTGGCTCAATAGATCCATCACTAAATTTTATGTGCGAAAATTTGTGTGTTTCTTTTATATGTGTTTGTTTGTTTCAAATTTGATATCTCTTTGTTTAAACTAGGTCAATAAAACTAGTCGTTTATGTTCAATAGTGTTCAAATTAGAAAGTAACCCTAAATAACTGATTTTATCAGAGGAAGTCTACTAATAATCTGATTTTAGATTTAGAAAGTAAAATTGTGTTAATATCATAATTTTCTTTTTAAAAGTTACTTTTTTATTGTTTTTTTTTATGAAAAGTTTATTACTTCAATATTTAACATTTGAATAATTCACATAGTTCTTTTAATACTGTACGTAACATCACATAACACAATCATAACATTTTAAATAACTTTTTTAATAAAAATATTTTACTTAAACAATGTATTTTTTGATTAAATTCATCAATTCAAAGGTGCCCCTGGTATGTTCAAAGCTGCCCCAGGAAAGGGACAGCTTTGAACATATGAGTTACTTTACTAAAAGATCAATTCTGACTAAACCATGTAAAAATTGATTATAATTTTATTTGATTTATGTAGCTACATCATCTAAATGTCTTTAATAGCAAAAATAACCAAATAAAAATAACTATCTTAGATATTACAGACTCTAATGTAAAAAATGCGCAAATCCCTGACCACTGAAGCGGATCATAAATTTTATGCGTTTCCATTGGTAAATATTGACACAGCTCCGCTTCGCTTCTCTTCTCTCCGCATAATGGACAGGAAGCCTACGGTTTCGTTTTTGGAGGGGAGTGGAAGCGGTTTTTTGACAGCTGGGAAATATAAATAACAGCGTGGAAATATCGCGCGCGAGACTTTTTTAATTAATTAATTAATTAAATAAGACATCCAACATGAGATCACACAACGCAAATAATATAGGACGCCTCAGCGTTCACAAAAACACATATCAACAAATGCTAAACAATGTTTTTTTTTAATTGGACTTAGGTACAAAGTAGCTACAAGAATAAAAGGAAAAGTAAAATACAAAGGTACTGCGAATATTAGGTAAACAAATGCTTATGTGACTAAAAATTAAATAGTGTACAATTTAAAAATCACAAATTCTACAATTTACGATGAAATCTTTATATATTTACAAGTAGTAATAGTACAAATAGTTTCTGCCCGCGGCTTCGCACGCGTATTTTCGGTATAATAAGTACTCTATTATATAAGTTAGGCTTTGCTAAATTACGTATGCTAAATTTCATCTTGATCTGTTCAGTAGTTTTTGAGATCCTAGGTCACAAAAATTCAGATTTCACAAACTTTCGGCGTTATGATATACATAGTAGGAAGAAATACTAGGTATATTATATTGCTCTATTTATTTTATGAAATTAAAGACTAACAAAACAGGTATGGTAGGTACCTAGAGTACCTACTTCAAGAGGTAGGGAGAAGAATCTGAGGTCTATGAATATCCTCGGATTTAGAAAACGAATTATAAATCCTTCAGAGTCTCGGCAAAGATGCATATTTACCTAAATTAGTCCTTGAAAATGTTGAGGAGAAAAGATTGAAATGGTCTAAGCGCGCAGTGGAAAACTGGAAACATTCTATAGAAAACTGTCAAAACAAAATCCTCGTTGTCTACCGAAAATATGTCCACTCAGCTGCGGCGAATATCTTTATATTATAGGTGACTCTATGTTATCAGTTTACTTGTAGTTTAACTGTTAGGTATCACAGTTAACAAACTCGGTTACAATAATATTTTGTATTTATCTATCTTTGTTGTTATCATTTTCACTGTCGCTTAATTCGGATACATTTTCTCTGGCCTGGATGGACTCTAAAGAACTAATAGGTAAATAACTTTCAGTACCAACCTACCTGCTTTCAGTTCTTATCAAGCGCTGTTGGCTGTACTGTGCTGTCTACAAAAACACTAAGAGATGTAGCTACCAGCCGGCAGCCACAGAAAAACATGTTTTCGTATTTCATTGTAACAGGCGCATTATGCAAAATCTTATCAGATTTTTTATGCCTCAATAAAGTTTTATTTTGTTGGTTTTTACATCTTCCTTTATGATGCAAGCGAAGTTTTGTTGTCAAGGCTCAGAGTCGAACAAAGGATACCTACCTACCTAATTAACAATAGAGAAAATACTATGTACCTACTGCCTAAATAGGTATTACCTTAGTATGCAGTGGGAATTGGGTAGCGGTGTTTTTTTATTCTTAATTATTTAAGGGACTTTGAGTCGTTGGTATTTTATGTCTGTCCCGTATTTTAACAAACAAACTACTACCTACTTAAAACTAAATTAAGTAGGTAAGTATATATCTAAAACCAACCTAAATACCTTTATTGCCGCAGTGATGCGGCTAAAATAATATCTGGATAACACCAGTAGGTATCCATTATGAAAAAACTCTATACTAAACAAACCAGTAGCAGAGAATATTTAATATAAGTTACTAGCTTCTGCCCGCGGCTTCGCTCGCGTATTTTCGGTATAATAAGTACCTAGCCTATTATCTAAGTTAGGCTTTGCTCTAAACGTAAGTACCCCAAATTTCATCTTGATCTGTTCAGTAGTTTTGGAGATCCTAGGTATTGTAACAAACATTCAGATCTTACAACCTTTCAGCTTTATATTATAAGTAGGATTAGTAGGATAGGAAATATCCTTGGTTTTCTTCTTTTGCTATAAATCAGAATGAGACAAAACAATGCTTAGCCATTGCCAGATTATTTTTAGTTATGGGATTCGTTATTACGTCACTGTTAAAAAGAATGAACGGGCGAGGCGTGCTACTGTAGGTAGACCAGAAACTCGTAGAGGCTCTACACAATGTCTATAAAGTACGAAATCCATAGAACCAACTTAAGGTCTAATACAAAGTGCCTAGGCCATAAAACAAAGGCAAATATGCCAAGACCATGAATTTGTTAAGCAATACGTGAGTTAAGAGCATCCTATTATAGCGCAAATAGCCTTACAAAGTTATACAAAGCATTCTACAACATTGACTTGCGAATTCTCCCCACGTTACACAGGATCTTATGAATAAAGCCAATAGTATAATCCAATGTATGAGATAACAAACCACGAGTCAAGTGTAGCCAAATAATCTGTTCCTTTGGCAGTGGCTGCTATTTACCTATTACGATGAAGTTGGTTAATTTGGAATGTATGTCAGTTCTCTTGGTTGTCGTTGTAGCTCTAATAACGGCTTAACGTATTTTTAACGGAAAATAAGCTATTTTCGAATTACAATCTAATAAAACGTACAACTGCTTCGTGTCCATCCCAAATTCCCAAGGTTGTCTGGAAGAGATCGCTCTTAGCGATAAGGCCGCTCATTGTACAACTCTGTATCTCTCTTTTCCTATATTTTTATCTTTGTATTTTCTTGGTGTGCAATAAAGTGTAATTGTATTGTATTGTATTGTAATTCTGACTGAACCCTGAGGGAACAACTTTTGTTCTACGATTTTTTGAACTTCGAACATTTTTTTATTTATATTTTTTGTAACAGAATATTTTGTATATCTTCTTATTCGTATTATTATACTCACTTTGCATTATTTCACCTAATAAAATATTTCACAGATTTTTTTTCTTGTTTTAAGCAACGAATCGTTATTCTGGGGGTTTCCTAGATCCTGAGATTTTCTAGATCGACGATCGATGATGCCTATAGCACAAAGTAACTTTTTGATTTCTTCTTATTCAATTATTTGCTTTCGACTGACTACACATGTACACAGTCTGTTTGATACCTATCAAAGGGTTTTAAGAATGGATATTATAAAACTTGAAAACTGAATCATAAAACTGCAAATAAAACTGTTACGGGTCACCCTGTATACAGAGTGTTAAAAAAAGAATAGTTTGCGGCTTGTTTTGTTTACTGAATATTATTCTGTGGTAGCAGGCGAGTGACCTCCATCAGTATGGTGCACTAATTTGACTAACACCCTATATACGGCCTAATTTCCAATGCACACAGATAAGTTCGTGGCCCTGAGAAGTAGGTACAAGTGGTCAGAACCTGTGCAGCATGTAGCACGGTCGTAAATAATTCCAATGTTGAGACTTAAGTGCCATTATTACCAGAAAAAGGACTCCGCGGCATTTATTCTGAACAAAAAACTTTTCAAACGAGGTCTTGAGATAGCTTCTCACCTTTGATTATTAATGGACATAAGTAGGTAAGTAATATTCTATTCTTCCTGTTTTTTGTAATTTATAGTGTATCTTTCGTACGTTGGTGGTTCAATAAATAAAGTATAAATAATCAAAGCTTCTCACGTACCAAATAATTAATCAATGCTCTCACACCATTAAAGATTTCTCGGGTTTGCCTGACACATTCAGAAAAAATGTAAAACCAAAACACCTTAGTATTTTTTTTGATTCTCCGTCCAGTCGTGGTAGTGATATGTGTGACATTATTTGGACGACGTGCGGAGTATCGGATGTGTTTACGCGCTGAAAAAACAATGAAATTTTCCAGATGAGTGAGTGTTGATTCGCACAAGACTTAGGCATTTTTGACACGGTGTTCCTTTATTTGGCTTATCTGTTGTACAATATTTTAACATTGTTCTAGGAGTTACTTACCATTTCCGCATGAACTGGTGTGGGCTCATAGCTCAAACAAGGGCTTAATCACAGCATTATCTAGGTATCTATGTACATAACATCTTTGTCCCTACACAGAGTAATTAAATCATTATGAAACCTAAATAAAAGAAAACCTTATTAGGTACATATTGAAATAGTAGAGTCAGTGAAGCATTTTTTTAAAGTCTCGTCTGAAAAGCCTTAGGGGTAGGCCTAGCCTTTATCTCGGTGATACAGATTTACCTCACCTGTGACCGTAATATTAATTGTCAGTGAGTCTAATTCTTCACAATAGAAACCGAACCTTAACTTTGTTGAATTGGTAATATTTTTAGCGCATAGGTACACAGCGCTAAAAATATTACCAATTCGATAATTGGAAAGGAGAGGCCTTTTTGTGCACTAATACAGGCTGATGATGAATTTGCAAAGCACCAAAATTGATACGCAGTGTGAATATCACCAAAGCGATAGAGGTCTCTAAAGAGACACTTGTTCTACTGGCCGTAACTTACACATGCTGTTGGATGAGGCATGCATGTTGGCACTGAACACGTGAGTATGCAGGCTGTCCTGTCCGGCTGCATTCAGATGTAAGGGAGCCGGGTAGGTGCGGTACACTCAGCAAGTATGGAATGTCTGTTAACATCGTGGGCGTTAAGGTCCGCTTAAGTGCCTTTTCTGATTACTCGGTAAGATTTCGGTACGACATCAGCACGCTGGGTGCACGCGGTACCGAAACCTTACCGAGCGCCTATATTTCGAGTAATCAGAAAAGGCACTAAGAGGGAAAAGGGGCAGGGTTGACTGCCGCCAAATCTGAAACAGTAGAGCATCATTTTGTTTTGGTTTTCTTCACTTTTATGCCTCGATGGGGCGGTGAGGTGATGAGTCATCACCTCACTGCCCATCATCACTGATGAAAAATGCCCAGTATTATTAATGTTGTTAAAAACAACGTACGGACAATAACAACGTACGGGCTTGTTAATTATTTTGTCATGACAAACAATGATGTTGACTGCATTTTACCCGAGACAATGACTACATCGCCGAGTGTACCTACGACCTTGCATATCTCTGGGATGTTTATTCATTGCGTACGTGTGCGGAGCATATTTACATACAAACCACTGCGCACTGTGTACAAGACAAGTACATCTAGTGTAGGCGATGAATACTTAAGTTATCTGATCATCAATGAAGGAGCTGAATCTTAAAGCGATTTCCGTAGTTTCTAATAGTAGAGTACCAAAAAGAGATTCCCAAGCATTTCATTTTCCACGCAAATAACAAGGTTTGGTCTATATTCAGTAGGTCTCGTTCCATCTCTTGGTTTGGCCCCGGGTGGTACCAGGGCAGCTGAGAAAAAGAGTTCTGTGTCGCACAGTGCGAGCGACTCTACATGTCTTTGATTTCTTAATAAGGAACATCTAAGAAAATCTATCTAACGTTGGTTTTTTTTCAACACCAAAAAATTTCGTGGCGGTAAACCCGCTCATTATCACAAAGATAATATTTATTAGCTGCTCCTCAGCGAGGAACTTCTTCAGCGTGAGTGCAGACCTACCTATCTAGGTAGATTTACTTTTTTGAGTGCTGTATAGATATACAATACAGCACAATAATTTATTAGGTACCTAACAGGGAAAACACATTACATTTAGTCACTTAAATATTATACAAAAAGGAAACTCAAAGATAATTAAATAATTAATGGGTATGCCTAATATGAATGGCTAGCGCGTGTCGTGGGCACCAGGGTAAGTATCTGCTATTTATTTATTTTAATAATTTTTTGCACACAATTATAAATAGTAGGTACTTATACAAATGGAGGGCATAATGCCGATGGCATTTTCTGCCAGCCAATCACACATTTTGTTGTTGTTCCTATTTAACCACTCAACCACGGTAATATTATTAAATATTACCGTGACTCAACTCAACATAAAAGCTGAGTCAAAACAGATTGAAACTGTAGATAGTAGTTAACTAATGTTAGGTTTCTCATGCCAGAAACAGAGTTGATGTCATCGGAGAGTGCGTGTCTAATTAATAGATGTAATGGCTTGTTTAATGGACACACTCACTGGTAACTAGACTCATTTCAGTTACTGACAGGATGTGTTGTACTTAGCTCAAGAGGTCATTGGATCCTACATAAAATGGGCGAATTGTTATTCTCTTCCGGGGATTCGTGGTGGTAGCAAGCAAACAGCCTAAATCTGCCACTAAATTGTAAATTACCAAACCGAACGTGAATAGGTTTAGGCCATTTTTCCTATTCTAGTGGCATCAGATTTGTTGGTGAGATTTTATTCCATCTGCCCTGGTTCTGGGCCGGGGTCACCCTGGATACATAAATGCGTCCAAAAAGCCCAAAAAGTTTATTAACTGTTTGTTAAATGTGTTAAAATCAAAAACTCTTAATTTCCATAAATACAATAAATTTACACACAGAAAATGTCAAATTATAAAGTTAAGCACTGACACGGAAATAAAATGATATTTTTGATCTCTGCATGTCGCTTCGGTATGTAGACTAAAATAAAGTAAAGAAGCGACGAAGAAACCTTTAGCCTGTTAGTTGTTATTTTTCGAGTTGGAGCAAAACCCGTCCCAAGCTTTTTTTTCTTCTAGGTAATCTGATAAATAAATAAATAAATAAATAAATAATGCTGGACAAATCACACAGCATTATCTAGCCCCAAGGTAAGCAGAGCTTGTGTTATGGGTACTAAATAACTGATATACATAATAATATACGAGTACATAGATAGATATTTTTTATTTTACATAGAAAACGACCAGAACACCCTGAACAAATACCTGATATTTTATAGTAAGCCTTTTTGCACCTCAAGGTTTTTGAATTTATTTACTGATAATGCGATTGGATTGAGGTAGCTCAAGGGACCGAGCAAACTGGAAAAAAGGGAGGCCGAGGCACCATTGCAATGCAGTGGAAAAAAACGAGATGATTTAAAAAGTAATAAATAGGTATTTTTCTTCAGGCCACAGTTATCGTAGTCTGGTCACTGACATTAAAAAGACCAAGAAAGCCTCGTCACAGCATCATTGCAAAAGGAAAACAGCAGCCAACGACCAACTATCTCTGCAATCAGACCGTCACACACGTAGATAGTTTTATTGCGTAAATACTAACAGAATCCAATCTAACGCAATTAGCTGTTCTGAATAAATCTTTATTTTTATTGGAAGAAGATTTGATATGATGAAAGGATATGTTATTTAATCGCCATCAGCATTCCCTGTAGGTAATCTGCTCTTCTCTGGTGGATCCTCTCGTGAGACCATCAGTTTTTGCTAAACTGTTGGTTCAATGTTCGACGTTCGTTCAAGATAATATTCTGGGGTCTCTACTTCGCGATAGGCTCTGCAGTGTAGGTACATTTTTTTGGATTGCTTAGAGATTGCGAAGGCGGAATGTTTTCTGCGACAGCGGTCAAAATTAACTCATTTAAGTTTTCTATACTTACGTAACCCAAATATCACTACATCAGTAGGCACAGCGATTCCTGTCTAGAAAAATCTAAAATAGTAACATTTAATCGTCAACGAATGCGTAAAATATTTGAAATATATCTCTTTAATTTCAATAATTTCGGTAGGCAATGTTTGAATGTATACCATTTAGACGGACTGTTCAGCTTGAGAGCACCCCTAGATAAAGAGCTTCTGCAGTAGACTTATTTCTTGCTCTCAAAATTAAAAAACCTACCAAAACTAAGTTCGACCGATTAGGTGTTAAATAAAAATAACCAGACATACTTAAATGTAAACTGGTAAATGGTGGTCTATTATCAAGTCCATTCGACTTGCATTCGACTAATGAGGTCACGCGAGATATGAGTTCGACATCGAGGTCGCATGACCACTTCCCAAATGCCCATAATGACCCGGACCTAATGACTTCGTGGAACCATAAAACAGACCTAGATTTATAAATCAAGGAAATATTGCCAAGCTTTAGATTAATAGACATAGATAAGTCTATAAAACAATACAGAGCTATATCTTTGGACCTAGGTGAATCATCATCATCATCATCATCAGCCTATATTAGTCCACTGCTGGACATAGGCCTCCCGTAATGGTGAATCATACTTGATTGTAATTTTTAACCGACTTCAAAGAGGAGGTTTTGTGTAGGGCTTTATGTATTTTCGCCCATTTCCCTGTTAATTGTGGACCGATTTTAATAATTGTTTTGCTATTGTATTGAGAACTAGTTTCTGCCCGCGGCTTCGCACGCGTTGTTTCTATGTAAACGTTTTAAGGTGATTTCTATTCCATGGAAAGTGATACGGCATAATTCCAGTTTTCCCCCTTAAGGGAGATTTGTCAAGGGGGAAAACTGGAATAACCCATAAAAAGTATGTTAGGCTAAGCTTATGTTTGATTCCAGGCTTAGAATTATCTGTATGCGAAATTTCAGTCCGATCTTTTCAGTAGTTTTGGCGTAAAGAGGTACCTGATAAAAATCCATCCTTCGCATTTATAATATTAGTGTGATGATCCCGAGAAAGTCCCGTAAATTTTTATTGGGATGAATGAGTATTTACCTATCCCGCAAAAGTTTAAAAAACTGTGTAAATATTAAGGAATCTGAAGTAGTTTTCAAAACAATAACATTACTTATTAGAAGTTAGATTTTGTGACAATGAGACAAATGGACAATCATTGTCCATTTGTCTCATTGTCACATAGTCGGCATAGTCGTGTGATTGTGATGTCCATTATGGACATCACAATCACACGACTATGCCTACTTTATGGACTTAGGAAGTATGAACTTAGCATTTAAAAACTCTTGGACTTAGACATAAAGGTAGCGAAAGTCTAAACTTTCTTACACGCAGAGATTTCTGGGTAAAAGTTAATTTTCTAATGGAAAAGTTGAGAAAACTCTATTAAATTAATACCTTATCAAATGGATTCCAATAAAATTAAAACACAAGCTTGAACAGATTATAGCCCACCGATGTTAATTTTCGAAATCGAAATTAATTCGTAGAGATTCATATTCTAGATACCTTTTAATATGCATAGGCCCATAAAGGTCATTATCAACACAATATTCGAGTAGATATTTGAAGATATTATACAATCTATGTTTATATTGCTAAGAGAAACGAATATTATGTAATAGTGGGTCAAAAGGATTTGAATAAATAATTGAAACGAATTCGTTATATTGATTAGTTTATTGATTATTATATAACCAGATGACATGATTTAAAAGTGTCTAGGAAGCTGTAATAACTACCACTAGACCTAGTTTTAAGGGAAAATTTACATTTAATTATGCAGCGGATTATAACATCGGTCGATGACTATCTTGCGAAAACCATTATGATGCAGTTATTTTTGCAGGTGTTTATGTTTTTTTTTATTTGGGAGAATATGAATGTTGTTGGTGTAGGTATAGGTAGTACTATTGATAGTAAAAATGGGAACAGACTTTTAGAACAAAGGTACAAAAACTGTTGGTATTTTTTCAAAATAAAATTCTTTCAGCTTTTGAGTAACTGGCTTTATATTTAGAGCTTTCTTTTTCCGTACTTATTATTTATTTTCGCCAAAAGTTGGGCTAAAATCAGTGATGAAATGAAATACGAAGGTTTAGAAGCTTGTATTTTTCAAATGTATACTTTTTTGCGGTTTTGGGTGCATACAAACATAGATAATGACGAGATAAATTGATATTATCTATAGTTTTGGATGGTCAACAACAAACAGCGTACCCTTCCACGTTTGTATGGTAAGATAGCGACTCGTTTAACCTGAACAACAGAGCTTCGATCCTGTTAAGTTTATTGTTACCTACTAAATATTTTTATCCTAATCCCAAGCTTAAGGCTAATCTTCAAGGGGGAAAACTGGAATTCATTTTTTTGTCTTCCAGTTTTCCCCCTCAAGGGGGATTTCAAGGGGGAAAACTGGAATAACCCATAATTTGCAATGGATTTCCGCAAAGTCACGCCTGAATATTTAAGTGTCTTTTACAAATAAAATTACTTTTTGGTCGATAAATAAAGAACCCGCTCACAGTCTTCAGTGTTCGATATCAACTAGGAAGCCTACTTTTTCAAAACAGTTTTGATGAATAAAATATTTGTAAAAAATTGCTTGTCTGTGTAAAGTCGGTTTACTGACGATAGTTGAACGTGACAACGCAGACGCATCGCTCATTCAAGTAGGAGAGAGACGGATGTCGAGCGCTCTCGCTTGCACTTCAAGCCTTACATGGAACGCCTCAGAGCGAGGTAACGCCGCATGGCGAGGTAACGCCGCATGACGTCATGTTTTTTCGTGCGTGCAGCCGGCTCTATCGAATTATAAGACGTTGTCACGTCAAAACTCATTTGGGAGATATAGGAAAATGTAAATATGCCACATGTAAAATAATACCGTTTAATTTGATTGATACCCATAATTATGATAAATAGTGCTGGAAAATCCACACAGCAATATGGGGCTCGTTTTGGTGATACTATCAAATGAAACGAGTATGGCACACTCACACACTATTCATCTCACGTGACGTACACGTAACGACGATAACAATCGAGTGATGTAACAAAAAACAAAGTAACATACGGGTAGCTGGTACCCGGCACTGTCAGACGCGACTTGAAGACTGGCCGAGAACCCAAGGAGGTCTTGACATATTCCTAGGTTCAAACAAGAATTACACATGTCTGAAACTTCATTCGTTGGTTCCCAAGGCAAAACACTTTGATCTTTATCAGAAGCTATAAAAATACTAAAGTCATTTACAACAAGTCTTGGGCCATGAATGTGTTAGTTTTTAGTATATGACAGTTAATTACCTACTTACATTCGGACAAATCAAATATTTCAAGGCAGCATGCTAGGTAGAGCAGCTGGGGTAGCTCTACCTAGTCTGTCTTCAATGCTCCCAACGGCGGCGTTATTCCGAATTACGCACTGGTTACTTCTAGTTCAGTTTTACAGTTACTAGTTAGAATTTGAATAGCGGACCCACGTGTTGGCGACATAGCAAGCCTTCTAGCTGTAATGATCTGTCTACATTGGTCTTTCTGGGCTATCTGTCTGCCTGAATATGTATTTTTACATTTTAGATTATTTTTTTATTTCCATCATATAGCTAACAGGCTAACAGCTGTCTTTCTCAGTCGAAACAAAGATAGAGAGAGGGCATCTCTTTCTACAGTATGCAAATAGAGCGAGACAAAAACCCAGTTGGCTAGCTGACGCGCTAACCGGTGTAAAACCACTATTATACCAAACACGTTTGTGATGTCCAGCCAAATGGACTGTCGAAAGAGAGAAAGAAATAGGACACTGGCAGAATTGTGGTAGCAAGACATAGCGAGCCATGAAATAAGAAGTCGAAGTTGAAAAAGAAATAAAAAGTCGCGCTGTCAAGTCGCAGCAAAGTCGCGGCTGACAGATAAATCCTACCAGGGCAAGTAGAAGTAGGGTAAGGTATCCGATGCGGCGCACGCGCTTCCGGACCTAGTTTCCGCAGCCAATGATAACAGGTGAATAGGAATTACCGTTGTTGGGGAGAAAGTGATTTTTAACTGGGCATGTTATTGTTGCAATTGGCTAGATTCCATGTTTCAGATTTTATCTTTGCGATACGTACAAATCTTCTATCAGAAGCTTTGTAGGAGTTTTTTTATAAAATGTAGGCTGTAGGTTATTGCAAACCTATAATACTACTTTTTACTACCTACTAATAGGTACCTTTTTATACGACTATTACAATTTCCGTCCGCTCAGTAGTTTAAGCGTTGTACGAACACGCGGGATAGACACCTACCTAATGCTTTATTGAATTAACAAATCACCTCTATTATGTATCCTATTCTATGCTATTTCCTACTAATATTATTAAGCCAAAAGTTTGTGAAATCTGCATTTTTGTTAAATTATTGAACAGATCAAGATGAAATTTGGCTACGCTTAGAGCAAAGCCTAACTTAGATAATAGGCCTTACTAATATAATACTTAATACACCCAAAAATACGCGTGCGAAGCCGTGGGCAGAAGCAATACCCTAGATGATTTCATCTCTTAATTTCGATACAAAAGACATCAACGCGCTACCCAGTAGTGTTTGAAATAACTAGGTACCCACAGTAAGTACAACGGTTATTTGTTATTTCATTCTGTTTAATTTTAATAATTATATGTGTACTTATTGTCTATGTAGGTAATCTATGTAATGTGTGGGCTATGTACCTACCTACCCAAGTTGTCTCAAATAAAATAATATTCATTCATTAAATGGTTGGAGTCGGACTGGCGCATCGAGGAGGGTTCCCTATTATTATAAGACTTTGCTTCTAGTCAAATTTCATGATTCTAGGTCAACGGGAATAGCCTACAGCTTTTGTGTACATGTGATTTCCTTGGAAGTGTCAAAAAATGCGGGCTGTAGGTATCTTTTGATTAGAAGTTTGATTTTCACAGCTGCAAGGTGCTATAGAGTTAATAAGAGTTGAGTATTTGATGTTAATTTCAACATGATACCTTCACGCGATCCTGAGAAGAAGGACTCGATAGACAGACAGATGCATAGAAGGACAACAAACAAAGTGATCATTTAAGGGTTCTTTTTTTCCTTTTGAGGTAGGTACGGAAGTACGGAACCCTAAAAATGAAATAGATTTCCCACAAGGAATATTTTTCTGTAAATAATTATTTCGACTAAATTAAATAGGTATGAATAAATTAAATAAGTACAACTGAACTTCAAACACAACTGGGTAGCGCGTTGATGTATTTTATATGTCGTGGCCATATCCTAGAATTGATCACTTCATGAGGTGACCGACCATTTCAAGAAATGGTAGAATTTCATGAAATGGAAAATACGCGCTGGCCATATCATGATGTAGTCAGGCCAGATCAATGAATAATCAGCGTTTAACGATATGAAAAGCTAAACGCACGGCTACTTCATGGTAAGGTCAAACAATATCATAAAATAGTTACATTATCCACCGTTAGAGGCGCTGATATTGTTTTGTTTTGTTTTTGACATCTGTGGTTTTTGAGTGTTTGTTTGTTTCTGTTCTGTGATGCATCATGTCGGCGGACAATTATTTAGTTAAAAAGCGAATAATAATGTGCAAATAGAAGACAAAAATGAAGTAAGGAGCCGTTACGATAAAAAACTACAGGAATTTTATAAAAGTCACTCGAAAAACGAGCATAACGTCTAAACTGAAAGCCAACTGCATTAAGCAATTTTTAAATATAAAGTTCCTTCCTAATTCGAATTTTTCATTAAACCTTTTCATCATCATCATCAGCCTATATTAGTCCACTGCTGGACATAGGCCTCCCGTAATGAGCGCCATAGCCTTAAACACTTTTGATGTCATGGAATCCCTACATAAATGATATGGCCAAACGTTGATGGAAATATCATTAAACGTTGATGCTTAAACGATATAGTCAGTTTTAGCTGGCCATGTCATGAAATTCTACCATTTCATGAAATGGCCGGTCACATCATGAAGTGATCAATTCTAGGATATGGCCACGACATATATAGAAATTAAGAAATCTAATTATTTTCTTTCCTTTTTTGTATTTTTTATTTTGTTTTTAAAAACTATTTGTTTCAAAGACTTAAAAGTTTCTGAAGGTAATTCATTAATTCAATTACACAAAAGAGCGCTTCGTCGCAGCAAGACAGGCCACTTCCCGGTTCGTGCGGAGAATCCTCGAGTTGAATTAATGTGTTTTGTAAACGAATTCCGTTGCTCCTCGATGTCGGCCACATTGTTATGCAATGACAAATTTACTAGAATAACTTATTGTCTTATCGGCTATTACCTACTTAATTTATATTTATTAACATCGATGTGCCGAAACATGCCACTACAACCCGCTAGTCGCTTTGAGGCATCGATTGTGTAATCAATTAGTCTTATCTAAACTGCTAAAAAGTAGAGCGCACTCTTTTCGCACAAGATCATTGAATAAATTATTTAAAAGTTGGTTCTTTTTCTTTCTTTTAAAAATAATTAAGAATATTTAAAATTGACGACAGATGTGGCGCGGTGGGCGAAGGTCCGCCTGTAACTTACAGGTTACTTGTATTTTTAAAAGAAAGACATCAGAAAAGAACCAACTTTTAAATAATTTATCTGTAACACAGAAGGTTGCGGGTTCGATTCCCGCCTTGGAACAAATTTTTGTACGATTTGCAAATATTTGTACTCGGTGTTTTATAGGTAAAATAAAAAATATCTATCTATATATTGTATTGTATTAAGTATATCAGTCATCCATAACACAAGCTCTGCTTAGCTTGCGGCTAGATGAGGCTGTGTGGGCTTTCCAGCATTATTTAATAATATATGTAGGTATTTAATAATAAATTTAATTAAAGAATATGAAAAAAACAAATTAGAACTAATAATTACAATTGAAACAGTTGAACTAACTGCAGGCCGCAAACAGTCTAGAGGTAGCTCAATGATCCATTATCGTCTCAAGACGCCTTGCTGCATTGCCCTGCTGTATGGCAATGCTGATTCCAGGCGGCCAGTTCTGATAATCACGTGATATTTTGACAGTTCTTGCCATATTTAACGAGTTTTGCGAGAATTTCCCTCCAGATACTCGGCTCTCGATTGACTTAATCAATTTGAAAAGGGAGATGTTTGCGGTCACGTGCATGAAATCATGTTTACGTACCTTGGCTGCCGGTTCATTTGCCTTCACGGCTATTTACTCCAACGTTCGGAACTCACGCCGCTATTGCCTAGGCATTGTTCCTCTCGCGGAGTACGGAATAGATTGGATGTGATAAGGGATGAAATCTACAGAAACAAATATAACAAATAAAAGAGGTAAAGTTTGTATTTTAAGGTTTTCGGGATCTTACGCAAATTCTAAGGAACCTGAAAATAAATCTGTTTTTTAAATTATATAATTAATTAAGTATTTATATATTCTTTTTATTAAATATTATAAAGGTTTTCGGGATCTTACGCACATTATAAGGAACCTGAAAATAAATCTGTTTTTTTAATTATATAATTAATTAAGTATTTATAAATTTTTTTTATTAAATAATATAAAATATATAATATTTAATATAAAATAATTATATTTTATTAATATACTTATATCAGAGTCTGTTACTACTTAATTATCCATTACAGGTAACTACTTTGCCCAGCAGTGGGATAAATTTGGCTAATAATAATAATAATAAACATAATTATATTTTTTATTGAATTGGATCCGATTCGGTTGGTGCCTTCATGATGAAGTCTTCATCGACCTCCTGGGAGGTGACTCTATTTGACGTCGACATCGTGCCGTCTGCTTTTTCCATTCAATTTGGTACAGCGCCTCTGTCGTGCAGACAGGGAACTACGGCTCTACCTCCCCGATTTTGTATAGTTTAAACAGAGATGCGAAAATAGAGTTTGGTGGCCACCAAGGGCAACATCGTATCTCTGCCTAAACTATACAAAATAAAACTATTACAGAGGCGTTAAAAAAATGCTTATATTAGGTATCACAAATTGCCCAACGTAATTTTTGGAATTTCCTTTCTTTGACGTAATAATAAGATAAAATATGTGGCGGCGCTAGTGTTCGGGGAGGTAGAGCCTTGTCTCGATCACGTCTCGTTAATAACGACAGTAACGACGACTCGCCCCTCTGTTCATAAAATTAAGTTTTAAAGAATCAGCATTTTTTCCACAACTAATTATGTACTACCTATACATATTATTGTAAATACTACTCTTATTTGATTGTAATTTTCTTTGTGAATAAAGTTATGTATTTAATAATTATGATAGTTACCTATTCCTAATTCCTACTGATTCGATTTTGAAAATTATCTTCTTATTCGAATGTTAAATCAGTGTCCATTATAATATAATATTTCTGCGTCTACGGTAGCACAGGGCAAGACATTCTTTGCTCTACGTAATACATATTATGGTTATGGCAGTTATGGCATGAATTGGTTGTATGCCTATTGTGGGCATTTGTCGTCATGGCTCATGTTTCGAATCTCATTGTTCTTGCCAATAAAAAAATTACAAAGCAAAACCGGAGTCCCTTTTACTTTCTACCAATCAGTAGTACCTACCTACGCACGCCTACGGAGGTACCTCCGTATTGTCTCTGTGTATTGTCAGCCAAAGAAAGGACATAGAATTTTGTGATTATAATTTTTTTTTCACTTTTCTGTGTTTTCATCCTGCAATAATAATAATAATAATGCTGGACAATGAGATTCGAAACATGAGCCATGACGACAAATGCCGAGCTAAGCAGAGCTTGTGTTATGGGTACTAGATAACTGATATACTTAATACAATACACTGCATAGATAGATATTTTTATTATACATAATAATATATTATACATATATGCAGTGTATTGTATTAAGTATATCAGTAGTAAAAATATCTATCTATGCAGTGTATTGTATCAAGTATATCAGTGTATGTATACACAGAAAACATCCAGAACACCCTGAACAAATATCTGCAGATCGTACACACATTTTGGAGGCGGGAATATTCGGCAATATTCCAATAAAGTACTTAGTTCTGATTTGTAGCTACTTAGTCAACCTAGCTGATTTTTAAAATTTATTTTGATCATCACCCTCAGTCCTCCTGCTGGGCATAGGCCTCCCCTAATCGGTGCTATAGCGCCCTGTCTTTTGCTTGCCGCATCCAGCATCTGCCTGCAGTTTTTGCACCTGGCCGGAGGACGTCCTACGTAGACTACGTTTGCCGAGCCGCGGTCTCCGCTCAAGAACACCCCAGTGGTTGTCAGTTCTTTGCTAGATATAACCAGTCCAATGTCACTTCAGCTTGCTAATTCTTTGAGCTATGTCGATAACTTTGGTTCTCTGTCGGATATATTCGTTTTATTTTATGTAGGTATTGTATAAAGTACATCAGTTATCTCACAAGTTCTGCGTAGCTGCTAGATGATGTTGTGTGAATTATCTAGCATTATTTATTTATCTTACTCTCGAAAGGTGGGTGGACGAAATTTTGGAATTAGCTGGAAAAGAGTGGCAAACTTTAGCGACGGACAGAAAAAATGGCACAGTCTGAAGGAGGCCTTTACTCGGACAGAGATCATCGAATAATGAAAATATCTAATTCTAATAATGCTCAATATTTAATTATATAATAATGTTTAATAATTTACATTTAATTTTGTAATTATTCTAGCTACAATTTATTCAATGATAAGAAATGGCTTAATTATTATTATTTATTTAGATGAGACGTCGCCTTTATTGACTAAAGATGTGTGACGTCACGAATCTGTTATACCTACGGCCATGCAACATAGTTCCTCATGAATCTGTTATACCTCTGACCATGCAAAGTTCCTCATGAATTAAGACTTGGCGTCTTCACAAACCAGATCATGATGATGGGCAGAATCTGCGGTTTACGCAGTGTCAGTGATTTATCAATAACCCTGTATATTTAGTGTATCAGCAAAGTAGTGGTTACCTAAAAAGCCTGGAACTTCCTAATAAGAGGTGAACTTGAATGTTGTCAGTCCATATCTCTGTCCATTGTCCCTAATGCGAACGACAATAATCGAAGTGCAGTTATGTTTTGTGAATTCGATCACGTGTAGAGTACTTGCTCGATTTGGATGTAACGGTCACTAATGTAAATATTTTATGCAAATTCATAAAACATAAACATTAGTTCTAAAATATCTATAACTACAAAGTTTGTGCTTGCGGTTTCGCACGCGTTGTTCTTTGTGTAATAGATGGAATAGATCTATGGGAACTGATTTACGGGATAACAAGTTTCAGATAAAAAGAAAACTAGTAACAAGTCGTTTTGGCGTTCAAAAGTGTCAAACATTCTTACATCTATCCAAACATTCGCATCACACTAATATTATAAATGCGAAAGTTTGGATGGATGGATGGATGGATGTTTGTTACCTCTTCAAACTACTGAACGGATCGGGCTGAAATTTTGTATACAGACAATTATAATCTTGGAATCAAACACTACTTTTTATCCCATAAATCAGTTCCCGTGGGATAGAAATCACCGTTTAACGTTTCCATAGAAACAACGCGTGCGAAGCCGCGGGCGGCAGCTAGTTTATAATATTAGTACTGTGATATTAGTGTGAATAAGTAATTACATATGTACATAGGTATTTCATATTTTGGTGTCCTGCGTACGGACCCGTACCGTATCTACCGTATTACACGTGAATGTGATATAATGCGGTGTGGTGCCGGCTTAGACTTCGCACCACGCCAACTCTTCTCCCGGGTGTCGTAAGAGGCGACTAAGGGATATCCACCGGGGGCGAGCAGCAGCGCTCCCTGCAGAACAATTCTACCACCGAACTGCGATCCCCAACCCGCGTGGGGATTATGAGCATGACCCCCATCATGAGATAAAAGCCAACAAGGCGCTTATCAGGGGGAGGCCTACGTTCAGCAGTGGACCAATACAGGCTGTTGAGGTTCAGGTTGGGGTGATATATTGACAGTTGCTACCTTAAATAGATGAGAGACGATGGTAAATTGTGTTTATGAGAAGAGGATTTTTAAGTATATAGCTATTTACCTAATTTTTCTTCAGTTTTCAGTGATTTCCTTCTGGTTTTTCCAAGATTGTGAAAACAACAATCTGGGTCTATGCAGACGGTGACAATCAATCATAAAGATAATACAAAATATCATAAAACGATAGTGATTTACAAAGTTATCTTATTTCAACGCGTTGTGAAACGTACCACCGCGGGAACCCGCTGAAAAAATGATGACGATCACGATGCCTGCATAGGTAGATATATGAATCATGGTTGGTTCTAGTTTCATCCGTTTATTCCCCCAATATTGGCTTATATATTGGTGTTGATTCTGTTATGGTGGAATTAGCTTAATTAAAATGAGCTAATCTTAAAAACCACTGAATCGACCCATTACATCCCTTTAAGGTTATATTCGAACTTGGCTGACGCTCTATCCTGCGGGTGTCTCGATCTATAGAAGTTATCTGTGCGAATCTTGCAGATACTAGTTTTGTGTGTTCATTTGATACCCCACTCGGTGAGCTCCCCCTTTTGAAAATGATTCCCCCCCTTTTTGGACATTTTTCAAAAACTGTTCGATTTACAAACTTTTCTATATTTTTCCTGTAAAATAAATTAATATAGATCCATATCTAGAAACGCTAAATACCTTTATTTTATTTTATTTTCGAATTTTAGGAAAACTTACAGCTAGAAAATTACAAAATATTATTATGAAATATTAGTAGAAATACATGAAAATTACATGTACTTAGGGCTATTTATGAAGTTTCCACTGTTAGCAAAATTCATTTAAGTTATACATTATTTCAGTGGTAATGGACGACTAATAAAAGATCTTATTTAACTTATTTGATACACAAAAAGAAACTAAAAATGAAAGACACATTGCACACACTTAAAAAAATAAAGAAAGTACTTATTTAGCTTAGTTTAAGTAGAAATGTCCGAAAAGAATTTGTCACTTATAATTATAACAGTTGTTTGACATTGATATTTTTACAACTTCTAATAACAAACTTTGATGGTAGAAGTTGTAAAAATATCAATGTCAATATCTGCACTTACCTAGGTATTTACATGGATCGCTCCGCAATCTTCGGAGATAGGGGTGTGAATGGGTATTTTTTTGACTTTTTACTAAATATTTCGAAAAGTATAACCTACAGAAACACAAAAACTTTTTTGAAATGTTGTAAGTAAATAAAGTACTTAAATCAATGGATTACCTGTGTGGTGTTAATCCGGGCGCGCGCGCATCAGAGGCGGTGGCGCTTTCACGGCACTTTCTAGATTTTAGCATTCGGCGCGAGCGCGGCCCCGCCGCGCCGTCCACCGATAACGACACCGCTGGAAACAGTCATCATCATCAGCCTATACATCAGTCCACAGCTGGACATAAGCTTCCACTAATCAGCGCCAAAGCGCCTTGTCTGGAAATAGTCTAGTCTAGTAAGTAGCGACGCAATCAAAAGTTACAGCCATTTATGTCCGAATATTTTGAAATTTCCAAGGGAATCACATGTACACAAAACCTGTAGGGTACTTCCCGTAGACCTAGAATTATGAACTTTGGCAAGAAGCAAGGTCTTACAATTTTATGGAACCCTTAGTGCGCGAATCCGACTCGCACTTGACGTTTTATTTATTTATACTTACCATGTTAAAGAATATCAACTCAATGCCGAGGGCTCAATATCCGCACACCAATAATAAAGCGTTATCTATCACTCTACCTTGGCGGTGGCGGTAGCAAAATGTATTCCGTCGTGACCTTGGTCGTGACGCGGTGACTCGAATTGTGTCAGCAGCGCTTCCTGAACCAACTTCCTATTGAATTCTGTTTGTTTTGAGATAGGTATTGGCAAACTGAGTCATTGTTTTAATTAAATATCAAGGTAGGTACCTACTTAATCATTATAATAATTACCTACCTACTTCATTGCTGCCTTTGTCAGGGTTTGAGGATTAGATTCAGGTTATTTATTCAAAATATATAAGGAATTATAATTGGTATCACATATTTCTAGATGTTTGATTAAAAATATTAAGAATATTTGCCTGGAATATTGGGAAACTTGGGAATACTGGAAGTGTTTTTAAACAATCAATGGTAGGTAGATAGATATCAATCAAAAAACAAATCACATCTTACAAATAAAACGAATGCAAAAGAAAATTATGTGACGAAGTTCTTCATAATCCCTTCATTGTTTCAGGACGAGAAAGGGAATAGTTTGAAGAAAACCGACAGCATCCTGACGTCCTGGAGAGCCCTGAAAACAGAATGTGTGAGTACCACAGAAATCTGAATAACAACCTACCTAGTGGTCGGTGCCACCACAGCGAAGCGGAGATATTATCATTGCTATTGGAGATATTCCAATATCATCATGTCAATAAGTTATAATATTTTAAAAACCTTTTCTTAAAACAAGCTTTTAATGCATTTTCATCCAAACTAAACGTCGATACAAAATGTTACCTCAATCGGTTGTAGATATATGCTTCAAAATTAAGTAGCAAGATTCCACCCGAACAAACATAATGTAGTTACATACTCGTACATTGCAAGTTAAATAAAAGCTTGTACAAGACAAAATTAAAAAAATTATAGCCCGCCGACGTTTATTGGCTGAACAGATTATCATGAAACATGGCTACGAACACTTGGGATAAAATTATCTATGACACAAACAAAATAAACGAAAATCGGTCCATCCGTTTGGGAGCTACGATACCACAGACAGATAGTACACAGATACACAGACAGACACGTCAAACTTTTAACACCCCTCTCTTTTTGCGTCGGGGGTTAAAAATAGCGTCACATGAGACATGTATCGCACATTATGCCGAATCGAATACCCCTAATACCGACGTATTAGGGGTATTCGATTCGGCATAAAACTAAATATTAGTTCCAAGTAGCTCGAGAGATGGCATACAATAAACCTAGATATGAAACCTTTGAGTTATGGAGAAGTAAATAACTTTTCTGTTTGTCGTTGATTTTGAGTTGAGGTTTGTTTTACATAGATTTTTAGATAAAACGAAAACCCCTCAACATGGAATGGTTGTTTTAATTGTACGATCTGCAGGTATTTGTTCAGGGTGTTCTGCAAGTTTTCTATGTATAATAAAAAAAACTATCTATGTAGTGCTTAATAAAGCACCAGTCGGAAGCGTCCCTGAGACGCTTTTTTAGTATTTTTGAATTTTGTAGTCCAACCAAAACTCGAAAGGGCACGCCCGCGCCCTGCAATGCAGCCAGCGTCTTGGGGACGCTGGTATTGATATGGTCAATACCATGTATGCCCCGCTGTATGCCAATGCTGATGCGCTGTGCTAGATACTCACCAGCTCTCGGGTCACGCGTCCCTTCGACCAGACGCTCAGATAATTTTTTAAAAACCCGAAGAGCCTCGGTACCCCACGGACTCGACTCCAAGGGGACCAAATGTGTAGGCTCTGTCGAGACCTGCATATTTGCGCCTCTTGAGATCTTCGGCCTCTTACCATCTAAAAAAACCGTAAAACTTCATAGGTTCAATCTCATAAGATCCTTAACCACTAGAATCGGTCGGCTAGAAATGGAAACGGTCGACCGTCAACGAAAAAAAAGAACCTTTTCCATAAAATTCAATACAAATTGACTTGTACCAATCGACGACGACGGTCAAACATGGCAAATCAACCATTCAAGCCTCTCAATGAAATGAACCATACTCGCACGCTCGGCCGTAACGGATTAGTTCCGATTTCCATATCGAGTGGCGCTGGCGGCGCTGCATTGTGTGGCGGGTGTGCGCTCATGAACTTGAGGTCAAGGCGAGGTGTTACTGCCAGATGTTTTTTTGGTAATGTAAATATCATTAAGCCTGCGAGGTTTTATGGTGAACTATGGATCTTTTCTTTTGCTACGGCATTGCAACGAGCAAACCGAAACATACTAAAGCTAGTGGCAGAAACAGGCATGGTGGCCCCGAAGGTTGCTTCACATGGAAATCCTTAACTCTTAAAATTCTTGGCTTGTTGCTAATAAGCTGAGTAAGCTCATCACAATGCTTTTCCACTTCCCCAGAGATATTTTAAAAAGTCTGTCAGAGGTCCAGCCAGTACCAGAAATTTAGTGAGGGAGAGATGTAAACAGTAAATACTAAACTCTCTCATTTGTCTCTGCGTTCTCTCTTTTCACCACCATCTCCTAGCAGCCTAGTTAATCACACCAGCATTTCCTTGGCGGTCTTCTTATAATTTATGGCGCTCGTAACAGGCTAGATTTCCGTCAGTTTGCCATCGTCTGTAAGGTTTTAAATTTAAATCAATCAATCAATTTACCAAAAGATAAAATCGGGTATGTAGTGAAGTCCAGTCTCCAGCGATCCATCTGGATCTGTTACAACAGCCACTTCCACTTCTTTTTCTTCTTCCTGCCCTTAATCCACTAGGTAGGGTCGGCACATGTGTTTTTCTTTTACTCTCATTTATCAGCCGTAATCTCTGTGCACCTTGTTCTTATATGTCATCTTTCACACAAGTACAACCATTCAACGTTTCTTTAGTCTTTCTGTCCCCTTTTATTCCATCCACATTCATATACTTAGGTTCCTGCCTAACAAGCATCGTCATCACCCAAATTTTAATATCTCCTTATAAATTTTTATTTTGGCAGACATCAGCAATTCTACTACCAACTCCGGAAAGAGTTGGTAAGCATGATCATTATTATGTGTAGCAGCTAATTAGTGTTACGTTATATCACATTAATAAGCGAGGCATGTGCATAATTGCATTACAATATTTTATGTAACGCTGGGTGCTATGAATTGCTATGCTTTTTTAGTTTAATTATGTATGTTTGGTACCAACGAACGAGTACTTAGATAACTGTGATAGTTTTAGCTTAACGTATGCTCATTTTATGCACTGTCAAAATTTCATAATATTGTGAAATTCAGTTAGTAACTAACAATAAGTCTATTGTTAGTTACAAAAAATTAAATCCCCATGGAATCCCCTTCTTGATTATACTCCCCATATTTAATGACACTTCACCTACAAACAAACGAGGCAAGTTAGACAGCCGTAAATGTAAAAGGCATTTGGTACCACTCCTTAGACAACCAACATTCTTTCTCAACAAGATAAGTTTAAATAGCCTAGTAAAAGTAAAAAATGCCGAGATTTGGCCGATATCTCCGAATTCCTTCCTAGAAATGAGACGCGATGTGATTTACTCCTGACGCCTGATCAGAAAGCGTTGATGCACTGAATTTATTACATTTTCGTGTGGACTTGTGCACTGACAAGAGAAAGGTTGAAATACCTTTATCACAACTAGATACTTAAATTAAATTGATCACTCTATAAAATGCACGCAACCAAGTTAAGATGAGTTGGTCTGCCACCAAGCGCAAGCACGGCCAACTCAAATAAAATCATTTTTATTCGCAATAAAAATGATAATAATGCTCCTTGGAGCCAGTATAATGATGCTCCTTAGAGCATGGCACAGGTGCAAGGACTATTAAACGTCGTAGACACTTCGTCTTAAAAGTTTCACAGGGTTGCTTGTACTTTGATTTCACTGTGTAACTTTCACTAATATCCTTTCTTAGCTATCTCACAAATTAGATAACCTTACAAATTGTCTTACAAAAACGCGTTGCGTTATTAAGTAACTGTGTAAAAATGAAAAATGCCCTTTTTACAATTTCTTTTTGCCATTAAAGTCTTTTGAATTTTTGTATTTTTTGTGATGATGATGACGATCGTACATTGCCACGAAATTTTATTAATTAGGTTTATTTTCAAGTTTTCCTATTAGGCCTGTAAGTAAATTTGAGATTCTTATTAGATATTTTGGTGATAATGTCGGTCTTGCTATGTCAATAACACTGTCTGCCCTAGAAACCTCAAATATATCTTCTCATTTCTGAAAATTGCCCATCAGCAATAACGATTCCATAAACTCACAATTTCGTAAATTAAGGTCAGCAGATATAAGTAATTGTAGCTTGATTGTAGGTATGTTTGTATGTAAGTGGAACAAAATACTTACATACCTAGTACCGTTACTGCCTTTTATGGTATTGTGGATTGTTTACATGTAGTTTATTGTCATTGACCCATAGAATGTTGATTTCAATTCTATCGTCCCAGTTAAATTGGCTGAGATCTAGAAATACCTATTCGACTTTTTCAGGTGGTTTGATAAAATTTATGTGACATAATTTATTTACTGGTTCTGTATATTTTGTGATATTTCCTAATTACTAAAAATATCGCTGTGTTAAGTACGTGTATTTTATATTCAATCAGAAGAACAAAACATAAAAAGAGTCTGCTTACTTAATCAATCGTGCATGATTCTAGTCAAAAATCTCTTAGTTTGACCACCTAATAAATATTTTTTTAAGTCATGTCTGTAGCATATCGTTGAAAAGGGTAATAACGTAATAACTGAAAAACTTTTTAAAAGAAGATTAAATTCAATGTGACTTTTAGTTTATCTTTAAATGACTTTAGAAGTTGTCACTATTAATAACTTTTACATAGATTTTCATGAAGACTTTCAATGTTTGTAGCTTTTTTACAATAACTTCAAGAATTGTATTAATTTATTTAAAACTAGCTGTACCCGCGACTTCGTTCGCGATTGCCATACCTGCCGACTAATTGAGTTCACATCTAACCACAGTTTCTCTCATACTATGAAACGCCGCCGTGCAAAAAACCTTCCATGCTCAGAATTGGACCTGTTACATTTTTAATATAAGTATGTATAATTAAAGTACCAAGTTAAATTGTATAAAAATCATGTAGGGTCTACGGGGGATAGTATGTTGTCATGTTCAATCCCATTCTTTGTCTACACGACTTTTAGCTGCGACTCGGCGCAGCTAAAAGACGAGGCCTTTTTTTTCTAAACTAATCGCTTCACTATGGCAGTGGTATCGTCATAGAATGCCATGTTTTGGTATTCTACCTTAGATGAAAGAAATTATGATGAATGCAGATGGAGAGACGCGCGTCAAAGTGACAAGTTTTAAACTATTAATTTATCTCGCACGCACTATCTGGAGTTTTATTAATCTTAGGATTCTACGTGATGATTCTGCGACGATTCCATTGACATAGTGAAGCAATTGTATTGCAGAATTGGGCTCCTGATCCATTTGAATGGACCACTGCAATACCATTTACTCCAACTAAACTTCGGTGGTATAGTTATCTGGACCACCAATTATAATAATGTTCATGAAGATCGCACGGACCATTTGTACATTTTACTTTGCCAGCGGTCCCAGTTGACGGAAGCCTCTTGGGTAGTATGTAGGACAATCACTAATGGGTGCGTCTTGGAAAAAAATAGATAGGAACTTACTGATTTTTTCTTGAATCTAGGTACATATTTTTGCATCAATTTACTGATTTTCTACTCGACTGATTTTAGTCGAATTCGATCTTGCAGCACTGTTTCTAACAAAAAAGAATGCATGAAATCGGACGATGCGTTACTGAATTATATCAACTAAGTACACATTTTGACTTTTATCCCTTCTCCCAAGGGAACCGTGCCTACTGAAACCCCAGATAAAATGTATATACCTTAGAAGAAGAAGACTTAGAATGATAGTTGACACAAACGAGGTGAATCAAAAAAATTTCGACGGATCGTCGCAATCTTAGAAGAAGAAGACTTAGAATGATAGTTGACACAAACGAGGTAAATCTAAAAAAATGCGACGGATCGTCGCAATTTTCATTTTGAGCCGTTAGTACAATACTTCAAATGAGACGGAAAGCAGCTCTCACATAAAAATATAAAAATGATGTGTTGTGCGGTGCAAGGATGTTTAAACATCAGTAACCGGAAAAATAATACCGTAAATATCTCATTCCACCGGTAAGTACTAATATTCCGTTTGTAATTTTGCCTAAAACAGTCATCAAAACTCATAAATAAATTTAAAAATTTCGTCCACCATTTTCGTGAAAATGTTGCTATGCACTGGGAAAAAAATACCCAGGTTTTGTTACTTAGTACTTAGGTATATAAAAATAGTAGAGGAGAGGATGGAATTCCCTCAAGTTTTTATTAGAACTAGTATTTACAATTGAAACAATTGAGCTAACTGCAGACTGTTGCAAACAATCTAGAGGCAGCTCAACTTATCGATATCAATACCAGTCGTCGCGTCCCCGCTACGCTGGCTGCGTTGCCCCGCTGTATGGCAATTCTGGTGCGCTGCGCCAAATACTCACCAGCTCTCGGGTCCCGCGCCGCTGCTTCGACCAGACGCTCAGATATTTTTAAAATTCCGGAAAACCTCGATACCGCACGGACCTTTCTCGGCTCCAAGGGGAGCAAATGCAATAAACTCAAATTTAAAATTGCAATCCATCCCATCACCTTATCTGTAGCAAGCAATACTTGCACGTGCACATGTTCTTTTTTAGGGTTCCGTAGTCAACAAGGAACCCTTATAGTTCACCACGTTCGTCGATCCGTCCGCAGCTTAGTCCAGAGACCATTAGTAGGTACTAGAATGCTGTAATTTGTCTAAGTTGGGCATTATTATTTGTGAAAAAAATGCTAGTATAGGTGGTGTGATTTTAAAAGGAAAACTACACAGCTTTAGTATGCTTTACTAGTTGAGTAGGTACCTAATAGTCATCCTAATCAACTTAAAAACTGTACTTTGGTAGGTATGTGTAAAACAGGTAAATAAATTGGTTCAGATAGGCCATGAACCGTGCAACAACTTACACTGCACGTGGCCGAACACGCACTTGACCGTCTATTTTAAATTATTGTCCCGAAAATGATCGGAGCCGATCATATTTTGCAGACTTGGAGTAAAACTTTTTTGTCGTTTCACCTAGGTAGAATGATAGTAAACTATACCGGTTGATATTTCGTAAAATTAAAAAAAAAACAAGACGTTGGAAGTGGATTTTCATAGATTTTTTCTATATGACAATAAACTATTGACACCTTCAGTAAATTGAATTAATGTAATATCAAAAATAAAAAGGTTGGTGATAAAAATAATGAAGTATTTTCTTAATGGGAACTTTGCTTCAGTTACCCAATTTTTTAGGGAGAATGCTATTCACCTGCAACATTCAATCATACGCATGTGTGAGTGAAGGCACTGTATTTACGTGCTGTCAAAACACACATAGATCGGTTTTTGGTTACACAAATTGTCAAATTGTTGAATGACACTATCCCTCTGCTGAGACAGCAGCGAGTTTTTACTCTATGGTCGCAATTTTCATTTTGAGCCGTTAGTACCTACAATACTTCAAATGAGACGGAAAGCAGCTCTCACATAAAAATATAAAAATGATGTGTTGTGCGGTGCAAGGATGTTTAAACATCAGTAACCGGAAAAATAATACCGCAAATATCTCATTCCACCGGTAAGTACTAATATTCCGTTTGTAATTTTGCCTTAAACAGTCATCAAAACTCATAAATAAATTTAAAAATTTCGTCCACCATTTTCGTGAAAATGTTGCTATGCACTGGGAAAAAAATACTTAGGTTTTGTTACTTAGTACTTAGGTATATAAAAATAGTAGAGGAGAGGATGGAATTCCCTCAAGTTTTAATTAGAACTAGTATTTACAATTGAAACAATTGAGCTAACTGCAGACTGTTGCAAACAATCTAGAGGCAGCTCAACCTATCGATATCAATACCAGTCGTCGCGTCCCCGTTACGCTGGCTGCATTGCCCCGCTGTATGGCAATGCTGGTGCGCTGCGCCAAATACACACCAGCTCTCGGGTCCCGCGCCACCGCTTCGACCACACGCTCAGATATTTTTAAAATTCCGGAAAACCTCGATACCGCACGGACCTAGACCTCTCTCGGCTCCAAGGGGAGCAAATGCAATAAACTCAAATTTAAAATTGCAATCCATCCCATCACCTTATCTGTAGCAAGCAATACTTGTACGTGCACATGTTCTTTTTTAGGGTTCCGTAGTCAACAAGGAACCCTTATAGTTCACCACGTTCGTCGATCCGTCCGCACGCAGCTTAGTCCAGAGACTATTAGTAGGTACTAGAATGCTGTAATTTGTCTAAGTTGGGCATTATTATTTGTGAAAAAAATGCTAGTATAGGTGGTGTGATTTTAAAAGGAAAACTAAACAGCTTTAGTATGCTTTACTAGTTGAGTACCTAATAGTCATCCTAATCAACTTGAAAACTGTACTTTGGTAGGTATGTGTAAAACAAGTAAATCAATTGGTTTAGATAGGCCATGAACCGTACAATTTTTTTCTATATGACAATAAACTATTGACACCTTCAGTAAATTGAAATAATGTAATATCAAAAATAAAAAGGTAGGTGATAAAAATAATAAAGGTTTAGTAATTTTCTTAATGGGAACTTTGCTTCAGTTACCCAATTTTTTAGGGAAAATGCTATTCACCTGCAACATTCAATCATACGAATGTGTGAGTGAAGGCACTGTATTTACGTGCTGTCAAAACACACATAGATCGGTTTTTGGTTACACAAATTGTCAAATTGTTGAATGACACTATCCCTGCTGCTGAGGCAGCAGCGAGTTTTTACTCTATGGTATATACAATATACAGTTTTGGCTTCAGTATCAATAATAGTGCGCTCTCCAAAAAAAATATCAAAATATCTTCAATGTACAGAATTGGACCTGTTACAGTTTAGTATACATAGATAATAAATTATGGGTATTACCCCCCATGAGATAAAAGCCAATAAGGCGCTTATCGGGGGAGGGCAAGTGGACCAATATAAACTGTTGAGGTGAGTTGTGAGGATTTAAAATAAGTAGGTATACATAAAATACAGCACAAGTTATTTTGTGGCATTACAACCACAAAAAAAGATAAAACGATTTACAAATTTAAAAAAATTATATCAGCGACCGTGACACTTGATTTTACCGGAGAAAAGCTACACTCATGGATGTATCCTCAGCTCCCCAAAATATTATGTCGGTCGCAATACCAAATAATACAGTATATTACCAATCAGTCCAGCTAGAAGCGGAAATCTTAGAACTTCCAAAATAGCCGAATACTACCTGTTTTCTGTGTTTGAAAAACTTGCCTACTGGCTGAAAAAAAAAGAAGAATAAATAAAATCTCAAAAGTCATCAGCACTTTGAAATTCGAATTATGCGATTGTCTTTACCGACCGACGTCCATAACAATAACATCAATGAATGGCCGGATGCAAGAAGGTTTACCTACCTCTACATGGCAATCAATGTTTTGCCGGACGTCTCACAATGCTGTTTACGGGAACCCAGAGTTCAAAGGATGCCTTCAGATTTCATGGAGTTCATTGCGTCCACATTACGTCATTAGAATAAGCGGAATGCTGTATCTTGGGGAATATCCTTCGTCCTCTTTTACATTGTTGAGTCCCACCTTCTTCAAATCTTGTAAATCTAATTTTATAGAATACTAGCTTCTGCCCGTGGATTTACGCGCCTTTTTTCAGGAAAAAAGTAGCCTATGTCTGTTCCCGGAATAATCATCTACCTCCTGCCAAATTTCATTGAGATCCGTTTAGGCTATTAGGCGTGAAAAGGTAACGGACAGACAGATAGACAGATAAAAGATAAAAGGACAGAGCTACTTTCGAATTTATAATTGATACTAGACGATCGCCTCGCGGTTTCACCCGCGTAGTTCCCGTTCCCGTGGGAATTCCGGGATAAAATATGCCCTATGTCACTCCCTGAAAAGTAAGCTTCCTAACGGTGAAAGAATTTTTCAAATCGGTTCAGTAGTTTCGGGGCCTATTCAATACAAACAAACAATCAAATCTTTCCTCTTTATAATATTAGGTACTATAGATTACGGCGTTTTGTCATTCGATACTCTCTCATTTTTTATGGAATATCTTTGTTCTTATTGATTTAAAAGCAATCAGAACTAGAACAATACATTTAAAGCTTTTATTTTAAACAAACAAAAACAAAATCAAACGATGTTGGAAGAATCCACTCTAATAAGCCCAGAAAAATCTGTGCGAAGAGAAACAAAAAGTCACAAGCTTGTTCAGTCTGGGCGGAGTAATTTAGCTCGTCTGACGAGCGATTAAGTATAATTTTATCTCCTTTTGAATATGCATAGAATTTCCCTTTCATTAGCAATCTTCTTTTAAATGTCTGTCTGTTTTAACTGATTGTTGAAAGTTCATGAGGCATATTTACGAAGCAATTTTATATTTTGAGTTCAAAGTGGCTTGTGCCGAGCGAATTTCGTGCTCTAGAGTTGAGTTTGACTTAACTTTACAACGTCGGTGCGTAGAAGTGGTTTTGAATGTGCTGGACCCTCGGAATAACAACTCTTAGTCCATTTAATATCTCAAGGAAAATTCTTCCATCCAATCACGCTGCGTTATTTATTCTCAGAATCAATTACTGCCACAGAATCAAAACTATAAGTTGAGTCATTATGTCCGTTCACAAAGACTACTATAACGAATTGTTAGGTTGGTGACCTTTGTTTGATTTCTAACATTGACTTTTCCTGATTTCTAACATTGACTCAGATAGGAACTATGGCCCCTCCCACCTCATAATTTTATCGCTATGGCTCTGCTGTGCGTGTCACGACAGCAATCAATTTAGCAACTGAGACAATATCCAGACATCAGTCTATAATAGTCCACAGCTGGATCTAGACCTAATAAGCGTCATTAAGCTTATCTCCATGCTGGGTTGTCTGAACTTAGAGTCGAATGTGTATTTTCACAGATATCTTGGTCGAACTATCAAGACTACGCTTAAGACTGTTTTGGTCATTAGAAATTTTGCTGTGCCCAGAACCGTAGTACTATAGTTATTCTGTGCCAGAAGAAAACCAATAGCGTTTAATTGACAGACTCCAAAATAACGTAAAGGAAAAACCAACCTTTAGTCATTTTATCAAGTTACTTCAGTGGTTTTCCATTCTCTCATCAGTCTCACACATTCCATCAGATAAGCGCTGATAATTTCATCCGCTTATAGGTACTTCCTGATTCTGTCACATCAACTCAACGCTAGACGTAATACAAGAACTTTAAATTTATTTGGTAGAAGCTGCTAAATCTACATGGGACCTCCATTTTCATTAGCTGATAACAATGAAACTTTAACCGTTTCATAAGATAGGTACCTATGTGACTTTGAATTGAACGTGTGGCCACGACCAAATCAACATTCTATTCAATCATCAATTTGTTTCGGTCGAATTTCCAACACATTTTCAATTACCATTAAATTTTCTGTATCAATAAAGTCAATTATAACAGGCGGACCATTAAACTCGGCTCTATGTACTTCTAACCACTTGTTTTTACAACTGAGACCATGATTCATTGTCAGTTCAAGTGTTACATTGATTCTATCTCATTCATTCTGTGGTTATCACCCGCACTCGTTTTGCAATAATTGTTATCACTTTAAACTGTATTGTTCTAGTTAAAAGTTAAAAAAAAAAAACTAATCAACGAGACTTTTTTTATATTTTCTACTGAAATGCCTCTTCGCAAGTGCTTTTCTATGTTTGAGATGAAATAAAATACCGCTGTTGAGTCGTAAAGCCTTTCCCGAGTTTAATTTAAAATGACTCTCCGAAACGTGTTATCCCGTCGATGTGTTGTCTTGTCTGCTATAGTCTACATAGTGATGACAAAAAAAGGGTGCGTGTCAGCAACAGAAATCATCTGGAGGGTTACAAGATTGGAAAGGCTGCGTACGCGACGCGGACGGCGAGCGAGAGGCACGACACGGAGCCTACTCGATCCATTCTCGATTTCTCGCCACCGACCGACCGACGACCGGCAGTCCCGCGCCAGCCGCGAACGTTGTCGCCCGTCATGATAATTTTCTAACGTACTTTATCGAGATCGCAACCAACATTTTCGAAGTTCGTGTGATTACAACAACCAATAAAGAAACTAAATCGAATACCGACCAATAAGTTAGTATAGTGAAGTGTCCTGTCGTGAGCGAGGCAGCTTCCCTGCTACTGCACGCGTGGCGGGACACAACAAACTCTCGTCTCGCGTTTCGAATGCTCCCCGGCAATAATTAGTTGGGTAAAAGTGAGTGTGTGCTGTGCCTGCTTGATGGTTCAATTAGAACTGTCCAGAAACTTTTTTTATGTTCCGATAGTACGAGCAACGAGTCCGGATGCTTAAGTTGGTTAGTATCTTTGCTGATCATTGGAACCTACTTTGTAAACTAGTTAATAATCTTTTACAGCTAATACCTATCAACATCTCAATCTACATCATCGTTTTTTCCACTTCTTGCTTCATCCACTCCATCAGTCATGTTTTTATTTTATAAATTAAGGTTTGTTTATCTTTCAGTACATACCTACTACCTACGTAATTCATTATCCTACCTGCTTTAATATCTAACAATGCCGTGACTATAAAATAACTCTGTTTACTTTCAATTTGATAATCATTTCACTGATATAACGTTTGGTAAGATTACGGTGCCATTTATGTCTTTCATAACTCGCCAGTGAACGTTAAAAATTACGTTACTATCATTATTCGCATCATTCGGTAACAATTTCTCGTGAAATCTAACGGCTGTTGTAATTCTGCACTTTTATCTTTACCTCTTTCAATATTTATACAGTTTTTCATTTTGCGTTGTGCGCCATTTGTTATCTATACCTAATAAGATTATTTTCCTATTAAGTACAACGTACGAGTACCTATATCGTTATCTTGACCAACGTAGGTTACATAGAAAATAAAACCAAATCAAGATTATTGCTAAGCTACAGGTGGCTAATTTATTACCTGCCTACCCTTAATATTGTCCGATATTAATAACTAATATTAGTAACACTAGCTTTTGCTCGCGGCTTTCTTGTTTGTCTACTCTCACATAATATGACAATACTTCTGTCATCATCTTCTACCCTTTAAAAAATTCTTAAATATTGAAATTTTGTCTAGCATCTCTAATCTGCATAAAACGTTATGCAAATACAAAACTGTTTTTAAAATCCTGTGTTTTTAAACTTAATTATTTACAGGACATTAAAAACCATTTTGCGTTGGTTTTGCACGCACTGCTTTGGACTACTTTTTACCACCGATCACATTTTCATTTGTAGGAAAATTCCTTCTTCATGTGAGCGATCAGTTAACCTCCTAATTTGAGATGTCAGTACGTAAGTACGTAACTTATTCATTATTAGTAGTTAGGTCAATGTCTAGCACGCAGTTTAAAACAGGTGTACCATTCTTAAATTGCTACAAAGGGCAGATGTTGACCTATCCAACAAATTAGCGGTTATGCTGACTACCTTTTATTGCTCCGTAATTTATTATAATTTCCATCTGGTGTTCTTGAATTTATATTAAAACAAGTTGTAGTGTTGTTGGTCGTTCACGTTTTAGTTCATATAGTTTTTCCTTGTGACCTATGTTATATCCATCGCAAGTGCAGTATATTTTTAGATAGGTACTTACCTACGTCATTGAATGTGTATGACAAAATGTCTATTTTTCCCATGTGTGGCAAGGCAATGTTTTTTTTTGTTTAGCTCCCTTTATTTCTTAAACATCTTAATTACATCGAGAAACCTTATGTCAAGGTGGAGCATATTTTCAATTTCCAGCTAGTCATTTAGATATTACATAAACTTTACCTTTTGTAAGTTTATTACCTATTGTTTTTGGTTTTACTGTTCTCTAAACTTACCGCGATGGGTTTACAAAATTTGCTCCAGTTACCTATTTTTAAAATAACATTTATATTATTTCACATAGTTCAATAGGCACTCTCTATTGATGCCAGTTCAATAGGCACTCTCTATTGAATTAATTTGAAACAAAAGTTCTTCCTTTGACTTATTTTATCATAAATTGTCTAGCGTGTCTTTCCAGAGCTAATATACCCACTCGTCGCGTGGTCCATTTCATTTCTTTCGTCGTGTTCCAGTCACCTATTTATGTATTTTTAGCATTGCGTGTTTACTGTCACTTGTAACATATCGGTACATTTCATGTTCTTCTGTTTTCTCTAAGTTATCTCTCTGGTATCTGCACTAATTACGTCGACTGATGAATTATTTTAGCTACCGTTACTATCGATAATGTTTTCTTCATCAACTTGGCGGGCTTGGCTTGATAATGCTTCATGCTTGCTTTCTCTGATAGTAAAATGATTTACAAACTTGGGCAGTTTTTCTATTAGAATCTTATAATTGGGGTCTTATCTATCAGTCATCTCATCTCAGCCTTCACATCCACGAAGGATAGCTTATTAGTGTAAGTGGCAGGCGTCGGATTACATGTTGTTGGAGCTTATCAGAGAAGATTTTGCGAGGAATTGTTACTAAATATTGTTTTATCCTAATATTATATCAAGTTTCTAAGCTAATTCTCAACTGTCGTTTGTTACATTACGTTGAGTGTTACGATTTTTCTTGTGACGATGATGTGGTATATTTAGATTATTAAATTAGAGATCTGTGTATAAAAATATGATATTATGAATGGAAGCGCAGCCCTCACATCAATATTGTTATGAGATCACGAGGAGTTGGACGCGCTATCGGAATAGTAAACAGATTTGTCATTCTTGGCAGCTGAAGTACCTAATACCTACCTACATACATACATGGGAAGTGCTGTTATTTAAGAACTATAATTGTAGCGACAAAAATAAGACTTTTTAAATTTGCAATTTGGATACAATGCTACGTAGAGAAATAAAAATAAAAGGTATGTATTGTTATGAGATCACGAGGAGTTGGACGCGCTATCGGATATTACGCTATATTACGGATGTGAGCGGGTTAACTACGAACCTTATTTGTGTTGGAAGAACACCAACGTTCAACGTAATGAATTCGTAAAACTCCGATAGTAGTTTTTATAGTAAAAAAAGGTAGGTAAGGTGTACTTACTCGATAAATACACGTACCTACGTGATAATTTTTGCTTCAGCTACACTGGTCCAAGAAAAAAAAGGGAATAAAACAAAAATAGGAAGCAGTAGATAACAAGAGGACCTAATTTAGCGAAGAAGGTTAATTTAGCTATCATTGTTCATTCGTAGATCGAACTAAACAATAACGAAAATGTAGGTCGAAACCTTGGCAAAGAAACGTTCCCCCGTAAAACAATTCGCGATTTTGTCGGATTGGAAACGGTATATTTTTGCGGTTCACCTCAGACAAATCAAAGAAAATTGTTTTACCAATAAACGTTGCTCCGCCACCTAGCCGCTATCGCACACACGATACTCGTAGCACCTGATTGGGCACGCGCGTTGCGTCACCATTAACTCCTGTTTATTCTTTGACCATTGTTTCGTTTCGAGACAAATAGACTGAAGCATTCTTATTGCTATTGGCTATTCTGCTGAGAGTAAGGTTGAGTGTTGCAATGGTTCCAAGTAACGCGGTGAGTACGGACAATGCGGCGCTAATGGATCGAGGCATTGCGAAAGTGAGTCCCATCGTCGAGCCTTATTGGCACAGGGCCGAGTTCTATAAACGAGGAGTCCCTGCAATCATTGCTGCACTGATGCAAACGCTATTCACAAAGGAACAGCGTTTGCATCAGATCAGTTTTAACTAGAGCTATCGTAACTCGTACCTAACGAGAAAGAAACAGTTGATACCTATTGATACGCTGCTGAATTGACTTATCATTAGGCATCTGAAAATGTCACTATTACCTACTCACTATCATAATAAAGTTAATATTTCTATTCTGTAGTTATATTTACCTACTTTATCAGTAGTTCAAAATCGTCATTGACAATCATAGTTAGGAAATCCCCCACTTTTTACGACATGTCTATGATGACAGTCATTCAGTCAACCAGTTGCAGTTCAATCCTTTCTGAGAAACGTAACGGGCGGGCACTTGGCAGGTAATCGTCCCGCAGACGTGATTCTATGCCGTGATGGTCGCCATCACCACTCGCCTGTACTCACCATGCCCTAGCATTGAGATACAAAATACATCTACGCGATAATAACAGCCCTTGTTTTCAATGGTCTCTTTCAGTTCTAGGAAGCAGTTTTCGAACCAAATACATTCGAAAAGTATTTGGTTCGAAAACTGCTTCTAAAATTTCAAAAAACCAAAATTTCTCTAGAAGACGTAAATTATGTTTGCATGTTATGACACAATTTTCTATACCTCTTCCTCTTCATTTCATTTGATTTCATTTATTAGATTGTGTCGGAAATTTACAGGTTACCTATATTATCTTCAACTTCATCGTCCGTTCCTTTTCTTTTCATGTTGGTTTATTTCTATAGTTAACATTCAACAACCTCCCATCGCACCGCATCGTGCGTAACCTGCTTTTCACCGGTTCACGATTTTTTTGGTTGTACCACGATTGTACCACGGTGGTAGGGTGGTACCACAGGTACTAGCTCACCACAGGTACTAGCTCAATCAAGTCAGAACCGAGTCATGGCATAACGATTGCGATACTGTAAAGGTCATAATCGATTACGGGGCGGAGACGAAAGGTGATTGCAGGTGCCGCGCCTGCCTTTCTTCAATGGTTTTTAACGTCATGACAGGTTTGAAGATTTATTGGGTAAAAAGGTCTTGGAAAGATTGCCGGTTTGGTTGCTGTGTGGTCCTTTGATGCTTTACCGAAAATCAGGCAGAATAAGTTATCTATCACCATCAGCAGCGTATGCTATGCTAGTCTACCGATTGGTCTACCTAGGTCTAGTTATATCAAAGCTCTCTATAAATATATTTAAACAAAATAGTCATTAGTCTTTGCCTGCAAATAATCGAGCCCTACTTTTTATGAGTACTCCCAAGGAACCAGGTAATTAAAAAAATATTATGAATATAATATAGAACATGGCCGTGTAGTAATCTGTTTCAAAATTTCCTTTGAGTTCGCATTTTGAAAGTGTAATTAAAATGCAGAATTGCAAAAGATTGAAATGAAGTGCAACCTCAGATTATAGTTGTAAAATTATTTATTAACTTTGGCCCTGGCGCTTTGTATCAATTTAAATTGAATTAATTATACACAGTTCAGCTGTCATGGCGGCTAGAATGGTGATGATACCATTCTAGCCGGGATAGCCCACTGTTGAGTATGGATAGATAGACTCCTTTAGAGAGGTTCACATTAGGTCGGACCGTTTTACTGGAACGACAAAGGTGTCGGATGCATATTGGCATAATGTATTTCAATAGTGCTGTCACATTTAAGAGCGACCCGGTATAACTTTTATCCTTTGTAGGATTAGTATTACTAATATTATAAAGCCGAAAGTTTGTGAAATCTGAATTTTGTTACCTAGGATCTCCAAAACTACTGAACAGATCAAGATAAAAATTTGCGTACGTTTAGAGCAAAGCCTAACTTAGATACGATAATAGGCTTCTTATTATTCCAAAACTATGCGTGCGAAGCCGCGGGCAGAAGCTAGTATGCCATATATTTTCTGCAAACGGCAAACTGTCGGTCCGACCTAATTTGAACCCGTCCTTACGCTACGGTTCTATCTAGCAGCCTCTTCGGTCTCATGCTTCTCGCATCCAAGTAGGTATGCCCTGTGACTTTGACGATGTCGTCAACCCATCTTACGAGTTCAGCTGTAGGTATTTGGTATGAGTAATATACATAAAGAACTAATTTCGTTACCTACAAGTACAACAATAGGCATTACCTACATTGTTACGTTATTAAAATTGGGCGCATGCGGACATTTATGTTACAAATTATGTAAATGGTTGTGTAACAGTAATTATGCGTCCCATCTCGGTACAATTCGTCGCTTCGAAATTAAATTAGCATTTTGTAATTATTTGCTAAAGAAATTACACCTAAATAATAGAAATAAATTACAACCAGTACTTATAATTGAAACAATTGAGCTAACTGCAGACAATTGCAAACAATCTAGAGGTATGCCATATCACCAGTCGGAAGCGTACTCATTATTTACTTGTTTAGAAATAATAAATGGGTAAATTATCCTGAATAGTTTTAGCATAAATATTTATGTATGTGCCTTACCTAGTTATCCAAAACGATTAACAGCTTTTCTCTAAAAATCTGTACTTAGGTATTTTGTTTCCACCTGAGTAGCACACATACGGCTGTACGTGCCTCTCCCAAGATATTTATCTGTACATACTTATTAAAAGGAACATAAGGTAGTTATCTATCAAGAGCTATTTCATGGTAGGTATTCCTTATCAAAGGTTCATCGACTCCAGTTGCCCAACGGCTCCAGTTCCAACTAGTGTCAGTCAGTATGGCAGTAACAGGGTTTCACAATCATCCTGCCGCAGTCATTAATACTCTCCTAGTATAGACTCTGCTGCAAGTTCCGGTGCCAAATGACAAACTTGGATTGGAATCCTTGTAATTTTGTTCTGCCCGTTTGCCACGGTCGTTTTTTCTAGCTCGATGTACGAGTACGTACTTATTAGAACAAAATGTCTGTCCTATTTTAGCCCGAATTTCTACATCTTCCTTGTCCTTTATTTCTAAATGGATAATAGGTAGGAAAGTACTAGAAATCTGTGAAAAAATTCATAGATCATGATTTCTTTCGATAGGTACGACAAATATTGCAGTCGATAAAAACCTCACAGAACGAAAACATAAAATAATTTCACCAGAAATCTTCACTGTGCTTGGTCTAGTACGATCTTTCCAGTTTTAGTTTTGAAATGGTTTTGCGTAGAAATTCAATCCTATACCTACTTATGTCTAAACATAAACATTGTGTGTTTATAGTCTGTGGTACTTTTTTGATTAAATGTTAAATCATTTCAAGGAAATAGTATTGTGTTGATGGCTAGTCCATGTCTTCCATTTTCTTTATCTTTATTAGCTTTCTTTACGTTTAGTTACATGTTTATTTTCCATTAACGCTATACACTTTCCATTTAGGTAGTTAATGCATTCACAGTGGCAGGTAATGGATTGGAACTCAAAATAAGATCCCATGATTCACTGCGGTGACATCAGGCATTCCACTTGAGGTATTCGAGACATTATCATTGGGATGCCGCTACATCCGGAGATAGGGGGACGATTCCGTTTGGAAACTCACCAACACCTTTATATCAACGCTTTAAATTATGTTGATAAAAACAGTATTTCTAAACGAAACTAAATTCTTAATTAATTGAATATGAATACCAACCTTTATTGACTTTTTTTACAAGTTGGTCGCACATGCTTTTAGTGTCGTTAAGAAATAGGAACTCTGTAGTGCAACGCCTATGCTTGCTTTGCTACAAACCATGTAACTTGAACCTAATAGGCACCTGGTTGGTGAAAATAGTGCTTGCGATTCATTGGCAGTGACGGACATATAATATTTATCGAAGAGTGTCGGTATGAAAATAAGACGTTTGTTCAAATTCAACATTGAAGCAGTGTTTTTGGAAGTGGTTTAAGTGATTTTTTTGAGGAACATGATCGTCGACGTTTCGAGATTAATGGAAGAAACACTGAAATTGTGTAGCTAAGGGAAATTGAGGCACTTGCCATGAAACGATTACCCACCGAGTATTTATTTTCCTCAACCTCAACTTCAACAATCTGTATTGGTCCACTGCTGGACGCAAGCCTCCCCCATAAGCGCCTTGTTCACTTTTATCTCATGGGGGTAATGCCCATAATACCCACGCTGGGCATGCGGGTTGGGGATCGCAGTTCGGTAGTAGAAATGTTCTGCAGGGGGCGCTGCTGCCCGCCCCAGTGAATATCCCTTAGTCGCCTCTTACGACACCCGCGGGAAGAGTTGGGGTGGTGCAAATTCTAAGCCAACACCACACAGCTTATTTATTTTAGTTTTGCTTAATTTTAAAGTCAGTGAAGTTTTAACATGTTTCGGGTCATACTTTTTTATTTCCATGTGGACATGAACTTAGATTCAGTCAGATATTAGTTATATTAATACCTATTGGTATTTTACTATAATAGCTTTCGTAGTGTACTCGTAATCCTGATGAAGTCCCTCGTTAAGGGATGAAACGTTGGTGTTCTTCCAACACAAACTAGGTTCGTAGTTAACCCGCTTACATTCATAATGAACCTATTGGTGTGTTAAGTAAGCAAGGCTTGGATATCGTGTACCTCTCTCTCATCAGCACGCATAGTACATCCACTGCTGAACGTGCGGCTTCCAAGCAAAGGCATTTTGCCATAACCGCCACGCTTGGCAGACGAATTGGTAATTGCAGAAGAGCTGTCAAAAACGCAGAAGGAAGCTGCTATTATTCCTCTGGTAGGTTCCCTGTTCCCTTAGTCTACTTTTACGATATCCATGGGCAGAGTTGCTGGGGTCTATTCTTAAGTCGCGACCACCACGCCAATGTGTACCTATCGTAAACGTGGGTCTTAACAAACATAGTACAACAGGTTGCTAATAAGATGAAGTGACGCAGTAGAGGAAATAAGTATTTAATTGAAAATAAACGCTTCTTGAATAATAATTAACTCGTGCAGTAAGATTCCATTGTCTTTGTTCACATTCAAACATCCTTGCCTTTTAAAGTTATCGGAAAAACAACAGTCGTATCGCACGTAGAATGACAATAATACAATATTAACATTTGTAATGTAGGCAAATACATCAACCACGATAAGATTTACGATTTGTATAAATAAATCTGTTGTTTTGCTTTAATGGCCTTGGCTTGACCACGATCTCAACTCAACTGATGGTGAGTGATGAGGTGGCCGGTATCACGAAGGCTCTAGTAGATTCTAGAAGACACGTCATATTCACTCTTGTCTGCAACAGTCTGTGTGCAACAGTCAGCAGTTAGCTCAATTGTTTCAATTGTAAATAGGTACTAGTATAATTTTCTTTGTGAATCAAGAATTTCGGTCTTTATAAAAAAAAACTCTTGTCTTAATTTAACAAAACTTCGACACCCCCGACAAATTACTTGGAACCATCCGCATTCATAAAGTTAAAATAAAAGCATGCACCGATATTGTTCAAAGATAGATTAGAAAAATAGATGAAGTCACCTTTCAAACCTAAAAACCTAATTCCAAATCAGTTTCAAAGTAACTAGGTATGCCACAGACACACACTCGTTATATTTATATTATAAGTACTCTTTTAAAAACAAGAATTTAATGCTGGTCAATAATATGTCATTTGACATTTGCGGTATTGAAAACCCCGTCTTCATCGTTATCATTGATGAAAAATATTTATTCTTCTAAATATGTAGTTCTTCTCTGCGTAAGGTGCATAAATTATAATGATCTCGGAAATTCCATTACAATATGGTAATCGACGCGTGTTTGTTAGACGTGGACTTGACTAAATGCCGCTATACTGACATCTATGACTTCTTATAGTCTGAAATAATCACTAACTATAATAGCATAGAATTTTGTTGGTTGACCATTAATTGTTGTCTGGACATTATACCTACCCGTCTAACTGTTAAGTCGATGATATAAACTACCTTAATATCTTCAGGCTTTTTTTGGAAAATATATTACTTATCACATAAATCTGTCTAAAGGAGAAGAGCCTCCTGAACCTGAGTTATCTATAGGTACCTATAATGCTACCACATAGTGTAAAAAAACTCTCAACAGATATGTTTTTCAAAGAATGTCTGAGAGTTAGCTGCTTACATCATTCACCAGCAGGGCTGCTTTGTTATCCCGTTACTGATCATCGCTCCGGAAGCGAGACAGGATGCCTCACATAGTTTTTGCTTTAGCTTTGTTGGGACGCGGACAAAGTTCCATAAATAACTGATGCCTCCTACTTGCGCACGCGCCGCCGGCATCAGATAGCGTGTTTATTTCTAAATCTTGATGAAGTGGTAGAAAGTTTAGATTTGTTTGCGGCTTCTCTTTTCTAGTGTGGTGTGGCTCGAATTCGATTAAAAGTTTTATAATACCCATAAACGATCGTTTTAACAATTGAGCAATTAATTGCTATAGCAATGATCTTTTGATTACTTCCTTTATGTAAATGTATAATGTTTCTATGACTAAAACAAAGTAAAAACAGTCCGCAGTTCGCTCAATTGACTGAATTGTAAATACTAGTTCTAGTTTGTTTATATTAAACAAAGTTAGAAAAATATAATGTCACGTCACGAGTGTCCATTGGTGAACTTGTTACGATAACGGGCACAAAAAACAATTTGTATTATGTAATTCGTAGCAGACCTCGAATTCGAAGTCGCAAATATTTACTGGAAGAAAGAAAGACTGGTGATATGCAAGCTTATAAGATGAAAATAAGCCGTTATATTTCAAAATCGTTGTCGGCTTCAGAGCTCAATGGGCGGGACACCAACTGGTTTATTAAATTAATGAATGGCTCGAGCTTATGATACGAGATACGAGCGCTGGATGATGTAACGGTAATTGTATCGCCAAGTCTTTTGAACGAACATGTGGTTTCACAAGCTTAAATTATAGCTGCTGCCAAAGGGACTCGGCAGAAGAAAAATACATAAGACAACGTTGTCAATTTGTCACCGAAGTTTGTCACCAACAAACCAAGTAACAGAAAATAAAAATACAGCAGGTTGAAGGAAAAACAAAAGATTAACAACAATAGAAATTATTTAAGAATTGTAGTCACTTTTCCAACCTGTAAAGCTGCAGAACAATACGCATATTTGCTGATAAAGACGCATGCATTGTTTTTGTTTTCTTATCTTTGCAATCGCTTCAATTACGATCATTGTTAGCAGCTATTTTTCATCATTGTCGATGCATAGGCCGTTTAAGTTGCTCATGTAGTCAACCTTGGCTTATCGTTCGTGAGTATTTGCTAATGGCCGCACTGACGTCATTGATAGTGTAGGTGATGTTGCGGCAAGGTGTGGTTTTTTATAGCTGTCCCACAAGCAGATCGTTCTAAGATACTTTGCTGCTTATTCTGTACTACGATTCAACGAGTGCTTAATTGAGCTATTTGATCAGTCTACCCGACCTCAAATAGGTTTTAATTAGAGAAATACTACATCTCATATTAATTTGTGCAATTGAAGGACAATTTATGACCCAAGTAAAGATTACCTTTCTTGAATTTGCGCTGTATTTACCTATTATTCATTTAACGTAATTCCTGCATTGCTCAGTTCTGTTGAATACTATGATTTTCCATTAATTTACGTGTTCTCTGAATGAACCGTTTTAATTGACACGCTGCTATTAAAATCTTGTCATCTCGCGCTGCTCGGGTATTCCGGAATCTAGGTATTTTCATCCGGGTAGCCGGTATCACCTAGATAGGAGACAATGGAGGCTGGTATGCGGTATTACTGAATTCTTATCTCTGATTACAGCTTTATGTAATCATTGAGATAACATGTGTAATTGCTTAGGATCAAAACGCGATGAGTTTTGACCTTGTATCGTAATATACATTTTGTTTTTGTGATGTGATCCATCTTATAGATTTGTTTTTACATAGCCTACTGGTTTCTATTTTATTATTTTTTGTTATGGCTATTAGAGTCAGAAAACACAAATGGTATTTTTATTCCAATAATATTTCTGCGTAGTTCATATCTTTAATGATCAGTTAATCATAAAATAAGCAATAAAAAGTTAATATCCTTTTGAATTATTATTGATATAACGCATTAAATCTCAGCTTAGTTGCAAAATAGCTCATTGAAAAAATGTCATAATGACCTACAAATATTTGTCTTTCAATTAAGACGAGTTTTGCAATGTGAACAGCATTGTCTCTCTTAAAAGGACTAATGCAATAGACATAGAAATATTTCGCAAACGTGCGCTCTTTGCTCGTATTTCATTGTTTAACTTTTGGGTTGTGAATGCCCATTAAACCACGATTAATCATTGTAAGAATCAGAAACAGATATTAATTTGTTCGGAACACTTGTTTGTTTGTTTCATTTGTATGGGTTTTGTAAGTCACGCTTCTCACGACTGCGAAGTACAGATGTATTGATATACTATTTATTGCCTGCAGAGGAGTTTAGTTAGACTGAACTAATTGAATGCTGATGACAACAAAAATTTATCATTTACAGTTGAATTTAGTCTGACATTCGTTTAATGGCTTTTTATTATATACTCATAACAAGTTAGTTAAATTAAATTTGAATTGTATAAGTTTATTTTGTAAACCTAATGAAATACCTACATTGTTTAAGTTTTTTTAAGAAAAGCAAAACTTACCTACATCTCTCTTAGTGAAAATGTTGTTTGTCTTTAGGAATCTCCAGAAGTGAGAATGGCGCTGACGCAGGCCCGCGAACCGGACCCGGCGGCGCTGGCCGCCTACTGGGCGGAGTACGAGGACCTTTGTCGCCAGATCAGCCCCTCACAGCATAACGACAACGACGATAATCCTTACGAAGGTACGAATAAGTTTACCAGAATGCCTCTTGGGTTGTAAAATGCTCCCGACAACCAGCATTTAGCTAGATTTTAGGACAGCAATTTAAGCAGTACGCAGATGGGCCTTTCTGGATTTCAACAAATGCTGTTCACTCTGAAGAAAGCTGCTTCATGATGAACATTACAGGGGCGTAAAAATCATTATGTAGGGTACCTCTTAATTATTACTAAATAGGTACGATATCCGCTGGTTTCTTTAATTTATGTCATACAGTCTACAGTTTATGTAGTTGACCTCACAAAAATACAACGTTAGCTGATGGTGCAGAAGGTCATTTATTAAGGTTCATTACTTCAAGAGGAGCGTTAATTGTATTTGCATGTTGTTAAATGGGAATTAAGATGTTTGGTCAGAATGAGATCATGCTTGTTCAGTAACAGCCATTGTTTTACCATTTTTACACGTCTTCTACTGTTATCTGGTCTCCGCCGTTTACGCAATTAATTAAATCAAATCCCATTTCAGACCATATTATTTATTTATTTATGTATTTTTACAATTTTGGAGAAACTTACAGCTAGGTTTATTGAGATGAACATTATAGAACATGCCTGGATAGACCAGTGCATGTTTGTTGAAGGCTAATTACAAGTTTCCGCAGATATACTTAAAAAATATTATTATTAATTTAATAATATTATTAATTTTTAAATTAATATTATATTATTTTATGTAGAGGTATACGAGATTTGGGACAGTTAATTCATTTATTCTGTAATTTTTGTCCATTATGCAGTTTGAGGCTAGATAGCGTAAATATCCAACATGAATCACACTTTTCTATTTAGGTACCTTACTAATTAAATCAATAAAATAAGCATTTATAAATAAACACATTATTTTAACAATGCTCGATTTCTTTCCAATAAACCAAAGTTTTGCGTAAAGAGGTCTCCGGCCTCGACGAGCCTTGACTTGTGCTAGTTCACGTATTCGGCCTTCTCTATGAGCTGTGTGGAATTTTAATTCCCATGCCAATCTCTAGTGTTCACAACAGACAGCAATTATTTAAATGATGAATTCATCAGAAAGGCAATTACCTTATCTGAGATGTCTAAATACCCTCTTAAAAACCTCTAACTTCTGAGTATCCCCTATCACAGACATTTAAGTCAATTCTGTCTGTAAGATATCGGTCTCTACATGTTTCGTGATTGCTAGGACATACTACATATTATGATAATGATGCGTCTTGTCACTAAAATTCCAAAAACCATACGCTAAATAAACCACTACGTTTGCAAATCTTGTGTCAGAGACCTAAAAATCCTCCGTCAACATTTTTGTTCAGTCAGACATTCCTTTCCACTTCGTTGACCCTTGCCTTGCCTTAGCCGTTGTGATCATCACACTTTACAACGCATTCATTACAAGGTCCAAATATTTGTTTTTTCACTTAAAAGTTTCCTTAGGTAGTTGTATTTTTTTAGGTTTTATTACCGACGATACTTTGTGAGTGACGAGATCCGAATTTAGAATTCTAAGTACATTAAATAAATAAAAATTACCTAGTGATTTAATTAGCACTGAAATAGCTTATCATATAAATTTGTTTTTACGTCGTGTGTTAGATTTAAGTTTTAAGGCTGTAATTTTTTCTCGACTAACTTTATTTTTGTTAGTCACAGAGGTAGTGTTAGTTATTTAATGGCGGTCGGGTTCATATTTGCCACTTTTATTAATATAGAAGGTACGACCTACAAATAACATTAATTTCCTCTTTATTTTATATTTGATAATAATTTAGAGTTAAAAATTTGGAGCTTATTTTATAAGCCTAAAGAAATATAAGTTATTGATTTCTGATTTGATGATTGCACTAAAAATAGATTATTATTGATCATTGAGATTTAGCTGTTGATATGACTAGTAAAGTAAGTTCCTATCAGATTCCGTAATACAACAGTGAAAGCACAAAGTAAGGTATTCTCTACACTTGTTCAAGTCCGGTTCTCCGAACACTTGTTCACAACATGTTCACATGGTGGCTGCGGTGGTCGTGTAAACAGGCTTATTCACAAGGCCGAGTCGCAGTTACACCATCGTCGGAATTTCGGCAAGTCGTTTGTCGTTTCCTCGACTGGTTTCTGTTATTCCTTCCTATTATTGGTTCGAGTTATGCGTGGGAGTTGTTTTTGATATGCGTGGAGAACTTACAGCCAACGGATCTCGTAGTTCCTATCCTATGATCATACTAAAATTATAAATGCGAAAGTTTGGATAGATGGATGTTTGTTACTTCTTCACGCCAAAAGTACTGAACAGATTGGACTGAAATTGTGCATAGGTGTAGTTAACTCTAGAGCTGGAATCAAACACAGGCAATACTTTTTATCCCATAAATAGATCACTTCCCATGGGATGTAAATAACCTTAGAACGTTCTTATAGAAATAGTGTGTGCGAAGCCACGGGCCGAAACTAGTTATGAATATACGCACGTGCAAGTTTGCGTCACTAAGCCAGTAAGTTTGAAGTGCTAAACCAATTTCTTGATGCTCGTCATGAGCTGCATTCTTTAACAGGTTTGGAAACCGGCCGCTTCGTGGAAGCTCTTGCAATTTCTGTACGTTTAGTAAACCTCTCAAGGTACTTGCTCTTTGGGGAAATTTGATGCGCGTGTGTTTCGACCCAAAAGTGGAATAATCGGCAGCCAAATTCAAATAATTTTCTAAATAAAGGCATTAGTAGCCACACGATTGTATACGAATGACACAAATAACTTTCAAAACACTATTCTAGTTGACAAAACAAATAATGAAAGTTGTGAAGACTTAGGGCAGTAGGTAAACTGAAACAAATCAAGCACCCATGATAATAGAGATAACAGTTAGTAAAATATGTCATGGTAACCAGATATCCGTGACCTTGCCAATAGTGTGCTACCAATGCCCATCATTCAATTAAATAGTGTCATAATATCCGCACTGGAAAACGCATTGAATTTACATTTTAAATGTAACCGCGGTGTATTGTGTTGCGAACTACTATTTTATAGATAGAACTATGTAGACTGGTTTTAAATTTTTTCTATCGGTGCCACAAAAGCCAAATCTCTTCAAATTCCAAAATCGATTTTCTACTTTTTATACGTTGGCTCATTTACCAATTCTCTTTCTAATTACATAGAGTCAATTTATGTGGTAAGTACCAAAATTGACACCCAACCCAAATAAAATGATTTGTATTTTTATCACTGCGTTTTACTAATATTTCACCTATTAATTGAATTCAGCCACTTTTCCAGCTATTAGAGGAACACCGCGTCAGCCTGTCCACTCGTACCTATTGCTATTGGCCAAACGCGCGGGTGCCCGTTACTGCAAATGAGATTCTCTGTAACGGGACTCGCTAGGGATGACCGTTCAGTGTATCGATAGATTCGATTGACCTAATGCGGATTTCAATCTCAAAATGAGTTTTATCAATTCAAAATTCAACATATTTGAATTTGGAGCACAGGTAGAAGTTGGATTCGAGGAAAAACAAAAAATAATGTGATTCTCAAGATTAATACAAATAAAAGTTCACAAATAACGTGTTAGGAATTCTTTAAAATTTGTTTTGCATCTAGCTGAGCTAAGACTTACGAGTTAACACAAAATGATATATAAGTAGGTTTATCCGAGTCAATGTAAAAGAATTTCCCAGTCACTGTCAACTTGACAGTGACTGAGAAATTCCGCATTATGTCCAGGTTGACAGTGTCACTGAACATAATGCGTATGCAAAGTAAAAGTGTGAACACATACTAATCACACCTTACTAAACTCATAATACGTTATCACAAAAAACCCGCCATAATCATCGCTTCTCCATAATTATCGCGGAGAGGATACTTATTAACAGTTCTAGAGCAAAAAATAGCAGATGCCAAGCGTGCTAAATTAACACGACATCATGTTACTTCATTGAAATGCTTTTTATTGGCATCGCAATGGGCAGTGCTTTCCGACACTGCTTCATAGAGTAGTTATGCAGTTTTGCTTGCATTATCTACGTAGATATCGAATGTGACGGTATCATTGCGCTTGTCACTACACATCGCTAGTGATGCTCTAATTCCTTATCGATAATCTCCGAAGACGCAGCAGAGCCGGTCTACAAGGTCAAGTCCGCATTTTCTTCTCGTTTAAATTTTAATGTCGCGAAGTGTCTTGTGAAAGCAGTACTTTATGTTTCGTTAATTTAAGGGCTGTGAATTGCCACACTAATTGGGAAATATTGGAAACATAACATGCTTTAAAATTTTGACATGTTGCTGGGGAATTTCTGAGTAATTTGGGTTGTCCAAAAAAGTTGACAAGTGGATAGACCTTCATCATAATCAAAAGGATGTGTAGTTGGAACCTGAATCAAAATAAGTTGACGCAATAAAGTCAAAACTTGTTCATCATTATCAAATTAGAAAATAGTACAAGGTATCATCACCATTCTATTGCCCTTTTCCCGCTTAGGTGGGTTCGACACAAAGTTTTCTTCCTCCATCTGCTTCTATGAGTCGTCATCCCAGCACTCACTCCCTTCTTACTCATGTCATTATCACATAGGACTAGGTATTGCACACAAAAAGGGCCAGTCATTTATTCTTTGTATGTTTCGTGTTTGTTTGCCTAGGTAAGTGGGTAAGTCGGTATATTATCTGCTGTAGGTATCAAAGATAATTATTAATCCAGATATTAAAGCACTCAATGAGCAGTTATCATTACCCACTGCTTTGTAATCCTATATCAGGTGTCCTAGATTTATTTATCAAGGTCTAACTACGAAATTAAACGACTTCAATTACCTCTTCGGGTCTATTATTATAGGAATTTTATTTAAATTATAATGTCTAATAATAGGCTATTAGGTATTGTAAATATTATTTGCTTACAAGAAATCTTAAGAACGCTTGACTAACTACCTATATTTATTTAAATCACATCGCTGGACAATGTCATTTAATAATTTATTATGGTTTTAAATTGTTTTACATATTCCAATTCAACTCAAAAATGGGCTGGTTAAAAAAAACCATATGGGACTAACTTCAAACATTTTAAAACGAGGATATTTTACATAGGCGTTAAACATAATATAAAAACCTACTTAAGTAAGTTTCTACTGTCGAGTTAAGGAGTTTCTTTCTAGAGAAAGCTACCTTGTAAAATCTTGCCGGCCGAACCTAACCCTGATTTTCGGAACGCTTGTCGACCTTACTCACTTATTGCTTAACTAAAGCACAACTTAACTAACACATTATATCTATTGCTCAACCAATCGGTCGGACATTACTCAGTTAATGCAGTCAATGATTCGACAGGACACACCTTTAGAATTAAGATTATCATCTCCATGCTAATTTGCAAGACATTTTACATAAATTAAGATGGAATGTGAAGATTTAACTTCAAGGGATGTACTGTTTTGTTATTGCATTGATTGTTATTAATGCGCAGGTCTAGATAAATAACTTAATAAAAATTGTAGGTCATTGTCATTTGACGACCTCTGTGGCGCAGCGGGCGAAGGTCCGCCTGCGACGCATGAGGTTGCGGGTTCGATTCCCGCCTCGGGAAAAATGTTTGTACGATCTGCAGATATTTGTTCAGGGGTTTTGGATGTTTTTCTATGTATAATTAATAAAAAATATCTATCTATGTAGTGTATAGTATTATGTATATCAGTTATCTAGTACCCATAACACAAGCTCTGCTTAGCTTGGGGCTAGATAATGCTGTGTGAATTGTCCAGCATTATTTATTTATTATTATTTTTTTTTTTATTGTGCTGTTTAGGTAAAATGAAATGAAATGAAAGTATATTTAGGTGCTCATTGTTATAGTATAAATATACCCCAACTCTTCCCGCGGGTGTCGTAAGAGGCGACTAAGGGATATCCACCGGGGGCGGGCAGCAGCGCCCCCTGCAGAACGATTCTACCACGGAACTGCGATCCCCAACCCGCATTCCTAGCGTGGGGATTATGGGCATGACCCCCATGAGATAAAAGCCAACAAGGCGCTTATCGGGGAGATGCCTGCGTCCAGCAGTGGACCAATACAGGCTGTTGAGCTTGAGCATGTAGAGTTAGTCTTTGTACTCATTTTAGTCCAAAATAATTTAGGGCCTTGCGAAATTGGTGCTGGCTGACTTAAAAAGGCGTTCAAAAATGAGAATAGTTTTAAGAATATTCAAAAAAACTGTAATGAAGCTTTTGTAAAATATAAACTCGAAATGTTAAAAACCAATTTTCGAATATATAATCATCGATACTCTCCACAGCACTATCTGTTCTACAAGTTTATTTAAAGACACAGTTAAGTTTACGTAACAAGCCATTAACACTTGTCCAATGAATAATTTGATTTACATTTCGACATTGACAAACACTTTAATATGAAAACCTTCGGCCATGGCAGAGGACACTCAACAAATTCCGAACCATAAACACAACGGTCTGAAACTTCATTGCCTGCGATACTTTGTAGACACATAAAATACTTGCAAAGAATTGGAGTTCGGAGTCCCTTGGCTAAACGGAAAAATAATGATCACAAAGCCACACTGACCGCGAAAATAATGACGATTAATTTAGACGTAAAATTTATGAAATTGTCTGTCAAAAACGTCTATTAACATGTAAAATAATTGTCCGATTATATCTTTTCCAAGAACACTGTGCCTAAACAGTTTGAGCGACCCATGCCCAAACATTAAAAATGGTTAGCAGGTAACCTTGAGTCCCCATATGTAGAGATCATACGAGACAAGGTACAGATAAATTAATACTTATGTCTTTTTAAATTCGACTAATTGTCTATTAACATAAAGTGCGTGGGAAGGCGGTAGACAAATAAATAGTTAGTATGTATTTTTATCTGTCTACTCTACTCGCATGTTTATGTTAACGTTATAATTTAACGTAAGTACTTACCTTATAGTTCTGTCACTGACCTACCTTAATTACCTAAGCCTAGCCAAAGCCCTATAAAACTTCATTCAATCAACAATAGACGATGTTAGACGAGCAGTTGTTTTTTATTGGATTGACAATGAAGAAGACAGTGTTCCGACTCAGAAACTATAATATTTCATTGATCAAGACGATCATTCATATCCTGTTAACTCTACAAAACATTGACATAATAACTTCTCTTTTGAATGTCTAGTTGGCACAGGTGTCCATTAAAAAGTGCGAATAGCAACAACCTCTGTTGCGTAACGAACGGGCACTTGTTTGACGGTCACTCTAACAGCGAACTCACTACGTGTGATAGAAAACACCTCGCTATTGCTATCAAAACTTACCGCCAAGATTGAGATGATAACGCTCGTTTTGAAGTTTTGAGCAGTTGAAAATGTGCGATAGAGGGCACAGGGTAATCTAGTGTAGGTATAAAGGTTTCTTGTTCATAGATAAGTATATTGACAGGACAAGATGACTAAGCGGGAAACTGGGCGTCAAGTCAACGTCGTGAGATGCAATAATGATTTTATTAATACAAATTGTTAACTATTATAATACTCATAAATACAAACAACACAAGGAAAATAATTAATAATCACAATAATATGATAATGAATACCTATCAACATAAAACAATAAGTGACTTTATCTATTTGTTTTTTATTATTATAAATAACAATGCTTATAATCATAACACTAGCTAGAGTTGTACACGTAATAGCGTACCACGTAGAGTATTAAATAGAAAGTCTAATAAAAATAGTAAAATCATTTGCGAACAGTGAAAGGAAAATTAGAGGTTTTGATCTCATATGATTTCATTGGTGTTATAAATACATACGTTTATAATATTGAAGTGGCTTGCCCAATCAAAACTAGATCTTAATAAATTGACAGCAAGACTTATAAGCTAACTAACTTCTGCCCGCGGCTTCGCACGCGTATTTTCGGTATATTATGTAGCCTTTTATCTAAGTTAGGCTTTGCTCCAAACGTACGTCAAATTTCACCTTGATCTGTTTTGTCGTTTTGGAGATTCTAGGTAACAAATATTCAGATTTCACAAACTTTCGGCTTTATAATATTAGTAGGAAGTATTTAAGTAAAAGGAAATAAATTGTTATTGACTATTAAATTTAGCACAGGCATTGTACAATAATTTAAACAACATAATTTAAATTTATTAGGGGAGATCCTGTAGTCGACCAATACAGGCTGTTGAGGTTGAGGTATGTCAAAGCATTATAAGTGTGCAAGAAATTTTATTATTGCGCAAAAAATCTAGATACTCTTTTACATAACAAATTTAGTTTGCAACTGCATATAACCCAAAACATGTCCTAATTAAATCCAGTTCTTCTGGGCTAGGGCCAAGGTTCGGGAACCTAGTTTATCATATTCGTTTCCGTTTACTCATAAAGCATCGTTCCCTTCACCAGAACCCGTTGTTGACGATGGTGCTTCTTCCGCATTCCACATATATTTTCTTTTTTGGCCGCGCCATAAAATGTCAATGTTGTTATGTTAAGTTTTCTCAAGTTTTTGTTTTGACTCGTGGTTTGGGAATCCGTGTATTGGGTGTTTCAATTTGATTAACTTATTAAAAATATTATTTGTCTTTCACGACTTCAACATAGAAGATGTAATATCTGTTATTTTCTTCTCTTTTAAAGAAAAGTTAACACATTTGTATCAGTCTGTACTAATACATTTATATTTGTATTTTTGTATTATAATTTGTATATTTTATTTAAGTTTATTTTAGTCTAATTACAATGTCACTCAGTGATGACTCTGACAGTGATGAATATGTGTCCTTCTCTGATGCTGATTCTGGTAGTGACGATGATAGTTTCTGCAGTATTCCTTGTCTTTCTGACTCAATTTCTTCCTTCTTCTCAGATCTTCCTAAGAATTTCAATGTCCTCCACATCAACGCTCAGAGTATCCCTAAACACTATCCAGACTTACTTGCTTCTTTTGACCATAAAAACATACACGCTCTTCTTGTCTCTGAATCCTGGCTCAAACCATGTCTCTCTTCGTCTTCCTATTCTCTTCCCGGCTTTAAACTTATACGCAATGATCGCGTCGGATCTGGTGGTGGCGGTGTTGCCATATATCTCAGATCCCGTATTCCCTTTAATATTGTAAGTATGTCTACACAACCACCACCCTCCAAAGCGGGAGAACATCTCTTTGTAGAGATCGAACTTTTGCATACAAAAGTGCTACTAGGAGTGTTTTACTGTCCTTCTTCCCAAATTAATTACTTCTTATCCTTTGAAACTCTTCTTGAAAATATAGTCCCTTCCTACGAGCATTCCATAATTATGGGTGATTTCAATACCTGCTTACTTAAGAAAGACACTAGGTCCACTTCTCTTGAAACTCTTATAAGGGGTGCAACCTCTCCATTCTCCCACTAAACGCTACACATTTCTTCCCAAATTCAGCTCCCTCTCTACTAGACCTCATTATAGTATCATCTCCTTCTCGTGTTACCGGACATGGTCAATGTGAAGCGGGAGCCTTTTCATACCATGACATGCTGTACATGTCTTACAAAATTCGTCCCCCTAAAGCCAAGCCCCAGGTTATTCTGCAAAGAAATTTTAGTGGCATTAACATGGACGAACTTATGCATGACGCGGAAAGCATTGACTGGACTAGGCTACTCGACGCTCAGGACGTTGATGGCAAAGTTGAGATATTTACCAGTATCATCACCAATCTCTACGACAGACATGCCCCGCTAAGGGAGATTAAGCTCAAGCATTTGCCCGCACCTTGGATCACACCAGAATTGAAATCGCTTATGCATCTGAAATGCGTAGCCAAATCTAAACTCAAGCGTAAACCTACAGAGGCTAATAAACAAAGGTACATAGATCGTCGGAATCTCTGCAATAGAGCGTGTCGGGACGCACAACGCCGCTTTATCCATACTTCAGTAGAGAACTCCGACCCTGCTAAGGTTTGGAAGTTCCTACGGTCATTAGGAATCGGAAAATCTAAAGAACGTACAAAAATTCCTTCACAATTTGATCTTAACTCTCTTAATAAACATTTCACTTCTCTTTCCGATCTCGATACACAGCTGAAATCGAAAACTTTGTCTCAACTTTCTTCTATACCGGTTCCTGACTACTTACCTTTTCATTTTAGTCAATTCACTGTCTGTGATGTTAAGAGAGCAGTTGTGTCTATTTCTTCTAAGGCTATTGGAAACGATAGCATTAGCCGAAATATGATTGTCCCCATCCTTGTCCAAATAGCTCCCGTAATCCAACACATTCTTAACTTCTCTCTTTCCACTGGCTTATTCCCTGAAGCCTGGAAAGTAGCCCAGGTTACTCCCTTGCCTAAAAAATCTAATCCTGTTTCCTTCTCTGATTTCCGTCCTATATCTATTCTTCCCTTCCTGTCTAAAGTCCTAGAACGCCTTGTTCATCAACAGCTTAGTACATTCCTTTCTAGAAACAATCTCCTCAACCTCTTCCAATCCGGTTTCCGTCCAGGCCATAGCACCGTGTCTGCGTTAGTCAAAATAACTGACGACATACGCTCTGGCATGGATGACGGGAAAGTTACTATCCTTTGCTTACTAGATTTCAGCAACGCTTTTAACAACGTTGACTTTGAAATTCTCCTTGGAATATTACGCTCTCTTAATATATCTCCAGCAGTGGTTGACTGGTTTCGCAGTTATTTGCAAGGGCGTCGGCAACGTATCTGCATTGATGATGTATGCTCATCGTGGAGTGATATTTCTGCTGGCGTTCCTCAGGGCGGCGTTCTTTCACCTCTCCTTTTTGCTATCTTCATAAATTCTATATCCCACCATTTAACTTCAGCGTACCACCTCTATGCAGATGATCTCCAAATTTACACGCAGGCCCCAGTAGATGAACTGTCTGGTGCTATTGCCGCGATAAATGAAGACTTGTGCCATATTCTTGACTGGAGCAAAAATTTCGGTCTTAACGTCAACCCGTCAAAAACACAGGTGATTACTGTAGGGAGCTCTCGAATGATAGCTCGGATAAACTGGGGTAGTCTACCAACCGTAATCTTCGATGGGACTCCTGTTGCGCAAAGTCAAACGGTGAAAAATTTAGGTGTCCTCATTGATAGAACTCTGTCGTGGGGACCTCAGCTCTCTGAAATCAGCCGCAGGATGTTTGCTTCAGCTGGTTCCCTTCGAAGATTACGCAATTTCCTTCCTCTTGCTACTAAAATTTCTCTTGCACAATCTCTTCTCCTTCCAATTCTTGATTATGCTGATTCTTCCTTTCTAGATTTAACCGAGCAGCAGCTAGACAAACTTGAGCGCCTGCAGAACGTCGGGATAAGGTTCATATTTGGCTTGCGCAAGTATGACCATGTCTCGGAGTTCCGCAGAAAGCTCAAGTGGCTACCCATACGGCTTCGGCGAAATTGTCACATTCTAACTCTTCTTTATAATATTTTATTTCTATCTTCTGCACCCCCTTATCTCAAAACACGTTTCACTTTTCTTCATCTTTCTCATTCTCGTTCTCTCCGCTCCTCCGAAACCCTTTTGCTCCAAACGCCTGTCCACTCTACTTCTTTCTACGACAACTCATTTACTGCCCGCGCTGTACAGCTTTGGAACACGCTGCCAGTATCAGTAAGGCGTGCAAAGTCACTACCAATATTCAAGAGCATGGTAAAGGAACACTATTTGTCCTGCTGTCACTGACCACACCCTTGTTTCCCTTTATAAAATGTAGATATTTATGTTGTCACTGAACGTATACCTGAGTCCCTATGTATATAAGTAGTTTATGTAAGTATATGTAGGTATATTATATAATGTTATATATGTAGTATATTTTAAGCGTAGTATTATATTAAAAGTATTTATTTATTAAACCTTCAAGAGCACACAGAACCCCTTATACTATCCAATAATCCTATCCATCCACGGTTGTCTGGTAGAGATCGCTCTTGAGCGATAAGACCGCCACTTGTCACTTAGTTTTTAAGCTGTTTTGCTGTATTGTTTCTATCTATAAGTGTGCAATAAAGAATTTTCTATCTATCTATCTATCTCTACATAATTATTATAAAGTCGAAAGTCATTCTGTCTGTCTGTTTGTTAACTTGACATGCCTAAGTTGCCGAACCGATTTTTATGAAATTGGTCATGGAGATAGACAGCATCCCGAGGACGGACTTTCTTTATATCCCGGAAAAGCGCGCGCTCTACCGCGGACAGAAGCTAGTCTGTAAATTGAAAATCAGCCCTTGTGTTTTAATCTTTCTAATCATTCGATGGTATTTAGGACGATAAAGATGATTATAGCTTATCATGACAATAGACATGAAATTATCATGTTTACAACTAGATCTAGAATCGACACAAAATTTAACTTCGCATGATAATCAAAAGTTACCTCTATTCTATAACAGATGATAAACATAATGTTCCTATCTATACTCGACGACCTCTGTGGCGCAGCGGGCGAAGGTCCGCCAGCGCCGCAGGAGGTTGCGAGTTCGATTCCCGCCTCGGCACGAACGTTTGTACGATCTACGCATATTTGTTCAGGGTGTTCTGGATGTTTACTATGTATAATAAAAAAAAATCTATCCATGTAGTGTATTGTATTACGTACAAGTATCAGTTATCTAGTACCCATATAACACAAGGTCTGCTACTTACTGTGGTACTTTGGAATCAGATCGAGATGCTTTTGGGCTCATTTAAGAGGACAATCGTCTTGTTTCCATTATGTCATCCAGTGATGCCTTCTAAATAATATTTAGAAGGCATCACTAGATGACTATGTCCTCATAACTAAACATCTAAGAATATCATTACAAAAACTCTATTATTAAAAATCCGACACTAATTTCTCACTTTCCTTCTTTAACCAAAAGCTTTTACATTCATCAAACTGCTGGCTACCCAACAATTTATTTTCTAATAAACAACAATATGGTAGTAGGTTATTATCTTTCACCTACTTTGATGACAATAAGTTTATTGTAACTAGTAGGTACACTCATAACATGCACAATAGAAACCTACATAACGCCTTCCGGAGAGAACTTTGTTCCTTTGTAATCAACCAACATTTGTTGTATTCCTATTCATTGGTTTAAGTCAACAACGACATATTTTTCTGTGTAATCTATACAATTAAGGTCATGTGCAACCTTGCTACTATTTTTGTTTCCGCGTTTATAATTTGTTACGTCTATAACATTGGCTTCTTTTGTATGTGTGACATCATTAAAGGAGGTTCAATTCTTTAAAATATATTGAATCTGAAAATATCTCCGTCCGTCGGCGTCGTACCCAATATTCATATTAAATATTAATGTACCTACGTCCACCAACGCTTCGCTTACTTTTGACCTACTCAAGCCTATCATTGTCTTCAATTTTGACAATAACTATTATTCATGTCCTGGGTGTCGGCCTACTTTGTGTAAATTATAGCAATTGTCTAAATTCGTCTACTCAGCCCACACTGTCTTGTAGTGTAGGAAGCATTACTCATATTTTGTCATTTATAACCGCTATTTCAATAGAATTAGAAGCCATTTTTGTAATTTTCTTCTTAATTAGATTGTGGTCAGTTGATTTTTTTTGTACAGTGAAGTCATGGTCTCGATACGGTCAAGTAGGTAGGTTTTTGTGACTTGAGCCTAATTTATATCTCTCAGTTAGAATGATTCTAAACTAACGACTAGGCGATTGTAAATTTTATAGGTATCAGTTCAGTTCCGTAAAAAAATGCAAGAAAATATTTAAATTTAACCCATTTTAACCCGACTTAAATATGGTACCAATTAATAATACTAGTAGTTCTACGAACAGTAGACGTCACGAACACTAACTTTTTTCAACAATTAATTTACATCATACTTAATGTACTAAAGTAACTTTATTTAAAACGGGATATTTTGGTACCTAGGTAGGTACCTATGTAGCGTTTGTGGATATGGATCTATTATTTTACAGGAAAAATATACTTTGAGAAGTTTGTAAAACTAACACCTCTTCAAAAGTTCGTAGTAACTTATATTATATTAAGTACTAAAGTTATATAAAACGGGATATTTAGGTACTTAGGTATATGTACCTACCATGTTTTTAGGCGGTGACTCCTTGCAAATCGCCATGCCAGTGTGAAAGCGTCTTATCACGGAGCAAAAGTGCCCTCTTATCAGAATAAGCACCAGCATAGGTAGGCGCCAGCCTTCCTTTAATGGCGCTAAACTTGTCATAAGTAGTATAGGTACCTAATATCTATGTAATTATCGGTGCCTCTTACTTTTGGACGCGTTGTAAGAAAAATCCTATGGGTAGGTAGGTACCTACCTAAATATTGGTTTACGCTAGTGTGGTGTGCATTGGGCAACTTACCAACCTTAGGTGGTAGGTAATTAGGTAAGGGTAATTGTTTGGTAGGTATAATTATATACCTAGCTCAAAACTAATGAAATGATTTCCTTAGGTACCTACCTTTGAAATAATGCCCACCGTGCAAGAATAGGCGTCTGTTTCTCCTGAACGGATTCAATCTTGTTTGTGGGTAGGGTAGGTGAGGTAGGTAAGGTGCACTTGGAAAGGTAGATAGGTATTACAGATCACTTCACTTGCGATACGATTGTTGTCGGAATTTTTGAACGAAATGTTGCACAAACACATCAACCATTAGACCAATTGTCCATACAAAGTACCTAGGTTACGTTCCTCAGCAAAGCTCGAAATTCTGTACCTAGTATCAATAGATGGCGTTGATCCATCAGTCCAAAGTTTTTGTTATTTTATTATTTAACCGACGACGACGACGGTGTATGCGGCCGGTGGGACGGTGGGGTAAACTCATAAACATTCAGACAATCTGCATATTAATCCGCAAGATCTCGTTAAGCCTTGCCCTTGACAGCGAAGGCTGTCAGTGTCAACCTGACAGACAAGTTCATGTCGTCATAATCAAGGTATAATCATAGACAATTTGCGGTATCCTGTCGCAGTCTGTAGTTATAGTACTTCCCCCATCCTGGTGGTAAGTGGTGCACTTCGATTTGTCATTTTAGACACACGTTTCTATTTAAAGTTGAACAAGCCACTGCCACCAACTGGTTATTCACTTGTATATTATTATATTATATTGCCACAGGCATTGGAAAATAGGTTGAATGTAGTAGCATAAATAGTAGGTATAATATAATATGTATATACTCGATACAAATGTTGACATAATACAGTAATGAAGCCAATATTGACATTACAAATCATAATAATCTACGAGGTCTTGTATGAATGAACCCATTGAAAAAGATGTTCTTGTTATCGAAGACGAAGTACCTACATTAAGCTAGGAAAGTAGGTCATAAATACAAAATAAATAGAATAGAGGACCAAAAATTCAGAGCAGGAGAAACACTTCGGCAGAAGAAACTGTTCGGCTGTAATATTTGAGTTTATTGAGAATGCAGTGGTCACAACGTAAGCAAAGCTTCTTTACATTGAGGCTAAATAACAGGACCTCGCGCTTGTTCAACTCCTCCCAAGCAGTGTATATTTGCCAAACGATAATATGTAGGTATATTGATATGTGACATCTGTCGAGAGCGGACACAAACGGCACTTTCTCATGAGAACCATTGTCTCACTGCCATTGTTTTCAACCCGATCTTGAAAACATTACTTTCCTTAGGAAAATCGTGTGATATTGTTGGAAATTGAATCTGTATCGACAGCGTGATTGCTGATTTGCTACACCAAGTTTTCACTTTTTTACCGAGCGATGTAACGAACGTTTTCATTTGTTTTTATTAATATTTCACTAGTTACCTATATCGTTGTTCTGCTGTTCTTTAGCAGTTTAGTGCCTATTTCATTTTTATGAGAGAGTCAGGTTTCGTAATTTACGTGTTTATGAAGGGTTTGTACCGAGAACTCATAGTTTATCGTTCTAATGACTTTTCCATCTCACGTTTAAGGAAGTAGTAAGTAGGAATGCCTATAAACTTTTACAACCAAAGTCAAGAAACTGTAATCGCGTTCAAATCGGTGTTATTCCACTTGCGTAGAGAACGAGCGTCTATTTAAAGAGTGCCTAAAACAGTTCCCACGTGGTCGTATGTTTATCTTCATGCATGTTGTGAATGGGAGGGTAACTTCATTTCAGTTCATGAAATCAAGGTCTTTACTCCCACACGTTTACAGCTCAGTTTGGGCTTCGTGATTAGTAGGATGTGTTCCTTCCTAAGATGTATTGGATACGTTTTTAATAATAAAATGAAAACTTGTAGATAAATATTTCAATTGCCAACATAGAAAATACAACATGACAAAAACACGAATACCAATCACTATGAAAGCTACAGACAGACGACTTATAATAAATAAGTTTATTAAATAAATAATTTAGATAATAGAGACATCCATAGACTTGACATAGTATTACTATAATAAACCTAGAACAACTAAAAAAATAGACACGCTTTAAACAGTTAAAAATTAACACTTCCTCTAAGTTCCCGAAGGAACAGGGTAACGCTCGTCACGCCTCTCGCGGCTCCCACGCCCGTGGGAATAGCCCGGAGGAACCATGCGTAGGTATTGTTTTATTATCAACCAGGGAATATTACCCTAGTTTTTATCGCATGCTGCCAGAAACCGGAAGGTGTTCACGGATATTGGAGGTATAATGGGAAAATTTCTTTACTGCTTTAGTAGTTATCGCGATCAGCGTTTTACCTGTCTAGAATATTGATTGGATAATAGTCTTGTCATGTACGACATTGTGTTTTCTGTATCTAGGTTTAAGATATCAAGGCATATTCAAGGGCTTCTAACCTACCCACCGATCTACATACTACTTTTTCTAGTAGTGCAATAGTCCTGTTATGTACAACAATGTTTTATTTTTGACATTTGCAACCTTGTCACTTTATGCGTGAGATGACTTTACTAACTAAATAAATGATAATAACTAATAAAACGTCAAGTGCGAGTCAGAATCGCGTACCAAGGGTTCCGTTCAATTGTAAGACCTAATTCTAATTCTAATTCTAATTCTAAGTGGGGGAACTGGGATCTGCACTGACATCTCGCTTAGGAGTGTATTGTGCATTGTCCCCCTGCCTAACCAGGCCCTAACCAGCCCAGCTCCTTGAAGTACCGGAGCAGGACTTTTGGCGATTGACAGCTTCGTTTCAGCTTTTCTGTGGGTGAGGACGGGTTAGATCCCTCTAAGAGAGTCTTCAATCCCGTTACCCTTCTGGCCTCCTCTGTGGCCGTGCAGTGAACCACTACATGTTCCACAGTCTCTTCTTCCTGGAAGCAGCCGCGACATAGGCTACTGTCTGTGGCTCCAGTCTTGAGCAGATGATGGTTCAGTTCACAGTGTCCTGTGATGATGCCCACCATCGTTCTCAGGTCCTCGCGGCTCATCTTGAGCAACGTGTTTGTGGTTTTCCTATCTTTGGAGGGGAAAATTGATTTAGTATGTTTGCAGTCTGTTCGACGCTCCCATAATTTTTGGTGTTCTTTTTCTGAGTTTAGTTTTAGTTTGTGTTTTACTTCCGCTGTGGGCGGATTTGAGAGACTGATGTCCTGTTTTGTTGGGGTCTGTCTCGCTCCTTCTTTTGCTAGTTTGTCTGCTTTTATGTTGCCTGGACAGGATCGACTCTCCGTCCACTCTATGCTGACTTTGTTATGTTCAGAGAGACTTTGTAGAGCGTTGTGACATTCCACAATTGATTTTGATCTCGTGTCTGTCCTATTGAGTGCGTTTATTAATGCAGCGCTGTCTGTTTTGAAGACCAGCTGCAACTGGCAGGTCGACTCTTTGATAGTTGTCTCCCTAAGCATATGATTTGCCGCCAGTTGGAGTGCCAGTGCTTCAGCCTGAAAGGCCGTGGTGGCAGAGTTTAGTGGTTGTGCTCTAGAGAGTCTAATTTCGGGACAGGAGTAGCCGCAGCCAGCTCTTGTCTTATTCTTGGCCCCGTCAGTGTAGATGTGATATGTGGTAACGTCATGTGAGGTGTTCGCTGCTGCGTTCTCTTCATGCGTTGTTAAGTAGGTCTTACCGGTTAAGTAGGTAGACGCTATTCTGTCAGTACCATTTGCTGCCTCTGGAATTGCAGCAATTGCTTTACTTAGTATCCTACAGTGGGTTGTTAGGCCTGAATCGCCTTTCCATTGGTTTGTTGATTTGATTCTTAGGGACGCCGCCATTGCTTCCTGCTGTATGTGAACATGCAGGGGCGTTAGCCCTAGAATTATATCCAGTGCTGCAGATGGGGTTGATTTCCTACATCCGCAGATGAGTGTGCAGGCCAGTCTTTGCACTTGCTGCAGTTTGTTAATGGTGGTGACTAAGTTTGTTCTGGGCCACCATACTATTGCACCGTATGTTAGCACCGGGCGTACCATGACTGTATACAGCCACAGACACAGCTTGGGCTTTAGGCCCCAGTCCTTGCCTACCGCTCGGGTGCATTGCCATAATACGTTTGTGGCTTTTGTTATGATATGGTCTAGTTGTTTGCCCCATAGTAGTTTACTGTCTAGCCATATGCCGAGGTATTTGACCTCCTTGCTCAGAGTCAGTGTTGTACCTAGCAGTGAGGGTAGTTCTAGTCTTGGTAGTTTGGTCTTGCGAGTGAAGAGTACTAGTTCGGTTTTGTTCGGGTTTACTGACAGACTGTGCTTGGTGCACCATGTTTCCACAATCCGCAGCGCCTTTTGCATCTTTTCGCAGAGAGTTGTTTCGAAAAGCCCCGATATCATGATTGCCAGGTCGTCTGCATATGCGATCGTTAGAATACCATCTGTGTTCAGTGAGTCCAGGAGTTCGTTCGCGACCAGTATCCACAGGAGCGGTGAAAGGACCCCGCCCTGCGGACACCCCCGCGTCACCCTGCATTGGGCTGCTTGCCCGAGGGGTTCTGAACTCTCGATTTTAGTTGCTCTACTGGATAGCATTTCAGTTATCCACTGATTCAGGTTTTCATCGACTCCTTGCTTCCGCAGAGCGTTTTCTATTGATGGGAACGTTGTTTTGTCAAAGGCGCCTTCTATATCTATAAAGGTGACCAGGCACGATTGCTTACTTTCAAGCGCGCCTTCAATCTTGTGGACTACTTGGTGTAGGGCTGTTTCCGTAGATTTACCTGATTGATAGGCGTGTTGATTTTTGTTTACTGGGTTTCTAATTAGCGGCCCGCTTCTGATGAACTTGTCGCATAGTCTTTCGAGTGTCTTCAGTAGGAATGAGCTTAAGCTTATTGGTCTGAATGACTTCGGCTGGGTGTAATCTGTTTTGCCTGGTTTTGGTAGGAAGATTACCTTGACCTCCCTCCAGGCGCGAGGTATGTATTTCCACGCGATACAGCTTCTGAATATGGAGGCTAACGTTGGTGTGATTCTTGTTAGATTCCACTGCAGGAGGGCGGGGAAGATGCCGTCAGTGCCAGCGGCTTTGTACGGTTTGAAACTTCTTACCGCCCAGTCCAGCGCTTCCTCTGTTACTATCTGGTCTGCAAGGTCCCAGTCGTTTTCATGGGGTTTTACATGATTTCTTGCTTCCCAGCCAGTGTTTTCTTCCAGTTTGCAGTCTGGGAAGTGTGTTTTCAACAGTAATTCGAGCTGTTCCCGCTCAGATTTTGTGTATGATCCATCTGGCTTTTTTAGCGAGCCGAGTTTAGTGGTCGTATCCTTAGATAGAATTTTGTTGAGGCGAGCTGTTTCACTCTGAGTAGCTATGGAGTTGCTATAGCGTTTCCATGAGTTTTTGCGGCTACTTTGAATCTCTCGTTTGTATTCTTGTCTGACCTTTTTGTAGTCAGACCAGTCTTGGTCATCCTTAGTGTTCATCGCTCTATTAAAGTGATGACGTGCTTTTTTTCTGAGTTTGGTTAGTTCTTTGTTCCACCATTTGTCTTTGCGATGAGCAATCTTGTTGCTTTCGGTTATCAAGGGACTCGCCTCTTCGTAACTGGTGGCTATATGTGCCGTCAGTTCGGTCAGCGTGTGTTCAATGTCCTCTGGAGTTAGCTGAGGCCCGGGATCAGGTCTCGCTAGAGCGTCCAATTTTCTGTTTAGCTTTTCCGCGAATAAGGCGGTGTCAGTCTTCTTGGGATTTCTGTAGGTGCGGGGAGGGATTTCTCCTGTCAGCAGTTGAAATCTTATCCGCCTGTGGTCTGCGCATGATGCTTCCTGTGTCGCTACGTGCCAGTTTTGTATGTACTCTGCAATGGAATTAGTAGCCATTGTTAGGTCTATGATGGTCTGAGCCCAGGAAGTTACGAACGTCGGTTCTGAGCCTCTGTTCATAATATTTAGGTTGTGGCGTAGTATAAAGTCGAGGATGTCCTTGCCTCTTTCGTTTGTGTCCGGGGAACCCCATACGGTGCTGTGTGCATTTGCATCACAGCCTAGTATGCATTCCATTCCCTGAGTGTTGCAATAATGGAGTAGTACCTCTAGTTCTTCCGGCGGCGCCTCCATGGTGCAGTCTAGATATGCCGAGGCAATTAAAATAGTTTTGAGCTTACCTACCAGTCCAGTTTCCAGCTGCACCACGGTGAGATCATCCGTGCACAGGTGTGTAACCAGTGAGGCTTTCATATTTTTGGGTACGTATATTAGCGTTCTTGTCTTATTGTTAGCTGGTGAGTTGAAAACATTGCCCGGTAAAGAGGTGAAACATACCCTTCCCCTGACGATGTAAGGCTCCTGGACCAGTGCAATGGTGTGCGGTTGTTCCTCTAGGGTTCTTCTCAGCGATGCGAACCCTGTGACGCTGTGTTGGATATTGGCTTGGACTACTGAGATTGTATTAATTTCGTCTTGCCTATTGTGAGTTATAGTGGTTCTAGTATTCGAGTTATCGTTGCTATCTTGAGAGATGAGATTTTGGTTGTTTGGTATCCCATAAGTGGGATTGTGGGAAGTTTGTTTCGATACCTTAGTTTTTACAGACATTATAAGTCAAAAGAAGAAGGGTGGGTATGGGGGGAAGTAGATGACGGCCTACGCTGCTCTACATATATTGCGGTGGGAGGGAACCCGCCGGGGACGCAACAGAGAGCTCCATGTCCATTTCTGGCGCCGGTGAGAGTAGGTTTAGGCCCGAAAGGCCTCCTAGCTCGTCACCCACGTCACCTAGGAGCTTATCTATTGCTTCCTCGGAGAGTTCCCTTTCACCTGTATTAGGGTCAGCGTCGACCCCCATGGTGGCGCCGCTTGCAGCTCCAGGCACGCCCGCGCTAGCACAGGGTGTCTCCGGGGCAGCCGTAAGACCTAGTTTCTGGCCAATATTCTAGGGTGTACCTACAATAATAATAATAATAATGCTGGACAATTCACACAGCATTATCTATGTATGTTTGTATGTTACAATGCATCGTCTCCTCGCTCCAGCTAAGTACCTGCATCTGTATTTTATTTCCCTGTTTATAGGGTTTTTAGGTTTTTGAACTTTTGAGCTCCCGTTATAGCAATGTCAATTGATTTGATATTTTTATAGTGAAAATAAATTAACGTACTTTCTAGAAAATAGTTTAAGGTACTTTTACGTAGAGAGAAGTTAAAATTGTTCATATTAAGTGGCCAATGGCCATTATTTATGTGTAATTTGATGACTTGTAAGTCTTTATGATCAGTGGCAGAGCCAGACCCCATCACAGTCCAGTTACACGATCCATCACAAGTGGACCATTCAAATCGGGGAAATCGAGTACTCGATCTGTAATTCTCATTCTGTAATCGATTCTTGTCAGGTGTTGTTTGTGCTTCACATATCCACCTACTTTCCTCGATCAGCGGAGTCGATGAACGATTGTTTGGTCTCATCTAAACTCATTGTATGTTTGTGCAGCCTTTTCGTTAGTCTTTTAGTCAGGATACTTCATTGTTAACTTTGACACTGTTCTGCAAGTATTTTGTCTTGAATAATTCAATTCATTTTATGATTCACAATACAGAGTCACTAATATAGTGCGTTATTTATGGCACTTTCACTTGTAATAAAAATCCTAGCCATCTTTATGCTATTCCAGGTTTTAAATTCATATAAAACCTTGAGCTCATGAGGTGTAACGTTTGTCGAGGAAGTGAATATTCTAAAAATACGTGCTCTACAAAGATACTTTACATTGTCAAGGAAGAAAATGAATCAAGATAATATTTGTATGTTATCAGTTTATGAAATATTGGAGCGATTTATAAATAGCTAACCAGGATAGGATAAATACGTAAACACTCGAACAAATATCATTTGACGCGCAATAAGATAAAAATCACGAGTTACTGCATATAAGGCCTACAATATCACTGTTATTATAGATATCTAGGATTATTATAGTCCGTATCATTTGTTTTTTTTGCAAACAGTAAAGTGAACTGATCGAGAACACTCGTGTTTCGTCTGCATCAATGGAATATATCAATGAAGAACCATCCTTACCCTGTGTTTATATTCAGTGAGTAATATCCTCTCCATTGATTTCTTGTTTAGGTATTACCCAAAATCAAGAAAAACCACGAAAATATAAACAAATTGAAAACAGTTGTCAATACAATATAAGTAGGTGTAAGAATAATATATAATTTATATTAAAAGCTTGACTTTTCTTAGCTGTAATAAGCAAACTTAACTTTACTAAAGTAATTGCGTTATTGCAAGAATTTATTTTTGTACTGTACAATTTCTATTCAATTAATTCTTGAGGTATGATAACTTTATTGACAAAGAAAATTACAATCAAATAATATAAATAAATCAGAACTAGTATTTACAATTGAGCTAACTGCAGGCTGTTGCAAACAATCAACAGTAGCTCAACTGATCCAAATCAATACCCGTCGGAAGGGTCCCCAAGAAATTATTATATTATTAATCATTCTTTAGTAAATTATGCAAGTCGTTTTGTTGAGTATCCTGTTTTTGGAATAATATTTTGTTATCATCATCCTTCGTAATGGTCTCGTTAAACTCATCATTAGCTACGTTCTTTTGTTTGTTTCCATAGATAGCAGCTTTCATTTTAAGGATTCCTAATTTTATGATTAGTGCGTTTTGTGCTATTGCAGTCGAGACATAGTTTGAAACTGCTTTTAATCCTTTTTTTTTTACAATATAATGGTTGTGATATCTCGGTATTTTATATTACGAATAACGGAATATTTTAATAGACATCAAGGTAAGGCAAGTAGTATTTTTAGGATAGAAAAATTGTGAATAGACGAATGAAACTATTGTTTTATTCTCGTAATTTTAAATAATTATGCATGCTTACATATTTCATAGTTATATTCATACGTCTTATATTCATTTCCAATAGGTATTTGCTTCCATAGAACTGCTCTTTGATCATGCTGTGTACACATATTTTGGGATACAGTTTAGTTTTTATTATTGCGTCCTTTTATTTGTATAATATTTGATTGTGTTCTGTTTTGTGTGGCAAATAAACAAACTTTTATGTGTTACTTTTGGCACACATTTATGTATGCACCTTTTTTAATATACAAAAACAAAACACACCATAACACTTTTATGACGTATTTAAATAAATCCGTTCTCTGAATAGACTGTCTAGACGTCCCGACAAAGATATTAGATATTTCTGATGCGCTTGCGTTTATAACCTAGTTAGAAATACTTTTCGATAGATTTAAATAACATAAATGGTACGCTGCCTTAAGTCGCGAGGAGTGGATGGAGAAAAGAGAGGCCTTAGCCCAGCGGTGGGACCTATACATCTGAAAATAAAATAAAGTAAACAAAGTTGTGATTCGATGATGATGGGGCAGGAAACATAAATTTTCCGAAATTTACAACAATGACGAACAAGGAGGTTTTTTGCCCAGATGTACCTATGCGCTATTTTGTTATCATCAATCTACGTAGGTATCTTACGAGAGTTTCTGAAATTCATAGCGATAGGTTTTTTAATCAGCTGTTGAGAATAAATTTCTGCCATGCACGATTGGCTCGCATAAGTAATAATAACATAATACTTACCTACTAATAACTACGAGATAAATTAATACAGGTATATTATTGGTCTTTGAATTTGTTTGGTTATAGGTAGACTAAAGAAAGAGCAAAAAAAAAAGAAAATGAAGGATATAAAAGATTAATGAACGTAAGGAGAGAACACAGAGACGACGGGTGATATAGGAGATGGAGAGTGTAAGAAGAAATACCGTAGTGTCGACTCCACTTAGCCAGGGATATGAGTAGAATGGTTTAAACAAACTCTTCGTCGAAAGAGCAAGTGTTTCTATAAATACATGTCCATAGTAACTTCGCGTTCGAAACTGGGAGACGTCCAGTAAGCGCCAACCGCGGCGCGCCGCGCGACGCTTCCTCTGGCGGGAGAGAAACGACAGTTAAGTCCGTGTAAATGTTACGATAGAATTGGGTAGAGCTCTTCACGCCTTGCGTTGTTGATTTTAAAAGTTTAGAAACGCACTTATGTCTTGTGAAACGAAATGGGGTAGAAGATCATTGAGGAGTGAGAAATACTGAAATATTTTTATAAAGATGCTTTATCACTGTACGTTCATAAAATAATAGTAAGAGACGATTAATAAAGAAGATTCAGATATAATACTATTAATACCACTCTAGTCTAGACTACAAAGTTGGAAAGTTGAAAATTGGTAGGATGTGGTCATAAACAATATCCATAACATTTTGGTAGAGATGTTGGTATCTAGGTTGTAGATCGATAACAATGATAATATTATGAGTAATCGACGAGCAAACGAGTCATCCTGTGACGTGAAAAGACGTAGTTTTCGTCATGAAACCCACATTATCTACAAACAGTTTGGCAAACTTGCAATTTGTTGTTTTATGGTATAAAGTTTGTTCACTGCATTGAATGCAGTGAACAAACTTTATATGCAGTGCATTCTGACAGTTTCTGCCGTGTATTTAACTGATCTTCGAGATTAATATTTTTCGTTTAATTGATCTCAAAAGAACGGAAGTACAAAGCAAGATTTGGAATACCCAGTTGATAATCTTGATTGTTAACAATGTGTGTAATGGGAGCTTTATGCCGTTTTCACGCGAAATATGTTACCGGTAAGTTTTGCTGAAATTTATGCGACATATATCTCATACTCATTCGACGCTAATTGGCTGCTTTTGATTACGAAAGAAAAAAATATTTATCTGTGGTAGCAGGTGAATGACCTCCTTTATTCAACCAGCCTGTATTGGTCCACTTCTGGACGCAGGCCCCCTGATAAGCGCCTTATTGGCCTTTATCACATGGGGGGTAATGCCCATAGTCCCCATGCTGGTCATGCGGGTTGGGGATTGCAGTTCGGTGGTAGAATTGTTCTGCAGGGGGTAGCAGCGCCCCTGGTGGATATCCCTTAGTCGCCTCTTACGACACCCGCGGGAAGAGTTGGGGTGGTGCAAATTCTAAGCCGGCACCACACAGCTCCTTCATTATTGGGCACTAATTTGAAAACACCCTGTACAAGAAAATGGACCAACGTGCGGCGAAAATTAGTGTGATTGATACACACACGAATAAATTTGAATCGACCAGCCGCTGGGACATGGAGATGAGAGTCAATGGAAGTGTTAATGTACCTTGATCCGTGTACGTTCATCGTAGGGTTAAATCGCTACACTAAATATGCCTTATTGAATGAAAAGAAGATTATTATATAGATCACTTACTAGTAAGCGAAGCAATACATAATTTTCACTAACTTTATCTGCTTTTAGCAGATCACAATTATAGTTGTTAGTAAAAGAGGTAGGCACGTAATTAAACTGCTGATATGGTTTCCCTTACCAATCTAACAAATTAAGGGCAGGCCCTTATCAATTAATGCATTATTTTAGTTATCCGTTGTTGCATCCGCTGTCCAATTGATGCAACAATCCTATTAATACTACAAGTGCTAAACTAACATATCCGGTCTCGGATTCAAATAAACAGATGGATAGGAACTAAACAGTTTGAGAGGTTCTCTATTCTACCTATAGGCAGTCGTTATTTGGTTTTCGGGTTAGGGGGAGGCCTGCGTCCAGCAGTGGACCAATACAGGCTGTTGAGGTTGAGGACGCGGTAGGTAAGGGGCTGATCAGCGGCAGGCCTACGTTCAGCAGTGGAACAGCAAAGGTTGTAGATGTAACGGTAAATAAGAATGGAAGAAAATGATTGTGCTACATCCATCCTAAATACAAATTATTATAATAGGCGAAATTAATAATGTATGCAGTTACCTTTCCTACGGTTGAACGGATCCTAGTGAATTTTTGCAGGGATGTCGAAACTGAATATTCCTTCCATATTTATAAAAAAGTACATACGTATCCAAAAAAATGGAAACACGAGCGCAGGGATTTATTTTCGTTCCGTACATTTGCAACTAACTAAAGGATCCATCAGTTAACTCTGTTAGTAACTGAGTCAGACAGACAGACATGCTATATTTAGCAGACTGCTAATGTAAGCTACCCGCGGGTTGTGCATCCTTTCAAATGATCTTATTTCGAACACTAGAAGCAGTTCTCTTTGTGCAAAAAGCTCCATCAAAATGAACTACCTACTGGAAGATTGTAGAAGCAAACCTGGGTAAATAAAAAGAAATTGGCTTTAAAGATAGGTCACCCCCTGACCTTCCGTAAGAATCAATTTATTTCTGAATGAAAAGAAAGGGATTGGCTTTAAACTTAACAGTTCTCTGTAGGTACTATACTTAGGATCTAGAACTGTAAAATGTAGAGTCTAGAGTCCGTCCTACTAATATTACAAAGCCGAAAGTTTGTAAAATTTGAATTTTTGTTACCTAGGATCTCCAAAACTACTGAACAGATCAAGATGAAATTTGACGTACGTTTAGAGCAAAGCCTAACTTAGATAATACGAAAATACGCGTGCGAAGCCGCGGGCCTAGAACCTAGTACTCTATAGGTATTTAACAGTCGAGAATCGCAGACATATTCTAACCTAGTGCAGCATACCTACCTATTTCTTAGATAATGTGATTTGGTGAATTATTACGTTATTGTTCCTTATCATAGGCAACGAAGGTAGGGGTAATATCAGAGTACCTGTTAGGTATTAACTTCTTATTGTTTTTACACAATCAGTTCTTCAACCTTCAAACCTACGTAACGTACAAAGCAAAGCATCGATCACATGTTACAGACGTATATACGAGCAAAAAAACACGGAAAGCAAATTGTTTGAGCAAAAACTTAAACGTGCAAATCAGTTGGAAGATTATGTTTTTTGCACTTTGACTTGAATCCTTTGTACTCTGTCACGGAGATAACAGTGACATGTGCATTGTGTCCTGTCCTGTATTATAAACATACCTTTATTACAGGGTGCCCCGTAACATGTGTATTAAGCCGAAATGGAAATAACAAAAAAAAATTGAGTTTCGATTTAATTAAAAAAAAAAGATTTGTTTTCTTTCTATCCGTGTTCATTTCCTCTTGCACTATTTAACATTAAAAATATTTCATAAATGTTGTTTTGCTTGTTTTTAAAGCAAAACCAGTGTGTTTATTTATTTATTTATAAGGCAATGCCAACAATACACATAATGAAACATTCTAATAAAACAATTATGTCGAAAGTTTCTTAGTATAGAATGTGTGCTTCTAACAGGCATGCACAACATTTGCTAAAGGTGCACAAACAACAGCTAAAAATAATACCCTGAAGGGGTTCCATAGGTAGAATTAAAGGAAAGTAATAAAAATATAAAAAACACAAGTAGGTAGGTACTTAAACTAAAACAACTATGTACAAAAGTGTCCCTCAGTGGACTAAGGGATATTATGAGAAACAGAAAAATGTTTCCTGAGTTTGTTTTTAAAGCTAGACAATGAGTCCCCAAATGGATCAAGTTCAGCTAATTTCTGTGATAATACACTATACTCGTTACTGATTCTGGTAAAAGGCGTTAAGACCAAGATTTGTTCTTGTGAAGGGAGTGCTGAAGATTTTACTGATTGCCTTTCTGGGATATTTAAATGGAACTGTGAGTACGATTCGGCTAATCAAACTACTGTATCCATGATTCCCGTTGATTATTTTATAAAGAAAAATAAGATCACTGATTGTACGGCGATTCTTAAGAGAAGTTAGATTAAAATGGCTAAGGCGTTGAATATATGGAGATTTATGAAATATACCAGGAGAGATAAAAGCAAGATGTCTAGAAAAGTTTCTTAACAGGTTTTCGATCCTTTGAGAGTGAACAGCATAGAAGGGGTTCCAAACAACACTAGCGAACTCGAGATTACTACGCACAAGTGCATTAAAGATAACGATTTTAGTGTGGCTGTTTTTAAATCCTTTCGTATTGCGCTTAATAAACCCAACCATTTGTGAAGACTTTTTGACTATGTGATCGAGGTGTGCATTGAAATTTAAATGATCATCTATGATTACCCCTAGGTCTCTAATCGTTTTTACTGTCTGTAAGTTCTTACCATTGTGTGGTTGTAGGTGTGTTGTCGTGAAATGTTTACAAAAAAATTATGTCAATCCTTTGTAATCTCAAAACAATAATAATAGGTAATGTAGAATACACGTAAATGAACACGAACGAATATGCAGAAAAAAAATCCCATTTTTTTAAAGAGAATGAAATCGGAATTAAAAAAAAACCTTGGACAAAAGTTGACCCCCTCGGGCCCCCATTTCGGCTTAGTACACATGTTTCGTGGCACCCTGTATAGACATACACCATGTCACGTTTGTTTGGTTTCCTTTGTGGGAGGAAGGATCTTGTCGTTAGGAACTTGTGAATCATGCATTCATTTCCCTTTTGAGTTGCAAGTGTTGCATCTTTGACTTGTTGTGAATCATCATTGTAAAAGCTCGACGACTCGAGGTAGGCCTTTTTAGCCGGATTGGTCGTTGACACATTACAAGTAAGTATAAGTACCATAGCGAAGAGTTATTTAGTCTGTGACCATAGGAAGGCGTACGTAGAGTCTTCACTCTACAATCTTCAAAGCTCTACAGTTTAGCTCTACCCATGACTGACATCTTTAAGTATGAAATCTATTCATTGGATGCTATTAGATGATCTCTTTTTTTATCATCATTGTATTTATGTCATGTTTTGTACATTTGTGTATAGTCGTCTTAGTTGTGTACATTTGTAATATACTGTATTCCTGTATTCTGTATACCTACTGATAAAACCCAGATGAGTTAGTCTTCTTTTTTATCACTTGATCCGTGAACTAGTACGTGAAGTTGGCAAAAGTTTCCTCAAACCCAAAAGAGGAAGAAAGTTGCCATAAAAAAAAAAAAAAAAAAAAAAAAAAAAGATGATCTCAAATCTATTGACCACATGTCCATCTACCATTTAAAAATAAATGAACCTAATTAAAAAGGCCAACCGAATCATCCTTATAGAAAAAATGTTTTCTACTTCTGGTTTAGTTTGCGTTTCTGATCTACAGTATAGGCGTAAATGCAAAGCTTACAAATCAGAAGTGGATAAAATTCAAAACAGTTTACCTAATACATTATTTTCTTGTCCACAGAAGGAGAGTTGGAGACAGAATGGCTGCAAGCCGCAGGGTTGGGTTCCCTCGCGGCTCCGTTTCAGGCCGGCCTGGAGGTCACCGAGGCCCAGCTGGGTGAGGCAGTCAGGCCTCTCCCGAGGGAACAGGCAGCGGCCGTCCGGAGACGGGTCAGGAGACTCAACAGGACTGTCAGGAGGAAACGAGCCGCTTCCAGGGCAAGGAAGCCGGACATTCGAGATGTTTTTAGAGATTTGGAGGTGAGTTTATTGCCTATTGTAGTTAATGGCACAAAACAGAGGAGGAGGCGCTGGGTAGAATTAAAGGGAGACTCAGCAGTGGGTGACATAATGCAGTAGGTAAAGATGATGATTATTGTCTCATTTTTGAGCTATAATTTGAGGAGTTTTAAGTTTTCCGTTTCGGCACAGTTGCATTGACGGATTAACTCGAGCCACTTGCCAGTGACGTAGCAATGTTTTTATTATTACTGTTTAATCTGATCGTACAACCTGCCTGGAGGATCCTTGTGTAGAAGGTTAAGATCCATTTTAGGTAGATCAGCCACATGATTAAGTATCAAAAGCCAATAGAAAGGAAGATGTTATACCAGACTGTGAGGTGATGATGCTAATAGGATGCGGTCAACTTGAAAATAATGATCTTCAAGAAACAGGAAATTAATATTTGCTAATCAATTCATTGTACCTGTCCAAAGACCGTGACATGTATCGCTATTTAAAGCGGTAAAATATTTCAGACTACATTAATATACATATGTAAGTATATTCAAAAGGTTCAGTATCGACATCGTCGACGGTGATATTGCAAAAAAGCATAAAAGCTTTTGAACCATGTAAAAACACAAACCAGCAAAAAGAAACAAACGCCCACATTACTCGTAAGAAGAGGCAGTCCATGACTCAGTAACAAAGAAAAAACTAAACGTAAGAGGTGAAGTGAATCAATAAGCAGTTCTTCGAACGATGATCATATCGCTGTTAGGATTAATTTTATTAGATAAGTTAACTTAGCTTATTCTACAAATTGAATGGAATGAACAGGAAATCGAACATTTGGTTGTAAAAGTCTCAGCTCTAAAGATAAAATCCGGGGTCGAAACTCAGGCTTTTCTAAGAACAGAATCTAATCAAGTAGGTATAAAGGCCAGCCTTATACCGCTAAGGTACTGTAAATTAAAACCCATTTACAGTTACTTTCATTTCCCCTAACGTGACAATTACATTTACGTCTGATCACATATCGACGTAGGATGTCAAGTTTAAAAGCTTTTTTATTGAGCTTAGCGGTCCTATCGTAGACTGGTCGACACGCGCCGATCTCAGACGATTCGACTCGGAATGTGGAAGTGCTAGACTTTACGTCGGCGAAACGAGGCACTTATCTCTGATAATTGACAGAGTTGATTATCGACAAGTAGCTAAGCTATTCAATAGTTTGGTGGTCTCGTATTTTGATTAATTATGTCTCTAAAATTCATAGCGGACAATTAAAATTGGGTCCACTTTTCCGAAGGTTTGATACTCACTGTAGGCTTTAGTTATTTCTGTCAATAACCTACAACCCGAGTCCCTTCAAGATAAGAGTACCTACCTAAATAGGTGTACCTATGTAGATATGCTTGGCAATCTTCATCTTCTGCCACATCGACGTTTAACATCAGGTAAGATATGGCGAAGCGAAGGTCTATCCTCAACTTTCAAAAGGTCGTAGCAGATTTCTAGTCCGAGAAATCTGAAGTCCCGGCTTCGAACTAGCCTTGACGAAGCGTGTGAAAGAAACCTCGTTCATCTGGTAAAATAACTGTGTCAGTTTCTGCACCTGTTACAATGATTGACGTGTGGTAGCGCTTTCTGGCCGGCCGTTCTAAATCATAGTTTCACTCGGATGGAAACATGGAAACCAGTCAATTGTCAGTTTTTTCTCTGTAACCGGTCAATCAGAGATCTTTATACCGCGCTTTCACGGCTGCACGCATTCGGTATCTAAAGGTGCATGCATGTTGGTTTGGAAGACAAGCATAATACGAGTCAATTGTGGAGAGTAGTAACAACATCCTAAAACAAAGCCAGAATGTTTCAACAAATTACAGAAGCATGTTCAACACCACCTGCTATGTTGAAGCGTTAAGATGCGGATTTACCCAAGATGATTGAAACGTTGCTTGGCACTCTACACTTTGCTTTTTGATATTTTATTTGATTAAAAAGAGCATCCCACGTGAAAATCACGTTATGGGTTAATATAGTAGGTATACAGCAGCATCATGAGAGCTATGTGTTTTCATACTTAGGAGACAGACGTGTATCAAGTTTGCTGGTGCACTGTGTCTAGTTCCCTAATCACGTAATCACACCTCAACTACCATTTGTGGTAAGCCACAACAACTATTGTGAGAGATTACAGACAGCAGGTGTATTAATATCTGCGACACGATGTAGGTTAATCGAATGCGAAATCGGATCTCTAGGCCAGATTGCTATGATTGCTACCGGAAGTTTGCGGGACGATAAATAGGTAGGCTATGATTTCAAGGGCTTTGTGAAGATATTTTCAGTCAAGGATCGATACTTGATGATTGAGATTCTATGCCAAGAGAGCTCCTGACCGGAGAACCTGACCGATAGCAGGTCAGTGTTAGCATAAATTTCGCGCATCTCAACAACCTAACGGGCATCATTTATGCCACATTATCAATCAGTTACTTTACCTACTAACATGTAAACTAGATAGTAGGAAGTTGGGAAGTATTTTAATTCATAATCAAATTAGTTCCAAGAATATTGTTAACTGGAAATTCTGCACGGAATTCAATTATTGTAGCGCCGCTGCCGGTAAACAATTGGAATTTCGAAGTCTACGTAGCTAAGCTGGTTTCTATTGCTTCGCCAACCTGAGACAAATTAGGGCCAGCTGATAACCAATGGGCGTCGTTAGATAAACATGCTATTAAGGTTTAAGGAATAGTTCACTTCCATACTCGAACCACAAGCGAAGCGACGTTTCGAAAACCGTTTCGAAATTACGATAATTCAAAGTGAAAGACAAGAAAAGTATTGTGAAAATTTGTCGCAACGCTTGCAGTGAAATTAATTGTGTAAAAGTGATTGGTGTGTTTGAAGAATTCAGTAGTTCAGAACGGATGTCGGTTTTACTGTGTATAATTGCAGTGCGTCCGGTGTAGCTTGTTTCAAAACTCGCATAGTGCGTGTGGATTTGTGCTGGGATGGTGTTGTGCTAAAAATGTTGTGTGAAACTGTGCGGTCGAAGGTGTGCGAGAAGATCGAGAGCTGTAAGGGATTGGCGCTCGTCAGGACGTACTTGGATGCATTGGTAGGTGGTCGTGCAACTTTACTTGAAGAAACTGTCAACTTTTTAATATTTTTGGTTTATACTTCTTCAAGAACTTTATATGTAAACAGGTAGTTGCGAGTTGACTATTGCCGCAATAGTTGCTCTGTCTACATAGCACCTTAGGTCTAGGTACTTCTTAGCCCTACTCTTATGTAGACTTCAATCCTAGAATGATTGCTTCTACAGTCGTGATTCATCGTCCGCTATTTACCACGGGAACGAATGTTTGTCCTCACAATAAGAAAAGACTGTTGTTTTGTTTGATGATAAGTATTTGGGTAATCCATTGAGTGACTTTAATGGGGTAATCTTCAGAAAGCGGCTAAGAAAGTACCATGGCCTACCTAGGTACAGGGCCGTCTTAGGCCATGCCGGGGCCCCGGGCCACACAACAATTTGGGGCCCTGTTTGAACGTATAATAAAACCAGCCAAGTGCGAGCCGACGCGAACACAGGGGGTTAAATAGGAGCACAACATACCTACTAATAGAAAGAACGGTGAGCGAAGCGAGCCACGAATTTTTTGTGACAATAGGTGCGGCGCGGGTGGCGAGCTATCTCAAGAGTAGATCGGTAAATTCTATTTAGCGCCCCTTGCCACCTGGCATTCACACACACGAGTGACGGCTCCACACGCTCTACTCTAGGGTTTCACATAAAGGCCACAAAACTCAAATACTAATTGTCTGATATAGTGGAGGTACGTTTTTGTGGAGTGATTCTTCTTAAAGTATTCTTGGCTGTGTGAGCTAGTAGTCGTTTTGGTGGTTGGTGGAATGGCGGTGAAACACGGAACTATATACATATTTTCTGCCTGGGAAGTGGCAATGCCACGTTTTCTGTGAAACTACAATATCACTATTAATAGTAATTGACGTCGTGAACGTTAGTGACCGAAAGTCTTCGTTTCAGGTCTGGCCAAAATGGCGTTTTTGTCAGTATGTCTCTACTCCTTTACAGGTCGTATTTTACAACCGATCGGTATGAAACTTTGTGTACAGATTCTATGATTTTATAGAATTTTATTGTCGTCGGGATTTATAGTGCTTGCGAGGTCTACTGTTTGTAGAACTGCTAGAACATCATTGAACTACTAGAACATGTACTTACAAGAACTTTTGAAAAGGTGTTAGTTTTACAAACTTCTCAAAGTATATTTTTCCTGTAAAATAATAGATCCATATCCACAAACGCTACATAGGTAGGTACCTAGGTACATTTCAGATGGGTCGCTATGCAATCTTCGGAAATGTGGGGGGGGGGGGGGGGGTAAAATATGAACCCCACAGAAGTTCTCATTATATAGACCAAAATATCCCGTATTAAATAAAATTACTTTAGTACATTAAGTATTATGTAAATTGAAAAAAGTTAGTGTTCGCGACGTCTACTGTTCGTAGAACTACTAGTGCTAAACAATTCACATAATATCATAAGCTAGCCCTAAGCTAAGCAGAGCTTGTGTGCATTGGATTCTCACTGCTCAGGGTTGCCAGAAAATCGCTCAGTTGTCGGTCTGGGGGCCCCCTGACGATGGGGGCCCTGGGCCCGTGCCCCGTGTGCCCTTATGCTAAAGACGGCATTGCCTAGGTACCTATTAGCGATAACTGTACAAAACAAACTACTCCTTTATCTGTTTACTTTGTCTATTTACACAGCAATTTTGAAACTTCTGATAACCACCAATTTTTTTAATGTAAAGTGTGTTAAATTAAAGATAATTTTTAATCGAGTACCCAAACACATTATACAAAAAGTAACGAAATTTTTAATTCTCATTTTAACGTAAACTGTTGAGTGAACTAGAAGGAAACCCCACTTATTGATTTCTAGTTTCAAGGCAATAACGATGAACCTAGTTACTTTAAAGTAGTTGAAGGTAAGAACACTTAGAGTACTTATCAGTTCAATAAATATGTACTTAATAATGCTGGACAATGGACATTTTGCACAGCATCTTCAAAGCTCTAAAATAGCCAAGCAGATCTTGTGTTCCGGGAACCGGATGGCTAATAAATAACAGTGATACCCTACCTCTACTTCTACTTATCACATAACAGGGTGCTACGGAAAGAGTTTACTAAACCGAAAGGGGGTGATTCTGGACCCCGAGGGTATCAACTTGTAAATACCGATTTTTTGAAAATCTAAACATTAGATTTTCAAAAAATCGGTATTTATTGGTTTTGCATAAAATAATGTTTTTATTCTTCCTATCGAGTTCATTGACACGCACTCTTGCATTATTTAACATTGCAAAATATTTCACAAATGTTTTTTTCTTGTTTTTTCAGCAAAACATGAAAAAACAGTGATTTGTCATGAAATTATTACAATAAAATGATGTAATTAAGTCCTTTGAAATTTCAAAACAATAATAATATTATTGTAAGAATACACGTAAAAAAACACGAATTTGAAGAAAAAACGTCTAATTTTTTTAAATAAGTATGTGTAAAAATGTTCGAAATTCAAAAAAAATCTCAAAATAGAACAATCGTCAACCAGCAGAATCACCCCATTTCGTCTTCCCTTGTCGTGGAACTCTGTAAACCTACATTCTGCATTTCTGAGTTTATGAATGTACCTACCTTTTTAAGTAGATTAGATAGGTAGGTACCTACTTCATTAACAAGAAAACAGCCAAAGCCAACAAATGCTTGCAGATCAAACAGACATTTGTTTGATCTGCAAGGGAATCGTACCCCACATCGTAGTCTATTTCGGCAGATCTTCGCCGGCTTTGCTAGAGAGTTGCAGATTATATTACTATACGAAAAAGACCTATACACATAATGCGCCAGTAAACACTTACTACTCACAGAACTTAGTTCTCAACCTTCAATTTGCTCAGCTATTTGTTCAATAATATCTATTCTATGGTTTACCGGTAACTGGACTAATCCGAACAAAGCCCCGAGCGAGGCATTCATGTTTATCCGTCATAATCTACGATATTATCTGCATCATTGAATAACAAACAGCTCACTGGAATTTTACTACAACATATTGGTAGTATAGCAAACGAAGGATGGTCGAGCTATGAACAAGATGTATGAACTCAAAGTACCAGCTCTAACCAAAGTTGATGGACGGCAAGGCGTGACTTCGGTGACCACTGAATGAAAAGCTAGCTGTTTAGCTGTCAAACCACAAAGTCCATAAACCTTGAGGCACCTTTGAAAAGCACAATAAAGGCCTATGGTTTGTACCTACCAAAAGAAAGCGAGCTTGAGGTACAATCTTCTAAAGCAAACATCTTTATTGTTACTCCGACGCAACAACTAATACCCATTCTGGTCTCTAATATGATATTATTATTCCGTCGGTCGGTCTGCCTGCGCCTTCCAAGTAAGTGATTCTAATAAGGCATGATGCCATCCATGTTGCCTTTGTTCAGAGTCATTCACCTTGCAGGATTGGCCTTCCTTATGAGTGGACTGATTATAATCTTTGGACTCTCAAATTACTGAGAGGTTCTGTCATAAGAAGTTGCGTAGATCTTTGTAAGCGAGTCAATAGAAAGAAACACCAAGCATCACACAGCTTGAGCCGTACATGCAAAATAATGGGGCCTTTAATGAGGACTCGTACCTACCACAGAAATCTTAATAACAAGGCACTAGAAATGCTGAGTACCATCCACAGAAATCTTAATAACAAGGCACTAGAAATGCTGAGTACCATCCGATCTATCGGGAATGCGTGTCGCCGGCTCGCCCCCTCTACTACCTTACCACTACATACACAGACAATAACTACGGAATTACGGCTACGCCCATCCAAAAATGCAGTGTAAACCAAATTAAGCCTTATGCGTAGTTGCATACGTTCGCTTACTCACACATTAGTGACAAGTTTGCATTTGTTGTCGTTATGACGTCATTTTAATGTAATCTACCCTAGTGCTGGGCACGAAATATCAGGTCACGTACCTATCGTACTGTTATTCTATGACTAGGGCATTGTACTAATAAAATAAAAATATAGTTTGTACTTCAATATTCATTTATTATTAACTAGCGACCCGCCCCGGCTTCGCACGGGTGCAATGCTTATACTAAATATACCTACTGCAGAATTGGTACTCCGGCCGATACCGCAATCGCTATGTCCCTAGTCATTTTAAATCTGTAATATCTTCGAAAATATTCATTCAAATTACATGCTGTAAAGGGCAATATTAATCTATATTAAATGCACAATGTATCTAAGTTACTTAATTGGATAAGGATTAATGCTGTACTGCTTAAAATCGCCTCGTAAATAAGCCATTATTTCTCGTAAAAAGTAAAGGATAAAAAATGGTTATTGTGGGTTATCCCTAAGAGATAGACATATACTATCACTGTAGTACATTATTCTGATCTATCTCGTAGGGTTCAGCCAGCGTTTGCAATGTAAGGCATCCGGTAGCACTCTCAAAAAGGGGGGTCTTGGGAGGAACGGGGGGGTAAAATTTTTTTGGAATCGAAATCATATGACCCCCTCTATACAACCCCCTAAAAATTTTTCATCAGTGTGACTCTGCTTGGCGCCCCCCTGGGGGGCGGTGGTTCCGGGGGGCAAATCTCAAAAAGTCGGAATTTTTCCTAGGTCCCCCGGACACCCCCTACATGACTCTGCAAAAAAAACATACCTCCCCCTCCACCATCAAGGAGAACAATTATGTCAGTCAGTCAGTCAGTGGTAATCGAGCTTTATAGATAGTTAGTTATTATTAGTTATTATTTAAGTGCGCGAGCTGCAAGCAGCTCGCGTCGGCTGTGGATACTGTATTTTTTTTATTGTAATCCCCTTTTCGTAACCTACACCCAGGAATTGATCGAAATCGATAACCAAGAGTGGGTTTTGCGATGAAAAATATGACAGCCATCTTGGATTTTGAAATGGACATCATTTTCGTAATCTACACTGTCGAGTTTGTCGAAAACGATACCCATATAAGTATGTGTGGTGTCACACAGTAAGGCGCGCTTCCCTCGCCTTACTGTGTGACGTGTGCCCGCCGTCATCAAATTCGTAATCCTCACCCCCATGTTAGTCGAAAACGATACCCATATCAGATTTTTTGATGGGAAAGGGGGTTCAGGGCGGGGGTCACAGCACGCGGGGGTCACAGCACGGCTCGCTTCGCTCGCCGTGCTGTTCACCGTAGTCGCATTGCCACCCTAAAAAGTGGTCGAAATATAGGCTAAAAATGGCCAAATTTCAGTTTTTTAATAAAAAAGGGGTTCTAGAGGGGCAAGGGGGTCAATTTTTTTTTGCATTCAAAACTATTTCTTTTGCCCTACATGACCGTGAAAAAATTTTTCTTCTATCGTACTTTGTTTGGGAGATATCAAAAGGGGGGGGTGAAAATTGGGGCAAGAGGGGGGGTGAATTTTTATTTTTTCCAATTTGAGAAGAAACCCTCTATACGATCCCGCAATCAAAACTCCTCTATGGCGACGGCATCCGGTAGCACTCTCAAAAGGGGGGTCCTGGGGGGCAAGGGGGGGTGAATTTTTTTTTGCTATAGAAATTACTTTTCCCCCTCTGTATACCCCTTATAGAAAAATCAAACAATATGCCTCCGTTTGGGAGCCCCCCTGGGGAGCGGGGGTTCGGAGGGGCAAATCTCAAAAAGTCGGAACTTTCCCTAGGTCCCCTCGACTCCCTCTCTACATTTCTACAAAAAAAAACATACCTCCCCATCCACCATCAAGGAGAACAATTATGTCAGTCAGTCAGTGAGTCAGTGAGTGGTAATCGAGCTTTATAGATATTCATGATAATAAATCATAAATAAACAATTTTAATATAACATTGTATTCCTAAAATACTATGTAATTATGCAAAGTTGTTATACAAATCACAACCAAGGTAATATTAAGGATAATATTACCGTGTCACAACACTAGCTCGCGACCGAGTTCTGCGGCCGTACCACGATAGGAAATCGAGCGCGCAACGTTATCGTTCACTGTGCAGTACATTGCTTTTTGTAATGAGGTACCTGCCCGATGTTGACAAAAATAAGAGGCAATGTATAGTTAAACGTGATAATAAGAACGGTCGACTGTGACGTTCGTATTACTTTTAAAGATTCTATAATTTTAAGGAAAAACGGCATTATTTAGAAAAAACAATACTTACCGATGAAAAGTTACTCCTTTATTAATATAATTACAACTTGTGGAAGAATTTCCGCAATGGGAAATGCTGCAACACACCATTTTTACACACGCACGTTTCGAGAGCAACTGAACAGCAACGAACGCACTGGTGGCGTGAGAGTCACCTGAGCGGCGACAAGGTCACGCGCGCTTACGATTTCTAGTGCCTTGTTATTCAGATTTCTGTGGTACCATCCGATCTATCGGGAATGCGTGTCGCCGGCTCGCCCCCTCTACTACCTTACCACTACATACACAGACAATAACTACGGAATTACGGCTACGCCCATCCAAAAATGCAGTGCAAACCAAATTAAGCCTTATGCGTAGTTGCATACGTTCGCTTACTCACACATTAGTGACAAGTTTGCATTTGTTGTCGTTATGACGTCATTTTAATGTAATCTACCCTAGTGCTGGGCACGAAATATCAGGTCACGTACCTATCGTACTGTTATTCTATGACTAGGGCATTGTACTAATAAAATAAAAATATAGTTTGTACTTCAATATTCATTTATTATTAACTAGCGACCCGCCCCGGCTTCGCACGGGTGCAATGCTTATACTAAATATACCTACTGCAGAATTGGTACTCCGGCCGATACCGCAATCGCTATGTCCCTGTCATTTTAAATCTGTAATATCTTCGAAAATATTCATTCAAATTACATGCTGTAAAGGGCAATATTAATCTATATTAAATGCACAATGTATCTAAGTTACTTAATTGGATAAGGATTAATGCTGTGCTGCTTAAAATCGCCTCGTAAATAAGCCATTATTTCTCGTAAAAAGTAAAGGATAAAAAATGGTTATTGTGGGTTATCCCTAAGAGATAGACATATACTATCGTAGACTTTTTTTGTAGACCTTTTTAAGTTGTAAAATACTGTAGTACATTATTCTGATCTATCTCGTAGGGTTCAGCCAGCGTTTGCAATGTAAGGCATCCGGTAGCACTCTCAAAAAGGGGGTCTTGGGAGGAACGGGGGGGTAAAATTTTTTTTGGAATCGAAATCATATGACCCCCTCTATACAACCCCTTAAAAATTTTTCATCAGTGTGACTCTGCTTGGCGCCCCCCTGGGGGGCGGTGGTTCCGGGGGGCAAATCTCAAAAAGTCGGAATTTTTCCTAGGTCCCCCGGACACCCCCTACATGATTCTGCAAAAAAAACATACCTCCCCTCCACCATCAAGGAGAACAATTATGTCAGTCAGTCAGTCAGTGGTAATCGAGCTTTATAGATAGTTAGTTATTATGATAATAAATCATATATAAACAATTTTAACATAACATCGTATTCCTAAAATACTATGTTAAATTATGCAAAGTTGTTTTACAAATCACAACCAAGGTAATATTAAGGATAATATTACCGTGTCACAACACTAGCTCGCGACCGAGTTCTGCGGCCGTACCACGATAGGAAATCGAGCGCGCAACGTTATCGTTCACTGTGCAGTACATTGCTTTTTGTAATGAGGTACCTGCCCGATGTTGACAAAAATAAGAGGCAATGTATAGTTAAACGTGATAATAAGAACGGTCGACTGTGACGTTCGTATTACTTTTAAAGATTCTATAATTTTAAGGAAAAACGGCATTATTTAGAAAAAACAATACTTACCGAGAAAAGTTATTCCTTTATTAATATAATTACAACTTGTGGAAGAATTTCCGCAATGGGAAATGCTGCAACACACCATTTTTACACACGCACGTTTCGAGAGCAACTGAACAGCAACGAACGCACTGGTGGCGTGAGAGTCACCTGAGCGGCGACAAGGTCACGCGCGCTTACGATTTCTAGTGCCTTGTTATTCAGATTTCTGTGGTACCTACATACCTACTTCAGAAATGATACGAGGACATAGATTGCTGCTTAAACTAGCAAGTAAACCCTCGTAAAATTCGTAATAGGGACTCAAACACGGCAGCGAAGATCCAAGCATTTACTATCTAACGGATAAAAACCCTGAACATGCAAACCAAATGCTTGTAAAACCAGCAAGCGAGAAACTCGATACCTCTAATCTATGCATCTACGACCCTAAGAAACCGGAAAGCAAGCTCATCAGCAAGCCACCGTGACGTTTCCCCACCGTGCTAATAGACCAGCCATTAATCCAACAGGTGTCGCCACTGACACACATGCCCGTCGAGTGGAGCCACTTCCTGACTGACTGGTCCGGCAGACGCTTATGCCCTTACAAGGTGAACTTGCCAGGTATATTGATAGGGTACCGTTTCTAATCGCTTATAGGAAACTAGTGCACGCGTTGTTTCTATAAACGTTTAAAGGTGATTTCTATCCCATGGGAACTGATTTATGTGATAAAAAGTAGCCTATGTTTGATTCTAATCCTGATTAGAATTACCTGTTTGCAAAATTTCAGCCCGATCCGTTCAGTAGTTTTGGCGTGAAGAGGTAGAAAACATTGAATTTGAATGACCTAATTAGACCGTATAAAGGAATTGTAGGATTTATCAATCAATGAAGATTAACATTTAGCTACAGGAAAGACAAAGTGCAATATTGTTTACCTAGACTCAACAAACGGTTTGTGTTTGTGTTGTGTTGAATAAGTCTCTAACTAAAGGAGTTGGTTGAGTATGTTGAGACATACGGTAATCTTTGAAGAATAAGATCGATGACACACAAGATGGAAATTGAAAATTGAATATTTATCGATACCAGAATCTATTTGGTCCACTTACGAGATGTTTCCAAGAACTAAATAGCTGAATCATCGTTACATCACACACAATCGTCGTAATAGATAGAAATTTTACCAAAATTCGTTTCAAAATGGTACAACAGTCATTAATCTATTAGCTTTCTAAATGTGAATGAAATTACATAAGATAACTGTGGGGACAAATCTTGGACAAATACACAATCGGATACGTAATCTTGGTTTCTCTTTTGGACCTCTTAAGGAGCTCATTAAAGTTCTAATTGTCGTTTTGGGGAGACAATGATCAATAATATTTTAATGGGGAGGAAGTTGATGAGTCATCATAATAAGAAATAGGAAGTTCTAGGGTCATTTTGTCGATTCTTACGTCATACATAGGAGATTAATAAAGATTTTTTTTTGCCAGAGGAAATAATGAGTACAAAAAAGGAGGAATTTGCACACCGGAAAGCTAATTACTTCTCTTTAGTGAAAGTTCCTCTAAACCTGTACCTACTTTTTAAGCCTAGTCCCACAGTTTATCACTTTGACAAGTTAGTAATGTGTTCATTTACAAAAGAAATGTAATTCCTATTAGCGCATTGGTTCTCACCATTGATACTTTCTAATTGAACAAAAAGTACCCTTGTTAACTTATTATGTTTCTGTTTCCGAGACTCGTAGACGGTGATAAGGAAATTATGGTTTTTGGTGATGTTAAGCTTATTTTTTTCAGTACGATAACGATTGGCATTGTGTTTGCAAATATTGCTTATGATTTGATCTTTCTTTCAGTGTAGTCTATCTAGTTATCTTTTCTTAGTATTCTTATTTCTTTAGTGCTTAGTCATTATCTCATGTCCCTGCGTCTTCCGTTAACTTTTACGTGATTTTATATGTTTTGTTGGTAGGTTCCCTTATTAATTCGTGTAATTATTCCATCTAAGCCCTATATTCTCTTGTTACAGAACTCAAGCGGTAGTGAACCTAGGTCGCGCAGTGCGACTCCCGACTCCTTGGATTCTCTGCCGAGCGGCGGCTCCGGCAGTCCGCCTGCAGAATGGGCAGACTCCGCCACGCCTCCGGATTTTATGTAAGTCCTAACTTCATTTCCTACCACTTTATTTCCTAGTGTTCTTTCAATTTCATCGTCATCGTTCACAGCCCATGGTCGGTAACCTGGTTTATTTGCTTACGCCGATTTTCTTCGGTCCTGAGTATTACGCATCCAGCAATTGCCGACTTTTACTAAAAACATTATCATGTTCAGACTTGATATTCCGCAGACAATTTCTTTTGGTCTCTTCTGATCTTTCGTAGTCACTTTTGCCTTAGGTATATATACTACGAACAGGCGAACAAAAAATATGTGTCAGTAGAGTTGCTATTTTGAAGAAATTTTAATGCTTACCTGCGGAATGGTTGGAAACCTCTGATTATGGTCCAAACAAGATAAGAGTGCAAAGTCGCATGTGGCAAAGATCTTGCATCTGAAATACCGCATTAGCACAGTTATGCAAATAATGTAGATCACGAGTGCCGCCGCCGCCGCCGCCGCCGCCGTGCGTGTGTCCAAGCGCATTTTATTTTCAGTCGCGTCGCAGAGTTTCGTGAAACGCAGTAGGTACATTCCTTTGACTCATTTAACTTTTCCCAGATTTGTGAATTCAATCTTTGGATTGTCAGCCAATTAACGAATATTTGTGATGTTTCGTTACTAACAAAGTAACTATACAATGCGCTCTCTAGTCAGTAATCTTACTTTTGCCGGTGTTTCTTACAAAGAAAGTAAATATTTGTGATGGTAGGTACTTACCTATCTTTCGATAGCAATTCAGTCGTATTTCATCAATCAATACTTGTTACTTGGCCAATACAAATTAGATTTTAGGTGACGAGTTTGACGTCAACTGAGGCTTTTCAATTTTATGGGGGCTTTCATAACTTCCTTGTTCTTCTAATCTTTGCAATAAAGCCTAACATGTCTTACTTAGCTTATTTATTGACATGCATCTTTAGCCAAAGCAAGCGAATGACCAACCATGTCATCGCAACATTCGTTACGTATAATTCGAAGCAAATTTGATACGTTAGTTAGGATCAACATGGCTCGCTGGCCTTCTGCCGGCACTACGAATGCTTCTACCCAGTCGCCAGGATTTCATCGCCACTATTTTAGAGTTTCGTGTCCTCTTTATCTGGCATCTTAGTGTAATTTTTATCCTTTGTTCCAGCGACAGTTTCCCGCCAGCGGGCACGCACGCCCCGCTCGCGCGGACGCCGTCGGCGCCGGCTGCGCCGCGTCGCTCGCGCCTCTCCCCGCCCGCGGACCTCTCTCCTCCCCTGCCGATGCATGAGCTCTTCAAGCCGAACGATCTGCACTGGGCTGATATCGCTACCAATACTGGTATGTTCAATTATAATCATTCATACCATAGGCTCACAGGGAACCCTTCACAGTGAACTGCTACAAACACTTTGCGATCCTGGCGCATCCACACCGACTTCACACTTTCAGTGCCCATTACGCACACGCTCAGCTTCAGAAGCTGGGCAGCAAATGCCTTATACCTTGTATGAGGAATTCAGTGTATCGTAGAAAAGTATGTGCGGGTTGAAGTCTTTTGTATTCTAGGCCGGTACATTGTAGCACGTTCTACGAAGATCTATGTTAAGATGTTTATCGTTGTAGGGAAGGAAAGGGGAGGATTACAGATATACCAGAGAAAAGAGAGAGATATTCTCTACACATCATGTTTATTACCTAGGTAGGTACTGGCGAAGGTGGTAGGTTTGAGTGATACGTAAATACGAGTAGGTATAATAATAATAGAACCTATACTTACCCACGAATACAGCTGAATCGATCTGCTTACAAAGGTCTAGCTTAAAATGTCATATGAAATGAAGACGACAAAAGCAGACTCCGAGTCAGGAATAATATTTGCATAAGAGGGCGGCAGTGTTATTTGTAATCCGCTTGCGTTGTTTGGGAGGTTACGTTGCCAAAGCAAACAGCTAGCAATCTTGAGAAAAAAACGTCAGACAGTATATATGCAACGCGCCTAAAGCATTGAGAACGAAGAGCAAAATTTAGTAGGTATTCCATGATATCTCGCAGGATAGATGACCCTTGAAATTATGATGATTTGAAATAATTAGGTAGATAACAAGCTCACCGTAAATAAGTGCCTAATTTTTGGCCATGTTTTGTTGAGGATCAACAATGATTACCTACCCGTCATCATCATCACACAATAATCACCAACATCCGAGTGCCTCGTCATCAAACATAAATACCATCAGTTTTATCTCACAGTTAATGGTATGTTGATTCATTTCCCATCATCGTAGGTATCATTACATCGACCTCTGCGTTATGATCATTGCTATTACGAAGTCCATTAAAATTCTCGGCAACTTCATTAGCAACGTCACTGTATTCGTCACGACCTTCGTCATAACACGATCTTCCCTTGAATTGCTTACCTAATAAGTACTTTCTCCCAAAGATGTTTAGTTTGGTCTTTCGATTTTCTTGAATTAACCATGAGATTTTGTTTTCAGAGGGTATTGAACTCCTAGGCTACCAAAGATACGGCACCGTCCAAGGGCCAAGAATAGGAAAGGAGCGTATAAATGGATCTATTCTGAAGGACAACGACCCGTTCATGTAAGTCTCATCTTCCTATGGCATCTCACACGCCATACCCCAGCAGAAATGTAAGAAATTTTTTTGGAATCGTAAAAAAAATCTTACATTTCTGTTGTAGACGTAGTTATATCCTGCTTGAGAAGATTTTAGTGGGTACCTAACCTAAGTAAGTAAATAATATGTTTTCTTTTTCAGAAATAAGCACACTTCGGTGTCACGGGCGAAGAGCGCCGCATCAGCGCAACAACCACTCAGCTTCGAGCATAAATTCAACCTTGATAGGCAGATGCTCAACCGAGAGGAGGTAGGGTTCCTTCCATCTGATGTTCTTGACTTATGGTTGATTGATCGTTTCGTGTTGGGGCGAGATATTTTATTGTAGTTTTTAATCTTTTCTGGGTTCTACAAGGAATCAAACTAACGGTAAAGTAATTTGCAGCAAATCGTAAACCATTTTCTATGAACCCATGATAAAATCAACTTGCAATTTGGGACCATTAGGTAAAATGTTGATTTTTAGCCCAAAATCTTTTGTTTTCCCAAATGCTCCAAAAACAATGAACGGTCAGCTAACAATGAACGCCACTGTACCTACCTTCTGCCTATTCTGAATATTGATTGATGCCCCCAGGATTGGCCAGAAGAAGACAGCAACGTAGACATCGAGAGCATCGGCGAGCCGCAACTAAAGCGTCTACCACCTCTGCTCTGGCTAGAGCTGACGGCGCTGTTCGACAAGTACTCTCTGCCGTTCCAGAAGAGGAAACCGCCAAAGAAGAAGAGGAAAGAAGGTAGGTAACTCTTTATACGAAAACAAAAGAAAAGACAGATATGGGATAGTACCTACATAATGTCTGTGTAGTTCTAGATAGGACCCGTAGATACCTTCATGAAACCGAAACAGCGTTTTCCAAACGTGCAGGCATTTACAGAAAATTGTTGGAACCAAGACACAAAAACAATAAAACGACAAATAACAACAAGTAATTATTTACACATAAGCACTATATCAATTCCCTAAAAATCTAAGCAATAATTGTTGGTGTAATAAGTTTTAAAAAATATAAAATTATAAATCTCAGCAGACAAAAATCTCATTAGGATGTAAATCTAAACCCAACCTATTACATCATTTGGATGGCATCATCATCTGGCTAGTTAGACGACAAGTTTGCTGTGACATATTCTAGAAAAAACAGAGGTCATGTCTTGTTGCCAATAAGAGTAAAATAGTAGTGCCTTCATATCCTGTTGCACCGAATTTACAACTAGAACTCGTTACAGATTTTATCATGAAGATATTTAATGCGTACCTAACCTACCTTCACATTAGGTATTGAGTGCCTATGCTGCTGGTGAGGCTGGACAGTAAATGCGTCAAACTCGTCAATGCGTGAACGATATTAGCAAGCCCTGTCAAAGAGTTTTCTTAACCAATACAACCAGTCCTGACTCCTGTCCTGATCCAATCAAAGGGTAGAAAGAATCTAATCCATCAATTGACTTTTCCGAGGATTTAAGTGAAACCAGAGCAATCCACGCAACCAGTCCAAAAAACCAATGCAACCAAGCCAAAAAAGAACTGGTTGCAAAAAACAAAGGGTTTTTTGCAACCAGTTCTCTTAAAACCACACCTATGAATTTCCGTTATTTTTTCCAGAGGGTTCAGTATTCGGCGTTTCCCTGGAGACCCTGGTTCGCAAAGACATGATCTTGTGGGAGGAGACGTGGAGCTGCGTGCCGAGCGTGTTCAGATCCTTGGCGGCCGTGCTCCGGGACAGGACTCATGACGAGGGACTGTTCCGGGTCTCCGGGAATAAGCACAGAGTGAGTCGAACACTATTGAACCAAACATTTGCAATATAAGTAGGTATAGGCATTTTCAAGCCATGCCAATTCGATGCTCATATTAGACGATCATCTTCATATCTAGATAGTCAATGTCGTAATAATAAATCTGATTCCATGCTACTGTGCAAACAACTTGCCAAAACAATAAATACCATAATGCTGAGCAGTTTAAATTAGTATCTCTAATTCTGATTGCTCGTGATTGATTCGAAGATATATGTATCTTTTGTTACGGGAGCCCTATATGTAATCAGTGTTGCCACCTTGCAGAAAAAAATATCACTAGATTTGGTCTCAAAACTCGCTAGATTTCGGGATATTTTGGACAAAAATCACTAGATAATTTAAAATGAAGTTACACGCTAGGTACTACAAAATAATGTATTTGTGAAAATAAGAAACTAAAAACACAACATAATACTGATATCTTATAGCAAAATTTTTTACACTAAGCTAGATAGATATTTGTTTTTGTGTTTTTTTTATACACACAACTCTGTGTTTCTTAATGTCACCAATTCTTGTAAATATGTCTTTTTGATAAAAATTTCAAAAGGCTGTAGTAGTATCGTTTGCTAGCTACAGGCCGTAACCACATCTTGATTTCTTAGGTTTCCCATTCTTGTCGATATTTATGTGAATAAAAGTCTTTTTTTAGGGTTCTGTACCTCAAAAGGAAAAAAGAACCCTTATAGGATCACTTTGTTGTCCGTCTGTCTGTCTGTCTGTCCGTCTGTCAACCCTCTTTTCTCAGGAACGCGTGGAGGTATCGAGTTGAAATTAACATCAAATACCTACTCAAGTCCATAACTTCTTGAAGCCGTGATATAAATTAAACTTCCAAGTCAACACACTCAAAAGTTGCAGACGTTTATGCCCGAAAATTTTGAAATTTCCAAGGGAATCACATGCACCCAAAACCCGGTCCGTATCAGAAGGACAATCTAGCATAACGCCATTATAGGATGAACGACATAAAAGTACAATGACCTACTAGTAAAACGTCTACAATTAAAAACGCCTTACAAGTAGAACATTCGAAATGACAAATCACCATGAAGGTAAATGGACTGGTACACTGGTACAGAAAAACCACAATTTGAACAAAACATATTTTATGCCATTATTATCATTTTAATCTACGGTTGACAAAGTACCGATAACAAACTAAATTTTGGAAATTTTCAGTTGAAAATTAACAAAAAAAATACCTTTAATCTCACACGAAAAAAAAATTGCATGTCTGTAAAGTCGGTTTACTGACGATAGTTGAACGTGACAACGTCTTAAGAAAATACTGATGGAATGGTAGCATTTGATACTCGATCAAAACATGTAAATGTACTATAGTATAGCAGCTGTCCACGCAGACGCATCGCTCACTCAAGTAGGAGAGAGACGGATGTCGAGCGCTCTCGCTTGCACTTCAAGCCTTACATGGAACGCCTCAGAGCGAGGTAACGCCGCATGACGTCATGTTTTTTCGTGCGTGCAGCCGGCTCTATCGAATTATAAGACGTTGTCACGTCAAAAACAAAATAATCAAATAGTAATAACTAAAATCCTTTGCTTTGTAAATTTGTCTGTGGTATTTAAGATATCTAATCGTCATCTCCGAAGATAATGCGTTTAATGTGAGATACACGTTTTAAAAAAATAAACGGAGAGATTTCGTTTGCATCTTGCAGAATTTTGTTATTTCCCTTTTGTATTTTTGATCGAAAATACGGTCAATCTTCCTCCTTTATTGGCCTTCAAATAATGCTCGTCTTGATTTTAGTTCTTGCCATTTGGCTTCTTTACGCAACGCGTGTAAATGTAAAGGTAAAGACTTTTTTCGTCCTACCTACTCTAGCATTGTAACGGCGGTTCCAGCCCTCTAACGCGTTATTTGTTCTGTGCCTTTGACTGTAACAGCTAATTTTCTCAGGTTTCATTTTTACAATCCACTGTTGGTTTATGTAATGAATTGAAAAATGTGATCAGATCCTATTTGTTGTGCTTCCTCAATAATTTCAGCCCAAAGTTCAGAAATATACGTCGCAGGTAGTAGAGGAAGATTTGCAGATAATCTAGTTATTTCTCAAAAATGTTAATTTTCAAAAATGGTCTGTACCAAAAAAGGGTTTATTTTGAGTACCTATTTACGGAGGGGAGGGTGATTTACTTCGTCCGTGCTACTTACTTAAAATCGTATCAAACTTTGAATTATGTTACGATTGCACTAGAATGTACGTTAGGTCATAGACATACAGCAAAGTTGTCATTATTCTATTATGGCGTTATAATTTGTAGACATGAGAACCATTATGACGAAATAATTTCCAGACGTTTTACTAGTAGGTCATTTTACTTTTATGCCGTTCACCCCAAAATGGCGTTATGCTAGATTGTCCTTCTGATACGGACCGCCAAAACCTATAGGGTACTTCCCGTAGACCTAGAATCATTAAATTTGGTGAGCAGCAAGGTCTTAGAGCACAAGTAAAGGAAAAAATCCGAAAAACATAAATTTGTAATTTATTCACAAAAAAAATACTTTTGACTCTCGCCATGGACCAAAACCTATAGGGTAATTTCCGTTGACGAAGAATCATAAAATTGAAGCAAGATCTTATAGCACAAGTAAAGGAAAAAATCCTAAAACCGTAAATTTGTAGTTTATCAAAACGGATCAAAACTTATTTTTTTTTTAGGTAAAAAATAAGTTTTGATCCTCCCTCGACCAAAATATACAGGGTATCTACTTCACGTTGACCTAGAATCATAATATTTGGCAAGCAACAAGGTCTTACAACCAAACGGTACCCTTAGTGCGCGAGTCCGACTCGCACTTGACGTTTTATTTTTACTGGCACGTCCATAGTAAATGCAAAATAACTAAGAAATACTTCACAAATCTTACGCGAATGATTTCGATGTGATCACTTACCTACTTTCCCGAACGAAGTTTAGCAAGAACTGCCTAGCAACAGTAGCAAGCACCTAACTAACAAATAAACTAGTTTAGTAGGTACGTGATAGGTTCTCATCAGTAGTCGGGGATTCCCCAAGGTAGGTTTGCATAACCAAACAAAATCGTTTAATTCATGAACCTATAAAGATTCACGGTTTAATTATGTTTCGGCTGTCTAAGAAAAGGATTGTGCTATTTTCACATAAATTGGGGAATTCGTTACTAATAAGTATGTATTTTCAAAAAATTTCGAGATTCGATGAATATCACTAAAAATCACCATATATTTTTGTAGTGATTTTTTCTTCAGAATATCACTAACGTACTCCAAAAAATCACTAGATCTAGTGATAAAATCACCAAGGTGGCAACGCTGTATGTAATTGGAGTTTTGGAAGCGTAGGTACGACATCTACAAAATGATGTAATTGGCCCTTGATTTTGTCCAGCAGTGAGTCCGCAGTGAGTCCTCGGTCTGGTGATGATATGATAGTGAGGTCCTAAGACTTATTTGGTGGTTTCAATCCATCTTATAACAAATCCATGTCCATTTCAGATCGCAGCCCTCTGCCAGCAGATTGAGCGTCACTGGTACGAGCAGCGCGAGGCAGTGGAACAAGCGCTGGACTCCGCCAGCAGCCACGATCTGGCTGCCGTGTACAAGCGGCTGCTGCGAGCGTTGCCGGCGCCGCTGCTGACGCAAGAGCTTATGAGGCTGTTCTATCATACTTATGGTATGTACGACTTGGTATAAGACCATTGAATTACGACAAGAACACACGCTAGCGATAGCGGGTGTTCTTGTGTTACCCCTAAGCGCGTCTTGGCCTCCGACATTAATAGATTGCACCGAACGAACTTTATGACGATAAATAAAATAAAATAAAAATAGCCTTTAATCTCCGACTTTTACAATTTTTCTAATATTTATCTTATAGTTTTATCTAGTTTTCTATTTACTAATTATTGACACCGGTTCTTCGTAAGTCAGGTTGTCCTTTGACATAGGCCTCCTCTTTACTTGAACTTTATGACGATACTTACTATAAAATCTAGAGAAACCAATTACGGAAACCAATAATAAAACTGACGACTTACGAGTATGTGGCGCGGCGAGCGAAGGTCCGCCTGCGATACAGGAGGTTGCGGGTTCGATTCCCGCCCTGATGTTGAAAACAAGTGTTTTACGATCTGCAAATTTTTGTTGTAGATATTTTCTATGTATATTAAAATTATCTATCTACGTAATGTATTGTGATCAGTCATGTAGTACCCCTAACACAAGCTCTGCTTAGCTTGGGGTTAGATGATGCTGTGTGGATTGTCCAGCATTATTTATTTAGTTCTGGCCAAACAAATTGTCAGCACGCCCAGCGAATAGAAGAACAATTTGTGGACGGAAAAAACTCTGCCAAATGTGGGAGGAAAATTAATATTCAATATTTATTATCTTAATTCTAATTTCTTCAATACTTATTTTCTTTTCTATTCCAGCTCTGACAGGTCCGAGCCAGGGCCGAGCATTGAACCTGCTAATCCTGCTGCTGCCACCTGAACAGCGCGCGACTCTCCGTGACCTGCTCCGCCTCGGCAGAGAGATCGTAGCCTGCAGCGATACTAACAAGATGAGCGAGCATAATGTCGCCATGATCATCGCTCCAACACTGTTCCCGCCAAGGTTAGTCCATATACCATATGGACCTTTATATCATAGTTTAGAAATGAATGGGTTTAATCAGACCAGGCTATGTTGTTTTGACTGGCACGAGCTTCAAAACCTGCTCAGATGACATTTAGATTACTTTAACTAATTGCGATCAAGTGTCTTATCAATGCGGCCGACCTTAAACATAATAATGTAGATTTAAGAAGCACCAAGCAAGCAGATGAGTTGTATGTTGTTTTGCCACACTGAGCTCAAAAACCTGCTCATATAGCCTATAGAATACTTGTTCTGTTAACGATCACATCAATGAGATTGCAATCTGCATCATACGTACGTGCATTATGTATTAGGTAAATTTGAGAAAGATCGAGCAAACATCCGCACAGCAATCTATAAAACCTCCTTTCTTTCCAGCCTCTTGATAAAATCATCGGACAGTCTGGAGACGCAGCTGGCCACGGCTGCCAACAGCTGTCACGTGACCGAGGCTCTCATGCGCTGGTGCGACCAGTTGTGGGCTGTGCCCGCTTCACTCGTCACCGCTAGCCAACGGAAACCTCCGCCGCATCGGCGGAACCTACACACTTGAGCTGCCTCGAGAGGGAATAGGATAGAATCTTTGCTGGCTGTATTATAGGTTCGAAAGCCGGGCAGTATGGCGCTAGCCATTAGATACCCAGGACTCCAGCTAGAATAGAGCTGGGCTTAACAGCTGATAGCGATTTGTATCAGCTTCTTTTGGGGGAACCTTGATTTGGCAGGTCAAGTTGATATGCCGGGCACAACTTGACAGCTTTTGAGATCTTCACACAGAAGGGACTCACAACGACGTCAAATAACTCCGGATTCAAGAACGATATGGTCTCGAAAGAGATTGAAGAGTTATTTAAGATGAAAAGTTCAGGTTGAAGGAATCACATGCATGAGCTATGTAAATAAGTCGTATACTTAATCATCAATCACAATAGGTTAATTACTCATAGCAATTAAGTTGTGGTTTTAACTGCCGAATGCCAAATCATATTCAGAGATGTAGCATTCTGAGTTTGGTTCTTGTCAGTTGAATTCTGATATGTCTATATTTTGCTAGAATTATGGTGCTCACATTAATTATTTATATTTACCATTTAATTTTAATGTATGTTGAGTCAAGTGGTGCTGTGTTTATTGTAATCCTGAACAATATAGCCAAGTGATTTTAATTATTTTATAGCAAAATGTACTCTTGTAAGCTATTATGTGAATGAGATGCCAAATATTCAAATTATATTGTAATCAATTTGTATAGACCCTTCCCATTGAGGCTACTAACAAAAGAAAGAAGATGATTGGTGCCATTGGATTGAAAAGTTACCTTTTTTCAGCAGCAATTAAAGATTTTATGATTTAAATGTTTGTTTTTGCATGCTATTACATTTAATTTAAGTTTGCTATACTTTGCCTAAAAGTAGCATACTTTTTGGGATTATTATTCGTTTTTAAATATTCTAAATGGTGCCTTATGTGAAGCAATGATATTCATGATTGTTTTTTGAATTTGAGTTAAATTGTGTATTATTTCAAATCAATTTTACCAATACGACTAGACAAGCGAAGACTGACTTGTGTATTATGTTTTGAATGATATTTATCTAGTGTAAGCATAAATAAGTACCTATATAAATAAAATATAATATTCAAAAAACTGTTTTATTTATATCATACAAAAATAACATTCACTTACCTAAATATTCTAATACTTAAAATTCTTAATGAGATAGACAGCTTCATTATCTGCTCCACAGAGAATCCTTCCTTTTTCACAATGTACAGTGTTCATGGCTTTATGAAGTGTTGGCATAAGAGAGTTGACCATCATAGCATTCTTATCCTCCAATGGCATCCAAGCCAGTTGGTTATCAGGTCCTCTGGCACTCCTTATCAAAGACTCCATGTTCCAATCCCAAATCTCACCAGAAAATGAGCTGGTGATGAGTTTGTGAGGGTTTTCTGGATGGAACTGCATCTCACTGACTCCTGCTGAATGGGCGTTGAGTAAGGAGGTAGGAAATGAGTTCATACGTAAGTCCCAGACAGCTAGAGCTCCCGATTCACTTCCTGCCAGTACAATGTGGGGTAGTGTTGGATGGTTGGTGATGCAGGTGGCGGCATGTTCATCACCAGCTAGTAGGAACGATGCTGTTGGCTTGTCAGCCTGTGATCGGAGATCCCATATCTTCATGTGTCCTCTGATATTCCCAGTTATGATCTGAAAAGCAGAATAATGGTTCTAGTAACTCAATAAATAAGTAATCAAGTTATTAACAGTTAGCTCATCATCAGGGATTATCGTGTAGCAGGGCCAAATGGTCTGTTGCGTGTTGATGGTAAGAGGCCCGACGGTATGACAGTAGTCCCATGGCAGTACATGTGTCGACAACTTGCGCCTTCCCATCTTCCTAGGACATCAGTGAGGGCAGAGCACCAGCATTGCCATACAGCAGGGCAATGCAGCCAGCGTCTTGAGGATGCTTCCGACTGGTATTGATGGGATCAGTTGAGCCACCAGTAGATTGTTTTCAGCAGTCTGCACTTAGCTCAATTGTTTCAATTGTAAATAATTTATTTCTATTATTTGATTGTAATTTTCTTTGTCAATAAAGTAATTCCTTTTATCAACTTATTAAATAGCTAAGTAAACATACCTAGGTTTTATTGTGAGCTATTTGTACAGTAACTATAGAAATTTAAACATAGTAGTAAAATAACCTGATTATGTTTGATGAAACAAACAGAGTGTAGAGAACAGCTATCAGCTCCAGAGATGGTGCGAGTGACTTCTCCCCGTCGACTGCTGATGAACTTTATGTTTCCATCTTCACCAATGGATGCTATGTCTCCTTCCAATGTGTCCAGTGATGTGCAAGAGCATTGTTCTTCACTGTAGAACAAGAAAAGCTAGTTAGAACGGAAGGAACTTATCTTGGCAATTTTAATAAAGTAAAAACCAGTAAGTTTGAAAGATAATTACCCATAATTATGTAGCTTATTCCACGAAAACACTTCTCTAAGTGGTGACGACTTTTCGTAAAGACTAATCTCCAGCAATATTATATCACCATTGGACAACGAAACTGCGATTTTATTCTTCTCGGTAAACTTTATCTGTGTGACATCTCCGTTTACAGGATACTCTGAGAGAGACCGCGGGTATTCCACCTCCTCTTCATCATGAGGACTCTCCAGGGTCCACACTTTGACCGAGTTGACATCATCATCCCAACTTCCAGTGAAGAAACATTTTGTATCAACATATTCTTCGGGGATCCACCGAATTTTGTTTATTTTCTGAGAGACGAAAGTGCCTTGAACGTCCAGAGGCATTTTTGGTGTCTGTTTAGTATAAGACAGCTCAGAGCATTAAATTCCGAGATAATCACAACAATAAATTCTGTTCAGTTCAGAACTCAAAACAAAGGGAGTGAGTGAACATTGTGATCAAACCTAGAATCAATGTGATTTTTTGAATTTGTTTGTAATTTGTATGTATTTTTTTATTGAGGTTATATTTTTTCGTTCCGTTTCTAAAAGTCAGCTAACTTATCATGACAGCGACAGACAGAACCGTTCTGTCATGGTCCATTGGTCGCTCGCTGTGCTGTCATGTTAGCAGACTTAACGTTCCATTCCACGGAGCTCAATCGCATGAACGCGTTCATGCGATTGAGCTCCGAGGAATGGAACGTTAAATTTCACGTGACTTGAAGACCCAGCCAAGTGCGTGTCAGACTACAGCACATTATCTAGAGCCGTTTATGTACTTAAAGAAAGCTGGAATAGTGCATAAGGCGAGAAAGTGATCAATTCCTACCGAGTGTGTCGTTTTGGGCCCGAGGCGCAGCAGAGGGCCTTAAAACACACGAGGTAGGAATCGCACTTTCTGCCGAGTGATAAATAGTGCTTTATACTACGCCTTCGAGGAAAATAAAAAGCAGAATTAATTATTAATTGAAATCGCGCCCAATGATGTTGGTAAAACCTCATTGACCGCGCCAGCCTTTGGGTTCTTTTTTCAAAATATTGTTCGGAAATCGGAGGAGGCATAATGGACTTGGAGTAAAACTTTTTGTCGTTTGACCGGACGAAAATAACCATAGCTACCGGCCGATCTTTTAGGACAATAAAAAAAATAACACGTTAGAAATGGATTTCCATACACTTTTTCCTCCCGCTAAAACACGTGAGAAATTATATTCCATAGAGTTTTTCCTCCCGGTTTCCTTTAAGCCTGCAAAGACATACTTTCTATTCTATAAATGGAAAAGGAATAGGCAACTTTCCGAGCAGGTGTAGTATAAACATAATGCGCTTTCCAGCGGCGGCGCGGCGGGGCGACGACGACGCGACGACGGACGTGCCGCTCAAGTGCGCGTAATAACGCCGTCAAGAGGTAATTCTTAATGAAGTAACGCGTTAACTGCACAACAATGGTTTTTTGTACTTGGTTGGTATAGTTTTTGTACCTATTTCTTTAGGGGCCATTCATTTATTACGTAAGACGCACCCCCCCAAAATAAAACATGGTCAACATGGTCCCCACCATGTCTTATTTTGGGGGTGGGAGAGTCTCGATATTTCTTACGGAAAATCACTATTGACAAATGAAAAATAAACATTAAAACAAACGAAACGCGTTTTACTTTAGATTCTTGTAATAAATATTAAACAAGGGGGGGGGGGGGGGGGGTCTGCCTATTCTTGTTTTTTAAAATAGGGGGGAGGTAATAAAAAACATAAATCGTCTTACGTAATAAATGAATGGCCCCTTAGATGGATAAGGTAGGGAATCTTTTGCTTTTTACATTTTTCGTTTGTCAGAAAATGGTATAGACGATGATACACCGTCATGTATCTATCTCTAACGGCCGAGCGATTCTTGTGTGGTTAAAGTTTTGGATTCCTTATAGATGGTTCCATTTTGAGTAATTCCAGGAACTCCAAAGCCTATTCACTGGATAATTCGATTGCCACCATAGTGCAGTCTGCAAAACAAAACGCACGACACATCCTTTCCCTACGCATGCGGACCGCGGAATTAATGAGCCGGCGTTAATAATGTAGCCAACATCGCCTAGTGCGCTAAATGACGCGCTAAAACCCTTTGATGTGTGGAAAAATCCGACACCTGACACTGCGTTAGCGTTGACGTTAGTGTTAATGTTCATTAAAGCATTAATTATGGCGCTATGCCGCTAAAAATGCACCTTGGCTATTAGCTGCCAAGGTGCATTTTTAGCGTCGTTAATAAATGAGCACGTTAAAACCTTGGCCACATCTGCGTGACGCCCAAATTAGCGCGATAATGAACACGTTAGGACGCAGCAGGTGGAGCCGTTTAGGGGCCGATTAGGGGAACCCTAAAATAAACAAAGTATTGAACTATGTAGGTACCTACTTAACTATTGCGTCATTTTGTTGTGAAATTTAATAGTCATCGTGGATGTTGTGGATAAACGAAATCTTTATGAAATTGACATGAATGGACAGGAATGGACATGAAAAGCCAAAAATAAACAAACACACTATAAAACCAGTGGTCTCTTAAAATTTTATCTCACTCACTCACTCACTTCACTCATTTTAAAGTGCGTGCTGGCTTGGCTGTCCGTTCCGTCGTGCACTCTAGATAAACCTCTAGATAAACTAGTTTGGTGTTTGGTGCTTCACTGTCATAGAACAGCTGATTTTTATCAATCAACCAAATCCAATCCAACCAAATTACCAAACAAGTTTACAAAACCAAACAAAAAAGGAGGCAGAAGATTTATTAAAAAATTTGGTAGTTTCTTTAAATCAAGAACTTAAAATGGTACGATCGGGAGTGCTGCCCCCGGCTGAGTCTGGAGAGTTCATTGCAAAGAACGCTACCCACGTAAAGATTCTCGACGATGGACTGGAAAAGCTGACCAAAGAGGTTAGAAACTCAGCATAATTTGCCGGTTATCTGTAGGTAGGTACTGAACCGGCTTTATCAGCTGTCTCACCGCTCACCTCACAGCACAGCCACAATACATAAATATAATTTATGTACTGTGGCACAGCCAAGTCAAGTCAAACCTCCACACCACAACTGCGCACCGGGGGGGACAGTGCTGGTGGGACGAACGGGATTGCGCAGTACGATTACGACCGTACTGACCGGGGGCCTATTTTTTGTTTTCTTCTATGTTATTCTCCAACACGAATTATTTCGGTTTGTGTCAATTGGTGTAGGCACTGATACACTGAATGAGTACCTACTTACATTTTGATCAAAAAAGGAAACAAAATACTTAGGCAGAGAATTAAAATAGGCCTTTTGGGCCTCACTTGGAAAACGAGAACCGAAAATTCAATTTTTCTTGCAAAACATATCTAAGTAGGTACTTACCTACCTACTCTTAGGTCACCTTTGCATTTGCATGAAATCGATTAAAAAACTTCGATTTTAGCTTTTAAGAGTATGTACCATCATCTTAAAGCATAACAGAGTACCTTAACAGATGCACACAGATATTACCCCTTGTACATATCCGACGATCCTATCCATAATAGGTTGTCTGGCAGAGATCGCTCTTGAGCAATAAGACTGCCAATTGTCATTTAGATTATAATTATTTAATTTTAAATTGTTTCTTAGTTTTGAGTGTGCAGTAAAGTATTTTCTATCCATCTACCTACCTACTGGTCCAGGGTGATTTATCCTTCCACTAATAATGGTGAAGCTCATTTAAAAGAAAATACCCAACTTCCTTGTTGTTTACCTTCCTTCTTACAGTCTTTAGGAGTCTATAGGTCACTTAATGCTGGAAATACTAAATACAAATACAAATGTTTATTTCATTAATCAAATATTACAATATACTATGACCGTGCTCGGAACCTCCTTTTAAGTATGAAATACCTGTATTAGGAGGTAACGCTCTTCCATAACAAACTTTAATGATATTCCTAAAGTTTCTTACCAAAAAACATTTTACATAAGTGCGTAAAATCAAGTAAGGAGAATAATTATAAATCAATGTTGAACAATTTTTAACAAATTAGTAGAGGGTAGGTGAACTTCATTCGCAGTAAGTGTTATGTAGTGTGGTACAAGTGCAAGCGGGTGCGAGTAGAGTAGTGCGTGTTTGTGTAGTGTATGTGTGGTTTGTGAGATGCTCCCGAGGACACCGATCTCTTAAGAGTTCGGGCAACAGGAGCTACCTACTTAGTGTGTGAGTGATGTGTGTTTACGTAATGCATGTATGTTTGTTGTTGTGTTAGTGTGTTTTGTGAGTGTTTTATAGCAAAAATTCATTTTAACTCAATACCTATTTATAGTTTATCTACACATAAATATTTTAATAATTTTATATTTTTAACCAAATTCATCTATCTTAATCTAGAATTGTTTCAGTTGCATCATAGTTTAGTTTCAGTAAATATTTAGCTAAGCTAGTTTTACATTCAAATTTGTTCATTGAATAAATATAAAAAATTTTGTTTAATTTATTATACATATGTGCCGATTTAATTACGTTTTGACGAGCAGCAAAGGATGATTTAGTTTGTTTTTTATTTATTACGTTTTTATTTTTCCTTCTACTTTTTATGAGATTAGGGTCGTAAGTGATGGTTTTCTGTAATTTAATAACTGAATGCAATATGTATAATTTTCTAACAGATAGTGTATCCTTTAATGAGTGTAACTTTTCAGTCGAGAACCTATATGGTTTAAAGTACATAACTTTTAATAGGGATCTCTGTGCTCTTTCTAAATTTATAAATTTTGTTTTTATCGCTCCACCCCAGATTGGTATGCAGTAGGTTAGAATTGATTGTGCGAGAGCAACATATAGTTTATGTAAGAGATTTTGTGTCACTATATGCCTTAAATTTTTGAATACCCAAGTGAGCTTCCTGGTTCTGTTCATGAGTTGTTCGAGGTGTGGAAGCCACGATAGTCTTTGATCAATTATGACACCTAGGTATTTAGTGGTCAATACTGAAACTCATCAGTTAGTATTATGTGGTATTATTGTGTAATCTCTGCCCATGCTTACAGGATTCAATAATATACCTAAGTATTATTTTAAATATTATTTTCATTTAATAATAATATGTTGCAACTTCATTTACAGATGCTTCTCTCGATATCATCTAGCAAGCTCCAGATCCCAGACACAGGAGCCAACATCAGCTACCTATCCAAGGAGGACCCGAGAGCTGTCGACTGGATATTTGTGGCCGATGCCCTCAACTTCTGTTTCTGGTCCTATACCGGCGCTCCGAAGTGGACAGTCGATGGTCAAACTGGGTATTATGCCTTAGAAGCTGCACTGGCTAGAGCTGTTAAGGTATCTATTTTTCCCCATACCTGTTTACCATAGTCTCTTTACTTTAGACCACTAGTCTTGTTCCTGACTTATCAATTAAGCATCTGTCCCTCTTGGAATTGCGAACATTCCTTTAACCCGGCGAGCATGTGGTCAAAAAAGTTTCATTAGGTATGTGGCAGGGTATGCCCTACCCAGACTATAATGCACTCTTTTGTAGGTTTTTGTTCGGAAATATTTATTTTCAAGCTTAGGGTTGTTGAAATAAACTATTTTTAATGAAGTTAAGAAATAAAAGTCAATTTTAATTAGACAAATAAAGTTTTTATTTATACAAAGAAAAAATCAACGAAATTACAAGAAAAATATAGGAACTTTTGAAAAGTTGACTAAACAAACAAAATAACGTTTTATTGTTAACAAATTTTTGTTTAAAATTGTAAAACAATGTAACCTTAAATCAAAAAAACTAAAAATAACCCTTCTCTAATTCTTACCATATATTCTCTTATTCTATTCTAATAACTACGTTAAGTGTGTGGCAGGGTATGACTTACCCGAGACAGCTTGTCGCACGTAAAACTCACCCAGCGCCTCGTGCTGCACCAAGATCACGCCACTATCCCCTCCCCCACTTCCCTCACTCCAGCTACTCAGCGCGCTAGATTTGAAACTTTGATATTTTACGAAATATTGATAGTTTTATAACACCTTGGGTATGACATACCCTGCCACATGCTCGCCGGGTTAATACATAGTGGTTATGGGCTGAGACTAAGAACTAAGTATCTTATTTCTACAAAAGAACACTGTGCCTATTCCTTAATGGTTCAATGGTTCATTTATTGGTAAAAATATAGTTTTACAAGTCAAATGGTTAGGTACATACAGGGCCGTCTTAAACTAGGCTGGGGCCCTTGGGCACACAAGAATTCGGGGCCCTTGGGCACACAAGAATTCGCGGCCCTTTTGGAAAGTAAAAAAGCGAATTATATAACATCTTTTACTAAGTACCTATGACCATTTATTATAGGTAATCAAAATATAGTTTGATATAATGTCATTAACCTCTCAAGTGGCACGCCCCGCGCCCCGCTACCGCCGTTGTGTGGCAGGTACTTCCGCAAAAATCCGCGGAAATGCATCACAATGCATTATTTCGCTGATTTCTTTCTACTAACACCTCGAAACATCTATATATATTTGGATTCTCCATAAAATTTCCTACAAAACCGCGTGGAAACATTCTGATGTTGTATAACGTAATTAATGAGGTTGATTAAAATTAAATTATAATTGCGGAAAAATGGTAAAATTTTAATATTAAAAAAAAAACATAATAAAAACTTTACCGTTTTTATGTCCAGTTTGAGTTTTATTTTAGAGATTTACCATCATATTACACTAAACACAAAAAAGAGCACATTTCCAAGCCATTTAATTTAAATAAATTTTAATTCAGAAAAAAACGATAAGAAAATGTCGCGGGTGTCAGATTTCAATTTTAATAATACGATTTTTTTTTAATTTCTTCTATACTTGGTTAGTTTATGGTTTTAACGTCAGCTTGACACTGTCAGTCAACTTTTAAGACATTGACATGGCTGAAAAGTTGACTCTAAGTCATCGATCAAAAATTTCCGGCCGGCCCCCCTTAGATGCACAATGCGCGCCCTGAAAACGTCAGTATCAAAAGGTATCCCATTTGGCATTTTGGGATACCTTTTCAACTAGTGTCATTTTAGCTCTCGGACCGAAAGCATGGTCAAGTGCTCGTATAAAAAATGCAATAATCGACCGACCAAGCAACAGAAAAAGGATGGAATTTCTTATTTTCAGTAAGTTTCAATGTAATTTTTACCTGTGTATTGTGATATGAGCCAATTGAGCCTTATATACTTGAGAAATCAGCATTAAATATTGTTGGGTTTGCCTATGTAAAAATATTTATTTTGTTCTAAGTTGATGAATGGAGCTGCTATTGTTTCTAATTTTTTTTTTATATTTGTGGTAAGTTGTAAGTGATACAATTTTTTTCATGAAAAGATATTTAAAATAACTGGTTGAGGTTTATAAAATAACTAGCCGACCCGCCCTCAATTTTATTTGCGTGGACTCTCTAATAAAAGAAAGAATACCAAAAGTATTAGATTTAATCAACTTAGTATTTAATTTTTAGTTACCCTCGAGATCCTGTGCGTTGGGAAAAAATATGGAGGTCCATTTTAGCACAACAGCGATGAATCATATTTTAAACTTGGCCGTGAAAGCCTCATTTGTTCCAAGCATTTTAAAGAATGTGATGGCTACAACACCAAAACAGGCATAAATCAGCTGTTCCTCAAACAGTATGTCTATTTTATTTAACGCAATAGTTTTTAACTATTTTAGCTTTACATTTAATAATAATCGTAGTTAACAGGAACATTAAGCAACTAGCTTAATATTCCTGATACTAGGTAGGTACTTATTATTTTATGTTTTGTTGCATTGTGGTGTGGATTGTCCAGGATTATTTATTTCATATGCCGTAAGTTTAAAAGTATTTTATAAGATCCTAGTTGACTTGAAATATCGTTTATTTGGCCCATAGAAAAACTCTTACGAAGCCGCAGGCAGACACTAGTTCTTTTAAATTTAAAGTACCTGCCTGAAATTGTATTTTAGGTTTATTTCACCAGCTTATGTTAACTTATTTATATTATTGTATGTCCGAAATGACCCTTTTGTTTGTTGACTGTAAGTTGCGTCGCTAATTTATAGTTGTATCAATAAATGATTCGTTATCTTTACCTGAATTCTGTTGATTTCATAATCCTTATAAAAATAAACAGTGTATAAATTATTTTTAGGTACCTTCCTACCTACTTACAAAATAAAATAAAATAAATTCGACTTCACTAATCTCTTGTTCCGCATGCAAAAAACTTGACAGGCTCTGCGCAAACTGTCTGCGTCAAAACAAAACGTGGACACTTTTGAGTGTCATTCTTGTAAGGTTCTAGGTATCTACGGGGGAGGCCGCATACTTGATCGATGCTCTAAGTACATAAATTCGTCGATACAAAAAACAACAAAAAAAAATTGGTTGTCTGTAAATTCGGTTTACTGACGATAGTTGAACGTGACAACGCAGACGCATCGCTCACTCAAGTAGGAGAGAGACGGATGTCGAGCGCTCTCGCTTGCACTTCAAGCCTTACATGGAACGCCTCAGAGCGAGGTAACGCCGCATGACGAGGTAACGCCGCATGTCGAGGTAACGCCGCATGACGTCATGTTTTTTCGTGCGTGCAGCCGGCTCTATCGAATTATAAGACGTTGTCACGTCAAAAAATCGGAAAATCGGCCATAATATGGTCGCAGCTTGACTTTGGAATCTCGAGTGATTGCGTGAGTGATCGCTAGATGGTGTACTTAGTAAATTAGGTAGGATGTGTTCGGAAATATTAATAATTAGTACAGTAGGAATAGGCGCAGTCATCGATATAATGGCGTAGTAGGTAAATACCTTCTGATTACTGATCTGTGAAAAAAGTGTAATGTGCCCGACAAAAATGTTTTGAGAATAAATGTGTAAGAGAAATTGCCGATCCTTCGGGGCCCCCTGAGAATGGGGGCCCTGGGCACGGGCCCCGTGTGCCCTTATGGTAAAGACGGTATTGGGTACATAGTATACCTTAAAAATACTATACTAAAGTATACATTATCTATTGGTAAAGTATACATTATCCTTATTGGAAGTGCCATTATGCCTATTAAGATTTGCATTATTGTAAGAGTAACCATCATGATGTTTCTCTCCATTTACAGGAAGGGCATGACATAACCAATCCTGAATTCTACTCAAAGATCACAAAAGAGCAACTCCAGAGCATCATGAGAGGAGACAATGAGGCCACCATACCTTTATTTGAAGAACGACTTTCAGCCTTACACGAAGTTGGCACCATCCTCCTCAAGCAATACAACGGCACCTTCTTAACCTGCCTTAACCAAGCAGACAAATCTGCTGTCAAACTGCTGAACATAATTGTAGAAAACTTCCCGTGTTTCCGAGATGAAACTACCTACAAGGATACTAAAGTATCTATTTACAAAAGAGCACAGATCTTGGTGGGAGATATTTGGAACTTCTTCGGGGGCAGTGGACTCGGGGAGTTCAAGGATATTGAGAGAATGACTATGTTTGCTGATTACAGAATACCTCAGGTGCTGGTGTACTTTGGGGCTTTGAGTTACAGTGATGAGCTGATGGCTTCATTGAAGAATGGTAAGATCATTTGAATTCACATGTAAATAAGGCGATTATACAAGTGAAATTAGTTCCGCCACTTATTTTGAGGGTCACATGCCACAAAAGGAAAATATGTAGGTACTTACTTTTTTTAAAGGATTACTTCGCTATCCATTCTGTCTGTCTCTCAAGACCTATTTTCTCAGGAATGTGTGGAGGTGAAATTAATAATAGGTACATACATAGCTGTGACTAATTTAAATGTCTAAGTTTGAGTAAAAGAAACTGCCGTTTAGGCTTGGTGCAAACTTACTACCGATCACAGCCACCGGTGGCGAGCGACAAGCTGTTTACATGCTTTTTCATACATTTTGAACTAATTCGCCGCCGACGCGCGTCGCCGGGGCGGCGGCCACTCGCCACGGCAATGTCCGCTACTCGCCACAAAAGCAAATTTTACGATTCTAGGTTTACGGGAAGTAGTACCTAGTACTTCCCGTAAACCTAAATTTGGCAAATAGCAATGTCTTTTGGCACAAGTAAAGCGAGGATCCCAAAATAGTCGTGGCGTTCGCGACGTAAGCACCAACCCATTCAACGTAGCCCGTGGATGTCGTAAGAGACTCAGGGAACCTACCAAAGGAAAAGCAGCAACAAACTTCTGTGTAGTTTAACATTTCCACTGCGGTCACCAATCCGTTTGCCAATTTCTGAAAACCGACACTTCTTAAGCGGTAGACGTAAATGTGCTAATAAGACAAGACTAGTGCCGCCAGTGGCTGCCTCCCACTTTTCTTATTAGTCTTGTTTAAACAGATAGAACCACAAAATCTAAGTTAAGTGAAATGTTTCATGAATGTTATTTTCTTGCAGATGAGCTGCTCCCAAGCGGTTCAGACAAGGAGATAGAGATCAGGGGCTGCTCAATCCACGCAGTAGAACTCTTGAGGAAGAGGATAGAAGACCAGCTCCAACCTGGCACGGAACCACCCAACTCCAGCCTTATCGACTATTTTCTGTGGTGCTACAGGAGGAAATATGCTGACCAGCTAGAGAGTGTACCGTTCCATAAGACTTTGGGTATATTCTACTGATTGGTAAGCAGATAATACTGTTTCTATGTACCTATGTTACCTATGCAGACTTGATTTTTTATACGCTGTCTTAAATTTACATTTTATACTGTAATGGTGGTGTTCTTCTAATAGTTAATCGGACGATTACATTTTTATTAGACGTTTTTGACAAGCTTTCATACATTATTCGTCATAGTTGATCAACGAAGCGGACGAAGTTACTGATCCTCCGATTACATTTCGTAGAACACTACTCTAATTTCTATACAGGGTGTACCAATACGGTATTTAAACTAGCCAGGCGCGGTCCCAGGGGGGGGGGGGTCACGGGGGTCATGACCCCCCCCAAAATCTTAGTTTAGGTACTTAAAAAATTGCAACCCACAGCTTGATGATTATATTGTCCCGTTTACTTCCGTTACATTGATAATAGTTACCAACTGCAGCAAAATAAAAAATCGCGGCTCGCTCCGCTCGCCGATATTACTGTTATTTTCGCTGTGTGTTTTGGTTAGTACAGAGGCAACGTTCCCAATTTTATTGGTCTGGCTGGTCCGCTATTGTCAGTTTGTATCAAACCAACCACCACAATAAAAAGCACAAAATATAACAAATAATCTGCGAGGTCACTTTGTCAACCAGTACAAAAAATTAGTAGACAACAAAATTTTCGCGTTTTGGTCTGGTCGCTGATAACATTTGTTCCTTCTGACTATGATCCGAAGCTCAAAGCCCGCCCCGCTTTAGGTCAGTTTGCCAAATTTTCTAAAAAGTTGCCCAAAATCTAACAAAAACCAAAAATTGTCGTAGCTCACTCAACTTGCCGGCAACTTTAAACTGTCTGCCTCTGATCATGGGCTCATCCCTCGTTTGAGGTCAGTTTTCCAAACAGTCCAAAAATCTAACGAAACCACTAAATTATCGCAGCACGCTCTGCTTGCCTCTGATAACATTCTGCTGTTTTATAAGCTTCTGGCTTGCTCTAGTCCAGGACTCCTTTTTTTTTCAGGCGTTTTTTGTTGTGTTTCAGGCGAGTTTGCAACTGCAAAATATCTAATACCAAACAACTCACAGGAACAGCCAGATCATAAAAATTTTCGCGGCTCGCTTCGCTCGCCGTTGATTTTATGTGGTGTCTAGTCTGTTGACCGCATATTTGGTTGTTATTGGACAAACTTTAAAATTGTTCTTCACACTAAATGCGAAAGTTTGTATGGATAGATGGATGGATGTTCGTTACGTCTTCATACCAAAACTACTGAACAGATTGAGCTAAAATTTTGCATCGGTGTAGCTCTAAGCCTGGAATCAAACATAGGCTACTTTTTATCCCATAAATCAGTTCCCATGGGATAGAAATTACCTTTGAACGTTTCCATAGAAAGAACGCGTGCGAAGCCGCGGGCAGAAGCTAGTAGCTCATAATTTATCAGTCATGATGTTTGGGGATAAGAAAGCAAGAAAGAACCTACTTATAACTAAAATATATAGCTAGTCAAAAGACCCCCGAAAACTTTATTGACTTTGCGTTGGTAGATACGAGCGATCGTCGCTCGTCCTAATCTCGTCTAGATCTCAAAAATGTTTCGGGGCTCGTTCTTGTTAGGAGTTAAGGGTCAGGATGTCGTGTTTGCGGTCAATATGTAAAACACTGCAAAAGATGTAACGGAACCACAAAATTTCGCGGCTCGCTCCACTCGCCGATAGTGTTTTACCTATCACTTAGCTTATTACAGTACTCTACACCCGTTTAGATCACTCTGCTCACCACCGCGAAAAATTTACAGAACCCAAATTTTTCGCGGCTCGCTCCGCTCGCCGTAACATCTTTTTATGAATCTGGTGCATCTGTTGATCTCGCTTTCGGGGATCGCTACGCTCGCTATATATTTTTTGACATAGGTAGGTTCCTTCTTGCTTACTTTTCCCCAAACATCAGAAATATCTCAAAAAATGTCGAAACTCGCTTCGCTCGCCATTACTCATACCTTATTATTATTACTTACTAGGTTAAGAGTTGAGGGTCGGGCGGGATGTCGTGTTTGCGGTCAATATGAAAAACACTGGAATAAAATTTAACGGAAACACAACATTTCGCGGCTCGCTCCGCTCGCCGATAGTATTTTGTCTTCTTCTGTATTTGGTCCAGTGCTCGACATCCATTCACCTTCATGACCCAAGACGCAGACGTGCCTCTCGAGCCCCGTATCGCGGTGAGGCTGGGCGTTGAGATGAGTTTGGCCACCACCGCCAAAAATTAAAAAACCCTATTTTTTCGCGTCTCGCTCCGCTCGCCGATAACGTTTAGTGCTTTTCCGTACGAGTCTGCGAGCATACCCCCATTCCCCCCCCCCCCTCGAAAGGAATTTCTTTGGGGCATTGGCTACGGCCCGGACCAAGTGTGACCCCCCCCAAAGTCTTGGGCTGCGACCGCGCCTGAAACTAGCTGTACTTTTTATGTATTTTCTTTATAATAAGCTAAAGTGTTATACTTACTAAAGAACATTGTGTAAGTACTGCATTGTAATCATTAGTGATACCTAACGTTAACCAGTGACTCACTATCAGAACTTGAAGATAAAAATGATAACTCCGGTATTAATGTAGATAACGGAATACATTACTATTTTAATATTATACGACGTTTGATAGTACATATTTGATTTTAAAAGTTTATGGGACTTAAGTTACAAATAAATGACACATGAAATTACTTATATTTTTATTACGTAAAACACCTTCATCCAAATATCGTATGTGAAACATTTAATGTTCGTATATCACATTTTAACAGTGGTTCTGTATTTTTTTACAATTGATTGCACATCTATCCACGGTTTGTTTATAATTACAACCACCGCCGTTTGAACCAATATAATTAATTATACCAATATCTATTTACAACTTTGGCATTAGCTTAGTGACTTAAATAAAATGGAAATGATGAATAAATGGCACTAAGTATTTACACCGTCGTCGCTTAAATATAAAGTAAACAGGATATGCTACAGAGAAGCGTTGCTTATACCCAACTTTTCCACCGCTTTATAACTATTGTGACCTCTGAAAATGTACACTAAAGAGTTCTAAATTAAATAAATACTACAGTTTAACGTAGTGTTTCCACTACATCACTTGTTTAGTTCAAACATGTGGTAGTCGAAACACAGAAAAATAATGAACAGAACTACCATGATTCCATCTTTCAGTTTGGAACAGAGTACTGAATAACTCGTGACAAAGATTATTTTTACTTTTGGCTCTTCTCCCTAATGTTACATGTCAAAGACTTGCACTCAGATAGACGACACCCTATGATATTTCTTTCTGAAACGAAGACTTTTATTAAACGTAGTTTTGAGACGTCGTCGTTACCATAAAGAACAGCTCGAGAACAACACTATTAACATCATCAAGGCTATCATTTACTGCTAAACTTAGTTTTAAGACTTTCGAAGAACGCTAGCTTGGTTTTGATCGTGCCTGGCTCAGGGACCGGACTGCCGGGTCGGCTAGACTCCCTGGTGACGTCACCTTCAGGAACCTCCTTGGAGCCTCCAGGGACCTTGATCGGCGTCGACATGGACAATTTTAGTCCTTCCCGGAACTCCTTGGTGATACTTCTGGCTGTGAGACTGTGCATGTACATCTGTTTGTTTGGTTGCTTGTCAGGGTTGTCGAGGACGTTTTCTTTGCTCCTTCGGCGCTTTGAGTAAGCTTGGGGGACCTGGAAGATGTAGGTTTTATGTCAGTTATCGTGTGATGAAGCTATTGTTAAAACGAGAACATAAAATTAACGTTGGGGAACAGAATGACTTCTTGGTAGAGCTCTAAGTCCAAGTATGAATGAAGGCTACAAAAAAAAAACCATTTACCAAACTATCACATCAAACTAATAACGCGTGCTTATCTGCACTAAGTCTAAAACAAAGTTGACGAAATAAGGACATTGTGTACAAAGATAAACATTGATAAAAGTAAAATACCAACCGGCGAAGGTTCACTAATATTCTCCATACTAACGAATTTCTTCGCTAGATCTCTAACTTTTGGTAATTGAGGAAGTAGATCCTCCAGTTCCTCGATCTCTAAGTTCTTGTGCTCTTCGATTATCACTGCTTCTTCGTCCAAATCTTCGTTTTGACTGGCGCTCTCAAAATCGTCTCCCAGGATGCTCTTATCTTGTAAATCGATGTTTTCCCCGCTGTCAGCCGCTGTGTCATATCTTGCTGATAGTACGTTATCTTCGGGCCTACATTTTATGATTTCACCAGTTTGTATGTTGTAGATTTTTATAGAATCCTCCAAGCTACTCGAACTAAGGAACGAATTGGCAACACTGATGGGTGATTTTATAGGTTCCTCGGTTATATCGTGTTCCGTGTCATTAGTTGCGATTTCTGAATTGTAAGCTGATTGTAAAATTTCATCGAATTTCTCGTCTGTGTCGTCATCGACGATGACTGGCCTTGCTTCGTACAAGGTTTGATCGCTGTGGTCGTCGTACTCGATCAAAATTTCAGTTTTGCTGTCTGGTGTTATTGTTATGGATTCTAAATGGTCGTTTTTTGCGAATTTACTGTATTGTTGGTTTGTTGCTATCACGTTGAACTGCTTTATAAGTATGCCCTGAAACATAATATTAAGTTTGATAGTGCTTACAAATATTATCTTTTATCTATGCGGTGATTTATGAAATAATATCATCATTTACTTAATATTGTTGTTAGAATATGTTTTTTTAAATATGCATTGTTATTCTACTTATTAAAATTCAAAATATTAAGCTAGGTTGGTATTAATTTTACGCATGATTGTTAGTCACTTTTATGTACATCGTGCTCAGTGCTTTGGTAGTTAAAATCGAATCGTGCAACGCGAAGTCGTGTGCTGTGCTGAATTTAAATGAAATTATGGTATTACTTATAGAGATGTGAGGAAAAGATGAAATGAATATGATTAAAGCAAATGCAGGAGATGCAAATAGTGAAGAATTGTTTTAAGATCATCGTTAGTTCAGTGGCAAGCCAACGGTTAGTCATATCATTTGCCAAAATCATACAACACTCACCACTAACGTCTTGTAGTTAAACTGTTGTAAATAGTACTGAAAACATGAATAAAGGAAGAACACAAATCTATAAGTGCAGGTCTAAGGTATTCACGCAATATTAGTGCATAGTGCTGTTAGTCAGCCTTTCTTTAATTCCAAAACATGCCAGCACACATCAGGCAATACTCTGCGTGTCAAAACGAAGATATTTTAGATTTATATGTGATGCAAGTCCTTCCACCATCCGATCTTTGCATGAAAGATGGTTGTAATGTCAGAGATTAGCCTAAATTATATCCTAACTTGGTTTGTTCTAATTTATGAATCTATGTATGTATCGTACATAGTGGAGTAGAGATTCGACTGAGAGTTATCAGAAGTGCTGTTGAGATTGGAGGCGGTGTATGATAGAACTGAGTCAAGGGAAGTGGCTATCACCATAGGTCGGTACGAAAGCCTCTGCTTAACCTTAAGCTCCCCCCGAACGTAAAATTGAGGCCGGGCCGGCGTTTGGCGCGTGCGTACGCGTCCTCGCCGCGCAGCGTGTTGTTGCGCGTTACGTTCGTGTACGGCTCGAATAGCTCCTCTGTAATCTCGGGTTTGATTGGTATTTTAAGTCTAACTATATCCTCGTTTTCCACGAAACCGTCACCGCCATTGCACGCGTCTCTAATTTGTCTTACGTTGGGTTTGCGATCGGTATATCGTTCTTTGGTAGGATACTCATCAGTATCGTTTTGTCTATCGGGGTGTTCGAATATGGGGTTGATGGCAAAGTTTGGGCTCGCGTTTCTGGGACTGAGCACGGCGCGGACGATGTTCTGATGAAGGGCGCACGCCTCGAGGTCGCTCAACGAGCTGCTGGCACTTACAGGCGAGGCTAACTCTGTATCGAAATTGTCTAAGCTCGTAGACTTGTTCATTGACGAGAGGGAGCTCGTGTCGCTAAAACTTTGCTTTTTGCGACCGCCCGCGGATGATTTTGCCTCTCTTATGTAGTAATCTCGACCGTATCTGTAAATTGACAAATTAATTTGTACAACATTCATCGCTATCCACATTATAAGAAGTAACTAATGTCGGAAATCGACTTAGGTACCGTTTATATTGAGGGACTTCATCTGCAAGAACTTCTTTTAGACTTTTGGAATCTCTGTCCCTGTCAATATTATCTGTGCTTACAGCTGCTGATATTATTTTATTTTCCTGGTCCTTCTGCCTATCTTCATGACTTTCATTTTCATTGACAACATCTTGCGTTTCATTTTCGTCATCAAAATCTTGCTTTCTTGTTATCATGTCGAAAAGAGATGAAGTACTTTTGGCTGCAAGTCGTTTTTGTATCGCTTCTGGTGAGTACGGATTGTTGGGCATTTCGACATAATTTAGCCACTTTTTGCGCTCTCTGTCGGCTACAGATCCTGAAAATAAAGGAGATATTTTGTGATTATGGTATCTGGGAGCACGCGTTTGTATAAAATTTACAGCATTGTCTTTAATTCGTACCTGGCACTAATTCATCTTCAAATATTGTGCTCTCTGGTTCGGTTTGCAATCTGAAAACATAAAATTATCGTCAACAATATTGTCTAATTTGATCTTAACTTCAATACCTAACCTAGATTATTTAAAGGATCTGCTACCATACTACATAAAACGATTTGATTGATTGATCTTACTCATGAGTTGTGTCATCGAAGTGCTTCCTTCTTAAACTATCGGCGTATCTCTGCACTGGGATTGTCACTGTTTCTTCATATTCGCCTTCACGCTCGTGATGGTTTAACGTGTTGTTGTTAGATTCTGTAACAATAAATAACTGTTAAAATTCCGTTGTATTTTATTTAACATAGATACAGTACAGCTCGCATTATGGCTCTTCGTTTATGTCCTTACCTTGGTTGATTGCGAGGCTCTCTATACTATCATCGTAGATTTCTTCATCGTCCTGGTCCAAATAATGCATTCCATTGCCGTTCATCAGCGTTCGGTGTATTTCTTCCTTTAGATTGAACTCGGCTTTTGGGACTGGACCATCATCGATGCCCATCAAAAGCATAAAATCATTTCCATTGGTGCCATCCACCACATCTGTGGTTAAGTTTTGTGTTTTCGTCATATCAAAGTTATTGGTATTGTTAGCGATTGCCTCCACTGCTTCGTCAGTTTTGTATCCGTTGTCTGTGAGCTTTCCGAATTCATCCTCCTCGGCTATTGTGAGACTGTCAGGCTCATAGTCCGACTCATCATCTAGTTTCATCTTTCCTCCTATTACGTGTTTGGAATCTAGGACTTTCTTGATGTCACTTTTATATTCCCCCTGTTCTTCGTTGTCGCTGGCATTGTCCGACAGATCTGTGGTGTCGTCGGCATCTCTATCGCCTATCATGGCTCTGTAATCAGCATTTGAGTTTGGAACTAACATAGGGACTGGTACGGACTGCAATGTCTTTATTTTTTTCTTCTGGAAAAGCCAGTTTTCTTCCCATGTTCCATCTACGCCTTGTAGATCGCTGCTAGATACATCAACAAGTTCACGCTCTTCGCTTTCATCTGAAAATAGAAGATCAAAGGTAACGCACGGTTTCTACTGAAGCAAGGAAAAGCGGAGTGGTTTCAAAATAACTACTAGCGTAGGTCGCCTGACTCTTGTCCCACTCCCTACGGTCTTGCGCTAATCTCATCCAGGTTTTCCAGCTACATTTGTGATACCGCTAGCCTATTTAGAGTTTGGAGGCCTATCTGCCTATGTCAGGTTACGAATGATGATGATCCTACAGCATCTCGAATACGTGCATGGAGACTTGCCTTAAAAATCTACAGTAGACTAAGTTCTCATTGTCGGTTAAGCCGATTCTGCTTCGTTAAATATGAAAATAACAAGATGGTGACACTTACCGTTCTGATGCACAATGTCTCCGCCGAACTCGGGGAAGGGAACCCGCCGCGGCAGTTCCAAGGCCTCGTCTGTCCCTTCCTCCCAGTCCGACACGTCATCTTCTTCGTGAAGCTAGAACCGAAGACGTTCTTTCAAATGACATTGTTCTGTTAGGACTTCAAACCGACTTGAAATATTCGATATCTACCTACTTGAGAAGCAGCTAGACCTCCATGTTCAACTAGGTAAATTATCACTTCTGTTAAGAGCCATCTCGTAGTCGTTATGTACCTACTCTGCTCAAGAATCACTTGATCTCTTAGTTTAGGAGACAGAGACAGATAGATGTTTACCTACGCGCCCTGATGGTCTTCCAGCCTAAAGTTTTTCGTTTAAGTACATACCTTCGTACACTACGCACACCAATACAACCTATGTGAGGAAATGAAGAGATAATATAGGTCTCATAAAAGAGGATCTGAGGCAAAACCTATTAATCAATCTGGCATAGAATAAGGTTCACTATCATTTGTTTTAATAACAGCAATTTACGGCGGTTTTCGAAGATGAGTAAGTAAAATATTCAATCGTTTTTTGCTTTGAATGATGTAAAAAACGTGGTTCAATCAACCGGATCTCTTATGTGGAAAACCTTGCATTTTTTGCACGTTTAGCGATGCTTACCTACGTACCTTTGCCCCTACAGAAGTTATCAATCTTTATAATTGGCTTTTTTGATAAACAAAGCGGTGATACGACTCCGGATCTCCGTTTGTGATAACTTTCGTAATCCGACCATTGGGCCGTTTCAATATTTTCAAAACCTACTACTACTAGTTTAGCACTAAGGATATCATTATCTCAGGTTGCCATTTTTATGCTTTTCATTCTATCTTCACGGGTCCGAATGATTTTAATGAACCGATGTTGCCCGCTTTGCATTAAAACTTCTTTTGTAAAGTCTTAGAACGCACAAAACCCTTTAAAGTCGCTTTGGTAAAAAACCGTAGAGCATCAACAGTGTTTCGAATTTAGATGACAGGAATCAAAACATAAAAGAACTGGCTTTTAGTTCTTCCATGAACAGGCTGGCTGTAGACAAGAGTTTTTAGGTCTAATCTAAGCTTACCATAGCGTTAGCCGGTCTCAGTAGGTCATATTATACGTAAGGTACTTAAGTCGGTCTCAGGTACTCTCAGGTACCTACTTACAGGAGGAGTGATATCCCTGGAGTGGTGTGTGATGTTCCTGGAAGCGAGGGATCTTGGAGAGGAGCGTTCAGATGGCGTGGGGCTCGCGCTGGCGGAGTGAATGCCGCTGCTTCTGCCGCCGGAGCCGTTCTCATTCTGGAACCGCTCGATCACCTGGAATTACGTATAGAGTTTGAAATTTTTTAAAGTCATCAAGAAACATGCAACGTTTTGTTTTAACCCTTAGAGTTAATAAAGAAAGATCTATCCTAAGTGTTTATGAAAAATATTTGTTTCAAGAGCTAAATGGATTCAAAGTCAGAGCGTGAAAAAGGTTTTTTTTCACACTAATATGATAAACGCGAAAGTTTTGATGTTTAGATGTTTGTTACCTCTTCACGCCAAAACTGTTGAACAGATCGGGCTGAAACTTTTTATAGAGCCATGTTCTAGGCCTGGAATAAAACATACTTACCTACTTTAAATTACATCCCATAGAACAGTTCCCATAGGCATTTAAATAACCTTAAAACATTTCCTTAAAAACAACACGTGCGAAGCCGCGGGAAGAAAATAGTATAGTATAATGGTTTAAATTAAAATCGAATAGGAACTAAAATACATTTATTTATTGTTATCCTTCAAGGGGAAGATCTCTTTTGACGTGACAACGTCTTATAATTCGATAGAGCCGGCTGCACGCACGAAAAAACATGACGTCATGCGGCGTTACCTCGCTCTGAGGCGTTCCATGTAAGGCTTGAAGTGCAAGCGAGAGCGCTCGACATCCGTCTCTCTCCTACTTGAGTGAGCGATGCGTCTGCGTTGTCACGTTCAACTATCGTCAGTAAACCGACTTTACAGACAACCAATTTTTTAGGGTTAAGCTCGCCTTTGCCATTATTTTTCCTGGTAAATATTCTACTTGTACCAATTTTGTGCAATAAAGAATTATGAAAATGTCCGTAATACAATAAGAAACTGATAACACCTAACTTTAGCTTAACATTGAGTTAACCATTGTTAATGTGTAGGTATGTCTTTTTCAATAAATGTTTTCATTTCATTTCAATGTTAAGTATTTGTAAATTAGATACCTACAAATAATTTGTTTCTATTCATAAGCAGGAATAGGGTGTAGGTAAATTGGAAAGACGCTGTTTCCATATGCTGATTTTTGCTCCTTTTTCGGATCGAACTCAAAGTCAGGGTTTCTCTTACCTACTTGGTGAAGGCTAAGGGCCAGCTACAGGTAGGTAAATGCGAGACCCACACCTGGTAGTATGGGGCGAAAATACCTGGGCACAGAGGTCGACATTCGCGGGTTCAACTGTGTCTGTCCTGTCTGTGTCCTATTCGGGGGAGGAAACATGACGGAAGAATGAGGTCGGCGAGTGTGTGGAGTGGTGGCACCGGCCATGTACTTATAGGAGGAAGAGGGAACGCCAGTCGGGCCGCGGTAGGTTTTAAATGTTCCCGTGGTTCGGCGAAAATGACGAGAGAGGGACACCGGAGAGGTTTTTAGTGGGTATTAGGTACGCCCTTCTCAGGGCTTCGAGTCCCACATAATTCCCCTCAGACCAGTTTATTCGTAAACGAATTTCCTCGCCGAATAAAAAAGAAAAGGGGCCAGCTACAGAAAAATCACCATCCATCACAGATAGCACACAAACTAAACAAAAACCTGCCTGCGGCGTTGTTTCATCGGGAAAGTAGCTCACAAAGCCGCTAAAGAAGTTGTACATTTTCAAAGTCCCGTCGACCAACATTCGCCACTAGTCCCTTGCACTAAGAGTGTTTGGTAAACAATGTATTTGGAAAAAAGGTCTGTTTCACACGAACGCACTTTCGCACTGTGAGATGTAGTGAGGAGCGCCGTGACATGTGTTTCATAGGGCTGCCTACGATTTTTTATGAATAAATATTTTCATGTTCTAGACATTAAAATATTTTTTCATCATTCATCCAAGTTATATATGTATCTGTGAAAAAATGCCTCTTCCAAATGTAGGTACCGAACGCGTGACTTTACTTAGGTCACGCGACTAACCTAAGAATCGTTGGAAAAGGTGGAACTTCTCCTTTTCCAACGCTTCTTAGGCCGCTTCTTCCACCGTGGAAGGAGGCGCTCGAGCAGTGTGACGAAATAGGCAAATAGGTGACCAAAAATAAGGCGAGATAAGATACCCAGTACTACCTACACGTTAAACCTAAACCCAACCCAACCCTATCATTGTCTGTACCATCTGTACCCACAGGCTGTATAGGTATTAATTAACACCGTTTTGCTCTTTTTCATTTTCCTCTCTATCCTAACTAAGGTTGTCTGGATGTCAGAGGTTATTTTCTTATGTTCTTTCTACGAAGACAGATTAGGTAGGTTAGGTACCTACCTAACTACCTACTTAAAAGAATAAAAATAATCTATTACACAACAATTATTTGCAAAAACTAGTAATTTCATAGCCATATTTATTTAACCGGCTTTCATATTTCTTAGTTTTATGCTGTAATAAATTTTACCGTAGGTAATGTAAGTATGCCTATTCACTGTGACTTGTAAAATTCGGTTTAGTTTCAGTTTTCTCTCGCGCGCCGAGGAATTCCTAGACGGAAACTACCGTGAGATTTCGTGATAAACTCACAAAAACTACATAAAAAGAAATATTTTCGCTCTATCGTTTATAAATGCATTTAGTTTATCTAGTTATCATTCATTTCTTTACTTTAGTTAATTTTTCGATAATATAAAAAATAACAGAGAGGTAGGATAGGAAGTTAAGATCAGTATCGTGCGTTTTTTTTATGTTATCTATAATATAAAAATGAATCGCAAAATGTGTTGGTAAGCGCATAACTCAACAACGCCTGGACCGATTTCGCTAATTCTTTCTTTGTTGTGTTTGTTATTGTCAGGAGAAGGTTCTTATGAAAGAAAAAATTAAGAAAGTTGGAAACATAAATTTCCACGGGGGCGAAGCCGCGGGGCGCAGCTAGTCTATAATATAAAAATGAATCGCAAAATGTGTTGGTAAGCGCATAACTCAACAACGCCTGGACCGATTTCGCTAATTCTTTCTTTGTTGTGTTTGTTATTGTCAGGAGAAGGTTCTTATGAAAGAAAAAATTAAGAAAGTTGGAAACATAAATTTCCACGGGGGCGAAGCCGCGGGGCGCAGCTAGTTATAAATAATAACGTATGGTAAAAAAACGAATAATTAATTTTGACTACGTATAAGGTCTAGAAAGCAAAATTAAGCTTGCTTCTAGAATGAACGTAAACTATTCTGCTTAAATGCTTATTTTTAATTATAATGTCATCAGTATCTAGCATAATTTCCTTAAAAAAATATTGAGGTGTGGTGGTCCCTTATGTTTTCGGTTAACTCTACATTTATTTAAAAAAAATATCGCGTCAATCTCTGTTAAGTTAACCCATGCTAATCAATTTATGAACGACACCGCGTCTTTTTAAGAACTGGTATTTATTACAATGCTTTAAGCTAAGTAAGTACCTAGTTAAAACAAAATCCCGATTTTGTATTTGGAAAGAAAAATGAAACCTTTTATTTTCATTGATATGTTAAGTATATAGGTTTTAATTTTGTGCGTATATAGTTAATGAAAACTTACCACCAATATCACCGCTACAACATACAAAAACACAACGGAAGAGAAAAAAATTAACTGAAGCATATTGAAAACCCCACACACTAGGTATTCGCAAAACCCCACAGCACTGCACTATTCGCAAAACCGCATCGCGACCGGCCTATCACCACTCTGAGCCATTATCACGAATTAAGAATTAATTATCATATTTATTTATGACTTACCATTTCTTTCAAATCGCAGGATTGCGTTTAAAATATCTTTTCATGGATGTATTACTATTATCGCGATAACAAGCGGTATCAACTGATAAGTCTGATACGGTATCGTAAATCTTTGTCTCGGTACATATCACCTACCTATTGGAAATATAGAGGGCAAATCAATGAAGAAGATGTGAATCTGGGCTTTAGAAGGGATATCCTACTATCAGAAAGTTGGCTGAAGTGTTTTCGCTTACCTATTCCATAAGTCATTCAATATTATAGCATTATTCGTCGATTCAGTTCACTCTCCGCTACCGAGTCATCGACACGGAATCTGACAGGGATTCGCGCGAAATGCAAATATTTAGCGGCTTTTAATATTTTCTGCGTTCTGCAAGGAATGAAACTACCAGGAAAGTAGTTTTCTATAAAATAACAAAACATTTTCTATAAACCCTTGTTTTGAAAATTTTTGACTTAGTGCTACTTTTGGAGCAATTAATAATTATAAGAGTTTTATAAATAAAACTCAACATACTACCAAAAGCTACATTATAAAAACTGTATTGTAACATGAGTTCATAGAGAATGGTCTACGATTTGTAGAAAACTACTTTTCTGATGGTTTAATTTCTTGCAGAACGCAGAAACTATTAAAAGCCGCTAAAATATTTGCATTTCGCGCGAAACAGCGCGTTAGATTCCATGTCGATGACTCGGTAGCGAATAGCCCTGCTGTTTATCAAATAAAAGTTGTTTCCTATGACAAAAGTTTGTGTGTTATTGTTATCATATAAATTAGATAAACATAAACATTAATCAAGTGTAACATACAGGGTGACTGGAACTCAACCCGCTATAGCGAATTCGCAAATAGAGGAGATCATTAGCTAATTATTGGACCTTACTTTCCCTTACCTACTTAAGTTTTATAGTTTTGGTGATAAGTATGTCAATTTTTATACTTTTATTGAATGTTTTAAAGATAATGTGCTGTGACAACCCTAAATTATCCAAGGGTGAATGCCTACTAATGTCGCTTGAAGGGATTCTTCTTACAATAAGGCTATGCGCTAAGTTGACAATGCTTATGCAACTAGGTACACCATACATAGGCAAGTAATTTGCTCATCAGCTCATTAGCACAGCCTCCCTGCGCTGCGTCTATTATCGTAGGTACCATCGTGTTTTTCATATTTTCAACATAAACCTACTTTATTGTTAAATCCGAATTGAACCGAAACCATCTAAGCAACCGTGAACTTTTATAAGAAGTGCTTACTCAAACGCAAAGCAGATTTAAGGACCGATCAAGTGATAGGTAAGTCTTCATTGAAAACTGTCAAAAAATCACGACTGGATAATTTTCTTCTTTTAGTTTTACCGTGATCTCCACTGGAGATAGGTACCGTATGATAATGTAGGTAGAAGTTAAGTACTCATAGAACGTCGTACTGAAGGTTCTCCAGTAGGTACGAAGTTATTTGAGTACTTTATTTTCAAACCGTTTTGAATGTAAAATTATCACGAAAGGTTAGACCTTATCATATCAAAGTTAACAGTAGTTTTGATAAGTTTTAGATACCTATTAAATAAATTTTTTGGAAGTCGGTTTAAAACAGCGTTCTGAAGTTTATTCCATGCTTTTTTGCACAGAAGTGTAGTGGAGAAGCGATTTTGTCCTTACTGAGTTTCGTTCATCGTTTCATAACTAGATGTCAGCACAGGCGAATTAAAAGTCGCAAACGAAACGTTTCCAGTTTTCAACTGGTTCCGGAATGTTTCATTGATAGGTACGTCTAATGCCACTTATGCTGACGGTTCAACCGGAGATGGACCTATGTATTTTTTAAACGCTATCCGTTAAAAACGGTTTAAAAGCGTTTTATTATTATTAAACGATTAATGAATAGAATATTTAGATGTTCAGATGGTGTCCGTCAAGTTAGCAGCTCCGCCATGGAATTTGCGATTTTTCGAAATTTGAATCACTTATTTCAATGAAATTTAATGCAGCCCAAGTGTCCCCATAATGGGGACAGCGTCAATGGGGACAACGGGAATACATCAAATTTATGCGTGTTACGATGATTCCGACTCGCTCGCACTCACTCAACTCTATAAAGCGCGAAGTGTTTACAAACAAAAGTGCCGGTGCCGAGACAAGAAAAAGTGACTCACAGTTCGAAATGATGGTGGATTTCAAATATTAAATTTAAAACAGTATTTTATGAAATTGTATGGTATGCAGAAATTCTGGAAAGGATCTTTGGTTAAAGTATAAAGTTTCGCAAAGTTCATAGAAATCTCATAGAATCTTCTTCTTTTCGAAGTTGGTTAAAAAGAAGTTGCTATAATAGTTTAGAGAAATAAAAATAAAATTTCCTGATAGTACCTTCACGCTGGGTACCTACTAGGGGGTGCAGTTTCAATATTTTTCAATTTCAAAAGTGGCTTACGAAATTCGGAAGCTCAATTTCGAAAGTTCGAAGTTCAGACGGTAAATTTAACTTTTATTATTTACAGTACCCTTAACACAAGTTCTGCTTAGCTTGGGGCTAGATAATGTTGCGTGAACTGTCCATCCAGCATTATTTAATTATAGTTATTTACTTAAATTAGGGAACTCAATCCCGCAAATGTAGGATCCGCACTATTTTTTCGGGTTAGTAATGCGGGATTACATGCGGGGTCCGCGGGATTTGCGGGACTTTAAAAAATGTGGAAATCGTAGAACTAAATTACACAGACGGTCTTCTGGGCCGCGATTATGGCGTACAATCTATTAGCATTGCGGCTCAAACGTTGGCAGTTGAAACGTTGGGCAGCGCGTTCACAGCCCGGCATCGGACAATCCGCACTGGCCCCATCAATGGTTTGTCATACGAGATCCGCACTGCACGGAGCGGACTGTCGGCAATGCCGGCGAGGGTGCTTGAAGGCAACTTTTCCGTTTAATGCGAATGACGTCATTCGGATTGCCGATCAGTGGACGCACTTGTCAGCGGATTGTCCGATGCCGGGCTGTGAACGCGCACCTTAACGTTTCAACTGCTAACTTTTGAGCCGTAATGCCGTGCCACCACACCGTGATCGGGGCCGTGAATACATATTTATTCGTTCAGGCCTTAATAACAATCGATTACACCACTGTTTCGTTTCTTTTCCTAGGAAATTATGAATTTGACCCCTTGTAGGTTAACCTTTGGCCTATAGGTTAGCTTTTGGCAGTAGAATCACTAGGTCCTTAAATGAACTCGGACTAAACTGAGCAACCAGTAATTTTATATTCAATATTGATTATTTATTTGGGTAGGAAACTAAAAAATTGGAAACTTCGAATTTGTGGCCACCAAGTTCGAACTTGAAAAATGGCCAAAAAAGGCTATGAATTTACGAAACTTCGAAGTTTCGAAGTCGGGTGCATTTCGAAACTTCGAAGTTTCGTAAATTGAAAAAAAAATTACCTACCTAGTTTCAGTTCGCCGTCCACTCATGCGTCGATTCTAACCAATGTATGTAAGGCATGCCCTTACCACAGATTACCTTACAAACACTGGGTAGAGTCAGCCATACATGTGAAAAATGATACACATACCTACACCAAATAAGTCCTTACCTTATTCAAAATAGCACTGGCCAGCAGATCTTCATACGTAGAAGATTCGATAGTAGGAGTGGTAGGCTCGGCAGCGTACCGCGCCAGCGCTGGCAGCGCTGCAGCCTCCTCGACGACCCTGGCGACCAGCCGCTTCAGGTGCACGTGGGCGTTGCTGGCGCCGCTGGATGGACGGCTTGAAGCGGTGGATGGTGAACCGTTGCGGAGCGGGGGCAAATCTGGTGAAGATTATAAAAACTAAACTTAATAATTTGGCGTGTTTAAAAAACTATTCAATACAATACTAAAATGCTTTATTGCACACCATAAAAATAACATTACAAGGTGACATTACATAAGACAAGTACAATGGGCGGTCTTATCGCTTAAAAGCGATCTCTTCCAGGCAACTTAAGAAAGGCAGGGGGTGTACCAAAAACTGTAAAATAGATGTATACATACCATTTTGCATACAAAATAAAAACAAATATAAACAATACCCAACAAAATATAAAATACAAGACATTAGACTACTTATATACATAAATAAATAAATAGTACCTATGTACCAATATTCACTTTTTAGGCAGGAAAAATTCCTTGACACGAGCTTTGAAAAGCGGCTCCTGCGGCGGACGGTTAGAGAACCCAGAGCAGAGCGCCTTGGTATTTCGTTTAGATTGACATTTTCAAATTCGTAATATCTTTTGAACGGAAGTCCGATTTAAATAATTCAAAAGTAATCTACAGGTATTAAAACAGTCTTGAATACGAAATGATTTATTTGTATACAAAAGTATGGATAACATAGTCTGATTTTTAGTCTTCCTTTCTATCAACTTTTAAAATGTAAAAAAGGAGTTATAGTGACATAACTACAATAGCTGGACATATGGTATTGCGAAGTTTTTTGTAGATATTGATATGTTCTTTAATATTTTAGAACATTTTTTTGTTCTGTCATTAATAGTTCCCGCAGCGCATGCGATGAAAGACATTTTGGCTTATCTATTTTTTTACCACTTATTGAAGTTTTAGCAGGGATACTTACCTAATTTTTCTTGTAATAAATGTAGCCTTTTATGTTACTCAGAGTTTTTGAAATCGGTCCAGTAGTTTTTGACTTTATTTGTTACAAACATATAAAAATACAAATCTTTTCTCTTCTTTTCTCTTTATATTATAATATTAGTAGGTACCTATCACGGAATGTACCTATAGATAAAAATATAGATGAAGATAAATTCCAACAAGGGTGAGTTTACAGATTGATATGGCACAAAACTTATTCATTTTACAGTATAAAAAATTATGCCGTCCGTTTGTTAGCGATAAAAATATTCCTTTTTATTTGAACGCTTAGAATCGGCGAAATTTTTAGTGCTTTGAAATTACAGTGTTTAGTTTTGTTTTTGTGCCATGTGGATTGACACCAGTATGAGCTGTCACTGTCACATGTCAGAGGGACTTAGCCGAGAGAGCGGGAATCCGGGTTGACGGTTGAACGGATGCATACTGGAGAGTGAGTTGAAGCTCTTGGAATACCTTGACAGTGGCGAGCTGATGTGTCCCTAATCGTGTGTAGGTACCTACTATCGGCCATCGGAACCCCTACAGTAAGTAACTACCTATACGCGGTTTAAAAGACCTAGCATGAAGGCAGGTAGGTAAGGTACCTACATAAAACATAATATCTTCTAGCTTATAAGAAAATCTCACGTGGACTTGTTATTGTTGAACTAATTTAGATTTGTCATAAGTCAAAGCATGAAATCAAATTCATTTCGCTTAGAAGTTCTCGGCTGAAAATAATACCGACGATGGTAAAGTAGCAATTTTAAGTTTTTACTTTGTTATCGTGTTTGGTTTTATTGGTTCTTACCTAATCTTAGTGTGTGTGAATTTTTTTTATCTTCAAAGTGGCCGAAAAATATAATTTTCACCACTAGCTCGAAAACGGTGACTTTGCTGATGAAAAACACTGAGCTAAATTGGGTCTTGGTCAAATCACAGGTGGAATATAAAATTATTCAACTTGTTGAAAAAAGTATTAATTTGAATACAGAACAATGCAACCTGCTTAAAAAAAATTTCGTTCGTTGATGTTGACTAAATGAGTTTCTGATATTCGACCTCTTTTATAAATTACAAAATATTTTCTCGTTAGTAATGGTTAAAAGTTTTAAGTTTAACTCGAGGGCAAATATTTTTAGTTTCGTGCCTGTTAAATCCCTCGCTACCTTAGGGCACATTAGGGCACATTACAGTCTACATTAGGGCAACTCGCTACGCTCGTGACCCTATTCTGGACAGCTTCGCTAGCTCGGGATTGAATATCGGCACGTTCAAAAAAAATTGTTTGAACAAAATAACGATTGTGCTTAACTTTATTTCTTATTTCCTTCGACAAGTTCTTTTTAACCTTGAAAGCCTAAGTGTGTCGTTCTTAAACATATACCTACTTGCCTCATTCATTACACTAAGGTGACTTATTAAGCAATTCGCAAGCAAGTGACGATAACTTGGCACACCAAAACAAACATGATTGTTTGCTTGAGTCGTAACCGTGGTTTGGTCATACTGCCCACAATGAGTTGCTCATTCAATACTTGCAAAATTACTAATAAGAACTCCTAAAAATAGTGTTAGGATTAACATGTCTGCTGTAGGTCAAAATTAAATAAGTCGAAAATAATTGCCTTCTTATAGGTTTTGCCTATAAATATACCATATAGGTAAAAGGACCCTTACATATCTAAAATTCTTGATTCAGTGATTCATTCATAACCAATAATTATTGTCTACTTAAGTTGGTAACTCATTGTTAAAAACAATGAAAAACCCATGTCTGTCCTCGCTTCAAATTCGTAAACTAATAAGTTAGTTTTGAGTTGACCACTTCGGTAGGTAGCAGCTATAATTTATAAGTAGGTACCTAGTTTGGTAGTTTATAATAAATAGCTAATTAAAACCTAGGTGATGTTAACTTGAATACTTGTAATTTTACAATCATGTGCCGTGATCGTGCTAGGCTGACCTTTGCGGTCATCTTCATTATCTTGTAAGTTTACAGCATAAATAAATATGATAGGTAAGTTTCAATAAAACTAATTTATTTTATCACGTGGATCGTAAAATTTCCTTCCCATTAATAAGAGTTGAAACTATGTTGGTACACTTTGTATGAAGCAAAGGCCGCTAGATCAGTGAGGAAAGTGGTGCTTTTTCATTATCGCCATGACTATCACCATGCTGGGTGCTGCGGTCCCAGGGGGGGGGGGGGGGGTCACGGGGGTCATGACCCCCCCCAAAATCTTAGTTTAGGTACTTAAAAAATTGCAACCCACAGCTTGATGATTATATTGTCCTGTTTACTTCCGTTACATTGATTATGGTTACCAACTGCAGCAATAAAAAAATCGCGGCTCGCTCCGCTCGCCGATATTACTGTTATTTGTGCTCTGTGTTTTGATTAGCACAGAGGCAACGTTCCCAATTTTATTGGTCTGGCTGGTCCGCTATTGTCAGTTTCTATCAATCCAGCCACCATAATAAAAAGCACAAAATATAACAAATAATCTGCGAGGTCATTTTGTCAACCAGTACAAAAAGGTCTGGTCGCTGACATTTGTTCCTTCTGACTATGATCCAAAGCTCAAAACCCGGCCCGCTTTAGGTCACTTTGCCAAATTTTCTAAAAAGTTGCCCAAAATCTAACAAAAACCAAAAAATTGTCGCAGCTCGCTCAACTTGCCGGCAACTTTACACTGTCTGCCTCTTGTCATGGGCTCATCCCTCGTTTGAGGTCAGTTTTCCAAACACTCAAAAATCTAACGAAACCACTAAATTATCGCAGCACGCTCTGCTTGCCTCTGATAACATTCTGCTGTTTTGATAAGCTTCTGGCTTGCTCTAGTTCAGGACTCCTTCTCCGTTTCAGGCGAGTTTGCAACTGCAAAATATCTAATACCAAACAACTCACACGTACAGCCAGATCATAAAAATTTTCGCGGCTCGCTTCGCTCGCCGTTGATTCTATATGGTGTCTAGTCTGTTGTCCGCATGTTTAGTTGTTATTCGTGAAACTTTAAAATTGTTCTTCACACTAATATTATAAATACGAAAGTTTGTATGGATAGATGGATGGATGGATGTTTGTTACGTCTTCACACCAAAACTACTGAACAGATTGAGCTAAAATTTTGCATCGGTGTAGCTCTAAGCCTGGAATCAAACATAGGCTACTATTTATCCCATAAATCAGTTCCCATGGGATAGAAATTACCTTTGAACGTTTCCATAGAAAAGAACGCGTGCGAAGCCGCGGGCAGGAGCTCATAATTCAGCTTCCTTGTCTTGCATGGACGCTACCTCGGCAATTTCAAAAAAGGCTGCGGTTCATTCAGAGCTCGCTCCACTCGCTGTTATTTATTTTCTGAACCAGTTTGTGACAACCCGAAAAAGGGAACAAAAATTTCGGCGGCTCGCTCCGCTCGTCGTTACACTTATTTCCATGTCATTTTATATATCCAATTTTTTGTTGATGCCCTTGCTCCGCTCGCCCCTATTTCTATTCATAGCTTTATATCTACTACCGCAAGTCTTTAAGATTGTCGGGGCTTGCTACGCTCGCTACATCTTTTTCGACGTCTTTTTTGTATTTCTAATTTTTTGTTAATCTCCTTTGCTCCGCTCGCCCCGATTTATATTCATAGCTTTACATCTACCACCGCAAACTTTTTAAAATTTTCGGGGCAGGTTTCGCTCACTTTATTTTGTCATAGGCTCTGGCTTACTTTTCCCCAAACATCAGAAAAAATCTCCAACATTTTTGAGGCTCGTTTCGCTCGCCATTACTTATACTTCCTATTGTTGGGTTGGGTGGGAGTTGGGGGAAGGGATGTCATGTTTGCGGCCAATATGCAAAACACTGCATTTTGCGGCTCGCTCCGCTCGCCGATAGTATTTTGTCCTTCTCTGTATTTGGTCCAGGTCCTTGACACTTGTTTAACATCATTTTGCTCGGGTAGTTACCCGAAAAAGTAACATAAATTTCGGCGGCTCGCTCCGCTCGTCGTTACACTTATTTCCATGTCATTTTATATATCCAATTTTTTGTTGATGCCCTTGCTCCGCTCGCCCCTATTTCTATTCATAGCTTTATATCTACTACCGCAAGTCTTTAAGATTGTCGGGGCTTGCTACGCTCGCTATCATTTATTTTTTAATAGATACCTATAAATCAACAACAAAATAAATGATGCGGGCGAGAGTTAGCAAGTGGACCTACTCTTGCTTACTTTTGCCTAAACTTCAGAAAACGTCTCAAAAATTTCGAGGCTCGCTTCGCTCGCTATAACTTATACCTACTATTGTTGGGAGTTGAGTATAAATTTTCCGCTGTCTAACGTACCAACCTATATGACTTGTATAGGTAAGGCCTTTATGGAAACGAGAGATGCAACCGCAGTACTGAAAAATAAACACTACATGCACGATCCATTGTGTGTGACCCATGATGATGACATTGATGACTTACTAACTGGACCTGGATTCTGTCAATACTAAACCTGGCTAGGTCACTTTTGGTAGGTTAACTTATTAATAATGAATTTTGGCAATAGTTAAACCTTTCTTTCATTTCGAGCGCTAAACACCACTAACTTTATTTGCTAACCCCACTTTATGCAAAAAATTATGTATTAAAAGAGTTTGGGACAAATTTACAATAACTAGGTACCTACCTACCTGAGTACACATTATTGACGAATTTATGGAGTGTACAAAAATGTGACGAATTAACTTTGTGGCAAATGTACAACAACCCATAAAAACTAAAAATATTAAAGCTTATTGGAGTCAAATCCTACTTCAAGCTATCTTTTATTTATTTATTTAATTACTCAAACTTGACTTACAGAATACATTCCAAAACGTCAAACATTATAATAAAATCTATGCTAATATAATATTATTGAATATTATAAAGAGGAAAGATTTGATTGTTTGTTTGTTTGTATTGAATAGGCTCCGAAACTACTGGACCGATTTGAAAAATTCGTTCACCGTGAGGAAGCTTACATTTCAGGGAGTGACATCGGCTATATTTTATCCCGTAATTCCCACGGGAACGGAAACTACGCGCGTGAAACCGCGAGGCGATCGTCTAGTTCTTTTCATATAACGACCGTTTATTTGCAAAAACACGAAGGTTTTTGACCTGGCCCAGTTTGCCATTGACCTACAAACATTTAAAATCAATCAGCTGCATTAATTCGTTTTTAACTACCTACCCACATTGCTGGGATTTCATAAATGGACTTAATGATAGCGGTATCTGGGTGTCCTCACTCCTCCATTTTAGTGCAGGTAGGTGTCAAGGTCTCTTTATTTATAAGATCAGTTGTACAGGATAATTGTTGTTTACTCCAAGTTTACGTTTTGAAAGGAAAATACCATCAAGTACCTATACGATACGGACGTGACTTTACTGGACGTTGTTTGGAAAACATCCTGAATTTTATGGCTTTGATTCTTACACCCCAACCTCAACAGCCTGTATTGGTCCACTACTGGACGCAGGCTTCCACCTGATAAGCGCCTTATTGGCTTTTATCACATGGGGGTAGTGCCCATAATCCCCACGCTGGGCATACGGGTTGGGGACAGCAGTTTGGTGGTAGAATTGTTCTGCAGGAGGCACTGCTGCCCAGCGCCCGGTGGATATCCCTTAGTCGCCTCTTACGACACCCGCGGGAAGATTTGGGGTGGTGCAAATTCTAAGCCGGCACCACACAGCAAGAGATTCTTACACATTCGTGCATAATTATCCAAACCTTCTTCAGTCTGCCTTTCGCATATTGTTTCACCGATAGCTGTATAAAATTTTATTATCAATTTTAATGAAAATACACAGATTTATTGTTTGTACGCTATATCGGTTACACTTAAATACATTTTGTACGCTATATCAGTTACATGTACATTTCAAGAACAAAAAAAGTTTGCTATACTGCAACGTTCCTTCAACTACACTAAACTTACCCAAAATCTCATCGAGCCAATAGCACGAGATGTAGAGGAATATAGCCACGCCCAGCCAGAAGCCGATCAGCAGGATGGCCAGGTACTCCCACATGGTGACCAGATCACTCTACACCATCACTTATGGCACAACAACCGCATCACTTGTCCATCACTGAGTTCGCTCTGAGGCACGCGTATCACTTCATCTCACTGTTATCTTATCTTTGTGATATATTTAAATTTCATGATAGCAAAATCTGTTAAAGAGTCTAATGGCATCAGTTTAGAATCTCCTCTAATGAGTGGATGAGTTTTACGACTGTTGTATAGAGCTTGGAATTGAATGGAGTTGATAGGTTCTGAACTTTCGAAGAACGCTTCTTCGGATCCATTATGTCATCAATTAGGTGGATAATTAGCTAAGACTTGCTAATAACGGAATCAGGAAACGTTGAGATGCGAATTTCTTGCGAGTAGCTATCGAAAACAAAAGTCTAGCGAAAGTTAGTTCTCAGACTATCTGAATAAAGTTATGACATCGTCTGAGTAACAGGCTGAATCGCAGAAATGTAGAAACCCCGGGAATTATACTAGAATAGAATGAATAGAATAGAAAATCATTTACTATAGGTCTTCTATTATTTTCTTTGTTTGATTGACCTGACTTTTCTATATCTATACTAATATTATAAAGAGGAAAGATTTGATTGTTTGTTTGTTTGTATTGAATAGGCTCCGAAACTACTGGACCGATTTGAAAAATTCTTTTACCATTGGAAGCCCACATTTCCTGATGAACATAGGCTACTTTTTACCGCGGGAAAATGCTTTATTCCTACGGGAAAACGGGTAATAGGACAACGGGTAATAAGAATGCAGCTAGTATAGAGTAAAACGCGATAAAAATAATTATGTTTAGGGGTTCCCGGGAAAACAGTTGCAGTGCTGAGACCACAGATATCAGAAACAAAGTGGCTGAGACCATCTGCTTGGTAGGTCGTCGATATGATATTTCTAAGATTGACAACGACACCTGAGCCCTTAGTCCGGTTGACGATAGCATCGATCGAGAGGTGTTCGTGACCTCTTATTTTTGTATGGAATTTACATAGTTCCCTGTCCGCACGATAGAGGCGCTGCTGTACCAAATCCCATAGAAAAAGGAGACGTCACGATCACGTCTCAATAGTATCGTCAATCGGACTTAGGGCTCAGGATATGCTCAATAATTATGATTGTCACAGATCGTTTCGGCAATAGCAGATAAGAGCTAAAAATTATGATGATGTTACCAACTACAATCTAAAAGCCTTCCTAAAATTATTTTGCGAATAAGGTATTCTACGTTTCCTTGCTTATTTGAGTTTGTTGATGTTACAGAATCCGCCGCTCACGATTGTTTCTTCCAATAACAAAAACGGAATGAGTGGATAGTATAGTTTTTTGAAGTGTTAGTAAACAGACAAAATATTTCGTGGTTCAGTCTGAATATGAGAAACAAAAAACTTTTGTCTACCAATGGAGCTCTAGCACAGATTTATACCGCTTATTCAGTCTCATTGAAAAAAGCCTATCTCCTTCCCAGAATAAAATGTATCTCCTCGCTTTTCACTAATAAAATTAAGCCCTTTATGCATGAAATCTTAAGAAGTAGCAATTTAAATTAAATTCTCAATTATTAACAATAAAAAACACGGCAAGGCACAAAAGGACTTATTCAATCATAAATTAGTAATACTTTACTGAGTACTTAATCCACAGGTGTTAACCGGTGTTTCCAGTCCATCCATGACATCATGGCTTTTTGACTCAAAGCAAAGGGCTTAATGTATTCACAAAACTCCACTATACATAATTCAAGTTCATTACCGGAAAAATCCTCAAGGCGTATAATAAAGTACCTCGCAGTTAAGTCGAACATTCGAGAGGATAGTTGAAATCATCTTTGATATCTTATAACATAATAATACTTACCACTCATTTAAATATTTTAAATGCGAAAGTTTGGATCTTGGGTTGATAGAATATTTGGTTACATAAGTACTCCAAAACCATTGAGCCAAAACAGTTGAATGCATAGGACTGAAATTTTGGATTACTGTGTAGATCCAGTATTAATAGTCAATAAGAGACTAGTTACCTATTTATTTATTTTATTGATTATACTAATTAATATGGATCCGGAATCCATTCAAGCAAAGTCGCAGACAGAAGATTCACTCTCGGGTTTTTGAGCAGATATATTTTATTATATTTTAAGATCGTTCGAGTTAATTATGCGGTTATTCATCGAGATTGCGTGTTTTTTAAAGGTTATCAGGAATGACTAGATCTCCTTCGAGAATAAATTAACTGGACTTGTGCACTATCACTGAGACACCTTGAGATAGAGGTCCCACCTTACCTCCCTTGTAAAATCTTTCTAAAAGATAAAAATAAAACGTACCTATACCCTATCGATTAGCGCACCACGCTACAGTGTTTCCCAACCAACTCGCTTAAAAATAAAGTGTTATATCGAAATTTTCTGTAAATTTTAGAATGTAATCAATAATAGAATAGAATGGCATCTGTTCAAACAAGAGTTCAATAAATGTTGGAAAAACACTGATTAAAATTATATCAAATATCGTAAACCTAATATTATATACCTAATTGTTACTAACTTGCGTTGTGTGAACTCATGTTGGATGCCCTTTTAATAAATAAATACCTACCTAAATTAAATTTAATGAGTGAATGATCCAAGTTTTTTAATTTGCCATAACCTGTGTAACTCTTCCATCTTTTGTGAACGTGATCTGATTTTAAATACCTGTTTCGTTCGATTGTTATTCCCAATTATCAAGGTTTTCTTCATCAGGCTTGCGTATAAATTGCCAAATATGGATATCCTCAACACGATGTCATATTCATTTTGCAAGTGACATATCCATAATGAAGGTCACCGAAAAAGCGTTCTTCACGAATGATTTATACTCGGTCGAAGATAAGAATAGTATTTATTAAGCATAGTACCTAACTAATTATCTATGTTTTGGCGAATATGTTTACAATTTAATTGGGTATAACTGGGAGTTCATTTTGCGGAAGTTGGCAGTGTGCGATAATAACTGGACTTTATCCGACTTGCAGCTAGTTATGAGCGTGTATAATTTTCAATCCTATCTCTAACTTATTATACTGACTTTCGCTCATGGCCCAACGTATTATCCGATGAGACCTCTTCGGAAGGTTAACCAAGGTGGACCTCACATCACTTTCTGTTGTAGGTACTGTAGGTACTCTCCACAAAGCCGTTTCCTGGTGGCTCTTCAAGTGGCAGTCTGACCACTTTCCTATGTTGTTTGCATTATGGCATTACGTCTGCATCAGCTTCTTCGCTTTGTCACTCATGTACTTAGTCATTGTAAGTTAATTTAGGGACAATTTTACATAATATTTAATTTTTGTAGAAAATAATTGTTGTACCTACTCAGTATTCCAGACAAGTACCTGCCGACATTGTTTATTACGGATCGACGACATTTTTTTGAATAAATGTCTAAAGTATGTGAAATTCATTAATTCACTGATAATAATTTACAAATATATTTTGCTATAATCTTTCTGAAACAAAACCTTGTCTCTCAGATCATACCACACACCCAATACATTATCATAAAGGAAATAAACTGATTAGGTTATACAAGACACTAATAAGGATAGTCAACTTGTAAACTGACTTTCGCTGATTCAGTAATCAGAGACCACACACATAAAAGGCAAACTTATTAACTCCCTTTCAGAACATGATTTTATTCCTGTTTTCATAGTTCTTTGACTCGAAGTGAAATCAACGCAATGATTTTATTTCTATTATTTTCGACTCTTCAGAACTTGCAGCTATGCATCTGCAAACATTATACCTATTTGTCTTGCAAAGATTATCATGCGTATCACCTTACCTAGGTAAAACTCACAGTGATGCTGAGTGTTAATTAAGTACAAGTTTACGATCATAAGTTTTTAACACGTCACATTCACAATACCTAAGATTATTAAGATGGAAGATATAGATTGGATTGGATGGTTGAGACTCCGTCACGCCTAAATAAGACTGGTCTAAGATTTTTTATACAGGTTATTCAAGACCTAGAGTAAGATAATATGTAGTCTGACAAAACGCGTGTGATCTCACGAAAAGACAGATTCGCCCGTAGAGATTGTCCCTAAGCGTGTGACTGATGCCTGACTGATGAGGTGAGTTGCACCACCCTGTTTAGTAAAGTTCGTAAATATGTATTTAATGCCAGTTATCTGGTTAGCCATGTCGTAAGTGTAGTTAACCGGTCAAACCGTGCGAATAAATTTTAGTATCTTTTATGCAACTTCATTAGCGAAAAAGTTTTTGTTTCACTACAGGTTTGGATAGGCTTAAAGTAGGTCTCAAATTGTTCTTTCGTGCAAGACTGCAGCTCAGAATAAACAAAAAGTGACTCTACAGACTTACATAACACTGTAAAACGCGTTTGATTACTGAATAGGCTAATATGTGTTTTGTGTATGAAAAATAAGAATGGGACCAGTATAGACCCTAGCGCTACACCTGAGCTGTCATTTAGCAAATAATTTTAAATTATAGAATTAAGATTATGTAAGAACATGCTTAGATATCGGAAACTAATCCTCAATCTGCAGACGGAAGCCAAAGATTCACACAAGGCTACACAAATCCCCGAATTAAGCTACGAGAATAATCAAAACTGGTTTGGTAAAGTACCTATATTACCAACTTAAAAACTAGCTGACCTGGTCCAAGGTTGGTTTTGTAGGAAGTGTGTGACCTAGTCGATGACTTACATCATCTGAGTTGTCTTATATGGATACCGATACAGTTTCGGGTAGACGTAATAATTATGTTGATGAGTTCATGGCGTTTATTTTTGAAAGTGACAAACCTTTCACTATAGTACTCACATAAGAGGCTCGCGTTTCAATTCCGCGTTCATCTACATTTTATATCTTTGCATGTTGATTTTAAACGTTGGTGCTTGGAAGATATTTCTTTCTCCGACTTTTTTAGATGGCCTGAAGTATTAATTACCTGTAATAGTGTACCTAAGTACGTTTGTTTGTATGAGTTAACTTTTGAATTTGTTGTCATGTGACGAGTTGGGTCGGTATTTAATTCTAAGCATTACTAGTAAAGTGGCACTTAGATTAAATTAAAAAATCTAATGTAATTATCGATGTTGTTTGAATTGCGGTTAACATAGTAGGTAGGTTACAGGTACTCTTCACAACGCCACTAAGATGTAAAAAAGTTCCCGTTGGATAAGGATTTCTTCTTATTAGGTTATTTCCTACGTTTTATGACAATAACTAGTGTCTTGATGATCATCCTAGTTTCAAGGTTATTGATGTGTATCGGAGATCTGCACCGGATCATCTATAAATTGCTATGTCGTTACTAGCTCGCAACTCTCGATTCGCGTACAACGGAACAACGCGAGAAAGTAGAAAAAATGCGCTCCATCATCACGCCTTCATGAAGTACCTACTGTAAGTTGAAAATAGATCTTTAGGCTTATCAATACTCTCCACAAACTCTACGGGTGCGTTTTCGATTGATGCTTGAGCTGATTTTTTTCAGTTTTCCATAAACGCTTGCATGCCCGCGCGCGAGAATCTGTCAAAAATCCTCTCCCAGTTTCTAGCTGTCCATTAAAACTGCATCTAATTTTCTATTTCTACTATTAGAAACCGCATCGTAATGAGTAATACTGTTTCTCAGTAAAACGGTCCTATGAGTAAAGAAGCTCTATCAATAGTTAGAAAGCTGAAAAAAGCGCTTCATCATCAATGGTATGCGAATACTCGACCTTGAGTTTTCTCCTTGCGTAACCCAGAGATTACTAGCGTGGCTGATTACTAGATGTTATCACGCTATGGCAATCATTGAACAAAAACTATTGAATAAGCATTACTGACATTGTGATCAAGGCGTGTGATCCGCCCTGTTAGTCCATTCTTTGCTGTGTTTCTCTGTATCACTTTACCTTTTTCCATTAAAATGCTTTACAACTATAGTTGTGTTACCTACTCCCTATAGCTTATATCTGACTGCCTCTTTGGTCTGTCAGCTTGTTCAACCGCTGATTATGAAGTCCTGGGTTCAAATCCGGGGTCGGGCCAATAGTTGTTATTGGGGTTTTTCTAGCAAGAAAAATTCACAGTAGCAGCCCGGAGTCAGGAAGTTGGCGGAGTTACACCCCGTGCCTCGGAAAGCACGTCAAGCCGTTGGTCCTGCGCTTGACCTCGGTCGTTTCGGTCCCCGGTCATGTCGGTCTGCCGTCCCATCGGATTATGAGAGTGAGGGAATAGAGAGCCTGTGTTTGCGCACACACTTGTGCACTATAATGTCCTGCGTATCTGACTAGTCTCCACCGCCGTGGTCGAAATTCAGCTAGGGGAACATCATAGCTTAGATGCGGATGTTGAGTTTAACCCATCAATAGCACCCCAGTCTCTTAGTGTGAAAATCAGTGAAGCGATTCTAATGGCAAAGCTTTTTTACCCTATGAGTAGGTAACTGGGTGTTTACATTCCTTTCTTTGGCACTACAACCTTTTCTAGTTCTTGCACTAAACAATTAATTCCGTAATCTCTACTTTCTGCTCTATCTCAGACCTTTTTTCTCCAAGTTAGGTATTCTCTTTATTGCCTGATCTCCCCAGATTTTCCTTGACACGATCTTTTCACTCCTGGGCTTAGGTTTAGTTTTTTCATTATGTGGGTATCCGCTTGTCATCGGGTTTTTTAGTTTTGTAAGATGCCATCATTCTACCGATGTTTTCCTCTAACCTCGATTCTTATTCCGTTTTTATCGTGTCCTTTTCTACGTCAATCGGTTCCAGTGATATCAACACATAATAAAAATGTGCCTTTAAATTATGACGAAAAGAAACTTATCTTTGGCCTTAAATTCTTAAAATACGTATTGGTAATAATTGTTGGGTTTATGTAGTGTACTGGACTGTAGTGTCCAGTACACTACATAAACCCAACAAGTTGGGTAGGAATAAATAATATATAAATGTAATAATATATAAACAATACTTAAATCTATTGTTGTAGGTTCATAAAGACAGTAATAAAAGAAGTTGAAAAGATTGCACGAAGGAGTTCTTATTATCACCTCTATAGATATCAGATTTAATGATGAAAAGTTAGTCCTAGGTAATTTAAGCACCTATTAGTACGTAATAAGTGGGAATGAGCTAATTTGCCGGCTCATTTAAATCTCCCAGGATATAATAGTCACTGCTGTGTGGGAACTGGCAATGGTTAGTTTGTAGGGAATAAATGTCACGCCTATTGTTGCCGTATCTATAGAAAATCTCTGTCTTCCAACCTATCTTAGTACAAGATACTGTAAATGAAGACTTAGTAACTATTTTTTTAATAGTCTTAAGAAAATTACACTAGTATTTACAATTGAAACAATTGAGCTAACTGCAGACTGTTGCAAACAATCTACAGGTAGCTCAACTGATCCATATCAACACCAGTCGGAAGCATCCCCAAGACGCTGGCTGCATTGCCACGCTATATGGCAATGCTGATGCGCTGTGCCAGATACTCACCAGCTCTCGGGTCATGCGTGGCTTCGACCAGACGCTCAGATTTTTTTTTAAAAACCCGAAGGGTCTTGGACTACCCCCCGGACCTAGGGTCTCGACTCCAAGGGGAGCAAATGTGTAGGCTCTGTCGAAACCTGCATATTTGCGCCTCTTGAGATCTTCAGGCTAACGTAACTATTTAAATTCAACAATTTAAACTGTAGACTCTACATTTTGTAAACGCAACTCTATATGTAGAGTAAGTAGGGAAAATAAACCGTGGACAATTTATTTTCTCAAAACACGCAGCATCATCTCCAAACAACTATAGAAGTTCACAGCTTTTGGATATTCCTGGACTATTTTCTGTGGTCAGAGCAACATAGACCTGATAAAACGCCTGGGCTAAACTAGACAAGTAAGATAAACGTTAATTTAATTTACAAAATATTAAGCAGGTTGAACATTTTGTCACAGTCTGCAGGTTCTGCTAAATATTAAAATTCACCTTGTACTTTGTACTGCGAAACCAGTTTCCCAACGACAGAAAATTATAAGTTAATTGTTATTAACAGTAAGAAAAAAAGCTATTCATCTTGTAAATTCTGTTTTTGCCGTGAGTCGGGTTTGGATTCTCATTGTAAATAATGAACAAAAACAAAAAAAACATTAAGAAACCGGCAAAAATAATTCTTAATAGGTGTAAGTACCTACTCATTTACCTATCTAAGTCAACCAAAATTCTAAATGCGGTTATCCAACGATCATCGTAGACATCCATGGAAGCCGATGGGGCCAACATCTATAAAGTCATTTTTGCTCACCACGTCCTCATAAAATCTATGGAGGCCTATATTTCAAGCAAATCATAACATTTGGGTCCGATGAATGGTTCTTGTATAACGTACAAACTCAAGATTTCAGATAGGTAGAACCTTAAGCCCGCATAAGTTCACAATGTGCGAATTAAACCTACCAAATACTACCAATCTCAGTTAATCCCCATTGTACCGCCGCTACCAAAGTCATTAAACGCATGACGTCAGCAGTTCAAACACAGCCTTAGATAATGCATGGTAAGTCACACTTATGATTATGACTACCTGCAAGAACATGCCTAAAGCGAAAGCGGGCATACCTAATCTGTAGATACAGAGAACTCGATCGTAGCTAACCCTTATGTCAAGTTTGAAGCTTAGATTTTTGATTTTTTTTTTTTTGATTGTGTGTCGTAAGAGGCGATAAGGGCTATCCACCGGGAGCGGGCAGCAGCGCCTGCAGAAAAAATCTACTGCCAAACTGCGATCCCAACCCGCGTGCCTAGCGTGGGGATTTTATGCATTACCTCCATGAGATAAAATCCAATAAGGCGCATAACAGGGGGAGGCCTGCGTCCAGCAGTGGACCAATATAGACTGTTGAGGTGAGGTAAGGTGCCTCGTTGCCCTTCCTGATAGCTAGTGAATTCAGATGTATTCGTGAGAGTATTCGTGGGTGTATTACTCATTCTATTTTCGGCTCTCATTGGTTGCATTTTGGAGAATAAAATACAAAAATGAATCAATGAGCGTGTAGGTAACCCAACCATTATTTCAGTAAGTATTTATTTTAGTTTTTATGTGTACGATTTCGCTACAAAAAGCATTTCCTCCTTTTTTCAGGCAGTCGTTTAAAATTTTATGAGTCCTCGTGAATTGCGTCAAACGGAACGCAAATATTTCTGTGTGGGTATACCTACTCAATCACAATCACAGTGCAGGTAGTAGGGTACCTACCTATTTATAACTTACTCAAAGCAGTAAAACATCATGTTACGTGAATTTTAAAAGCCTTTTCAGATTCGCTCTACATTTTGAGATGGTATAGGTACTTTTTTATTAGGTGGTTACTAAATAATGTATCTGTGATAATGATAACTGTTACATTATGACAGGTAGCAGCGTTAATTATAACTATTTCGAAATATTTAACTTTTGAAACACTTTTCTTTGTTTTGGTAAGCCTTTTGAAATTCGCTCTACGATTTTTACAGTGGCTAAATTTTATTATTGTTTCTGTAAAAGATCCTACATTATTGCAGGATAGGAATGGCAGTAACATTTGAATATAGCCGTTTTGAAATGTAAAAATCAGTTTTTTAAAACTAAATATTTTATTCGAATGTATGAATTGTACCTATGAATTACAATCTAGTAAAAGAAATAAATTACAACTAGTATTTGCAATTGAAACAATATAGCTAACTGCAGACTGTTGAAAACAATGTACAGGTAGCTCAGCTGATCCGTATCAATACCAGTCGTCCCCAAAATGCTGTCGCCTATAGGTATAGGTAGGTAATTTAGTTTTATAAAACCTTGAAACAACCAACCTATGTATTTGGTTGTAATCTTAAATAAACAAGGCCTGTTATTTGTATGATTTTATCAAATAGGTTGTTTCGTTACTTTCAGTTCTAATGATAAGTCATGCTGCGGAGATAATTTCAAACGTGTTCATTACGAAGATTAATAAAATTTCTTATCAAATCGAGATGATAATTTGATCAAGAACAGTCAAGCACGCGTAAAAATTACATTTCAGTCAAAAATAACGACTTTATGGTCATTATTATTAGAATAACTGTTTTTTTTGCAACATCTCGTTCTATAAAATTTGCATAAATTATTTACGCCATGAAAGTGAAATGAGGATTTAATTCTAGTAGGTAGGTAATAATCAACATTATTTATTGCTCTATGACGACAGTCGTAAAATCCTAATTTCTTCGTCATTATTTAATCACAGTTGTTCAAATAATTAAAAACTCATACCACTGGATAAGCCTGAAGAAAAAAAACACAACACTAAAAATCACCGATTATTTCCACAACATCCAACGTTCCTGTCAAAATTGACAGATTTTCGAATTGTTTATTGTACCGCGAGTTTTCACAAAAAAGTTCGTCTAATAATTCGTTCGAAATACGAATTTACGCGGGAAACATCTGCGGCGCGGGTGCCGGCGGAGTAAGCACGAGTCAGTGTGAGGAGGGAAACCGGTCGACGCCATGCGGCCACTTGTTAACCGAAGTTACGGTCTGTCGTATTGTTGTTACGTCTTACATATTAGATCCGATTATTGCTGATAATTGGATCATCTGGAAGAATTTCGGGGCAATTATTATTTGTAAACATGGTTCAGTTCCACACCGGGGCATTTTATGAATAAGTCTACTAGGTAAGTACCTACTCTACCTGCCTGCTAGTGGAGTTTCTATTCCTATAATTTTGTTTTTAAGTTTCTACTAAAATGACCTGTTTGTTTGTAGGCTGAATGTTTGTAGGCATGTGACTGTCGTAGGTAATTATAAGTATTTTAATTAAAATACCTATATACCTAGGTATGGCTCCCTATATTTTTGCTCCAACGGATTCAGTTGCCGAAAAAGATTATGAGCGAGATTTAAAAAAAAAAATGGAGGCCGTTGTGAGGGCCACCCTTCATACAAAAATCACAATAAAAGTTATATATTTGAATAGAGGACACTGAAACAAATAAAAATGTTCCATAGCATAATGTCTTAAAGCGTCAAGTTTCTGAGATTCACACATGAAGGGAAAACAGAGTTATTTTCATCGGCTGACGCTTTAGGGACATTATTTTATACGACATTTTTTATTTATTTTAGAGTCTTCTATCCAAATATATAATTTTTATTGTGCGGGATTATTTAGGAAAAAAATAACTTAATGGTGACCGATTTTAGGGTCAAAATATTCAAACCCCTTTGTAATCTTTCATGAAAAATTTCGTAACAAAATAATCTAAGTAAGCAGTTTTATTTTCTTATAAATAGAGACCATGACTCCATCCACGACTTTTCTCTAACCCGAAACCATGCGGCCTCGGATTTGGCCATCCATCCCATCTCAAAATGTTATCCTGTATAATTGTGTCTATTAGACCAAAAGCTTTGTTAACTAGGAACCTTTGAGATAATTTTGTCTGCTCAAAGTCCAAATTGTGACGCAGGTCGTCCCTTATTTTGATGTCAGTCTCCAAAATTAATATCAATGTACCTAGGTATCGCTATTATTTACGAGTTATTATTTAAAGTATTTCCTTAAAACTGTCTTTAAACTAGATAGCCTGTACTGTACACAACCTAGACCGCTAAAAAGTGTTTTGTATTATATCAAAATGTACTTATTTTATATTTTATCTAAATACATTTAAATAAATTTCATTAAAGTTTGCAAAGGGGTTTGAAGATTTTGACCCCAACATTGGTCACCATTTTGTTACTTTTTCTTTATTAATAACCTATCATTAGGTTATGCACATACCCCTTTTCTACAATGATTAAATTTTTGTGTCAAGTACCCTTTAAAACGTACAACCGACATCTTTTATAGGCTATTTTATTTTTCAAAGACCAACCATTGTCGTAGATTCGTAATTTTACTCCCGACATACTAACCTAAATCAGGGATTAATTAGTTACCTACCCTCGCTGATCCTTTCGGCTAATAGCTCTACGACTCCACTCCATTTCGTTAAAACTATTAAATTCACCGCTAATGTGAACCGTTAACGGTGAATTTGATAGTTTAAAAAGGATAGGTACCTATTATTCCAGTTCATTCCAATCCGAAATGGATGTAAACCCCTACGATAAAATAAACATTCGAATTCGATACACTATGCAATTTAATAGCTCTGCGATTCGTTCCGCTCACTTTATTGTAAACATCTAGCGTCCGTTGAATCTTTATTCATTTTACTTTTTCATTTCACCAACTTTTGCTGAATGTGGGTCTTGTAACGGGCTGGAATTACCCTTCAGATTTTTATTGATAATCAGATATATTATGATGTTTCTGGTGTAGATTTGGTTGAATCAATTAGGCCCATATTTGGCCTTTCTAATTCTGGGTTTAAATTCAGATTTTACGTAACTTCGGTAAAGCCAAAGGTTATTTTTTAAAGTTTGTGGAGGGAAACGGCTTCAACATTTTCAGACATCATCGATAAAAAAGCCTCTGAATTGAATATGAGGGTAAATACGGATCAAATTTCAATTCCTAGAGTTCGAGGTTATAGCGAAACATAACATAGGTACCTAGTTTATGCAAAGTGAGTTTCCGAGAAACCGCATATTCGATTACAAACTATAACGCGATCGATTCACCAAGTAGGTAGTATAGCTCTCCAAACTCAAATGAAGATGATTACGATGAGGAGCCAATTGAAATTAATATCGCTATTTGAATTTAATATCAATAAATTTTGAATGCAGAATAAATAAATATTACGAAGTAAAGTCGAATGCATATTTCGAATGAGATTGAATTTAATTAGACTTTCTAAAACATAAACATGCTTTTTGTTTACAAACGATGATGAATATTTATAAAGCAATTTTATAGCTAAGAACCTAATTTGTAAGATATTGTAATGTTCTTTTAGTGTTGGCCTACGCCTCGGTAGACACATTATTTGATAATAGTATCTCCTTGCGGTTTTTCACATGATTTTCGGGGTAAAAAGCCTGTTTGTTATTCCAAGACCTGAAAGGAAATAGGGTAAACCTTGCTCCAGCTGTGGTCACCAGTGGACACCGGCTTTTATATTTATAAATTAAAATTCGTTAGACGTAGGTTGTGCGTATTACTACAAGTATGTGATGATTTTCATTTGTTTATTTGCAAGGCACCATACAAACAAACAAGTAAGACAGTAACATATGTCACGTGTGACCTAATGTTGACGTCAGCAAGGTCACAAACCGAAGTCTCATGTTATGTTCATTGTTTACGACAACTATATTTTATACCTGATGGTGATGTGATGATTCAAATGACTGCAACGTGTTTGGCAACCTTTGACTTGAAAGAGGTATAAGTACCATTTTAATGGTAATTTCGTAGGTAGGTACCTGCCTATTTTCTACACGCGATATCTTTATTGCACGTGTGCTACGTCTTTGGGTGCGTTGTCAGTGAAGAACGGAGCAGGAACTGACTTATGACAGTTCAAGTTCACTGTTCACACGCGCGTTTCTATCATAGTTTTTTATTAAATAACTCTACATAAACCTGTAAAGGTTTACATATAACTAGAAACTTAAAGTCGATTGTTCTATTTTCGGTCACGTCAAAGATTGTCTTGATAAATAACACTGAGTTATTTGAGCCCTCTATTTGCTTCACTCCAATCACTCATCCAGCAGAATACCTATAGAACCTTACCAAATAGCGCAATAAATTGCACCTTTCTATTGCTCGTTATTTCGCCACAGTTTATGTGATTTTGATTATACAACACCTGTCCAACTATGCACAGAGGTGTCAGATGACCCTGGTAAGAAGATTTGAGCGCAATGTTCAATACGCAATCGTGCCTTTTGGGCATTTGCGTAAGAAGATTGATAAGTTAGTAAGAAGGTTTATAATGTAATGATGAGGTACAGCTGACCCTACGTTTTCCAATCGAAATTCCCTTATTATCCCGTACTTATGAGTTTTCTAAAATTCTATTTCTAAAAGGTCAAGATTTTTCTCAAATTAAATCAAAAAGATTTGGCACGTCTTTTGTGTGAAAAAATACTTTTAGTTTTCTTATTAGCAATGCCTATGCCTTCTGGTTAATACAAGCAAATAATAAATATCGCGAAAAGACATGGAAACATATTGTTCCTGATACGGAGTTGCTTGAGAAAAGAAAATGTCTAGATCTCGATCGTGCTGAAGTTGATCTCAAAATGGAAATTGTCAGTAAAAAGCAAATGATCTTAGAAATTGTAGCAACAATGACATCTATTGTGTTGTTTTCTCATTGGCGACTTAACTTCTCATCGATTTGCGAAAGCCGATCGATAATGATATTTATCAACAATTTGTTGATGAGTTTTATCGATGGTAGAAAATATAGTTTAATTACTGTGAATCTCTGCAATATTTCTTGTATTTAAAATGTTACCGCAGGCACAGTATACTCCAAAACACCATCACTGTCAGAAAATGGTTTTAAATTTAAACTTAAGTTTCAGAAACGATATTTCCAAGTTATTTCATATGCCAAAGTCCTCTTCGAAGCCTATTTAAGAGGCAATATAACTCTCCTCCTATAATGAAGCGCGCATTTTCTCACAAAGCGACTGGTCCTGCTGCTTATTTTTTAAATTTGCGATCCCACGGTCCGAGGGCAGTAAAAAGCGAGTATTGAGCCTAGTTTTGGTTTGGGTTGCATTTATATGGCCGCGAGTGTATGGCAGGACATTATCGAAATAAATTGAAATAACCCGACTAAACTAAAGAGAAAGTTGCTGTTTGTATTTTATGTAGGTATGTTTGTTACTCGATTTCTTTGCCAAATGTTAACCAATATCGACGATTCTTTGGCCTATAGAGAACGATCCCCAGTTATTCCGTAAATATTTGATTCAAACTTAAAAAACAATGTAAATGCTTAGGAATTTTATGGCCTCCGTCTAAAAATAGCCCAAAACTAGCAGTTTTTTAATTGTGTTAGTGTTTCGTTTGGTAAACAGTGTTAAATAAAAAATTATTTGCAAACATAATATTACCACCAGTTTGCATTATTCGAGTTTTCTGAGATTATCCAGTATTTCGCGTTGTCTACGAATAAATAATAAGTCTAACAATAATAAATATAGTAAACACTCCTTATATTAAATTATATGTTTCCAAGCATCTTTATCTGAAAGGAAGTCGTTGATGTTAATGGATGCAGCTGCTGAACTTCCTCTGGTAGGTTCCCTTGGTCGCCTGCGACATCCATGGGCTGAGTTGGAAGGGTCGATTCTTATGCCACGATCGCCACGGGTAGGGTGAGGTAGCTCTAGAACTAGATTAAACATCTATACATCATTTTGTAAATGCTGTAAAACTTATAGATGAGAATACGTGCTGTGTACGTCCTTTAGAAGCTTTACTCAATACTCAATATATATACAATAGTCATCACATTGGTTGGTAGGTAGGTATCTATATGTAAGTATCAATGTCCCTCTTGGGCGTAACAACATCTTTCATCATGTTTTGCAAAAACTATGGCTTTCGTAAAGGGTCTGTATGGTTACTTGGTTTGCCCTATTAGTTTGGCTCGCAGTGTAAGTTATGCTCTATTAGGGATCTCGTTGGTGATGACTACACACGATTATTGCTTTCCCGATGCCCTCTTGACCAAGAATTCCAGTGCAGCCATATTAATTTTACAGCTTCCATAGGTTTTATTTGACACGTTTTATTTGCGCCTGCCGCATTTTATGATCTGCTTGCAATTAGGGCTTTGGCGTCATCTCAGAATTATTTTCAATTATTCTCTCAATACCTTAGACCATATTAAAAGTATTTGGTTAAAAGGCTTAAGATCAATACCAATGGACCTACTAACATCCAGACTGATAACATAATGGTCTATCCCGTCCTGTCGCGTCATCAGCGTCTAGTCGAAGCGACGCGTGACCCGAGAGCTGGTGAGTATCTGGCACAGCGCATCAGCATTGCCATACAGCGGCGCAATGCAGCCAGCATAGCGGGGACGCGACGACTGGTATTGACATGGCTCAGTTGAGCTATCGGTAGATTGTTTGCAGCAGTATGCAGTTAGCTCAATTTTTTCAATTTTAAAAACAAGTTCTAATTTGTTTTTTTTGTTTGATTGTAATTTTCTTTGTTAATAAAGATTGTACACTTTCATGCATTGGCTATTTTATTTGGTTTGTACCTACTTTACCTACAAGGTTTTCGGTTCAAATTAAAACTATGCGAATTTTTTGTATTGGATCTGACATTTTAGTTGACTCAAAAATACTCGGGATCCCTTCTTGAGCGTCATTTTTTTAAAGGAAACGGAACTGGAAGTATCTACAGTAGTACCACTAGAGAAACGCACTAATCTACCGGTACTTAATACTTGCATAGCATGCGAATGATTTAGCAATTGTGGGCCAAGAACAAATCGATTGTTGTTGCCCAATACTTGGAGATTCAGAGGCTTCTGATGAAGTTATAATAAGTCTGAACACGCATTGAATGGAGATTAATCTATGTTGTGATTTGGCAGAGGATTTGTTTTGAATGTAAGTTGTTATTATGTAAGCTATAGGCGTTACGGCAAAGCCAATACCTTTCAAAGCCAATCGATCGAAGAAATCAAGGGCTAATGATTTCTCCAATCGATTTGCTTTGAAATCCATTTGCTCTACTGGTACCTACTGGGGTACCTATCCTCCGTCTCTACTAGGGTATTCCTGTCTAACCTACAATTAGACGACTTGTCAAAAGTCAATGAGTCGACTTATTAAATTCACGTACTTATAATGTGTATTATGTCCGGATATAGCTTACTATAAGTAAAGTACTCACTTTGCTTCGCAAAGTCTATCTCTCTCTACCATAGAAATCTAAATAACAAGGCACATTTCTATGCTCTCTACCATAATCAAATCACAGAAACATAATGTACAAGGACATTTTTCCTCGCCGTTGGCTTTTGCTGAGTTTTTAAAGGAATATGCTGAATACCTCTACGTTGTTGTCATGCTATTGTTTTGTTTTTCATTACGAGCCCGTGGTGTCATAACGTAGGGCAAAGGTCTCCTTCCACTCTAGCCCAAGAATGTGCACAAATATGTAAATATGCGTAAATGTTTAGATTAAATTAAATTGCATTTAGAATCGGCTGAAAATGAACGGAGCGGGCTGAAAATTTGCATAAATGTAGAAAATACTTCATTGCACACTATTATTAAATCACAAAGAAACAGCGGTATTATCGCTCAAGAGCTATGCTAATATATGTAGTTCAATATCCTTTTTTATTGTTAAAACTCGTGTGAAGCTGCAGGCTGAAGCAAGTCTTTCACAAATTGTTTGAATCCCGCCTCGCGTCCAATAAGCCGCCAATAAGGCAATTGTCAGACCCGAGGTGCAGTCGTAATTACTATTATTACAGTACGGGGATCATCTGAGGCAATGACCGCAGATTTATGCGATATTCTATAGGAACTGTAGACTTGCGATGGTATAGTCCGTGACGGTATGGCGTTGGGACGGGGATACTGCGAAACTTATGAGATGTAAGTTTTGATGTAAGTTTTGCGATAGTCTCGCCAATATTTGTGTGAAATGAAAAGAAACGTTGAAATCACTCCTGTCGAGTAACCTTCGCAACGACAACCAGTCGAAATGACAGCAACCTTTAATACGTTAAATTTGAATCTAGACCCGTCTTCGTATCTCGACGAGGCCTCGGTTTTCAGTGAGCTATGAAGAACATAGGTATCCGAAAGGGTTTTTTAGTACCGCAACTGCGATCATTTAATTCCCACGCATGCCCAGCGTGGGGATTAGAACCAATAAGGCTCTTATCAGAGAGGCCCAAGTCCCGCAATGGACTAGTAAAGACTGTTGGTTACCACTGCTATCAGAGCAAATTTTGTTTTACTTTTTCGTAAATGTAGACCCTATGAAACCTTGCTAAGAGAAGACCTATGAAAAGGAGTAGGTATAACTACGTTGATTTTAACTGTCAAAACCAATCGTATCTCCACAGGCAAACAATTCAGTTGTCGTCAAAACTAAACTAAAATAATTTGACAAGACTTAAACTGTTGCCTGCCCTTTCATTAAGATCAAAATAGGTAGGTAAATAGGATGGAATCATTTTAGTGCTGTCATATTAGTTGTCCAGCAACAATCGCTAAATCGTTAAGTTGTAGAGTAGGCCCAGCATCGCCTCTAGCCACACGGAAACGTGCTTAATACATAGACATAATAATACACATAATACCTATGTACTGATTACACCGTTCGAATACATAATTAATGTGGGTTCACACTGGGTCAGGAGCGCGGGAAATAAATACAATTATAAACCTATTTATTTTACGATACTGTGTGATTTCATTATACAGAGTCAATTTTGATTTTTACTTTTGTGGTTATTTAATATCAAAAGATTCAGAAACTTTTTAGAATTCGCTTAGTTTTTAGGTTTTATCTAGTTGACGCTCCATGATAATGTTTGCAGTTTTTTCTAGGTGACATGAGATAGCTTTTCCATAGGGTATTTTACTCTATATGAGTAACAATCTACAAATATATTATTGAGATAGCTTAGGCAAGAAGCAGTCGGAAAATGTTAGTTTTAGTTCATAAAAAAGCAAACAAAATTTTAAAATTCAATTCAAAGGTTTCAGCTTTTTTAATCTGTTTTATAAAACACCATTAAAAAGTAGTCGCCATGTTATTACCTACGTCATACGGCTATGTAAACTTAGAACTGTCAACTATCAGCGTACCTTTAATCTATCTATAGTAAGTATACAAAATATCACTGATTGATTTGTTTACATAGCCAACTGGACATCATGACCACAGAGCAATATGGCGTCCACTGCGTCCAACGTTTTTGTCAAATTACGCGCGAAATTAGAAAATGCAAAAGTTCAATGCATTTTTATGGCACTTAACGATTGAATAAAAATTTTGTGAATTTTTTTGTAGTCAATTAGCACTATTAGAATCTAATTGAGGCACTTTTCAAAAATGGGTGTAATACCCTATTCAATATTGTCACTAGATTTCATAATTATTGTCATAATATGGGAAAAACAGCCAGTAAAAAAATGGTTCTTTACTTACCTATCTTTGGTCATGTTGTTTTAAAATGTTTTCGGTTTGGCCAATCCTGTACCCAAACTGCAGGTGAATGACTTATGAGCAGGCGCAGGCGGCGCAGATCTTATTTTTTTGATAAATTAGCAACCTTGTTGCCAAACGCCTTTTTGTTTCATTTCGCGAATGTCAACAACCTCTCAGTTTAGTTTATTGGCGTTTCTATCGATATTATACTTTATTTGAATTGAAAAGAATTATTTCATGAATATTTAAATAAATGATAGGTTTTAGCTGTTGCTTACCTAAATCTTACACGTGACACTTTTCTTTAGCAGGTCGAATAATATGCCTAAAATGAAAGTACCTAGTTGTCTGTACGAATAAATAAGATTTACAAGAATAACAGTATAGTGTTTATACGAGAGTCCCTGCAGAAAATTTGCTATCAATTGTACCGTGATGCTATTACTTTATTTGCAGGTGCTTGATGTCATTGGATATTTATATTAGTGAATGTCTGAAGCATAAAAAACAAACGTCTAAGTTAAGTTGACACGAGTTTTACTTACCTAAAATATTAATGATAGATTATTAGTGAAGTAAAGTTACGGTTATTAATAAACCAACATGCATTCGTGTGCCAGTGCTCTCCGTGGCTCATGCTCGGACTCGGAAAGCTGTGCTTAAGCTTTTGTGCAAATCAGAACCAGAACCTACCAAACCAACAAGAGAAAAATAATACAGACACAGGCATACATCACTAGTGCACTGGCATGGCAGGACTCTACGAAGAAATATGATGACAGGATACGGGGTTTACTACAGTTCAGTTACAGTTCTGATATTATACTCCTTCAGGAGAAAATCTTAAAGAATAGTCATCGTCCATTATCCGCCTCTACACCAGACCAGAAGGCCTATTTTAATTCTAATAAGTTACGGAAGTGATTGTTTCGTTTCGTGGATTACAGCTCTACTCCGTGTCCGAATTTTTTTAGGCAGGTTTTCAGGCGGCAGATTTAGCCCCCAACACGGGCTGGGGGCTAAATCTGCCGCCTGCAAACTCAGGCAATGAGAAACGGCGGTCTGGCATACCTACAAACACTGAATGTTGTGGTTGGAAATAGTGGTGAATGCCTTTTTCAGTCTGTTCTTGCTACTATGCAATCTTATCTTATCCCTTAACACAAGCTCTGCTTAGCTTGGGGCTAGATAATGCTGTGTGAATTGTCCAGCATTATTTATTTATTTATTTTATCGACAGGCGCGAACCCGACGCCCGGCCCGATTCAATGCCTGTGTGTTATTTAGTCGGCGTTGGATTGACGGCTAAGGTTAGTGACTCTGCTGATCGTGTAGGTACTGTTGCTGAGGCGTTGTACTGGACGATGATCATCCTCACAAAAGGGCTAACATCAATTTGCCGTTTCCAAAAGGGTGAACAATAAACCAGTGTCACAGTGCATGCTATGCCTTACATGTGAGCGCGTCGCGCAGCGCGCTGCCGAGCGAGGAGAGCGCAGCTCGAAGTGGAACGTGGTACACCTCCAGCATTCGCTCATCTACACATCAACAACGCTTGAATGGATCATATGATGTCATTGACTGATGAACATTGGACAATACATATAAATAAATAAATAATATGATGACTATAAGCTAGGGCATGTAGCACCCATGAAGTTTTTCAACTGCTACACATATTGCTGTAAGATTTCGTAATGTGTGTAGTCCGTTTGCTTGTTGAAATTGCTGATAATAATGAATAGTCCACCAAGAAATGTTCTGAAGAAATACATTTAAAGTAAGTAGAAAAAAATATCTCGCCAGCAATTCATAGAGAATCAGCCTGTGGACCACAAATTACTTATCCAGTTATTTGTGGAGAAATTACTTAGATACTAGCTTGGAATTCGTTTTATGATCTACTTGTGATTTTACTGCCCTTAAAACATCGTAAATGGTCAAAAAGCACTACCTACTCGTACAATTAACATGCACTATATATACAAGTGTACGTACAAGCAGGATGATCGTACAGCGGAGACACCCTGGTCCCCTCCAGGGCGCCCCCGGTCAGCTTGGCCGCCAGCGTCTCCAAGAACTCTCTGACCGTCGCATCGTTCTGTGCTGATCGACTGCTTGGCCCGGGACTCTCGCGGCTATGGCCATCGTACTCCTCATCTGTAAGAGGAGGACATACATTGTTATTTCTTGATCTTGCATTATTTATCTTTACTTTTTATCCGAGAGGGGGTGATTCCACAATCCTGCTGTTCATTTTGCAGATAAAAAAAATCATTTTAGTTACATTTCCACAGAGCTAGCCAGCCAGCCCCCCATCCACTCCCTGAATTGGCAAGGGATCAGTTATCATGCCTTTCTTCTTCTTTGTTTTTATTTTTTAACAAACTTCAATTTAAAATAATAAGGAGGTAGGTACTATACTATTTGTCTTGGTCTTTTCAAGTTGGCGAGATCAAAAAGCTCTGTGGTCATGCGTTCGAGTTACTTATGACATTGTTGTGCAGTCAGCTGCGAAAATATGTATGTTTACATTTTTGTTGTTTGTGCCCAAGTTTTCAATTGGACTAATAAGTGTATAGTAATTGTGATAATTTGTATACCGCCTTCTGACAAATGATGAAAAAAATGTGTGCGTGGACTTTGAAATGTAAAGTTCCGAGTAAAATGAAAGTGAAAACTTGAGAGCATATGCATGCAAGCAGCTGACTGTACCTACGATTACGGACAACGTAATGATAGGACACGCGTTTGGAGGCTTCTGGACATTTGAGAGCTGGCTTTCTCACCGATTTGCTCCAGTTTGTCAGTGGAGATAGACCAGGGCATCAGGGTGGCTGCGCGTTGCGCCTGCCGCAAGAACCACGCGCCTGACTCGAACTTCACGGGCCTGGAATAGAAGATATATACTTTTTAAGTAAAGTATTACAGATTTATGAAAAATCTTAAAGAGAGAAAGTTACCGTGTCTATACAAAAATGTTTTGTTTAGCCAGTTATTAGAAGACAACATTAGAGAGCCTGTGGACAGCATTTTAAAAACGAAGTTAACGACACGGAAGGTAATGTAATCTTCTAAGGATTTCTATGTCGTCATCTTATGCATCGAATAATTAAGCCGTGTTTTAGATTTGCTGTCATTGTTTTGAAATTTGCTAAAATTTGACTCTAAAATGATTCGCAAAAATTGCCAATGACAAAAACAATTATTGAATATTGAATTTGAATTGAATTGACTATTGAATTGACTCCACAAGCCTTTCAAGACACTTATCAAGTTATCACATATAATAACAGGTTTTTTTTATAATTCCTATGTTATATCAGTCTTCTTTAAGGGCACACACCTGAAACCCTGACAGATGCAAGGCACGAACCCCCCCTGCTTGTCGCCGCCGCACTCAGAGCACACGCCGTCGTCCTGGCGCGCCTTCAGGCATCTCCTACGGGGCTGCTCATTTCTGGAAGCAAGTAAATTATAACTGTAGAAAATTGGTCAACGGACCTTTTCAATTTGAGGGTGGTATCTCTACTGGTCAATTCTTTAGCTCTTGACTAATGGTACCAAGGTAAACTTTAGCATGTTTCACCAATAGGCGGCCAGGATGTGGTCGCAGGATGATATTAGTGCTCGTGTGTACCAAAACCACTCAATATAATGTCAAATGTCGGCCATTTTGATACCATGCTAATGCATGCATATTTCTGATTTAGTGGAAACCTTTTAGTTAGGCCCTAGCTAAAAGGTTTAACTACCTAAATAAAACTAACCTCTATTCAACTTACAACTACTCAACACTAACCTAACTGTTTGGGGATACTATAGGAACGATAATCCCAAAACAAAGGATATGGATTGGTATACTAATCTATATCCTTTGTTTAAGGATTATCGTTCCTAGAGTCTGGACTCAGATTGTCTCATTTCGGATCATTTGTCTCACCTCACGTTCACTATCACCATAGTACATCATCATATCAGCCTACACGTTCACTGCTGGACATAGGCTCCCGATACAACGCCACAAATAGCGCTCCTGAGCCTCCTGCACCTATCCATTCATAGTACATAATATATTACTTAGCAAACATTGCAGCAGCAATTGGGTAATTCAAGGTGAACAAGAATGGTGGTAAAAAAGTCACTTACCCTATGTTGCAGCTAGTGGCAATGTTTCCACATAACTAGAGATCATGAAATACCTATCTAAAGCCGCAAATCGAATAACACATCTACAATGTACTCGACGAGTAATTACATTGTAGATTTGTTTCGGAGATATTCACAGAGAAAATAACTATTGCTCTATATATTTATTTCATTTGTGAGTATATCAGAAACCTGATGCCCACGTTGTGTCTTATGCGATTTTTTATCTGTATAAGTGTCTAATATCCAAATAAATCCATGATTTTGAAAAAAAAGAGGTTTCCAATGTTAGGGCCAAAATTTTCAAACCCTTTTTCGCTTCCGCTCCTGAAGCCCAACCACCGGCAAGCAATGCTCTTGTAAGTTTTTTTATAGTGACGTGTCACGTACATTATATGGATCACGAAGGTCAAAAAGTAATCTAGATATTCACTCGTGTCTTGGAGAAACTAGTTAATTGCCACAAGGCAATCCCGCCTGGCAGCAGAGAGGACAGCGACAGTCTCACAGTCAAGAGGGCATAAACATAAAAGTCGGTGCGGAATGCTCCGTGAAAGGTGCTATTTACACATCGAGCATTGCATAGCAAGCGAGTTGCAATGTCTTTGAATCTTGTAATACTGCATTATCAGACGAATCTTTATTATGGCTACCGTGCGAAGGCCACCTTGCATGGCTTCATCAAACACCACACGGTTTCACACGGTGACACCAACCCGCTTACATCCGTAAAGAATTAGTCACACTATGATAGTTTTTATGGTAAAAAAATTATATTATTCTATCGAATGACAATGAAACACACGTTCATAGATGCTCCCTACGTCGTTATTCGTACCAACCTTAGTTAACGCATTCACTAACCACCCAGCCGGCGGGCATTTCACCGAGGAGGTGCTGAAGTTAGGCGTGCACGTCATGAGCAGTCTATATATAAGGACAAAAACCAAGGCTCTCCGGGATTTAAAAAAAATATCTGAGCGTCGTCTGGTCGAAGCAACCCGTGACTCGAGGGCTGGGCTATTCAGACTCTAAGCTACCGAGTCATCGACACGAAATCTGACACTGATTCGCGCGAAATTCAAATATTTAGCCCTGCTGGTGAGTATCTGGCGCAGCTCATCATTGCAGCATTGTCATACAGCGGGGCAATGCAGCCAGCGTAGCGGGGACGGTTTCGACTTGTGATTAGCAATATATTGATATGGATCAGTAGAGCTACCTGTAGATTGTTTGACCCAGTCTGCAGTTAGCTCAATTGAAAAACTAGTTCTAAATTGATTATATTAATTGATTGTAATTTTCTTAGTTAATAAAGGTTGTACACATCATGCCTACTGCGTATTTTGTTTGGAATAACTAAAACTAAATTAAAATTACGCGAGTGTTTGGTATTGGTTCTGAAATTTTAAGTTGACCCTTACATACTCGGGATTTCTCCTATAGTCTTATTTTTTCAACGGAAACGGAACCGGAAGCAGTTGTACATCCTGTGAAACGCACTAATCTGTAGATTGTTTCAGCAGTCTGCAGTTGGCTCAATTGTTTTAATTGTAAATGCTAGTTCTAATTTATTTCTGTTATTTCATTGTAATTTTCTTCGTGAATAAAGAAATCTACTAATTTAGTACCTACTAACATCGCATTCGAATAATTTAGCCAATAGTGAGCCACGAATAAATCTAATTAGGAACCAATATTTGGTTCTTCCTTATAATATGCACCTTATCCTTATCAAGATTGACTCGAGAAGGTACCTAAGTCAAAACCAATGCAAATCAAAAACCTGATAACCTCGTTATAAAATTATCTTTATTGATTGCAAAGGTTGATGGAATATAAACAAAGTTAACGCATTGACGTCAATGCAGACATTTTAATAAAATCTCTTCTCTGCGAAATAATTTGAAGAATACTCATCCATCATTAACATTTTAAACATTGAGCAAATAATGGGCTCAATGTTTCAACAAAAAAGTTCATCCAGATTTGAGATATTTAATTTCGTGAGATTATATTTTACGTAGCTACCTTCTTACTTAGTAAGTTTCACATACCATAAAAATAATTCAAAGGCTATTAGCCAACAACAGTTTTTTGTCAATGCTTATAATAAACTAAAACTACACAATAACATTTATTTTGTTGTTGTGAATTCCAAAATCTGGTTTTCAGGTTCCCTTGAGAAGGAGTTACACAGTACACCTAATAATTTTCCTCATATCCAGTATAAACCGGCTTTACGTGGTTTACCAACATGGGTAGTACTTCGCTTTTCAAGACAACTTCGAACTAATAGATTTTTTCTGGTTATAAGGCATTTGCCTACAGCAAATGCCTTATAAAAACTGCCTCGGTGGAAAAACCAACGAAACGAAAAACCTGATAGAATCATATTCATACTGTGCCCAGCTGTGGGTTGACATTGACTGCGAATGATGAATAAATAAAGTCTATTCCACCAGTTCCTTGGTCTATCCGTAAGGTTTGTCCTGATTACTTGTCACAAATAGCTTCTAATACAATACATACACTTCTGACAATCACATTGATTGACCTATTAAAGGTAGTTGTGACTGCAATTACAATTTACAACAAGACATGCAATCCTTCTTGTAAGACAAACCTACATGTTCAAAGAATATCAGGCATCCATTTGTAAGCACTTTTGGAACACCACAAAAAGGTTCAAGCAGTCCATTGATGGTTCAAATTAACTTCATGCCTCCTCATCCTCGAACCACATGGACGTCACACTCCTGGTCTGCTCCCGCGCCTGCTCCTCCGTCACGATCCTGATGACTACCACCTCCATCATACAAAGCGCGAAGAGTATGATGAACATGGCAAAGTTGGAGCCCTGGTGGTGGAATTGGAAGCTGCTGGGCAGCGGCCCCGGCGGCGGAAACGCTGATACTCCAAACGTCATGAGGCTTGTTGCTCCTGAGAGGATCATGGTTCTAGGTCTTCATTGTTATAGGAACTTGGTTACGTTTAGTTTGTATTATTTTGTTTCCACATCATTGAAACATTGAGTGCTTTGGCGTTGAACCAACTTTGGATCTTGATCCCTGGCTCCCAAAATTTAATTAAAGATTTTTGACCAATATGTTTCTTCCTGAAACTTTGAATTGCAAATAAAATGCAGTTTGTACGTAAAGTTCTCGTAGCACGTCGAAACCACTCAAAGTTATTCCATCAAATGCCTGTCTTTGAATTTCAAATCCACGTGGGTCTCACGGTTCCACTGCCGGTTGATTAGTAAGTTCACCTCTGTGCACTATCGAATGATTTGTATTCATTTGTACACTTTGTTGTTTGGAAGGTACGTGCTTATGTGTCGCGAAACAAACCCGTACTAAATGCGTGCTACCACAGGACTGCGCTGGGGTATCTCGCAGTATCTGTTGCAACTTTTCTTATGAAATATCGCTTCAGAATCACTCCGCCATTTCCCAATGGAAGTGCAAGTAAGCGATAACTCGGTCAAGGCTGGAGGTGTTTGACCTTGGCGACCGTTGCTTTTGATATTACTCGACGCATCATTTTTGCATGGTTGGTGGAATATTCTAGTCTAGTCTAGAGTGACACGGAAGGTCGTCTTTTATTTGCATAAGATTAAGGCATTATGGAAATAAGATGGAAATATTTTTAATAGGAAATTAAGTAATGCCTAGGTTTTTATAACTACAATTGTTAAGTTTATTGAACCCTGTGGAGTAGGTTAGGTACCCACTGGTAGCTACCGTCCATTGTTTCCATCTATCTAATCATTATCATTATCAATTCAAGTCAAGTGAAATCAGTCCATTGTGTATGAGTAGGAATCAAATTTCATAGTGAATCCTCCACGGAACGTGTAGGTAAGTATACTCTTTTGCATTTCTCCAGAACTTTTCCGATAAGTCATTGCGTGGTTCGTCGGTGTCACTGTCAAGTGCTTTGCTTTTGAAAAAAAAAAACATAGCTAAAAAACAAAGAGAATACAATAAGTAACTGGTGAATAAATGCAAAAGGGTTTTCTTTTCCCTTGTGCTTAAATGTGCCGTGTTCCTAAGTTGCCTAGGTATTTCTTCTATCGCGCTATATGAGCGCTGATACATCACCCACGAGGTTACTAACGAATAAATCAAAACAATGTTCATATTTATCTCGTACAAAGACGCTCCTGAGCTATCCACCGTCCGTCGGCGGTCCAGCTCATCACAAATCTCAGAAGACTTTTCCGTCGAGAAGACGCTGCTCGTAAATCCAGTCTGCCCTGTCCGCATCATGCTGGAGTACATCAGAAAGAAGTGCAACCTCGGAATCTATACGAACTTCGATTTGTGCGATGAGAATGGCACGATGAAAGGTCTCTTCCATTTGGAGACGTACGCATACGCGACAGACCAGTTTGAGCATAAGAAAACGTATTACCTTATTGTGATAAAGATGGTTGGTTTAAAATATTTTTTTTTTAATTTAGAGGGTTTATTAATATGAACACAGTGAATTTTGGAAAGAGCTTACGAAATTATATAAAAGAGAACCAAAGTAATCAAGACAGCCTAATAAAATTGCTAGTAGGTATATACAAAAGAAAACAAAATACGTTAAGTGCTTTGGTGTTTCAGGAGGCTGACAAGCGAATCTCGCTGATACCACAGCTGAATCACGAGAACAAGCTGTTCCTGCTCCTCAAGGACCGCTGCAGGCTGGCGATGACGCTGACTCCGAGCTCCAGCACATTGCCGATTGTGCACGAAACACCGCCCAAGGTACTGTCGATCAAGGCAGTACAGACCAAGACAACGACGAAGAAGAAAAAATAGATGATACCTTTTCATTTCAACTTTCGGGTTCTGCTAACGTTAATACCCGTTATACTTCCTAAACTTTACTAGGTGATAACTTTATGTAGTATTAGTTAAGATTACAATAAAGTACCCCTAAATACTTTGCACATAATTCTTTAAATTGACAAATCTCACAGCAACGCACACAGCTTTAAAGGAACCAGATGACTGAAATTTAACCTATATCCAACCAGCTCCTGTCCATCATTGCACGCTCTTTCCGGGACACAAAGTAGCCTATATCCGTCCCCGGATTAACGTCTACCTTCCTGCCCCATTTCATAAATATTCGTTCAGCCGGATAAAGGTAACAGAAAGACTGACAGAATAACTTTCGCTTTAATAATTTAATGGTTAATTAATAATTAGAAGAACAATTATGTCAATGAGTCAGTCAGTGAGTCAGTGGTAATCGAGCTTTATAGATATTCATAAAGAATATGCTACATAGTATGAAAAAAAGGCATGGGGGTGTGCCTGATGTTTTTAAACGACCAACACTCTTTATGTTGGTGCTCTTCTTGCTGTTATTAAAATCGCAGGGTCTGCTGTACCAGTCCGTGCTAAATAATTTTAAACACTGACAATTTTTATGAAACCTGAATAATTTGACTCTGTTTAGCATTTCTGTCGATTAATAAACAAATACGTGATTGAAACCTAAAATAATCCTAACGATAAACCATTACTAAGTAGAGAGTAGGTAGAAGCTTACAGGACACATCATGAAACTTGAATAGCTAAGAAGTGAATAAATTTTAATCCTTCCGGTGTTAGCAATATACTAACCATATTTGGGAAGCACATGACTGGGATTTCAAAAGGGAATCCATAGAGTTCATAAACTCGTGTAGAGTTCTTTATGATACAATGAAAACCCATACTGAAGGATTTTTATTTTAAGCCCTTGCATAATAAATACGATTCTTCAAAGCCTGTTAAGAACACATCAAAGTTAAACTAAAAACACCACGAGCTTGTTAGTTGATAAATAAAATAAATAATGCTGGACAATCCACACAGCATCATCTAGCCCTAAAGTGCACCCAAAGTGCAGAGCTTGTGGATGGGTAGTTGATAACTGATATACCTACTAGATAATACACTAATAGTTCGCTTAGGTAGTGATCGCCGAAACTAGATTGGACTATACTGGAGCATAACTTCTTCGGTGGCAAGAGGCCATAATATGGCTTGTCAAAAAATACCGTTGCGTGGCAAGCCACCATATTGTGGCCGATTTTCAGCTTTTCTTGTGTTGTTTTTTGTTTCGTCGAATTTATGTACGTAGAGTAAACTTTTGAGCCATGTCAATGTCTCAAAAGTTGACTGACAGTTTCAAGCTGACGTCAAGACCATAAACTAACCAAGTTATCAAGAAATTTAAAAAAAAATCGTAAATTCAATATTGAAATCTGATACGCGCCGACCACGCACAATCACGGCGTGTGGGTGGTGGTCTGCGTCCACTCACTCCGGAAGGAAGCCGCGTCGAGCAAACAGTCAGAATATTAACTATCTTGACTCCATTATGTCATCGATACTGAGCTTTATCCGATACCGATCGATTTATACGTGGCCGTATCGATTATCTAAGTAAAACCTTGGCCGGTAGCAAACGCTGAAAACCACAGAAATTGTTAACTTGGTGCGCGGTAGGTCAATTACATTACGTACACCGTAAGGCTTGTAATATTGTATACAGTGCCGCAATCAGGATTCTACTCGTATATAAATGTACCTAGTAAAAGTTTAGGGTTCGATAGGTAGTACTATTGCTATGCCATTTCCCATTATTTGTATAATATATTTCTTGAAACACAATTTTAGAGAGTTGAATTAAACCATACTCTGCTATGCTGTTCCAGCTTTCTGTGGTATTTTGAAGAACCTATCACAATATGAGTATTTCGAGAACAATAGTTATGATGTCGCACCCCTAGAACAAGACCAAATTACTTAAGTCAAAGAATCTCTGATTTTTTTTAACGCGTTTACCAACAAAACAGTCATTTAGTAAGTCGCAAAAATGCCTAACATCACTCTTTGTGACTGAATGAGTGCAAGTTTATACCACGAACACAAATATATTTCTGGTTACTAATTCCAATTTACGTCTTCCTTGGAGAATGTACGTACGCGATGATTTTACACAAGCTTGAATTATTTAGTGATAATCTGGTGTTGGTGGGATAATCTGATAATGGCGTACGAAAATTTTTGCAGCCTATTTTGATTTAATTCAATGTTAAAGAATTTTTCTGATTCTGTGACTATTTCTTAAACAACAATAGAAAACGGTTTTTGTCGATACTGAAAATAGGAGTATATAGATTAGAGCTGTCTTGTTCTAGCGGTGCAATATCGAATAATTTTCATAGAGACTCCTTTTCAAAAGCTCTACCTAGACGTTACATTTCGAAAAGTCAAGAATATTTCATGCAGTCCTACTTAGTAGTATTTTACGCCATTTGAGATTACATACCTGATAGGTGAAGAAAGAGATAAGGTACCCCCGTCTAACCCTGACTACAGCCGATGGCCAGCGCCAAATGCGCTTTGGTCTCTTTGTCACGGTCCGGTGCGCGACGACCAGCGACCACGTCCACCACAGACCATCACGGACATTTTATTTTGGTATCAAAACAACAACGTTACCTACACTGGTAGTCTCTAGTGATCATATCAGCGCAATAATGCTTGTTAATTGTACGGTCCTCAGAGGGGAGAGTCGATTTGACGTACGTTACGAGATGTGAGCGTGACGTCTCCGTTCAGTGTGGGACGTAGTTACCCCTCAAGTTCACTGAACAGACGAGGGAAATCAATGTTATTTAGGCTTTACTCCTCTTCCAGTAGGTAATCTGACTAAATGAAAAAATATGAATGAATCAATAAAATGAATATTTATTCTTTCTATTCATTTTTTTTCATCCATTAAGAATTCTTTCTTTGTCAGGGTCTGGACTGTTACCTATTTCTATTCGATACTACGACAAACATCGATTTACAGTTCTGTTTTTTCAAGTTTTATACTTAGTTTAAGCTGTAAGCACCATTTAAGTTTGAATTTAGCTCTCTAATTCACGTTGGTCTACCTGGGAAGGTAGAGTGGGAACTTTACGTATATCTCTAAATAGAATGAGTAATAGGATAATTAATACTTTTGTAATTTTATTCAGATATTTTGAAACAGATTTCCGCAAAGTAACGCCTAAATCTATTAGTATTCTTACTTTCACGTTCTATGTTTTATTAATGTTTACATGACCAGTGAAAGTTCAATTTCGGTCTTAATTTTTGGAAAATAATAGCTGCTTACTAATCATTTTAGGTACCTGTACTGTGGTACCTGGCATGGAACTGGGATATGGTACAGCTTACACGAGGTCCAAAAGCTTCAAATTTCCACTTCACTTCACGAGAAATCTGAACAACACTGGGTATACTTCACTTCGCACTTCTTATCAAAACGCACCGCTATCAATCCATATCAAATTAACTTAATCAAGTTCTATTGTATTTTTACCCTGTGTTTTGTAACTGTGAGGTTAGGAATTCGCGGAATGGCTGTGTTGATATTATTTCGGGTAATGTCCGGTAGGGGCCTATTCGGAAGTAGTGTCCGCCTGGTGGTCGCGAATCGACTGATGACTAACACCAACTGCCAATGCCGGCGATGTGCTCTGTGCATCACATTCAGTCGCAGTCCTGTTGGTGCTTTAGGGTTCCCTACTGCAGTTTTATTGAGGTTCAAAAATGAATGTAGAGTTGTTAAATTGTCATCAGTGTAAGAAATGGACGAAACATTAATCGTCCATTAAGCGCGTACCAAAAATTTTACAAGGAGTTTTCGCAGATGTGACAATTTTTAGAAACTTCATGAAATCTCTAGAAAGTTATTAAAAATTGCGCTTCTGATGGGACTTAAACCGCACTTGTCCTTTATCTCAATCTTCATCTACGTAATGTATTGTGTACAGTTTATCAGTCATCTAGTTCCCATAACCCTCTGCTTAGCTTGGGGCTAGATGATGCTGTGAGGATCCAGCATTATTTATCTCTTATTTAGATCAGCATTTTACTGACAAATCCCTCTATTATTATCTTCAATGAAGCTTATGATCTCCCTCTTTCAAATCGATATAAAATAAACCCACAGAACACTGCCATCAACGCACTAGCGTTCACCTAATTGGAATCCATTCCACCGTGAAAACACATGGTCGATACTGCGCCTACCCCATCGAGCACCGGGCAACTGCCGCTGCAGCCGCCACGGTTCAAGCGGCGCCCCAGTTTCCTGACCATTAATTATTGTTTAACGGTTTTGCAGTTCAAGGCTCCGTTTTAATTAGGAATTACTTTTGCAATTGGGTTATGAGAATTCGATGTGGACTTTGGCAGAGTATACGTAATTATCATCATTTGCTCTGGAATATGGAATAACCTCTGGAACATTAAACTAGCCGTGGTAAAGTCAAAAGGCAAATACTTAATTAAAAAGTTTGTGTGCCAAACGTTTCCAAGTTGGTATATGGATAACTAGTGGAAAGCTTTTGGCGAGTAGTTCGAATCTACACCTATAGCACCTTATAGAGTGTGTTAGCCAATTTCGGAAGAAGAATTGAGGGCCTAATCGCACAACCTGCCGTCAATTTTCTACGGTAATTTCGGTCTGTCATCCCGGTAGCACGAACGCTTTAAAGTGATTGAAATATCAAAAATAAAAACAAGGTTCGCGATCCCGATTCCTGCCAGATGTAATAGGCTTGCACTAACTGTTGGAAAACTCTTAAGATTTGTAGAACTTCAATGAATTATAATATTAGGATAAAACAATATTTAGTAACAATTTCGCGCAAAAAAGCTTATGATATCTAGCATTTTCCCTCTTTCAAAACGATAAAAATAAACCCACAGAACACTGCCATCAACGCACTAGCGTTCACCTAATTGGAATTTTTGCGCGGAATTGTTAAGTACTAAATATTGTTTTATCCTAATATTATATAATGGATTTCCGCAAAGTAACGCCTGAATCTATTATTTATCTTCAATGAATTACATGCTGGTTAAATGTTAACTTTATCTCGAAACTTGGCTCTACTATACGCAGTACAGTGTCTAATAGTGTCCATAGTGGACGGTTCCGGTCCACCTCCCCTTTTCAAACTCACGCAAAATACGGATATGACGAAAGCCAGCTATAATACAGTGGGACGATCCATATCTCTGGTTATTCAAATATCAGCAGCATTTGGCTAATTTATGATAATGAGGTCAGATTTACCAAGATTCAGTGAAACAGTTTTGATCGCCGAATTATGAAACTAGATTGTTGGCTAAAGGAGTTTTTTTTTATTTTATTTAGTTATGTACAGTCTAGGTTCAATTAGATTACGTTTGTCCGGTTTCGAAAAATAGTTCAAAGATATACCTAACGAGTTCTCGAGTAGGTCATATAAAATGTGAGGACACCATAAATAAAGCGTACCGTCTGACCAATATGTAATGGAAACTTTACAATAGAACACTTATCAAGTGGTGACATCTAGTAGAGAACATTGAAACTACCTAAGCGGACTGAGCCAGGACCAGCCGAGGTTTTCTACAGTGCTGTGCTCTACGAAGTATGAATTAACGATACTTGAGTTGTATTCTACACTGCCATCAGATGTCGCTTCTCACTGATTAGTTATATACTCTACCTTATAATGCACGGAATTAGAAATTAGATTATTGATTTATGATTACTGGTTTATTTGTGTGAGTTTGGCGACACCGGTGCCCTTAGTAATTCTGGTGCATTGCCCTTCCACTCTAATTTCTAATTTCGTGCTGCAATGACCCTACGCCTACGAATAAATAATAAGTCCCCTACGCCTAATAAGACAGGAACCTACCCTACATTTTTGTTAACGGCAATGCGTTCGTTTTTCGCATTTTAAGATTGGCAGACACTCTTGCATCGAAACGGTTAAAGCGATTTTGATAAATGAGGTAGGTGTCAAAAGACAAAAGCGGGTCTCTAGAAACGCTGCAGCGCTAATTATACTTCAGCAACCAAACCGTATGATAGAAAACCATGGTGATAGAAAATGTGAAATTATGGCTACAAAATCCAACTTACTTGGGCCAGGTGAGTCCATTCGCGACGAGATAGCAGACACCCGACACGATGCCGGCCAGCAGGCCGAGGCTGACCCCAGTCGACAGCGACAGGCTGTCTGGCATGGTTGCTTCACTTCCGATGCTGCACTGGTACTATCATAACATCACTCATGCGGCTTCAGGAGGCTCCAAACGTCAGCATTTGTTTTGTGGAAGGTAATTCTTCCCGATAGTGTTTTGTTTCTTATCGGTTTTTGAGCCGTGTGAGTTGGGTTTTGAAGAGGTTTCAAGCGACAAGTAGGACACATTCGTTCATGCACGAAGGTAGTTTTATGTCACAAGAGTTTGAGCAAATATTTGTTTTGATATGTTTTGCTCTAGTTATAGGGATTTTGAATTGAGCTGCAACCGCGATTGTAGAGACTAACCTGAAACAAAAAAAAAACGGAGTTAAAGTACTACGTTTCAGCTTAGCTATACAATGTGTCTGGTTACCGGTGTCGGAAACTTTGGGGGGGTGAAGTACGGTAAATTTTATCGATAAATCACTACCCCTATTTTTTTTTTCTTGCTCCCTGATAAAATGGCAGCCATTTTGTTTTCTTTTGTCTCGAAGCACGGGTGCTTGTATTGTTTAAGCTATAGCTACCCATGCAGAGGTTCTAGGAGGACGATAGAGGACTCATTTGATTGCCAATAATGTAGGCAATAAAGCAATGATAACATTGTTGCATTTTCTATTTTATAATAGAAGAAAAGAGAATTGATAAAACAAAAAAAAGTTATTTTTTCAATATTTTTTTTTAATTTTTAGCTTTTTCATAAAATTGAAACTGTCAAGCTACATGTTTTTTGTTTTTAAACGATAGTACAGAATGTGTGCTTCAAAATAAGTCATGCATCTTAGCCCTGAATAAGATAGTTTAGAAGTTATGACGATTTGAATCACCCTTGAAAGTTTAAATATCCCGCTAATAGGCAACTGGACTCACGGTTTCGAGGAATTGCGTGTCCATAGACAATTCTGTGCTTTGTTGTAGATAAGGACGTGCTGAAACTGAAAAAAAAAGAGCGCTGTCAGATTAATTTTTGTTAAGTTTTGTATATTTCGCTGACGAAAGTTAACAGAAATGGAAGATTTCATTATTCTAGCCAGGACGTGGCAAACATCCATTTCGTCTATGGATTGTGCAACGGGAACGATAATGCTGCTGTAAGAGAGTATGCGAGAAGATTTCCCAATAAACCAACCCCGAATGCTCGCACATTCATACGACCATACCATTTTAGAAGACAATAAAGGAATACGTTCGTTAGGTGCTCTTCTAATACCATTTTCGGTGAGGTTGAGGTGTAGTCGTATGAATCTGCGAGCATTCGGGGTTGGTTTATTGGGAAATATTCTCGCATACTCTCTTACAGCAGCATTAGCGTTCCCGTTGCACAATCCATAGACGAAATGGATGTTGGCCACGTCCTGGCTGGAATAATGGAAATCTTCCATTTCTGTTAACTTTCGTCAGCGAAAAATACAAAACTCAACAAAAATTAATCTGACAGCGCGCCTTTTTTTTTCAGTTTCAGCACGTCCTTATCTACAACAAAGCACAGAATTGTCTATGGACACGCAATTCCTCGAAACCGTGAGTCCAGTTGCCTATTAGCGGGATATTTAAACTTTCAAGGGTGATTCAAATCGTCATAACTTCTAAACTATCTTATTCAGGGCTAAGATGCATGACTTATTTTGAAGCACACATTCTGTACTATCGTTTAAAAACAAAAAACATGTAGCTTGACAGTTTCAATTTTATGAAAAAGCTAAAAATTAAAAAAAAATGTTGAAAAAATAACTTTTTTTTGTTTTATCAATTCTCTTTTCTTCTATTATAAAATAGAAAATGCAACAATGTTATCATTGCTTTATTGCCTACATTATTGGAAAATCAAATGAGTCCTCTATCGTCCTCCTAGAACCTCTGCATGGGTAGCTATAGCTTAAACAATACAAGCACCCGTGCTTCGAGACAAAAGAAAACAAAATGGCTGCCATTTTATCAGGGAGCGAGAAAAAAAAATAGGGATAGTGATTTGTCGATAAAATTTACCGTACTTCACCCCCCCAAAGTCTCCGACACCGGTAACCAGACACATTGTATATGTATATGCGTGGTTTACCTTATGGTAGAGATTTATTAGAGACATAATATCAATAATGAAAGATAACTATTATATTCACTTTATAGTTATTTTTGGGGTTTCGAAACCCTTATAGTCTCGCTCTGTCTGTCCTTTTTTCCCTCTTTAATAACTCAGCTACTACAGCAGCCATCAACTTGAAATTTCAAATATTAATACATTTCGTGCGCCTGTACAGATTTTAAGAAAAAATTAAATACGAACATGAACATTTTCCATACAATTTTGAGAAGTCGACATTTTAAAAGATACCTTCTGTAGATATGTGGGGTATCAAATGAAACGTATCAGTTTGTTCATTTCAAAATAGTTTTTTCTGTAGGTTCCCTATTTTTCGAAATATTAAAAAAAAAGTCGAAATTTTACCCATTTGAGAGAGAGTTACACTCGCACTTGACGGATCTTGTTCTCTATTCAATGAACCTTCGTTTAACCACAATCTCACCTTAAAGAAAGTGGCGATGTATCACATAGGTCATCCACTCTTGTTTAGAGATTTATAATTATCCGGAAAAACAGCAGCAGGCAGTGTGTTCCAGACCTTAGCGGTGGATTATTTTCAGAATCGGACCAGTGACTCCGGAAATTACCCGTTACAAATAAACTTACGAACTTTACCTCTTTATAACACCCACATAAACTATAATGTCATAAGTTTGGTAACTACAGCCAGTATATCCTCTAAAATATGTGACATATCCTTTAGATTTACTACAGTTTACAGCACAATAAGGGACACGTCCCACCCTGTGGTATTCGGTTGATGGAATTCTCGGATGCCTGCCCCCGGGCTCTTGAAGGATTCCCGGAATTTCCGGAACTTGCAGATTCCCGGGATCCTGCCTGTAATAGCCAACCTGCATGGTCAGCGTTATTTTATCAACGGCTCTTTGGGTGCCCTTGAGATTAGGTAAGGGTGGGTTAGTTGACATTCTTCAAAGCAGTTTTTATTACCTCGTAACAATATCATTTGAGATACATAGTTGTGAATAAATATGTTTTAAGTGTGATGTTGAAAGGGGCGAATGGGTGAAATTAATAATAATAAATAAGACATTTACGTAAAATTCAATTGTCTAATGCAAAGTAAATTGTCATTCAAGATAGTATGAACAGGTATGAATATGAGCAAAATGTTGCCCAAAATGTAGATTTTGGACATCAGGGAAAAGTATACATGTAAAAGTAGCCCAGCTGTGGGCAATTCCAGGCTAGCCTGATGTTGATCACGACGAGGCTTCCCAGTGCAGATGAAATACATATACATACATATACCTAGATACCATTAATAATTTACTAGGTAACGTATAAATCGGTACCTACAGCAGTCTACATTTACTGAATAGAATATTGAAATTAATTGTTAGCTTTCATGTAGGTACGAGTACCTAGCTAAACATGATCACAATTTTATCCAAGAAATATTTTAGAAAATCAAGCACAGCAGTATCATCTTTACGTAAGTACTTACCTACGTCAATGCATTCACTGCCCTTGAGAGAGGTAATATTTGCAAATTGAGCTGAAAACGTGAGTTCCCAACTACGTCGCTAAATTGATTTTCCATGCGCTCTTCAAGGTTTTCCAATTTCAGTTCCTTACATTCAAATGGTATAGCTAACCTATCTACTTTATGAGAGGGACGTTATTTAGGTACTCAGAAGCTGGTTTCGTTGGCGTTTTAGTTTTCCTTGTTCCTTGGCGAAAGTCGTCCCACAATACGAAAAATTCATTTTATGCTCGCTCTTTTCAAATTATTTTGAAACGTCCTACTTGTTCGTTTAGTTTATAATTTGTTTTATAGTTGACGTAATGTTGAATACCCTAATTGGATTGAGGACGTAGGTACCGACCTACCGGCACTCTTTACGACGCAAAAATTATTAATAATCCATTTCATTTATCAATGCATATCTGATGAAGCCATAAGAACAAATCGATTACAAATTGCCTCAGATTGCCGCAGACACAATAGCATCGAACCTAGTTTACACATCTACACCAGTCGGTCCGTTGTTCGCCTAATGAGACTGCTCCCATTGCTGAGACAAGGAAGACAATACCAACGGGACCAAATGCTTGAGCTCTAGATGCATCTGCACTAGATGTGAGAACGATGTCTAAGCATTTGGAGCTCGGGTAAACATCGTGCTCACTGTAGAAAAGAGGTCCTAAAATCTCTTTCAGTCTCCAACTCGCTTTGGTAAAATTTGCACTATTGAATGCTCAGATTGGGTTGGGATTAAGGTAAATTTTTATGGAACTAAGACTTTTTGGTCGATTTCGTTCGTTCCGATTTGGGACCACTGATTTAGCTTTTGGTACATAAGAATCATAAGGGATAGAGCTCGATTAATTGCTCTGGGGGTGGCGAATACCCTGGTCGATGCAATCCGACTATATTGCCCTTTTCTTATGCTATAACATTTCGACCGCTCGATGTCGTTCGATTTCTATCAAAGAAACTACGGGCGGCTTATCAAACATCGAGTTGTATGGTCTGATCTGTTAAGAACATAATATAAAAAGATACATTTAGAAAGGTGTATGTATGATAAACCATAGGTACTATTTTTATTTCCGTGCTAGAGCCAACCAAAACTAATAGTTACACTAAGATATTTGTTGATTTAAGAGCGTCGTCATTTCAGTCGCACAGTTTACCTATGGTGAAATTATTATAATACGAGTATTCTCTGGTATGGTGGAAAAACTAAACTAGCAGCAGACGCAGACGCACGTCTTCCACAATGGGTCATGGGAACTTCCCATAACGCGCTTACTTCGGGAAAACTAGAAAATTCAATGACTTTACCGAGAGATTTTATGCAGTTATCAGTTGGTATCTGAACAGTTAATTTTCTGGTGTATCGAGATAAGCCTGTTTATTTATGTTTTTGGGGTACCTAAAGATGAATATAAAGCGCCGATTTAGAAAGTCTTATTGAGTAAAATTCTAAAGAATTATTATTAAATAGGCAAAACTAATTCTGTCCTGTTATTAGTATGTACTTACTCGAAGCAAAGTTAAATACCCATGTCACAAGCTTTTTTTAGCTTGGGGAGGATGATACTGTGTTGATTGTCCAGCATTATTATTTATTTAATAAATATATGTCATATCAATAAAATTATTATACTTACCTAGAAGTACACAATACATGAATATCAAAACAAGCTATAATACTATTTTATTACCGAGGTAATGAGTTCGGTTATTGTATTGTCATCTTTCCGCAAAGTTATGTAAATGAAGGTAAGGAAATATTGTAGGTACTTTGTCATGGACATTTCTCATTTTGTAGGTGCTTCCCAGCCAAGGTTGTTGTGACGTAACACCAACATCTGTTCTTAACCACCTTCAAGAAATGAGGGTGCAATCCGTATTTATGAGCTTTTATTTCAGACTAACTGCTGCCCGCGTCTTCGCACGCTCTTTTCAGAGATAGAAAGTAACCTATGTCCGGCCCCGGGATACCATCTTTATCCATGCCAAATTTCATCAAGACCCGTTCAGCCGTTTAGGCGAAAAGGTAACAGACAGATAGAGTTACTTTCGAGTGAGATTATAAGTATGGAAGTATGGATTCAACACCCCAACTCAGCGTGGATACCGTTCGAGCCGACCAGGACAACCTACGAAAGAAAGGACAGCAGTTTCCTTCTGTTTTAACACCTACAATGCGATCAACAATCCACCTGCCAAACATGGCGGTTATGACAAACCCCCCAAGGCATGTTCCGCACAGCATGGACCTATATATTTCTATGTATAATATAAATATCTATCTACTAGCTGACCCGGCGAACTTTGTACCGCCAATAAAAGTTGTCCGAACATTCTATAAAAGGATATTTTTTTCTTTTTTTTTAAACCTTTCTTGGACTTCTATTTACAAATATTTCAAAACCAAAGTTAGCCAAAACAGTCCAGCTCCAGTCCAGTCTCGAGTTTTGCGAGATTAACAAACGTCAATTCATAGATAGACCCATCGAAGTAGGACATGTCCCACTTCAAAATATTTTGGTTTCGAGCTTTATGAAAGAAAAGTCTGCGTAAATTAACACACGTCAATTCATTTATATTATATACTGTCGTATAGACAATCGTCTCGCGGTTTCACCCGCGTAGTTCCCGTTCCCGTGGGGATTCCGGGATCAAATATAACCGGATTTTTCAAACATTCAAACATTCAAATCTTTCTTATTTATAATATTAGTATAGATAGTGTATTGTATTAGGAACCTATACAAGTTATCTAATACCCATAACACAAACTCTGCTTAGCTTAGGGCTAGATGATACTGTGTGGATTGTCCAGCATTATTTATTTATTTATTTTTGTATATTGATGAGGTAGAGGAGAGATTCAAGCTTTGAGGGGTAGAATGTTTTAGTTTATTTTACTTAAATCTTTCGCCGACTGTACCTCCATTTTATCTACACGAATAAGGAAAGGACAGTGTGCTTAATATTCAGATTTTATAGAGCAGTGTATCGCTTTCACAGAAATAAACGTAAGAGCTGGGGTGGTTCGCTTACTATGGAAATATGGCGGAACTCTAATTCACTCTCATGTATCTCTAATGTGGGCATAAGGATATCTCATTTGTATTTATAATAATTTGATAAAGTAAAAGTAAATTGGTACCTACCACCCCCAATCTAAAACCAAGAGATTTTAGATTCGGACGAGATGTACCCCTACTCAAAAGTGAAGTGGACATCTCGTCTGCGGATGAGTTTGAGATTCGGACCAGTTGTACCCTAACCCGGTTAGAGTAGGTACGCCAACCGGTCAACTACAGACGAATATTTATCGCATTCTAATAGAAAAACTTACGATTTTTATTGTAATATATTTTTTTAACTATTCAAGATATTGCTCAGTAAGGACAAAGCACAGCGGTTATTGTCTAGCGTAAAATCGACAAAAAATACATCGCATAGTATCAATTTAAGAACCAAGTTTATTTCGAGCGTCACTAACCTTAACATATTTAGAATTCGTTCCTTCAAAATCAATAATTTACGCAATGTGTCATACATTTGTGTCATACATTAGTGACGCTCGAAATAAACTTGGTTTTTAAATTGACACTTTCTAGGTTCCACAAGTAATTTAGATAGAAGTTTTGCACACATGGCACCTAAGCTATTGACTATGAACCCACACTGAAACAATCTACAAAACAGTTGTCGTTTTGGAGTCTACGATATTAAGATACTCGTATTTTTTACCAAGATCAACATAGATCGTCGATAGACTCCAAAACAACAATTGATTCAAAGTTTCTTTTAGAACCTAGAAAATAGTAAAAACCCGTTTTTTTTTTCATCGTCACCTTTGCTTTCTATGACGATGCGACGTATTTTTTTTCTATTCTACCCTAGACAGCAATCGCTGTGCTTGGCCCACAGGTTCATTTATGACTGAGTCATCTATCTCAACAATGTCAGTCGTATTCCCCCATCAACGTCAAGTAATTGTCATCTATTTGTATCTTCTTTTCCGTTTTGTGACTGAAAATCGGAACTTTTAAGTTATTTACCAGTATTTACCAGAGTTTTGGATATATTTTACCACCATGGTCGACTTACAATGCCTCATAGGCATGCAGTGCAACAAATTCGTGATGCTGGCGGCAGACCAGACGCACACTCCTCAGAGCATCATCGTCCTGAAGGACGGTTAGTACCTATAAAGAGCCAACTCTTGGGCCTAAGAAGAAGGCACCTTGTGTTTGCTTTTTCTCTTGGTCCCTTTTGGCCCTTTTCACATGTAATTTTCCGAAGTAGTAGGCTCTCTTTTACATGCATTACCTCTGATGATGACTTTCTAGCCAAATTTCAGCCTCAGTGGCCAGTCACAATCTCTACGGTGGCTAGCCTAGCCACCTACGGTTGCCGTGTAAATGGCCTGGCCTCGTACATTACTCGAAGCACGGCATGGGGCCATGTAGTTGCCGTGTGCATGTATGTATGTAAAAGGGACTTTAAACTAAAGCTTTCTTACAAGTCCATTTTCGACATGTTGATTGATAAGAAATCACCGTTTTTCTATCTGTAATTCGAGTAGACAAGGAGAGGCCCTTCCTAGAGACTTTTTATGCCCTAATATAATACTTGTATAGGACCAAAGTTTTTCTCTTCTTAGGTCATACAACTAACTTATACCTCTAACTTCATTATAGAGACACGTTTCCTTAACAGGCTTTGCAGGCGGCGGCGGTTTCGATAAATCCATGTTTGATATCTGAGGGATAATGGGAGCCATAATCGAAGGGTCTGCCCAGTTATATCCACATACTTAGACGTGACACTTTGGGGTGGTGGCGGATCCAATCATTGGGGTCATTATTCAATATCGAATACTTGATTGAAATTGTTATCGACCAAAATGATTAGTAGGTATAGATCGTATTCATTTGTACAAGCGAGTCGTTAAAGGGCGAACCTAGCGGGTTTGCTTGCCAAAATAGGCCTAGATTTCAGTACTCACGGGATCCCTTTGGTAAAAAACTCGAACTACAAATAGTTCAACATTTATTTCTTGGGTTCCTTATAATTATAGACACGATTGCAAAAAAAAAATGGAAATTGGAATTGCACTGTTTTGCACCTAATTTGTCGATATCTTAGGAACCCTGCATATTTCAGTGCCTGCGGTCTATAGAAAAGAGTTGTTTTGATTCGTAGGTTATTACTAATTCTTTAGTTCCTTAATAAAGTTTCTTCATTAGTTGTGTAGTGTTCATAAAAATAAGCAAAAACATCATTTTTGCGCTAACGCCGTTCCAAAAACGTATGCTCTGTCCCGCTCCTATGAACGCGAAATCCTATGCCTATCTTTTTCGCAAAATGGCGCACAATGCGCCCTCTTAAGTAAGTAGAGTATTTACAGCCTTAGGTTAGAAAATATGAAATTGGTGTCACATTTCCATAAAAAGTCCCTCTTAAAAACAATACTTAGTGTCAAATTACACCGAGATGAAAAGAAAAGACCTTTGCCCAGCAGTGGGATCTGACCAGCTCCTAAGAATGGAAAAGTTTATTCGAGTTTCACACAGTATGGGAGAGAAGGACAATGAGCAGTTTTCAGCGAGTGCGAGCGCGAGATAGATAGGACAATAGAGTAACACGTTCTCAAATAATGAATTGATGAGAAACCACAGTAGATTTGTAATAATGGCCACAGATTTACGCTGAAGATGTCTGAAGGATAATATTGTTTGCGATTGCGCAGGGCCATTCGCGATTATGTGTGTCGACATTTGCAAATTGACGCAACTTAAACTTACTTGGGATTTTAATAATGACCATACGTCGTGGTGTGGTGGGTACAGTCGGCAGAACCTGATTGCAACGTAGCTAGGTGTTTAGATGTTTCAACCAGATTTTTTCAATATTTTGTGACTATCATCGTTCGTGTCCAATCGAAAAGTGCCTTATACATTTAATTGATATCAAAACATTTAATTTAATCGTATCATCACCATTAAATTACAATTTTATTTGTTTAATTTATCTCGTAACTCTGACTGTACAAATGTAGTTCGGCAGAGTGGCATATTTATTTTAAGTGTTTTAGCAATTTTCCCATAAGTTCAAACAGAAGTTACTTTGTGTTGAGGTAGGTACTCGCTGGCTTTTAATTTTAAAGTATTACAAGGATTTCTTTTAATGATTGACAAGCCTAGGTTTAACTACAATGTTGCATATCACCTAAGTACTTTGACTGTAGTGAATTATAATAAAGAAACAAAGAAATAATGCTAGACAATTCTGGCAGCATTATCTAGCCCCAAGCTAAGCAGAGCTTGTGTTATGGGTACTAGATAACTGATATTAATACATTATGCTACATAGATAGATATTATTTATATTTAAAAGTATGATTTAAAGTTGGTTCCCTCCCAAAGTGATGATACGACCAGATAAGCTTAAGAGGTTGGATAAGCAGAAGGTCGAAGCCCCTTAAATTTTGAAAGACTTGTTGTGTAAAGTTGATAAGATACCTTCCTGTGATGTAATGACACGACAGAAGTTTAACCTACTTAAAGGTTGTTGGATATTTTCATGACACCGCTCTGCTTCAAATCAAACTGGCTGACTTACTGGCTCTAATTATTAAAAAAAATAACGATGTCTACCAGTCATAGTAGCATTAGCATATCACGAGCTCTGGTTACTTTACGAGGAAATATGATGCTATGTTAAATATGATGATTTAAGGGAATATGATTTACTTGTGCCCGCGGCCACGCACGCACTATTCCGGGATAAAAATTAACTTATGTCCTACTTCGGGATACCGTCTACCTCGCTGCCAAAATTTATTTAAACTCCGTTCAGCCAGATATCGGACAGGCAGAGAAATAGAATTACTGTCGCTCTTATAGTTAGCATTTGTTGTGTTATCTTATTGGCAGACATACACAAACTGCACGAGATAGGCGACCAGATGCTCCTCGGCCTGATAGGGGACTCCGGGGAGACGGTGCAGTTCGCGCAGTACGTCAACAAGAACCTGCAGCTGTACAAGATGAGGAATAACTACAAGCTGAGCACCTCGGCGGCGGTGCACTTCACGAGGAAGACCCTGGCGGATCGACTGCGCTCTGGTGAAAAGGTACCTCATTCTGTGGCTGAGAGTGAAGATGTGTTAAACAACCAATAGGATAGGGTTGGGTTAAAGCGTCACATTATCACGTCATGTGGCGGAGATTCTATTGGTTGTTTCTTCACATCTCTTCTATGTATAAGTAAGTAATGGCAGTAAAATGCGAGAACCTGCAGCTTTAAAAGATGAGAATGGCGGCGGAGCACTTCAGTCTGGCGGATCGACAGCGCTCTGGTGAAAAGGTACCAATATCTTATTTAATATGATATGTCCATAGGCAAGCTTAACTCTGAAAAAGAGATCCAGCAAACCTTAGAATCATATATAGAGGATGGAACAGGTAGAGGAAGTGTACATATATTCAAGCTATCTATCATCTATCAAAGACATGACAAAATTTTGGCCAAATCACTATAAAGATAGAGCTCCATATTTTTGGGGTAGGTACTATTACTAAGGACCGTAGAATAACTTAAATAAGATCGAAGTAAGTGTACTTGCTCTAATGTTTTCTGGAATAAAATTAATGAACTTTTATTACACCATTGTCAAACGTCTGCGTTTTATAAGAAACTCTAGAGATCTCTAAAAACATTCAACGAACCTTATAATAACATACCTTACTGCGTATTTTCTATGTATGTATGTATAATAATAATAAAAATAATCTATCCATGTAAAGTATTAGTATGAAGTATATCGGTCAAGGGGGTACTGGAGTACCCCCTTCCTTTCTAATCCCATAACACAATCTCTGCTTAGCTTGGGACTAGATGATGCCGTATAGACTGTCCGGCATTAAAAAAAAACCAAGGGCAAAGGAATAATTCACCTTTTTTTAAAACGGGATTTTGATTCCTTTGCCAAAATAATTAAAAGAAAGTAAGAAAGTTCCATGACAAACGCGCAAAATCCTCGAGTTTCAAATTCTCTGCATCACTTTCTCATCTAAAATCAGTGCTGATTTCTCTCTAAATAACTAATTAATCTCAATGTGAGGCAGTTATTCTAATTTTACGATTTAATTAATGAAATTGTAGGTGAGTTTTTTTAATTTTTGTTCTAACAAGAAACTGTTTATGCAGATTATGATGATTCGTTGAGTGAATTAAATTAAACCGTTTAAATTTTAACGATTTATCTAACTGGTTTACTCAATAAAACGATGATAGATTGTTACATGCAATAATGTTGCATCATAACGTAAAATTATGTAATCTCAACTTAAATAATAGATGGATAAATACAAAAATTTACTTAGAAATAATTTACATTGTTACAATTTACTAAAAATGTTCTTTATACTCAGTTCAATTATTATGCTTAATCTCAAGATCATCTGTATTTATTGAGAAATTAGGGTTTTAGTAAAAAATTAGAGGTAACTTTGCGATTTTTTTCTATCGAGAAAATTTTATGGCATCGTGTCGTTCGAAACATATGATCGATATAATAAGTCCTGAACTTTACCATATATAAATTTCAAAGTTAAATATTCAGTAGTTTGGAAGATATGGAGGTCCTACGGAGTTGAAAATAAGCAATTTGAGGTACTATACCCCCTTAAGCCGAATTCATCAATGAGAAAGCATAGTAAATTTATATCAATATAGTGACAATTGGCGATCTTATCGCTCATGAACATCTCTCCTAGACAACCTTGATACCAGATAATATTGAGATCAATAAAAATCTATTGGGTATCCTGATTGAAGAGGTCTTTATACGATAAGGAAACTACCTGCGCATTTTCAACTCCTACAAACCCTACAAACAAGCAATGTTATGAGGCTATAAATAAAGACAACAAAGTAAAACATAAATCAATATTGGCTGGAATACTTTCAATGGGGAATATTTCTCGCTCGTCTAAGGTAAATACCTGAAAATGGAATGCAAATAAGAGTTTCACCAAGCAGCGCCCGCAATCTTCTTCAAAGAATTTACATTTAAGTTTTATTTAACAGGTCTTTTATACTCCGTTGAGGCCTTTACCTTAACAGGGGTTCTCGAAAATGAAACTTAGGATAATGTTTACCTAGATAGAATTAGGTACAATGATAATTAAATAGATAAAATTTAAATGCATACTGATAAAATGATGGAAAATTTCACTTGAACTTTAACGCATGTTAATAGGATAATGATAGGTAGGTAATCCAATTGTATTGACAATAAAATAAAAAGTCTTTTATTTTATTATACTCCGTTCTCTCTCCCGCTTCCACTGCCAACCGAAAACGGAGTAAATTTGTTTACTTTGTCAGTACAATACGTCCACGGCGCAGGCTTGGTCAAGATGGAATTATGATCGCTTTGAAGGTGTTAAAAATACAAAGAAGGAAGTCACGTTCTTTCATTATTTAATTTAATGGACGACCTCAGTGGCGCAGCGGGCGAAGGTCCGCCTGCGACGCAGGAGGTTGCGGGTTCGATTCCCGCCTCGGGAAAAATGTTTGTATGATCTGTAGATATTTGTTCAGGGGGTTCTGGATGTTTTCTATGTATAAAAAAAATATCTATCTATGTAGTGTATTGTATTAAGTATATCAGTTATCTCGTACCCATAACTCTGCTTAACTTGGGGCTAGATAATGCTGTGTGATTTATTTCCTGCATAATTTATTTTATTTTTATTTTATTTGTGGGTTGGCAAGTCCAACATTATACGCAAATGCGGTGGATAAGAATTTGCCAAGACACAAATTAAATACTGAAAGAACGTAACAAATTAAGATTAGGAACTGCTAGTGCTATGAAACTTGGCACTTATATTATGATCTGAGCATATTCCTATATTAGTATGATAATGGCCTGAGATTTTAATTAATTAGAGCCGAGATTTACTGCTCTTTTATCGGTGAAGCCACAATGTGAACGAATTTGGCGAATTTTCACATTTGTGTTTTTCATTAGATATACAGGGCGGCTATTCCCTATGACCAATGCAAGCGTGTTACACACCTACGACACGACAACGGCGTGGAATCGGACAAAACCGTATTCCGCATGCCCTAGCAGTCATTCCATAACACGGCACGGCACGATTTGAACTGTCAACTAAACGAGCTCGTTCATAGCGTGTTATGGCACAGATTAGCGTGTTCCTGCAATAGTTAGTACGGCTCGTTTCGTCGTTCGTCTTTGGAGGTTAAACTAAAATGATAACAAACATTATGTAAATAAAATCATTTCTTTTATAGGAACCCGTAAGTTACCTATAAATAAATTAAAATATCTACTACGGTTACGGTTCCCGCTCTAGATGTGACAATTATATTACCCGTACCTTGAAAGATTGTGTTTTACAAATAGAATTCCTACAATAAGCAGTGGAAGTCTTCCGGAAGATATAGGTACAATACATCAGACCACTGCTCGAATATGGATTCCAAGCTGCCAAGCGGTGCCCCTACTTTCATAAAGACATAAACCTGCTTGAAAGTGTTCAGAGAAAGGCTACCAAGATCCCATGGTCTTTACGACGGAAATCCTATGAAGATAGGTTACGCGCACTACGCCTCACTACTCTAGAAGAACGACGTCTTCGAGGTGACCTCATTGAAACCTACAAGATACTCACCAATACAACCTGCCATCCCTACAAGACATCTACATAAAGAAAGAAGGACGTTCAACCCGTGGACACCACCTTAGATTGGCCCGTGACTCTACTCAAGCCCTTGCAGCGCACCATTTTATAAGCAATAGAGTGGTTCACAACAAACAAACACCTTCAAGAATAAACTTGACAACTATAATAATAATAATAATAATGCAGGACAATTCACACAGCATTATCTAGCCCCAAGGTAAGCAGAGCTTGTGTTATGGGTACTAGATAACTGATATACTTAATACAATACACTAAATAGATAGATATTTTATATTATACATAGAAAACATCCAGAACGCCCTGGACAAATGTCTGTAGATCGTACAAACATTTGTCCCGAGGCGGAAATCGAACCCGCAACCTCCTGCGTCGCAGGCAGACCTTCGCCCGCTGCGCCACAGGGGTCGTCAGATTATGGTTACCAGACGACAAAAACAACTGGTTACCAGACGACAAAAACAAACTAAAAAAAGTGACGCAATGACTTATTCAACACTGTGTGTTAAAGACACATCAGCCACAGGCTGCTCGTCTTTAATAAATAAATAAATAATTACATGGTGTTTTTATAGGCGTGAAAAACGTTAGGGAAGGGTAATCATTCAATAATTCATCACAATAGACTCGCATAATGAGGCATTGATTGTTTATTATATTGCATATTAGTGTAGTAGGCTTCTGGAGTATGATCAGCTGCGTGGAGCACAGGCGACATAAGCCATGGTTTTTGGGGATAGCCAGAGTCCCCTAGTAGCCACTCAATTTTTCCACTTCTGTGTAATTTTTAATCGCTGTCGCATATCTGAAACAAGGCAGAAATATTTTTTATTATTTAAATAGGTAGGTACCATCTTCCTCCCTTGGAGGATTTTGCAGACATCATTATTGGTGAAATGCAACTATGCACTGATATGTGTTGGTCTTCTCACAATGTAAAAATAAAATCATGTTATTTTCGTTAATTTCATGTGTTATTTTAGCTTTTCATGTAACCTCAACTTTATAGTTTTGCGCTACCACTTTGTAACACCATCGTGTTACGGTAGCGCAAAAAGGTGTGCGACTTTTGTAGTGCCGTTGCATAACATTTTGTGTTACTATTGTGTCAAAATTCTGGACTTTATCCACACAATGTTGAAACAAATCAATTTTTTACAAGTTTGCAATGCCCTTGTGGAGATTTCAAACAAAATTTAATAAATATAATGTATACATACCCTTTGTTTGATTACATTCCTCTCTTGTTTTGTGGTAGGAAATTTCACATAGCTTGGAAGCAGTTCATTGAGGGCATGAACAACTTCCTCTACACAGCGACTTACAGACGGCTAGCTGAGGGGCTCTAACCAGTTCTGCCCCACTGGCTTTTGATAGCTACCAGTGGCCAGGAAATTGAGTGTTGTATCTAAAAAAATAAAAGTAATTCTTTGTATTAAAAAGTAGGGTTAGAATAAAGGTAGTATTACAGTGTAGGTAGGTAAGTACAGCCACCTCCCCGAACAGCCTATAAGGAACTTTAACAACAGTCCATAGCTGGACGCAGGCCTCCCCGTGATAAGCACCTTATTGGTTTTTATCTCATGTACCTAAGTACCAGTACCTATTACTAATTTTAATGATGCACTTACTTTGATTTCTGGTGTTATACTTGTGCACCTTTGAGGAGTCACTCCATCTCTGCTTTTAAGGATACCACATAGAAAAGAATACAGTTCTTTGCTAACCCTTTAGCACCGCACAAACAATTTAGGGTCCATTGAAAGAGGGTCCGCAGAACCCCTGGGTAACCTCCTGTTTATAGTCGTACTTTGCTGGTGCCAGCGTCTTACGCGTCGTCTCCTTAGAATAATATCCTTATATAATAGAATGAGTCAGTCAGTCCGTGGTAATCTAGCTTTATTTATTAGAATAATTGGTAGATTTTTAGGTTATGTTGTTCAAAACAAACAATCAATGAAAACTACTTATTCGTTCCGAAACTAGTAATGAGTGACTTGAATGTTTATACAAATCATTATTTTTGGGCTCTAAATTTTCAAATCACATTATAGTAGTGTAAGCTCAACAATTTTATGGTTGAGCAAGCTTATAATTCAAAATATTTATTATTGGAAACAAAAAATAATTGTTAATAAAACCGTAAAATTTCCGAATAGACCGGATGTAAGATTTTGAACGAAGCGTGTGAAATAATCGTAAAACAAAACACGGGGCATAGACAACCAGTCTTGTGGCATGCAGAATACCATTTTTCGATTCCACACATAGGCTCGTTTGAAACGCGTTTGTGTTTAGAACGCGTTGTGACGTCACACGTTTTGGGCATGTTATCTCTTGGGTCATAGGGAATCGGGCCCCAGGACGTAATTACAAATTTGACTATCTCAAATTTAGGAATCTGAGCCTGGGGCCCGATTCCCTATGACCCAAGAGTTAACATGCCCAAAACGTGTGACGTCACAACGCGTTCTAAACACAAACGCGTTTCAAACGAGCCTATGTGTGGAATCGAAAAATGGTATTCTGCATGCCACAAGACTGGTTGTCTATGCCCCGTGTTTTGTTTTACGATTATTTCACACGCTTCGTTCAAAATCTTACATCCGGTCTATTCGGAAATTTACGGTTTTATTAAAAATTATTTTTTGTTTCCAATAATAAATATTTTGAATTATAAGCTTGCTCAACCATTAAATTGTTGAGCTTACACTACTATAATGTGATTTGAAAATTTAAAGCCCAAAAATAATGATTTGTTTAGACATTCAAGTCACTCATTACTAGTTTCGGAACGAATAAGTAGTTTTCATTGATTGTTTGTTTTGAACAACATAACCTAAAAATCTATCAATTATTCTAATAAATAAAGCTAGATTACCACTGACTGACTGACTCATTCTATTATATAAGGATATTATTCTAAGGAGACGACGCGTAAGACGCTGGCACCAGCAAAGTACGACTATAAACAGGAGGTTACCCAGGGGTTCTGCGGACCCTCTTTCAATGGACCCTAAATTGTTTGTGCGGTGCTAAAGGGTTAGCAAAGAACTGTATTCTTATCTTCGTGGGATCCTTAAAAGCAGAGATGGAGTGACTCCTCAAAGGTGCACAAGTATAACACCAGAAATCAAAGTAAGTGCATCATTAAAATTAGTAATAGGTACTGGTACTTAGGTACATGAGATAAAAACCAATAAGGTGCTTATCACGGGGAGGCCTGCGTCCAGCTATGGACTGTTGTTAAAGTTCCTTATAGGCTGTTCGGGGAGGTGGCTGTACTTACCTACCTACACTGTAATACTACCTTTATTCTAACCCTACTTTTTAATACAAAGAATTACTTTTATTTTTTTAGATACAACACTCAATTTCCTGGCCACCGGTAGCTATCAAAAGCCAGTGGGGCAGGACTGGTTAGAGCCCCTCAGCCAGCCGTCTGTAAGTCGCTGTGTAGAGGAAGTTGTTCATGCCCTCAATGAACTGCTTCCAAGCTATGTGAAATTTCCTACCACAAAACAAGAGAGGAATGTAATCAAATCAAACAAAGGGTATGTATACATTATATTTATTAAATTTTGTTTGAAATCTCCACAAGGGCATTGCAAACTTGTAAAAAATTGATTTGTTTCAACATTGTGTGGATAAAGTCCAGAATTTTGACACAATAGTAACACAAAATGTTATGCAACGGCACTACAAAAGTCGCACACCTTTTTGCGCTACCGTAACACGATGGTGTTACAAAGCGGTAGCGCAAAACTATAAAGTCGAGGTTACATGAAAAGCTAAAATAACACATGAAATGAACGAAAATAACATGATTTTATTTTTACATTGTGAGAAGACCAACACATATCAGTGCATAGTTGCATTTCACCAATAATGATGTCTGCAAAATCCTCCAAGGGAGGAAGATGGTACCTACCTATTTATTCCTATTTGAAATAATAAAAAATATTTCTGCCTTGTTTCAGATATGCGACAGCGATTAAAAATTATAGGTGTATGTGCAACATTTGGAGGGGCTGCTCATGATAGCTATATTTGGAGATCATGGTCCCTGAGCCGGTTCATAGAAGATGAACACAGAAGTGGAAAAATTGAGTGGCTACTAGGGGACTCTGGCTATCCCCAAAAACCATGGCTTATGTCGCCTGTGCTCCACGCAGCTGATCATACTCCAGAAGCCTACTACACTAATATGCAATATAATAAACAATCAATGCCTCATTATGCGAGTCTATTGTGATGAATTATTGAATGATTACCCTTCCCTAACGTTTTTCACGCCTATAAAAACACCATGTAATTATTTATTTATTTATTAAAGACGAGCAGCCTGTGGCTGATGTGTCTTTAACACACAGTGTTGAATAAGTCATTGCGTCACTTTTTTTAGTTTGTTTTTGTCGTCTGGTAACCAGTTGTCAAGTTTATTCTTGAAGGTGTTTGTTTGTTGTGAACCACTCTATTGCTTATAAAATGGTGCGCTGCAAGGGCTTGAGTAGAGTCACGGGCCAATCTAAGGTGGTGTCCACGGGTTGAACGTCCTTCTTTCTTTATGTAGATGTCTTGTAGGGATGGCAGGTTGTATTGGTGAGTATCTTGTAGGTTTCAATGAGGTCACCTCGAAGACGTCGTTCTTCTAGAGTAGTGAGGCGTAGTGCGCGTAACCTATCTTCATAGGATTTCCGTCGTAAAGACCATGGGATCTTGGTAGCCTTTCTCTGAAAACTTTCAAGCAGGTTTATGTCTTTATGAAAGTAGGGGCACCGCTTGGCAGCTTGGAATCCATATTCGAGCAGTGGTCTGATGTATTGTATATCTTCCGGAAGACTTCCACTGCATAATGTAGGAATTCTATTTGTAAAACAATCTTTCAAGGTACCTACGGGTAATATAACTGTCACATCTAGAGCGGGAACCGTAACCGTAGTAGATATTTTAATTTATTTATAGGTAACTTACGGGTTCCTATAAAAGAAATGATTTTCTAAAAAGAATGTTTGTTATTATTTTAGTATAACCTCCAAAGACGAACGACGAAACGAGCCGTACTAACTATTGCAGGAACACGCTAATCTGTGCCTTAACACGCTATGAACGAGCTCGTTTAGTTGACAGTTCAAATCGTGCCGTGCCGTGTTATGGAATGACTGCTAGGGCATGCGGAATACGGTTTTGTCCGATTCCACGCCGTTGTCGTGTCGTAGGTGTGTAACACGCTTGCATTGGTCATAGGGAATAGCCGCCCTGCACACTAACACAAAAACTCCACGCACACATTGAAGCCGCTTTACGCTTGTTTATAAACATTAACTAACAAATCTTGATACTTGAAGCTTTGGTAGGATCGATGTAGGTACCTACAAAAAATTGCAATAGCATAGCAAGTTATTTATCTTTTATCTATTCTATGCATAATAAAATAAACAAGATCCGTCAAGTGCGAGTGTGAATCGCGCTTCAAGCTTTTGTCAATTTACTACTAATGGGTACTAATGGGTAACAAGGTACCAGGTACTTCGGAGATTAGTGAGTAGGTACTGAGGGGTGAGTCTCGGCAAGGCGTGATCAAGACGTCGACTTCTCTTCTTAAAATGTATTTTAAATGTGTACTTGGTTTTAACATTACGGATCGGGGGAGGAATATTGTTCCAGCACTTCGTTGCCGAGTATCTAAAACTTCCTCTGAAGGCTGCGGTCTTGTGATCGTGATATAGTAGTGCAGATCTGATTGAGCGTAACGCCTTTTCATCCGCAACGAAATTAAGTTTTGAGTGCAAATACTCAGGCTTTCCAAACTTTATAACATCAAAGACCAGTCCTCCCAAGTGCATCTTAACACTAAACCGTTCCTTAATTCGGTGCTAAGAGAAAACAACGAAATTAAACATAGCTATTATTTTGACATTAGAAACAGACACTTCAATTTGTAATTTGGTAAGAACGAACCTATAGATGAAAACGAAATGGAGAATTTTCCAAATTTTCAAAACAACGTAAATAGCTCAAAATTTTATATAATAATAAAAAAATCATATTCCAGTTTTTTGCATTTTCTGAGAACATTTACTGTCGTAATATATAATTTTTTTACACCATCAGAAAGTAGAGATTTCAACAAACAGAAAGCATACCAACTTTTTTAAAAAAGCTAATATTTTGACGGGTGAATTCTCGATTCAAAATGAGGGTGCTTTTTTCGATATTGAGTCAAAATAAGGTGAAAAAATAAATATTTCAAATCAAATTAATTACAGTGTATTTGGGACCTAAAATGGTAGGTTTTCACGAAATTTCGTGAAAAAAAGAATTTTGTAAAAGATAAAAATAAAAAACCAAAAAATTGGTTTTTTGAATTTTTTACATAAATTCTGAGGTTATCTGAAAAAAGTGTTTAAACAAAAGTTGTAGATCTTTTTATTACCTACAACTTTGCCATTTCATTTTTTTCCATAGGACTTGTAGTTTTGCCGGAAATCGAGATAAACCGTTTTTACCCTTAAAACTCACCCCCTGCCCCTTCCCGACCTCAGATCGCCCGTAAACTATTTTTTCTAACATTTTTATATTATTCTCCTCCTTTTCCAATGGGTTTCATCCTACTATGAATTTGTTTCACTTTTTATTATTTTTAAAGGCTTCTACCCTGGTCTTTAATTATATGCTGATGATGATGATGTTGACTTTTTCCAAATCATACATATTTAGGCACATTATACTTTCGGTCCAAAAAAGTGTCAATGTTATCAAGTCACAGTACACAACACACATACGGTTCTTTGGAACTTTGTCGTTCTAATTATTTGCAAAAAATTCGACATACCCGTGCTTCCATGAGCGCGTCTGACGCGCGACTGACAAATAAAATGAAATAGAGTCTATGTGCAGCGCGTTCTGAAACCTTTTCATAGAAAAATGTATGGAAAAATCATGGTGGATTTTCGGCTATCTATTCTTTCTCATAAATAAAAAAGTATTTGATTTGGGTACAAAATAATACCCAAGACGTACAGGGGACTATATAAGCCACATTTTTTACTTTCACGTTGAAATATGCAGCAGAATTGGCTATATTATGTGCCTATCCAGACCCCATTTTTCGACAATTTCAGCGATTCTTGCGTTGGTAAAAACGATGTTATGCAAAAGTATTGTATGGGACTCCTATGTTATTTTCGCACCCTGTAAAGATTAATTATATTACCTTTCATTTTATACCCTGATATCTAAACAGTAGCGATTCCTGGTTCATTAAATGGTACCTAAAAACCATTGAAATTTGTAATTACGTCCATATATATTTTGTATTATATATAGAAAGCAACAACAACACCCTGAACAAATATCTGTAGATCGTAAATTTTTCCCGAGGTGGAAATTGAACCCGCTGCGCCACAGAGGTCTTCTATACTAATATTATAAAGAGGAAAGATTTGATTGTTTGTTTGTATTGAATAGGCTCCGAAACTACTGGACCGATTTGAAAAATTCTTTTACCATTAGAAGCCCACATTATTTCTGATGAAGATAGGCTACTTTTTACCCCGGGAAAATGCTTCATTCCTACGGGAAAACGGGTAATAGGACAACGGGCAGTAAGAATGCAGCTAGTCGTTTCTATTTTAAAATAGTTTTTGTTTATTTTCCAGCCAATACAAATGAACATGATAATATCGGGCTTCGACAACGGTGTCGGCTCCCTGTACGTGATGGACTGGCTGGCCACCTGCCTCCAGGTGCCTTTCGCAGCGCACGGGTTCGCGGGCATGCTCTCGCGCGGGATACTCGACCAGTATTACAGAGATTGTTAGTACTTGCACCTCAGGCGCGGAGGGTTGTTATGTATGCATGTAGATAGGTATACAAGTGATCCATTCTTAGAGGATCAAAAAAGAGTGCTCGAGGTTTTTAATCTGGATTCCAGTGAGCCTATCATCTGCGATTTCTATTAATTTAAAATTAAAACTTAATTTAAAATGATTTTTGATCATTTTCAAAGGATGCTCGCCCGCAAATAAATCACATTATTTAAAAATAATACCAGTTTGTACATTTTAAGTTTGTACATTTTTGACTCATAAATCGGTTCACAAAATGAATCTGGAAATAGGTATTTTGGTAAAAATGTTTTCTCTTACGGCTCACAATGCTTGCTTGCAGCGCTATCAGAAGAAGAAGCCTACGCCATCCTGAAGATGTGCGTCCGTGAGATCCACCACCGCTTGTTCTTCAACCTGCCCAACTTCCACGTGAAGGTGATCAGCAGGGGCGGCATCCATGAGCTGCCTTCCATCACGCCCATGTCCTTCCTAGTCCAGGGTTAAGGTGTTATCTGAATGGGTGCGGAACTTTATTTTTCATATTCGATGGAGTATTTGCTGCTGCTCCCGATTTTTTCTAAATATTGCTGAAAGATCGCGTTGTAAAAAGAATATTTACTTCACTCGCCAAGACGAAGAAAAATCGAGTTTTGGAATTTTTTAGATTTGTTATATTTTTAGACAAAATAAGTTTACTTTGTAGCAAGTTTTCTTCCGGCGACAGGTTAATGGATTTGGAGAATAAAGAATTGTTTTTACAATTAAACTTGTGTTTTATAACGGAATTTTGGTTTTGTTTATCTGCATGTGTATCTCCTTGGTAAATGGAGGACTTAAACAACAACTACGTATAAAAACCCTGTACAAAAAAAGTTATCGAGGACGAGACAAAGTAAATAATAATTAGGCATGCCCTTTTCAGTCTCTCCCACATTTCCAGGACCGTTTTAATTTTACTCTCAAAACAAATATTGGAGGGCCTTGGTCAAACAGGTCAAAGTTTCATGATGAAATTTTAATTGAATAACTTTTTATCCCTTATCTCTTGATCGCCTAATCGCCTGCAGTTGTGCTGACAACTCTGGTTATTAAGCTGGTTTTACTGATATTGAAAATATAAACTCATCATCTTGTCGGGCTTGCTACAATAACTTCGGGATTCGTAGTAATTAGGACATAGTGTAGTATTTTCATCATCAGCCCATGATAGTCCACAGTTTTACATAACATTAACACAGATACGTCCACTACTGAACATCCCCCAGACGAGGGGGACCTCCCCTATCGGGATTGCCGCATCCAACAATTGCTTGCAGTCTTTCACAGATCAGCCCACGTAGCCGGAGAGCCATCGTTTGCCGAGTCGCGGTCTCCACTAAAAACACTTCAGCTAGCTAATTCTTTGCTTAGCTGATAGTCTGTACTTAGTTATAATGCAATAGCTCGCAACATCAGATTGATTAGGTAGCGTTGCGGCCCCGAAGACTACCCAATGTGAACTATGAACTCGGGCACGGATCTGTGAGAAAAAACATTGTAATCACCGTACCTACTTGTTAATTAACATGCTTGAAGATATTTTCTTATTTCAACCGCGTATATCGTGGTTACAACACGAGAGATGGATACCTATACATCGTTATTGATAATTCACTGACACTACGTGGACTGCAGGACCCATCATCGCGAACACTTTTGTGAAGACGCCAGGTCGTAATTCTTAATTTTTAATCTTTTTATTTTATTTTACTTTTACCTCTTAGTGATAACAAACAATCATACTCAAATTTTAACTGATAAGTAAACTAATAGTATGACAAGCCCCGCTATCCGCAAGTTACAAAAGAAAGATAGTGAACTTATACATGGATAGGATATATGATAAGTATATTAAAGTTAAACAAACATGGAACATTAGTATTTTAACTGTAAATAGGGCTAGTAAATTCCTCAAATTATACAAAGTCTTGTAGGTTTTTCACTAAAACACAAAATTGAGAGAATTATATTAGAGCCTTTGAAAAGCGACTCGTTGTGGTTTTGTTCAGTTTGTCGCCGGACCTTTTTGGGATATCTGAGACTCGTTTGATCTCGACACCCTTTAGTTCACTTTTGATCTTCTTACACCATTTTATGGAACGATGGCTCCAGCATGCGGCTTTACACCAGGTTTATTCTGGATAAAAGCCTAGTAAAAGCTAATGTGCTTCCCCAGAATAAATACAATTTACCTCTTTGAGACATTTCAGTAATATCCTTTCAGCGGTTTACACATGAAAAAGTTTCAGAACACAGATTTGTAGTTATCCTAGGTACATCGTCCCACAGCTGGGCTAAGACTTACCCTATTCATGTAATAGATAGATACTTTTGCAATTAAGTTTATCAATTAAATTGAAGTAAGAAAAAATCGTATCTCATTTCGTAAAATGTTTATCAGTAAGGAAAGCTTACCAGCTATGATTCCTTTGTAATTAAAGTCACCTTTATATCAAAGAAAATAACCATCACAAAAATTTCGCTGCAAGCTCCTTATTTAATGAAACGGTAAAGCGCTTTGAATATACACTTGCGAGCTTTAAAATGGAATCGCTTTCATCGCGAGTTGATCAAAACAATTTTTTTACAATTTATGTACATACAATGAACTATAGATTGTGGTATATCATTTGAAAGGTAATTTTGTTATCAAGAAGATTACCTAAATTTTGGGAATTATTGCAATAGGTCGAAGTTGCATCTATCGGCTTCTATCGGCACCGGAACTGGATGAGCTGGATTTCTCCCTCGTATCCGCTGTTTTAGCTCGTCCCACATATGCCAGATTGGGTTCAAGTCAGGAATAAGGGCTGGCCAGTCTAGTGTGGGAATGCCGACATGGAAGAAGTCTGTCGGTACTGTCTAGTCACTGCTGCGGTGTGGCAGCGGACATTATCGTGCATTAAATCAAAATTTATCGTCGCCAATAAATTCTGCGTAAGGGAAAACATAACTTAACTCATACTTCACTGCAAAGAAATTGTAAAAATTAATCTAGAACAACCCTTGAAGCGATTCCAGTTTAAAGCTCGCAAGTGTATTTATCAAAGATCCTATGACTACGTTCCGATATATATAAATTATATTCAAGAGGGGATCTTATCTTCCAATGGAGGTGACACTGAAGATGATTTTGTAACTGAAAATAGGTGAGCCTCACTATCTGCATAATCTCTTTAGAACAAACACTCCATGTTTAGGTATTCACGTAGGTATCTACGCTTACGATGTGCAAACAGCTGTCAAGGTGTTGATAAGAAGAGACGCACGACGCGCTCATTAACACGTTGACTAATACATAAAGCTACTCTTACAATGCGCATGTTTGTCTATACCACAGATATTATAATACTATACCTATACTGATATTATAAAGAGGAAAGATTTGATTGTTTGTTTGTTTGTATTGAATAAGCTCCGAAACTACGCGACCGATTTGAAAAATTCTTTCACCGTTAGGAAGCTTACTTTTCAGGGAGTGACGAGGCGATCGTCTAGTATCTAATAATCTCGGACTTAAGAAATAGTAGACTAGGGACTTATAATTTTTTTAACTATTTTCAGAAAACTTCAGGATACATTTTGATAAATTAATTCGACCTCTGTGGCGCGGCGCGGCGGGCGAAGGTCCGCCTGCGACGCAGGAGGTTGTGGGTTCGATTCACGCCTCGGGACAAATGTTTGTACATTCTGCAGATATTTGTTCCGGGTGTTCTTAATGTTTTCCACGTATAATATAAAATGTCGATCAATGAAGTCAGTGTATTGTGTTAGATTAGTGGGTAGTTATCTAGTGGGTACTCATAACATAACACGAGCTCTGTTTAGGTTGGGGCTAGATAATGTTGTGCGAGTTAACCAGCATTATTTATTTTTTTGATTTACGAAAGGTGAAAACTGTAAATTAATTTAGAGCTCGAAGATCCCAGGCTGAAGTAGATACAGATTCTCTTTAACTGAGTATAGAAGTGTTGATCGCGTTTATAGAGATTTGTAAAATCTGGCCCACCTAGCTCTAACGAATACCTCTGACAACTTTTTGTCCGGACGAGTACGAATTTTGAACGTTTCTTTCCTGTCATTATGTATGTGCGCGGGTTATCTACGAACCTATACACTAGACAAACTCAACGTGGAATATTTGTAAACACACCGCCCATATTTAACCTAAAGTTGACTCTGTTCTCGCGTATTTTTATACGCAGTTTACATTGCTGGTGGATTTGAGAACGTTCTTTCAATAAGCAATAAGCATTGCTCACAATTACATCTGAAACTGGACCACAAGTTAGTTTTAACTTTTTTGTGTCGTGGTTTGATAACAAACATTGCACATCGAGTTTGGCTAAAGTATAGTTTGTTTTTTATTCCTTTCCTTTTACTGGGGGTATTATTATCTACTAGACATAATAACATATTAATAATTATTATGTACCTACTTATATAATAATATTAGTGTGATAATAATAATATTACTTTTATAAAAAATAAAAAATTATTTATTGTTCTCTTCCTTCTCACAGTGTGCTTACATTTAAAACTAGAATAGGGTAGTACCGTGGGTAAAAAAATATTCACATACACATATTTTTTCGTTTGTCAAACAAAAAATGGCAAAAAATTTGGGCTAGTGACGTCATACCTTGCTAAAAAGTATCGCAAGGCGTGACGTCACGCGGAACTTTAACAGGCAATAAAAATACGTGTCCAATATCTTCTGACAGTCTAACTAACGGTCTGATTTGAATTTTTAGGTCACCGCAGCCTATAGTAAGTACATATACCTACCCAACAATAAAATAAACATTTTCCGAGATAATAAGTTAGAGGCTTTGCTCATAATCATTCAAGTGTAAATAACTGATGACTGAGCGTTTCTGGTGAAATTATGGAAAGCTTCCGCAAATAGTAAAACAAGCGATCTCAAACCGTGGACATGACATCGCAAGATGGAGCCACCAGGCAGACGCGGTGGCCGTATAGGGTTCATAGATATAGAGATAACTCTTAGACGGAATAGATATTACGCCTAGGACGTAGGTGCAGTTAAAGTCGGGGAAGACTAATTCATATTTCAGAACTATTTTCTACCTTTATTTTAAATTTTATATATTTTTAGCTTTATACAAAATCTTAATACGATATCGCCCTCGGAGTCTGCCGCGAAATTATTTTGCTCTAAAAATGTGTCACTATTAGCGTAGCTTACTGGGACTAAAGCGCAAGTTTAATCCATAAAGCTAAATAGTTTTTTTTTTTAATTTTTGTCTGAAATCATCGGCCAGTGTAAGATATTCTACTCTTACGTAAACACTCGACTTTCTGGTGTTCCTTAGACAAAGAACATATTATATTCTATTTGAACTTATTTTTGAAAATGGAACTGAAAGTGCGTGGTAATTGTTGGATATTTACAAGAGGGATGAATAGGTATACACTTAGCGTTGCTCGTAAAATCGATATTACTAACTTGAAACCCCTGGAAAGAGAATGTCGTCAAGTGAAAATTAAGATAATAATATGCGAATGGAACAGAAGGGCAAAAAATAATTAATAATGTTGAGGTCGTAATCACGTGAAATATTTCGAGACTTGCGACAAATTCGTGAAGTAGAGAAGTGAAACAAAGTGTGTCATATTTTACTGAAGATAATTGTGTAAAAATGAAATTGTTTTAACAAAATGTTTTGGTTGTTTTATTGTCTCGAAATCGAAGTAAAAAGTAGAGTGTTCCATTCCACTGGGCCAAGACCACCCATTATAACTATGGATGTAACATCCTTGTATATAATCGAGTAGTTTATTTTTTATTTATTTAGGGGAAAACCAAAGGCTTAATTAACAGAATTACAAATTAATAAGTACCAGAAAGCTTATTGAAGGTTTTCACGGATAGTTTAGTCCCTTGTGAAAAAATCTATTATTGATGTTTGTTTTCTTGGCATAAAGAATACTATTATGTATAACTATTCATAGCTGAAAAGCTTTCCATGATAAAAAATACAAAAAAATACATCATTGAGATACAACTTACATTTTTATTGATTTCCTAGATTTTAGAGCTGTACTTATTTAGTTAGCTCCTTAGAGAGCTGTTCCTTGCTATAGCTTCCTCGTCCGTACTCCGTGACTTTGTACAAATTAAACGAAGTGCTTTCGTAACTTTTATTTGCAGAGTGAATTTATAATACGATTGTCTTCACCTTTTAGTTTAATGTGTTTTCGTATTTCGTAATAACTTATGAATACCTACTTACTACTTCCTTATAAAATACACGGGCTAGCACGTCACACTAAGAGATGCAAATTAAGATCTCAAGTGAATTATTAATCTATGATGAAAATTACAATCAAATAATAGAAATATATTAGAACTAGTTTTACAATTGAAACAATTGAGCTAACTGCAGACTGTTGCAAACAATCTACAGGTAGCTCAACTGATCCGTATCAATACCAGTCGTCGCGTCCCCGCTACGTTGGCTGCATTGCCACGCTGTATGGCAAAGTGCGCCAGATAGGTACCTCACCAGCTCTCGGGTCACGCGTCGCTTCGACCAAACGCTCACATAATTTGATGATCTATGATAAATAAATAAATAAGGCTGGACAATGCACACGACATCAAAAGACCCAAGCCATTTATTATATTTATCTCGTAAAAAGGAGGAGGTTCTATCGTATGTACCTACGTCGATTTCTCCGTCATTTATGGACCGATTTGGATAATTCTTTTCCAGTTGTATAGAGTATGAGCCCGAGGTGGGCCCGTGAAAACGAAATTCCCGAGGAATTAGTATTGATCCCGACAAACTTAAACAAAAATTATAGCTATTCATGTTGTCTAGGAATCAAGTCAAATATAATCTAAGACAAGTGGGTGTGTAATGATTAATGAATGATTATATCCGATATTCCATCGGATTGACCGGCAACAGTCGTTATCGCGGTTAACCATGTTTTTACGGTTGACCGTGAATTTTCAAGGTAACGCAGAACCGTCGTCGTCGTAGAGCTATGCGAGAATTTTACCTTCTGTTTCTCTTTACGTAAGGTTTTCTCGAAAGGACTTAGGTACATAATTATTTACTAAGATTATTGTGATTTCGAGGATAATTATAATGATTTAGCAAACGTTTCCTGCTTATAAGTACCTTTTGATGATCATGTTTTGCCACAAAGTATATCACATCTATCGATCCATTCAGTAGTGTTGTTCTGAAGGAGTAACAAACAACTTTACATCTTAATTTCTCCTTTAATAGAGCAACAATGTCACATTCAAACCGACCACTAGAGTTCAAAAACAAAGTTATGATTGATATTCAAATTTGCATCAAGTCATTGAACCAGATATTAGGTACTTACTTACCTATTTGTAACAACAAGCCTCAAAAACAATTTCAAACAATAACTATTTAAAATTTCATACAAACCGGTCACTAATGCGGTAAATCTCCGTGAAACAAAGTCACTCACTCACAGCCCGAACAAAACATCTATAAGGAGTCTCTTGAAGTTCACATACAATTTCCAACCATGAACAATAACGCATCACAATCTTCTACAATAGAGATCTTTAGTACCATAAAAATAATGAAAATTTATTAAAAGCGATCACGCGACAATAACCCTTATTCTTGACTGATAAGGTGTAAAATGTGATGCGAGCGGGAGAAGACGCGAAGCGCGCGCTATCGGCTGCGCACGAGTCGATTTGTGAGAAGGCTGTTATCGGAAGCCTCCCGCCATGTTGAGTGTGAGTAGACTGTAGAGTCGCCAAAAGTCAACAACTTTGAGGATATTACTGCTGAAAATTCGCAACTCCTTCCAACGTATCCTATAATATAACATAATGAAAACACGCACACACAACAAACCAGAAGAAAAGCTCAGACATAGTGTAACAGATATAAAAAATATGTAGGATACTCATTTATTGGGTTTTGAAACTAAACATACCTTAAAAAGTAGAGTAGACGTAGAGCCTGTTTACTATAAAGCGTAGAAATTAAAAACAATTTGATGTAGGTACATTCTTTTTGCACCTGACATAATGACAATCGTTTTGCAAAACAACTCAAATCACATCAGAGCCCACTTACTCAATAACCAGGCTGAATACACAAATAACAAAAATAAAAAATAAAATGTTTTAAATATAAAACGGGTAGTATCCATTTCCGACAAAATCCGGGAGCGTGGTCACACAAGAACACTGTGTGTGAATGAAAGTATGAAAATGGTCGGTACCTACACAAGAGATTGTTTTAAATTAAATTAATTCTTAATATTAATAGGTAGTTTAGTTTATACTCATGTCAATAATAGTAAATAGTCATGTCATTAATTTTGAAGTCAAGTCATGTATTGATTGTTGTTAAAAATAAATAAATAAATAATACTTACTTATTAGACATTTTCACATAGCCTTATTATCTTCATCAATGCTTCTACGCTCTGCTATGCTTTACGAAACCCTTATTTAATCCTTTCTTTAATTCTTTATTGTACACAATTAATATAAACCATGAACTTATTTAATAAGATATGTACCTACATAGGCGAGCTTAACCCTGAAAAAGAGTTTTCTTCCAGCAAACCTGACCTGAACCAGAGTTAAAGGAGGTAGAGTTATAGGTTTCTTTCGAAGGAGGGAAATTGTATTTTGTTCCTATTCACGGTATTTATCGCGTTTGTTTGCTTAGGTACCTACGTATTTTTCCGACGTTTCAGCAAGATTGTGACTGTACAGAAAAATTAAAAATGGTCGTGACTGACGTAAACGCCTGAGAAGATTGCATATCATCATTCATAAATCATATTACATAATATAATTTTTAGGCTAGGATCACCGAGAAGATAATGCAAGCAAAGAAGGCTCTGATGAAGTAGGGAGGTACAAATACAAATTTATAAAAAGGTAGGTACATAGTAAATACAAAATAATTATTGATTTCCATTATCCAACACTGTGACTGCATCACTCACATCGTACCCACATTCGATACAGTCGAGTGCACACGACACTTGCTTACAGAGATATTGATTTACATCACAAGTAGATTTATGGTAGGTACGTATACCTACCTACTTGCTTGACTTAGGGCTGGTTTCTCAAGTCGTCAAGCCGGAGATGATTTGTGTAAAAACAAATACTCTCAGGGAAAAGTCCGAATTGACAACGCGATGCCAACGATGCCAACGTCTGCCAAAAACCCAACTTGAGGAAATCGCAATCAAAACTTGATTGCGATTTCAAAGAAAGAGTAAAAATCAGAGCATTTCCATTTTGCTAATGCTTAGTTACTTAACGTTTATCATGGTTAACCATGGAATTATAACTTTAGCTAGGTTTAAAGGAACTAAATCGGTTAAGTTTGATAACTCCTAGGTAGGCTTTATTTACACTTTCTTATCAGCTCGTAAAGTGTCGCATTCCTGCGTTAAACTCTGTACCCGACATAGTCAAAGGGTTACGTTAGTAACAATTTTAATAGTAGGTAGGTACTAATCTACTTCACTGGTTAGCTTCGCTTTAATTTTTCTTATATAACAAAACAAAATTTAAAAAGCCACCGACATTTATTGGCAGAATAGATTTTCATGAAATATGGCTAAGAACACTCAGGATAAAATTATCTATAACACAAAAAAACTAAACGAAAATCGGTTCATCCGTTTGGGAGCTACGATACCACAGACAGATACACAGACAGACACGTCAAACTTATAACACCCCTCGCTTTTTGCGTCGGGGGTTAAAAAGTAGCCAAAGTGGGATACCGTCTACCTCCCAGCCAAATTTTATTAAAATCCGTAAAAAAAAAAGTAAAGGCGTAAAAATGTAACAGGCAGACGACGGATAGAATTACCGTCGATTAATAATATAAGTATAGGTCTCGGATAGTTTACATTTCATAAAAATTTTACATTCGAGAAATAAGTAGGTACTATCATATAGCAATAGACTCAGTACGCCTCATCATCGAGAGGCTCTTTCTTTATCATATGCAATGCTGATGATTAGAAAAACACAACTGGCAAAAAAATATACCCTGTTTCACTTTGGATTATGTAAAGACATACATTATATCCAAAATATCTGTTCAGGCATTTTAACGTTATCGTAGAATAAACAAAAACAAGATCCGTCAAGTGCGAGTGTAACTCGCGCGCCGAGGCTTTCGAACGTTTGTCAATTATACAATACAAATATGTACCAGTAAGGTACCGGTTAGAGACTTCGCTATTTAATGAATACCTAAAAATAGTAGGTACCAACCAAATTACATTTTAGATGGATCGCTCTGCATACTTCGGAAATTAGGTCACTTTTTCGACTTTTTTCAAAATATTCCGCAAAGTATGTAATCTACAGAAATTTCAAATACTGTTTTGAAATGTACAAACCGACCTTTTATTTGATACTACTCGGTGAGGTAGCCCTCCCCTTTGAAAATTATTCCCACTTTTTGACCATTTTTCAATAAGTGTTCTTATTATAGACTTCTCTATATTTTCCCTATAAAATATAGATCCTTATCTATAAACCCTCCCCCATTAACCAGTAGGGCTATTCAGAACCATTCAAAACCTCAGTGATCGTGACATGGAATCTGGCACAGATGCGCGCGAAATTCAAATATTTTACCGGTTTTTAATATTTCGCGTTCTGCAAGGAACTAAACTACCAGAAAAGTAGTTTTCCACAAATCGTAGACCATTTTTTATGAACCCATGTTACAATTAAGTATACTTAGTATATATTGTAGCTTTTGATAATTTATGTTTATTTTTAGTAATAAATCTCTTAGATTTATTAATTGCTCCAAAAGTAGCTCTAAATCGATATTCATTAAAATAGGGGTTCATAGAAAATATTTTATTATTTACGAAAAACTTATTTTCTGGTAGTTCAATTCCTTGCAGAACGCAGAACATTATTAAAAACCGCTAAAGTATTTGAATTTCGCGCGAATCTGTGTTAGATTCCGTGTCGATGACTCGGTAGCGGAGAGGCTGACCCTGCAGGGTGCACGGGTGTCCGTACTGCGGCCGCATCGGTCGTTCCCGTATAGGCCTTACAAATCATCTACGTAAGTCTTCGATCTAAGTAAAAAAGGGGAGAGCTTCTCGAAAGTGGAATGCTCAAATTAGGTCCAATTAAGTCCATCCACCTCAATCATTGTCGGACCGGCGGCGTTCGTGTTGCCCGTGCTTGCTACGACGTACTATTGACCAAAAGACTACAGCAATGCCCTCGTGTTTGTTCATTATAATTATTACACATGATTGGAAATGTAACTGTGAGCGAGTGTTTGCGTGTAGTTGTACACAGGCCATTGTTGAGTAAGCGCTGGGAGAACGTAGCATATCTACAGATTTTACTAAGATCTATGACGTAAGTACCTAAAAATGAACATTACACCACTCTTCCAGGATTGAAAGGCTGATGATAATGATACGTAAGGTCCCTGCCAGATACGGTGGTGCCTGCTGAACCTGATTAGAGACTCCCAAGTTTCCGCCAACACTGACTTCCGCTGACCATCTCTGTCTCTGAATACTATACCGGAGTGACCTACATCTAAGCTACAACACACCCCTACATGTATGTAACATGTTGGTAGATAGCTAGATAGTAGACCTAAAGCTGGTCGCACACCTTTACCAACTGAATGTTACTATTCATGGTATTTATTTTATTATCGGGTTTTTCCGCTTTCCCCCCTGAATATCCCTCCTAGAAAGTAAAACTGTTATATAAAAATAATAGAGAATTCCCTCTTGAAGATCCCTCTGATAGGAATCAGAAATAAATAAAAATAATAATAAAGAACAACCTGCAGCATATTTAGCCCGCGTTGAGTCCTACAAATCGATAAGTACGTTTTTCTTTTTCATTTCCCCTGTGCGCTGTGTAATTACAAAATGGTGAACGTAAAATAAAGTCCTTTCAGCCTTATCGCCGTCCGAAATGAAAAACTACACTGAGGGCTCCATTTATTAAAGTGCAGAGTCTGCACCCGCCGCTGCCGTTTGAATTTCTGTCCGCAGTAAATCATGGCTCCAATTTAATCTTGATTTGAAGCTCCGACACTTCGCTGTTCGCAGCGGGCGAGTGCGAGCTGGGAACTAGGAATGTGAAACCGTTTATCGATATACCACAGTGCATCAGAGATTGTACCTAATATATATCGATGACATTTACTCGTAAGTTTATCGAAATAACTGTATGCGCAGTTTATTTATCAGAGTTTAAAATGCGTAGTATATAGGGGAGGCTTATGTCCAGCGGTGAACGTCCATCAACTGAGATAATGATGGTGGTAATGGAATCGTGTGTATTATCGAAAGCGTGTGGACTATGGCAGTGCCCCAATAAGGCGTTTATGAGAAAAGGCCTATGTCCAGCAGAGGGCTAGTTAGACTGATAATTATAATGATAGTGGTGATGTTTCGATTTTAAAAATAACTTGTAGTTTGTAATTGTACAGACAGATCACAATCTATGATTCCAGTCAGGTTATAAATAAAAAGGTAACTGTATTTTTTTGCTTCCCATACAAAAGACATCAAGGCAGACGCGTGCTGAGAAAATTTAAAGAACACGCATTTTTCTAAGTAATGATTTACTTGCCAAAATAATTTCGATGTTTTAATCAGTTTGTATTTTATTAATGATCTACTAGCTCTCTCGCTCTCTTTACTCGCATTTGTACGACGACCTCTGTGGCGCAGCGGGCGAAGGTCCGCCTGCGACGCAGGAGGTTGCGGGTTCGATTCCCGCCTCGGGACAAATGTTTCTACGATCTGCAGATATTTGTTCAGGGGTTCTGGATGTTTTTCTATGTATAATTAAAAATATCTATCTATTTAGTGTATTGTATTATGTATATCAGTTATCTAGTACACATAACACAAGCTCTGCTTAGCTTGGGGCTAGATAATGCTGTGTGAATTGTCCAGCATTATTTATATATTTATTTATTTATTTTTAAGTAAACCTAAGTTATTATATTACAAATGGAGTGTATTTTTCCAAAACGTTTTAGACTGGCTAGATTTGGTGGACATATATTATATAGAATAGACAGACAATTCGTCGACATTATTAATCGATGTTTATCATTCATCACATCATAGAAGGTGAACATCTCTATCTATGACCCATTTCACGTGGTGTAGTCTATCTAGACTACACCACTACGCGTTTCCTACAAAATGAAATATGAAACCGATACCTACCCATTGGGCATCCGAGAACCACCAACGCCAACGGCTCGGATTGTGAGCCTTCTGTAGACCTACTCGGTGCCGAAAAATAAATCTGCAATCTGCTAGTACTCTATTAGGTACCTACCTATAATAATAGGCTTGTTGGCTGTTTTTAGGGTTTCGAAACCCTTAAGGTCTCGCTTTGTCCGTCCTTTTTTCCCTTCTTAATAACTCGGCAACTACCGCAGCTATCAACTTGAAATTTAAAATAATAATACATTTCATGCGCATGTACAGATATTAAGAAAAAAAAAGAAAAATAAATAAAATGAACATTTTCCATACAAATTGAGATGTCGTAATTTTGAAAGATACCTAACCGATCCATTCAAAATGTAAATAGCGTTTGTAGATGTCGTGGCCATATCCTTGAATTGATCACTTCATGATGTGACCAACCATTTCAAGAAATGGTAGAATTTCATCAAATGGAAAATACGCGCTGGCCATATCATGATGTAGTCAGGCCAGATCAATGAATAATCAGCGTTTAACGATATGAAAAGCTAAACGCACGGCTACTTCATGATAAGGTCAAATAATATCATAAAATAGTTACATTATCCACCGTTAGAGGCGCTGATATTGTTTTTGACATCTGTGGTTATTGAGTGTTTGTTTGTTTCTGTTCTATGATGCATCATGTCGGCGGACAATTATTTAGTTAAAAAAGCGAATAATAATGTGCAAATAGAAGACAAAAATGAAGTAAGGAGCCGTTACGATAAAAAAACTACAGGAATTTTATAAAAGTCACTCGAAAAACGAGCATAACGTCTAAACTGAAAGCCAACTGCATTAAGCAATTTTTAAATATAAAGTTCCTTCCTAATTCGAATTTTTCATTAAACCTTTTCATCATCATCATCAGCCTATTAGTCCACTGCTGGACATAGGCCTCCCGTAATGAGCGCCATAGCCTTTTGATGTCATGGAATCCCTACATAAATGATATGGCCAAACGTTGATGGAAATATCATTAAACGTTGATGCTTAAACGATATAGTCAGTTTTAGCTGGCCATGTCATGAAATTCTACCATTTCATGAAATGGGCGGTCACATCATGAAGTGATCAATTCTAGGATATGGCCACGACATAGATATGGATCTATATTTTACGGGAAAAATATACTTAGAGAAGTTTGTATAATGAACACTTTTTGAAAACTGGTCAAGAAGGGGGGGAATAGTTTTCAAAGGGTTACCTCACCGAATGGGGTATCAAATTATAGGTATCGGTTTGTACATTTCAAAAACTTTTTGAAATTTCTGTAGGTCTCATCTATACTAATATTATAAAGAGGAAAGGTTTGATTTTTTGTTTGTTTGTTTGTTTGTATGAATTGAATAGGCTCCGAAACTACTGGACCGATTTGAAAAATTCTTTCACCGTTAGGAAGCTTACTTTTCAGGGAGTGACATAGGCTATATTTTATCCCGGAATTCCCACGGGAACGGGAACTACGCGGGTGAAACCGCGAGGCGATCGTCTAGTACATAATATTTTGAAATAAGTCGAAATTTTATCCATTCCCCCTATTTTTAGGTATTCATCAAATAGCGATATCTCTTACCGGTTCCTTTTATACATATTTGTATAATTGACAAACGTTCGAAACCCTCGGCGCGCGAGTTCTCACTTGACGGATTGTGTTTAAAGTAAGTCTTAAATTATTAAATAATGTCCGATTCGAGGGAAAAATAAAAAGTATGTTTTATTCGAGGCCTAGATCTACCTATATGCAAAATTTCAGCCAGATCCGTGCAGTAGTTCCCGCGTGAAGAGGTAACGAACATCCATCCATCCATACTTATATCTAAACATCCAAACTTTCGCATTTATAATGATGATGATGGTAGACAAATTTCGACCACGGCGGCGCGGCCAGTCTCATCGGAGACTAGTCAGATGCGCAGGACATTATTAAATAGTGCACAAGTGTGTGCGCAAACACAGGTGTACTCTCTATTCCCTCGCTCTCATAGTCCGACGGGACGGCAGATCGACACGAAAGGGGAGAGGTCAAACACAGGAGCAACGGCTTATAATATTAGTGTGATGTGATGTGAACCTGAAAAAATATCTGCAGATCGTACAAACATTTGTCCCGAGACGGGAATCGAACCCGCAACCTCCTGCGTTGCAGGCGGACCTTCGCCCTACGCGCCACTGAGGTCGTTAAAGTTATGTAGGTACTTATTTGTTTATGTTTATTTACTGTGTTAAGTATGAGTTATTATTAAAGGTTACGTTAGGTGGGACTAGCGCATGACGCCAAGCAATCCTGGCGAGGTTTGCTCTGATGTCTTCGCAGGTGCTACTGACCGCGGAATACCCTTGCCTGCCGAGCTTGTGTGTTATAAGCACAGGAATATGCACAGGAACCGCTGAAAACCAGCGCTGGGTGCATACATCAGTGCGTACCCAGCACAATGCTGAACGAAAACCATGTTTGCCTTGAGCTCTGCTACGCAAAAAATTTAAATTACGTAGCATTAACCATTTTTATGATTCAACTTATTGTGTAGTAGTTCGTAAGGTAAATAAAATATTTCATTTCATTTCGGGAACCTTAAAAATCTGTACCTTATTACTATAAGTTACTAGTTTCTGCCCGCAGCTTTGCTTGCGTTGTTTCTATGGAAACGTTTTCTATCTCATGGGAACTGATTTATGGGATAAAGTAGCCTATGTTTGATTTCAGGATTAGAATTACCTGTATGCAAAATTTCAGCCAGATCCGTTCAGTAGTTTTGGCGTGAAAAGGTACCTAACAAACATCCGTCCCTCCAAACTTTCGCATATATGATATTAGTGTGATAAGTGTGATTATGATTACCAACCCACTATATGGCTAACCAAGCTTTGGCCGCGGCTTGGCTTAGCTGGATAACTGTGTACGGATAAGGTAAAAGGTATGAAGGATAAGGTATGAAGTTCGGATCGAACCGATTGTTTCTGAGATTACCCAATACAACGATACTTCAATAGCTAATTAGCCAGATTTTAACCTCTCCTAACACACTCCCTCGATGCAGATTAGAACTCCTTCGTTTAATCCCCTGAGAATAGAACACCGTATTAATATTTGGTATCTAATTAAGAAAGTTCATTTAATATTTCTTAGTTTTAAGCATTTACCCGATACCTCGCTGTGTTTGAACAGGAACGCATAGATCAAAACTCGATGAATCTGAATCTTTACAATGAACAATGCCAATTAACAATTAATTTATGATTATATTCTAACTTAAATTTATTTATTGACTATTGATCTTTGAAACCTAGGTAGGTATGAGTACATTCTTGATTTGATGACAGTTTCAATATCACACTCATATTATAAACGCGAATGTTTAGATTCACTTTTAAATATTGCATGGAAGTAGCTAAAAGCCTGGAATCAAACTAGGCTTCTTTTATCCTATAGACAGTTCCCATGGGGTAGAAATAACCTTTTGACGATTCCATAGGAACAACGCGTGCGAAGCCGCGGGCAGAAACTAGTTACTTATAAAGTAATGTAGCCTTAATTAATGTGCTAGGTATGTGATTATGCTAAAACACCCTCTTGCAGCAATGGACGAATGTGTGCTCCGCCAGGAGTAATTATTCTGTAGGTATTCTGTGAATGTGTGCGAAAGAGGAAGTGTTAGGCTATAGCAGTGATGGCAGTGATCTGTTATTAATGAAGTTTTTTGTTAACAATGCACTAATAAACCGTCCGCAAAATCACTATGCAAGGCCGTTAAAATTTTGTCTATTAGGAAGCCGGCAGGACCGTGCGTGACCGTGCTCCCCTCGCAAAAGGTACGGAACGTAGCGATACGTAGCCTACTGGATTCTTGGCAAAAGGGTAGAACGTCGACGCATGCGCGGCAGACGACGTCAGCCGTGTCACCCCGCGGCACGAAAACGAAAACTTAACCTAAACCGGGACCAAAACAATTAATATATAAGTGTAAACTCGCTCTAAACGGACCTAATTGAATACTGATGGTATTTGTGATGTTTGTGTGCCTCATTCGCGTGCTATTGGTGAAAATTAATCGAACGATTTGATACCAATTGATCATCATTGAACATACGACGTGAGCCGGGAATCAGTTGTCGATTATTTCTTGAATAGTGTTGAAGTGTATGTGATTTTGTGCTGTGTAGTGAATAATGTTCACTGGCTTCGTTTTCTCTGATAATTCCGGAATAATTGATAAAGTTTTAAAAAGTTGCTCGAGTGTTTTTGCAAGGTGCCGAGGTTTGTTTGAAGTTGTTGTCTGTCTCTTTCTCACTTGTGGAGACACAAGATCGTATTCTATCGTCACGATGTTAATAATGACGATTTTCAATTTCTTAACTTTACACAAAAATATAATAGTTTACTACGGTAAGGAGGCCTAAGCCTACTGGATGTAGGATTTCTTAGCAAAAAAAAAAACAACAAAAACCTGGTTTTTGTTTAAATTGCTTGCATTTGAGATACGTATTGAAATACCTCCAGAATATAACACTACCTATTTTCTTTTTTCATAACTAGAAATAAAAAATTGAGTGAAGCTAAAGAAAAAGTTCACTTCGGTTCACTTATTATTTTCTTTCCTGAATCCCGGTTGAATGAAGTCACACTTATTTTATCACATTCGTTGTACGCCCAGTTGCACATATACTTGTGCACCTTACTTACATATACATAGATAATTTAAAGTCCTCGACACTCTCGCGCGAATCACGACGTGATATGGTGGCGCGGATCGCGGTGCGAATCACGGCAAAACTGAAAGGGCCTCCACACTCGCGTGCAAATCACGCGTGCCTTACGAATCCTTCGTTGGACAAAATAACTGACACACTACGAGAACGATGCGTGAATGCGACCGAAACCGTGAAGAATATGCGGATGGGATTCACACTCCCGGCTCGCGGTTGGTTCGCGGCTTCGCGCGTGTTTCGCGAGCGAGTGTGAAAAAGTTTTAACAACAGCCACACTATTATAAGAATATGTAAGTGTTGCGAAAGTTTGGATGTTGAGGTTTTGTACGTTTGTTACCTCTTCACGCCCAAACTACCTACTGAATGGGACGGGCTGAAATTCAGTAAAAATTTTGATCCAGACCTGAATAGATATAGGATACTTTTTATCCCGGAAAACGGCGTGCCAAGCTGCGGGTGGCGGCTCGATTTACAATAAAAATATTCAGTCTTTTGATTTCAAAATGCACCCGCGCACGAGTTCGCGATCCACTTGACAAACTCAATCAAACGGACAACATAAATCCAGCAGCAGCCCAAGGCGAGACGGGACAAATAGGTCGGAAAGATTAGGAGATTAGTGTCGCACCATTACGTCACAACTTCCTGGGTCTCAGTGCTTCGGGATCTCATTGTTTTTGCACGATTACACTTATTTGCAAGAGATTGGTTTTAAAGTTCTGTAGGTAAGAGTTAATGTTTGTCGCCGAAAAATGCTTCATGCCTCAGAATTTTCGATTATCGTATTGTACAGCATAGGTACAAAGAAATGATTAAACCTTTGCTGTGAAAAACTTAGGCCGGTTTTGAACGCTAGTTGTCTGCAATCTAACACAACCGTTCTTGGATGCATTCCGAATTACGCTAAAATCGATATTAGCGCGCTCACAAGCGTTCCAAATTACTGTGAGCGCAACAAAGATGTCCCGCGTGACGTCAGGGATGACATCATTACATGCGACATTTTGCGATATCACCGACCATCCTACAAACTGAAATCACCGTGAGCGCTCTGTCAAAACTGACAATAATTGTCAGAAGAGAATTCACTCGTGCACATCGTAGTGAATTCTCTTTTTATTTTCGTTTGTACCTGACTGACATTTGACACTGCGTTTCGTGACCGTGAGCGTTCATGAGTGTTCCGAACGAATGATAGGACTCAACTGTCAATATCGTGCTAGCAAATAGCTAATTTGGAACGCAGAATATCATCATGATCGCTATCAGCGCTGTAATCGTATTTCGGAATGCACCCCTTGTAGTTTAAAAAATGAATTTAGGCCTATTTTTTGTCAGCCCATCTTAACCCACCGCTTAGCAAAGGCTTTCAATAAGTAACTCAAATGTTATAATTTTGAGTAGTTTTTGTCCCATTACTGTGGAAGACAAGACGTGGTCTTTACCCATCTTTTCCACTCTTCGCGATTCAAGATTCAACTTAGTAGGCATATTATTATATGCCACCCTGATGCCGCCACGGTGCAGCGGTGGTGGTAGGTGTACGGCAAGCTCGTCGTGCCATCTCATTCTGGGCCTCCACAGCGCCTCCTAGCATTGGGTTTTTAGGTGGGCTTCAAATAAGTACCTAAACTTCAATACGAGCCCACTAGGACAGGGCCAATGTTGCAGAGGAGGATCCTAGACAATTTATTTATTTAATTGATTAAAACGGTTTTCGAAACTAATTACATAAGATTGATTGTTTGCCATAGTCTGCAGTTAGCTCAGTTGTGTCAATTGTAAATACTAGTGTAAGTTTCGTCCCCGGGACCAGTTATCGAATCGGCCGAGTCGCCCCTTAAGCCTAATTTTCTTTGTGAATAAAGGCTTTGTCATCTTAAAAAAGAATTACATTAAAATTACAAGAGACTGAGGACCCACCATCCATACCTACCCTAGGACTGGAAACGACGTGGTTGCGATTGGACCTTTTCAGACACAAACATAGATCTCGTCTAAAAAGGTCTTCACAGACAGATACATGGAGAACAAAGTGATCCAATAAGGGTTCATTTTCCCTTTAAGTAACGGAACCCTAAAATTCAGTTAGATACGTACAAAAATAAACTGCGTTTATTTAAACTTCCAATGTCATTGCCGTGTTATCATCTTACCTATCAGAAATTCCACGCTGAGTTAATGTCAATCAGCCGAGTAGTTTCTATAGTTAGTGTGCGCGCGCCGCCGGCGGTGGTGACGACTGCTCCCTGGGTAGAAGAACGTTTATGGAACTCATTGCTAGTTGTGCGCGTGGCTTCACTCGTGAGGCTCTTTCATAGGACCTTGTTCTATACAGGGTGTAACAAAAAGTAAGGATTAGACTTTAAGGGGGGGCTCAGAAAAATATAAAAAAACCCGACTTTTAGATAGGGTAGAGTTTTCTTAAGAGTATACAGTTCAATGTTTGACTTTTATCTAGCGAGTATGTTTTTGGCTTATTGCAGTGAACAGCAATGATGGGCCTACTGTTGGAAAACAGTTACACATTACTTTTTTTATTAAATTATATGATCTATTTTTGTGATCTTATCACAGTACGGCCGTTGCTGTCACTCTCGTACGTATAGCTCTTACTAGCCATTTGCTTATGTACCTTTTCATACGCCTCGGTTGCCGGGTAACCGGTGCTGGGTACCCGGCGGCAACGTGTATGGGCATGTACGTTAACTTTCACCAGTACCGGCGTAATTTGCATACACTTCACCGCCGGGTTTTTCATACGACCCTGCAACGCGGACGTATGAAAAGGTACTAAGTGCCGAGCCTCTTAAACGGATGCTGCTTACGTACATCATCTTTTATAGATGAAAGAGGTCTCTAATGATGATCATTTTGTTATTGAATACGTATTTTTAACAACGATATTGTCCCACATAACTCATTGTAAACAAAACACCTAAGCAACTAAAGTCAAATGTGTTTCAGGGGGGTGAAATGTAAAGTAGCTTAAAATACTTCATGTAAAACTCTGTCAGTGCATTTCCCGTTTCTTTAGCTGACACTCTTGACTCTGCCGTTCAGATCAGCAATAAATCTCTGTACCTGACCTTCAGTGGACCGATGACAGGCTGGCTCTCTTGTCTTGCTCCACGTCTTCTCGGCATAACGACTCCCTTCAGGAAGTCTACCATTTAGTTTTATTGTCTCGAGTGTCAGCGAGTTTATCTGTGACGCTTATCGTGAAGAGTGGGCCTCGTGCAGTAGTGATGGTTGCTTCGTGCTCATTACTCCGGTGCCTTTCATGCTGATGGCCGTAGAGGGCCGATGGGGAGTTAAAAACACATGAGTAGACAAATAGACAATTAATAACTGAAAACGACTACATACTCTAGGATGTGTTTACATTGCCTGTCGTTCTCAAAAGCGCTTGTTGACACACTGAACGCTGTTAAATTTACATTCTGCGTATGTGCGTGCGCTTAGATTTAACATCTCTGCGTGTGCTACGTTAGGCATTACTGGGTTAACTTAAATTTAAGAAGGAACTATAACGTTACGACATACAATCTTCAATTTATCTAGATTTTACCCATTTCGCATGAGGAATATTATCTTACAAAATGCTTGAAATCATTTACTGAAATACTTTCGGGTTTTATTAACGAAAAACTCATGAAACTTTGTAAGGCGGTGAAAACTGGCTTATGTTATGACCAGAGATCGGAGTAGGTAGAACGATTTGGGACCAATGACCTCAAATGCTACGTTAGTATGGATATGCCTCCAGAACTCCGGCATTTTATAATTATCAAGCCATTTTTTCCGTAATTTCATAGTTATTACGTGGCGGCGTAAAGTGAGAAACGTATCAATATCATCATCATTATCATCCGCAGCCTAACTTCACCCACTGCTGGGTATAGGCGTCCGCATGTATCAATTATAGATAGATAAATCATTTATTTGCTTCTACTACTACTTAATACTAATACAAAAACGACAACATGCATTTCAATGTCCACAGTCTTGTGTTTGTCTCATCCACGTCCCTTTCGCGATGGATGCTATATTGTCGGCCCGACGCGACGCGTCGCTGGACGAGCGACTGGTATCAATTTCAAAAACCCTGATTTAGACACACTCATATAATATAGTGAAAGATTGAAAATAAAACGTCAAGTGCGAGTCGGACTCGCGCTCTAAGGGTTCCGTTTAATTGTAAGACTTTTTTTCTTGCCAAATATTTCAATTCCAGGTCAACATGAAATAGGTACTTACCCTGTATATTTTGGTCGAGGGAAAGGATCAAAAAATATTATTTTTTGTTAACAAACTACAAATTTACGGTTTTCAAATTTTTATCGTTATTTGGGCTATAAGGCTGCCTGTCCATTGATGCGGAGCGAGGCAGCGGAGCGGAGTTTTATGCAATATTAACCAATGGAATTGCTTAAAATCTCCGCTCCGCTGCCTCGCTCCGCATCAATGGACAGGCAGCCTAAGACCTTGCTTCTTGCCAAATTTTATGATTCTACTTCAACGGGAAGTACCCTATAGGTTTTGGTCCATGGCGAGCATTCAAAGTGTTTTAGTGAATAAATTACAAATTTATATTTTTCGGATTTTTCCCTTTACATGTGTTCTTTAAGACCTTGCTGCTCACCAAATTTCATGATTCTAGGTCTACGGGTAGGGTATGGTAAGTACCCTATAGGTTTTGGGTGAATGTGATTCCCTTGGAAATTTCAAAATTTTCGGACATAAACAGCTGTAACATTTGAGTGCGTTGACTCAGAAGTTTAATTTATATTGCGGCTTCAAGGGGTTATGAACTTGAGTATTTGATGTTTATTTCAACTCGATACCTCCACGCGTTCCTGAGAAAAGAGGGTTGACAGACGGACAGACAGACAGACAGACAGACGGACAACAAAGTGATCCTTTAAGGGTTCCGTTTTCCTTTTGAGGTACGGAACCCCAAAAATGAGGCAAATGATATAGTTTCATATTTTAAATTATCTCCGTTGACGTCAGTAGATGTAGAACGATTATTTTCCATCTATAAATGGATTTTAGACGTCAAAAGAAATAGACTTGGCAGACATTTTCTCATAGGAAACGTGTCTCGCGATTAAATGGTTAGAAAACGTCACAAATTTGCACACAGCAACTCACTAACCTTCAAATCAATTGGATGAATTTTATGGAATCGCATACGTCGGAAACAAAAAAAATACAAAAAAGCATTAGTCGACAGTTTAATAAAAATCAATTAACCTATAAACGTTTGACAATCGCTTCCGATAAGTTTCAAATGTAGTAGTTACTAAATTACTACTTTAATTATAATATTTAACTGAATCCGGTAAAAATCGGAACCTTCCGGAAAAAAAGCCATATCCATGCTATAGAACCATGATGCAAGTACGTAAAATCGTTCTACCTACTCCGATCTCTGGTTATGACTTTATGGAACAGCGAGATTGCCTTATAAAATTAAAATCTTATAAAAAGTTTGCTATATTCTCGGCTAGTTCTACTTTTCTAACACGATGTTTTTCGTACAGTGAGATAAAGACAGACAATATTTTGTACTCTACTTACTGAGATAGTCAGCATTACAGTATTTTGAACTTTACTTTTTTCTTCTCAGCAAAAACCGGCGCACGAGCATCTTACGTGGCCATGAGAATAAAGCAAGACGTTGTTTTTATGTGGACTATTGTGTAAAATATTGTTGTACGTGTTTTAAAATATGTGCCTACATAAATCAATACATAGTGGCCTACAGTTAAACCTACAACAAAGTGATACAAAAGACTGTTATACACAATACGTTTTTATCGTAAGGTTAACTTAGAATTTGTGATCCATAAAAAACTTTGTGTCGTGACTTTAAACGTGTTCTAGGAAAATACAAACGGTTTTCCGAGGTATTTTCAGATGGAGAGTGCTTATCTAAACCAGGGCTTATCTATTCAATATCGACCAATTTAGACACATTAATCCCTAAATATCGCCGATAAATCGCCCGTTATGCAGTGTACTATAGACCTTTCCAGATAAGATTTTCGGTATTACAAAGACTGATATTGTGCCTTTAAATCTTATGATTCCGACTGTCGCGGACCAAAACTGTGCTACGGGGAGTGAACACCACAGGTGTCTTAATCTTAACCTAACTTTTCAAGTGTCTTACAAAAATGACGAAGCACTATGATCCGTTCCCTCGTGAGCCAAACATGATCAGAAAGAGCTCGGTCAGCTCCGTCACTGGCGCCATGGACGAAGCACCTGATGACCCAGAGACCAGCAACACACCAGTAGATCAGGTTATAACAGTCAAAAAATATACAGTGTACACTGCACGGTGGTATGTGCTATTTATCTACGTGTTGTATTCGGCTTCGAACTCCTTACAATGGACGCAGTACACGATCATCAATGATATAGTGGTGCAGTACTATGGTGTGGACAGTACGCTGGTATCTTGGACCTCGATGGTGTATATGATCACCTATGTGCCGCTGATCTTCCCTGCGAGCTGGTTTTTGGACATAGTGGTGAGTTCTTTTATGTCTTACTTACTTACCTATGCACCTTTACAGTCCGCTTTGGTGACAATTTTGAACAGTCACGGTCTTGGAAAGCAAATGGTAAATTATGAAAGTGATTCGATTCGGATCTCTTATGCATTTTTAAAAATAAGTATTATTGTATCCAAAAATGTAAGTCTAAGGAACCGGATTTGATATGCCCGTATTTTAGACTGAAGTTAAACACGTGACGTCTAGGTAACTACATAAAGTGCCTACACTCACTCATTGTGCCGGCACGTGGACGCTAAATGGTATATTCAATGTCTTTTTTTATGTGACCATGAGAATCTGTCGGCAAAAAACTAAGCTCAAATGATAATTTAACGAAAAATTGCTATTTTTTTAAACAACATTGTCATTTTCAGTCTTTAAATATGTTTTTCTCAGTACGGATATTATTCGTTTACTCTCTTACTCCTGCAGCACAGTAGCGACCTGCACCGTGTCTTGGCTTCTTATATGTATAATTATATTTCATAGTTCCATTAGTAGAAGATAATTTTACACAGGTAGTTACTTGTTCCATTCGGTAGCACGCACGTTTCAGAGAATCGATTTAAATCGATGCACAACACTAAACACCGTCCCAACCCTACCACGCCAGCAGAATGTCATTCTTTTTCCGTGCGCGGTAGCATAAGCACACTACAAAATTTCTTTTACGCAATACATTTTGTGAATCTACGAAAAATTACAAAAGGAAAAGTGAAGACCAAGCAATTCAGCGGTATCAAGTAGAAATCAAAAAGCTTGAACAAAAACAAGCGAGTTGATATCGTCGGATTATTGAATTCTCGAAAAATGAAGGTAAGTTTATTTTTGAATTCATGACTAGATGTTGCAAATCTTTAAAATTTAACCATACCATACCATCATAAAGTCTGCCTGGAGGGTTTACTGTAGGTACTCCACGAAGGCTAGACATGATGAGTTAAAACCTTGAGGTTTGACTGTAGGTCACTCACGAAGGTTAGAAAAGCAAGTAGACTATCTAGAATAATCTAGATGTTGTATTCTTTACAATTCAATCATACCATACCATCTTAAAGTCTGCCTGGAGGATTTACTGCAGGTACTTCACGAAGGCTAGACAGGATGAGCTAAACACCTGGGGGTTTGACTGTAGGTCACTCACAAAGGTTATAAAACAAATACCTAGAATATCTAGCTAGAATAATCTAGATGTTGTATTCTTTACAATTCAACCATACCCGACCATCTTAAAGTCTGCCTGGAGGATTTACTGCAGGTACTTCACGAAGGCTAGACAGGATGAGCTAAACACCTGGGGGTTTGACTGTAGGTCACTCACGAAGGTTATAATAGCGAATATAAACATCTAATTTGCACATCAAGGGTTTGTACATCACTAGAACTCATAAAAATGTAAAGATGCTTAAGTACCAGTTAAAAACCTAGCGGTTTGTCTGTAGGTCATTCATAGAGACCTTAAAGCTTAAAACTTTGCATACCATTGGATTTTACATCCCTAGAACTAACAATTTCGTACCTAATGTTGTTTCGATGACAAAAAATTGTCAGTAAAATACCTGGAGGTTTGACTGTAGGTCATCCACGAAGGTCATAATCATAAAGCATGTCAACTAAACTACTCCGCATATCATTGAGTTCAATATTCATAAAACTCAATATCTCCTAAGATTGAGCTGATAAAAACATTTTGCACTACCCGCAAAAATATTTGAAGTGGAATTGGGTTCTTCTTTACAGAAATCGAAGCCAAATTAATTAACGAGCTCCTATTTGCTAATATCTCTGTAGATAATGAAGCAGGTATAAAATAATATAATACATTATATTGTATCCCAGATAATGTAAAATCTAGAAACCATCGAAACTGATACTGGGATATTGACGGACACCATGTCAAAATTGGTAATCCTGTCTTGATAATATGTTGTGCATGTAGCCGTGCACTAGGTGACTCAACTGAAGAGATTCCAGTTGTTTACGGTAAGAATATACACTCAGATGTCACAATAGGCCAATATCTAGATAAATCGTCCCTGAACATCATTCAAGACGAAACTCGAGATGACACCCGTTTTGGCTCAAAATTGTCAGAAAAATCAAAACTGCTAAAGCAATTGAAAAACAAGGGTCGTCAAAACCCACCCCGCAAGCTTCAAACGGGACGCCCTCCGCGTTAACCCGCGGTGAACAAGGGGGGGGGGGGGAGGTACAGGTAAGTACATGGCGCACCGCCAGGCACAGAGTACGTACCAGTCGAAATCAAACTCAAGCGCCGCCGCCGGCGTCAGCTGCGCCCCTAGCGTCAGCGCAACACAACCGACAGAATACGAACCGACGTCCTCCACTGCGACAGTAGATCAGGTACTACATGAAGGCATTATTATAACTGTTGGTTATCTAGATAGATAGATAGACTTTTATTGAGTACACACACAAACAGCACAGGAAAAATCTATCTATATACATATATAGAACAAGTTTGTTTTATACACCGATTTGAACGGTTACCAATTTTCGCTGACTAGCAATAATACTCAGTCATACATGCCTTATGATATCCTAGCTCAAGTTGATAAATCTAACACTTAAAATAACAATAAAGAATTTAGTAGGTACATTTTGGTGCAATATCATAGTGTAAAATGAATACTGCTAGCACCATTACATTACAATCATAATAACCAACAATGTTGACACCTAACCCTAACCACTGTTAGGGTACCCATAAGTTTATTTTAAATTTAAAATAATTTGAAAGTTCTTAAGAACACAATCAAAATTGAAGATTATGCGACCTCTTGTAATCTTCAAAACAAGGCTATCTTCGTGTACAACAATGATCACAAGGATCCATACTTATTGGTAGGTATCATTCATCAAAATTATTAAAGAGAACTTTTTAGTTAACGCATTCACTGCCCAGCCTCGGAGGTGCGACCCGCAAAAGGGCGCGCCCCGCCGCCGCCGCCTTGTCGCCGCCCCGCCGGGCGCCGTCTCGGTCGCCTAACGGCGGCGATGGAGGCGAACATGTATCTCATTGGCCATTTAAGTGACGCATTCACTGCCCAGTCTTAGCGGTGCGATCCGCAGGGGCGCGCCGCCGCCGCCTTACGGCGATGGAGATGGACAAGTGTTGCGTGGGCCATAAAAGTGTTAGTTATATTATATCGCATTCACTGCCCAGCCTCGGTGGTGCGACCCGCAGGGACGCGCCGCAGCCGTCTCACGGCGCGATGGACCTGGACATGTGGGTCGTGGGCCATGAAAGTATTAAGGTTCCGACTAGAATCTACAGTTCAGTCTCATATTTAGATGATAGTAGCCAACTATGAAAAATGCTTTAGTAACATTACTGAAACAATAAAACTATTTAATTATTATAAACAAAATACACTTGAACCTAAACAAACATGCAAGCTGCAAGTTTTAGGGTTCATATCTAATACCTCATCCATCAGACATATTGAGTTTACCTGAAGAAAAACGTGAACCATAATACAGTTGTCACAAAAATATTTGAAATGACCACGATTCGAGTTTTGCACAAATTTTACACAATGGTTTTGAAGACAGAAAAATTCGCGCTTCAAAATAATATTAATGGCCATCATTACAAAACAATAATAATAATCAACTGATAACAGACAAAAAATTCGATTTATGCTGGTGACAGGATGGATAATATTATAAAGACTAAGAAATTCCTAATTTCTAAAACCTATGACCCATAAAATGTTTACTGATGACTATCGGGGTGCTGCTTGCACTGGCATGGGCGCAAATGGTCACTAGAAAGAATGGGACCTACAATTTCACATTAATAACTTATAACAAGCGGTTCTTTTAGGCCCTAAGAGTATGCTCATAATATTGCGCAAAACTAATGCTTACAGTTAAGACTACGGCAATAAGCTAATAGAATAGAAATGGGCAAAATTAACCCAGACACTGAATTAGAACGAAACTCACACGACTGTATTAACTTTGGTAGTTCACTCAGTACATCACTTTAGTCTACCTTACATTGATCGTAGCGCATCTCGCTCCAACGCCAAATGTGACACTTTTGTTGAATGGAACCCCGATTCGGTTTTCACGTTTACTGTTTTCGCCTTTCTCAATTATTCTAAAGTGTTTACCAAAATTAATAACGAACAATCAACAGGATTGATTGTAATCCCTAACTAACCTTCTCAGGCTCAGTTCCCTTTATTGAATCGTTTGATGATATCCAAAATCACATACTTATACAAAGTTTTGATAGACCTTACCCTTAGAGGGCTGCGATCGTCTCCGGGAAGCGTTTTCACTGCGACCTGTTTCTCAGCAATCACTATAATCGTATTAATAATATTTAGATGTCATGATTGCTTTCTTTTCTGAAGGATCTTAAAACACTAGTTATAAGCTATGGTGGAATTATTGTTAGCAATTACTCATATGCTAATAACATTATTGATTATTTAGATACCCCAATCATAGCTGTGGTAGAAGTATATTTAACAGAACAATTCCAAAACGGTGATTCATAATATTTTTCACTTACTATGTAGTCAAGTCACCAATTGGCTCCTTTTAGGCCACAAAGTTGGTTCTGACGAATACATTATCTCGCCTCCTAAAAGGAGCTTATACTCGTAAGCAGCGGCCGAGTGTACCTAAATACAGTTTTGCAAGTTTAAACAGTTCTAGATTTCATCAATAATTGATATCTTATGATTTTTCTTTGGATAAATTAAGTAAAAAACTAGCGTTATTAAATTGTTATATACCTCTATATATCAGCATTATTATAAACCTCTGCAGCAGCTCGCGTGCAACCAAATATGTTTATACCACATTTTACAAAAAAAAAAAAAAAAAAAAAGTTAATGTTTACTAGATTATAATTATGTCCGCCCCGAGTAACTTATGAATGAAGTGAAATTAGTAGTAATTTATTGATCACCGATTAACGTCGGCATAAGCGAGCATAGTCGCAAAGTAATGCTCGGTACATTGTTACGAGAGCAAGCGGAATCGGGGCGTTGCAACTTTCGGCGCACATTGCAGCGGCATGCTGCAACGTCGAGCGCACACGCTGCTGGCCTTTCCATCGAGGAAGGCACAGAACTGGCTAGACACAGAGCTCGCAAGCCTTTGCCCAAATTATAACCATCCAATTTCATCGGAAATTTTTTGCTAGGTCGGCTGATATACAATGGTAACAGAGACTTCATTAATACTTTATGCATAAGAAGTTATGATTGTATTGACTGATAAGAAGTTAAGTACTTTCATCATTATTTTGTGTTATAGTTATCGACATACTCGTACGATAATAATCTAAAAACACCTATTTGTTTTATATTTATAAAATCTGCTACAAATTAAGCAGAAAAGATAACTGCTCCGAAATACCAAAAACTTAAGCAGATAGTTAGACTCTAAACATCTACCTGTGTAAAATTATCTTCTACTAATGGAACTATGAAATATAATAGGTGATTAAAAGAACTTAACAAGTGAAGTTCAATCTCTATTATATGAATAAGTTCCATTAGTAGAAGATACAAGAACCCACCCACCACATCCCAGCTCAAGTTTTGGTTGCTATATCCTCTAAAAAGAATGACATTCTGCTGGCGTGGTAGGGTTGGGACGGTGTTTAGTGTTGTGCATCGATTTAAATCGATTCTCTGAAACGTGCGTGCTACCGAATGGAACAAGTAACTACCTGTGTAAAATTATCTTCTACTAATGGAACTTATTCATATAATAGAGATTGAACTTCACTTGTTAAGTTCTTTTAATCACCTATTATAATGGTTTTAAAAAAACTAGGAACCGACTTCGAATCCCTTAATTATACCTACACTGTTTTTAAGTTTTGCGGGATAGATACCTAATCTCTCGGAAATTCAATTTTTATGAATATATTCTCTATCTATACAATAGCGAAAGAATTTTCAAAATCGGTCCATACTTGACGATGAAATCGACGAACATAAATACTTCGCCGAGCATAATAGCTGCTCCTTTTTTGGAAGTCGTAAGTTTGCATAATCAATCAAAATAAGTTGTGTGTTGTATGGAAAACACATCGACCGTTATGACCAGTTACACGTTAAACATGTGTCAAAATCCTTCCAACTCCGTTCCAGTTTCCACCCTTTGTGGTCACATTCATGCACCACCCCTCCCCATTGTAATTAGACCCCTGACGGGGCAGTATCCTGCTCTCTAATGAAAGGCTTACAAAGCAGGCTGACCTCTGAGACGGATCACATTAATCTGGATAGGATGCTGATGCTAGTTGTTTATAACTTGATGACCCCTAGTCCTGACTCCTGACAACATGCAATAAAGCACTTCTAGTCGATAGCACAGCCGTAAGGGCCAATAAGTTTTTCAAGAACATCGACTTTCATAAATTTAGCTATAGATTTTTCTCACAGATTGATATTTAATGTGCTTTTGACGACTCCACAGAAGTCTCGACTTCTTCCTTGGGTCCAGCTAAAAAAGTTAGGACAATGATAATGATTAAGGCTGATTCAGCAATCAGCATGTTTAAATGTTTAGCTACAACAAAAGTATTGCATAGACGACGAGATTTTTGACGTTTTTAGTAACCGCTCCAACCTCAGTTGATCCTATAGAAGTCTTTGAGCAGTAGGTGAGTATATGAAACAGGATTGATTGGCATCAAAAAAGTTTTTGTGTCAATTGCTCATTTTCTTGTTACTGTAACTTTTTGAAAAATCCGTGCATGGGTAAAAAAATTATCTAAAAATTATTTATAGTCTCCTAAGACCTCCTTTCTTGTTAAGGTACCTCTGATCTGGACTAAAATGAACAACAATTTGAATGTCATACGTCGTCACGTCAATAATGAACCGTGTTTATGATGAATTTTCGAAGCGCCGCCGCCGCCCCCGTGGATACCTGACAGTGCGCAACTTTTTTTCAAGAGAATACTTGAGAGGTTGCTGTTGGAAAATAAACTTGAGAGAAGATATTTTCATAACTTTATAAGCTGCCTAAACAAAGAATGGTCACATTTGGTTACTTCAAGCGAGCATCATATTACCTACTTTGTGAGCTTGGCCGTTTCCATTTTGTTACATCTTCCTCTTCTTACATAACAAATGTTTTGTCCATCACTCACGGACATCAACATAAAAAGGAGTTTATCCTTGATAGATAGCTCCAATGACCTAGTTTTGTAATGGTTGTGATATTCCGTAGACGATTAATGACAAATCAGATGGACTCTCGTTTATGAGATTCGTTTGTCAGAATTTGTATTGCCATATCGTATACATATTTGAAGGTATTCATATTGAAATCTCTCGTTTGATTGATACTATCTTTGGTAAAAAAAAAAGCTAGGTTTCTTTTGCATTAATAGGACCGTATTTAACGGTTAGTCCCGCTATGCACTGACCGCTTTTGTTTATTCTACATGGTTCTACTAAAACAGAAATAATATAGATAGAATCATTTGAGCGCTTTTCCATTAACTATTTCTGCTACTATTTTACTTATTTTAAATATTCGTAATTGACTTCCGTCTTCATTTATTAGTAGGTAGGCACCTCTGCTGTTTCATAACAGACAAACAAAGTTTTATGAATCGTCATCATCTAAGGTGCCAAAAGCTTCGTCGTCATCAACCTTGGCGTTGCCAAAATAAAGACTTTTTCTCAAAAATTAGGTAGTCTGATATCAAATGAAAACCATAGAAGTGTTGGTATTGATTTCATCTTCATTGATGTAGACCCGACAATCGCATAATCGGATTCAAAAAAGTTGTTGGGGCTATTATTGAGTTTTGCGAAAGTGGGGTTTGTGAAGTTCTGAATCCAGTTTCCGGTGTAGTACAGTCAGCTGCAAACTGTGCCTTGTGGGTTTACGGTTGCCTAATCCCCAAATACTTACATGCTTCTCATATTTAGTATAAAACAAATAATAACAATAAGTTGACAGTTTAAACTTATTTATTTATTATTTATTCAGTTGTTTCATGTGTACATTGCAAGTTCTTAGCTAATGTTCTTTTGTTGAGATCACGACAGGAACCCCGTTGGGGTGCTACAACGTAAATTATCTAGGTAGTACTTATGATCAATACGGAAAACTTATTAAGCTAAACATGTTTAAACTAAAAAAATAGTAATGTTTTATTCTATTCTAAACATTAGTTTAAATTATAAAAGCATTTAGATACTAGACATTCTTTCAATTTTGTGTAGAAGGTTGTAAAATCAAAATCAAAATCAAAAACTCTTTATTTCCATAAATACAATAAATGTACACTTAGAAAAGGTCAAAATAAAAAACTAAACACTGACACGGAAATAAAGTGATATTTTTTGATTTCTGTCGCTTCGGTATGTAGACTAAAGTAAAGAAGCGACGAAGAAACCTTTAGCCTGTTAGTTATTAAATGTATTCTTTGTATTAAGTTTGTTTAATTTGACGATAATTTATTGTAGATTATGATGGCCATAATGATGTGTCGCTGATCTGATTACCTAACCACAGATATTATAATACTATACTAACCTAACTGATATTTTGTACATGGGAGGGCTATGTGGTCCTTTTTGCTGAGGATAAATGGTTGTGATTTCTTTAGTTTAAATGAATAATTCCTCTAAAATTCTCTATTTTCTCTCTTCTATTTTTCCTATAAAATTATGTACCTACATATTTATAGATGTACCTAGGTAAGTGTTAATATTCCTAGCTTTATAAAATGTAGTTTACGTCTTTCCCAGTATTCGTATGTTCGATAGCTGCAGTTTCTTATGATAGCTTATATCTATATTTGGCCCTCAATTTCGGTACCTATTCGAGGGGCGTAGCTTCTCCACAATCGCTTTCCGTTTGAAGAATTAAATAAATAAAAGTCTTAAATGTCCAAGTGCTCTCTACATACAACAAGGTACAAAAGGTATTTGTGCAGTCAACTATACCTCGGTGTATCTGAGCGATGAGCCGTGAAGATGAATGGCTTCTCCTTTCCGATGAACGATACAGAGAAGAGGACAAAACGACTTCTGATGCTTTGATTTGCGACCGGGATCATATCGGAATTTATAACACAGAAGGCCGGTTATTAATAGGGTCAGGGTATTGCGTGGAACTTTTTGATGTTATTAATAAGGCTTTTGTAAAACTCTTTAATATTACGGAAAAGCTGGTTAAAGCTGGTTTGCCTACTGGTACCAATCTTGCCTCTTTGTACTACACACAAAGAAGCGGGCAAACGTAGGTAAGTAGGTAACCAAGCTACTTTCATTATTTCTTTAGTAATATTTTCTTGATACCTACGTAATTGGGACTTGGGAGAAAGTAAACTTGGCCTTTGCCATGTAATAGGACAATGCAAGCTTGGATTAAATATTGAAAATAAATAGCCTGTTTGTAGTTATTAATATTGGTTTGATCTTTGTGATTTTCGGCTATTTGTTATAATATATCTCGGACAAGCTTCTGTCGGTGCGGCGGCGGCTTCCTGAATAAAACGTAGCTTTGTACTGGGATAACGTACTAATTAGTGAAAGAAGACTAAATCAAATAACGTTAATAACTTTAGACCTACAAAATAAAAACATACCTACAAGTCAATTATTCTTTGAATAGGTACCTATATGAGTTATCTAGTACCTACCCATAACACAAGTTCCGCTTACTTTTGGGTTAGATGATGCTGCGTAGATTGTTCAATTTTAGTATTTATTATCATATAATTCAATACCTTCTCATCATATATTAGTAGAACTTTCCCATTAATACTAGACCGGGCGCTTATTGGATTTTCAAGGCACCATAAATAAAATTGCTCGCAGATATTTTGTAATATGAAGATTCAGGACCGCTTTGTGCTATTTGCAGGCCGACTCGTAAATAACCGATTACAACAATCGGACGCCGTGGTATCGTATCGCACAGTTACCGGCATAGCAGTATCGATTCCAATTCAGTAGTCCTTTCCTTTGTGATACAGTAACTTATATTGAGTGCTGACTACAACGCGGCCTGGTTAAAATATAGCATATTGCATAAGCTGGTAACAGGTTATTTTAAAAAGGCATCCTACGTGAAAATCTTATAGTACTTATTACAGCTCTTAATATGTATGTGTTTTCACACATAATTTTTTGCACGCTGCGACGACATTTAATATTACGGGATGTCTTTATTCTTTTTCTGATCTTTATTGATCTTTATTTTTTTGCAATGCAAATACCTAATTAGTCGGCAGGTATGGCAATTGCGAACGAAGTCGCGGGTACAGTTAGTTTCTAATAAAGTAACCTAAGTATTTATGTTTCTACTCGGCGGTCTAGTTCTCATAACATAAACTTTGGGGCTAAATGATGCTAGGTGAATAATAATGTTCAACATGAAGAACAACAAAAACCCAGTTTCGGACTTGAACAGTACACTTTTGTTCCACTGGCCGACAGAGTTTTCAACAAAAGGATGAGTTATGTGCCCTTTAGCCGGTTTTCATGCATCATTAATTTTTGTTTACCCAACGTTGACTGTTTACGAATGACTACCTGGGGATGCTTTGGTTATTAATGATGTGACTTTTCTCATTCTTCTTTTCTTACTTTCTTCTTCCCGAAAAGTTATTAGTTGATAACTTGATAGTTTAAAACAAAGGAGATCTAACTACACACAATTTAACTTTGTTCCAAATCATATTTATTTATTGCATACATACCTATACGTTATTACAGAGTTTAAGCTTAGGTGGTAATTAGGATAAAGGTAAGTACATGTACCCTGTAAGGGTGCAGCAATGGTTCTAAAGATTGTTATAATACACAATCTATTTATTGCTAGGAACATAGAAGTCGGAAAAAATGGGTAAATCATAGCACAGATAAAATATGACTAGTCTTAAAAAACAGTCTGATGCTTGTTGCTTTGTGTGTTCCGAACGACGATGATAGTGTTCTGGGTAAAAAAAAAAATATTCTACTCAGTCCGTCAGTTAGATGATTTTTTCTTTTGTCAATTAAACCAAAAATTACAAAAATAAAGCGCGTCAAAGTTTGGGCGTGGGGCTAGTGACGTCACACCTTGCTAAAAAGTGTTGCAAGGTGTGACGTCACGTGGAACTTTAACTTTACCTATATATCTTCAGCTATATATTCTTAAATATAGCTATATATCTTCATCATTTTTTGTTGAAAACTATCATGGCCCAAGACGCAGATGGTCACGTCCACTTCACCTCCATGTTGTGGAGGCGCGGCGGCAGAGGCTGGGTAGTGAATGCATTAATCGAGAAAAGAAAAAATACGTGTCCAATATCATCTGAAAATTTTACCGACGGTCCAATTAGATTTTGTTATGACACTAGCCTATTTCTAAGAATTAATTAATCTTAAAAAAATCATCAACATCTCAGGCGAAACTTGAGCTCTAACTTGAACCTTCCTCTCTGTTCTGAACACGTTGTCAATTACTGCACCAAGTCATCCACTTAATCAGTCGAAAATCATTGAGACCTTCTACGACTTTTTTATTGATATTATTAAGTACCTATGTATTTACTCAATAGCTTTTTTGACGTGATAATGTCTTTAAAATCGTTTTAGTCGGGTGACATGTTCAGAAACTTGTGTCACACCAAAACCTCACGAGCGCGATCGCAGGTATAACGAGAGAGAGACGGACCGATCTCCCGTCTCATCTCGAGCGCTGCCAGTCATTCCGTGAAACTTCTCACGCGGAATCCTCACGAGCGGAGGCTGGCATAGCGTTCGAGTGAGTGGACCGATCTTCCGTCTCTCTCACTCTAGCGGCATAAGACGTTATCACGTAAACATCTCGATCGTAAACCTACTTTACAAACAACCAATTTTTTTTACACTACCTATTCTAAGCCTCTTAAGTAAGCTTGATTTATATACCTTTCCAAGAGAAAATAAACATCTTTAATATTATTAACTTTAACGTTACGACTTCTACGACCTTCATCATCATCAGCCTATATTAGTCCACAGCTGGCCATAGGCCTCCCCTAATGAACGCCAAAGCGTCCTGTCTTCAGCTTCTTCAGCAGCCGCATCCAGCATCAGCCTGGAGTCTTTAGACGACCTTAGGCATTAATCTTTTTAACATCGTTTCTTATATCATCTGCGTTACATGAATGCCTATCCAAAAGACTGGATTTCACGCACATAACCAGAATCCATAACCTCAACCATTCTGTACCCTTAAACATTCATGTCTTTTGGCGGTATAGTAAACCTATGATAAATTTGCGAGGTCAAGCAGATGCATATGAGTTGGATGAAACTCATGTTTAATTCAGTTTGCCTAGGTTCGCCTCAAGCCTTACGGGTCACCTTCGTGTCGGTTTGACGATCTTTATAAAGGCCGGGTTATACTAAAGCAAAGTGGGGCAAAGATAGAAATAACTAATATGTAGCAGGGTGTCAAAATAACGTCACATGACCGCGGGTGCATTCCGCTAAATATTAGCGATATCGATATTAGCGCCCTCACAAGCGTTCTAAATTACTGTCAGAGCGACAACGATGTCCGTCTGTCCGTGTGACGTCATAGATGACGTCATTATGTGCGCCATTTTGCGATATCACCGACCGACCATCCTACAAACTGAAACTCACAGTGAGCGCTCTGTTAAAACGGACAATAAGCATTCATCGTAGTATTGTATTCTCTTTTTAGGGTTCCGTAACTCAAAAGAAAAAAGGAACCCTTATAGGATCACTTTGTTGTTCATCTGTCTGTCTTTCTGTCCGTCTGTCTGTCTGTCTGTCTGCCCGTCTGTCAACCCTCTTTTCTCAGGAACGCGTGGACGTATCGAGTTGAAATTTACGTCAAATACTCAAATCGTAACCTCTTGGAGCCGCGATATAAATAATAATTCTAAGTTAACGCACTCAAAAGTTACAGCCGTTTATGTACGAATATTTTGAAATTTTCAAGGGAATCACATGCACACAAAACCTAGGGTACTTCCCGTAGACCTAGCATAATAAAATTTGGCAAGAAGCATGATCTTATAGCACAAGTAAAGGAAAAAATCTTAAAACCGTAAATTTGTAGCATATTCAAAATACTTTTGACTATCGCCATGGACCAAAACCTACAGGGTACCTACTTCCCGTTGACCTAGAATCATGATTGACAAATTGGCAAAACACAAGGTCTTACGGAACCCTTAGTACGCGAGTCCGACTCGCACTTGACATTTTATTTTTCGTTTACTTGTACCTGACTGGCATCTGACACCGCGACTTGGGACCGTGAGCGTTCATGATTGTTCTGAATAAACGATAGCACTCAACTGTCAATATCGTGATATCGAATTTGGAATGCAAAATATCTTTGTAATCGCTATCAGCGCTGTAATCGTATTTCGGAATGCACCCTAAGATCATCGCCACACGTCACCAACCAATGCCCTTTGTAAGCCCGAAGCATGATTTTTTCTCTCTGCTTTGGTTGGTTGCTTTGGCCATAAATAGGCTCTTTGTAATTTGGTTTTGATAACACAAATATTTGCGGAGCCTGAATTAGCGGGGAGAGCACACAAGGCCGAAAGGCATCGTCCTCTGCAAATATGATTAGGCTGAAGTGTGTATTAAGTACGTTATGGGCACATTGTACTCAAGCTAACTCGTTCGTTAAAGTTCTTAGCGATCAATTCATAGAGCACATAGTTAGTGCAGGTTTTAGGTTCATATTGATTTATATTTGATTGTCCAGAGATACTCGTCGAAAAGTAAATAGGTACCTATGTATCTTCTATACCGGATGCTGGGCCGCGATCTCGGTGTAGTAAGTGTAGTTTCCTATTGGCATTATGGCTGAAGCTTTTTTACGGTAAAAAACAAAGAACCGGTGTTAAACCGAGCACTGACTGTTACGAGGCGTAATGCATTCGCAGCGAGCGTAGCGCACCCCTAAGCGCCTTATTATCTTTTATCTCATGGGGGTAATACTCATAATCCCTACGCTGGGCATGCGGGTTGGGCATCGCAGTTCGGTGGTAGAATTGTTCCGCCCCCTGTGGATATCCCATAGTCGGCTATTACGACACCCGTGGGAAGAGTTGGGGTGGTGCAAATTCTAAGCCGTCACCACACAGCGAAGCATTTACATAATTTTATGTAATATCTTGTGAAACGAAAGTTTATCATTGATAAAATAAAATTATTCTCATCCGAAGTGTAGTGTTGTAGGTTTTTCTACTTCTCTAAATAAATCATTCGTTCTCTAGGAATTCTACTTTCAAAATGTCGTAAAAGTAACAGCACCTGCTATTATGTATTCTGTGTTAAAAGGGAGAACAGTGAACCTTGAGCGAAAACTTTACACAAAGCTGCCATTCAATAAAACTTTTAATAATTACTTAATTTCAATTTACTCCATTACGAACTTCTCAATTAACTGAACCCGTTGTGACAAATGTTTCCAGAGCTGAGGGTCAGAGCGACCTTGCAAGACCCTTCGTCCTTGAAGTGAAGACACGGCTCCCATGCTTATTCGGAGCTCTTTGAATGGATTCTAGGGAAGATACGTACTTTGCAAAGTTCGACTGTCTATTACTGTTAGCCATGGACCGGCTTTGTGTTTTCCAAAGTAACATTAGCTGCTTCGTTCAGTTGGTCGTCCTATAAGTGGATCCTGTAAGGGTTACTTTTTCCTATTTAGGTACGGAACCCTAAGAAATAATGCTCGACAATCCAAACATCATCAATAAGGGCGTTTGATTCAAATTGCTCCAAAAGTAACATTGAACTGAAGTTAGTTTTATCATGGGTTCTTAACATACATAATGGTTTATGATTTGCGGCAAATTACTTTTACGCTGGCTTGACTATACAAAAACGCAGAAATAAATAAAATCCGCAAAAATTTAATCTCCTGCGTAATGTAAATCAATGCGCCTTTAAAGCAATTTTAATATCAGCATGGTCATATCACGATTAATTGTCCCTAGGAATTCCTTGCTTATTTTCTCGATATCTAGTCTTTTATTATACCTTCAAACCTACTTACTCTTTATTGCTTAACCCCGTACTAAGTAGGTACCTTAGGATTTCGCTAAGTTTGATGAACTTTTTAAATCACTATTTTAGACTGCTTTATAACAAAGTAAGTAACTAAATTTTCTTTATCTTTGAGATTTGTCTTTCATCCCAAACTCAGCTGATCCTGTCGACCTTCGTCTGCGGTCCAATGTCCATTTGCGTACCCTTGAGTTCCCTTGATTTATCAGCTGGTTTGGGCGAAGGGTGGATTAGGGCTAAGACGGATTACCTACCTAACTACATCTACTGACAAAACCCTCTAGATATGTCAACGATACCGGAAAGATCAATTCAATTCAATACGCTCTTCGGGTTTTTTAAAAATTGTCTGAGCGTCTGGTCGAAACTATGCGTGACCTGAGAGCCGGTGAGTATCTGGAGCAGCCACGGAATTAGAAAGAATATATCTTAATCCTATCTTCTCCATTCTGTGGGCGCAGCGCATCAGTGTTGCCATACAGCGGGGCAATGCAGCCAGCGTCTTGGAGACGTTTCCGACTGGTGGGTATTGATAGTCGATCAGCTACCTGTAGATTGTTTGCAACAGTTTGTAGTTAGATCCATTGTTTCAATTGTAAATGCTAGTTCTAATTTGTTTCTATTATTTGATTGTAATTTTCTTTGTCAATATAAAGTAAATTCAATCCATTTATTTCAAGCAACAATAATTTATAAACATACAAAATAAATGAAAGAGTCCATTATATAAGACAAATACTAACTTTACGTGCTTGCTTAAATTAATTAAGAGAGCACAATCTACGCTCTTGTCCAGAGTTTTCATAATATCCCCGTATAATTTTCGTTGAGTTACTAAGTTCTAGGGATCTTCTAAAGCGGTGCATTACAGACAGACAGACGGAATGAAAATGAAAGGGTCGGTTTTTGCCAGTTGACACCGGAACCCTAAAACCCGACAGGAACAGTGACCCTCAAAGAAAGTGTGGCTATAAATTGAAAATATAAATTGTGGTCTTTTCCTTTTCCATCAGAACGGAAACTCCACGTTCCCTTTGAGCTTTATTCTTCGGTTCAATTTGCTTTTGCAAGAGCTCCCTACTTGTGGCACTTGAGAGTTGACGGGCTGCGGCGTCTTTTCGCCGTAAAGTTAGCTGTAGGTTTTTAATTGACGAATTGCGTATTGGACGAAATGCTAACAAATCGGTAAGCCAAGCTTATTGAAGGGTCCTTGCCTATAAAATCGCCGGTTGAAGTAAAGGTGCGCTTCTTGCTTTGGCGTGATTTCACTTAGTCAATAATTTATATAGATACTAGTTTCTGCGTGTATCCTAATTCAGGGAACTGATTTATGGGATAAAAAGTACTATGGTTTGTTCCAAGACTTGAGCTAACTGTATGCAAAATTTCAGCCCGTACCATTCAGTAGTTTTGGCGTGAAGAGGTAAGAATCATCCATCCATCCATACATCTAACCATCCAAACTTTCTCATTTAGAATATGAGTGGGATTGTATCGTTCAATGAACTGGTCATCACATAAAAATTATAGTACTCATATTATAGGTAATGTTAGGAACCTTAGGAACCTATTGTTAAAAATAACACTTGCACATCTTCCAGGTAGTATTTATTTAAACTCATGCTTTGGTAAAATATATCTTTAGTTGGCATTGAACGAGATCACGAAAACGGCGTTAAAGAATATCTATATATATAAAAATGAAACCCGTTTTCCTTGGTCACGGCATCACGCGTGAACGGCTGGACCGATTTCGCTAATACTTTCTTTGTTGTGTTTGTTATTGTCAGGAGAAGAATCTTATGAAAGAAAAAATTAAGAAAGTTGGAAACATAAATATCCACGGGGGCGAAGCCGCGGGGCGCAGCTAGTATCAATATAAATATTATAAAGTAGTACCTGACTCACTGACAGACAACGCACAGTCCGAATCGCTGGTTCTAGAGGCTTGTACGCATAACGCGTACGAAGTCGCGGGTTACAGCTAGTAAATATATAACGACAGATTCTGATATACTGCTATTTGCAAACTAAACCAGTTTTTAAATTGTGGAAAGCCCTTGCCGTAGCACCACTAAAACTCGATACGTACAAGGAAAATTGATAACTTTTCCTCATTCTTTCCAAATCCTCCTAGATACCTTCCACCAACGTGGATTTATGTTTATGGTTAGTGTAGATAAGTAATGCTGAGTTTTTGTCCAATTTTAGCCATGACATAAAAATCCTCGGAAAGTCAAAATATTATAAATTTAAAAATAATAATAGAATATATTATTTATTAGATAAAGAATATTTTTATTTGCAACTCATACAAAAATAAATCGATGATATTATGAAAACTCCTCTTTTCCAACGCGATAAAATCACACTAAAACTATAATCAAGTTTATTATTCCATAAAAATTGCCATTTAAAAGCGAGACCGCGACTCCCAAAATGCAAAACGACTTGGTAATTAAAAGGCGTTGAATCCGGCGCGGTGCGAGAAGTTGCTGAGATCGTTAGAGACACGCGGCTCGCTCCACTACGCTGCTCTCGCGATTGTGAAAGGACACCTAATGGACCACATGCAAACGAAATAAATTAAAAAAATCCACAGTAATACAATCGCAAAATTATTTGAATGTATATCTATGACTTACCTTGTAAAAACTTAACGGATCTAATGATATTACAAAAATGAATCCTGACCATACCTACTGATTAAAAGGAGAACTTCGTTCGTCATTGGTAATTTATTCTCCCTAATTACTTTACCTTTTCTTATGGCTAGGCTTCCCGATGTGTGTCTTGTGTCTTGGCCTCCACCACGAGAAGTTTCTATTTTGGTCAGTTCTGTGCAGTTTCCCAGCCAGTAGTACTACCTACCTGTAGCTTTTGCGGCCTTTCGTCACTGTCAGTATCGGCACTTCTAAGAAATTGATTGGTTGGTACCTAGTATGTACATATCGTAATTTTATTAATCGAGAAAGGTTACGTACGTACGGCTTGTGTGATTGCGTGTCGTGTTAAAAGGAAGACCTACAAGCTTGGATAATGCGGGTGAGCTGATAGGCAGATTAACCTCGAGTGGAATCTCATTTATTCTTTGGAGCTTGCTTTTAAAATTCTTGCTATGAATGATGATGTCCTCCTAGCCGAATTTCAGTCGCGGTGATCGCAACGGAAACTAGTCATGCGCGCAGGGTATATTAGTGCACGTGTGTGCGCGAACACTGGTGCACTCTCTATTCTTCCTTCACTCTCATAATCCGATGACAGACGCCAGATCAGACGGCAGACCGGAACGAACGGCTCTCCCCGGTCGTCGGTTTGCTGTCGGGGGCAGCACCAAGGCCTTTGTGTGCTTTCCCATTAATTTGCCATGAATGCAACAGCTATGCACAAATTCCAACATGAACTTGAATTTAGAATAAGTAATAGAATAACATAATTATGTTTCGACACAAGTACAAAAAGCACACAAGTTTAAAACAAACAAACGGAGAACAAAAACAGTAACGTAGGTAAACATGGAGATATTAAGTGACACAAAAGGGAGGTAATGAAAAGGAGGAAAGCAAATAAATAAATAATGCAGGACAATTCACACAGCGTGCCCCAAGCAGCCCCAAGCTAAGAAGAGCTTGTGTTATGGGTACTAGATATGTAACTGATATACCTACTTAATACAATACCCGACATAATATAGATAGATATTTTTTGTTATACACATCCAGAACACCCGTAACAAATATCTGCAGTTCGTACAAACATTTGTCCTGAGGCGGCTCCTGCGTCGCAGGCGGACCTTTGCCCGCCGCGCCACAGAGGTCGCCAAAGTAGGTGGCCTGTAATTTCGCTCTCGTGTAGTCCTGGCTACATAGAAATTGAGTGACACTTTCGGCTCTGTAATTGATTACTGCCTATTCAGGTTTACATTATAGCCATAATGAACGCTGTTTGGAACATCGACGACAAAGTAAACGAAACCAGATTAGGTATATTTAACTATTTCGAGAAAGGGTTCCCGTAGTTAGCAACTTCTCTGATCAATCAACTTGGGTGACTTGCTTTGCTACGAATTGGTATTGTTTTCTTGACATACTATTGATCCATCAAATAAAAAGGCTTTTTCTTACGACGAATTATATTTGGTAGGTACGTAATTAGTTGACGTAGATATTCGGAGCAATCTTTAGTTTATTGGAAACTAGCTTCTGCCGCGGGCAGCGGGCGTCGAAAACGTTAATTATTAAAAACTAGTTTATGCCCGCGGCTTCGCACGCGTTGTTTCTATGGAAACGTTTTGAGGTTATATCTATCCCATGGGAACTGATTAATGGGATAAAAAGTAGCCTATGTTTGATTCCAGGATTAGAATTAACTGTGTACAAAATCGCGGCCTGATCCGTTCAGTAGTTTTGGCGTGAATAGGTAACAAACATCCATCCATCCAAACTTTCGCATTTATAATATTAGTGTGACTGCACTTTCACAATCCAGAAAGCCTACTCGAAGAACCTCATGTAATCCAGGTTTTAAAGAAAAGAACAATTTGTAAGCAAGTCATTATAAATAGACCCGTTCTATTTTCAGTAGCTCCGCAACTCTGTTCCCTTTGATAACCGGCTTGTAGCTTTGCTTTAGAAACTCTGAGTGCAGAGGGCTCTAGGTTTTTAATTGAGAGTCTATTTTAGCTTGGTTACATCTGCCCCGGTAGTTGCTGCTCGCCCTAGATACAGATTGGTCACTGGGACAGGTAGTGGTGGTATTTGGTAGTTATGATAGTGTTTGTCAGGATTATTTGGGGTCTAGCGGGATGCATGTTTGGAACAAACACAATTTTAAACCCTCTTGTCAACAACATTTTATGTATATCGTAATTTTTAAACCTTTTTCTTTGTTTAATTAAAGTGTTTTTTTATTGGTTACATGATCAGTATGATCAAGGTTTAGTTTTGCACCATTGTTTTTCCACAACATTTAAGATGGTTTACAAAAGACGTGATCGCCAAAAGAAAAGAAATGCCCAGCCATTTCTTTCTAATTGAAAAATTATCTCTCCCCAAAATCAACAGGATATTGAAAATGAACAAAGTTTTTATTTTTTGTGTCCTCTGTTATTTTGTTGGACGTTCAGTGATACTTACTGATAAACAATTCGTTACGCTGTCAACAACAATGCTTTATTTGTACGAACATTTACTTTGTTCAAAATTTTCAGAAAATATTTTCCCAAACGGATTCTCCCTAAATTTGTTGTTATAAAAACAGGTTCGCTGGGAATGCACGCTGAAAGCAGATTCCTTTGTGCTTCGCTCTCAAATTTATAATATTACAACTGCAAGTGAACTTGCTGTCGTTATTATATGTATTCCTAGACTGCGCATCTAATAAGAAGCTAAGGCGAACACCGAACAAGTGTTCTTTAGGGTTGTTCTTTTGCATGCTTGCCTAATTTCGTTAGCGGTGCAGATAATTTTCGCGATTAAAACACGTGAACCTATGTACATTCGTAATTAGTTTGTTTAACTACTGTAGGGCACTAAGATATCGATGTTTGAAAGGTAATAGGGTACAAGCAACAAAAACCAAATTGTACAGGAGAGCAGTTTATATTATTTTTTTATTTTTACCTCTTACGGAAAACAAACAATCCTATATAAATATTAACAGATTATCTTAAGTAAACTAAATAGGTAAAAAGTATTACCAGCCCCGTTATCCGCAATACAAATTACTCGCGGAGATTACATTGTTAAGTTAAAGTTTGAAATTCCAGACAAATGGACATGACTTTTATTACGTGTTCTAGTCATTGTGCGTATCTGACCACCTGCTTAGCCATAGCAGTGTCTGTAGGTTATTTGTCCAGCTTTTTATATGAATCCACCCAATCTATCAGATCCAGCATCTGCACCACCATTGTGGTGAGCGCGCATACGCAACTGATATGTACCTACCTATTTCAAAAATTTGCACAAACCAACCAACTAAAAGTCTCTACTTTTAGTTGGTTGGTGCGTCTCTACGCAAAAAGAGAGGGGTGTTATAAGTTTAACTTGTCTGTCTGTGTATCTGTCTGTGGTATCGTAGCTCCCAAATGGATGAACCGATTTTTGTTTGTTATTTTTTTATATGATAATTTTATCCCGAGTGTTCTTAGCCATGTTTCAAGAAAATCTGTATACAAAAAAAAATCATTTTGTTCTTGTTACGGGATAAAACCTAGGATGCCGTCTACCTCCCTGCCAAATTTCATTAATATCCGTTCAGTCTTTAAAGCGTGAGAAGGTAAGGACAGAATCAGTTTCGCTTTAATAGTAATTCGTGTAGATTAGGATGGATAGGTAGGAGACGATAGATACATCTTAAGTACGGACGGACATCAATTCTTCTGTGATACGATAAGTATACTTAATTAAGGAAAACTAATTGTTATTTTCGTGTTTTGATTAGTACGGTACGGTAACATGTCAATGTACTGTAAAGTGTATTTCAAAGTACTCTTTTATAGCTGACCATAAAATAACAGATAAATACTGATAGGTAGGGACTATACGAAAACGTCAATTATTAAAAATGTAATAACGGTATACCTCGATAATTCCTCGATTATTTTTTTGAAGGACACATTGTCAAGGTCGTGAAAAGGTAAAAGGCAGACAGACCATGTTTTTACATTTATAGGATTAGTAGGTATGGATAATAAACTATGACCAGAGATATATTTTGCTCATTACATTGACGACAAACTACTTTGTCTCTACGTTTTACTCGGAAGCGTCATTCCTTATCTTTGTAGGAACGTGGCATACTTATTACTTAGGTACTTTGCTGACATCATTGCTTCCCCCTATCTAAAGAGCATCATCTTCATTAGGTATCATTAGGTATCATTTCAATGACGATGCGTATAACAATGGAATGTTTAAAGTTTAGTAGTAAGAAGGTCGTAAGTCGTGTGAAATCAAATCGTCTACCGTTTATTTATTTTATTTAATGCTTTTTATGTTACATCCGGCTACATTCGGATTTTACGTAAAAATAATGTATGTACCTCAACAAGCTTGTCTTTATTCAAGAGTCTACTTCTTGTGTCTAATAAATTAAAATGGTATAGGAAATGTTGTAATTAAATGTTTTCTAGGCAGACATTTATGAGGCTAGATGATGCCGTCTGGATTGTCCAGCATTATTCATTATTATTGTACGGTGTTCCGCATCATATTGATCAAAAGAGGGAGACTCCAAAATACCGAGTATACCTACGATAGGACAAGGCCAGACACGTAAATAACGAATCGTCTGATGTATTGATGACTAACGCGTATCACAATGACTTGATTACGTTGTTGACATAGCACTAGCGCGCAGAGCATGCACCAGTATCAGTAGATTCGCTGGTGTCGGCAATCAGGGTGGACCGGAAGTCACCCATTCATAGATCCTCGCTCGGCCTATCGAGGAAAACGCCTGAGGAAAACAACCAGTCGCGGGCTGGCCGCCGCGCGAGACACACGCTGCCAGACTCGAGCAAAACAAACCGCGCGGGAAAACCGACAATAACTTAGACTTAAAATATTCGTAGCTTCGAAAGCATTTGCCAAACTAGTAATAACGACAATAATTTACAATGGGGGAGAAGAATATAGAGGTTTGCGGGAGCGTTATGGATGGAGTGGCGGAGAAGGGAATGGTGGAGTCACCCACTAAGAAGGATCCGACGGAATATACGGTGTATCCGATCCGTTGGCTGGTGCTCGTCGTGTTTGTGTTCCACTCTGCGACCAACAGTCTGCAGTGGGTGCAGTACAGCATCATCCAGGATGCTGTGGTGAAGCACTACGGGGTGTCCAGCATCATGGTGTATTGGACCTCGATGGTTTACATGATCACTTACATACCGCTGATATTTCCCGCGAGCTGGCTCTTGGACAAAGTGGTGAGAGATAAGTTTTAGTACTTTATAATCAATTAAAAGAAACAAATTAGAACTAGTATTTACTAGTACAGTACCTACAAACGCAAATTATTTTAAATGTAGTGTCTCATTTTAAATGGTATTTATGTAGGTAAATCAGTATTATAGGCAGATGCAGGTAAAAATAAAAATTTCTAGAAATACCTACTTACCGCTAGTAAAATAAGGAGTATAATAATTTGATTAATTTTAAAAAACCTAAAACTATAATCGAATCCCTTAATTTTACACTTTTTTAAATATTTTCGGGAATAAAATTCTTATGGGACCATCTCGGGATCATTTTCTATTCAATGGCGAAAGAGTTTTCAAAATCGGCCCATAATTTACGGAGAAATTGATGAACAACGTACATACAGATAAACATAGAATCTCCTCTTTTTTTCGAAGTCGTTTAAAAAATAGTGGAGATACCCATCATCATCTTTGATCCATTATCGTTTGTAGCCCGTTCAATCGCCATAGGTTCTGCTCTAAACAAACACGTATTTTAGCATTATGTTTCTCGTGTTGCAACACGAGAAACATTTCAAGCGGCAAATAAAACTTTTAAGGCAAACTGGTTTGTAACAGGTAAAAAGTGTAAATAAAGATCTTGGCATTCAAGCATGCCTACAATCTAATTTAGCTTAAGTGTATTAAGATCAGGCGATTTCATAAATCCTATTCGAAACGTTGAAACATAACTAATCGAAAATTACAAAAAAACTATTAAATACATTATCTAGCCAAGATCATAATCAAAATTTTATGCCAACATCCGATTCTCGTACGATTTCAAATTCATGATTAGGTAAATTACGCAATGTTTTGATTTATTCGAGAGATATCAAAACAATACAGTTTGTTTGATATCGTTTCGAACCAAAAAAAAACATTAAATACAACTTTGACTTAGGTATCCAAACTACCATATCTCTTTACCATTCCGAGTAGGTACATACTAAAATTATAAATGCGAATGTAACTCATGATTCATTTATTAATTATTATTTATTATTTAACAACATTTGGGGGAGGCCTTTGCCCAGCAGTGGGACGGAATAGGCTGAATTAAAAAAAAATAAAAAAAATTTTACAAGTGGACTTACAGTTAAAACCAGAATGTCCAGGAGTCAGTAGGTACAAAAGAATAACAAAATGGGCATTAAGTAAGTCAAATCTTGAATTATACTTAACAAGACAATGAATGCAAATGTTAATCAATCTTTTCTCAATACAATTAGTCAATACAATCATTAATAATGCAAAAGTTTGGATGTATGGATGTTGTTACCTCTTCACGACAAAACTATTAAAGGATCGGGCTGAAATTTTGTATATATACCTACGTGGTTCTAGGCCTGGAGTAAGACAAAGGTTTTATCCCAGAAATCATTTTCCATGGGATAGAAATAACCATTTTAAACGTTTCCATAGAAACAACGCGTGCGAAGCCGCGGGCGTAAACTAGTCATTAATAATTATTACAAAAACTAACTACTTTTATTTATTTATTATCATTCTGGCTCTCCTTCTGTCTGTTACCTCTTCACGTCTAAGAGGCTGAATATTTTGTAATAAAATTTTACATGAAGGTTTTTGAGAAAGAACATAGGTACATATAACTTTTTATCCAAGAAAAACGTGTTTGAAGCAACGGGTAAAAGCTAGTAGGTAAACAAATATATCAATAACAAAAGGTTCTTGTGTTTTTGCGTCAGAATTGACCGACACGCCGAGCTAAAAATAACCAAAACTACATTGAAACCATTGTTAAGTTACTTATTTCAATTAACTTTATGTATATTATATCGCACGAGACAGAAAATTAATGCTCTTAGACCCGACGGCATGACAGTCCCATGGAAGTTGGGGAGGCCCATTGTGTGGGACGCTATATGCGTCGACACACTTGCGCCTTCCCATCTTCCGAGGACATCCGTAAGGGCGGGTGCGGCGGCAGATTTGGCCGAGGATCTCAAGAGGCGCAAATATGCAGGTCTCGACAGAGTCTACACAATTGCTCCCCTTACAGTAGAGTTACCCTTACCCTAGGTCCGTGGGGTACCGAGGCTCCACGAGTTTTTAAAATTATTTGAGCGTCTGGTCGAAGCGACGCGTGACCGAAGAGCTGGTGAGTATCTGCCGCAGCGCATCAGCATTGCCATACAGCGGGGCAATGCAGCCAGCGTCTTGGGGACGCTTCCGACTGGTATTGATTGGTTTGAGCTACCTGTAGATTGTTTGCAACAGTCTGCAGTTAGCTCAATTGTTTCAATTGTAAATACTAGTTCTAATTTATTTCTATTATTTGATTGTAATTTTCTTTGTGAAAAAGAGTTTCCTGAATAAAAAATGCTCTTATTGAATTTTTAGTACAGCCATTATTTCAAATCAGGATTTAGACTATTCTTAGTTAAGTATGTATTTCAAATGTTACTCCTATACCTACTTGGTATTTATTTATCTTTGATTACTTTAAAATCCAATAATGATTAAAGGAAATTCCGCGCAGTCGACTGAAGGATCCGCGTCAGTAAATTGGATTCCCCAGTTTCAATTAAAAGTTCTAACGACGAAGGTTTCATTGAAGAAAGAAAATGTTTCAGCTGGAAGGCTTTTAAAAATGCTTACCTTTTTTGATGAGCAAAGCGAGATTTTATAAAGGTGGCTTCCTCTAACGGTTTTGCACGCATAGGAACTGAATAATAAACAGGTTTTGCCCGACTTCGCAAGAGGGAGTGTTATTTTACTTATGATTATGAGGGACTAGCTGTTACCCGCAACTTCGTTAGCGTGGTAGGTAGGGTATCTACCTTACTAAAGGGAAAAAACATTTGCATAGAAAAAGCGAATACATCTATGACTTCTTACATGTTGGATAAATAATACTTAATGCTTCGTCATTAAGTATTATATTATCCATAGAATGTACCTTATGCAATTAATTGAATTATTTCCTTTCTTTGCTGGAGAAAAACATTCTGTTTAATTTTCATATTTCACAAAGCAGATTGACCACCATGATAACATCACAAATTCAGTTTCTCGTTGGACGTGATGTGTAAATTATAAAACCCTTCTGTAAATGCTAAATCAGGGGCGAAGCCCTAAAAAAGTAGCCTATTGTTTAAGTTAGGCTACATTCCAAATGTTTGCCGAATTTTATTATGATCTGTTCAGTAGTTCTGGAGATCCTAGGTAAAAATTTGGCATTTCACAAACTTTCGCATTTATAATATTCGTAGGATAAGATAGGATAGGATTAGTAGGATAATAGGATCAAATCAATGGTCTCGTATCTACCATTAGCTTAGCTCTCTTCTATCTATACAACGTTTGTCGTAATCTGCGTAAGGCTTTTATGAACGGTAAATTGGAAAAGTTTACCCGGAAAATGCGGAAAAAAATTGAAAAAGTTAAAGTGTTTTCTACAATTTTGGGATTATTTTTAACAATGTTGAGCCAGCTCATGTCAGAACCACTCGAGGTTGTATAATACTTACCGTCTTACGGCTCAGGTTCACTGTTGCATGCAATTGATGAGCCATTCTGATAAATGATAGGATGCTTTGGGAATTTTAGTGTGTAAAGTGCAATAATAATTTCGTTTGTAGAGGAACCAGCAGTCAAAACGTGCACTTACGTTTGTTTGGCATCCGCACGGATATTGTGGTGACTAGTTTGTGTGTACACACACACTAACGAGTTTGATTTGATGGTATCACAACGCAACACTGCCTTATATCCTTTAGCGCGGAGTATAGGTACAGGAAGGTATATCTACATCTTTGGGGGATAAGTGGCTATAAATCATATAATCAATTTGGAGTATAAATCAGTATGATTCTGTATGATTTAGAGGAAACAGAGAGCTGTTGAAATTTTCCATATTTTGTTCTCTCTACATTTTCAAGTATTACACGCAAAGTCATTTGTTGACTCTGGATTCTAGACTCAACATTTTTTGATCATTTATAAAATCCATTTACCGTACACCATTTTCCTTTCCCACCTTGTTTACTAAAGTAGCCTTAGGGTAAGGTCACACAGCTGTCTGTTTTACATACCCGTTTTATCGTACACATCTTTATTCGGTAATGGCGGATGTAGTTGCATAAGCGAGTTCACACACTCACACATGACAGATCGCTCATATAAAACGTATATAGGTACGATAAAACGGGCCTGTAAAACGGACTGCTGTATGAACGTACACTTGTAAGGAAAAAATGTATACGTTCTTCTGACGTGAACTGATAATTAGCACTCCGGAACCGTGGTCCCACTGCGATGTCCTTTCAAAGTTTTGTCCTGCTGGGACAAAACTTTTTCGTGGTTCCACCAAACACACACTTGACCGTTCAACATATGGCTCTGGGTGCAATAATATATATACACACCCTTTCAGTCACAGAGTCGTTTTATGTTTTATGTATGTTTTAGAGTCCTATTTTCAACTGAAATTACCCAAGTATGCCCATAAGCGAGACAGATAAAGTATCTACTCTGAAATATTTATATACTTATCACACAGTTTTAAACAAAACAAAGATAAGTACCTATAATTAATGTTTGTGCAAAAGTGCAGCTTACATAGGTTTTCATCCTCCAATAACACCAGGCTCTGGAGAATCTACCAGATTAGGGCAGCCACGAGTTTACATAAAACGTGAGTTGCGAGTAGACGGCCGCCACCGGGAACCCTATTCTCTATTTGACTTGTCTATGAGCTTAATTTGTAAGCCGAAATAAATAAACCTTATTGATTTCAGACGAAGAATCATTTTCGTAGCGGTAACTAGAATTAATCAAATTCATCCCTTTTCTTGGGAATGACCTTCCTAGAGTCAACACAGCAATTGTGTAATTACTTTAATTCGTGCATTTGTGAAACCACAGTCTCACCATAGTGATGATTATATCATCTTCATGATTCCACGTCTTTGATGGTAAAGTAGCTTTAGAGTGCCGTTAAACAAGAGCTGTACAACAAAGTTAGTATCAAATCTAACCAGTAGGGTTGAACTTTGAAACCGAACGGCTATATTGGTCAGTTTTGACACATTCCGTTTAGCTACGTAACTACGTAGCATATCTCCAGTAGAAAGGCAGCTGTACCGTGCGGTTATCTGACACGATGCCTCATCCACTAGATGTTCATGACCCTTGTTACCGAGCCCCAGGTTATTGGGAGAGTGTGAATAGCGTGTTCAACTTATCGAGTTGCCAACACAGGTATTCCGGACCTGTATTCAGTGGGCACTAAATATTTAGGTATCTTTAAGCTTGCTGTCAGGACCACAAAAAGGCGATATAAAAACTTTCAAAAGAATCATGGTTACTTACACTAAAGTCATTACGGGATTTTTACCGTGATTTGTGTTATTTTGAGTTTTCTAATAATTCGGCACAGTTGCATGCGCCATGATCACGGAATAACTGAAGTCACGGCGAGTGAGTTTTATTATATTTAGATACATTGGCACTAATTGTGGTAAATATTCCGTTATTAATGACTTCAGTGATCTATTTTAGTTATTCATTAATTAGTGTATGAAATCTTACTGTTTAGTTTAGATGGATAATTTGTGTTCGCTTAATACAAAGAAACAACTTACAAACGAAACAAATAAATAAGTTTTTATATTAAAAAAAAAATCTTTTATGCTTTGTCGTCCTATCTAAAAACGTGTATACACAATTTTAGCTCAATCGGTTGAAGATATCTGCTTCAAAATTTTGAGCATCTAGCATCTAGCAACTCAATTGAGTTGCTAGATTCCACCCGTGTAAATAAAGTTACTTACATGTATATTGCGCATTGCAAGTTACATCAAAAGCTTGTAGAAAAGTGACTATACCTTTCGGTGAAGAGCTTTGTACCAGGTACTTGTTTGGAGTTCCAAGTTTCAAAGCTAAATTTCGAGTACCTTTTTAATTAACGCGATAAACCACCCGGAAAAGGTCGTGAAATACTACGGAACATAAGCTTTGTAGATTTCGCGAAATTAATCCGATAAGTCTGAGCTAAAATGTATTGTACATTTTGTACGTTTTCTAGCAAAAGACGTGAACGCGCGCCTTTCGTAGACCCGTAGAGGCTTCGTAGCAGTTTGCTACGACGCCGGGCCGGATAGATTGTCTATTATTAATGATTCAAAACGAGGTGGCTGTCGTAAAAAACATAATAGTACATACATAATTATATCTTCAGGCTTACAAAATAAGCACATAGACAAGTAAAATTCCAGTTTTCCCCCTGGATTTGTCAAGGGGGAAAACTGGAGTAACCCAAATTTTTAACCATATTTTATTGTCAATAAGAAATAAGGTGTTGTCATTTTTCTCTTCACTTTTATTTTTTGTTCACTTTTAGAAGAAGTGAAAATGAATTATACTTACTACTGATAGGTATCACTTAAGAGTCTACTACAGGTTTGTTTTGCCATCTTACACTACATTTACACCAGCATCACCTAGCCCCGTAGTAAGCAGAACCTTGTGCTATGCAAACCAGATGACTGAAATACTTTCCACGCAATGCATTATTTTTCTTTTGTATGTCTAGATAAGACTACGTTACTATCAATGCAATTTAAGTGGAAAAAATATTATTTATTCTCAAAAAAGGGTACTTAATTGTCTCAATAACCCACTTTCTCATTGATAGCTAAAACCTTCCCTTGAGTTTAACTGCGAGGCTCTCAGCAGTGACAGATAAAGGGTCTGCTAAGTGTTTGTTCCCAAGCACTTGGGACTTGGATGACACTTCAGTTCGTGACAATTCGTGCGTAAATTCACTCTGTTGAAAGTAGAGATGTGGCAAACGAAGTCGATAGTGGCCTTGCATGCGGTATAAAATAATTGTGTTATTTGACTATTTTGACTCACCGTAAACTGTTCGAAATTACAGCTAAAACTACCATTCTATATTTTTTTACTTGACTAATAAGTATATATTTTTATACAGTCCCAAGGTTAGCAAAGCTTGCACGATGAGTAGGTAACAAATTGCTATATGAGTTACACTTCATTTTAATAATTGTAATACAACAAACAAATAGTTGCTGCACCTCACTGTTAGCGTTGGCGGGAAATTACTTATTTGTTATTTGTCTTAAATTATAAAAATTGTATGTGACAGGTTCTGTGTAAACGTCATTTAGCAGTGTAAAGACCATTGGCAGTTTTTTGTTAATTAATGTTAACTTATCATTAAGAAATCAACCTTGTCTAGGAGTTGGGCGTTGACACAACCACGCAGTTGTTAAGCCCCAGTAGTGTAAAAGATGACTACTGGAGCATAAGCACTGTAATTATGATCATTTTTCTAACTTGTTCTGAATAAATTATTTTATACTTATTTAAAATAACCTTTACCTTCGTGTGCCAGAGCCTGCGATATAAATCAGTAATGCGTAAGTGTGAGAGTGACAGGTGGGCGGCACGTGTCACGCATACAACATACAACTTTCGAGTTGCGCAATATATCACGGGAGGAAACAGGACTGAATTTGAGTGCTGTGTTATGGCCATTAATGAAATAACAAAGGAAACAAAGTGATTTTCACGAATGTAGTCCCGCGGCAATTAGTGGAACAATTTTTATTTCAACGCTAAATTCACTAAATTCATTTGGTTGCACTACCTACAGCGCTGCGTCTAGGATACTTCTTTCCTGAAAAGCACTCTATCTATAGTTTTGTTTGTGGTTTGGTCTGATTGATTTGCTTTTTATTTTTTTAGTGTTGTCAACCAAATAATAGTGATCTATGAAATTTTTCTCATCCTACCTTGACTTTTCTCTGTTTTTTACTAGCTTGAACTAACTCACTGTTTCGACTTTGCTATAACATTTATATTTTATGTATTGTTGTACATTATAGGTACTTTTATTCTAATTCTTAAGGAATTACAATAAAAAACGACCATTTCATTCACACTTAGACCCGATCAAAAACCCAATTAATAATTGATCAAGAGTATAATGAAATAAATCCGGGTTTTGTTGCCCTCATGTGATTAATACGATCCTCCCCCGGGGAGCCCATTACTTCCACCCTCCATTTAAGACACGATCCTTCGTTAAGATGCGGCGCGAATAGTTTATTACTTCTGGTTACTGAGAGACGCGTAAATGGTTAGATGCGACCTTGACGGTTTTCTCTGGTATCTCTTTAGCTAATAAACATTCATAAATGGTTTGAATTTTTTTTAAAGTATTACATTTAATACGTGGACGTAGAAGGTTACAAAGACTTGTCTTAGGAAATGATTGCATTGTTTGTGTTCATAGATGCTCGTTCTGTCAGAAACTATAAAGCCTAATAGGGTATTTTACTTTAAATGAAAAAAAAATCTTTAAAAATATATTATTGAGATAGCTTAGGCAAACAGCAGTCGGAAAACGTTACTTTTAGTTCATAAAATAGTAAACTAAATTTTAAAATTCAATTCAATGATTTCAACTTTTTTAATCTGTTTCATAACACCATTGAAATGGTAGTCACCATGTTATCCTACTAATATTACAAAGCCGAAAGTTTGTGAAATCTGATTTTTTGTTACCTATAATTTCCAAAACTACTAAACAGAGAGATTCTAATAATAAGACCTTAAAAATACAATTAAATAAGAGAAACAGATTAAATCTAATTAGTATTTACAATTGAAACAATTAAGTAATCAAAGTCTAAGTATTGTAATCAAAATCTTATAAATGAAAACGTAGGTAATCAAATAGAAAAAATATATTTCCACACGCTAATAAGGTCCTCAAGCGGAGCCCTATCAAACACTTATGACATACACTCATAACAAATGCCACATAACAAGTGCGGCGTAATATCCCAGCAAAGGACCCTGGTTATTTCCCTGGCTATCGTATTTGGGTAATTCTCACAGGGCTCAAAAATACGTGTCCGGGTCGAAAAAACATACAAAAAGTATCCCTAGCCCTTTGATTTTTTTTTGTATAGTAGATTAGACGAAAATAGCAGGGGAGGCCTATTTTTGTTTTTTAATTTTCTTATTCTTAATATGTAAAAATAAATAAAAACCTTGGAAATTTTGACATTCGTGGTGCGTCCGGACCTCATGTTCCACTGTTAAAACATTTTTATAATATTTCCTATGAATAATAGCACTATTTCACACAGGTTCACCAATAACCAGATAGTTACTAGCTTAACTGACACTACTACTACACAAAAATAAGCTTTAGTTGAAAAGTTAAAACTAGATAACTTCGCGTCCGACGTTTGACGTTGATAGCCCTGGCGCGCACTAATTCATTCGTATATACTGTACTTTAGTAACTACGTGAATAGTTGTTAGACCGAGACAAACTATCAGTTGCGCTCCATCAGTGGTGTGGACAACACTTGTCTATCTCTCCGCGTCGCTCTGTTTTTAAGGTAAGTAATCACTTTCCGTGGCTTGGTATACCGCAAATGTTGATTACCATGTAGACTATAAATTCGTTTAAACTAATCCTATTGTTTCAATGATTGTAATAATAGATGCCTTTTGGGTTCCTAATTTCGACTGCAGACGCCAAAGTAATATATACCAGCAATTTAGGAAATTATTTAGGATTTTGTACTCTTTTTTGATTATCGTGGTATTGATTTTCGTGTTTTCCGTGGGCAAAAAGTACACAATGTCAATTTAAACTATGAAAATTAAATTTGCATGTTGGTTAACATTTTTATACGGTTAATTTTCATAATGTTTTTTCAGTACTACTCACTGGGAATATGGTCTACTCACGAGAAGATCGCTTAGTTGCAAAAAGATTGGCTGAAAGACGGCGGAGAGCCCAAAATAGAAATACAAATACAGAAAGAAATACAATTTATTCATAAAGCCAATTTACATATCAGTTTTTGAATAGTAATTCAAATTACACATAAATACAATACAAAACTTTTGTAATTAAATAATCAAGACTAAGTTATTAAAAAGTCAAAAGCCACATAAAAATATTAGAATTAATTAACATAAGTCTCCGTTTTTTCGAGTAATTCTGCCACAGAATAAAAATTCTGCTCCACAAGCCAACGTTTCAGACGGAACTTGAAGCTAGTTAGATTGCTAGCAGCTGTGACAGCTTCTGGCAGTTTATTGTATACTGCCGGACCCATAACGTGAGTCAACTTTGAGGACTTCGTGAGGGCTTTCCTGCGTTCCTTTCCTCGTTCCGTGCGAGTGGGTGTCGCTGTTCTTCATGTATTTATCGAGGTTCTGACGAACATACCACCGCCACTTGCATTATCATAATACTGGGCAGTGTAAGTATGCCTAGTTCTTTGAAATGTGGCCTGGTGGAGACATCACCACGTATGTTAACTAGGATGCGTATGGCTCGTTTTGTATCCGGAAAGCACGCTCCCAGTCAGCAGCGCACCCCCATAGCTCAGCACCGTACTGTAGCACCGAGTGAACAGTTGATAAGTAACAGCTTCGTGCCACCTCCGTCAGAACCACACGAGCCACCCGTCGGAGCGCAAAACATGCGCTACGTATCTTTTCGCATATTTTGTCTTTGTGGCTCTCCCAGGGCTCCTAAGGGCTCTGTCCATTTCAAAACCAAGAAACATCGTGGCTTCGGATTGGCTAATGGCCGTTCCATTCACATAGACTGCAAGCCGTTTCGTCACTGCCAGATAGGCAGAAATGAAGGTAGTGGGTCTTACTTAGATTCAGAGCCAACCCGTTCATCCTGAACCATCCAGACAGTAGGCTGGCCGTCTCGTTCAGCTTCTCCTCCAGAGCGTCTACGGACTTTGCGGTGACGATCGCGGCCACATCATCTGCGTTCATGAGGGTCTCCGGGCAGATCGTTCAAGAGGAACGAGAACATTATGTTGGAGACAGATGACGCTATCCCCTGCGCTATCCCCATGGTGGGGAAGAGGGGCTCTGATCGCTCAGTACCACCGACAACAATTTGTGATCGCTGACGCAGCATCTCCGTAAGTACGGCAAACGATGCTCCCTCGATCCCATAATGACTCATTTTGGCAGCAAGTTCGGCGTGGCTGGCCACTTCGAAGGCTTTAGATAGGTCGCAGCACAACACGGCCACCTGCAACTTTTGCTCGCTCGCTGCTAGCACACGCCGCACCACCTCGCGCGTCAGGGACGTCATGGAGTAGCCGGCGCGGTACGCATACTGCCGAGGCGACAGGGCGTACGTCGCCAGCAAGTACTCCACCAGCCGACTGTTCAGCCCGTTCTCGAGAACCTTCGCAATAGCTGGTATGATCAATACTGGCCTGTAGCTATCCATGTTCTCTGGGGGACACTTTGCTCACTTCCGCCAGACTCAAGCATAATACAGAGAAATACTCCGTTCAGAAATAAAAAGATAAGCAACGGTATTTTCGAAAGAAAAAAGAAGGGAAGATGAAATCAGTTAGTGAATTAGATCCTCGTCAGCAATGAATTGCTAGAGAGAAAAGCAGATTCTCCTCTAATAAACAAAATTTAACTCAAAAACTGATTAAGAAGTAAATATAGTAGTGATTTAAGAGTGTTTTTTTATGTTAAATTTTGTTTGTTATACTTTCACAGAAGAAAACTACAGTTATAAAATAATTGTTCCTTAATTTTAAGAAACCTTCTATCTAGTTTTTACTGAAAAAACATTATTTTATTTATAAATCATCCCGAAATTCCTTCTTACAATGATTATGATATGCAAATTCACACAAAATGTATGTTTCAAAATATAAATGTAGAATATTTTTATATATTTGATTTCGGTGATATGAATGCTGATTTCCGTGGACACCATATTTTTAAAATTGAATAACTCCGTAACCATTGAGCCAATTAAGTGCCCTCTGCTACCAATAAATTTTAAATTAATTCTATAATCAGAATATTTCATCATTATGTGTAATTTCAACAAAAAAAATTGTGACACGAAAGTCAACCAAAAAATGAGTTTCCGAAGAATGACCCATTTACGAGCGACTGTAAAATCTGCGAGATAGTAGCTCTGCGGGCAAGTCGACTCAGAGAACACGCTACGCAATACTTATTTTCTTTGCTACTTCATATCATACGAAGATTACTTAAAAATCATACGAAAAGCTACGCCATGGAAGATTTTCACTTTAAGAGACTTCATCTTAACCCATCCTTTGAGGTACGACCGAAAAGAGGCGCACTGGTGGCGCCACAGCTCTACCAACTTGAACATGGACTAGTGCGTCATAGGCAATGAAAGTGTTAAAAGCTGCATATCCTGTGACGGAAATATCTACCGCGTGCGGCAAACAAGCCTGCCGTTGTAAACTGTTAAAAAGCACTCCGGACTTTCCGACTCTCGTGGTCCACCACGGAAGAGCTTCCCAAGATATCATACATTTCAAGATTTAATTTCCGAAAACCATCCAGGGAATGTGTAGCAGAACCTTATTTAACTTGCGGGTGTTGGGGTCAACACTATGATTTCCACTTCTAAAAAGACAAGAGAGAAGAATCGCTTATTGATGAGTGTTTGTTGAGATATGAACGAACAACATTCAGATTGTAGTTGGGATTTGAGCCTAGGAATCTTCTTAGGCTCTTATTTTTGATATCTCTAGCAAATTAAATTAAGAAACCAAATAATATCCAATAATCAAATAAAGTAATTTCATATAATGTATATTAGGTACCCCGAGTGTGAGTGCTTGCGTACTAATAATAACAAAAATTAAATTAAACAAAGCAAAGATAGAGCAGCCACGATTTTCCCGATTTTCACCACTCTATCTTTCTCACTGCCTTTTTTACCAAAGCGGAGATGAGATGTGAAACTCAGCTTGTCGTTAGTTTACTTTGTTTCTATTAAATCTTGTCATTTCAGGTAGAAGTTATTTAGATTAAGTTTGTCAGCATTTCCACGCGAGCGACTATCCGGATATCCGTACCATTGTGAACACTTCACAATGCTGCCAGTCTACAATGCGTCTAGTTTTCTGCACTATATGTTGCATAGTTGCATTCGCATTCATGCCGAGAATGGTCTTTTGTGTTATAAGCGATCTAAAACATTTGTTTTGATTTTCCTTCTACAATATTTTTATTTATTTCACAAATTTTAAGAAAACTTACAGGTATGATTTACATTAGGGTATTTTGCATAACAATGAATGCTACCAGCTAAATGGTCAATGTTGGGTACGAAAATTTGCTTAAATCCAGAACTACGCAACGACTTTACCAAGTTAAAAATGTTTTCTTTCACAATACTTTTCGATGTTTTGTTATGCTTTTTAAGTTACTTGGTCACACTCGTATTAACGCGAAAGGTTTTATCCTTTCTCAAGTTATTTACTATAAAAGCTGTCGTAGTTTGACCAATTCATTGCGGTTGTAAGCGGGTTAACTACGAACCTTATTTGTGTTGGAAGAACACCAAAGATTAGCTCGGAGAGAATGCGGAACGCGCGCGTCTAGAACCGCACTCACCCTGAAGATATCCCTCGTTAAGGGATGACAGGATGAACGTAATGTAATGAAATTTATTTATTACATAATAACATAGACAAACAATTCCAAAAGCAATAATTTTTCTACATGTTACTAATATAAGTTACTCTAAATCTATGTATATAATAATAATAATAATAATAATAATGCTGGACAATTCACACAGCATTATCTAGCCCCAAGGTAAGCAGAGCTTGTGTTATGGGTACTAAATAACTGATATACATAATAATATACGAGTACATAGATAGATATTTTTTATTATATATAGAAAACGACCAGAACACCCTGAACAAATATCTGCAGATCGTACAAATATTTGTCCCGAGGCGGGAATCGAACCCGCAACCTCCTGCGTCATATACATGCGTAGATTTATTGTTTAGTCGTTTTGATGTTTCATCCACAGTAGATTGTCAAATTATTGAACGCTGTGGGTCCAGAGAGCATATTATAATTCCCTTGTGTACAAACCCTTAAAGGATAGAAGTATTGTATCTTGTCATCATAGCACTTAAGCTCTGCTTAGTTTGGGGTCACTTGGCTGAGGTCCAAATGTCCATTATTTACCTTCTAATATTTCGATTAAAAAGTAAGTAGTAAGTATATGTGTCATCTAGTACCCTTAACACAAGCTGTGCTTAGCTTAGGGCTAGACGTTGCTGTGTGGATTGTCCAGCATTAATTTATTTATTTATTCAATTTTGCTTGCATGTACATTCATTCATATGTAGGTGAATGGTTAGTTATAAGCTTATCACTAGCTAGGTACATGCACCCTGGAAGGGCACTGCAAAACTGAGTTCGTACGTACTTTATTTACACCATGTCAATTATAGTTTTTATCTATTACAAAAAGTTTCATCTTTATCTTCATTTTTTAAATATTCAGGTATTTTATTGTATATTTGTATGTATATAATTATTTATTTATTTTTATTTGTATTGTATATAATAATTTATTTATTTTTAGGTTTGTATTATGTATGTATTCATTCTTGTTTAACGAGAGGTAAAAGAAATCAGATACCTAATTGATTTTCAAAACGTACAATTGCAAATGTTTATTTTCAGAGATTGTGAAATCTACAAATCCGTCGTTGACGCACATAATCATCCATCTCACTAATTTGGTATGTACATCGTCTGGATTTCCAAGAACTCTAGATTACTAAAGCGCTATAAAACATTACTATTGACACTGATAATTACTTTCGTTCATTGTTCTTCCCACTTATGTGTTATTGACGCAACGGTCGGTCATTAAACTACGTTAATCATTTATTATCTTAAAATTAATAATGGCACAGCACAAAAAATATTCTTTCAAACGATGTTCTCAAGCCGTCACGTTGGGACACTGCGAGAAAACCCTTCTAACTATTATAATCTTTCATTTTCTCAACTAGACGTATGCTTTTTACAAGTTTTTTTTGTTTAGGTACTAAGGAACGTTTAATCCTGTTTACATTAAATTAAATAAGTGATTCTTCCGTATGAGAATGACGAATTGTGTTTCTCCATTATTTGTTTTACTAGTACTTAGTGTGGGTATTCTTGTAATCAGCTTGTTTCTACCTAATCACTTTATATAAACAATTTGACACGTGGCATTGTTGATAAAACACCAACCTGCCTTCGTTAGTTTTGAGTAACCTAGGTTCGTACCCAATGGGCTGATGATCTTTAACTAATTGCATATACCACGGCTCGCGCGGCAGACCCATACTAGATTACAAAAATTTTGACAAGTATTTTCAATTTCAAAATTTTGGAGGTTACAGATGTTGAGGGATCAAAGGACAAAACAATAACGAATCACTCTATCCGTCTGTTTGTCTATCTGTCAAGATTATTTTTCTCAAGAACGCGTGCAAGTGCGTTATAATGAAAGACAATAATTAGGTTTATCCTTGAAACTGTAATCATTAGGAAGAGCGCAGACATATCTGACCGCTGTACAACCTCCTTTAGTTTGTGTTTAACTAATGCCGTTTGATTGAGTTTCCCGGTAAGGCCTTCCCTCAGATACAATTACAAGGCCTTTGGAGGCTGACAGCTGCTTCATATTACTAACTATGTTACTACTAATTAACATAATGTTAGTTTACTTACGAAGAAATTATTTATGGCGACAATCGGCAAAATTTCTCTTTTGGTCTCTGATTGTGGATTTTATTGTTGTGCCTTATATATATGTAACAAATAAAATTATCCTGTTTTGGAGATTCCTATCTAATCAGTCCGCTAAAACCCACTCCTGGACAAAGGCCACAAAAAATACTCTGTCCTAGGTACCTTCCTTCTTTTTTGGGAAGGAAAGAGATCGGTGTCTGCCTCACCTAGGTAGTTTATGTATTTTAATGTGTCGTTTCCCCCAAAATATGAACAAAACGACGACATTTTGACCTAGATTCTACAATAAATTCTAGAAATCGAAACTACAATCCAGTCGCTATTTGGTTATCAGTTTGGAATATTTGATAAAATATTCCAAAGCTTTTGACCTAAATCTGCAGTTAGCTTCTTGCAAATGAAGCAGCTGACATCGATGAATTCTCCAATTAGCTTTGCGCAAGTTCTCAACTCTTCTCGAACTTGGTGCAAGTTGTGATTCAAGCGGAAACTTCCGTGTGAAGCTGCCGATGAGTCTTATAACTTTGCATTTGTTATGTAGAGTTGGGAATAATAGCAATTTCGTTATTCCAACACATAAATGCTGTCTTTTTTCCTATTTGATAAGCTAAGCAAACCCAAAAGATTGTTTCAACCCACTTGTTACAAAAAATTTGAATACCTGTATACATGTACAGTACATGGTAAAACCACTGATGATAGGAAACTTTTTGTGAGTCCTACACTTCCAGAAGTAACAAAAAGCTCTACCTCTGGTCCGTTTTCGCTGTTTATTTCAACTCCTATTCTCAATTTCTCATAGTCGACCCAATCTCTAGCTGTTCAACTCAATTTCTCTAATATACAGCTGCAAGAGTCAATTTCTACTTCTCCTTCCTAACTTAATTTCTCATAACACAGTACTATACCTGTTCACTAAGAATGTAAGCATTGCTTCGAATCTTATTAGTGTTGGAAGAACACCAACGTTTCATTCATCCCTTAACGGGGCCTACTCTACTTTTCTCTAGTCCACCTGGTAAAATGTCCCCTACTCTACCTGTAAACCACCTGCCCAACTCTAGCAGATACCGGCTCTGCTCTGCTCTGCCAGAGATATATTGAGAGCGACGGTGTACGTGACAGCAACGAAATGAATTTGCGTGACTTTGCAACTATGGCTATAAAAATGCCAGGTGACGGTACGAGCAGTAAATCGCCGCCGCTTTTTCATACAAAATCTGGCAATATTTAACCAAATAGGAGCTTGTTTTTTGCGTTGTTGAAGGTTTCAATTTAATTTTAACGTTTCAGTTTCGTAGGTGTTGATACGCGTTTATTAAATCCGTGGTCTTGATGTAAGGTACCTACGTTTTTTGCCTAATGGGAGTAAAGGGCTGTTCGAAAAAAATACCTAGTTTAATTAAATTTAAGGAATTAAAGTTAATTTAAGTAGTCTGATTTTGTGAGTCTGTGGCGATCAGTGATCTTACGATAGTGGACAAATATCTAAGTAAAGAGAATTAATTAACACGTTTTTCTTGTCAGAATTTTGTAGAAATTCTTTTGTAAGATTTAACTCCTTCTAGGTCTTGACAGAACAAACTGACAAAAATATTGAACATTGTTATCGCATCAATTTCCTTATCACCCTTATTCAAAGCAATCAAGAAACCATCGGATCTTGGAAACCAAATGTAAAGTTGAATTCAATTTCCAATAAATCGTTTCCCGCTGCTGAACAGCGACATGATTTACACGGGAATAGTAGATTATCCGGTGAATATTTGTACCGGTAAATCCCGGGATACAACTTGATCGTTTAGGTACCTGTAATACCTACTTAGTAGGAAGGTAGGTACATTTTATTGGATTTCTTGTTGCATGACTGAAGTGAATGGATTAGGTAATATTTAAGTAAATACCGATTGCTTTGTGCTAGATCGGTAAATTCTTACTGTCCTTTGAAAGTATGTATTATCGTACGTATTACCTAGGTACATAGCGATATCTTCTAAGTTTCCGTTGTCGAGTCAATAGGGATTCATTTGATTCTTGAAATTTTTAGGTATTGCTGAAAAAACCCAGTGCTTTATTTCCTTTAAACATGTCAGAAATTTAATGTGCTATTTGTTACCCATTTATTTTGGTCGCGGGAATATACTTATATGTACCTACACGAAACACCTACTAGGTACATTCAAAATGACAACGCGTGATTCCCAAATTCTGCGAAATCATATAAATTCAGCTGACAGAGAAATTCCATAGCACAACTAATGAAGACGGAATACCTCCCACGGCCGTGATGCATGAACGTTGTCAACACTCAAACTAAGCAATTTAATTTCCCTCGCTCTCGGTAAAAGCGGAGACACTATGTTGGATGGAAACAACGAACTATGCATGATTTCATTAAAGTTCAGGCGCTCTATCAGTTCAGAGTAGTGTCACGTGTATTAATAGATATGTATACACGTTAGTAACTTGTCATACCAAGCTGCAGAACGCTGTCAGTCAATCAGCTTTAAAGTGACAAGGTACAAAAGTGTATAGGTACATATGCAGCTAACTGTACCTTTGTATACCTACTACTAGTACTAGTATAGTATTATAATATCTGTGCAACTAGGTAGTGGTAGTTAGAGTTTTAAATTCTATGAAACAACTTCATAAACTCTCAAAAACATAATAACTTGATCATGATTCCGCGATTAAGTTTAGATATTCAAACGGGTTTTAAATTCAAAAGGTAAATATAATTCAACAAATTTAATGAACTATCAACTAACTAACTATAACTTCTGAAATATATCATAATAAGTTGATATCAAGCTCTCTGAACTAAAACAGAATAGTTGAAAGATGAAAGTTATAACGTTTAAATGTGGGAAGGGAACCCTAATCAAAAGTTATTGCGTGGGACTTGAAGTAGTTCAATTTGCGAGAAAACCGTTTTAAAATAAGTACAGTCAGCAAATACATTTTTTACATACATTTAACATAAAAATTCTTTGATATAAATGTATACCTAAACTTTGTTTATACACAAAAGATGTAGGATATTTTTGTCTGTGTAGATGTACCTACCTACAATACATTTATTCACAAAGAAAATTATACTAGTATTTACAATTGAAACAATTGAGCTAACTGCCGACTGTTGCAAACAGTCTACAGATAGCTCAACTGATCCATATCAACACCAGTCGGAAGCGTCCCCAAGACGCTGGCTGCATTGCCACGCTGTATGGCAATGCTGATACGCTGTGCCAGATATTCACCAGCTCTCGGGTCACGCGTCGCTTCGACCAGACGCTCAGATAGTTTTTTGAAAACCCGAAGAGCCTCGGTACCCCACGGACCTAGGGTCTCGACTCCAAGGGGAGCAAATGTGTAGGCTCTGTCGAGACCTGCATATTTGCGCCTCTTGAGATCTTCGGCCAAATCTGCCGCCGCACCCGCCCTCACGGATGTCCTCGGAAGATGGGAAGGCGCAAGTGTGTCGACGCATGTAGCGTCCCACACAATGGGCCTCCCCAACTCCCATGGGACTAGTGTCATACCGTCGGGCCTCTTACCATCGTCACGCAACAGACCATTCGGTTCGAGAATAGCTGGTACGTTAACGGTGACAAAGGCCTACCTACAATTGGAAAAGTCTGAGAGAGTACCTAAATCTTCACAGTGAACGCTGCACCTCACTATTTAGTACAACAACATTACGGTATAGGTACGAGTACAGTACAAAATACACTATTAGGTTAAAAATTATCTTTTTTGAATGAACTTATTACTATTTGACGTCGTGAACGAATGTCTTCGTTTCAAGTCTGGCCAAAATAGCTTTTCTGTCAGTATGTCCGTACTCCTCTACAGGTCGTATTTTACAACCGATCGGTACGAAACTTGGTGTACAGATTCAACGATTTTATAGAATTTTTTTGTCGTCGGGGTTTTTTGATCAAAGGTGTACTTCCTTTAAAAAAAGGCAAAAAGAGGTCTTTAGAATATAAGTAATATGTAAATTAATTGTTGAAAAAAGTTAGTGTTTACGAGGTCTACTGTTCGTAGAACTACTAGTATTATATAATGTTCTCCGCTTATGCAGAAAAATCGATTCAAAGAAATCAAATAGTCCCGTCGAAGTCGATTTTTTGCGATATTATTTGATTTCTTAGAAATTACTCCGAGTACGAGGGCTTACGCACTATAATAGCAAAAACCTTAACAAAGACCTTTTAAAACGTTATAGGTAGGTAAGTAGCTACATTAAAAGTGAAGAGTTCGAATGAAACGCGGTGCCAACCTAACCCTAATCAGCTGTCAGCGAGACACGGAATAATTCTATTTGCATAGAGGATATTAGGAATTCATACCGGGACGAGATTTGTCTCCGTTTTCAGTAAGCTCTTCATCTCTGTATTCAGAGAACGAAGCTGCCAGCTCCACTATTACTCCGACAGAATATCAAGAGCTTTAAGCTGACTACATTGTGCTCAACTGTTTCGCATGCGGTTTATGAATATGGGGTGCTGACAAACGGTTTGAATGTCTTTGTAATCCTTCAATATTATCCGTAAATATTATAAATGCGAAAGTTTGTGAAATGTGAAATTTTTGTTACCTAGGATCTCCAAAACTACTGAACAGATCAAAATGAAATTCGGTATACATTTAGAACGTAGCCTAACTTAAACAATAGGCTACTTTTTTAGGGCTCCGCCCCCAATTTAGGATTTAAAGAATTTAAAGAAGTTTGTGATGTTGTCATGGTTGTCAATCTGCTTTGTAAAATATGAAAATTTAACAGAATGTTTTTCTCCAGCAAAGAAACGAAATAATTAAATACATTGCTAAAGGTACATTCTATGGATAATATAAAAGCTTCGTGTGTAAAAAGTCACAGATGTATTCGCTTTTGTCGCGTGTCCTTTAGTAAGGTACCCTACCTATCACGCTAACGAAGTTGCGGGTGAAAGTTAATATTATAAATGCGAAGGTTTTTGAAGTGTATAGATGCGATTTAGTCGCAGGACAACGCCAAAACTGCATAAGCACGTGCGAAGATCTACAAAAATTATGTATTAATTATGTGGATCCCATTCATTTATTATATAATATTATTCCATTCAGCTACATATATCATTGAATAATTTGATTGTTTTGATAAAGCTAAAACTAATTTCTAAATCCCTCTTATTTATTTTTATTTTTAAGTTTCCCATTATTTTTAAGTTTCCCGGAATAAATACTAATCTCTCGGGAATACTTTTTTATGAGTCCACCTCGGGATCATTCTCAATTCAACAGTTATAGAACTTTCAAAAATCAGACCATAATTGACGGAGAAATCAACAAACATACATAAATACCTACATACAGCCGAACATAGAACGTACTCCTTTTTCCGAAGTCGGTTAAAAAGAAGAACTATTGAGATGAGTTTTTCTTTTCCGTTCCCAAAAAGAATACTTACTGCAACAAGACGTCGTCGTTTCTTTTAGTTTCAAAGGTGAGATATATAGTTTGCTGTTCAAAAGAGGGAGCGCGTTGATGTCTTTTTTATGTTACGCCGCCGGTTCGGCGTAGCATCGTAGCAGAGGCTACGAAATTCTACGGTAAAATAATATTTATCTTCATGGAGAGTGAAGAGAACCTTAACGCATTCACTGCCCAGCCTCGGCGGTCCCCGCACGCGGCGGTCCCCCGCGGCGGCGGCGACCCGCAGGGGGCGCCGCCGCCGCGGCACAGATCATCTGCGTCTTGGGCCATGAAAGTGTTAAACATCTTTCTGTATAAATTGATTGTGTGATTATCGAGCAAGCGAGTTAAGTGAAGTTTTTGATAATTTTGATTACCCACGTTATGTGAAAGATTAACTACGTATTATGGGAGTAATCCCATAATAAGTACTAGTAGTTAACACGCGAGCCGTATAGTAAGATTTAACGGTTGGCAGGTTACTAAAAATAATCGACATAACTTAAGGAATTAGCAACCTGAAGTGGCAGTGGGCCGGCCATATCTCGTGAAGAACCGGCAACCGCCGGAGTAAGAGAGGCAAGATCACGATCTTGAGTGAAGACCGCGACTCGGCACACGTAGTGTAGGACGCCCTTCGGCCAGTTGGGATGCGAAAAAAAACTGCGACCTGCAAGCTGAAGACAGGGCGCCATGGCGCTCATTAGGGTAGGCCTATGTCCAGCTGTGGACTACTCTAGGCTACTCTAGACTACTGTAGGCTGATGATGATGATCTTACTAAATAATCACTCTATCTCTCTTGTCTACGCCCATATTAAGATAATGGTGATTTTATGTATAATACGGGAGAATTTCAAGCTTGATCTTAAAATAACCTCTGAAATCAGTTCAGCCTTGATTTACAAAATGTGTTTGCAAACTTTTATTGACATTTCCTTATATAAATTGTTAGAATACCTACATACTTACCTACTCAGACGAGTTAGCAGAGCACTAAAATGGCATATAAGCATTATTTGGTTTGAGTTAGCCTTGAAAAGATTTTTATTGTTTGGAACGAGGACGTAAACGTTTATGGATGGGTTTCAAAAGAAACTGTGTAAGTGAATTTTAAAGGCTTCACAAATTTTTGTGGTTTTTGAATTTCTGGTGAACGTTGGTCGAACCTGGGCTAAATTAATTAGATAGAGCAATTATTATACTAAGCACTAGCAGTTAGTACTATTCTGTGGCAGTACCTAATTACTGAAAAAAAAAACAGGAAAACTAAGTTGACTAGTTTTGTTTCACTTTTGGTCCGCAGCTACATGGGTGTGTAGCTATAGAATCGTGTAGACTGTAGATCATACTTTCTATGGGTTCATTTTCAAATTAATTTAATTTATTTTCGAAACATGGTACAAGCAATCGAAATATAAAATGGGCCCAGCCAGGATCTTATCAGCACGCAAATTAACTTATTTGGTAATCAAAAAGTAATTTATCTCGAGACCTGAAATACTAGTTCTCGTGTCGCGCAGTCGTATTTCCACATTTCCCACATGTCCCACTACCCTCGCAGATATATGTTCACTTTAAAAAATGAAAAAATTGCAGTCTTATTTGATGGCTTTAATAAAGGTTGTGGCACACTTATAAACTCGGACACGGTATCGCATCGCCCGCGCCGTCGCGCGCCGCCCCTCGCCCGTCAAGACACAGACAAAAATAACAAAAGAGTCGAAGATCTTATTGTATGTTGTGATCCATACTTTCATACAAATATTATAAAAGCGAAAGTAATTCTGTCTGTTACCTTTTCACGCCTCATCGGCTCAATGGATCCTCATAAAATTTAGCAGGGAGGATAAAGGCTACTTATTATCCTGTAGAAGAGCATGCAAAGCCGCGGGCACGAGCTAGTAGATTCATAAAACAAATGACGACCTCAGTGGAGCAGTGGGCGAAGATCCGCCTGCGACGCAGGAGGTTGCGGGTTCGATTCCCGCCTCGGGACAAATGTTTGTACGATCTGCAGATATTTGTTCAGGGAGTTCTGGATGTTTTTCTATGTATAATAAAAAATATCTATCTATGTAGTGTATTGTATTATGTATATCAGTTATCTAGTACCCATAACACAAGCTCTGCTTAGCTTGGGGCTAGATAATGCTGTGTGAATTGTCCAGCACATTTATTTATTTATTTAACTGAACGCTTCGAATCTGAGTCGAGTTTGTAATGATCTGTTTCCGAGTTGTTAAGTGTGGACCACCTTAAGTCAACCACGAGGCTTCACCAGGAAATAATAACGTTGCGGAATACAATATTTTTCCGCTAAGACCTTAAAGTATTTTCTCTAATAAGTCGGCGCATTTCCAGCTTAATAAAAAGCTCTTGCGTAATGAAACGGGCGTAATATTTCTGGGAAATAAGTTGCCAACATTTTTGCTCCACAAAGTTATTGGAGATAGTGGAATGTTTGCCATGATGTGGGTTAAAACGTGAGAGCAACGTTTAGTGTAACTTGTCTGGTTGGGTTGTAAAAGCTGTACCTTCATCTAAGACGGTAGGTGTAAGTGGAGTCTTACATAATATTAATAATAATAATAATACATCATTTATTGTTCTCTTCACACAATGAGCTCACCTTTAAAATTAGAATAGTTAGTATAACTATAAAGCAACATTGCGTGAGACTGGTGCCTGCGTTAGGTTTGTAAAAACCTGTGTTACAGGTCACCAGGCTCCCACTCCCAATATTATCAGAATACTTAGATAAAGGTACCCAGTTCTAGAATTCAAGATATTTTAGCAGGGCAACCAAAGAGCTCAGAAGACTACCTATAATGAATGTAGAATGAAAAAGACTTCAATGAAACTTTCTGTTCTCCAGGGCCTGCGAGTGACAACAATAATCGGCGCAGCGGGCACCTGCCTCGGGGCCTGGCTGAAGGTGTTCTCCGTGCCTCAGGACATGTTCTGGCTCGGCTTCTTAGGACAGACGGTCGTCGCGATCAGTCAGGTGAGCTGACACCTCGAACCACTGGTTCTAGAGGCTTGTACGAATAACGCGTACATCAAAGTAGCGGGTTTCAGCTAGTAATACTATAAAGGCGAAAGTTTGTGCCGTTGTGAAAATACGAGAGCTTCATCAGGATATTGTATGATTCCAGGTGTTCATCCTGAACGTGCCACCGAGGCTGGCGGCGGTCTGGTTCGGCCATGACCAGGTGTCCTCGGCCTGCAGCATCGGCGTCTTTGGGAACCAGGTAAGAAAACTTATTTTATACGACAAATCCTTGCCATTATTCTCCTTACAGTGTCTTGGTTCCACTGCTGGGCAAAGGCTCAAATCCTCCAAACATCTTCGTGTTCGTCTTGTTCTACGAAGCGAAAACCCAAGAAATTTAAGTGTCCTCGAATTTTCTAGTTATTATTTTATCAGGGACTTCTACGGTTGGAGACCTATATTTTGGTGGGTAGAACGTGTTGTGTTTGCTTATTTATATTACCCTTTAGGACCCATATTCGCAAATAGATAACTTTTCAACTCTTGAGCGTTCAATATGCTACCATGCATGAGATGAGAAAATAAAGTACGACGTGACGCCTGAATAGGGTTGCCAGATACGGGCTCATCATTTCCTGGACATTTCTTGGGTTACAAACGGAGTTGGAGTTTTAGAGTCGAAATGTTTGCTGTTAGACCGGCAATAAAAAAAAATGCTAAAACGATTTTGGACAATTTCCTTCGTTTAACATAATAATAAGATAAAATAGGTGGAGGCGCTGATTTGGGTCGGGTATGCGCCTTAAACCGATTAAGCAAACAGAGGCCATAAGATGAGTTTTGCTTAGTTTACGAAAACTATAAATGTTTTCGTTTCTTGCAGCGCCCCTACAGGATACTGAGAGGAACTACTATCCATAGTAGGTACCTATGGCCATAGATGAATGAAAACTATTGGTCCATGCTATGGCTGATTTGAATACTTATCCAATAATTTTTATACGTAGATACGACCACAATATAGGTTTTAAATTATTTATCGTATTTTCATCCGACGATAAACTGAAGGATTCTTCATTCTCCATTCAGGCTGTTTGTTTTTTTAAAGTAGTAAACACAAAAAAACAAACACCATAATTCGGAAACCATATTTCGTAACCCGATATCTTCGTCAATTGTGGTTCGATTTTATTAATTTTCTCATAAAACTGTAAAAACATTAAAAATATTTAGTGTTTATAAATTTCGGGACAGTAAAGGGTAATTACTGGACACGGGACCACACGTGAAATTCCGGGAATTTCCCGGAATTCCTGGCCATCTGGCAACCTTACGTCTGTATCAAATAGTTAAGTTACTTCTTTACGATACAACCCTTAAGGGGGTACCTACCCTCAAATTGCTTATTTTCAACTCCGTCGGACCTCCATATCTTCAAAAATAACGAATCTACTGAATATTTAACTTTGAAATGTATATATGGTAAAGTTCAGGACTTATTCTATCGATCATATGTTTCGAAAACACGATTCCATAAAAAATTTTCGATAGAAAAAAGTCGCAAAGTTACCTCTAATTTTTTACTAAAACCCTAATTTCTCAATAAATACAGATGATACGATCTTGAGATTAAGCATAGTAATTGAGCTAAGTATAAAGAACATTTTATATGTTGCCTTTTTTTAAATTAACTATTCTAATGTTTGTGGGGAGCAAATAACTACTTAAAACTTGATTTTGGGCTTACGCCGCTTTGCTCTGTCCCGCTCCTGTGAACGCGAAATCCTATGCCTATCCTCTTCACACAATAACGAGGTAGGGTACCCCCTTAAAAGCTGAACTTTAATGGTTTATCATCAATCAAAATCAAGAGTAGGTACTTAGTAGGTACTCAACAAAGTTTCAATTATTTGTTCATTAAAATTTTCATCTAAAACAATCCCTTGTCAACAACAACACCCACTTCTGTCCTCGAAGGCCGACGTAATGAAGAGAAAATCGAACGATTAACTTCAAAAATACTGCTACGGATTTCAGATAATAGCTTCGGAGAGTTTAAACAATGGATCCTCTAACTGTTCAGAGCAGCTTTTGTTCAGGTGAACTTCCGAAGATCCTAATCTTAGATTGTTTGACTTTTATTTTAAAGAAAATCAATCTTTTATCCTTACATTTTGTAATAATACCTACTCATACTCAAATACCCACCGTATTTGAGTAGGTTACATTTAAATAAATATAAAAATAAATGATAAATAATGCTGGACAATCCACACAGCATTATCTAGCCCCAAGCTAAGCAGAGCTTGTGTCACTAGATACATAACTGATATAGGTACCTACATAATACAATACACTACATAGATAGATATTTTTTATTATACATAGAAAAAGATCCAGAACACCCTGAACAAAAATCTGCTGAACAAGCATTTGTCCCGAGGCGGGAATCGATCCCGCAACCTCCTGCGTCGCAGGCGGACCTTCGCCCGCTGCGCTACAGAGGTCGTCGTAGGTATTTATGTACAAAATTCCTCAAATGATGTTGATTCGTACTTACATTATTTTCTGTTCAAAGAGTTTCTGTATTTTGCATTTTTGAAGACACTTATCACTATCTCGGATTTTTTTTCTCGTAGAACTAGCTAAATTTGATCTTATTTTTAACCGACTACGAATAAAGGTGAGGTTCTATGTCCGGTCGTATGCATGTTTTTTATGTATGTCCGTCGATTTCTCCGACATTTACGGACCGATTTGGATGATTCTTTTGCAGTTGTATAGAGACAGCAGAATGATCCCAAGGTGTCCTATAATTTTTTTGTCCCAAAACATAAAAACCAATTTAAAACTATGTTTTTATAGAACTAAGAACCAACATCGAATAAAGTAGGTTCTTAGTTATTTCAAAACAATCAAATTACTATACTGATAGATACCATACATTGCTTACTTAGCACAAAGAATCTGTCTGTCATGGGACCCAACGTTTCGTATAATTTACGGAGCTGACTGGAGCGTTTGATCTCTGCGAAACCTTCAGCGCATATTTAAATAAGTTGCCTCCAAAACGAACCGCTATAAAGGCTTTGGGACTTTATTACCGTTCCGGGTTTTGCTTTAAAAGGTTCTCTAAATAGGTATCTACGTACCCACTGTGTAGCAGCGATGGAATTTAGAGGTGTTGGAAAGGAAATTAGAAGGACCTATCTGGGTCCTTGTAGGTTTTTATGAAAATATTTTTAATAGTTTACTTGAGAGGTATGTACCTACTTAATACCAGGAGGTAACTAAAACCAAGATATTTTAGATTCGGACGAGATGTACCCCTACTCAAAAGTGAAGTGGACATCTGAGATGTCCACTTCACACGCAGACGAGATGTCACATCTCGTCTGCGGATGAGTTTGAGATTCGGACCAGATGTACCCTAACCCAATTAAGTGCAGTAGGTACCAAGAGGTAGGCTATCTTTGTAAGAAGGTGGCTAAATTATATTTCGTTCTCACACATTTGGCGGGTAAGTAGGTATACTCCAATAATGATCATCATCGGCGTTGTCGATTCAGGTAATCCTGTGGTTTAGTTTACTGAGCGTCTGAGCATTCATTCTTTGTATGGCTTTGCAGCCCTATGAATTATGAATGAACTCTATTTTCAAAAGGTTACATGGGCAGAAGCCCATGTAGAGTCAGTAGGTATAATTTTCCGCCCGAGAAATCTGATCTAGAGGAGAGATTCGTATTCAATTTGATAAAGTGAAGGTTTTGTCCCACACAGCTTTTTCCTATAAGACTATTTCAATCTACAAAGGGCACGTTAGAAAATGGAGTTCTATTCTGGAACTCTAGGTTTGTCCTATGTAGGTACCTAGTTATTTGAGATAGGACTAATGACAACATTTTGCCAGATTCTATTGAGTAGGCAGGTTACCTACCTACCTTGCCTTACCCACCGTAGGTAAGGTTGGCAGGCTGTGGGTAGGTACCCTTGTTAAATGTAGAGTACTTATGTAGAGTTTATTTAACACGATGCGTTCTGATTGTTCGAGGCGGGAGCCGAGGTCTCGGATGCGATTATCCACTTGGCACTAGACAGAGGGGCCCGTGAACCGTGATTGCAGTGAGTTATGGAGCTGGGTAATGATATTAGGTACCATTGAGTTTGAATGAGGTCTATTGTAGATGGACCAACATTAAAGTGTTGTTATGTGGGTAGGCAGATAAACGTACCTTCTAGCAGACCTATTAAGTACCTAGGTATTTAATATGTCTGCTCCAACATAAACCGTAAGACGTCCGCCGCTGGACATAGGCCTCCTGGAATATCGCCACGATGACCGATCCAGTGCTACCCGCATCCAGTGGTATCCCGCGAAAGATCACCACCACATTACTATGTCTGCTTACGTACCTAAGTACCATCTATTTTGTTCTTTCGTTCCAGTTCATCCCAAGGTTGCCTGGAAGAGATCGCCCTCAGCGATATGGCCGCCCTTTATACTTCCTTTTCTCTGTATTGTTTCCTGTATTTGTGTGGTATATAAAGTGTTTTCTATCTATCTAAGTACTTCCCTAGAGCAAGGTAATATGTCGGTCCGATGTACCGGCGGCGGTAACATCGACTTACTATTTATGTTTGTAGGTACGTAACCCTTGTTTACTGATTTACATTATATGCCTTAGGTCCAGCAGAAGATAAGTACCTACCCAGAAGTACCTAGGTACCTCGTTTACCTAGTATAATAAATACTATTCGTTCGAGACTATCAAAAGCTAAGATAGTAAAGTAGGTAGGTACCTACACTAGATACTAACCACATACCAAAGTGTTTTTCAAAAGCAGGCTATTGGTTTTGTTTCAGTTTGTCGGTGATGAATGAATTTTTAATTTTGTTATGGGCGCCAAACAAGCAACAAAGCCTTAATAAATTTTCCAGGCGACCTTTTGTCCGCGGCTATCAGAACATGAAACTGGTGATTAATGGCCGAGCTGTGGCTCTCCTGACGAACATTTAAACGATTTGTTCAGAATTATGGAAAGTTACTCCCATTTAACAATTTATTGAAATCCACAGCTAGCTACAAACAAAAACAAGAGCGACAGCTAAATGAATAAATCGTCAAGTGTAAGTCCGACTCGCGCACTAATGGTTCCGTTTAATTGTAAGACCTTGTTTTTTGCCAAATATATTTTTGCCAAATATCATGATTCTAGGTCAACATAAAGTAGGTACCCTGTATATGGTTGAGGGAGAGAATCAAAAACTATTATTTTTTTGTTAAAAAACTACAAATTTACGGTTTTCAGATTATACTCGTTATTTGTGCTCTAAGACTTTGTTTCTTACTAAATTTTATGATTGTAGATAAACGGGAAGTACCCTATAGGTTTTGGACTATAGCAAGAATCGAAAGTATTTTTTTTGGTGAATAAACTACAAATTTACGGTATTAGGATTTTTTCCTTCACGTGTGCTATTAAACCATCTTGCCAAATTTTATGATTCTACGTCAACGGGAAGTACCCTATAGGTTTTGGTCCATGGCGAGCATTAAAAGTATTTTTTTTTTGTAAATTAATTACAAATTTATGGTTTTCTGATTCGTCCCTTTACTTGTGCTATAAGACCTTGCTGTTCACCAAATTTCATGATTCTAAGTCTACGGGAAGTACCCTATACGTTTTGTGTGCATGTGATTCCCTTGGAAATTTCAAAACATTCGGACGTAAACGGCTGTAACTTTTGAGTGCGTTGACTTATAAGTTTTATTCATATCTCAGCTTCAAGAGGTTATGGACTTGAGTATTTGACGTTAATTTCAACTCGATGCGTCCGCGCGTTCCTGAGAAAAGAGGGTTGACAGACGGACAGACAGACATACGGACAACAAAGTGATCCTATAAGGGTTCTTTTCTTTATAACTAAACAAATAAGTTTTGGTTCTCTCCCTCGATCAAAATATACAGGGTAGGTACCTACTTCATGTTGACCTAGAATCATGGTAGGTATTTGGCAAGAAACAAGGTCTTACAATTAAACGGAACCCTTAGTGCGCGAGTCCAACTCGCACATGACGTTTTATTTATTTTTGATTTTCCTTAGGGTCCCGGTCTTACCCCACTTTTCCCTACCTACCTCGTGGCGTGGCAGGGGAGGCATTTACACTGCAGTTGGACGAAGCGTACCGATTGTTCTGTCCTGTGACCAAAATATAATAAATTAATGTAGGTACCTACTTACCTAATTGTATTAAATTATTGTTTCAGCTTGGTGTGGCTCTCGGCTTCGTTCTCCCGCCAATACTGGTAGATGCGAACGGCACCACGCAGGAGATGGAGGCTGACTTCCGGTTGATGTTTTATTTAGTGGCTGGCTTCACCAGCGTACTCTTTGTCTTCATACTTCTTTGTAAGTATATTTTTCTACATTTATACATACTTACGCCGTTATTTTTCATGAGTTGGTACATAAGTAGGTAGGTACTTAGGTGCATCTTCGGCATAATATACTTATCAATTTTACGTCTCAAATCAATATAATATTATAATTGATTTTATACTCTCCTACTTTTTGTAATTTTCATATAAATTAGTTAACCTGGTACCTAGTTACCTACCTAGTAGGTATATAGGTACTACTTACTTGTGTGACAATTTGCATGGAAATCTATCTCGTTCTCTTTATTAATTTATCATACTTTCTATTTATAAACTTTCCATACATTATTTGTGATTAATATTTTTTTTTTGATGTTCAGTCTTCAAGAAAGCTCCACCCACGCCACCCTCAGCCGCCGCGGACCAGGGCGCGAGCCTGGACTCCAACTTCTTTCTGTCCATCAAGAAGCTGATGATGAACCGGAACTACATCCTGCTGCTCTTGTCCTATGGTCTGAACGTTGGGGTCTTCTACGCTATCTCGACTTTGTTGAATCAAGTCATACTCACTTATTATCCGGTAAGGAAATCAACCAGCAATTAAATATATAATTACTAAGGGAATACCTTAATTATCTATGAATGTAAGTATTGCTAAAGTGTATTTATCATGTTTGGGGGGATAGATAAGAAGCAAATCATTTGAATTCAAGGACCGATGACATAATGAAGGTCGTAAGAATCCGCTCGATGCCGCTGGTAGCGTAGGAATGGTCATTCATTACATTACAGATAACTAGTGAAAATGAAAGTTTTATCTTTCGTTGGTGATAAAGGTCCATTTGTAACTGCTGGGACGAAAATGAAATAAGCCATACGATACTCGTTGTTTTTCAGGGTCACAACGCTGACGCTGGTCGGATTGGTCTGGTGATAGTTGTCGCCGGCATGTGCGGCTCCGTGGTATGCGGGCTGGTACTGGACAAGACGCACAAGTTCAAAGAGACAACCTTAGCAGTGTACGCGGCGTCTGTGGTCGGCATGCTGATATTCACCTTCACTCTGAACTGCGGCTACATCGGGGTGGTGTATCTGAGCAGCATTGTACTTGGGTAAGTTTTTCATTATTTTTATCTGCTTGTCTTGCAATTGAGAAAATACAAATACGCTCGCAAGTTCTTGTTGAATTAAACAACTAGGTAGGTACCTAGGTACTCATCACATCAACATCTCGAATTCACAATAAAATATACCTACCTTACTACCTACACCTCGTTTATTTGTGTTTCCAGATTCTTCATGACTGGATATTTGCCCGTTGGTTTTGAATTCGCGTCCGAGGTGACATACCCTGAGCCTGAGGGCACCACATCCGGAATACTCAATGCTGTTGTTCAGGTCAGTTATTTATTACAAATTTTATGTAGGTTTGTGACGTTTTACCTTGATATTGGAAAATTAGTACATAATAAATGAATAATAATAAGTCGTGGATTCTCCAAGACAAATAAACTGATAATATTATGTAGGACGCCATAAGTAAGTCATTATAAGGTACCAAAATCAAAATCAAAAACTCTTTATTTCCATAAATACAATAAATGTACACTTAGAAAAGGTCAAATCATAAAACTAAGCACTGACACGGAAATAAAGTGATATTTTTTTATTTCTGTCGCTTCGGTATGTAGACTAAAGTAAAGAAGCGACGAAGAAACCTTTAGCCTGTTAGTTGTTATTTTTCGAGTTGGAGCAAAACCCGTCCCAAGCTTTTTTATCCTCTAGATAATCTGATATTTTATAGTAAGCCTTTTTGCACAGCAAGGTTTTGACAATTTGTTTGAATTTATTTACTGATAATTTTTGCAACTCACTAGGAGTTTTGTTGTAGAAGCGTATTCATTGCCCTTTAAAAGATACATTAATTTTGTGTAGCCTAGTTGTGGGCACAGCGATCTTATGTTTGTTTCTGGTATTCAAATTATGTTTATCGCTATTTTTAGGGAACCGATTTATATTTTTATGAGTGTACAATAAGTTTTCATAAATATATTGACATGGTACTGTCATTATGTTTATTTCTTTGAATTTATCACGCAGGGATTCTCTGGGACCCATATTATAGATTGCACGAACAGCCCTCTTCTGCAGCACAAATACGGTGTTAATATCTGCAGCGTTCCCCCACAGCAGTATACCATAAGACATAATACTATGGAAGTAGCTGAAATAAACAAGTCTAGATTAGTCCACGTCTGTAAGATGACGGATTTTTTTGACTGCATATGCTGCAGAACTAAGTCTCTTCGATAGCTTATCTATGTGTGGGCCCCATTGAAGTTTATTATCTAAGGTGATTCCTAAGAATACGGTGCTTTCTACTATTTCTAAAGTTTCTCCTGTAACGTTTACATCAGCCTTCACTTGTTTAACATTAGGTAGAATAAATCTAATACATTTTGTTTTGGTTTCATTTAACAAAAGATTATTGACACTAAACCAATGAACTACTTTTGAGATTGCACTATTCACATCGTCGAAATTTGTGTTTTGTCGTTTCATTTTAAAAATTAATGAGGTATCATCAGCAAACAATACAATCTCGTGATTATTCTTGACAAGATGAGGCAGGTCGTTAATATAAACTAAGAATAGGAAAGGACCGAGGATAGAACCCTGTGGTACACCCATTGTAACTACAGACCCCGAAGACCGTTTCCCATTAATGTCAACTCTTTGTATCCTATCACTCAAATAAGATGTAAGAAGATCCAAAGAGGTGTTTCTTATTCCATAGTGATGTAGTTTCCTGATTAATGTTTCATGGTGTACGCAATCGAACGCTTTTGACAAGTCGCAAAAAACGCCTAAAGCGTCTTGCGACTTCTCCCAAGCATCAAAAATATGCGATACTAACTCTACACCAGCATCAGTAGTTGACCTGCCGCGAGTAAACCCAAATTGCTTACAATGCAGCAGGTCATTGCCATTGAAATGCCTAAGCAATTGATGTAGAATAAGTTTTTCAAAAACTTTGCTGAATGTTGGCAGTACTGATATTGGTCTAAAGTTAGTGGGGTCAGACCTACTACCCGATTTAAACAGTGGGATTATTTTACTACATTTCATTAGATCAGGAAATACGCCACAATCAATAGATTCATTAAATATAAAAGCTAGATCTGTTGCAATGGTATCAATCAATGGTTTAATAATTGTAACGGAAATGCCCCAGAGATCTGCAGTTTTCTTTATATTTAAAAGTTTAAAGGCTTTTTTACCTACTTCAGATGCCTTTGATATGCTCTTTCATTCAGCAAACTGATACCATGGCATGGGTATTCGTTTTCTGAACTAATTTATTTATATACTAGCTTCTGCCCGCGGCTTCGCACGCGTTGTTTCTATGGAAACGTTAAAAGGTGATTTCTATCCCATGGGAACTGATTTATGGAATAAAAAGTAGCCTATGTTTGATTCCAGGCTTAGAGCTACACCGATGCAAAATTTTAGCTCAATCTGTTCAGTAGTTTTGGTGTGAAGACGTAACAAACATCCATCCATCTATATCCATCCAAACTTTCGCATTTATATTAGTGTGATTGAATAGGACATCCAGCATGAATGAATACACAACGCAAGTTAGTAACAAGTAGGTATTATGGTTCTTAAATCCATGGAAAAAATAATACAAGGGCACTCCGAGAAACAACGGTCACGTGGGTTTTCCCAAGCGCCAATTCCAATGCGCTACGGTGGTTCTCAAACTTTTAGTTTGGGGAAATTCGAGATCTCGATCTAGGTTTTACGTTTTCCATGAAATTCTTCAAACTTAGTTTCCATAGTTTGAGCAACGCTAATAAGCTCTGAACATGTTTATCCAATCGCAGGTACATTCTTCAGCCACAGATTTTTTTTTCGGGAATGAAAAGATCCTTTTTTACCACCTTTCACTCTTATAGTTACGGATAGAGTGATCACTCATTTTATTTTAAAGATATAAGACGTCCCAGCGTGCACAATAACAGAATATCTACAAATAACAATATTCTTTTTTATTATCAGTATAGCATCAATATAGACGTACGTAGCAGGAAATTGCGGCGAACGTGTAGGTTCACAAATAATTTTCTTTTTTCAGATTTTCGGTATCACCACTACTCTGTTATACGAAGCAATGCTGGGCGCTGTCGGCGACCGCTGGTCGAATCTCACTCTGTGCGCGATCCTGGCTACGGGAACTGTCATCACTGCTGGCATCGGCTCCGACCTTCGACGTCAAGCCGCACAGACCAAGGGATAAATAACCAATAAACTTACCTAGCCTACTAACAGTTTGCTATGTAAAGTTTGAAATCCTGTATTTGCTCGCTATTAGAGCGCTTTAATTCTCAGAATTCTATCAAGTACGTAATCAGTACAAGCTTGTCAATCAAGTCAGACTGTTGACATTGACGAGTCGTCTTGAACAATAGCATTACAAAAAATAATGTACCTAAGTGACAAAGGTAACTACCTACTCTACCATATTTTTTTAAAACCATTCCAGCTCAGTAGACCTGGTCCCTTTTCTCCTGTCATTCCATGACGCGTATAAACGGGTGGAGCAGTCAGCCAGGTCAGGTAGTAGTGGAAAACGATCGCATTTTTGACCGTTACTAGGGGTAAGGCGATAGAAAATAAATACGATAAAAATGGACGATTGTATGAAGACAATGCATCTTTAATCTGAAATATTATGAGGAACATTAAGAGGTAATCGTGACAATAATTGTGAGTAGAAGAAAAATATTTTAGGCCTAAGTATATATTTTGCCAAACTATTGGAAGTAAAAAATTTGATGTAGGAACTTTAGGATTTTAACGATTAAAACGTTTAAACGTAATGCTGTTGTGTGTAAGTATCTTAGATTCTAATCGGTAGCAAGAAATAAGCGAACAAGTTTTTATTTATTTATTTTTCTCTTAATACTTATATAAATTTTTATAATATTTTTAGGATGGTTTACTATGTTTAGTGAAAAGTTCCAGTGGATAAGTTGTTTATAAATTAATTATTGTTAGATACCTATAAATACCGTATAATTGTTGTATTTTGTGAATTTTTTTATTAATATAACATGTACCTAATTTTGTAATTCTGTTTGTGACTGTTTACGACAATAGCTTTGTTTATTTTATACTACCTTAAACTTCTAAATAAATCAATACTAGTAATTATTATAAAATGTAACGTAAGAAATGTCATCCTAGACCAGGGATGGGGTCAAATTTTAATGGTTTAAATAATAGTACCTACTATCGGTCAGGTAACAACACTGAAGTAACAAAATCCGGCCACCCTAAACATTTCATGAGTTACCTTTATAAAAAGTTTGGCCACCCCTGATCTTGACCTATTTAGATGAACATTGAACATACCTATTATGCTAAGTAATTTATATCCAAAAGAATTAAAAAAATGCTTGTAATGTGAGGACGAGTGGTAGCTAATGGTAGTTTATATCCATTATTGTAAGGTTTTAGTAATTTTAGACGTCGTCGTCGTGAAGCTTTCTACGTGCGCTTTTCGCATACGGTTATGAAGCTTAAATAACTGTAAAGTGTGGTAGGTAATGTAATGATTGTGATTTACCCAGTATTAAATTTAGTTACATAAATTAATTAAATGACTATTAGTATGCAATACCAATTTATAATTCTAATTCTTGTTAGGCAGCGTTCCAGTAAACTGTTAGGTGTTTTATTAGGTACCTATCTGAAAATCTGTACCTACCTAGGTACTTATACTGATGAGGCCTTGCTTATTTGTTTTATTAGCTTACAAAACAGTAAAACCCTTAAAAAAACAGTAGGGACGTCATTGTTACGAACCAAATTTTACCCAAACATAACAATGGATAAAAAAAATTACAAAGAAGATCAATACCAGTCGGAAGCGTCCCCAAGACGCTGGCTGCATTGCCACGCTGTATGGCAATGCTGATGCGCTGTGCCAGATACTCACCAGCTCTCGGGCCGGTCGAACAGACGCTCAGATAATTTTTTAAAAACCCGAAGAGCCTCGGTACCCCACGGACCTAGGGTCTCGACTCCAAGGGGAGCAAATGTGTAGGCTCTGTCGAGACCTGCATATTTGCGCCTCTTGAGATCTTCGGCCGATATCCTCGGCGTAAGTGTGTCGACGCATGTAGCTTCACACACAATGGGCCTCCCTAACTCCAATGGGACTATGGTGTCATACCGTCGTCGTGCCTCTTACCATCGCCACGCAACAGACTATTCGGTTCGAGAATAGCTGGTACGTTAGCGGTGACAAAGGCCCGCCGGATGATATCGGATGCTGCCGCCGGATGAAGACCTAGCTGTTCGACAGCAGTAGGTACCGCACTGGCATTGATGACGCGCGCAACACCTTACACCCAACCGAAGACATGTTGCGATACGGAAAGTTACGGGATCCAATAAAGTGCCAGTGTTATATGAAGGAAATGCTTGCTACCAATGTCCTGACTCCCATTTAGAAACGACCAGGAGGCGGGCACAATCTGCAAAGCTGGAACGTTCGTAACAATACATAAAAACAAATTCAAGCTTTAAGTAATTTCAAAATTAACAAAACTCTCAAGTTTTAACTAAACATTATAGGGTAGGTGCACCCGTTCGCCGACCAGCCCCTCTTGTCGGCCATTGCGTTGTAGGCACTTATTAAATTTATTATATTAGAAGTGTCGATTACAATTTCCAAACGAAATCAAGTTCAACGCCTATACAAATAGTTACACTCTTATCTAGTAACCTTGTCAAGCGCGTAAACACACCCTGTAATTTAAAAAAAAAAGTTAAATTTTGCAGTTGCGACGGAACTGTCAGCTTGATGGATTTTTAACAAAAAAATAGTGGCGCGTGTTTCAGTGGAAGACAAGTATGTCAAGTTTTATCGATGTACCCATTGTCATGTGTTGTTTTTCCACTATGGGAATACTTATTTTACGTATTAAGATACGAATATTTATGTTTTTTTATTGAATTACTTAAAAATTGGGGTGGCCGGATAATGGAACTTGAAACTCACATAAAATTTACATGTCGGCCGGGGGGGGGCCGAAAGAGAGTACGAATGGACTCAGAATACTGTGGTCTTATTCTGTTACTTATCAGGATGTTATTAGAGTATATCTGCATCGTGTTGACTAATGTCGACCGAAGGAATCTAAATTTCCTTTTTCGGCCCCCATTTTACTGTTATTCATACGAAATTTTGTCATCGGTTTATGTGCGGCCGAAAATGGCACCATGCTTAGAATTGTGGTTTCGTTTTCGGCCAGATTTAATTTGATCGTATAAATGAGGTGGCCGGACGTTAAAACTAGTTTTCCTTTTCGGCCAATTCGCATTAGATAAGATATATTTGGTAAAAATTGGACACTTTTGTAATGGAGGAGAATAAATTTTCTTCGAAAAAAAGTTATATTGAGAACCTGGTTAAGAAGTGAGATGGGTCTTTAATTTTTGAAGAAGGTGTTATCGTATCGTCCTTTAATAATAGAACAACTAAGCTCCCGAAGCATGCCTTTGTAGTTTTCCAGCAATGAGGGACGGAATTTAAGGGGATCTGTACCTCCTGTACAACGAGCAGGGTAAGCAGAGCTTGTATCATGGACAGGTACTGGTAACTGGCAGTAAGTCGGTATAGTGGCGTTTCAGGGTGGCTCTAGAATCACGATCGTCACGTTGAGTTAAGGACAAGGAGCATTGGCAGCATATAAACGGTCATAGAAGTCTTTTATCTCAGCATTGATCTCGGTTCTCCCATCGTGCGTTTTAAGATTCGTCAGGTTCCTAACCAAGCTGCTGAGTGAATACTTTGGACCCTCGGTTTCGCTCCATTGCCTTTTTTAAAGCGTATGTTGGAGCTCCGAAGGCGTCGTACCATCTTCGCATTCCGCTTTTTAAGGTCTGACCTCTGACGAAGTCGCTTGGGTGGTTTCTCGTCTTTTTGTCACTGGCCCAAGAGTCTTTTCCGAGTGCCAGTGCACTGCTTTTGGCAGCTATTAATACCTTCGTTTCTCAGCGTTTTGACCAGATTGTGTAGGGTCTTGTGAGTTCGTCAGCGTCTTCGGTCTTTCAAAGCAAAAACCTATCTTGAAACAGCTTCTGGAATGATTCTCGGTGCCCACCATTATTTGGATTCGATAAGGTCAAAGTTTGGACATCATCGTACGGTTTTGTTCAAGCTTCAGATTGATGTTTAGAGCATCGAATCAGTCGGTGACCAGATCTGGTACTGAACCTGTTGATAACTACGACATCTCTGAATTGATACCGAATAAAATTGAGACATCAAGTCTGCTTCGACCATAGGCTCCGATAAAATTTATGAAAGCCTCGGATTCCGGAGCCATCCCACGGATTCAGGGTCGCGAGTCATGACTCCAAAGGAAGCAAATTCTGACAATTTCTGTCAATACCTACATATTGTGCCCTGAGACGGTTACGAACGCTTTGTGAGACATACGCAGCGGCCCATGGACTCAGGTATAATGTAAAAAAGAGTGAATTTCTTCTATTCAAAGCAGGTACGAAGAGCTACTCTGTACCTCCGGTTTCACTTTACGGTACTCCTCTCAGTTGGGTAAAAAATTTAAATACCTGGGTCACTGAGGATATATCAGACAATGTGGATGTTGAAAGGAAGCGTAGGGCGTTGCAGGTGAGGTGTAATATCGTAGCTGGCAGATTCGTACGTTGCACAACGCCAGTTAAAAAACACTCTTTAAGGCGTCTTGTACTTTTTTCTACACGTGCAGCCTGTGGGCCAGATATACACAAAAAGCCTACAATGCCTTACGCGTCCAATACAATAACGGCTTCAGGAGTTGGGGCTGGAGTAGGGGCTGCTGCGGTACTGTAGCGCATCAGGGATGTTCGCAGACGCGCACGTTGATGGGTTCCATGCAATCATGCGCAAGCGGGTCTCATCCCTGGTAGGCCACATGCGCTGCAGCTCCAATAGCCTGCCGGTCGCCGTGGCGCAGGACCACCAGCGGACGCTCCAGTATCATGGGCGACTAGATGATGATGCTGAAACCGGTATCATCGCTGGTGGCTCAATGATCTGTCTTGGCCGTCGGGGACAGTGCTAGGCTTTATTTTATTTGATTTGATTGTGTGTTGTCGCAAGTAGCGACCCGCACCCATTGTGTGCGACGTTCCATGCGTGATAATGTCGTTAAGGCTGGCATGGTGAGATATCCGACCGGCGGCCCTAGTACACAATAATCCGTGATGACCATGCTATTCAACAGCAGTATCGCATTGGCATTGATGAGACGCGCAATTTGCATCCAACCAAACACATATTGCGATAAGGAATGTTGCAGGATCTTATAATGTGCCAGTATTATATTATGGAGAAAGCTCTTGCTATCAATATCCTGACTCCTATTTGGACCGGCCAGGAGACGGGCACGATCGGCAGAATAGATCTAAGTAGAACGTAATCAGTACAAGGTTTTTTAAATATAACTACATAGGTAGGTATTATGTGTGTGGAAAAATCATTTTGGTACCTAGGTAGGTCCCTAGCTAGTAGTAAGTTTTAGTATAAACATGTAGGTACCTATGCAAAAATATATCGAATCTTAGTTATTTCACCAACAATATTTTATGTGAGTGTAAGTAGTAGAGGTATCTTTAATCGATGGCTCAAAGAGCCCCTGCAAAATAACTAAAAATAAATAACTTTTATCAAGATGACTAGTAATTACCTAGGATTGTTAAAATATTAATATAATATGAATAAATATGTTTTATTCTATTACCTACTAAAACCTTCTGACCCATACCTACCTACCCACTTTTAGGTGCCTTTTACCCTTGCTTTTACCTACTGCTTTACGGCACAGTAGGTAGATAAATATATTTATCTATTGTGTTTACGGTCCTTTTTATGCACTCGGTAGCGCTACCGACCCTACCATGTCATTGTATGTGTTTATCTTTAGAGTAAAGGCACACGTATCAACTCGGAAAGGAATCGTCACCGTATCAACTCGAGCCGTTCAGTAGGTATTAGTTACTCGTATATGAAACTCCCTCCTGCAACGCACACTAATCGGAATCGTAACGTAATCGCCTCGCCTCGGGGCAAGCTCGCGAACCGCGGTGCGGTGCGTGTCGACTTGCCGTTCCCGCGCTTACGGTTCTCCGTACCCTAGCTTACGGCTCTCCGTACCCCAGCTTACGTCTCTTCGTCCACACCCCTCCCGCGGTCTAAATGATTGAACTAGCCGTCAACCAGCGGTTGGCGAGCCGTAAGCGCGGCGTCGTCGCGTCGTCGTCGCCTAGCCGGTAGCCGAGTCGACGTATCGGAGCTTCTGATCCGCTTTGGTTTCGTACTTACATTAGGTTGACGACTGTTTGACGGCGGCGGCGGCGGGGCGACGCGAAAGGCGATACGGTTACGATCCCTTTCCGAGTTGATACGTGTGCTTAACCTTAAGAGTAAACTGGATCGCGCACGAACATACATTTTAAAGTACCCTGTAATCTTACGTTAGTAAGGCTCATTTTTCTTTGCGATAACACAGAGCAGAAAAACGAGCCGAGTGAGAGGGCTTGAAAATAGTAGATCTATGGTAGTTGGTCCTTGTCTAGCACGTTGCAACATGGTGTAGGGTGGGTGTGTGAATGAATGAACATACAATACGTATATGGGTGTATAAATATATCAAAATCGGTTGCTATTTTTTTTTGGTACCTAGTTACCCGATGTCAGGGCAGTACTAAAATCTTCAAGCACCTTTTATTATAAGTTCACTGTCATGGTCATGATTAATATGTGTACCTAGGTAGGAATTGAATTCAAAAAGTCTAATTCTTCTTAGGTGCCCTCTTGCAACGCAAGGTTGGTTTGGCTGAGAACAATTCGTCAAAGTGGCAGGGCGTATACTCGATGCAAGTGGCTGTAAGTATGTAGCTTCGTGCTTATTCCTGTAGGTATACAACAGAAGTCCGAAGAGTATAATCAGCCCCTGTGTCTGGCCTTTGTGGACCATGATCGATCTCAGAAAACAAGGTCTGGCATCCCGAGATCTTCCCAAGGCTACGTCACTGTCCAGTTGTCACAAAAAAGGGAGGTTACGTTAATTTGCCGGTGACTTTCAAACTTTTATTGACGCCCCGGCGCGCGTCTCACCCGCGTTGTTGGTCGGAGAAAGAAATCTTTAAAATAAAATGGGCATTTACTCTATCCATAACTGTAGGTGTAAAGGGGGTAAAATAAGATTTTTGTCATTCCCGAAAAAATAATCTGTGGCTGAAGAATGTTCCTGCAATGGGATAAATTTCATTTCAAGGGAAAAATTGATTTATCCATGTGCAGAGCTCATTAGCGTTGCTCAAATTATGGGAATAAGTTTGAAAAATTTCTTGGAAAACCTAAAACCTAGATCTAGATCTCGAATTTCCCGAAACTAAGAGTTTGAGAACCACCGCAGCGCATTATGCCGACGTAGGCTTGGGAAAACTCAAGTGACCGTTGTTTCTCGGAGTGCTATAGGTACCCCGCCACCATAGGAAACGGGGAATTTCGGGGAATTGGCGGCACTGGCGCGGGGAATTGAGAATTTTTTATTGACAGTATGGCAGGCCCATAGAGCAGATACATTCCTCTATGGGCAGGCCTGCGTCCTTGTCTCTGGTTGGCCGGCCGACTTGGCCGTTGCGTTGCCATGAAGATGGCGCCATTTTCCGAAAACAAAACAAACAAAACAATGTTTGAAGTGAGTGAAGACAGGTTGAAGATGAATGTATTGAAAATTTACTTGTATTAAAATTAATAACTAAGATTAATAGTTATGAGAAAACGTGTTAACTAACTCGTATCATGACAAAATCCAGGCAAATAGGTGAACCCACAGTGTAAAATGTTGAAAGAACTCCCAAAGATTATTAAAATTGATTGGTATTCGCCATTTCGTGTGATATTGTGAAGTAGTTATACCTACATAGGTCAAGAAGATTTCATTATGAATAATATAGCACCTAAGGATCGTACGTGCAGCAGCGTGAACGGCCATCAGGGGATTTGTACAAGAACCGACCGAGGTACATATGTAGCTACCTACCCTATGTACTTAGCTAGAACACCTGGACCTCATCTACGTCTAAATCATCATACAATTCTTATTGCCACATAATGGGTACCTATTTAGTTAATTTGCAATTTGTAAGTCATACCTGTTGGTGTCCAGTAGGTAAAGCCTTAATATAGATTTTCGTAGGTACCTACTCGGACAACTATCTTAAGTTTGATTCATGTTATAACTACCTGCGGACTCATATTTGAGCTTTTTTCCACAGATTTGTATAGGATATGCCCTTCAAAACTAAGCAGGCGCGAGCTGGAAAATTTATATTTTACTCTTCTGGAGAATAATGTAGATTTGAAGAAAAATCTGAACCTGCAACATGAAAAGATCAAGACACTTTCTGTTAAGGTCCAGAGGTTGAGCAATCCAAGACATGTTCATGGAGCGGGAAAGGACTCCCCTGTTACAACAGCCATTGTCAATGAACAGAAAGATAGGTAAAATAACAGCGAATTACAATAACATTATGCCCTATTTTATAAGCCATCTCATCAACACCTTTGCCAGCCCACTGATGGATTTAATCCACCTGATAAGCATCTTATTAACTCATATCATTAGGGGGGTAATGCCACAATATGCATGCCTATATAGTAAGGGTCGGGGATCGCAGTTTGTTGGTAGGTCTATTCTGTGGGGGGCTGCAGGAACATCGCTGCCCCTCAGCGGATATAATAATAAATAAATAAATAATGCTGGGCAATCCACATAACATCATCAAGCCCCAAGCTAAGCAGAGCTTGTGTTATGGGTACTAGATGAGTGATATACATAATATAATACATGACATAGATTGATATTTGTATTTGTATTTATTTATTCCATCGTAGGTACACTTGATGTTACACTTGATGTCGTTACGTTCTATATATAAGTACTATTTTAATAATTACATGTATAGGTATTTTGTTATAGGATATTTTTTATTATACATAGAAACTACCAGAACATCTAGAACAATTAATATTTGTAGATCGTACAAACATTTGTCCTCCTGCGTCTCAGGCGGACCTTCGCCCACCGTGCCACATCGTTCGTCCCATATCCCTCATATGCAAAGATTTCCAATCAATTCTAATAAATTAACTTCTTTGGACCCTGTTTCATTTTCTGATGTTTTTTTGCATATAGCAATAATGTAGGTAAGAATAATTACTTTTGCTTAATTACTTCTCAGCATCATACAGTTAAAGAGAGCAAATGAACGCATGGCAGAGAAGATCCGTGTACTCAACATGAGGCTGTGCACAACCAAGCAGTTTTTGGGGAAAAAAAAAGCAAATAACCTCAAGTTAGTATAAAATATCTGGCTTTTGTGTTTAGTCTTGTTCCACTTGTAGACAAAAATTTAATGAAGAGAAAATCTATCTATCAAACACTTTCTTACTTGATGTTAATTTATAGTTTAAACTTGACTTGTATTAAAGCTTATTTTCTTAGCTTAAATAAATAAAAGATATTGATTTCTGAGTCCTTTAGCTGTTGGCATGACCTCCAGCTTTAACCGAAAGCTAAGCTAAATTAGTTAGGCACGCTTGTTTGGAGAGTTAGGTTGACTTTCAGCAGATAATATAGGTACGACAATACTAACTTTCGGTCTGCACTGCACACAAGTACGTATGTCAAACTGAGTCAGCTACACATGCTAAGCCAAATGAGTTAGCTTAGCTTTCAGGCTGCAACCAGCTTTATCGGTTTATTGTATTCTTTCAGCAATTCAACCTTGAGTTGTTCAAACACCAAAAGCAATTGTACCGCTTCTTGTGCTAGCCTGGCTAAGTAAGTGCATTTTAAAATAGTTCTATTCAAATAAATTATTATAAAATACTTGAAGCGTAGGCAGGCAGGCACTCTGGTACCTAATTTCAAGTAAGTTTTGCTTCAACATGATTTTTTTTATGTAAACTCTTTGTTTTTTACAGGTACCAAGCAGATATTTGATATGTAGGAACTCATTTAATTGCCTACTATTTTTAAAAATGTCTATTTACTATATCAAAAAAATTTCAGAGCTGGGTCTTCAAAAGTCAAAACAAATTCTGTTGGAACTGAAACAGATTACTTTGCAGAAAAGTAAGTAATAAAGTTACCTACTTTAACTAAAATAAGTAATATTTATCATGCATTTCAAATTTACTTTGGGGTTACAACCTGATGCTGTGTGATTGTCCAGCATTATTTATTTGACCCAACTAGACGACGACTTTCGTAAATAAGTACTTTTTTGTATTTATTTAATTATAATTGGCAGTAATAGATTTTATTAAGCCTACCGACCTACCAAAACCATGTCTCGGAACTAGGTAGTATTTTGCATAGTGTACCTATATGTGTGTGTAAGTAGATTCGCAGAGATATGGTTTCATTTCCTCGTGCCAAGTATCAAATCAGAGGACTAACTTACTAATTGCTTTTTCTAGATTCTCGAACTCAAGCTGTAACATTAAATGTAAACCTACCATAGATGAATTGAATGGGAAAATCAACAATTTGTTAGAGGTATGTAGACACAGAACTGTAGCGGCGGCACAACGGTTTGGAGGCTTATATCGTACAATACCTAACGCCTATAGCCAGCAGTGAGACGTGAGTGAAGTCGGATGATGATGAAGTAAATATCGAAACTTTGAATCTACCGGTCATGATCATTGTTACAATTGGTTTATCATCATCAGCCCGTATTAGTTCACTACTGGACATAGGCCTCCCCCAACGAGCGCCATAGCGCTATCTTCAGCTTGCCACTTCCAGCAACTGTCAGCAGGTCGTCATCGCACCTGATGGCGGGCTTTGATCGGCTACGTGTGCCGAGTTGGGGTCTCCACTCCAGATTTTGTTTACCCCAGCGGTTATAGGTTCTTCGCGAGATACCTATGGCCGGCTCACTGCCACTTGAGCTTGCTAATTCTTTGATGTCGATAACTTTAGTTCTCTGTCAGATATAACTAGGTATATCCGTTACAAATCCTCTTCTTCAGAGAAATTCTTTGCACAGCTCTTTCCATAGCCTGCTGAGCGAATTTAAACTGTTGGAGTAACCCTAACGTGATTTGTTGTAAATACGTACCTTACGTCATAAGTTCTTTAAATAACTACCCAACCTACTTCTGCAATCCCGTTCGAAGCTAAAAGCGCGATTTCCCGACCGATAGGCTGCATTCGCATCTGCCACATGAATTCCCCTTGAGCGTTGCTCACACATTTTCCGCAGGAGCTCCAATCTTCCCGCCAGCGTATAGAAAAGCTTGAGGCCCTGGTGATGCGGCTGCAAGGCGAGAACCAAACCGTACGTGGCGAGCGCGCCGCCAGCGAACACGCGTTGCAGCAACAGGACGCGCAACTCGTGGATCTCAAAGAGAAACTGAGATGTGCTGAAGCTAAAGTCAGTAAGTATACCTATTGCTTATGATAAATTAATAAATGAATAGTAATGCTGCAGAAATCACACAGCATCATCTAGCCCCAAACTAATCTAGCAATCGCAAAAGTAGTCCACTGGTTTAGTATCAATATCTTTTGTTAAACGAAACCAAAACAAAATGTATTAGATTTATTCTACCTAATGTTAAACAAGTGAAGGCTGATGTAAACGTTAGAAATAGTAGAAAGTACCGGAATGCTGCAGATATTATCACCGTATTTGTGCTGCAGAAGAGGGCTGTTTGTGCAATCCATAATGTGGGTCCCAGAGAATGCCTACGTGATAAATTCAAAGAAATAAACATAATGACCATGTCAATATATTTATGAAAACTTGTTGTACACTCATAGAAATATAAATCGGTTGCCTAAAAAGAGCGATAAACATAATTTTAATACCAGAAATAAACATAAACTCGCTGTGCCCACAACAAGGCTACACAAAATTAATGTATCTTTGAAAGGGCAATGTATACGCTTCTATAACAAAACTCCTAGTGAGATTCAAAAATTATCAGTAAATAAATTCAAACAAATTGTCAAAACCTTGCTTTATATGATTATCTAGACTCTAGAGGATAAAAAAGCTTAGGACGGGTTTTGCTCCTACTCGAAAAAAACAGGCTAATGGTTTATTCGTCGCTTCTTTACTTTAGTTACATACTGAAGAGACAGAAATCAAAAATATCACTTTGTTTCCGTGTCAGTGTTTAGTTTTATAATTTGACCTTTTCTTAGTGTATCTACATTTATTTTATTTATCGAAATAAAGCGTTTTTGATTTGATTTGATTAAATAGATAATGAGGAGACCGATATGAAGTTGTAACTGAATATATCGTTTCTACATAAATAGTAAATTTACTGTTTTTATGTTACTATGAAGCTTGGGTCCAGCTTGCTCAGGACCGAGATGCGTGAAGCGTGTCCGTCAAGTTAGCTGCCCCGCCATGGAATTACGTGGTTTCAACTATGCCAATAAATGTGCATGAAATAATGGATCCCGGTGCCCTAAGTAAAATAAATAGTGCCCCAGTACTTTAGGACCCATTGATGGGTAGGTTAATGGAGTGGTGGGGATATATCCGCTTTACTATATAAGTCAACGGGGTGAAAATTCCCATCCACCCCATTGAGTTGAGTAATAGGGTGGATGGGAATTTTTATTCTAATTATGGTTTTACCTTCTTCCTATTGTAAATTGTGTAATATATATTGCGTGAGTACTAGGTTATTGGTAATTCACTGACACTGCGTGAACTGCAGGTGCTGCCCATCTTCACGAACACGTTTGTGAAGACGCCAGGTCTTAATTCTTAAATCCTGTAGAGGTACCCCATCCAATTCAATTATCGTTTCTTACGGAGGCTTTTTTTGAAACTAAACTTCAAAGTCCTCCGAGCCAAATATCTCTTAAACCGCAGGAGGTCTATTTCTGAGCTTTGCAGGAGAACTAGATACCGTATGCACAGTTAATTGGCATAGTTCATGATTCATATCTCGCTATAGATTCGTAGAAAATCAGCAGGGCTGCCAGCTTGACGTCAAGATAGCAGCCACAGTGAAAGACCTAAATCTCTCCTAAAGTACTGGGGCACTGTGTATTTAAGTAGGGCATCGGGTTCCAACATTTCATGCACATTTATGGGCATAGTTGAAATCACCAAATTCCATGGCGGGGCTGCTAACTTGACGGACACCGTGGAGCGACCAGGGGAAGGCCTTTGCCGGCAGTGGGACACAGGCTTATTGTAAATGTTACTACTGTTGTATGTAAAAATCTATTTAGTTAGATTTTAAAAAGGGACCTCGTGCTTCTACTAAATTATACTAATTTCAAATTTGATATAACTCAGTCTGACCAGACAGAGGTTACCATACCATGGCATCGTTACTGTTGGCATGAAAGACGGTGGCATGGTTGGTACAGTACCGTATTACTTTCTTTTGAATTAAGTCATAAAATATTGTTGCAGACGATATGAACATGGAATTGACGATAGAAAAGAAAAAACTTGCAGAACTAGAGACCGAACTAAAATTGGCCGAAAATATCGGAAATTTTATGTCTAGCTCTGCCGCCAAAATCATCGAAGAGATAGAGCAGAAAAATGTGAGTCCCATTTATTTGAACGTTGGGTTGTTTTGTTACTTGACATCGAATGCTCGCGATCAACCAACATTGTTCTATGAACTACATAGAATATAAATAGAAACAACTAGCTGCATTCTTTTAACCCGTTGTCCTATTACCCGTTTTCCCGTAGGAATGAAGCATTTCATTATGTTCATCAGGAATAATGTGGGCTTCTAATGGTAAAAGAATTTTTCAAATCGATCCAGTAGTTTCGGAGCCTATTCAATACAAACAAACAATCAAATCTTTCCTCTTTATAATATTAGTATAGATACGTCCTTTACTGTGCTGTAGTGTTTGCCAAACTAAGCAGAGTTTGTACTCGCTCTTAGCTGTTGAGGGGATTTAAGATCAGGTACATTAGTAACAGCGTTGCCAGATTTTTTTCTTGCCGAGTCTGGATTTTGGAACTTATTGAGTGAAAAAAGCGGGATAGGTACTTTCGTCGAAAGCGGGACATAGTAATACAAGATCCGTTAAGTGCGAGTGTAACTCGCGCGCCGAGGGTTTCGAATGTTTGTCAATTATACAAATATGTACTAAAGGTGTACAAAAGAGATATCGCTATTTGATGAATATCTAAAAATAGTAGGTACCAAACTACATTTTAGATGGATCGCTCTGCATAGGTACTACTTCAGAGATTAGGTAATTTTTTTGACGTTTTTCAAAATATTTCAAAAAGTCTGAAACCTAGAAAAATTACAAAAACTGTTTTGAAATGTACAAACTGATACATTCATTTGATACCCCACGCAGTGAGGTACCTTTTGAAAATTATTCCCCCCTATTTTACCAGTTTTCAAAAAGTGTTTGTTTTACAAACTTCTCTATTAAAAAAAACGTATATAATTAAAAGTTTTATATATTTATCTTTTTATTTAAATTCAAATTACATTGACGTGACAATAGATAGCAAAAATCGCAATAGAAAATGTATTATAATAAAAATATAATATTTTAAATCAGATTTACCCTATTAAATAGTTGAGTCTTATTCGTCTTCTGAATAAAAATACAGTTATCGAGTTATCTCCGAAAAGTGGGGTTATCTCCGAAAATTTTGATTTAAAAATTGAGACGTCCCGCCAAAGTCGGGATGTCTGGCAACACTGATTAGTAGGTATGTGCAGGACAACGTCTAGATCAGGGATTTTATGCAGTCACGAACCACTTTCAAAATTTTCAAAATTCCACGGTCCCCTGTTGATGAATATTTGCGGGAAAGAAAATGAAAGCTTAAAAATACACTTTTATTGGTAACTAGCTGTACCCGCGACTTCGTTCGCGATTGCCATACCTGCCAACTAATTAGACTAATTAGGTACTCACATTTGATCACAGTTTCTCTCATATCTCTTCTTATTTTCATCTCATATAGTTAAATAGTGTATCCATAAATCGTGAAGATAAAGAATCGGATTGACAATCAAAATCAATATTATCTGCCGGATAGCATGCTGTCACGCTGTCATCTTCAATCCCATTCTTCATCTACACGACCTTTAGCTACGACTGGGCCAGTGTCAGTGTCAAGAAGTGTTATAAACTGCGAAAACATAATAATGATCAGTTTCGCTTTTCAGACTTGGTTATCGTCACAGAATTACACGTTTTGGTATTCTACTTTAGATGAAAGAAATCATAGATGGAGGGACGCGCCTCAAAGTGTCAAGTTTGAAACTATTAATTTATGGGAGTCAATTTATTAGTATTTATTTTAAATATTTGATCAGCTGGAAAAGTCAGTTTAAAAACGTCTTGGACCGCATTTTAAGTTTTGATTGGCTGTAAAATAAAAACCACCAGCAACACTTGGTCGGCTACTAAATTATTTTTGGTCAGGAAATAAATAGCTGTTTGATCGGCAAAATTAACGTTTTGATCAGCAGAATTAATTATATGAGACTGTTTGCAACAGTCGGCAGTTAGCTCAATTGTTTCAATTGTAAATACTAGTATAATTTTCTTTGTGAATAAATTATATGTTCAGCAGGATTATACTTATTATTTTTGATCAGCCAAAAAGTGATTATTTGAGCAGCAAAATTAATGTTTTGGTCAGCCGAATTAGAAAATCGTTAATCTGAATATAAGCTATAATCAATGGGCTTGATTTTTAAATGTATGGTCACCTCATCATCATCAGCCTATATTAGTCCACTGCTGGACATAGGCCTCCCCTAATGAGCGCCGTAGCGCCCTGTCGTCAGCTTGTCGCATCCAGCATCTGCCTGCAGTCTTTTGCAGATCGTCATCCCACCTGGCCGGAGGGCGTCCTACACTACGTTTGCCGAGTCGTGGTCTCCACTCAAGAAGACGTTTACCCCAGCGGTTGTCGGTTCTTCGCGAGATATGGCCGCCCCACTGCCACTTCAGCTAGCTAATTCTTTGAGCAATGTCGATAACTTTGGTTCTCTGTCGGATGTATTCGTTACGAATCCTATCCTTCAGAGAAACTCCGAGCATGTCCATAGCTCGCTGAGCGACTTTGAACTATTGGACCAGCCCTACTGTGAGTGTCCACGTCTCAGCTCCGTAGGTCATGACATAACGGGTAGGACGCACTGATTGAAAACTTTCGATTTCAAGCATTGCGGTATGGATGACGAGAAGACTCGATGTAGTTTCCCAAACACTGCCCAGCCTAGCAGGATCCTCCTCTTGGCCTCCTTCTCAAAATTGTTTTTACCTAACTGCAGTATCTGCCCGAGGTAAGTGTACTCGGAAACGATTTCGAGAAGGTGACCATGTACAACCACCGGTCTTGGATCAATATGGCCATTTATGATGATTTTGGTTTTATCCAAATTCATGCCAAGACCGATGCATTGCGAGGCTGAAGCTAGGCCGTTCAACATCTGGTTCAGCTCCTCTAGCGACTTAAAACTATGTCATCAGCAAATTGCAGGTGTGAGATGTAATCATTTATGTAAATGCCCTTGCCTTTCCAGTCCAGCGTCTTAAACGTATCTTCCAACGCGCTTGTAAACAGTTTCGGGGATATGACATCCCCCTGTCTCACTCCTCTGCGTAATTGGATGGGTTTAGACTGCTGGCCCTGTACTTGGACACTCATCGTGGCGGCTTGGTAGAGACATCTCAGCACCTCGATATAACGACAGTCTACTTGGCATCGCTGTAAGGATTCCAGAACAGCCCAGGTTTCGACGGAGTCAAAGGCCTTCTCATAATCCGCAAAGGCCAGACACAGGGGCTGATTATACTCTTCGGACTTCTGTATAATCTGCCTCACTGTGTGTATGTGGTCTATGGTGCCATATCCTCCGCGAAACCCGGCCTGTTCTGATGGCTGGAACTCGTCGTGTCTCCTGGCGAGACGGTTCGTGACCACTCGTGAGATCAGCTTATAGACGTGGCTTAAGAGTGAGATGGGTCTGTAGTTTTTAAGAAGGTTTTTGTCTCCCTTCTTAAAAAAGAGCACCACCAAACTCCCGCTCCACTACTTAGGAGTTCTCCCACTCATACTGATATCTGCCTATGGACAACGGGCGGCGACCGAGCGAGTGACGTCACACGCACCCGCGGCGGTCACTCAGTGAACTTCGCTAGTAATTTGGTCATAACTTCGTATAAAAAAATTCATAGTAGGATAAAACCCATTGGAAAAGGAGGAGAATATTATAAAAATGTTAGGAAAAATAATTTACGGGCGATCTTAGGTCGGGAAGGGGAAGCGGGTGAGTTTTAAGGGTAAAAAACGCCCTAGCTTGATTTCCAGCAAAACTACAGGTCCTACGGAAAAAAGTCAAATGGCAAAGTTGTAGGTAATAAAAAGATCTACAACTTTTGTTTTGTAACTAAACACTTTTTTTTACATAACCTCAAAATTTACCCTACGGACCATCTGACCATTTTATGTAAAAAATTCAAAAAACCAAGTTTTTGGTTTTTTATTTTTATCGTTTACAAAACAATTCTTTTTTTTTCACGAAATTTGGTGGTAACTTACCTTTTTTATGTCCCAAATACACAGTAATTTATTTGATTTGAAATATTTATTTTATTATTTTTTAGGTCACTCAGGTATACAAGTTATCTTAAACTAGTAATAAATAGGCATCTACGCATTTAATTTACAGAGTACTTTCTGCGCGCAGTGAGAGTGTACAACGCGCAATCCTTAAAGTTAGGCACCACAAACCAATTTAAGGCCCTATAATTGAACTTTACTCAATGAGTAAGGTTCTCTCAGGCAGAAAATTATTTTTACTTTGTATAGCTCTACGTAAGCACTCATCCCTAACCTACATCCCACCTACCACGAACAGTCGTCGACGTCGTCGTAGATTTAATGCGGTTTGTATTAGTGAAGGATCGTGCCGCACAGCAATCGCTCTGCGACATAACTATATTCTTACACCTGCTATTTATAAGCTCATGAATAAAACTTTGAAAATTTTCCCACTGCTTTATAATAAATGCAAAAAAAAAATAAAGAATGGCTCCTCTCCCTTACCTTCGAAGAAACTGAAAATTTGATAAAATCAGATGAAAATCAGAAGTGCATCAATAACACACACGCACACCAATAAACACGCTCACGCTCATACACCAATACACACGCTCAGACACTGGTAGCTCCTGGTAGGCCTGGACTGCTACAGATTGGTGTCCCCAAGAGCTCCATACACACAAACACACACACACACACCCTCTCACACACTCCCATACACACGTTCTAACACTGGTAGATCCTGTTGCCCGGACTCTTAAGAGACCGGTGTCCTCAGTAGCTCCACAAGCACTTAAACACACACACAAACACACACACGTTCAAACACTGGTAGCTCCTGTTGCCCGGAATCTTATGTGACCGGTGTCCTCAGGAGCTCGTCATGCACACAATCATTTAAAAAATGTGAGAACTTCAAATTATTTTGCCTTTAGGTTTTTCATATTATTGTATAATAATAGTTTAAGTAAGTAATATTATTTTATAGTGAAAGTCAGGTCTGAGAGCCCGATTTTGCCAAATAAAAATGATAATGCATTTACTTGTACAAATTGGGAATCTGTTCAAAACTCTCCTAGAAGCATGTAGTACTTCACAATGTCTCCTCTTTCAAGATTCTGTGGTTACAGTTGCCAATAATCTCCAGTGCCCTTAATCCGCTGCGTCAGATTCAAAAACAAAGCTAAAAGTGCCACTTCTATGTTTCTTGGAGAGCTTTAATAAAACAGATTATCTAGTCTGATTGTCGGCGCGCCGACTAACAGACACGGGGCGGCGGAGCGACGCGGCGGTGTATGGCTCCTCTCGCTGTTATTAGTGATGTTCTAAGTATATACTTAGAGTACCTACTTATTTATTGTATTTAATTCAGCCCGAAAGCAACAAGTAGTTTTTATGATCTATCATACCTTGCAATAAAACTTACACAAACAGATTTTTTCGTAGCTTGCTCCGCTCGTCAATAACAAAATCTATCGCTTTATCATGCTAGCTATGGTCCAGAGCTAGTCTAGTCTCGCGTATTATTTATTCTGTTCTTGATTAAGGCCAGAATCTGACCATTTTAGGTGACCCCCATTTTAGGTCACCCACCACCCCCGCAAAGAAATTACACGAATATCTGACAAAATTATCCACTCGCCGATATTTTGTGGTAAGTATTTTCTCCTTGTTTTAGGCTAGGGCCAAGGCCCCCTTTAAGGATTCTATAAACTAGAGTTTATGTAGGTACATCTTGAGTCAAGTTAATAAACAAGAACAAAATTAAAAATTTAATAACCCCCCCGACAGATTTTCATGGCTAAGAACACTCGGGATAAAATTATCTATGACACAAAAAAACTAACAAAAATCGGTTCATCAGTTTAGGAGCTACGATACCACAGGCAGATACACGGATACACATACAGACACGTTAAACTTATAACACCCCTCTCTTTTTGAATCGGGGGTTAAATACTGTTGGCCACCTTCAATATTCATACACGGTTGGTGCGACATTTCAGAATGAAATGAATGAATGAAACCCGCCAGGTTAGAAATCAGATAGTAGTACACTCTGTTATTTTGCGTACACAACTTGTTAGATTTGACGTTGTCGTTATAAGACTAAATCCAAATATTGTGTCATCTCCCAAGGTGGGGGGCGAAGCAAATGCGTCAACGGACGAAGCAAAATTGATTAGTGATGAGGTAAATGTGGCAAGCGATGAAGTTCATAGGGCACCAGACAAAGTACAATTCATAAGAGACGAGGGCATAAATGTGGGAAGAAATGAAGCGAATAGGGTTCTGGACGACGCAGAATATCATTGGGGCGACGTCATGCCCACAACTGAAATGGATACAGAACCGGACGACAAAATATTGACAAGGGGCGAGAAAGATGTGGCTATAAAAGATTCTGGACTTATTGACTACGATTCCAAACAAATTAAACAAGACAAGGAAAATTTGACATCAAACGAAGTCAATAAGACAGACGAAATAAAATTGACAAAGGATGAGGAAAATGTGGCAAGAAACGAGAATATTAGAGCATCAGATGACTTTATACAGGGCAATCTAATAAATGTGTCCAGAAACGAGGTGAATAGAGTACCTGACGACGTGGTATATAATTGGGGCGATATTATGTCAGGAAGAGTAGATACAGTAAGGGACGATAAAAGATTAAATAAAGACGACGTAAATATGGCAAGAAACGAAATCGATAAGGTGCCAAGCGGCATAAAATTAACAAGGGGCGAGGGAAATGTGGCTAGAAACGAAGATAGCACGGCACCAGATGACTTACATTTTAAAAGAGGCGAGCTACTAAATGCGACAAGAAAGGAAGTGAATAGGGTACCTGACAACGCAGAATTTAATTGGAGCGATTTCATGGTAGGAGCCCAAGTAGATACGGTAGGGGACGATAAAAAATTGAATAATGACGACGTAAATGTTGCAAGAAACGAAATCAACAGGGCGCTGGATGACAAGTCAAGAGTTCAGAGCAATGTGTCAAGAAACGAAGTCAATAAGGTACCAAGCGGCATAACATTATCAAGGGACGAGGAAAATGTGGCTAGAAATGAAGATAACACGGCACCAGATGACTTACAATTTAAAAGAGGCGAGCTACTAAATGTGACAAGAAACGAAGTGAATAGGGTACCTGACGACGAAGAATGTATATTATGTAGCGATTTCATGGCAGAAACCCAAGTACATACGGTAGGGGACGATAAAAAAATGAATAACGACGACAAAAATGTGGCCAAAAACAAAATCAACAGGGCGGTGGACGACAAGTCAAGAGGCGAGTGCAATTTGACAACAAACGAAGTCGATAAGGTACCAAGCGGCTTCACGTTAAGAAGGGGCGAGAAAGTGGCAAGAAAAGAAGATAGTATGGCAATAGACGACACAACATTTAATCGGGCTGAGGTAATTAAACCGACGAGAAACGACGTGAATAGAGTACCAGATGACGTAAAATATAAATCGGTCGATTTCATGGCAGGAACCCAAGGAGATACGGAAGCAGACACAATATTGACAAAAAAAGAGGCAAATGTTACAAGAAACGAAGAAAAAAATGCAAACGACGAAGTAAAGTCATTTAGGAACAACGTGAAAGACCACCCTGGATACAGAGAACAACAGGATCTAAATAAAAACATCGAAACAGGAAAAGATCAACCGAACATAAAATTTAATCAAGAACTTATAAATAAAATATCAGAATTAGTATCACAACTAGAAATGTTAAAGATAACTGCTGTAAGTATTTTGCACGTATTTCAAGGAGTACAAAAATAACTAGTAGAGTGTAACATCTCTTAAGAATATACCGGCTAATTGCATTTCGAACATGATTCCAAATCAACCAGAGTCAGCCCGCGCCTCATATTCAAAATTTACGTTAAATTGCTTGTATTGGGATCACTACTTAGGATTACTATTTTGTGACAAAATATCGATAAATTCTGCGAATTTCTGTTGGTTATATATGATTATTTGTATAAATAATATAGGGCTCCTATTAATTAATTATGTCATAGGCCGGTGAAGCTTATACAGTTACGGATAAGATAGTAAAAGAGAAGCCAACGGAATTTAAACCGCACAACGTTAAAACTAAAAAACCTGACGCTATTTCCTCTCCGGTAAATAAGCAAAAACGATCTTGGAAATCATACGACGTTAAAACTAAAGAAACAGACAAAACTAGTCAGGCCAAGAAAGAGAAGCCAATGCAATTTAAACCGTACGTAGCTAAACCTAAACAAGCTGACCGTATTTCACATCCAATGATTAAGCAAAATCCAACTCAATATAAGCCGTATGATGTTCAAACAAAAACACCAGAGGTTATCTCCTTTCCGACTTCGATAAATAAGCAAAAGCCAACTCAACAATCGTACGATGATAAAACTAAAGAAACTGATATTGTTTCAAGTCAAATAAATAGAGTAAAACCAAATCAATACGAATCGTATGATGGTAAAACTGAAGTAACTGACAATATAACCATTCGGATCGATGAAGACAAACCAATGAAATATGAATCCCATGATGTGAAAACAGAGCTTGATGAAATTTTAATTCAGAAAAATAAAGATTATCCGACGATATATGGATCTAGTTGTGTTGAATCTAGGGATGATGACGGCATTGAAAGTCAAATGAAGAAACAACTAGCGGAGTATGAACCTATAGACGTTGCAACTACGGATGCTGATAATATTTTGGGGAAAATAAGTAACACGAATGCACCGAAATATGAATCTTATGACTATGAAACAAAAGAATTTGACGATATTTTAACTCCCAAGGATACGGTAGAATGTATTATGGAAGTGAAGTCTGATAGCGAGGTAAAATAAAACAGCTTTCTTATTCCTCATCGTCATTTAGAAAACCAAATAGTTCAGCTGGTTTTAATAATTCGGTTTAATGAATCACATTTTATTTAATACGTTGATTTAATCTGCGGTCATCAAATTAGTTTCACAAAATAGTTAGGTACATAAGTAGAATTATATAGAAACCTTTATATAAATTGTATCTTATCGCTTTGGGCCTTTTTTGACGAAATAATTATGTTATGTTTGATTTTCACCTCTAACCGATAACTATGTGATGTGAATGTAGCCGTATAAGCCTGCTTATTCCTTCAATCCAGTTAACAGGCAATACCTTTTTTCGTAGCGGAACAAATTCAAAGTCCAAGAGCCAGCATCAACATATCAAGTAAAAGGGATGAGTCAAGATACGGAGCAGAAGCGAATTAGCTATCCGACTATTCCATTAGACGATTTTGACTCAAGCCATGAACAAAGCATGTAAGACCAATTGCATTATTTTATTAGCTTTAAAGCTTTGCCCTTAGTACCCATACCCACATTACCTACCCACATCCTCTTCACAGCCAGTCAAGCGTTCACGAGCAGTAACTTTGTCAATCGTGTTTGGTCGCCTTCGTTTTAATAGTTATTTACGTTCTGCCTTCGTCTGTAGTATATGTAAGCGATTTGTAAAAAGTAGCTTACCATGGATCTTTATTTGACCTATTGGAAATAAAATTTGGATATTTTGTTTTAGTGAAAAACTAAGCTTAGTCAGTACTACTAGTCAGTACGCACAGGAGTTAAAGAACAAAACAATTCCAAAATCACCGCGGAGTGATGATGACGCTCGTTACCAAATCCCTGGCCCCATCCCCGTTGACTTAAACGACCAGAAAAGAGAAGTGAGCAGAGACCCTTACTTAAGAAAAAGTATTGATTATCCTCCTGAAATAATTACAGACTCGTATAGACAGAGGCCCAACAAAGTGTCTTATGTTGAAAAAAGCAAACAAGTTGGTTCTATCAGCGAAAGTCCATTAAAAACTATAATCGATGAGAAATCAGCAAAAAGTAAAGACTCTTACGGAGAAAGTCTAAGAAAAATAAGTTTAGAAGAAAAGTCGGAAAAAATAAGAAAAACTTTCAGCGAACCCCCGAATAGAATAAGTTTTCAGCAGTTGTCCGAGGATAATATCAGAAAACCGTCCCGCGACCTTACAGCTGGGGGACCTTACAGGCAGGGTTTAGACGATAAGGTGACGAGGATCAGTGTTACCGACGACGGAGAAAGACCTGTTAAAAAAAGCAAAGATCCATTGAGTACAAGACCAAGCATGAGTTTATCTGATAGGGCGCAAATAATGTCGCTGGGTAATAACAGTAAAGAATCTTTACCGTATGATCGCCAAACACGACTTTCGCTGTCCCCTAAGAATGCGTCAATAATAAAAGATTACGCGCGGGACGTACTCGAAGAATCGAGGTCAAGGAAAGTCAGACCGCGCTTCAGCAATCCTTGTGCAACAGTAATGGAACCACCTGGTCCAAGCCGTATCTTGCAACCTACGGAATCTATACTGAAGTCTAAGGACGCCGCTACCTCCTCACCTTGTATGCCAGGCGTAAATGATAGTCCGTCTACGAGTTTCTCATTAAATATTGATGTAGGTGGCTACGCACCTCCTACTGCTGGTGGTCAAGAGAACGCTGGGATTGAGCCCGCGACGGTAGCTCATGTGAAAGATTCCGACGAACCTTTTGGTAAGATTTTAATTTCTACGAAATAACTTACAGTATTAAGTTGTTGCTTTTACAACACTTGCTTCTTATGGTACTAGGGCATGGACACATTGGACACCGGTGTTCGGTATTACCGAAAAACCGGTAATACCGGGTTATTTAGGGCACTTCCGATAGGTATATACAAAACCGGTAGGTATTGAAATTGCAAATACTTACCTAAAATTTAGGGAAATTATTTGTACATGCATACAGTCAAAGTTGATTAGTGAAATTAATGGCGTGACGTGAATGCAAAGGCGAGTGCAAAACAAGTATTTTTCCTGTAATTTCTTGGAAAAAACCTTCGGAACCGCGCGGTGTATCTTTCTGTGTCACGCACATTTTCAATTGCATAGTGTAGGTACTCTCGCTCGGTAGGCCGGTTCTTTTCATTGTTACTACGTACAAACACAAGGTACAAACGGCAATCAGTGTATCCGAGTAACTATTTCTTAGTGTCAAGAACAGTTTGTATGTTGTGTTATTGGAGACAATTATGACCATTGAATATTACGCATATCTATCACCGTGGAGAGAAACGGTATGTAAGAAATGAATGTCTTGGATCAATGTGGCCATTGATCATAACTTTGGATTTATCCAAATTCATGCCAATACCGATACATCGGGAGGCTGAAGCTAGGCCGTTATGCATCTGGTTCAGCTCCTCTAGCGACTCCGCCATTAAGACTGTCATCAGCGAATCGTAGGTGTGAGATGTAGTTACCGTTTATGTTAATTCCCCTACCTTTCCAGTTCAGCATCTCAAACATTATCTTCCAATGCGCCTGTGAACAGTTTCGTTACGAATCCTATCCTTCAGAGAAACACTGCATAGCTCTTTCCATAGCTTGCTGAGCTGCCGTGAAAGAGATGCAGGAAGTTTCGTTCCTATCCCAATGAATCCTTCCCTATCCTCATCCTTCCAGAGATATGCTGTGCCAGTGCAATGGTCTGCGCGTGCCCTCGATCAGAACCGCGCGATGTGTCTGCTTTCCGCACTTGCACGGGCAACATTCGCTTCCGCACGACTCAACCGCGGGACAATATCAGGCATTGTGCCTGCGGTGCGCAGACGTTTGAGCATTACAACTGCGGGATGGGTACTTTTATATTTATTTATTTTTTGCTTGGGAATGGAATAAATGTTGAGTGGTAACTATAACAAAACAGTCCTCGTAGATCACGCACGTAAGATAGATATAGTTTGTAGAAGTTTAGTAGTGGTTAAAAATGAACGAGATCAGCTTTAACTCTGAAACAAAAAAAACGCAGAACATTGGTTTTCATTCGACGCAGAATGGCACATCTTGAGCCACTTCGTTAGATCCTCATTAATCGATTAACCTGTATACTCTTGACTAGTTTCTGCCCACGGCTTCGCACGAATTGTTTCTCTTAAAACGTTTCAAGGTCATTTATTTTAATAATAATAAATGGGAATCCATTTTAGGAATGAAAAGTAGCCTAATTTATATTTCAGGCCTAGAACTACCTGTATACAACCCGATCTGTCCAGCAGGCTATTCAGACTTCGCTACCGAACATCAGCCATAATCCACATATCTCACAGCCCCCATAATGCCTCGACACCATTATCATCATAATTGTTGGGGATCGCAGGCAGGACACAGATTTTTTTACACCGCCACGGGCAGCAGTCTGCTACCCTTTCAAGTGCAATACTTGGAGTAACATAATTACAAAGAAGGTTTTACATTCTTGTAGGCGCAGGATCTTCAGGGCGGCGGGACTCCGGCACATCCATGGACAACAAGGCGCCTAGAACCTACTCCGTCGCGGACAGATACTCGCGCACCACCTCGCCCGACCACACCGACCATGAGATATCATCCATCACTGACTGGGCTTCGGTGAAAGATGAACGTAAGGATTTTACGCCTATTGGACCGGGTTTTTATCAAATCCGAAAGGAAATGCTCACATGTAACCGACTACCTCCTGCCCGCGGCTTCGTACGCTTATTTCTGGAATAAAAAGTAGCCTATGTCCGTCCCCGGGATACCATCTACCTCCCTGCCCTGTCAAATCATCATCATCATGATGGCCTTATCTCATCGAGCACAAATCCAATAGAGAGGAAATATGGTCGTTCGAAATTCGAAACTCATTAGTGATTTGTCACTTATAAATGTCTATCATACTAGGTGTGGTGCTGATACAATAAATTATGTATCGATACTCCCGATCTAACTAGAAGTACCTAATGAGAATGTATCAATTTGATTGAGTTATCGTTGATCAGTGTAAGTTTTATAAAATACTCCGGGCATATTATTTAATCGGTATAAAAATGTATATGTATTTTTTTTTCTATTTCAAGTATCATTATTAAAGCATAAAAAACTTACTGTATGTACACTGTATGTGTATATAATTAGGTTTTCACATAGAGACAATACAGAAATTTGTAATTAAATTCCAATCAAATAGAACAATGCCACACTAGTAGTTACGTATTTCATTTGTTTGCCTTAAAACAATTATAAATTCACTATCGTTGAGGTAAATAATTTTCGCGATTCTCATAGTTTTGTTTAACCATGACTATCGATATCGATAAAAATATATGCTTGCCCAACAGGGGTGTGATGCTTGACTTTGAGTCGGCCAATCGGAGCGCAGCGGTCGCCGCAGTGATTATTACTGTCTAAACAAAATAAATGACATTTCCTCTCTATTGGGTATATGCTCGATGCCTTATCTTGATCCAGTCTTGGATTTAGGCCTCTTCTCTTCGTCTCCACTCCTGTCGACCTTGAGCCCGTCTCTCCAGTCATGTCCTCCGTGCCGTCTGATGTCGTCCACCCAACGATTCGGTGGTCGGCCTCGTCCTCGGGTGTCGGCTCTGGGTCTCCATTCCATGACTCTTCTGTTCCAACGTGACGCATCCATTCAGACAATGTGTCCTGCCCAAGTCCACTTCTTTGCTGCTATGGCGTTTACCACATTTCTCACTTTTGTCTTGCTCCGGATCCAATCGCTACGTTTTCGGTCGCGCAATGTGATACCGAGCATTGCTCTCTCCATACCTCTTTGCGCGACCTTGAACTTCTCCGCGGATTTCTTGGTGAGGGTCATAGTTTCTGTGCCATAGGTGAACACGGGCATCACACATTGCTCAAATACATTGACTTTTAGGTGCAGTAGTAGTTTGCCACGTAGCGTCTGCTTGTTAGCGCCAAATTAATGCTGCCCAGGCTTGTGCGATTCTCTGGTCTACTTCCGCGGTCTGGTTTTCGATTTCGCATGTTTCGTTTCGTCGTCGGTTCCTAATCGGACGGTAGTTAATAATTTAAGACTTACTTTTAAAAAGAGTCAACTAGCCTATTGTCAAAGTTAGGACCAAAGGTAGCTTGAAATGGTTCGATTCAGCGAGTCACCATTTTTTTCCCAACTTGGCTCACATACTGAAACAAGTTAGGAGAAGGAACGTGGACTACGTGTAATAGTTGATCGTTGAACCTGATATTTAATTGCCAGAAAGATCGCTCCCGAACTCGATCGACGCTCGCGCGCGCTACGATTCATTGGTCTCCGAGAGAGGGACTACGACGGGCGCCGAGGGCACCTTCGATCAGTACACCACGGCCAGTGAGGGAGAGGTGCCAGGTTAGTAATGCTATACGAAATTAATCCGGATCTACATACATCCGAGTTCGCATCGGGAAACTAGCACCCGCAGGACCGAACGGCTGTACAATCCCTTGGAGACCTATTATCTGATGATGATAATCCCCTAATAGCTTCGGTATGACTGTTTGGTAAAAAACTTCGTACAGCCAATTACTATTCGTAGGCTAGTCAATGTGCTAACTCTGTTAGATATTAAGTTAAAAAAGAGCCTGGTTCTTGTCGGTGTATTGATGCAATTTACTCCACTTTTCTCTCCAATGCGATGTCTTTTACTTCTTTATACCTACGATATGACAGCGGCTTTCTCCTTGATCTGACTCATATATCTAATTCTTGGTCTTCCTCTTCCTCGTCTTACATTTACTTTTACAATACGACTAGCCCTTCTTTTTTCCTCCTGTGGCTCAGCGGCCTTACACAAAACTTCTCTAGACTTTCAGTTCCGTGATTGCTGTCTCACGGTAGTGTCGAGATCGCGAAGATGAGATTCCACTTCGTCAGTACCTACAGTACGATTGATAGCAAACATAAAACTTCTAAACAACCTTGTATTCAAAAGAAACAATGCACAGACAACAATTTAGGAAGAATAACAACGCCTTCTGTTCACAGCAGTTGGCATTATGCTGAGCCTGGGCAAACATTGGTCACCCAATTATATTTTTTTTACATAGTGTTAATTAGTTTTCAACGTATTGTATCTGTGTATTTATTCTGTACCTAATTGATGATAAATTATTTAATTTTTATTTCAAATGATCAATTCATATTGTAAATTATAATTATGACTTTAAAGTTATTTTTGCTTTGCAGGTGGATTAGCATCACTTGGAGAATGGGAGCCCAGCGTAGGATCGAATCAACGTTCTCAGTAAGTTTACAAGTCAAATATTTACTTTTAAAGGTGGCTCATGAAATATAGAAAAAACTCATCAACCTACTCGCAACTGAGTCCTGGAAACATGCGATGTTTCGAGATAATCGTGAAAAATAACTCGTTTAAGTGTAGCCGTGACATAAAAGCCAATAAGGCGCTTATTAGGGGCAGGCCTGCGACCTATATAGGCTGTTGAGGTGAGGTTCAGTAGCGGACGTCTGTGTGCTGATGAAGATGTCCAGCATTGTTAGTTCTTCGGCTAAGACAATTAGTAAAAGTATATTTGAACATTTAGAATGAATAAACAAACCCACGGGTTTCGTTCCAGGCAGCAGAACAAAAACAATACAATGGAGGCCACTCTCCAGTCCATCGGCGAAGAGCTCGCGCGCTGCCGCAAGCTTCTGCTCAGCCAGCGGAACCAGGAGGTGATCCTATGGCCTTCTCTCACTAGTTAGATGATAATCATGATATCTGTGAGTCTACACGGTTCACTCCATCTCTCACTCTCTTTCTTTTCCATACTATACTTAGGTACTCGGCTTTGGAATGATTCTAAAACCGATTGTAATATAATCCTTGATATTTTTTTAAACAACCCCTTTGTTTGTTTGTTACTAAAGAAATATTGGTGGACAATATTTTACGATAGGTACTTGTAGTGGTATCATAGAAGCAAATCGCAGAAGTTCATAACTATAATTTTTCATTCGTTCCTCGTCCGTTGTCGAATTTGCACCTTTTTTGCTGCGCGAGCGCAAATTATGCGAAGTTGTTGTTTTTAGTTCTTGTTATAAAGTTGATTCAATCAGTTTTGTATACTTCTAAAACAATAAATACTTCAATGTATTAGTTTAAAAAAATGTCTTGAAAAATGTCAAAAAAAATGTCTTGAATTCTAGAACCGAGTGTACACGGCTTACTCTCTTTCTCGCCTTTTCCTAGCTAGTTATGGTGATTAGGTCAATTTTCTGCATTAATTTCCTTCACTTGTCCATCAAGGTCTCGTAAACACCGGTTAACTTCTTCCTACCTACATATCTAATCTACAACCCGGCTGTAGCTACCTATCGCAACGCTGGACCCTTCCCATATCTATGCCAGAGTGGCTAATGATTATGTTCCAAACGTTTTAAAGTCGGTCTACCAATAATAATTGAACTGATTTCTTCCATTTTTATTTTGTTCCTTCTTCCAGCATACTGTTTAGTAGATGTAGTGTATCATTATACGTAAATACGTAAGCTAAGACCTCATTGTTATGTAGTTAGTGAATTTAGTTAAGGACTGAATAAACTATTACTGAAGGAGTGGTTTTTCAATTGTTGGTCCCAGATGGATGCGGGAAGCACAGGATAGAAAAGTCTGGCACAGGCGAAAGGAGGCCCATACCCAGCAGTGGGTGATACCAGGCTGGAATGATGATGATGATAGGCCCTAGATGTCTGTGTCGCCGCTTGTTCGTCAAGTCTTGTGCTGTAAATTGAAAATATAAGAATTAAGAACTAAAGGATTCCTTACTCCTGTGTTACGCTCAGCGACCTATTAGACAAGTGGATCTTGGCCTCCGACATAAAGGAAGCCTACATTATAATAAGTTCACTCACAACAAACTGCTTTCCCACCGGAGCAAGTTAGCAAGTTCTAGCTAAGCGGCAAAGTGTGACATACACAACCAATAGGGTCGCTTTCATCTGGTTCTTCGTTCGCTGATCATCAGAAGAGACGGTATTTGATTATCAAACTAGTTTCGTCTCTCCACGAGACATCAGGACACCACAACAATACACGACTTTGACACTGAGACTGCCAAGCAACAACGACAGAGAGCTCAACATCACTGGCAAAACTCTGTTGTTGTTACTTGGCAGTCTCGGTGTGAAAGTTGAGTATTATTTTGGTGTCCTGATGATGTCTCGTGGAGAGACGAAGTTAGTTGACGTCTTACTTTGATGAGGGCGGTGGACGCGAATGCAATTTATTTGATCTCATCAGAGAAGGTTTTGCTTGGAATTGTTACTAAATGTTTTTGTATTCTAATTTTTGCAATGGTTTTCCGCAAAGTAACGCCTGAATCTATTATTCATCAATAAATGATCAAATCTCTTGACAACGTCAATTGATCAGCTGTGAACCATGAAAACCGATCCTATTAAAATTGGGATCGACGCATTCTACAACTCACCCTGAAATGAAGCCATTATGAAAATCTTCTCATAGCGGCTATTATGGCTCAAAATGCGTTGTAAATTTAAAATTCGTTAGTTTTTTACACTTCGGAACCGTGGTCCCACCAAACACATACTTGACCGTTCAACATATGGCTCTGGGTGCAATTGACCCCCCCCCCCCCCCCCGCTTCGCGGGGGTGGGAGGATGTGTACGGTCAAGACTAAGTGTGTGTTTGGTCCACGAAAAAGTTTTGTCCCTCCAGTGGGACATCGCAGTGGGACCACGGTTCCGTCACTGTTTTTTACACTTATTTTAAATGGACTGCATAAACTCTCATCAGAAAGTTAGTATTGCAAATCAAACGAACTATCTGACTGACCACAAACTGGGTAAGTAGACAATACCTACTCTTATTCGTTTTAGTGATTTATTAGTAGCACTCTCCCTGAGTGGTCCTAGGCCCCATCGTGTGATGGGGATTTGGTGAAAGGGGGGCCGATTCATGCGCCTTCAGTTGTCTGACGCGTTGTGGGAGGTGTCGGTCACTCAGGGCTTACTGTTGCATGGTTGAAACGTTCTATTAGATATTAGAGTATTACGGAAATATTTGTGATAGATTATTTCGCTCTTCCACATTTTAAACCATTTGTTAGTTCGAGAAGCGATGAGTTGAGACTTTGAGATCGTCACGTTTATCGAATATTATCAGTAGGCAGCCGGCTATTGATTTAGGTACCTACTAACTAAAAAATATACCAAGCAAAATCATGGAAATTTTGTAATTATTCATTTAATAACTTGACCCTTTTGCCTCAATGGCCCCTGATGGCCTTTGCTAAAAGATTTTTAGATCTTTAATCATATTAAAATTTGATGTATTGTATGGATTGACAACAGGCTAATCATATTTTAGCCAATTATATATCCTTGCAAGTGGGGCGAAGCCTATTAAATTTATCCATTAACACTAGTTACTTGAGAAATGAGATAATCGTACAGGTGTTTCCAGAAAAACAACACCGTAGAGCACGCGCTGCGCCACTCGCCGGCCAGCCGCCAGCTGCCGGCCACCTACACGCCGGTCTGCGTCTTCACACTGCATATCGGCACGCTCGTGTTGTCTGACGAGGTAAGTGACCTCCGTAGAGCACGCGCTGCGCCACTCGCCGGCCAGCCGCCAGCTGCCGGCCACCTACACGCCGCTCTGCGTCTTCACACTGCATATCGGCACGCTCGTGTTGTCTGACGAGGTAAGTGACTTCCGTAGAGCACGCGCTGCGCCACTCGCCGGCCAGCCGCCAGCTGCCGGCCACCTACACGCCGGACTGCGTCTTCACACTGCATATCGGCACGCTCGTGTTGTCTGACGAGGTAAGTGACCTCCGTAGAGCACGCGCTGCGCCACTCGCCGGCCAGCCGCCAGCTGCCGGCCACCTACACGCCGGTCTGCGTCTTCACACTGCATATCGGCACGCTCGTGTTGTCTGACGAGGTAAGTGACCTCCGTAGAGCACGCGCGACGCCACTCGCCGGCCAGCCGCCAGCTGCCGGCCACCTACACGCCGGTCTGCGTCTTCACACTGCATATCGGCACGCTCGTGTTGTCTGACGAGGTAAGTGACCTCCGTAGAGCACGCGCGGCGCCACTCGCCGGCCAGCCGCCAGCTGCCGGCCACCTACACGCCGGTCTGCGTCTTCACACTGCATATCGGCACGCTCGTGTTGTCTGACGAGGTAAGTGACCTCCGTAGAGCACGCGCTGCGCCACTCGCCGGCCAGCCGCCAGCTGCCGGCCACCTACACGCCGGTCTGCGTCTTCACACTGCATATCGGCACGCTCGTATTGTCTGACGAGGTAAGTGACCTCCGTAGAGCACGCGCGGCGTCGGGCGCGCGGCAGTTGCTTCGTATTTCGTTTTTCAATCTGTTATTCGTTGTCACATTCAACTTGTCACAAAGTAACAAATTCACAGTTCTGGTACGTTATTGTAGGCGGTGTTGTGGTCCCGCGACAAGAACATGGTGCTGACGTGGCAGTTCTACTCTCAGAGCGCGGCCATGACGCGCGTGAAGCCCGGCCGCGTCGCCATATTCGACTTCGTCACGGAGTATGACGTCATGTTCAATGACGATATGCTGAATTATATGAAGAACGTAAGCGACTCAACCATGTCTCACGCTGTTTTTTTACTCAATTAAAATAATTAGAGATTATTTATCGCGTAGGAGGAAATCTATTAGGAGAGCTGACCCCACCACCATATGGGATAACTAGCTGGGAAGAGAGAGAGAGAGTAGGAACCTTACCTTTTGTTTTTATTTCCTCTACACGATCGCTGCAACGCGATGGAAACGTAGGGGAAATAAAAACAAAAGGTACGTGATAAATAATCTTAAATAACTATGTTAACAAATTGAGACACTTTCACAAGTTTAAGTTTTTTATTCCATTTAATTTTGCGGCAGGAATTTTCATTTTTCATCTGACATTACTTTTACAAATTCCAATAAAGTAGTAGTAGTTGGTCGCACGCAATAAATAATACCTACTTTACTATTTTACTTTGTATTGGTCCACAGCTGGATGCAGGCCGTCCCCTGATAAGCGCCTTATCGGCTTTTATCTCATGGGGGTAATGCCCATAACCCCCACGCTAGGCACGCGGGTTGAGGATCGCAGTTCGATGGTAGAATTATTCTGCAGGCGGCGCTGCTGACCGCTCCCGGTGGATATCCCTTCGTCGCCTCTTACGACACACGCGGGAAGAGTTGGGGTGGTGCAAATTCCAAGCCCACGGCACCACACAACTTACAATTCATAATAGTCGACCCTGAATGAGTCGAGAACATACGAAGAAATATAGCTGCAATAACAACGTAAAAATCATTGTTTATTTCAGTCGGAAATGCCGATAGTGCTCTCCGAGTTGGGTAAGGAAGAGAAGCCGTTCGCTAAATGCTGGCTGCCGCTGCGAGAGGCGCTGCTACACGCGAATCGACGCGCTGACATGTCGCTAGCACTGGTATTACCAACTTATAAGACTTAAATAAATAAATAATGCTAGACAATTCACACACCATCATCCAGCCCCGAGCTAAGCAGAGCTTGTCTTAGGGGTACTGACATAACTGATAAACTTAATATAGTACACTTGATACATAGTTATATATTTTTTATTAAACAGGGTGTTTGGTTTTGCGATTTTTTGGTTTCGTGATACTTAGGAAATCTGCCGGGGAAATGTAGCCAATGGCCCCCCTTAACTCCCCAAAAAATTATGTCGGTCGCGATACCAAACCTTCTGTTTACATAGAAAACACCCAGAACACCCTGATCTGCAGATCGTAAAAACATTTCAAGGTGAATGTTTGTCCTGCACATATTTTTTCGGTTCGGGAATTGAACCCGCAACCTCCTGCATCGCAGGCGGATTTTCGCCTGCTGCCCAACGCCTGAGGTCGTCTTATTTTCCATTGTCAATTGTCAACATTAGTCGCACATGTGATGTTATTTTACCAGTTATTTACTTTACAGTTGGTTGACCAAAAGTATTGAGAATTTGGTAAATATGCATCTTTTGGTGTCCATCTCTCACAGCTTGTGGCTTGTGTCTGCATTCAAAGCAAGCAGCCAAACGATTTACGCCTAGCCTCAAAAATTAAAGAAATCTATTGTAATGAATACATTTAATGCTTGCCACAAATTCTTGCATATTTGGAGCGAACGCTTGTCGCAAACTTGTAAAACTTGCTTCTCCTGTTTATGCAGTGAAAACAGCTTAAGCAAGTCTTTCTCAAGTTCGATTGATAGTGTAAATTCTTAACAGGAACCCTGCCGAACAGAGGACTCGGATAAAGTATATAATAGACTGAGCTTCGGAGAGGAAATAGGGGTGTTGGACTTCTGGTGTTCTCTGCGATTAGATAAGTCTCTGCTACCTGTCATCCATCGAGCTATGTATAAGGTAAGCTGTAGTACTATTTTATGTAGATATCGGATTTTATGCAAATGCATCTAACTCTCTAATTAGGGCGTTAATGCATATTTTAGCATTTTTAGGGTTCCGTACCTCAAGGAAAAAGGAACCCTTATAGGATCACTTTGTTGTCCGTCTGTCTGTCTGTCCGTCTGTCAACCCCCTTTCCTCAGGAACGCGTCGAGTTGAAATTAACGTCAAATGCTCAAGTCCGTAACCTCTTGGAGCCGCGATATAAAGTTCGCATTTCAACCCCGATTTTAGCCTAACTTTGGGCGAAAATAAATAACATACGGAGGAAGAAAACTCTAAAAATAAAGCCCGTACCGACATAGTTTAGTTATTCAAGAGCTGAAATAAATTTAATTTATATTAAATATAATTTATTTTGAAAAGATACTCTCAATAGTTTTTCTATAATAACCCTTGTGCTACAAGTCTATTCCCATTTTTTTCCGCGGCCGTTTTTCCAATATAATATGTAGGTATGTGCATTTCATCAAACGCGCGAGAATGTATATTATGTCAGGTGAGATGGCATACATTTAGGCCGCGCCCACTGATGAGTTAGACCGGACGACTTAAGACATTGAGTTACTGTGATAAACTTAATTATTCAATACGTTTTCATGGAAAAATCATCTAGAATAATCTTCGTTATAATGTCGGTTCGCTTAAAATCGAAACTTTGGTAAGTTCTCATGTTCTTCGAGTCGACAGATTCGCGTCTCCATCTGTCAAAAGTCACTATGAAATACTTCATTCTGTCATTCAGTCTTTAGGTGGTCTTGAGTGTGTCGTGTCGTGCTAGTGTTGTAAACCTGCTAAAAGTAGTTGTATCATGTCGATTGATAACATAGGTAATTGTGTTGGTCAGCCGCCGAACAACGGTCCCGGTTGGCACACGGAGGCGGCGAGGGAGTCGCGCATCATCCAGCAGGCGGCGGAGGAGGAGCCCTCGCGCGAGTCCAGCCAGTCGAGGCAGTCGCGCGACTTCGGAATGGGCAACAGGCAGTCCCAACAGAGGAGGGCGTTATTGGTATGTTTATGCTTAAGGCTCCTCTTCCCCGAACACTAGCGCCGCCACATATTTTATCTTATTATTACGTCGAAGAAAGGAAATTCCAAAAATTACGTTGGGCAATTCGTGAATCCTATCATAAGCTTTTTTTTAATGCATCTGTAATTTTTTTATTTTGTATAGTTTAAGCAGAGTTGCGAAGTTGCTGTTTTTGGCCACCATGGTGGCAAAGAAGAGCAACTTCGTATCTCTGCCTACACTATACAAACTAAAAAATGTATAGAGGCATTAAAAAAATGCTTATGATAGGTATCACAAATTGCCCAACGTAATTTTTGGAATTTCCTTTCTTCGACGTAATAATAAGATAAAATATGTGGCGGCGCTAGTGTTCGGGGAAGAGGAGCCTTAAACTAGATCCGTCGAGTGTGAGTGACTCGCACGCCGATGATTTCGAACTTTCGTCAATTATAGCAATATAATATTGCCCGTTACTTCGGAGATTAGGGAGTACGGTTCAACTTTTCGACTCTTTCAATTTATTTAAAAAAGCATGTAACCTAGACAATTTTCAAAAACTATTTTGAAATGTACAAATCCATTTCTTGCATTTGATAAACCAAGGGAAATTAAACAAATTAACCCCTCTTTCGAAAATTCATTTTTTGATCTATTCCAAAAAGTGTTATACATACTTACAGGCATTTGTCATCACTTTACTTGTAAAATATAAATCCATATCAACTAACGTTACTTATTAACTTACATTTCAGAGGTATTCCTCTGCAAACTTTGGAGGTAAATTTTTCGACTTTAATCAATTTATTTAAAAAACCATGGAATCTAGCATAATTTAAAAAACTTTTTTGAAATGTACAAACCGATATCTTTCATTTGATACCCTATTTGACCTTGTTTGACCCTATTAGATCTTTTAAAATTTCGACATCACAATTTGTACTAAAATTTCATTTTATCAAAAAAATAAACCTTTATACACGATATTTATTAAAACGGAGCTCTGCCTTTTCTGGATGTGTTGGTTCAGAGATTACACTCAGGGCGATTGATACATACGGTCTACCGCAAACCAACGCATACAGACAGGTACCTAAAGGCTGACTCGCACCATCATCCGTCACACCTTGCTTCAGTGCCTCGCACCCTTATAAATAGAGCTCTAAGGCTGTGCGACCCGCAATATATAGACAGTGAACTACAGCACGTCAAAGAGGTACTAGAGCGGAATGGTTATGGATGGAGACAGAGCTGCCGCATTGCCAATATGTCCGAAAGAAAGCGGCCCCATTCCGCCGAGAGAGCTGTCACATACCTACCTTTTGTAAAGGGGCTTACTGATAAGATTGGTTACTTACTGCAAAGAAAATATAGCATTAAGACGATCTTTAGGCCTCATACACAACTACGGCACTTACTTCGCTCTCCCAAGGATAGGCAGCCGCTGGACGTCCCAGGTGTGTATTCCCATGTGATTGCGGCAAATGTTATATTGGTGAAACGAAGAGGAACATATCCACCAGGCTCTCTGAACACATACGCGCCGTAAAGAATGTTGACACCAATAGCTCGGCGGTGGTAGAACACTTTATTGAGGAAGGACCATCGCATTACGTTCGTTTCGACAAAGCCCGTGTCTTGTCTAGGGAAAAATTCTTTGTTCCCCGGAAGATACGCGAGGCGATAGAGATTGAACGACGACCCAACTTCAATAGAGATAGAGGTTGGAACTTACCACCCGCTTGGAAGCCGTGTCTCCTTGGGAAGTCGGATAGCAGTATAGAGCCGGATGTAGATACTGTTAGTTCCGTATGTACACAAAGTATAACTACAATGATATCTCCGCGAGAAGCTGGCTCTCCTACTCAACAGCATCGACAAGCAGCGTGCCCCCCCACCACCCCCGGCGCCTACGACCCGTGCTCTGCGTGCCCTAGCCCGTAGTGCGCGGAAGCACGCGGTACAGGCGCGACGCGAACCGCACTCACCCTGATGAAGTCCCTCGTTAAGGGATGAAACGTTGGTGTTCTTCCAACACAAAATAGGTTCGTAGTTAACCCGCTTACATTCATAATGAAAAAGAAAGCTATTAAGCTTTGGTAGTTGCTGAGATATTCAATAGGGAAAAAGGACAAACCGAGCGAGACCATAAAAGGTTTTCGTACTCAAACACGAAACCCTAAAAAACACATTGGTGATTAGAGTGTTAAAATGCACAGAAGCAAGCTGTTGCTCTTTCTCTCGCAGGTTCTCTTTGTCAACTCTTACGACATCCCACGGGTTCAATTTGAGAGATGAACTCTGGCGCTGCAACCGCACCGCTCTAAAGTGATAGCTATGTAAAATAATAATCTGTGCTCTATCAATACTATTGCAGTCGATGACACCTCGCCGCTCGAACAGCGAATACCTGACCGGAAGCAACACCAGAGATTTCTACGAACCGGGGCAGGACATACCCTGCCACGCCTCGGAACGATACGCTGAAGAGGTCAGTACACTTACACACGGGAGACTTCATTATTATTTCTCCTCGATCCCGCGTCGATAAACGTGTTGTGAACCTTAGCTTTATTCAAATGTTGTCGTTTTGATTATGGTTTATCATGTTTTCTGATACTGATAGTGAAGTTGAGGACGATTCATCCTCAAACTAAACAAAGTTAGACACGTGTTTATTGTCTAATCCTATATGTCCGAAGCCGTTTTACTTGACAGAAAATGGTCTACATAGTCTACAATATTTATGAAAACTCCTGACTAAACCTTCCGACGACGACGGCAAGTCAACCACGCACCGCACCGCGGTTCGTGAGCTTGTCCCGAGGCGAGGCGATTACGTTACGATTCCGATTAGTGTGCGTTGCAGGAGGGAGTAGGGAGTTTCAAATAACTAATACTGAACGGCTCGAGTCGATACGGTGACGATCCCTTTCCGAGTTGATACGTGTGCTACGACCTTAACTTCTAATTCTAAGCGGAGGAACAGAAACCTGCACGGACATCTCGCATGCGAGAGTATTGTGTTGATTCTAAGCGGAGGAACAGAAACCTGCACGGACATCTCGCATGCGAGAGTATTGTGTTGTGCATTATCCCCCTGCGTAAACAGTCCCTAACCAGCCCAGCTCCTTGAAGTACCGGAGCAGGCACGCTGACTTCGGCTGAGAATGGATAGTATCACTGGTGATGACATTTCACCTCTCTCGCACCCTATTTTTATAATGCTAAGCTATTAATACATGTCTATTAGTCCGTTGCTTGGATACAGAACTGTAACTGTTACTGAAATCTGTGTCTGTGCGACTAGTGATGTGTCTAACTATTGAGTGTTTTTTTCGTATCCGAAAAAGCACTCAATACAAAATACAAATACAAAATGTTTATTATCATTCTTTTAAATTACTTTATACATTGTTCAGTGTTCGAGACCTCCTTTTAAGTATAAAAATACCTGTATTAGGAGGTAAAACTTACTGTTTCAAACGTTTGAAGGGATGCGAAGATTATTTTGTCAGCTCTGATACCTGACGAAGAACTCTAGTAATAACAACCAAATCAAGAATAATCTTCATCATATTTTTCTGTTCATAATGTAGCTTCTGATTTATCGATTGCTTATTTAGTATCCATGCGTTACATTACAATCTTATGACCGTTTTCAATATTCGTTAATTGTGTGGTTTTGCTTTACCAATGCAGATTTGTTGAATATTGAACGGTCATAAATAACATAGCGTCATCAAGACATTGTGAGAAATCGTTAGCACACCTAATCAACCAACCCAACGTTCCGTATCCGAACATTAAAAAAATATATAGTCCTATCTCTCGCCTAGTATTGATTGTAGATCGAGTGATGTCGAGTGCCAAGTCGCGCCGGCATCCGATTCACGTGGGCGGGCGCGGGGCGGTGCAAGTGCCGCTTGGCATATATCGAAAAAGAACAAAATCAATCATCAGGTCATATGCTTCAACTTTCTTTAATTTGAACTAAGTTAAAAATTCTATCTAAAGTTTCAGTCAAAATTATGAATGGTTAAAATATTGTCACTTAGAAAATGTCATGAACATACTTTACGCGTTCTAATGGCCCGGTCACACTCACTGCGGAGTAAAGGCTCATACAACTTTATCACGTCTAGCAACTTTACTCTGGCAGTCGTTTGTTATCCGACTCCACTTGACTCCCTACCTGCCCTCACAATGACGCCTGGCTATCAGGCCTTTTTGCTTCGAGGCTTAGGGTCAATTTATACTAGCGCAGAGTCGAAGCCCATCGAAGCGACGCTTTGACGTCGCCAAATGTAAACCGTCTAAGGCTTACCCCGCATTGCGGAAATTGTATGTAATGTAACTGTCCGCACTTGCGGAATAAAAAACCGCGTAAGTTAAAGAGTCTACACACCAAAGTCGGTGAGCACCCGACAAGTTGACAAAACACGGTTGACTGCCTACAAAATTCAAACACTGTAAAGTCGCACCAACCCACTGGGCTGTGTCGCCGAATTTCGTGTGTAATTGTTGATATCGCCGAATTAGGTGTGTAATCATTTATTTTGTTGTTTCATGTGTACATATCAGACGCCATTATGGAAATGAAGTACGTTGACTCACTTTTTGAGTTTTGCGGCGGCATATCTGTGGCCCACCAATCGGTGCATGTTTTAGAACCTACGTCTAAAAATGTAATTCAGCCTGAACAATTGTTTCAGACTCAAGAAGAACAACAGCAGAGTCAACAGTCCAGATACAATTTTAACAATTTCAGCTCGCTGTCGGCGCAGAAAACTGAAATGGTACATTTAACCCCTTATCGTATGATTTTTTATTTTCGCTGGAAAAATGTATTTATGTTTTGTAAAATAATCATCGATCAAGTATGCGGCCTCCCCCGTAGATACCTAGAACCTTACAAGAATGACACTCAAAAGTGTCCACGTTTTGTTTTAACGCAGACAGTTTGCGCAGAGCCTGTCAAGTTTTTTGCATGCGGAACAAGAGATTAGTGGAGTCGAATTTATTTTATTTTATTTTGTAAGTAGGTAGGAAGGTACCTAAAAATAATTTATACATTGTTTATTTTTATAAGGATTATAAAATCAACAGAATTCAGGTAAAGATAACAAATCATTTATTGATACAACTATAAATTAGCAACGCAACAGTCAACAAACAAAAGGGTCATTTCGGACATACAATAATATAAATAAGTTAACAAAAGCTAGTGAAATAAACCTAAAATACAATTTCAGGCAGGTACTTTAAATTTAAAAGAACTAGTGTCTGCCTGCGGCTTCGTAAGAATTTTTCTATGGGCCTAAAAAAACGTTATTTCATGTCAGCTAGGATTTTATAAAATACTTTTAAACTTACGCCATATGAACACATTATTTATTATTACCTACTATTTAATTTAAAACGTCGAAAACAATAGGTAAATAAACGCAATAAATACCCGTTTTATATTACTACTAGTACTACTTACAGTGATTCCTAAGTTCTGAAAATATGACGTTTCCAAATGTTTAATACCTAGGTACTCTCATATAAATTAAAGGTTTTTTTAAATTAAATTTTCAATTTCCTTGAAAACGATTTAGTTTATTGTATAAAGATCTCCTTGATGAATTTTTTAACTTTTGAGATTCTTTTTTTGCTATTGTAATCTTATCTTCAGGTATCGTTTGATTATAGATTTTAATAAGTTGATTAAATCTAATACTTTTGGTAGTCTTTCTTTTATTAGAGACTCCATACAAATAAAATTGAGGGCGGGTCAGCTAGTTATTTTATAAACCGCAACCAGTTATTTTAAATGTCTTTTCATGAAAAAAATTTATCACTTACAACTTACCACAAATAAATAAAAAAAAAAATTAGAAACAATAGCTCCATTCATCAACTTAGAACAACATAAATATTTTTACATAGGCAAACCCAACAACAATATTTAATGCTGATTTCTCAAGTGTATAAGGCTCAATTGGCTCATATCACAATACACAGGTAAAAAGTACATTTAAACTTACTGAAAATAAGAAATTCCATCCTTTTTCTGTTGCTTGGTCGGTCGATTATTGCATTTTTTAGACGAGCACTTGACCATGCTTTCGGTCCGAGAGCTAAAATGACACTAGTTGAAAATGTATCCCAAAATGCCAAATGGGATACCTTTTGATACTGACGTTTTCAGGGCGCGCATTGTGCATCTAAGGGGAGCCGGCCGGAAATTTTTGATCGATGAAAATAATAAAAAAAGAACACGTTTTTCGCGAGATTACAATTCATAAGGAAAAACACAAATCAGGTTTATTGCTTTGGTTTCTTATGGCACATCATGCATTTGATCTATTATATTTGTATACAAGATCCATCCTGTATAAAAATATAATAGATCAAATGCATATTTGATTCGTGCAAAAAACGTTTGCATAAAGTGCACAAACAACAGCTAAAATAAATAAATCCAGTTAATACAGAAATAAAATAATAAAAACTTACAAAAAACAAATAAGTAGGTCAGGTAAAACTAAATATGTACGGTATAACTATGTACATAGGTACTGCTCAAAGTCACCCACAGTTGTCTGTGGGACATGCGAAGTAAATAAAGAATCACGTATTTTTAATTTTATAAAGCTACCCGTAGGGGGTGTGCAATCAAATTTTGAAATTGGTATGATTACCACGCGGGCGAGTCGCAGGGCGCAGCTAAATAATAATATTATAATTTCAGCCAGATCACCATCAATCAGGAATCATAATCAACGAAGTGGTAAGTAATTATGTATTATCTTAAAAGTTAGGTTTCAGACTTGCTAATCTATCTAGTCCTGCCGAGAGCACCCACTGCATCACGCCATTCTGCCCGGAAAGTTATCGACATAGCTTAAAGATTTAGCAAGCTGAAGTGGCAGTGGGCCGGCCTTATCTCGCGAAGAACCGACAACCGCTGGGGTGTTAACGTGTTCTTGAGTGGAGACCACGACTCGGCAAACGTAGTGTAGGACGCCCTCCGGCCAGGTGGGATGACGATCTGCGAAAGACTGCAGGCAGATGCTGGATGCGGCAAGCTGAAGACAGGGCGCTATGGCGCTCATTAGGGGGGGCCTATATCCAGCAGTGGACTAATATAGGCTGATGATGATGATGATGATTACGTCTCTAACCGGTACCTTTACTACATATTTGTATAATTGACAAAGGTTCGAAACCCTCGGCGCGCGAGTTACACTCGCACTTGACGGATCTCGTTTAAGCCTGAATTATTATATATATTATCCTATCATCTCATGAGAGTATGCTAGAATCTTGGTTTGGTTTCAGCCCGCGTATATAAGAACGCATAATGATATGAGGGAAGCTTTACAAGTAAGTACAAACCTATTGAGAACCCATTTGGAATCATAATACATAAATGGATTAATTTGCCCATTAGATATGTTACCTTACAAATCCTGACTGAAGGTGGTTCGTCACGTATGAAAAAAATCTGGTTTTACTATTTTCTAGGTTCTACAAGTAATTTAGATAGCAAATAAGTAGTTTTTCGCACATTGTAAGCCATTTGCTAACCTTAACGTTACTTGTTCCAGCAAAAAATACGAGGAGATAGCATAGCTAGGTGGCCAAAAATGGAAGAGTATGTAAGTTTACTATAAGTTGTTAGTTAAGTTTTGTCACACACAAATCACGTAAACAGCCTTTCCAGTCCCATGCTGGGCATAGGCCTCCCCGAGTTATGTATGTCGTGGCCATATCCTAGAATTGATCACTTCATGATGTGACCAACCATTTCAAGAAATGGTAGAATTTCATGAAATGGAAAATACGCGCTGGCCATATCATGATGTAGTCAGGCCAGATCAATGAATAATCAGCGTTTAACGATATGAAAAGCTAAACGCACGGCTACTTCATGATAAGGTCGAACAATATCATAAAATAGTTACATTATCCACCGTTAGAGGCGCTGATATTGTTTTGTTTTGTTTTTGACATCTGTGGTTTTTGAGTGTTTGTTTGTTTCTGTTCTGTGATGCATCATGTCGGCGGACAATTATTTAGTTAAAAAAGCGAATAATAATGTGCAAATAGAAGACAAAAATGAAGTAAGGAGCCGTTACGATAAAAAACTACAGGAATTTTATAAAAGTCACTCGAAAAACGAGCATAACGTCTAAACTGAAAGCCAACTGCATTAAGCAATTTTTAAATATGATATATAAATGTTCCTTCCTAATTCGAATTTTTCATTAAACCTTTTCATCATCATCATCAGCCTATATTAGTCCACTGCTGGACATAGGCCTCCCGTAATGAGCGCCATAGCCTTAAACCTTTTGATGTCATGGAATCCCTACATAAATGATATGGCCAAACGTTGATGGAAATATCATTAAACGTTGATGCTTAAACGATATAGTCAGTTTTAGCTGGCCATGTCATGAAATTCTACCATTTCATGAAATGGTCGGTCACATCATGAAGTGATCAATTCTAGGATATGGCCACGACATGTATACTGTGATAATTATATTTTGGCTGGAATTCGAGCAAAAAACATAAATTAGTAGGTAGGTATCCTTTAGAAAGTAAAGATATATTTTTTTAAAGATAATTGCACGACTCAGAATTGGCAAATTACATTGCTACGCATTTACTGTATTTACCATCTTTTTACATGTAATTGCAATAAGTAAAGTAACTAGGTACTTTAACTTTTTACTATGTTTCTATTCTTTATTTTTAGAGTAGGAATGACTCTGATTGGGTTAATTTAAGATGTAACGTAGGTTCTTGAAGTTGTAGTTCTATTTTTTTTTCAGTCTGTATTGTCACATTGTAGTCCTATTCGTCCAACTCTCTCAACTATAACTCTTATCAAATAAATAAAATATCAGTAAAACTATCAGACATCTACCAGATCCATATGACAATACTTGCTTACTTCGGATTTCATAAAATGTCCAGTTTTATTTATTTTTACGTTGTTTTCAGGACAACTCTTTGAAACAATCTAGTTTTGGATCTGTGGTAAGTCATACGTATAGTACATCCTTAAGTTTTCTTAACGCATTCACTGCCCAGCCTCACGCTACACGCTGTTCTACCTGGACATGTGGGTCGTCGGCAAAAAACGTGTAAAAAAAGAAATCAAGCTCAGTGATAAATAAAGTGATTGTAATTAAGTTAAAAGATGATGATTCGCTTATGTATGAGAGAGAGGTAGATAATTAGTTTAAGGTAGTAGATTTATATTATTTCTTCGTTTTATTATTATTTTCATTTCATTTATTTCGTTCAGAAAAGCCTAGCAGCCAGACATCAGTTAGCTAAGCTGAAATGTCCACAGAAGCACAAACCGGTAAATTATAAATATTTTTTAAATTTCCTACTATTTTTAATGTACCTACCAACATTATAAACACGAATTTTTGTGAAAACGTGTGATAGTGCGCGAATTACGCGAAAACTACCTACTGAGGAGATGGCGCTGAAATGTTGTATAGATTTGGAACCTCATAGCGCATGGCTTATTTATATCTACTTGGGTCCCACGTGACCGGACCCTCGGGTATAAACTAGGTACTTGGTCGTAGATAAAATAATTTCTAGTTTTTGAACATCGTGTGCACTAAAATGTAGTGTACAGTAAAATAAAATAAAGAATCGTATGTTACAATTGGTTTCTATTTGTCGTACTTTTATTTGCTTGTTTTATTTTTACCAGGATTACGTAACGACCGACAGCTTTCAAGATATTCTGAACAAAGACAAACAATACATCCGTAAGACATTTCTTCACTACATAGGGTGCATACCTAGGTAGTTTAGAAAATGTCATTCGGATATTATATTCGGCTTTGTTTTGCAGCCAACCACACGGAAGGTAGTGATCCGAACTTCTCCAGGTCTGCTAATGCCTGCAAGTATATTGGTAGGTTCTTGTTATTATGCCCGTACATATGGCCGCTTCGCGGTAAGTTGCCCAATACGGTCCTCGCCGTTTTAAATATATCTTTTAAACGAATATATTCAAAGCAATGAAACGAGTCACGAAATTTAACCAATATTATATAAATATTGATCAATAAGGTAAATATTATTTTGGAAAAATATTAATTTAATTCAAGTTTCCCGCTAGGCGCTTGACAAAAATGAATTTATTTGGGGTTTTATTATTATTGTGTTGAATCTAATAATAATTACGAAAATCTTTATAGCTTAGAGGTAGATATAATATTGAATTGTTTTAATGTTTTTTTTTTATTTCGCGTTTCCTGTTTACTATGAGGGTTAAAACACCGCCCAATTTTTTTTGTATTTTCTGCAGTAATTTATTACCTATAAAAATATACAAAATATTGTAAAACGAAATATTGTATCGTGTAGATCAGATATTGGTCATATTTTGTGATTTATTTCAATACTTATGATTATATCTTTTCTATTTTTAGATAATATTTAGAGTAAACGGTGTGGACTGAATTGGGAAGTTTACCACGGAGCCCCCTTAATACTTCCACGGATTTATATTTGTAGACTGCGTTTGCCTAATATTTCCATGATCGTTTCGATCTTATGTCGAAGCTACTGGTTTTATTGTTAGTTAAGATCATTGGTTACTGTGCTTCGCTTTAGTCCCTTTTAATAATTTTTATCTGACTGTACCAGGAATTTGTAATTCTAGGGGTGCCTGGCATAAATAAACTGGCTGAGGCGTCAAGAAAAAGCGTAAAATATTCGAACGCTGTCGCGCCACCGCCGCAGGTGTGTATTTTTCTTTTAAAATGATGTCAATGTTGTTAGTTTACTAAACCTCTAGTGAAATCTTGATATTTGTGACCTTAGAAACAAAACTCTTATTCATTGAGTGTTTTTCCACTTGCCACCGATTCAGGCAGCCGAGGAAGCAAAAAAGTATGAAAGTAGTTACATTATGGCATGATGATTCACTTATCGCACGGTTTCTGGTAAATAAATTAAGGCTGCTGAATAAAATCCCATATAATTTAACGTGCATACTCTGCTCAAAATCCAACGCTATAACTAGCAAAACCGCCCGCGTGCTATCATTCCTGAATGTTACAGCCAAGCTCCACAGGAGGTCTCCCTACCCAGCAGACCATAGAGATCACAATCCTCTGGCTAGCCCTGAACGAGGAGTGCGAGGCGATGGCCAACCCCAACATAAAGCGACTCTACGTCGCCTACACATTCCTGGGCCGGCAGGGGGCTGAACTGGAGACCCCTTTCAGCCTGCCCAAGCCTAAGCACTACGCTGACAAGTGCTACTTCAACTTCAGAAAGAGTGAGTTAAATAATGTCAGTTTCTTCCTGGTCCCAATAACAGCCTTCAATGATGTACGCACTCACTATCATGGCGCATCAACCCTGATCTGTGTCTCATGCCAGTGATGTTAGGCTAATTCGAAGATATTCATGGTCTATCACGCTCTCCAGAAACCGCCCTCGGGCTGGACTGAACCTTAGATTTTCTTGAGCACTTATCTCTGCCACCAGAAGCTTGTGCTCTTCCTTCTCGGTGAGTGTCCTATCTTCATATAGGTAGGTTCATCAAGATCGGGCGAATGCTCGTCTTGTGTATCGGAGCTTGGTTTTGGGAAAAAAAGACTTGTCAACAGGATTTTGTGCAATAGGTACCTAATGCACTGCATTGGAGCGTATTCTGAACTCGTATTCTGAACGCCTATTTCAAAGATGTAATGCTTAGGAAGAATCATCACGTAATCAGCGAATTTATCCTGACCATGTAGTTGTGGTGTGGTTCTAGCGTCCCACCTCCACGATGCAGCGCTTCCAATGCAGGGCTACATGAGCCCATCTTGTTTTTTGTGTTTGCAGCATTCTACTTGCACGAAGCGGATCTACCACCACTGGGTCACATGGCTGCGTGCCGGTCGGGCGGCGATGCGACCACGGAGCCGCGGGACTGCATTGTGTTCACGCTGGTCAGCGAGCCGCCGGAGGACCCGCTCGGGCTCTCCTCTTGTGAGGATGTCGGGTAACGGACATAAAGTTCACTCTTTGCCGCTTACCCATACACCAATCAGACTTCCTGGAGCTTCCTCACCCCCTATCGAGGTTTTACTCTCTATTCTGTAGAAACTTACAGTTTTGCAACGTATCACTATTGTTCCAGATACGCCTACCTGTACCTAGGCGACGTGCTAGCGTACAGTGGTGGCAGTAACGGCTACACCGAGGTGGTGGGCGTGCACGGCGTGCGCGGTGGCGTGTGCGGCGTGCTGGCCGTGCGCGTCGACAACCTGGAGGTGCTGAGGAGCTGTCTCACGTCTCACTAAGCATGTCAGAAAAAATATACTAGGTACGAATTTAATAATAGAACAGATACAGTGTGAAAACTACTAAATTTACTTAATATTCTACTTACTCTAAGTAATTAGTAGATAAACAAAAATCACTAAACAGCTCATCTTTGAAATTATGTTTGTCTTTGCAGAAAATACTCTGAAAAATAATCCCGAATATAGAAAATTCCGCATCGTGACTAGAGGAAGCTTGAGGTAAAAACAAACTTTTCCTGTAACTTAACGTTTTGTCCAGGCTAAGCAAAAAATCATTACATTAATATAGTTAACAAAATTAACTTTTCAAACAGAAGCCTAGGTCCGACAGGCTGTAGAATCCATCTGGCTGATAAAATACATTAAAAAGTCTTTTAATATTTGGAACGGTCTACGCAGCAATAGAGAATGATTTCTTGTTGCAAAATGATCCAGTGTATGCAACGACGCTTTCCGATAAGTCGATAACGCTCGCCTCTAGCCAAATCTCCCTTGCATTCCTAGCAGTGACAGCAGCATAGTACTGAACCGACGGCGTCGGGCGTCGCACGCCCGCTCGAAATAACGCGCGATCGATTGCTCAACCGATCGGTAAACGTGTTTATATACCCCAGCAGTGGTCAAAAAATACGCGCGACCGATTGCTTAACCGAACGGTAATCGTTACCGTTGCAGTGATCAAAAAACTTAACTAACACGCCATTCATTGTCAAAACCGTTTTCTATACGTTCCAATCTTTGCATTGTCTAAAAGTGAACCCGTGAACCACCCCATGTGTACATAACATCCCTCACGTGCATTGTTTACAATCAGTGTTTGTGATTTTGTGATATTCGTTATACAGTTCGATAAAATTTATGATGATTAAACTATTTCTAAACGCAAAGCTTTAAATGAATATTGTATCTATCAAGTAGCTATAAACATGAAACAAGACATATTCGAATCCGAATACATTTTAACGGCACATTTAGTTGACACCTTCTCTTGCAAATGAGTCAGATGTTTCCGCGATGAACAACTTTTTATATGTTCAAAATCAAACTACGCAATGAATGTGTAGCGAAAATATACTAAAATACAAACGAAAACTGTTTTGAATTTAACTTATCTGCTGAAGTCAATCTTGTCCATTTGAAATGATTTATTTTAAAGTTGTTAGTTAACAGTTTTGGCACTTGCAAGTTCTGACCGTGATTTGAACGGCATCAATCAACAGACCTAATTAATATCTGTCCAATAACTGTCGAATATTCATCAAGTAAATGTCCTGCGCATAGTTATTGCATAAACTCTAGTCTGGTAAAGATTAATCGGTCAATCAGTGCGATGCATCGGCGCTAGGCGTCCTTGCCCCACTGACGTGCCAACTCGCGGACGAATTTAGCCTACCGGGCTACAAGAACTTTCTTCGGTGTCTATCAATCAATTACAAACCTTACCACCAACTGATAAGAACACTAATCAATTATTATCTAACTGCACAACAGACTCTAAAACATAATCACAGTAACCGATTCTGGATCTTAGTGCGTTAGGTTAGGGTCGTGTGCGAGTGGAACGCGGACTTCGATGTGCTCAGTGACATTTCGGCGAGAGTTTGCTTTTTCAGCTGTCACTATTGACACCAATGAGTGAATGCTACAGTTGTGAAACTCGTGTTTTGTATTTTGTCGTATATTGCATCTTCAAGGACCAATCACCTGGTTCTACGATCTACCTTCTCTCCTACTGATTGGTGTTTACTATGCTTTCTGTGTCATAGTTAAGTTTTGAGTAGACTAAGCCGGTCTATTCATCATACATGTAGCTGCATTCCTGAATCTTAACATGTACAGTATTAACGAGAGTTTGTCTGTACGTAAGTTGCTTGTCACAGCATGATTCACGCTGTCTATTTATCCCTGGCAATCGCTGCTGTTGACATTTCCGACTGTGGCTATCGTCACTAATCTTGCTGCATATCGTTTCACTGCAATATTGCTTGCAGTGATTGATATGCTCAGTTTGTGTCTATCGATTTATTGTTTTTCGAAAACCATCGCCGAGTATCGGTTTGAACAGGATTTAAACTAACCTGAACTTGTTTCTTCTGTTACTAGTGATGACTCTACGTGGTGAATTCTATTGGTATATGTGGCAATTAGCTTTGTTGAGCCTTATCATATACCAATAGGTTTTAAACAAATCGCAATAAGTAACCAAGCACTAATCTGTAACTCATGAAAAATGTCCCCTTAAACCCACTAATATCAAGACAGACTGATCCGATAAGCTGATTTCGCTACAAACTGACTCTATAAGTCTAGCATCTGTCGTTTCCATCAGCCCCGCTAGAAGACAGGAATTCGCGCTTGTATCAGATGATGTGACTAACGGTACCATGGCGTGGAACACGACGCGGGACGTGGGTAGAGATAATTATAGCAACTATTTCAAGTTCATACATTGATTATTCGTGGAGTAAATATTTGTCATTCTATGTGTAGTGGTTTTTGTGGGGATAGTTTTATAAGTCGCTAAAATAATGTAGTACTTTTAGTAAGATGTATTTTTCATCGCAGAATGTAATAAAACTATGATTTAATGTCATATGAACAAGTATCTAGCTTTAGGAAACGAATTGACATTAAAGTTTTACGACAGTTGTCGCTGAAACGGCCACATATTGATTTGCGATTTTTTTAAAATTTTAATATTGAATTATTTTTGTTGTTTTCCATAATAAGAAACATCAGTAATTTCATGAGAAGTTCATTTGCTTGCCGTCAGCTGAGATTTTCGTTTCTATAGTTTTGCATTCTTCTGAAATACTCCAAGGTTGCGCCGGTTTATGATGGCTCACGTCCGGAATTCCAACGACATCCTGTTACATTGACGCATTTCTAATAAATCTAGTTACCAGTTACTGATATTGAAGTATTTGTCGTTCATTCGGTCTGTTGGTTCCAATCACTTATGGACACACGTCAAGTGAATTGTGGTCTCTTTATATGCTGTACCTGACAAAAATCATTGGTATCGTATTCGCCACAATCTTTATTACTTACTGAGGTATCACAAACGACGACGTTGTCTTTTATTCCTTATTAAGTAAGCGGGTTAACTACGAACCTATCTTGTTGTTGTGTTTAATGTTACGTCGTGTTCTCAATTTTGGTCACCCTGTAAACGGGTGTAATGCCTCCTTCAAACTCTTCCATTTCTTTCATTTCGGGCAGTTAGGGTCCGGTTGGTAACCTTTATCTCTTTGACGTCGTTCTTTCCTCTCATTTGTCTCTTGCACCACCACGTCTCCTTATGGGCTGTATGCTTCCGAAGCTTCTGAACTATGTAAATAACATATTCGACGACGTCCTGACAAATAAGCGCATAATTAGTCTAGCAGTAGTGCTCCATCAATCTCTTAAATCATCCTCTAGCTAGGCGGTCACCTCCAAAGGCGGTATAAATCTCTAGAGCCATCGTCAATCTCAGCAGATTAATAACCGGTTCTGGTTCTGCCATTTGGCATCAAGAGTTGGCATTCTGACAGCTGCAGCGTCAAGTATTTCTATAAATGTGGATGCTTTTAAGATGTTCCCGCTTTGATGGAAAGCTGTATGGGGTTGTATGGTTTGTGTAATTCTTACGGTTGTATAACCCTACTTATTTGTTTTGCGCACTTCTGATCTTAAAATGGCATTGAGTTTCAAATGGCTCGATAGACTATGGTAAATGAGTGTCATTTGGTTAATGAACTTCTGCGATAGTGTTCTGTTTCTATGGAACTAGCCGCAACTTCGTTAGGGTGGGAGGTAGGGTGCCTAACCTATTGGCGATAATGCATAGCTTTTATCTATTGACCTCGGTAGCTAGTCTTTAATATTTTTGCAAAGCAGCTAAGACAACATCACAAATTCACTAGTACTATTTTGACAAAAGTAGACAACATTGCATAGATAGACTTTTTATCTATGTTTTATTTTCTAGTTGGACGTGATGTGTAAATTACCAAACCATTTTCTAAATTCTAAATCTAGGGCGAAGCCCTAAAAAAAGTAGCCTATTTTTTGAGTTAGGCTACGTTCTAAATGTATGCAAAATTTCATCTGGATCTGTTCAGTAGTTTTAAAGATCCTAGGTAACAAAAATTTCACATTTCACAAACTTTCGACTTTATAATACGACGACCCCTGTGGCGCAGCGGGCGAAGGTCCGCCTGCGACGCATGAGGTTGCGGGTTCGATTCCCGCCTCGGGACAAATGTTTGTACGATCTGCAGATATTTGTTCAGGGGTTCTGGATGTTTTTGTTAGTAAATGAGATCGCAACCATGTTTATTTAGTGTGTTGGCATCACCTTTGTTGTGATGTTGGCTAAACTGATCTGTCAATCAACCGTAGACTTTTTATGTCACTTGATAATAAAACCCCGTTTTGCATTTTCAATCAGTCTTCTTATTTATTTCCCAACACAAATTATCAACATGGTAGCAGAGCGTGGTTGGGAAAATTAAATACAGTATACATGCAGAAGAAACTTGAAAACCGGCAAGTGTTTTTTTTATCAGTCACTTATATTTTTGAGACGTTTTTGAGGCGGCGCGGCGGCGTCGTGTGTTTGGTCACATACTGATAAAACTGAATACGCTAAGAAGATGTCGAATACAGGTCACAATCCTTTTCATATTGAGAGACTCGTAGGCCGAGAAAACTATGCGAGTTGGAAATTCGCTGTACAAGCGTATTTCGAATTGGAAGAATTGTGGGGCTGTGTCACCGGTACAAACACGGATGAGAAGAAAGATATCAAGGCAAAATCTAAGCTTATACTATTGCTAGACCCAATCAACTATGTACATGTACAAAGCGCGAAGAAATGTAAGGAAGTTTGGGATTCTTTAGAACAAGCGTTCGATGACAGTGGGTTATACAGAAGAGTTGCCTTGCTACGAGATCTCATCACAACTACCCTGGACTCTTCTCGGAACGTAGATGATTATGTGAATAAAATAATGTCGACCGCTCACAAGCTCAGGAATATAAAGTTTGATATAAATGATGAATGGCTCGGAACACTGATGTTAGCTGGCTTACCTGAAACATATAAACCAATGATAATGGGATTAGAGAGCTCAGGTATCAAAATCAGTGCAGATTTTATAAAAACCAAACTCCTGCAGGAAGTTCAATGCTCTGAGAGCACAGCGTTCTTCACTAGGAAAAAGGCCATACAAGGAAGTCAAAGCTCAAATAAGGTCAACAAAGGACCCAGATGTTATAATTGTAATAAGCATGGACATTTTGCTAAGAACTGTCGTGCTCCGAAGAAAGCTCCAAAAGATGTAGAAGAAAATAAAAGTTTTGCTGCAGCTTTTTCAGAATTTGTTGCCAGTTACCCGTTGACACCGTTACATGTGAAAAGTATAGGAAAGGTTAATTTGTTATTGGATAACAATGAAGACAATAAAATACAGGTAAAACAAGTTTTATACATACCTAAGCTTGCTGCAAACCTCCTATCAGTGAGTGCAATGGTGAAAAATGGCTGCAAGGTAAATTTTAGAGACAAAGGCTGTGATATTTACGATAAAAATGACAAACTCTTGTGTTCAGCCTCATTAGAGAACAATTTGTATCTGCTAAATACCCATAGAGAAGTATTTTCGAACCTGTCATGTACAGATAATTTATGCAATGCTGTCCTTTGGCATAGACGCATGGGACACCTGAATTATTCAGATGTTAACAAGCTGCCAGAGTGTGCTGAAGGAGTGAAATTATTTGATAAGCAGAATGGTCCTATTACATGCACCACCTGTCTTATGGGAAAACAGACCAGACTACCCTTCGACAATGTTGGTTCGAGAGCATCACAACAAATGCAAGTTATCCATACTGATTTATGCGGACCTATGGAACAAGAGTCACTGGGAGGTATGAAATATTTTATTACCTTCATAGACAATCGTCTATGAAGGTAATAAAATATTTACATATACAATATTTATATATACAAGAAGAGTTCATGTTTATTTTTTGAAAAACAAGCTGAATGTCCTAGAAGTTTTCAAAGATTACAAAAATAGGGTGGAAAATGAAACTGAAAAGAAGATCAAAGTTATTCGCTCAGATAATGGAAAAGAATACTGCAATAAATACTTTGATAACTTCTTAAGCAGGCACGGGATAGAGCATCAAACAAGCACTCCGTACTCACCCCAGCAGAACGGTCTTGCCGAGAGAATGAACAGGACCCTGGTAGAAAGAGCTAAGTGTATGTTACTTGATGCTAAATTGCCAAAGCAGTTGTGGGCAGAAGCTATAGCTACAGCAGCCTACGTCATAAACAGGTCACCCACAAAATCAATTCAGGGTAAAACACCCATGGAGATGTGGTCTGGAGAGAAACCTAATCTCTCAAATGTCAAAGTATTTGGTTCTGAAGTAATGACACAAATACCTAAAGAAAAACGCCAAAAATGGGACCCTAAATCCAGAAAATTGATATTTGTTGGATACTGTGAATCTACAAAAGGATATAGGGTGCTTGACTCAGAAACTAATAAAATAGTCAAAACCAGAGATGTAACCTTTTTGGAAAATGTTGAAAGGTATGACCTTAATACATATATACCTTGTGTATCCAACAGCAATCATGAGACGCAGCCACCAGAGGAACCCTGCGAAGAGGAATTAGAGATTGACACAGATCACTCCTTGAGTGATGATTATCTCTCTGGTGACAACAATGACCCATCCTACATACCAGAAGAAACAATTGATTGCGATACACCAGCACGTAATTTTAATTTACGTCCACGCAAAGCTGTTCAGTATGCAGAAACGGATGGGCACGATCTGAGTTACTATTGTCCTGTACTGGACTTAAATGAACCTCAGACTCTGGATGAAGCCCTTTCATCTCCTCATGCAGACCAGTGGAAGAAGGCAATGCAGGAGGAATATGATTCTTTGATTAAGAATAAAACCTGGTCACTGGTTGATTTGCCATCCGGTAAAAGAGTCTTACCTAATAAATGGGTCTTTAAGACAAAAACCAATGAGAAAGGAGACATTATTCGCTTCAAAGCGATATTGGTTATAAAAGGTTACGCTCAGAGGAAGGGAACCGATTACAATGAGGTATATGCTCCAGTGGTACGATATACTTCAATTCGTTTTTTGATTGCACTGGCTGCTAAGTACGACTTAGAGATGGCTCAGATGGATGCGATAAGTGCATTCCTGCAAGGTGACATAGACACAGAGATTTACATGTCTCCACCAAAACCATTTGTAGAAAGTTCTCAAGTATGTCATCTACATAAATCGATATATGGACTTAAGCAAGCTAGCCGGCAATGGAACCTTAAATTGAACGATATCCTACTTAAAATTGGACTGAAGAGATCAAAAATTGATCCATGCATTTACTATTTGGTAAATAAATCAACAATGATATTCACTGCAGTGTGGGTAGATGATTTTCTAATCTTTACAAATGATAAAAACACACAAAAGTGTGTTATGTCAAAGAAAACTCAAGAGAGATAACTGGATATTGTGCAGACTGGGCCAGCGATCCATTGGATAGAAGGTCGTGCACGGGTTACACTTTTCTGTTTCAGAATGGAGCTATTTCATGGAATTCATGTAAACAGCAGACTGTGGCGCTCTCTACAGCCGAGGCCGAGTACATGGCTATGGCGTCAGCAACCCAAGAGGCTCTATGGACTCAGCAACTGCAAGTTGAGCTCAGGCAATCGATGGACAGTGCTCTAGTTATATACAGTGATAACCAAAGTGCTATAAAACTAGCATCAACGGAGTGTTATAGGCCAAAAACTAAGCATATAGATATTCGTTTACATTTTCTTAGAGAAAATATTGTTAATTCTAAAATTAAGTTCTTATTTGTGAATGGTATTAACATGGTAGCGGATAATTTAACTAAAGGCACCACTTATGAAAAACATTTTTATTGTTTAAATAAAATGGGTTTGCGTTCTGCAGGGAGTGTTAGTAAATGAGATCGCAACCATGTTTATTTAGTGTGTTGGCATCACCTTTGTTGTGATGTTGGCTAAACTGATCTGTCAATCAACCGTAGACTTTTTATGTCACTTGATAATAAAACCCCGTTTTGCATTTTCAATCAGTCTTCTTATTTATTTCCCAACACAAATTATCAACAGTTTTTCTATGTATCATAAAAAAAAAATATCTATCTATGTAGTGTAAAGTGTTATGTATATCAGTTATCTAGTACCCATAACACAAGCTCTGCTTAGCTTGGGGCTAGATAATGCTGTGTGAATTGTCCAGCATTATTTATTTAATATTAGTAGAATAGGATTATATAATATTTTCGAGACAAAACCTCGTACAGTCCTAGCCTTCAGTATTATACCCATATGCTAGGTCAACCAAGATACAAATACTCTATCTCCCCAGCTACATTTAAAATTGTAATAAACCTAACAGAAACAACACACCTGTGTATTTACGACATTAAAAGTGCACTTGCACACGGCATGGCGTTATTTGCCAAATTGATACTAAAATTATCTCGTGAATCACGAGCTCGCCTTGGAATATGAATGCACTCATATTTGTATGAGATATTCCATTCAGGAAATTAGCTGGTTATTTATGGGATCTAGACGATTTAGTTCAATATTTGATGAAGATTTCGATTTTAATTTGTTTATTTTATTGGTCATATTACAAGCTCTTTCGTGAATACGATGAATTCGGTCTTTTAGGATGACCTCTGTGGCGCGGCGGGCGAAGGTCCGCCTGCGACGCGGCAGGAGGTTGCAGGTTCGATTCCCACCTCGGGACAAATGTTTGTACGATCTGCAGATATTTTTTCAGGGTTTTCTGGATGTTTTCTATGTATAATAAAAAATATTTATCTATGTAGTGTATTGTATTATGTATAACAGTTATCTAGTACCCACAACACAAGCTGCTTGGCTTGGGGCTAGATAATGCTGTGTGAATTTTCCAGCTTTATTTATTTATTTTAGGATGACAGGTTTTTGTGGTCCGTCATTGCAACGTAGGAATGTACGGAAGTTCGTAGACGAATCACAACGCAGCTTAAGAAGCTTCGAAAATCCCCAGTCGTAGCGCATTGCAGCGAAGGTAGCTACGAGTCTCGTAGCTCTGCTACGCGAGGTCTCGTAGCATGTCTACGAGAAAGGCTACGAAAGTCTTGTAACCTTTCTACTCGTGTTCTTGCTATGTAATGCTTTTTGTATTACATTGTGTTGCAATTTCAAGCACACGTATGAGTTATCTCCTATTGATTTATTATGTCTGTAGCTAAAACTCTTACTATTCCGAGATGATTACCTCACTTTTAAAACGTATAAATATCAAGTGCCACAAATGAGATCGAGTTCAATGTACCCATTTGTAAAAGCACAGTGGGTTTGTCTTACGTCATTGGATTTATGAACGCTGATAATGTATCTGAAACTTGAAATAACAAACGTGTGTTTGAGTTATTTATTTGTGAGAAAATACCTACAATTTCTTCAGATAGTGTTAACATGCAATATGTTGCCTACTTCTTATTTTTCTGCAAAATTAACTTTCTATGAATGAATTTGACTATATCATTAAATGTTTTATGGGCTGCTGTTGTAATGTAAGAAGAAACGATAGTCCGAAAATCCTCTATAATTTACTGGCGAATACCTACCCTTTTACTTATAAACCTCTCGCAGCTATAAGCAACAGTAAAAGTCGTTTACTTCGTCCTGATATCATAAGTTAAAATGAAAATAAGTGAAAGCACTGCATAGCCGTTGCCAAAGTGGACATATTTTTATAGCAAGAGTTAAAAATTATTCTAATTTTTCTACCAAAACTAAATTAATAATTTGTTCCATAGGTACACGATACAACTACACACGAAATCTCACCTAACAATATTCTACACTTCTTTGAGTATAATAATCCTTTTACAGAACTAATAACCGAAAATGACAACGAACAAACCAATTGGCTAACAAACAAAAACAATGCTTCAAGAACAAGTATGCTACAAACAGTGATGTTGAGAACGTAACAGTGAACAGTGAATCAAAGTGCCAGTGCTGTGATTATACATACAAACATACACACATACTCATCAAACACATACCATGGATCCACAAGACATAGACATAATGACACCAGAAGCTATAGGTCAGTTTTCAAAACGGCCGTTACATAGAAAAAAATCGTAACGTTGCGCTTTCCCAAGATGTTAAAATGTTTTAAGTCAACTTTAAAGAAGGATGGTAAAATAATCTGAACTAACTATGATCTCCAGCTTATAAGACGTTTTTCCTGTTTAATCGTTATTTCTTACACACATACTTGGATTTTTTTTTAAGTTAACATAAGCTAGGTACCCTGATATTTGATTTCTTGTGAGCGTAACGATACGAAATTTTTCCTGAGAGCCCTGTTTATGCACGATGAAAATCTATAGCTTAAAACATTTAGAGAACAATATTTTCTTCCCCAGTTTACACACGATATAGTCTAAAATGGATTTTTATCGTGCATAAAACACATTGGCATGTACAATTGGGTGAAGACAAAGCTAAATTATAACAACTATTAAATTACTCAACGCTGACCGTATCTACACAATAACTACTATAAAATACTAGTATACAACTCTACACTTGACTAAAATACTACAACTACAGTCGTAACACAACTAAAACCTAGATGTGGTATAAAATAAACTGAATAATTTGTAGAAGCGGACTAAACAATTAAAAGAAACTCGTAATATAAACTTAATTAAAGAAAAGATACATCCTTTCCAATCGCTTCGAATGAAGTAGAGTAGGCATATGACCAATAGCTTTGTAGTTAGTAGCTTGCGTTGAAATAGAGCGTATTCGTAGACAGCATCAGCAAACCTCGCTTTATCAACATCATTGGAACCCACTGCTCCTATATAATTTTTGCCAGGCTATTCTTTCATGTCCTAACCTTTCTTATCAAACTTACCTTTGATTTTCCGGATATTTCAGCAGTTTTACTTGCTACCCTGGAAATGCCATTGAATTTGTGTTCTGATTGTACCTCTTTCCTGCTAACTTATCATCAAATTCATCATCATTACTACGGCTTCATATTATAAACCTCACTTGCATAATGCGGCTACAACCCGCGAGCGATGTTTCACCGAACTCGACTTAATTGTACTATTCACGGGTTTAATCAGTGCCGTGAAAAATCCTTGACTTATTAGGTTCTGATCGCTCCTTTCGCTAGATTTTACTTCCACAGATTTAGGAATCTGTGTTTACTTCTCTGATCACCAAACTCATCATTTAATAAGAAAGGCTTCACCTACATATAGGCTTCACATAGTAAACTAGTTGGCTACAACTCGCGAGTGCTTGTGCAGAGTTCGGCGAGTGGCTCAGCCGCGTCGCGTTGCCGGCGTTGCGCGCGCGCCGACCCAGCGAGCGACGAGCCAGGGCTGCCACGCTTAGACTCATCATGGACGTGAGTACTACCTTATTATTTTTCTTTATTCTATTCTCTAGCACTACCTACTAAATTGTTGTCCACACTACCCAAAGGTTAGCAGGTAGAGAATGCTATCTAGCATTATGTTGGCCTATGTACAACTTTTGTGCAATAAAGTATATTCTATTCTATTCTATTATTTACGTAGTTTATTTATGTATTGTATTCCATAGCTCATTCGGGGACGCACGTTCAGCAGTGGATGTATGATATTCCATTGCTTTTAAGAATCAAAAACGTGTAGTTTTTTTCCAATGCTCACTCAAAATTTCTTTGGTTAGGTAAAATGCTATGTTTGTCCATGTTTATCACATAGAGTACCGACGACGCTCATTTGCATGCTGGACCAGAGGCACACCCTCTCAGATCCACGGCTCAAGCCTGGCGTATAACGGTAAACGCGTTAACTAACACATTCATGGCCCAAGACGCAGATGCCAGTCTCCGCGAGGCCGGGCACTGAATGCGTTAGGCATTTTAAATCATGAAGGACTGTTCTTGAATTTATCATATCGTTCAAAATGATCCAATCTATATGCTTAATTCCTGTTTTAATTTAAAAGTTACAACTAAAACATGTTCTTAAAAAGCAACTCTACAAAGAAAATTGTAATAGTTAAACATCAAGCTTAAATAAACTTTAGTGCCGACAGCCCACACTTACATTATTTTATGGATCCTAAAACTCACCGCTCATAATTTTTTCTTTCAGTTTCTTTCATGAGCAAAAATCTTCAATGACCATTTAGTTCCAATAATTTCCATTGTGAATGAATGAATATGTTATTTACACAAAGTTAATTCAAAAGAAAGCATTAAAATAGGTCTGTCATAATATTTCTGTCTCTACCTTGACCCATGAGACACCTATCTTCGTCATATTTATCTTGGCGTAGAGTTAAATTAACTGGACTGAAAGTCGTGGTCTCTTTTCTGAACGATTTCCTACAACATTAACGCAAATTGAGCTTTTCTTCTTTTGTTAATTAATAGAGTTCGTCTATAATACAAAAACATCATCCAGTACGATTACACAGTCGTATGTGTAAAGTTGTCATCAACCTGTGTTTAAATTTACGTGAACGGTCAATAATGTCGCCTTAATATCATGCGTGTAGCGAATGCCAAACAACATAGTTTTAGTTTGAAATGCTCGTTTATAAATAACGCATACAATCATTCGTAACAGCGCCATCTGTTAGATGGTAGAAGCAACGATTGCGTGTGTGATCGAAGCTAATACTCGAACCTCGGCGTGTGGTGGGTGTGCGTTGTAAGCTCTGAACATCACAACAACTGTTGTAGAGTGCGCTTTAACGCAGTGTTTTAAGATTTCGGTAGATGGCGGGCCTTTGTGTATCAATAATGAATTGATCTATTTGGATATCTTAACCGATAGGTGGTTTAATTTTTCAAAAAGTAGTTTCCTTAATGCAGCCAGCGTCTTGGGGACGCTTCCGACTGGTATTGATATGGATCAGTTGAGCTACCTGTAGACTGAACTTTGCAACAGTCTGCAGTTAGCTTAATTGTTTCAATTGTAAATACTAGTAAAATTTTCTATGTGAATAAAGTTCCCTTAATTAATTTACCTGTCGAATATTCATACGCCACAAACTTAGCGGCCTACAATGTAAGAACCTTCTCGTCTCACAACATTTTGATGTATATTTTCTGTTCACTAAATTTACCTTTTATTTTCGCTCTAGGACAGTTATACGTGCAGACTTTTTCGTTGCTTTCTTTCAAGGGTATATCTTTCAGGACAGTTTGTATCCTTCTACCTCTTATCGTATACCTAAACAACGTTAGTTAGGTAGTTACAAGCATGTGGTAAAACGGTAGAGAAATCTAGACTATTCTAAACGCTGTCCTGTTTACAAACCTCCCACTGCTTTTATTTCGGACTTTCGGAGCAGTTATTTGTATTGTTTTGACGAGTGTCTTTTCTGACGGATGACCCCGTAATTACTCTCAGGTGTGGGGGGGATTTATTTTTGCGGTTAGTGCTTTTGTTATACTGGCGATTAGTAGTCAAACGAGAAAACGATGGGGATCTACAGACTTCTCTCAGTTCTTATTAGATTCTACTGAGAGCTAGAAACTATAAAGTCTACCGGAGTTCAATATTTTTAGGGTTTACATTACCTGGGCTAATCGTAAAATAGTGACGTCTACTTAAAATTTCAGGGCCAGTCAGTTTCTAGTATTTCGTCCAGCTCTTTTCCGATTTTTCCAAGCGCAATACAACCAAATGTTCCAATTATCAATTTCGATTACTTCATAATTAGAAAGTCCGGTATTTAGCCCGATGGCGCGTGGGTATCAAACTATTTACGAGTCCAACAACCAAAGTATTTTCGGAAATACCGCATTCTTGAGCACCGCCTTTTAATAAATAAAAACGTTATTAAAAATACTTAAAACACGAACTCTGGCCGTGAAATTATTCTGAAGTGATCTGAATGATCTTGGAAATAATGGTAACTATGAATGAAAACTAAGCAATAAAAAAATTACTGGAGCTTGTACCTAAATCAGTGGCAAATTGAACGTCTGAATTCAATTCATTTATTTCCATTATAAACAAAATACATTGTGTATGGAAAACTTAAATCTAAAACTACACAATAAAGTATTGGACAATCAAGTACTTAAATTTTTAAATAGGAAACACAAAATGACAACACAATAAAAAGCTCTTATGAAAAATAATTGAGATAATCAATGAAGGCATACTGCAAAATGGAATTATTTATTAGAATACAATGTCAACCTAGCCCGAAAATTTAAATGTCAACTAGACAACAAAATAAATACCTATGTAAATTTTAAAGTTATAATTAATTCTTTTCGCAGATTCAAATTAAAAAGTTATCTTCTGGAAAAGAGTCTTTTTGAGAAGATAACTTTTTAATTTGAATATTAGATGTGGTCTCTATCTTTTGATGAATGTAGTTCTGAGGATAGACTATCTTGAAGAATTGAAAATCCATCACGAATTATGGAAAGCCTTGTACGTAGATCTTGTGCTCAATCCTGTAAGACAAAGCTACGTCATCTACCAGACTAATTTAGAGAAATGTCACACAAAGCTTTCTTCGAGAACCTACTAGCGACAAACTGTCGACTTCCCGCCAAACTCTCACAATATACATAGAGTTTCCGAGAACTGCGTCCCGAGTGAACTCGCGGCCCTGAACCAGTTTACTAATTATAAATCTAAGTGGATTGTTACGTCAGCTAATGCAAAACTGGGAACTGGGAAGGTTAGTGTAATTCGTGCGTCCGTTTGCTTTAGTTAAATGTGATTGTGTGGCCTTGGGAACCACTAGTAATAAATTAGATACTGTTGCTTAAGAGGATCTCTGGTTTTAGTCTGACAATTGACGCGTTATCATTTCGTCGTATTTTTTTATTTTCTGACTTTTTATTTCAATCTCAAATAGTAGCATTATGTTATTCTAGATCCAGATCATTATGACCGAAATTTCAGGTCGATCCATTCAAAAGTCTCGTGTCTTCGGCTAAACTTCTCTTCATCTCAACGGCACAAACATGCGCCTTTTTAGTGGGATGGTCAAGTTGATATCTCGATTCGTTATTGTAGCCGACTTTAACGTTTCTAGCATTAGAATAATATTTCTTTTAGTTGTTTGAACGTCCTCGTCTAAAAGCTGACATTAATTTATACATATTTAAGGTGAGTCCTATTGCCCAATACTTTGTTTATTCTATTTCGTGGAAGGGATCACCATTTGTTACAAGTTATTACAACACACGGCTGCCTGCTCCGTCAGTCCTGACGGCTGCCTGGATTATAGGTAAAATATTATTTCAAAATAGACTGGCAAAGCCCTTTGGATTGATTGTGGTAACACATTGTACCGTTTTGTAGAGATTCTACCTATGAGCTTATCTTTCGCCACAGGTGGGTGTCTATTTTAACAGCAATGCTAAGCTTATTTCAAAGATTTTCGTTTGCGACGAACAGGTTCTTGGGACATTTAAGAGACAAGCTCTCTAGCTTGGTTTCTCTAAAATACTAAAGGTTACCAAAAATTTTACTTGTTGCACGTACACTAAAACTTTCATAGCAACGTTTTGCCTCTTTAAAAGAAATATTAGCGCAAATTATGAATCTTCACATAATTTATTCTAATATTTAACTGTCGTAGTATAAACGCTCGCCAATTTCGAGACAGTCGTAAATAATCCGGCGTGTTGAATAGAACGTACGCTTGGATGCACCACATTTTTTGTGACAGTATCTTGAACACAAATCAAAACAAGTAGGTACTTACCCAAAATCTCTGAAAAATTATCTAGCCCCAAGCTAAGCAGAGCTTCTGTTATGGGTACTAAATGACTACAATAAATTACATAGATAGATATCTTTTATTAAACATAGAAAATACCCAGAACACCCGGAACAAATATTTGCAGATCGTACAAACATTTGTCCCAGGGCGGGAATCGAATCCGCAACCTCCTGCGTGGCAGGCGGACCTTCGCCCACCGTGCCATATCGGTCGTCATAACATAACATACCTACATTTGACGACCTCTGTGGCGCAGCGGGCGAAGGTCTGCCTGCGACGCAGGAGGTTGCGGGTTCGATTCCCACCTCGGGACAAATGTTTGTACGATCTGCAGACATTTGTCCAGGGCGTTCTGGATGTTTTCTATATGTATAATAAACAAATATCTATCTATGTAGTGTATTGTATTAAGTATATCAGTTATCTAGTACCCATAACACAAGCTCTGCTTAGCTTGGGACTAGATAGTGCTGTGTGAATTGTCCAGCATTATTTATTATTTATATTATTTATTTATAAGACAAAAGTACAATGTGCGGCCTTATCGCTTAGACGCTATCTCTTCCAGGGTAAACCTTCTTTTATTTAGTGACAACGTTCAGTATGATTGAGATCTCTTATCTTTATTCTAGTAGACTATGCTTTATTATAGGTATCTATACACCCTAGTTAACAAAAATTCCGATTTCACGAACTTTGGGCTGTATAATATTAGTAGGAAATAGGATATCATTCTGACAATTATTAAAATTGTTCAGAAAACGAACAATTAAATAAATGATCTTATCGGACTGAAATTTTGCATAGAGGTCCTTCGAAGCCCAGAAATACAATGAAGACTACCTTTATCTGATAATTTGCACAGTTCACTAACTCGTTCGACTCGCAAGGGATGTTTATTTGGGTTACATTTTACTGCTCATGTTCTGCACTGGTATTACGAGATTTTTGGGAATTACACTCTTGATCGCCGATTTAATGATCTAGACCAGAGCGATAAACACACTTCTACCCACACTCCACCGAAGATGATCTTGTTGGTTTGTAGGACATTAAGAGTAGATGTTTTTAAACTTTTGCTATTTGTTTAAGTCAATAAATATTCAATACGATGACTATTATTGTGAACGTTGATTATGTAGAATAAATTATTATAGTTAAACAATTATAACACCTTGCCATGTTCAAACGGTTTGTCTAAAGATTATCTAACTTTTAGAATACAGAGAAACATGACTCTCTTATTAACCCAACTGTAGTTTCACTGTTGAGTTTCCTGACCTTCAGATTACTTTTTCAACCAGCAACAGTCGAATAAAACGTTTATTGCTCATTAAAACTAAAAGCCCTAATCGTTTACGACATTACGACTATTTAATTCAGCCTTACGCGAATGTTGAACTTTAGACATTGAACAACCGCGGAATAAATCATACTTGGAATTGTAAATCTTTCGTGATTTATGAAGTCCTGGTAATTTATCATGTGGAAACATCCTAATTGGGGGAAAAATTTGAATTGTTACTCATACATAGCAAAGGTATTCTTAAATAGTTTCTTGGTCTTATGAAAGAGTCTATCGTCATCTCAAAGTTAATGAGGAATTGGGAAAGGAAATAGCCCAGATAACTCTCTCTTGAGTGTGACCTTGTCAAAACCTACTTTTAAAAGCGTTAAGGCCTTCTCAAACCGAATCCTCCCTCCTATCTCCATCAGGCTATGGCGCCCCACATTTAAAACTGTTGTATCCATCATTGGTCTTTATGCTCCGTTGGTGTTCCTTAAAAGTAATTTATATAAGTTAAAGTCATCAGTAACTCTTCCTCAACCTCAACAGCCAAACGCGGTCACATTAACAACAATCCGTCGTATCTGTCAAACGGCTTTCCTTGCCTTGTCCGACATTTAAAATATGGGGTGCATTTGCAGCACCATAAATAAGTTATGTCTGTTGGGATTTACGGGGTTATAATTAGTTTGGGTGCGACCCAATTCGGCGATGTCATGTCCATCGTTTTTCTGGTTCCTGGAGACTTGACGGATGTGACCGATGACTTGTTTACGAACATGGGTTTGAAAAAAGCTCTAAACGTGGAGCTGCGAACGTAAAACGTTCGACTCTTTCTACTAATATGTCTCGATACTTATATCTTCCAGGGACTTTGGAACATTCTGAGAGGTTTTTTTCCCAACTACTGCAAAGCCAAAAGGAAGGTTTATAATTTTTACGGGATATTACGTGTATTGTAGTACATTATATTTGTGTTTATTATCGCGTGTTCTTAGTTACTCGTACCTACTGATAACATATTAAAATATGGTTTAGTGTCACTTTAAACCGATCGTACGTCATCACCACTTTGGTGCATGCTGAAAATCAGCGTTGTGGGTTATATATTTACTCACAACATTCAGCTGAGCATGGACCTCTTCTGATAGCGCAGTACACTTGGCACCGATATAAACACATTTCCATTATTTATTTTTAAGAAAAGCATGATAGTTTTTAGTTGTCCTTGTCTTTTGATTTCTATTTGTTTATCTGTATAATATCTCAGCTACTTACTTGTTTTCATATTGTATACTGTTATATCAGAATAAACGTATTTCACTTAATTTCTCTCAGGAATTATAATACTTCTTCTGAAAAAGACATACGTATCTTGTAACACTGTTCGACGGATAACTCTGCAATTTTGGCTCTTTCATTCAAAGTTTGGGACATTAGCCAAGTGTTTCGAATACTATTACCGTCTTTTGAACCGTTGGTTGGTACTATTGGCTGTCTGTGGCGAGTGTCGTTATGTCAGAACGTCTGCCTCTAACCGTAATGTCTGAAGTTTCTTCCTGAGACAGTTGTATTTATCCAACTGTATGGAAGCTTCTGGTTGGGCTAATTGGATCCCTTTTAATCCCCTCAATATAGCACGAAAATGGTCTGTTTGTTAAAACAATTTGACCAAATTCTTGTTACTGTAAGAGCTGTGTTTTCAACCCCAGAATGCTGGTAAAACTAACTACTCGACTCTATACTAGATCAACTTTTTAAAATAATATACCTAATGTAAAAGGTCTTATTGTTAAACATGATGATGTCCTCCTAGGTGAATTTTGGCTCCGGCGGCCAGTCTCAACGAAGTCTTATGGAGATTATTACTGTGCACAAGTGTGTGCACAGACACAGGTGTGTGCACAGACACAGATGCACTCTCTATTCCCTCACTTTCATAATGCGATAGGGCGGCAGACCGACACAACGAGAGATCAAGCGCAGGACTAACAGCTTAACGTGCTTTCCAAGGCACGGGGGTGTAACACCGTGATCTTCCTAACTCCAGGCCGCTTCTGTGATTTTTTCTTGCTAGAAAAATCGCAATACATAAATTTTGGCCCGACCCGGGAGGAATTATAAAACATAAAGGCCACTTAAAACATTATAGCTATTGTGCCGCCGTCACTCGTCAGGCAACTTAAATGGAACGGCATGACGTAGCGGCGACGTGAAACTGGCGCTAACTCGCATTAAATGCGAGTTACACTAGCTAACTCATTGTAAATTTTGCATTGTTACTTTACTGATTTTAAACTCAATCTAATCCAGGTGTTGATGTTCTATTCTAAATATTCAAATTCGTTTATCAAGACGTTCTCTCTTTATTCTCTTGCCCCTTTTCCCGCTAAGGTCAACTCAGCACAACAGATTTTCTCCTTGCATTCACTTCTATCAGCCGTCAACTCAAGAAAAGACTCCTTTCCTACTCATGCCATATTTCACATAGTCCATCCATCTTTTCTTAGGTTTACCTCTCTTCTCCTAGATTAGGAATGCGGTTGGATAATCCACACTTTTAATCTAAAACTTCTCTTGCTCTTGTAGTAAACTATACCGGACTTCATTTTCATGGGTTTAATTTTTTAAATCAGGCTTGACTTGTCTCATACATATGCAATATTTGCTTAGCGTACAGGAGCATAGACAATTGACGAAACCACCTTTGTTATAATTAACAAAGCACACCCAATACACGCATGTAGGTACTCGTAATTCAATAGTAACCATTTCCCGGTACGTACTCAGCAGTTTATGGTCTGTCTTCTTAGAAGCCACCACTCCATTCGAATTAGATCTAGATTTAAGAGCGACCTCTTTGAATCGCATCCAATATGACAGATTCGTGTGCACTATCTTCATGATCCCAAAACAATGCGTCTTATCTCGTGTTATTTACGATGTATTTTATCTTGCCTTTGATATTCATTTGTTTCATCCGACTTGTGAGCGTGTTCTGTTTTATTGAATTCGAATACAATTTGTTGTGTCCCAGAACTAGGGGTAAATAGGGTAGAAGCTCAAGTCAAAGAAATGCGTTTTGGCTCAACGTCACGGACTTGCTCCTTTTGCATTTGTCTCCTGAGTTTCATAATAAAAAGTAAACATTAGCAGCGTATAAAATAAAATATCGAATTGCAGACTCCCGGGACATTAACTCCCGCGCAGTTCGTTTCCCTCCAATATTTAATGAACTTGTGACAGCTGTCAAATCACTCTACCGCCGGCTCGTCTGGAAGCTTTTCCGCAAACGGTTTCACGAATCAGAGCAAGGAGTTTGTTTATACGATCATTCCCTTTTTGTGACACTCATAATGTTGTCAGTGATAAAATTCGCTTGATTTTTCCTGAAAGTGTTGCGTTGTCATAAAATGTTTCGAGGAAGTTTATAATGTTGTTGACACGCGTCCATTGCCTGTAATCGCAAAAAATGCTACGTAATGATTCTGCTGAAAGTGAATCACCTGAATTTACGTGCTACAGAACTTTTGGCTGTATATAATAACTTTACGAGGTTTCTTCGCTTTTTCCGTATTCCTTTCCTCGTATGTAAGTTAATGTTTCTAAGCTTCTGAAATCCTACTCACGTGATGTTATTATTTTCCTAGCACCGTGCCTATTTCTGTTCTTTTACACCTGCCGACCGCCGGAAATGACAAACAGAAATTTAGCCGCAGGCGCAGGTAACCACATCCATACAGTATTTTTAGAATTATTCTTTTAAAATCAATGAAACTGTAAAAATAGTCTGACATTCGTATCTCATCTTTGGAATAAGTCACTGTAACAACTCTATTTTTTTTATTTTGTTGTATAATACCTACTGAAAATTTTATAACGCGCATTCCTAATTAAATCTTGCGATACTATCTTGAAACGGTCATTGACAGAATCGCGTGAAACCAGCCACAGAGCCATGAAACAAGAAGTTAAAGTTGACCTTGAATACTCCATTGTCAGTGCAAACTTGACATTAAGGTTTCAGTATTTTCAGTTGCCAAAACCATCTTGAGATGTCCTCGCACGTCTGTTATAACAGCTAATGTTCAGCGGAAACGAGAGAGATGATCAAAGAGCAGCTTCCATGTTTCACAACAGTATCGAACTTCGACGATTGAAGTATTTGCCTCTCTTTTGATCTCGGCTTCAATACTTTTCATGTTCCATTAGGTAGCTGTTACGGCATAAGTCTTAATGCACAAGTCGATCGGACCACATCCATTTCGTCCTTCGACCTGTATCCGGGTTGTACGATTGGTCAGTTCAGTTCTTGCTTATGGCTCGCTGTGTCTCTATCGCTACAATTCAGCCAATGCCTACGTCAAAGGACATTTTTTTGATAAGGTGTGGCGGTCTATTTCGCTATTGTTACCCCACGAGGGCAAGTAAGTGATATGTACCTCTTTATTAAAAGTGAAACTTCATTAACCCAGTCTTTTTATATTTTTTCTGTGTCCTTTCATCTTGCCCTTGACAATTACGTCCACCGATTACAATGTTTTGATCACGTTTAAAACATAACACTTGACCTAGCCGAGAACGTGTAAAAATAAAAGTGTAGTATCAATCAAAAACAAATCAAGGTCTATAGGTATCGTCGACTTCAAAGGGCCTTGCTGTAGTTCAATTCAGTCAGACTTTTCGGAAATCGCTCATTAAACTAGTGATTGCATAAAACATAAATAATAGAAAATTTCAAGAATAACGGACATCAAAGACATCTCTGACTTAAATAAAATTTCAAGGCTTCTATTTCATTAACATTTGAATTGCCTATCAAAAAGTCAGTCTTTTTAGGATTACATCGTGTTGTTTATAGCTGCTTAAAACCCTACCCGCCTTGATTTTCCTCGGCAATAAAGATAAAATAAGAAGTTAAGTAGCCGATTACAACATGTTCGAAAGTATCTGGAACTCTACCAATTAGGTTGTATTATTTCCTCACTTCTGGACAATTTGCTTAGCGATACATCTGCATCGTCTGCAACTGTTTGCACTCGTCTTACTGATACCAACACACTTTACCTTTCCCTGACTCCTTTCATATAACTTTACAAAGAGAAAATAAACAGTCTCTCGGATTGAAAGTTTGAAGGTCTGCCGGCTTTAACAAAAAATGTATAAATAGAAACTGAAACGGAAAAGTATACGCGACACGTTATGAGTTGTGACGAGATCGAGGTTAACCGTTAAGGTTGATGACAACTAGACAACATTTAAATTGGGTCCTGGTGTTTTCATTTACGTGAATATTGAAGAGACATTTTTTTTTTTAATTATTTAAAATTAAGCTCTACAGGTCGGTAAATGTCTTGTATCGTATTTTTGAGCGGTTCTTGGCTTTCCGTTTTTCCAGGTTATTTTGTAATTATCACAAATATGTATCACGAAGCCCCGTTATGCGTACGTTTTACGTAGGCTGAGCTTTTTTAATGCCTGTCAAATAACTCAAGTAAATTACCCTACTTTCTGCCGCTATATCCTACAGATTCAGAAGCTATGGAATACACCGTTCTCTTGTTTTATAATTGAACTGTGTCATATGTTTGAACGTCCAGCATAAATTCATTTTTCTTTTGTTTATAAATAACTCGTAACCGGAACAATGTACACGGCACACCGTCTGAGTGTAAGGTGCGAAAGCGGCCGCGCACCGTGAAGCTTCAGCCCAAAGCTCACGTCTTCAGTCGCTCTGCTCCCTTCGCACCGAAAACCCGCGCACACTCGCCCAAGAAAACACGAACGATAAACTTGATCGCGATACCAAAACAAACAAAATATTTTGAACTCGAAGTGTACAAACAATAATGCCGGCTTGAAAAAATCTACAATGTCATTCTGCAGAATCACGGGGCGCAGCAGGGGCCTGCCAAAGCCCAACTATTTTCCGCTCCTGGCTCCAATTTCTCCGGCGGATGCCAAACGTTGTTGCAGGATCACCGGAAAGTCCTACGGCCTGCCTTCGCATCATTACATTCCAGTACTACTTACCGCTCGTTCTACAAAGACCAAAAAGTGCAAGATAACGAATGTTTCCGGAGAAATTGGCCCTCATCATTACTCACCTGAAATTAACTATGGCAATAGGAAACACGATATACTACCGGACTTTAGATACATTTTTCCCGTGTTGGACGGATCTACAGAAGCGCAAAAATGTTTGATAGACATGTTATTAGGAAAACAAGTGGTGGAGGATAAACGTTATGTGTATACAGTGCAAGAGAGAAGGTGCAGCTTGGTTTTCTCAGCACAGATGGAAGCGGCAGTGCGAGACGGGGATGTCAGGGATGTCATGCTCGCCAAAGACTCAGACACAGTTCTCATAAAAACAAAACAAGGTCGAAGTGTTTCCATGGACTTTAAAGATTTTACGGACGAAACAGAAATGTTGTTTGAAGGTGAAGGGCCAAATGCTGAGGTTTTGAAACAAAGAGAAATCGAAGAACTCGAAGAGAGAAAAAAGAAGCGGAAGCGAGCAGCTGGCCTATCTTCAATGAAAAAAATATTCGAAAATAAAGAAAAACTGGCTGAAGTGCAAGAGCTAGAAGAAGAAAAAGTTCGTCAAGTGCGATCAGCCAAAAAAGCAAAAATCGACGAAAAGGGGCAAGAAGGTCACGATACTAAAACGTTCAAATACAATAACTTTGACACTCGTCATATGCGTGCAAAGTCAAGTATTATAATGTGCAGCGGAGAATGGAGGGATCAGTTGCATCCACTTATCGAATCCTGGGATTGGGAAGTTTTTGAAAAAGACACTAAAGACGAACAATTCGTGCCAAAAGTTAATTCTTTGCCCACTCCAGTTCAAATCACTCCCTATCACTGTGAAGCTGAATCATACGAAGTGGATCGTAATATCAGTGATGTATCCAGTGGTTTTGAAAGTGTGCCCTGTGTTAATCCACTAAAACCCATTAAAACGCGTCCATCTGAGATCATTCTTAGTGCCGTCAAAGAAATACCAGTCGAACGGTTAGTCGAAACGTCCGATGTCACAGAAAAATTAATAGACTGTGATAAAGTGGATATGCTTCCAACTATGGACATTTTACCACATATTGTCAAAAGTATAAAGAAAGGTAAACGGGAAAAAGTTGCAAAAATATCAGGTTTGACAATAGACATAAACAAAGCCAAGAAGTTTATTCCCGGTCAAGTGGTTAATACTCCTCAAGGTCCCGTATTTGTGCCAGGCCAGACTGTTGAAACTCCTGTGGGACCTGTTTTTGTTGCTGGATTAACCGTTAACACACCTGATGGACCTAGCCTCATTCCCGGTCACATCGTTACAAATGAAAACACAAAAGAACAATTTTTCTTGGCTGGTCAAGTATTGAACACTAAAAATGGCGAAGAATTTGTTTGTGGACAAACAGTGAAAAATAAGGATGACTCGCATCGTTTTGTTGAAGGCCAAACGGTTCTTTCACAAGAAGGTTTCAAGTTTGTTCCCGGAAAGATAGTAGAAACCGGACCAGAAGATATTTTTGTACCTGGACAAACATTATTGACTCCGGAAGGAGTTCAATTTATCCCTGGACAAACAATTACAGAAACGAATGGGATTACTTTCACGCCTGGTCAGAATGCTAAAATTAATAACGAATGGCAATTCGTTCCTGGACAAGTCGTGCACCAAGATGATGAACTGCACTTTGTTCCCGGCGCTACTATAGCAACACCGAATGGACTCAAGTTTGTGCCTGGACAAACCGTCGCAGTTGACGGAGAAACTTGCTTTGTGCCTGGAGTTACCAAATCTACGAGCAACGGATTGGAGTTTGTACCTGGAACCACAGTTGATACCATTGATGGACCGAAGTTCATTGAAGGGCAGATAGTACATACTGATGTTGGGGAGAAATTTATGCCGGGAAAAACTATTGTTCAAGTCGACGGGCATGTAGAGTTTTCCGTTGCGAAATCAGTAGAAGACATAATATTTAGTGAAAGCGCACCTGTAGGATTACCTATCGATATCAAAACTTGTTCTCTGTCTGAAGAATCTCTTTATGTTTTCGGACACATGGTGCAAACATCTCAGGGAATTGAATTCTACCCTGGTGCTCGAGTACCAAGCATAGAGGGGAAAGTAGTCCCCGGTCGCCTTGTCAAGAATGAGGCTAATGAATCTAGATTTGTCCCTGGAACAATGGTGGAAGGCATTTTTGTACCAGGTCAAATCGTTTACACAGAAAATGGCGAACAGTTTGTGCCGGGTCAAGTCGTTGACACAGCTGATGGACCCAAATTTGTCCCCGGCCAAGTAGTGAACACTAAATCTGGACCAAAGTTTGTTCCCGGACAAACAATTCACACTATTGACGGGCCTCGGTTTGTTCCTGGTCAAATTATTGAAACCAAAGCTGGCCCTACATTTATCCCTGGACAAGTCATTTCTACTGAAGAAGAAGGCTCTAGGTTTGTGCCAGGGCAAGTCGTTGATACTGAGGAAGGACCAAGATTTGTGCCCGGAAGAGTAATTGAAACTGATGATCATGGAGTTACTTTCGTTCCTGGGCAAATCGTACAGACACCGGATGGCTTAAAATTCGTTGCACCTGACCTAACTGAGGGCGAAGAAGGTCTTGAATTTTCTGTTCAAAGTTTTGTTGTAACTCCAGAAGAGTTAAAATTATTAAAGGTAAAAACAAATCCTAATGACACGACTTCGACCAAAGGCGAACTGACTATCGATTCGAATATGTTAAGACAGCTTTCCGAAGCAGGAATGTCTATCGGAAGACAAGTTCCCACTGATTTACCAGCAATTAGTGTTCTTCTCAACCAAACAAGAAACGCCGAAGTTTTAAAAGCCTTTGTCACTGATTTCGGGCTAAAAGATGAAGTTGCTAATCAATTGATGGATGTCATAGCTTCTATAATAGAGATGAGTGCTCACCTTAAATCAGAATTGCAAGAAAATGGCGGGAGTGAAGAGCACTCAGGAGAATCAAAAAAATCAAGAAATAGCAAAAAAAAGATGGATATACAAGAAAATGGATACAATGGCGGTAACGGCCAATCTGCACATCAAGAACACGTTAAAAACTCTATTGCTGCTGCTGTTTTAGCTGCATTGGTGACCGCGGAACAATTTGAAGAAGTAAACAACAACATTGGAAAAGAAAAATACCAATTAATTCTCAAGTCAATCGATACTATATTAGGAAAATCAATCGATGAAGATTTAGTGGCCGCAATGTTCAGCATCCTTCAGAAGGAGGAGGATAAAGAAAATCTATGTGAAGAGATTTTAGAAAATTCCTCCGAACCAAAAGTTGAACTGATAAAAATCGCTCTGAATAAGGCGCTCCATAACAACTCCATATCCGAAAAAGATATCATAGAAAAGTTTGCTGACTTTTTGAGTTCTGAAAATGAAGTATTGGGTCCAGCATTCAAAAATATTTCTAAAAATGATACCAGTCTTTTGTACAATGTACTTGGCAGCATTTCTGACTCAATCTCTTTTATCAAAACTGATCACGAAGCTACAGAAACCTTACAAAAAGCCATAGTAACTGCTGTCCAAGAAGCAAGTGCCAAAGAAATTGAAGCAATTCTTTGTGAAAATAACAAAGACAACATAAAAGAATTGATCGTCCAGTCTGTAGGACTCGCAAAAATACTCGGATTGAATGATGTTGCCTCCAAGCTCCTATCAGTTGTCAACGACGAAGATTGTATAGACAAAATATCTGCAGATTCCATGAGTTTAAATATTTTGAAGAGGCTGACAGTGATGCGGAAACTGGCAGATAACACACCAAGTCTGAATTCAGCTCTACGAAAATTAGAAACTGATCCATTGCACGCTCGGACAGATCCTAATCTGAGAGATCTAGTACGCGAGAGTGCTGCGTTAATGATTGTTCCTGAAGAAACGCCTCTTTTGAGCTCGGCAGACGTCCCACTCAGCTTGCTTCAGCCTGAGAATAGTCTAGCGATGGAAGATTTTCTATTCCAACGCAAGAAACACAGAGGAGCTTTACTTATTATAAAAACGGGTTTGCAAGCTGTCGTTCCTCGTGAGGCTAGCCGAGCTGTGCTCACTGGACAAATGGCCTACACAGTTCTGGATGAAAGTGGCATCAGCCACTTTGAACCAATGCATGTTTTCTCAGCCCTCAACCTGAGCCAACCTTCAGCGCATCGTTTCTCCATGTACAGTTGCCCCATCGTCGATGATAAAGATGAAGACCTTCAAACATTCACTGGATATTGTAACATTAGCAACAATCAGAGAATAACGAGGCTCGGCGGCTGGTCTCGAAAGTACAGCGGAGTGTTGCTTGATAGAGAAAACACGAGAAGCAGAATGAGTAGTTTGGACAACACTCCGAGTTACAAACGCTATTCTTCGCGATCATTATCCACTTCGCGGTCTAGGTCTAGTCTTGGAAGTCCACCAAAGGTAATAACTGCAGAATAAACAACTCGAATCCAAGCATCTTAAATGTAAGCTTTAAAGTGTTTAGTCCAAGGTTTAATATTCCTTTCTCGTTGTTACAGGTAGAAGACGTGGTGGTGGCCTCGGCAGACTACACGGCCGCCGCCGAGGATGAAGTCACCCTGAAGACAGGCGATATCGTCGAGGTTCTCGACACTAAGACCGGTCTTGGATCCAAGTGAGTGTCCATTTCTTTATTAATAGCATGAGCTTTGCACAACTGTGCCCCCGTTGGATAAGTCGTAAACAAACACAAATAACTACTGACATGAGCTTGTGTAACTCCAGTCATTACTTTTGAACGTTAGTTACTACCGCTGATACTAACCACGTCACAATAAGTACTAAACAAACCATAAATCATATTGTGCAAACAAATTTCTCCAACACACCAAATATCACATCATATTACAGACCTAGATCGTATGAAAAGCGTTCATTCAACAAACACATCTCTATATTTTCGTCTTACCCTTTGCTTGTCACCTCATAAACTGGGAATGCATACAGGAAATGTTGCATGCGTTTTAATAGAAGCGACGAACATTCCGAATGGACTCCTGGATAATTTTAGGATGGGGTTCACTGCACTGAACTTACGCAATTTACGGCGACATTCTGAGAAAAACATTACTAAATGCAATTTTCGTATTTTCCGCGTTAATTTTTAACTATTGTGGGGGAAACCATTGCATGTTTCGTCACCCATGCTTACCATAAACTTTATTTTCGTAAGGTATCTTTTATATAAATATTTTTATCTATTCACTCATCGTTCTCCATCATTCCCTCGTTACTACATCGTTACACCATTTGGTTTGACTTCCCAGTTTTCACATAACCGTCCGTGACATTATCATTCCTCACATAACCGTGATCATCAGTGCCTCTAACAAAACCTCATCAGCATCACGATCATCACGTAATGAGAACTTGTTGATGCAGGTACAGAGGACGTGTCTATAGTTACGAGAACCATTTCTTCAGTACACGCGGTCCATCCTTAGACTACGTATTTAGCGTTCCCACTTACAAAATGTACTATTACTGAGACCATGAGAGTGACCCTTGGAGCAGCCGCCATTTCTTCACTGTAAATATAGTCATGTAGCTTAGCTGTTACTATTCCTCAACTGAAACCTTGCTCACATCACTAAGCAGTGTTTTGTCTTATTATTTTGAATTTAAGCGTATAGACAGAACACGGCTTAGTTATGCAAGTAATATGGTGTATTAACTACATGTGTATCATTATATGTTGTGATCAAAATTATAACGATTGTGATAACCATTGGCAATTAGTTCGTATCATTCATTTATTGTAGTTTTGTGTATTATGTTTTATGGTAGAAGGTATGTAATAAAGGTAATAAAAGTTTTGGCGTTTTTTTTATCACTTTCTTATGATGACTAGTTTTAAGGTAGGAAGTTATATTAAGCGTTGTCTATTCCACATTTCCACGGTCGTCAAATCAGTCATTGATATAATTTCCTATAGATTTGGTAGGTATCTTATTCCCAAGACGACATTAATTCAATTTTATCTACCAGTCACCACTCTGAGCCTATATTTATAGCTTTCAAATTGTAAAATTAGATTTTACGCTTTAAAAACTATAAAAATATATAACTCTCTTCAAATATTTATGGTCGACTTTGATAGGATAAAATAGTGTCATTCCACGATCATGACTCAGAGTGACTCACTATCTACGCTCAACAATATCATTTTCAATTTATTGAATCAGTCAAGTAAACTATAGAATGAAGTCTGTTTCTCTGGTGTCTACCAGATAAACATACTTCATTCTATAGTTTACGCATTTTCAACAAAACCTTCTCTGGTCATTTAAGAAGGGACTTAATCATAGATATATCTACCTACGTGAGCGACAAAATTTTAAATTTAGCAATACAGATTCGTACTATATCGGGAAGGCCCTTCAGAACTTTTGATTAGTTGCCAAAATCCTCTACTTTGTTCTTAAAAGCTAGAACTTCTCTGAAGAATTAAACAATAGGCACAAAAATAAAAACCCAGACCCAACCGTCAGCTTATACTAGTAACCTGAAAACCTAGGTGCCAATTTTCCACTGGCCCCCAGCCAAATCGTATCTATACAGGTAAAGACACCTCTTCAAATTATGAAGTCATATCGGACGTTTTGTTCACCATTTCCAAGATACGTTTATTATGTTAGCATGAAATTATGAATGTAAATTATTTACTACATATTTGGCCCCCTAAATTCATTAGACATCATAATCTCTTTCATAAATTGTGTATTAAATACGAAGACTATAAAATCACAAAATGGTGATGATGTGCTAGAGTTTAAAGCCAGTGTTGCAAATATGACAACAATCGGGCAAGAAGGACCTACCTGATGCCAGGTTTGGTGAATAGATAGGTAGGTAGGTATAAATAAAAGAAATTTAACGAAGTCAATGCCTAAATGACGCGTCAGCACATTTTTGATCTAAATCCATTAGAAAGCTTCTCGGAAAGCGTAAGGGAAAAGTAGTAAATTAGATGAAAGAAAAACGATGTAAATTGATCGCATAATGCAGTCGACTTGGCTTTTTAGCTGCCTTGTAAGTAGGTAGGTTTATCCGATTGCCCGGGCACTGTTTTCTACGGGCTATGATTTGACTAATCTAAACCTTAAAGAAAAAAACTTGCTCTATCTCTATCGGAAGCTTCAGAAATTCTGATTCACTTATTCAGACCGTTCAATCGTAGTAGTCATCAAGTAGTTCATAAATTTGCACCTCGCTTACGATGCTATTTCGAAACAGATAGACAGCTTTAAACCCTTGACTTTTTAGTTAGTGAAACCAGACGTAGCTATAATCAAGAAGTTAACTTAGTATTGACTCATTTACACGAAGCACAGTACTAACCTCGATTAAGGAAACAGTTGCAAGGCAGCCGGTGTCCTGAAACGGTGCCACCATTGACGTCACTCTGTTTCTGGGCCGCCTGAAATAGCGCGGTGCATGTGGTGCTCAAGTGAAATGGATAGCCCCCATGCTATGGGGAAACCCGGTGGAAACAGATGCTTCTGTGAGGCAAAAAACAACTTAACGTATTTTTAGATCCCTTAGTAATAGATAACTATAAAAGAGAAATAATAAACGAGTACTCAATACGATCATAATATTGTTGAATTAGTAGGCAGTCATCGTGAGCCCATATTGAAGGCATAAGTAAGTCATTCGCTAAGTGATCTACGCTTTAAAAGTATTAACTTAACCCTGATCAGCTCTTGCTTGATTGAAAACCATAGACTCTGCAATAGCTTAAAGGTTATTTTACAATAGGTGCTCTTGATCTCATTGACCTCTGCATGGAAATACCAGGATCACATGATGGAATCTGACACCTCGTCAGCCGTGACACTGAGTGGTGTCCGAGGTGTCAGTCTCTGGTGACACGTCTCCGGAGACATTTGATTTATGGGTACCACTTCTTCTTTGCTTTAAATTTTCGGTTCAACGACCGACGCGACGACTATTTTTCAAAGTAAACAGACCCATTGTCTTATTATGTGATATTTGTAAGATGGTTTCTTACTCCCATTCACATGCGTGTCGATTCTGTTGGTGCTCAAACTTCTTCTTTCTGTCCTAATCCCACTCTAGTCAACATATGAAACTATAGGCAGGATCATAATTTACTAATATGTCAGCACTAAAACTGTTGTACCTTTCTTTACGACCGAAATAAAAAGACAACAGCGACATTTTACATGCTGTCCAATTAGTTTGAGCTTGAAGTTGTGCAGATTGAAGAGTAGTTGAATTGCATCTAGAAGAGAATACGAATTAGTAGTCAAGGTCATCAAAATGATGACACAATGCAGTATAACCGAACCTACAGTGCTACCAACATTATGTGTTGAGTTGGCAAAATCACAAGCCACGGCCGCAATCACGGTGTGGTAATTGGCCTGTGAACGCGCCCCTAGTCCCTAACGTTTCTACTGCTAACGCTTGAGCCGTAATGTCAATAGGTTACTACACTTACCACACCGTGATCGCGACCCTGATCTTTGTATCAGAGTGAGTTTTTACTCTTTGTTCGGAGCAATTGTTCGACTAGTAGAATCTGATGAAATTCAAATTCAAATTCAATATTTTATTTCGGACAACTAGAATCCATAATTTGTTAGTAAAGGTAGAACTTATAATTAGGGTTAGTTATAACTAATATCTACTAAAAATGAATACAAAATTAAATCAAATCAATTTAAATACAAAATTATTTCACTCTCCCCATGCACATCCGATTCGCACATCCGTTTATAAGTATCGCCTGAATTGGGTCTGTTACTCAGAACCCAGCATTTGAATTTAAGCCTGGCCTCCTCATGCGCGGCCCGTACATATTTATTCCATCCACAGAAGCTCTTACCTTTCTTAGTTCTCGCACCACCACGCTGCTTTGTCTGTGCTGCCGCCTCGGCCATAGTATTCACTATGACCCCATACAGCTTGTCTAGAATAGACCTGTGCTCAGCCAAACTACACGGCCCATGAGCGCACTCAACGAACTCGGGGGGGGAAATTAATAGTACGGAAAGTCTTGTTACAAATACCACTATACTGTTTTATTTGTTCTTGACTCCGTTCACCCCATAGTACATCGCTATAAGTTAAGTCACGAGTCTCTAGCCTCGGTCTGACTGCGCACAGATCACATTCCACATAAACAGGTAGATGGTCGGACGTGTAGACATCCTCATATACGCCTACTTTGTTAACTGTATGCCAGGCTGAGAGGGAAACAATGCAGTAAATGATGTTGTTATAAAGTTCTGACAAAAAGCAAACAGAAAAGTTGGTGGAAATGTATTCTTTTAATCAATTTGCATGTTTTACATTCTGAAAGATTCGTTGCACCCTGTTGTTTGTTGCTACGAATTCTTTATATTCGTCACCGCGGTGCAACTATTTTAGCCTCACGGTTTTGGCAGAGCCCCGCTTGATGTCATATTAATGATGTGATGATGACCCTTTAAATGTGTGCGATAACTCTAATGGGGCTTAGATGAGAAAAAATGTTGCTGCTGTGATAATGAAAATAGACATTCGATGCAAATATACTTACCTGTACTTTCCTGCCACGTAATGGTGCATTCACACCGAAGTAATTTTATTGATGAGCACCATTTTTCAGTTATACTGATCAAACATCATGAATATGCTTTGCGTTGCGCAACAATAAGTAACTTCGGTGTGGATACACCTGATTAGATCACAGTTACGAAACTCATTGAATGACTACATTTCCACAAATACCTAAATGAGACCTGTTTTAACTATTGCAGGTGCACTTCATTTTAAACCTTTCTGTGCACAATTTTGATTACATACCTTCAGGTCATTTGTAGACTAGAGTGCGCAATGAAGCTGCTTTTCCACTAGAGACGTGCGAATAGGTCGCTAAAATAGGTTCGAGATATCAAAATCTTACATAGTAATGTCAATTGTCAATAGGCTTACAATGATGATGTCGTAGATAATGCGTTTCTACTACAATGTCATCGCTCATCTCTAGTCGAAAAATAGCTTCAATTTACCACGAAAGATTCGAAAAGGAATGATCCAGTCCCTGTAGGCTTACTTGTATGTAGTAGACCATTACCTAACATTCGGCCCAGTAACCCATCCCTCCCTCCAGAACGGCCGTGGACGCGACCCTGGACGTGGAGGCACAGCTCCTCGACACCTCCGCGGCGAGGCACAAGCTGGCTTGCAGACCCAAGAAGAAACATCCTAAGGGTAAAGGAAGGAAGAGCGGGGAAAGGTAGGCTTGCATGCAATGCTGGCAGAGCTTTTTAGAGCGTCCGCAGCTTTTAACTATAAACTAGATAGATAGAAACAGACAAGCATTGTTAACACTACACTGTTAAGTATAGTATTATAATATCTGTGACTGTTAGAAGACAACTGAGAACAGGTAGATAAGGTACCTGCTTCAAATCTAACTTACCTAATAGTTTCAGTAAGTAATATCTTGTCTCTGTGGAAAGGAAGAACAAAATCTACGTACGTATGTATATGAATAAATAGATTATGCTCAACAATTCACACACCACCATTTAGCACCAAATTAGGTAGAGTTTGCGTTATACGAGTAGGATTCAATTTTTTTTATTGTAAGCTTTGGAAAAACCTAGTCTAGTGTGCTAATCGAGTGTTTTACCTTTTTGTCTCGTAAGCTTTCATTTATGTCACATGCCCTATTGGAATTGGAAACTTAACAAGACCCAAATTTGCATAGCGTGTTTTAAAAATACACTCCTATAAACTGTTTCCCTATGCACGGTAAATTCCAAATGGTTACACAACCAATCGAATTCCTGGCCGCATTTCCTTCTAATTTAAGCTGAATTTCACATTCGAAGGTCAGCCTTGCTAATTTGTCAAGCCATTACACGAGCACGAACGGCAGAACAAATCAAAATAAATGGACCTGATATTTTATACTTTAGCATTTATTTTCGATAATTTGCGACTTTCTGCGTATTGCATAACAAAGATGGATTAGCGGCGTGGGACATCTGACCCAATTGCAAATTTGTGAATTTTCGCGGTTATATTTTTGAATGTTTTATGTCTTTCTGTACTGATTTGTAGTCATTCGGTGCTTCTCAACTTCTTAACTATTACACATTACTTACAACGTTGCAGGAGGTTAGTTGCCTATTTCCAATTATATTCATTGGAATAAGATAATAAACAAAAATTGCTACATTTCCCTACTGGACTAAAACTAAGAGATTTTATATTTCAAATAAAACGACGTGTGATTTTTTTCCTAACAATATCGTACAATATCAAATGATATGACAGCGAGAACAACATTATTATACCTAATGGTTTCCTTCGTAAACATCGGACATAAAATATTGTGACACGAATTTCAACTCAGAGAAAGTTGGTCAAGAGTAAAATTTCCAGTAAAAGTTTTATAATGTCATCACTTATTCTGAAATATCAACTAACAAGATGCAGCATCTGTTATATGAATATTTTATTAAATGTTGATATCGTGATTTAAAATATATATATATAAATTATAAGACGAAAAGGCTTAGAGATCTTAATAAAATTTGAGCGATAAGCAAAAATGCTGAATAGTGGAGCTAGAGTATTGATTTATCTAAATACTTAGTATTTGGGTGTTCCGGTTACTCCTATTGTTTCAAACAATCTGGCGCAATACATTTCATAGCTACAAACTAAAATAAAGATATTAGTCCAACAGTTTTATTTTGAAAGCTTAAGAATAGCAATTTGTAGTGTGTCTTCATCTAATAAGTCGGGCATCTGTTGTGCTCGTAATTTATCAGGGCATGCCACACTGTCCGTCAATAAATCGGTCAAGTGCGTGAAGGAAACTGAAAACAGAGAATATTGGTTAGTGAATGACTCCATTTGAGTTACGTCGGCTTCGACTCTTCTTACATAGGTCGTGGCTTCAATTCCCAGTCGCACATCGATAGTACATGCACATACCTACCTACCATGCTAAGGATGCCTGGAAGAAATTGCTTTAAGCAATAAGGCCGCCCATTGTACGTGTTTATTTTATTTAGATATAAGTTACTTTATGTATTTTAAACATTAAAGTGTTCAATCATTCATTCATTGATGCGGCTTAACTAGCGAAAGCTGTAGGCTTAGCTAGCTGAAGTATGACGTCATAAGCCGTTCATTAATAATTTTAAATCGTGTTTCATATTGCATAATTACTTCCTCCTTAGTAGGTGTTGTGCATTAATCAAAAGAACGATAGGATTTAGGAAAATATGTCACTGGAAACATCGTCCGTCTGTCGTTAATTTATGTAGTTTCCCCTACATTTCTTTCAACTATGATTTACATCTGTTCTAAAATTTTATGACTGAGCTTTACAGGTAAATTACCCCATTATTTTCTGTTTTTATTGAGGTCAACGCTCTCGTTTCTAAAGAAATGGCAACTACATAACGTGTTCTGTTTAGTTTCGCCCGTTCTGTGTGAACTTTTTTGGTAAGAGAGCTTTCATGCTCATTCGTGTTTTAGTATTTCTGAATGTATGTGAGTTTCAGTGTCTGGTCTGGATTAACATTTTAGCGTGGGAACGGCTTATTTGAACATTCATTATCGACTTTTTCACTACCCACATACTAGACTAAGATCGCGTTTATTTGGAACTTGCCTTTTTGGAACGTCCTAGTTTTCCCATCTATTGGCAGGCAATTTAGCGCGGAGCTGGAGAAAACGAATGTTTTCTATTTTCAAATGGTTTCACAACTTCCTTAGAAGTCGTTTCCGAAACATCGGTTGGATCCGAGGCAGCAGATCGATCACATCGTTATGATCGGATCGTTAGTACCTAACTTTCGAAATTCCTGCGGCTTTTAGTTCCCTACTAAACAGTTCTGTATTGTTAAACCCAGAGACGTTGTGCAAGTTAACACTGTTTACCTTGTAGGCAGATTCTGTGGCTTCCCGCTGTGCAATCACGCAAAATTTACCCGTCCTATAATTGACGTTCGAAATCCCATTGAATGACCTTAAAGCCATTTCAATGGTCATATACAATAGCAAATTACGAAGGCCATTCAAAGGCTTTTCAAATGTCAATATAGGATGGGTGGTTTTGCGTAATCGCGCAGTGGGTCTGGGTGTAGGATAAGCGATGCTTACTTTTGATCCAGATGATGCTTTGTGATATGTCCTGTATTTTTATTTATTCATGTAGGTACTAAATTATGTTAAAGGTCGCTAGCGATCAGTTTTCGAAAATTAGTCTAGTCTAAGACGCACAGAAACGTCATGTTTATTCCTACTGCTGCTCCGCGACCTAGTTGTTAAAAAGTTTGTTGATCTGTTGATTGCTTGTCAAGACAGACAGCATGATTTTAATAAAATCTGGTTTAAACAAATACAAACTTGAATAAAGGTTGAGCCAACATAGAAAACCAGTATAGCTAAATACGGTAGCCATTATTTTAGCTACGTAGTTCTGAAAACTTACACTTAACTAACAATAAGTGAACATTTTCTGAACTACATTTTGTACAATAAGATATATGTACTTATGTGACCAATTTGTGTTGGGAACAAAAGCGTCATTTTCCAGTTTGTATTTTGTTCAGTTCGTCATAACAATGCTGCAGACAAATCATAAAATTACGAAAATAACACAATCGGATCTATTAACCCGTTCTGTAGTTATAACGTTTATGTTGACTATAAACTTATTTATGAACACAAACATTACCCAAAAACCTCTGGGATATAATGATCTCAGTCGCACACTTATACTTGAATGACCTAAAATATTATATAAATAATTTTATTTGTTGAAAAAACCGACTTCTATTCCCTTATTTACACTGTTTTTAAGTTGCGGAATAAATACTAATCTCTATTAAATACTATTTTAATGGGACCACTTCAGGATCATACTCTATACCATAGTGAAAAAAAATACAAAATCGGTCCCTAACTGACGTAGAAATCGACGACCATGTATAAAAAACATACAGCCGAACATAGAAACTCCTCCTTTCTATGATTGTACGCAACCATCAGAAGCAGAACATATAGTTAAATTCACTTGACTGTAGCGCTGATGACATCTCACATGGTAGTTTCATGAGGGCAATCTAGTACCTAGGTACAGGGCAGTTCCCAAGAGTACATTTTTAGAGGAAAAACTTTAGTACTATTATGAATTCTACTAAAGTTTTTCTTCGAATATGTGACTGTTTATAAATTCAAAAGTCACTCTGTCTGTCTGACTTTTACCTTTTGAAGCCTAAAAGGCTGAACGGATCTTAATGAAATTTGTCAGGGAGGTAAATGGTATCCCGGGACGGACATAGGCTACTTGAAAAGCGCGTGCGAAGTCACGGGCAGCAGCTAGTACGCTATATATCTAAGTTCATAATGGTGATCTTCTGAACTTCAGGTTCAGGTACCTACACAGTACTTGAATTTCGTTTTAGCCGAGTGAAGCCGTGGGCAGGTTAGGTATAAAAGCTACTTCAAAGATACTAATCCTTAAATAATCAAAAAGCTTTTTAACGAGCGCTCTCCTGCTTCCGTTTTCCTTTGATATAAATGAATGTTTGGAGCTAATTTCTGTAACCCTGCGCCATGAACTCTAACCGGGATCTAGGATTGGGGACACGCGTCCGATACGCTTTATTTCCGGACGCATGATGGACATTTTAGACGTTGACGGCTTGATGTTCACTAAATTAAGCGTAGGAGATTTTTTTGGGTATTTTCTTTTGCATATTTTGCTAATAGCTTTGCTATCTTTTTAGAAACATCTTCAGAAACATGTTTTTTGACTGTGCGGAGATAGTATTTTGTCTAGGTTTTTAGGTAATCTAGGTCAAAATCTCTGTAAAGCGCATATCTAGTAGCGGTTTACAACATACAATCATTCACTGGGTTTGCTTATAGGTAATTCGGTAGGTAGTTTGTTTCAATTCAATAAAATTTATTGAAGATACCTAATACCCAAATCATAACTATGATATTGGGATCCTTATTAGATTAAAAATCCCGGTACACATAAAAAAACTATTGTTACCTAATTAATTACTTTCCAGCATTTTTCAGAAATGGTTCACTTATCGAATTTTTTCTGCCAAATCTTTAATGCGCGTGTGTGATGCGTCAGGTACAGATAAGTGTTAACGATAGAAGATAATGATAGTTTTAAGTTTAACCATCTGCATCGATATAATTAACAGCTAAATGTACACAATACCTTAAAACCACTGTCATATTTTCTGTCATCTACACTTTTCTGTAAGTAACACATTTAGACAACCGCTTGTCTAAATGTGTTAGTTACAGAAAAGGGGGCGGTGGCTTCGGAAGATACTCGTTGCGATCTTGAGAGACGTGTGTCATGCACATAAAATGTAAACTTTGCAAATCTTTGAAATAATTTTGAAAAGAAGACGTGTGACAAGTTATGAAAGGGGAGGCTAGACGATTTTGACATTTCCTGATTGTTGGGGACTCACTGTGACATCATCTAGTCTAGACTTTGGAGACAGTAATGGAAATCCTTTTAAAAATTAACCGCAACAAGGAAAAGTAAGGAAAAAAATTATATAACTTATAAAAATGTTTGATGTGCATAGTACCAATGTCATAAATTGCAAAAGTAGCAATGAACGAAATCTTTCCTCAGCGCAAAAATATATTCCGATACCGGGAATCGAACCCGAGCCTCCTGGGTGAGAGCCAGGTATCCTAGCCACTAGACCATATCGGATGATAGGAGCAGTGTCGAAAAGCCACTAAACAAACAACACGACATATTATTCCTTGTCGGGCTGTGTCTGTAGGCGCACTGAATTGTTACACAAGTTATCCGCGATGTTGGCTAATGTAGCGCTATTCCGAGCTTTGTTGATGTTGGAATATGATGAAAGCGAAGGAAGATTGATTCGCTGATGCATTCGTTGGGAAATACAAAAGATACTCCTAATGATTGTAGAACTCTATGAAACCCAAAAACTCAATACCCAAAGTATTTTATTTCCTTTAAATCTAGAAAGACTTTTAAACTCGTATCTATAGCTTACCAAGGTTGCCTGGAAGAGATCGCTTCTAAGCGATAAGGCCGCCCATTGTACTTGTCTTATGTAATGTCTCCTTGTAATGTTATTTTTATGGTGTACAATAAAGCATTTTGTATTGTATTGTAGAGCCCGGGAAAAGACCACCTACATGAAGGGAATCTAATAACTTCAAGCAGTATTCAAGTAGTGAGGACGTTCTGAAAAGATTAGGTTAATATTAACGAGAATCCATAGAGATTAGTAAAATAATCTATTAAATAAAAATATCACGGCAATAAAACTCGAATCATCAGGAAATTAGACAAAAACCCAATGAAATAGCTATCAAACAATCCTTCTCTCCTGGACCGTTAGAGGTCTATCTCATTTAAAATCCATAAAACTTTGCCATAAAAAAATAATCACCTTCTTAATACTGTAACAGAGAGAAAACTCACGCGCAGACACTTGGCGGGCTTCCACGCGCGGTCTTGACATTAAAGTCTTCGATAGATGAACCATTTCTGAAAAATGCTGGAGATGTTATTGATTAACAGTAGTTTTTTATGTGTAATCCGTTATGTTTAATCTTGTTGAAGATGACTTAATGTGATGTTGAGATAAATTTGGTTAGGGTGCTATTATACGTTAGAGCTACTCCATAGATTTCTTATAAAATATAACGAAATTTGTAATTTTCTTCCATTTTTAAGAGCTCGCACTGCTGAGTATATGCCTCTGTATTGCACCATTCTATTCTGTCTTGTGCCGTTTACAGCAAACACGCTTTCGTAACGGCTTTAAGAAAAAACTAGGCCTCGATAGGTACGGCTTTTGTAAAACTTAAAACGGTAATGACCCGGCAGAGCTAAGGTGTCTATGGTTCCTCTGATATTGTAATGTGGCCGGGCCAGTCGCGGCGTTACCGACCCCTGCAACTCAGCCCGTGGACGACGTAAACAGCGAAAACGTGATGATTAAGCCATTAATTATCCCGAAGAATAACAGCTACCAGCGCTTATCAGGTGATGTCTATGTCCAGTAGTAAACTACGCATGTAAAACTTTTATGTTAAATAAAGAACTTTAAAAATCAAAACAAACAGTAGTAAACTAGTATAGGCTGTAGATGTGTGCACGGCCTTACAAAATCTATTACACCTTTTTGCATCATTTACCTTCTTTAACTTTCGTAAAATTACTAGGAATCGAACGTGGGTAGTTTTTTTCTGCTGAAGTTATTTATCGGTTTCTTTCAACTTTGTCATACACTATGAATCATACATACCTAACTCTACCTATTCTTTTAAAAATTATTTCAGTTGAATACAGAGTAATATTTTAGTTTACCTAAGTGCTCTAAATATTTTGAATTCGGTCACCTGAATTTTCTAGTCTATGCGAAAAATTTAAGTAATTTGGCTTGCTATCAAACTTTAAAAGTATTATGCCAACAATACACATAACAATACAATACAGATAATACACGTTAATACAAAATATCCCAATTTTAGTAACTTCCACGTTCCATACACGCTGCATTGAGTACCCTACTTCAAACAGTATTTAAGTAGGTAGGTACATATATTTTTGTATTAGTGGCGTCGTATAGGTTGGCTGATCATCATAATCTTCCGATCCTTATCGCTAGGTGGGATCGGCACAACATGTATTTTTCTTCCACTGTCCTCTATCATTTACCTCTGTACTTAAACCTTTCAAAACCATGTCCTCTTTCGCACAATCCATCCATCAAGGGTTGGCTGATATAATGTTGAAATTTTTCAAAACAGAAAACGCCTGTTACTAATTAATGGAAACATCAATCAATAACAGAAATAGCATAGAATAGAATATCTTTACCGAAACACATGCAAAATTATAAGTATACAACATTTCGGTATACAGGCTAAGACTTGAACTTATTCAAAAACAGGACTTGAAATGATCGAGTGAAACGTGCTGAAGTTAACACCGGCACTCGTTGATCCGTGTCGTCATCGCGGGATTGACAGCGGAAAGATTCCCAAGAAATCAGTTCGTGCTCCAATAATAATGCCATTATCTTGAGGCACAGTTGGCGTGGTGATGTGATGGGTTTATCTAGTCCGCGCTATGTAGGTGACACTTGAATGGACGAGTTGATAGGAGACAAAGGGGGTATTTTAGGCGGTGATTGTCAGTATTGTGGGCTAACTATGTACCCAGTCCTAATTTTAATGCTTTTTACTTATACGAATTTTCTTTTTTATTCTAATCCTAATGTTCTTTAATCGGTTGCTATGCTGCTATGATTATTAAATTGATCTTGTCCAATATATTTGGCGTGTCATCATCTAATCTTGATTTGGACTATAGCTAAGTTAAACTAAGTTATCCTTCCCAATATAATCCCGCAATTTTATGTCTAAACTATCCTATCAGCTGTTATACACATTTCGCTTAGCTATGCTTATGCAGCCATATCAACAAAGCTTTTTGATTAGTTTGCTGGCTCAGGACACCAACCTCCAAAACTCAAACTCTGAGCCAGCAAACTGATCAAACCCAGACCATGGACAGACTTTTAAACCCCTGGTCAGTATTACACATCAAAAGATTGACAGCAACAACTTGTATTCCAGATGGCTGGTGCGAGTGATCGACGACGTGCAAGGCGGGGAACTGCGGACACGTCAGGGATGGGTGCCCGCGTCGGTGCTGCAAGAGAAACAGTCGCTGGAGCGGGACCAGACCTCGCTGGCTGCTAGAAGACAGTGAGTATAAATATCTTTGATATACAGGGTTATTGGTAATGCACTGACACTGCCTGCACTGCAGCTTCTGCCAATCAGCACGGCCACGGTCGTGAAGACAACAGCTCTTAAATTGGTAAAGAAAGAAGTATATTAATTAGTACGTATACCTCTCCATTCAACAATTGTTTATTAGAGGATTACTCTATTTGAAACTAAACTTTAAAACGGCTTTGTCCAGCTGAAGACAGAGCGCTATATGCTCCTAAAGGGAGGCCTTTGTCCTGCTGCGGACTATCACACTAGAGACGCCTAGATAAATCTTGTGGCAGACAAGATCCACTTTGGGCCGCTGAGCCAAGCTCTAACTCACCATAATAGTCAATGTTTTACGACTTCTTAAGTTCACCATACCAGACACTTTTTTTTTTTTTTTATTTGCATCAAAATAAAGGGACTTTGTCGCTTAGCGACCACATCGCCCTAGCTACCAGACACTTGTCTTCAGACTTTCCAATAACTGATGATTCATATTTCCTTGTTCAACCCTTTCGCAGTCTGGTTTCGCAACCACTCATAAAACATTATTTCAATCTTGGAAAACACGATTTCTATTGCCAAAACCCCATTAATTTGTCTGTAAACATAAATTTCGCTGTAAACATTAGCGAAATCACCGAGTCTAGGTAATTGTTGACACAACAATCAGGACGGTTGGTGTTGCTCGCGCTTGGCACTGGATCAAGTAAAGTCCTATTTGAGCGGCGACGATGCAGGTGTGACCATTTTGAACGATAAATCTGAATTATCGTACAAACATGCTTATTCCGCAGTATTCCGCACGTTTAAGATGCTTTTTGTCATTGAGACTATGATTATTATTAGAATTATTTTCAGCCTCAGGGCAAAGTCGTAACTTCCATTTACAGTTTTCCATTTAACGTTTTGTTGTGGAACCAGCCATAAGACGTCGCCATCTTTGTCGTAGTCTGTAATAAATATCCGTTACTTTCAGAATAAGTGTTTAACACGCCTCTCAATATAAAACCACTGATTACTGAACAAAAAAGATATGACAGAGCAAAATAATCAGCTTCCTCTATGGCGTGGCGGGCGAACGTTCGCCTGCGACGCAGGAGGTGGCAGGTTCGATTCCTGCCTCAGGACAAATGTTTGTACTACGATCTGTAGATATTTGTTCTGGGTCAATGGTGGATGTTTTCTATGTATAATAAATTCCGATAGTAACCATATAGCCAGAACACCCGAAACAAATATTTGCAGATCGTACAAACATTTGTCCCAAGGCGGAAATCGAACCCGCAACCTCCTGCGTCACAGGCGGTCCTTCGCCCGCCGCGCCACTTGTCGAAAAATAAAAAATGTAAATGTAGTATAATAAATTAAGTATATCTGATAACTAGTTCCCAAAACACAAGCTCTGCTTAGCTTGGGCCTAGATAATGCTGTGTGAATTGTCCAGCATTATTTATTTATTAGTTTCGAAGCATGGGGCTACGAAATGCTACGGCGTAGACTGTAGGGCCTCTACGCCGTAGCTCCGTAGCAAATATCAAACTATTGGTTTAAATTAAACTTTATTAGATTTACCCATTCGAAACTAAAATTACACTTTTATTCCTAAGCAATATGTGTGAAGATCCCTTGGCACTGAGCTCTGAATGTTAACGAGGCAATAACTATGGTATTGAATCATCGTCACTTCACCATGCATTAGTACCAAATTGCGTGGAAATGTTCCAGGAACTCGACATGCGCATAGATTTGTCATCAGATGCACAACTTTTGCCAGATATTATATAATCCGTTTTAGCTGTACCCTTCCTTCAGACGTTTGATTAAGAAAAAGTTTGACTATGTTAGTTACTTAACGCTAAAAGTACTGAAACTATTCGGTTTTGTAATTTTGCGAAGATTAGGCTTATTTAAATTAGGTTTTTTTTTAAAAGAAGCCAATTATATAAAATTCAAAACGTGTTCTTATAAAATAAGCCTAAAGCCGTACCGGAAAACAAAAAGACATTCTGCGTTCTGCAAATCCCTTCATTGTTTCTTACAACGAAAATAACTTATTTAAATAACTTACCAATATAAATTACCTTTCCGACATTTCCCTGTACGCAATTCCTCACATCTCCACCTCAATTAAGCTTTCCTTTCGGAGCCGTGCGTGGTCTCATCGCTTTGCACGGTGCTGACAAATAAACTGATAATTCTTCAGGAACATTTAACTTATCTGGAACGCGCTAAGAAGTTCTCAACATTGTAGGTTTTAAATCATTGAACTTTAGCTTTTAAATCGGAAATACAAGTCTGTATTGCATGAGCTTCGTCATTACTTCTTCATCAGCACACAAACTTCCACTGCTGAACATTCCTGCACCAAACAGGGGGAGGGGGGGAGTGAAGGTGGTGAGTAAAACACAGTAGGAAGCTGCTGTCCTTCAGCTGGTAAATAAATAAATAATTCTGAATAATTCACACAGCATTATCTAGCCCCAAGCTAAGCAGAGCTTGTGTTATGGGTACTATATAGCTGATATACTTAATACAATACACTACATAGACAGATATTTTTTATTATACATAGAAAACATCCAGAACACCCGGAACAAATATCTGCACACACAACACAAACATTGGTCCCGAGGTTGGAATCGAACCCGCAACCTCCTGCGGCCAATGTTGTCTGTAGATATGTAGAAAGTAATACGGGAACACAAAAAAGTGTCCAAATAAAGTTGATCTGCGCGCAGATATCCCTGCGAGGTCTGAGCAAGTATGTAAAATCTCTTCGCCGACGCCCATTCAATGATATTTTCCAAATTTCAAATCCTATTCCTTTTTTCCAATTCCTTTAGATGTATTTTAGTATCAAAGCGCCTTTGTTCCCGCAACCTGGACTTTATCTCGAGTTTATTGTTCTTCATAATGAGCTGTGTCTTTGTGCGTTTGACAAATTGAGTGATTGATGCCGCCCGCCCCGTGTCTTCGCACTCGCTTCTAAGAACTGAATGCTGTGCGTAGGTCTTGTACGTGGGTATATTGGGTATACGGTATCAGATTTAGCTTTGTTGAGTCTGTAATCTGAACACAGTGATATCCCGTAGCTATATCGATAACTAGCTTTTAGCCCTGACTTTGCACGTAGTTTTCTAGCACGAAATTCTACAAAGTAACATTCCGGACCCGTAAGTAGTTTCCTCGTGAATCAAAAACAAACCTCGATCCGTACATCCTTTCACTTCACAACAAAAACGCACTAAAAAATTTCTTATAATGTTGATCCAGACCCAGATCTAGAACAACATTATAAGGAGGTTCAGAACAACAAAGGCTACTTTTATAAAGCCTGCTAAGCTTTCTGAAGCTGGAGTATAATATTATTGAGATGAGATGTAAACACTGATCATTTGGCTCTCATCCCACGTATTGCGCCAGATTAATGTATTCCGTGAGGGGCGCACCTGAAGCAAGGCATCGATAAATACGCACACGTGTGCGATCTTTGCGCAGCCCATTGGCGTGCTTCAGTCATCATCATCATCATCATCATCATTACCGCCCTTAATTCACCCACTGCTGGGTCCTTCTTCAATTAAGCCAGCGTCCTCTGTCCCATCCAGGGGTACCCAGATATATGACGTGAATGTGACAATAAAGTGAAATCACACTAATATTATAAATGCGATAGTTTGGATGTAAGTATGTATAGATGGATGCTTAGAAGAAGAAGACTTAGAATGATAGTTGACACAAACGAGGTAAGTCTAAAAAATTGCGACGGATCGTCGCAATTTTTATTTTGAGCCGTTAGTACAATACTTCAAATGAGACGGAAAGCAGCTCTCACATAAAAATATAAAAATGATGTGTTGTGCGGTGCAAGGATGTTTAAACACCAGTAACCGGAAAAATAATACCGCAAATATCTCATTCCACCGGTAAGTACTAATATTCCGTTTGTAATTTTGCCTAAAACAGTCATCAAAACTCATAAATAAATTTAAAAATTTCGTCCACCATTTTCGTGAAAATGTTGCTATGCACTGGGAAAAAAATACCCAGGTTTTGTTACTTAGTACTTAGGTATATAAAAATATGTAGTAGAGGAGAGGGTGGAATTCCCTCAAGTTAGGACTTAGGAATCAAACTACGCGGAATATCAAAGTTTTAGAATTTTCAGCCACTCGACGATATTCTGAGTAGATTCAAGATGTAAACTCAAATTACTATTTTACAAAGAAAATTACAATCATTGAATGGAAACAATTAGGACTAGTATGTATTTACAATTGAAACAATTGAGCTAACTGCAGCCTGTAGCAAACAATCTAGAAGCAGCTCAACTTATCGATATCAGTACCAGTCGTCGCGTCCCCGTTACGCTGGTTGCATTGCCCCGCTGTATGGCAATGCTGGTGCGCTGCGCCAAATACTCACCAGCTCTCGGGTCCCGCGCCGCCGCTTTGACCAGACGCTCAGATATTTTTAAAATTCCGGAAAACCTTGATACCGCACGTACGGACCTAGACCTCTCGCGGCTCAAAAGGGAGCAAATTCAATAAACTCAAATTTAAAATTGCAATCCATCCCAGCACCATAGCTGTAGCAATACTTACACGTGCACATGTTCTCTTTTAGGGTTCCGTAGTCAACAAGGAACCCTTTTAGTTCACCACGTTCGTCGATCCGTTCGCAGCTTAGTAAAGAGACTATTAGTACTAGAATGCTGTAATTTGTCTAAGTTGGGCATTATTATTTGTGAAAAAAATGCTAGTAGTAGGTGGAGTGATTTTAAAAGGAAAACTACACAGCTTTAGTATGCTTTACTAGTTGAGTAGGTACCTAATAGTCATCCTAATCAACTTGAAAAATGTACTTTGGTAGGTATGTGTAAAACAGGTAAATAAGTTGGTTTAGATAGGCTATGAACCGTGCAACTACTTACACTGCACGTGGCCGAACACGCACTTGACCGTCTATTTTAAATTATTGTTCCGAAAATGATCGGAGCCGATCTTATTTTGCAGACTTGGAGTAAAACCTTTTTGTCGTTTGACCTAGGTAGAATGATAGTAACCATAGGTACCGGCTGATATTTCGTAAAATAAAAAACAAGACGTTGGAAATGGATTTTCATAGATTTTTTTTTTTATTTTTTCTATTTGACAATAAACTATTGACATCTTCAGTAAATTGAAATAATGTAATATCAAAAAAAAGGTAGGTGATAAAAACAATGAAGTATTTTGGGAACTTTGCTTCAGTTACCCAATTTTTTTGGGAAAATGCTATTCACTTGCAACATTCAATCATACGAATGTGTGAGTGAGGGCACTGTATTTACGAGCTGTCAAAACACACATGGATCGGTTTTTGGTTACACAAATTGTCAAATTGTTGAATGACACTATCCCTCTGCTGCAGACAGCAGCGAGTTTTTACTCTATGGATGGATGGATGTTTGTTACCTCTTCACGCCAAAACTACTCAATGGTTCGGGCTGAAATTTTGCATACAGGTAATTTTAGGCCTGGAATAAAACAGGCTACTTTTTATCCCATAAATCAGTTCCCATGGGATAGAAATAACCTCAAAACGTTTCCATAGAAACAACGCGTGCGAAGCCGCGGGCAGAAGCTAGTTACTTATAATTTTTATCTCATGAAACACTAATTGTGCATCTGCATCTGAGTTACTTTTTGTTCTTTTTTTCAAGTCATTTATTCACCGTAGGGTACACACACAAATGTAATCATACCCACTTGAACGTCCAGCGCTCGCGGCCGCGGAGGGGGACTTACGCCCGAGCGCAACCGACGGCCAGCGCCATTAAAACGCCGCGCGACTTTACCAATAAAGACTTTTAATATTTTAACATTACTGACCGGGCAATGGCCTTCCTTTTCTCCTTCTGTATCTTCGCAGCTTTACGCATAATAACTAATGGACAAAACATGTATGGATTTGCACAAGAATTTGAGGTCTCAAACACCCAGCAGTAGGTAGTAAAGTCAAGCCGTAAAAGATGAAAATGTTGTATTCTATTTATTTATTGTATGGGATCTTTCAGACTGTGACCACAATGTTTGTTTGGCATTCAAATCCACTAGCAATAGCTGTTACATTCAACTGTCATCCCACCAAACATCCATTGCACCGCAGTTTATTGACTTACAAAGACAATGTATCATTTCCTGCAGTTTATTGCCTCTGCAGAAACAAACAGCTTATTGTAGCATTTGTATCAGTTCCAAGTAAAACATGATGCATTGGGCCAGGAATAGATTGCATCTCCAAATCCGTCGAGATCAGACGGATGGACGCCATGTGCTTTGTTTACGCGATGATGCATCGGGAATCGGAATACCACGGGTTTCTATTCTTGTTTTCATGAGATGGATTCAACGGCAAAGGAAAACTTTAGAAACTTGCAATTTAGGAAATTGTATTCGAAGGGAGAGTAAGGCAGTGAGATCATATTCAATTTCTAATTATATCATTATTATTAGAATTGATTTTTTACGTTATTGTCACACATGAGACTCTACGTCTTACTCAAATATTGATCTGATTTCTGTAATAAATACGTATAATTATATTTTGCCTGTGTACTGCAGGTCAAAGACTTTGTCTAACAAATCTAGTTCTTCTTGCCATCTCCGGCTGGGTTTCCCGCAAAACCGTCTTTTTCTTCTTTCTCTCAAATGAAATACACTTTTAATGAAATACACTGACTCCCTTCTACGCATAGTTTTCGATCCTTCTTCTTTTGTACCTGCAGATTTACTCCTAACTTAGTTGCCATACCCTTACATTCATAATTCATTCTCTAAATATCCCTTACAATACATCTGACAGACACAAGGGATGTAATAAATATAATTCTTGGCCAATTACTCGTGCGCTTGTCTCGTTACCACCCGCTGCCGCCAGTCTGACGAATGTGCCAACTTGCAGCTGGGACACGGAAGTTCTTGCAATCATATTCAAACAAGCTAGTAGACTCGAACCGTCGTGGTTTTGTGGGATTCAAAGTAGCCTACATGTTATTCCAGGTCTAAAACTATTGTTTTTATAGTGCTTACTCAAACTTGGGGATACCTTCTTCTAAACATTTTAATAATAATCTAAAAAAATACTATTTAATTTCTTTGAAACTACATCCATACAAAATTTCAACTCGATCGGGTCTGTAGTTCTAGAGTGAAAAGTCAATGAAACTTTTTTATTGATACTATTAATATTATTGATAATATTAGAGGTAGTGTGATTAGTTTAGTGTGACTTCTGTCGCGGCTTTGTTCACGTGGTACTTAGCTAGAATGTTGCTACGTAGCTGCGGTGCTATAATGTCAAGCATGGCATGGCATGACAGAAAAGCACCTTAAAACATTGCAGCGTTTAACCTAAACGGTCAGACCACACAAAAACTGTAGGGCCACGCTTACAGGCTCAGACAAAAGACAGGATAAGTATTCACTATTTCACAAATCAACCCAGGTTTTTTATCCGTTTATGTCAAACGCGAACTCTTTATATTTTCTTCTCTTTAGATTTTGAAATTTGATATTTTCTTACTAAATAACACCACCAAACTAAGATCAGCATGATTTGTCATGTAAATTAATCTGACGCAATAACATATCTAATTGATTAACCTTATGTTCTCAACCTGATTTCGTTATTTCGAGCGCCGTATTAAATAACATCAAACCGTAAATCTTCTAATTAGTTATGTAGTTTATGATTAAATGACATGAATCTTGGCTCAGATATACCTATAATATATGATATTACATTCGCTTAGTTTTATGAGCCTCTGTTGTAGACAAAACAAAGTTTCGTTTTCAACAAAAACTATTATAATATGCCTACCCACCAATTTATCCAGCATCAACTATTATTTGACGACTAAAATAAACTTCTAGTGCTGACAACCAGATAATCAACTTTTTTCATGACGAGTCATCACATCACTTTACTTTTAATATAAAGAAATTGAATTTTCCTTAGCTTAAATACATGTATTCGGAACTAAAGAATTTTGATTTTTTTCTTTCACGGATTTGCTGAATGACGCGATAGTAAGCACCCACCGCAGAGGTGGTCGTGGTCTCAAGGTGTTCCTAGTCACCCACTCTTTGGCAGCCCCATCAAATGCCCAACACTGAGTCAACTCGATTTATCACAATATATCCTGTCCTTGTCATCATTAGAAGAAAATTGAAGAAGGCTGACGATGAGGGAGTTATAGATTCTATTGAAGTGGCACTAGGCTGACTAAACAACAACCCACTTGTATCTATTTAGATTGAATCTATGAAAAAAGCGTAGAAATTTATTTCAAGATCAATGGCAAGGTGACTTGGAAAATAAACTGAGAAGTTATTGGTTCTCTACCTATTAAAAATTGGAAAAACAAAAATTTGAATAAGGAACCATAAACAAATCATCCATTTCCGATACTTTTTTGACTGAATGTATATCTGAAAAATCTTGAGGATGCAGCGACGTAGTGTAGGTAATCTATAAATCCTGTGTCTAATTATTAATCAAGCAGATATGTATTAATCTATCTATCTTACACACGTAGTTTTACAATTATCACTTTATTTCTTAGATTCAGTTTTTTCATTTGGCTTATCCTGTAAACCTAAACGTTAGGTAATCTGATTCTGAGCTAAACTAAGATAGACTAATTATTTTCAGCAATAACTTTTATCACATCGCCTCTGTGTGTAGAATTGTTAGAACCTACCGATTTTTCTATTCTCTAGAGAATCCACCTTACTCGGAACATTAGGTACAAAAAAATCAGACTGTAGTGACATATTAAAAAATCAATAGCTATATTATATAAATAATAATTAATTTTTATTTAAAGTTGTATTGTTTTTTCAATCGATGATGCAAATTTACATAAAACATTGTGTTTTCCAGAGCCGTGGTACGCGAGCTGGTCGAAACAGAGGAAGAATTCGGGCGGGACATGCAGCAAGTAGTCAGTCGGTACATGAAACCGATGGACAAGACCAAGACGCCCAAACCAGTGTTCGACAATAGAGAACTACTCTTTTCTAACTTCAAGCAAATCTGCGAGTTTCACAATACGTAAGTTGACACTGATATAGTCGGGAAAGGACTATGTATGAGACTATGCAAGTCAGAGGCAGCTTGCACATCTTTGCACACCTGTTTTTTTAAGGCCAATTTTTGAGCAGACCCTGATGACGAGCCGTCGACGCGCTCTTGTATTTCTACAAGCGCAAACAAATTGATATGTGGAACGACGACGACGGTGCGGTTAAAAAAACGTGGTGTGCACAGGCCCTTAGACTTATTCGGCGTCGTATTTGCTCAGCGACGCGTTCCTCCCCGGGTCTCGGGGTTAGCTTGGCAGTGAACGCGCTAAGCCAGCGTTTCTGCCCATTTCACGGACTGCTCGGTAAAACAAGTGAAGGTGTGCCCTTTTATACACGCCTTAAATACTATACACACCATTCCGTGTCATGGAATAAGGCATCAAAGTATGGGGCTTTAGTTACGGCATGATAAAACTATTAACTAAATGTATAATTTTAATGTGATCATGTTGCAAAGTGTTGCTCAACTTCTTAGGAAGTGGTTTCCAGTTCATACACAGGCTATCAAAAAAATCCACCAACTTTCAATTGAATTTCCTCACAAGAACAAAATTAACCCCCCCCCCCCCCCCCCCCCCGACAGAATTTCATGGAACTTGGCTAAGAACACTCGGGATAAAATTATCTATGACACAAATAAAAAGTAAACAAAAACCGGTTCATCCGTTTGGGAGCTACGATACCACAGACCAGATACACAGATACAGAACAGACACGTTAAACTTATAACACCCCCTCTTTGCGTCGGGGGTTGTCGACTTTAAATAAATTTTTTTGCAAGTATCATTTCTCCCGCAGGGTGCTCCTCGAAGGTATAAAGTACTACGCCGGCGAGCCGTCCATGCTGGGCCGCGCGCTGCTGCGCATGGAGCGCGAGTTCGACAAGCACGTCGCCTACTGCCGCGACGAGCCGCGGGCACAACAACTCTTACGGGACCCCACTGTCAGCAAGTACTTCCAGGTATCACATTATTGTGGGTTAGTTAGACTAGCTTCGCTCGCCATGCTGCGTCGCCAAGCTGTGGGCGGCTTGCTTTGCTCGCCACACTTGGAGGATCTGCGAGTGTGGGCTTTATCAAGAGCGTCCTCTCCCGTTTGAATCGATCAACCTCAATCAGAAATCGATCGATTTGCTAAGTGATCATTAAATAACCCGGCTGCTAAAGTACCTAAGTTTACACTCCGCCAAGATTTTCCTCAGAAAGTCTTCGCTAAATCTAAGTGCTTTCCTCGATTTCAGTCTAAAAACTGTGCATTGTTGAAGATTCAATTTTGATATCGGATTTTGCTTCTATGTTTGAGATTTCTTGCAAGCTCTAGGTCAGTGCCAGAAAGCTCGCAACGCCATCTTAACATTTTCAAATGAACGAGATTTTACACCGTGATATTAAACCACGCACGATCTCATATCCCTAGGAGATGACTCCAAAAATAAACTGTCAGAACCCGAATTTAACTAGCGACATCTTCACAATTATTATCTCAATTTTCTGTTGGCTGAGAGCGCCATCTGTATCCCTGCGTTGGAATTAGTTGGGTTTCCGATTGAGCATGAAACTTGGCATGCAACGAATACGTTATCTTCCCGAGACCTTTCATACTCTAACGAATATGTAGAGGGCGTACGTTGTACCGTGTACGAACGTAATAAGAACAATGATTTTTTCATATCCACCAATGACCATCATAGACCATCAATGACGGTCCGGTAACGAATCTACCGAAAAAAAAAAATTCCGTGGTACAGTTAACTGGACTACCGAAAAAATAATTTTCGATGGTCCAGTCAACGAGACTAGCTGAACGGGACCACGGACAAGGAGCGGATTTTTCGTTGTATGTTTTTGGTGTATTTATTTTGGCTCCGTTCAATTTTATGAAGGTGGTATGATTGAAACAACTATTATAATCAACCCATGATATCTCTAGTTCCAATCATCGCAAATTGGTAAGTATAAAGACCCCGGCACATCTGTATTTTCCGAATCTGTGTAGTTGTAGATAAAAATTCACACTTTAAGACCGACACCTTTAAATGTTTATTGTTTAAATAGATCTGTTATTGTTTATTATTTATATAGATAGATCGTCAAGTCCTGATTGTCAAAGCGCTTATTGCAAAAAAGACGAGTATGTTAACTTTAAAGCGACAAGGTATTAAATTTAAACAAACTAGCTATACAGACTATACCTTTTCACATTATTCGTATGATTCAATTGAGAAATCCGTTCGATCCCTCATCCTGAGCTTATACCAATGCGCAAGCGCCGTTATCAGCAGTTAGGCAGCGCGCCAACTACTAGAATAGTTCGCATGCCGACTATGAGAGCTGTCAATTGCACTCATATCGGGGGCAACCGCCCCATTACACAGGATTACTTCGATCCTAGACTACACACCGGGTGACAAGTTACTTATAAAACTGAAAACTGATAAAAAAGTTATTGCTGAGGGCTTAGACTTCGAGACTACGATTTTACCGATGGATCTTACACTAGGCCGTGCATGTATCGTGAGGTCCAAGCTGATGATTCTTACTTGTGTAGATTTGGCTGATAATTTAATATTAAAAGGTGGTGGTAGATGCCACATACTTCGTGAAGTCTATGCTTAGCCGGATCCACTGATCAAACCGGCTGCGGATGATGATGATGTACTGTTTAAATAAAAGGGATGTGAAACAAAGAAGGCAGACCAACCGACCGATAGTCCGATGAACACTTTTGGGAACCACAAGAAAGACTAACTAATGGGCACATTAGAACAGAGGACTATAAATTTCCAACAGTGGATACAGATTTTTTCAGCCTTAAATAAAGATGATGAACAATGTTAGAGAGGAATTAACAACGGTGGTTCTAACTTGTAAGTTTACAAGTTAGAACTAGGCATCAAAACAGAGTTACATAGATAGATGACCACCAGAGATGAGACTTAATAGGGAGATGCTTCTTACATACATAAAATATCTAATATCTTTATATAATATCTTTGTACTATAGTTAATGATTATATCGGGTATTTATCGCGTACCTTTTGTTTTATTTCCCCACTTTACTAACTACTTCCGGCCCGTACCGGTTTGTAATAAATCTTTTTAAACTTTCGCGATTTGTTAACATAGTTAATGATTATATCGGGTATTTATCGCGTACCTTTTGTTTTATTTCCCCACTTTAATTTGATAAATACCCGATATAATCATTAACTATGTTAACAAATCGCGAAAGTTTAAAAAACCTTTGTACTATCTGTCTTCCAAATAAATCTAATAAAAAAATAAAATTATGTGTTCAGAAAATCTAATAAAATTCTTTACAGCCACTGAATTGTAGAATGACGTGGAAAATTCCAGTTGTAAAGCCCCGAATATTTTCAAAATGACTTTTTAGTGAACAACGCTAGATAGTTCAAGAATAAACAATCCTACGCGTCGCCCATCCCCGTCACAACTGACTCAATTCCAGAAATAATGATTCCTCAACTATTTATCAGCCATTCATTGTGCTATTTGCAATACATAGTTCAAATAAGCTTTGTCCAAACTGCTGGATGCAGACTTTCAGTGCCAAACTGTTGTTTTGGTTTTGAACAACGTCAGTGGCCATCTTTAAATACAGGTGCAACAATTCAACTGTCATCAGATATTGAGGTGCTGTTTTCTTGTTTGTCTTCATAATTCTCAGCTTTGTTTACCTTTCGCGTTTGGGTGTGAGCTGTAATATAAAGTTTGCGTGTATTGTCGTGTGAAATTTAGTCAAACTTGGCTTTGCAGATGGCTCATTTTTCAACCAGCTTTCAGTTGCAAGTCTGTTATGATGGACTGAGATGACACATTTTGTTTTTGAATAGAGACTGGAACCTTAGTTCGACTTCCCGTTCTGCATCTCTGAAGTTAGGCTCGTTTTTCAACTGGTGTTAAGTCTCAAATCTGCTTTGCTCGTAGGAGACTTCAAGGTTTGTTTGTCATCCTTGAAGCGCAAGGACCTAGGTCGACTTTCCTCGGGTCTGCCGGCGAGATGCTGTCGCGTCTCTCGCTCTGCCCGCGGGCTATGTTTAGCGGCAGAGTGGGCAGCGGCAGCGCTCAGCAGTCGCTCGGAAGCCGCGGCCGCGACCACCTCGCTCGCTCCAGCGCATCGACCTTCGACCACTCGCCCGAGTGAAGTGTGTGACTGTGATTGTGTTCTCGTGACTGCATTGCCGCCTGCGCGCTTAGGTACGAGCATCCCCTCACCGGACGGTATTATTAGACCGCTGCGAAAATACTGTGATTTTACAAATTTCAATGTTACGGTGTAGTGTTACCAGCAACGCGTCTGGTTTATTTCTAGTTCGCGTGGGAGGATGAGTTTCGCAATATGTTATGTTTTTCAGCTGACTCCGCGCGAGGACTCGCGCGCGACGCTAAAGCTCGGCTGGATGACCTTGACCTAATTACGACACATGTTCACATGGATTAGGGACGCTAAATATGCCCCAAAGCCAATGTCTTGTGACGCTAACCCAATTTTATCCTCAGTTCTGATGATACCATTGTTTCTTTCCGCTTTCTTCCAAGCAAATTGTTGCACCTTCTAATCTGTTGCGTTTGTTTACATGGTCTAATCCATTACATTATTGTGTTGTTAACTAACCTACCTACCTGTCTACCGTGTTAAAAGAATTTGGATAAATTGACGATACGATACGATAGTTATGAGTTTGACCACTGTCTATTAATACACAGTATTTATGAGGTTGCTGCCTGTATTATTCTATAGTTTTTCAACTTCAATCTCTGTTTATATAGTTGGCTGTCTTAAACATGTTTCAACAAATTAATTGTTTTCTAAATAATCAAAGGACATAAGTAACTTGCTTGGTTGTAGGTACAGCAAGTTTACAGTGTACTGTTGCTACTGTCCATAGGGAATAGTTTAATTTAATTGAATAGTTTTGCGATTGTACCAACTTGTTGTTTTTTACAACAAATCTTTAAGCTACATTGTTTTCTCCAATTACCACTCTAAATTCCATTCTTCCAGTCTCAATCAACATATTCTGATGTAACCTCAATATCAAGCACGCCAGCTCTGCCAATAGCAATGTTTACTTTACCAAACCGAACTTTCCGATTCCTTAAATCCATTCATTCTATCTTCATCTTCAAGCTTTATGCAACCTTGTTTACTTGTACGACTTACGTCACGCACATTGTTCCTCGGTCCCGGTTTTCCAAATCACCCATTTCCCCCGCTGTAAACATTTACTGCGCGTCAGTATTCTTAACTATTTAGCAGCGAGCTTTCAACTCAATGTGTCAAGGTGCTCTAAATTCGTTCCACACAAACCTATCGTTTTGCCAGTAACTCATAGTTTTCGGATTTTGAATATTTGTGGAAAATTGATTTGTCTGAGTTATGATGCTTTACTTTGTGTTTAGCTCTATCTCTCGGGATATTTGTTATGACTCTTAGTGAAGCTTTAGACAAATAATAATCGTACTAAACCACTTATAACAATTCCGTTCAGTGACAAATTTCCTGTGGCATTTGTTCCTACAGGTTCTCTAAGGTAATCGGGACATTTAACATTTGTTTTTGAATTGACATAAGTTTTCATACATTAAACGTCAAAGTTAGCGGACGAAACTGCTAATGGTTCTAATGTATTTCGTTGAACACCACCCTTAGTAGCCTAGCTATTGTTATAAATATGCAATGCAATAAGTGCATGGCGACTCGACATTGTTACCTACTAAACTATCCACTTCATTTGTTTTAAGTAAAGTAGGTTTCTCAAAAAATATCCTATAAATAATCAAAACAAAGCCTACGACACTTTAATTAACACTATCCAAAGAGAGTTCTCTCAACAGCTGCCAATTAGTCGCTAATGTTGACATTTCATCGCACTTCTTCGATATTTTAATCGCATCAATACGATAGTACTCGATCGAAACAGCGCTGGTATGCTGCCAGTACTCCCCAATTAGTGTTCAGTAGATATATCTTACTACGCTTGTCGAATTAGATACTGGATTTAATGTAAGCTAATTTTATAAATATGCCAAGTTTCCTTTGAAATCGAAAACGCATATAACTACGATGATTCGATTGCTATGTTTATGGTGTAGAGTTGTAAATGTAAACAATGTTTTTAGGTCTTAGCAGACAAACTCGGCGACGACAAGGGTATTACAGAACATCTCAAACTTCCCATACAGAGGATCAACGACTACCAACTCCTTCTAAAGGTTTGTATAGTATATCACATCCTTCATTCAGGCATTTTCAAATACTTTCTCTACTCTTTCTATTGTAGTGATCATGCTTCCCAAAAGTGGCTCATTTGCATTGTTTTCAATAACATAAATGAGTTTTTGCTCTAGAAGCAATTCTTCAATTGACCAATAACTTGCAGGAACTAGTGAAATACTTCACTCGTCTAAACGAAGACTGCACAGACCTCCAGAAGGCATTAGAACTCTTCCTCGGCGTTCCGAACCGGGCGACGGACAACAAGTTCATATCCTCCATCGAAGGTTTCCGCGGTAACATCCACAAGCTCGGCCGACTCCTCACCCACGACTGGTTCACGGTCACCGAGACAGACGGCAAGGCCCACGAGAGATACCTATTCCTCTTCAAAGCCAGGATCCTTGTCAGTAAAGTTAAAAGGGTGTCCGATGACCGCAGTGTCTTTGTTCTCAAGGATATCATAAGAGTAAGTGTGGTTTTCTTAAAATTTACACAAGCTTTTTAGATAGTTGTAAAACAGTTACCTATGTAGGTACTTATGCGGTTTTTAACGCCAGAAAAAAAAATCAAAAATTCTGCTTAATCTTTTGTAGTGATCATTGTTTAACTACTACTTTTTACAGTGAAATTCTTAAAGTGTCGGCCAACGGTCAATTTTGAACCTTACTTGTTTAAGAATCATAAGTTCCCTCTATAATGCCGATTTATTTAAACTTTTTTCCTCGAAGCTTGAGCACACTTATGAATCTTACGTCATTGCATTCACTTTACGCAAACAGCTTCCGGTAAGAAGCGCCTACGCTTTTCTCCATTAACTAGTGATCATGAAATTTTCTCCTAAAATAACCCAATAGAAAAAACCATCTGTTTGCTTTTGGACAAACTCCAAGCGCCTCTGACTTTTGTAATAGTATCGTAATCATATAACAAATTACCTTTACGTGGTCTGATATTATGAAACTTTTAATGGACTGTAATAAATGGGTTTCGATTTTTCATATGAGGCTGAAGGTTAGGTATGGGATCAAATATATTTTCATATTTCATGACATATAGTAGACTTCATTAAACCATTACTTGCAGCTACCAGAAGTTGAGATCAAAGATACAGGGGAGCCTCTAAAGTTCGAGCTTCATTTGAAAGACGTCTCGACTGTCAAAACCTTATCTGCTCACAAAGAGATAGTCAAGAACAACTGGTTGACAGAGATTAGAAAATACGCCAGTGACGTTGGTAAGTAACCAGTAGCAATTTTTGACGGCATTAGCATGAAAATAACAAACGAATTTATAAGATAAGTAGTTATAAATACCTATGTTTTTATAGTTGCACTAGCTGAGCACGCAGCTGACGATCTTCAAGTTGAAACAGAAGAGGAAATAGCTGCTGAACCTCAAGAGGCTGCAGAGCCTAAGAACAAGGCTACTGAGCCGAAAGAAAAAGGGGCTGAGCCTAAAAGAAAGGCCGAAGCAGAGCCTGAAGATCAAGCGCCAGCAAAGAAAACTGCGGCTGAATCTCAACAAACGGCAGTCACTGAATCTCAAACAACTGTCTCTGTAGAAACATCCAAATCATCCGCCACCGAATCTAAAAAGAGAGAGCATACTGATATTAAAGCTGAAGTGAAAGAGGAAGTCAAAGAGAAACGTTCTCGAGTCGACGAAGAAGTCGTCTTGACTCGAGAAGAATCTCTGCAACAACTAAAATCAAAGAGGAAAGCTTCTTTAGAAGCCGGTGCGGCTTCCAAAGTTTCCAAATCTGAAGTGGTTGAGATTTCTTCTATCTCTGAAGCTCACGAGTCGAGCGCAGTCAGTGTATCATCAAGCACAAAGGTAGAAAGCCAATCTCTGACATCGCAGTCGACAACTGAGCAAACTGTGATAACCGCCAAAACAGCGGAAAGTGCTGCAAAATCTCAAGTTGTCACTAAAGTAGAAGAGAAAGAACAAACCTTTGAAAAAGCAGCAGAAAGCGCTGCAAAATCTCAAGTTGAGACCAAAGTAGAAGAAAAATCACAAACTGTTGAAAAAACAGTAGAAGTTGCTGCAAAGTCTCAAGTTGAGACCAAAGCAGAAGAGAAAGCACAAACTGTTGAAACAACAAGTGTAAAAGAGAGACGTGAGGGAGGGGTTTCATCGCAAGTGGTAGACAGCAGTCAAGCTGTAACCGCCGAGGAAGCCGAAGAGATGTCTAGGTATAACCGCAGTTCGCGGTTATCTGGAGGTTAGTATCACCATACAAAGAATTTGACCCCTAATCTGTTTGTCTTAAGGTATAATGTACATGTTTTTTTCAATTTCTATAGAGTACTCCAGTAGCTCCCGTAAGCTATCAAGCGGGGGTCGATACGAAACGTCATCAACTATCGACAGCACCGGTCTGTCGTCGTACTCCTCTCGCAGAGAAAGCGGTTCGCGCATCGAGAGCGGACGATACGAGACCGGTGGCTCTATCGAAGGATCCGCGTCCTCCCGCTACGAGTCTAAATACTCCAGCTCTAAGATCGAGGGAGGCTCCAAGTATGGAATAGAGTCGAGCTATGAAAGCAAAACCGAGGGATCAGCTTATGCCGTTGATTCTGACACCACCAGCAAACTCGACAGCATCGCTGCTAAATACGGCATCGAAACTAAGTCTGAAAGCAAGACTGGAACATCAAGCATCGAATATGACTCGACATCTGCCAGCAAAATTGACAGCATTGCGTCTAAGTACGGCATCGAAACCAAGTCTGAGAGCAAGACTGGAACGTCCAGCATCGAATATGACTCGACGTCTGCCAGCAAGATCGACAGCATTGCGTCTAAGTACGGTAAAGGCGCGAGCATTGAGAGCGCAAGCGTCGAAAGCCGCTCGAATATAAGCATTGAATCTTCCGTTGATGGTAATAAGGTTGAAGGTGCCTCGTCCGTTACCCAAAGCAGTTATGCGAGCTCCAAGAACGGATCGTCTTACGAAAGCTCTGCTACTAAAACTGCTATCGCTAACGGATCCGTCAGCACTGGACTCCTCGAATCTATCAAGTCCGTTTCGAAGTCTCACGATGGAAAGCCAATCTTCGTCACCACTCTCGAAGGCGCTTCCATCGAGCGTAAGTACCCACACAGGTAGAATGTAGAAACATAGAGTAGACACACTTTAGAGCTTGTACATACGCTTGTAGAAACTAACCTACACTTTACATTACTCTAACGCTTTCTCAATCAAGGGCTCGTACGGTATACCTTGAAACTGTAAACAGATTGGCAAAGCTAGGGACATTTCGATCCAATTTGATATCGCAATTGGCACACAAAATTCTCATTTACGTAAATACAGTCATAAAAACACACCCGTACGAGCTCTCCTAACTAATATGTGACTCCACAGCCGGCGAGAACGCCGTATTCAAATGCAAGCTGCAGGCGTCTACTGAAGCTGTCAAAGTCTTGTGGTTGAAAGACAACAAGCCCATGACCGACCGTTTCATGGACCGTTGTTCCATCTCGGGAAATGAAACCGACCAGATGCTGGTGTTGAAACACTGCCGGGAGGAAGATACGGGGCTGTACACGGCCCGCGCGGAAAATGTCAAGGGAAATGCTCATTGCACGGCTCAGTTGTACGTTTACCAGAGTAAGTTCTTTATTTTACTTCTATCATCTGAGAAAGCTAGTATTCGAAACGACGTTGATGTGACCTTGTTGCGTTAGTTTATTTTAGTAATTTGGTTGGCAAGGCAGTCTTTTTAATCTTCAATGATAACTGTCATGTTTAATTTACTAGTTTTCTCAAACACCGACGTTAATATAATATTTTGTGTTATTTCAGATTTGATTATGACATATTTTGATCAGTAAATGCATGTATCACCGCGTCATCATTATTAAGACATTGTAAAGCTGTAACCCGTAGTTTGGTTCTATAAGTGTACTATGTTAATTTTCCTGTATTTTGCACTGACGTACACAAGACGACTTGTTCACTATTGTCGTAGAGTTGAATTGGTGCATGCTTTCTCATTGTTCTTATTCTCGTCATATGATTTTACAAGGGATCTATTTTTGTTGTTAGACGATGTGTCTATTGCTATTGTTGTATAAACTAAACGAATATTACTGTCCTTAAAATGTTGCCGTCCCTTTCTTTGCGATTGAAATAAAAATAACAGTGCCGTCATATTCGTTTATTTTATGTATAAAATGAATCGACACTACTCTTAACGTGGTGACAAAATTGGGAATTCTAATTAAAAAATCTTTTACTTATGAAAGCTTCGATAATAATAGTCTTGATATGACGAGAATAGGATCTCCCATTGACCAATGCTGACATTATACCCAACATTATAGTGACTCCCGAAGAAAAGAAGAAGCGTAGCGAGCTGAATGCGCCATACTTCCTAGTGGCTCTCAAGGACACTGAGATCCTGGAGAACACCTACCTTCGCTTCATGATCAGGGTGAAGGGAGAACCCAACCCGAAAGTTACTTTGTAAGTCTCCTTACTTACATTCTAGAATGTACCTACTTCGGACGTAGATTTTAGTTTTAATTAGTCGTATCACTGACTATTGGAATCCGTTCACAAGATTTATTAAATATTATTTATTGTGATTTTCAACTAGCGCACAATTTATTGAAAATCTATAGATTGATTACTTTGTGTCTAACTAGCTAACTGCAGCCCAATGTCAAAAGAAATGCAGAAAAAGTAGTATGCCTAGCAGTGGAAGTAAAAACAAAACTCATATTTTGTGGTTCACCATTTTAGATGTGTAGAAAGTTCCACTCCTTTCCACACTCGGAAGATGAATATTTTATTGATTAAAATCATTAAGAACTAATATATATAGCAACCTAAACACACTCCCTCTCTCTCCAGTCTCTTGTTTTACTGATCCTATACTGACTGAAACGTCTTCACCAGCTACCGCGATGGAGCAGAAATCACCTCCACCACAGAATCCGACCGCATCTCAATTATCCGCACTCGCGCCGACAAGGGCTGCTATGAGCTGGTCATCCCTGACGTCACTCCAGCTGACGCCGGCACCTACTCCTGCAAGGCGGCCAACAAGCACGGTGACGTCACTACTGAGTGCAAGGTCACTGTTGTTGGTGAGTTCTCTTTTTTTTCATCTGCATTCCCTCTGTGAAGAGACTTTACAAAGTTAACAGTGTTTCTTTTCCTATCATATTTCTGTTGATTCGAGACGAGGAATTACTTTATACTAACCCATAAAAATGGAGTTCTATTTGATTCTTAATTTGTGAGTTTGGTGAGTCAATGAGTCTTGCTGGCGCAGGACCGTCTGGAGTGGCACAAAAGCTTGGAGGCCTTTACTGCAGTAGGTGAAGTCGGGTTGCGGATGATAATGATGATGAGTCCTGCTGGACGTCAAGGTCCACAGAAACTTAAGAAGACCGATTTATATTAAAGCAGATTCACGCGGCGATGCAAACAATGAGAAGTTTTTGCATATACATATTTCTATTCGAGATGTATCTACTCTCCGTTATTATGATACAAACTAAACTAAACTAGTACTTGTTATGTCATTTCTCTAAACATAATCCATTACCGAACATGTTTAGACCTATTTAATACGCGTCTAAAATGTTATACAAATCTATTTGGACATTCTCCAGTTTGTTTACGAGAGTTACGTTGCCATGCTATTAATAAAGTCTGGACGTTTTGTTTATTGCATAGTTGTCTTAGATATACGACATTGAATGTTATTTTCATAAAGCTGTAAATTGGTTATAACTTTCGATTTTGAGTGCTCTATGTATTAACGGATAATTTTATCGCCAATTCAGAATGATTCATGATAAAGTTTGTTACATTAAGATATTGATTCTCATTTAAGAAGTAATTGTAAGGGGTGGGATAAATCACACTAATAATATAAATGCGAAATTTGGATGGATAGATGGATGGATGGATGTTTGTTACCTCTTCACGCCAAAACTACTGAACGGATCGGGCTGAAATTTTGCATACAGGTAATTCTAATCCTGGAATCAAACAAACATATTTTTTTTTATAAGCAAGGGTTGAATTGGTTTCTGACTCTATCATAGCTCTCACATCAATTAGGATTCTAGCGACATCTCTCGTCTCTGTCTGATCTTCGGGACAGGTCTGTATCCACTTGACTTGAACGAACGTATGTCACTCTCGCCAGTTGAAAATACATCATCATCATCATCATCATCCCCATCCTAACTTCACCCACAGCTGGGTATAGGCCTTCAAACTCTTGTGCCACTCCACACGGTCCTGCGCCAATCTCATCCATCCATTCAAAGTTCAACATCTTTTTGTTACTCTTTTTCACCTGACCGCTATGATTTTCTTTACTGTTTAATTCCTAGCCCTTACTTATTTGATCACAATAAGCTTATCATGGCCTCAGTGACACGAAAGCTACCTTTAGCAAATAAATAGCCCTTACTATCTTCGCAGACGACAAAAACATCTTCTTCGAGCTGGCTCCTGGCGGCGAAGGCCTCCTAGCCAAAGGCGAGAAGCCTACCTTCACCTGGAAGCGCGACGGCCAGACCTTCGACCCTGAGGAGCGGTTCAAGGTGCTGCTGGGAGACGATGAAGACTCTCTGGCGCTGGTGTTCCAGCATGTGAAGCCGGAAGACGCGGGTCTCTACACCTGCGTGGCCAAGACTAGCACGGGGAATATATCGTGCTCTGCTGAGCTTACTGTGCAAGGTCAGTACATCTGGAACAAAGCGAGTTGCGCAGGGCTGGATGGGATAGTATACTCTTCTACAACAAAACTCCTAGTGGGTTGCAAAAATTATCACTAAATAAATTCAAACAAATGCAAAAAGGCTTAGTATAAAATATCAGATTATCTAGAGGCGCAAATATGCAGGTCTCGACAGAGCCTACATATTTGCTCCCCTTGGAGTCGAGATCCTAGGTCCGTGGGGTACCGAGGCTCTTCGGGTTTTTAAAAAATTATCTGAGCGTCTGTTCGAAGCAACGCGTGACCCGAGAGCTGGTGAGTATCTGCCACAGCGCATCAGTATTGCCATACAGCGTGGCAATGCAGCCAGCGTCTTGGGGACGCTTCCGACTGATATTGATGTGGATCAGTTGAGCTACCTGTAGATTGCTTGCAACAGTCTGCAGTTAGCTCAATTGTTTCAATTGTAAATACTAGTATAATTTTCTTTGTGAATCTAGACTTCTAGAGGTTAAAAAAGTTTGGGACGGGTTTTGCTCCAACTCGAAAAATTACAACGAACAGGTTTCTTCGTCGCTTCTTTACTTTAGTCTTCATACCGAAGCGACTGAAATCAAAAATATCTTTCATTATTTCCGTGTCAGTATTTAATTTATTGTATTTATGGAAATAAAGAGGTTTTGATTTGATTTCAGTGTTGATTAATTTTTTGCTTTGATCTCAAATTTAGTGCGGACTGGCTTACACTAGAGGCGTAACTAAAAGATAAATGTATGCAAAAGGTCTAATATTAGCCTATCATAATTGCATAGATTAAAGTGCCAAAGTGCTTTTTGAATTTGTTTAACCTTCAATAACCCCCAGCGCCCGCAAAAAATGCAAATACATTAAAAACTGCATTAGTCGCCAAAAACCTAGCAAACGCGAATTCCGAATTTCCTTGCATATTATATGCAACAGATGCGTCATGGTAATGAGCCAAAATGTCAATAATAAATTTATTAGAGCACGAATTTTTGTAAAGGTTATAACTGCAAATAGACCGCGGACTGTTAATTTGTCAGTTATACATTTCAACCCTTTGCACGACTAATGTCTATTATGAAAAATGACAAATAGTCTAAAAATGACCATTCATAAAAAGGTCCCCTTTTTTGTGTTAACGTATGGCTCTGGGCAATTATACATATGCACACCCTTTAGTCACAGAGACGCCACGAAGCCCCCCCCCCCCCCCCCGGGGTGGGGGTGGGACGCCTTCAGGTCGGGTTAACTCAAGTAGGAACAAGTTAAAACAAGGCCTTCAGGTCGGGTTAACTCAAGTAGGAACAAGTTAAAACAAGGACACTTATATTCATGAATCGAAACGTAGAAACTACAATGTATTTTATGTTGGTCAATTTTTATATTACCTTTAATTTGATACCCCACTCGGTGAGGCAGCCCAACCTTTTCAAAACAACTCCTTTTTTTTGACCATTTTTCAAAAAGATTTATATACAAACAAGTAGATTTTGTGAAAGAAACTGAACCAGAAGTGTTGTAATAATGAACCGCTTACCCCAGGTGCCATAAACGAGCTACACCGTGAGCCCGAGAAGCCGACCCTGGTCATCGAGCACCGCGACGCCATCGTCTCCGCCGGCGCCTCCGCCATGTTGGAACTGCAGTGCAAAGGGTTCCCTAAACCTTCCATTGTCTTCAAGCACGACGGGAAGTTGATTGAACCGGACACCAGGCATAAGTAAGTTGAACCAGCTCATAGAAAAAATACTTTGTTTCTAGATTGACTTTCAAGTCGCTACCGTCTTCGCCTGTGCCTCCGCCCCCAGTATTCTGGGTTGCAAGGAACATTAAAAGCGCAGGAGCCTATCTCGCCTATCTATCATCTATGCTTCTAATTGATGGACTCGAGTGTCATAGCAGGGGCATGTGTGTACCATGCAAAGTTTAGATACCTACCACTTAACATGAGGTGGATCAGAACATAATATTGCTCCACCAATAAGTAGGTAGTAATCTTAAAATAATCGAATATTATTATGTCCCTCTCTGTTTCTCCCAGGTTCCTATACGAAGACGAAGAGAGCATGTCGCTTGTGATAAAGAACGTGACCTCGGCGGACGCAGGCGAGTACCACGTGACAGCGAGCAACGACCTCGGGGAGGACACCACCACCATGAAGCTCATCGTTAAACAACCGCCCAAGATCAAGAAGGTGGACAACCAGACCTGCATGGTGAGTTACTAGAGTTATATTGCTTTGGTAGGGCTCGTCTGTTCGCTCGGGGGGGGGACATTAAAGCAAAACTCAAACAACAACAAACTAAATAACAAAACTGCATTTTAGTTTGCCGTAAACAAGTGCGCGTTGAAATCTTTAGTTTGCTACGGCGTAGCACCGTAGCACGCTCTACGACGCTCTACGACATTGACATAACGCATAATAATTATTTTATCTTTACGGAGAAGATGGGACTGGGAAAAATAAGCTATCTAAATGGAAAGAGGGAAAGCTTATCTACATTATAGTAAAATTCACAACCTATTCGATACGCACCGCGACGAGTCCGTTTTGTCGTGCATTTGTTTCTTATTCTTATAAAAAGAGCGAGACAAAACAGTCGAAATATATTTTCGCAGCGCGCATCCTAAGCTAACTAATCTCTATTATAAATTCCTTATTTTCTTGTTAAGATGCAAATATATAATTCGCCATGTTTCCCCCAGGCCGGCTCTACCCACACCGTCACACTCGAGGTGGAAGGCACGCCGACGCCCGACGTGTCCTTCTACAAAGATGGCGTCGAGATCAAGAGCTCCGAGCGCATCCAGATCGTGAAGGAAACCGACTACATTTACAAGATCATCATCAAGGACGCGAAGTTAACCGATACTGGCTCTTATTCTGTCGTCGCTAAGTGAGTATATTTTATACAAGCAATCTTAAGTTTTAGCTACTACACAATGATATTTTAGTAATCTTTTTCTCTATATCTCTCTTTCTCTCCCTTGTATTGTTTTAAGTGTCTCGTTGATAGGGAGATGTTGATGATAATCTGATTACCTACCTGTAAATTAAATGTTAATAATAAAATAAAATTAGTATGTATAACCTTATTTTGATAACCATAATCATTTATTGAATTGTTTCATGTGTGCATAGAGTTCATATTTATTATGAGATCGAAATATAATATAAACCCCATAAATCACGCATTGCTGGGCTAGATTAACCTTTATTCCTTCACAGAAACGAAATCAGCCAATGCTCTGACTTCTGGCAATGGCAGGTGACGTCACCGCCGCGCGTCACCAAGACGATGGGAGCCTCCAAAGTGTGCAACGAGAAGGAGGTCGTCACCTTCAAGATTGAGACGGAGTCGGACCCCTCGCCTACCGTCAAATGGTAAGTTTTTGTTACCTACCTATACGTCTACTATACGACTGCGTTTTTGGATTGAGATGCTACTATTTTGCTTTGTTATAATCTCTGTAACTCGTGACCCGCAAAGCAGCAAAAGCGTGGGTCGCTGAGCCACAAAATTAACAGTCGTTTTTTACTACTGTTAATTTTGTGGCTCAGCGACCCAAAGCGGACTTTGACCTTCGACACAAGACTTCTGCAGGTGTCAGGTCTGACCTGTCTCTACATATAGTAGTGTCGAGTTCCGCGAACTAGACGCTGCGGCACTGCAATAAGTATTCAAATATGATCTAAAATTCGTCATCTTTAGATACATTTTACAGGGACGAAATGGCTTACCGGAAGCTTCAAGCGAATGGCCCGCGAGCTGTCTATTATCCGATGCCGTCAATATAAAATGCATCTAAATATTAAAGCCAATATTTGAATGCACATTTTTGTGATGTACGGCAGGAGTGCGATTCAGAACTGCAACAACCTTTAGCGTCATTGTTTTTTCCTGATACGACTTCACACACAATTTAATAAGATGATCGTTTACTCAGGTTCAAGAACAAGACAGAGATAACCGAGTCGTCGTCCATCAAGATCTCGTCTTCAGGCTCCGCGCACTCGCTCGTCATCTCCTCGGCCGCGCGCGCCGACGCCGGCGAGTACTCCTGTGAGGTAAATATCTGTACAAATACAAACTTAGTTCAACTAACTAAAGGGCATTGGGTAAGTTTGTATGGAGTCGTGGCGTTGTTTTTTTTTTATGCGGCCACTGATGGAATCTGTGTTGAATTTAAGTATTACACCTGTATATTCATTATAAAAAACAAAATACGCCGTAACTTATATCGGAGCCGAAATATTCGACTTTGAAGTTGAGAACAATATCTTCTAAGTTAGTGATAAAATGCATTTTAATTTCAAAAATACCATTATTTTACCTAAGGAACGAGTAAGTTATGAATAAAAAACATGTATCCCATCAATAATATTTATATAATTTTTAAAATTTTTTAATTTTTTTATTATTATTTTTTTACTTTTTTTTTTAGTCACATGGTGAGTAATGAAAGGGTCGGTTGTCGAGTTGAGCGATAGCGTCACGCAGGTAAACGAATAGAGCGTTGTGTTGGTTAGCATAACTGAACCGAGCTCCGGGCCGGTTTACAATCGAGCTCGTTATGTTTAATTTCATTCTACTACTTCTATGAAATGCAATCATCATCATCATCATCATCCGCAACCCGACTTCACCCACTGCTGGGTATAGGTCTCCAAACTTTTGTGCCACTCCACACCGTCCTGCGCCAATCTCATCCAGGTTCGCCCTGCGGTGTTAGAGACGTCATCTGCCCATCTTGCCACTGGACGTCCAACGCTTCTGTACCCAGTTCTTAGGCGCCATTCAGTTAGCGCTTTGCTCCACCTGTCGTCTTGTCTCCGTGCAAGGTGTCCTGCCCAGGTCCATTTTTGTTCCATGATGCGATTACCCACGTCCTTCACCTTTGTTCAAATTCGGATCTGGACATTGGGAACACGGTCTATAAGCTTGATGCCGAGCATGGCTCGCTCCATGGCTCTCTGTGCAACTCTCATCTTGTACACAGCCTCATGAGTGAGTGTCCATGTCTCGGCACCGTGAGTCATGGTAGGCAGAACACACTGGTTGTACAGACGGGTTTTCAGACATTGTGGAATTTCGGCGGACTTAAGAATGTCATCCAATTTACCAAAGGCAGCCCACCCGAGCTGGATTCTTCGTGCGATCTCCTTCAGTTGATGCTCTTTACCAAATGAAAGAATATGCCCAAGATAAACATACCGGTCGACCATCTCTAACGCTTCATTTCCAACTGTGACATTCTTGGATTTGCGACGTTAGAGATGTTCGCCATAACCTTCGTCTTGGACATATTCATCCTGAGGCCTACATGCAAAGAAGCATCATAAAGATGTTGTAACATGTGTTGGAGATCATCAAAATTTTCCGCAAAGAGGACGAGATCGTCTGCAAACCTCAAATGAAATGCAATGGTTACTAAAAACTGTAGGGAAGTCTTGTTATTTGTTTATTTAGACGATCATTTTATGATTTTTTGCCATTCGATATCTCGCTTCCGATATATTTTAGATAGTGGCTGTAGTAATGAAAGTTGCTCATTTTTGAGAGTACTAATTAATGGCAATAGTTTTTTAACTGGCCGCGGACCATCAAAAACAACGCCACTTTTACCCAATGCCCTTTAATATTTTACCCGCAACAAATCATCATGGGTTTGTATTCCCAAAACTTGCGTCACAAATCAGAAGACTTGAGCTCTGAGTTTGATTCTGCGATAGTATCGATAACCAACCGATACTGATCGTCTCGATCCCATCGAGAATTCAAGCTCAGAGCTCTGCTCAGTCTGCTCTGTCAATAATAGTTGTCTTTAGCCCGCATTCTTCTATTGCATGATAAAGCCCTCCCGCTCCTCCTTCCCGCGTTCTCTGTCCCTCGATGTCTCAGTAATATTAAGTTAATCACGAAATATTTATCTCTAGATCCGCAACATCCACGGCAGCGTGTCAGACTCGTGCCTCCTCAACGTCCGCTGCGGCCCTGTCTTCACGCAGAGGCTGCAGAACAAGACGGCCGGTGCTGGGGACATCAACGTGGAGTTTACGGTCGACGTGGACGCCTACCCGGAACCTAGCGTCAAATGGTAACTCAGAAACTAAACATTGTACGAGGTACTAACGTACGGGAACTTGAAAATCACTGTTTATCTAAGCAGTTCTAGATGGCGCTGTTAAGGAGCTAAGAAGAAAAGTTCAAAGTTAAATAAATTGGCAATATTGAGCATTTCACAGATGCCCAACTAAAAGAAAAGTTTCGTTGGAAACCAAGTAACCTAGTAGTTTAGATAGACAGACCATTGCCTAAGTTAATGCATATTTTTTAGAATTCACCTTTTTCCCCAGGTTCCTCGGCGACGTAGAAATCACCGAAAAGAAATCCGTCTTCACTCGAGTAGATTCCGGAAGCACTCACAAGATCATCCTCAGCGAGGTCTCGGCGGAGCTAGCGGGACAATACTCCTGCAAGGTCACCAACGACCTGGGAGAAGACTCCTGCGAGGCTACCTTCACCGTCAACAGTAAGTTGGACTATAAGTAATAGAGGGTTTTACCTACCAATAAAACTTACCTATTATTTTTCCAACGATATCCGGAATCCATATTGAGTCAAGCACCTGTCATTCAGCGTTAGTCCCTAGCGATTTCCTCCCTTTTGCTTCCGGCGCCTGTCGTTTCCGGCGCCACTGTCGTTTCCGTTTTGGCGCGCAACGTGGCGACGACCGAAATGGCGGTACAACTTTTCTTCATTATACTCACGATATACCAGGTAGATATTACCTGGATTCCGGATATCGTTGGAAAAATAATAGGTAAGTTTTATTGGTAGGTAAAACCCTCTATTATTTGTTCCGAGCCGATATCCGGAATCCATATTGAGTGATGTGTTTGTTATCTCCTGGTAGCCAAAATGTAGGTTATGATGATGCTATAATGTGTTAATTAAATAAAAGACAATGTGATAATAATACTATATTATTATTAAGCAATGAAATATAATCAGATTATGTACAGACATTAATTTCAATGTTTACCGCACTGATTTAAAATATTTTGACAATGAAACTGAATCAGATAAATTATGGTTACTCGATTGATTATCGATTTCCTTCTGGTAATACTTTCTAAACGTATGTTCCTGTTTCCAATTACTTGTTTCAAGAATTTGATCAATTGGGAATTTTTCTAGCCAGTTTAGAGACGCTACTGCCGAACGTACCGAGCCCGGCGGTGCCTCAACGCCTGCATCTTTGAGCACTGACTTGATCCAGCCCCCTATGATCGTTCTAGATGCTGGCTTCGGCTCGCCTCTGGCGGTTATAAATAATTCTGTAAGAGTACCTGATTTTCGACGATCCTGTGAAGTCTTAATCAGCTGACGAATCCAATAAACGCAATCTAGGTTTCTCTTCGGATGTACTTTTAGTCTCCAGCCTGATTGCCTGTAGTTACTGTTGTCGGTCTTAGATCCAAAAGAAGGCCAGAAGACAAGCGCGTTACCCTCGTCGATGTAGTTTTCAGCATCTATTCTCAGCAGCGTCAGGTCATGAACTCTGCGTCCCGATGCCAGCAACAGAAGTATCGCCGACCGCCTGGAAACTTGATACAGATTAGTTTTATCAGGTATATGGTTTTCTAGAAATTCTAATACATTCTTTGCACTCCAAATCGGTGGTTTAACTTTCTTTTCTTTTGACACCGAAATAGCTTTAATCATGTGTTTTATAAAAAAGTTTGATGACAGATCAGTGTTACCTGATATATTTGTAAACGTAGCTATTACAGATTTATGTACCAAAATAGTTCTGAAAGCTAAACCTTCGCTGTTGTGTAGATAGGCTAGATATCGGGCTACCTGCTCCGGGCTCGGATTTTTATACGAAATGTTTGTTGAAGTACACCATGCTTTCCATTTGTTCCAAGCTGGTCTGTAAGTATTGAGAGTAGATTTCCGCCAACTTGATAACAAGAGTGATTTTTCCTCTACTGACCAGTCTTTGATGAATTCTGCCCACCCGAAATCAGCCATGCTTCCAAACATATGTCTTGGATCTCCGGTGGGTGTGTCCCGGTCCTCGTGTCGATCAGTACATGAGGAAGGTCCGGAACGAGGAACGGCTCCCGGAAGGACCGGGCTTGTAGATCTGCTCTCCAAAATACTCTGTGCCACTTCGGTGCTATCAGAATGTACTGACCTTGAGCTGCGTTCAGTCGATTCAGTACCTGAGGCATTAGGTTTGGTGGTGGGAATAACCATGCCAGCTCGTAGTCCCATTGGAGAAGGAATGCGTTGTGAGACAGTGCCTCCGTGTCTTGAGTGTCCAGTGAAACGTAATTGTCTACCACATGAGCTGTTCTCGATGCAAATAGGTCGACTTGAGGAGTACCCCACATCGCGAAGATGTTCCTCGTTGCTGCAGATGTCAGGTGCCACTCCGGGCATGTCTTGCCTCGCGACAGAGCGTCCACCTCGCAGTTGAACCGGCCCGGGAAGTACTGAGCTGTCAAATAAATATTTACCTTGTCCAAAATCGCTAACAGTTTGTGCGTTAGATTGAGTAGTCTCTTTGATTTCGTTCCACCTTCCTTGTTGATGTAAGCTACAACTGTGCGGTTGTCTGTCTGTAATAGGATGTGTGCATTGTATAACTGACCGTGCTCTTGTTGAATCGCTGCGTAGACAGCAAACAGCTCTTTGAGATTTACATGCCACGACAGTTGTTGTTTTGTCCAGCGCCCCGACATATTCACCTCTCCCAGCTGGGCGCCCCAGCCGAAGTCCGATGCATCTGTGGTTAGAAGGTGAGAGAACGGACCTGTATGTATTGGTAGTGAGCCCTGCGCTGCTTTTAACCACCACTTTATTTCCATAATAACCGGATCTGGCAACTTCATACGCTTGTATGGGTGCTCTTTGGGAAGGAATCGACAGTGGTATTGTAGAGTGCGACAATGTAACCTTCCCCTGCGTATCACGAACGAGGCAAAGTTGAGTCTCCCCAGAAGGGACTGGGCCTGTCTGAGGGACCAACAGCCTTTGGACATCTGATGTGCAAGTGCTCTGCGTAGCGTATGGCACTTTGGTTCCGACAGGGACTTCGTGTTGAGTTGTGTGTCCCATGTGACGCCTAGGAATTCGAGACGGCGAGTCGGAACCAGCACAGATTTGTCTATGTTGACAGTCCAGCCGAGTTGACGCATTAGGTTTACTGTGAATGCTATGTGATCGTACAGAACTTGTCGGGACTGGTTTGCTAGTAAGAAATCGTCTAGATAAACCACGCACCTTATATTTCGGCTTCTCAGGTATTCTGCTATCCAGTTCGTCACTGATGTAAAGGTTCGCGGCGCTGACGACAGACCGAACGGAAGACAGGTCATCTGCAGGAGTTGGCCTTTGTAGCTGAGTCGCAGAAACCTTCGATGCTCCTTGGCTATAGGCAGGTGGAAGTACGCCTGGCTCAGATCCATCTTCACCATCCAGTCTTGGCTCTGTAAGAAACTTGGCATTCGAAAGTGACTGAAGAGTTGGAAACCTTTTAGCCTCACAAAATTGTTTAAACGTTTCAAATTGAAGATTGGGCGGAACGTTCCATCTGTTTTCTTTACAAGAAAAAAAGTCGAAAGATAACCTGGGTTCGTCTCGGCTTTTTCTATTACATGTGTGTCTAGCATGTTCTCTATCTGTTGTGTCATATGGTGACTCTGCTTTGTCGCATAACTTTTTAATAGCAATTGATTCGGATATATCAGGGGTGGCTTCATAACGAATGGGATGCGAACTCCTTTCAATAGTCTGCAAATATGGTTGGGGGCACCTAGATTTTCCCATACATGCAAATATTGCTTTAGACAGCCCCCCCGAAATGGTTGCGAGTCATAAGCGATTGTTTCTATTCTGCGAGTTAGATTGAGGTCGCTTACCTTTGGAATATTGCTGCTTGTTTTTCCCATCGTTAGGCTTCTTGTAATTATTGTTTGATCCTTTTGACTGTCCCTTGGCTTTGTCCTTGTTATAGTTGCCTCGAAAATGATCATTCGCCTGCTTGCCCGTAGACGGTTTGGGTTTAGCATCGTAGGCACGCCTTGCTCCAGAGGTCGACGCTGCGGCTGAATGTTGTGCGGGCTGAAAGCAAGCGGTTAGTTTGTCTGCCCCCCCAATTTTCTGAAGATAAGAGGCAAGCATGTCGTTATTAAACAAACTCTCAGCACTAGGTGGGATTTTTTGCAAAGCCCCGTAATGATACTCCTCGGGGATCTTCTTTAGAATGGCCTCTCTTCGCAAGTTAATGCAATCGGCGCGCCTACCGCAAGATATTTGCAAAATATCATCAGTTACCTTGGTGTAATTTGAATCTTTCGAAAACGTCTGCTCTATTTTATCAAAAAGAGTTTTAGGTGAAAGTGTAGTATCCTTATCATTTGACCAATCTACTAAACCCTGTAATGCGGTACGTAATTCGTCTTTCTGTGTCAGTAATGCACTTGTTAATGCTGCACAGGTTCGCTCTAGTAGGTATGTTCGATCCTCATTGGAACCGGACGTGTTAAAACGCCGCAACTCATCATTTACACCAAGCTCTACAAAACCGGGACTGGTTACATATTTCTTTTGTGTTTCAGAAAAACGAATAGCGTACCAATCATTACAGTTAAATCTTTGTAAATGTGTAACTTTCTCCAAATGCTTATCGTTCGATCTGGGAATAGGGGGATCTTTCAATGTGGTTGACAAATCTGACAATTTAAGCTGTTGCTCATCGGCCTCGCTAGCACTAGGCGGCGGGCGCAGACCTAGATCATCTTCAGTCGATCTGGATGGCGCTTTAGCGGACTCGACTAAACGTGATGCGTTTGTCGGTTGAGGTTCAAATTGTTTTTGAGAAATCAGATTTGTCAAAAAAGCCACTTGTTGCGACAAGAATTCAAATTTCAAATCACTCACCCGTTTTTTCTTTGTTTTCCTTGCATCCAAATCCTCGTCCGACGAATCACTTTCCGAACTTGGAGAACGACTCCTTTTCCGTGACACGTGGTCTTCACTATCACTTTTTTGCACTTCCACATCATCACGGTTTTCTATTTCGTCCTCCATTATAAAGGGAGGAATTTACTTTTAAATATAATTTCGTTAATTTATTTTTTAACGTTAAAAACTTTTTAAGAATTGTTATTTATCGCGGACACGTGTTAACGCTACGAAAGACGACGCTATAATGAAGAAAAGTTGTACCGCCATTTCGGTCGTCGCCACGTTGCGCGCCAAAACGGAAACGACAGTGGCGCCGGAAACGACAGGCGCCGGAAGCAAAAGGGAGGAAATCGCTAGGGACTAACGCTGAATGACAGGTGCTTGACTCAATATGGATTCCGGATATCGGCTCGGAACAAATAATTACCTGTTTTGTTGGGGTTATCTCCTCGTTGAGGGCACTCCGTTTAGGTAGGTACGTAAAGAGACACACGGGCGCGTGGCAAAGGTTTCGTTACGACTGTTTTTATTGTTTACTAAATCTGCTGTATTAGCGATATTGGCTCGTACATGTTTCTAAATAAAATCGGGTAGGATTTATCAGAGATGCAGCCGCAGTGGATTACATGAAACGCCTTGCTCGTGTATACTGGCACAGCTTGTCCATACAAACTGCTCGCTATGCTGGGATAATCGTGAGCTCTATCATACTCAACGTCAAACTCCCGCTCGAATTATTGTTAATTAATTATTGGCGAAGGTCCGCCTGCGGCGCAGGTTGTTGCGGGTTCGATTTCCGCCTTGAAACTAATGTTTGTACGATCTACAAACATTTGTTCCGGGTGTTCTGGTCGTTTCTATGTATAATAAAAATATCTATCTATGTAATGTATTTTAATATGTATATCAGTCATCTAGTACTCATAACACAAGCTCTGCTTAGCTTGGGGCTAGATGATGCTGTGTGGATTGTCCAGCATTATTTATTATTTATTTGTTTTATTTATTTATTTTATTGTACTGGCAGATAATTCATCAAATAGACACAGCACGCGTAAATCAAGTCCTAAATGCGCCCGTAAACTTGTAATAGCGCTGTTATATGTTTTTGTCTAATTTAACCATTACCAATTAGCTCACACAACATCATCATCTTCATTATCTATTCACACCGAATTTAGCTGTACCTATGCCGCCTCGAGGTAAAAAAAGTTCGGTTAAAACATCCCCGTACCAACTTCGACCTTCCTCTATTACCAATACTATATGCAATGTTTGTTTATTTCCAGGTAAACCGCGCATCACCAAGAGTCTAGTGGACATGACGGTGGACGCCGGTAAGACTCTCAAGCTGGACGTGGAGGTGGAAGGTTGTCCCGAGCCCAAGGTCAAGTGGTTCAAGGATGGGAAGGAAGTCTCCACGGATGCCAGGATCAAGATTGGCAGAGATACTCAGAGGTAGGAAGGTGCTTTTAACCTGAGCTTCGTATCAACCAATGTAATTATTAAATAAATAATTACAATCGTATCTTAATAAATAAATAATTGAGACTATTGAGGTCGTCAGAGCTAAGCGATCCTTCTGGTTGTGATCGATTGACATTGGAAGGCCCTGCCACAATTCTATGTTGTCGTATTCAGTTACTGTCATCTTATGTGATTAAGTAACTAACGCTTTAATATTTCTGTGCTAGTTTCGGCCTCAAGATGGTTTCATCGATATCTAAGCGTCTCAGAAATCAAACCAATGCGCGCAAAAAGCATATTAAGCCTAAAAAGTAAGCATACTTTCAAACTCTTGTGTGTTTGTGTAACAGATTAGAGAACTACCACCTCACAGTAACTCTAGTGAAGGAAGAGGACGGCGGTGAATACGAAGTTAGGGCCGAGAACGAGTTCGGAAGCGTCTGCTCCAAGTCCACCGTTACCGTGCACAGTGAGTATTGTGAAGTTTATTGTTAGTGGGGTTGGGGTTAGAATGCCGTGTATGGTTCATGGTAGAGTCAGATAGAAGTAGAAACGTGACGTCATTTTCGTCCATTGGGGACATTGCCTTGATATGTTGCTAGGACTGTTCACGATAGAATCGGATAGAAGTGGGAACGTGACGTCAGATCGCAAAGTACTATCAATATTGGTGTCATGTTAATTTTTGAAAAAGGGATGGCAACATTTCTATTGCTGTCAAATTAGATAAACATATGTTAAGTTGCTGTGCCAATAGAATCAACACCAATGCATTAATTATATTTTGAAGGAAGATTTTAGCTAACATTTTAATTCAAAAATAGAATTTCTACAATTTTTTCTCTTAGATATTAAAATGAGATACTTAGGTACATATAAATTGAAAAGTAAATCAAGAATAATTCAGTTCTGTTCAGTGCCATCAAAGATTTTCAGCGTCGACAATTTGACGCAGAAACACATTCACACAATATCACAATGGTAAGGTCTTGACAATGTCAAAGTCCGCCACGCCAAAGGAATCAGAACCCAACTCTGTCTCGGTAAAGTAGTAGTTTGAATAACCCAGAGCACTGTAGACGGCACGTTGTTTGTGGTGCCCTATAGATACCAACCATGAGTATGAGTAGATACATCCAAGCATTCACTCGACTGAATGTTCAGTAGCACTTGCCCTTTCACCTGATGTCAAACTTAAATTCGCTTTTGGAGCTAATCTAACCCTTGATTCAATAAAGTGCCAATGAAGTGCATTTAAGTTTGACGTAGATTATTACCATTTGTGACGTCTATAATCGTCCTCCATTAATTATATGTTTGTCATCACTGTTGTTGTTTTCCAATAGCGAAAGAAGTACATTCGAGAATCACGAAACAAGAGATCACAGAGAACGAAATCGATCAAAGTAAAAAGAGCAAACAGGTTTTGGAAGAAGAGGTTGATATAGCAGAAAAGCAGTCCGCTAAAAAAGATAAAACAAAGGCTGAGACAGTTGAAGAGAAGTCGTTTTGGGATGATGATGAGGATGGCAAGGCCAAATCTGCTGATACAAAAGATGTCGACAAGCCGAAAGCCAAGAAAGCTGAAAGATCTGTCTCTAAATCAGAAGTTGCCGAAGAGAAGTCATTCTGGGACGATGATGAAGACGGCAAATCAAAAAAACCCACAGATGATGAGGTAGATGCTCCCAAAGCAAACAAAGCAAGGAAATCAATTTCAGAGCCAGAAAAAGCTGAAGAAAAGAACTTTTGGGATGAAGATGATGATGGAAAGTCAAAGAAACCCATTGTTGAAGAAGTAGAATTCCCCAAGCTCAAAGCCCAAAAATCAGTGACAGAGCCGGAAGAAATCAAAGAGAAATCGTTTTGGGATGATGATGATGATGATGGCAAAGCCAAGAAACCTATCATAGAAGAGGTAGAGACACCAAAACTAAAGTCCCAAAAATCTGTAACAGCGCCAGAGGAAATTGAAGAAAAATCATTCTGGGGTGATGCTGACGATGGTAAATCTAAAAAGCCTATTATTGAAGAGGTAGAAACTCCGAAGCTCAAATCTCAAAAATCTGTAACTGTGGCTGAAGAGATTCAAGAGAAATCTTTCTGGGGCGATGAAGATGCTGGCAAATCCAAACGGCCTATCATCGAAGAGGTAGAGACACCAAAGCTGCAATCCCAAAAATCTGTAACTGTACCTGAAAATGCCGAGGAAAAGTCTTTCTGGGAAGACATTAACGACGGTGAAAAATCTAAAAAACCGATCGTTCAAGAAGTAGACGAACCTCTGGAGGCTAAAGTGAAAAAGTCCGCACTACAATCCGAGATCATCGAAGAGAAGTCTATTTGGGATGAGAACCATAACGAACAGAACAAAACTCCCGTTGTAGAAGAAGTTGTCTCCAAAAAGGAGGCTGGAGAAAAGGGAGCCACTAAGCCAGAAAAGATCGAGGCAGTTCCGATCGACGAAAGCCGGTCGTCAAAACGTAAATCCATCAAAAAGGAACCCCTGGAAGAACCGTTAAGTGCTGGCATCGAAGGTATACAATGCGCTTCAAGCTTTCCTTCAAACTGCAAACAGCTTTTAGTCGCGAGAAACTATTTCCGCTCACTTTGTCGCATGTTTAACCCGTGTTTTTAACCTTCCACGTGTGTTTTTATGTTTAGACAGAGTTTTCCAAACTGTAACTACGTTCAAGACAGGCGGGGACGGCAGCATTGTCATGTCTAAAGTCAGCAGCACACGCTCCCACGGCGCAATCATAACAGGTCAGTATGTAGCTTCCTACCTTTCTCTCCCCACCCTTTAATGCCGGACCATAATCTTTAACATCTCATTACAAAATTCTTTCGATATTATCTTCTAAAACATAACGCATTCTCCCATCGCATGTCTAAAATATCGTAAATTGCTCGTATACTCCTAAAGTGAACATTACTATTTTAACTGGTAGGTCCAGCCGAAACGCACACTTTGCACAAAATGACCACAACTTCTGTATTTTACGAGGATGAGGAATATAATAACGGCAGAAAGATCATCGAACCAAACGCGCCCCATAAAACGTCTCTAGAAGTAGAAGAGATAGCGAGTCACAGCTATTTCCTTTCTGAGTTGGGTCATTACGCGATACCTGATTACATTCGAAGGGGCACTTATGGGATTATAGAAGAAGCGAACGATTCAGACAACGAAAGTATCGCAAGAAGTGCGAGAACACACGCAAATCGAAACATATCGATCATGTCAGTCTCGGAGGATGAAATGAGCTGGCAGAACGAATCTCTTTCAAGGGATATTTCCATTGAAGATCTTTCTAAATCCATCTTCGACATCGATGAAAGCAGAAAAGTATTCAGCAAAGACTCATACGTTCGATCCTCCTCGTTCAAAGAGGATTACTTCACCGATGAAGGTGAAGAAGAATCCCTGATTCTCAAAGAAAAGTCACAAAAAGTATTCGAAAACGATATTACAGAGAAACTCATCCACATTTCCAAGGAATTCGACGAAAACGAATTTAGAAATGTAGAAACAAAAGTAGATGACGTTAGAAATAGACTCATAGAAGAGTTAGTATTAGGGCCGATGAAAAACTTTGAGAATATAACGAAAGATGTGACTGAAACGAATGTCGAGCGAAAGAGAGCGAACAAATTATTCAGCGTCGTTGAAGAGGATGACGATATCGAAGCCCTGTTGAGACGAAGCCAGAGACAACGAAGCATATTAGACGATATACTTACACACGAAGACGAAAAAGGTAATAGTCCAGTCAATTAAAAAGAAAGGAATCGTTACAAATAAAGGCTGATATAAAAATAACGCTGAGTGATCTACCAGAGACACTAACTCCTATCTAACGCTTCTAACACAAATATTGCTAAATAGTTCAACTTGACAATTTCATACAACTATTTCCTATCATAATTCTAAATTTTACTTTATCTTAGCCTAGGATTGTTAACATAAACGGTTTCTAAAATTGACCCTATTATGCGTACGATTGTAAAAATATTAAATGGTTTTATGAAAATGTCAGTATATTCTCACATATCCTTCAATGTTCCGTTGTATACTCGACTAATGCTATCGTATTTGTTTTAGCACGCATGCGTAATAACATTCCCTTCTGGCATACTAATACTTGGGGCACTCGAATGCGAAGGAGACACTGAGTCGGCACAGCACAATCACATCATCAAGGTAAAATACTTTTTTATTGCATGTTCTTTGCTTTGGTAGTGGCGTGGCTTTCTCAGGACCAATCTACTTTACAAGGTACGTGAAAACACATACACTACCTTACTTCTACAGTACACAATTGTAAGTATACACACACCTTTCTGTAACAGCTGTACATAATTGGCACTCTATTGTATGTACATGTAAATATTTTTCGGTATTTCAGCGGCTGATGTACTTAGCTTTAATTGGCAGTAATTTATGTCTGATTCGATTTTATTTTTCAAGTTCGTAGAGATTCTTACTTGTATAATTACTAGTTTAAGTTAAGACGGAACACCATTCAAAGTTCGTTCTACCTTAATTCTGCAATGGTTTTGAATTAATGCAAATTTCCCTTGTTTCTTTCTATATGACGTCCAAAAACAAATGACGAAATACGGACAACTGACAACCAAACTTCCTCTCCATCCAAATCTGTTCTTACGACTAACCGTTCCATTTCTTTTGTAGCACCCCCCACACTAGGTGAAAGCACGTTTCAAGACGGCAGCGCTTTTGAAGGCCTCCCTCTGGTATACACGGTTATCGCCGATGGCAACCCCAAGCCCATAGTCAAGTGGGTGTGTAACGGCAAGGAAGTGAAGCCTTGCAATAGAGTCCACATCAGCAACGACGGCAACTTGTACAAGATCGAGATAGACTCTGTGAATCTGAAGGATGCTGGGGAGTGGCAGTGCGAGATCAGCAACGGTCTTGGCAAGAATGTGCTGACGGCGCAGCTCAGTGTTTCGTGTAAGTTTCAGTTCTCTTGTATAATTTTTGAGTAAGGCCGTTTATGTGCATTTAAATCTGAATTTAAATTCTAACGGGATTTGTCTCTCACTGTCTCAAAACTGTGCTGTTTCTCAAATTGTATTGTCACCTGGATTTAGGAACCTAGCAATTCTAAATAATCTATGCCATGTTGTTTTCGAATTTTAAACATCAAGTGATAATTATGATATCTCAATCAGTCTTGTCAATTGGAGGAGCCGAGAGCTTGGTAACTTCCTTTCACAAAACATACAATGACACCACTCGATGTTCAGCCATAAGTCGTGTCACGTAACTCTCCCCCACAGCGGAGTATGAACTTCGCAAGCCGAAGTTCACGACTCCCCTCGAGGCGCAGCGAGTGCTCCAACGAGAGCCAGTCACGATGCAAGCTGTCTGCACTGCCGACCCTCAGCCACACGTGTCTTGGCTGCTGAATGGTGTAGAATTAACCCCTGATGCGACCATAGTTACTGAGGCTGAAGAGAAGGATATCGACCATGGATTGAAGGAGTGCACCTTCAGGCTGCATATTCCTACAGGTGAGATTTGACCTGTTGGTCTTGCGATTTGAGTTATTAAATATTTGTTCCGGATGTTTTGGGTATTTTCTATATATAATTAAAAAAAAAATCCATGTAATGTATTTTATTATGCACATCAGCCATCTAGTACCGATAATGCAAGCTCTGCTTAGCTTGGAGCGAAATTTTTCGATTCTAGAACAATAGAAAACTTTAAAATGGAAAACTGGACCTGACATAAAAGATCTACTCACTTTGGGGCCAGACGATGCCGTGTGGATTGTTCAGCATTATTTATTTATTAATCTCTGAGACACGCCACGTTAGTTCATTAAGGGGAAATTCTCTTCCTCAGGTCGTCACGCAGACACCGGCGAGTACACGATCAAAGCCACAAACAACTACGGCGTTGGAGAGAGCTCGGCGCGCCTCGACATTCTGTTACGGCCTGAGATCGAGGGTCTGCATGACGTCACCGCAGTGCCTTACGAGGAAACGGAGTTCATCGCCAATATCCGGGCCAACCCCATCGCTGAGGTCAAATGGTAAGTGCAGATACTGACTTAATTAGGACGTTACGTCGAACGGAATTGTGGTATAGTACTGGCACAGTGCTGTGATATACAGTGGCATTATAATTCGAGGTGTCCACAAATTCTTCAAAACTTGAACGTAAATAATGTCGTAGACAAAATTTCTTGCAAGTCATACAACAAAATAAAAATACTTTCAAGAGGATCCGTAACGTTTTTAGTTGAGAACGCAGATTTCTAGAGCTACGAAATCCTTAACACACAGTGCAAAATTTTTGTTCTACAACAAAAGTTGACGAAGTTATGACCAAATTACTAGCGAAGTTCACTGAGTGACCGCCGCGGGTGCGTGTGACGTCACTCGCTCGGTCGCCGCCCGTTAACCGTAGGCAGATATCAGTTTTTAGTGATTCACTTCGAAACGAGAAGTTTTAAAAAAAAATGACAGATCCAAATCGACTCAGTTTTGAGAGAGAGTGAATTTTGTTTTTTTTTTATTTATTTCATTCGATGGGTATAGGGTTGTATAAAATACTTTATGATTTCCAACGAATTCAATAAAATACTCTAAATATTTTCTTCCGTAGGAGCAAAGACGGCTACGCCATCACACCAACAGCCCAATCTTCCAACTACGACATCACAGAAGACGTTGAGAACGAGATGTACAAACTGGTCGTAAGGAACATCGGAGTGGACGACGCCGGCGTCTACACCGTCACTGCTAAGAACGAGGTCGGTGAGACCGCGCAGCAGGCCCGGCTCTCCGTACACAGTGAGTATTTATTAATTGTACACTAGCTGTGACGTCATATTAATTGTACACTATCTGTGACGTCATTAAGACGTTACAACCTCTTTGTCAAAACGGTCGCAGTCGCCAAGGCTTCCTCCTCCGAGCTTCAAAGGCTCACACATGGCCTGGTGTTCCATTTGGCTTATTCAATTTCCGAAAGGTTAGCCAGATGTTTAAATGATCCGCAATTCAAATAATATATCAGTCATTTGGATCCTATAACACTAACTCGGCTAACTTTGGGGCTAGAAATGCTTTAAGGAATCTCCTACACAAATTTTTATCAAGTTACTTTTACCGTTTTCTTATTCATCAATTCCTTTTTCCAGTCGGCGAGCCAGTATTCACCAAGCCCCTCGTCAAAGACACAATCAAAGACTACGACGACGCGACCCTCAAGGTCCGCTGCGACGGTATTCCCGCGCCTCAAGTCGTGTGGTACAAGGATGGCCAGGAAATCACCAATGATGAGAGGCATACCATCAGTAGCGAGGTGAAGGGCACCGTGGAAAGTGTGCTCGAGATCAAGCACTTTGAGGCCAGTGACGCCGGCAGGGTAAGGACAAATCTAAAGAATTACAATACATTTTAAAAATAGATAAATTGATTGTAAATGTTTTTTTTTATGTGATTTGATTGGTAGTCAAGGATGGACAAATGTAGCTTTGGACGCTCGATTGTAAGGGGGGTCGACGGACATTGTCAAAAGTCACAGTCACATGGGTGTGGATATAGCTGCAATGCGGCTTCCTATCAAAAAGTGTGTGTTAACCAAAAAGTGGGTAAAATCACAGCCGGAGCAAGGAGGATAAAATAATAAATGGTTATGTTTCCTTGATTTAGTTTACACAAAATGAAGACGTCTCAATTCGTTTTTGTTTCTAAAATCCCTTTTTTCTTCCACAGTACAAAGTGATCGCAGTGAACATAGCAGGCGAGGCGACTTGCGACGCGTTCATCGACATCGCGAAGTCAACGCCCGGCTTCATGCACAAACTGGAGCGAGCCAAGGAGGTGGACGAGGGAGAGCCTCTCGAGCTGAAGGCTAAAGTGGACGGCAGCCCGGTCCCTACTGCGCAATGGTAAGTAGCCTTATCATCACACCTATGCCCACTGCTGAACGTAGGTAGAACCCCCCTTGGGTTTTGACATGATTACCACGCTTGGCCGTCGGATAGTTGATCGCAGTGGAGATGTTGATAATAAAAAATAATTTGATTGTTTTGAAAAAACTAAGAACGGACTTCGAATCCTTTAGCTTTTTACTGTTTTTTAAGTTTCGCGGAATAACTAGTGATCTCACGTGAATAATTTAGATGGGACCACCTCGGGGTCATCCTCTTTACAACTGCAAAATAATCATCCAGTATAGAAAGAATACTCAGTTCTGCAGCGTATGCAGTCAAAAAAATCCGTCATCTTACAGGTGTGGATACATCTAGACTTGTTTATTTCAGCTAGGTATTTCCATAGCATTATGTCTTATGGTATAGGTACTGCTGTGGGGGAACGCTGCAGATATTAACACCGTATTTGTGCTGCAGAAGAGGGCTGTTCGTCCAATCTATAATATGGGTCCCAGAGAATCCCTACGTGATAAATTCAAAGAAATAAACATAATGACAGTACCATGTCAATATATTATGTTCACTTGTTGTACACATAATTTTAATACCAGAAATAAACATAAACTCGCTGTGCCCACAACTAGGCTACACAAAATTAATGCATCTTTTAAAGGGCAATATTGTATACGTTTCTACAACAAAACTCAAAATAAATAAAGAATTTTTGATTTTGATTTATGATTTCCAAATCCATCCTTATATGACGGATAAATCGACGGATATGCATAAAAAACATACATACAGTGGAACATAGAACCTCCTCCTTTTTTTCGAAGTCGGTTAAAAAAACAAAAGAAAGCTGCTGCCCTTCCTCTGGTAGGTTCCCTAAGTCGGATGTTACGACGTCCAGGGACTGAGTTGGGGGTCGACTCGTACGCCGCGATGGCCGCGGTAAGTATAGGTACAGAACTGACTATAGAGTAGCGAAGGTCTGGAGAAGGAGTGTGAGAAGTGGTCTGAAGTAAGGAGGCACAGACGGAACTACGATACAGTACAGACGCAGCAAGATCTCTAATAGACCCATTGTGTTTCTGTGTATCCAGAATTCCAGGTCTTTATAATATACTTGAGAAGCATCGTGGCCTTTCTGCATTATTCCCACAGCCCCGCCGTACGATGAATGTCTTGCACTTGCACGAGACGCAGTTACCTATTCCCACGTCTTCTCCTTTCACTAGGTCTGGAATTCAAGTATTATTCAAATATTATTAATACAGCACTACAGTCTACTATTCAGATAATTATTGATCACTCTATGATATATCCATTTCCTCTTTAGAATTGGATTAGCATTTATTTTAAAATTTAAGACATTGCACGCCCAATAGGGCAGAACACATTGTGACATGCCATTACATTGTAATAACAACTGTTATAACACGTAGGTATTTCATGCAATAAATAAATTTGATTTGATTTTGATTTAGTCTTCGTAGTCCGCCTGGACCCTGGAATGTTCAACAAACCAATGTAAATACCCCTGCAAGTCCGTTTGTGACTAACAGCCCGCACTATCAACTCACATTGAGCAGGATATTCTTCTCGTACAGGTTCAAAGACGGCGCCCCGCTGGAGCCCACCGACGAGAGAGTCAAGCAGGTGGCAACACCGGACGGGACGGTCAAACTGAGCATTGACCACGTGACGCCGGCAGACTGCGGCGCTTACAAGCTGGTGATCACCAACCCGCACGGCGAGCACGCGGCCTTGTGCGCTGTGGCGGTCAATCGTAAGATATTTTTTGTTTAAAACCTTACCCCGAGCTCGTCTTAGTTTGGGTCTAGATGATCCTCTGTCAATTGTCCAATATTCTTCATTTATTTTTATCCAGTGATTGCCTAAACAACCAGCTGGGCTACGATACGCACCGCGACGACTGTCCATCGTCCGTTTTGTCGTGCATTTGTTTCATATTCGCACAAAAAAGAACGAGGCCAAACAGTCGACTTATTTTGTCGCGGCATGCATTCTAAGCTAGCAAGAGACCGACAGACGTTAAGGGGCCGGGAGAAAATTGAATGAGAAGCTCAAAATAAGATGGGAAGGCAAGTTACGCTGCCCATTAAGGCGGCCCTGAGACATGCCGATTATTCCTATGGCTCAGCGAAAAACAGGAGTTCTCCATGCATGTCGTTCTGAATTGTCGCGTAAATCGATTACCACTTGGTGAATCCGGCGATGCCTGAGGCATTCTACTAATATACGCGTTTTTATAAACCGATCTTTTTTTAGCCTAAAATTTGTTTAAAAAAGAATTTAAAAAAGATCGGTTATGAAATTAGAAAAACATGAAAGGAAATTAAGGCAACTCATTACTTTTATTCTACCAACAGCCACCCCCAGGAAGCCATCCTTCAGCCAGGAATTAACAGACGTGAAGGCAGTGGTGGGACAGCCGCTGAAGCTGGAAGCCAGGGTCATGGCCTTCCCCGCGCCCGAGGTCAAATGGTTCAAGGATGGTGAGTACCACCTAAGATTCAGTAGGATAAAATTGGCTATCCAACTTGATGCCCAAGACGGCGTGAAACGTCTTGGCCGTGCTAGAGAGCAGCGCATACTCACATGCGTGTGCAAGGCACGGCGTGTCATTACATTGTTGACACGCGACGTATCAACAATGTAAGGCATAATTTACAAGTTGATTGTATTTCCCACCAGGTCAGCCAGTCCGTCCATCTCAAGCGGTGAACTTCATCAACTCTCCAGGCGGTCTTATTGGCCTGCAGATTGATAATTGCAAACCTGAAGACGCAGGAACCTATCTGCTTACCGTCACAAATAAACTTGGAGAGGTAAGCGATTTTTTTTCCCACTGCTGGGTACGTATTGCCCTGACGGAGTTTGTATCGTTTTTGTATCGCTCCGTTCTGCAATTCACACCACTTTTACTTGGATCGGCAATTAATTTATTTGGCGAGTATCTTACCTACATTTATCAAAAAAGTTAACGATTGTACATTTCAGTTGGCATTCCGAACCTTTCCAAAGAGCCTGATTTTATTAAAATGTCGATTGAAAACTGTTGAAAATTAGGACCGCCGCCGCCTCCGCTTTGATTTTGACGACTAAAATACGGTGTGTATCAAAGCTCTTGTGCATTTTACTCTTTTTGCACTAAAAACTGTATAATTTTAATGATACTACTTCTTTGAACATGAAATATTTTTCATCCCAGGCGGCTTCTAAAGCTACAGCAGACGTGACCCAAAAGGAGCGCAAGCCGGCCTTCATCGCGGAGCTACTGTCGTCTACTGTCATCGAGGGCTTCCCGGCGAAGCTGGAGGTCAAGATACTGGGACATCCTAAACCTACTGTCAAATGGTAAGTATACGCCGGTGTATTATTTGACGCAACTTAGGTGAAAACAACTGAAGGTTTCTTATAAAGTTTCTTGAAAGGTCAAAGTACAAAAGTACGGTACATCGATTAAGTATTTTAAACTTGAACCAGGCTATGCTGAATGATGCCTAGAACTATCTTTAGGTTCACTGTTGTCTGTCTGGCTAAGATTACCGAGTTTATAAACTGTAGCCCAACAACAAGTTCCATGATCAACGATTTCATGGCCAGCTTTCAAAAGCTTTAAAATATACTCTGAGTGTAAAAGTCAATTGCCAACAGCCTCGCTTGGAATCTCAGTTTTAACCAACACTATTATTCCAGGACACGCAATGGCGAAGAGATCATCCCCGATGGTCAGCGCATCAAGGTTGTCTCTCAGCCCGACGGCTCGCACGCCCTGCTCCTGTCAGCCGCGGCCGCGAGCGACGCCGGCAAGTACAGCGTCGTGGCCTGCAACGACGTCGGCTGCGTCAATAGTACCGCCGACCTCGCCGTCCACAGTGAGTATTCTAACTTATCTACAGCGCAGCAGGACATTGCCCCGTAGAAAAGGCCGCTTCCAATATGATTTTGGCTTCGAAGGCTTCGAAGCAGTTAATCAGCTCTCTGTACGAGGTTTATTAGGGCAGGTGACCTTGAGAAATGACAAACAGAATAAACAAGTCAAATTTAAATAACATTACCGCTTGATGTCAGAATTGTTACCTAATTGTCATGAAAAATACATATGTCAATAGTAGAAATAGAAAGCTCAGCAAAACCTCTTACAACATTTTACAATCCTGCATAAGTAACCTCTAATACTCTACCGAACACGACTATGACGCTACCATTCCTACTTCAAAGTCTTTACATTTACCCCTAGGTCGCACCGACGACGCCAGTCCTCAAGAGCGTCCGCAACTGATCCACGGTCTACGCGACGTGACGGCCGAGGAAGGACAGCCCCTCACGATCACAGCGCCGATCGTCGGCAACCCTGTGCCTGATGTCACGTGGACTAAGGATGGCAAGCCGCTCATGCCGAGCGACAGGGTCTCACTCACTTGTGATGGCAAGAGGGTGAGTTATATCATTGGTTAAGCAATCTTTTTTTGGCACGTGAATACTTGTCGACCGATCATGTGTGTATTTTTTGCACATCTGTCTTCGTGAGGCATCGTTTTTGATTGGTGGAAATAAAGAAATTGAACCGTGTACGTTGTTGTGCTTAAATGTCAAACAAAAATTTACATTTACCTATGATAGGTGGCGACCTCTTTAAAACTTTAGCATGGACTGTGGCACATAATGTGCCACAGTATAATCTAAAAGATAGTAGGTACCTAATCTTATCTGTAAAATGTGGAAGTTTAACCATCCACGTCGCCAAATCTAAATAAAAAAAAAATCTTATTTAACAAATTATAATCCCCAGGTTGGTCTTGAAATCAGCAACGTAGAGATGCCAGACGCGGGAGTGTACGGTGTGAAGCTGGTGAGTCCGCTCGGAGAAGACTCTTCCGAGGGCAACCTCAACGTTCGCAAGGTCTACCAGGCGCCGAAATTCTCGCAGAAATTCACTGACTTGCAACAGGTAAGATTTTTTTAGGAAGATCGTGGAGTACTTTTCGTAATAAATTCCGATGTTTATAATTGCGAATGGGGGGGGGGGGCAATTTATTTTCATATAGATGCTGGTTGGTTTGGTACCTACCAGCTATTTCCTAAAGATATGAGTACATGAGTCGCTATTCATAGACTCAATTTATGATAAATGTATTCATGGGAACACAAGACTTTTCTGAATTTACCTACGTACTTAGGTATTTTAATATTGGTTGAATTCCCCAGCTACCCACATTCGACGCTAAATTCCCCGCCCGAATCATTGGCGTCCCTACCCCCGAGATCGCGTGGTACAAGGACGGTCAGCAAATCAAGCACTCCGACAAATATAACCTTAAACGAGACGGCGATGCCTGCTGTCTGTACGTGCGCGATCTAAAACTAGAGGACAAAGGGAAATACAAGTGTGTGGCGAAGAACAGGGAAGGAACCGCGGAGTGCGAGGCTAACTTGGACGTGGTGGATAAAATGTAAGTAGACCAATTGGTTAGAGAATAAAGTTCAAGATTGTGGTGGTGCTTATGCAGTCTGTGTGGTGCCCGCTTTGAATTTCCACCACCTAACTCTTCCCGCGGATGTCGAAGAGGCAACTAACGGACATTCACCGGGTTCGGGCAGCAGCGCCCCCTGCAGAACAATTCTATCACCGAATTGCGATCCCCAGCCCGCATGCCCAGTTTGGGGATTATTGGCACTACCCCCCATGAGATAAACGCCAATAAGGCGCTTATCAGGGTCAGGCCAGCGTCCAGCAGTGGACCAATACAGGCTTTAGAGGTGAGGTTAGGAGATTGCAGTCTGTATGTATTTTATTGAACACTGGTAACTGACCAGAGCAGCAAACAATCGTCCAAACCCTGACCTGCACATTCCAATAGCCAGTCAATGACAGCTCGCCGGCTGTCAAAACGACATTCTGTCGTTCCTTGACTAGCTTTAAGTCGTGGAAATAAAATACCCACATGAGAGTGGGTGCCACCTATTTTGTTTCCTGACAACGCCTTACCAAGATTCCTTTACTCCTTTCAGCGGCAAGAGCCAGCGCGTAGAGCCACCGTCTTTCCTGAAGAGGATCGGAGACATCGAGGTGTACCGCGGCATGAGCGCCAAGTTCACTGCCTGCGCCACCGGCTCGCCCGAGCCTGATGTCGAATGGTCAGTCAAGCAAGGCATTTGTCTATACCATATAAACAAGATAAGACCAAGCATTGAGCCTAGTCGTACGGCCTTTAACTTCAAATTTGGACTTTAAAAACCCCAATCTTTTATACTCAAGCAAGACTACTGAAGATTGAGTGCTTTGTTTCCAGTGCCGCAATATTATTTCCGTTGGCTTATTAATAGGTTAATGAAAACAATATAGTACAACCACAAGACACGGACAGATCAATTAATAGATTTGGGCCTCGCTCGGGAAAGTTATTTCCACTTCAATATAACTCAATACCGGTGATTTTCTAGATGATTTCGGTTCATAAGATGTTTTGTCAAATTGCCAGGCTAAATTCTATGGAGAGCGGTATCAACTATTGACCATTGTCTTTTAATTCCATACAGGTACCGCAACGGTGAAAGGCTGTTCCCAGCTGATCGTATCCGTATGGACAAGGAGACCACCGGCCTGCTGCGTCTCACCATCTCCGGGATAGACCCCACAGACGTGGGCACCTACCAGTGCCGCATCTACAACCCGCACGGCGAGGAGACGTGCGCCGCTCAGCTGACGTACGACAGTGAGTAACTAGACTGGTCTGCTGCCTCTCGGGATATCTGGGAAACCAAAAGTTTTCATGAGATTAAAAGGATAGAAACAAGAAAAGCAAAAAATGAAGGCTGTATGAAGGACACAGCCACAGTAGAGTAGATACGTCCCCCGACGCACCTCGAGGTTCGCTTCTCCCGCCACGCTGTGTAACCGCACGGGAGTACGACACTATCGCACTAGGATAAATAAATAAATAAATAAATAATGCTGGACAATTCACACAGCATTATCTAGCCCCAAGGTAAGCAGAGCTTGTGTTATGGGTACTAGATAACTGATATACATAATAATATACGAGTACATAGATATATATTTTTTATTATACATAGAAAACGACCAGAACACCCTGAACAAATATCTGCAGATCGTACAAATATTTGTCCCGAGGCGGGAATCGAACCCGCAACCTCCTTGATAGGATAGAATGTCGTAACACAGATTTTACCAATGAATTTGAATACTTCTGAGAGTAGACCCCTTCCTCTTTATCTTTATCTAGAAGGGACATAAAAATATAGATGAAAAAACATATTGAAACATTTAAGTTCATGTCACCTTTCCAGCTTTGGAGATCCAGCAGAACAAACGCCCCATCTCAGACCAGTACTCCGATTTCGACAAGATGAAGAAGACTGGAATCCCCATGCCGCTGTCTGACAGGCCCATCATCTACCGCATGGCCGACCGCCATCTCACGCTGGGCTGGAAACCTTCCATCCCGCACGGACCCAGGACCCCTGTCACTTACCAGGTGAGTCATATAACCGAACCATGGTAGGGATAGTGTAAAAAACTATGTACCTATGTAGGTTATACACAGGTTATTGGGTGTCAATGACTGCAGGAAGCTGCCTAATCAAACCGAGGAAAGGACTGGCTTTTTATCAATACTTTTTCTTTTGTCCCCGGTTGTTACGGACCGTAGATTGTGTTGCCCAATAGCTCTTTGATTTGTCTGAAATATTCTGAATTGGTTCGCTGCAAGATATAAAACCCAAACTCTTTAGATAGATATTTCCAGATTTAAAGGATCATTAAAAACTTAATATACTTACGCTTAAAAAACACTGCAAAAAATTACAAGTCAGTGTTCCAATTTTACGCAGTTATAAACTATCAGAACTTAGTGCCTAGGTGAGATTAAATTATGGTGGCATTATGTACCCATTTTGGCTCTGTGTTGCAATTCAATCTTAAATCTTTTTTTGTTTCCCGCAGGTGGAGATGTCGGAGCTACCCGACGGCGACTGGTTCACGGCCCGCACCGGCCTCCGCTCCTGCGTCTGCGACATCCGCAACCTGGAGCCCTTCAGGGATTACAAGTTCAGAGTCCGGGTGGAGAACAAATATGGAGTATCTGACCCTTCACCTTTCGCGATCACACACAGAGAGAAGATCAACCCTGACCCGCCCAAGTTTGTGCCCTTCTTGGAGCCTGGCATTGATTTTAGACCGGATACCTCGCCTTACTTCCCAAAGGTTAGTCCTTATACCTTGGGTCTAGATGATATCTAAGGCCCCTATGATGAAAGCTGGCTCAGTCATCGATCTATGCTTGTGTTACGCTTATACCATAGAAAACCGTTACTGAAGCATAGATGCCTGCTGAGCAAGCTTTGATAATACGAGCCTCAATCTATTCTAGATGATTGGAACGCTAAGTCTGAGGCATGATCCAGATCATACACTGAACTCGGACGAGCTTGAGAAACAACCTCATTAGGAACTACAACTTCCGCCGAAATCACCGACTAATACAAACGTGTCTCAGACGCAGTTCGGACTACGAAAAATTAATTCGACGATTGGTAAAACTCGAATTTGTTTCGCTCTGTTCTTGTAGTACAGAAGAAGGGAAGTCCGTGTGTCGTAGAAACAAAGCAGTCTGTTGCGTTTCGCCTCAAAAATGTACGTTATCTTTTACCATAGGTACCTATAAAAGAAAACGCTATCGACGAGTACCTACATCGCCAAAAGCAGTCTCTCCTTCCAATGATGATATTCTTCTCTTGACACCCCCAGGACTTCGACATCGAGCGTCCCCCGCACGACGGCTACGCGCAGGCGCCGCGCTTCCTGCGCCAGGAGCACGACTCGCAGTACGGGGTGAAGGGACACAACGCGAACCTCTTCTGGTTCGTGTACGGGTACCCCAAGCCCAAGATGACGTACTTGTACAACGACGAGCCGATCGAGGGCGGCGGGCGGTACGACTGGAGCTACACCAGGAACGGACAGGCCACGCTCTTTATCAACAAGTAAGTTGACTGTACGAAATTGTGTTCTGGGTTTTTATAGGGTGAACAAACTCACCGGGTGATCTGATAAGTGATTTGTGGAATCGGTGAGATTAATCAAATAAATTCTACATTTTTATACCTAGTTGGAATTTACAGCATTGAATAGTGAGAAATGGAAAGAAACCTTCCGAGAAGATTTTGAGCCCGGGTCGATATCAAAAAGCACCCTAACGTTCATACTTCTAGATACCTCTACCGCTAGCAGATTATTTTTCCACTAAAGTTTCCCTCTTTTCTGTTCAGAATGCTAGAGCGCGACGCGGGCTGGTACGAAGCCGTAGCGACCAACGAGCACGGACAAGCGCGCCAGAGGGTGCGCCTCGAGCTAGCGGAGTACCCAGCCTTCATCCGCCGGCCGGAGGAGACCGTGGCGCTGCAGCGACGGAACGTCAGGCTCGAGGCGCGCGTCACCGGCGTGCCCTATCCCGACATCAAGTGGTACAAGGACTGGCAGCCGCTGGCCTCCAGCGCTCGGTTCAAGGTAACTACCAGAGTATCCTACCCTGCCTTCATCTGTCTTCAGCGCGCGATTACAGCGTCATTTACGCCGGCCACATATGCGATAGAAAACCGAGTAATGCCTTCTATTTATTTATTATTTTCTAAATTATTATAACAAAGCACATACTTAATAATACATTCTGGTTACGAGTGACTCCCTCCCTGCAAACCGATTTCATGATTCTAAGCTCTTATATTTCAGATGTCGTTCGTTGAACCAGACCTGTGCATCCTTGCAATTCACGACTGTATCCTGAAGGACGAGGGTCTATATTCGATCTCCGCGCGCAACGTCGCTGGCTCAGTCAGTTCATCTGCCATGCTCCACGTTGAAGAGTCGGAACATGAGTATTCTGACAGGTAAGTGCGTTATCGTCGGTTATCTTTTTCGTGTATGGATCTCCCCATTTCTGAGACTCTGAGCACAGCCCTCAACAAAGTGCAGAACTGACGGGGGAATCGCTTACCGCGGGCAGCTCAACCAGGACCGGTCCTTGTCCGGGCCATCTTTGGATGATACGGGTCCATAACTTTGTGTGAAGAATGTACCTGAACTAAACGGATTTGATTTATAACGTAGTGACCTGCATCCAGCAGTGGACCAATACAGGTTGTTGAGGTTGAGATATTTATTTATTTGGGGGAGCCCTACGTCCAGCACTGGCAGCATGAACATCCTAGACAAGGTTTTGTTCAAGCTAGAATAGTTAATTGTTATGCAATGCGTATATTATCGAATGTTAAAATTCCAAATATCCATTTGCATTCGATGTCATTTTCGTCTCTTCTACCCTGGACAAAGCGCTCGGTCTAGGGTACGCTAGCTAAACCTGCAGCAGTGCATGTATTTTGGCTTAGGAGATGATGATAGTTACATAAGAAACCTCTCCTCCCCAGGATCCGCGAGCACCCGCCTCGTATAAAGGCGAGCACGAAGCCCTTCGGAGACTTCTACGACCTTGGAGACGAGCTGGGACGCGGAGTGCAGGGCGCGGTCTACCACGCCGCGGAGAGACTTACTGGTAATGATTTAAAAGAAATGCACTATGTTTTCTTAATTAAATTAAATGCTACAGTTTTAAGTACAACTTTATTTCATCGACACTACGAAAGAGAAGCTCTGTATTCAGTAGTTGTGTAGAAACTAGCTTTTACTTTCTTTTTGCCATTGCGAAGCTCATACCCACAGTTTTCTCGTCACCCCAAGAATGTCATTGCCAGTCCAAAAAGGTCGCAGACCACCACGACCCACTTCCTCTTGATTCTTACTTGTCTTCTTGAGAAAAACATTGCAGCAAAATTGTTTACCTTACTACCGAGATCTTCATTATTGTTACTCAACATAAACATATCTTTATCTTTCCCCCAGGTCGCAACTACGCAGCTAAGATAATGCACGGCCACTCCGCCCTCAAACCCTTCATGAAGAACGAGCTCGAGATCCTCAACATGCTGAACGACCGCCATCTCGTCCGCTTGCACGACGCTTACGAACACGCACATACATTAGCGTTGGTGACGGAGCTGGCGGCCGGGGGCGAGCTGGTCAGGGATAGACTGCTGAGGACGCAGGGTTACACCGAGAGAGAGATAGCCGGGTATATCAGACAAGTGCTGCGCGGACTCAAGTATATGCACGATAACAGTGTTGCGCATCTAGGGTTAACTGTGAGTATATCCTGTAACATCATAGTAATCCAATACACCTAGCGTTGGTGACGGAGTTAGCGGCCGGAGAAGAGCTGGTGAGAGATTAGACTGCTGAGGACACATGAGTACAGACACTGCGATCGCCGCAAACCTAGGCTTGTGGATTGGGACGGACGAAGGGGATATTTCAAGGAATATCATAACTTAAACACGGGTGAACACACGAACAATGGCATACAATCAACTGAGGTAGCAGCCTACTCTCATACATTTTATGGTGCACATTCATTACAATGGGAAAATCCCTTTCGTTTGGGGGAGGCATGTTCATCAGTGGACGTATGTATGCTGATGAAAACTTACATTGACTTGGTTTTAATAATAGGGTGTGGCATCTAGGACTCGCTGCAGTATAGATAACGATTGTTTTTAGATAATGCGCTTGTCCCAAACATGTTGCGGTTCGTAGAAGCCCTAAACCCCTTTCTTAACATGCCGTAACGATATTTCGCTCTGATGAATCTGAGCCGCACTGGCATGACATGAGGTCTCCCTTAGTTCCTCCGAACCAAACGCAATAAAACTTTTCAATAATTTCAGATCGGCGAGCTGCTCCTTTCTCACGCGGGCAGCGACGAGCTGAAGCTCTGCGACTTCGGCCTGTCGCGCCGCATCCAGCTCAGCAAGCACGCGTCGCTCGACTACGGCATGCCGGAATATGTCTCTCCTGAGGTGACTGATTTGCATAGGATACTTTTGAAGAGGACTATCGGCACAAATTTGGATGGGGCGTTATAACTTTTGCCAAATACCTATGTCCAGCAGTGCACTAATACCTGATAATGATGTTTTTACTTTTAGACAAAAGTCCTGACCAAGGGGTTATTTGGAAAAATAGCATTGTAGGGGTACATTTTTATAGAAGGGACAATTTGGAAAAGAATTCTGGGCATTTTTTGGGTAAGAGACAATTTTGAATGGGACATTCTAGGAAAAAAAGTTTGTTCCCATGTGTATTTTTATCTTCTCCCGATGTACAAACCATTTATCAATACGGAATAAGAAAATTAAACCTAAATATCAGTTTTGAGGGATGCTGGAGTTCGATACCATATTCTGTGTTTAACTGATAATGCCCCGTTCCCTTGCAGATCGCAAACGGCGACGGCGTATCATTCCCCAGCGATATGTGGAGTCTCGGCATCATCACCTACATCCTGCTCAGCGGACACTCGCCCTTCAGGGGACGGAACGACGTGGAGACGCTGGACCGAGTCAAGGAGGGCAAGTGGGAGTGGCACGACGAGGTCAGTACACGGCTCACAGAGGGCATGATGTCAATATATGACTTACAGAGGTCGCAAGCCTTTCTTTCGCTTTCCAAGTCAACGCCCCTTTCGCTACGTTAACTACTTCAAGAAATCATGATGAATGTGAGCGGATTGGCTCGAACCTGGTTTGTGTTGAGCACCAACTTTCATCTCTTAAAAAGACATATTTGGGGTGAGCGGTTCTGTCGCATGCATTCCACCGGGCGTGCAATACCGCAAATTCATCAAACTGCGGTAGCGACCTGTACCGACTTTACCTTAGCTACAGCACAACGACACAACGAAGCACTATTAGAACATTAAAATCTTTCTAGATAACGTCGGTCGAAAAACCTCGGGCAATGCGTCAGATGGGCCGGTGCGGTACAGAGAAGATCTTCCTTTGTGATTTGGGGGCATTCACCTTCACTGACCTCCAGCCTCCAAAGTATTCATACAGAAATGTTGTTATTCCAGGTGTGGTGGTCCCGTCTCTCGCGCGAGTCCCGCGACTTCATCTCCCGTCTGCTGGTGGTGGACACCCACTCGCGCCTGGACGTGGACGCGGCGCTGGCGCACCCCTGGCTCACGCTGGCGGACAGGCTCTACCAGGAGGAGTACCAGATCACTACCGACACGCTGAGGAACTACTACAATCTGTACAAGTGAGTGACGTCATCACTCGGGGTTTTTAACATAATATTGCATTACATAAATTGGGTGTCAGGTCAAATACTGGATATTTTATTCGCTCGCACTTCGCGATGATAACGACGCCCAGTCGATACGGCGACTGTAAGATACGGCAGGCATTTACACTGCGCCTTAGAGACCCAGCCATAAGGGATATGGATAACGGGAAGGGATATACCTATGTACCTAATTAGCGTCGTCTAGGGTCAACTAAAAGCTGGACAGATTTAGTCACAAAAAGCCTGGAGAAGTAGATTAGCGCGACAAAGCTGAAAATTGTCCTATTTTAGATTAGAAAAGCGCAGGAAGAGATCGCGACTGTTCTGAAAACAAAATTATTTGCCTCGGCACTCGGCAGCAGGACTCTAGACGAAGTATAGTACCTAGGACAAATTTTCTGTCTAATCTACTTGGCTGGTACTGGCACCTACCTAAGGCAAACTTATCACGTCTTTATGTGTGATTTCAGAGACTGGACCGGCAACGCGCAATGCCGCACGTGGTTCCGACGCCGGCCGCTCAGCGGCGCCTACACGCACCCCTCCAAGATGGTCTACCCGCCCGGAGAGATCTACACCCCTGAAGGTAACTACGTTATTCAGATATCATCATTATCCACGACCCATAGGTCAATTCCTTGTACCTACGACCCTGCGTCTAGTCTCATCAAGATTAGCCCTGCGTCTTTCGCAATAATTATCATCATCAACCCATATTAGTCCACTGCTGGACGTAAGCCTCCCCCAAAGAGCGCCATGGGCACCATGGCGCTCTTTGGGGGAGGCTTACTTATTCAGCTTGCCGCATCCGTTACCCACCAGCCTTTCGGAATATCGTCTGCAAATCTCACTACACCCTTGATTTTACTTAGAAACTGGAATTACTTTACAAATTGATATCAAGCATCAAAGGCTTAGAAAGTGTGCCAAAGAACGCTCAATAAAGTTTTGAGTTTAAATCAGCAGTTCCAATAACATAGAGTTGTAAAGTGTATGTTATCTTGCAGGCTCTCCCGACCGCACCCACGACCGTAAGCCTGTGGACCTGTCCTTCAAGCAGTGGGACCACCCCGACTGGGAGGTCTCCGCCAAGTCTGAGAGCCAGTCAGTATAATTACCACTAAGCATTAGCTTTCGAACCTCGGATATCCACTTTTAATTTAGGGTTGGTTGGAATCATGATAATACCATCAACATCCTTCACAACCTTCTTCGCACGGCCGGGTAATAGGCCTCCCGTAGTTTGTGTCATCAACCACGATATCTGCCTTTTGCCATGCTTCATTTATGTATCCTCGGCTAGTCATCGCGACTGAATAAACCTACCACCTAATTAATATCTCGCTAGGTATCTCAAATACTGACAGTTTATGCCTCATTGACTTGCATTTTTTTTTCTAAAAGTCTTAAGTTTGACGTTCTGCACAGACCAAGCATTGTTGTATGTCCACGCGCGGGGGCAACCTTCACGGCTTCTCGTGTTGTTATTTAACTGCACCTACATTTGAATGTCCATGACCTCTGTCCAGTTACCAGAACGGCCCCGACACGTACCTGCTGCAGCTGCGCGACACGCAGTTCCCCGTGCGCCTGCGCGAGTACATGAAGGTGGCCTGCGGCCGCTCGCCCGCCTACAACATAGCGGTGCACGACTTGTATGATCCCAGGGTGAGTTGTGAACATCAATAGGTTATTAACCTCATTCCACAAATCATTCCATTCCCCATCGATTAACGGTTGGAGTTGGCTCTGAAAACGATGACAGGTTCGACCTAAAAGACTACCATTAGGTACCTACTTTTTATAAATAAATAAATAAATAAAATAAAATCTCTTTATTTCGGATGTCCATGGATCCATATGGGGTTAGTAAGCACACAAAATAAAATAAAAGTGGAAAGAGCGTTAGTACAACCTTAAAAATACAATACCTAATTACTTAAGCATGCCCCGTTCCCAGAGTGATCATCATAGGAAAGAGACGTTTGCCGGGATCACTCTGCGAACCAGGCTTGCCCACAGCGGCGATGAGAACCTATCCGCTATGGTTTTCAGGATGCTGTTGTGGCTGTCCCGCACTCTGCGGATCAGGGATGCAGTTTTTTTGCGGATAATGGCTTCGAAGCCATCCGTTTGATACTCTGCAAACATCCCCGATGCACTGCAGAAGCGAGGCAGCCCCAGCATCATCCTGAAAATATTATTATATTGGATACGTAGGGTCGCTAGCGAGTTTTTGGTATAACCAACCCACAAGCTTCCCGTGTACATATTTTGGCAGTAGGCTTTGAAAAGAGTTATCTTTACTTGCTCTGTACACCGGGAAAACCTGCGGGCCAGCATATTACCTCTAACTGCCAGCGCCCCGCTCCCTTTCAATGTCAGCGTCATCTTTCAGGCTGTCGTTTTTAGGGTTCCGTACCTCAAAAGGAAAAAAGGAACCCTTATAGGATCACTTTGTTGTCTGTCCGTCTGTCTTTCTGTCTGTCTGTCTGTCTGCCCGTCTGTCGACCCTCTTTTCTCAGGAACGGGTGGACGTATCGAGTTGAAATTAACGTTAAATATACAAGTCCGTAACTTCTTGAAGCCGTGATATAAATAAAACTTCTAAGTCAACGCACTTGAAAGTTACAGCCGCTTATGTCAGAATATTTTGAAATTTCCAAGGGAATCACATGCACACAAAACCTATAATTATGGTACTTCCCGTAGACCTAGAATCATGAAATTGGGTGAGCAGCAAGGTCTGTCTGTCTTTCACCTATGTTATTTATGCAAATAAAGAGTTCTCGATTTGAGTTAAATGAGTACCTATTTGACCAGACGCAGAGCCATTAACCAAGAATTAAATTGAGTACCTATTTGATTGTCTATATTCTTCTCTTATTGGGTATGGGTACTCAGTCTTGAAACAGAGGCATGTGCAGTGTGATGGTAGAATCCGTTCAAAACCAATGTAGGTAACTAACCAACTTGTAAATCAAACGTCATAAATTTGTCACAAAAAAAAATCAACTATGATCTACAATAGCTCATCTACAACAAACACAAAAATGATGAAATCAGCGAGTGATCAAATAGTATTTTCTTCCCAGACCCCAATAATCCGCGAGCGGCGTCGCTTCACCGACATAATGGACGAGGAGATCGACGACGAACAACGCGAGCGCATCAACAACTACGGCACCGAGTCGTACACCATCCGCCGGCTGCGCCACGAGCTGGGGACCAGGCTGGACTCCTACGCGGAGGCACAGGCGCTGATGGAGACCAAGAAGGATGGACATCTGCCCTTCTTCAGGGAGAAGCCACAGGTAAAGCCATCCTCCCAGGCAACTACATTATTCATCTCATAGTCCATCTATTCCAAATGCACAGCCATAATCTGTAATTATTAACCTTAACCTTGGTTCGACGCCGATACGCATGATAATTAATTATGATAGGCAGTCATGGTTTAAAATCTTGGGAAACTATTTAAATGTGTGCAGTTTTTTGCTCTGCGTTCGAAATCGCGGAAAAGAAACGCGGCCTTGGATTCAAATATGGATAAATTCACGAGTAGATATACTAACAAAGTAGGCTGCGCAAATTTAAAAAAGCTAGGTACCCTATTTAAATTTTCGCTATTTGAATAATACCTACTCGTTCCACTCTCCTTCAGATTTTACCAGTCCAAGAGGGAGAATCAGCCAGCCTGTCCTGCTTCGCGGTCGGCGACCCGAAGCCCGCGGTGCAATGGTTCAAGAACGACATGGTGATCGCGGAGGGACAACGCATCAAGATCGTGGAGGACGAGGAAGGAAGGTCCACCCTCAAGTTTGAACCCGCTATGCATCACGATATAGGATTTTATAAGGTACTTTTTTCTGCCACTCGATGGATTGACGGTCGCGGGGAGTCGTAGATGGAGATGGTCCAGGATCGCTTTGAGGCGAAGTTTGAGGGAGGCCTGTGTTCAGCAGTGGATGTTTATGGACTGTTAAGATGACCGTAGTGTCCGTTTAGAGACAACCAATTGATTGCACTGAATATTTTTGTGGTAAACATGTCTTTGTATTTTCCAGGTCGTCGCCCGAAACAAAGTAGGACAGACCGTAGCCAAAACCAGAATAGTGGAAGCCACGAACCCCGACGCCCCCGACAGTCCGACCGCCGCCGAAATATCAGACTCTGAGATCCTCCTGCGCTGGAAGCAACCCAAATACGACGGCAACTCCCCCGTCGTCTGCTACAGCCTGCAGTACAAGGAGGGCGACAGCGTGGAGTGGAAGACCGTCGCAGAAAACATCGACCACGAATTCTTCCTAGTCAAACACCTCGCACAAGACACTAGCTACCAATTCCGGCTGTCGTCTCGCAACAGAATCGGATGGAGCGATAAAGGAATACCGACCAATCTAATAAAGACTAAAGTCTCCGGCGCCGACAAAATAGAAGTAACCAAAGCTATGAGGCATCTGCAACAGATGACGGAATCCGGACAGGAGATCATTTTAGAAGAAGACAAGCCAAAGCTCCACTATGCGACTGAGGAATCTCCCATCGAATGGGCGACCACCCCTCTTATGGATAAATACAGCTTCATCTCCGAACTAGCGCGTGGAAGATTCTCGATTGTCGTCAAAGGAGTCGAAGTGAAAAACGACAGCGTGGTCGTAGCGAAGATCTTAGAGTCCCGACCGGAAACAGAGGTGCAGGTGCAAAGGGAGTTCGAATGTCTAAGGCGGCTCAGGCACGAGAGGATAGCGAATCTACTCGCCGCCTACCAACTGCCCGGGTCGGGGGTGTCGGCGTTGATATTGGAGAAGCTGCAAGGGGCGGATATCCTCACATACCTATCAAGCAGGTCATTAATTTATTACGTACTTTCTAGCACGGCCTCGCATTTTTTATTCGGTATAATGAGTAGCCTATATCCCGGATATTAAGTATTTATCCAGGTTATTAAGGACGTAATTACAAATTTGACACGCTCAAATTTAGGAATCTGAGCCTGCACACTAACACAAAAACTCCACGCACACATTGAAGCCGCTTTACGCTTGTTTTTATACATTAACTAACAAATCTTGATACTTGAAGCTTTGTTAGGATCGATGTAGGTACCTACAAAAAATTGCAATAGCATAGCAAGTTATTTATCTTTTATCTATTCTATGCATAATAAAATAAACAAGATCCGTCAAGTGCGAGTGTGAATCGCGCTTCTTTTATCTATTCTATGCATTATAAAATAAACAAGATCCGTCAAGTGCGAGTGTGAATCGCGCTCCAAACTTTTGTCAATTTAGTACTAATATAGGTACTAGGTACTTCGGAGATTAGTGAGTAGGTACTGAGGGGTGAGTCTCGGCAAGGCGTGATCAAGACGTCGACTTCTCGATTACTATCACGATAGCTACTGGACTACCAACAGTGGAGACTGTTAGTAGTCGTGGACGTGTCGAGTAGCTGTCAAGCAGGGATATAAAAATAAAACGTCAAGTGCGAGTCTGACTCGCGCACTAAGGATTCCGTTTAATTATAAGACCTTGTTTCTTGCCAAATATTATGATTCTAGGTACACGAGAAGTACCTACCCTATAGGTTTTGGTCCATGGCGATCATTAAAAGTAATTTTTTTAATGAATAGATTATGAATTTATGATTTTTCCCTTTACTTGTGCTGTAAGACCCTGCTGCTCACCAAATTTCATGATTCTAGGTCTAAGGGAAGTGTCCTATAGGTTTTGGGTGCATGTGATTCCCTTGGAAATTTGAAAATTTTCGGACATAAACGGCTGTAACTTTTGAGTGCGTTGACTTAGCAGTTTAATTTATATCACGGCTTCAAGAAGTTACGGACTTGAGTATTTGATGTTAATTTCAACTCGATACCTCCACGCGTTCCTGAGAAAAAGGGTTGACAGACGGAACAATAAAAATGTTTTTTATGTGAAACGCAGCTCATATACGAACCATTGATATTTACCACTTGACGACTCAAAGGCAAGCTTATTTGATTTTCTCGTCTATTGTAAAATAAAATGAGCACCATCAGTTCTGCGTATTTTCTTTTTGTAAAAGTATTAATTGTTAAAATATCATAATAAACAAGCGATTTTAGCACTGTGTTTTGGTAAAGTAAAGAACTTCACCATCTTGGAAACTAGGGGGTAGTTGTAGTTGCTTTACTAAAAGATGACTTTGGAGCTCAAAATTTTATATAATAATAAAAAAAATAATATTCCAGTTTTTTGCATTTTTTGAGAACATTTACTACAGTAATATATAATTTTTTTACACCATACACCATCGGAAAGTAGAGATTTCAACGAGCAGCTAATATTTTGACGGGTGAATTCTCGATTTAAAATGAGGGTGCTTTTTTCGATATTGAGTCAAAATAAGGTGAAAAAATAAATATTTCAAATCAAATTAATTACAGTGTATTTGGGTCATAAAAAGATAAGTTTTCACCAAATTTCGTGAAAAAAAGAATTATTTTGTAAAAGATAAAAATAAAAAACCAAAAAATTGTTTTTTTGAATTTTTTCCATAAATTTTGAGGTTATCTGAAAAAAGTGTAAAACAAAAGTTGTAGATCTTTTTATTACCTACAACTTTGCCATTTGATTTTTTTACATAGGACTTGTAGTTTTGCCAAAAATCAAGATAAACCGTTTTTTACCCTTAAAACTCACCCCCTTCCCGACCTCAGATCGCCCGTAAATTATTTTTCCTAACATTTTTATATTATTCTCCTCCTTTTCCAATGGGTTTCATCCTACTATGAATTTGTTTCACTTTTTATTATTTTTAAAGCCTTCTACCCTGGTCTATAATCATATGCTGATGATGATGATGATGTTGAATTTTTCCAAATCATACATTTTTAGGCACATATACTTTCGGTCCAAAAAAGTGTCAATGTTATCAAGTCACAGTACACAACACACATACGGTTCTTTGGAACTTTGTCGTTCTAATTATTTGCAAAAAATTCGACATACCCGTGCTTCCATGAGCGCGTCTGACGCGCGACCCAGTATATAAGTTACTCTATGCGCGCGACTGACAAATAAAATGAAATGTGCAGCGCGTTCTGAAACCTTTTCATAGCAAAATGTATGGAAAAATCATGGTAGATTTTCGGCTATCTATTCTTTCTCATAAATAAAAAAGTATTTGATTTGGGTACAAAATAATACCCAAGACGTACAGGGGACTTTATAAGCCACATTTTTTTATTACTTTCACGTTGAAATATGCAGCAGAATTGGCTATTTATGTACCTATCCAGACCCCATTTTTCGACATTTTCAGCGATTCTTGCGTTGGTAAAAACGTATTTATGTAAAAATATTGTATGGGACTCCTATTTTATTTTCGCACCCTGTAAAGATTAATATATTACCTTTCATTTTATACCCTGAAATCTAAACAGTAGCGATTCCTGGTTCATTAAATGGTACCTAAAAACCATTGAAATTTGTAATTACGTCCTTAAGTAACCTATATCCCGGATAAAAATATGCTAATTCCGGCCCAGAAATTCAAACTTGCAAAATTTCAGCCATTAGATACGTTCAATAGCTTTGACATTGTCTCGTGAAACACATGCCTATTATTTTTTGCCTTTGTACCTAAGTATTATAAGTGTGATTAATATTTGTTTAATCTAAATTTTACTTTAATTTATCTAACGAATGCAAATTTCGTTATTATAATCTTTCTTGACCAATAAATAGTTAATTCTGTGTTCCCAGGCACGAGTATTCGGAACAGCTGGTCGCGACCGTAGTGACGCAGCTGCTGGACGCGCTGCAGTACGTGCACTGGCGCGGCTACTGCCACCTGGACCTGCAGCCCGACAACGTGGTGATGTCGTCCGTGCGCTCGGTGCAGGTCAAGCTGGTGGACTTCGGCTCCGCGCACAAGGTCAACAAGCTGGGGACGGTGGTGCCGCAGCAAGTAGGAGATTTGGAGTATAAAGGTAAGTTATTTGTTTGAGAATTGTTAGGTATTTTAGTTTGGTAGTTGTTCGTGGAGAGCGGCATTTAAGGAAGCCTCATTTAGGTCTATACCCAGTACCTAGTGGGTGAAGTCGTGCCGATGATGATGATTATGAAAAACCAAGTCTATAGCGGCTTTCAGACTACGCATATAGCTAAAACCAACCCTAATCCTCAATATTCATTCCAGCGCCGGAGATAGTAAACGACGAGCCAGCGTTCCCCCAGACCGACATCTGGTCTCTCGGAGTGCTCACGTACGTGATGCTGTCGGGCGTGTCTCCCTTCCGCGGCGCCGACGACGCGCAGACCAAGCAGAACATCACCTTCGTGCGGTACCGCTTCGAACATCTCTACAAGGAGATCACACAGGTAAGCTCTTGTGACACCCAGGTTTTATACTTTATGAGGTAAGCTATGAAGCGTGTTAAATTCTGTAGTCACAATTACGAGTTGTTTAAATGGCGCAGCCATTCGGATTGTTTTAAACTAGGGCTATTCTAAACAATTGGGTGCACAGAAAATAAAAGCTGATTTCCATTTATGTGGAGACGAGACTTCTGTTACATAACCAAAGGCGTGGTTTCACAATATTAGGTAAGCCTTTGCACAGGGCCTGCACAGGGACGACACAGACTAAAACATAAGTCAAAATACCGTCACATCATCATGGCATAGCGAATCCGAAATTCTTTAGATAATTTTCTACAACTCCGCGTTGGTAGAAGTCAAGTGGAAGTACGCCAACATTTCTTAAAAACCCTTTCTACCTCCCCAGGAAGCGACCCGGTTCCTGATGTTCCTTTTCAAGCGGGTGCCCCTGAAGCGGCCGCTGGCCGAGGAGTGCTACGAGCACCGCTGGCTCACGCAAAGCGACTTCATGAACAGGAAGCGAGAGCGCGCCGTCTTCTTAGGCAACAGGCTCAAGGTAACTAGCGACATCTAGGTACTTATGAACAATTTTCTAATCCGCTCGGGAAATCGCACAAATCCACATCTTTTCAAAGGGCCTATTTTTATAGAAATGACAGCGTTCTGCGATCTATACCTGAGGTGGCTCTCCCTTAATGACACATTTTTCCGACCGTTCTATAATCTCAAAGTCCTGGGTTCTGTCTGGATTTTAGTACCCAGGACTATCAACATTATAGAAGGGACAGATAGAGTTAGAGCATGGTGAGTTCTCCTTGAAGCTTAGAATCTCTAAAGAACAAGTTTAAAAAAAACTTCCGTTAACGATTTAGCCAAGCCGAAGGTACGTAATATGTACGTAGTAATGTACCTACTATGAAATTGAATCTCTCCCTTGTTATCCACAGGAGTTCAGCGAAGAGTACCACGAGCGCAAGGCCCGGAGCGCGTCGCAGGCCGACACGGCGTCCATGGCGTTCGGCAAGTCGCCGCGGATGCTGGCGCGCTCCAACAGCATCCAGGAAGAACTGCAGACTAATTTCGCCGGACATTCTTAAACTGCTGAACAACTAAGACAAACTGCTTTACCAGAAAGAGACATTATATGCCCTGTAGCTGTATTTCAATACTAAACCTATCAGAGAAACTTCAAGTGAATGTTTGTATAAATTCAAATTATGCTTTTCAATCAGGTAGGTATTTTTAAGGGTTTTGTTTATACATAATGCGCTTTCTGGCAAGATCCACCTTATTCTTCTGGGATTTGTTTGTTATATTTTTATGACACTAATAAATGGAGATTTATTGATTGTGACAAGCAAATTCCAAAAGCGATCATCAAACTCATTAATCCATGGAAAATCATGTACATTTTTGTATGAAACAAACTAGTCATAATGGAATTTTGTTACAAAGAATTGTTACTGATAAGCTTATTTATTTATTTATTGTATACAATTTTTTACTGTTTATTTATTACATTAATTGGTTATATGGATGCTCCAGTATTAATGAATTTAATAAAGAGCATTGATTTACTTTGAAGTTTTATTTTACAACTCTCTAGCCAACCTGACCAAGACAAATGATTGGCTATATTAACTAGTACTAACTCTATTATAATGTATGTAAGAACTTGATAAGTCAGTTCCATTTTAATGAGGCAAGTTCAAACAAAACACTCATTCAGCACCATTATTATAATTTACCAAAATAAGTTTAAACTAATCAAAAATCACATGATCATAAACTGATTACCTAGCTAGTTTACTATTTGACTAAAATTTTAATTTTATATTGCTTAAAACATCACTAATTTGTGTTAATTCTGGTAGTTCATTTCATAAAAATAAAATTTAAAATGCTAAGTTGTAATATTAAGGTAGGTGCAGATAAACCAGCTGTCACCATTGGAGTGCAGTATTGTCTAGTCTAGTGTATAAATTCATTCCTTAGGCAACCTGGTATTAGACAGATCTCACACCAGTTCTTATCCTGGCCCACCAGAGATGAGCTGCAAATGTATCCAGCCTACTAATAATTAGTGAATTCGTTTATTGCTAACCTAAACAATGCAAGTGATTGTACAGGTTGATTCTTCACATATTGCGGCAAAGCTAAAGCATATCTTTAAGGTTTGTTTTTAAGTGCTTACCCACACTAATGGGACTCCTTTCTTTCAAAGAAAAGGTTCCAGGTTCAAGTCCCATTGAGGTCGTAAATTTGTGGGACATTATTTCTTAGCACAGCTTTGTTGGAAAGACACCATATTTAACTATCTTATCTTAGAACTAAGGAAGACTGAGACTAGTGTTGACATTATGTTGGTCTACTTTCAGAAATAAACAATCCATGAATGATGCAATGGTTGATGTAAATGTATCCAAAATATACAAAACAACAAGTTGACTAAATGCTGTACCAAGTTGCCTCAGAAGGGAAAAGTATGGTATTGAATTAACTTTTTCTAGTAACAGAATAATTGGATTTATGCTAAAAAACAGAATGTTCCACAAGTTTCATCTCTTATTTTTAGCAATATATTCTGTTACTTTAGATTGAAATTCACTTTTGTTCTTGTTGTACATCTCGGCTGCTTCTATGTTTAGTGGATCTTCAAAATTTAAAAGGTCCTGTAAAGAAAAGTTTAAATGGTTCAGTCAGAATCAATGTTAGGAATCTCTGAGCCGAAAACAGCTGGTTTGATATAATTGAGTGTGGTAATATATACTTACAGTAAATAAAGAGTTTAGCCCCCAAACCACATCTTTCAGTCTTCTGGTGGGAGCCCAGCCATGCTCATCAATAGACGTCTGTCGGAGAAGAGACAGGCATATGTCTCCATCTATGTTGATGTTTGGATGCCACAGCTTTGTTATACATTTTACTCTTGGAGGCTGGAAAAAAAGGTAAAGTAAAAGAAAAAAAAGAAATAATACCCAGAATAAAAAAAAAAGAAACTACAGTAGTTTGTGAAAGTAACTTTGAAGGTACGTACTATTTACAGAGCTGAGGCAGGTGGGTAGTTTTGCTATACCTACACAGGCATCCGAGATTAATTTGCTAAGCTAGAAGGAATACTTCTCTATATTACTTTGAAGGGGTCATTATTAAATTTGGCACCGCACTGTTACTTACAGCCATATTATAGTCGTCCGTGACCGAAACACTGAATTTGAACTTTCCGCCTTGCCAATAACCCTCATCAGGTGTTACGGTCAATACGAACTCACTGAGAACATTAGGGTCTTCGAAACTAACACTGCACGTTACTGGAAGATTCTCGTTCATCTCCTGCACTTCTTTTACCAGTAATTTATCTCGTATCGATATCCGCTTCGGCACAGGTTCCATGTTTAGACCATTACTCGTTTCAGTATGCTCTTTTTTTAGTTTCCTGTTGAGTGTGATCATAGTTTTGTGCTATACGCTAACGGAAGTACACACGGTGAGAAATTGTAACATAACAACGAAAAAAGTATTATTTTTGTCCAAAACACAAAATCTAAATCCGCAACTAGGGTAGGGACAAAAGTATCAATATCTTGTGGAATCGAGTTTACATTTCGAGGTATCTTATCGAATAAATTTTAGAAATTTTCTACAATAAAAAAAACTTGGCTTTTTGGCTCGTTTATGACAACGCCATGTCTTTCATTCCGTTCATGGTTCACTTCCTTTCCTTCATTCGTTTTCCTTACTTTTTCATTCCGTTCATCGCGTTGTCGGTCAGTTCTGTGATGTGACTGTTGGTTATTGTAATTAGGTAGTTGTGAATAATTTTTTTAGGTTTCCATTTGTAATTAAATTACTATTAAGTATTCAATTACTATAAGCTGATCGAATCTTAATGAAATTCGACAGGGAGGTTAATGGTGTGCCAGGGACGGACATTGCCTTTATATTCCGGAAAAGCTCGCGTAAAGCCGCAGGCAGAAGTTAGTTTTTTCATCTTATTCAGGCGCGGTCGCAGCCCAAGACTTTGGGGGGGGGTCACACTTGGTGCGGGCCGTAGCACCAAATGTACTTGTAAGCGGTTGCAGACCCCACCGAAAACCACTAAACTTTATCGGCGAGCGGAGCGAGCCGTGGAAAATTTATACTCAACTCCCAACAATAGTAGGTATAAGTTATAGCAAGCGAAGCGAGCCTCGAAAATTTTGAGATGTTTTCTGAAGTTTGGCAAAAGTAAGCAAGAGTAGGTCCACTTGCTTACTCTCGCCCGCGTCATTTATTTTGTTGTTGATAGGTATCTATAAAAAAATAAATGATAGCGAGCGTAGCAAGCCCCGAAAATCTTAGAGACTTGCGGTAGTAGATATAAAGCTATGAATATAAATAGGGGCGAGCGGAGCAAGGGCATCAACAAAAAATTGGAAATACAAAAAAGACATGGAAAAAATGTAACGACGAAATTTTTATTACTTTTTCGGATAACTACCCGAGCAAAATGATGTTAAACAAGTGTCAAGCACTGGACCAAATACAGAGAAGGACAAAATACTATCAGCGAGCGGAGCGAGCCGCAAAATGCATATTTGCCGCAAACATGACATCCCTTCCCCCAACTCCCAACCCAACAATAGGAAGTATAAGTAATGGCGAGCGAAACGAGCCTCAAAAAAGTTGGAGATTTTTTCTGTAAGCCAGAGCTTAAGACAAAATAAAGTAAGCGAAACCTGCCCCGAAAATTTTAAAAAGTTTGCGGTGGTAGATACAAAGCTATGCATATAAATCGGGGCGAAAGCAAAGGAGATTAACAAAAAATTAGAAATACAAAAAAGACATCGAAAAAGATGTAGCGGCGAGCGGAGCGAGCCGCTGAAATTTTAGTTCCCTTTTTCGGGTTGTCACAAACTGTTTCAGAAAATAAATAACAGCGAGTGGAGCGATCTCTGAATGAGCCAGAGCCTGTTTTGAAATTGGTGAGGTAGCGTCCATGCAAGACAAGGAAGCTTAATTATGAGCTACTAGCTTCTGCCCGCGGCTTCGCACGCGTTCCTTCTATGGAAACGTTCAAAGGTAATTTCTATCCCATGGAACTGATTTATGGGATAAATAGTAGCCTATGTTTGATTCCAGGCTTAGAGCTACACCGATGCAAAATTTTACCTCAATCTGTTCAGTAGTTTTGGTGTGAAGACGTAACAAACATCCATCCATCTATCCATACAACCTTTCGCATTTATAATATTAGTGTGAAGAACAATTTTAAAGTTTCACGAATAACAACCAAATATGCGGACAACAGAACAGACACTATATAGAATCAACGGCGAGCGAAGCGAGCCGCGAAAATTTTTATGATCTGGCTGTGCGTGTGAGTTGTTTGGTATTAGATATTTTGCAGTCTGAAACGGAGATGGAGTCCTGAACTAGAGCAAGCCAGAATCTTATCAAAACAGCAGAATGTTATCAGAGGCAAGCAGAGCGTGCTGCGATAATTTAGTGGTTTCGTTAGATTTTTGGAGTGTTTGGAAAACTGACCTCAAACGAGGGATGAAGCCATGACCAGAGGCAGACAGTGTAAAGTTGCCGGCAAGTTGAGCGAGCTGCGACAATTTTTGGTTTTTGTTAGATTTTGGGCAACTTTTTAGAAAATTTGGCAAAGTGACCTAAATCGGGCCGGGTTTTGAGCTTTCGATCATAGTCAGAAGGAACAAATGTTATCAGCAGCGACCAGATCAAAACGCGAAAATTTTGTTGTCTACTAATTTTTTGTACTGGTTGACAAAGTGACCTCGCAGATTATTTGTTATATTTTGTGCTTTTTATTGTGGTGGTTGGATTGATACAAACTGAGAATAGTGGACCAGTCAGACCAATAAAATTGGTAACGTTGCCTCTGTGCTAATCAAAATACAGAGCACAAACAACAGTAATATCGGCGAGCGGAGCGAGCCGCGATTTTTTTTATTGCTGCAGTTGGTAACCATAATCAATGTAACGGAAGTAAACTGGACAATATAATCATCAAGCTGTGGGTTGCAATTTCTTAAGTACCTAAACTAAGATTTTGGGGGGGGTCATGACCCCCGTGACCCCCCCCCCTGGGACCGCGCCTGATCTTATTGGAGATAAACTGTAGATGTGTTGTGTTGAGGACAGGACCTAAGAAAAGTAGTCGATACCTTGGAGTATCGATACTTTTTTACAATACCACTCATGAGTACAGTATCGATACTTTCTATTCGATACCGTTTCCTATCCGCAGCACAGATGTACCTACTAGGGATGCTAACGATCCGCAATGCCAATGACACATTGTCCTGTGTTTTTCACTGAGGTTTTTCATGAGTTCCAACCTCAACCCAACCAATTTATGTCATTCACTCACTCACTCACTTTAGTCGTATTTCATTCATTCCATTTATTAGTTCATTCATTATTTCATGAATTGTTTGGTCTATGCAGATTTGTTGTGAATTTGGGAAAAATACTAAAAATCGATCGAAAAATCAATTGCATACAATGACAGAAATATCATGGCCGTGGCAGTATAACTTCCCTCCCTTCTTTACGTAAGTAAATTGAGTGAATCAAATTGCAGTACGTTTTTTTTAAGTAAACCTTTGTGTCGTTCGTGTCCAGCTCGTAGCTCTGCTCGTTTCTTTCCTTAGTTGTCTACAAAATGATGAAATTACTGGGTAACGATTGGAGTTACATCAACGAAGGAAATACACATATAGTTTTACAATTAAGAGACACCGAATTCGTCCTACGCCTTGTCAAGGAAGATGTAAAACCTGTTGATGTGTATAATTCAGTGAATTTTGTTAATTTTTTCATGATTCCCTTACTCTTTGACGTTAATGAGAACCCCCAAGAGGCGATAACGATACCGCCTAAGGAGTTGAAAGAATTCAGTAAGTGGGTAAACAGCTACCCACTTCGTCCAAAGAACCGCAGAAACAAGTCAAAGCTAAGTGAAATTGCTATCAAAACACTTAACCTAACGCTACTTGGTCCCACTTGTCAAACAAATTACGGCATTGAGATAAAACCAAAGGAAGGTTTCTTATCTCAAAACCTGAAACAACTAGCCAAGTGCTACTACTGTTTGAAACAAAGTTTGAAGCTGGAACAGGGAGATATAAAAGAAGCCAGCTTGTACTGCCCACTAGATTTTTTCTCAGCCAACAAAGATAGAATGAAGCGGGCCCTCATGAATCTTGTTGACCAGCCTCAAAATAACCTAAAGCTATTTGAAAATGGAAAAGTGATCTACCAAGCTGGTTCCTCGAAGAAGGACTTTGATGACTTTATTGTAAAGATGGGCATATTTAACTCAATAATGCAGTTTCTTGAATTCATTATTGAGATATTGCTAAAAGATAGAAAAACAGACTATCATACCTTTGAAGACATGTTTCGAGCTGAAGCTCAACATCCACTGAAAACTAAAGATGAATGCATTGATCGAAGCAACCTGTATACATACAAGTTCTACAACTCCCTTCTGTACAAACTTATCCAACTGCAAAAGCTTTCAGAAAATAAGAAAGTTGATGTAACAGCTGTGGATATGGAAAGTACAGAATATGTAGTTCCATTACTAAAACAAATGAAGTCACTGAAAACTAATGCCTATGGCAAAGACACTAGGGAAGAATTTTTAAATAGCTTGGATCCCCTGCCTGCATCACTGATATCTGCTGTAGCAAAGGACTGCTCCATCATGATTTGTTTCACACCGAATTCCATTGAAGGGTTTCCTCACATTAAATTAGGCAAAAAGAAAATCTCGTACAGGTTAGCCGTTACCGACCTCGAGCCAAAAACGGCCAAATCTTTGATACGACGACAACAGACTGAAAGAAGACTATTTGATCTCTATAAACGTAATCATAATAAGTAAATTGTGAGTATTTCTCATAAGGGAACCTGTAGAGAGCCATACAAAGTATGATGAACAATCCTAACCGTATTTATCTTTTCAGAATCCAACCGCACACAGAAACAAGAGCAAAACAACTAGAAGCATGGCAAGAGCTTATCATCAACTACTTGAAGGCCAACAAGCTCTCAACCATAGACATCCGCGAATGCCTCAACACACCTCTGTTCAACAACACTGCGATAGAAAGAAAGCTATCCCAAGAAGCAGTGCTAACTATACTTGAAGACATGGCGAAGGGCGGGCGGGCGGCGCCGGTGGACAAGAGTAGAATGGTGTGGGAGGTGTACTGGCACTCGCTGGACGAGTGGGGCAATATGGTCTACAACTGGGCCAGCGTTAATGGAATGACAAATTCTGTTTGCACGCTCTTTGAGCTTCGGGAGGGCGAGAATACGACAGATGAAGGTATTCAATGTTTTCTGAATAACTTGCCCTACCAGCACACATACATATACCCACTGCGAAACATGCCTCCCTCCAACAAGAGCAGTTTTGCCCTCATCTCCATTAATGGTGTTCAAAATACCCAGAATGACTCTGCTCCCTACTGGTTTCTTCCCTTAGTCGGCTTAGGGCTAAGTTGGAGCACTCTTACACGGAATTATACCTTTTGCGGATCATTGTGGTGTTTTTAAAACATTTTAAAACTTTCAAAACTTACTTTTATGGTAATCTATAGTTCCGATATAGGCCACATTGAGCAAAGATCATGGTTGCAACAAATCCTACTCTATTAAGAACTAACTAAAGTTTATTGTTTTCCTCAGAATTTCACGGACTTGACATGAATGTGCTGATGAAAGCTCTGAAGGCGCTGGAGGCGAAAGGCAAGTGCGAACTGATGGAATTTGATGACAGCCAGGGTGTGAAGTTTTTCTGATGCCGACCTATCTAAGTCATAGCTTGGTTTCTGTCTGTGAGTCAATTTTATACAATTTAAAAGTAGGACACTTATTTTAGAGGAACTTGCTTCAACCTCTGTGGTTATATATAATCAGTGTATGATATAATTTGCTGTTAAATGCATTTTGTTAAGTTATAATTGTTCATAATATTCATATTGATGTTAAAATAAAGTAGGTTTTATAAATTTATTGTTTCATTATACTAGATAAACGTAGAATTAACATGAAAAGAGTTGCAGATTTTAAATAATTTATTACAAATACAATCAAACAGTGTAAAATTGTACAATTTCAAAATTCCTAATTGTATTATGCATTATTACATCACTTAAAATAATTATTATAATAACATTAGAAAACATTAAAGTACACATTAATCAAACATTAAGGTACCTACCAAATGATTCTGATTTAATTTCGAAAAGGTTACTCCGAAAAATGGCGTATCAAAACTGATCCCATTTCTTTATTGATATTGTTGAATAGGTACTTAGTGTACGAAATCGCATCATTTTGAGGTTTAATTCATTGTATCTATAGCCACAACGTCCAGTATTTAAAAATGATTCCTTATTTTAAATGGATTTCAATATAATACTTCTTTAAATACGAATACAATACAATATAATACATTCACAAACACTCCTTAGGTATTTACACAGATCTAAAACAACAACTAAACAATCAGTCTTCAACCAAAATACATTCTTTCCAGTTAAAACAACAAATAAATAAAACTCCTATTTACAGTAAGATAACATAAAGGTGCAAAAGTACAAAATGTAAAACATTAGAAACCTCTGTCCCATTTTCAGTTCAAGGGAACTGTAGCAGTAAAAATTATGCTGAAAATGGCAGTTTTCGTAGTAAAACACTTAAAAGCTTATAGGACCTGGATCTTAGTATGATATCTTAGATGATACATGACAAATGAGTAAGCTAATATCGTACTTCCGAACACCAGGAAAACTATCTCAGGTTCCCTAAAACTACTACATCACAGATATTTTACAACATTTACAACTATTGGAATGTGTTTTTAAGATTTATGAGCAGAAATTATCCATGACAATAACGTTAGTCTATTAAACTACCCTCATAAAAGTCAAATTATAATCATATTATTTCATAAAAATGTATTCTACTACATTATCTATAGTTTTCCTCCTCGAATACTTCAATGTGTACTTATTTTGTTGAGGTTTCGGCTATTTGTGACTTTCCACCATTTGGCTTAACATTACATCCTTCCATCCATCCTTAATCTAACTGCTTACAAATGATCACCGGCTTCTAAAGCAGCATTGCAATACCCGTTGCTTCTTTCTGCAGTACCGTTCGGTACTGCATTACCGGTGTCGACATTCCCATTGACAATGTTCCCGTTACCGTTGATCCCGTTAATCTTCTCTGTGGAAACGACCAGGTCCACTGAAGGGACGACCGCGTTGGTCTTACTGCCGGGCGCACGGTAGAACCACCACGCTAGGAAGAAGAAGAGAAGGGAACATAGCTTGCCGACCAGAGCTAGGGCTAGCATGTACCTGAAATAAGAAAGAAGGTCAAATAAATAATATTAGAACAATTAATAATGATGTTATGTGTCTATCATTATTAATTCTATTCGCTATATGGCATACCGGGCCGAGAACAGTGGGTACGACGGATTCCAAATATCTAAACTCATTTAAATATGTTAGCCATGGCCCGTCAATTTGTCGATCACAATGATGTAGTCTTACCTGCTCATGTTATAGTTATCATACTGCAAACAAGCACCAGTCTTTTCGCAGGAAGTAGACCACAGAGAACACGATAGGTCGATGAGGAATCCGAAGAGAAGCGGCGCCGGGATGGTGCCCAGCAGCCGCACTTTGATCCACTGGATGCCGAGGGCGAACGAGCGCTGGTCCTCGCGCACGCATCTGAAATCATCCACGGGATTAAACAAACTTCTGGTGCGATTTTATTGGATTTGCAGACGCTTTTGATTGAGTCTGAAATTTGGCTCATACAATATCGAATGATTTGTGATAGGTGTTGCTATAAATTTAGAAACTATACCAACAAATCTGTGGGCAGGTCGAGCAAGTTAAAACTTTTCGTCATAGGGCCGATTTTTAAATCCCCCGTTAAGTCGTCGAATAAATACTTTCAACTTTTCAATCGTCTACTATGTAGCGAATAGTTATCCGTGGTTTAAGCTACCCAGCTTCACACCATCTGTGTGCAAGCGAGGTGCACGGATACAGTATTCATCGTGTTAGACAAGAACAGCAACTTGACGTTCGTTACAAAATAAACTCTTTAATTGGTTCAAACACATCCATCATAACAAATCAACGTACCTAGTACTTACTAGTTACGGTGATTTAACATACTTAAGTAGTACCTACTTATTAAGTACAGTGATTTGACATACCTAAGTAGTACTAAGTAGTAGGAGTGAGACAGGGGGATGTTATATACCCGAAACTGTTCACGAGCGCGTTGGAAGATATGTTTAAAACGCTGGACTGGAAAGGTAAGGGCATTAACATAAACGGCGGCTACATCTCACACCTGCGATTCTCTGATGACATAGTTTTAATGGCGGAGTCGCTAGAGGAGCTGAACCAGATGCTGGACGGCCTAGCCTCAGCCTCGCGACACATCGGTCTTGGCATGAATTTGGATAAAACCAAAGTCATGATCAATGGCCTCATTGATCCGGGACCGGTCGTCGTACATGGCCACCTTCTCGAAATTGTTTCCGAGTATACTTACCTTGGGCAAGTTCTGCAGTTAGGTAAAAATTATTTTGAGAAGGAGACCAAGAGGAGGATCCAGCTAGGCTGGGCAGGGTTTGGGAAACTACGTCGAGTCTTCTCGTCATCCATACCGCAATGCTTGAAAACGAAAGTTTTCAATCAGTGCGTCCTACCCGTCATGTCATGTCATGTCATGACCTATGGAGCTGAGACGTGGACACTCACGGTAGGGCTGGTCCAACAGTTCAAAGTCGCTCAGCGAGCTATGGACATGCTCGGAGTTTCTCTGAAGGATAGGATTCGTAACGAATACATCCGACAGAGAACCAAAGTTATCGACATTGCTCAAAGAATTAGCAAGCTGAAGTGGCAGTGGGCTGGCCATATCTCGCGAAGAACCGACAACCGCTGGAGTAAACGTGTTCTTGAATGGAGACCACGACTCGGCGAACGTAGTGTAGGACGCCCTCCGGCCAGGTGGGATGACGATCTGCGAAAGACTGCAGGCAGAGCACAAAGACTGGAGGCAGCTGGATGCGGCAAGCTGAAGACAGGGCGCTATGGCGCTCATTAGTTATATAAAATCTTTATTTGCATCTTCAGACACACACATACAGTCTACAGCAATTGTATAGTACACTAATACAAATAAACAGTTATGAAATAGAGTTGACAAATAAAACAAACAAGCATTAGGTATTAACATCTAAGCAAACTGTCCGTGTGTGCTGCAGTATGTCAAAAAGGCCATGGCTCAGCGTAATATTTTGCTCAGGAAGCAAAAAACACTGATTTTCAGCCGTAACCCATTGAGAGCAAGCAGAACGAGTTTCAAGTGTAATGTGTACCTATCTACTAAATGATTGTGTTTGTGTAGTAAAAATGTAGTCCCTAAAACATTGGCGTTACCTACCTCCATTAGTACGTGATGTACCAAAATGAGTACAGTGCGAAGCGATAAAAGATCATAAGGGAATATTGTTCCAGCACTTCGTTGCCGAGTATCTAAAACTCATTAGGGGAGGCCTATGTCCAGCAGTGGACTAATATAGGCTGATGATGATGAAGTAGTACTTACGAAGTACAGTGATTTGACATACCTGAGTAGTACTTACTAAGTACAGTGATTTGACATAAGTAGGTACCTAAGTAGTAGTGACTAGGTACAGTGATTTGACATACCTAGGGAAGTAGGTAAAAACGAATGAAACTGTCAAACATCTCCTAAAACGTCACACTTATCGGGGAGATAAAACCCTATCTGACCATTGAAAAACCAAGAATATCGCTATTCATTGAATAAAGGCTATCTGGTTGTTTATCTGAGGATTGAAAAATCGGCCCATAAATGAGTAGGAGTTCTTCAGGGTACCTTGATCGGGGCCCTAAACTATTTAGTTTTCATAGCTGTTTTCACGGAGCTGTAGCATGGTATAATAGTTTAATTTATTAGTTGATTCACCTCAAAGTAGCAGAGAGCGCCGGCATGGTCGCTAAGAACGTAAATAGCATAACGCAGAACGACAGCGCTACGAACCACCACAGGTACGGACAGTCTGTGCTGCAGATGCTGTTGATGGCTTCGTATGGGATCGTTGAGTTAGCTGCAAGAAGATACACTATTATAATAACTGAATTGACGTAACTTACCTCTGATGCCATTTTATAATTACAAATCGGCTTTCGATTTTGAGGAAATTGATACTTACCTATAAGTGTAAATACTAGTTGTAATTTGTAGTTTTGTTGGTTTTTGTGTTTCTACTCTACTAAATAAATAAACCTACACAATTACCACCACAATTCACACCTTTTTGGCTCGACACTCGGTTGTTTGCCCAGCAGCTTGCGGAAGTACTTACCTGCTAATGCTGGCCTAGTGCTTAAACATAATTAATTTTAACGTGCAGACTATAATTTATAGTTTTTTGTTATATTATGTAAATCGCAAATTCCTAGCTTAGTTTTTCCTATATAAGTGTGTTTGTGTCGTGCTAAATAAACTTTTTCACTTTCAATTACAAATTTGTAATAGCTTTGGCTGCAACCTGAGTAGTCTTAAGCAGGGTTTCCATCGCGAAAGGGTAATGAGCGGAAAATGGTTAGGCGGGACGGACTCCTTTTAAATGAAATAGGTTTACATTTCACCCACAAAGAGTCTGTTGATTTCCACTGCAACTGAACTGAGCGAGTTCATTGCAACACTTTCTGCTCGCTCAGTCCTTTCCGCTGGACTTTTTGTTGGTGGACAGACAAGTATGTATGCAGTTCACTCTTGCGAGTTGAACGGAGTCTGACGACACATTAAGAACATTAAGATGTTAAACGAGTCTCTCATCCTTCCATGCAAACGTGGAAGGGTAATTAACTACTACGCTGTTTGATGTTGGCCATCCAAAACTAAGGATATGTCAATTTATCTCGTCATTATCTATTTTTGTGTACACCCAAACCGTAAAAAAAGACTACATTTGAGAAATACAAGCTTCTAAACATTCGTGTTTAGACACTGATTTTAGCCCAACTTTTGGCGAAAGGAAATAATATACGGGGAAACAAAACTATAAAATAAAGCTCGTACTGACATAGTGTAGCCATGAGTTGAAAAAATTATTTTGAAAAGATACACTCAATAGTTTTTCTATAGGTACCTACTTAATAAATAACCCTTGAGCTAAATGTCTGTTCCCATGCTTTTACGCGGCCGTTTTACGATTGAATCATTGTGCATTTCATCGTAGCGCAGTAGCGCGCGGGTACCTATGTCTACGATGTCAGATGGGATAGCATACATTGAGGCCGCGCCCACCGACGAGTTCGCGCTGACGACTTGTGTAGCCTTAATGGGTCCGATCGAAATTTAGAATTGTACCTAATACAGCACTGTACTAAAACGTTGTTTTATTATAGTGAGGTAATACAGTGACTCTACAATTAAACCATTAGACAAACATGAAAGTACTTCATTGTCTGTCTTTATAAGATTAGTATGAACCAGGGCCGCGATCACGGTGTGGTAAGGCACGGCATTGCGGCTCAAACGTTAGCAGTTGAAACGTTAAGGTGCGCGTTCACAGCCCGGCATCGGACAATCCTCCGACAAGTGCGCCCAGGGATCGGCAATCCGAATGACGTCATTCGCATTAAATGGACAAGTTGGTGGGTTAGGTGCAGATTGTAACCTACAGATTGGTGCTAGGTAACAGCAAAAGACAGAAACTGTACCTACAGGTAGAAGTAACAAAGCCAGTGCTTGCTATAATTGGCAATCGAAGTGTTTAGGCATTTGCCATAAGTATTTCGTTTTTATGTTATGTATTTTTAATTACGCATTCACTGCCCAGCTTCAAATTAATACAAAAGCCAGTGACAACCACGACGGCTTCTTACTTAAATATAAATAATTGGTTGTGGTCTCCTACCTCCTTCCACAATGAAGCTAGGCAGAGTCCCAGTAGCGTTGATGCAGGCACAGTTGTGGAACAGCTGCGCGGCTCCGGCCAGCGAGCGGCGCGTGCAGCCGGCGTGGCACGCGCTGTAGTACACGGCGCCGTCCGCGCCGCACACGGGCGCGTAGGCCGCGTCCCCGCACACGCATGCCGTGTTGCATTCCGCGAATAGCGGGCTTTGCCTGGAACAGATAGATCTAGTTATATATACTCCTTCGAGATTTCATGTAAATGTACCTGTCTACTGTCATGGATAGAGGATTACGCGATAGAAACCGCGTAATACTTAGGTACTTACTGTTACTTTCCTCTTTTCTCTTGCGTGTAGGTACTCTCAGTGATCGCGTCTGAGAATGAATCTACAACTGCGTTAGAGTTAAACGTTAAGACATCAAACTCACCAGCTACGCCCAGACTGCTGTATTCCGTAGTGACGCTGGCAAAGGGGTAATCATCGCAGTTTAAGACGAAGCTGAAAGTAAAGGCGAGGGCCACGAGCGTGGCGCCACGCACATCTTGATGATGGCTAGACGAGACTGAAACTCACCCAGCGACAGATGGACTGCTATACTTCGTAGTGACTCCAGCGAAGGGGTAATCATCACAGTTGAGGACGAAGCTGAAGGTAAAGGCGGCGGCCACGAGCGTGGAGGCCACACACAGCTTGATGATGCCGGCGCAGGCGAGCTGGAGCCGCTTGACGAGCCAGCCGCCGAGGAACGTGCCGCCGCCGCCCGCGGGGACCGTGATCACGCCTGCGGATTGCCTGCTTATAAGTATTTAAGACATAATTAAGAGGAAAAGACAAAAGGGAACAGATATAAAATGTTTTGTTTCAAGAGAGATATCAATAAAGAGATTAATTTTGCAAATCGTCGTCATAGAAATGACGTGTCACTATTCCATATTGCCTTGAATTACAGATCAGGCTTAGATTAGGTGGCGAATATTGATCATACACGAATTCTTTTAGGGTTTATAGACAAAGTCGGTCAAAAAGGTAGATAAGGTGGGTACTTTGTAAGAAGACTTTTGAAACACAAAAAGAGTTTTCCCAACTCACCCAACAGCAAAGCCGCTTGCGAGGCACTAACAGCGAACTGGTTCTCGATCAGCTTCGGCAGAAACGCTGCGAACCCTGAGATCAGCATGCCCTCGCTGGCACCAGCGAGGTTGAGGAACAGAAACGTGGGGTTCCTCAGCAGCGCGGCCGTCGCTTTCGGCAGCTCGTGGAGAGCGCTGAACGCGTCGGACTTCGATGCTGACTCGTGCGCTTCGCTCACTTTTGATGCGCGGATTTCGGCTGCCCCTGAATAGTCAATAACAGATTTATTTGCACTGTTATATATTTATTTTACTGTTTATTTATTAAATTTTTTTTACTGTTGAACTTCTAAGTACGTCTTATCTCAGACGCCCTTAAAAGTTTGTAGTGAATGAACTATCGATACTGTTCGGTGCCCCGATAGTTTCCTCATGTGGGGGTAGGTAGATATCGCCACAAAGTTTTTTTGGGTGAAGTCTGTGCGACATAAAATAGGGTTTGGCTGGCTGCCAATGGATTTCATCACTAAAATTCCACCAGTCTCACCTGGCAGTTCATAAGGGAATGCTAGCAGCGGCATGGCGATGAGTAGACATAGCACAGCAGAGAGGATGAACCCAATCCACCACGCGCCTATCCACACCGAGCTCGCGGGGGTTATGCCCAGTCTGAAATTAAACAGAAATAAGAGAAATCTATTCGTTATTATTACAGAGAAGAAATCATTGGTAGGTACAGAATTACAGATGTGGAGGTTGGACAAATAATTTATTTCTATGCATGAATGTGTTTTGAATGTTCCTGAACATCGAAAAGCTTACGTGAAATTATAGTAAATGTGGCAACTGGCAAACAAAAAACTCAATAATCTACACGAGTGAAATCACAGATAGAAACTAGTAGGCATAAAATATCACCGATTTTGACTGGAACATGCGTTTGGTCACGAACAATGGTTGAAATCAAAACAGAGTCCTTAAAGTATTCATAATTCAGTACAAAACACTTCTCAACATCAGCTAATTTCCATAAGTAATTAAAATTCAGAATTTAACCAAAACAATCGTGTGCTTCGCAAACATCTGTAGTGAAACTCTCAGGGTAGGGCAAGGAGTGTTTTCTTATGGTAATACCGTTTGCCGAACAATCAAAACCCTCTGGTTGAAGGAGCATTGCGCCGATGGACATCGAGTGCCATAGTGCTGTGCGAGTTGCCACTCATATCAGAAATTACCATTAGGTACCACAGGTCACCACACCTGGTCTATGCTATTATGCTATTAGTACCTACCTACGTACCGTTATCAATCGGTGAAACTATGTGCGGTAAATAAAACACGACGCAGCTATAAGGCAATCTTTTATCGTCGATCAAGTAAGATTGTGCTTGTTCATTTTACCACAATCTTCCCTGATGACAAAATTAAATCTACTCTGTTTGCATTCTTAAACTCACTTTTGTTTGTCTCACAAACCGACTGTATTCGACCCTAACTGGATCGAATCGTTTTTCAACACACGATCTGTAATTGTAGTCCGATTCAAAAACTTTGCAAACCGCTTTGTGAGACCAAAGCAGCAACTTGCATTATTTCCATCTACTCCATTCTATCCGTTACGGTAAATAATTGCCCGTTAATTCCCTCACAAAGGCCACACTACTCCCATTCAGTGTAATGCTTCGCGAGGGCCCTCCGCGGAACAAAGTGGTCTGCCGCGGACTCCATAACAGCCGGTTTGTTTACTATTTATTCCTATTCTTTACCTTCACTATTCAAATACCAAAACAAAAGAAAAGCAAATATTGCCCATCGAAAAGAAAAAATACGCAAGTGATCGAGGAGTTTGATTACTTTAAAAAGGCCATTTCGCCGGCTTCCAACGCTTCCAACAGGTAAACTTTTGTACTCTTATTTTTAATCCTGTTCCCGCCAAATGAATATGCGAAGCCCTGTAAGAGGTCGTTCAAAACTCGTCCCTCGCAAAATCATATTTCGTCCGCGAAGCCGTGCAAGTATAAAACGGAATTAATTTGGCTGAAAAGTTGCTATGAGCGTTCACAATACGGTGGAAGCAGGAGGCCAACTTGGATGAATGGCGCGGTGTCGCTGCCGAGATTAAATATTAAAAAAAGTAGGGAGAGAATAGCTTCTTCGAGTTTCGAAGGCTTTTGAAAACTTTAAATTAATTGATGTTTTCGCGAAAATGACAATAGGTTGTTTTGAAAGCTTTTAAAAGTAATTTTGTCGTGTAATGCTAGGGCCTTGTTATCGGAACTCAGTGAACAAAATCTTTAAAAATGAAAGTCAGCTTGCCGTTGCTACGCCATAGCATAAGCGTAACTTTAGCTACGGCGTAGTATGAACGCAGCAGAGGTAGCTACGGCGTAGCATGTGTAGCTACGGCGTAGCAAGTGTAGCTACGGCGTAGCATGGCCGATGTTACTGTATGTATGGCGCAGACTTGGACGTAGCGCAACGTATAAACAATGAAATTCAATCTTTAATGTGCCAAACCCTGGCGCCTTGGGGCTACTAAGTACAAGGCTTCGCATGAATGTCGAACTAGCATAGGATACAGATAGATAATCCAGCATACTACTCATACTGAACTATTATTTTATTCCAATAAATATTTAGTAAGTATAACTTACGCTCCAGCGTCGACGGAGACAAAGTCCGTGTAGATGGTGAGCATTTGTCCCCCGATGACGTAGCCCAGCGCTGGGCCCACCACTGCCATCGTGTAGTACACACCTAGAAATTAAGAATAAATTTAACAAACTAAAAATGCAGGACATTCCACACAATTTTAAAAAATAAATCATCAAGCCCCTAATCAAGTAGAGCTTGTGCTGCTATGGCAATCAGATGATAGTACCAACCTAACGTTTTTACACAAATGGTACGACGACACACACACGATTGGGTTTGGAGTGAAATTTTATAAAAGTAAATCCAATTCAGTTTGTTTGTTTACACATCACCACAAATCGAACGTTTCGCGAGATTGGAATGGGAATAGCGATCGCATTGAAACTATTTTCACGAATAACTACTCAAATCAACGATATCAGTGACCAACGCGTAACCAAACCATCACGTCCATAATTTTAATATGTAGGTACTACCTGTTTCATGGTTCAAAAACATCGTTCCTACGTTATTTACCGCGTGGATTAATAAACATAAATCCACGTGGATTGACAGCATCCATTACTGCGGATAAGTGAAAAGTCACATTACATTTATCTGGACATTATTACCGCAGCGAGTGGTTTCCCATGTTTATTGCCTCTCTCGGAAATATAGACCAGCTTTTAATACACCTCAATGACTGCTAAAAGGTCCGTTGATGGCTCTGGTGGTTATGTCGATGGGCTTCTACGATTATGGACCTAACTCTCTGCGTTCTGTTTAGGTCAATTTTGACCTTTTCTGTGTTATTGACGTGGGAGTCGGAAATCTAGGAAATGTGGAGGATAAGTACTTAGTTTATATGATTTGTTCATACAGGGTCTTCCTAAGGATCAAAGTACCTACCCTACTGCGTTCCGAGTTCCATTTTGTATCGAGTGGATGTGATTTCTTTCGACTAAGATGTTTGAATTTATTTTGATAATTATTTGTAGCAATCATTAAAAACAACTGAGGGCGTGAATTTCTCAGATTCTATAGTTCACAAGTAGGGAGGTAGGTACTACAGCTTTCTTTCAAAGTTTTCGCACTTTGGCGAACAAAACGCGGTGTCGCGGGCACTTGCTTCCCACGAGTCAGCAGCCAAGAGTGAATCACTCCACCGCCATTCAGCGGCCCTCGAGTCTCAGGCGAGGGCCTATTCACCCGCACGCCGCTATCGAGATAACACGGGGGCTGGTGCCGCAGGGCTTGCGACGCGATGCTGCGAGATTTGGGGCAGGATTGTGGCCCGACCTGCTCACCTGAGCGCATCGGCGCGCTGGATCAGATTAGTCCAAAAATAAAACTTGAACGCATAGATTCTTTTAAAGTAAAGTATAATAAATTGATGTAGTAAGTAGGTACTTGGAAGTCCGTAATAGATTCATGGAAAATGCGAAAGTTTTTAGTGTAGGTACCCTATATAGGCCATAGGTTAGGCAATCTGTTAAAATAAATTTAAAATTTATCCCATCTCTGCATAGCATAGCTGACCTAATGTAGCTAGATCGTAAGGCCTAACCTATGTACAAACAAACTTACGCTGGATATCGCGTAGAGTAGACATCACTGGGCTACCGCCTCAACCCACTTGTAAGTTGCTTTTAGCTGAGAAAACAGTGGGAGCGAGTGTTGAAACGCGATATTACACACGTTTGGCGAGCTCGCTCCTCCACCGAGAGGTCCGAGAGCACCGAGAGAGCCGAGCTCTCCCGATCGAGCGTGACGCTGCATTAGAGATACTTACCCACTGTTTATGGAACTTGGGCTTTTAGTGATTTCATGCCGATGTGGAAGTTAGTAGGCTTTCTTGGATATGATAATCATATCGGTACCTCAACCTCAACAGCCTGTGTTGGTCCACCCTGGACGCAGGCCTCCCCCTGATAAGCGCCTTATTGGCTTTGAACGCAGAAATTAAACGCCTAAGATAATTTGTGTATAGGAACTAAAAATGTTAACACGAAGTTAACAGAATCCTGGAAATTTCCCGGTAAGATTTTCGTAGATAAATTAGTTTCTCACTAAAAGCGCTAGTAAAGCACGTGAGGCACCTGCAGTCCCGAGTGATCGGCGGCCATTTATCTGAGACCGCAGCGTGCTTCCATCCGTCTGGATAGCTCAAACACATGTGATGTTGAGATTTAGGACTCTTATTATTTGGCTTACCTACATGTGACTTTTCTTATGCCTACATTGGTCGAACCACTGCGTAGGTACCCACACCCTGAAGTCAAGTCCTTTCCTCTGTGAAAATTGCCTTCTTCTTCATGCAGGTGCTTACATACCTGTTTTCTTTTAATCCTTGGTATCACATCATCATCGTCATCATCATCATCATCTTGGTGTCTTTTGCAAACTGACAAACAACATGTGCGAAGCCGCGCGCATTAGCTAGTCCCAAGCATGAGAAGGAACTTTAATTCTGACAGCCTTCATACTCCTACCTGTAGATATTCAAAGGTAGGTCATTTGACTAGAACCTCGCCTGATGGCAAGTGAGGATGTGGCCGACGAATGCCGACGGTGTCACACGAAAGTCTAGAAGATACCTATTCACTTTTCTCTTGAAGAGACCCAGGTTGTAATTGTCCAGAAAAACAGCAGCAGGGAGCGTGTTCCACAGCCTAGCGGTACGAGTACGGAGGTGAGTGATGGAGGTGGAGGATAACCGCTTCATGCGAGTGGACGGTCTATGCAGCAAGTAGGGATGGTCTTGCGCTGTGCGCCTGCTTGTCAGGACAAGCAGACTCCAGGGAGTGGAAGGAAGGGGGATGGTGGAATAAAGTCATAGTTCCGGTGAGTATTCGCCGAAATGTATCATCATTATACATATTTCATCATAATTATATCCATCTTTCCTACTTACCCAAGTAGACAGAAGACATCTTCTTCGAAACGTTCTCATCGATGTACGTCACCCCGAGGGTAAAGAGGGGAGTCGCGCCTGCGCCGTGCAGCAGCTGCGCGAAAACGAAGATGGCGACTGCCCACGCGCCGCCCTCCGTCTCTGTCGCACCCACCTCGCCGCAGCGGGGGGAGAGCTGAGAAAGAAGATCTTGGAAGGTTATGGAGAAGATAATAAAACCCTGTAGATATCCTTATTATTATCATTATTCTCAGTATAGGTACTTAGACTTACTTCTATGTGGAGACCACAAATTCTGTTATCTGTGGTGGGGACAAACAAAACCTAAGAAAATCTTAGTGAAACTTAAATTTTAACCTAAAACGAATAAAACGAGTTTTCGACAGTTTCCATTATATTGTTATATTTTCATGCTGCGCGCAAAAACAGTTTCCGTAGCCTTACTTTGATACTATGAAGGTGTAGATACATTTGTCACTAGTTTCTAAAGCTAACTCATCATCATGAGGTCCGTTCACTGGCTTTTCTGTCGTGTTCAATATTTTTATGACATCTCCTCAGAATTGAACCAACGATTCATTTACATTCATGTACCTTCTAGATTACAGTAGGTAGAATCAAACGCTAAATAGTTGTAATCTGCAAAACTAGACAAATATCATCTACATAAATATCATCTACACAGGCATGTTCCATCAGCATCTTCTCGAACATTCGATCGAATAAAAGGCTTGATTACTAATTGAATTAAACTCGGAGGCAGTCTATTGTCAAATTGAATGATCGCGGGCCATTGAAGTGCATCCGCGCGTCCCCCTGTATAGTCGAGCTTGTGAACAGCCTGTATTGTGAGGAACTTTGCAAATGTCTTTATATACAGGAGGACGCAGTTGAGGTATGCAAGCTTTGGATGGAATAAGTTTTTAGCAAAGAGATTTTCGGTTTAAAGAATCTTTAGTGTCTCAAAGAACATAAATACAGTTCACTTAATTGAGAAAAACAAAACTTGTACTTATATTTAAGTATCTACTTAGGTTTATATTTAAGTTCGAGTGTGTTTACCTACCTACCTATTAACATAATGTACCAACTACTTGGTACAAAACAAAAGAAAAAAAAGCAATGGTAAAAATAAAACTACCTAATCTAATACGCACGTAAAGGAACAAAACATATTTGGTATTCGTCCCTGCACATAGAAATATAGAAGATATATACATATACACATATACATAGAAAACCCACTTATTTTACAAATTGTGTCTCTCGAAAGATTTAATGTATGATTTTAACGGCTTTATAAACCTTATCGTTTGGGTATGTTCAAGTTCAAACGTCTGCATTTTCAAACTTCGGAAGACGGCACCCCAGTCAGCATCTGACATTGTAAAATACACCTTCCTCTTCGAACTTACGGTTCGATTAGCGCTGCACAGATCATCGGACTCTTCACTGGCTATCCTGTAGCTGTCCACGAGGAAATGCGGCAGTGCGAAGAGTAGAGATCCGGCACCCATGAGGAGCACGCCCCAGCCCAGCCAGCGCGGCTTGGAGCTGCTGCTGCGGCCGCCGAGGTACGTCACCGGGACGAGGCAGGCGAAGGAGGCCATGTCGTAGCTGGAACAAAAACATGCTGTAAGTCTACCTGTAAGTAACTACTACTACTACAACGGTTGATCGTCTCGTTTTGGCGCGAGATTCAATTGTTTTTAATTTTAATGTGCGTAACAGTAACATCGAAACAGTAACAAGGAATAAAACTAACGAAAAAATAATATGCCGCAATTAAAAACCACGGATAATTTGAATCTCGCGCCAACACGGATAATTTGAATCTCGCGCCAACACGGATAATTTGAATCTTGCGCCAACACGGATAATTTGAATCTCGCGCCAACACGGATAATTTGAATCTTACGCCAACACGGATAATTTGAATCTCGCCCCAACACGGATAATTTCTTCGGAGCTACGGCCTCTCCCGATTGACTGCCAGTTGCATCGACATAAGCATTCAAACAAAAATCAAAAGATCAAATCAGTTCTGTCATTAGAACCAATAATAAATATAAATAAATAATGCTGGAAAATTCACACAGCGTCATCTAGCCCCAAGATAAGCAGAGCTTGTGAGTACCTACTAGATAACGGATATACCACAGACTTAATACATTACACTACAAGGATCTTTTATTATACATAAGAAAACAGTATTCTTATTTTTTTTCATCAAATGAAAAAAAATTCAACATCTTATCTAACCTCTCTGGACTGTCTTACTAAAACCTAGTGGGTAAAGCACGACAGTTACGTGTGCTCTGGAGCCTCAAGAAATACTCTCAAGAAAACTGGGGCAAAAACTTTTCAATACGAAGTATGTAGACGGAATAGGCACGTGTTGTGTTGATGGATTGGTAACCTACCCTGGCCGCCTGGGTTACTCAATACACATCCATCATTTAGTCAAGTGTAATGCCAGAAAAAGGCTGTATCTTTACTGTAGGATAGGTACAGTACAAATAGGTAATGTACATAAGTAAAATTGAAGTGTCTGTTTGTAATGTCAAATAGAATTTATATCTTAGTTAAGTGTGCAATAAAGTATTATAAATAAATATAAATAATGCTGGACAATTCACACAGCATTATCTAGCCCCAAGCTAAGCAGAGCTTGTGTTATGGGTACATTATCTATCAATCTAATTAGGTACACACGGTACTTAATAAGAAAAATCTATTTTAATTTTTTTGTCTGTCTGTTTGTTTTGGGTAATTTCCGAAACGGCTGGAGTGATTTTGACGGGACTTTCACTAGCACTGGAATAGCTGAATTTTGAAGGGTGGATTTTGGGGAGGGGCAGTAAATAAGGGGAGGTACCCTAACCGGAGTAGCTACAGGAAAATGGTCTAAGAGGACTATCCATATTTTTAGAGAAATGTTCATCCCCATACACAGATTTAAAAAATAAAACGTCAAGTGCGAGTCCGACTCGCGCACTAAGGGTTCCGCATTATTTTAAGATCTTGTTTCTTGCCAAATATCATGATTCTGGGTCAACGGGAAGTATATTTTGATCCAGGGATAGAATCAAAAGTATTTTCTTAAAGAATAAACTACAATTTTTCATTTTTCCTTTTATTTGTGCTACGGGTCTTAAGAGAGCCGAGGACGGTAATCATCAATACACACGTGTATCATACGACGTTTTTCAACACACTTGTGAATAAAATAACAATAAAAACTCATTTTATTTAGTAGATAAAAATTAATCAGTTTTCCTATGCGCCGCATTGCGATCGGCCACAGACTAAAGGGATGAGGTTTTTTTTTATTTTCAGCGCATAGGGTTTGCGCCTATTCTGGACACGTACAAAATGGGGAATTTAAAGTTTTCTTTTATTACAGAGAAAACAAAAGATATATTTGAGTGAAATTTTTATTTATTAAACACGTACGAGTTAAAATTATCTATTTAACTAGGAAGTTGCATGAAATGAGCAAGCAATAGGAAGATTAATTTATTTGTTCTTTTGAACACGATCTTTTTTTTGAATAAAAACTTTTTGAAGAATAAAGCAACTCAACCAATAAAATTTAAAAAAATATCTATACTAGTGAATTATAGCAATGAAAAAGTCACAGTTTGATTATGGGTGTCATTCTGTGCCTAATTGCGGTGACCATAGAGCCACTTTGTGAGCAAGTGTGTTGAAAAAAATGAATATTATTCAACTTGTTGAAAAAACTCATATAATCATAGAATCACAAATTCGTCCGTTCATGGTTTAAAAGAGGTTTGTAGCATTTTACCCTCCAAAGTTGTTGACCAAAATGAGTTTCTGACATTTGACCTCTTTCTTTTATAAATTACAAAATATTTTCTCGCTAGTTCGTGGTAAAAGTTGTAAGTACGTTTAACTCGAGGGCAAATATGTTTCGTGCCTTTTAAATCCCTCGCTACCTCAGCAGTCTACCTACTGTACAACAAAAAATCGTTTTGCCCACTTGTTAAGCAAACTCAAGGGGCGTATGATCATGGGAAAAGTTTTTTGCAGCCCTAAGTCTAAGTTAGACTATTTTTATTTTAGAAAATTTATTATTTAGGGTTCCGCACAAAAAAAAATCTATGAAATTTGGGTTAGTTAAAAGTAATATTATGTAATACTTAATATCAAATGTTATTCTTACCCCCCTGCAATGACTCCGGTCTGCATAGATCGCAGACCAAACCTCTTCTCTATGGTCGTGATCACCACATTCACGAAGCCGTTCACCACCATGCCTGCAACAAACAAACGCACTTTTTAAAGATATTTATTTATTTTTATTTTACGGTAAACTAACGGCTAAGCATGATTGAGTAATCACACCATTACACTAATATTATAAATGCGAAAATTTGGATATTTAGATGGATGGATGACGCCAAAACTACAGAACCGATCGAGCTGAAATGTTGCATAGGTAAATGTCCTAGTCATAGGCCTCGAATAAAACAGGGTAACTTTTACCGGTGTCGTAAGAGGCGACTAAGGGATATCCACCGGGGGCGCAGCAGCGCCGCCTGCAGAACAATTCTACTACCGAACTGCGATCCCCAACCCGCATGCCCAGCGTGGGGATTATGGGCACTACCCCTGAGGAGATAAAAGTCAATAAGGCGTTTATCAGGGGTAGGCCCGCAATGGACCATTATAGGCTGTTCTGGTGTGGTGGTGGTAAGTTTTACTCCATAAATCAGTTCCCATGGAATAGAAATAACTTTTACGCGTTTCCATAGAAACAACGGGTGCAAAGCCGCGACCAGAAACTAATTAAACATAAACATTGAAAAGACCAATTTAAACAATAGGTACTGATTTTGAAAGTAGCTACAATAGGTGTTTATCAAACAGATATTATAAGCACCAAACTAACTTCGAAAAAATGTTTGCCTTACATACACTATTTATCAAATAAATTACTTAAATACAATTCTTGTTGAACTAACAAAGGAAAAACATACTTATATACCTACCTACCTACTTTTATATCAAGCAATCTTGATACAAGCTAAAAATAGTGTATTCCTAGATATAAAATAACAGACTAAATCAAGATAGATTCGAAAAATCCATGCAGTTTTATAATTCCGAAAACTCCCTCGGGGCATGTCCGGATGAAATTTCATATGAAATCATCAGATAAACCGGGATATCGCTTGTCGGCCAGGAATAGCGGGCAAAAATAACCGGATGTGCCTACCCGGTTATTAAAGTTGCACGTCCGGTTCGGACAGCCGGACGGACGGCGGCGGCCGGGCCGGAATAGACTGGCAGGTGTCGATTTCCATTATTTCTTTATTCAATGTCCAATTGAACGGTTTATCAACCGTATTGATTGGATTTCGACTATTGAGTCGGCGCAAAATAGCTTTAGCGGTTGGTTTAAGTTACTAAACAAATAAAAATTAAGTAATCGTGTTCTTGTTTGTTCCATTATTTTCGTAATAGTTCAAGTAATAGATAACTGACTGTATTTATATCGTAGACTCGTGTCTGGATTAGAACATAAAGGGCTGAGGTATTGTGTAAAAATAACCAATAGTGTCTCGAATACTTACAATTAAGTATTTCGAATAAAATAGTGTCACGAATACCGAAAATCATTTCGATAAGTAATAGTAAAAACATTTTTATGACACAGGCACAGTTACCAATTTATAAAATAAATCCATAGGTTCCCGAACTAGTTGGATGTGTCTATTTTGGAATGGTAGGTACGTGTATATGAAATTTAAAAATAAAAACATTAACATTTCCTATGGCAAGAGCACCCCAATCAAACGTTAAACTAAGCATATAAACCCTTAATTATTTATGAAAAATACAAGGTAAAAGATAGCAAAATAATAAAATTTGTAAGTATATCTCTCTATTTTTAAGTAAGTCACTTTTGGTGTTTTTGGTCATTTTGATGAAAGCCGGGCCTTAAGATGGTTATTATCCAGATTCGTTGCCCTCTCTATCGGGTAATGCAACTCGCAGGTGGTCCTATTTACTAGAATTACCTATCATTATTTCGATCAAAGCCTCAGCATCGGTTATTTACGTTGGATACGATTTTATCTTATCTATCGTCATTTTGATCCAATTTTTATAATGTTACCCATAATTTCCGAAATTTTAGAGTTCGATACACCAGTCACTTTAGTGTTCTACTAACAAAAAAGTTGGTACAGACATTGTCTTCAGTGGTTTCAAAAACTTAATTATGTGGGTATAATGTTCTTGCTAACTGTACCTATTTGTATTAGAATTAAATAACAAGAGAGGAAAACGTTATATGATAATTTGTTATGAACGTTATATATAATTTAACAAATTATTCGTTATTTTGGCAAATCATCCACTATATAAAAATTTGAAAGAAGCTAATTCCCCGAAGTACCTCGCACTCGCGCGCATGTCGGACAAGCCGATTACGGGATTACGAAATGTTCAAAGGGTGCATTCAGATATTGAATGATATGCACAATAAAGGGGTTTATACACTATACATAAGTAGGCCTTTATTATAAAGCTGTGGGACGGACGCGGACGTATGAAACCATAATAAGGCTATAATATTAAATAGTGAACGAGAGAACTTTTGTCTGAAACAGATTAATATAATTTTACAGGTGCGTTATTTTACATTTTATATTGAGGTTTCCTGTCTGAAAAAAACGCTGTTAACATTTTAATTGCCTTTTACCTGATAAAATTAATTATTTTCACATACTTGCATTTCTATGATATAAAATAGATATAAAAAGAGTGATGTTCTGATACTTTTCTGAATCTCGAAAACCATAAATGAGAAGTTATTAATTAGGTACCCTTGTGTAACACACCTAATAAGTACCTACATATATAACTAGGTATTTAATAAAATTACTTAAAAAGTATAGACAAAAACAAAGACAAATAAAAAATACTTTAGTACAACCTATTTCTTAGACTAAGGTAAAACAATGAACCCAAACATTTATCACGAGAGGTTTATTAAATAGCAGAAAAGTCGCAAGGCCCAGTAATGTGTCCTGGAATCCAGAGTAATGCGGGTCTTACCGGGATCACATCCCGGGGCGGTGGCACTGCCCGTGTGCGGGAAATATACTCCCGCAGATTTGTCCTAAAGCCGCGGATTCATTATGAAAAGTTTTTTGTAGACTTTTCTAACTGTTATTGTCTACGTTAGGTACTGACCAGATGAAACGAAGTCGGGTCAAGACGGTAGTTCGTGTTTAGATAGAATTACCACAGATAATGACGAAGATTTTTGGGGCCCACGATTTTCGTAGAGGGTCTACGAAATATTCTTTTTCGAACATGTACTTACCTAGTTAAAAATACTTCCTCTAATTGCAAAGATAAATGTAAATGCATACAAGAATGTTATACTTGAATAAGATTGCGATAAAAAACGAAGAATCGTTCTGAGGTCTACGCTTTTCGTAGAGGGTCTACGAACTCGACAAATGTCCGGTACACTTGAGTTGTGGATATTAGTATTTTTGAGAAAAATAAAGTCAAATCTGTCAGTTTTAGCTTCATTACTAACATGCTTTGCCTATTATAAGACAAAAATATAACATTAAATAATAGAAGGCACAAATAAACATTCAAATGAACAGTAAGCAAGCTCGAGTAGCACTGCTTAGCACGCCTCAGTGCCCCCGCCTCGCGGATTGAGTACCTCTTGATACCTACAAAAGTAGGTACTAATATGTACTAATAACTGTAGAGTACCATATGTAGCTATACTCCTTTATAGTACTTGGTTTAGAAGTTAAGTCGTACGAGTTAACGTGCTTAGGGCGCGCTGGAAATTTCATTTGAAGGCACTTGACGGGTTTCATTTTGGAGCGATTCCTCTATACGCTGTTGATAAATTAATTTCTCAAATTAAATCTAATTTTGTTCATGTATGAAGAAATTCATTTCGGTAAAATACCATAGGAATTAGTACCTAAAGGTAAGGCGAGCGGAATAGAGGTACAGTTAAAAAGACGGGAGGACGAAATCAAGAAAGTAACGTAGAAGACAATGGGATGTGCTGAAAAAGCCATGTATGAGTCATAGGATACGCTAGAAACAATACCTACACCGAAAAAATGCATACCAACCTAAATGTTACAAAAATGTAAATGTACAAACCTATCCTAATAGAACACAATGTTTTGTTAGCAAGGTAAAAGCGGTAAAAGCTCAATATGAGCTGACAAAGCCAGGCGCGGGTCTGCGGGCGACACGGTGCCATTTTGTTGTGTTTCTAACGAATATAAGGCTTGGATTATACGATAAACATTCTTGGGGATCGCAGTTCAGTGGTAGAATTGTTCTGCAGGGGGTGCTGCTGCCCGCCCCCGGTGGATATCCCTTAGTCGCCTCTTACGATGCCCTGATTACAGCGCGTGCGAAGCCGCGGGCAGAAACTAGTAGACAATATTTTGTTCTGAATCTTTCTTCGAAAAGTTTCCCAAAGTCTTACATTACTCTGTAACTACTAAATTCTTCTTAATTCTGGGACATACCAACATAGATCAGTTCAAATTGATGTGTGTTAATCAGAAGGTCACAAACCAGGCCGACATCTCAACCGGTGCTCAAGCTAATCAGATCGAGTTAGTGCAGCATCAGTTCATATTAGTTCATTAGTTTTGTTTACGTCCCTGACGTCGGAAGGGAGAGCTCCACCAATCCACAGCAGTCAGTAGACGGATTTATTGTTATTAGAATCTGTAGATAAGATAAATTGTCCGCTATTCTTCCCCTGTTTGAATACCTTACTGTTTTGCCGCGATATTTCCCCTGTTTGAATGTTTGCTATTGGAGACGTATGTTAGAGTTTTTAAAGTTGAGATTACGGTGATTATTTTATGAAAAGTGTGTGTTTCGCAGAGAGAGAGAGACATAACAGAGGACATTCTTGCAATTGTTTGAGATGATAAAATATAGCCTATGTCACTCCCTGAAAAGTAAACTTCCTAACGGTGAAAGAATTTTTTAACACGGTCCAGCAGTTTCGGAGCCTATTCAATACAAACAAACAATCAAATCTTTCCTCTTTATAATATTAGTATAGATAGATTCAGGCGTTACTTTGCGGAAATACATAACAAAATATAAGGATGAAAATATTTAGTAACAATTCCGCGCAAGAGTGCGTGGAATCATATTTATATGTTGTGGATTTGTATACTTATATTTTGTTTTTGAAAAGCTTAAAGCCACATAAAACTATCCATAATCTAGCCCTAAGTTAGTACCTACAAACTTATGGAGGTAAGCTAAGTTAGTAGCGATGCAAAGTTGCCAAATTGCTGCACTAACCCACACCTGTCGCTGATGAATTGCACTTCTACTTAGATGCAACTTAAACTTAACGTGGGTTAAGTTGCTGAGTAGCAGGGCACTTAATATTTGAGATATTTTAATTAATAAACCAGCCCCTGCACGTGGCATCTCTCGCGCAGCATTCCTTGATGAAACGCAGCTTATTTTAATCACTCACTATCAGTAGCTATTTCTTCATTATCACCATATCACACACAAGTCCATGGCTGGAGGGTTTATATTTTATTTATTTATTTAAATCATTACGTTGTAAAAAGGTTTTGCACCAACTCGAAAAATAACAACTAACAGGCTAAAGGTTTCTTCGTCGCTTCTTTACTTTAGTCTACATACCGAAGCGACAGAAATCAAACCTTGATACTCCAAATGATGATGTAGCCTACTAGTAAAATATTTTAGAAGGAACTATTTAAGACGAAACTGTCTTGGAGGTTCCATCCAACCCAAACCAACATACAAGACCATTATACCACTTTATACAATATTTTTATTTTTATATCAACTTTATTACAAAAAGGACAGTATGGCAATTACCATAATTTTTGCCCGAATATATCTTCTTTAAAAATACGTAGCAGCATGAAAAATAGATCATAATCCCCCGTCACTCAGGTTGTCAACCCCTGAAACTTTTTAATTAAAAACCTCAGAGGTGCCAAACTAATTAGCGTGTGGTAATAACGCGCCACAACTTTTGATGAACGTCTTGCATTATATAAAACCATACATATTAACCTGACCTCGTGTTCTGAGATTACTTATAAATATTTACAAGTTCACTTTGTAAGTTAATAGGAATTAAGTTAGGGTTACATTCTTCATGTGTACATTACGTGTGTGGGAGGGTGACACAGACTCCATTTATGGTAAACAGAGTGAATTAGTCCGTTTTTGAAGCAAATCCAGCGCACAGCGGGCAGAAGTTCTTTTGATAAAAGTACGACCAGCAACTTCCATGATATAGGTTTTACTTTTTTTAAACCTTTATTCACAAAGAAAATTACAATCAAATAATAGATATAAATTAGAACTAGTATCTACAATTGAAACAATCGAGCTCACTAGACAGTTTTACTTAGTTATAATAAGTTATTAGGTAGGTACATCCGTATTCCGCACCAGTGTTGAATCTTCTCCTCATTTAAATCCTAGTTAAGTTACCGTAAAATAAGACAATTTACAGTGAATTTTTAATACTTTTCGCTTGCTTCGCTCAAACCTCAGGAGAATTAGTCAATGTATATCCTATTTATAATGTACATTCTTATAAAGACTAACTATTTATAATTCACAAGTTTTGAGTCACAAACTGGCGCAAACCTTTCCATTCTGTGAACAAAGTCACTTAGCGAAGTGAAGTTCGGACAACAGGTGTGCTGTGGTTCATTTAACTTGGGACGTTTTTACAACTTACTGCTTTCTAGGAAACTAATATATTGTTCGCTGAATAATCTCTACTCTGTAGTAAAAGTTTCTAGAACGTTTGTTGTAGGTTTAGGTATCATCTACGTTGCTTTGCGTGGTAAAGGCTCTACGAAATTTTGGATGGATGGATGTATGTTTGTTACTTTTCACACCAAAACTACTGAAAGAATCGTGTTTTTTTATGTACCTACTTAGTTCCAGACCTGAAATAACTCATCGCTACTTTTTATCCCTTATATCAGTTCCTATGGGATGGAAAAAAAACGTTCAAAGCCGCGGGCAAAAACTAAATTTTTAATTACAAAAAAAAATGAAATTACCAATAAAGTTTGTTATATTTATTACTAATACCCGATCCCGATATTCATTTCTGAAAGGTAGGCGCAGGCACACCATTATTTTAATATTCATTTTATAAGTATTTTCTTCTCAAGTCTTATTTATATCATACTGTTGATTACATTCTTAGAAATCGTTCGAAATGTCCGTTGAATATACATTTCTAGGTGCTTTCCATTTTCATACCTCATCAAAACCGGAAACGGCTTTTAAAATTGTATGAAATAGTGCATTCATACAAATGGAAGGTTCAAATTAAAGTATGAGCGGTTTGTTTCCCGTAATCTCGTTAGGGTTGCAATAAATGTTAATGTTGCCTCCTCTCCACTGCTGACTATCAGTTTCGATATTTATATAATAGAGCTTTGGTAGAGCTGTTCGTTTGTAGTTGTATGTTCGTTGAAATTTTACTATTCAAGTACTTTAAATGACTGAGTATTCAATCATTTTAGACAGATTTCCGTATTTTGAGCATGTCATACATATTCTGGATGGATGGATAGATGGATGGATGTTTGTTACCTCTTCACGCCAAAACTACTGAACGGATCGGGCTGAAATTTTGCGTACAGGTAATTCTAATACTGAAATCAAACATAGGATACTTTTTATCCCATAAATCAGTTCCCATTGTATAAAAATCACCTTAAAACGTTTATCAACGCATGCGAAGCCGCGGGTATAAACTAGTAATGTATAAAACTAGGTTTGGTCTTAGGTATCTGTTTTGCAAAACTCTATTTTTCAAACATTTTGCACAAATTGTCATTATGATTGCAAATAATATATGTATATTTTTTAATATTTTTCCGAATAAGCCCGCCGGCTAAAGCCAGTCGGTTGCCGGCACGTTACATTTTACAGTTAATCCTATGATTTGTGGCCACTCGAAGGTTGGCGGCTGTTTTTTTAATTAATGGCGGGAATATTACCACAGGATGCACTCTATAATAAATATTAAGTGACTAGCTTCTGCCCGCTGCTTCACTCGAGTCTTCTTCTTCAATAAAAAGCGATATTTATGTACCTACCAGTGAAAATCTTCCTGCGTGCCAAACTCGCGCAACGCAATTTGAATAAGTACCTATGTTAGGTATTGTTTTTAGATGTTTATTCATTACGAAAACAATCAATTATTTTTAATTTAATTTTATTTTTATTCCTAATTTTTTTCAGATCTAACGCCTTTTCGTTGTTGTTGCCCTTGTGTGGTTGGCAGGCAGAAAATGTCATCTGCCCACCATTTGTGTACTTTGAAAATTGTGTGCAATATAAAGTATTAAAAAGTAAAGTAAAAGTATTCTGTGTCACAAAATTACAAGTAAAGTTGGTACAAACAAATAAAAGTTACAACCGTGACATCAAAAAAGGGGGTTATTCCAGTTTCCCCCTAAAATCCCCCTAGAAGGGAAAACTGGGCTTCCAAAAAATTAATTCCAGTTTTTCCCCTTGAAGATAATCCATAAGGGAAAGGTCGTCGCTCAGCATGATGCGCATTACATTTGTCATTGTCTTATTAAAACAAACAAACAAGCAATCACAATATACCTACATTAAATGTTGTTAGGAACCTAGTGAGGATTGTCTCGATACTCACTTAGATCAGGTATTCATCGCGTAACTTAATCGTTAACACGAGAAGGTACTGAGTATACAAATTAAGCCGGTACCAACCTAACGTAAGGACACATTAAGTGAGTCCCAACTACACTCATAAAACGATTCAAATAAAGTACCAACCTACACACACCAATTTAGAAGCTCATTGAATAAATGAATTGCTTAGTAAATCATTTTTCACTTCTCTTGCTTAAAAAGTGTATCATAATAGTGTAGCTTAGCGGGCTTAAAACTCGAGTTTAATACTTTGGGCTAAAAAGTATTTTCTTTTTAATTTTTGTCTAAAATCATCAGCCCGAACAAAGCATTCGTTCTCTTACATAAAAACTCGACTTCTTGGTGCTCCGTCAATCTTTTTTTTTTGAAAATAGAACCTTCTTGGTGATGTTTTATGAAGGTTGATTCTTCCCTTCACGGTAGAATGCGAACTGTTACGTTGCGGGTTAGATAGATACTCTTCTTTTTATTCTTCTTATCTTTTTATTTTCTCGCAATCGAAGTGAAAAGTAGAGTGTTTTACTCGGGCCAAAACCACCCATTATAACTCGGTCTTGTCATCCTCCTTCGCTACGCTCGGGAGTATAACAACCTCGTATATAATAGGATGGTTTAGTCCCTCGTAAGACAATCTACTAATAAGTATACTACAGCCCTTTGTTCCATATTTGCTGCCAACATAATCCTACCAACTGGCTTACTCGACAAAATTGTTTAGTATTTGCCCTAAAATTGAATCCAGCTCTATTAATCTTTATTCCTCAAATTAGGTACACAAATATTTACTTTCATTCCCCAAATTACCCGGCATGCAGAACAGTGCAATGCCCGCGCCGGTTATTATGTTCGTTTTGTTATTAAAGGACAAGAGTGAGTCCTACTAGCGCATTCGGTGTTCCGTGTAAATTTTCGGGATATCGGTAGAGTAGGATTTTAGAGCTCGGAGCCGGTGGTTGATTAATACTTAGGATGATTACTACCACTAACTATTTGGGTTTTGTCTTTCTCTTTAATTTAAATTTAAATTTATTTATTTAATTTGAACGGTCATTTAAAACCACTTACACTACTAATTAAAATAAAATAGTACAATAACAATACAAGTTTTACATAAAAAGTAGCAATACAATCTGGATTCTATAAATCATTAAAAATAAAAATTTCTAATATTCATAAAAATTTACAGTAGGTAATAAGTACCTACAATTATAATCACAATTATAAACAATTATAAAATTATAATATTCATTAATAATGAAAAATCAAAATTTCAATCTCAAAAAAGTAATAAGTACAATAAATAATGTCAAATTCTAAACCGAAATAACATTATGAAATTAATTTTATTTTTAAATTGATTATGAATGGTATTCTTCGTAACACCGGCACGCTTTTGAACGTGTCCGAAGCATGTAAGGAGGCGATGAATAACACGAAACACTGAATGGGCATCAATTCTTTGTAATCTATTGCATTAACTAAGTAAATACATCAGTTATCTAGTACCCATAACACAAACTCTGCCTTGCTTCGGGCCAAAATGATGCTGTGTGAATAATAAATGTCCAGCATTATTATTCATACGTATTTAGTTTTGTCGTGTTAACATTCCAATAAAAGAACACACGAAACATCAACTCCCGCAATTCTCAAACTAAACGCAGTCGACAGAGTTTGATGGTTTTTATGACAATGGAACCGTTACAGAACCCTAAAACTGATTAGGTAGGAGGGTAGGTACACCTGTTGGAGGCCATAACTCTCCGCCGTGCGGCAAAACGATCTATTCCTTTCTAATACCAAAAAGTAATACCAAATGGTATTTGTTTATTATCCTCATTAAATTCTATTCCTAACGAATACCACTCACAAACGAATACCAAAACAAGATAAATGGTATGAGGTACAGTCAGTAATAAAAATGCTCAAGTGATTCAAAGTAGTGTTTATAAACAAAATCAGTCTTATCGAAACATTTTTATTCCATTTTTATTCTCTCTTTTTTGTGTACTGATAACCAGATTTTATAAAAGCCAATAAGGCTCTTATCAGGGGGAGGCTTGCGTCCAGTAGTGGACCACTACAGGCAACAGCCTGTAGTGGTCCACTACTCATCAACAGATGATGATGATGATTGATGAACCAGATTTTAGTAGAACCAAGCCGCCATTTCTTTTTACGAATGTTTACCCTCCAGTGATTCCCGAACATGTAGATGGCCGAGCTTCATCAGACATTTCTAAGAAAAGAAATACATTATTATCTAAATCGGAAAATACTTGGACATGACAAATTAGTTACCTCCAAATTTTATCTTTTAAAAAATTGAACTATACATATTACATCTACATAAAAATTAAACAAACGATATTTTACGAATATAGGAACATTAGATAAAAAATTACTAATAATAAAAAACTTACCAGATACCACTTTCACTGAGTTTCTAGTAAACTACTCCTCGCGTGCCACCTTACGGAATAGTACTGAGGAACTGACAAAACATCCCTCAAAATCAGGGCAGATAATACTATAATTTATGCAAGGACATAATTATTATAAGAAAAAACAGACCTTATTTCATTGACTTAACGTTTATTCCACCAAAACAATAAAACATTTTAAGGTGCTTCGTTTGCACGGTGGCGCTTGAGTTGATTGGTTGTTTCGGATTTTGAAACAATAGGAGCTAGCTCACCCTTTTTTGCAGGTATTTTTTTTTGGCAAGTGATTCACTTAAGGTACTCGTAGATAAAAATGCCGCAATGAAATGAATTTGTACAGGTTATAAATTATGATCATAATATTAAATTAATCGAAAGCAAAATAAATTATTTCTGTGACTGTACCAAAAGTTCTGTTTTGGTATTCGTTGGGAATAGATTTTGTATTTCATTTAAAGATTTCGAATTTGGTATTCGTTAGGAATGGAATTTAATGAGGACAACAAACAAATACCATTGGTATTAGTTTTTTGGTATTAGAAAGGAATAGATCGGCAAAACGTACCTAATGTAGATTTATGAAGGGAACGGGGAGTACCTCGGACCTAGTGGGGATGAAGGAGGCCGGCGGGGCTCGGCTAACGGCTCTGAGAGCTGGTGGGAGAACTGAGCTCTGACTCCGGGAACGATAGTATTGAGACGTGATCGCGACGTATCATTTTTGTATGGGATTTGCGTAGTTCCCTGTGCGCACGATAGAGGCGCTGAAACAAATGCCATAGAACAAAGAGACGTCACGGTGACGTCTCGATACTGTCGGCAACTGGACTCAGGGCTCCGTTTAGGAAGAACTTCACACTAATATTATAAATGCAAAAGTATGGATAGATGTATAGATGGATGTTTGTTACCTCTTCACGCCAAAAGTACCAAACTGATCGGGCTGAAATTTCGCATACAGGTAAGTCTAACCCTGGGATCAAACATAGGCGACTTTTTATCCCATGAATCAGTTCCCATGGGATACAAATAACCTCAAAACGTTTCCATAGAAACCACGCGTGCGAAGCCGCGGGCAGAAGCTAGTTTTGAATATATTTATTCACTGGCGCTATAAAATACGACTTTTTCTTTGTATTGTAAGCAGAATCTATAGTCATCAGTCATTTAACATGAGCAATTTTCATAAAGTGCCCAGCCTCTGCGGTCCATGTGCGTTATAGTGAATGAAAGTGTTAAATGGTGTTCACACCATGGGTGTGAGAGCTCATACATCCACGTAAAAGCTCTCACACCCATGGTGGTGCGTTGCTGTTTCACCGAGCTACCCAACAGCTTTCAGAGTTTCAGCGTGTTACTGTTGTATATTCACTTCTAATGGAAGTTTGTGGCTCCCATGGCCTTCTTTAGTGGAGGCTTTTTGGTAACGTTGAAATTTAGTTTTTCTTCTTTTAACATCTACTTTAATTGACGACCTCTGTGGCGCAGCGGGCGAAGGTCTGCCTGCGACGCAGGAGGTTGCGGGTTCGATTCCCGCCTCGGGACAAATGTTTGTACGATCTGCAGACATTTGTTCAGGGCGTTCTGGATGTTTTCTATGTATAATGTAATGTAAAAAATATCTATCTATGTAGTGTATTGTATTAAGTATATCAGTTATCTAGTACCCATAACACAGCTCTGCTTAGCTTGGGGCTAGATAATGCTGTGTGAATTGTCCAGCATTATTTATATTTATTTATATCTATTTAATTGTCAATGTTTGCAACATTATTTTATTAAGTAATCACGTTATTATTGTAAAAGGTGTTAGGCCTAGTTAAGGTCATAGGCCATACAAAATTATACCCCGATTTATAAAGTTAAAAATCTTATAAAAACGAAACCGCATAAGCCAGGTTGATAAATATCGCATTTGAAGCTGCAGTTATGGCGCCCGGATAATTTCCCCCGGGCCCAGATCCGGGTATCCGGTCCTGGCACCGGGATTTCTCTAATCGACCTGCTTAAAGCTGACGATTCATAATTATATTTAGCCAATGCCTCGGAATTCAATATTAATCAGATTAAGGTTTTTGTTATTATAGTGCGTAAGCCTCGCACTCTGGCTTATTTCTAATTTCTAAGAAATCAAATAAAATCGCAAAAATTCTCGACTTCGACGGGACTTGAACCCATTACGCATCCTTCCCTCAGTACGGGAATGTGATAACCAACTACACCACGAGGTCAAAGTGACGTAGGAGTCGAAAATCATTGCGACTTTCTACGGTCTCTAGCGCCGTTAGCTGTTAGGATTAGGATGCTCGTTCAAGTCCAGTCGAAGTCGAAAATTTTTGCGATATTATTTGATTTCTTAGAAATTAATAAGTTTCTTTTCTAAACATCTATGCGTGGAGGTGTCTCCACTGTGACGCCTCCAAGCCAGTCTTGCACGGGTCCGAAGTGGAAATTATAACGATGGCCGAAAAATAATATCGCACAAAAAACCGCTCGTAAACGTTAAGTCTTACCTACACTTCACAATAATAGGTAGGACCTCCCTATGAAAGCAAAGGTTCAATGCAAAATATAATAAAAACACGAAACGAACCTTATTCCCAACCCGTCTTTGAACAAATGATCTTATTACAACCCGCCTAGTCCTAATTTGGACCAGTCCCCCAATATCGCGCGCAAATTGCCCAGTAAACGTAGTATCACCCTCTGGTGGCTTCGTTTGTTTTCTATAACTATCGCGGAATTATATTCATTTGTTTGTTTAAGAATTTTCAGCGGTATTTGTTTTGGCTTATCTATGTAGGCCCATTTTAGATACTGCATAATAAGTGTGAATATGAATGAATAGAGAGAGAGAGCAATTTTGTTTGTTCTAAGCTTACTTCGTGCATTTTGTAAGAGTCGACTCAAAATCAAAATCAAAAAATCGTTATTTCCATAAATACAAGAAATGTACACTTAGAAAAGGTCAAATTATAAAACTAAACACTGACACGGAAATAAAGTGATATTTTATGATTTCTGTCGCTTCGGTATGTAGACTAAAGTAAAGAAGCGACGAAGAAACCTTTAGCCTGTTAGTTGTTATTTTTCGAGTTGAAGCAAAACCCGTCCCAAGCTTTTTTATACTCTAGATAATCATATTATATTTTAAAGTAAGCCTTTTTGCACAGCAAGGTTTTGACAATTTGTTTGAATTTATTTACTGATAATTTTTGCAACTCACTAGGAGTTTTGTTGTAGAAGCGTATACATTGCCCTTTAAAAGATACATTAATTTTGTGTAGCCTAGTTGTGGGCACAGCGAGCTTATGTTTGTTTCTGGTATTCAAATTATGTTTATCGCTATTTTTAGGGAACCGATTTATATTTTTATGAGTGTACAACAAGTTTTCATAAATATATTGACTTGACTGGGAGAACCTACCAGAGGAAGGGCAGAAGCCTCCTCTTGTGTAGTTTAACACCTCCACTGCGATCTGCAATTCGCTGCCAATCTTGGTGAATTTAGTGAGGGGGCACGTCACGGTTATCTAACGCCACGGAGATTTCAATAATTATTTTTATTTAGGCTTACAAAATACGGATTTACATAAATAAAATTGTATAGTACTATAAATAAAAAATAAATAAATAATGCTGGACAATTCATACAGCATTATCTAGCCCCAAGCTTAGCAGAGTTTGTGTTATGGGTACTAGATAACTGATATACTTAATAGAATAAATTAAAAAAAAATGTATCATCAAATAAGAAATTAAGGTGTTATTGATTTTCTCTACACTAAAATTTTTACTATTTGCCGATTCAAAAAATTACTTGAGTAGTACCAATCAGTTATTTCAAAGCTCGTTGGGAAAAATGTTATGTGAGTACAATGGAAAATAATAAAATGTTCATGTTATGGTTGATTTGAATGCAAGCCTTCGTGGATGGACATGTCGTGACGAATTCAATCGAAGTCATTTTATTTGAGCATCGCATGCATACTGTTCAAGGTGAAACCGTAGGTACTCTCCTATAATAATACCTTCATCGGAATTACCCATAACTATCGCCAAATCGAATTGTCGAACATCAACAAAACCCGTGATTTTTATGTTTATTGGACGTAAAAACATGGGATTTTGTTTTCGATGACTCAGTTCAATGAATCATTAAAAATCAACGCATCTACCTCATCAGGTAACTAGAAAATATTTGGTTTTAATACTTACTATTCTTTTACTAGGTATAGTACCTACCTATTGAGATATTAAAGATACGATGCAGCCAGCGTCTTGGGGACGGTTCCGACTGGTGTTGATATGGATCAGTTGAGCTATCTGTAGACTGTTTGCAACAGTCGGCAGTTAGCTCAATTGTTTCAATTGTAAATACTAGTATAATTTTCTTTGTGAATAAATTACTTACCTAACTTTTAGATGGATACCAAATATAATCCCAAAAAAAAACAATTTGGACGGGACTTGAACCCGCATCCTTTCTTCAGTATATCCAAAAAAAAACAATTTTGACGGGACTTGAACCCGCATCCTTTCTTCAGTAAGGGAATGTGCTAACCAACTACACCACGAGGTAACCTGGGCTTACGCACCGTAACCTTATTTGAGATGTTGTTGCAACAAACAGGATTTAAATTCTATTTCCTTTAGATCCATGCATTATAATCTCGTGCCCATTACAATAGAAGGCAGCCAATATTCAGTTTGTATCGTCGCCGGCAGTTTAACGACAATTTGCAAGGAAAGTGCCGTGATCGATCTTCTCATGACTTTCTACCACTTTGCATAATTCACCTCGTGTGACGGTATTCTTTTCCTTATTAATACTTATACTAGTTTCTGCCCGCGGATTCGCACACGTTGTTTCTATGGAAACTTTCTAAGGTTATTTCTTCCATGGAAACTGATTTATGGGATAAAAAGTAGTCAATTTGATTCACGGATCTGCCTATGCATAAATTTCAGCTCAATCGGTTCAGTAGTTTTTGCGTGGAGAGTAACGAGAATTCCATCCATGCAACTTTATAATATTGTAAATTAGTGTGATTTTATGGGGGGAAAGCAAAGTCAGCTTGTTTCACGGAATTACAGAGATCCGGGAGGAAATTGTAGAGTCAGTTATGGACTACCTACATCCGGAATTAATTTTAGTAACAGGTAAATGATCGCAATCACTATCGAATGGAAATCAGTTTTATGACCGTAACGAAATCATAAAAGCAATTTTCTACGCAAAGATGATCTTGATAAGCGAAAACCATGAAATTACTAATGTAAGTCTAATATTGTACCTACGCAGTGTTTGTTATGTCATGTCAAAACGTAACGTTTAGTTATTTTCTTTTCTTTGCTAAAACGCAAGTATCATAGACAAACCGCGAGTAACAAAATTCAAACGGCCAGGCTGTTTGGACAACAACTTTTGAAAGACTCGAAATAAATCGAAACGAAATGCATGCCCTAGTTTTATTGCCCTGACATAATGGTCATAAAACACAAGCCTGTTCCCTCGGCCTTCAACTCGGCAGCGCATTGCAGTTTAAAGTAGGTACTGACTCTTCTTTCTGTTTTTGACTTTCTGACTGCATGTGTAGATTTCGACAACACTGCCACCTACCCTACACTAGTATTATAAAGAGGAAAAATTTGTAATTTTGTAGGTATGTTTGTAACGAAAGAACTCAAAACTACTGGACCGATTTCAAAAATTCTTTCACCATCAGAATGCTACATCATCACTGAGTAACATAGGCAATATTTATGTTTAAAAAATAAATGTACACCCATGCGAAGCCGGAACGGGCTGCTAGTATTTTATACGGATCTTACTGGCTTTATCTACCCTTTAAAGATCTGACTGGTTTCATTGAAGTCATGAACCACATGTTGCCGTCTAAGGAGGTAGAGTCTGCCTCATGGAGCACTCACCCTGTATAGCGCCCGCCCAGCACAGACAGAACAGCGCCCACTTGGCCGTCCGGAAGCGCTGCAGCCACTGCGGCCGGCACACGCCCCAGCCACAGCGCAGGTTGCGGCCGCCGCTGTCGCACTCGGAGGTAGACTCAGCTTCATGATGCTCTGGACCCGGCTGGAACAGAAACAAGAATGTGATCAGTAATCGGTAACCGCCGTTGAAAGAAATTATCCTTTTTATTGTAGGAATTGAGCTCGATCGAGGGAAGTTCAAGCCTCTTGAAAGGAGTGCGCTTTTTCCGTGGGTCCGCCAAATTAAAGTGGCATAGACCGTGCTTATTTAGACATGACATCCCATAGACAACCTACCTCCTCTTCGTTTAAAATCCCCGACATCTATTTTTTGGAAAACGCCTGATTCATAATGAGTTATCGTATGTGGGTAATCCTGTATTCAACAATATATTTTTGGACATTTTGCTCAGAAATTGATTTTGCACACAGTCATCGTTTTCGAGCGAGAGTGGTAAAAAATCAAGGAAAAACTATCTAACATTCTATCGACATTTTGGGTTTCCAGAAAGCTACCTACCGTTAGAGATTTTTCGATGACCAAGCGGTTGTCAAATCATTCGTCCATTACTTATTTATCAACAGAGGTCTTACAAAGAAACCAAAATCCAATGAGTCACTTTAGTAGCTAGGTACCTACACCGTCATACATAATTGTATGATTCAAAGCATTCCTGACGCGACGGATGTGCTCCCACCTTCAAGTTATCTTTGGATCACTCGGACACTAATAAGTCTTCCTCAGATAACAATAAATAAATAAATAGAATAATAACCGCACTAAATCATGCTTAAATGAGTGTCAAATACCGGAAGGGGCATACGAGTCTCATTGATTCAAGTGTTTGGTAAGTGAGGCATCATGTGTCTACCTGGCTCTGGGCCCACTCGGTTTTTAGAAGGGCAATAAAAAGTAAAAGTAGAGCCGAGAGAGTAGATAAGTTTATAGTCTCTGCTCTTCCCATAATAATATTCCTCTGAAAACTTTTATTCTGTTATGTTAGATTGAATACCTATTTTTCCTCTCTGTTAGGTCATTATACAAGTGTAGAAATAAACTGCACATTGAAACGACTTGTATATTTTTATATTTAAATTTTATATGTATGCAATAACTCTCCAATCAATTTTATTAATAAATATTTTACATAACTTTATCATATTTTAAATCAAAAGTAAAAGTATATTTGAGAAAGTCTGATAAAAAAATTAAACGTGAGTGAAACAAACTAAACCAAATAAACACTTATAATTTTAATTTATTAATAGGTACAATATATTGTGTGTTGCCTGTTTGATTTAATTTGTGACAACTCAAAACCTCAAGGGTAGATTATTCTACCTTTACATTTATTTTGATTAACTTAGCAAAAAGAACTTTGACCATCCCCTCTCCTCTAAGCCCTTGTTATTTCGTGATGTCAAAAAGCAGCCTAACAACAGCACAATAACTTCTTTCCTCTCCTACTAACTCTGTTCTCCCATTGATGGCCCACGTTCCGTCGACGATCAATGGCTATAACTCGTCCATACATTTCATTGGGCACAATGGACGCTCACAATACTCGTAACACAGCTGATGTCCTGTGCTTTGTGGACATTGATTATGTAAATTGGAAGTAGGTGCTTTGTATGCCAGTTAAAGTACCAACCTATTTGTAAAGACCTGTTTGATTTAAGTTGGGATAGGCAGCTCATGGCTTAACATGGGGAGTAGGTATCGGTGCTGAGAGTAATTTCTATCTCGTAAAAAACGCTTGCGAACTGTTTGAAGACGTTGGTAGAAACTAGTTTTATAGGTAAAGGGGTTTTTTTTTAATTTTGATTCAAACACACTTGTTCAGCAGAAAGCACTTTAAAAAAAATCTATCCAGGAACCTAGACAAATACCTACTATTCGATTACAAATATGTAATACAATAATATAGTGGAAATATGTTCGAATTAGAAATAATGACGAGTTAGAATAATGACGACCTCTGTGGCGCAGCGGGCGAAGATCCGCCTTCGACGCAGGAGGTTGCGGGTTCGATTCCCGCCCAAATGTTTGTATATTCTGCAGATATTTGTTCCGGGTGTTCTGGATGTTTTTCTATGTACTTATAATAAAAAATATCTATCTATGTAGTGTATTGTATTAAGTATATCAGTTATCTAGTACCCATAACACAAGCTCTTCTTAGCTTGGGGCTAGATAATGCTGTGTGAATTGTGCAGCATTATTTATTTATTTTATTTTGCTATTAAGTATGTAATATACAGGGTTATTGGTAATTAGACCGGATCCTTTTAGGGGGTGATGGGGGAGGCCATTTGCAACTATTTTGACCCTATATCGTATTATGCAAAAGTTAACCATTTTTGAGATATTCGCAAATTCTTAATTTTTTGGGAAAACCCTGATTTACGCCTTCAAAATTAAATTAAAAAAAAAGTGATCATCCAATTCAAATTTTAGTGACTGATTTAGATAGCCTGAAGTCTAATTATTAATAACCACTAACACAATCGTATGAATCTGTACCCATATGGAAGCTAAAGGACATGTTTATAAAAACAAAGTTTATTTTTTTTGTAAAGTCCTTACAAAAACCCCATTTAAAAAAAATACTCCAGTGAATTTGGTCGGCATGTTATTTAAAAAACATCTACACATCTTTAGCTATCCAAAGATGTATAAATCAATGCACTTTGTAACACAATTGCAGAAAAATACGGGTAAATGTAATGACTTAGCTGGTGAATAAGTTTGGATACATTGCTTTACCAACATCTTGGACTTGGGCTTTGCTTGCGCGATTTTCACTTAGTTCTTTTTTTGAATTATTGTTCCGAAAACAGAATAGGCTGATATCATGGCGGAGTAAAAACTTTTTGTTGTTTGACCTGCAATGAAAATAACCGCCGAAATCTCCCGCTAAACGCATGACAAATGAAATTCTAATAGTTTTTCTTCTCGCATTTTTCGAACCGGTGAAGTAATAAAAGATTTAATTTATCAACAATTATGGCTGCAGTGCCACGCATCCTACCACCTCCTCGAGACTTTTCAAACGAAGAATATGCGGATATACTGTTTTGTTATGGTTATGCAAACGGTGTCTCTACACGTGCACGGGCAGAGTATCAGTCTCGGTTTCCTCAGCGCCGGTTACCTCATGAAAGTGTATTTGATAATACATATCGGCGACTTCGAGAGACTGGCAGTGTTCAGAGACGACAAAGTGACGCCGGCCGACCGCATGTTCATCGAACGGAGGACGAAGAAGAAATCATTCGTCATTTTGAAGAGGATCCTACCATTTCAACTAACATGGTTGCTCAAAGACTCGGTGTAACCCAATGGAAAGTTTGGCATACGGTCCATGGAGCAGGTCTCTATCCGTACCATTTAACCCCTGTACAAGTATTAGAAGACGGAGATCCCGCTAACAGGATAACATTTTGCAGATTTATGCTAAATGCTGACATTAGAGAACCCTAATTTTTTCAGAAAAATATTATGGACGGATGAATCAAAGTTTGATCAAGATGGAATCACAAATTACCATAATATTCATTTTTGGTCTAGAAAAGCTGATCTTAATCCCAATAAAAAGAAAGAGCAAGGGTCGCAAAGACGATTCTCACTTAATGTATGGATGGGAATAATTGATGATAATTTAATTGGTCCCTATTTCTTGCCTAATTATTTAAATGGTGACACATACGAAGAGTTTTTAAGAAACGAAGTTTTTGGCCTTCTTAGTGAGGTACCATTAGCAACACGCCAAGGTATGATTTACCAACATGATGGCTGCCCCGCTCACTACAGGACTAGTGTGCGTCAATGGTTCAATCAGCATTTTCCGAACCGATGGATTGGTAGAGGAGGTAGTATTCCATGGCCAGCAAGGAGTCCCGACCTTACCCCATGTGATTATTATGTTTGGGGTCATATGAAGAGCCTAGTCTATGACGATTTGACGTCACCTATCTCATCAGTGGATGAATTAAGACGCCGAATAATAAGAGCTGCCGAAAAAATGAAAATAAATTTGACAACAAGGGTTGTTAAAACTGAGTTACGCCATCGTATGCGGCTTTGCATACGGAATAGAGGTGGACATTTTGAAAACGAATTGTAAATTGTAAATTAATAATGTAAATTGTAAATTAAATAGTAAATTGTTTTGATAGTAATAAATTTTTTGTTTGTTTTACAAAATTCATAGTTTGATTTATTGGAAGTTACTACCTGCTTATGGTTTATCCTTTTTTCTGCAATTATGTTACAAAGTGCATTGATTTATACCTCTTTGGATAGCTAAAGATGTGTAGATGTTTTTTAAATAACATGCCGATCAAATTCACTGGAGTATTTTTTTGTTAAATGGGGTTTTTGTAAGGACTTTACAAAAAAAATAAACTTTGTTTTTATAAACATAGCTTCCATATGGGTACAGATTCATACGATTGTGTTAGTGGTTATTAATAATTAGACTTCAGGCTATCTAAATCAGTCACTAAAATTTGAATTGGATGATCACTTTTTTTTTAATTTAATTTTGAAGACGTAAATCAGGGTTTTCCCAAAAAATTAAGAATTTGCGAATATCTCAAAAATGGTTAACTTTTGCATAATACGATATAGGGTCAAAATAGTTGCAAATGGCCTCCCCCATCACCCCCTAAAAGGATCCGGTCTAATTACCAATAACCCTGTATATGGGCAATTCGTCATCCGCTTGCCCCATCTGTTTTTTTGTTTAATTTTGTGGTGTACAATAATAATACGTATTTCGTTCAATCAATAGGTACCTAGTCTTAAAGTCACGTCTTCTGAATTAAGACTCCAAATCTTATGCGCTTATGTATGTCCTTCTTTCCTGTATGTATTATGTAGGTAGGTACTTACATAGTACTCAACTCATTGTGTGTAAATAAACTGGTATCATTTACCAGCGAGGTGAAGGGCATAGTGCGTGTCATATACCATTGTTATGTTGTCAATGTAATGACTTACATAATCTTATTCCTAGCTATAGATTGCAGCCAGTACCTACCATTTTAGTGCATGCACTCATCATAGATTCCATCGAAAGAAACCTCTTTTAACACATTCCACTTTCAAAAAGTTCAAAATACAGTAAAAACTTCAATCTCTGAGATAAAACTGACCAAGTAGTTCTTATTTCGAAAAAGAAATAAAGTTGCCTAATCACCGCGATAGTGAAACAATATTCGAGTTTCGAAAATCCCGACGCGTAATCCAAAAAGTTTTGTGGAAAAGTGACGGCGCGGTATGGGCGGGCGGCTCGAGCCCTCGCGAGCTACTGAGGGCAGCGACCACCGAGTCCCGCGTATGAACTGGGATGTATGTACTCCATTCAGGACCATGAAAACATTAGATAGGGAACTACGTCTGTCTATACAATGTTGGATGGCTTGAAATTAAATATTATGGCTACCTACCGGATGCAAGATAATTAAAATAGTACCTACATGTCTTTCATCGAATAATTCTATTAATGTTAGCCCCCTGGCGCAGTGTGATAGTCTGCGACGCAGGTGTTTGCTGGTTCGATTCCCGCTATTGGACAAATATTTGTACAATCTCCAGATCATTATTTGTTCGTATTTGGGTGTTTTCTATGTTTAAAAGATTTAATAGGTACTTATCTAAGTTTGTTGGTAAATACTTGCTCCAGATTATGAGCTCCACAAAAATAAAGAAACCTACAAATAAGGTCTGAAATCCTTCGAAAGTGTAAAAATCAAACTCCTTAGCGCAATCAATAAATACAACCGCTTATGCCGCATGGATTCACACTCGCAAGATAATCAAAATCAGGCTTCCTCGTTTACCAGAATAAGGAATAACTTTATTCACAAAGAAAATTATACTAGTATTTACAATTGAAACAATTGAGCTAACTGCTGCCTGTTGCAAACAGTCTACAGATAGCTCAACTGATCCACATCAATATCAGTCGGAAGCGTCCCCAAGACGCTGGCTGCATTGCCACGCTGTATGGCAATGCTGATACGCTGTGCCAGATATTCACCAGCTCTCGGGTCTCGCGTCGCTTCGACCAGACGCTCAGATAGTTTTTTGAAAACCCGAAGAGCCTCGGTACCCCACGGAATTAGGGACCTAGGACCTCGTATACCTAGAATCATGAAATTTAGTTTTGTCTTATAGCACAAAGTGTAGGGACTAATTCGACCTCGAGTCTGACTCACACTTGGCTGGTTTGGTTCAAGTGCGAGTGGACTCACACACAGAGGGTTTCGTACCATAGTACCTAAATATTTTGCAAAAGGAACCTTAAAAAGGTTTATATTTAATCGAAAAAATTAGAGTGAATGCTCAGTAGTACTTGGATGTCAAGCACTGACCGCGCCCGACGTCGCTTGACTTCGGTGTTCGGTACTACACTTGGTATGGACGTTGGATCCCTTAATTTTTTTTTATTTTATTTGTTGTTTAAGTGGCAAATAGTTATACACAAAATATTAACTGTCTACCTATTACGGTTCAAGAGGCCTTGACAAAAGTAGAGCAAAAATAGCCAAAAGAATCATTCTGTTAAATATTTACCTTTCTTTTTACTTGTTGTTGTAGCTTCCAGAGAAATACAAATTTTGAAAAAATTTCAACCTTTTACGGCTCATGAGATACAGCCCGTTGACGGACGTACGGAGGGATGGACGGACAGACAGACAGACAGCGGAGGCTTAGTAATAGGGTCCCGTTTTCCTCCTCGGGTATGAAACTCACACAATAACGAGGTAGGGTACCCCCTCGTAGTAAGTAAAATTAAAAATTTGTTCCACAATTTACATAAGGAAATCAATTACTTACTTACAGTTACAACAAATATGGCCAACACTTAGCGGGTGCTAAGGCAGGAAAATCCTAAGTAGGTACTTGTTAGAATAATACATAGTTGAAAACTTTATATCTACGAGATGAGAGCTAATTTTTTGAGTTTAGGACGTTACCAACTAATTGTATTGAGGCCTAGAACGACTATCTTTTAGTTGGATTCTTTAAGTTGGTGTTCGTTTTGGAGCCCAACGTGGTATAGGCAACGGAGAACGCCGCCGGTTTGAAATTGGTTTTAAAATGAACTGAAAAATGTTTTCAGGCTGAAAACTGCCAGTAGCAGCCACAAGATAATGTTCAGACTACCGATACTATCTATTGGATATTGGCTATGACTAGGAGGTATCGTTCCTGATACAACAGTTTTATAACAGGTCGATTTCCAAAACGGCGACCATAATACAAAACACAAAAATTTCTTCATTTTTCAAAATTATGTACAACGATACTGTGGTTGATACCCTTTTAAGAAAAAAGATACCTGGGTTAGGAAATCGCAAACTAAAAATTGTTCTTAGTTATATTTGGGCGGTATGACCACTTCCGTCGTGGAGCGGGCGAAGGTTCTCGAGTTGCGGGTTCGATTCCCGCCTCGGGACATTGTCTCTACAATCTGCAGATGTTTGTTACGGGTGTTCTGGGTGTTTTCTATGCATACCTAATCAAAAATATCTATCAATTCAATGTAATGTATTAAGTATATCAGTTACCCAGTACCCAAACATAAGCTTTGCTTTATTTGGGGCTAGGTGATTCATACGTAGGTACTAATTCTTTATTGCACAAAACAGGTACCTACCTAGTTCAAGTAAAACATTTAGCAGGAAAATAATGGCAAAGGTGAGCTTAACCCTAAAAAGAGTTTCGTGATAAGATGTGATGTGTGAATTTTTCAGCATGACTACAAAAAAACATATTTTTAGGTAAGGTTACTGAGCTATTTATATTCTTACTACGGTTATTGGTGTCGGAGACAGGATCATTGGCTCATTACGGAAGACCGCAACAGCCGCCTAGCCGTACGCAAGTAAATTGGTTTTACACAATTCAATGAGATCACTTCCTCGCTGAAGCGGGTAGGTTCACTTTTAATCTATATTCTGTCGTAGTACTACTCCGCACGTGGCACGTCATGACGTGACTTTAATTTGAATTTGGAACAAAATTAAATTCGCGCCATATTTATGGCCTTTGGGAGGGAAATCGAGAAATGGCCGTGCTAACATTACTTTCCAAGCTTCTTTAGTCTTTTAATTAAAGATTCAGTGTAGAGGGGCTTTTTCAGAATAAGGGAAGGAATTATTCAGCTTCTAATACTTAGGTACTTACTTATTTCCAGCTTGCAAATTAGGCTGTTCCATTGAACATATAAAATAGTGTTTGTGTGTAGGCAATGGCCTACACTATTTTATCGGCCTAACAAACGACAAGTGCCATTTAAATAATCTAACTTAACTATTAGCTAGTTACTTAACTACCTACTTCCTATGTTCCCATTTCGTTTGAGGAAAAAAATGACACACTACACCTAACACCTTATTTGATAAATATTTTCTCTTCTACACACTACAATGGATGGGCGCCAAGAGCTGCACGCACTACGCTAGTAATTTAGTCGAGTAGCGAGTAATTTACTAACAATACCTACAGTATCTAGGTAGGTACTTGACTCATGTTGTGTGATGTGTGAATGGTCGAGCATTATTTACGCGTTACCTTCTCCATAAAATCATCTTTAATATGAAATAAACTTGTAATAAATAATCTCAGTTTGGGATCCATTTAAGGTTGTTGATCGTGCAACAAACGCAAAGGCTACGATAATTTGCGATTATTTTATACCTTACTAGCAACCCGCCTCGGGTAGCTGAGCAGATGAATTGATCTTTTTATAGGGAATAATTCTGGAATACATTGTTTTTATATCTCACTGTTCTATTATATTGACGTTGTGTGGATGGTTTAGCATTATTTATTTATTTTATTGGTTTTCATTTACAGAGCGCGTCAGCAAAGCTCCCAGTCAGCTTGATTTTTTCCGATATCATAAAGATCATCGTCATATTACAGCCAATTCGCACAAAAACCATGCATCTCCGTCCATTGGTTTGGTAAAAACCATGTAAATCCATTCGGTAGCTTATGGCGTTCATTCAGACAGACGTTTTGGGGGACTTTGTTTTATGATAATTAGTGATACCTTCCTGCCTCATCAGCAATTGTACGTCCACTGCTGAACATACCCCCCCAAACAAGAGGGTTTTGCCATGACCACCCACCACGCTGCTGTGTGGTGCCGGCTTAAAATTTTCACCACCCCAACCCTTCCCGCGGGTGTCGTAAGGGGTGTCGTAGGAGGAGACTAAGGGATATCCAACAGGGGGCTTATCGTTCGGCGTGCGGCTCGCGCGAGCCGCACGCTCGCGCGCGGCGGCGCGGCGGCAACCTTTGACCGTACTACTCCGGGGGGTAAGAAAACTGTAGGTATATAACTCAAAACTGAGCGCGAGTGACGGAGCACTGACTTTGCCCTCTAAGCCCAGTTGGAGCGGTAGTAGGTTGCGGTATCGTATGGGAGGCACCGCAACTGAGGCGGGCGGCTGTGCTGTATGGGCAGCATGGCCGCAGTGAGGTGGAGGCCGCGGCGGGAGAGGAGTGCCGGTATTGAGGTACGCCGCTCTCCCTGCCTTCCGCGATCTTGACGGGGTCGCCACCGTGGCTGACGCGGTGGGGTCGCAGGGGAAGAGGACTGTCGATATGGCGAGGGCCGCTCTCCCTATCCTCTGCGACCGTGTGGCAGGCGGCGGTGCCACTCGACTGACCCGTCGCAGGGGGACCTGGCCGTTTGGACACGGGGTCGTCCGGCGCCCATTGGCGGGTAAGGTCCCTGAGGGTTTAGGTAGTTTAGGTAGTGGTGTTAGAGTCCCACATCATCGTAGGTACTGTCTCTCTCTCTGTGCCTCAGGATAAAAAAAAGGGGGAGGTCTACGTCCAGCAGTGCACCGGGATCTCGTGCAAATGTAAAATACACAGAAGTGATACCTACTATGATTGCATAAATAAATACTCACTCGTAGTGTGCTCGCCGGGTTCTGTTTCCGGGTGGTCCGGAGGTCTATGGTCTGGAAGCCGTCGTCCGCCGCCTCGAAGGCTTTGTTCACGACGCCCTCCGCCATCCTGACTCACTGCAACAAATATTTTACGTATTAAAACCTCAATGATTTTCCGATATCAAAAGTCACAAGTGATTGAGACAGCAAAAAAATCTATTTATGTAGGTAGAGCTTGTCATAGAGTCCACAGGTGATCGGAATGCTGGCTTCTGCATTTCAGTCAACGAATTAGCATTGCCATTCAACGTGACAATGCTGCCAGCATTCTGGGCACTCTGCCGGTGACGACTTAGATTTTTAGGAAATACATATGTATGTGTACTAGTTGTTATTGTTTTATTCTGTTATTGTAATTTAGGTACCCCTATTATTTAAATTTTTTTAAGATTTCTTAAAAAAGCGGATGATTAGGGTTGTTCAAATTATTGTTATCGTGTGTCCCATAGATAGAATATATTTGCACGGTCGAAAGCTGTCTGCAGTAGAAACCACGCTCTCAAGAAATATTCCAAGCAACAATACCACAATACTTCCTGAGAACCAGTACAAGGTACCTTAGCATGATTAAGTCATGATTCTGCATTTTGAATTGTATCAACCAAGCTGCAAAGTTGATTTTCAATTATGTATCTAATGTATGCTACTTGTATGCAATAAATACATAATTGAAAATAAACAAATTGCTTGGCAACTAATTATACATGTGAGAATTTATATTTACCTAGTGTTGTCCCGGATTGAAAAACATATACCCCGGGGATAAATTAAAACGATACTAGCTGCAGCCCGCGGCTTCGCACGCACTTTGCAAGTAGCCCATGTCCGTCCCCAGGGTACCACTTACCTCCCTCCTTAATTTCATTAAGATCCGTTCAGTCGTTTAGACATGAAAAGGTAACAGACGGACAGAGTTACTTTCAAAATAATATTAGTATGGAAGTATGGATAATATTTAGGTACCCTTGTTATTAGGGCAGACGAAAGATAGTTGTACTGCGGAACGTAGGCCACTAGGATCTTTGGGCAGACACATAGAGATGACAATTAAAAACTAAATACCTACACCTAATTGTATATTTTCATTTCATTTTCTTTATTGGCATACAAAACAGAAAACAATCGAGACATGACATATAAGTAAAAAATATAACTAAGGTTATTATGCTAGATTGAATTCCTAAACATGCATGCTCAACTTGATTTAAACATAGAGCAGTAAAAGCAACGATGAAGAACTAATGAAGTTAAGATGTTGAAAACTTAGTAAAATGTTTAATATAATACCTACTACAATGATAAATATAACAAGTACAGTAATTTTATAGTAATTGTATAGAAATCTAGTGCTCCTTATCCACGTGCCTTGCTTGACACAGATTCTAAGTTATACCAAGATAAGCGAGAAATAAGTTAGTGAAGTTAATTCTGAGCTGAAAATTATTAAGAATAGAATTATATTATAGGTAGTTTTTTCCAACCACACGTGACGTGACTTGCTAGCAAAAGTTTTTATGTAAATACATTATGTTGTTGTGACAGTCAACGTCTTCTAGAACACCTGTGCTATTGTGGGAATTATTTATTCAAAGGTGAAACAAAGAAAACATTACAGAATGGGTTGTCTCCAACATTTAAAATAACTTAAAAGTCCTATTTTGTAGATGAAAATTATAATGTCAGTCACGTCAGAAATGTTAATAATAACCTAAAATCCAGATTTTTAACAATTTTTTAACGTTGGAAATTTTTTGATGACTTAATTCCCCTAATACAATCCAATGATTCTATCCATCCACGGTGGTCTGGTAGAGATCGCTCTTGAGCGATAACACCGCCACTTGTGACTTAGATTTTAAGCGGTTTTGTTGTATTGTTTCTATCTATAAGTGTGCAATAGAGAATTTTCTATCTATTAGACATAGAGAGTTATCATTATAATACGAGTAGTTCATTGGGTATCAAGTATAGCCAATAAAACTGGTACCTACCTTACTATTTATGAAATGAGAAACGTTGCAACAAAGGCACAAAATTAAAATGTAGAGTGAGATGCGTTGTAAACAAATAGGAATAGGAAGAAAAAAAAACTTTCGTTTTTGCAAAAAATATTCGAAGTTCAAAAAATCTTAATTCACAAGTTGAACCACTTAGGGTCACCCCCTTTCAGCTTAGTATACCTGTTCTGTGGCACTCTGTATAAACAGAAAAACATAAAAAAGATATCTGCAGTTAAAGATAACAAAAAAAGTAAACATAATGAAGACTTAAAATGCAACGCACGCAAGTTTACACTAGAAGAAAGATCTACTCGGGTGTGAGGTACCCGGCTCTGTTGATATTAATATCATGCATGGTTTTGACGTGCCGATGCATAAATACATTACGTGTCACAGGGCCCGACGTAATATGATACCAAAAAGGAACACAGTAGCGAAGGAAAAAAGCACTTTACGCAGGGAGCTCAGAGAGGCAACATCACTGGCAGAACTCTGTCGTTGTTGCTTGACGGTCTCAGTGTCAAAGTCGAGTATTGTTATAGCGTCTTGATGATGTCTCGTGGAGAGACGAAACTAGTCGACGACTTATTTTTGATGAGATTTTTCATTTTGTAATTGATGTGGTCTTTTCTTTTACAAATTAAGTTGTGTTCGTGCTTAAAATTGGAAGGTAATTTACTTGGCAATTTTATATTGCGTAAGTCAGTTGTTTACCTTCTCTGATTGCAAGTGGGAGCAATTTGTGGGAGGACACACGAATTACATTTTGTTGGATGTTTTATCCTTTATCTTTATCGATATTACAACAACCTATTTAAGATACCTTGCTGGGACGCTTCCAACTGGTATTGATATGGATCAGTTGAGTTACCTGTAGATTGTTTGCAACAGTCTGCAGTTAGCTCACTTGTTTCAATAGTAAATACTAGTTCTAATTTATTTTATAATTAGATACTTTCTTGTAGGTACCTAATTCTTTCATACGTAAAATATAAATTTGGAATAAACTAAATCCTAGAACACATTAAAAAGTTTTAGTAGATACCTACCTAAATATAATTTTCAAAAATATAGATACTACCTACTTGATATGTTCAAAAACCGCTACTACGAGTTGGATGATTTTTTCAATAATGTTTTGTTGATTCATAATTTTACGTTGTAGGTGTACTTACCTAATTGACATGGTTTAGTAAGTTCAAAGAAAATACTTGCAAAAGTAAAGAAATATAATATACCTGGCTCGATTTCCAGTATTTTTAGGTACATACTTACAAAACTTTGTTTAATTATTTTGTTTTTGAATTATGGCAGTGAGATGGAGAGTGCACCTGTGTTTGCGCACACACTTGTGCACTATAATAATGTCATACGCATGCATATGGCTAGTCTCCGTAGATACTGACCGCCGCCGTGGCCCAAAATTCGGCTAGGAGGGCATCAGAAGCTCTTAGACAATTCAAATTTTAAATTAGTTCTAAATACTGAATGACAACGCTTCTCCGATTTTTGATATGAGCTTTAAACAAACTCTCAAGGCGCCATTAACAGCTTTAAATTTAGTTTAGAGTTTATTAAAGCGTTAAACTGACAGCTGCTGTCAAATAGTTACTACATTTGAGCGAAATCTAATGAAAAATTAATACCAGCATAATGACATGGTTTCTTGTGCGCGTTTAAGTCTTTCGAATTAAAATTTAAGAGTCAGCAATTTGGAGTTTCCACTCGACAGTGAATTATGAAGAAGTTTTAAAACTCCTATCATATTCCGTAGGTAGCAACTGCAACAAAACATCACATCATCTCAAAAATGAACTCTATTTTGTAAGCTTGTTATAAGTGAAGTGGGAAGCAAAGGTTAATAACATAACCAGGGGTAGATTCACGGGTGACATGGCGCCCACCGCTTTGGAAAATCATATTCCGATACGTACCGTAAAATGGGGCATCACATTACCCCTGTTGTGCTCTACTGGGGTATTCTGTGCCCCTACTGGGGTATACCGTGCCCTGTAATTACCTGCCATTAGACGCTTTGTCGAGAGTGTAAAGGAGAGGCTCGATCTATTCAATTTATTGTGTTAGAAGTGTGGAAATTATATTAGCACTCTGGTTACTGTAGAGTACCCCATTTGCTTCGCAGAGTCTCATGTATGTACTTACATTATTCTTATGTATGTACTTACCTGGCTGGACTACAAATCACGTTTTAAGTTTTCTGTGAAATAAGTTATGAGTTATGACGCTATGAGTCATCAATGGGTGAAAAAATAAAAGCATTTTATTTAATAGGTTCTGCCCGCGGCTTGGCTCGCATTTTGCCAGTTATTTGTTGTCCAGTTATAACGCTCATCAAGTGATTTCAACTACAACTGGGTAAGTGTACAGGGTGCCCAGAAACATGTGCGTGCAGGTACAGAGCTAAAAAGGGGATTCTGGACCCCGAGGGGATCAACTTTTGTTCTACGATTTAATAAATTTCGAAGATATTTTTTTAAATGAAGGCTTTCTTCTTCGAATTTATGTTTTTATACGCGTATTCTTACATTATTATTATTGTTTTAAAATGTCAAAGGATCTTCATAACTTTTTCGTAATAATTGCATGTTTTGTAACGAAATTAATACAATGTTTTATTAAAAAAAACTTAGCAAAAAAGATTTGTGAAATATTTTACAATGTTAAATAATGCAAGCGTGCGTGTAACAGACCACGAGAAGAAAAAATCATATCCATTTTTTTATATAAAAAATTGGTTGTCTGTCGGTCGAAAGTCGGTTTACTGACGATAGTTGAACGTGACAACGCAGATGCATCGCTCACCCAAGTAGGAGAGAGATGGATGTCGAGCGCTCTCGCTTGCACTTCAAGCCTTACATGGAACGCCTCAGAGCGAGGTAACGCCGCATGACGAGGTAACGCCGCATGACGTCATGTTTTTTCGTGCGTGCAGCCGGCTCTATCGAATTATAAGACGTTGTCACGTCAAAAACGATAATTCAGACAATCGTACATCACAAGCTGTGTCACAAGTTATCTTCGGGGTCCAGAATTACCCCAACACTCATAGTACACATGTTACGTGGCACCTGTATATAATATTAGTAAAACTATTCAGAACATCCTACTATGTTGCCAGTTATCTGAGTCCAGTCGGACAAACTCAAGATACCTACAATGTTCACAAGCTTTGGCCCCAATAATATTAGTGTTAGTGTACCTAGTGTTGGAAAAACTTAAAACCGACTTCGAATCCCCTAATTGTCACTGTTTTTAAGGTTTGCGGGAGAAACACTAATCCCTCGGGAATAATACTGTCATGGGACCACCTCGGGGTTATTGTCTTAAGGGGGTATAGTACCTCAAATTGCTTATTTTCAACTCCGTCGGATAGAAATAGGTATCTTCCAAACTACTGAATATTTAACTTTGAAATTGATATATGGTAAAGTTCAGGACTTATTCTATCCATCATATGTTTCGAAAACACGATTCCATAAAATTTTCTCGATAGAAAAAAATCGCAAAGTTACCTCTAAATTTTTACTAAAACGTTCATTTCTCAATAAATACAGAAGTTACGATCTTGAGATTAAGCATGGTAATTGAACTAAGTATAAAGAACAGTTTATATGTTGCGTTTTTAAAAAAAAACTATTATATTCTTTTTAAGGAGAAAATACCTACAATTCGCGCGACGAACCACCGAGCGTTCTCATTTATCAGTACCGCTTCGGCTCTCGTACGGGATACCCGTGTCGCTTGCGCTCTCACTGAACGGTACTACAATAATACATTTTATTTGAGAAAGTTGACTTCCAACATGCCTAATAAAAACAAAAAAATTACGTGGCGGAAGAAAAATGCCCAACAGATGAACAATTTGATGAAGTAAGTAAAAACTTTGTGCCTAGTTACCTTCATAGTAGATAGGGACCTAACCTAGTACCTAAGTAAGAACGTCATAAATCTACCTATTTCTTTATAACCTATCGATTTCTTTTCTACTCTAGTTTATCTAGTCTTGAATTTGTAATTACTTACCTAGGAACCCATATCTGCATTTTCAGAAGCCGTCGATTACAAAACCAGAATTTTGACGAAAACGAGATTACGACAGAGACCACCATTATTCCAGAGTCTAGGTAAGACCCTACCTACTAAAATATAGAAGTGCACTTCTTTTCGTGGAATATTTTATCTACAGCATTATAGGTGTTTTTAGGGTTCCTTATCGTTAGAATATAAAAGTTTTTCTGTGATTATTTTTATCTACAGCATTATAGGTGTTTTAGGGGTTCCTTGTCGTTAGAATATAAAAATAAAAGAAAGTGCAGATAAAATCATTCTGTGAATATTTTTCTTGGCACGTGTGACTGTTACAGGATGGAAGTTACGTCGAATGATTTGACAAAAGAAATAAACCCGGACAAGACAAATCTTCATCAATTACAAAACGTTGAATTGTAAGTAGATACTTTTATATCTACTGAAATATTTCTAATTACTTATAGTGTATAATAATATCCTAACATTTTCACGAGTTTACAAATTTTAGGGTTCTGTAATAATTTAGCCAAGAACTATTCCTACGTTACGATACGAACACAAGCTTTTCTACTTTTAGTTCACGAAGGCGAAGATATTTTTTTATGTTTTTTTATCAATTGGGTAATAATGCACTTATTTATGGGTTATATCCTGAACGGGAGTTCTTAGTATTTGTTCATTATAACTCGTTCATATTACTAAGATAGGCATAAATATACATACCTATATTCTTGGCACGTGTGACTGTTACAGGATGGAAGTTACGTCAAATGATTTGACAGTTGAAATAAACCCGGACAAGACAAATCTTCATCAATTACAAAACGTGGAATTGTAAGTAGGAACTTATATATCTACTGATATATACCTAATTACTTATAGTGTTTATTATTTCCTAATATTTTCACGAGTTCACGAATTTTAGGGTTCTGTAATAATTTAGTCAAAAACTATGAACACAAGCTTTTCTACTTTTCGTTTACGAAGGTGAAGATATATTTTTTTTATTCTTACCAATTGGGTAATAATGCACTTTTTTACGGATTATGCCCTGAACGGGGGTCTTTATTATTTCTTCATTATGAATCATTCATATTACTAAGGTAGGCATAAATATTTACATGTTACCTATTTTCTTGGCACGTGTGACTGTTACAGGATGGAAGTTACGTCGAATGATTGGACAAAAGAAATAAACCCGGACAAGACAAATCTTCATCAATTACAAAACGTTGAATTGTAAGTAGATACTTATATATCTACTGAAATATACCTAATTACTTATAGTGTACATTATTTCCTAACATTTTCACGAGTTTGCGAATTTTAGGGTTCTGTAATAATTTAGTCAAGAACTATTCCTACCTTACGAACACACGCCATTATACTTTCAGTTCAAGAAGATAGCGATTTTTCTTACCAGCACCTAAATCAGTTTTTACCTAGATTATATATATGATTGTGTTGTAGTTTTAAATTCTTCCTTTTTCAGACAAACACATACCTCTCTAGAATCAGTGTCGAAGTGTACACAAAGTAGTCTACTTGATGAACCTGGTGATAATACTGATTGGTAATTGCACAAATTATTTATATTTCAATAAATTACAGTTTTAACTTTACAACCATTCTTCAACAAATGTAATACTATTTATTTCAGGTACGAAATTAGTAATAGCCCAGTAAACGTAGAAAATCGTTATTCAGTAGAAGGACGAAGAATAATCGACTTCGACTATTTTTATAGAAGGCTTCAGGAAATATGCAGTCATAATAAAATGTTTGGATGTACATTGAGCAATGTTCAAATCATATCGGAAAAAAGAAAAGGATTACTTTCTAAATACAAACTGTCTTGCAACATGTGCAACATGATATTTTATCTTGATTCCGAGCCTCAAACAACACTAGATTTGAACAAAGCCGCGACATCTGGCATTATGTCTTCAGGAATTGGCTATTCCCAATTTAGTGAACTATGTGCGGCAATGGATTGTCCATCTTTTTCTGAAAAACATTACCGCAAAGTCCAAAATGAGACATATGATGACTGGCAAAAAACAGCTCTATGTGTGATGGAAGCAGCTGCAACACGAGAGCGAAATGCAGCTATTGAGGAAGGCCGTGTTAAAAATGGTATAGCTTGCATAGATGTTATAGCAGATGGTGCCTGGTCCAAACGTTCATATAGCACCAATTTTTCAGCCCTGTCTGGAGCTGCCGCTATAATTGGCAAAATATTTGGCGAGGTTTTATTTATCGGAATAAAGAACATATAACATATAACTGGAAGAAATAAATGTATTTTCGCGGTTTGGTCTGGATGCGATAAACAGGTACTTACCAAGTTTAAATATAAAAACACTTGCTGATTAGTATGCATACTATTATTATAATACTATAAGCGAAATGTGTGTGACTTTATATTGACATTACAAATATAGTTTTTACCACAATACATATTGAGTAATAAAATACAATTTAATTTCAGATGAAAGTTGAGGTAATTGAGAAAGATGACCAATTTTGGGAACAGCTGATGGAACCGAAATTAAAGCATTTTTATTTAACATATTTGTTACCCGAGCTATGCGATCCCAGGCATATTCGAAACATGCCCATTAGAGATTTAAATGAATTAAAATAATTTGCGACTTGATAATATAGTTACTATAGATATATATTAAATTTGAACAATATTTTAATTTATGAAAATATATTCCTGTACATTGTTATTAATATTCTATTTCCACACAATGTTTGCTTAGCAAAATTAAATTTGACTACAAAAACCAATGTGCGGAAGCCTCACTCTATGTAGACATTTATTTAAAAAGAAAATTACACCTATGTAGACATAAACGTATTTTTTATTTCATTGAGTCACCAATATTAGGTACCAATCTTTGTTTATTTAATTATTTCTTTCAGAATTTAGAATATTTTTATTGTAAACTGTTTGTATTGTACCTACAATCTGATGTTACAATAGTAGTACAAGTTTCACAGTTTGTCCAAAGGGACCTACAATACAACAAACATAGGTAGGTACTTACTTACAATAAAAAGTGAAAAAGAATCTAAAATTAACACGGGTTTAAAAAAAACAACTATTATAATATATTACTAAGGTTATTTTTAAACTTAGGACTCTCGAGAAGTTAGATGTTTTCGAAGACAAGGTGTTGTAATAAAAAAACCTATTTACTACCTTACTACCACAGAATAAATATTAGTACTACCTACCTATTTTTAGATTGCTATTTTTAGTAGGCATCAGTAATATTAAATTTCGCAAAACACTATCTTACTAGAGAAAATAATGTTCGGAACCCTCAGCGCTATAGCGACTCACACCTGTCTAGTGTTTGAGCAGATAATAACGCCTCCGCTGGGAACTAAATTGAAAAACAATACAATAAAATATAGTTTTGTAATTGTAAGTAGGTAAGTAGTAAGGTATCCATCAATACCTACCTACTAGGAAGGTATCAGAATATTACCTTATAAATAGTTACAAACTTACTAAATATCATAAGGTAGGTATTATTTGATAATTTCGTTTTATGGTAGGCATCTAAATATATTACCTACCTTTTAGACAAAAATATTGGAGTTACCTAACTTCAATAAGATTCTTTGACGTAGCGTGTGGCGTGAACCCGAACACAAATTAATTTTGCGCGCGAAGTTTAGCGCGCCGCGCCGCGCCCCGCCGTCCGCCCCGCGCCCGCGCCGAGTTGACACGAAATTCGATTTTCGGCTGAGGTATGGTACCCCCTTAATAAAGAAATAATTTTCGAAATCGATCCATAATCAACGGAGAAAGCGTACATATAAAATATACATACAGCCGACCGAACATAGCTAGAACTCTTGTGTTGTGAGCTGTCTTATCCATTGTTTTCCTGCTACCTATTTGATATAGTGGCATTTTTCTTTGGCCCCAATACTCTTTCTTGTTGTGGATTTATAGACAGAATTAGGCATGGAAGATTTCACGCATCACTGGTTATATCACTAGTGACAACATAAATCACGTGCCACACCAGTTACATGCATCGAAACCGTGAGTTACTTATAACGCTAGCGTGATTTTTCACGCGGGCTAAGCTACATTACAATTCGCAGAATTCTATCGTGCGAGAGAGACAAAGCTACAGCATGCGACTGTAGCGACACCGTGCCACTAGCGAGAAGAGAGAATTCGTTTAAGTGAAATTGCATCTTATTCTCAACACCATTAGGCTTTAATTTATCTGGAGTATTTTTAAAACTTGCTTACTGCTTAGATAAATAATGCTCCGTTACAAAAACTTCATATGAAAATGAGTCTTATTTTAAAGACGTTAAGGTGCTCATTTAATGTAGGTACATGTAGGTACTTGAAATTTATAATACCAGTGATATCACGTTGTGAGAGTTTCACTTCATTTCACTCACTTGTAATCTTTACTTGTTGCTGCTGCACGTGCATGCCGCGTTTTGAGTCGCGTGTTATTTTAAACTAAGCTCACCTGAGATTGTCTGTTAATACAGAAATAAAGTTGTCGTCCTAGTGTTTTGTAATTAAGTACTTAAACATTGACAGTCCCAAGCCTGTCGAAGTATGAGGGAAAGTTCATTGAAGAAAACACGTTTTATTGTCAAAAAAAAACATCGCCGATTAGCTAAGCGATAAGTTCTGAATCATATCACTATCACTGCAACATGTAACAGGCGGAAAAAATGCACCCACTGTGATAATAATCATCACTAATGAAATATAACGACCGTGATTTATCACCCGTGATATAACCGTGACAGAAAAAAATAACTTCGCGACGTGATAGTGAAATAAAAGTAGCTATAACTTCCATGCCTAGACAGAATTGGCACCACTCGTCGCTTTGAGCTCAAATCTCAGTGCTTTATTTCCTTTAGACCTTAGTGGCTTACAGGATTCTTAGTCAGAATTTTTAGCAGGTAATTAATAATTAGCAGGTAAGAAAGCTTAATTTCAGATTTCCTAGTTTGATTTGTTTATTTTTTGAAGTGGACAAAATGTGGTTACTAACCACTCTTAGATATAGGTATTTCGTCCACTTCAATCTTTTATTCTTCTTTAGCGTTCGAACAATGCAAAAACGCGGACAATTAGTTTTTAAACTCAAAGCCGGAAGAAATTTTTTTTTGGTGTTTTGTGATTGGTTGATTACGAACATTGTACAATGAAAATAGCTTGAGTAGAACAAAAATTTATTGAACTATCATAGAATTTGAAAGCTTGTTAAACCTAAAGTATTATTTATTTTTGCCAAAGTGCCCCTTCCTCTAAAGCCTAGGTTGTCTAAAGCTTCTAGTTATCCACCTTTATGAGACTGTAATATGGGCAGAATACATTATGCTCTTCAGTCTTCGTTCTACGGGAAACCACACCTGAAAGTTTGGCTTCAACGTTTTCGTTTGGATTCTCCAATACCTAAACACACAAGCGCGTGACCATTTTAAAAACAATACCCTACAACCGATAATGTTTTGGCTGTGCGTAGCCACAGTTATGTTATAGTACGGCTTGGCGCCATACCCTGGGGCTGAATTCTGATAACTAATCGCTTTACTATGACAATCGTACCGTCGGAGAATCGTCCACAGATGAAAGAAACTCTAGATGCCAATATCAATCTCTCTAGATCACGCGCCCCTGCATCTGTACTTTCTTTCATCAAAGGTAGAATCCACAGAAATCTAAATAACAAGGCACTAGAAATCGTAAGCGCGCGTGACCTTGTCGCCGCTCAGGTGACTCTCACGCCACCAGTGCGTTCGTTGCTGTTCAGTTGCTCTCGAAACGTGCGTGTGTAAAAATGGTGTGTTGCAGCATTTCCCATTGCGGAAATTCTTCCACAAGTTGTATTTATACTAATAAAGGAATAACAATTCATCAATATATACTTATTTTTTGAAATAATGCCGTTTTTTGATAAAATTATAGAATCTTTCCAAGTAATACGAATGTCACAGTCGACCGTTCTTTTTATCACGTTTAGCTATACATTGCCTGTTATTTTTGTCAACATCTGGTAGGTACCGCATTACAAAAAGCAATGTACTGCAAAGTAAACAATAACGTCGCGGGCTCGATTTCCTAGTGGTACGGCCGCAGAACCCGGTCGCGAGCTAGTGTTGTGACTTGTGATTTGTAAAACAACTTTGCCTAGTCAGAATCACATCACACTAATCACACTATAAATGCAGTACCTACCTAATATTATAAAGTCCACGGATATCAGCATTAATCATGAGGTACGCAAAAAACTTCAACAAAATAGTCCCAATGAGACAGGTTTTAAATAAGTTTCTTCATTTTACCGGACAGTACATGGAATGTTATTCCATAGTTATAATAATTAGATAGATAGATAGATAGATAATACTTTATTGTACCACACAAAGACAGATAACAATACAGAAATAAATGCTAAGAGTAGACGAAGTACAAAGGCGGCCTTATCGCTATGAGCGATCTCTTCCAGGCAACCTTGGGATGGACTGGACATGTAAGAACAAAATAGACGGTGGCACGCGAAAATAATAATAATAATAATAATACTTACACTACATACTATAATACCTACATTATAGCCTACAAACAATATAATACACTTACATAAACATAAAATAAAGTTGTTTAACTTTGCAAGGACAGATAATGCTGATGAAGCAGTTTTTTAAAGAGAGGGAGTGATTTGGCACGTCTGATGTCCAGGGGGAGAGCATTCCATAGACGGGTAGCTTGTACAGTGAAAGATTTGTCGTAGAAAGTGGTAGTGTGGGCAGGGACTTTTAAGATGATTGTTTCAGAGGAACGCAGAGAGAGAGAGTGAGAGTTTGAAAGGAATTCAAAGCGCTCCTTGAGATAGGAAGGGCTGGGAGGATAGAACAATATACTGTACAAGAGAGATAGTATGTCAGTATTCCTGCGAAGTCGGATGGGCAACCACTTGAGTTTAGCGCGATATTCGGAAACGTGGTCATATTTGCGAAGGCCAAATATGAACCTGATGCTGAAATTTTGGAGGCGCTCAAGCTTGTTTAATTGGTCTTCAGTGAGGTCCGGATAACAAGCGAACATTAATTTTATTATTAATAAATGAATATTGAAGTACCTACCTACATACTATATTTTTATTTTATTAGTACAATTCCCTAGTCATAGAATAACAGTAGGTACGTGACCTGTTATTTCGTGCCCAGCACTAGTGTAGATTACATTAAAATGACGTCATAACGACAACAAATGCAAACTTGTCACTAATGTGTGAGTAAGCGAACGTATGCTCCTAGGCTTACGGCTTAATTTGGTTTGCACTGCATTTTTTGATGGGCGTAGCCGTAATTCCGTAGTTATTGTCTGTCTATGTAGTAGTAAGGTAGTAGAGGGGGCGAGCCGGCGACATGCATTCCCGATAGATCGGATGGTACTCAGCATTTCTAGTGCCTTGTTATTTAGATTTCTGTGGTAGAATCCCAATTGTTTGGTGAAGCGATTAATTTAGTGTAATTTGGCCCCTGAATAGCTTTAGCCGAGTAAAACATTGTAAACTTGTTACAGAAATAAAAAATATTTTAATATTTAAAAAAAAAAGTGTGATGACATGAACATAATATTGAACATAACGGACGATAAATTTTCACAATGTTCATATGTAAAAAGTATCCTGTGACATCCCAGGTCTACCAACCTGCATGAATCACCACAATTTGTTTAGTAGTTTTGGCATGAAGAAGTTAAAAACATCCATCCATATTTGACTTGTCTAAGTGCTTATTTTGTAAGCCTAAATAAATAAATTTCTTGAAAAGTAAATAATTTTCCTCCGCAGGTTCTTCTTTACCCCTAAAATACCTTTTTGTAAGAAAATGGCAAGTTTTTATGCTGAGATTTGTATCTTCCTATTATTTTAGGCTAGGTGTGCCACGTATGGTATACTAATCCCAGTGGGAGACGGGCCTTACGAGTAACTGTGGGTTATCAGTGAACAGTGTAATCTGCACGATCTAGCGACGTGTGTTTATGCAAAACAAACTATTCTTATCGGGGGATACCATCTTGAATGGTTGTTTGTAGAGATTTACATAAATTACTTACATCTTGTCCTAGATTTTACTATTTGCCATCTTTGTGCGTGTCGTGGTTGTATGAAGCCCGCGACTTTACTATTTAGACTTTATAAAACATAAAGTGCGGTAGAGCGAAGTATGATGGGTCTTAAACTTCGGGATCGCGTCAGAAGCTCAAAAATAAGATCTAAGACTAAGCTTACAGACGCAGGTACAATGGCAGCTAGACTCAAATGGAAGTGGGCGGGCCACATCGCGAGAACCAGCGACAACAGATGGAGCGAAAGAGTTCTGCATTGGTGGCCACGAGATGGAAAGAGAGACCCGGGCCGACCGGTGCGCCGTTGGAAGGACGATATAATACTGGTAGCAGGAAAAGGGTGGATTAGAGCGGCTCAAAATAGAGCAAACTGGCAAGAGATGGAGGAGGCCTTTATCCAGAAATGGATAAACCCTGCAAAAATTTAATGAATAACACTGAATATTTAACATCTATTATACCTATTCATTATTAGTAATTAAATATAATAATTTGTAAATTAATCATAAGAATGAATACATTGTTTTAAAAATTATTTATAAATTGTAATTGTAAATTGTATTTTAGGGAATAAAGGCTATTTTTATTTTATTTATTTTATTAAAACATAAAGTGCACTTTATGTTTTACATGGTTTCTTGTTGTTTTACGTTTATTGACGTCGTGAAAGAATTGAACGAAAGTCTTCGTTTCAGGTCTGGCCAAAACAACGTTTTTGTCAGTATGTCCGTACTCCTCTACAGGTCGTATTTTACAACCGATCGGTACGAAACTTTGTGTACAGATTCTATGATTTTATAGAATTTTATTGTCGTCGGGATTATAAGATTATATCGGGTTTATAAGATGCTTTCATACTGGCATGGCGATTTGCAAGGAGTCACCGCCGAAAAACATGGTTGAAAGGCTAACCATTTCGACTATTTTCAAAATATACCTACCGAATCTACCTACCAAAATATCCCGCTTTAAATTACTTTAGTGCATTAATAAATTAATTAATTGTTGAAAAAAGTTAGTGTTCGCGACGTCTACTGTTCGTAGAACTAGGACCTACTAGTTTTTATATTGTTGGGGCTAGATGATGCTGTGTGGATTGTCCAGCATTATTATTATTATTATTTATTATTATTTAATGCTAGGCAAAACTTTTCATGTGCTTGATTCGGGTCGCACCGCCGCCGAGGCTGGGCAGTGAATGTGATTTATAAAGCTAGGCTAACTACAAATATGTCGATAAAGCCACATTCTTCGAAGACTACTCTTAGGCACTGCACTAAAAAAGAAGGATGGCGGAATAAGACCCATAGCCGTGGGCACCACCTACCGCCGCCTCGCAGCTAGTCTGCTGTCGGAAAGAAGCCGACTATCTAGGCGTTTATTTCCGACCAATTCAGCTAGGCTTTGGTTCGCGAGGCGGATGTGAGACCGCAGTACATTCCCTACGTACATTTTTAGACCAAAATTATGGGGAGGTAATTCTGAAGGTAGACGTCAAAAACGCCTTCAATTCCGTAGACAGGGGCGCCTTGCTAAAAGAATAGACAAAATTCCAGAAATTTACCCTTTTCTTTGGCAATGTTACGGTTCGCCATCAAAATTAATATACAGGAATAAAGTCATTTCGTCCGCGCTGTTGGCTATCAGCAGGGCGACCCTCTTGGTCCGGCCATATTTAGCCTTGCCATCCAACCCATAACTCAACGTCTCCAATCCAAGCTTAATGTTTGGTATTTGGATGATGGAACAGTAGGTGGAGAGGTGAACACAGTTTTTGATGATCTAAAAATCATCACAGACGAATTTCGAGAAATAGGTTTGGAATTAAATTTTTCAAAGTGTTAGCTTTTTATTTCGGACTCTTGTGTAGACAAAAACAATATCATTGAGAAATTCAATACGTTAGCCCCCAACATTACAGTTGTTGATAAATGTTCACTTCGACTCCTTGGTTCACCAATTCTTGATGAGTCTTTTCAGTCATTTGTAGATGAGAAAATTCAAAATTTCCACAAAAATTCGGACAGACTGCTCAAAATTAATAGTCATATGGCTTTTACAATTATTCGGTTCTGTCTATTTGTACCTAAATTTACGTATTCTTTGAGATGTAGTCAACTGTGGAAACACAGCGAGCTCTTGGAAGGCTTAGACAACATAATAAAGAATACTTTATCATCGGTTTTGAATATCGATTTAGATGACAAGGCATGGTCGCAGGCCTCCCTGCCTGTCAAATTGGGAGGCTTAGGTATACGCAAAATTTCAAGTGTAGCCCTACCAGCGTTCTTGTCTTCTGTCTACAGCACTAGGTAGTTCTTTAGTTGAAAATTTTTTAAATCCTTCTCTTTTGGTCCCACCTGGAATGTCATTGAAAATTTCATTTTTAGACGAAGCTCGAACGGCTTGGCATAGTGCTTGCCCCGATGCTGCTCCCCCAAAATCACTTTTGTCCCAACGGCAATGGGACGGGCCTCTGTGCGAGTTGACACGGAACTGTTTGTTACAAACGTGCTCCAGCTCTGCAGATCGTGCCCGCCTCCTGGCCGTTTCTAAATGGGAGTCAGGACATTGGTTGCAAGCATTTCCTTCATATAACACTGGTACTTTATTGGATCCCGTAACTTTCCGTATCGCAACATGTCTCCGGTTGGGTGCAAGGTGTTGCGCGCCTCATCAATGCCAGTGCGGTACTGCTGTCGAACAGTTTGGTCATCACGGATTATCGTGCACTAGGGCCGCCGGTCGGATATCTCGCCACGCTAGCCTTAACGACATCATCCGGCGGGCCTTTGTCACCGCTAACGTACCAGCTATTCTCGAACCAAATGGTCTGTTGCGTGACGATGGTAAGAGGCCCGACGGTATGACACTAGTCACATGGGAGTTTGGGAGGCCCATTGTGTGGGACGCTACATGCGTCGACACACTTGCGCCTTCCCATCTTCCGAGGACATCCGTGAGGGCGGGTGCGGCGGCAGATTTGGCCGAAGATTGAGATCTTCGGCCAAATCTGCCGCCAATCTGCTCAAGAGGCGCAAATATGCAGGTCTCGACAGAGCCTACACATTTGCTCCCCTTGGAGTGGAGACCCTAGGTCCGTGGGGTACCGAGGCTCTTCGGGTTTTCAAAAAACTATCTGAGCGTCTGGTCGAAGCGACGCGTGACCCGAGAGCTGGTGAATATCTGGCACAGCGTATCAGCATTGCCATACAGCGTGGCAATGCAGCCAGCGTCTTGGGGATGCTTCCGACTGGTGTTGATATGGATCAGTTGAGCTATCTGTAGACTGTTTGCAACAGTCGGCAGTTAGCTCAATTGTTTCAATTGTAAATACTAGTATAATTTTCTTTGTGAATAAATGTATTTTCCTCTTAGGTACCTACTTGTAAACTTATTTATGACGTAATCACGGCACAAGTAGCAGAAGTGTAACCGGTTCCTTGATTGCACATTAGTTACTTTCTCCAAATACGTGGAAAAAAACGGTCTCTACTTTGTAAGAAATGCCCAAAATTCTGCAAATTATACCCATAGAAAAAACCTAACTTTATTTTAAAGGTTCAGGTAAGTACATTACGGGTATCTACCCGTAATGTACATTTAATGTAATACGTAATGTGTTGTTATGCATCTGCATAACAAACTATTTTCCTGATGAAAGTCTTTCGTTCGTGAAATGTAATAGGTAAGTACCTAGTTAGTCCTATTTAAATTTAGAAAATTACGACAAAGTGTATATGTATTAACATAAAGTGTATAGATAGGTAGAGTGATCGCAAAACTTAGTGAGCTCTGTGCCTAAGGCACGCAAGCAAAACCGCGCAAGTACAATCATAAAGAAAAGTAATATTCACCAACTGGCGACACACCCCGGCTTCGCGCCCGTGCGAAAGATAGACCTTGAAAGTGGTAATGTCACACAACGTTAAGTCTGTGGTCTTGCAGTTTTGAGTAAGGCATGGTTACTATGAGAAATACTAAATTTATTTAAATATTTAGTAGCTTTTTTTATAAACTAGAAACTGTGCTTTGCTTGCACCCAGATCACATGATCACATGAGTAGTATCACCTACTAACTAAATACTTAACTGTTTTGTGGCATATTTGACGTTTAAGAGAAACAGATAATATCATGAATTACTCTCCAAAATCGCAAGAAAAAACTATCAAATTAATGAAACGAACACCGAAAATCCGTCAAAGACTTTGCTGCGTCATTGTACTCAAAAGCATTCATTCGACAGTATTGCCAACTAGATTATAAATAAATTTGCTACATTGTAATTATTTTATTTTCAATTGCGAAATTGCGTTAGATATAATTTTAATTAGTTTAACATTTTGGGTTTAAGTAATACGTCATTGAGTATTATGATGTTTTTGTATATTCTATTAATATTGAATTGAAAAATAAATTAATGCAGAACACAATGTGCTAGACAAAATTAAGATACGCCAAAATTCATGCTGGCAACACTGGTTTGACAGAAAGATTCCCTCTCACCTCGATCTTTCCCCTCAACGCCTTATTTACGTTTCAGTGCGCAGCCGTTGAAGCCAACTTCACACTTCACAGAGCTCATAAAGATTTGCGCAGACTCTATCTACTCCTTTTAAATATGATCTACCTACCTAGATACTTATAGATACAATGTTCAAGCAGTTCAGTTTTAGCGAGGCATTCGAAACATTTCAAGATTTTTGGTTGTGTATCTACGGTTGTGTAATGGTTATGTATATAGTTATATAGTTTTTGTCTCTAAACAAAGAACAATAAGGAAGGTAGGTACAACAGTCTATCAAATAAGGAAAAGGGACCTACTTCATGATGATTGCTTAAAAGCTTGATCTTTGCTCCTTGAGCGCAGACTTGCTAACAAAATACCTAATCACTCAAAACAACTGTATTCAACCATGATTTTGTCAAACCTTTCCAAGATTTTTAGGTTTCCAATGGAAATGGCAAATCCTGTAGCTTCATAGATACTTACCTACTTTACCAAACAAACTAAATTGCGGGTAGGGCATACTTACATAAGATTTAATTCACAAAATAAAAATCATGCCTCCATAAAGGTACCCCAGTTTACACGTATCACAGTTCACTTCACAACACAAAGCTTTTTGTAACCAATGTAACACTGATTCTGTAATAATGACGTAAAAGTAAAAGTAGCGATCGCGGTTCGGATTTGAATTTGGATTTGGAACGTGGCGTGCGCGTTCTCACCTGGCGCGGCGCGGGCGCAGACTGCCGGTCAAGGACCGTGCGGCTGCGTCTTTACAAAATCATGTGTACAACTGGTTGTGGTTTTGCACTACAAGTACTATCTTTCTAGGTCTGAAGATTCGCTCAGTCTGCATAATGTAGAAAAAGATGCCTTGTATTTCAACGCAGAAAGACCGCTGTTAGCCATTTAACGCTGTGACGGAAAAGTATAAGCCGAAAAACTTTATTGCGTTACTAAACTTTATTACTATATTATAATCTAAAAAGTACCTACCTATTTATTCCAGGCCCAGAAAGATAGGCCAGAAAACCCAACGTATAACGGCTATGAGCAAAAAATAGGAAAATCTTATAGTACCTACCTACGTAGGTTTGCATACGGGATTTACCTAGGCACCTATTTATCGCGTTTATGGTTCTCATCTCGTTTAATTACTTTATTGTAAGTACTTAATTGTCTATCTAGAATCTGTCCGATTGCCGTGACTTATGTACCTACGTTAAACATTTCGTCAAGCCAGTTACATTATTATGTCAAATAAAAACTCACACCTTTGCTGAAGGTATTATAAATTTTTATTAACAAAGAAGATTACAGTCAACGAAGAGAAACAAATTAGAACTAGTATAAAGTTGCTCCCTTGCTGAGTAAATCAAAATGATAGGGGAAGAAACTCAAATTACTTTAGAATTAAGTAGTTCTTTCTAGTTAGATCACCCAATATTATAAAGATTAGTTACATAACTAGTCTCAGTTCAAAGTTTCTAGCCAGTCCTAAAATTCAAGCCATAAAAGAAAATAATTAAAAAAAAAAACAAATCAACGCCTTAAAAAATACAAAAAGCTCCAATCTTTGCACACCGGTTTGTAAATACGCATTCCGGCGCGCCTGCGCAACCTGTCTGACCGGACACGCAGGGTTGCCAACGCAGGGAAACACCGTCACGCGTCGCCGCGCCAAATCGGAGCGAGAAATTAATATGCGCGGTCGAGCTTGGATAATGGCCTTGGAAGCTAATTAGTTACGTAGGTTCTTAACTAAACCTTATACCAACAACTGTTGTGCGAGTGTAGTACCTATATGGTATTCCTTGATTCGCTTGGTCAGGCTGTCAGATCAAGCACAACAAATGAGTTGTAGCATGCTGATTACAAACGTCGTCGTGCGTGACGTTGTGACGTCTGCTGCCAAATTGTAGACAGAACCTTGACCGTAGAGTGTGTATGCAACGCGCCAACTTAGAGTACACTAGAAATACTATTCTTGACGTCTAACTAGGTACGTGGTAAAAAAATGTAATTAGGTAGGTACCTACGATAAGGTATGCAATTAAAACTTTAAACTACTTTGCCGTACCTAATCAAGTGTTTATGGTCTACGTATGCAATGGATTAATAGGTAGGTACCTGTATTAGACATTTCAGATCATGGCCGGGGTCACGGTTTATTCGCTATTTAGTTTTGACATAGGCTATTATTAAATATTCACACGAAAAAATAATCGTCAAAGGTCTTTTGTGTGTCCAATATGAATAAGTTTCAGGTGGCAACCCTACCCGAAATAGGTAGCGCTCCATTGATGAGACTTTTACATTATGATAGAAGCCTCTACTCAACAGTCACACAGTAAAGCGATTGGTAAACCAATCAAATTCATGGAAGATTGAATTTCCTGGAAAAATACCACTGAAATACAAATACAAGCGAACGGAAGTTAATTATCCGCACATAGAGATTTTTGTGCTTAATGATTTATAGAAACCGAAATAAGTTGCTTTATAAGAGTAGGTACTTAACTAAGTTCTTGTTTATTTCAGTCGACGTTGACGAAAGTCCAGTACCTAGGTATTTACAAAAACCTACTATCGGTACCTATTCCATGCAATAATTTTCTCTTTGGGTAAAGCATTACCTAGGCTTTAGGTACCGACTAAATTATTGATGACAATCGATATCGTTATTGTTGCTCAACATATTGTATTGTTTTATAGACTTTACTCAGGCGTCTAAATTACTCTATTTTTGGATTCAGATTATTCGATAGAATAAAATGGTACTTACTTCTATTTTTAGGGTTTCGAAGATCGGTTTCGAAATCCTTATGGTCTCGCTTTGTCTGTCCTTTTTTCCCTCCTTAATAACTCGGCAACTACCGCAGCTATCAACTTGAAATTTAAAATAATAATACATTTTGTGCGTCTGTGCAGATTTTAAGAAAAAAAATGAAAATAAGCATTTTCCATACAAATTGAGATGTCGAAAATTTAAAAGAGACCTACAAAGTCAAGTGGGGAATCAAATGAAAGGTTTGTACATTTCAAAATAGTTTTTGAAATTTCTGTAAGTTTTTTATATACTTTTCGAAATATTTTAAAAAAGTCTAAAAAACTGTGTCTATAAAATACTTCATTCCGTCTTCGTTCACCCAACTGTCAACAATTAAACTATTTCATAGTCGTGCATATACCAAACAGAAAATTATATCATAGACGTGGTACATACATACATAGGGTAACTAATAAAATTACCCATGTATTATTTACCAATGCAATAAATAGGTTTATGATTATGAGCATCAGTTTATCGTGGCAGCTTAGTAATTAAGTGCAGACCTACTTATGATAATCGTATTATGACCCTTTGTCTTCTGCATGGTTCATCCAGAAATAGGTAGGTACCTAACGTAAGCCGAGAGCATTCACATTTTCGCATGACACTCCTTGACGTATCGCTAATTACCAGAAGATAAGCTAAATGCTTTTATTTGTACTATTTGTATAGCAAATAATCATAACATAAAAGCTGTACTTACAAGCTTTTTCCATTTATCATAATTATCATTGTCCAAAAAAATTATAATAAAAACGCTAGTAAGTACTTTTTTTCATTCGTTCTCTCATAGTAGGTATATACCTACCTACCTTGTATGCGTATGGTATAAATCTAAATATCACACTAATATTATAAATGCGAAAGTTTGGATGGATGTATAGATGGATGGATGGATGTTTGTTACCTCTTCACGCCAAAACTTCTAATCGGATCGGGCTGAAATATTGCATTCAGGTAATACTAATCCTGGAATCAAACATAGGCTACTTCTTATCCCATTACATAGAAATCACATTTAAACGTTTATAGAAACAACGCGTGCGAAGCCGCGGGCATAAACTAGTATAGCGTATACCGTCAAGTTAACTCTGCAATTTTTTTTGTTTAGAAATTTGGTTTAATAATAAATTTATTCACAAAGAAAATTATACTAGTATTTACAATTGAAACAATTGAGCTAACTGCCGACTGTTGCAAACAGTCTACAGATAGCTCAACTGATCCATATCAACACCAGTCGGAAGCGTCCCCAAGACGCTGGCTGCATTGCCACGCTGTATGGCAATGCTGATGCGCTGTGCCAGATATTCACCAGCTCTCGGGTCACGCGTCGCTTCGACCAGACGCTCAGATAGTTTTTTGAAAACCCGAAGAGCCTCGGTACCCCACGGATCTAGGGTCTCGACTCCAAGGGGAGCAAATTTAATAATTAGATTTTAGAGGAAGGCGTTTGATGAGCAGCATGAATATTTTGAGACAGCAGGTACCGCAATAACACCAGTTCTTAGAGTGAATGTCTAAAGAAAACTAGATAACGCAATTCAACAAATGGACAAACCAGCGGCTGAAAATTACAGACGAAAACATTCAAAAAGATGATTAACTTCAACATTAAATATATAGTTCTTTAGCCCTCTAGAGCCATCCTGCCCTTCCAGGTATGTTTGTGTCCTATATAGCATCCCACAGGTACACGGTGTCCCATAAAGAAATGAAAGACATCTTGCGGAGCAGCCTTTCACGAGGTCGGCACTTTTGTTTGTACTGAACCAGGGCTGTATTCAGAGCTTGTTGTTTTTTTGGATTTAATCGTCATAAGATGACGAAAATACCTACCATAGAGGTATAAGTCCACATCAATGTGGGTAAGTAATGTAATGTGCACGTGGGACCTGGACACAATTGAGCTCTTTTCCATTCAGATAATTATGTAGCTATAAGCTTGAAGTAGGATGGATGGCTTTAAGTCTTTACGTGAAATTTTTTTTTTAAACCGACCATTCGTTTGTCTATTTTCTTTCCATACCAAATTACATACATAGGGCCTGATCAGCAGGGCTATTCTAAACTCAAGTTTCTCAGTCTTAAGGGGGTATAGTACCTCAAATTGCTTATTTTCAACTCCGTCGGACCTCCATATCTTCCAAACTACTGAATATTTAACTTTGAAATTTATATATGGTAAAGTTCAGGATTTATTCTATCGATCATATGTTTCGAAAACACGATGCCATAAAATTTTCTCGATAGAAAAAAATCGCAAAGTTACCTCTAATTTTTTACTAAAACCCTAATTTCTCAATAAATACAGATGATACGATCTTGAGATTAAGCATAGTAATTGAACTAAGTATAAAGAACATTTTATATGTTGCCTTTTTTTCAATTAACTATTCTAATGTTTGTGGGGAGCAAATAACTACTAAAAACTTGATTTTTGGGCTTACGCCGCTTTGCTCTGTCCCGCTCCTGTGAACGCGAAATCCTATGCCTATCCTCTTCACACAATAACGAGGTAGGGTACCGCCTTAAGAGTCGGAATCTGACACTGATTCGACGATCGATCGTCACGACACGAAATTATTTTTGCGGTCTCTTTCAATTTCGGGATCCACATAGATAATGGCTTAGATTTCTGGAAAACTTCTTTGTTTCCACAATTTTTATTCCACGCGAATCTATTTCAGGAACGTACATCGGGACCTAATACTGGGAACACGAGTCCTTAGTCCGCTCCCTGGTCCCCGGTGCACCTACCTCGCCTGCGCCCGGCGTGACACCGATACCGCAGCACATATGCGCCGCCTTTTGTCGCCGTGTTGGCTAATCTCCAGCTCTTTCTAAGTAACAACATGTTTGAACAGCCGCTTTTAGTTCGAGCATTTTCGTTCTAAATTTTATATAGGTACCTACGCTACTCTGGGTACCTAGTTAAAGTCCTTTAAGTTTACAAATATCTTAAAAATCTGTATTTCGGACATTTAGAAGATGCATTTGAGAAATTGAGTTTGAGAATTTCGTTACCATTTTGTTGACGGGTCTGGCATAGTCAAACCAATGACTCAAAGTCCTAATAGAACCACAGACTTCACCGTTTCCAGTTAGCTCATTTCTGAGCTGCCATTCTTTTCCTGCTGCCCATGTGATGTCATCCATCCAGCGGTGAACCGGTCGGCCCGGGTCTCTCTTTCCATCTCGTGCCCATCAAAGCAACACTCTTTCGCTTCACAGGAATCTGCTGCATTCTTTATTTATTTATCGGTTCTCACTGGTCCTCGCGATGTGGCCTGCCACTTCCACTTGAATCTTGCAGCTATACCTGCATGCCCTTGTCCCATCTTACTTCTATGCCTGCATCTGAAAGCTTAGTCTTGGTAAATCTAATTTATAGCCAGCCATATATATATTTATACGAATTATTTTGTAAATATTTTACTGTTGAGCTAATCTACGCCGTAGCTCGGCCGTAGCAGGCGTAGCAAAACATCAATCACTGAAAATTTTACAAATAAGCGAGTCATGTTAAATCCCGCTTTGAGTGTTGATAACAATGACAGTTTTAATTTTAGTAAGATTTAGATTTATTTATTTTGGTGACATGTACTGTAACTGTATTCAGCATAGGTCTTAATATTCGCTTAGGCCAATAGAACTTATGTAGTGTAATGCACCCTGAAGGGCAGCGCAATGATATTAATGATGATATAAAATAATAAAAATTGAGTAAGTACCTATAAATTAGATATTTCAAGTTCAGGTAAAAGTCCAAGTTATAATTTACTAGCTGCATTCTTACTACCCGTTGTCTTATTACCCGTTTTCCCGTAGGAATGAAGCATTTTCCCTCAGTAAAAAGTAGCCTATATTCATCAGGAAGAATGTGGGCTTCTAATGGTAAAAGAATTTTTCAAATTGGTCCCGTAGTTTCGGAGCCTATTCAATACAAACCAACAAATACACAATCAAATCTTTCCTCTTTATAATATTAGTATAGAAAACAAACTGTCAAAAGCGAAGATTAAATTTCTTATGGCGTCTAGGGTAAGCAAAATCGCAACGGTGAGATAAAATATGTTTATACTACACCTGCTCGGAAAGTTGCCTATTCCTTTTACATTTATAGAATAGAATAGAATGTCTTTGCAGGCCTATAGGAAACCGGGAGGAAAAACTCTATGGAATTTCATTTCTCACGTGTTTTAGCGGGAGGAAAAAGTGTATGGAAATCCATTTCTAACGTGTAATTTTTTTTTAATTTCCTAAAAGATCGGCCAGTAGCTATGGTTATTTTCGTTCGGTCAAACGACAAAAAGTTTTTATTCCAAGTTCATTAGGCCTCCTCCGATTTCCGAACAATATTTTGAAAAAAGAACCCAAAGGCTGGCGCGGTCAATGAGGTTTTACCAACATCATTGGGCGCGATTTCAATTAATAATTAATTTTGCTTTTTATTTTCCTCGAAGGTGTAGTATAAAGCACTATTTATCACTCGGCAGAAAGAGCGATTCCTACTTCGTGTGTTTTAAAACCAAACGACACACTCGGTAGGAATTGATCACTTTCTCGCCTTGGTGTAAAATGCACTATAACATAATAAGAGCATTTTACTGCAAAAAGACTTTTAAGCTTACTAAAGAGAGTTATGTATTTTTTTGATGGTATTGTGTTATAAATTTGCTAGTTTGGTAGGAATGTTAGTACGTATTTTTATAACTGACCTTCTAATTCGTACCTATTAGTAAAGGTAGTGTCAAAAGTGTGAGTGTTCTGAATTCTTTAGCTTGTCTTCAATATACCTACGCTTCCAGGCATTTCGATAGAGTCATTTCTTAATAACCTCGTCAAGTCAGAGGGATATGACCAAGGATAGGATGTGAGGAAATTTCACAGCGTAGATAATGAAACCTTTGTAATTGGAAATTGTGAAATGTATCAGGAGCCTAGATACTTATTTCATATTGCCGGTGTTTCCACTGAGGCGTAAACTTGATTGATTATGATATTTATCAGTTTTATGATCCTTTGCTTACTTTGCTCTATGATATTATCATATCAACGATGTTATTTAGCAACCCAATCGTGAACAATGGTTCAAGCTAAATTGGCTGTACAAATAAATGCAAATTATTTTTAGCAATATTACAACTTCTTTGCAATGGCTTCTTTTCTTCGTCGAGACAGGAACCGTCTCTTTCTTGTGACTCACATGTTAATTTTACTTCTTCCAGTCTTTTATTGTATTATACTTTATTCTATTTTAGCCTACGCTCCATAAAGTAGAGACTACCTACTAGAAGTAGAGAGTAGGTACTTGAATTTTTGTTGTTGTAATCTTGAAGTTCCTCAACCTAGGTCGTCTATCACTTTTTTACGTGGTCTGATATTCTCTATGACTATGGTATTTTTCAGATTAATGGTTGCCGCCCACTAGGTAATCAACGATTTTTCATGAAACTCCTTTATAACGTATTGGTATTTTCTTTGCATTGACGCTGCTGGCGAGACAAGGACAGAGACAGAGACTAAGCCGTTTTAGAGTTAATAAGTGTGAGTCAACCTGAAGCAAAATGCTACAATGGCATTTAAGTAGGCTTAAGTTTGTAGAGTTTTTAAACTATTTCTTAATCACTAGGTACTTTCATAAAAAAGTAAAGCTTCATGGATTACTTCGTAAACAACAGACATCAATGTCATCGCCATGACAACCGTAACTATTGACAAAATGATGACAGTTTTTAGAAACTTTACAAATTTAAAAAAATGCAAAATGCTTACCGCCAAAATAAATAGTTTTGCCCCATAATTAACATTATTTATCGAAGTTTCTTAAGTTGGTACAAGCTGAAGGTATGAAACTGCTAAGCTTTCACCTCCGGTACCATCCCCCGGGACTGGTGCTGGAGTATCGTCAGAAGGGAGTTGTGAAGAACAAGGATATCGATCTGCTTGACCTCAATGCCGAGTAAGATGATTTTTTACCGCAGGCTCTGCTTTACTGCAGGTACTCTTCAAAAGACCAAAATGCTGGGTTTTGAAGCCTTTTTTACTCTTCCATTGCTTAGCTAGATAGATTGCATAGCTTTTTTTTTTTCAATTGAAACAAAAATTAATAAGGTGGTAATGTGGCCCCTGCAAACTTTGTTGGTTTGTGTTTCATAATTGTGCCAAAAAGTTATTCTGGATGCATCGGTTGCTTTGATTCTAGGCCCGTATTAGGAAAGATTGCTCAGTCATCGATTTATGCTTGAGTAATGCTTTTCTATGGTATAAACTCAGGTGTTGAACGCCAGTGACTTGGATTTTAGCAGAATAACATTCAAAAATTTCTTTATTTAAAACTTTTAAGACTAGTAAGTGTGAAATGCCCATAAACCCTCCTCAGATACCAATTACTTAGAAATGTAATTTTTTTTATATCAACAATATTCATGACAAAATAATTGTATTTCATTAAATACAGACCCAGACACGAATAAACTGACTGGATCTTTTAACGTTTAACATTCATTTAAAAACCTATTTTTAAAATTTACAGGCTAACAACAAAATGGGGAGTCACATTTCACCTTCTCTACTTAATGAAATTACGGCAACAATAATCGTTATTAGCTCGACTATGTACCTATTTATTAGGTACTTTGGTGTTTTTGGTGTTGCAGCTCCTGCTGCCCTTCCCTTCTTGCAGTATTTAATTTCTAATCGCATTTGAAAAAAATATCCTACATTTTTGTTATGTTACGGTTATAAAATAAAAATGTTTCTACCCTGTAGTTCAGATCTAAAAGAAGTAGCAGCAAAACTGTTAGTGAAGGAGGCTCTCCTCACGGAGGAGGTCCGCGACCAGCTCGACACCGTCCTCGAGATCCTGAAGAAGAGGATCGAGCACGAAGGTCCGCAAGGAAAGAGGTTTTACATCTACAAGACGCTGCATACCCATGTGCTGCCGCTGACAAATGTGGCTTTTGATAAGACGGGTAAAAGGTACCTGACTGGTTTTCTTAGCTATTGGATTCCATTTTTCTTTTCATGGCTACACAACGTCTCCTATAATTAATGGTCATCTTAGTACCTAGGTACTCCTCAAAAAAGGAGACCAAAATGGAGCCTTTGACGAATGTGAAGATGATTGAAGATTATTTTTTCCTTGAAGGGGTTTCTTGCTTACTAGGATGATAAGGATAAAAGATAAGATATGAGATAAAAGCCAACAAGGCGTTTATCAGGCGGAGGCCTGCGTCCAGCAGTGGACCAATACAGGCTGTTGAGGTTGAGGAAGATGACGAGGATCAAGAGGAAGTGACAGTTACTTAAGTTCCAAATAGGTTGCGTTTTGAGAACTCGAGTACCTAATTGTCACTGACTTACCACAACTGCCATTTGACATGAATTTTCAAAAATTTTCTTTGCAGATGCCTCTCCGGGAGCTATGACCGGACCTGCAAAGTGTGGAACGTGGAGACAGGAAACGAGATCGCCACGCTTGCTGGACATCAAAACGTGGTCTACTCTGTCGCCTTCAATTTCCCTACATGGTGAGTGTGCTGTGTGGATTGCGAGATAGGGTTGTCGCATTGTCTTGATATTTGCTTTTGTTTTGTGCCCTTGTTCCTGTGTCTGTAGATAGATCTTAGAAGCAGATACCTACGTAAATTTTCTTGGAGCGATTGGTTTAACCTTAACACTGGCATCACCTCGACATCTTGTTCTTATCATTGACCTTCATTCCGTTCCATAAAAGCTTTAGTCCGTCTAATAATAAGCTATTCTAATCTTTGGCAGTGACCGAGTAATCACCGGCTCCTTTGACAAGACGGCCAAGGTCTGGGACCCCACGAGTGGGGAGTGCCTGGCCACGCTGTGGGGGCACACAGGAGAGGTGGTTGCTGCACAGTTTAACCTTAAAAGTGACCTAGCTGCCACCGGCTCTATGGACCATAACGCCAGGCTGTTTGATATTGAGACGGGTAACTTCCTCGGCATATTTCACCGACTCATAAAATTTGCTCCCCAGCATTGACAGCCTAGACAAGCTTTTGCCTAGGATAGGATAGAGTAGAGAAAAATTCATACTTTGAGTAATTATTAAAGGTCGATTCACACATATCAGTGAAGTCACAGTGCCGACACAGTAGTACCGGCACAGTGCGAAATATTCTTTCATACATTCTCTGCCGGTGTCGGCACTGACACTGAGAGCACTGTGTCGTCACTGACACTGACAAGTGGGGATACGTTCATAGAGAATGTATGAAAGAATATTTCGCACTGTGCCGGTACTGTGTCAGAACTGTGACTTCACTGATGTGTGTGAATCGACCTTAAGTTGAAGTAATGAATTTTCTATACAGGGTGGAATTTTGTAATGCTACCTGGAGGGAAAGTACTCTTAATACTGTAGATAGAAAATTTTACTCAAAGAAAACATTCCTTTAATTTTGAAAAGAAAGAAAACTGCATTCAAAGATTTTCGAAAATTTGCTTGCCACACCCGGGAATCGAACCGACTAAAATCTGTAAAAATTACACCCTGTATTTTTATTGCATAGATCGTTAGGGTCAATTATAAGGATGAAATCTCTCTAACAAACTTAATAAATTAAATGAAAGGAAAACCATGAAATCTTAAATTATTTTAATTATTTACAATAAAAAGTCAACCAACTACTAATTAGTTGCTCAAAATGGGCTCCATTTTCTTGGATACACAAATTTATTCTTCTTATGAATTCATTTCTAGTAACTTTTAATAACGTGTTGTGGTGAATATTATAAATCGTATTCTGAACTTCAACTCTCAACTCGTTTACATTCGCATAAGATTTCATGTAAATTTGATTTTTTACATATCCCACAAAAAAAAATCTAAAGGGGTGAGATCTGGTGATCTCGCAGGCCATCTGATTGTGCCGTTGGTACCAATCCAGGTATTAAAATGGTTATGATTCTGCTGTTATGGGCTGGAGCATCATCTTGCTGTAGAATTATTTGGTTTCGCTCTGCCTCGGGGAAACCATTTAACTAATTTCTTAAGAGATCCAGTATTTTAAGATAGAAGAGTCTGAGGTACAAACACGTGCAAATTTCAATCGTCTTATCTAAATATTAATTTGTCATTTTAGTGGATTATTAATTAACACAAGTACACAGATGGATCTTTAAGTTAAAGTGCATAACTTGAATTCAATTTATAATTTAAGATTTCATGGTTTTCCTTTCATTTAATTTATTAAGTTTTTTAGAGAGATTTCATCCTTATTATTGACCCTAACGATCTATGCAATAAAAGTACAGGGTGTAATTTTTACAGATTTTAGTCGGTTCGATTCCCGGGTGTGGCAAGCGAATTTTCGAAAATCTTTGAATGCAGTTTTCTTTCTTTTCAAAAATAAAGGAATGTTTTCTTTTAGTACAATTTTCTATCTACAGTATTAAGAGTACTTCCCTCCAGGTGGCATTACAAAATTCCACCCTGTATATTTTGCTTTCAATGTAGATTCGCTGTCATTTCTGTTAACTATACCCTAGACAGGGCTTTGTCTTCGCCTATGGTCAGGTAAGCCTTACTTTATAGCTAGATGATGCAATGTCAATGTGCAATAGGTACCTATGCTCTACCGCCTACTGTAAAGCAAAGGACTACCGACCCCTATGCTACTCCTTACTGTTCACAAAGGACTTCTACGTGTGTGCTCGTCCAGTTCATCTCTCCATCAATGCTTTAAGTGGTCTGTTTTTGTCTCTGAGAACTCCTTTCTTGTTTAAATTGTCAGGTAGTGAGATCCACACGTACTCCGGGCACACGGGCGAGGTGGTCGCGCTGCAGTTCGACCCCAACGAAGGTCAGCGGCTCATCACGGGCTCATTCGATGGCACCATCTCGATGTGGGATACCAGAGTTAAGGAGTAAGTTGTTAATTCTGCATGTACAGGGTGCCACAGAAAGGGTGTACTAAGCCGAAAGGGGGTAATTCTGGACCCCTGAGGGGATCAACTTGAGAATAACGATTTTTTGAATTTCGATTTTTGTTTACATTTTATGCAAAAAATTAAGTTTTTTTGTTCCTATTCGTGTTATTGTACACGCACTTTAGCATTATTTAACATTAAAAAATATTTTACAAATTGTTTTGCTTGTTTTTCAGCAAAACCAGCGTTTTATCATGTAGTTAACAAAAAAAAAATGTTATGAAGATAAAACCTCTACTTTTTTTCAAATATGGAAAAAAATCGTAGAACAAACGTTGGCCCCCTCTATGTCTGGAATCACCCCCTTCCGGCTTAGTACACCCTTTCCGTGGCACCCTGTACCTCAATAACCACTTTTTGAGACACAAATGTATGACACACGTGGGCCCTATTTAGACTTGCCGGGTGACAATGAATATTTACTAGCTACTCTTTCACTGGGTCGGAATCAAAGCGTACGGAGCGAAAGGATTTGTTGCTTTGTATTGATTTCAATTGTACGGCGTGCACTGGATCGGCATATCTGCCGATACCGATGCCAAAGTCCGGTATTTATGCCGATGGCGTCATCCGCAACAATATCCTTGTCGCAATCCTCCGGCGCTACCCCGACCCAAAACAGCGCCACCGCCTACTTTATTTAATTATTATGTTAAACAATTATGTATATCAAAAACAAGGAATTTTCTAAAAAATCGATTACCCAGTTTGTGGTCTATCATAAGCTTTTTATATACCCCTGTAAAAGTTTTATTTTAGTTACCGGTGGGAGAACATACCATTTATACCTAATTTTACTTATATCTATGTTAGCGGGCGTCGTCGTAGAACCAGCCTTGTACCTATTTTAATTAAAAACATAAAATTTACACTACGCTATCAAAATTTAAATAGAAAGGTACCTACTAACTAACTTACACAAAAAAATCAGAAAACTTAAATATGTTTCATAAAATATTCAGTTTTCAAAGTTTTATGAACTGATCAATTTTATTAGCAAGGCAACGAGAGTGCTTTTGTGTTTTTAAAATTTAGTGGTGAACGATGGTGGTTGCTTTATTGTTTTTAACAGGCGTTGGCGTTGGCCCAACTGAAGGAGACTGTCTTTTTTCGATTTTGATAGGTACTGATGGATAGCAGAAGTAGTTTTGCTAAGTTTTCAATGAAGTTTTCCCCAACGCGCACAGGATTTCTATTGAAAACTGTCAAAATTCCGTCACAAATATTCGTTGTAATGAATAAATTAAGTATCTCAATAGGGTAGTGTCCTGGGTAGAAACATGTTATTCTATTTATTCGATCAGTTAGATTATCAAAAGATATCGGAGACTTATTTTTTTTGTCACAAAGAAAAATGACAAAAAAGCGCGTCAAAGTTTGGGAGTCGGGGCTAGTGAGGTCACATCTTGCTAAAAAGTGTCGCAAGGTGTGACGTCACGCGGAACTTTAACTGACATCTTCATAATTTTTTATTTAATCGACAAAAGAAAAAAAACATGTCCTCTGACAATCTAACTGATGGACTAATTAGATTTTTCAGGAAAGTAGGCACCTAATCATGATGTTATTTTTGTCTGACCAGCCGCGTAGCCGTCCTGCAAGGCCACAACGGTGAGATCTCCAACGTGCAGCTCAACTGGGACAGTTCTCTGGTGGGCTCCTCCTCACTGGACGGCAGCGCCAAGCTGTGGGACGCACGCAACGTCGCCTGCCTCGCCACTGTCGCTTCGCACACCGACGAGGTGGGTCATCATCAGCCTATGTCCACACACCTAGACATAGAGAATATGCCTTCCCTTTGTTAGAGCGCCACAGCTTGCCGCATCCTGCATCAGAAAGAAGTCGTTCACAGATTAACCCATGATTCCATCTGACCACAGATAATATAAAAATATATAAAAGCTTTCCAAAGTAAACAAAAAGAAAGCAAACATAAATATAATATCAGTTAAAATAATTATGTACACTTTTTTTATATAATATACACTTTTTTTTTGTTTATGCTCGTAAAACGCTTTTTATACGTCATGTAGCCCAAACCGAAAGCACGTGATTTATGTTAGCCGAAAAAGATTATATTTTACCAAATTCAAACAAATCGAATGAGACCTCTTACTGCGAGTCTCCTTGGTCAACATTTCCATACATATCAGTCATATAGTACCCATAGCACAAGCTCTGCTTAGCTTGGGCACAGATTAGATAACGTTACTCTTCGCTTGGGGCTAGATGATGCTGCGTGGATTGTCCAGTATTATTATTATATTTTGAGGTACCCAATTCGAACTCATTACTCCCTGGGGAATAATGAACGTAACTCATAAGAGAATGAGATTGAATTCGGAATAACAAAATATGTGTTTTAGGGTTCAGTACCTCAAAAGGAAAAAGGAACCCTTATAGGATCACTAAAAAGAAACTTTGTTGTCCGTGTCTTTGTCTGTTTGTCTGTCCGTCTGACAGGACCCCCTTTTCTCAGGAACGCGTGGAGTTATCGAGTTGAAACTAACATCAAATAGGTACTCAAGTTCGTAACCTCTTGAAACTTCGAAAGAAATAAAACTTCTAGGTCAACGCAATCAAAAGTTACAGCCCTTTATGTCAGAATATTTTGACATTTCCAAGGGAATCACATGCACACAAAAGCTATAGGGTACTGCCCGTAGACCTAGAATCATGAATTTTGGCAAGAAGCTAGTTCTAGGTCTTATAGCACATGTATAGGAAAAAATCCGAAAAACGCTAGCCGCTAGTCCGTTCGTTAGTTTGGTTTTGGATCCAACCAAGTAAACCAAAATTACAAGGTTTTTGTATTTTCTACGTTACTTGCTACGAAAACCGTAGCGCCTCTACAAGCTGCATAGCACTTAGCGGTACCAGCTCTACGCTTTGTGTAGCTTTCATTTCAAAATTTCGGAAGAAGGTCATCTCCCTCCACGAACTTTACAGCCTTTTAGGTTAGTGTGGCTAACAGAATCTGCATCAGATCAAAAACCTATTTTTTTTTTTAATATTGGTTCCTAAAAGCGTTAAGAATATCAGTTGTCTAGTACCCATAGCACAAGCTTTGCTTTGAGTCCAGACTATCATGGAATAGCTGTTCTTATAGACAATCTAAGCAGCATCATCTGATGGTCTGATGATGCTATGTGGATTGTCCAGCATTATTATTATTATGTGAAGAACATTGTTAAACTTACCTAATAGTACCTATGGTCGTCGCTTATTTACTTTAATCTACATACCGAAGCGACAGAAATTAAATATCACTTTATTTCGCTGTCAGTCTTTAATTTTATAATTTGACCTTTTCTAAGTGTACATTTATTGTTTATATGGAAATTACAACAGATATTCAATTATTTTCTTTGCCCATATCAAAATTTGTAAAATATTCAGAGTTAATTTAGAGTTTTTGATTTGATTGATTTCCCTGCACAATGCTAGCTTGCCATGAAACTTGGAAATCATATCTTCATAGCAAGAGTTCAACATCTATTAGGTTTCCCAGGTGTTGGACCTCTGCTTCGACTGGGCCGGGCAGCGCATGGCCACCGCCTCCAGCGACTGCACCGCGCGGGTATACGACGTGAAGGCGGACTTCAAGGAGCTGGCCGTCATGAAGGGACATAGGGAGGAGGTGTCTAAGGTTGGGCCATTGGATTTACGAGTTGGAGTTGCTCGACCATTTTGTATCGCAAGAGAAAAAAGTAATAGATAAATAATGGATTTTGGTAAATAGTGCATTAAATCCTTAATTAATTAGGTTTACATAGACAAGGTTCTCTAAAAATAGCAATAAAGATAATTTGTAAGCACGGTGAGCAGTTGCTCATACAAACACAGCGGTGTCACGGTCTTGTTTTCGTGTAGCTGTAATGCTAGTAGACATGTAATGCATAGACATTTTATTGGCTGGATGCGATGGAAGGGAACTTACAATCATCTGCGTCCAACACAAAAGGATTTTACGAATAAGAAGAAATGATGGTTGACAGGTAGGTACTACAGGCTTAGTGGCAGGTGTTTTGTTGCAGTTTTAATTTAACAACGATCCAACAAATGCAGGCGATGCAGCGACGAGCTGAACCATAGCTGAACCAATTATTATGTGATGTCCCCAGGTTTGCTTCAGCCCAGCTGGAGGCTGCCTTCTCACTGCGTCGGCGGACAGGAGCGCCCGCGTGTGGAACGCAGCCACTGGCAACTGTATACAGGTACTGCCTTACAATCATCATCGTCACCATCCATTTATCTAGCTAGACACGGATTGAAAGTGACTGGCTTCCTTCAAAACTAGAGTATAGTATTGTGGAACAAATTATTGCAAGGTGTGGTGGTGGCAGGTGGAGCAAAGCTGACTGATTGGTGATTGGGGGTAAAATAAAAATGCGTTGATAGTGAAGTGGATGAACAACTTCCTATAAGCCGCAGGACGTCAATGGAAGCGGCTTGCTTACCGTGGTCATAAACTTAGTCCTAATAGCCAGCACTTGGTAAAATCCAGATAAAAATGAAAGGACGTTTAAGCCGCCTATAGTTACTACCTGGCCCGCTCAACTTCATTTGGCAATCCAATGCGTTCTCCAATCTGTACCACTTGATTCAGTCTTGGTCTGTTCGCATTCAGGTCTAACTTGTTAACAAATCGTCATACAGCCCAATCATTCTAGGTCCTATCAGGGCACCAAGGGGAGATATTCTCCTGCGCCTTCTCATACGCTGGAGACGCCATCGTGACCGCCTCCAAGGACAACACCTGCAGGATCTGGAGATGACTGGACTGGTGGATGTAGAGCATCCACTAACATCTAACAACTGGGAGCATGGAAAAGAAATGAGCGAGTTATTGTTTTTATCTAAACTAAAAACTAGTTCCTATAGCTCGATAGATGGCAATGAGAATAGTGAATACTGACTTTGCCTCAGGCTATTATTATATTACTCGTAAGTATGTCTCTCCTCATCGTTTTTTAAAAATCACAACCAATAAGGGCAGTTAAGTCGGGGTCGACGTACCTTTTAACGCCATCCTCAACCTCAACCCTGGATTGGTCCACTACTGGACGCGGGCCTCCCCCTGATAAGCGCCTTATTGGTTTTTACCACATGGGGGGTTATCAATGCCCATAAGAAGGTTGGGCATCGCAAGCTGGGCATGCGGGTTGGGGATCGCAATTCGGTGGTAGAATTGTTCTTAACGCTATGCATAGATGTAATAAGGTCCACACTCTGCACAAGAAGTTTTAATTTGGCTGAGAAAGCCATGCTTTGAACAAAACAGCTACGTAGGTAATGTTATATCTTATCATCAAGACATTTGTACAATAATGTAAAGTATTACAGAACCTGTAAAGCAAAACATGTGCCTAAATTTTACGACAATAGTGTTATGATATTAATATATTCGACTTATGTACCTACTGACCTAACAACTTAGGTATAATTTAGAACAACAGTCTTAGGAAATTTCTTTTTACTTATAACGTTCAGAATAATTTAATAAATGAATAACAATTATAATGAGTGTGCTTTCATTGATTATTATTATTATTATTTTCGCAACTTATAATATCTTCTTAATTTATTAGATTTACAAAATTGAAAATTTTAAAAATCCGCGACGTTTATTGGCTGAACAGATTTTCATGAAACATGGCTAAGAACACTCGGGATAATATTATCTATGACACAAAAAAAACTAAACGAAAATCGGTTCATCCGTTTAGGAGCTACGATACCACAGACAGATACACAGATACACACACATACACGATAAACTTATAACACCCCTCTCTTTTTGAGTCGGAGGTTAATTGTAAGTAAGGTAATTATGGTGCCAACTTTTTACAATGTACAAATGGGCACCTGAAGTTTTATGTAGGCACTATTGAAGATATGTGATAAAGAAAAATTTTAGTAAGTATCGACAATAGCCAGGGCCGTCACTAGTTACGTACCCATTATTCTATCTAGGTCGCAGTTGTTATAGCAGTGACCTAAACTTCCTGATAGAAGCAATGTGACTCGTCGAGTAATTAGATCTGAACAAATAGTGTTTACTGATTGAGAGAAGTTGACAATATGTGACACAGTACACCACCGTTGGATGGTGAAGGGAACGTACTCGGGTATTAGCCCGGGGGTTTTGGGGCAAACGTGGCATACAGAGTAGGAATTTGTGAGGGGCTGTCTGTGGTGACGAAACAAGAAAACATTTCGTAGCAAGATCAACAGTAAAGATTATAGGGGTGTGTGTACACAGAGTGGTGTGTGGTTTTCTTTCTCGGTCTCGACTGTCTAAAATTCTAAATCGGCTAATGCATACAAGAAGAAAAATTTCTGTTGTTACTCTTCCTGAAACGTTTAAACTACAGCTTTTTAAATAATTTTCAATTCGTAAAGCTATATAAATTTAACGTGTTATGCTTTTAGGAGTTAGGAAGCGTGTCGCTGTTCTTGCTTTAATACAACTGATTCCAGCCCCAAGCACCCGGCCTGAGTACATCCACTGGAGCCAGCGCTCAGTGTGTAGCGCAAGCATAGCATCCTGCCTCAGTTGAGGGGTCAAATGTGCTGATAAAAGTGGCTGATATACGAACTCACAAGTTTTATGAAAATGTAGCAGAGTCTTCTGTTGACTACTGCATTAGGCTGACTTTGGTTTTCAAATACAAAATTAATTGGGCTAAATGGCACTTTATCATCATCAGCCCATACTAGACAAGTCAAAAATTATTATATTTATTACTATAAAAACATTATGAAATGACTTTATTTTTTTATTTTAAAAATACTTTATTGACAAAGAAAATTACAAATTAAACCCTACCTATTAGAAATAGTATTTACAATAGAAACAATTGAGCTAACTGCAGACTGAGTTGCAAACTGATATAGGCCTTCCAAATTCCACACATCGGCAGCAATGACCAATGTAGGGAAAGTCGCATAAAGAGAAATATTAAATGGTGGTCTTTAGTAAAAAGCTCTATGTGACCTGTCCAAGAGTCCTGTCAGGTCTAAAGGAAATAAAGCACTTTTCACACATATTTGATATCTGATATAAAGTGGGGTACTAGGGGGTAGAGATAGTGACCTTTCCTCACATCGACGTCCACTCGCTGATTGATCTTTCCCATAGTTTGTCTGCTAGAGTATCGTAATAACTTTAATAAAAAAACAGGCGAGAATCCAGCGTTTAGACAAACCTCACCATAGTATTACAGTATTTAATTTATTAACTAATAGCTTCTGCCCGCGACTTCGCACGCGTTGTTTCTACGGAAACGTTCATAGAGTATTTGGATCCCATGGGCACTTGGGCACTGATTTATGGAATGAAAAATAACTTTTGTTTTATTCCAGGTCTAGAACTAGATCTATGCAAAATTTCAGCCCGATGCGTTTAGTAGTTTTTGCAAGATCGCATTTATTAATATTTGTGTGATTTCGTTCCTCTAGATAACATTGGCAGGTCAAGTAGGTAGGTACCTATCAAGATTAACTTACTACCTACCCATAAGCTCATATTAATCAATACAATTTCTACATAATTTTACAATTTCTGTTTTAATCCAAAAAGTAACGTTTTTTGTAGCTATGGAATAAAATAAATATTTAGCTATCTGAGCAGAATAATTTGCTCACGTTAGGATCAGAAGAGAGATTAAAATAAAGAAAAGAACGACTTTAACAAACTGTAAAAGATTTACTTCCAAAACAATCAAATAACCTCAAAAATTACGACAATTTACAAACAGCTGATTTTTGGCTGAAGAAGACGTGTGGGCAATCAATTACAAATCCCACTTCTGATGGGTACCTAGCTACTCTTCTCCCTGATATACCCTTCCTCATTAACGGTAAAAGGCATAACCAACCCGCCGTTCCAAGCTAACTGTACCGTACGGGGGAACCACTCGACCATTACCCCCGGCTACACAAAACTGCACCTTACAGGCCTAGCAACAAAGATGATACGGAACACGGTAAAATTTAATTCTATTGTAAAACTTTTGTGGCTATCTGTCCTTACATAAGTGCGCGCGCATCATTGCCACAAAACAGCCGTGGTTTAAGCCATACAGAATGTTCACTTAAAGGGCGGTGAAATAATATGTTTGTGTCTGGATGAAATTCCTTTTTCTGTGGTTTATTGTTTTATACTGACCCGTCACACTTAGGGATATATCTAAGAAATTTAGACCTTTTTATTTTTTTACTCAAACATTATTTAGACAACCTTCTTTGAGCAAAGTCGGCCTTTCCGGCTTACTTGAAAGGCGGCCAGCAATTTTCATTACTGTCGTATTTTACGCTTCGAACATCAAGCAAAGTTTTGCCACTAATAATTACCGTGGTTTTGCGGCCCGCAATGTATTTTGAATTTAGAATTGTATTTTGTTTTGAAAATAGTCCGGTGCATGAAAGTTTCATGAATAATGAGCTTTTCATGAATAATAAACCTCTGGTTGATTAGAAATAATAAGAAATCGCAGGAAACTGACAAGAGCATCGCGGTGAAATTTATGTTAATGCATGTTAAGTTTATATCTGTAATAATTATAATTGTGTAGGTATAAATTGTAAAACAAACTCTTTCAATGTGTTTTAAATTACTCCTCCAATTCAATTTGCTATTGTTTGAGTAAATCACTATACAAGCCTTGGTCCACAGTGACTGCCCTGCTGCTGCTGGCCACGCTAAGATGGCCTCAAGCTAAGCTTACTGCGGTCTCCGCCTTCAAGCTTGCTCATCATTGCAGCCCTTGCTGACCTCCGGTGTCGGCCCCACACCGTGCCACATACAGACATTCTACTTAGGTTTTTATTAAGTAGGTAATTGTTTCTTTTTATTAGTCTAGGTACTGTAAAATTTCTGTAGTCTGGATGTATGAGCCTGAAGTTGCAAATAAAGATTTTATCTATCTATTGGCCTTCAGCTAAGTTAATATTTACTAATGAAGAACGAGTATATACTATTTTGCCAGTTAGTCACAAAGACAGATAACAATACAGAAATAAATGTTAAGAGTAGACGAAGTACAAAGGCGTCGTTATTGCTATGAGCGAACCTTGGGATGCACTGGACATGTAAGAACAAAATAGACGGTGGCACTCGAAAAAAATAAAATAAAACACTACTAGTTGTAGGTATTGCAGGTAACAATTATGAGCGACTAATTTATGCCCGCGGCTTCGCACGCGTTGTTTCTATAGAAACGTTTAAAGGTGATTTCTATCCCATGGGAACTGATTTATGGCATAAAAAAGCCTATGTTCGATTCCAAGATTAGAATTACCTGTATGCAAAATTTCAGCCCAATCCATTCAGTAGTTTTAGGGTGAAGAGGTAACAAATATCTATCCATTCATACAAACTTTCGCATTTATAAAAATACTAGCTTTTGCCCGCGGCTTCGCACGCTTATCTTCGGTATAATAACTAGCCTATTGTCAAAGTTAGGCTATGCTCTAAACGCACGCCAGCTTTCATCTTGATCTATTCAGTAGTTTTGGAGATCCTAGCTAACAAAAACTCAGATTTCACAAACTTTTGGCTTTATATTATTAGTAGGATTTGATAGTGTGCAAATTCTCCAGAACTTGCTGTGTAGAGCTTGCCTTCTGCATGTCGCCACATCTCGTTCGTGTCTTTACTGTTTTTCTTCATAACCTGTGCTCCCTCCACACTGACCGCACGTATCCTATCCGATCATACCAACAAACAGACATGTTGTTCCTACTCACCACCGTGACGTTGCTCTCTTGTGTGAGTTGCGAGTACAAATACGAGACGAAGTGGTTTGAGGTGCCGTTGGATCACTTTAGTTACCAGCGGGAGGAGACGTTCAGGATCAAGTACCTGGTGAACGAGGAGTACTGGGACCGCGGCAGTGGACCGATCTTCTTCTACACGGGGAATGAGGTATGTGGCCTCTTTATGTCTCTGATTTTTGGTTTAGGGTCTATAACACTTTTCGTAGGGTGAATCTAAAGTAGTCAGTAAAGGCTACGAAAAGTGTTACAACATAAACCGATCGGTATAATAAATATATTTGCTTCATATCAACAAAGACCTTGAGGCGGCATGCAGACAGAGCAACTTTAGTTAAAGAAACTGTCAACTTTTTATATTTTTCGTATTTACTAAACTTGCATTAAAGTAGTTTAAGAAGAAGTTTAAATGTAAACAGCTAATTGCAAGCTGTCTGCATTATGTCTCTGCGTATTTTGAATAGCGCTTACTAGATTTTTTTATTATTACCTGCGTAAAATGACAATTTTGGTGACGTTATTTGCAGCCGACTCTTTTTCGTTGAGCTCTAGGTTCTAGGTACTATAAATGCCGTATTTTTAAAACAAAGAAATTAATGAGGTAGCGTCTAGGAAAAGCCAATTGCTATGGATAGCTAAAGTTGTAAAGAAAAACCTTAGATAATAATAATACAATTAAAGGTACTTATTCACTTAGGTTGCCTACCTTCCTATCTACCTTCCCCCAAGTAGGTAGGTGAAGTATTTACCGAATTCTTTATTTAATATTCCTGAGTAGGTATGATAACTTGATAACATTATTGTGGTATTATCAAACTATTTGTTCGAATTGAAAACAATCGGTGCTCAAATCTCGGTAGGTACCTACCTACCTACCTACCACCTATTAAGTAAGTAGGTAGGTACCTATTTGGTATTAGTCTTTCACGAACTTAGGTATTTATGGATAAATTACCTACTCGACTGTACCTACCTACGTAATGTAGGTACTGACGTCTATTACACGTCTCAATAATTTACACAAATAATCCACTTAGGTAGGTACTTACCTATTATGTAGGTAGGTCCTAACAAATACAAATTATCAGGTACGTTTACTTTCATACCTACCTACCTACCTTACACATCCATCCAGCCCTGCAAGGTAATCCTAAAGTTCTACTTAATGCGCAGTGCATTATGTAGAACAATAGGATTACCTACTTACTAAAGTCAATGTACAATGTTTGTAAACAAATCGCCCATACTTAACCTAAAATTCACTTTGTTACCGCGTCTTTTTATACGCAATTAACCTTAGGTACTTGTCGAATTGTGATCCTTCCTTTAGAGGTATTGCTTACAATTACATGTATTTGAAACTCGACGCTAAGAAAGTGAGTTTTAGTTAGGTATTTGGTGTGTTTTTTTTGTCTTTCTAGATCGAGTTTGGCTAGTGTATATGTACTACTTATGTGTAATTGTTGAGAGTGATAATGTGATTTCTACCCTATTTAATGTTTCAGGGTCAAATCGAGGTGTTCGCCAATCACACCGGCTTCATGTGGGACATTGCGCAGGAGTACAGGGCTAAGCTGGTCTTCGCGGAGCACAGGTTTGTCTGGGATATGTCAATATTATCATCACTAAAATAATATCCTGGTCATTATTATGCCAAATAACAACAAATAAGTATGTACCTATTATGGTATACGCGCACCATGTTCCTAAACAAGTGTAACATCTCGAGTTATCTGTGGATAATGACCTCAAACTATATGTTCTGTTCATTGACCTCTCTGTAACTGAACAACGAACAAACATTCTGGTACAAGTGCACTAAAATATAGCAATAAGTGACTACCATTTTAGTGTCTACAAACGTAACGAGGAAGGCCCGCGTATAAGACATGGTGTCAATTCTGTTGGTATGTATAGACTAACTAACTAAACTAAGCAGAAGCGTCTACACGGACTTCGATGAGTATATTTATAAATATCTTAATGCTGCTGATTTTATTTAGTTTTTTACATACCAATAGAATCGACATGAATGCGGCCTTTATTATATAAAAAAGACGCAAAAGCTTAAAAAAATTATCACTGTATTGAAAGTACTTGCCACTTGGTTGCAGATACTACGGCCAGTCGATGCCATTCGGCAACAAGTCCCTGGACAACGCACACATCGGCTACCTGACGTCATCACAGGCGCTGGCGGACTATGCCGACCTCATCAACTCTCTGCAAGGCAATGAGGTGTTGCCACGGTACCCCGTCATCGCCTTTGGAGGTAAGAACTGTCATGGCTCCTAAAGAATCCAATAAGTTTGGCTAAATTATTTATTTTAAGTCATACGAAACGAAACGAAACGGAATATAATCCAATAAAAGTCGCTAAAAAAAATACAAATTAAATTATGTGGTGCATCATGACGCAAACTTGGGGAGTTTTTTGTCAGCTGTGGTCGGCTGCGGATGATGATGACCGACTGTGACAGCCAAGACGGACGTTACTATTAGAAGTAGTGAATGCAATAACGCAGAAGTTTTTATATCAGTAACTGAATGTAAGTGCTACAGCGTAGCTTACTACACCGTAGCTTAATGCTACGTCGTAGCTAACTGCGTAGCACACTGCTCAGTACTCAGTAGTTTATCTGCAGCTGTGCCGCCGTAGCATATTACTACGTCGTAGGCGTCTACGATGTAGCATATTGATACACTCTGCATGCAGCTTATCGCCGCATCGTAGATTACTACGCCGTAGCACTCTACGCCGTAGCTTATTGTTAGAATGTAGCTTATTGCTACGTCATAGCTTATTGTTGGACTGGACTATAGCTGATTGCTACGTCGTCGTAGCCTACTACGATGTAGCTCATTGCTTCACCATATTTTACTGCTAAGCCGAATATTACCTACATGTAAATACCTATTAAATACCTTCTTATCATTATAAAACGTAACTCAGATAACAGAAATGCATTTTGTCATCAAATAGAAAAATTTAATTGAATAGTACCTTGCCATCCAACCAATAATTCAACGTCTCCAATCCAAGCTCAATGTTTGGTATTTGGATGACGGAACTTTAGGTGGAGAGGTGACAGTTGTTGATGATCTACAAATCATCACAGACGAATTTCGACAAATAGGTTTGGAATAAAAAAATTCAAAGTCCGAAGTTTTTATTTCGGACTATTGTGTAGACACAATATCATTGGAAAATTCAATAGTTTGGCCCCCAACATTACAGTTGTAGATAAACCTACATTTCGACTCCTTGGTTCATCAATTCTTGATTTGTCTTTTCAGTCATTTGTAGCTGAGAAAATTCAAAATTTCAACAAAACTTCCGAAAGACTGCTCAAAATTAATAGTCTTAATGACTTTTACAATTATTCGGTTTTGTCTATTTGTATCTAAATTCACGTACCTACTAGTCAACTGTGGAAACGCAACAAGCTCTTGGAAGGCTTAGACAACTTATTAAAGAATACTTCACCATCGGTATTGATATGGATCAATTGAGCTACCTGTAGATAGTTTGCAATAGTCTGCAGTTAATGCTAATTTATTTCTATAAATTGATTGTAATTTTCTTTGTGAATAAAGATTTTATCGAATATATTCTCTTGACCAATTTACCGAACAAAAAGATTAATTATGACGCGGTGAACTCGACACAATGTGACACAGTGGCTCGGAAAAGTGATTATCACGTGATATTGTTATACTCACTGCACAACGTGCCGTGCTGAACGTGCCAGGGGGTTTTGCTAAACTCATCACGCTTAGCAGATGGATAGATGATCGCAGTAGAGGCTTTAAAAGTACAGAGAAAGAAGCTGCTGCCCTTCCTCTGGTAGATTCCCTCAGTCGGCTCTCTGGACATCCACGTGCTGAGTTGAAGGATTAGGTCCTTTCGCTGCGACCGCTAATTTTGTTTTACTATCCCCTGTGGCATTATGACCGTGACCTAATGCGCAACGGTGAGATCAGCGGATTCCTTTTCACGCGCCAGGCTTAATTTTATGGTTCTTCCAGGTTCCTACGGTGGCATGCTCGCCGCATACTTCCGGATGAAGTACCCTCACATCGTCGCCGGCGCCATCGCGGCCTCCGCCCCCATCCACATGTACCCCGGTATGATGCCTTGCGAGGTCTTCAACAGCATCCTCAGCTCCAGCTACAAACACGCCTCCAGGAAGTGCGAGCAGAATATCAGGAACTCTTGGAGTGTGCTCAGGTGAGATGGGCGGACGATAGGGCAAGCGGTGCAAGGTGAACCAGAACGACAATTGTAGGAGCGTAGTAAGCAGAGTAACACGAGATTTTGGATGCCTATACCTACCAAGCAGTGGATAATCCTAGCCTAAAACGGTAAGGAGTAGGCAGATACCGTTGGTTTTTCTGCAGTAATCCAAAATATGTGAAAGCCCTGTCATGAGAAGTCCTTTTCGATGCAACTATTTCCAAATTACCATTGCCCTTTCTATACGTAGTAGGTACAAATAAAAAATAAAAAAAAATTTATTTCAAGTACATGACTCATAAGATTACATTTAAAATACACAATAATAATAAAATACAATACAATGAAAAACTAATAAAAATGTGAAGTAAATAAAATCTGATAAAATATAAAATAAGAATACATGTAACAGACAGACTAATATGCGGACACGAGGGACCATCAGTGACCGGGGCACCGCCCCTTAAAAGGGGTTGCGTGCAAGTTTATCCAGTGCTCCTTTAACGGAGAATCCCACCTATCCGCCAATGTGCTTAGAATGGTGTTGGGGCTGCCACGCAAAACGTGAAAACGTGGCAACCCCATCAGCACTCTAAACCCATTGTTATATTGCACGCGCAGCGCCTTGTACGCCTTTTGCGTATAGGTAACCCACAGGCTGCCAGTATATAGTGACTGACAGTATGCTTTGAAGAGCGTCACCTTCACACACCTACATTGCATCGCGCTTGCTGCTTACCACTTCAGTGGCGCTTTGTTCTAGCTAGTTCTACCGTCCCGTAAAATCTACCGTTTCATTCTTATTACGTCTTGTGTTCATTAAAAATCTACCCTGTAATAAATAATCTACCCTTTCCAGAAACTTCTCATTATCCCCAAACGGATCCGACTGGCTCCAGAAGAACTGGCGCCTCTGTGACCCCGTAAAGAACACCACCCAAGTTGACCTACTAGTAGACTTCCTCGTCTCCATGTATACCACCCTGGGCATGGTGAACTATCCCTTCCCGAGCGACTTCCTGGTGCCGCTGCCGGCGTATCCTGTGAGGGTGGTCTGCCAGTATTTAGAGACACCGCTAGAGGGACAGAAGCTTCTGGAGGTAAGATAAGACACCCTGTGGCTCGGCGACCCAAAGTGACCGACACGAGATGGCATGGAGAGGCCATGCCATTCTGATAGAAGCTGTCTCTCGCTAGTAGAGTTGAGTTCGGAAAGATCGGGTTCCACTTCGTCAATCCAGCGAAACCTAGGACGACCGACTGTTCCACGCCTCGATGGATTTCCTTCTTACGCCCCAAGTACCTACTAGAATTTTTTTCTATTGTTTGATAATTTTCTTTATGAGCTCCTTATTTTGTGAGCCTAAAGAAATAAAATTTACAGATTATTATTTTTAATTTTTCTAGTAGGTACTTAGGGCGTAAGAAGGAAATCCATCGAGGCGTGGAACAGTCGCGTCGGTCGCCCTAGGTTTCGCTGGATTGACGAAGTGGAACCCGATCTTTCCGAACTCAACTCTACTTTATAAATACAATTATAACTGTAAATAATCGTTTATTTACAATTGAAACTATTGAGCTAATTGCAGACTGTTACTGTTTGTAACATCTGCAGGTAGCTCAACTGATGCATGTCAATACCAGTCGGAAGCGTACCCATGACGCTGGCTACATTGCCCTTATGAGGAGCATAATATCAAGAAATAGCAAAATTTTAACTGCCTCTGTTACTCTGCGGTTATTTATGTTTGAGAACTTTCGACGTGTTGCAGGGAATCAGCAAAGTGATAGAGACTTTCACGAACTACAACCACAACAACAAATGCGTTGACTACAAGTCGGGCGATGACTACGGTAACTTGGACGCCAGCGGCTGGGACTACCAGGTAACAAGTACTCTTCTCCATTACCTACTGAAATCATCATCGACAAACAACTACACTACAGTCTATAGGTACCGCTCCGGTCCACGCAGGCCTCCTCCTGATAAGAGCCCTTTCGGATTTGATCTTAAGGGGGTAATGCGCATAATCCCCACATTGAGCATGCGGGTTGGGGGTCACAAACAACTAACCTACACCAATGATTCGATGGATGTTCTCAGCAAGACGAGTTATGAAAAGATGATGATGAAGTATCAGATGACAGAGTTTGCTTGTGCTCAAAAACTTAAGGCTTGGTATTCCAGCAGAGGCTGCACTTTTGTGCTTAAAGTCATCTGAGACATAGAAGATAGTGTTTAAAATTCTGAAAAAAGTCTAGTCAAAGTCGCATTATTAGACAATAATAAGCAGATTCGTTCTCACATGATTATTTTCTCCCTGCCTGAAAACCAGCGCAGTATTGGGCAAATGCCTTAATACTGCAACATGCTGAGGCAGGGATCCATTTTACCCTTGACCATTATCTCTGTAAATATAAGTAGGTACCTATACCTACATAGTAAATAAGTTGATAACTATGTTGTTGTCTTCTGCCTAAAATTATGTAGGTAGGTACTTGTACGTATACTTGTGCCTACTAATGTGTTTTATGGGTAAAATCAATTATTTCTCTCTCTCTCTCTCTCTCTCTCTCTCTCTCTCACTCAGTTACGATCTAATGAACTTCACTCGATAGAAAAAAATCCCAAAGTTTATGACTGAACTAGGTACCTACTGATATTTTAATTTTTTTGTACCCACTTAATTTAATCACTAAATATTTTAAAAGAAATTCGCAGAGTTTAACTTGATAAAATGATTTTGTTAGTCACTATGTTCAAATAACTACCAAAAACACGCAGGCGCGATCAGTCGCGCGCTGGCGCTTGCGACTACTGCTGCAGAAATACCTGCCCTTATGCTGAGTCCGCCCTCTTCCAGGCCTGCACCGAGATGGTGATGCCGATCTGTGCGACCGGCAAGACGGACATGTTCGAGCCCTCCCCGTGGAACTTCACCGACTATTCGGAGACGTGTCGGAAGAAGTACGGAGTGGCGCCGCGGGCCGGGGACGCCAGGGTCACGTACGGAGGCACGCTGCTACAGGCGGCCACTAATATCGTGTTCAGTAATGGCCTGCTGGATCCTTGGGCTGCAGGTTTGTGTAGCTACCTTCTCTTTCTTTCGAATGTAGGTTGGCCAAAAATGGCTTGGCCTTTCACTGCTCACAAAATTCAAAAAATACGCCTCATAGACCTTTGAAACTGTGGGTAGGATCTAGGCTGCGATCTAGGTAGGTACCTACCTACTTTATCATAGAAGTTAAAACAAGTAGACCTGTTTTTGAATGCGACGAACTACCAACCTAACTTCAGCGATTTATATCCTTCGCACACTGTAACTACTTACTAAGAGTACAATATCCAACCTACTATAAATACAAAGATAGGTAGGTACCTACAGCTGCCAAGCATACCTGGTGTATTTCTGACTACAATGGACAAAATCGCTGAACAATAACCTTTCCAAATCCTTAAAGATGCAATCACGGCGAATGTCTGTTGTTCAGCATTGTTGGCGTTGACTGGCAATCTAGCGTAGGCGTAGGTATATAATTTACAAGCCAATGAGAGTACCTACCTAGGTAAGATAAAACCAAGTTTACAAGTTGGTACCTACCTAGGTAAGTAACCTACTCTGCCTGCAGTTTCCAATTTAACGCAAGTCATCTTTCTCTCAGGTGGAATCCTAAACAGCCTCAGCGAGTCAGTGAAAGCGGTCGTCATCCCGGACGCAGCTCATCACCTGGACCTGATGGCAGCCACGCCTTCTGACCCTCAGCCCGTGCGCATGGCACGAGGGATCCACAAGCAGAACATCGAGGCGTGGATCAGCGGGTTCCATGCTAAGAACAAGGGGCAACGACGTGCACGGTACTGATTGAGAATAAACGTTTTGTAAATTTGACTTTGGGTTTTATTTACCTTCCATGAATGCACTTACCTACCTAAGATAAGTGCGACGAGCAGAAGTTCTTTTTGCAGTGGTTTCACATAGTGGAAGTCATAGGTAGTTTAATATACCTATTCCAAATTTCCAATGAAAAAAGAGATCCCCTTTGTATTCTCATATAAAATGGAAATTGGTACTTTCTTCGTATATAGCTTGGACGAACAAAATCACAGAATGTTTTTTTGACACTGACAACCAAATTATAATTCTATGTCAATGGGGACGTACTGTCAATGTAATGATGAGGTTTATTTAGTGTTCATTCGTTCATTCCATAAAGCTTGCGATGCTGTCATGAGATGATGAGACGGTTATTGGCAAAATTGTGTCAAACCTGAAGCAGAAGCCATCAAACAAGAAGTTGAAAGTCGAAAAAAAAACGTAAACAAAACAAACAAAAACCAGTGCAGTCGAATTAATTTCGTTTGTGTAGAGTACTGTTCTGCTTGTATAAGTTAGTTTTATCTAAGCCATGAGCACCTGTAAATACTGCAACGAAGCAGAAGACGAGCAGAACCACCCAGGGCTCGTGTGTTACGGATGTATGAACTTCGTACATCTGACCTGTTTGCGCCGGCCTGGAACCCCTGGGGACTATGCCTGCGATGTATTCTTCAAATTCACCTGTGAGAATTGCTCTGAGAATAATCAAGAAGTGTTTCTACGGTTCAAATTCCCTTGGTAAGTAAATAGGCTAGTAAATAATGTACAACTTGATTTTTTCTTGTAAGAGACCGAGAAAGTTATTATATACTAAAACGAAAAGCATCTTTCAGTACTCGCTCCACACATAGTAGGCCACTGAATTGATAATGCTGAAGTCGGTTTCAACGCTGCTGGTGGCTCATTCATTGACCATAAGTCCTGCTTAGGCCATGTTGCACTACTATAGATAGATAGATATACTATACATGGATAGTTATACTATAGATAGATAGTACTTTATTCATCACATTATAAAACAAATACTTAATTTACTTATTGTTATTTTATTTAAGTAGGAACCCTATGATAGGTCAATTTGTGTCTGAAATAAAAGTGTTACTTATTTAATTATAACCAGTGATAGGAATAGGTAGTGCTTATTTACCTAAACTTCGAGGAACAGTGAAAAGAATTGGAGACTTCCTTCCGAAAATATTTTTAAAAACTTTTTCTGCCCCAAAATTCCGGACATTACTTAGGTACACCAGAAAATAATGTTATTCGTATAAGTAGTTGGTCTATGTTTACCTAAAGTTTGCGACTAGACATAATATAACATAGAGTCGTTAAAACCACAAAATAATCTGAGAAAATGCCTTGAAAAGTCTTTTGATTTATACATAAAACTAAAACGATAAAATAAAAATAAAACACAGTTAGTATTGTTGTAACAGATACAGGTTACATTTTAATTAGTTTTCAACATATATTTGGAAAACATGAAACGATGTGACAGACAGACGGAATAATTTAAATTACAAAGTATACTCTTTATGTTGACATAAGCCATTATTGCAAATAGATTTCAACATTCTACTTGTTGACGTTGAGCGGTGTTGATTTTAACTCAAACTGGACTTTTATTTAACTCAAGCTCTGCTTAGCTTGGGGCTAGATAATGCTGTGTGAATTGTCCAGCATTATTTATTTTATTTCACTAACGTCGAGGGATGCGATTTTAAGTTAAATAATAGTATTGATAAATTAACCTTTGATGTAGAGCATTTAGGACAATCAGTTTTAATACTAGAACTACTAACTGTTTGGTTTTGATACTGAAATTGACGCATTAAAGATGTTGAGAATTTAAAATATCTTTATTTGTCTGAAAAAATGCATCAGAAATACAGATTTTCCTTTAATCATCTAGATTCGATTCGTCAAGTTCAGTGTGTTCAGTGTGTATATTATGTCAGTGAACCGAAGTTCTCTGCGTCAGAAGAGTCATCTAAGTTAAAATACACAATCATAATTTTTTCTATATTTTCAACGTTCAGGCGATTTCGTTTTATGTTAAGGATCCATTTATAAGTTGAAAACGACCTCTCAACTTTGACTGAGGTTAAAGGCACGTATATATAGTATGACCGATCATCCTTTCCTGCTGTTATTGCGTCACATATGTCTCTAATTTTATCTAGATCGGAATTTCTAGATATAACATTTTCAAGTTTAATTTTTATGTGCTCAGACGAACACCAGCTTAGCACAGTTTTCACGTGGTCAAAGATCTCGAAGGATTCCACTAGAGTTATATTAGATTTTTGTAGTTTCTTTAACCCAATTTGTACATCTTTAAAAAACTCCTCAATATAGTCCAAGTCCGACTTCAAGTTTTCTTTTTGAAGAACAGTTTTGGCACACCTTATAGATAACGCGTCGGAACTTCTTAAAAGATTAACTATCGTTTTAATTTGAAAAACATTATTTTCTAATGTACCTAAGTAATGTCCGGAACTTCAACAGTAAAGTCCGCAGAAAAACTATTTTCGGAAGGAAGTCTCCGATTCTTTTCACTGTTCCTCGAAGTTTAGGTAAATAAGCACTACCTATTCCTATCACTGATTATAACACAGGTTTTTTTTTTTTCAGGGTAAATGTAATCTACCTGACTCTAAACCACCTCAGCACACAGGCATACGGCATCAGCCATCATGGATACTTCCACTACAAGACGCACATCTGTTCCTTTATTGATAGAAACTGGCAAACACTGTTTGGAGCCTCAAAGTAAGATTATGGATTATTCTATTATTGACTATCTAGAATACTGTTATCAATTTAGCACAGGTCTTCAGTTTAAAGAGAAGCAACTAATAGTGGTCAAATTTAAACTCATGAAATTGACTCAGATAATGACAAAATGACAAAGCAGTAATTCAAAATCAAACTGTATATTACAGCAAACAAAAGAAGAACTGGGTTGGAACCATAGCTGGTGTCCTGTCCATCTACAGCAAGTTGTTCTTCAAGTCAGGGTCGGCGGCCCTCGGAGAGACGGGCTGGTGGAAGCTGCAGCACAGCTTCTCACCAGCAGTGGCAGCTCGTATTAGTAAGGGTTCAGCTTTAATCTTTGAACAATTTGCAATAAGCTTGAACATAAAACAGTGGTATAGATTAGAAAAGGGCCAAACCACACCCAGGAGTGGGTGGTTCCATGCTAGAAAAGGTGGAGTTTTGGTACAGTTCGCAATCTAAATTTTAACAACTACTTTTAGCTAGTAAAACTCTTTGATTATAGTTCAAGAAATGGCACGAGACAAACCAAAAAACCGTACGAGAATCCAACTCAGCACGGACAGACTGCACTTTCTAGCTAAGATCAGTGAGATGGGCTACAAAGACCTTATTAACCCTGATACTGAAGAGAGTTTGGAGCTGGAACCTGTTCCATGCAAGAAGAAGAGAGTAGACTCTGTTGATAGTGCAGTGTCTGGCACCTCGGCTTTTGATCATGTGGATTCTGACAGTGGCAGGTATATATTGTACTTACCTATTATTTTTGAGTGACTTCTATATTACTAACACTTTCATGGCCCATGTCACACTTGCCCACCTCCATCTTCGTGTAGCTTCTGCTCAACTGAATGGTGGCATTTAGTAACTGCCAAACCATACAACTAGCAAGTAAAAATGATTAAACCAAGCGGCGCGGCAGAGCAATACCTCGAAAGCTCTAAAGAATCCATAACATTTATTTCCATGTCTATTAAAATCATTCAAGAAATGATTTTAAAATATTTTACTTTTATATAAAGAGGCTTCTAGACTGGCAATATTTTTCTGCAATACCTACCTATGTAGCTGCAATACAGTGGCCGGTAGCAATACAGTGGGATCATAATTGATACAATCTCTTAAAATGTAGTAAGTATGTATAACTGTTTTGTAAAATTATGGACTTGACTGAAAAAAAGATTTATTAATATTATTATTTGTTACTTCTTTCTGGAGTGGTTTCCACAACTAGGCCACAGGTGGGCCCGGCTGAGCATTCTATGGTTGGGCCATGTGTATCAGCAATAGAATGGTTAATGATTCAGACTCGAAAATGTAATGTCTCGTTTTAAAGTACAAAAAATATCATCAAAATCGATCTACATCAATCGATGAACATTATTAAAAAAAAAACAAAAGCACAGCCAAACATAGAACCTTCCTTGTCCTTTTTTATTAACAGAAAAAGATCTCCCTCTATATTTGCAGGTACGAGCCAGAGGAACATCCTTACTCCGACTCTCTGCTGGTCCCAACCGGGGAATTCTACAATATGACCGTCCACGAAGTCGAGATGAAAGGCTTCGACTACACACCCGTCTCCAAGACCATGAGAGTGCAGGTACGATCCTGTTAGGTAAGCAGCAGTAAATATTTGTAATTATTTTGATTCAACTAGATACCAGACCACCTGTATTTTAGTTTTTGGACCCCCTAACGTGAAGTGTGGCACTTGACGCTTAGACACTATTTCCGTACTAGCTAATTGCAGTTGTAAAAAAGTTACCAAGAAACATAAAAGTAACGCACAAAATATATTATCTGAGATCTTCAAAAAACTTTTCACTACCTACCTCATTCTGGAACTAACTATGGTAACTTCGTTTAACTTAGTAATAAGATACATGAACAAAATTAAAACTTTTAAAAACCCCCCGACAGATTTTCATGAAACATGACTAAGAACACTCGGGATAAAATTATCTATGACACAAAAAAAACTAATCGAAAATCGGTTCATCCGTTTGGGAGCTACGATACCACACACAGATAAATAAATAAATTATGCAGGACAAATTCACACAGCATTATCTAGCCCCAAGCTGAGCAGAGCTTGTGTAGATAACTGGTATACTTAATACAATACACTACATAGATAGATATTTTTTATTATACAATAGAAAACATCCAGAACACCCTGAACAAAAATCTGCAGATGGTACAAACATTTGTCCCGAAGCGGGAATCGAACCCGCAACCTCCTGCATCGCAGGCGGACCTTCGCCCGCTGCGCCACTGAGGTCGTCTTAGATACACAGACAGACACGTTAAACTTATAACACCTCTCTCTTTTTGCGTCGGGGGTTAAAAATAGTTGGTGGCGCTGATTTGGGTCGGGTATGCGCCTTATCAGTTTTCTAGAAAAGACTCAAGAATTATGTTTTAGGGGTCATTCATTTATTACGTAAGACGATTTTCGCTAGTTTTGACCCCCTCCCTCCCTATTATAAGAAAAAATAAGAACAGGCCGACCCCCTCCTGTCTGTTAATATTTATTTATTACTATAATATTTATATATATATAATATTTATGACTGTTTAATATTTTTTACGTAAGAATTATTATAACACAGTTTGTACTCGTGTTTTACTGTTTTAAGTTCATAAAACTTTTTATACAAACATAGGCAAACAAAGGTAGGTAATTTAAATCACAAGACTCTTCTAACAATTTTTAAATAACAAGGCTTTTTTTTCGTATTTCTTCGTCTCACATAAAACTTTAGCGGCCATAAAAATAATTACAATGCCGAATGCACATACCTGCCAACATAGAACGTGCAAGCAACAGTGCGATCTTACCACAGATATGCACATCCAGAGCTCGTGACGGCACTTCTAATGCGCCCTATTATGTACTCTACGGCCACCATACTTCACGTATAATTAGGACAATGGCGCATAGACAGGTTTAGAATGGAAAAATGAATCGTAGGTACACGTTTGGTTTGTTCTACTGTTTATTTTTCAACGTAACAAGTTTTAGAAATGTTTATTTGTACTTACAAAGGTACTAATAATGTTTAAATAGTAATAACGAGTGTTGTTTACGCAAATAAGTGACGACTAGTCCACAAGCGGGGAGTTCAGTATAATTTTAATTTTAACTTTGCGTATTTTTGTGATCTTACGTAAGAACTATTGAGACTCCCTCCCACCCCCTTGTAAGAAAAAATAAGACATGGTTGACCCCCCTCCCCCCTAAATCGTCTTACGTGGTAAATAAATGAATGGCCCCCTAGAGAATCCTGTAGAATAGCCGAACATTATAACACTGCACTGTAAACGTCAACCATAATAAATAACCGCTTACATTCTTAATGAACATAAGTAATAAATAAGTTTAAAAAAATACATTGGATACTAAGAAAAACACATTTCTCTATACGAGAATGTATAATCATGTTCTTTAAGAAATAAATATCTTTAAGGATATAAGTAGGCGTTACTTTGATAACGAAATAGTGAAAAAAAATAGTAAAAAAGAGTAAAAAAAATTAGTACTTCAAACTCTGTGCCATAATTTCCATCCTGCCTTTATTATTTACTTTGTGTGCCTACTCAAAAATGAGATATCATTATAATCATTCTTGAGTAAGCACCTAAGCACACAAAACTCAACTATTTCTCTATCTCATAATGATTTCAGAGCGACACGTCCAGCGTCCATTCTCTCCCTCAAAACCCAGCTCTCTTCTACGACTCGGACTCCCGCAGCGGCTCGGAACACGAAAAGAAGCCAGTCGAGAGACGCAGAGAGAGAGATAGAGAAAAAGCGGAATTCCCGAGGGAGTCCCTCTTCTCCACTCAGCTGAACTCTGTGGATATGCCGTGGGAAGACACTTTTGAGACTAAAAAGGGTGATAAGGATTCTACAGGTACCTACCACATAGGATCAGATTGGAAAAGTTATAAGACAAGATATAGTTAGCCTAAGCATCAAGAAGTACTAATCAATTTTTATAAGCTGGCGCGATGTTTTTCGCATACGTGGATAATAGTATGAAAAAAACAATCTTTTGTTTTTTCATAAAATTATCCACGCCACAGATATTATAATACTATACTAGTACAGATGCCTCATCCCATAGTAAGAAATGTGACTCGCTTCGGGCGAGATTTCTGCGGGCGAACCAGCATTCTTATTGTCTAACTTGAAGCCCATTACCAGTGAACTTCAAGACCATTACCAGTTGTCAACCCAGTCAGAATGTTTTTGGTATTGTGTAAGGTATTCAACGGTAATCGGTTTCGGAATGAATGATTCTTGTGAATCCAATTCCGCTAGTCTTCGTTCTTTGATACGTTCCAATTATGCAAGTGGAACAACTAGTAGTTCCACTGGTACTATTTGCGATTAAGTTTGTTTACTTGCTGGAAAAATAGTTATGTTGCTAAAAAGCTATGCTTTTGCATGATTTTTGTCATTATTTGCAATTTAAACACGTATTTTGTCAGTTTGTAATGTGGAGATAAATAAATATAAAAAACTTTATACCATTAAAGTAGTAACGAAACGCAAGTTTTCTTTTTGTTACTGTCAAACTCGCTCATGTCACTCACTGTTGGGGTTGTCAACACTTCGCGGTATATTTTAAAGTTTGTATGGTTTGATTGCTTTGTGAAAACGACTGTTTTTTCGTGAAAAAAGGTTAGTTCATAAGTAAGTACATTAAACAAGTTTTTACCGATTTAATACGTTACGAAAGTTATCAAGTGTGTTGTTACAGAACAATGTAATAATATGACAAATATGGCTATTTCAGAATGCCTGCAAGAAAAATTGTGCCCGACCGGCAGTTGCAGATGCTCGTGTCGTACATGGAGGAAAATAAAAACTTAAATAAAACAAATAAATATGAATTGCTTTTTAGTTTATATAAGAGTGTAAATAAATTTATTTCTATAGACTTATAAAATAAGCAATGACAAAGATGTCAAATTTTACACTAGTAATTATTATCAAATAAGAAATTTTGCAGAAGGTTGCGGGTTCGATTCCCGCCTCGGGACTAATATTTGTACGATCTGCAAATATTTGTTTAGGGTGGTCTGCTGGTCATAAAACAAGCTCTGCTTAGCTTGGGGCTAGATAATGCTGTCTGGATTGTCCAGCATTATTTATTTATGTATTATTATGTTCGATTCCTCCACAATCTGTCAACAACGGCGTGCCTTTCTCCATCAACTTCCCGCAGTACACCTTCAGGGGGATGATGCAGTCCTGCGGGTTGTTGCGCACGGTCGCGTGTCATCTCCTCTTCATCGACGGAGATGCGCGCGTCGTTGAAAAGATTGTGCAGTACTACGCAGGCGTTGGTAAATTTTCCCGCTTTGATGGGTGTATAGTGCATCACCCTGTAAAAAAAAGTTACGGGAAAGTGAATATATTTCCTTATAAGAGTGGGGTGGTTGAGAGCCTCGGTCACATCTCTCAAACTGTCCGAGACCACCGTTTGGGAAAGACCGAGGTGGTAATAAGCCCCCACGTTCTTTTGGTAGCAGCCGTTGGCATAGAAAGCCAAAGCAGCTAATACCTGCAAAGCAGTATAGCACAAAATGACTGCAAGCACGCACACAAGTATGTATTTTATAAAAAAGACAGGTAGGTAGGTACGTGCTTTCAAATTAAGTGAGGAACTCCATAATACCTACCTTCATGTCAGGCCTCACAGCGCTAGAGCGCTGTGGTGCCGGCAAGAGCGGTATAACATCTGCACAAAGCAACTTGAATTGCGACTTGTGCAGACGAAAATGTGCCACAAACTCCTTGTCGGGCAACATTAATGGTTTGCTGGCCTGCCGCAAGACTCTGCGATTTAATCGCAGATGCCTTTTCAGCCGCTCTTCTTCTGCAGCGGCCATCAAAATTGCTCGCGCCATAACGCCTGAAATCAATTAATTATGTGTAACAGAACTAGTGTAGTGTGCTCTCAATGAACAGTCATGTCGACATGTAGTAAGTGCCTACTTCAGGTGAAACATCTTGTCTCTTTCCCAGTTGGGAAGAAGACATTTGATTGAGAGAATGCTTTGTATTTTTCTTTGACAAAATGAATTTGAACTCTAGTATAATTATTACTTACTTTCGAGATTATTGATTACCAACTTCTTAGCTTCCGAACTTTCAAACACAATGTTTAAGGCAATTTTATAAATTGGAAGAACTTAGATTTCACCAAAACTTTTTCCAACAAGACTCGAATGAGCTCCCTTCTTCATTTGACGTTTCAAATGGGCTTGAATTTGCAACTGAAATTCATTTCGGCGTTACGCAATTCCAAAATTAGCGGGAATACGAAGTTTCATTCATTCACTGGCTTTGAATTTCGCTGGTAATGGTGTTGCATGTGTCAGCTATTTACACAATACGAAAGTGACAGTCGAAGTCCAGGCTAGGTTTCAAATGTCAAAAATGAAGTCGATTACGATTACCAGTTTACTTAGACAATAAGGCTGCAGGCTAGGTTTCAAATGTCAAAAATGAAGTCGATTACATACGATTACCAGTTTACTTAGACAATAAGGCTGCAGGTTTGTTACTGAAATGCGTTTCGTTTTTTGTTTGTTTTATTTTAGAAATAATTATTTGCCTCCGCCGTGACAGAATGAACGAAACGCAAAATTATTGTCAGTCAAGTGTCACGAGCGAGCGGTTTAAGCCTTTACCCCACAGCCGCGATTTTGAAGTGCTTCTTGTGTCGCGTGATTTGTTGCGATTTTGTAAGCGCGATTTCTAAACCCCGCGCGCCGCCGGCGGTGCCTCCCAAAACGCAAGACGCAACTGTGTGTAAGATGGCATACAAAATGTTCTGTGAACAATTATCGCAAAATCGCAGAACGCGGAAACGCGCCGTCCAACTTCTATCACGTCTATAAAATCGCAGTAGTGTGTAAAATCGTATGCGTATTAGATCGTATGCGTGTTAGTACATAATGTACTGCAAACAAATATCGCAACAAAACGCGCGACAAAGAGACGCGCTTGAAAATCGTGGCTGTGGGGTAGAGGCTTTACTTTGTTTGTTGATTTGATGTACTTCGCACTGTATCCGTCCGTCTACCCTGCTGTATGTTGAGCGAGAGTTTTTCAGTGATATTTTAGCGACCCGGTTAGATTTCTAACTGAACATTCTTTCTTAATCGATCTATTTTTGGCAAGTTAACGGACTTTTGCATGTCCTTATATTACAAACTAGCTTCTGCCCACGGCTTCGCACGCGTATTTTCGGTACCTATAATAAGTAACCTATTATCTAAGTTAGGCTTTGCTCTAAACATACGCCAAATTTCATCTTAATCTGTCCAGTACTTATGGAGATCCTAGGTAACAAAACTATACATTTCACAAACTTTCGGATTTATAGTATTAGTAGGAAGTAGGATCACCTGCTGTTTATAAACGTAGCTTATAAATTTATGATCGATTCAGGGATAACATTAGCAGCACCATCAACAATACAACGTTGGCTGCAGGAAACTAATTGTCTGCCAGGAATCAATAAAGAAATATTTGAAAATGCCTATTAAAAATAAATTTGCAAATGAATCAATTAAGGAGAGGTCTTTTGCAGTATGCTTTGGTGAAATGAGTATAAAGGTTGATTTTATAGAAGGATATGAAGATTTTGGTGAGAAGCCAAATACGCTTTAGTATTTATTCCAAGAGGTATACAGGATGGTCACGTTTCTATGGAAAATTATAATTCCTTGGATCGGTTCACTCAAAACTCGGTTTAAATAAACTATAGAGTAAATAATGAATGAAGAATTTTTTATTTTTATAAAATGTCCCCCAGGTTCAGTAAATTTCTTAAATTTGTAATCATACAAATTTAAGAAATTTACTGCACTGACGTCATTCAACGCGGGCGAAGCCGCGGGGCGCAGGTAGTTTACCATAATTTAAGATGATTTTTAGGTAGATCGATACCTGTCTGCCAATAAATACTTACTCGCAGTATTCCGTGATCATGGCGCATGAAGCTGTGCGGAAATATTGGAAAGCTCAAAACTCAAATCATGGTACACAAGATGAGTTTTTTTTTCAGGGCCACTGAGGGGAAGTCTGAAACCGTGAGAGGGTTTTCAAAAATTCATGTTAAGAGTTACGTGCTCGATTTTGGAACAAATAAGGCCTGCATTCAAAAAGACATTTTTTTTAGTTTTAGTTACGTGAGTTTTTGAAAATCGTTTTTTTAACTTTTGGGTTCTTTGTTCGATATTCAATAAATAAATGAACGACGATTATGTGTCCAAAGTTGCTGGAACACCTTTAAAATAGTTTATTCACAAAGTAAATTACAATCAAATAAAACAATTAAATTAGAACTAGTATTTACAATTGAAACAATTGAGCTAACTGCAGACTGTTTCAAACATTCTACAGGTAGCTCAACTGATCCATATCAATACGGAAGCGTCCCCAAGACGCTGACTGCATTGAAAATCATCAAAATCCTCCAAAATTGAAATTTTTCAGATTCAACTTTATGAATTCAGTACAGGTTACACGTTCAAATTCAGAATCTGAACGTTCAAAGACTCACTTTTCTATAACGAAAAAACTTAAACTAAAAAAAACTTCACTATTTTAAATGCAGAACTTATTTTATTCAAAATCGAGCACGTAAAATTAGATAATTTTCGAAAACTCTCACGGTTTCCGACTTCTCCTCAGTGGCCCTAAAAAAAGCTCACCCTGTATATCCCGTTGTAAATGACTTTAGTGTAGAACTTAACTATGATAGTTTTAAAAGAAAATATGGGTTTTACCGAAACCTACGTTGTCTATAATACGAATAAGTAAGTGAAACTTGCTGTAGGATTATAAAATAACTACCTATCTTTAAAGTACGGTAACACAATTATAATTAAGCTGAAAAAATTTCTTCAAGTCTATGTTCTAAATTTAAATAAACCGTAAGTATCTTTCGACGCTTTCAGAAAATTATTAGCAAGTCAACTCACTACTAGATGGCGTCATTAAAATATTGCATGAGTCGACATCTAGTAGTGGAAGGTGGTATTATTTCATTCGGTCTTGCGGGCCAAGGCTTGCGCCATCTAGTGAACTTAAAACGATACCTGGTACGCCATCTGTCAAGGAGTAGCGCTTCTATTTACTATCATACAAAACAATCATGAGATTTGATAAGTTCATTTAAATTCCGCAAGGAGAACTACGATAAGATTAAAATTTAAAAATTTATGAAATTTTTATTTAAAGGCATACATATTCAATTATATTGTACTCGAGGGTTTTTCCTAAAAGAGTGCAGACATTTTTGTTATGAAATTCTATATTGTTTTGTCAGTTTACACAAACCTCGCTAACTAAGTGATACACCTAACGCCATCAATCGTCATTTTTTTGAACCGCAAAAACTTTTCTATGGAATGAGACCCCATGTCCACGCTAACGTCACAAATTCAGGCCTATCGCGCCAGCTTTTAAAAATATATCGGCCGGAATTTTTTTCGAATTATTTGTGTAGCGTTAATTTTAACAACAGAAAAAAAGGGGTAGGTCTATTTAATGTTTGACGTGTGTATGGTATCGTAGGCCCAATTCTGTTAACCAATTGTTTTTATACCATAGTAGTTGATAATAATTTTGTTTAAAATTTGTCTGGACTATTAGCTTTATTAAGCCTAAAGAAGTACCTAAACGTTATTGTTTTCTGCTTTCTGTCCTTCCAGAACATGAACCAAAGCAGCAGCTGGTAGACCTGACGCAGTACGAGGAGATCCAGCTCCTCAAGCAGGTGGAAGGACTGATCCCGAAGGTCAAGGATCCCAGCAGGAAGGCCTACCTCTATCGGCTGAAGGCAAAACTAGCGCTGAGGCGGTTGAAACGGCATAAGCATTTACCGCTGTTTGATTTGGATCGGTGAGTTTGAAGGAGTTTGAAAATTTTAGCACTAACATCGGTCACAAATTTGATTTTTTTTTCTAAATCGCTACGCACTATAAGAGTTATACATTTAGATAGAGGACACTAAAACAAATAAAAAATCCATACTAATATTATAAAGAGAAAAGATTTCTATTTTTGTACCATTAAAATGCTACTGTATCTCTGAGTAACATAGGGATCCTACATACTAAGACTTCAATAATGTAACCCAAGCTGTAAAATAATTAGCCATAAATTGTATTTCATCGCATGCGCTGCGTAAACTATTGATGATAGAACAAAAAAATGTTTTACAATATTATAAAAACAAATCAATATCTACAAAGAACCACATGTCTCACTATTGTAGTTATGTTTACATTTTAAAATCTGATTGAAATGCCGACCAAAATCAGACCATGTTATCCATACCTTTGTATTCATCCTTATATACAAATAATATATATTTCGTATTCAAGACTGCTTCAATACCTGTAGGTTACTTTTTGAATTATAAACATTTCACATGTTCTAAGAAATCAAATACTATCGCAAAAATTTTTCGACTTCGACGGGACTTGAACCCGCGTCCTCCCCTCAGTACGGGGATGTGATAACCAACTACACCACGAAGTCAAGTGACGTGGGAGTCGAAAATCTCTGCGACTTCCTACGGTCTCTAGCGCCGTTAGCTCCACCTACAGGGGAAACATTGAAGTTTATCCAATCCTGTTCAAAGACTAAAGTTACATTTAGTTCGTTTGACGAGAGGTGTCGCGTAGCTTAATTCTAAGGTTTTTTGTTATTATAGTGCGTAACCCCACACTAAGGGTAATTTCTAAGAAATCAAATAATATCGCAAAAATTTTCGACTTCGACGGGACTTGAACCCGCGTCCTCCCCTCAGTACGGGGATGTGATAACCAACTAATTAACAATTTCACATGTTAATAAAGTGAAACCTACAGAAACTTCAAAAACTATTTTGAAATGTAAAAAAAGAGAAAAAATTTAAAACGAAAATAAAATTTTAATTTTCAATTTTTTCTCTTTTAATACGTACAGGCGCACGAAATGATTTTCATTTTTAAATTTCAAATTTATAGCTGCAGTAGTTGCTGAGATACTAAGAGGGAAAAAAGGACAGACAAAGACCGAAATCGGTTTCGAAACCCTTATCGACGGTTATAGTGCAATAGCTCACAACCCACAAAACCCAAATTTTACAGGAGAGCGAAAAATGTTTTTTATTTCTATTATATTCATAAAAATAAACTATTTTTATATTATTTTGTAGTTAATAGTATTACATAATAGGTATAGACATTAAATTCTGACCAACTGCTGATAATTTAGGATTTAGTGTGGCTTATGAGATATTACCATTAAAATTTATTTTTGAATAAATTTATTTTGGTGTGATGTGTGTTATTGCTTTTAAATAAATAGTGCAGGAAATGTATTTAGGAAAAGTAATGTGTAGGAAAATTTATAAAATCAAACAAAACAAATTTTCAGTTTTGTTTTATGAATGTTATTATAAATGAAAGGCACATTTATCTTTAAAAACACACAAACTAGTAGTATAAAAACCCACGTTAAGACTTACATACCTGTCAGACTGTTGGTACCTAATACAAAAAATAATCCTGAGGAAGGTATACTACATTACACATTTTAATAATCCTAAATTAACAATATAAAAAAACCATACAATGTGGAGGAACTTAATTGCTACTTAGGTACTTAAAAATATTATTTGTATGGCAGATTATCATAGAAGTGATTCTGAAAATCATCACGAAAGTCTAGAATACCTATTCACTTTTGTCAAGCCCTATTACGATAGTCTAGAGTACCTATTCACTGTTGTCACGCCCTATTGCTCTCCTGGTTGACGATTCATGGAATGGTCTCTTAAGACCCATGGCAGGGAAAACAAAAGCCAGCAGCGAGTTCTATGCCTTAGCGGTACGAATGATCAAGTGTTGATAAGGGACGATGTGGCTGAAAATTCACGATGAAAGTCTAGAGTACCTATTCACTGTTGTCACGCCCTATTGCTCTCCTGGTTGACGATTCATGGAATGGTCTCTTAAGACCCATGGCAGGGAAAACAAAAGCCAGCAGCGACTTCTCTGCCTTAGCGGTACGAATGATAACGTGCTGATAAGAGACGAATGTGGCTGAAAATTCACCATGAAAGTCTAGAATACCAATTCACTGTTGTCACGCCCTATTGCTCTCCTGGTTGACGATTCATGGAATGGTCTTTTAAGACCCATGGCAGGGAAAACAAAAGCCAGCAGCGAGTTCTAAGCCTGAATAGCGATACGAATGATCACGTGTTGATAAGGGATGATGTGGCTGAAAATTCACCTTTAAAGTCTAGAGTACCTATTCACTGTTGTCACGCCCTATTGCTCTTCTGGTTGACGATTCATGGAATGGTCTCTTATGACCCATGGCAGGGAAAACAAAAGCCAGCAGCGAGTTCTAAGCCTTAGCGGTACGAATGATCACGTGCTGATAAGGGACGATGTGGCTGAAAATTCACCATGAAAGTCTAGAATACCTATTCACTTTTGTCACGCCCTATTGCACTCCTGGTTGATGATTCATGGAATGGTCTCTTAAGACCCATGGCAGGGAAAACAAAAGCCAGCAGCGAGTTCTAAGCCTTAGCGGTACGAATGATAAAGGAGTTTTGGTAGTCTTGCGATAGGTTTCCGTAAATTCGTAATAAGTAAGAGTATTAAAAAGTGTGATGATGACGCAAAACTAAGTGACAAGTGGTGGTCTTATCGCTCAAGAGCGATCCAAAAAAATTTACAGTTTATGGTATGTTAACTGTTTTTAACCGAGTTCGATAAAATCTTTATGACTCTGTTGTGTTTTATGTACCATGGTATTTATTAAATTTTTATGCGTAATTAAATGTAATTAAAGTATTTGTAAGGTTTTAAGATTTTATGTATATCCTACTAATATTATAAATGCAAAAGTTTGTGAATTGTGAAATTTTTGTTACCTAGGATCTTCAAAACTACTAAACAGATCAAGATGAAATTTGGCATTCACTTAGAACGTAGCCTAACTTAAACAATAGGCTTATTATACCGAAAATATGCGAGCGAAGCAGCGGGCAGAATAGTTGTAATAAATTATGTATATAAATTATGCGGTTAAAATTAAATCTTATATCCTCTGTTCACATCTACCCACTTTAACAACTTTCTGTCCCTCTCTCCCAATAAGGTTTGCTGGAAGAGAACTCTTACTTTAGTTAATGATTATATCGGGTATTTATCGCGTACCTTTTGTAAATAAAACAAAAGGTACGCGATGTCTTGTGTTTAAAATTGTAAATTATCTTTGTCAATTGTATGTGTGTCTGTAGTATACCCACTTCTACACATCTACCCACACATCTACCCACTTTAACAACTTTCTGTCCCTCTCTCCCAATAAGGTTTGCTGGAAGAGAACTCTTACTTTAGTTAATGATTATATCGGGTATTTATCGCGTACCTTTTGTAAATAAAACAAAAGGTACGCGATGTCTTGTGTTTAAAATTGTAAATTATTTTTGTCAATTGTATGTGTGTCTGTAGTACCAAATATGTTTTTATCTATCTGTCTATTGCAAGCTATAGCTTCCTTTTCCAAAACGTCACGTAGTTACAGACAGCGTCAGAATTAGCCTGCCTTTCCACCCGAGATGTGCTACGTTGCTAAGTTTCCAGCCGATCAATAGGATCGCTTCATTATCTCTTACTTTTTCCTGCCAAATGTTTTACTTGTAGGTACATACCAATTTTGTACAGAATTTATTTATTTATTTATTAAGTAGGTAATATATTTACATTGCCATTACAGTGCAGCACCAAAGCGACAAAGAAATGTAAAAAGAGGCAATGTGACAACTGTGGGTTGCGAGATATTGTATCCAAGTTCGTGAAATAGTGATGTTACGTGGTATTGCCTTTGGTGGGTTGTGAGAAATTGTTTGCATATTTTTGAAGTAGTGATGTTGATTGGTATTGCATCTTGTTCTCTATGGCAATGAAATAATTTTTGTGGGTTACGACCTATTGCCACCTAATAGAGGAAAAAATTCCCTACATTTCTGTATACTTAACTCAATTTCGTATTTTTTGTGGGTTATGAGGTATTGCACTATAACCGTCGTTATGGTCTCGCCATAAGGGTTTCGAAACCGATTTCGAAACCCTAAAAATAAATGTCTACCCGTGCGAATCCTGGACGGGCCGCTAGTCTCTTCTAAAATAATCTCCTGAACGACAGGTTTCTGAGATATTCACAGATTAAAATAACTAGGTATACCTATTGTTTTCTTCATATGTGAATATCTCCGAAACCTTCTTTAGGGCATTATGTTGTAGAACATTTTGTACTTGTTTTAGTCTCTTCTTTCGAAATTAATAACTTTGACATCAACCAACAAAATAAACACAATGTTTGCAATGTTATTAGATAACATAGCATATTTAGTTTTGTTTCATGTGCTGTGTTATTCCAGGACTGTGAAGATATTGGGCGGATACGTTACAGAGGATTCTAGAGAGGTAGTCAATGCTGAGAGGGTGTTAGACAGATTCCAGAGATCGGTACGTATTGGTATTTGTTTACATTTTCATAGGGTTTGGGTGGAGTTTGTAAACACTATGAAAGAAACTGACTGCAGCGGAGCATGCCACTGAAGTAACGTAACTCTTGCGCCGAATACCGAAGCGAACAGTTGTCAACACGAGCAATACTGTCAGTGAAGCGAGCCTAGATAGTTAACTATGGCGCCTCTTTTGCGACACCGGTTGGTTGTAGACTAGACAAAAAAGACTAGTAGGGATTAAAAATACTGCGGGCGCAGTGAGCCGGGAAGAATTTATGTCCGCACACAACTACACAACAATAGCAAGAGATGTCGCTGCCCTCTTAAATCTGTCTCCCGTTAGGAAACTACCGCCGAACGACCGTTTGGGATCCTCTGGTGTAAATAAATGAAGGCCTATGTTAGATGTTTTGCTACGAATGCCCCCAGTACTTAATGGACAACCTATGCGGCACGATCGCCCGCCCAGTGGGTGGCACCACGCTCCTCTCCCGCTCCGCCTCGGACCCGCTCCGCTCCGCCTACTCCGGAGCCCTGCTGCGGCCCTACATCCGCCGGGACGCCGCCGCCAGCCCGCTGTGGCTGACCCTCACTGATGAGTTGCTGATGAAGACTCACAGGCATGTATACCTGTATACTGATAGGTTAGATTCATCATATCACAGTTGGACAAAGGCCTCCCAACGACGCCACAAATAGCGGCCCTGAGCCGCCTCCATCCATCGACTCCCCGCGCCCGCAGCAATGTCAATGATCCCTCGAGTGGGACCTCTTCCAACCCTGCGTTGGGCATTAAAATGATCTTCACACGAGAACCTTAATTAGCCAAACCAAATAATACCCCAAACCACATAATAAACCAACTCTGCGTTAAACCAGTGTTGGTTGTGAATAGAACCAATGCTGAGATAGGAACCATTTTGCGACACGAGCATTTGGTTTCTTGTTAGGGTTCCGTACCTCAAAATGAAAAAAGAAACCGTTGGACGTTTCGAGTTGAAATTAATGTCAAATACTCAAGTCCGTAACCTCTTGAAGCCGTGATATAAATTAAACTTCTAAGTCAACGCACTCAAAAGTTACAGCCGTTTATGTCCGAATATTTTGAAATTTCCAAGGGAATCAAATGCACACAAAACCTATAGGGTACTTCCCGTAGACCTAGAATCATGAAATTTGGTGAGGAGCAAAGTCTGTAAAGGTTAAAATCCGAAAATCATAAATTTGTAATTTATTCTCTAAAATAAAATACTTTAAAAGCTCGCCATGGACCAATACCTATAGGGCACTTCCCGTTTACCTAGAATCATAGAATTTGGTAAGAAGCAAGGCCATATAGCACAAATAACGAGAAAAATCTGGAAACCGTAAATATGTAGTTTAATTACAAGAAAATAATAATTTATGACTCTCCCTCGACCAAAATATACAGGGTACCTACTTCATGCTGACCTAGAATCATGATATTTGGCAAGAAACAAGGTCTTCCAATTAAACGGAACCCTTAGTACGCGAGTCTGCACATAATGTTAATAATAATAATAATAAAAAGCTTTATTGCAGGAAAGATTTGTATAAGGTAGGTACAAGAAGTTCTTATAGACTAACTATCATAATCCTGCAATTGGCGGTCTTATCCCTTGCAGAGATTTCTTCCAGACGACCATAATTGAAGGAACCCTGTATCTTAGGCTACCTATGAGCTAGCTAGTTGTAGCTAACTGTATGTAGTAGTTGGATAAGGCCACTGATAAGGTCAGTGAGTCGGACAGCTCTGGTGGCTCACTATCCCCCAATGTTGCACTTAACGTCTTTTTATGTTGCAAATACTTACTTACTCCCGTGGCTCAGCGACCCCAAAGTGGATCCTCAACGAACTTCTACTGTCATCTCTACTGAGCTGTCTCTCGCCAGTATTGGCGTCGAGTTTGCGGCTCTCGACTCCCACTTCGTCAATCCACCTATACATATTATGTACCTACCTACCGACCTACCTACCTGGGGCGGCCGACTGGTCTACGCCCCTATGAATTTCCCTCATACCCCTAATGCCATGATATTGCAAATAAATGGTTTCTCTTTTAAACCCCGACGCTAAAAAAAGGGGTGTTATAGGTAAGTTTAACGTGTCTATCTGTGTATCAGTCTGTGGTATCGTAGCTCCCAAACGGATGAACCGATTCTCGTTTAGTTTTTTTTGTGTAATAGATAATTTTATCCAGGGTGTTCTTAGCCATCTTTCATGAAAATCTGCCGGGGGGTTTCTTTTTAATTTTGTTCTTGTTATTGTAAACCTGTCAGTTATTCGACAGGCGCGAGCCAGACTACGCTTTACCGCCGCGCGCCACGCTGGACTACTCGTACGTGCGTCCGGAGCACATCGCCGCCATCAACAGCCTGTGCGCGCAGTTCTTCTGGCCCGGGATAGACTGTACGTATGTCTTCCTTGTCTACCGTCGGACGAGGTAGTTTAGTGGGAGGGACAGGGCAGCTGTCCGTTACACCGTACAGCCGCGATCCAAACTACAAGCCACGCTGGACTACTAGTATGTCCGTTTGAAGCACATCGCCATGTCTCTATGCGCAGTTCTTCTGGCCGGGGAGTACGTATATTACCTACGTATACAGTCTATCCCCGGCCATTTGGATATTTTAGACAACACTTAAACGGCCCAACAACCAACCAATACATATAGGTACCTACTTTCATACAAAAGTTCAAAAGAAAGGGGAATGGAAGGCCTGTGTTCTACAGAGGCCAAGGCTCTTCGTTCTATTCCTTTCGAATTTAATTTAAGCTACGTTTTTCTACGTTTTAAGAGGTAAAGCTTGTTCCCCTACGTAGGCTTTACTTTAGTTGCATAAAGCGCCAATTATAGGAAGAGTGGCTTTTGCATAATCGCACAGCTGAGCGGGACCCGTGCGGATGACGTACCTTATTCTCAATCTCATTCCTGGACGCGGCTTACACAAGCTTAGTTCTGTTTTATAAACTTTATAATCGTAACACCTTCCACCTCCCGGCAGTAACAGAAGCGCTGCAGTACCCCGAGTTCAGCTGCGTGGCCTCCTACAAGCGGCTGGCGGTGGGCTGCGCCTTCCTGGTGCCAGACTCCAACCACAACGAGGCCTACATCTCGTTCATACTGACGCGGCCCGAGTGGCGGCGCGCCGGCATCGCCACCTTCATGCTTTACCATCTCTTGCAGGTAAATCAAACTGACACCTGCATACTTTTACTTATAATCCATGTTTAATGTTTGTTATCAAACCGCCCATACTTAACCTAAACTTCACTGTTGCCGTTTATTTTTATGCGCTATTATCATTCCTAGTTGATTTTAGATCTTTTGGTAGGTACTTGAATAAATAATGCGAACCATTTAGTCTGAAACTGAAAACTGAGCACGTCAGTAGAGTCTTCGGTTGTCTAATCTGGCTGTGGATTGTCCAGCATCCAAACTACTAACTTAAAAAAGCGAAAGTAGTCTGTTGCCTTTTCACGCCGACAAGTTAGCCGCCTCGTCATGGAATTTGGTGGTTTCCACCATGCCAACACTTAAATAACATGCACGACTAGTACATGCCGATGCCCTAAGCAAAATAAATAGTGCTCCAGTACTTAAGGAGATATTTAGGTCTTTCACTGCAGCTGATAATCTTGACGTCAAGCTGACAGCCCCGCTCATTTTGATAAAACCATAGTGAGATATTTCGCTTTTAGAAAAGAGATTTTAATTCATAACTACATTTCTAAATACCTACTCTTGTTTCACAGACATGTGCTGGCAAAAGTGTTACGCTGCATTGTTCTCCAACCAACCCTGCCATATTCATGTACCAAAAGTTTGGCTTCAAAGTGAGTATAAAAACATCTGAGTAGTAAAAACATTTATTTACAGTGGCTTGGTAATAAAACCTTCATAGATAAGGTAATCATAAATCTTCCTAGTCTTGTTCACGTCGATCTTCACTATCCTCCTTGCGTCCAACAATCTCAGGCACCCCATCTTACTGCTCTGTGCAACCAGCTGATCTTTGATCTCAAGATAGTTCTCAGGAAGTAACCTGAGATTTGAGCACAGCACCCTCTCGGACTCGGATAGCTTTCCGTAACCGGGCAGATCTTCAATGTCCAAAGGCATACTCGTTCTTTTGAACTTCAGTAAATTGCTACTGCCCTTTCCGAATAACTGTGGGTTCTTGACGGGGGACTGGCTGTCAAATTTCTTAGTCATCAATGCGGTGGCTTGCTTCTGTTCCTTTAACAAAACTTCATGCTTTTTCTTCAGTTGCTTGAACAGATTCGCAGCATGTAGTGTCCTGATGCCATTCCTGCGATGGGCGCATAGTTTAGAGATGGACTGCTGCAATTCATCCTCCAAGCTCATGGACTCCATGAATGCATCAAATTGTATCCCGGTCATGAACTGCATGAAGGAAAGGAGTCTCTCAGCTTTTGATCTCATCATTGTGGCATCAAACTTTTGCACCCAAGAAGCCAGCTTGTTGGGCATGATGAGGCCGTGGTTCTTTATTATTGTGTACCTCCTGTCTCTCTCTTTTAGCCGCGTGTTCAATGCATTGACTAGAGATACCTTCAATGCATCCATACAGTCATCATCCTCATCATCAGAGTAATTACTCTCAAAGTTGAACATTGTCTCTGCATTGTTGTCATAACTTAGCTCAAACTCTGATCTGAATGCATTATATCCTGCTAGGTGCGGATCTGAACTGTTGTTTCTAGGTGGGTTCATGCATAGTTCAGAGCTGTATATGAAAGGGGTTATGGGTTTGGGAAACAAGGATTGTTCAGTCTCTGGTAGAAGCTTCAGTTCATTGTACTGAACATTATCTATGTAGTACTTCTTGTAATGCTCCTGGCATTCGAGTTTGGAACGTGTGTGCACTATTTTAGCTATCTCCTCCCAGTTTCCATAACCGTATGTTGCTAAAGCACTGAGCAGCTTGCACTCTTCTTTGGCAGACCAGTTGCAGTTGTCGAATAGAGGGAAGTCGTTACGTCTTACGGCGTACTTGTGGTCGTTACTGTGAGAGCCCGACTCGCGGCCTGACGCGAAGCAGCCCGTGCACACATTGCATTCACATTCACAGCACTCAATATAGGGCTCATGTGCAATTTCCCCGCATATATCGCACTTTGTCTGCAGAATATCATTGCCGAAGGACATCATTTATTATTTTTTACAGGTGGAAGAGTTGGTGCAAGACTTCTACGAAAAATACTTCGATATCGACTACAAAGGATGCCGGCACGCGCTTTTTCTGAGGCTTTCTCGATAATTATAGCTCTATCAACGAATATGTCGTTTAATTTCTCCTTACATGAACTCAAAAATTCAAAGAGAAGTATAATGAGAAATATGAGAATTCAAAGATAAACAAAACAAGGGCGAATGGACTATTGGAATGACACTCACATAACATGACAGATGTTTGACGTGACAACCTAACATCAGCTGAGACTGCATAATAGTGCTGCCAACATGGCCTCTACGAAATTACCCACGTGCCCAAAAGATTTATGAAGATATTATGATAAAATCAATCGTGTTATGATTTGATTATCTATTATAATACATATAATATAATCAATCATGATAATTATGATTTGATTATATTATAGAAAATCTTTTGGGTACGCCGCTGCGCGCCGCCCCGCACCAGAACCGAATCAGCATGATGTTAATATTGTAGCACCTAGGTTTAAAGGTACTACAACCACTACAACTAGCTACTGTTTGACAAGCGTCTGCGCACGGGTTTTAAAGCCGTCACACACAGAAGCCGTGGCCGGGCCGGAGGCGAAGGCGTGAGAGTTGTATCATATGAACACACACCGCAAACGGTGGCGAAGCGGTGCACGGCCGTGGCGGACCGGCTCGGCGACACAAACAGTCGGCGTGCTCGACGCGGCGTGGCGGCGCGGAGCCGTGGCGGCGCGGTGGCGATGCGGAGGCGTGGCGTGTAAACGTTGTATTTCAGCAAGTATAAGGAGTGTCTTCACACAGAGCGCACGCCACGCGTCGCGGTGCGGAGGCGTGCTACTAGCGGAGTTACGAGTTGTATTTATTTACAAAATTATAAGCAAAAGACTCGAATAAGACGCTAAATAAAATGGACAATACCGAAAAAAAAATTTTACTATTCCAACCACATCATTGTTTAAACGATTGCCGTATAAAACATTATAAAAATGATTTAAAAAGGACGTATTTACAATAATGTAACGCCGTGAATACACACACAAGGCTCCAAAACGCCTCCGCGACGCCACGGCTCTCGCACGCCTGCAATGTGAAGACATCCGCACCGCGAACGCCACGCCTGGCTCGGCTACCGTCCGCATCCGCTCCGCCTCCGGCTTCTGTGTGTGACGGCTTTTATGTATGCCACTGCATAGGAAAGGGGTGTTCGATCGTGTCCGTCAAGTTTGCAGCCCCGCCATGGAATTTGGTGGTTAAAAATATGCCAATAAATGTGTCCTGAAATAGTGCCCCCGATGCCTTAAGTAAAGTATATAGTGCCCCAGTACTTTAGGAGATATTTAGGTACCTATTTCAATGTGGCTGCTATCTTGACGTCAAGCTGGCAGCCCCGCTCATTCCGACGAATCTATGGCGAGATATGAATCATGAACTATGCCAATTAACTGTGCCTTAAGGTATCTAGCTCTCCTGCAAAGCTCAGAAATAGGACTCTTGCGGTCTAAGCTTAGAGCATTCAGCTTAGAGCGTTCTGAATGTTCTAAGGGTCTAAGAGATATTTGCTCTGAACATCTATAAACATACATTACATAAAGTAAAGAAGTGAATTGTTCCTCGCACGTCGATTCCCGTAATGTTGATTCCTGTAAAGGCCACCGCGCCTGAATTCCCTTCTCGACGATCTCGCTTTTCTCACGGTGTACAGTTGACTGCGGCGCGGCGGCGTTGAGAAAATGAATAAAAAATTGGTTGTCTGTAAAGTCGGTTTACTGACGATAGTTGAACGTGACAACGCAGACGCATCGCTCACTCAAGTAGGAGAGAGACGGATGTCGAGCGCTCTCGCTTGCACTTCAAGCCTTACATGGAACGCCTCAGAGTGAGGTAACGCCGCATGACGTCATGTTGAGGTAACGCCGCATGACGTCATGTTGAGGTAACGCCGCATGACGTCATGTCTTTTCGTGCGTGCAGCCGGCTCTATCGAATTATAAGACGTTGTCACGTCAAAACTTTATGCTGCTGATAAAATAACCTATGCACACCCATGTTTTTTAAATTATCAAATGGAATAAAAATAAGATCTCGTGGTAGACTTTCAGGTCGATCGGGGTTATAAGGTTGGCACCCTATTGTGAGTTTGTAGTAAGTAGCCGATTTTGACGTGATAACGTCTTATAATTCGATAGAGCCGGCTGCACGCACGAAAAAACATGACGTCATGCGGCGTTACCTCGCTCTGAGGCGTTCCATGTAAGGCTTGAAGTGCAAGCGAGAGCGCTCGACATCCGTCTCTCTCCTACTTGAGTGAGCGATGCGTCTGCGTGGACAGCTGCTATACTATAGTACATTTACATGTTTTGATCGAGTATCAAATGCTACCATTCCATCAGTATTTTCTTAAGACGACGTTGTCACGTTCAACTATCGTCAGTAAACCGACTTTACAGACAACCATTTTTTTTATGATCTTTTTTTGCTTGTTTGTCAAAAGAATGACATATCTCAAAAAAACTGAATAAATGTTTCCTTTTGACTATGATTAAAACAAAGACTTTTTCTGTGAATATTCTTTCAGGACACATTTATTGGCATAGTTGAAACCACCAAATTCCATGGCGGGGCTGCTAACTTGATGGACACGTTCGATCAGGGGCGGATCCAGGATGTAATTGGGGGGGGGGGGGCATTTTGACAAAGTTCGGAAAGGGTTAAATCACAAGTAAACAAAAAAATAAAGAAAAAACGATATGAAAACGGCAAGCCTCGAAATTTTAAAATTTCTAGCGACTTCAGAAATTTTTGAGTGAAAACGAAGTAAATACAATATAAGACGGCGCGGCGAGCGAAGCGAGCTTCGAAAATTTTAATGACTAGCGGCAATTGGAAAAATAACGGCGAGCGTAGCGAGCCCCTAAAATTTTGCATAATTTCTAACGACTGTTGGGAAGAAGAACGTATCCATGCAGAGTTACCTTCGAATTTATAATATTAGTAGGTTATAAATTCGAAAGTAACTCTGTCTGTCAGCCTGTCTGTTACCTTTAACTGTCTGTTAAATTTAACTTGAAGTAAATCCATAACATTTCATACCTAGGTATTTTAGGTCGGTCAGCTTTAGTATTTTTGTAAATTTATCATCAACTAGCTTCTGAACGCGGCTTTGCACGCGTTGTTCCTATGGTAACGTTTTGAGGTTATTTCTATCGCATTGCATGGCCAATTTTTCTGCCATTTATCAGTTCCCATGGGATAAAAAATAGCCTTTGAGCAATTCCATAGAAACAACGCGTGCAAAGCCGTGGGAAAAACTAGTACTTAACTTCCTAAATCCAAAAAGGTTAGTGTCAAAGATGAAGGAGTTGACTAAAGATTCATTCAAAAAATAATTCAAAATTTTTATTGCGACCTTATTGTACAAAAGTTATTAAAATAAATCAGTCTCATATATGGAACCGGTTAGGGCACAGCAAGATAAGTACTAGGTATTAAGTAATAACGCTAGGTTCTATGGATAAAGTTAGGCTTTATATGCCAACTACAAAATCTTAAAGATTTTTTGACAATCATCTTAATTCAACTTCAAACCTTTGTACTGCCGTGGGAATTCTATGCTATCTTTATTATGCCATGCATATTTTATGCCACATTCAAAAACCGCTTAGCCTAAAATATTTTTATGGACTATGGATTTCGTAAAACCAATTCCAAAAACTGAGAGCCGAACAAAACGTAAAAAGAGGCTATGTGGCAACTTTTCACAGAAAATAAGGAAAATAAAGACGTTTACCTACCGTGGTTTCATAATAATCACAGTCAGACTTTTGTCCAATGAGAACACAAAGAAAACAAAAAAAATATTCTAGAAGAGGCGAGAACCAACTAATCTCGTCTCGGAAATCGTGACGTGTTTAAAATTTGAAGCAACCAAAATAGTTTTATCTCTTTCCAACTTGTTCGTAACCCATGCTCGTATTTGTTGTTTTATCTCTCTTTGTTTATGGTGAAGGCCCTGGAAGGTTCTAGACGTTTCAATGTATATATTTTGGCGCGACGAGCGCGTTACGTTTCATTCATTTGTGAAATTGCTGACAGTGTAGTGTTGAGTTGAACTTAGTGATTATTTGTGAGATATTACCAATTTTTCACGTATTGGATTGCTGAAACAGGATTTTATAAAAATGTAAGCGTGTATAAAATTGTTCTTACTAACTTTTAGCCGAGATTTCTGCTATTTTCTTGCATAGAAACCGTAAAATCGTAAATTGGTGTCGCGCGAGTCGTCTGACTACATCACCAAAAAAGGTGTCAGCCGAACTTACGCTAACGGGAGTATCTTTTTGTTACAGAGTAAATCGACACAATGGGTAAAGATTACTATAAAATACTGGGAATTGCGAAGGGCGCGTCCGACGACGAGATAAAGAAAGCGTACCGCAAGCTGGCCCTTAAGTACCACCCGGACAAGAACAAGGCCGCGGGTGCCGAAGAGCGGTTCAAAGAGGTCGCAGAGGCCTATGAAGTGCTCTCGGACAAGAAGAAGCGTGAGATCTACGACACGCACGGCGAGGAGGGCCTGAAGGGAGGCCTCGGCGGGCACAACGGGCCCGGTAGCGGCCAATCGTTCTCGTACGCGTACCACGGCGACCCGAAGGCCACGTTCGCGCAGTTCTTCGGCTCCGCGTCGCCCTTCCAGGCCTTCTTCGACCTGAACGGCGGCGGTGGGAACAGCATGTTCTTCGAGAGAGACATGGACGTGGACATGGACCCGTTCGCAAACATGGGCATGGGCACGGCGCGCGCGGGCGGCGGCCCGGGCGGCGCCTTCCGCAGCCACAGCTTCAACTTCCACGGGTCACCGAGCCGCAAGGAGAAGACGCAGGACCCGCCCATCGAGCACGACCTCTACGTCTCACTGGAGGACATCGCGCGCGGCTGCGTCAAGAAGATGAAGATCTCCCGCCGAGTCATCCAGCCCGACGGGACCTCCAAGAAGGAGGACAAGGTGCTCACCATCCACGTGAAGCCGGGCTGGAAAGCCGGCACCAAGATCACATTCCAGAAGGAAGGCGACCAGGGCCGGAATAAGATCCCCGCAGACATAGTCTTCATTATCCGGGACAAGTCACATCCACAGTTCAAGAGGGAGGGCTGTGATGTCCGATACACTGCCAAAGTCTCACTCAAACAGGTAAGCTGTTGTTTACATATCATCTAAATATTTGTTTGTTTACATAACGACTTGTTCTAGTTTTTCAACAATACAATAGATATCTGAAGTTCTGGAATACTCTTGCAGGTCAGTCACCAGTAGTATTCTATGACTCATAATTTATACAATTATTACTTAGGACTTGTTATCTTGTCAATAAAAACTGCAGTAATGGGCACAAAGACCTGTCTAGATCATAACCCCTTGAATTCAGCAGAGCTGTTACTGTTTATTCTACAATGACTCATCTTGATAAATATGCTAACAGATGTTCTCTATTGTTGCAGGCTCTTTGTGGCACGATCATTGAGGTTCCAACCATGTCAGGAGAGAAGCTGACAGTCAACCTTCAAGGGGAGATTGTCAAACCACACACGGTGAAGCGGTTCTCCGGCTATGGCCTGCCATTCCCCAAGGAGCCCACACGGAAGGGAGACTTGCTTGTCGCCTTTGACATTAAGTTCCCCGAGCGCTTGTCATCAGGAGTGAAGGAAATACTGATGGACACTTTACCCAACTGAAGTGACAGAGATCTTCTTAGGATTGATTTTTAAGTGTATAATAATGTCAGTCCTTCGACCCAGCTGGTGATTGGCCAGTCTCAGCAGACTGATTCTACTACCGAGGCAGGCACAGTTGGAGATCAGGATTTGACTTCTCATAGGCTCAAACATAGGAGTCTGCTAGTAAGCTTAGAAACTTGTTTACTCATTTATGTTGCTGTGTTGTTGCCATCTGGCATACCGTGTGAATGATAGCCAATTGTGTGAGTCTCTGTGCGTTGTAGTACGGCGACTAGTGAGCTGTTGTGTTCATGATTATTTAATTTCGATTAAGCTGTAAATATATTTTTGTAAATATGACACAGTGATTGTAAGTTTTAAGTTTTGGAAGTGATGTTTGGAAGGGACAGATTGTTTGATGAAATAATTGAATATGAAAAAGCTGTTGAAATTTGTTGTAATGAATGTGAAAGTGTTAAATATTGTGGTGAACTTATCACTTATGATTACTGTTAAAATAATAAACCCAAACTAAACAAACATTACAATTTGTTTGATTTTATTTAGAATCTTTATAACCTTGCAGCTGCTGTTCTCATGACGTGAATGATCTAATTTTAGGCCAACAAAACAGAATTAGAATACAAACACAATAGTACACAACCTAAATAAATAGGTGACAGAACCTGTAAACTTACGATGGGTAGAGCTAAAATAGGGACATACCATTTTAGGTATAGGGCAGGGACTGGTGGGCCTTGATAGAGTGGCCACTAGAAGATAGCATGTAGCGTTTGTGGCCACAAGCCTAGCGATTTTTACATTATGTCTGTCGGTTAAGTATTGTGCATTCCTCTCATAACGTTTCCTCCATAGGTAGGTAATTAAAATTATTTAGTGAGCGGGCGGAAATAGAGGGTTTATAACATGGAACCTTGTCCGCACAAAGTGTGTAGGTTTGTCATAAAATTAGTAGAAACCTACCGTACCTACCTACCTGTTTGTGGTCACTGGGTGGCTTATGTTTAAAACAACAGGGTAGGTACCTACCTTGTTATCATTCCGCTATTTTCCTAGCTACGGAACGACATGACATGTGTGATGGAGGTCACCTGACGTCACCCAAATGTAAAAATACGCGAACACCGCCCCCGCGCGCCCCGGCCGCCGCCCGCTGGAGAAATGCACGATAGGTATCCGAATACTCGGCGGAACGATTATTGGACATGCAAATCTCATTACGGTACCTAGGTATTTGAATTCAGAATCTTCGATTCTCCGAACTTCGAATTCGTAGACGATCCTGTAGGAAGGTCATTATTATGGCCGTCAGAGCCATGGTGGCCATGGTGCCTACCCATGGCCTACCTTACCTAGGTGGGTACTTTTATTTACTAGGTACGAGTTCTACTTATCTACATGCCGTCATAAAATAACACAGGGCATCTTACAGGCTTGCAGTTGGCTTGCAGTTGTTTATTTGCAGTAACTTACCGTTATTATCATAAATAGGTACTTAAGTTATCTTATGTAGGTATCGGTGTATCGGTACCCATCTATAACTGTTACAACAATAGGAAGGAAGCCTAATTGTAAAGATTTGTTTTGATGTCTAGGATTGTTTTGTCTAACATCGTACAGGGTGTACATCTACACGCTACCTATGACGTAATGCAGTCCACTTCGGTAGCTTCCTTCTGCCCTATGAGTCTGGGTGTTGTAAACAAAATTCGGTCATTGAGGACATAGGTATTTAGGTAATAGGTAGTAGGTAGGTACCTTACCTACCTACACATTTTAAAAGGAATGTTTGCGAAGCATTGACTCTTAAATTGGATGGAATTCAATTCGATGCGTGGAAGACAATGTCTCACGTCATAATCCGTGATAAGAATGTCTCCTGAGCTTCTGTTTTGATTCGCTGGGTACCTACCTAGGTAGGTACACCTACATTGCATGCACTCTAATGTAATTTATGGCGTACTTAGGTGTAGGTGCATTGATGCATAGGCAGGCGCCTACCTATTAAGGAAGCAGGAAAACCACCCATTATGACTTGTCTGCGTAAACTTTCAAATTATTCAAACAAAACCATTCTGACTTGTCCGCTAATCAGACTACTGGGAAAACGCATCATAGGTAGGTACTCCTACTCTACAAGTCCGCACTAGCCAAACTGGATGTACAATGTTTGCAAACAAACCGCCCAAACTTAACCTAATATTCACTCTGTTGCCGTCTATTTATACGCAATTTTCGTTACTTGTTGTAATTTTAGTAGGAAGGTGTCAAAAATGTTATTCAATTTAGTCCGTCAGTTAGATTAACAGGGAGGCCTACAAGTCGGGTCAAATCAAGGTCTTCATGCTTTAGTCGAATTGTCATTAGTCGAAATGTTTTTAGTCGAATTGTGTTTTAGTCTAACTGTTTAGTCGAATTGTATTAGACGAATTGTTTTAGTCGAATTTTCCGTAGACGGAATTTCCTCCTTTTACCATTCATGTACTTACTGGAAATACCTACTGGAATCAGGAAGGACCAGAATGCAGTAATTTGTCACTGTACCTATGTCCCTAGGTACCTCTAAAGAAGCTCGTAAACCCTCGCGGAAGTGACACTTTCAGGAAATAGAAAGTTGGCAACGCATTCAGAGATTTTCTTTGTGACGTTGATTTGATAACCTCCGATTTCATGCAACCATAAATACCTACCTAGTAGGTTCCTTACTGCCATCTGTACGTACCTATCTACGTAATATTTTATCTAGATACGTATTGATAAAACTCTGGGTGTGTAGAACGAGAGAATATAACGGAAGAGATCAAAAGCTCAACCAATAATAACATTATCACCTACATTGATTGAGTTGGTGAGTTATTTTGATATTGGTAGAGTTGATATGTATATTCTAAAAGTTAACTATTTACAAAATTTAAAATTTAATTATTGCCAACGGTTCACGTCCAACAGTTATCGTGAATGAACTCGGAATAGAATTAGGTATATTGACTCGTATCTTGTACGTGTTTTTATTTTGAATAATATTTGGTTTGTGTTTTAAATAAACAATCACAGTCCCCTGGACCGAAACTTGTCTATACTAAGTATATTATTACTATTATAAAGAGGAAACATTTGATTGTTTGTTTGTTCGTAGTGAATAGGCTCCGAAACTACTGGACCGATTTGAAAAATTCTTTCACCGTTAGGGAGTGACATAGGCTATATTTTATCCCGGAATTCCCACGGGAACGGGAACTACGCGGGTGAAACCGCGAGGCGATCGTCTAGTATTTTTATATAAACTAAGCCACTGTACCTACCTATAAGTACCTACCTACTTCTGTTCCAGATCTTTCAACCAATATTAAATTTTGCTACTAGATAAGTTAAGTACACAAACCAGGTTGCGATGAATGTTCAAATGGTTGCATGGGTCAAACTTCGGAAATTGAGGAACTAAGTACCTATAGGTAAAGAGGTAAGTCAATACCTAAATGTACCTAGATACCTAGTTGTTTCTAAGTACATTGTACCATGATAAATATGTTATTGTGCAGATCAGTAAATTTAAATGGAACCGTCTAGAGTTCGAAGTTGCGCGACTTGACCATGATAATGTTAATATACGGCTTTGAGCAAAGACTTGGCCGAGATGTTGCCAGCTTGGCGGCTTGTCACTTACCCAAATTCCCTGAGATACACAAAAATACACAATATACAATACCACATTAACATTAGGCATTTATGCACGTTAGAAATATTTTTATTGCTACGAAACTTCAGTCCAGCGTAGCGTCGTAGCACGTGCTACGAAGGTCTACGACAAAATAATATTTGTCTATTGGCATGGTAGGAGGCGGAGGGCGCTAGGAGAAATTAAGATAATTGAAAGTAAAGAGAAATAGCTTCTGTATAGTGAAATTCGCTACTAGGTGCGTCTTTTAGTTTCAGAGTTAGAGGAATTTAGTTTGTTTGTAAGGAAGTGGGTGCGCGTTGAAGTCTTTTGTACGCCTCGCGGGGACGGCGACGCGACGGCGTAGCGTCGTAGCAAAGGCTACGAAGTTCTACAATCCGTCTACGTAAAGAGAGTACAAATTGAGTAATAGATAACTCGATTTCAAGAAAAGTGTAACATGTGGAGTTTTAGAAATCACCGATTCAGTTAGAAAAATTGCAAATGTGTTTAGCAAGAAAGCAAATTGTGTGCTAACTACAATACTTTTTGTTACTTTCTAGAATAAAATTCTAACCGATGATGATGCTAAATCTGAGTGGTTTTGGAGCAGACAGACAGAAATATAATGTACATATTTCAGTATTTTATCTAATGCATTCTTTCAATCAGGTCTTAGTGATAACTGATAAGGTATTTAGTGTGTTGCAATGGAAGAAAGACTGGCAGGTATCGTGCCTTTCTAAGTTCATGAACTTACTTAATACTAATATAATTTATCAGTCGCTAAAAGTATAGATGGAAAAGTTCGTAAAATCATGTTTTTATGCGCAATATATGTTCTAGAAAATTGAACAACATCTTCAAACTACTACCACATTCCAAATAGTTGTAGAAACCTCTATGGAAATTGACTGAAGCTGGCCACCCCACTCCGATCCGGTATTTACAGACACGTGAGCAGACGAAGCACGTGTCAGACACACGTGACGAGCGCCACGAGCACTTTCCCTGAACGTCTGGTATAAACTAGCCAAATAAAAATACTCGTCACGCCTAGACGTTTTCATCACCTTTTAGACTTTTTGAATTGGCAGCTTTATGTACACTGTATAAAGATAAAGCCTCTTCCCCACAGTCGCGATTTTGAAGCGGCCTTGCGTCGTACGTACGTATTTGTTGCTAATTGCTATATTGTAGCGCGATTCCTTTTGCTACGGCTCCACCTGCGTTAGCGTTGACGTAAGTGTTAATGTCCAAAACGCGGTAATTAAGGCGCTAAAAATGCACCTTGGCTACGTCTGCGTAACAGCGCCGTCAAGAGGTAATTCGGATAGGGTAGTATCACGTTACGAAATGTTTTTTTTTTCAAATTTTCTTATGTCACCGGAAATGATAAAGACGACTATACGCCATCATATATCTCTAAAAGCCGTCACACACAGGAGCCGGAGCAGGTGTAAGATCGTATGCGTCTTAGTACAAAATGTACTGCAAACAAATATCGCAACAAATCGCGCGACACAGACGCGCTTCAAATTCGCGGCTGTGGGGTAGAGGCTTTATGGTGGTGTTACGCTGCTAAATTCGATAGGCCAGTGTAGCGCCAATAACTGGGAGCAGTTTTTATAGTCTTTAAAACTAGCAGCGTTTTGTCCGTTATGCTATGTAAGTGTGTTCTACTTTATTGATAGGTAGGTACTTTTGATAATGATAGGACACTCGCCTATCATAGTTGATAAGAAGGAACGAACATTCAGTACCTATTCAATATTTTATTGCATAATAAAAATATTACAGAGGTTTGTAATAATGCAGGCACCCTGTCGGATGGGTAGGTACCTATGGCAACAGAAACTTAGTAGGTATCAGCCATTACGAGCAATTTTAACTTAACCCTATTCTTATTTATGATCGTATTCTGCGTAGGTACTAGATAATGGGAAGAAATTTCTAAAAGAAAGTGGTTTGGTTAAACTTGAAAACATGAAGCAACATAGCGTGGTAATGTAATTTAGTATTTAAAACCTTTTTAATATTTGCCTTGATTACGAGCTCATTTTGTTCTGATAACATTTTGACCTTTAATTAGTTAATTACCCACGACGCTGGCTTGAATTGTCATATTTATTTTTACCAGATTCGTAACATTTATAATAAATAATAATAATAAATAATGCTGGACAATTCACACAGTATTATCTAGCCCCAAGGTAAGCAAAGCTTGTGTTATGGGTACTAGATAACTGATATACTTAATACAATACACTAAATAGATAGATATTTTTTATTATACATAGAAAACATCCAGAACGCCCTGGACAAATATCTGCAGATCATACAAACATTTGTCCCGAGGCGGGAATCGAACCCGCAACCTCCTGCGTCGCAGGCAGACCTTCGCCCGCTGCGCCACAGGGGTCGTCTTGCAGTTGTTTTTAATTTACATGGAAAACAAACAGTATAGGTAGGTCCCTACTCCCTACCTACCTATAGGTATGTAGGCTGCGCCGCCGAAACTTTTGATGATAGAACAAAATAATGTTCTACATTATAAAGGACATCAATATCTACAAAAAACTTCGCGATACCATTATGTCTAACTATTGTAGTTATGTCACTGTAACTACTTTTTTACATTTTAAAAGTTGATAGAAATACCGACTAAAATCTGACCATCCTTTCTATTAATCCTTATCCAATTAAATCATTTCATATATTTAAGACTGATTCAGTACCCGTAGATTACTTTTGACTTATTCAAATCGGACATTCCATTCAAAAGATATTACGAATTTAAAAATGTCAATCTAAACAAAATACTAATAGAAAAACAAACGACGCCGCGCCGTGCCCGCTGCTGCCCTAACCAGCCAGATGCGCAGGACATATTATAGTGCACAAGTGTATGAGCTGCTGTGTGGTGGCGGCTTAGAATTTGCACCACCCCAACTCTTCCCGCGGGTGTCGTAAGAGGCGACTAAGGGATATCCACCGGGGGCGGGCACGACCGGGGAGAGGTCAAGCGCAGGTCCATTGGCTTAACGTGATTTCCGAGGCACGCCCCCGTGCCTCGGAAAGCACGTTAAGCCGTCTAACACCGCCAACTTCCTGACTCCGGGCTGCTACACTGTGAATATTAATTGTTGCTAGAAAAGACCCAATAACACAAATCTTGGGCCGACCCGGGATTTGAACCCGGGACCACATTATCAGCGGTTGAACACGCGACCGCTATATCAACGAGGCAGGCGGATAAAAGTATACACAAAATGTCCTACCACAGAAATATTAGATTCATTTGCTCTACGTTTATCCCAAAACTTTTACAAAATAAATGTCCACCCGTGCGAAGCCGGGACGGGCCGCTAGGATCAAAATAAAGGGACTTTGTCACTTAGCGACCACATCGCCATAAGGAAATAACATGAAATTATAATAACAACAAACTTACTTATGTACCTACATAATTAAACAACAATTAACCCAACATCAAGATGCAAAACGCAAAAATTCGGAGATACTTATTAGATAGCAACCTTTAGTCCCACCTCGTAGCCAGGTTTGGAAGCTGGCTTCCAAATCGGAGAAATAATCCTTATTCGAAGCGGGCCACAAAACGGCAATCATTTATTCCCTTCCCTACGTTTTCTTTTTAATCTTATAGGACATTGGGTAAAACGTTTTTCAAAATACGTGTGTAGTTTGATGCAACTTATTTTATGACACCTTCATTATAATTACACATTTATGTTTAGTCAAAATAGTAGTCTTATTAGGCCCATATTGGGTTGCATAAAATTTGAAGTCATATTTTGGATAGGCATAACCACTTGTCATAATCATGTTTACGCATAGGTACTTATCCGGCTAAAGTGATAATTTAGATGCATATATTTTTTAACCATAATGTTTGAGAGCATAAATAACAATTGTCCAATATGTCCAGTATGTCCAAATGTAAATAACAATAATAATTGTGGTAGCTACAAGACGGAATAGTACATTTCCCATTTCGTAGCTAGCTACCGAATCTGGCTACGGGATGGGACTAAAGGACGAGACAAGATGGGACTAAAGGGATAGCATGGACCAAATTTTATCTTAAGCTAAAAGTTTTGGCCAAAGTATAACGTTATTAGAAAACGTGAAAATTGTTTTAGTACCATTAGAAATCATTGTCAGGATTATTTCTGTGGGCAGGATACACTGCGCCTGGTCTGCAAGGCCACGGCCTCCTACGTGGCCCATGGCCCATACGACAATGATAATGTTCTCTGACTCACTCTCACAGACTTGGATGATAGAACGGATCTGGTTTTGTAACTAACGCCATTTTTAGGACGGTCTGTGAGCTTAGTGGCCGAGTGGGAGGTGAATCTACTTTGGATTTGAAGGTCGAGGATTCGGATCTTGGCTAAAATGCACTGAACCTAGTGGATTTGCTAAAAACACTAGGCCTAGATCTCAGTAATCACGGGATCCCAGTGGTAACAAATATTTAATAATTAAGTAGGTACTTACATAAAATTTAAAATTTTTAGGATTCCGTACCTTAAAAAAAAAGGAACCCTTATAGGATCACTTTGTTGTCCGTCTGTCTGTCCGTCTGTCAACCCTCTTTTCTCAGGAACGCGTGGACATTTCGAGCTGAAATTAATATCAAATAGGTACTCAAGTCCGTAACCTTTTGAAGCCGTGATATAAATTAAACTTCTAAGTCAACGCACTCAAAAGTTAGAGCCGTTTATGTCCGAATATTTTGAAATTTCCAAGGGAATCACATGCACACAAAACCTATAGGGTACTTCCCGTAGACCTAGAATCATGAAATTTGGTGAGGAGAAAAGTCTTATAGCTTAAGTAAAGGTAAAAATCCGAAAATCATAAATTTGTATTTTATTCTCTAAAATAAAATACTTTAAAAGCTCGCCATGGACCAAAACCTATAGGGCACTTCCCGTTTACCTAGAATCATAAAATTTGGTAAAAAGCAAGGCCATATAGCACAAATAACGAGAAAAATCTGAAAACCGTAAATTTGTAGTTTAATTACAAGAAAATAATAATTTTTGATTCTCTCCCTCGACCAAAATATACAGGGTACCTACTTCATGCTGACCTAGAATCATGATATTTGTCAAGAAACAAGGTCTTCCAATTAAACGGAACCCTTAGTGCGCGAGTCTGCACTTAATGTTAATAATAATAAAAAGCTTTATTGCAGGAAAGATTTGTATAAGGAACCCAACTAACATTTTGGTGTCAGATACAGTTTATATTATAACTTTTACCTGTTTAATTGAGTAATAATTATCTCAGTTCTGACTAAAAACGTCATTAACGGTACCTACAAGAAGTTCTTATAGACTAACTATCATAATCCTGCAATTGGCGGTCTTATCCCTTGCAGAGATTTCTTCCAGACGACCATAATTGAAGGAACCCTGTATCTTAGGCTACCTATGAGCTAGTTGTAGCTAACTGTATGTAGTAGTTGGATAAGGCCACTGTCAGTGAGTCGGACAGCTCTGGTGGCTCACTATCCCCCAATGTTGCACTTAACGTCTTTTTATGTTGCAAATACTTACTTACTCCCGTGGCTCAGCGACCCCAAAGTGGATCCTCAACGAACTTCTACTGGCATCTCTACTGAGCTGTCTCTCGCCAGTATTGGCGTCGAGTTTGCGGCCCTCGACTCCCACTTCGTCAATCCACCTATACATATTATGTACCTACCTACCGACCGACCTACCTGGGGCGGCCGACTGGTCTACGCCCCTATGGATTTCCCTCATACGCCTAATGCCATGATATTGCAAATAAATGGTTTCTCTTTTAAACCCCGACGCTAAAAAAAGGGGTGTTATAGGTAAGTTTAACGTGTCTATCTGTGTATCTGTCTGTGGTATAGTAGCTCCCAAACGGATGAACCGATTTTCGTTTAGTTTTTTTTGTGTAAGTAATAGATAATTTTATCCAGAGTGTTCTTAGCCATCTTTCATGAAAATCTGCCGGGGGGTTTCTTTTTAATTTTGTTCTTGTTATTGTAAACCTGTCAGTTATTCGACAGGCGCGAGCCAGACTACGCTTTACCGCCGCGCGCCACGCTGGACTACTCGTACGTGCGTCCGGAGCACATCGCCGCCATCAACAGCCTGTGCGCGCAGTTCTTCTGGCCCGGGATAGACTGTATGTATGTCTACGTCGTCTACCGTCGGACGAGGTAGTTTAGTGGGAGGGACAGGACAACTGTCCGTTACACCGTACAGCCGCGATCCAAACTACAAGCCACGCTGGACTACTAGTACCTAGGTATCTCCGTTTGAAGCACATCGCCATGTCTCTATGCGCAGTTCTTCTGGCCGGGGAGTACGTATATTACCTACGTATACCTACACCTACACTACTATACCTACTACGTACAAACCAACCAATATAGGCACCTCCTTTCATACAAAAGTTCAAAAGAAAGGGGAATGGAAGGCCTGTGTTCTACAGAGGCCAAGGCTCTTCGTTCTACCTATTCCTTTCGAATTTAATTTAAGCTACGTTTTTCTACGTTTTAAGATGTATAGGTACCTACTTGTTCCCCTACGTAGGCGTTACTTTAGTTGAATAAAGCGCCAATTATAGGAAGAGAAAGGTGGCTTTTGCATAATCGCACAGCTGAGCGGGACCCGTGCGGATGACGTAGGTACTTACCTTATTCTCAATCTGATTCCTGGACGCGGCTTATACAAGCTTAGTTCTGTTTTATAAACTTTATAATCGTAACACCTTCCACCTCCCGGCAGTAACAGAAGCGCTGCAGTACCCCGAGTTCAGCTGCGTGGCCTCCTACAAGCGGCTGGCGGTGGGCTGCGCCTTCCTGGTGCCGGACTCCAACCACAACGAGGCCTACATCTCGTTCACTGACGCGGCCCGAGTGGCGGCGCGCCGGCATCGCCACCTTCATGCTTTACCATCTCTTGCAGGTAAATCAAACTGACACCTGCATACTTTTACTTATAATCCATGTTTAATGTTTGTTATCAAACCGCCCATACTTAACCTAAACTTCACTGTTGCCGTTTATTTTTATGCGCTATTATCATTCCTAGTTGATTTTAGATCTTTTGGTAGGTAGGTACTTGAATAAATAATGCAAACCATTTAGTCTGAAACTGAAAACTGAGCACGTCAGTAGAGTCTTTGGTTGTCTAATCTGGCTGTGGATTGTCCAGCATCCAAACTAGGTACTAACTTAAAAAAGCGAAAGTAGTCTGTTGCCTTTTCACGCCGCCCGACAAGTTAGCCGCCTCGTCATGAAATTTGGTGGTTTCCACCATGCCAACACTTAAATAACATGCACGACTAGTACATGCCGATGCCCTAAGCAAAATAAATAGTGCTCCAGTACTTAAGGAGATATTTAGGTCTTTCACTGCAGCTGATAATCTTGACGTCAAGCTGACAGCCCTGCTGATTTTGATGAAACCATCGTGAGATATTTCGCTTTTAGAAAAGAGATTTTAATTCATAACTACATTTCTAAATACCTACTCTTGTTTCACAGACATGTGCTGGCAAAAGTGTTACGCTGCATTGTTCTCCAACCAACCCTGCCATATTCATGTACCAAAAGTGTGGCTTCAAAGTGAGTATAAAAACACCTGAGTAGTAAAAACATTTATTTACAGTAGGTAATAAAACCTTCATAGATAAGGTAATCATAAATCTTCCTAGTCTTGTTCACGTCGATCTTCACTATCCTCCTTGCGTCCAACAATCTCAGGCACCCCATCTTACTGCTCTGTGCAACCAGCTGATCTTTGATCTCAAGATAGTTCTCAGGAAGTAACCTGAGATTTGAGCACAACACCCTCTCAGACTCGGATAGCTTTCCGTAACCGGGCAGATCTTCAATGTCCAAAGGCATACTCATTTTTTTGAACTTCAGTAAATTGTTACTGCCCTTTCCGAATAACTGTGGGTTCTTGACGGGGGACTGGCTGTCAAATTTCTTAGTCATCAATGCGGTGGCTTGCTTCTGTTCCTTTAATAAAACTTCATGCTTTATCTTCAGTTGCTTGAACAGATTCGCAGCATGTAGTGTCCTGATGCCATTCCTGCGATGGGCGCATAGTTTAGAGATGGACTGCTGCAATTCATCCTCCAAGCTCATGGACTCCATGAATGCATCAAGTTGTATCCCGGTCATGAACTGCATGAAGGAAAGGAGTCTCTTAGCTTTTGATCTCATCATTGTGGCATCAAACTTTTGCACCCAAGCCAGCTTGTTGGGCATGATGAGGCCGTGGTTCTTTATTATTGTGTACCTCCTGTCTCTCTCTTTTAGCCGCGTGTTCAATGCATTGACTAGAGATACCTTCAATGCATCCATACAGTCATCATCCTCATCATCAGAGTAATTACTCTCAAAGTTGAACATTGTCTCTGCATTGTTGTCATAACTTAGCTCAAACTCTGATCTGAATGCATTATATCCTGCTAGGTGCGGGTCTGAACTGTTGTTTCTAGGTGGGTTCATGCATAGTTCAGAGCTGTATATGAAAGGGGTTATGGGTTTGGGAAACAAGGATTGTTCAGTCTCTGGTAGAAGCTTCAGTTCATTGTACTGAACATTATCTATGTAGTACTTCTTGTAATGGTCCTGGCACTCGAGTTTGGAACGTGTGTGCACTATTTTAGCTATCTCCTCCCAGTTTCCATAACCGTATGTTGCTAAAGCACTGAGCAGCTTGCACTCTTCTTTGGCAGACCAGTTGCAGTTGTCGAATAGAGGGAAGTCGTTACGTCTTACGGCGTACTTGTGGTCGTTACTGTGAGAGCCCGACTCGCGGCCTGACGCGAAGCAGCCCGTGCACACATTGCATTCACATTCACAGCACTCAATATAGGGCTCATGTGCAATTTCCCCGCATATATCGCACTTTGTCTGCAGAATATCATTGCCGAAGGACATCATTTATTATTTTTTACAGGTGGAAGAGTTGGTGCAAGACTTCTACGAAAAATACTTCGATATCGACTACAAAGGATGCCGGCACGCGCTTTTTCTGAGGCTTTCTCGATAATTATAGCTCTATCAACGAATATGTCGTTTAATTTCTCCTTACATGAACTCAAAAATTCAAAGAGAAGTTTATTGAGAATTCAAAGATAAACAAAACAAGGGCGAATGTACTAGTGGAATGACACTCACATAACATGACAGATGTTTGACGTGACAACCTAACATCAGCTGAGACTGCATAATAGTGCTGCCAACATGGCCTCTACGAAATTACCCACGTGCCCAAAAGATTGATGAAGATATTATGATAAAATCAATCGTGTTATGATTTGATTATCTAATATAATACATATTATATAATATAATCAATCATGATATGATTTGATTATATTATAGAAAATCTTTTGGGTACGCCGCTGCGCGCCGCACCCTGCCGCCGCCCGCGTCGCACCGCCCCGCCCCGCACCAGAACCGAATCAGCATGATGTTGATATTGTAGTACCTAGGTATATAGGTACTACAACTAGCTACTGTTTGACAAGCGTCTGCGCACGGGTTTTAAAGCCGTCACACACAGAAGCCGTGGCCGGGCCGGAGGCGAAGGCGTGAGAGTTGTATCATATGAACACACACCGCAAACGGTGGCGAAGCGGTGCACAGCCGTGGCGGACCGGCTCGGCGACACAAACAGTCGGCGTGCTCGACGCGGCGCGGCGGCGCGGAGCCGTGGCGGCGCGGTGGCGATGCGGAGGCGTGGCGTGTAAACGTTGTATTTCAGCAAATATAAGGAGTGTCTTCACACAGAGCGCTCGCCACGCGTCGCGGTGCGGAGGCGTGCTACTAGCGGAGTTGTATTTATTTACAAAATTTTAAGCAAAAGACTCGAATAAGACGCTAAATAAAATGGACAATACCGAAAAAAATATTATTTTAAAACCCTATTTTCTCAGGAAAGCGTGGAGGTATCGAGTTGAAATTAACATTAAATATTCAAATCCGTAACCACTTGACGCCGTGATATAAATAAAACTTCAGAGTCAACGCACTCAAAAGTTACAGTTTATGTCCGAATATTTTGAAATTTTCAACGGAATCACACGCACACAAAACCTATAGGGTACTTCCCGTGGACCTAGAATCATGAAATTTGGTGAGCAACAAGGTCTTTTAGCACAAGTAAAGGGAAAAATCCTAAAATCATAAATTAACAATTTATTCACAAGAAAATTACTTTTAATACTCGCCATGAACCAAAACCTATAGGGTACTTCCCGTAGACCTAAAATTATGAAATTTGGCAAGAAGTAATGCCTTATAGCACAATTAAACATTATTTTAATTGTGCTATAATTTTGCCTTGCGTCTCCTTTTCCATACAATTCAGTACAGCCCCAACAAACAATTAGGCGACAATTAGAGCTTCTTTTAGAACTTAACGAGATATAAAGGCGGTACAGCAGTAGCAATTACAACTTTTGGCGACAAAAGAGCGTAGACTAGCAAAATATTTCACTTAGAGCTGTACAACATAGTTTTAAGGGCAATAACAAGGTGAGTTTAAAAGTTAAAGATATACAGCAGCAATTTCAACACTACAATACAGGCAAAGCATCTTGTGTTATAGCTTTAAGTGAATCTTACAACTAAAAGATCTAAATAAGAAGTAAGCATTTACTACAACCCCCAAAAGTGCTATGCAAGCGCTAATTAACTCTTGCCAAGAACCAAAAGTTGTACAAAAGCAATAATTACCGCTACCATTTCTACAATGGTGCTCTTAAACTCTTTTATAGCACTAAATACCTAAAGAGGTACAAATCTCTCTTATATTACTTAAAGTAGAACAGTAGGACCATTTTTCGCCATCATAGAACTTCTAGTGCTTAATCTGACTACTGTATATGTTTAGGTCGAGTAAAAGAGCTTAATACCTCTTCTGTAACCCGTATTTGATCACTTGTTGATATCAGTGCAATGGCGACGCAATACAAGTCAAGCGGGAGTTTTCTGCGAAAATCTGATCTGGGTTCCGTACATAGTTTTTCAGAAAATGTGTGTGAAAGTGCTACAACAACAAGCGATCATGAGGAAGTACTTTGTGAAAATATGGATCGAGGTTCCGCACACTCAAATTTGATTGATATTGAAGAAAGTAGTGACAGTGAGGACGAATCTAATGACCATTTGAAAAATCTTAATTTTCGAGAACAATTATTGTATTCTCAATTGTTCTCGAAAATTAAGATTTTTTAAAGTTATTTCAAAAATTTATAAATGATAATGATATTGTAGAAGTTAAAGAAATTCAGTCATTACCTGACTTCGATGTTTTTCATATTCATGGTTATAAAATGAAGAACAAACTTGATATACTTCCGCTCCCGATTAAGTCATCGTAGCTAAATAAGTTATTCAGCTGAGGATAAGGCTGACAATCGTGAAGAAGTTTTGTTATATGTTATGAGATGTACAATGTAACCTAGCGTGTATTCTCAGCATGAAAAATCAATGTTTTTTTTTCCTATACTTCACACAATTGAAAATATCAAAATGAATAACCACATCTTTATTCACAAAGAAAATTATACTAGTATTTACAATTGAAACAATTGAGCTAACATTAAACAAAATATTTCAATCACATTTCTTTTATTCTCTTCGTAAAACAAATTAACTCAGTTTTTCTTTAAATTAATTATTCATCACACTGAATTCTTATATATTTCTTTTAAAAAACTATAAAGCAACCATATTGTATGATTAAGATTCTTGAAATTCAGCTTACCATCAAGATTTATCTTAGGTATATTGGTAATATAAATGTTGTACTTATACCTATATTCACGATTTCTTATCTGCTAGTCTAAGAACAAAGTTATAACATTTTTACTGATTTTGAGCAGTAATACCTCCTGATTCAAAATTGACAATAGTAATAATATGATACAAATATTCAAATAAGATGAGAGTAGCAAGGCTCCAAAATGAAGATTTAGAGTAGGAAGATAAGTGTGGTATATTTAAATGTTCAAAAAAATAAACAACATTGAGTGAACATAAGGCCAAATCAAGTCTAGTTAACACAAACATAACTTATATGAGACGAATCATTGACTGCATTAGTCACTGTGATTAATTACTGATGACGATGAGTGATGATCAGGTACAGTGTAGATGGGTTGGTTGTAAGCTTCACCACATACGGGAGAGTTCTCTTGGTCTGCATACTGAAAAAAAAGTAAACAATGTTTTGTACGTGTTTTTAATTTTCGATTTTCTCGTTTTTGAGTATCACTTTCAACGACTATACAATAACTTTCGGCACATTATAAGAACCTCGGTACCCCACGGACCTAGGGTCTCGACTCTAATTCTACTACGGATCCCTAAATTTATTTGCCCACCATGTAGGTTACGAATTGATCTGACTAAGGTTAGAAAAATACAAGAAAATACGGTTTAAATGCAGTATTTTACTTTTGCTTCATTAAGTGTTCTAATATAATACTAGCACAATACGAATAAACAACGATTTATTGGATTTTTACAAAAGTTTTATGTTACTCCATATCTAATACATTATTTATTTTCAGTAAAGAGACACCAGACATCGGGCGCTTGAATAATTTGTTAATAATACATATACTTATTCACAGTGTACTTACCTTCGCAGTGAAAAATCAACCTCTGTGTTCAATGAGTTGAAACTAAACCATTTCTTTTAATTTCACTTTCACAAACGAATGGCGCCGTGTTGGATCCGACTATATTAAATAAATAACAACGCATTTTACGCACACAAAACGAGACGTGAAATTAATATTCTGTTGATAAATAAAAAAGATACTTATCCTGATGTTATCAATGTTAGCACCTTATAATAGCCCTTGTGGATATATACTAGAGCTCAAAGCGTTAATAATCACCTATTTGCCACCCTCATATCACTTAAAGACGTAGTGAGTGACATTGTAGTTCTACTGTACCGCATAAGGAGTTAGTATTCACCTATTTGCAGCCTTCTTAACACCCCAAGAGTTAATAAACGATGTTTTAATCTATTTTACCACTAAAAGAGTTAATTTTTGCCTATTTATCACGTTTTTATCCCTTGTAGTTTCAGTTTTCGCTACTATAGCTCTCTTAAAGCTCTATTATACCTCTGAACCGAATCTGTAACTCTGCTTTACCGCTATTAAACAACCCAAGGTGATAAAAAAGTGTGCCCATTTCGGGGTTATAGTAAAGTTATAGCGCGCTCTAACTCCGAATACGTAACACTTATTTATAACTATAAGATCTGATTAACGCTCTAATAGATTTAATATAACTCTTGTCTTAGCGCCTAAGTGTTAGTTGGGGCGCCTCTATCGTGCAGGGAACTACGCAAATCCCATACAATAATGAGACGTCGCGATCACGTGTCGATAGTATCGTTAAATAGACTCACCCTTTCCTTTGATTAGATCCGCAGTGGGCGATCCTTTACATCAGCGACAGTGCAGTAGAAAGACCAAATACATATAAAGAAAGATGGCGAGACATCGTGAGGCGAATCACAACAGCCACCCAACAAGAATAAACATGATGAATACAAGTGTTACGAAAAAGAATAAGAATAAGATAAAAATAAAGGAAATAAAACTAAGCAATAATTTCATTTATTTTCTCATAAGTAGATACGGTACTCAGATCGGAATAGGTTATTTATTCAGTAATGTAACACAAACTTACTAGTAGACCAAAATGTATTATCAAACACAGATTATTCTATGATTTCGTATAAAAACAACACTTAGGTACTATTACTTTATTCCAATTAAAAATATTGCGTTGGTATTTAATGAGCGGTTGTCACTTAATCATAATAACACAATTTAAAACATACTAACTATATGTATAATACTTAATTAAACTAAAACATTACTTACGAATCGATATTATGTAAAAACTTAAAAACTGCACAGCATCTAATAAATTTATAACATATATTATTGCTCGTTGCCGCTAAATCCAAATACTTAACTAATTTTAGCATTTAAACAAAACAGTGATGCAGGAACACGAAAATTGCTTGTAATTGTAAGTATAACATAAACTTAACATTATTTTTCACAGATCTTGGTGCCGCAAAAGGTACAGCAAACATTTCCTAAAATGCCGCTAGAAGGCTACAGCACCAAACTTAGCAGGTTTGTACTGTACTAGTAGGGTCCAATAGCAATTTTACGCTTTCTTTTCTTTCCCTGGCTTTTTCGTCTTCGGGGCAGACGGCTTACTAGGCTTTTTGGGTTTGGTGGGCTTGGAGGGCGAGGCTGCGTTGGGATCAGCCCAGGGCGCGAAGTCAGGCTGAGGTAACTCCATGCAGTCTACCAGAGGATTGGTGGAGGAGACGGCTTCCATGACGCGGGGCTGGGCTTGGTCGAGGAGAGCCTCGTTCGCGCAGATGATGCCTGCGAGAGACGTCTTGCGAATCTCTGTTAGTTGCTCTGGGGAAAAAGGCAGGCGTTAGAAATATCTTTGGAAATCATACCTTATCTCGGTCGAAAATATTTTAACAATATTCAGGAAATTAACAGCTAACTTAATGAGGAGGTGTGTGACTAAATACTGAAGGCTAATTAAAAATTTCCACAAAAAGCGACTGAAAATAATAATGTCTACGGTCCAAACAATGCCACAAATGTAGGTAACTTTTGTAGAGGTGTAATTGTGTGTTTTTCTATCTTCAACTAGCAAATTTATGAGGACTAAATGAATACTGTAAAACATTATTTTTTTATAACTAATAGCTCATATTCAGAATGATGTAACGCCCTTACAGGGTTCATGTAGATTCTACCTCAAAATTGTGAACTTAGAACCAAACCTTGACATGAATGCAATAAATAAATAAGCAGTGTCTTAGAATTTCGAACTCTGAATTACGTCTTAGAATTACGTCTGAAAATTACGCTGTTCAAAGCCTACTGCCAATCATTCTATACGGGCAGCCTTTGGGCTAGCTTTACTAAAAGATCGCTCAGCGCTCTACGTGTACAGTACAACAATGCCTTCAGGATGTTGTTGGGGCTGCCTCGCTTCTGCAGCGCATCCCTCATGTTTGCTGAGGCCCAGGTTGATGGCTTTCACGCCATCATCCGCAAGAAAACCGCCTCATTGCTGCGTAGAACGTGGAGCAGTACCAACACCATCCTGAAGATTGTAGGCAGTAAGTTTGCTTCGCCCATCATGCAGTCTTTCAGCAGAATCCTAACTCTTTAGACCTCTTGAGTTGGGATTCTGTTGAACGGCTGCGCAACTCTAATTGTATTTTGTAATTAACTAATAGTACCTATTTTGTATCTTTATTTGATTTTTTGTAATGTTTTGTAATGTTTTGTGTGTACTGTGCCTTATGGACAAAATATGTCTGACTCAATAAACTTTTTATTTTTATTTTATTTTATTTATTTAGAGCCAGTGATGATGATGATAGTGGCTAGAGAGATATGGTTTATTAAAACAGCAGTACTTTATTTCTATCACCAAATCATATCAGCAAAAATCGTCTAGGTATTAGTTCCGCGCCCTTCACTGGGTCAACCTCCCCCGCGTAGGGGGCTGACTGGCAGGCTTTACGTGGCTGTCACTCGAGACCATAGTAGCACCTAACCTAACCATTAAATATCCATACCCTCCCTTGATCAGGTCCACTCACCTATCGTAAATCCAACCTCCGCATCATCGGTCTCGTACCAGAAGCGGTCCCCGATCTTGAGCCTGAGGAACTGGTCGGAGATGAGGCAGGTCAGCGTGGGGCCCAGCAGTCGACCCCTGGGGTCCTCCGCCAGGGCTCCCGTGTACATGTCTATGTCGTCCACACTCCTGGAAGGAAGTGGTGCTTTTATAAAGAATATCTTGATAGGATACTTTATACATGATAACTTATTTTTGCTGATTAATTTTAAAGGATTAATTCAGAGTTCAGAAATCAATAACTTTTATTTCTTTAGGCTTACTGTAAACAAGTCAAATTTTAAACTTTGACTGATTGAAGTTCAGCGGTTATGTGCATCATTTCCTTGGTAACCAGGCTTTAAGCTGCCCTGCTCGCCTGCTTTACCAGAGGAGTTTCTGATATTGACGCGATTCAGAAATAACCATCAACAACAGCCGCTATTCTACTGTTAAATATAGGCCTCCCTTAACGAGCGCGCCGTAGCGCCCGTCTTTAGCTTAAAGCATCCAGAATCACTGGTCACAGGGTGCTTTTTGAGCAGTGTAGGTACAATGGGTGTCGTAATCGAAACTTACTTGTAAATGGTACAGATGAAACTGAGTGACGAGGGATCAAATTACGTGGAACAGCCTTTGGCCAGTTTCGTTTCAACATCTCAGCAGTTGTAGGTGGAATTGCTTATGCCACCATGCTTTAGCGATGTGACCCGAGGGGACGTTGCTGAACTACACCATCTCTAAGATCGGTGTGTGTTTCACTGACACTGAATGTGTTATTTAAACTCGAAGAAGAAAATAGTAAGAAAGCAACCATATTGTATGATTAAGATTCTTGAAATTCAGCTTACCATCAAGATTTATCTTAGGTATATTGGTAATATAAATGTTGTACTTATACCTATATTCACGATTTCTTATCTGCTAGTCTAAGAACAAAGTTATAACATTTTTACTGATTTTGAGCAGTAATACCTCCTGATTCAAAATTGACAATAGTAATAATATGATACAAATATTCAAATAAGATGAGAGTAGCAAGGCTCCAAAATGAAGATTTAGAGTAGGAAGATAAGTGTGGTATATTTAAATGTTCAAAAAAATAAACAACATTGAGTGAACATAAGGCCAAATCAAGTCTAGTTAACACAAACATAACTTATATGAGACGAATCATTGACTGCATTAGTCACTGTGATTAATTACTGATGACGATGAGTGATGATCAGGTACAGTGTAGATGGGTTGGTTGTAAGCTTCACCACATACGGGAGAGTTCTCTTGGTCTGCATACTGAAAAAAAAGTAAACAATGTTTTGTACGTGTTTTTAATTTTCGATTTTCTCGTTTTTGAGTATCACTTTCAACGACTATACAATAACTTTCGGCACATTATAAGAACCTCGGTACCCCACGGACCTAGGGTCTCGACTCTAATTCTACTACGGATCCCTAAATTTATTTGCCCACCATGTAGGTTACGAATTGATCTGACTAAGGTTAGAAAAATACAAGAAAATACGGTTTAAATGCAGTATTTTACTTTTGCTTCATTAAGTGTTCTAATATAATACTAGCACAATACGAATAAACAACGATTTATTGGATTTTTACAAAAGTTTTATGTTACTCCATATCTAATACATTATTTATTTTCAGTAAAGAGACACCAGACATCGGGCGCTTGAATAATTTGTTAATAATACATATACTTATTCACAGTGTACTTACCTTCGCAGTGAAAAATCAACCTCTGTGTTCAATGAGTTGAAACTAAACCATTTCTTTTAATTTCACTTTCACAAACGAATGGCGCCGTGTTGGATCCGACTATATTAAATAAATAACAACGCATTTTACGCACACAAAACGAGACGTGAAATTAATATTCTGTTGATAAATAAAAAAGATACTTATCCTGATGTTATCAATGTTAGCACCTTATAATAGCCCTTGTGGATATATACTAGAGCTCAAAGCGTTAATAATCACCTATTTGCCACCCTCATATCACTTAAAGACGTAGTGAGTGACATTGTAGTTCTACTGTACCGCATAAGGAGTTAGTATTCACCTATTTGCAGCCTTCTTAACACCCCAAGAGTTAATAAACGATGTTTTAATCTATTTTACCACTAAAAGAGTTAATTTTTGCCTATTTATCACGTTTTTATCCCTTGTAGTTTCAGTTTTCGCTACTATAGCTCTCTTAAAGCTCTATTATACCTCTGAACCGAATCTGTAACTCTGCTTTACCGCTATTAAACAACCCAAGGTGATAAAAAAGTGTGCCCATTTCGGGGTTATAGTAAAGTTATAGCGCGCTCTAACTCCGAATACGTAACACTTATTTATAACTATAAGATCTGATTAACGCTCTAATAGATTTAATATAACTCTTGTCTTAGCGCCTAAGTGTTAGTTGGGGCGCCTCTATCGTGCAGGGAACTACGCAAATCCCATACAATAATGAGACGTCGCGATCACGTGTCGATAGTATCGTTAAATAGACTCACCCTTTCCTTTGATTAGATCCGCAGTGGGCGATCCTTTACATCAGCGACAGTGCAGTAGAAAGACCAAATACATATAAAGAAAGATGGCGAGACATCGTGAGGCGAATCACAACAGCCACCCAACAAGAATAAACATGATGAATACAAGTGTTACGAAAAAGAATAAGAATAAGATAAAAATAAAGGAAATAAAACTAAGCAATAATTTCATTTATTTTCTCATAAGTAGATACGGTACTCAGATCGGAATAGGTTATTTATTCAGTAATGTAACACAAACTTACTAGTAGACCAAAATGTATTATCAAACACAGATTATTCTATGATTTCGTATAAAAACAACACTTAGGTACTATTACTTTATTCCAATTAAAAATATTGCGTTGGTATTTAATGAGCGGTTGTCACTTAATCATAATAACACAATTTAAAACATACTAACTATATGTATAATACTTAATTAAACTAAAACATTACTTACGAATCGATATTATGTAAAAACTTAAAAACTGCACAGCATCTAATAAATTTATAACATATATTATTGCTCGTTGCCGCTAAATCCAAATACTTAACTAATTTTAGCATTTAAACAAAACAGTGATGCAGGAACACGAAAATTGCTTGTAATTGTAAGTATAACATAAACTTAACATTATTTTTCACAGATCTTGGTGCCGCAAAAGGTACAGCAAACATTTCCTAAAATGCCGCTAGAAGGCTACAGCACCAAACTTAGCAGGTTTGTACTGTACTAGTAGGGTCCAATAGCAATTTTACGCTTTCTTTTCTTTCCCTGGCTTTTTCGTCTTCGGGGCAGACGGCTTACTAGGCTTTTTGGGTTTGGTGGGCTTGGAGGGCGAGGCTGCGTTGGGATCAGCCCAGGGCGCGAAGTCAGGCTGAGGTAACTCCATGCAGTCTACCAGAGGATTGGTGGAGGAGACGGCTTCCATGACGCGGGGCTGGGCTTGGTCGAGGAGAGCCTCGTTCGCGCAGATGATGCCTGCGAGAGACGTCTTGCGAATCTCTGTTAGTTGCTCTGGGGAAAAAGGCAGGCGTTAGAAATGTCTTTGGAAATCATACCTTATCTCGGTCGAAAATATTTTAACAATATTCAGGAAATTAACAGCTAACTTAATGAGGAGGTGTGTGACTAAATACTGAAGGCTAATTAAAAATTTCCACAAAAAGCGACTGAAAATAATAATGTCTACGGTCCAAACAATGCCACAAATGTAGGTAACTTTTGTAGAGGTGTAATTGTGTGTTTTTCTATCTTCAACTAGCAAATTTATGAGGACTAAATGAATACTGTAAAACATTATTTTTTTATAACTAATAGCTCATATTCAGAATGATGTAACGCCCTTACAGGGTTCATGTAGATTCTACCTCAAAATTGTGAACTTAGAACCAAACCTTGACATGAATGCAATAAATAAATAAGCAGTGTCTTAGAATTTCGAACTCTGAATTACGTCTTAGAATTACGTCTGAAAATTACGCTGTTCAAAGCCTACTGCCAATCATTCTATACGGGCAGCCTTTGGGCTAGCTTTACTAAAAGATCGCTCAGCGCTCTACGTGTACAGTACAACAATGCCTTCAGGATGTTGTTGGGGCTGCCTCGCTTCTGCAGCGCATCCCTCATGTTTGCTGAGGCCCAGGTTGATGGCTTTCACGCCATCATCCGCAAGAAAACCGCCTCATTGCTGCGTAGAACGTGGAGCAGTACCAACACCATCCTGAAGATTGTAGGCAGTAAGTTTGCTTCGCCCATCATGCAGTCTTTCAGCAGAATCCTAACTCTTTAGACCTCTTGAGTTGGGATTCTGTTGAACGGCTGCGCAACTCTAATTGTATTTTGTAATTAACTAATAGTACCTATTTTGTATCTTTATTTGATTTTTTGTAATGTTTTGTAATGTTTTGTGTGTACTGTGCCTTATGGACAAAATATGTCTGACTCAATAAACTTTTTATTTTTATTTTATTTTATTTATTTAGAGCCAGTGATGATGATGATAGTGGCTAGAGAGATATGGTTTATTAAAACAGCAGTACTTTATTTCTATCACCAAATCATATCAGCAAAAATCGTCTAGGTATTAGTTCCGCGCCCTTCACTGGGTCAACCTCCCCCGCGTAGGGGGCTGACTGGCAGGCTTTACGTGGCTGTCACTCGAGACCATAGTAGCACCTAACCTAACCATTAAATATCCATACCCTCCCTTGATCAGGTCCACTCACCTATCGTAAATCCAACCTCCGCATCATCGGTCTCGTACCAGAAGCGGTCCCCGATCTTGAGCCTGAGGAACTGGTCGGAGATGAGGCAGGTCAGCGTGGGGCCCAGCAGTCGACCCCTGGGGTCCTCCGCCAGGGCTCCCGTGTACATGTCTATGTCGTCCACACTCCTGGAAGGAAGTGGTGCTTTTATAAAGAATATCTTGATAGGATACTTTATACATGATAACTTATTTTTGCTGATTAATTTTAAAGGATTAATTCAGAGTTCAGAAATCAATAACTTTTATTTCTTTAGGCTTACTGTAAACAAGTCAAATTTTAAACTTTGACTGATTGAAGTTCAGCGGTTATGTGCATCATTTCCTTGGTAACCAGGCTTTAAGCTGCCCTGCTCGCCTGCTTTACCAGAGGAGTTTCTGATATTGACGCGATTCAGAAATAACCATCAACAACAGCCGCTATTCTACTGTTAAATATAGGCCTCCCTTAACGAGCGCGCCGTAGCGCCCGTCTTTAGCTTAAAGCATCCAGAATCACTGGTCACAGGGTGCTTTTTGAGCAGTGTAGGTACAATGGGTGTCGTAATCGAAACTTACTTGTAAATGGTACAGATGAAACTGAGTGACGAGGGATCAAATTACGTGGAACAGCCTTTGGCCAGTTTCGTTTCAACATCTCAGCAGTTGTAGGTGGAATTGCTTATGCCACCATGCTTTAGCGATGTGACCCGAGGGGACGTTGCTGAACTACACCATCTCTAAGATCGGTGTGTGTTTCACTGACACTGAATGTGTTATTTAAACTCGAAGAAGAAAATAGTTATAGTAGCTATAAGGTATTGTAGGTGAGACTGAGTTTGCCTAATCGATACTGCACAGAAACAGATAAGGGCAGCCAAAAGATGGGCCTGAAGAGTCCCATATGGATGCCCAAAGACTTACTTGTAAATGGTACAGATGCGACTAAGCGAGGAGGCATCAAAGATTTCCTTGGTAACCAGGCTTTAAGCTGCCCTGCTCGCCTGCTTTACCAGAGGAGTTTCTGATATTGACGCGATTCAGAAATAACCATCAACAACAGCCGCTATTCTACTGTTAAATATAGGCCTCCCTTAACGAGCGCGCCGTAGCGCCCGTCTTTAGCTTAAAGCATCCAGAATCACTGGTCACAGGGTGCTTTTTGAGCAGTGTAGGTACAATGGGTGTCGTAATCGAAACTTACTTGTAAATGGTACAGATGAAACTGAGTGACGAGGGATCAAATTACGTGGAACAGCCTTTGGCCAGTTTCGTTTCAACATCTCAGCAGTTGTAGGTGGAATTGCTTATGCCACCATGCTTTAGCGATGTGACCCGAGGGGACGTTGCTGAACTACACCATCTCTAAGATCGGTGTGTGTTTCACTGACACTGAATGTGTTATTTAAACTCGAAGAAGAAAATAGTTATAGTAGCTATAAGGTATTGTAGGTGAGACTGAGTTTGCCTAATCGATACTGCACAGAAACAGATAAGGGCAGCCAAAAGATGGGCCTGAAGAGTCCCATATGGATGCCCAAAGACTTACTTGTAAATGGTACAGATGCGACTAAGCGAGGAGGCATCAAAGATCTCTGCTAGATCAGTAAAGTTCCTGGGCACAGAGAGCCCACAATGCTCCCGCCACTTGGGGTAGGGCGGCAGGCCGTGGTCGCGCCCGCGCTGGATGTTGAGCGAGACCAGGTCGAGGCCGCAGGGACCCGCCGGCTTCACCGGCCCGGTGATGTTGCCGATTATTGGGTTCTCGAACAGGTGGTTGCTGAGCTGGAGAAGAAAGCTATTTTGATTATGATTTGCTTTGGAAGTAAACAGTGCTTGCGATCGGCAATCCACCTGCCAAACGTGTCGATTAAAGTTGAACGCACATGCTTTATCGAGGGAACTGAAGGAATCCGATGGAAACAAAATTCTGGCGATTAGCCTGGACGTGCACAAGGTACGCGAGGTGTCATAAGGTTAAGGTAATTCAACGAATTCGATTTCCTTAGTGCGTTCGGCTCTGACATGTGTGCGTTCAGCTCCTGGCACTCCTATTTCGAAAAACTGGGCGCATTATGGTACAACCCCCAGTTTCAAAATCCATCACTCCAGTTTCGAAATCTAAGCGAAGACGGTAATTGTAACTGAGCTCGTTACTGTTTTAATCATAGAGTTTCACGACCTCTGTGGCGCAGCGGGCGAAGGTCTGCCTGCGACGCAGGAGGTTGCGGGTTCGATTCCCGCCTCGGGACAAATGTTTGTACGATCTGCAGACATTTGTTCAGGGCGTTCTGGATGTTTTCTATGTATAATAAAAAATATCTATCTATGTAGTGTATTGTATTAAGTATATCAGTTATCTAGTACCCATAACACAAGCTCTGCTTAGCTTGGGGCTAGATAATGCTGTGTGAATTGTCCAGCATTATTTATTTATTTATTTATTTATTTATTTCAGAATTGACGATCTTACTTACCTCAGAAGTAACATGTGGGTCCACAGTATGCACCAAGGTGTCCATGGCAGATTTCATAGAGTTTTTGGTCCCGGTGTCAGTGTATAGCGTGTATGGGTTGAACAGCATCTGGTGGAGTTGCACGTAGTTGACGGTGCCGTTCTGGGAGTCTGCGTTGTGGATTAGACCCTGGAAAGAGATTGTGCAAGAGTGTACATTTTGGGTTAACTTTGGAACAGGTCGTTACGTGTCCGTAGAAAAACACTTTTCGCTCGCGATGCGAAAACTCAAAGGCTTTGTGATCCTGTAAACTATGGTGAATTTTAGGTAGAAACATGAAGAAGCTGTTCCTCTTTCTGAACTTAACTACGTCCATAAAAAAACATAAAAGACGATGTCAAATGATTGCAAATTCTGATATGTACCTATACTGTTCTAACGAAACATTCTAAGTTTTTTGTTAGCTAACTGAGCGAGGAGAACATTATGAGTTAAACTACGATGAAGTGTTGTTATCGACCAGACATCAAGACTTACCGGCAGAAGAGTGTGAGCGAATCTGAAGGCAGCTGCTGAGAAGTGGTTGGCGATGGAGGGATTCACGGTGGGGTCGTACGCGGAAGAGTGGCCTTCCTCGAGGAGAGTCAGGTTCAGGGCCCACATCACGTCAGCGCCTGGAAATCGGAAGACAGTTTATAGTTAATGAAGATCTTTGGGTTTTATTTTATGAATTTCGGAGGTGGAGAGACAGTAGTTACCGACAGATGTGGCTGGCTTTCCAGTATATGATTCAAAATTATTTCAGACAAGCGAGAAAATATGTTGTAGGTACAATGCTCGGAAAGAGAAATGATAATCCAGCATGCACCTGCTAGTGCATTAAGTATAACATCTTACTGGGTGAATATTGATGTAAGCAAAGTTTGTGACCTACTGTGGACCGATGGAATTCAGCCGACAGCCAACACGCCGAGCGATACAACAGAACCGGAACAAACACAAGAAGCATTAAATTAGTGTGTGAGTAAGAAAATAATGAAGCCGTTAAGATTTTTTTTACCAACTCCGTAACTGATACATGCTGCTGGTGTACACCGTTCGTCACGTTGACTCACCAAAGACTCACTATCTATCTGTTATAAAATAGGTGGTTAAAATAGTTTGTCCTCACCAAGTATCGCAGGCAGGAACTCCGTATACGTGATATGCTGCATCTGTGCGCCCACGACCCTTCTGGCCTCCTGGTACACGGTCTCGTCGTCCCACAGCGGGTTCAGTTCCCGGAAGGCGGCCGCGAGGCGGTTGTGCTGGCGCGCGAGGATCAGGTGCATCGTGGTTAGGTGGAGGTTCTCGTTGGCCCGGTCGTCACCTGACAATTAGGGGGAAATACTCTACACTACAATGCTTTTGGAAAACTGTTGGGAATTAGCACATGTCGATGTCGAGGATTTCGTTGTGCAGTCTACGGAGTACGGAGTCGGATTCATGATCAAACAAGATCCGTCAAGTGCGAGTGGAACTCGCGCACCGAGGGTTTCGAACGTTTGTCAATTATAAAAATATGTGTTAAAGGTACCGGTTAGAGATATCGCTATTTAATGAATGCCTAAAAATGGTAGGTACCAATCTACATTTTAGATGGATCGCTCTGCATAGGTATACTGCGGAGATTAGGTTTCTTGACTTTTAAAAATATTTCAAAAAGTATGAAACCTAGAGAAATTTAAAAAACTGTTTTGAAATGTACAAACTAATACCTTTCATTTAATACCCCATTCAGTGAGGTAGCCCCCCCTTTTAAAAATTATCCCCCTTTTTGACCATTTTTCAAAAAAAATCGTTTTACAAACTTCTCTATATCTTTCCTGTATATAAGAACCATATCTATAAACGCCACCTACATTTTGAATGGATCGCTCTGCAATCTTCGGAGATAGGGGGGGGGGATGGATATTTTTTCATCTTTTTTCAAAATATTTCAAAAAGTATGACACCTACAGAAATTTCAAAAACTGTTTTGAAATGTATAAACCAATACCTTTCATTTGATAACTCACTCAGTGAGGTAGCCCCCCTTTTAAAAATTATTCCCCCATCTATGATCATTTTTCAACACGTGTTCGTTTTACAAACTTTTCTATATTTTTTGTGTAAAATCATAGAGTAAAAACTCGCTGCTGTCTCAGCAGAGGGATAGTGTCATTCAACAATTTGACAATTTGTGTAACCAAAAACCGATCCATGTGTGTTTTGACAGCACGTAAATACAGTGCTCACAAATTCGTATGATTGAATGTTGCAAGTGAATAGCATTTTCCCTAAAAAATTGGGTAACTGAAGCAAAGTTCCCATTAAGAAAATACTTCATTGTTTTTATCACCTACCTTTTTATTTTTGATATTACATTATTTCAATTGGGTATCATTTAAACGATCAGCAGATTAAAGATGTTTTGGGCAGCCGAAAAATTGATTTTGCAAGCAGAAAAAATATTTTGAGCCGCAGCTAGTGGTCGGCAAAAATGACTGAATTGATCAGCAATTAATGTGACAGTGGGCAGCCAAAAAATTTATGTCACAGTAATTTAAATATTTGTGCAGCCATATACTAGTGAAGCAGCAGCAAATCGTGATTCGGATTTAATGAAATTTTGGCATGCAATATATGAATGAAAAAGATCAGCAAATCCTGGTTCGGATTTTATAATGTTTTGGCGAGCTGTCAAATTAATTTTGGTTTTCTAATCTTAATACACCCTTTATTATTATTAATCTTCTGTAGCTATCTATCTACATGTGTATGTCTCTGAGCTCCTCCTCAACGGCTGGACCGATTTTGATGACATTTAATTTAATGGTGTGTTTGAGTGGGTCACTGGATGGTCTAGATTTACAACTTGACACGGGAGGTGGCTGTACCCGGCCGGGTTCTAGGATTTTTGTTCGGTTAGGTTCTTGGATTTTACTTACTTACTTAAGTAAGTACTGATATACTTACTTAATTAAATATGTACGAACTTTTGTGAAAAACAAATGTACTAATAGGTAGGTACCCTGAAAACCAGCATGTCTGAATGAGTGAGTCAAAATGCCAACGACACCCGCAAACTACCTACCTACCTACCCAATGAGTCGTGAAAAATAGTGTTAATGCTTGCCATTTTATGTAGGTACTGATGGTGCAATAAAGCATAGTAATCAATGTATCTAATTGTTATTATTTTCATTTATTGTGCAATCAAATTGAATTGACTTTTGTGAAAAATTAAAGGTCCTGTCCTATCCTTTTGTGTTAAAATTAAAGGCCTATAATCGAAAATGTGTCTAGGTATTTCTAAAAAGTGTATATCTAATCTGCGACAACAAGGCTACCGAGAAAAAAGTGTTAAGTATCTATTTTTCTCCCATATTAGTTGCAAACACTACTTTCGGTAGTACCTACCTATAGATAATCAACGAAACACAAAGGATCCTCTGTTAAATCCTCTGAAAATTGCTATTGTCTACTTTGTAGGTAGGTACGGTTCATGAGATACCTAAAGTCATACCTAGATGTAAGTGTAAGTAAAATTCAAGAGATTGGGTCCAATTAGGTCCATCCACCTCAGTCATAGATAGACCGGGGCGCCATGCGCCACCGCCGCCGCCGGCGGCGTTCGTGTTCCTCGTGCACATTGTTGTCTCGGTCGCATTTTGGTCTAGCTACGTCACGGTAATATTATCCAACAGTATTTGGACTCGGCCGTATCTTTGAAATAAATGCCTACAGCCGCGAGGTAGGTAAACATGCGATAGGGCTGCCGCCTCCACCATTTTAATTACATTTGCCTACTTTGTGTTTCCATTTAGTTTTGTGATTGTAAATATAGGAAGGTACTTTTTTTATATAAACAAATAAAATACTTTGTGAATTGAATGGGAAGTGTTCAATAAAAATGTGTGTTGTTTTTTGATTGGTAGATTTAATTAAAAAACCTGTTTATGTTTGAATAACAAATCGGTCTTATAAATTTGCGACCGAAAAATATTTGCGCCTCGACTGAGACGTACCTAGAAAATGCTTTATTATTAAATTTTAGGAGATTTTTTTGGAGAAAAAGGAATATCTTTTACTTGGTTATAGATACCTGCAGCTACTTTATTAAATATGTACCTGAACTTATTTTTAGAGAAAAAATCGCGCGGTTATTGTTCAAAAAACATCACACCATCCGTTCGTCACTGCGGCACAGCCGCGACTGTCTGCATGCTGAGCGCATGCCGAGATCGAGGCGCGTAGGTATAGCTCGCGTTTCGCCCGTTTGTATGAAGTCGGATTACTTATAGGATAATATTACCTTGGCTACGTCCTTCCATCTTTGTTGTTCATTAGGTAGGTATTTCGTGTAGTCAGGAACGACACAGCACTCACACTAACTCACGGCAAACGAAAGTAAGTGTGAGTGCTCGTCGCCTGCGCACCCTTCCGCGTCCCTTTGACCCATTAAAATAAGGTACCTACACTGCGCAGCCACGCGCGTACTTCCGAGAGTTCATTTAATAGATTTGCGCGTAGGTAATAGGTAAGTAGGTAAGGTACCTAAGGTACCTTACCTACTTACCTATTACCTATCTTATACCTATCTCGTTTGTACGTACCTACCTATGCCACTACCGGTGTCACCACGGAATTAAAGTAAGGTCACACACGGACATACATGACCAATAAGAATCAAGGGTTCCTTCAATTGCTAACAACAACGCGAGGTAAGGTAGGGTACCTACCTACCTATCTCCTACGTGCGTTTGTATGTGCACTGTTCACTGTCGTGCCGGTGTTACAAATACAGGACAGACATGACCAACAACGAACAAGGGTCCTCAGCACCTTGATACCTTCTTACAAAAACAACAATGCTAGGTAAGGTAGAAATAGGTACCTTACCTACCTACCTCGTATGTGCCTCTGTATTGACTCGACTATCAAAACCCCCCACCTTCTTTAACGCATTCACCGTCCAGCCGCGGCGGTGCGACTCGCAGGGGCGCGCCGCCGCCACACGAGGGTCGAGAGGCTCGTCTGCGTCTTGGGCCATGAAAGTGTTAGTGTATTTTATTGTATCGCATTCACTGCCCCGCCTCGGCGGCGGTGCGACCCGCAGGGGCGCGCCGCCGCCACACTAGGGTCGAGAGGCTCGTCTGCGTCTTGGGCCATGAAAGTGTTAGTGTATTGTATTGTATTGTATCGCATTCACTGCCCCGCCTCGGCGACGGCGGTGCGACCCGCAGGGGCGCGCCGCCGCCACACTAGGGTCGAGAGGCTCGTCTGCGTCTTGGGCCATGAAAGTGTTAGTGTATTGTATTGTATTGTATCGCATTCACTGCCCCGCCTCGGCGACGGCGGTGCGACCCGCAGGGGCGCGCCGTCGCCACACTAGGGTCGAGAGGCTCGTCTGCGTCTTGGGCCATGAAAGTGTTAGTGTATTGTATCGCATTCACTGCCCAGCCTCGGCGGTGCGACTCGCAGGGGCGTGCCGCCCGCCGCCACACGAGGGTCGAGAGGCTCGTCTGCGTCTTGGGCCATGAAAGTGTTAGTGTATTGTATCGCATTCACTGCCCAGCCTCGGCGGTGCGACTCGCAGGGGCGTGCCGCCCGCCGCCACATGAGGGTCGAGAGGCTCGTCTGCGTCTTGGGCCATGAAAGTGTTAGTGTATTGTATCGCATTCACTGCCCAGCCTCGGCGGTGCGACTCGCAGGGGCGTGCCGCCCGCCGCCACACGAGGGTCGAGAGGCTCGTCTGCGTCTTGGGCCATGAAAGTGTTAACCGACTAATGCTTTTTTTTCAATAAAATCGCGGTAATATAAATTTCTAGTTGACCATACATTTAAAAGCAAACCCATTGATTATGGCTTATACCTATTTTTTTTCAGCTTAACGATTTTTTTATTCGGCTGACCAAAACATTAATTTTGCTGCTCAAAAAATCACTTTTTGGCTGATCAAAAATAATTGTATAATCCTGCAGATCATATAATTAATTCTGCTGATCAAAACATAAATTTCGCCGATCAAACAGCTATTTATTTTCTGACAAAAAATAATTTAGTTGCCGATCAAGTCGCTCATTGAATGCAAAAGGGCCACAAACCAAAAACCTCTTTTTTTACAGGAGAGCCAAAACAAAATTTCAATCACGATTTTTTGAAAAAAGTAATGTTTTTATTTTTAAATATTATGATGTTAATATATCATTGCTTTCTTAATTTTTTGCTCTATCATTTAAAATAATGACCGCTGTGATAGCTCTCACCCAGCCTGATAAAAACAACAAAAGCCCTTTTTGCATTCAAAATTTGAACCAATGTTAAGAGAATTATCTCAAAAAAATTTGACAAATTTTAAAATGAAACATGCTTTTTAGATAGTTTTACTACAGAAATAATAAAAAATCCAAAATAGCCTCTTTGTTAAATTTAAACGTATCTTTTGTGACTGTCTTAAAACGTATCTGTTGCGGACGGTTACCAGGATGAGCCTGGTACGCACTGGGAGAATACCCTACTTGGGTTCGACGTGCGCTGCCTTTTTCCGTCTGTAGCTGGTAGACGCATGCTGCCACGCACCCCTGAATGCGTATGGTGGTGTGGTACAACGACCTGACCTGATTTTCCTTCCTTCCTAATGGGAGACCTCGCGTCCGAAGAAAATTAACCAGTGAACCAATCTTGAACTTTCTCCAGGTTTCGGCTTGTTTCCTACTTACATTTCTTGCTGATTACTTCTTGCCTCCTCAAAGGCTTAGGTGCGACGGACTGCCACACTACTCTCTGTCTTCTCACGCGCCGTCGAAGCCCGCGCGAGGGAGGCAGTTTCAGGCTTTTGTCTTTTACTGCGGATATGCCTTATACCGCCCTCGCCTGACGAGGGGTCAATGGGGTGGCCCTTTCTGGGCCTTTAGGTAGCCGTTCTCATGTGGAGTCTGGCTGCCAGCGGCTGCTTTTCTGGGTTTTCGGTGCAACAAGAAACACAAAACCTACATAAAATCAGTTCGTAACATTTTTCCATTTACAAAACTACAATATCTTTAAAACTAATTAAACCGATTTACACAATTCAAACTGTAAACTTAGTTTTAAGTTTTATTTTCATTATTAAATCCCAATAAACAAAAAAGAACCATTTCAAAATACAAAATAAATTAATATAATACTAATCTATTTTTGAAATATTCCACATAATTATCCTTACATAAGGGTCTCGTTGCCGACATTCTCCCCCTCAGCGTCGCACCGTCCTCCAGACTCGGCGATTCTCACGGCACCAACAGCATCACACCTCTTGTCTCGATCTCGATGGTCCGGGTACCTACGCCCATCTGGTCCAGGATACACTTGCATTGATTTTGCCGCGTGGCCACGTGCATCGTGGTAGGGTGTAGTCCATTTCACGCCGATCTTGTCCGCTTCTGAGATGACGTCTTCTTTCTTCATGTTGTCCACTGCTTCCCTCAGTTCCTTGTTCGTGCCGACGAAGTTGTTCCGTTGTCCATGTAGATTTTCTTCAGCATTCCTCTTCTTGCAGCGCATTTTCGTAGAGCCGTGATCAACCTGTCCGTGGAGAGTGAGGTAAGCTCAATGTGGACAGCTCGAGTTGATAAGCATGTGAACAGAGCGCCCCATCTCTTTTCATGACGTCTTGCTACAGTGATCACCATCGGTCCGAAATAAGTACGCCAGTGCACGTAATGGGTGGATTACTGTGCACCAGCGTCTCAGGCGGTAAGTTGCCTGTCGGTAGTTCGCCTCTTAGCTCTTCTTTCTTCAAGAATTTCGGTCCGGTATACCATCGGTGATTGCCATTCAGTAAATAATTACTCACGAAACAATGCGCATCATAAATTGTTACTTTGGGAGCAAATTGAAAGTGGTGGTGTGCAAAGTTTTCGTCAAAACTAGCAATTTATTTACCTTCCCGCGCGTGATAAAGATAAATTACTTTGGAAACATAAAAGATATGAAGAAACCTAACAATTTTGAAGTGGTAAACGTTAATCGATACGATAACTGTATCAACGTTAACTCTAACAAATAAATTTTATTTTAAAGTAATTAAACATTTCTGATAATATTTCTCCTATAAAATGGACAAATTTTTAAAAACATCCAGTTTAGCTGTACATAAATTATTATTACCTTTACAAATGTGTACTTTTTGTATTGAATTATTAAATTCAATACAAAAAGTACACATTTGTAAATATGGCATTGCTTTATTTCATATTGGAATGCAAAATGTACGTTTTCCAAAATATGGCACTGTTGCACTAAAAATTCTGAATTTACTTACCTGAAATCCTAATGCAAAACGAATGCATTCCAAAAAGTAGCCCCCTTCCACAGAACACTGAACTCGATATTGGGTGTTTTTTTGAATTGTGACCGTTTTGTATGAAACTTTGGCAGCGTTTGGTCCGAGTACTGGGTCACAACTGACAAAATGGCGGTTTTGATCTGAAGTTAGGGCGTAAGTCGGCTCAATGCAAAAAGGGCGATTGATCAGTTTGGCATCAAAATGAGCGAAAATGACGGGTGTCTTCAGCAAAACTTAAAATATTGTAGTTTCTGTCCCTAATTTTGCAATAAAACGATTTTCAATTTTTTTTGATTTATGGCCGTTTTGCATTCAATGAGAGTGTTGCTGGTGGTTTTTATTTTACAGCCGATCAAAACTTAAAATGCTGCTCAAGTAGTTTTTAAGCTGACTTTCCAGCTGATCAAATATTTAAAATAAATACCAATAAATATACTCCCATTTCAATTTACTAAAGGTGTCAATAGTTTATTGTCAAATAGAAAAAATCAAAAAAAAATCTATGAAAATCCATTTCCAACGTCTTGTTTTTTTTTAATTTTACGAAATATCAGCCGGTACCTATGGTTACTATCATTCTACCTAGGTCAAATGACAAAAAGGTTTTACTCCAAGTCTGCAAAATAAGATCGGCTCACAGACCCATCTCACTCCTGAGTCACGTCTATAAGCTGTTCTCACGAGTGGTCACGAATCGTCTCGCCAGGAGACTCGACGAGTTCCAGCCACCGGAACAGGCCGGGTTCCGCGGAGGATATGGCACCATAGACCACATACAGACAGTGAGGCAGATTATACAGAAGTCTGAAGAGTATCATCAAAAAGTGTAAAAGAAAAGGCCACTGAGGTCATCGTTTGCCGATTAAGATTAATAACATACAAAGATAAGTTAGTAATAAACTAATAAAGCATAATTTATAAAATACCCTTAAAGTAGAACAGCAATGTGGTTGGTTGCAATGTGGTATGTAGTTTGAATACTTATTAGGTTTCATACTCAGAAGCAACAATAAAATTCTTGGTATGGTACCAAACTTACAAATTACCTTTCCCAACAACAACAAAAATTTTGACCAAGTTTTCTACGACAGTTCTGAGAAAGCTGAACATGGAACAAACAAAAACTGTGGAATAATGTTCATTCTTTAATTTGACCTTTAAAGCTGTTCCTTTCCTTGAACTGGTCTTTCAATTAGAACAACATAGTTTGGCAATACGTATCATACCAGTTTCAAAACAATATCTGCCCTTGGCGTTCATCTCCACCGTATTGCAGCCATCGTTGGGGTCCGTGGACGGCGGCAGCAGCTGCCTCGCACCGATCCTTAGCATCTTGAGCTCCCCGTCAGCAGCCAGCCGCAGGCGCTCGGCGCGGCGAAGGTTGAAGCCGTACACTGTGGAGCCGTCTATGAACGATGTGGCCTGGTTGAGTTGCTCGCGAGGACCTGGAATGTGAACAGTTATGTTACAATGCAATTTTGAACTTCTTCTATGTATACACTGGAATTCCCGCAGTTGTTGTTGCTTTTAGTAAATCTGTCGTCGGAGGCAACGTATTGCATTCGTCAGGCGTTGGTTTTTTCGATAGCACAATAATGAGTCACCTATGCCTTGGTTTCTTTTCTTGTTTATTCTTAAAGAACGTTACTTCTTAATGCAATTTGCTTTCCGGCGTTGGTTTTTTGGTCTCTAAGAAATATTACAGTGCGGTGAAAGCTATCGCCAATGTAATGAAATAATAAAAATCCGTTACCAAAATGACAAGTAGGCGCAGGAGCAGAGCGCACAAACTCCATGCAAGTAAGGTTATAGTCCTGGTAGAAGGGATCCTCCACGTCCAGCTCCACGGGGTAACACTCCGGGTGGAATGGCTCGTTGGGGTCGCAGCACGCCAGGGAACTGCTGTTGTGACCTGCACGGAGGGAAAGTGAGACTTAGAGCTATAGCAGCTAGGTCTACATTCATGTAAACTGATAACTCATGCTGGACAATGTGGACTTAGATAGAACACAGAACAGATACGTCTACATTTAGGTAAACTAACAACTTATGCTGGACAATGTGGAGATATGCTCTTACATTATTTTGTTGTGAATGGGCTGGTTATTATCTTTTACAGCCCTGCTACGTTTCAGGACTCCAAAATAATTTCTGATACGTTAACAGGTAAGCCAAAAGATGTCCATAATGGGACCCTAGAAGCGAAAAAGAATCCATTTAAAGAGAACGCTTAGGACTCCTGCAGTCTCGCAACTACAACAGTTTAACTTGTGCAAGAGTGAGTCCCTGCTGACGCATTCGTCTACTATTAATAATCGCTGTGAGCGGAGGTCGCCTGATGGGCTGTTCTAAAGACCTGAAATAGCAAGGCACATGGCGCGCCCTGTGGATCTGTTTTCTGATGATAGTTTTGGGATGGTTACCTCTGTTTAAGGTATGTTGTTCTCGTAATTTACGAAATAAATGATTAATATTAAATTGCCTCCAATAACAGCCAGCATAACTGATGGCCTGTTCTTAAGATAGAATACCCGCAGAAATAGTATCTGAGAGTGGTATAATAATAATAATTTGGAATGGTATATTTACCTCTGCTCAAAGCCGTGGCAGTTATGTCATGGTCAAGGAACTGCCCCCAGACAGCCAACATCACAGTGAACTGCGAGTCGTGGGCGTAGCTGGCGCGGTGGACGGTCACACTGACGTCACGCGCACTCGGGAGCGGCGCGCCGCTGGAACTGTCGCGGGGAGCGCTGATACCTGGGGAAAGAGAGGCTTACTGGACTCGTATTGGACCAGTGCAGCAGTGGAATCTTATGGAACAGACAGTCGCAAATGACGTTTGTTTTCTTTAAATGAAATCTTGTGAAAAGATAATTGAATTCAATTGATACATTTATTTCAGATTCAGATTCCACTGCTAGACTCAGACCTCCCCCTGATAAGTGGTATGGTTCCGCAGGGGCGCTACTGTCCGCCCCCCAATGGATATCCCAAAGTCGCCGCTTACGACACCCGCGAAGAGTTGAGGTGGTGGAAATTCTAACCATACGGCCGATATCAGATTCGTTCAGCCATTAGGCGAGTGAAGGCAACTCGCCTTCTGCCAATACCAGAGAGTCACCTAACAATAAGGGAACTACTAGCGTAGACCAAAGAGAATCACTAGGTACCGAGTCACATCGGGTCGGATTATCAGATGATATACCTAATAATAAATAATATTTAAAGAGCAAACGATTCGGGGGCCCGAACAAGTTTGGGTCTATTGGTTGATACAAACAACTATAAATGTTTTGTTTTCTTGTTTACAAAAGCGGTAGATAGGTGATGGCGCCATTGTGCCATATTTATTTGTATTTGGTATACGTATACCTAGCATGATTATAGAAAGTTTCTAATAAATCGAATAGGTACACAATCATATTTATTATTAAGACCTGTTCTGGCTTGGCTTCGTTAGTTTTTATAAAATCTATTGCCCTAGGTTCACCACGCAGATAAATTTTTAGGGAAAAAATAGAGAAAATTTCATTTGATCTAGATTTAGACTCCCTGTCAGCACTCACATCGTCTACGGCATACCTCCCCCAAACCATTGGGCTTATGCCTTAATCACGATGTTGGCAGGGGGATTGGTAATCACAGAGGTTTTAACAATACACAAAAGGAAGGTGCTGCCTCTCCACTACTAGGTTCCTTTCGTCGATTCTTTCGACATCCACGCGTTTAGATGATGGAGTGGATTCGTACGCCGCGACTGCCACGGCAGTTCGACAGTTTCGATTCTAAAAGTGGTGTAGAGAAAGGAGTTCCTAAACATAGCATAACATAATCAAAAGTTCACTAAACTTTTTGAGAGCTCTATTAACAAACACCTGCGTGAGATAACATTATGTCACTAAGTATTATTATCTACAAAACTGATTCAAATAGTGCAAGAATATATTGTTTGAATGAAATTTTAAGTAAGTAGTTTTTTGCTGGCAAATGCAGATGAGGACGACAAACTAGATGAAATCACGTGGTGGAGCTACAGACAGGTAGCCTTGCTTACATACAACAGCCAGTGACAAAGCTATAGGCAATAATTTTTAAGAAAAAGTTGTGATATAAGAATGCTGCATTAATCAGGGGGGGGTTTAAATTATGTCTTGTGGTCAATGATCATGTTACCTATCGACGGCGAAGTACCAAGAATTCCTATGTAAAAACGTGCTACCTTACAGGAGATGAAGCAAACGATTCATGCCTTCAATTTAATACTTTTTTATATTTTTTTCAATGTTTTAATAGAATCATAGTATAAAAGAGTTATGGATTATCTCATTTTACTATAAGTACATGAGGATTTTGAATTAAATGTAGATAGAAGACATTGCTTCGAGACAAAACTTGTAATAAATAATCCTGTAGATAGTAGGTAGGTATGTAATTAAATAAAAAAAATATTTTTTAATCAACATTCTTTTTAATTAACTGGGTTCAGTACACTAATTATAAACCGCAAAAAGTGGTAGTAGTTAGTACTTTGGCTTTTAAAAAGTTTTAAGGCACATAAAATATTATTTACGTACAATAAACGATATTAGATCTTACAAAACAAAGCAACAATCAGTAACCTTAAAAATAAATCAACCAGGTACTTTCTGCAACATTTATTTGTCTCATCAGGACTAAGTGACATCATACATAATACGAACAATAACGAAGGTGTTTGAAATGGACAAATGCAGTTTAACAAACTCTACTCTCTCGCAACTCTGCTTAACTTGGGGCTAGATGATACTGTATGAATTGCCCAGCATTATAAAAAGAAAAAAACTTACCGTCAGCATAATCAGCAGGCAGCACTCTCCTGAAGGGTATATTGGAAACCCCCCATCTATGAGGGTTATCCAGATTGTTGCAAGTCCCATCTTGCGATCGGTACTTGGTGTCCGGGCATTGTGGGGGGACGTCCGAGCAGTACGGGGGCTCGAGGAAGGTCCCGTTGATCGGGGGACCGATGCCAGCGCCGCCGTCGCGGTCGGAGAGATCCGTCCTGAAAGTTAGAGAAGTGATAAGATTAGTAAAAGATTCAAATTAATTTAGGAGTGCTGTGCTTCTTTACACCAGATGGTTGCTGTAAAGTTAAACCCTTTTGCAGTTTTGTACATTGTTGCCTTTCCATCAGAGAGTTGATGATCATTTTGATAGAAAGGCAGCCTAGTGCGAACAGCTGTACCTCTAGAAGGGGATAATTATTACCTTTTTTCTCCCAGGTGCTTTGTTCAATTTGATGCAACGTGCAACCCATTTATTTACATCCCACAAAAAGTGGCTTCGTGCTATGGTATAGCTTAATGATAATGATCATGATGTTGATGATCTCCCATTAGACGTATCCGTCGATAGCAAACTTTGCTATGATTTTCTCTTATTGAATGGCGAGTCTTTTGCTGTCAGTCGATATTTTATGTAATTTTGGAGCACTATGAGGACTCTACTCGTACCAACACCAAAAATTAAAAAAGAAGGAAATCTGATTTAAATTCTTTAAGAATTGCTGATGAAAATGAAGACATTCAGCTGCATTACCCGAAATAAATGCAATGTGTGCATTGCTGCGTTGATAGGTTAGGTAGGTACCGATTATTAACAAAATATTCATTGTTATCCTGTTGACTCTAGAACTAGTATTAACAATAGACCATGCCTAGGTTGGCTAACAGATTAAAGTGGCCTATCCAGGTCAGTGTCCTATTAAGTGGCATTAGCAGTATCGATTGCGACATGGATCGATGTCAGTGGCCACCGGCGCGGTACGAAGCCGTACTGCGGTGGTGTCGGTTTCTGAGGTGTTGGGTTACTGTCCTAATTTTAGATGTTGTTGCTGATATTTAGGCTTCATAGACCACGGTCTCTAAAGCTTGGGACGGCTCTATATCTTTCTATAGAGTTAGAGTCCTTGTAAGATATTTGAGAATGGATTTCCGTATGGTAACGCGTGAGTTTATTATTTATTTGTTGGTGATCGGAAGGTTGGTTCACACTAGCCAAACGTGATGTGGAATGTTTGTAAACAAACCACGACACGAAAGCTTGGCTTGGCGTCGAGTTTTAGATAATTATAGTTGTAAAAGCAATATTTATTGAAGGCAGGATCACAAATCAACAAGTAATGTAAATTCCGTATAGAAAGACGCGATAACAGAGTGAATTTTAGGTTAATTATGGGCAGTTTGTGAAAAACATTCCGCTTCAAGTTTGGCTAGTGTATAAGGACAGTCATGGCAAACGTCCTTTGCGATGAATGATTCAACAACCTTTAGATTTGCCATGACTGTAAACAACATGTGGACGGAAGATCTGTTTAAGTTACTTAGATGTTTATTTACAGAATTGATCTTACGATTTGGAAAGGGTTTGAGATTTATAAAACTTTTGCAAAACGGCACTCAATCAATACTGACAACAAACAATACAGTTGTACCTATGTGCCTATTGTAAATGTCCGACGCAAGAAGGCCGGAACAGCGGCCCGCCAGTTAAATAGAGTCCCCGATCTCGGCACTCAGTACCTACGAGACAAGCTGAGTGCATGATGTCCTACTTATTAAACAATGGGTATAACTTCTTCATCTAGATTGTCTGTTCCTGATTCTTTATACTTTTGCTAAGTATGACACCTCGGGGTTGATCTTGGGGATTGCAGAGTAAAAGTATCCTGCTTTGTGGTAGGTTCACATTAGCACATAATCAATAGGTACTCTGCATTTTTCACTTCCTGCCGGTCTCCATAGGTTTGTTGGAAGAAGCTTATGCAGGCTGCAGAGTTTAAGAAAATTATAGAAGCTAATTTCCTTTTCGAGTGCTGCTTACAAGTACTCAGTTAGTTTTTACTTCTAGAGCAACAGTAGTAGTAGTGATAAAAACCCACTTAAAACAATGGGCTTGATTGTAAATGCATGATGCAGATTTTTGGTCATTTGAGATGATGGAATGTGACAGAAAACCACTAATAAAAACTATAGCTTATTAATAATCCAGCCAGTCTTATCTCTACAGCCGCCGTGCTTAATTTTTTTCATATTATTGTAGGTAGGTATGTATCTAAATTTTGTGGTTATTAGATAGGTAGGTACAAGTTAGACGAACGACACAGTTATACTGCAGTTTTGTAAAACTTCGAACTATGTATCTACATAGATGATGATTATTTACATATAGTGCATTAATTACACTCAGTCAGTTTCTGGACCGAACTAATTGTGCAGTGAAATCTTAATTGACTAAACATTACCTACCCTTCTTGCGTTGTCTGCTAGAGAAGTACGTACCTAGCACCATAACTAGATTGACGTCTTTTATATCTGCAGTGGAAAATTCAAATTAGGTTTAAGACGACCCATTTCAAGACCTTTATGGTAGAACAGGCAATTAGATAAGTAGATTAGTGTAAGGCTAACCAAATATGGATACTAAATGTAGAGTTGTTCTTCATGCATGAAGCTTAGGAATCTAGTTATATCTAGGTATTTAATGTAAATTTAAGGCCATTTATAATTATTAACATTTAGAATAATTCTGAACCGGTTTTATCAAAATATTTTTTTGTAAATTAGTGACTAGGAAATGTTTTTTTAAGTAGGCATTCTGGAAACTTAAAATGTGAAGGTCGCAGGCGGGGTTGCCACTTGCCAGCCACTGAGGTCATAAGTGACTATTTTACATAATTTTGAGACGGAACCGGCACATTTTTGAATTTTTGGTCACGTAGGCTTTTTGTGCCACGACTTTGGTTCCGGCTCTGTATTTTGGACCCTCTCCTATTTATTTCATTCACCGTCATCATCATCATCAGGCCTCCCTTATTTCATTAAGCTCTAAATATTAGTCCATTACGATTATGAACCGACGAATGTACGACACAATGAGGGTTTATAAAAATCTACATTAATCATGCCTTGAATACTTTCAGCGACCATCGTCACCCATGGCCAGATATTACCAAAATTTTACCCACTGTTGGGTAAAAAGCTTTTTTAGGACAGGACAACTTATTATTGGTTTCAAAAATATTGAGCTGAAGACCATGCTTCATATTTTATCCTAATCAAAAACTACACAAAACGCTACTTCAATAGTGCTAAGAGAATGATAGGATTAAAACTTACCCATTCAGCAAGGCCCTAGTAGCCTCCTCGACTCCATAAGCAGAATCTGCCAACGGCTTCACATCATCCGAGGTGGCGGCTGCTCTTTGCGCCTTGCTAGCAGGAGTTCCTCTAGGTAAGGGCTTTCTAGTCTTCTCTATCTTCTGAAGCTCTGACACAGCCGCCTGGCCTCTTTTGACAGCGGAAGCTATGTCGGTGGGGGACGGAGGGTCGCCGCCCCACTTCGCTGGTGGTTGTTCTGTAATACGGGGTTTGGAATCGGTGGAATGTATGTTGCAAATAGCAAAGTAGAAAGAGAAGATGAGAAAAGCAGAAAATTATTATCAAATAGGAATCAACATATTATGTAGGTTAATAATAATAAATAATAAAATTCGTTTATTTCAGGCACACAATAAGAAATAAAAAAAAGTAAAGGTGGGTAGAGTTTTAGAGACCTTGAATAGTTTAATAGTTTTTTATTTATAACAAAAATATTACAGGAGTGGTACTTGTGGAGAGTTTCTACGATGTGCCTTGAGTCGCCGAAGCGAGTAAATTTTCCTTCTGCTGGTTTCTCTACTTGTAATTCTTTGTACGTAAACTTATTCGCTGTAGAGCACCAACCTTTCAAAGGCCACTTCTTTTTCAGGAACGCTTGGTGGTCCGGAGAGATCACCCCTTGCCGGGAAGCAGTCAGCAGCTGCATGGGCACTGCAGGCGATACCGGCTGCAAGTCTGAGGTGTTGGAGTCATCGTTGATGGTTTCTGCTAGGTTGTAGGAGACGGTGACTAGAAGGGCTATGCCTAGGATAGCTCTGTGGATGGAAGGAGTTAGCTTATTGCTGTCGTTTTGAAAATTGTTTATGCATTTTAGCGGCATGAAACCTGACCTGACCAGACGTAAATAAATACTGATGTTTTAACGTGTAAGCGGTTGGTGGCGGCTTTTTCCATGTGATGATTATTCGTTTCTACTTCTTCACTTTATAGAAACGAAGAAAGAGATGCATTTGAAAAAAATTTAAGGTTCAACGGTTTTCAACCATAAGTTTAACATAATGACCCGGATCTTTGGATAGTAAGTAAACGAAGCGGATATTTGTAAGTTTTATAGAAAATCAGAAAAACTTTAAAAGGTAATAACTTCCATTTGAAAATTGCCGCTGTCAACGAAAATCGTTGGTGGTTTGATTGTTACTTACACGAATATGATACAAATGGCACACTGGAATTGGCGCAGACGTTTCTGGTAGCTGCGAGAGAGGCTGGACTCAAAGACGTACGTCGGCTGCACCAGGGGGGTGCGCTCGTTGGAGGAGGAGGCTCGCTGCATCTTGTTCTGATGACAATGGAGCGGTTTGTTGCACAGGCTGATGGAGACGATAAAATAAACGAAAAAGTAGCTAACTAGGTATTGCATGTACCTACCTATGTCACGAAAATAAATGGGTTGAATGTGAAACCCAACCAGCAAATAGATAACTCATAGCAGCCCATAGAACGTTTCTCGAACCATTTAGTATTAGTGAACATCACTATAAATTGCCAAAGAACGTTTACCTAACTAGGTTTTGGTCGCAGATATATCACTTTTCAGTGATAAACACATTTCTATAGCGGTTGCAGGCATCATACTTGTGACCTATAAAATTTACATAGCCGGTGACGCAGATAAACAAATGGTGATGTAATAGTCACTAAGACGCTGTTTATGTACTTTTTCGAACTATAGTGGCTAAAGTGGTTCCTTCACATCACAGTCGTGTCGTGTTGCTTCATTTGTTTAATGTTTTTTGGAGAAAAACAAAGGAAATAGCAACATAACATAAAATATTGACCAGTCATTTTTATCTCATCCATATAACGTACTTGATGGGGGTGGGTTTCCAGTGTTTTTTTTTTTTGCGAAAACAATTTTATTTATAAGCTTGGGTGGGTTTAGTGAAATTATTTTAAAGCCTCCCTCGAATAATTGATTTCTTATTATTTTCATTAGAAAATTGAAATCCCCTGTCCTATAAGTTACCACTATTGAACAAATAGTGAAGCCGTGGCGATTATAGGCACTCTATAGTACCCTTGTCAAAATAACGTCAGCGCCATTGTAGAGCAAACATTATTATATTACAACTGTGTACTTGGAAGTGACACAGAACTCGATAATATCACTAATTTGTTATATTAAAGAGTCTTCGTAGCCACTAAACCATTCACTACTATAAGCAGTCACACGAAAACTTTAATATCACACAAGCGCTCTATAAGCGAATTTCTAGCACCATTACAGAGCAGTGAATGTAGCAGAGATTTTCGAAGCCTAATTGCTCAAATTAGATACAAAAGATCATCATTAAACACTTCTACAGAGTTAAACAACTCTATAGTTTTTGTCAACTCTTGATATAGTACTTGACTATAATGGTTGTATTAGTAATAAGGTGATGTAAACACTTATATCATTGTTCTATGGGATATTTTTGATGTATAAGCTTATAGAGCAAAAATATCCTGTTTAACGCTTATATACAATAAGCGGTCACCAATAACACTTTAATACAACTTTTACAGGATGTTTTTGAGTTATAATATATTGGTATAGGACAATTTCGCTAGTTGGGGAAGGAATAGTTGGTCTTTGTAAACAATTATAGAATAAACCTGGCAACTCCCCAGGAAACGGGTTGAGATGGTGATGATGAATATTAAAGTAAATCATTCTAGGTAACCCACGCAATGTAAGAAAAGCCTGAACTAAAAGTTGCAATGAGACAAGTTGGCTATCAGACAAATTTTGGGGAGGCTGAATTTAGCAGTCTGTGGTTACGAGTGGTTTCATGTTTCAGGTTTTGGATGTAAAAATTAAGATGCTGATGTCGTCTTAGTCGAATTTTGGAACTGAGACTAGCCATATGCGCACAAGTATGCTAGATAAAATTATATTGCAGGTACCTAAGTACCTAAGCTAGAGGAGAAGACATAAACAGCAGGACACGGAAACAAAAAAATTTTTTTATAGGTTCCAGTTCCACAAGACGTTCAGGTTTTTCAAAATTTTGAAAAGTTTTGTTTATCATCCCCCTCACCTTAACAGCCTATATTGGTCCACGCACGCAGGCCTCCCCCTGATAAGCGCCTTATTGGGTTTTAGCTCATGGGGGTAGTGCCCACCCATACCCCACGCTGGGCATATGGGTGGGGGATCGCAGTTCGGTGGTAGAATTGTTCTGCAGGGGGCGCTGCTGCGCCCCCGGTGGATATTACTTAACCGCCTCTTACGACACCCGCGGGAGGAGTTGGGGTGGTGCAAATTCTAAGCCGGCACCACACGGCAATCATCCCCTTACTCCTAGCCAATTCATCTTATGTACATGCTTGATGAGATATATGTATATTATTAATTATCTCAAGCACTGCGTATCGTACGTTAATGTAGCCTAAGTGTATCAAACGTAGATCATCTCTCTTCATTGGAATTTTGCAATGCATTCAACGAGGCACCAATCGTTGAGAACGATTACAATAAAATGTTTGTAAAATAGGCCGAGGCACAAGCAACTTTATGACTTGCTAATATGATAATTTCTATTTAAAAACAAGATCCGTCAAGTGTGAGTGTAACTCGCTCGCTGAGGGTTTCGAACGTTTGTATATCCTACTTTCTATCCTACTAATAATAAAAATGCGAAGTTTAGTAAGCTAGCAGTCCTACTAATATTTATTAAGCCGAAAGTTTGTGAAATCTGATTTTTTACCTAGGATCTCCAAAACTACTCAACAGATCAAGATGAAATTTGGCGTACGCTTAGAGCAAAGCCTAACTTACATTTATGCTAATTATTATACTGAAAATACGCGCGAAGCCGCGGGCAGAAGCTAGTTATTCGTATATGTATTAAAGGTACCGATTAGAGACATCGCTATTTGCTGAGGCCTAAAAATAGAAGGTACCAAACTACATTTTAGATGGATCGCTCTACATAGGTACTTAGGAGATTAGGTCAATTTATTGACTTTATTCAAAATATTTCAAAAAGTGTGTACCTACCTACTAGAAATTTCAAAAACTGTTTTGAAATGTACAAACCAATACTTGGTGAGGTGCCCCCCAAATTTTTCTTTAAATTGTACAGGCATACATAACATAACAATCAAATAAATAAATAATTATAACTGTAGAGACCTGCATATTTACGCCTCTTGAGAACCTCGGCCAAATCTGCCGCCGCACCCGCCCGGATGTCCTCGTAAGATAGGAAGGCGCAAGTGTGTCGACGCATGTAGCGTCCCACACAATGGGCCTCCCCAACTTTCATGGGACTAGTGTCATACCGTCGGGCCTCTTACCATCATAATCATCACGCATATGAATAGCTATCTATTGAGATGTTTTTTCTATTCTGAATAATAAATCATTCTATGTATGTATTTGAATTTTGAATACTTAATGCCTAATTTAGAATCAATAAGTTCATTGAGGAAGTTGTAAGACTTGATAAAATTCAATAAGATTTACCACATTCAGTCATTTGTGTTCGTTTTTCATGGGTATGTAAGCTCCAGATTTGCCTCTTCAAAGCAAAGTTCGCAGCATCCTACTAGCATCAAAGTAACTAACAGAATAACAGACAGACCGGCCGACCTCGGCGACGACAGCCTTGCACTTGTCTCAGACAGAGAATTGCATTAGGTATACCTACTTAATTTCAATTTTATATTTTGCATTAATGTGATACCGACTACCTTTTTATTTTGCACAATTCAATAGGTTGAGAATGAAGTGTGTGTAATAAAATAATATGTTAATTTTAGATGAAGTAATTATTTTAAAAAACTACCACTACCACAGATGGTCGTGACCTGTCTTTGGCCTGTCTGTAGGCACTGACAACCAGCGCTGGGTGGACAGTGGACACACCAGGTCTACCCGGCACAATGCTGTGTACGTCATATTTGCCCTAATCCTGCTACGCACAAATCTAAGACTAATTTCTTAGTGTCGAGCTAGTTATTGTATTGTGTAGTAAATATAAGGCAAATAAAATTATTTTCTTTCTATTTTTTTAGTTTCTTTCTTACCGAAATAATAAGTAGGTACCTACTAATATTTTTTCGATTGTTAGGTGGCTAAATGAAATTACGTCAGCTAGGATTTAGATTTTTTGGAAATACCTAGATGCATCCTATTGACATCCTTTTAAGTCTTAATATCAATTAATTATTATGGCACCTATTATCCGTATGGCTTAGAATTTGCACCACCCCAACTTTCAAGTGGTGTAAGAGGTGAATTGGGGATACCCACCGGGGCGGACAGCAGCGCCCCCTGCAGAATAATTCTAGCATCGAACCGCGATCCCCAACCCGCATGTCCAGCGTGGGGATTATGGGCCCAAATAATACAAATCCTGTGGTAGCACAATGTAACTGTGTTACAGGGAACAGCTTCAAGATCCACTATGACAAAATAAAGGTATTTTTTGGGCTCATAACGAGAATAGCCTAAGTAAGTAGGTACTACCTACTGAATGAAAACTGATGAAAATTTCCTTGGAAACTCAGTCTAAAAAACTCGTATCTTATCAGCCCGCGTGGATCCAAACGTTGGGCAACTCGCTTAATAAATACCATCTTTTTAGGTAAATAAAAGTAGGTACATGACGCAAAATATGGTCTCATCTAGTAGGTAAGGTACTGTATGCAGGAAACGATTTCCCCATACGATTCCAGAAAATCTCTGGTTAAGGTCCTTTTATGTCGGCGACGGCATAAATTTATCGTGTTTGTTCTATTAAGTATACATAAAGTGATTCGTTAAAGGTATTGGTTAATTAATTGTATAGGTGGAAGGATAGCAACAATTTGTCAATCACAAAGTACATTAAGGTAAGTACTTACTTAGTTAATTGCAGATTGGTAGCAAATAATTAAAAATTAACACTTTTTTATCATTAAAAAATAACAACAAACACACTTTTTAATAACCTTTGACATCATTTGATTTTCAAAATATTTTATTTTTCTGGCCGGCCAGTTCAGTTTCAATTTGGAATTGTTTCATGCGACCTACGACAACGGCCTATGCAGATACATCTAAGCGAGGAACTGACGATCATTCCACCTTTCCGCCCGCGGTCGCTAATCAATGTGATGTGCGTAGGGCTTCGGTTACTCAATGGAACCGGTTCGTTTGCTATAATTTGGGTGAATTTCGGTAGGTTGAGATTGTGGTACCTAACTTGGTTAAGCTTAGTTTGATACCTATCAAAGGTGGGTAGGTAAGTTGTTTTGATAAAAAAAGAATGTCGCAACATTTCGTAACTTTTTTGAATTTTAGATAATCATGGAGTGATTATGATTGGTTTTGTGAGTGATCATGATCACCGTATAGTTAATGGTTGTTTTTACCCACACGGACTACGGACCAATGGAAAGCTCTATTGAAGTGGGTGGGTACTATTAGGTAGGTAAGTAGTAGGTAATGGTAGCTATAGGTACCTACTTATTAATTATTGACTTGATTGCAAGGAAACGCAAAGAACCTTTAGTTTATTTGAACTATTGTATGACCTGCCTGACTATCTATTTAGCTATTTATGGCTAGCAATGGGCATGCCATAAATGCCACAAAACAACAATTAATTACTTAGCTAATTTCGTGTATAGGAACTTAATTGATACAATTTCAATTTCACATGTATTATTCACACTAATAAGACTTTATTCACAAAGAAAATTACAATCAACTAATAGAAATAAATCACAACTAGTATTTACAATTGAAACACTCAGTTGCAAACAATCTACAGGTAGGTATTCACACTAATACATACATAACAAATGCCATGACAATGAACCAGCACTGTAAAATCTAAAGAAAAAAAACAAGTTTCTTACATGTTTTTGAAACTAAACGTCAAAATGACATTGACAAACACAAACCCATCTGTTACCATCCGTCACACACGTCATCGTCAGCTGGGCGAGTTTTGCATTTTGCCATACGTCAGTTTCAGTTGAGTTTTCGTGAATTTTCGTAAAGTGGGTGATTAAATTTCTTTGATTTGGTGATTAAAACGTTCAAAATGGCATCAGTCCAAGAACTACAAAAGAAGATCAGTGAGCTGGAAGGGAAGCTAGCTGCGGCGCTGGGCACCGCGGCCCCTGCTAGGCAGAAAATCGCAGTTATGTCGACTGAAGTCGTCGATTCCAATCCTTACAGGTGATTTGAATATTTTGTACTGTTTCTTTCAATTAGCCCTACTAAATTGCATAATTTTACCGTTAAAAATCATCAAGAACAATCCATAATGTTTAGTTGGTCCAACAAATGCCTTAACATTGAAAACACCCCACCAATATGGTACCACAATGAGATTGCAATGCTTTTCGGATTTGTATTTATATATTATTCAATTCCTTACAATCATTACTTGCTACAAAGTACCAATTGCTATAGAAATACAAGCAACTTATTTAAATCACATTCCTCTACCATAAGACAGTCATTCACCAAGATTTTTATCGATTCTTTAACTATCTCTTCCAGTCGTCTAATGGCGTTGAAGCGGATGGGTATTGTAGAGAACTACGAGAAGATACGAGATCTCACGGTGATTGTAGTAGGGGTGGGGGGAGTGGGCAGTGTCACAGCTGAGATGCTGACACGCTGTGGCATAGGGAAGCTGATCCTCTTTGACTACGATAAAGTGGAGCTAGCCAACATGAACAGGCTGTTCTTCCAGCCGCACCAGGCCGGGCTCAGCAAGGTCATGGCGGCGGCTGCTACACTTCAGAATATCAACCCTGATGTTGTTATTGCGGGATACAACTATAATATCACTACAATGGATAACTTTCAGAATTTCTGTGATGCTATCAAGTAAGTGCTGACGGTATTTGAATAATGAATTTCTAGATATCTCACATTGTCTCCATAACAGTTATAATTATAACTCAATATATCAGATAATCACTGTTGTGAATAGCATCAACAGCCTTCTGACTCATCCAATATGACACAATATTGTCCAACATGGACAGTTTCTTAAGGTATCCTTTACAGTTACATTCACCTTTACATGACAGAGAGTGGCAGACAAATATATTACTTATAGCAATGTGTGATCAATTAATTTTAATGTTTTAAAACATATCAGTGTGTCAGACACATCAGCCACTGGCTGTGCAGCTAATTATGATATAACTTATTAATATCTTCATAAATTTTCTTCAGAACCGGCAGTCTAACAAATGGCCAAGTGGACCTGGTCCTAAGCTGTGTGGACAACTTTGAGGCTCGCATGGCGATCAACACAGCCTGCAATGAGCTCAGCCAGCGCTGGTTCGAGTCCGGGGTCAGCGAGAATGCTGTGTCGGGGCACATACAGTTCATTATACCCGGGGAGACTGCTTGTTTTGCTGTAAGTTTACACCTTCTGGGTTACTAGTTTTTGACCGCAGCTTATGGTTTCTTTGTACCTGTAAAAGCATAGCCCCTAGGGATAACGAAACTCGACGTCGACATTGTCAGCATCGCGTCGTTCGAGCCCATGCAACCAACCTCGTTTATTCCTATACCATAATATCATAAAAAAACCTATTCTGATCAGCTTAGGGTTGCATTCCCGCTGACGCAGACTTTGAATATGTCCTTCTCTCCCGCTGCTTACGTGACACAAGCCAATTCTGACTTAATAAATGGGGACTTTACATCACAGATCGCGTAAAATTATATGAGCAATAGGATTGGAATGGAACCTACTGCTAGAAGATGGTAAATAAAAATAAAATTGAATTGAAATGCACTGACCATCACTGTGGGATACACTTAGACACATCAGCTACAGGCTGCTTGACCTGCTATCACACTAATATTATAAATGTGAAAGTTTGGATGGATGGATGGATGTTTGTTACCCCTTCAAAACTACTGAACGGATCGGGCTGAAATTTTGTGTACAGATAATTATAATCCTGGAATCAAACATAGGCTACTTTTATCCCATAAATCAGTTCCCGTGGGATAGAAATCACCTTTAAACTTTTCCATAGAAACATTGCGTGCGAAGCCGCGGGGTGCAGCTAGTTAATGTTTGTTGTTTGCAGTGCGCTCCGCCGCTAGTCGTGGCCTCTAAGATCGACGAGCGCACGCTGAAGAAGGAAGGCGTTTGCGCGGCCAGCCTGCCCACCACCATGGGGATTGTTGCTGGCTTCCTAGGTAAATAATACCCTCTGGCCTATTAACCACTCTCTCAAAGCAGTGTTGTCTGTTTCTGACTTATGTCAACAAAATAAAACGAATAAGATAAGATAAGATAAACTTTATTTGTAGCTGTAAAATATAACATTAATATGTACTAAAACTAATTAAATTACTAACACCATTTAAACTACATATACATATGATAATACTCGCATATAAAATACCTTAAAGCTACAAAATGGCGTTCGACTCAGCATAAGTTGTGATAGCTATAGGTTATAGCTACTACAACGCTGATCTTCCGTCGAAGCCATTACGTTGCGTCACGCACGCGACTCTATATAAAGAAAAAATAGCTAAAATAAAAGAAAAAAAAAAAAAACCAGTAGAGGCTATATATAAATAACTAGACCTACAAAGTAATTAGTTATCCTACTATAGATAACGTAAAACAACTACTTACGTTCATTTCAACAGCGAGAAATACATTTTTATGTAATATTGGAGAATATCTATATCAAAACAAGAAAAAAGAAAGAAAGACAAAAAAAATACAAACATGTACCAGGCAGACTAAGCCTAAGATAATAAATAATACCTAGGTTCTCAAAATATTAGCCTACAGGTGACCCGAGCAAAAAGGCAAGGAGAGAGGAGTGCCGGTAGAGCACCTAATACAATAATTGGCATACCGCAATACACATACTACAAAATAGAAATTTCGTTTCTGAGATCTTCAGTGGTTTTCTGGTGATCTAAAATAAACTTTTTAAGTTTGGCCCTAAAATTTGAAAAACACTGAAGCTCCCGTATAGGTGGTGGGATATTGTTCCAGCACTTAGCTGCAGCGTACCGGAAACTGCCTCTAAAAGCTGCCGAGTGGTGTTGATGTGTCGACAGCTGTTTAGAGCATTTGCGTAATGATCTCGTCTTGGACATCCAACTGAGTCTCTTGTATAAGTACCCAGGCGTACGGTACTTTATCACTCCAAAAAGAATGTCTCTCGCATTCCGGCATCTCAGCCGAACTACGCCCAATGCCGATCATAGGCCACAAAACATTTGAGTTAAGACTTATGGCTGTTCCCAATCACACTAATATTATAAATGCGAAAGTTTGGATGTTTAGATGTATGGATGTTTGGATGGATGTCTGTTACCTCTTCACGCCTAAACTACTGAACAATCGTGCTGAAATTTTAATGTTATTAATTCTAATCCTGGAATCAAACATAGGCTACTTTTTATCCCATAAATCAGTTCTCATGGGATAGAAAACGTTTCCACAGAAACAACGCGTGCGAAGCCGCGGACAGAAACTAGTGTATCATATTTGAGAAATGTTCAAATTAACTGCCAATTGGGCATAATATGAGATTGTTTTATGTATGGAGTAGCCATCAGTCGAATCTCGATAAGTCGTATTTTAATTACAAACGTACGATAATTAAATTAATAGCATGCAATTAAATACATTCTAATTCATCTTTGTTGCTAAAATAATAATTACTTTCGTTTGATAAACTCGTCAACTGAGTAAAAATACCCCTTCAGCAAAAATTTTCTTAAATTTTTCTTGAAAATGTTTGGATTGTCAATTGCTTTCATTTCAGTAAGAAGAACAATAAATAATTTTACTGCCTGATACCTACTGCAGTCTAGAATAGAGTCGCAAGCGCAGCGATTTACTCAAAGTAGACTGCTAGGGATTTTAAGGGAAGAAACGAAAAATATTTGCAAATATTTGCGCACTCGCTAGTCGTGGTGAAAAGTTGTATGTTAAACATACAACTTTAAAAATAGAGAAAATAGAAAATATTATGTAATTTATAAAAGAGGTCGAATGTCAGAAACTCATTTTGGTCAACAACCTTCGAGGGTAAAAATACTACAAACCTCTTTCAAACAACGAACGGACGAAATTTTTTTTTCTATGAATTCACTTTTTCAAGTTCTAATTACTTTTTTTAAAAGTTGAATAATCACACTAATATTATAAATGCGAAAGTTTGCATGGATGGATGTATAGATGGATGGATGTTTGTTACCTCTTCACGCCAAAACTACTGAACGGATCGTGCTGAAATTTTGCATATAGGTAAGTCTAACCCAAACATAGGCTACTTTTTATCCCATAAATCAGTTCCCATGGGATACAAATAACCTCAAAACGTTTCCATAGAAACAACGCGTGCGAAGCCGCGGGCAGAAGCTAGTATTACTGTAATTCGAATTCACAACAATGCAACCTTCATAGAAAAAAAATCGTCCGTTCGTGGTTTGAAAGAGGTTTTTTGTAGCAATTTTCCCCTCCCAAGGTTGTGGACCAAAATTATTTTGTCACATTCGACCTCATTTATAAATAACAAAATATTATCTCGCTACACGTGGTGAAAAACGTATGTTTAACTCGTAGGCAAATATTTTTCCTTTCGTGCCTACTACGTGTCTACTTTACTGTCTACATCGTGTCTACTTTAGAGCCACTCGCTACGCACGTGACTCTATTCTAGACTGCTTCTAGCTCGGGATTTAATATCGGCAGGATATAATATCGTTTTGCCTACTTGTTGAACAAATAACTATTGTTCGTACTTTATCACTATCATAAGATCTCGTATTGCGTCATTCTGGGCCAATATTGGACGGTCGAACTACAGCATCCTCAGTTCTATGGCTAACATCTGTACCCATATGTGCAGGTTCTAGCTCTCTGTGCACTATATTGGGAATGGGAACGAAATCAAATCAATCGTTTATTTGCAAGATTACAAAATGAGATTGCAAAATATTATGCGAGTCATATTACCATGAGCAGGTATGTATTTTAATTTATTTTGTGTTTCAGTGCAAAACACATTGAAGTTCCTGCTCGGTTTCGGCACAGTGAGCAACTACTTGGGGTACAGTGCGCTGACCGACTTCTTCCCCATGATGACTCTCAAGGTAAACACAACGTACCTTTTGTTATTATTTCTACTACGTTAACAAAACAAAAGGTACGCGGCGATAAATAGCTGATATAACAGCGCTGCTTGCATGTTAATGCATTACAGCAAAATGCTGCATTTACTCCTTTTGCCTTAGTCTATTTGTTTTAATTAAGTAGTATAAGTATAGTTTTATGTTGTGTATTTTCTGCATTAAGGCAATAAATGATCTTCTATTCTGATTAAAATCAGCAAAAAAAAATTGCAGCTAGAGTCTTGGGGACGCTTCCGACTGGTATTGATATGGATCAGTTGAGCTGTCTAGATTGTTTGCAACAGTTCAATTTTAATTTCAATTCAATATCAATTTCATTTATTTTGCGACACATGGGTTACAGACAATTAAAATATATAATGGGCACATTGGGCACTGCCATGATCAGGTTGACAGCATGCAAATTATCATAGGTATTTGGCATATACTAAATACTATGTCAATACCTAAATTATTATAAATTATTAAAATTATTGTAACTAATTGCTAGAATTTGTCCATTAAATATTCATTTACACTGTAAAAAGCCTTCTCAATCAGCAACTGTATTAATTTTAGTTATAGAATACTTTATCATCGGTTTTGAATATCGATTTAGATGACAAGGCATGGTCGCAGGCCTCCCTGCCTGTCAAATTGGGAGGCTTAGGTATACGCAAAATTTCAAGTGTAGCCCTACCAGCGTTCTTGTCTTCTGTCTACAGCACTAGTTCTTTAGTTGAAAAAATTTTAAATCCTTCTCTTTTGGTCCCACCTGGAATGTCATTGAAAATTTCATTTTTAGACGAAGCTCGAACGGCTTGGCATAGTGCTTGCCCCGATGCTGCTCCCCCAAAATCACTTTTGTCCCAACGGCAATGGGACGGGCCTCTGTGTGAGTTGACACGGAACTGTTTGTTACAAACGTGCTCCAGCTCTGCAGATCGTGCCCGCCTCCTGGCCGTTTCTAAATGGGAGTCAGGACATTGGTTGCAAGCATTTCCTTCATATAACACTGGTACTTTATTGGATCCCGTAACTTTCCGTATCGCAACATGTCTCCGGTTGGGTGCAAGGTGTTGCGCGCCTCATCAATGCCAGTGCGGTACTGCTGTCGAACAGCTTGGTCATCACGGATTATCGTGCACTAGGGCCGCTGAACGGATATCTCGCCACGCTAGCCTTAACGACATCATCCGGCGGGCCTTTGTCACCGTTAACGTACCAGCTATTCTCGAACCGAATGGTCTGTTGCGTGACGATGGTAAGAGGCCCGACGGTATGACACTAGTCCCATGGGAGTTGGGGAGGCCCATTGTGTGGGACGCTACATGCGTCGACACACTTGCGCCTTCCCATCTTCCGAGGACATCCGTGAGGGCGGGTGCGGCGGCAGATTTGGCCGAAGATCTCAAGAGGCGCAAATATGCAGGTCTCGACAGAGCCTACACATTTGCTCCCCTTGGAGTCGAGACCCTAGGTCCGTGGGGTACCGAGGCTCTTCGGGTTTTCAAAAAACTATCTGAGCGTCTGGTCGAAGCGACGCGTGACCCGAGAGCTGGTGAATATCTGGCACAGCGTATCAGCATTGCCATACAGCGTGGCAATGCAGCCAGCGTCTTGGGGACGCTTCCGACTGGTGTTGATATGGATCAGTTGAGCTATCTGTAGACTGTTTGCAACAGTCGGCAGTTAGCTCAATTGTTTCAATTGTAAATACTAGTATAATTTTCTTTGTGAATAAATGTCTGTTATTTTAGTTTAAAAATATTAATTGTATTGGTTTCTATGATGCATTATAAATACGAGGTGCCATACAAAATATGCTCTTATTAAACATTACAGACTTATTTGCAGGACAACAGATTTTCTGATCAAGGCGCTTACTTCTAAACCTTTCAAAAATATTCAAGAGACTTCTAACAAACACAGCAGTTTCAAAGATGTACATTGATGGCAACGTTAGGATTTTCAATTGAATAAAGAACGGTTTACAACTTTCCGTTTGTTTGATACCGCTAATTGATCTAACGCATTTCTTTTGTGCTTTGAATACTGACTCTTTCCCAGTTGAATTGCCCCAGAACAGAACACCGTACCTCAAGATTAATGCAGCGTACCCATGATAGGCCGTTATGACGGTTGACATATTTGCAACTTTAGAAAGCATATAGAGTGCATATGACATACATAATTATGTATATTACAAATAGGGTCTGTTCGCCGCTTGATCACTAGATTAGTGTCACTGGTTACATAACAGAGAACAAAAAGTATTTTTTTGTAACTGGTTACAAATCAGTGAAAAAAATTGTTTTTACGTAACTGGTTACAAATCAGTGATGAAAATTGTTTTTACGTAACCGGTTACAAATCAGTGAAGAAAATTGTTTTTACGTAACTGGTTACAAATCAGCTAGTTACCAAAGTGGCTGAAGGGGACTCAGTCTTGTCGTTAAGTTATCTACCTGAGAGTTCCAACTAAAATTACAATCAATGTTTATTCCTTAAAATTTTGTGGTGTCAAATGATTAATTTTTAGTTATTTCAGTTAGCTCAATTGTTTCAATTGTAAATAGTATTTTTTTTTTCTTAGTAAAATGTTCCATTTTGCATATAAATATCATCGAAATTATGTTAACAAATCGCGAAAGTTTAAATACATAGTTTCAATAAAGCCTGTCTTTACAGTCCTCAGCGAAGTCGGTCTCTACACGACTGAGATTTTAGTAGGTGCTAACATGAATAACATAATTATGATAATTTATTTGTAAACTAGGTAGAAAGGTTTTTTACGCTAGTGGTACATTTGACACATAATACAAGAGAACGTACATTTGCGCGTAGGATCAGTGACAGTGTCATTTGCGAGAATGGCCCCTGTTTTTAACATAATGTTTATGCCTTCAGCCTAACCCTCAATGCGACGACAGCTTCTGCCGCGCGCGCCAGGCCGAGGTGGCGGCGCGGCCCGCGCTCGTGGAGGTGGCCACGGAGGTGACGGAGGACGCCGCGCCGCTGCATGCTGACAATGAATGGGGTACGTCGGACTCACCCCCGATACTCAAAGGCAACTCAGATTTCAGCTCCTCTCAAGTGACGAAGTCCTGACAGTTGCATTGAAAACTGACAAAAATCTGCTACTTGAGACCAACTTAAATCTGAGTTGCGTTTGAGTATTTGGCATCAGTCTTAAGGCGCTACCCCGACTCGACTAGCGCCGCCACCTAGATTAGGCAGAGATCCGAAGTTACTCTTGGTGGTCACCAAGCTCTATTTTCGCATCTCTACCTAAACTATACAAAATTAAACTACATATTTCAGAGGCATTAAAAAAAGCTTATAATTGGTATCAAAAACTGAATGAATGTCCCCCACATTTAGGGTATTTGATTTCTTACGCACTAAAATAACAAAATCCTTAACTACATGCAGGTGTAAAAAGTATTTGGAGTGGTAGTGAGCAGGTCGCAGCACTGATGGTCGTTGGGGCCTAAAGCTCTCAAGTGTTGGGGAAGACATAATCAAAATCAAAAGATCAAAATCAAAAACTCCTTATTTCCATAAATACAATAAATGTACACTTAGAAAAGGTCAAATTATAAAACTAAACACTGACACGGAAATAAAGTGATATTTTTTGATTTCTGTCGCTTCGTTTGATTGCTTGATTTATGTCCAGCAGTGGACGTCTTTCGGGTGATATGATGATTATGAAGTGAAGATATATTTTACTGTTTTTTATATGTTCTTCTTTGTTTGCAGGCATCAGCTTAGTCGACGAGAATTCTCCTCAAGAGGAGGACACGTCCAACCTAAACTTAGTAGAGGGAGTTTCGGTAAGATTCCTTGCGTTCTAAAGTGACGTCAAAGACAGAACTTTGCGTTTTGGAATAATTAGTGTGCAACTAGGTACGCTATTTTGGAACTGCCCAGCATTATGTATTTGCTAGTTATGTATTTCTGAATTTTATTGACGATACTCATTTATCTAAGTCAAATTCGTTTGGTTCAAGTATTGCACACATAATCAGAAATTATCATAGATAGAGGGGGTTTTGGTTTTAAAAACATATCTGAGCGTCTGGTCGAAGCGACGCGTGACCCGAGATCTGCTGAGTTTCCGGCGCAGCGCATCAGCATTGCCATACAGCGGTGCAGCCAGTGTTTTGTGGATATGGATCAGTTAAGCTACCCGTACATTGTTTGCAACAGTCTGCAGTTAGTAGTAGTACCCATAACACAAGCTCTGCTTAGCTTGGGGCTAGATAATGCTGTGTGAATTGTCCAGCATTATTTATTTATTTATTTACCATAGATCCCTTACACATTTTCTCCCCATTTTTAGTTTCGCCTTGTCCGTCTGTCCGCCCATCCACGGCTTAGCTCAAAGACTATTAGAACCTACTAGAAAGCTGTTATATGTCACGGTTATACTTATCATGCATTTGAAACGTATACAACAGGTATTCCTTTGGTCCCAGGTGGCATACAGCATCCCGGTCGCCGACAGTACTCCGGAGTCCAGCACGGGCGGCGCCGTGGCCGCCTCGGAGCTCTCGCTCGAGGACCTCATGCTGCAGATGAAGACCATGTAGAGAGGATGTAATGTGTCTGCCGTATATGTGTAGGGTGTAGATTATGCGCGGCCGCTTTTGATGTGACAACGCGTGGAGGGAGAATTCGAAGGATCGGAATCAATTACGTTTCTTTCCCTAAGCTTGCCGTCTGCCAACAGGAAAAGGAAATAACGTGCCATGATTATGTTAATTTTAACTTAATGTTTTTGAGCTTAATCTTAAATCATACGGTTAAGTTAGTTTATCCGAGAATAATCATAATATCGAAACTATACCTGCAAATATCCTTTGAATAGTCCCTTGATTATGATGGCACAAATTCAGAAAGCTGTATTTTTGTGGCTTGCCTAATCTTTACTATTCCCGGCAATAATTATTGTTCTTGTCTCGAAGGTCCTCATTTGATTCGAGTCTACAATGGCGTTGTCACTTCAAATTACTATAAGTGTATCAAAGACCTTTATAAAAGTCTTGAGGCCATAACTATGTAAAGTATGGTGCTTCTGCGAAGATGAATGTTTTGATAAGATCATGGAATGAAGGAAAGTTTGCATTTTGTAACGTAAGTAATCTCTTCGGCCAAGAAATGGGCCAACTGGTAGCATATTTTGTGAATTCTTTTATAGAAGTGTGTAGTGTTCATACGACGTTCTTATACCGAATAATAATACTTTAATGGCGAAAAGGCTAAAACAAAGGAAATATTAATATCCAGATTATTAAATATCTCAAAGAATAATGTACTTATGTAGAGCAAAGTATATGTGTCAGTGTATGTAATGGCCTAATAAATGCCAAATAGCTCAATATGAAGTAAAGTGTAATTTTTGTGAAAACTTGTGCATTTCTGTTCGTTGTAGCTTTGGGGGATCGTAGATGATTGTTTTTTATGTAAATAAATGTTGTATACTTCATATCGTATTAAAGTTTGTTTTTAAGTTATGTGCATTGTTATGTCATGGTCGCGCACACTGTGTGCTCACAAAATTTTGTAATTAAATGTGCTTTGTATTGTAATTGGTTTTAATGAAACTTTGAGTGGCTTCATGACAATTATTTAAATTAAATAAGCATTCCAAGTTTTATAAATGTTTGACATTTATCGTATTTAAGAGAGTCTGTAGTAGTTATTTATTTTTTTGATATATTTTATTATTGTAGAGCTAAAGCTAAGTATGGATATCAGGTTTATATCAGTTTTAACGAATTTTATTGAAATAAACTAAATGTCGTCTCTAAGCAGCTTGTTTTTTATGTCTTCTATGCTGACCTTTAGTTTTGAGATTATCTTCTTGTTTTCAGGTGGAATTGTGTTATTCTGAAATATAATTGAAGTAAGTTATGAACAATCCAATACATATCTACAAAAACATGAGATCATAACGTAACATTATTTTTTCGTTTTAGATTCCCAAGTCTTCAATGTGTGATATAATTTGAAAATGAAGATATTCAAAAGATTTCTTGAACAATGAAAGGATACCTCTTTTCATATGGAAATCCAACTTTACACTTCTGGGTGAGTCATAAACATCTTAAAAACACAAAAGGTAAACAATCTTAAAATATCGTTCAACTAGCACGTCTTTTTTCAACACGACCGTGGAGGAACATAGAAACGTGCAAATTAATATTTTCTTTTATTATAAGGATCTAGTAACACCATCCCTCTACTATTACATTGATGAAAAGGATGCTTTTTATAAAGTAATATTCTATCTATCTCTCTTTGCTTTTTCGTACCGTGATACTATCCATAACAGCCCGCGCTCTCGCCACGAGCCGCGCGTCGATCCCGCCGGCTGCGGCGACCGCGTGCGCCAGGCTGCTCTGCGCCGAGCCTTCGCACATACGGAACAGGAACACTGGCTCGCCGTCTTGTACCATGTGCTCGAAACTCTGAGGAATACAGTCATTCTCTTCTGCCTTATTGCTATATCACGTGGAGTCTCCACAACATGTTTTGCTATCCTTTCATCTTCCGGCGTTTACTTAACACTCACTGGTCGTTACTTTCCCACTAACATCATCTTTCACTAAATTCAGATGTTCTTCGAACTCCTATCCGTTTGCCCACATTTCAATGAAACTGTATTTTGTGTCTTTGCATATTTACCATGTAAGTATAATAAAAATGATCTATAATTATACTCTTGGTACATCAGTTATTTAGTAGACATAAGTATATCTCGAATTCTCGATATACGTATGTGAGGTAATAACACAAGCTTTGCTTATTTTGGGGCTAGGTAATGTGTGTGCATTATCCAGCATTATTTATTTCATATAATTGATACAATGACTCCTATTCCATCTAGTGAAGCACGACGATTTTAAGGAACAAATTTCAGGACGCTATAGGATCATCACGAAATTTACTATTTTCAATACCAACTTACCAAGAACTTAACACTCTGCGTGTCCGCCACATACTCCCTAATATTCAGATAGTGCGTAGACACAAACACATGTGGGCAGTCCTCTGCCCGAAACAGCAGAGTGTTGAGTGAGGCGGCTAGTAACGCCAGCCCGTCGGCGCGCGCCGTGCCTTTACCGAACTCGTCGATGATGAGCAGGGAGCGAGGGCCGCATTCGCGAAGGCATACAGACATCTGGAAGGACACACTATGTTCGAATTGGATCACTTTGAACCTACCTTAATGTCTCGTGATCGTGATCAAGTCTTGAGCCGGTAAAAGAGTTGGGAGTGTCTTTTCCTGCATTGAAATATAATTAAATGCAAATATAATTACTGCATTGAAATATATAAAACATAAAAACATGCGCATAAAAATTCTCTCATATACAAATGATTTATGAAGTACCTTATCCCTTGATAGTAACATTATAGGAGCTGCAATTAGCACAAAAACATGAAATTAAGTATTTTCGAGAAAGTGTCAAAGGAAGCATTTCAAACTACAAAAGCAACACGTTGATTTGATTTATATAGGACTTAAGCTAAACTTTTACCTGTCTCAAGTCTATCAGAAAGGCGGACATGTGGGCCGCCACACACTCGGCTGACTGTATCCTCGAGTGGATGTGACTGACCACTCCTATGGTCGCCGACTCCGCGGGTACATAGCTTCCTATATGAGCCAGGTATACTATCAAACCTGGAAATAAAACGAATTGCAAAGTGACTGTAACACAAGGCATGTGCGGCCCTATTTTGTTTTTACTGTACACGGATAAAATCTCAAAGCAGTTTCGCTGTGCTTATAAATACAATATCTTCTTTATTTTAAGTTTAACTTCTATAGGTACGAGTATAGTTACTGGACCGGAAAGCTTGTCGCGAAGACTGCCCTGTGTTGTGATAACACTTTCTCTAAACAGAATGTTTCTTACCGACCATCTTCATATAAACCGACTTGCCGCTAGAATTAGGCCCAGTCAGTATCTTCATGAGCCCGGCATCACCCCCACTATCCACGTCATTGGGCACGAAGTTATCGCTCGTCACTATGTGCAGCGGATGTCTGCCTTCCTTGATGCTGATGATCTTGTCTTCAGAGAGGGTGGGGCGGACGTAATTGTACTCTTTGCAGACTTTTGAGATCGCTATAAGGCTAGAAGTACGAATGTTTTGTCAGGGATTCGTTTTGGGTTTTCGATACACACTGAGTTTTATGTCTTTTTTTGATCTTAGTTGACTGATTTTCGAAAAAAAAATTGAAATTTGAAACTCACCAGTCCAGTTCAGCGCACTTGTCAATGACAGCAGCAAGTGTGTGAAGGTTCTCCAGTATGACAGTTGTCAGCCTCATCATGATCCGTGTCTCGTGCGCCACTATCTCAGGGTATGTGTCTCCGATCTTCACATCTAGTTCTGCAATATCATTGTTCAAAAAGGTGTGTTCAAAAATTACATGATATTAAGTTCTGTTATGAATTTATTGAATTTATTTTACCTTCGCATCCTTTGCTTTTGTAGTGAATGTAATCGTTGTTTTGAAACTGAAATAAATCGTTTACAAAATTATAGGTCATGGCTCATAGATGGATAGGAATCTATAACAGAATCCTGGTTTCTGATATTACCATAAACTTCATATCTGGAAGTTCCTTTTGCTCCATCGTCAAGTCTTCTGCCCAGGCCTTCACTCCCAGCAGATAACCTAAATGCGGCATGTACAGCATACTGCATTCCTCTATGAACTCCGGCAATCGAGACAATTCCACCTTTGCTGTCTCCGACATTAATGAGTGAAGGGAGGCCATTGTCTGTTTCTCTGTTCAAAAGTTGAAAGTTATTGTCACGTACAACCTTAAATTTGGTCTAGCAAAACTTTTTCTCGTAGAAATACTATTCTTACTCATGTCAAGTTCGGAATCCACTCCAGCTTTCACAGTGAACTTCCCTTCAGACTTGGAGAGATCAAAGTCTATGATCCGGTTCATATAAAGGGCCATCTCGTACAGTTTATTGTTATCGCAAGACGCTAGTTGTTCTAGAAACTCCGATTGTCCTGCGTTTTCGCAAATCTCGCAGATCAATACAGCGTTGTATAGCGTCTGAAAGCGAAGAATTGAATTCTTGAGATTATGAAAGTAAGGATTGAAATTCCTATACCTAATCCCATACGTACATTGTAAATTGACTTCCACTGATATGCCTTTGCTGATAGAGCCTTGATCTTCGCAAGAATGCCCTGTCGGGCAAACCAAACAAATGATTTACAGATCTACTCAGCCGTAACATTACTACACAGGTCACTAATTTAGCATTAATGAACGCCAAATGATGTAAAGTATTCATGACCTCAGATCAGACAAAAACCAATATGTATACAGAAGAGTAATGAAGTAAACTCACAGTAACGTTCTTGATGAACCGGAGAGAAGAGCAGATGTTTCTCATGAGCGGTTCGTTTTGCGGACGCATGAAGAACGCCACCACGTCCTGTCGTCTCTTAAGTGTTGCGAGGTCTCGGGATGGATGTTGAAGATATACCCTGGATTGATAATTTATTAGGGACCTACTTATCTATTTTCAAGTTAATGTTAGGATTCGAGGTCTATTTTCTAGATGCCGTATTAAGTTCAAAGTACTTGGTTGTTTTCACGGGAGTCCGTGTTTGTTTTATTAATTTTGTCCTAGGTTTTCTCCAAAAAAATATTAGGTAACTAATATAAATATTAACTGACATCAAAAATCAACATCAAAAATACTTTATTTCCGTAAATACATCATGCACGGTCGACTATGGAAGTCGTAAAATATGAAAATCACCAGAGTAAACCAACCTCATCCGACTCTGTCCAACCTTGGAGCTACACTTGCTGAACACCTGGAACAGACTGAGCCCCTCCTTGTTGGAGCCCTGCATGCCTTTCTTGAAGCCGCTCGGGTGAGCCACGGTGCTGAAGATCTGGAGACCGCGGTACGTGTCTTCGTCTATTGTTACTATGTCCGCTCTAGGAAAGAAAAATGGTACCATCTTCAGGGTCATAGACAGGTCATATGAAGATTGGTAGATACCCTTATGCAAATAATGCAAAAAGGAAGAGGAACAAGTTTCTGTTAAATTTTTAGGATCTGTTGTTATTGGATGTTTGGTGCGTGCCAAGGTTGAAGATGCCTACGCTATAGTCACCCTAGTTCGAATGGACGCCAAGAAAATACATCTGCTTTCTGTCACATTTTTAGTTGATGATTGTGGCAACTGTTATGGAATCGGGATATCACATGATTTCTGATCAGTTGTATGCAAATGTCACAGACAATCTAACATCGGAGATCGGTAGTTGTCTGAGTCCCTTGCCGTTCCATTCCAATCGACGACGGCACGAATATCCACTTTACGTCACTAAGCCACGCCGCCGCAGGGCAAATGCATCCCTATTCCCCTTTTACACTGCAAGCAAAATAGTGTATAGATATGTAACTTACAGCGAAATAATCCTCAAGCTCAAAAACTGCGGCCGGCTCTGCATATTCATGCTCAGATTAGTCCAGTTGAGATCCAGGTACCGCAGCAGCGCGCCCAGCGCGTGCACTGTCTGCACGTGGCTGAAGTCCACCGCGGTGCGGAGGAACATGGTGCGCTCCTCCTCGGAGCTGCAGGGGGCGTTGGGGAGGGAGAGCGAGAAGATACGACGCTTGCAGGCTTCGTAGCCTGGAGGGGTATAGGGGTTAAACTGGAGAAAAGGTGTGTCATGCTTTATTATGGGTTTTAGAGGATGGGGATAACATGTATTAGGTTTGTCCAGCACTGATTCCCATCCCTAACGCATGAACTCTCTTACCTCGGGGCGGTGCGACCGCCGCGGCTCATCGAGCTCATGCGCGTCATGTCCCTGTTGTTGTGTTTTAATGAGTGCCTATGATGCACTTGAAATAGTGCAGAACGTATTGCGTCGGCTGGACAGGTTGAGCCTGGTGGTTTCTAGAAGATTGATGATTTCTTAATATTGGTTTGCCCAGGACTGATTCCCATCCTTTTGGGTTAACAAGCCACAGCTTATATCTAGCTAGACAGTATAGTTCGATAATTTTCCCAAGACTTTGTCTCCATCGGTAGTAGAGCAATAACTTCCTATTGGATTTATTTCAACTTACTATACTCCCTAGCAGACAGGAACGTCAGCTTGCAGCTGCCATTCCCCGATGCATCAGTATCGAACACCGTCCTCTTGACCTGCTGCACGAAGGTACCCTGTGTCTTCCCGTCCAGGAGGATCTGGATAGGATCCACTTGGCGGAACAGGTTCAGGAACATTTGGAACTCGGGGGGACGGTCTACTATCTCTTCTAGGATGAAAAGCTGGAGATTAATAACCTCAATGTTATGAAAGTCTCAGCATCATAATTCTTCTGGGAGATTGGGAAGGCACCCTATAGCCTAGGAATCCACAGCTGGACATAGGCTTGCCGTAGCTTCCGTATCCAATGTTTACTTCATGTAACATATCGAAAGGTAAAGGTAAATCATAGAATGAGTTGTTGATTGAATTATGTTTTTAGTTAAACAAGTTTGGCTCAGTCAGTAAGACCGAACCTTAAATATGTAAAAAAAATCTAGTCAATATTGTATTTAATCTCGTATAATTTGTGGGTAGAGCCTGAATTCTACCTAGGTAACACTCAGTTGCAGACAGACTTATGCTCACTTTCATCTGAAAATGAGCATATAAGTCTGTCGTAAACTGAAGCCTATCTAGACCTTTGAAATGGAATGAATAATACCTAACTTGAAATGGAATGACTAATAACTGAAATACTTCATACTTCTTCTAAAAAGTACTTATACCTAGTATTTTTTTTAACTGGGACAGTACCGGGGCACCCAAAACCAGAGGAGAAAGAGGACTGAGTCGATTGGCATCAAAAAAAATTTTTACCAACTTGATTCATTTTAAGGCGCTACTCACGCTTGACCAAAAAAATTTTAATGCCAAAATATTTTTCTCCAAAAACGAGCTCATGTTTCAAAAGAAACTGCACCTGTATCTCCTCTAGTTATGGGTGCCCCCGTACTGTCTCAGTTAAAAAAAACACACTGTATAATTTTCAGTAACCTATTGGAGCCTAGACACACACCACGGTCGGCGGGCCGCCGGCAAGTTGACAAAACACTGTCGGCTGCATACAAAATTCAAACACCAAATTGTTGCTTCAACTCGCCGGACTAGCGGTGTCGCCGGTTTTTTTGTGAGAGAGAAGGTACATAAGAGTACGTATATACCTGTCCTTCCTCTTAGAACCGTTAGTGCATACATAACAGCTATCATTTTTGATTTTATTTTATATTTAATTTTTTTCAAGTGTATTTGAACCCACCTCTCCAGTTTGCATGGTGTAGTAGGCAGCCCCAAGCCTTCCACTGCGGCAGTACACAACCAGCAATTTCTATAGAAAAATAAAAGCCGTCATTCCAATGTTTTATTCATACGGTAGGTAATTAAATTAATTTAAAAACATAGCACGCAAAGTAAGTGCCTAATGTTAAACTCGAGGGTGTGATTTGTAAATAAGTAGTGTGTCCCAGTGGACTACTTTTGAACACGCAACTTTAATTTTAAACTGAGCCAAACTTACTATTTCACGTTTAATTTGAATAAGTACCAAGTTAGGTATTAAACATTAATTAAACACATAGGTTAGGTACCTCTCTTATAAGCCTACCTTCCTTCCCATAAATTACGAGGTGATTTTGGCGATTTCTTGACCAGAACAAACATTTGTCCCGAGGCGGGAATCGAACCCGCAACCTCCGCGTCGCAGTCGGACCTTTGCCCGCTGCGCCACAGCCCTAAAACCTACTCGTAGTTCTTTGCCCATTCTTACTAGGTAGGTAATAAATATAAATAAATAATGCTTGCTGGACAATCCACACAACATCATCTAGTCCCAAGCTAATCAGAGCTTGTGTTATGGGTACTAGATGACAAACCTCATTGACTTAATACAATACATTACATAGATATATAAATCAACTTATTAGTAAGTATAATGTTAGTATTTTAGGAACAAGACAGCCAAGCCTCGCCTGATTACAATGAATATATTCGGGCTTACCTCTTCAGTTTCGCTATCTTCAGTTGTTTCTGGTTGAACATTGTTATTAGTGGAATCCGTGACCTCGCCACGTCTAAAACACCACAAAAATGACCACAAAACTACTTTACCGTATACTTTTAGGGGGACATTTCTTTAGCTTTTCTGTTCTCAAAATAAATAAATAAATACGTTACGCACCTTCGGCATTTTGCTAAAATTATATGGCTGTCTCTCTGCTTTGATCCACAGTTATTCGAGCTCATGGGTAGCCCAGCTGCTGATGTGGAAGGCTCATCAGACGTGCTAGTATTCATCTTTTACAAGACGTACTCTCTTCAAGAAATAAATATACTTACCGAAAGAAAACGTTCAAACATCGACACAAATTCAAAATGCATTCGAATCCCGCTGTTTTTTTTTATTCAATTAAAAGACTACCATTTTTTCATTCTACCAGTGCATCGATCAAAAATTTCCGGCCGGCCCCCCTTAGATGCACAATGCGCGCCCTGAAAACGTCAGTATCAAAAGGTATCCCATTTGGCATTTTGGGATACCTTTTCAACTAGTGTCATTTTAGCTCTCGGACCGAAAGCATGGTCAAGTGCTCGTATAAACAATGCAATAATCGACCGACCAAGCAACAGAAAAAGGATGGAATTTTTTATTTTCAGTAAGTTTAAATGTAATTTTTACCTGTGTATTGTGATATGAGCCAATTGTGCCTGATATACTTGAGTAATCAGCATTAATTTTTGTTGGGTTTGCCTATGTAAAAATATTTATTTTGTTCTAAGTTGATGAATGGAGCGGCTATTGTTTCTAATTTTTTTTAAATTTATTTGTGGTAAGTTGTAGGTGATAAATTTTTTTTCATGAAAAGACATCACACTAATATTATAAATGCGAAAGTTTGGATGGATGGATGTTTGTTACCTCTTCACGCCAAAACTACTGAACGGATCAGGCTGAAATTTTGCATACAGCTTAGTCTAACCCTGAAATAAATCATAGGCGACTTTTTATCTCATAAATCAGTTCCCATGGGATAGAAATAACCTCAAAACGTTTCCATAGAAACAACGCGTGCGAAGCCGCGGGCAGAAGCTAGTTTAAAATAACTGGTTGAGGTTTGTAAAATAACTAGCTGACCCGCCCTCAATTTTATTTGTTCTCTAATAAAAGAAATACTATCAAAAGTATTCGATTTAATCAACTTATTAAAATTTATAATCGAACGATACCTAAAGATAAGATTACATTACACAGCAAAAAAAGAATCTCAAAAGTTAAAAAAAATCATCAAGGAGATCTTTATACAATAAACTAAATCTTTTTCAAGGAATTTCAAAATTTAATTAAAAAAAACCTTTAATTTATATGAGAGTACCTAGGTATTAAACATTTGGAAACGTCATATTTTCAGAACTTAAGAATTACGGTAGGTAGTACTAGTAATATAAAACGGGTAGATATTTATTGCGTTTATTTACCTATTGTTTTCGAACTTCAAAATTAAATAGTAGGTAATAATAAATAATGTGTTCATATGGCGTAAGTTTAAAAGTATTCTATAAGATCCTAGTTGACTTGAAATAACGTTTTTTTTGGCCCATGGAAAAACTCTTACGAAGCCGCAGGCAGACACTAGTTCTTTTAAATTTAAAGTACCTGCCTGAAATTATATTTCAGGTTTATTTTACTAGCTTTTGTTAACTTACTTATATTATTGTATGTCCGAAATGACCCTTTTGTTTGTTGACTGTTGCGTCGCTAATTTATAGTTGTATCAATAAATGATTTGTTATCTTTACCTGAATTCTGTTGATTTTATAATCCGTTTAAAAATAAACAGTGTATAAATTATTTTTAGGTACCTTCCTACCTACTTACAAAATAAAATAAAATAAATTCGACTCAAGTGGAGTCTCTTGTTCCGCATGCAAAAAACTTGACAGGCTCTGCGCAAACTGTCTGCGTCATAACAAAACGTGGACACTTTTGAGTGTCATTCTTGTAAGGTTCTAGGTATCTACGGGGGAGGACGCATACTTGATCGATGTACCAGTGACATACATGTCATGTGTAAAAAATTACGTTTTATGTGCAAATTATCGATTTTTTTATTTCATCAGCAGTTTGTGCTCTACATTAAAAAAATCACCACTTATTTCAAAAAGGCACTTAAATTTATCTTAGAATATTTTATGTTGCTGGTGAGTATAAAATTATCACTAAACTATAAGCAAATCTTGGTCTTCTGGGGCATCTCGCCGTATATTCAATCTGATATGACGGAAGAAATGACCTAAAGCTTCAGCTGTGGGCACCACGGTGGCTGCCATGCACGAAAACACGAACGTGCGAAGAGATGCGAAGTAGATCTTCACGCAGCGAAGACATGGGGCAGTGCACCAGATTTGCTGGTAAAAAAGAGAATGATAAATGTTATTGAAAATGGAGCTGTAAAATTATGGTAGAATGCGAGACACACAAAGTTAGAAGAAAAATTATCTAAGAAAAAAATTATTTAAATGGATTCTCATAATATAGGTACTGCTAGAATACATAAACGATTAGAATATAAACTTCTTTCCACATGATCCACGAAGGTTCTATACTTTCGCTCTTTATGACATCCAACAAGGAGGCTGTAGAGTAGATCCGGCGAGTTTGTAGAACTCGTTTGTCTCACCTCACAGGCAACAAGGAGGTTATAAACCTGCGAGTTGGTAGCCTGATATAAAAACTTCTTGTTGCTCACCTCAAAAGCCAAGCAAGCGAAGCCACATCCCAAGCACAGCGCACACGGCGGCGCGAGTAGCACCGAGAGGAGGGTATAGCACCAGTTTCTGGCGTAGCGGAAACAGTTATGGCTAAGGCGCCAGGCACATTCAGGGCTGCGGGCGCCTTCCGGCTCGCCGACTATGTCGTCCCAAACTATCTGTGGAGATGAAAGTTCTGGATTATACCTCCTAAGCTAAAACTTTTATTTTTCTTCTTTCCGGCTAAGTACCTATAGCCACAGATTAGATAACATTACTCTTCGTATAGCTAAACTAATTAATTACCTGCTCTTAACTCTTTGTACCCCTTAAGCGGTATCGCCTACCCGTCGTAGAGGATAAATAATTACCTAGCTACTCGTTTTAGGTACCTACTTACCTAATGTCTCTTATTCGCTTCGAAAAACAAGGTAGGCATAATGAAAATAAAATTAATCGCTGCTATAACAAGGATTTACCGAACTAAGTACCTACCCCAAAATGAGTTCAAATCGAAGGTTCCAATTTATTAATAATATAGGTTCCCATTTAGGTATCTACATGATATAATCTAAAATTCATCTTTAAACAAAATTTTAAGATTAAAACCCTAGCCCTAGCGATTCAAATCCGAAAAGCTACCCGTCTCTCTGAATACCTAATGGAAGAAGTAGGGCTAACCTATACCTATCTAGTTTAAAAACATCTGCCTACCTAATGGCCTCCAAAATGGTGTTTTATTCACCACAAATTATTGTGTCTTCGATCGGTAGTTATACATTTTTAATAATACCTCGTCAAACCCTATAATTTACATTCATCATCGATCTACACATGGTCAAAAGCCACGTACGACAATAACCTACTAAAACATTATTTGTCGAAGGTCTTCCGGGCCAAGTTTGTGTCATTGACAATTAAAATAAAACATCAAGGTAAAAGATAGTTATTTAGCAGACTCGGGTTTAATAAATTTTCGGCAATCTATCTGACCTTTCCAAGTAGCTGATAAAGCCACAGAAAACGTTGAAGGGTTGCAATTAGACAATTCTAGGTTTATTTGGGAGCTAGAGGCAGAAAAAGCTCGGGTATGTACGAGCAACAAATAATTCCTCTCCATACATATCGTGTGCCCGATAATAAAATAATTAAGGATACCTACATAATTATGTAGATTATAAACACCTCTGTACACCTATAGAAAGCAGTAAATGATTGAGTACCTATTGAGTACCTATAATGACACGTCGACTCTCCATCGCTCGTAATTATGTACTTTGCACCTCCTTTCACTCATGTCACAGACATCAGTCAGTACTGCAGTGTTGGTAGCACAGACATCATACTAGCTAGCTGCGCCTAAGTTGGTAGTACATACAGGGTTACTGGCTACGTTACTGGCACATAATACACTGACACTGCGTGAAATGCAGGTTCTGCCCATCATCACAAACACTTTTCTGAAGACGGCTTTGGTAATTCATAAAATTTTATGTCAATCACCTCCCTTTCAAAATGGAAAAATACGTTTAGACGAACTACTACAGACTGATTTCCCACTCCGACACCCACTGTTGATTCAGTGTAGAACTGTTTTAACGTTTAGTTTCAAATAAATCCCATCTAGGTATTATAATGTATTATATGTGTTTCGAAACGGACAGCATGGTTTGAAGAATTGCAATTTGAAATATGGATGTATTTATGTGCTTTTATCGTCTTTTTGTAGTCATGCTGTGTGTTTTTCCGTCAAAGTCATAGCAGCAAGTCCCTGTCATTGTGACATCTACAGTTACTGTCAATGTCAACTCATAGCGTTTGAAATTTTCAGCGGTGTATGCAGAAAATTTTGTGTTTTTATGGTTTTTTTGGTGAAAAAACGATGTTTACGGTGAAGTACAAGCATTTACTTTGTGCAAAATTCGTGCCCATCTCTCCGAGTTATAATCACGACCACTGACTATGAGGTAAGCGTGGAAAACTCATAATAACGAGCCTGGCACAAAGTTCCCATCGGATGGTAATACTTTGTATAGTTATGTCGCCGGTACCATCAGGCCGGCGGTACACACACGAGTGTGATCCTTTAGTACAGCTTGTCTTATCAAGTTATTGCGATAATAACCCAGGTTGAAGTACATAACCTATAGACGGAAGGTGCGGTGCCACCTTTTAGCACCCTAGATCATGTTAAATCATTTTGCAATCTCTAATTGAGTGTTACAAACATACTTTTGATGAAAAGATGATGAATTAGTAAACTACTATTATAAACAGAGTTATGTGCATGTAATAGGTATGAACTAATTGTTTGAAATAAAAACATCATTGACACCAAAGTTTGGCAGGGCAGGGCAAATGCCTACATAAATAACAGATCGAAATCTTCGTAGGCTACCTGGTAGTACCTACCTACCTGGTTTGGTAAATAAAAAGTTGACACATTAATGCAAAAAGCTGTCATACTAAACACTTGTAGGATTGTCAGAAAAATCCTGCAAAATGAACTACCTAGCACCTGAAGTGCACTTGCCTTAGGCCCATGTGCTTTGTTTTTTACCGGATTTTTCACAGAGAAGATTTAAACCTTAGCACAATAATAATAATCATAATAATAAGTTCCCAGGTTCGGTTTGTACTGTTCGGGGCAGAATCACCACTTTATTTTGAACAATCAGAATTTAGCTAGGTACTTATTTCATTGTTACTGGCAGACAGAGTACAGAGAGTATATCAGAACAAGAGCTGATTTTTGACTAACTAATCTATATTGTATTGGAAGTTAAATATAATAATAAGAAAATGCCCTAAGTAGGTATATAATTATAGCTTTCTTTTGCTTAAATTATTTAAAGAACAGTACCTACCTTAACCTAACCTTATAACTAATAAGTTAAAAGGTTCTGCAAATTGACCTTTCACATTACAGCTTGTAAATAAAATTACCTGCAGGTATGTTTAACACTTACTCGGAGTAAGGTGCCAAACATAAAAATACTTTGTAGTCTCTCATTATGTTACTTTCATTGTATTGAAACTGAATATGCTCTAGATCATTGTCATGGTGATCTCCGACATTTTGTACCTATCTAAAACATGATTTACTTCCAAGATCTGATGACACCAGTTGGAATGAACATCACATGTCATATTGAACCTAGTTTCACATTCCCAGAATCATAGGTTATTTCCACAGTTGTTACCTATGGCTTTTATAGAACAACTTTATTTAATAGTAAGTACCTAAAATTATTTCTTTTATTGACCCCGCATTATTCTGAAAATCATTTAGACCCAAAGTCTGAAATAATCAAAATTAAATTCTCTGCAACAAACTAAAAATGATCAAGACAAACAGATTACTATTATTAGCCTAGGATGTCCAACAGCAGGGCAATGGCATTCCTTTAAATTAAAGACAATTTCCTACTGCTATTTTGTTTGAGTTAGTGCAACTCACTTCAGGTGAAGGTTAGTGCACACCAACACACCATCAGAATCTGGTATATTAAATTTTTATTACAATATTCAAGAGTGTGTAAGTCACAAGAGCTCAGTTTTTTCTTAGCTTTGTTAATTAAGTAGCAGAGGATCATTACATAATTATTTGGTTTACAATAAATACTTTGAAACCTCATAGATAACCAAACCTTCACAGTTGGTTTCACTCGGATGTGATCCACATTTTGACGAGATGCATCGGATGCACTCATTTGAAAGAGAGGTTCCAGTCAGGTGGGCAGTGACCCTATCAAATATCTGACACTCAAGCCAATATGTGGGACTATACCATTTCATACCAGTAAACGAAACTTATTATTTTATGTATAAAATAAGGGAAACTTTATCCTGTCGTCAGAAACAATGTAACTGGAACTAATAATGGTGATGTTCATGAGAGAGTTATGTTATAGTTTGGCCAACTAACAGTCAAATAATCAACATAATACCGGTATGGTACTTATTGCCCCTGGCCTCGGAGGCTATATCCTAAATTAGGGGCCATCGCATGCTTACTTGGGCTAGGCGATGATGTTACTGGAGCTGTCTTGACGACGATTCAGGACACTACTACGGCAGCATGCCTCTCGGGGAGGTATAACGGCATGGCCGTCTGCCAGCCAAATAATCTGAACAGAGTATCGGAACGGTACTTATTGCCCCCGGCTGCGGAAGCTGTATCCGGAACATGGGGCGTGGCATTATAGACATGAAATGAAGGCTATTACAGTAAAATAGTACAATACTTCTCATTATTATATTTCTTCTCATATTAACCAAGTGTGCCTTGTGCTCCTATGGCGAATAAATTTATGAGTATGAGTATTACCCCATCCATGGCCTAGACTCTGCGGTGTGACCCGCAGAGGTGGCGACTCTGGTGCCCCGTTGCTAAACCTGATAGGTTAAACTAGCAGATGGACACTAACAATATTAACTCCAGTGCGGAGGAGATACGGATGCGATTTTTCGTTTAGCCTACAAAGGCGCGAATGGCTCTTAATACCTTTGGCCTCGGAGGCAAACTAGCAGAGGGGAAATGACAATGTTAACTCCAGTACTGAGGAGGTACGGATGGCATTTTTCGCTACGCCTTCAATGGCTCGAATGGCTCGATCATCATCAGCCTATATTAGTCCACAGCTGGCTATAGGCCCTGTTGGCACTTGGTCTTAAAAGCGATACCTCGCTATAACAAGGTCAGGTCGACTTTTATAACACCTTCAGTCGAAGTGTGATCAGTCTTGTCTGAATATACACGTCGCCCTCGGAGACTGTATCCGGATGATGGGGCATACATACTAGGCGATGGACGCCCCAACAAAGTGCCTGACATTTTGCCAATATATTCGAGCCTGAGAAGATAGCACACAATCTATGATAAATATGATAATGCTTCTGGCTTATACATTTTAAATCTTGTATTGAGGTTCTGTCTGAGCTTCTTTAATGTTCTCTCCCCAGTGAAGTCCCTCCTCAGATGGAGACACTGGAACTTTTGGTAAAAAAGTGGGGGGGGGGGGGGGGGGAGAAACGGTACGGTGAAGTAGACGAGTGGTAAGACTAGGCACGTCACCCACTGTCCTGTATCAGATTGTCCATCATTATCACCAACCAAGGTACCATTACCCTTTACCTAAGAAAACAATAACATACCCAAGCAGACACCTGTTTTGGTGTTTTCTGCAACTGGACCTGATTCAAGTACTTATGTTGTTCAGTTCAGAGAACTAACAAGCTATATGTAGATATCATTAACTACCATCTTTATATTACATACAAATACCTATAATTACACAGCAAGGGTTATAGCGAAATAACCCCTTGTAAATAAGTTATCCATACCATAACATATTTTATTTTATATTTGTAATGTTAAAAGTCCTATTTGAACTAAATTCAATTATGGACAGTTAATTAAGGATATACATAAGAAGTAGGTACCTATGTTCATGTGAATCCCAGATCTCATAATAGCAAGATCAATTAAATTTATTAATTCTAAAAATGAGCACATTACCAAGCATGTGATCAACAAATAAATCCTGAATTAAATAAAATTAAAACTATCACATTCAAACTGAAAATATTCTACTAAGCAGAACTCCACTCATTGAAATATTAGACCTTGCATTTTAGAGCAGTAATTTCTGATCAGCAAGATTTTAGAATACCATAATCCTATTTAATAAATTGATGAATCTAAATGGGTCATAGTAAAGTTTCAAATAGAAACCAGAACTTTACTCATTTAAATAATGAAATACCTATATTACCTATACATACAATATTTTCATACTTAGATCACTGCCTTTTACCCAGTTTATGACAGTTTTAAACATTGTCCGGCCCCACGAAGCGATCTGCTGTACAGCGACAGAACTGCGGCGTCACCGGCTGCCACTATCCAGACCTAAGCCCCAACGAAGTGACCTGCATGACGGCGCACAATACAACTGCAGAACGGCGTCGCCGGCTGCCACTATCCAGATCCATGTGTACCTATATGTGCTTCAGGGGCACTTTGTGTGATGCTAAGTATCATTGATTTCTGATCAATTAGATTTGATAAACACTCAATATTTTGTTTTACACAACTTTAAAGTCTTAGAAGTTATGTCCTGATGAGATCTTTGACTTGTTTGACTGTTATTTATGTATTACATGTAAGTTCCTACTTAGTTACATGTCATACATTTTATTTTCACATAGCGTTTGTCCGTCTTTCACCAGCAGATAACAAACAGGTCTTCAAACCATGCTGTCCGTTTCGAAACACATATAATATTACCGTTTTGCACAAAAACAAAACGGATATTATGTGAGTGGAGAAACGGACAGCATCAGCAAGGTACTTGCTGGTGTTGATGACACTATGAGTTGACATTGACAGTAACTGTAGATGTCACAATGACAGGGACTTGCTGCTATGACTTTGACGGAAAAACACACAGCATGACTACAAAAAGACGATAAAAGCACATAAATACATCCATATTTCAAATTGCAATTCTTCAAACCATGCTGTCCGTTTCTCCACTCACATAATATCCGTTTTGTTTTTGTGCAAAACGGTAATATTATTGTTATAATGGACCTACCCACTACCAATATAAAGTTTAAGAATTGAGACCTGACGTCTTTACGAACGTGTTCGTGAAGATGGGCAGAAACTGCAACTCACGCAGTGTCAGTGAATTAACAGTGATCCTGTAGATCTGCCTACAACTACAAGTGGCGGGTTTTCAAAAGTGGTTCGTTTGCTATAGTAAGGACTAGTTATGTACTGGTAGGACTATATGGTAGAGTCGGAAGGTAATTTGCCGCGCCCGCGGCCACTGGACTTTTGACACGCGATAACCCTGTCGTCGTTTTCTTTTTACCTCGTACTTCACAGTTCTTGGGCAATTATTTAGAAGTTAAACATTTGTAAGTAAAAAATAGTTTTTTAGACCAGCTACGTCGTAGCAGTTCTACGAAACATGAGCCAAAGCTTTTTAACCCTTCTCTGCCTTTGGTAGACGAAGATATCGGACAAAAATATATTTTCGTAAAATGGAAGATCGCGAGAACACCACTGCATCTATCAAACTTCCAACAAATTTAAACCATTTTTATTAGACATCTGTATCGTACAAAAAATGTCGCAATTTTATGAAAAATTGGGAAATTAAACCAGAGTTAAAGTAAACATCGATAATAAACGAATTCTTTCTGTTTAAGAAATTCAATAATTGAAAGCTCTGTTTGTCTGATTGCACGACTAATCTGTGAGGTTTCCCCCATGTCAGTCACTAAAGCGTACGCATAAAATACATAAGTGCCTCAATTGTAACAACCAGCCGAATTACTTCTACTTCATAGTGCAGTTCTTTCAGTCAACATTTCTTTGCCATTAATAATTTAGTAACATTCGCCGTGTCTGAGCCTGAGTCATGCTACACTGTCCTTTTGATAACAACATAGCGTGCACTTCTACAAGCCTTATTATTTTCGCAAGCTTTCCTGTACCTAATGTTCTATTTTCAGAAGCAAATATTTATTCCATGAATTTTCCTTTCAGGAATAAATATCCTAAAAGAAATACCTAGTTTTCTGACGTTGTTTGTTTATTTGAAGGCAACACGAGAATCATATCGGTTCTGCTGCAATAATAAAGTTGATTGCTTTGACCATTGGTGACCCATGGTTGGCGGCCGTTGACTCATGATCGGTAGGTTCTTGAACGTTATGGGCAAAGTAAAGTGTACCACACTTATATTTTGTAAATCTACATATAATATTTGATGATTCTGTCGTAAGATGGTCCATTATGATGTCCTCTGGGTTATTGCGAAGACTGTGGACGGTGCTGTCCTTTCTAAGATGCATCTGTCTAGGTCATTAATGTAATTAATGCCGATAGGATGGCAGAAAGATTGGACGAGTAATAAAGGACCTAGACCCAGCAGTGGGTCTCAATCGGTTAAGACGATGATGATTAGGTAGACATAATGATGTTTCTAGCATTCTCAGACGTTTGGTAGCTTTCACATTGTTTTTCAACTCAATAAAACGCCTTTCAGTAGATTTACCATAATTATAAAAATATACACTGCAATACAATTAGTCCTTCTCGTGTTAGTAATAATAGATTTTTATTGTTGAGTAGGTACATTGGCAGTCAGAAGTGGTGATCTAGATTTCAAAGACATTGTCTTGCAGCCCTTCGTGGTGCTTACGACCTTTTTAAAATTTATTATTATTTCAACCCACAAAATCATTTACACTTAATACTCGTAATTACCATAATTTTAAGACTTAATATATTATTTATTTCATTAGGAAATAAAAAGCAAATATAAATAGCATAAATTATTTTAACACCCTTTTTAAATAGTACTTATAACAACAATTTGTCATAAATGTTCTATAATATTTCGCTTATGCATACCGTGTAGCATAGTTATAATGTTGGGGTGAAATTTGGAATTAGATGAAATTTACTATTCTAAATCGTAGCAACCTTCAAGCCAGTATGATTTTTAAGGTAGGTATGTCTCCAATTGCGACCGCAACTGTACCTACCATTACTCCTATGACCTTTCCAGTCGCTTTTCACGATGTAGGTACCAACTTTGTGTAGAATGTTAATACATTTCCGCTGCTGAAGTATGATTCTATTTTAAGGGTTGTATTTGCATACTCACGAATGTTTGATTTGACAAGGAGTTTACAAAGTTTTATTTGAAAATAGCTTTACGATTTGGTGTGCCATTATTAAACACCGTTGGTGCCTAACAGTGTTTCTTTATGCTTTTTAGGGTTCCGTACCACAAAGGGAAAAAAGGTACCCTTATAGGATCACTTTGATGTCCGTCTGTCTGTCTGTCCGTCTGTCCGTCTATCAACCCTCTTTTCTCAGAAACGCGTGGACGTTTCGAGTTGAAATTAACGTCAAATACTTAAGTCCGTAACCTCTTTCAGCCGCGATATAAATTAAACTTCTAAGTTAACGCACTCAAAAGTTACAGCCGTTAAAGTCCGTATATTTTGAAATTTCCGAGGGAATCGCATGCACACAAAACCTGTAGGGTACTTCCCGTAGACCTAGAATCATGAATTTTGGTGAGCAGCAAAGTCTTATAGCACAAGTAAAGGGAAAAATCCGAAAAATATAAATTTGTAATTTATTCACAAAAAAAAAATACTTTTAATGCTCGCCATGGATGGAAGGTCATACAGCGCAAATAACGATAAAAATCTGAAAACCGTAAATTTGTAGTCGATTAACAGAAAAATAGGTTTTCATTCTCTCCCTCGACCAAATTATATAGGGTACCTACTTCATGTTGACCTAGAATAATAATATTTGGCAAGAAACAAGGTCTCACAACTAAACGGATCCCTTAGTCCGCGAGGCCGACTCGCACTTGACGTTTTATTTTCTATAGGTTAGATTACTCCTTAGATTATTATAGGTACCCCATGTCTAACACAAAGCCTTCTTACGGATTACAGGGCTTTTTATGTCTCTAATTCAATTATTTGCTAACTAAGATTCGTAGCAATCGTAGCACATCGCTACGAAAACGTAGCGAATTTCGTAGCATCGAAAGAAATCACATAGTCATAAACACATATATATAAATCGGGGAGATTTACTTGGTTTGTTTCTGTTATATGTCATAATCATCAGCAATAGCCCGAAAACGCCATCATTGTACAAAATTTCATAAAATTAAAGCGATCTAGTCATACCTGCTGTCTAGTCGTATTTAGATGTAGTCCTGAAGCTTCTAACCCAAAATTACCTGCACATGCTGATTCAGCCGATTAGGATCCCTATCCTCCAAGGCCTCCTGGCCTCTTTCCGACTTCGCACTCATCGTGCGCACCTCAGTGACGAAGGCGTCCGGGGCCCCGCGGTCCAGGATGCCCACGGGAGTGAGAACCGCGACCGGCTCGCGCAGGACTGGAACCGGGTCGCTCTGGACCGAGCCTGGCTGGCGGACGGTGATCGCTTTGTGGGCACAGGCGAGGCACTGCCGGGAGGAGGTTCGGGTGAGGGCCGCTTCGGGCCCTAGATGTACTTCTTCAAATGCCACGGTTAATGTCTTGGTCCCCTCTACCAGGACTTCAGGATTGTAAAAGCTTCTTACTCTTGTTAAAAGTTCTTGTTAGTTTTATTTCTGGCTAAGCTAAACCTTCTAAAGTAATCTAGGTAGGTACTTATTCGCATAGGTTACAAAAGTTTTCAGTGGTCGGAAGTTGAAATGGGCAAGAACTTTCAGCGAGATTTTGTTTGTATTTGATTTCACCGACAAACATGCACCGATATTATTCAAATAATCCAACAAGTTCTTAACCCTATTTCTTTAACCTTTTTCTACTTTCTTTGTTTCATGCAAGAACCTTCCGTGAATATTCCGTGTTTACAAAGCAACTCCGTAAACATACGCGGTTGATTGTGAAAGCACTCACTGAAACTGAAAACTTTCCTTTTCAAAGCTTGACCATTCGTTTGCGCATGCCCAAACACAACTATCCGAAGACCTACCTATAGTACCTATGTGTCTGCGCGGTGTAATTAGATTTTAATTCATTCCATCAATTAAACTGATTGGATTTTATTGTCTACTCTACAATTAAAAGTTTTTATTTGACTTATCTTACTTATCGACCTGCTCAAGATAAAATACATCCACATTTGGTACCGAAACTATCTAAAATTGAAATTGAGAAATCTTCTCTTCTCTTCTTAAAAGTTATTTTAATGAATAATTAATTAAGTACTAAACAGTTTCGTGGAAGTTTCGTGATTAATTAAGTGTTCTCTACGGGTAGGAAAAAAAAGCTCGTTATTTCTGAATCAACTAACAAACCCAGTAAAGTGTGAATTTTATGAACATTATACCACCGTTCTAAATATCACGATCGAAGGGAACTTTGACCCCGTTTAACACTTGGCGTGATCATATTAAAGCATGAAGGTTTTTACTGTGATTGTAGAATACATTTAAACTGATTGGATGTTACTCCAGACTTTCACCTACAAAAACACAAGCCCAAGGTAGCCCAGCTCTAAATATCAACTACATTATTTCCTGTCTCCTGTTAGGTAGGTATATTAACTTAGATACCTTTAGCAATCAAGTAAGCAAGTAGGTAAAATGATTATGCTTGGTTTTCTTCATCTTCATACCTGTGGCCGTCTTTACGTTTGATGAAAATAAAAACCTAAACAAGGTTTGCATTTTGACGTGGTAGGTATTTTTGTGCACAGTTGCACATAATATTCATTGTATGTTCTTTGAGCTAGCGTGCCTGTGCAACTTGCACTTTATAAAATGTATTTTAAGAATAAAACGACAGTTTTAAATACAAATGTTTATTGCGAATAAACAATTTCTTATTCGAAGTGTAATGTACATGCACCTTACTCGCTATGTACAAAAATATATTGTTATTTTTTAGAATAAAATATATAAGACAGAAATATTCTGTAAGTACCAGCTTTTATATACAATTGAGCTTTAATTTTATCAGTGTTTAAAACTATGTTTAACTCTACAAACTTAAGCTACTATTGCATGTTGCACCTGCCTAAAACGTAGATGTACTACGGTATAATATTTATTACTTACAAAACACATCAAATAAATAATTTTTCGTTAAGTACATAATTGATATAAAGGCTTAACTTAGGGGTACCTACATACATTTATACGACTTATGAGTTTTCTTTTTTACAACATACTTATTTAAAGTATTTCTGTGCAGTGTCTTTAGAATAAAGGCACGCGGAGCACTAGTTCTCATAACCCGGTCAGGGCGCACCTTGGACCCACCCTTACGATTTACCCTCATTTAGGGGAAATGACTCGGAATTGCCTCACCTTTCACATTTTCCTCAATTTATAGTACGAGTATAGTGTACGTTGATAAAACTGCTCGTTGGCTAATGACCACAATACTAGATATTTGGTTTCGGTGATTTCTTCCAAAGCGGAGAGAGATGGAAAAAAAACAATAGAAACTTGAATACCTTCATGCTGTGCGCTCATCGACCTACCCTTCATGCTGTGCGCTCATCGACCTACCCTTCATGCTGTGCGCTCATCGACCTACAAACTAGATCTATGGCAACACTGTTTGTTCCCCACGCAATTGGAAATGTCTCCACATCTATTCTTTGCTTTGATGAAAATCGGCACTTCTATAGGTAGTTACATTTAAAGTAGACTTTATTGTATACTCTAGCCAATTCGATATAGCAGTGTAAACTTAAAATTTATTTGCTCGGAGTTGATTTTCAGGCAGACTGATCTTCATAAATGCACAGAGAATGCAAATTCTGCCCTAAAATCTACAAAGTTTGCTATTAATCTGTCTACATAAAGTCTTAATTTGTGTACATTTTAGGCCATTTTATTAAGTGTAAGCTCCTGTAGAATGTAAGTAGCCCATTTTCAACACATTCTTTGACATAGGTAACTAAGGTCCAATTTCACTGTTTGGACCATAGGGATATGGTTAAAACAAATAAAATGTAACTGCTCTAAAACTTTCTCTTGGCAACCTCAATAAATCTTTGATAGGGAATTAATTTCTTAGAACTCTAGATTAGTGCGTAATTTGAGCCTAGATGGCGCTGTAAAATTCCAACATGATAACATAATAGAAGGGTACGCAACAATGAGGTTGTTTGGTGTAGGGTGGGTCTGTAGATGTTCAGCACGAGGGTAATGGGGTGCTATGATTGATTGCCGTAAAGGGTAGGCCTGAACTGAACAGTGAACAGTGACCTATAAAGGCTACATAAAGGGAAACTTGGGCGCGGCTTTACATTGTGAACGACCGGGTTTGCGACAGATTTTAAATATTATGTTACCTCCGGTTTCGTTACTTTTTAGAGGTATGTACCTAATTCTGAATTTAGTTTCTTAAAAGTTGGTCAAGTTTAGTTTAGAACTTTATAAAATAACTAGTTTTATATATTTGCAAGAGCTGTGGCTGTGTTTATTGTTTTTTTAATGGTATTATTTGTCCAAGAAAGTCAGTTTTTGTTTGTTTGTAAAATTATTAAGAAAATCAGAAAACTCACAAATCAAATCTGAAAAAATAATAATAGAAGTTAGCACCTGTTTTAAGAACTAAGTAGTTAAATCTATATTAAAGCTTCAGGTTTATTTCTTACAGTGGAAGACGATCGGGAAGTAAAGTTACATTTGGGTACATAGAGTTATATCTTAATTATATTATGAATAATATAACTGTAATATACAAAACTTAAATACCTACCTACCTACTAAGATTAAAAATATACGATTGTTTGGCAACATCATCTTTTCAGCTCAAAACGTGACTTTGGATTAAGTCGACTCGTTTGCAAACAAATCGTTAATTAGCACTTTATAACAAATGTAGTCATCAGGTTCAAGGATTGCCTGTGAAATAGCCATTACTTTATGGAATAATATGGGTGGAAAGTGGAAACCTAATAAGCTAGCTTTCGTGGTCAGAAAAGCTAACGTTACCTAGAAGAACCATTTACTCACCCTGATGCTTAGTTATATAAATTACTCGAGTAGCCAATAAGTGCCGTGTCCTCGTTTACGTTCCAATATCAACTCTATGCAATGTTCTTCATGATACATTTTCAATATATTCAAAACGTTGTGTTTTGAGGGTAGTCCTACATCAAATGGCGGCAAGCGCAGCTCTCGCGGGTCCGGCCGGGCGGAGGATCGGCACGATGGCCGGCTCCTCCGGCTCCTCGATTGTGGACTCTCTGCTCAGGCTGCTAAGGGTCATGGAAGAACACGTTAGAATCTGGGATGAAGGTTACAGTGCTGGTCAATTTTGACAGTTAGAAACTACTACGTTGTCAGGCAGTTTCTTCCACCACTTTACTTGCGTAATTTTTAGAGCATGCATGCATTTTTATACAATTTATTACCTGCTTGGTTATCAAATTTTACATTGACTTAGGTATAACATTAAAAATGGGAAGTTTAAAATTCATCCCGTTAGAGCTATAATAGTTTCAAAAGTTTGTACTCTACATACTCTGAAAGCCAAGGACATGCTCTGTTACTAGTTCTAACTACAAAGGTAGAATAAGATCAGGTGGGGTAAGAATAAGCTCGGGGCAAGCACTCACCTGCCGGCGCGGACGCTAGGCGGTTAGGGGTTAATAGCTCTACCAGGTTCTTCACCACCTTGGGAACAAAATGCTGGTTAGCTTTCTAAATACGAGTACTTCTCTACAACTACTAGATTATGCGCTAGATTTGTTTTGGGAGATTTCAAGCTTGTTGGGTAAATCCATGCTGTATCGTTCAGAAAAGGAAAAATCTGTATTCAAAAGTAATGGGTCATTCTTCGGAAACTCATTTTTTGGTTGACTTTCGTGTCACATTTTTTTTTGTTGAAATTACACATAATGATGAAATATTCTGATTAAAGATTTAATTTAAAATTTATTGGTAGCAGAGGGCACTTAATTGGCTCAATGGTTACGAAGTTATTCAATTAAAAAAATATGGTGTCCACGGAAATCAGCATTCATATCACCGAAATCAAATATATAAAATTATTTGATATTTATATTTGAAAAATACATTTTGTGTTAATTAGCATATCATAATCATTGTGAGAAGGAACTTCGGGATGGTTTATAAATAAAATAATGTGTTTTCAGTAGAAAGTAGATTGAAAGTTTCTTACAATTAAGGTTTTATCTTTTTATAATTGTAGATTTCTTCTAAGAAAGTATAACAAACAAAATTTAACATTAGAAACACACTCTTAAATCACTACTATATATACTTCTTAATCAGTTTTTGAGTTTAATTCTGTTTATTAGAGGAGAATCTGCTTTTCTCTCTAGCAATTCATTGCTGACGAGGATCTAATTCACTAACTGGTTTTATCTTCCCTTCTTTCTTCTTTCGAAAATACCGTTGCCTATCTTTTTCTTTCTGAACGGAGTATTTTATCTCTGTATAATGCTTGATTCGGGCGGAAGTGAGCAAAGTGTCCCCCAGACAACATGGATAGCCAGAGAACGGGCTGAGCAGTCGGCTGGTGGAGTATTTGCTGGCGAAGGATGCCCTGTCGCCTCGGCAGTATGCGTACCGCGCCGGCTACTCCACGACGTCACTGACGCGCGAGGTGGTGCGACGGGTGCTGGCAGCGTGCAAGCAGAAGTTGCATATGGCCGTGTTGTGCTGCAACCTATCTAAAGCCTTCGACGTGGCCAGCCACGCCATACTTGCTGCCAAAATGAGTCATTATGGGATCGAGGGAGCATCGTTCGCCGTACGGAGATGCTAAGTGAGCGATCACAAATTTTTGTCGGTGGTACTGAGCGATCAGAGCCCCTCTCCCCCACCATGGGATTAGCGCAGGGGTCATCTGTCTCCAACATAATGTTCTCGTTCCTCTTGAATGATCTGCCCGGAGTGATGACCTCCGCGTAGACCCTCATAAACGCAGATGATTAGGCCGCGATCGTCACCGCAAAGTCCGTAGACGCTCTAGAGGAGAAGCTGAACGAGACGGCCGGCCTACTGTCTGGATGGTTCAGGATGAACGGTTTGGCTCTAAATCTAAGTAAGACCCACTACCTTCATTTCTGCATATCTGGCAGTGACGAAATGGCTTGTAGTCTATGTGAACGGAACGGCCATTATCCAATCCGAAGCCACGATGTTTCTTGGTTTTGAAATGGACAGAGCCCTTAGGCCTCGGTCTCGAATTTTGCGGGCAGCGGGGCGGCGGCGGCGGCGGCGCGGGAGCGGCAGGATCTTATGCGTATCGTCAAATGGACCGGGTCTCGAAAACAGCGGCGCGGGAGCGGCGCGGGGGCGGGCAACGAGCGGTGCACTCCAGTCGAGCGGTGACCGTCCCGCGTTGCGCGTCTGCATTGTAGTATAGTGTTGTACTGTTGTGTTGTGTTGTTATGTATAATTTTTCTGCTGGAGATATACCTCTAAAACTTTTTGGATTAATTCCAGACTCTAAATCACTCTTGATAGTTTCTAGAATATAGTCAAAAGTTTCTACACTCATTCTGGTGTAGTCGTAGAATTTATCGGGATTTTGTCTCTGTTCTTCATAATTTCGATAAAACTCGCCATTTATTTTCCTTGCCCTATAGTAGGGATCCACTTCTTCTTTTGCCCACAATAAATCGAGCGTTAGGAATACATTTGAATCAAAAAGATGTTGTCGCCGATTTTCAGACATTTCGTTTGCGAATGTCGACAACACAACCACGAACACAACACTACACCGCTACAGTGCCGCGCGATCTGCCCGCTGGTTTCGAGAACAGGTATGCGTTGCCCGCCCCTCTCCCGCGCCGCCGCCGCCGCCGCCCCGCTGCCCGCAAAATTCGAGACCGAGGCCTTAGGAGCCCTGGGAGAGCCACAAAGACAAAATATGCGAAAATATACGTAGCGCATGTTATGCGCTCCGACGGCTGGCTCGTGTGGTTCTGGCGGAGGTGGCACGAAGCTGTTACTTCGCAACTGTTCACTCGGTGCTACAGTATGGTGCTGAGCTATGGGGGTGCGCTGCTGACTGGGAGCGTGCCTTCCGGATGCAAAAACGAGCCATACGCACCCTAGTTAACATACGTCGTGACGTCTCCGCCAGACCACATTTCAAAGAACTGGGCATACTTACACTGCCCAGCATTGTGATAATGCTAGTGGCAGTGTATGTTCGTCTGAACCTCGATAAATACATGAAGAACGGCGACACCCACTCGTACGGGACGCTGAACGCAGGAAAGCTCTCGACTATCGCCCGCTCTCTCACGAAGTCCTCAAAGTTGCCCACGGAAAACATGAAAATCAATACCACGATAATCAAAAAAGATTACAAAATCCTAAATAATTTCCTTAATTGCTGGTATATATTACTTTGGCGTCTGCAGTCGAAATTAGGAACCCAAAAGGCATCTATTATTACAATCATTGAAACAATTGGATTAGTATAAACGAATTTATAGTCTACATGGTAATCAACATTTGCGGTATACCAAGCCACGAAAGTGATTACTTACCTTAATAACAGAGCGACGCGGAGAGATAGAGAAGTGTTGTCCACACCACTGATGGAGCGCAACTGATAGTTTGTCTCGGTCTAACAACTATTCACGTAGTTACTAAAGTACAGTATATATGAATGAATTAGTGCGCGCCAGGGGTATCAACGCCAAACGTCGGACGCGAAGTTATCTAGTTTTAACTTTTTAGCTAAACCTTATTTTTGTGTAGTAATAGTGTCAGTTAAGCTAGTAACTATCTGGTTATTTGTGAACCTGTGTGAAATAGTGCTATTATTCATAGGAAAAAATATAAAAATGTTTTAACAGTGGAACATGAGGTCCGGACGCACCACGAAAGTCAATATTTCCAAGGTTTTTATTTATTTTAACATATTAAGAATAAGAAAATTAAAAAACAAAAATAGGCCTCCCCTATTATTTTCGTCTAATCTACTATACAAAAAAAAATCAAAGGGCTGGGGATACTTTTAGTATGTTTTTTCAAGCCGGACACGTATTTTTGAGCCCTGTAAGAATTACCCTAATATGGGCGTGGGGTCAGGTCGGGTCATAAAAATTCACAAAAAATTTGGGATTAAGGGGTTAATATTAGCTTAATAAATAACTGTTACTAATAAATTAATTTTTATTTTTATTTATAAAGCATCCAACCGTTGAGAGTTAACTTTCATGGTTATACCATTTAACACCTGTAAGTCTAATACTTTACAACAACAAAGCTCTACATGCTACTCTATCTATAAAGCCAGTAAGTAAGCCACTCTTGAATATAGGCCACTTCATGACATCCCTGGCGTTTAATGCCCTGTCCTCACAAAGTCACCCGAAAACGTCAGTCATGCTATCCGACCGGTTGGTCTGCAAGCTGTTCCAATCCGCTGACGTATTAATGCCCCTCCTTTCCTTCGACGCCTGCATGCATGCGACCTGACGGCCATTCTATGATACACGGAGGAGATCCTCCATCTGAGGTCCCAGCTCACCCAATCTTTATAGATAGGTTGTATAAGACATCCCTCCCTTAGTTCTCTGGGCAATTGCCCTGTCATAGCTCATTTGATCTTAATAGGTTATTAGAAATTTACCTAGTTCTCTTGATAAGTTCCCCGTCCGACCTTTATTCTTTACCCAATCTTAAAAGGTTGTAAGTAGATATATGAGGTTCTTCCCTTAATTATTTCCCCTTCTTTCTTCCCTTGGTTTCCTGGTAAGTGCCCTGCTTTCTAAGCTCTGCTGTTCTGTGATGTTGTTTTGAAGATTCCCTTAGCTTCCTGGTTTATCTAATCTGCTCACCTGATCTTAATAGGTTGCCTGAGCGACAGCTCGGAGCCCGAGGTGGAGGGCGAGCGGGTGGCGGAGAGGAGGCGAGGGGGGCGCGGAGTGCGCGGCGAGCGAGGGGAGCGCCCCCGCGCAAATTCCAGCCGGTAGTTGTCGGACCGCGGGCTGCCGCTGAATGCTTCAGTTTCACCGGCTGAGGACATACATACATGCATTTCACCTCAACTCACCTGAACAGCCTATATTTGTCCACTGCTGGTTGCAGGCCTCGCCCTTATAAGCGCCTTATTGGCTTTTATCACATGGGGGTGCCTCTAATCCCCACGCTGAGCATGCGGGTTGGGGATCGCAGTTCGGTGGTTCTGCAGGGGGCGCTGCTGCCCGCTCCCGGTGGATACCCCATAGTGCCTCTTACAACACCCGCGGGAAGAATTGGGGTGGTGCAAATTCTAAGTCAGCACCACACGGCATACATTTACATTCTTCTTGTCAGAAACAATTAAAATGGTGTAATAAGCACGCGGTAAGCCCATACGTCAGTCTATGACAACGGGACGAACTTGACACCCCAGACTAGTTGATTAAGGCGAATATTAGGGTGGATAGTGGCGCCACTACATATTTAGTTTTATAATTACGTTATACAAAGGAATTATCAAGAAATCGGACCGCGCGTAGACGATATCTATCATAAGCTTTTTTTAAATGTATCTGTAATAGTTTTGTTTTGTGTTATTCAATCAAAAACCTTGTTTGGAGAGCTTGGTTGCCACCAATAGGAACTAAACTCTTGAAACAAGTATCTGCCTAAATAATACAGTACAAAACTATTAAAGATACATTTAAAAAAAGCTTATGATAGATATCGTCTACGCGCGGTTCGATTTTTTGATAATTCCTTTGTATAACGTAAATATAAAACTAAATATGTAGTGGCGCCACTATCCACCCTAATATTCGCCTTAACTTAGATTAGACCGTGATGAATGGAACGGTAGGAGTTTTTTTTTCTCAGCAGTAGGATTCGATAGGCTTTTTAGATTCTATTAGAAAGATATTATGAAGAGGGAGGAAGGTTACGGTAGAGGAAGCAAGTTTACCCCCAACGTTTTTTTCCATAATGCTTTAAATTATTAAGTTTAGGATAATTTATTTACATCTTTAAAAAAACATATTCATAGAGCCTCCGTTAGTACTCACTTAGTGTATAACCTGAACAAGGTTAAAGAGAGTACTGTACCTACTGTTTTCATTAAGAATATCTTTGTTTAAACTTGCGATTTTGAACATAACAAACTATAGAATCCACATGGACAGTGCCAAGTTAGCTTCGAATCATCAATCTAACATCCCACCTATTCCCAGGGTCATAGCCACCATCAGCGCGTGTCGGGACGACGTCGCTGTGTCAGTAGGAGAGCGGCTAATGCACTTCCGTTCGCGCCTGTCCTGAATCAAACTGCACAATATGCTCATCTAATTAGGTACTATAGACGCACACAAGAAAGAATTATTCTTGATCTACTAAATATTCATATAACCACCCACTATGTAGGTAACAGGACAGTGCCAGCTAAGCTTCGAATCATCAATCAAACATCCACCCTTCCCCAGAGTCGTGCCAATAGCACGTGTGTCCACATCGCCGCGGTGTCAGTAGGTGAGCGGCTAATGCACTTCCGTTCGCGCCTGTCCTGAATCAAACTGCACAATATGCTCATCTATTAAAGGTACTATAGACGCACACAAGAAAGAATTATTCTTGATCTACTAAATATTCATATAACCACCCACTATGTAGGTAACAGGACAGTGCCAGCTAAGCTTCGAATCATAAATCAAACATCCACCCTTCCCCAAGGTCGTGCCAATAGCACGTGTGTCCACATCGCCGCGGTGTCAGTAGGTGAGCGGCTAATGCACTTCCGTTCGCGCGCGTCCATTGTCAAGCCGCTCAATACTCAACTCATCAAAATAACAGAGGCGCGGTCATTTAAGGCATGACAGTAAATTATTGTGGTTCTTTTTAACGTCTTTGTGACACAGTTTATTGCTTAGTTTTGATTGAACGTGTATGAGGTTTCCGGTAAGTTAAAAGTGTCATACGTAATTTATTAGAGTGAAGTATTAATTACTAATTCTATATAGCTAAATCTATACAGCCCTAACCAACCAAGGAATCCAGAAAAAGTACATAAGAATGGTGCAACAGATCTACAGCGATAATACAGCGAGAGTTCAATTAGAGAAAAGAGGTGAAGAGTTTAAAATAAAAAAAGGAGTGAGACAGGGCGACCCGCTCTCTCCAAAGCTATTCTCAGCAGTAATAGAAGAAGTCTTCCGAAACCTTGACTGGGAAGCCTACGGACTAAACATCAATGGTACAAAAATGGACCCACCTGAGATTTGCCGACGACCTGGGGGTCTATTCGCTTTCGACGAAATCGACAGTTGCGTGCTGCGTTTTGTCAAATTGCTATTCTAATTCATCAAAACTCGAAGCTACGGCACGAAGTTTGAAATGGCGGCTTTTGCGGCGGCCACCTCTATTCTAATGGGCAAAATGTACGAACGAAACATTAAATTTGACAGCATTTTTTCAAGAACCACTGTCAATTTGCACGGTAGCTACAAAGCTACCTTTTCATTTTCGTAAGGTGCTTTTTCACCATATTTTGTCCATTTATCACTTAAATTTCGGTAGATTTATGATTGTTAAAATATTTTATACACGTGGCGTCCTAAATTATTGAAATTGACTCATGATATTTGAAGATCACTCTCCGTTTCAAAATTTTCAGAAAAGCGGCTCTACCGCCATCTCTTAGCAAAGCCTACAACTAACAACTTCCCCCAGCTGACGACGAAGTTCTTAATTTTACCAAAACTTGGCGCTAAAACCGCTCTTTTTAGGGTTCCGCACCTCGAATGGAAAAAGGAACGCCTGTAATATTAATTCTTAATTTCAGACACAAGATCCATTTTTGAGGTGAAAAAAAAGGAAAGTTAAATAAAAATCATAATATATTAAATATAAAATTCAAGGTACTAGGTTGAGTACTTAGTACGTCAGGTGGCAATATTCACCCTCCGTCTGTATGTAAGGGTCCGATAACATCAGACGGTCAGATGGGCTTACAATAGTGTCATTTTTACACATGTCAACCTCTGGACGTTAATGACGCAATTCTCTTTCTTTGGATGGCATTGAAAGAGTCTACACGGGATATTATAGATTATAGAATCACTCATGACAGCCGTTTACGTTTAAACTTAGCAAAGAGCTAGCGCAAATAAAGAGGAATATCCGAAAACCATAAATTATTTAAAGTTACATAGGTAATTACAAAATTATTTTTTGATGTTCGCAATAAAACCTATACGTAAGCCTTTAAAGTACTTCCCGTTGATCTAGAATCACGAAATTTGGCAAGAAGCAAGGTCTTACAGCACAAGGAAATGTATTTTTTATCTTTAAGTAAAGAGAAATAACCGAAAACCGTTCATTTTAGCAAAATCACCAAAAAAACGCAGTGTGTCTGTGTAAATTATTCGGCTCACAAATATATATTTCCAGTATAAATGTAAGCGGGTTAACTTTGAACCTAGTTTGTGTTGGAAGAACACCAACGCTTCATCCCTTAACAAGGGACTTCATTAGGGTAAATATAAGTTTGTTCGAACCCTCGCACAAGTCCTACTCGTACTTGACTTGTTTTTATTTAATCTGTCCAAGGTTTCTATGCTCTCTGGTGGTTTCATTCACATGATCGTTCACGAAGGTAGTTGGGTGTGCCCGCTTCTCGCCCGAATGAAAAATGCCCACCCGACAGAGAAACAGAATAGCTATCGTTTGCGTGCGTCGGCCGCATGTCATCGGCATCGACAGTGTCGGTTGCGGAGAATTGTAATAGGGCCCCTGGTGCTTTTCGCCGAAAATGCAGAGACGATCCAAGCCATGTTAATACAACTTACAGTGGAAAGCGAAAAAGTGGGTCTAACTATGAATACATCTAAAACAAAAACCATGACCAATGGCACAAAAACAAGTACCTATCAAGGTAAAAAACCAAACGATAGACTATGTAGATGAATATATCTATCTGGGACAAATAATCTCACCCACACTGCAAATGGCAAAAGAAATAGAGAAAAGAGTATCCAGTAGCTGGGCGAGATACTGGTCACTGAAAGAGATAATGAAAAGTAAATCTATTCCTATTTCAGACAAAAGTAGAGTATACAATGCATGCATATTACCTATTACCTATGGATGTCAATCTTGGGCTCTGACTCAAGCGAATATTCAGAGATTGAAAGTATGTCAACAAGGTATGGAAAGGAGTATGATCAATGCCAGATTAAAGGACCGGAAAAGACTGATCGAAATAAGAATGATCACCAAAGTAGCAGATGTAACAACCAAAATACGCAGGCTGAAATGGAGATGGACCGGCCATACCATGAGATCCACGAGAAGGAAATGGTCCTATGAGACAACAGTCTGGTACCCACGTGAAGGGAAACGCAGCAGAGGCAGACCTACTAAGCGTTGGGAAGATGATCTGCCTGAGGGATGGCGTAGGGCATGCCTAAACCGCTTACAATGGCACACAATGGAGGAGGCCTATGTCAAAGGACAACCTGACTTACCAAGAACCGGTGTCAAAAATTAGTAAATAGATAACTAGATAAAACTATAAGATAAATATTAGGAAAATTTTAAAAGTCAGAGATTAAAGGCTATTTTTATTTTGTTTTATTTATTTTTATAAATTACTAATTATCACTCTTTGATACCAAAATTCACTGCTGGACATAGGCCTCCTTAAATGACCCTACGTCATTTAGGTAGTACCATTCTGTTATTTACCCCCAAAACCCAAATGAGATAGCTAAGCAAGTCGAGTCTACAAGTCTAGTCTCTAGTGACACCCGTGCGACCCGGAATGCACTAGATGTAGATCTAGGTCGGGATGTCCCGATGGGCCGCAGATATGGTAATCGGCCTGCATCGCGCATGCAACGGAAGTTGCCATGCATTAGCTAACTGGGTTATCTATTATTCATAACAACAGTATTGCTAGTAACCCCCTGAGGATGGATGGGTGGGAAATTGCAGACAACTTTCTTTATTAATAGTAGCAGCATTTGATTGCGTTGTTGGTATTAATTTACTTTAGGAGAACTTATGTACTAAAAATATATGTTTGTTAATTTGCTTTTTTACCTCGTGATAAATATCAAATCCAGGTATCTAAGTCATTGCTCATTGAATCATTCGATAAAGTAAGTGAGAGCCATTCAAGTTGACAGGATGGTAAAGAATGACCAATTCAGCAGCATTTATTTCAGCGCCTCTATCGTGCGGACGGGAACTACGCATGTCCCATACAAAAATGAGACGTCGCGATCACGTCTCGATAGTATCGTCAACTGGACTCAGGCCTCCACATGAATCACAAAGTATTTTTGTATTGAATCACTATAGACATAGTCCAAAGTCTCTCACCAGTATAAAGCGGTTTGGTAGACATAGGCATCCTGGCGCAGGCGGGCGGATGCGCGTGCGCACCGACCAGCCCGGCGCCCACCAGCCCCGCCGCCCAGTCGCGGTACACGCGGGGAGCCTCGCTGCCTCGCCAGTCCTCTACGCAGCGGATCTGGAAAAACGACGAGGATTAAAAGAACCATTGAAGAATTTGAGAAGAAGAGGAAGATAAATTCAAAACTGTTAAGACTAATACGTAAAGTATATGTAAAGACTAATTGGTGAAAACCAATTACAATTACACAATTACGTCTAGCGGTTCTTATTGAAAAAGAGGCACAATGTACTTAGGTAAAGGTATCCACGCTATATGGGATCTTTAGTTTAATTTAGCTTAACGGGCTCAGTCTCCGCGGTGCAACCAGGAGGGGCCCGTCACAGCTCAGCGCATCGAGCATGTCAGGAATCCATGTGAATAATGACCATGAAAGTGTTAAGCAGAGAAGTCGTACAGTAGTAATTCCTTTGAATATAACTCGCCATCCCTATACTTTGACTGACCGGTGTAGAGCTCTTGCTGCGGGCGCTGATCTCCGAGGAGGCGTTGCTGTGCCGCTGCCGGTCGCGCGTGCGCTCCGGCGCGGGGGACTCTCGGCAGGAGCCGTCGGGCTCGTCTCGACCCTGGAAGTACAGTTTAGTGCTTTACTTTAAACACAGACGGTGTCAATTCAGATGTCGCCTTGACTAAACTAATTTGACAGTACTTAAATGATGCCACCGTTTTTATTTGGATTGTTTTGAAAGGGACGTGAATATTTTTAGTACTGACAAATTAGTTTAGTTTTATTTATATCAAAGAAAATTATATAATGGCAACACATTAGAACTAAGAAATCAAATAATATCCCAACAATTTTCGACTTCGACGGGACTTGAACCCGCATCCTTACCTCAGTACGGGAATGTGCTAACCACAAGGTCAAGTCACGTAGGAATCGAAAATTTCTGGGACTTCTTACGGATTCTAGTGCCATTAGTTCCACCTGCCGGGGAAACATATAAGTTTATCAATTCCTGTTCAAAGACTAAAGTTACATTTAGTTCGTTTGACGAGAGGTGTCGCGTTGCTCTATTTTAAGGTTTTTGTTATTATAGTGCGTAAGCCCTCACACTCAAGGTAATTTCGAAGAAATCAAATAATATCTCAAAAAAGAAAAAAATTGAACGCGTAGGTATTTACAAGCGAAACAATTGAGCTAAGTTTGGTAGTTTAGTTTAGTTATGGCAACAACTGAATTGTCACCAATATGGTCGCTTTCTAGAGCGAAAACTGTTGTCATTGTAGTAGTGTTTTGTTTATGCTATCCGTCGCCCTATTATATTCCACCCATGCTCGGCGATGAGTTTGCCTATGTGGAGGAGTCATAGCGATGCTGTGAAAAAGAGAGCGGCTGAGTGATCTGTGTGAAGACCGCGATTTATTCAAAACTATGAGCTGTAGCTCTGCCAGCTCCTTAGCATTCTAGCCTGCGCTTTTTTCCATAGTTATAACTATAGCTATACCTAGTAGTAGTCGTCAAAAGACAAAACTTTTGCACCTAAATAGTAATAATACTGGATTTTTTCTCGCGCAAAGATACGAAGGTCGTTTAAAGTGTGGTGTAGGTGATTTTAAGGTTATTTGTTACCTTTGAGTGGTGTGAGTTGGCAGGCATGCTGGTGGCGCCGCTGCTGACGAGTCGTAGTTGCTGTCTGATGTTCGCCTTCTCGCGAGCTCGCTTCCTCTGGAACTCCTCTTCGACTCTGAAACAGAGTGTTTCGTTTTAGCAATCACACAATTTTATAAATGCGAAAATCATAAAAATGCGAATCTTTGGAGTTTAGGATAGATGTTTGTTTTATATTTTACACACTCATAGTTCTATAAACCTGGAATAACAGGTTTTTGTATCCATCAAATCCATTAATGATGCATTAAGTTAAAATAAAATACGAGTAGACCTCCGTTGAAAAAAGAGAATCCTGCTAATTATACTTTTTGCGAGAAATTGTAAAATTTGTTGACTAGCACCAACATCAGGTTTTTAGTACTCGTAACTAGCGTTTTGAAAGCAACCGCCCTCAAATAAGTATAGTCTCATGTCTATACTGACCTCCTCATGGCCTCCAGTTCGGTCCTTCGCTGCTGCTCCTTGAGATCCGCCTCCTTGGACAGCTTCTCAGCCAGTCGTCGCCTCTCCAGCTGCCTCACCGTGGACTGGAACGTGAACCGCTTGCCTCTGCCCGCGTTTGATGTACGCTGTAGCAACGGGAAGTGCAACTCAGAGAAATCACAAAAGAATATTGTAGCTCAATTAGAGCTCAATAAATTAATTAATATTCCTGGACATTCACACAGCATCATCTAGCCCCAAGCTAAGCAGAACTTGTATTATTGGAACCAGTTATAGGTAGATACATAATACATTACATTGATACGTACAAGAGCGATTGACATGTACTTTTTATGTTGGTTCTTATGAACGTATTTTTGTTTGATTGAATGAATTAACGGCCGTCATCCTGAAACATTTTAGGCATATGTTTGCATATAGACAGATTATCGTTTTCATTTAAAGGTGGGTAGTGTCTATCTAATGATTAGAAACCTTGAAGCTCATTTGCTAGATGATGGTCATAGAACGACACAAACAAGAAGACTCCGCGCCCGCGCCACATAGAACGTAACTCGGCCACAAACCCCATTGTGCTGTCCAACAGCACTTCACCTCAAAACTAGAAGTTATTGTCCATTCATTGTTGATAGCGCATTCTTCACACTTTCAATATATCCATTTGGGGCATTTTATAACGTTCACACATTCACGTAACAAAGGGATAATGATGATGATTCACACCTCGCTAGTCGCCACACAATGAGAAGGAAGCAACAGTTACTTAAATCCAAGTTAATACAAGCCTATACTTGTCACTTTTTTATCGGTCTGAATAGGAAGGTCTTCGCAGTCTAACTCCAAAAGCAAAGGATGACTGATGATGAGGAGAGAGTTAGGCCTTTCCCCTGAAGAAGTTAGTAAATAAATCAGTTATTTAAAATTTGATAAATTTGTAGTGAGAGTATTAAGTAGATCAGTTACCTATCTAATACCCATATCACAAGCTTGGGGCTAGATAAATGCTGTGTGGATTGTCTGGCATTATATTTAATTTCTATTAAAAACCAAGTTTTAGAATTAAATACAAGTTTTAATCTAATTACGTAAAACAATATTAAAAAAAAAAAAAATTGTTTAAGTTAGTTGTTTGTCTAAATATTGTTTTATCATAATATTGTACAATGGATTTCCGCAAAGTAACGCCTGAATCTATTATTTATCTAATTACGTAATTAAATAATAACAATGGTCATCCAAAGCCATATTTATATTTTCCCTGTTATTTCAACGAATTGTTCCGTTCCTTCACTAAGCTCAAAGAAGATGGCAGTTTACTAATTTCAGAAGGTCTAATTCCAATCGAATCAATGATTATTTAAACACAACAATACCTACTATACACTATATAATATAATCTTCAAAAGTAGAATACTATATTTACAGTTTTCCTTTGTAGCAACCGCGATACGAAACTCATTTGAATCATTCAGAGCGTGTGAACCGCGATGCTGCGATTGTGGAGTAGGCATGCTCCTTGACACGTAGCTACACACTACCTAAAACGTAACTTGTTCTACTAATGCTACAATTCACCGGAAAATTATCTTTATCTTCAACTGATTTACGTGTGTTGTTGCTTAACGAGTGCGAATTCAGTAGTGAATCTGTTTCACAAATTAAACCTTATCTTTCGAACAATTAAGCGTAACCACATTTGGATTGTTATAGTCTTGTAATAGTCTAATGTTCTTGCATGGATTTTATTGTGAAGTTAATTGGTTACGAAGTGAAATTGAAACCTACTTGTTTATTGGCTTAGGAAATGCGTTTGGGTAATGTAAATGGTAAATAAATTACTTTCACCTCTCAACATGTTTATTCATTGTCTTAATGTCTTGTTTATACAACAAGCTTCTAATTAGCCGGCAGAAAATGGTAGAGCTAATCCTTAAAAAAATTATGAACCAAAATTAAATGTCCGTTTGAAGAACACATCAACAGCCTTTGCCTGTTCACTGCTGGACATAGGTCTCCCTTGATAAGCGTATCATTGGCTCTTATCGTATGGGATAAAATGCCACAATCCCCACGCTGGGCACAACGGTAATTCAGCAATTCAGTAGTAGATCTGTTCTGCAGTAGGCGCTGCTGCCCACCTCTTGATGGATATCCATTAATCACCTCTTACTACACCTGCGAGAAGAGTTGGGGTGGTGCAAATTTTAGGCTGGCTGTTTGAAGAACGACCTAAAAAAATCTATGTATCTATAAGCTCAATCTCTTATCCTCGGTGTAAGTTAAAAAAGTACCTAGGCAATAAATTCAGAAATCTTCACTGTAAATCAGAACCTTAGGTAACATGTAACTTAGTACAGGTCTTCTGAATTGACCTAGAACTACCTTTAAAAAGGTCTTTGAAGTTCAGAACTCATAGAAATCGCAATTATCATAATGTTTTACCAGCGTAGTTTCACCGAATAGAGACCAGCTGTGAATCGAGGTTGATGGCTATCTGGTGCATATCGCATCCTTTGTTTTTGCGCAACGAATAACCATCGGCACCTACTCTACTCGTATAAAATAAACATTACACGAAATAATGAACATTTTATGCATAAACTGAGCAACTCGCTTGCGGAATGATAGTTGCTAAGGTATCAATAAAAATATAAATTTTATAATGCTTTGTTTTTATTCTATTGTTGTTGTACCTATGCACAATCCTTCCAAAGTTAGACAAACAAATTATAAATTCACTGGTTCGTGCTATTTGTATTCGGTGCCGATATTTGTTGTTAAACATTTCGATAACCTTAATGAAATTCATTTTATCTGCTTGTCGAGTTAATAGTCATTTAATTAACCTAATTATTTTGCATGAGATGATGAGACAGAAATTACGCGGTTTAGTCGGTTGTTCCGAGTAGCAAACAGGGGCGGATCCAGGATTTCATTTTGGGGGGGGGCCATTTTGACCAAGTTCGGAGAAAGGGTTAAAATCACAAGTTAACAAAAAATAAGGTTTTTATAAGCAATTTTAATAAATTAATCCCGGGAGGCGGAGTGGCGGCGTCGAAAAAAATCATTCTCTAAAGCAGCGGTTCTCAGACTCTTTTATCGACGCAACCCTTTTGGACAGCGAAATAATTGATGGTGACCCTTTTCACTTAGACAACGGACTTAGTTCGTTGTCTAAATGAAAAAAAAGGAGAGCAGAGCGAGCCTCGAAAACTTTAGAGACATAACTTAAGCGAATTTTGGGAAATTAGAAAAAAAAAACAAAAATATAAAATAGGCGAGCCTCGAAATTTTTAAAGATTTGCTAGCGACGATTGGGAAACTTGTGAGAGTAAAAGAAGAAAAGACAATACAAAAACGGCTAACAGGGCGAGCCTCGAAAATTTTAAAGACTTAGCGACGATTGGGAAATTCGCGAAAAAAAAATTAGATATAAAAACGTTGAGCCGAGGAAGCCTCGACATTTTTTAAGATTTTTTTGCGAAGTTGTGGAAATTCGTGAGTGAAAAGGAAGAAAAGACGAGATAAAAACGCCGCGGCGAGCGGAGCGAGCCTCGAAATTTTCAAATTTGTTTTAGCTACGATTGCGAAATTTGTGAGAGAAAAGGAAGAAAAGACGATACAAAAACGGCGAGCGGAGCGAATAATTATAAAATCTTCGAAAGTTTTAAAGTCTTAGCGCCGAGTGGGAAATTAACGATAGAAAAACGATACAAAAACGGCGAGCAGAAAGAGCAACGAAATGTTTTAGTATTTTTTTGCGACTTTTTGGAAATTTGTGAGTGAAAAGCAAGAAAAGACGATATAAAAACGCTGTGCCGAGCGGAGCGAGCCTCGAAAATTTTAAATACTTTTTAGCGCCGATTAGGACATTTGTGAAAGGAAAGACCATACATACTCGTATAAAATAGGCGAGCGGAGCGAGCCTCGAAATTTTCAAATTTGTTTCAGCGACGATTGCGAAATGCGAATATGTGAGAAAAGAGAGCAATGAAGACATATAAACGGTGAGCGAAGCGAGCCTCGCAATTTTGAAGACTTCTTAGAGACAATTGGGAATTTTGTGACAGAATAAGAAGATAAAACGATATAACGACGCTGACGAGTAGTGCGAGTCGCTAGCGGTGGTGGAAAAATTTGAGAAAGAGAAAAACCAAAGCAAAAACAGTGGCGCGCTCGCCAAGCGAGCCGCGCGACAGTCGCTAGGAATGACTAAATTTTGCGTCATTTCTAGCGACAGTTGGGAAAAAAGAACGTATACATACTAATATTCCCAATTGGAAAGTACCTAACTCTGTCTGTCAGCCTACCTGTTACCTTTCACACTTAAACGGCTAAACGGGTCTTAGTAAAATTTTACAAGGAGTTAAACGGTATCCCGGACGTAGGCTACCTGAAAAGTACTTACAAAGCCGCGGGCTGAAGCTAGTTATAAATAAACAAAATTAATTCTGTAGTAGTGACTGGTGAAATTTCTAAAAATTATTTACATTTATCTAGTTTGACCTACTCCTTTCGCTTCCTAGGAGCAAGAAAATACAAGGTTGTAGAGAAGTAGGGTTGTTCCGTGGACCACTATGCGCCTCGCAGTTTGATTAACAAAGATGTACCATTGACTGTCATTATAACATAATAATATCGTATTATGTAAAAGACGACTTGAATACTAGGGTATTTCACGTTCTTGGCGTTTTGTCGATATCGTCTTTTTGCTACATGGGTATTCTGATAGGTACCTACCCAAATTTTCTCTGCAACCTTGTTTTAGTACTAAACCTATATATTTTTTTAATTATGATCAGTATTGTCGCGGAGCCCTGGAGCTCCGCGTAGCACACTTTGAGAATGGCTGCTCTAGGGGGATAGAAAATGGTATTTAGTTTCGTTTATAAAGAGATTTGGCAATTTTTTTAACTTTTCGATTCAACTTTCAGTTAAATCCATAAAATTTGATGCGTAGGTATAAGTATTTAGCTTTTCGTTCAGTAAATAAATAAGACGTCAGTATTCTTGTAAATTTGTCTCTTAAAGCCTCTTAAAGCCATGAAAATTGGTAGGTATTTAGCCTATTGCTTGATGGAAAATAACGTGTTCGGCGTTGTTTAGAAATTCTCAACCCAAGAATGTAAAAATTTGCATTTTAAGGATTTATGTTAATTTCAAAGTCCAAGTGGACGTGGTTATACTGATAGTAGAAATTCACCTGTTGTAAACTTAGGTTGTAGGTAGGTACCTAAAGCATATGTTTCTGTTTCCTGATATAAATAACTGACCTACCGATGATTGAATAGGTAGGTATGCCGAGTAAAACTGCACCTGAATTGAATCGAAATAATGAGTCGACAGTATGGAATTTCTGAGTCTTTTGGGGGGGGCCATGGCCCCCATGCCCCCCCCCCCTGTATCCGCCAATGGTAGCAAAGACATGTTTTCCCTGGTTAGAGCGCTTATTGAGAGACTGAAAGCGGTCGCGAGTTAGTTAACTTTAGAGCGAAATACTTAGTTTTTAAAATCTTTATAAGGACTTGGTCGCACATCCTATTTAGTTTTGGAGATCCAAAACTACTAAACAGATCAAGATGAAAATTGGCATAAATTTAGAACGTAACTTAAACAATAGGCTACTTTTTTAGGGCTTCGCTCCCGGTTTAGGATTTAAAAAAGGGTATGATAATTTACACATCACGTCCAACGAGAAACCAAAACTTTATTGAGAGTATTTTTGCTCTTCAATATCTGAGTGCAAAAGCCGTTTTTATCCGCTAGAGGATAAAGTAAAATTGAATTTAGAACATCGTGTGCACCACGTTTGTGATATGCGTCCTTTAGTAAGGTACCCTACCTACCACGCTATACGAAGTTGGGGGTAACAGCTTGAAATCAAGTATAACAACTCCACCTTAACGAATAGATGACAATAATATAAATTTAATACAGCAAATCACCCCAATTGATCCAAGCCTAGCAAAAATAGCAAAAGTATTAGTACTTAAAGCGTTTGGTCGCCATCTTACTGGAGAAAGTGAACGTGTGGCCTAAACTGGGGTGTGTACATTGTACACCTTCCCAGGAGCTTCTTCAATTGACACTTTACGAAAATATAACGTAACCGATGGTACCTAATGATTTTTCTGTTGGTATTTGGTCTTGAGTACAGTTTAAGGGCTTGCCATCTGATGTTGTCTCCATGGGAATGTCGACTCAAATTAACAGTAAAGAGATAAATGAGTGGAATTCATTGCCAAAACGTGCGATGGCGCTAACAAACCTACCTTACCTCGCTATGTTATGTTATGCCAGATTGGTATCTCAACTTAAACTGCGGCTAAGTACGAGTTGGTAGGTAGTTTTAGATTTTGCTAGTAGCGTCAGAAAATGCAAACTTTAGGCAAGTGGTAGAGGTGTTTGAATGATTTAGATTGACATTGAAATCACGCTAAGCGCATTGGGATGCGAAAAAAAACCGGACATAGGGTAGACGCATAAAGAGGTGTCAGATACCCAGCAGTGGATGATCCCTAATATTATAATGATGATGACGTTTGGTACCTAGACAATGACCATAAGAATACCTACCAATCAAAAGTGTATGAAAAACAGCAAAGAGTTTTTTTTTTCACGGTTTCCTATATGGAAATTCGATATGTTTAACTGCTAATCAATCAACTTGTAATGCAACCAACAAGAATGTTGAACAATAGACTAAGACATTTGGTAGAATCTCCTCGCCGGTAAGCTTGCCTGGAAACTGGCATTTAAACTAAAAGCCAAACAATCCTACTTGGCCTCTTCATAACATGGTCACGTGCATCAAGATGGGGACGGTCATGCCTCATTCGCTGCGTGATGCTGATGGCACTGCGTGCTTGAATGCCACAAAAACTTTGCTTGATTCTGTTTAACCTCCAAACTACCTTGTCTTTGTTTTTGCAGCTTCAAAATCGTAAGTACATTAATCACTGGTTTCAACTGTTGAAAATTGTAAAACAACAGTGTGGTAGAAATGAATTTTTGCTTCACAGGTTATTTCGACAACATTGCGGGGCGATTTTTTTTGATTTGCATCAAAAATGTAATTGTAATTTTTATGATGCATTAGCCAACTGCACTTGGTACTTAATAGAACAGAATGTATTAAGTAAGTGTCTTGCGAAAGAGTTTACCCACCCGAACAAATGTTTTGGTAATATGACAGACAATAGAAGACACTCTGTCCAAACAACGGAGAGCCATGACTTACTGGATCCACAATACATAGTCGAGCAGCTATTAAGATCTGGACTTATTGGTCGAGGAAGATTCACAACCAGTTGTTTAAGACCCGTAGCTTTGACCGCTGTTGGATAAGTTTGGGAGAGAATAGAAGGTCTTCAAGCTTTGGTTAGTTTATGTGACAAGTTAGAATTGCCCGGTTTAGAAACGGTTTCGATGTGTATTTACCCAATATTAGCTCAGCCTCGGCAAGACATGGACAAATTAGTTTGGCCTCCATAATTGTACCGGGTAATTTCGATCTGTATGTTCTTGACAAATTAGGCGTGAGATTACTTCCTGCGTCAGGTGAAGACACAATACTTGCGTCTCTCATCCTCAGAGGTTTTATATTCAGATAAAAAAACGAAGCCTAGAAACAGTGCATCAAAGGTGTTTGAGCCGTTGTGACATGACGTGAGACAGGGGTGCGGGATTCAATCCGCTAGAAGCGAATTTTGTTTGGTTAGTTTCTTGGGTGTTGGTGCATAGCATAGGTATACTACTTAGGTGTATTCTCTGTTTAGGATTAGGTAGGTATAGAGATAAATAATCATTTATTGCAAAAGCTGTGTAGGTAGTTAGGATAATTAAGCCGTTGTTGGTCTTAAAAACTATTATTGACGTCGTGAACGTTAGTGAACGAAAGTCTTCGTTTCAGGTCTGGCTAAATGGCGTTTTTGTCAGTATGTCCGTACTCCTCTACAGGTCGTATTTTACAACCGATCGGTATGAAATTTTGTGTACAGATTCTATGATTTTATAGAATTTTATTGTCGTCGAGATTTTTTGATTAAAGGCGTACTTCTTCCACAATAAGGCAAAAAGGCGGATTTGGAATATCTCCGCTTTAAGAGATCTGATTTTGATGATTGTACTTTTAATTGACTTTTATACTGTATACTGTTCTTATAAAAATTTGGTATAGATCTGATGAGGATTTTCGGCATGACGAGCAGAACAGCTTCGCAAAATGCAGTAATATGCAAGAGAGCATTTACAGTACAGCGCCACCTATTAGAACATCTTTGTAACACTTCGAGAATTATATGAAATAGCGCGGCTGCATACACCGTCGTCGTCGTCGGTTAAATAATAAAATAACAAAAACTTTGGGCTGATGGATCAACGCCATCTATTGATACTAGGTACAGAATTTCGAGCTTTGCTGAGGAACGTAACTTAGGTACTTTGTATGGACAATTGGTCTAATGGTTGATGTGTTTGTGCAACATTTCGTTCAAAAATTCCGACAACAATCGTATCGCAAGTGAAGTGATCTGTAAAACCTACCTACCTTTCCAAGTGCACCTTACCTACCTCACCTACCCTACCCACAAACAAGATTGAATCCGTTCAGGAGAAACAGACGCCTATTCTTGCACGGTGGGCATTATTTCAAAGGTAGGTACCTAAGGAAATCATTTCATTAGTTTTGAGCTAGGTATATAATTATACCTACTAAACAATACCCTTACCTACTTACCTACCACCTAAGGTTGGCAAGTTGCCCAATGCACACCACACTAGCGTAAACCAATATTTAGGTAGGTACCTACCTACCCATAGGATTTTTCTTACAACGCGTCCAAAAGTAAGAGGCACCGATAATTACATAGATATTAGGTACCTATAATACTTATGACAAGTTTAGCGCCATTAAAGGAAGGCTGGCGCCTACCTATGCTGGTGCTTATTCTGATAAGAGGGCACTTTTGCTCCGTGATAAGACGCTTTCACACTGGCATGGCGATTTGCAAGGAGTCACCGCCTAAAAACATGGTAGGTGCATATACCTAAGTACCTAAATATCCCGTTTTATATAACTTTAGTACTTAATATAATATAAGTTACTAATATGTTGAAAAAAAAGTTAGTGCTTGTGAGGTCTACTGTTCGTAGAACTGCTAGAACATCATTGAACTACTAGAACATGTACAAGAACTTTTGAAAAGGTGTTAGTTTTACAAACTTCTCAAAGTATATTTTTCCTGTACAATAATAGATCCATATCCACAAACGCTACATAGGTAGGTACCTAGGTACATTTCAGATGGGGGGGGGGGGGGGGGGTTAAAGTATGAACCCCACAGAAGTTCTCATTATATAGGTACCTACCTAGGTACCAAAATATCCCGTTTTAAATAAGATTACTTCAGTAGGTACATTAAGTATTATGTAAATTAATTGTTGAAAAAAGTTAGTGTTCGCGACGCGCGACGTCTACTGTTCGTAGAACTACTAGTATACCTAGTCTCAAGAATTTTATTAGGTAGGAGGTACCTACCTATTCTTTTAGATCTTCTGTATGTCCTCATCATTGTAATAGGATTTTGACTCGTGACGAAACCTCAATGAGGTAACTCATTACTTACAATTCTTAACCCCTTTAACGGTTAGTCACAAAACAAACTGTCTATAAGTATTTGACCAATTGAACAAAACCAATCACACATACGCCCATACATACCCTAGCAAGGCAAGCCTTCACTATCCATAAAATAATAATCGAACCCTACACACACGTGCACTGAATCCAATCGGACCAAACAGGAAAGTTGGCAAGGCCGTGTCCCATTGTGGCCTGACAATGCGACTCGACTGTCCCCTATTCGTAACATCCAATTGATTGCCTGATATGACTCGCTGATTGATTACTTTGCTTTGTTGGTAGTGGCAGAATTGAAAATGGAATGCCAAAAACAAAATTTGTTTACGCATTCCATGTTTAATTCTTCGTGGCTATTTGATGGGAAACAAAAGAGGTGGAATTTAAACTTTTTGGTAGGCATTTAAGTTTAGATCGGTCTGATCGGTCTTGTATTCTTATAGCATAGATTTATGCAGTAAAATGCTTTGAATTTTAATCACCTGATTTGTCTATTATTTCCTAGTACGTAAAGGTCATATCTGGCAGTCTAGATTTATGGATGACTTTTCGGCCTTGACACCAAAATAAATGTTGTGTCCGATAAAATATATATTATAACAGAATTGTCAATATTGGACTGAAAACTGGTTATCGGCCCGTGCTCTATCGATTTGATTAATTATGTGCGACCAAACTATAATAAATGCTGTAATAACTGCGTAAGCCAATCCTAAACAAGCATTTTCCCACTCCTTCGCTTTTGTTGGATAACAAGTAGCCTGTCTTTTCCCGGGATTAATCGTCTTACCAATTATTTATATAATATACCTACGTTGAACTGTTTAGCCGTGAAAAGAAACAGTTATCTACCTAGGTACTGGTGTCGATTCAGATGTCGCCAAAACTAAACTAATCTGACAGCACTAAAAATGATGATGTCCTTTTTATTTTGATCGTTAAGAAAGAGAAGACACCATTTTTAGTGTTTTGGCGACATCGGAATTGACACCAGTATCGCAGTATATTATTAGTATATATAGGAAATTACGAAAGAAAGTAAGAAAGCTACCCATTCATTAGTGACCCAGGGCGTAGGGCATTTTAGAGTAGGTACCTACTTACTTGTTTATTTAGTACCTAATCTCCCCTCCTTGCATATTTTAGAGAGAATACCCAATAGTTAAAAGTTAGTATAAACGTTAGTGGTGGGATGACGATCAGCGAACGACTGCAGGCAGATGCTTGATGCGGCGAGCTGAAGACGGGGCGCTATGGCGCTCATTGGTATAGCTTTATGTCCAGCCGTGAACTAATATAGGCTGACATAGGCTCATCTATAAAAATGCGCTCTATACAAAGAGCTCATATGACGTTACTATTTATAAGTATCCAAGTACTGCTAAAATTTTTGTATAAATTTATTAGTTTATGATTTATTAAGTGTTAGTTTTTATAAATAGAAATTTTATCAAAAAACTTTTAAAGGCGTCCTTAGCCTGTTGAGTTATTATTAACTTGGTATTGTACTTAGTTAGGTTCTAAACAGTGTTTATAATCTACGCATGTAAAACTTATATGTTAAATAAAGAATTTTGAAAAACAAAATCAAACAATATAGGCACACAATAATGATGATGATGATGATTTTGACCCAATAGTTTAAACAGTTCTCAGAAGCTCTCTGCGGGGTTAGGGGACGGTGTTACCATTAGTGAAGAAGCACAAACATTTCCGTGTCGTAAGTAAGTCACTCAGCCAGCTGAGCAAGCTGAGTATTTGCATACGTTGCTCAACTGGCTGGTGTGTGAGATGCTATTATTTGGTTTCGATTCGGTCAATAGCTGGTGTTAGGTTGCCTTCCCATCAGTTATAGCAAAGTAGTAATGAGGAGGAATTTGTCAAGCCAATGAGATTGCTTGATTTCAATAGCTAAGCAGTCTTATTGCTTGAGATTTACTTACCTCTTGGCGAAATGAACCCTTTGGTTGCTCTAGATTTATGATTTTTTCAGATGACTTAGGTAGGTATATGCTATTGTTTTTATAAAAATCTGTCATCTTTTAGCAATGGCTAAGCCATGTTTTTTTCTAATTCTGACTCGACTGATGTCGACTTAAAAAAACAAACTATATTGGCTAGGTATTGCAAAAATTAAGATAGGTTTTAAATTGAGACTGCTCGGTTTTTCAAGAAATCTTAAGGCTGACGATGAATTTCCACAAGTTTCCCGATGTACCAACACGTCCAACACCCGTTAGTGCACTATCAGCAATCTGCACAACAATCTTGTCTAACTGTCTACAATTATACATTTGTCGCGCCCTGACGCAGATTCGTTTATAGTCATTACCGTCTTAGGGTTGATATGACATGACCGGCTGTTTTTAGAGTAGACTAAAAGTGCATGGCTTTTTTAATTTTCCCCATCAAAAAATAAGAAATATGTTATTATTCTAACACTGTATAAACTTCCATTTGTTTCCTAACATTTTTTGCATGCACTCTACATTTTCATTAAATCTGGTTATTCACCTGCATATGTGAAGTTTTAAATGATTTTCTTAAAGTGTTGACAAGTTTTTTATGAAGCTCAAGTGGCAACCCTGTTCTACGTTTACAAAAGTAACTTTTATTATAAATCTCGCGACCCGTTAATTGCTTGCGGCAAATTATAAAATGCATTCAAGTTAACTGTATATAGACAGTTGCACATTTATATCGTAATAGGTACCTACCTATTATGCGTTACTTGGATGAGCATTTGTTACAATGGTAATGAACATCGTTATTGCTTGTTTATATAATATATTTTATATGTATATTATATAATATATTTTATATGAATGTTTTTTATTCACAGTAATAAAAACATTCAGTGAATATTCTTTTCACTTTGTTGGTTATCCTAGTATTTTAGTCATTTTATGGAAGTACACTTAAAATGTCTTATTTTCTACAACAACCTTTAACTTGACCCAAGCTTTTAGTCAATGATGCTAATGTACATATTTATTTCATCTAGAATCAAGATTGAGACTCAAAGATCAAGATGCATAGCAGCAATATATTTTTATTATAGACATGGACAAGTTTTTATCTCACCTCATCCAAAATATTCTAAGTGAAAAAAAAAACAGCAGTTAGATACAACGTGTGAATAGAACTATCATGATTACAATATCAACGCATTACGTTTGTTTGTATTCACCATGGGCTACATTAACACGGCAAATGGCCCGGCCCTTTAGGCCCACAAACTATATGGCATACACACTGTAAATTAAGCATTTGTGGGTTTTTCGTGCCTATAACGGTGTTTCTAAAGGTCTATGGAATTTTTGATGGTAAAATGTATGTAAGTGTGTCGCGATAGGGTTATATAAAGATACAAACGTGTGATTATGTAGGTTGATTGACTATTTGACCAATCTAAGCCTAGTCTAAAGAATAGCCACATAATTTACTAAGTTTACGGCGTTTTCACATAGGGAAATTTGTCTTTGGTCGCTAAGTTTAACAAAAGTACTTTACTGTTACTTTGTACTTTGTATACTTTTAATGATAGAGTTGTTTTTGGTACGAAAAAATAAACATAAAAGTTTAAAACCTAAACATTATATTTATAGGCTTCCACGAAACAAAGTAAAACGATAATAGAGCTCAACAAAATTGTAAATATGGATCAAAATAATCGTAATTTACTTTAATCTTACTAAAAATCTTGTATTAAATAGGTTTATTATTGTTTGCTAACAAGGTGCGGTTCTGACGTAATAAAGGTGATGAGACCGATATAATAATATACAAGGGTTTTCAAATAACCCATGAGATCATGGCAAATACTCAAGTTGCTTATTGCCTCACAGTACATCGTGTTCTTATGTAAGCCGAGGTATGTAAACAAAAACTGTTTACGTGAGATGAATAAATAATATCAGGCAAATAATAATGAAATATGTCCACGTAGAGGCACGCTTAGGTTATTTGGTCGTCAAAACTTGACATGATCAAGTCATAGATAAATCACCGGAAAACGTGACGATTAGGTAAATTTTGGAGCAAAATTGGGCTATAGGTTCTTTTTGGAGGAAGTCTGTGTCTAGTAAAACCTAACATAGGCTTTCAGGCACTTCTAGCCAACACGTAATGTTGTTTTTTACCTGAATAAATAATGATATTCTATTCTTAGTAGTTTATTGATTGGTTCAGTGTTTGACTCTAATCTTTAATGTACTCAAAAGTGTATAAAATCAGTCATCTAGGTAGTTGCCATAACACTAATTCTGCTTACTAAGGGATTAATGAAGATGGTTCAAATGCCCAGCATTTTCAAAAATTGTACGTACGGATCATGTGATCTCAAAGGGAGGTCTTCTGGTCTTTATTGACCATATCTCTGGAAAACACGTTTTATATATCGAAGCTCAATGATAGCCAATTTGATAGTCGGGTTCATCCGCCTTTCGTGATTTATTTCACAATCGAAATCTCCATAAGCCTCTGACTAATTTGTTAACCAGTGGCCAGAATCATATGTAGATGTGTAAAGTCATCCATCAACGCTGTTCTGACGAAGTTGATCGTCGTGTTTGTCTGCTTAGATGGCCAGCATTGGCTGATGAAGCTGCTTATTTTCTGATTATCTTTTGAAGAACCAGCCAAAGTGATACAATAATTATAATGAGTAGGTATACCATCGATTCTTGACACACACACAACTGCTTTAGGTATCACATTAAATTAAAGGTTTTTGAAATCGATTAGCTTTTGTGGGGTTAAAATATGTTTGGATTTTGGGAATGTTTTTTCACGGGTGAAGTACATCTTTTGTATGTATGGAAATATAGAGTTTTTGACTTTATGCGATCACTAATGGTAAACATCTGTGAAAAGTATCACATTCAGGAAATTTGAAGATGCTACATATTAATTGTAAAAAACCATGCAAAGCCTGGGTGTGTCGTTCGTTTTTTAACATCATAAGATAATCTTACAACCTCAGTTTCCCATAATGTAGCAATAGTGTTCACATAACGAGTAGGTATATAGGTACAAGTAGGTATATAGGTACAAGTATACATATAAATAATGTATTTATGTTAATAGCCTGCATGTATGCCGTCAGTGAGGCATAACGCTCCTCGCTAATATCTATCCTCGTCAAGGTCGGTCAAAGATTTCGTCCTTTTTGCCATCCAATACCAAAATAAACATCGATTGTTTTGATGATTTTGTATCAATATAGCCTGTTTAGTTTTGAAACTGCGCAGTAAAGAGGTAATAGAGAGTAAAAGCGTTGTTGTTAGTTGGCTGTAGCATCGGTTTTGCTCCTATCACATAGAGGCAGGTAAACCTAGTAAATAAAGAAGGTACGAAGTTTCCGATCCAGCTTAAGGGAAATAGGAGAGGAAATTGATTATATCATGGTTTGGGACGTTGGCTACGCTTTTCAATGGAACCGGAAACTGCATAGGACAGTCCAAAATCGATTTATCAAATATGAAGAGCCAGACCACTTTGCTCGCAAGCTTTAGATATTAGCAAAAAATTGATACCTATTAATCGAAATCATGTATCCAGCACTCGAACTAATTCACAAATCAGCAGATGTTTCAACTGCAGCATGACATCACGAGATGCAAGCTGCGAGGCCGCCCACCGGCCCCGTGTTATTAACCATCGATATAGTCAGGACATTACAACTTCTACATTACATACGTGTTTTAATGACTCTGTGAAATTAACAAGGTAATTTGTATTACTTCTATGATAGGTAGGTACGTGATGATTAGAGGCTAGAACAAAGCAATCGTACCTAGTTAATAAAAACCGGAATGCGAATGAGATTCACATGGCTATGTGAGAGTCGCTGTATAATGAAGCTTCCTTATAATACCGAAATCATTAAATAAGAACATCACACTAATATTATAAATGCGAAAGTTTGGATGGATGTATGGATGGATAGATGTTTGTTACCTCTTCACGCCAAAACTACTGAACGGATCGGGCTGAAATTTGGCATACAGGTAATTCTAATCCTGGAATCAAACATAGGCTACTTTTTATCCCATAAATCAGTTCCCGTGGGATAGAAATCACCTTTAAACGTTTCCATAGAAACAACGCATGCGAAACCACGGGCAGAAGCTAGTTATGAATAAATTGAAGTGAAGAGAAAATCCATAACACTTATCATTTATTTATAATAATAAAGTCTTGTCTGAGTACTTATTTTGTAAGCCCAAAGAAAATAAAGATATTGAAATCTGATATCTGAAAATCTATGTTACTTAGCCCCAGGGATGGAAATTCCTAAAAAACTAACCCCCCAAAATAATAATAATAAACAATGCTGAAATTAGAGATACCTACCTATTGAGGATGAGCAAGTGCCTCCAAAAAGTACCAACCTATTCGGATTGTTCAACAATGTAATTTTGATTTCGAAAGATTTACATTACCTACTTACGCAATAACACATTGATCACGATGCTCAGAGATCAGCTTGCTCTAGCTATATCAATACTCACCAGCTACGACGCAAAACTGGAAGGCTATTCATCACAAGTACAGGCGCTTCACATCAAGTACGAGAAGGCAGTGGTAGTTCCGGTAGCAAAAAACCCGCCCCAGCCCCAGGGGGGCCTCCCGGGGGACCTCCCCCGTGAGCCCTTGACGGTGACAGCTTACAAACCGGCAATGAAAACAAAGTCGACGGTATCGAAGAAACTGAACACGGCAGCTCCAGTGACGCCACCACGCCCAGTCAAGGACATAACTCCCAAGGCAACACGGCCCCGCGGAGGTGAAATAGGTTCAAGTACCGGCGAGTCATCAGGTCCAACTCATAGCCTGAAACAAGGACCAGACGACCTGCAGCAGTGGACACAAGTAAGGCGAAGCCGCAGGCCAGCCTCACTAAGTGGTACGGCGGGCCCTACTGTAACGACACTAAAGGCGGTTGAGCCACGTAGCTATGTTCATCTGTGGAATATGGAGTCAAGCGCCGATGAGATCCGTACCTACCTGAGGGACCTGTGCCCCGTCGGGACCTGCTCAGTGACAGAACTTTCGGCGAAGGGTGACTACAAGTCATATAAAATCGGAGTTCCTGTCCCGTATGAGGAAATGTGCCTGTCCGCTGAAGTATGGCCGGTTAACGCCAAAATTAAGCCTTGGATTGTGTATCCAGCTAGATATGGTGCACACAAACCACACCAGCCCTTTCGTGACGGCGGCGCGCAGAACCTGCACTAAACAAGTTAGTAATATTGAAATATATTACCAGAACGTTAGAGGGCTGAGAACGAAGCTAAATCGGTTCTACACAAACATAGAAAGTTCAGGTAACGACCTTTTCGCCATCACAGAGACGGGATGCAATGACTCAATAGACGATGCAGAAATAGTACCTCCGGGGTTCCAAGTACTGAGGTGCGACCGCACGGACGGGAGAAAGCACGGCGGGGTGTTTCTGGCGGCCGCGCCACGCATAAACTTGCGAAAAGTGGACGTACTAGCGGGCGTAAACGTCGAAAATTGTGTTTTTGAGATTGTTGGGGCGACCGTTTTTTTAAATAATAAGTTTTTGTTTTTTTGTAGTGTTGTATATATCCCCCCAAATAGTAATGACAATGATTTTATGATTTTATTTAGAATACTCGAAAACTGGTGTGCAAAATATAATTCGTGTTTAGTTTTAGGTGACTTTAACATGTATTCTTGTAGTGATAATGTAATCAATTATTTTGAATATGTAACAGCTTTCTGCGAGTTCGCTCAAAAAAATGAGGTACGAAATGCTAACGATCGAATACTGGATTTAGTGTTAGTCTCTCTGAGTATGGATGAGGTGGTGGTGTGCCCCGCGGACGAGGAGCTGGTACCGCGCGACGAGCAGCACCCGCCGCTCGCGGTGTCGATGCACCGCGCGCAGCCCGCCACGCGCACGCCGCCCTCCACGCCGCTATCCCCGCCTATAGACGAACAGCAGTGGAACTTTTCTAAAGCAGACTACAATGTACTGTATTCGTCGATAGCGGAAGTTGATTGGAATCATCTCTATGATATACGAGATCCTGAGGAGGCCGTCGGTAAATTTTATAACATTTTATTTGATATTTTCGACAGCTGCATTCCTAAAAAACGTCTGCCGAGAAAGGACTCTAGATACCTCTATCCAAATTGGTACACTAAGGAGATAATCAGAGAAATTAAATTAAAGGCAAGATTACACAAGCAGTACAAAGTAAGTGGATCCAATTATGGGGCTTTCTCTAAATGTAGAGCTGGAGTGAAGAGGATGATAGAGGAGGCTCAGGCGCAGCATCAGAAACGAGTGGAGCATCGTCTGACGGAGGATCCGAAATCGTTTTGGAATTTTGTGAGAGCAAAGCGGGGGGCCGTGAACCGGAAGCAAATCTCACTGAATGGAAGAACTCTGACAGAACCGGAATGTGCAGTGGAATTCGCAAAGTACTTTCATTCGGTTTACGGCACTTCGATTGCTCACCTAGACGTGGCAGCGGCGGAGGCGGCGAGTCACGCCAGTGCCGCGCGTGTGCATGTGCCGCGCCTGGCGCTGGCCGAGGTGCGCGCGGCGCTGACGAGGCTCAAACCGAAGCGCTCCGCAGGTCCGGACGGGATCCCTGTCTATATTATGAAAGACTGTCGGATGCCTCTGGCCGAACCGCTCGCTTATATTTATAACCGTTGCCTAGAGGAGTCACATTTTCCAGAACGATGGAAGACAACAAGAGTTATTCCTATACCGAAGGGGTCCGGAGCTGATGTGACCGAATTCAGACCGGTGGCCATTCTGTCGACTGCAGCGAAGGTCTTCGAGTCGGCTGTGCAGCACAGCATGCAGGAGCAGGTGTCGGCACAGCTATCTGATGCGCAGCACGGTTTCCGGCCGGCTCGTAGTACCTCCAGTAACCTCCTTGACGCAATGCACTTTATGCTACCGCAGGTCGACGCCGGGGTGCAAGTCGACGTCGCTTATTTCGATTTCAAAAAAGCATTTGACTTGGTCGATAACGACATACTGCTTCAGAAGTTGGCGACGATCGGCTGCACAACCAAACTGCTGCGGTTCTTCGCGAGCTATATGAAGAACCGGCAGCAGTATGTTGACTACGCGGGATGCAAATCGGAGCCCTACTCTACCTTAACTGGAGTGAGTCAGGGAAGCAATCTGGGTCCGCTAGAGTTCATTCTCATGATTAACGATCTCCCGACCGTCGTCAAGGATGCGAAGTGCTTGTTGTTTGCGGATGACCTCAAGTTACTTTTACCGATTAAAGACGGAGAGGACTGTGAACGCCTTCAACGTGACGTGGACAGAGTGGTGGAGTGGACTGGTATGAATAAACTACAGTTCAATGTCAGCAAGTGCTCTATTATAACGTTTAGTAGAGCGAAGACACCACTACACCACAATTACCAGTTGAAGGGTTCACAGTTAAAGAGAGTCGATTCGGTGAGGGATTTAGGGGTTCGTCTCGACGACAAGCTGCATTTCCGTGTACATGTGGTTAACATCTGCAAGAAGGCATTCAAGACCCTAGGATTTGTACTCCGTCAGACGAACAACTTTACAAATATGAATGCAATAAAGACTCTATACGACGCATTGGTGAGAAGCCATTTAGAGTTTAACGCGGCGGTATGGGCACCACACGAAGCTAAGTACAGTCAAATGGTAGAGCGCATACAAAATAAATTCACCAGATTTCTGTACTTGAAGATCTACGGCATTTATCCATTCTTCCCGCTGATGTATCCAACCTTGTTTGTTATAGGCATGGTTGGATACAACAAACTGGAGGTGAGGAGAGATGCAGCGCTTGCTCTATATTTGGTTAAAATATTTCGTGGGATGATCGCCAATCCAGGCATTTTAGAGGAAGTGAGGCTAAATGTACCTGATGAGTTTGTGCACCGACGGAGGCGGCCCGCCCTGTTTGCTGTACCCAGAGGAAGGACCAACCTCCTGAATAAGGCACCTCTAACGCGTTGCATCCACACGCTCAATCTAGTAGCGGAGAGAGTCGATATTTTTAACTGCTCCCTGAGCGAATTTCATAGGACTCTGTTATTTATTCTATGCTATTTTAATAAGATTTGACATTTTGTAATTATTTGACATTATTATTATTGATTACCGATTTTTCTTTATTACTATTTTATTTGACATTATGTTATTTGAATTTATTAAGTGAATAATTATTATATTGTTGTAAAATAATTTGACATGGTATATTGACGAACTTTATATATTATTGTGTAATTTATGTTTTTTCAGTTCATGTAATTTTAATTTTTTTATTTTAATTTATATACTTAGACTTTTTACACTATTGCATTAGGGGCCCCTGTAAAAATAGTGTAAGTATTTTTTAATAAACAAATAAACATAATTGAGCGCATGTTCATTTAAATAAAATAACTTTACAGAACAACTTCATCAAATTGAATTCACTTTTACCTACTTTCCTCATTATACACCTATCTACATCAGATATGCATCAGATTACTCCTTCTTATTGTATTTAGCGATAATTGCGCGGAAGCCACCACCTCCACGATCTGTGCGTTTCCTAAACCACTCTTGCGCATCCAGCTATAAAATCATTATTTTATTCGGTAAGTTGCGTAAATGTTTAATTAAGTGCCTGGTATATTAAGCTTTGGCCAGGCATGAGATTTGAAATAAAGAGAAGTTGTCTGACTTTTCCTTTGTAAGAACATTTGTTACAAAAATACAAGTTTGTTACAAAAACAAGTATGTGCGTAAATTTTACGATGTTTTTATAGTTGAATTTGCTGAAAAATTGGAAATCTAAAACAATAAAATAAGGCTTAAAGCACCTTTAGGGTGCTTTAAGCCTTTGTTTTAGCATAGATTGGATTTTGCATGATCGTGTTTGGATTTTTGGGAGTTTTCCATATGCGTCAAGATTTATTCGATGCTATTTTACTAATGTTTTTGCCACGGTGCTTGTTTGTGAATAAACAATGGTTAATATATGAATGTGCCACCTCGCTCCTCGCACCTCCACTGAAACGAGTAGTTCAGATCACGCGCAGTTTCAGCAGGTGTTTATTGTGATCATTTCAGTAGGTATCACGGCATTTTTTAGTTAGTACCTAAGTTATATGATTAACTATAAACACAATTCTAATAATTGAGCTTTAAGATATAAATATAAATATAAGAAATATTTTTATATTTCAGCTACCCTATAATTATGTGTTTACATATTAAACCTATCGAAAAAAAATGCTTTTAATTAATTGCACTAGAGAGAAACATGAACAACTTTCAAAAAACCTTACCTGAATACCTGAAACCCTTTCTTTTCAGCTATTCAACTCTTCAAAATCACTTCAGTAAAAAACAATGTAAATTAAAATAGAGATGGTAAACAAGTGACTCCTGCGCACAGACACAACTCTCGGCAGGTGCGCGCCACGTGCGAGTGAGAGCGGGCGGCGCGCGCGCGGCCCTCCTACGGCTACGTTATACGTTACATGATCTACGCGTATGTGGAGGAAAACTGTCGCTTTTCACGCGGCCGCGCCGTAGCGCTGGGAAAACTGCTTGCTTTTACACAACTTGGAGACGGAAAGCAGAGTTGAACTCGATGACTCAACTACGACGAGATGTACTTAATACATACTTGTTGTTACGCCTAACAGGGTTCTCATTGCGATACTTACATATAGATAATTCCCTACCTATTAAACCAATGTGATGACAGCATTGAGTATTGAAAATACCCGAACGAATATCTGCAAATCGTTTAAATATTTGTCCCGAGGCAGGCAACCTCACAGACAGATACTGATCAGACCAAGGTCAAAAGACTCAATATTTAAAATAAACAGAAATGCCAGAATAGAAAGCCTAATGCATTAAATCTGACTACGACAAATTATATTCTTATAAAAACTGTCGTGTATAATAAACGGGCACGTTCAAATCGCCATTTTAATTAATTATGTGGACATTCACATGACAAGATGGATGTCATAGTGATCGGAATAATGAACTAGCTCTAACTGGTGTAGGAGTAAGAGCCTACACCACGTTTACCTCACATTTACCTCTTCACTTTAAGCTATCTCAGCTTTAAGCCATGGCTGAGAATTAAAATAATTTTCGATAGTATAAGTGTGTTTTCTTCAGTCAAAAAAAAAGTCAACAAACGATTGCTTGAAATTAACCGATTTATTAATTATTAGTGTTTTACTGAGACACGAAAATTTAAGTCTATAGCTTCCTGCAATAATTTTATTGCAGGAAGCTTTATAATAAAACTTTATCGCCGATGATAAAATATTACCCATATTATATTTTGAATTTTAAAATAGTGTGGGGCATTCAACTCAACACTGCGTTTTCTTTAGGCAGCATGAGCAGAAGCAGATTTTTGTTAATTTTCAAGGTAAGTACCACTTTCCATTTGCCAAGGTACCATTTTCCATTAAGAATACCCCGGTAGTGCCCTCTAAATAAACACCTATCTACCTGTCTTAGATGTAGTCTCTAACATTAAGCCTTCTTAATATTAATGTAAGATAAGCACAGTTATTCGCACGAAGGCTGTGTTTTGGCTCCTTCGCTGTTTAGTTACCTATTCAACAGAGAATCCTGATTTCTGATAATCAGATCAGACTGTGCATACTAAGCAGATGATATAAAATCTTTAAACAAATGTTCAAACGCATTCGCTTACAGAAAGTACTGGGATTTGAAAGGAAAGACAAAATTATTGGTGTCGTTTGTTACAACTGCCTCTAAAAATATAAGGACGATATTTCGTCAGTAGTAGGTAATGTATGTACGTTATCTTTATATGCGCATGCGCGCTTTGTCTGAGTTCGCTTACCAAAATGTTGTGTATGCGTGGGCGAAATACACAAGATAAATGTCAGTCCAAAGAAAATAAATTGCATAACAACAATCAATTCAGCATTCCTAAACTTTCGGATAAAATGGTTGATGAACTCAGTTTTGAAAGGTCACCGGTAAAAGAGACGGCGAGAAGAATCCAACGGCCGGAGAAGAATACGCAGAAAACGCAATGGTGATAATAGGAAAAGATTTAATAGAAGAAATAAATAAAACATTGATCATATTAATAATGCAAATGCGAAAGTTTGTATAGATGGATAGATGTTTGTTTGTTCTTTCTTCGCGTTTAAACTACCGAACGGATCTCATGCTGAAATTTTGCATTGATCAATGGTCTACACCTGGAATAACACATAGACTACTTTAATTGCATAACTCAGTTCCCATTGGATAGAAAAAAACTTTAAGCTTATCCATCGAAACAACGCGTACCAAGCCGCGGGCAGAAACAAGTATTACATCATGAAACTATCCCTTATGAACCAAGCCAACAACACGATGATGATAAATGTTTGGTTTAACTAGTAGATCCGGCAAAGGTCTCGTTCTTGGTTATTATGACAACCCATAAGCTCATTGTCAATGGTAATTCCTACGTGAGAGAAGTACAAAAAGCTCAGGATGAAGAGCCAACTTGTAATGAGGTCACGATCATACAGATCCGTAACAGAACATGGCATGTGGCCTGTAGCCCGGGCAATGGGGAGACAGATGAGAATACTGATGATGTAGATGCTAATGGAGGAATTTACTAAGAAATTAAAACTCACCACATTAATAACAATAACCTGTAAGTGTGTGTGTGTAAGAATTTCAAAAGTGCTATCAAAAAGCTCTGATGATGTGGTTGTGGTTAGACCCGATCATTGACAAAGAATTCAATCTACTTGGATTACAATTCTAATTACTAGACGTGGCTATGGCTAAGAAACTCATATACAAGGAAAAGTTGGTAGACTAGATTTTAGATAAGCAAAATAAATTGGATATTTTTTGTCTAGTTTAGTTGCATCGAAACCGAAGCGTAACAAAGGCATTCCTGAGAATGTCTAAAATGGTTTACGATTTAATTACTAAGTGCGTTAATTAATATATGGATGTGTTCAGCAAAAACCGTGTGATAATGACGTAATGTGATGAAGTAATGAGAATGGGAGCAAAGCTAGGAATCCAAAATGAGGTAATAGTTTTACAACAATAGTGTCGGGTTACAATAATAACGGTGTGACTATTTCATTACGAGAATTTGACAGAGGCAGTTACCTACACTGGACTTGAATGACTCCTTATCGTGCCGTTACTAAAATAGAGGCACCAACTCACATACGGAGTTAACACATCACTAACAGAATAAGACAAGGGTCCGTATTGACGAGGCAAGACAGCATAACAGAATCACGGAACATAGAACCAGTCTTCCTTATAATCTCAACAATAGATACTGTGAACTTCATCAGCGGAAACAAAAACAAGGTCAGACAATTGAAATAATGTTATCATCATAAATAGTATACTAGGAACTCAAAAATATTGAGTTCTAATGAGAATAGTAATGCTAAAAGGACAACAACCAGTTGATAAATAATAATGACCACAGTTGCTACGATCTTAAATAAATTTTAGCGTAATAGTCTAGTAATCTAGTTTTCTGTAAAAGAGCCTCATAAAGCTAGTAATACATCAATCAGCATCAAATCCGCTCGTTTCCACAAGAGCAGGTGCCATAGATCAGCATCCAAGGCCCAGCCCACAAATTCAATTTGAGAGTTGCGATATTACAGCAATAAATAAGTTTATCGCAGACAAAGCGAGTTAATGGCTGCGTTGCTCAACCACAACAAATGGTGGCTATGAGTTATAGGACGACGTGAGAAGAGAATTAGATGATACGGTTCTAGTTCAATTGATTGCGCTTTTGGATTGACGAGTTACACGCCGTCGCTGTACCTAGTGAAATCACGAATTAGTCATTTATTTATCGGGGTCCTATCCGTAATATGAATCGTTAAACAAACATCGTAGATTTTATCGTGACAATTTGTCGATGTTCTACAAACTTTATAGCTGAACGGATCTTAATTTTTGGCACAAAGATACCTCGATTGTGTTGTGTCCAAGGAAAGGACATGCATGTCACTTTTTTCAGGAAAGCCGTGTGCAATGACAATGTCGAAGTTAGTTCCTCACAAATAGTAGTTAATTAGTTAGTTCCACACTCGGCTTTCAAACTGAGCTCTATAATTAAATAAATATTGCTGAAAAATCCACACAGCATCATCTAGCCCTATGTAAGATAAATCCTCATAATGAGCAAGCAATTTCAGAGAGCAAAACCTATGCTTATACATTATACGGCCGGCAGAAGTTTGCATCTCAAATTTCGTTCTCATCGCAGATTGGAGAATTTTGCAACATGCCAAGAATGTTATGCGATCGGTTTAGATAGCTACCTGATGTCGGTACCTAATCTACGATGGAAATCAATATCTTTGCCAGGTTTCAAGTTACAGTTTCCGCTGTGAATGTTAAACCTGTCATCTAAAATATAATGTGCTCGTGATTTAAAAAGGATGATTTACGATGATGTCCATTATGGGACAAAAGAGCAATGGAAGAATCACGGACTAAAAATAGCAATGACATCCGAAACCTTACAGTGCAAAGGAACTCAGCGCCTATGTTTCTTTTGTGGGTTTTGGTGCATGTGGAATATTTCAAAATTTTTGGCTGTAACTTTTGATTGCGTTGACTTAGAAGTTTTATTTATAACGAGGCTTCAAGACGTTACGGACTTGAGTATTTGATGATAATTGTCATCAAATGTATATCAACTCGATATCTTCACGCGCGTCCTGAGAAAAGGGGATTAACAGACAGACAGACAGATGGATAACAATGTGATCCTCTAAAGGTTTCCTTTTTTCTTTTAGAGGTATGAAACCCTAAAAATCAAATTGACGAACGAGTGACATCAATTAAATTAATAATAGCGTTACGCAATTGTTGCTAAGAGGCCCAACTTATTGCCTGTCCGCAACAGGTTGTTCCTGAAAACTAAGTCTAGGTGGTTCGTCCTACTTTTTCATAAGCTCAAGAGAAAGAAATACAAATTACAACAACCCTACAAAATATAAAGAGGCGCAAATATGCAGGTCTCGACAGAGCCTACACATTTGCTCCCCTTGGAGTCGAGACCCTAGGTCCGTGGGGTACCGAGGCTCTTCGGGTTTTAAAAAAAATATCTGAGCGTCTGGTCGAAGCGACGCCTGACCCATGAGCTGAGAGTATCTGGCACAGCGCATCAGCATTGCCATACAGCTTGACAATGCAGCCAGCGTCTTGGGGACGCTTCCGACTGGTATTGATATGGATCAGTCGAGCTACCTGTAGACTGTTTACAACAGTCTGCAGTTAGCTCAATTGTTAATACTAGTATAATTTTCTTTGTGAATAAAGGCTATTTTCAAACAAAATATAATAATTGAATGTACTTACCGTGTTGTTAGGCTCGACTCTCGCGGGTAGCGCTCGAGCGATGTCGGGCGAGGCCGAGCGGTCGCGCTCTCTCATCTCCGAGCCGAGGGCGGCTCTAGCTGCGCGGGCCGAGGCTTCTAGGCAGCCACTTGACTTACTCCTAGGGAATAGGGGAAACAATCCTGTGTTCAATACGTCAATCATATATTGATTCGTCAACATTATTACAGACTGTGACAGTATTAACCAGGCAGGTTATTCTGTAACTTAATCCTAAATATCGTATTAGACAGTTATAATTTTTATGAATCTTTTTGGATTCTAGTATCCGACGCTTAAACTCTATGGAATAAATTACACGGTGGAGTACTAGATTTCTTACTAATTCAGGTGTCGGGGTGAACCCTCCAGGTACTTAAACAAATAAGCTTAGTAATCACTTCATTAAATTATGTTCGCTATGACGGATATGAAAGGCTCATGCAAAAATAAAATCAACAGCCGAAAAGCGCAGTACTAACCTGACAGGTCGATCGATGGGTCCTATCATGGACAGAGGCTGTTCCGGCGCAGGCGGCAAGTACATCACATGGCCTCCCCACGACAGGTACGATGTGCCAGGCCTCCATGGTAACTCCTCCTGTGTCATGAAGTACACAATATTATTATCCTCAATGATCATGTACATAATGTATAACTATTAACTATAATTTGGTGTGTTTTAAAAAACTATAAAACGACTTCAAATTCCTTTAGTGGCAACATCTAGTTAAAATTCGCGTCTAATTTAGTTTCATAATGATGACACATCGAGGTAAAATCCAATAAAAAAAGAATTATCAAAATCGGACTACTCTGTAAAAAGTTATGCGTGGTCATACATAAAAAAATATACGGGTCGACTTGAGAATCTCCTCCGTTTTTCGTCGGTTAAAAACAAAATTGTTTTACAATGGGCAATATTACAAAAAATATAATTAAAGCAAAAGCAACCAAAAATTTGCGTTAGTTTTAACATTTTGCCTTGCATTAAACTCTTGGTTGCCCGTCCTTGTTAGTGAGACACGCTTCTTGGATTGGTTTCTTACCGTCTCTGGTCATTAAACCAAAATAACTTCAAGAAAAGAATCTCAAACCTCACCTTCTCAGGTGGTGGCAGTGACTCTTCTTCCTTGATGACATCTTCATCGCTAGCCGTCTTGGGTCTTGTCGACGGAAACAACAATGGATTAGACAGTGAATTCGGCGCAGATTTTGTCAGGAACCAGTTCTGTTCCGGCTCTGGCAACATTGGCTCATGTTCTATGTCGAACCTTCTCGATCCCAAGGCTGCGCCAAGCGCTCCCGAGACAGACTTCCGCAGCTTTTGCAAACTGTTGAAGCCTTGTGTCAGCTGCTTGCCCTGAAAGCATTCGTAGAAACACGACATCGCTTTAAACTACGCGGCGTTGCTGGCCTAGCTCTGGCTGATGAGGAATAAAGGTTAGTCAGAGACAATGAGAAGATTTAGGTGGGGCAGAGATTGCAAACTCAGAATAAGTACAGGACAGTCATAAATGAGAGGCGTAGAAGTTGTATTTCTTGCATTGATATTCATTTGAACAAAGGTTAGCATTAGTGTGGCATTAGTAACAACAAAAGTGAGTATTCGTAACTAAGGCAGTAGTTAGATTAGCGGTTAGGTATAACTTCACGGAAATGTTAGTTGTTAGAACCTTTACTCCTCCTCAGCATTTTATTCTACGGGAGGCTAGGGCTATATTAGTTTGTTAGTCACTGCATCAAATTAAAAATCTAAAACAAAATCTAAGTTAAGCATACATACAAAACAAAATAGGTCCCAGAATAGACCCTTGCCTAACCTCCCGGCTAACATCTATTTGACTCACTCTGTCCTGCCCGTCCCGGGGTAGAGAAAGGCTGAAGGGTTGTGATCCAGGGCTGTAGGTGGCGACACCCCCTGGACTGAGGACGTGTGCGTTTGTGCCGGCGCCGTCAGAGCTGCTGTCTCCAAGGTCTTGTTGGGGAGTCCATGCGATGGGGTTGGTGTCTTGGACCTGACAATAATGTTTTATTTTTAGATTTGAAATAAAAAGAGGAAATGTGCTGTGCTGTGCGAAAATTATAATCTTTATCGTCAATTTATCCATCAATAAACTATGAATTTAACGATTTTTCCAGTAAGATAAGCGAATTTAAGACCAAAACCTTAAACAATTGTGAGGTTGTAGGAGATTAGGAGATATCGTTCTTTTACCTACCATTTAAACTAGGGCAAGGTTCTTTTTGACCTTCAAGCTGTCATTTACTAAAGTTTCAAAACTTTCTTACATTATGTCTAGAAGGCGAGTCCAGTCTCTGGTCACTATGCGCGTGATCACCGCTGATCCCAGAGTCGCCCGACTTGTCAGCCGACTCTTCAGACCGAGGTGATGCTTCGGCCGATATATCTGCAGACATCTTCGTTTCCACCGCTAAAGGTTGCGTTTCTGAATAAAAGAATTAATTAAATATTTACTTTTATTTAATTAATAATTAAAGAAGCAGTTCATCAAGAAAGTCTACATTTCGGAACAGAAGCAAAAACAGTAGGTACCTATTCACTTTTAGGTGCCTAAGTGCCAAAAACAATACCATTTAAAATGTAAATATTGGTGTACCTAACTGAGTTTTTATTTTATTGTTCTCAATTTACTTACAACTGGGTGAAGGTTCTGGTAAAGACCATGGACGTATCTAAAGATGTATTTTTATGGCATCTACAACAAAGTCGACGGGCGGTCGACAAATACTGTCGGCTTCCTTCGATATACATACACTGAAATGTTATAGCAACCCGGCGAATAGCACCGATTTTTGTGAGTAGAGTCTATTAACTTTGATTACGTACCAGCAGTAAGATGAGCATCCAAGCTGGCAAGCTGTCTCCACGCAGCTGCTGGCGAGAATCTTGGCATGGTCGGCTGTTTCTTGGGCAACGTCGGTCGTAGCCGTAAGGCGATGCCGAGCGACCCTTCTGACCCCTCGCCTTCGGAGCCCTCCGAGGATAAGGCGGATTCTGACGATACTGTAGAAAAGCAAGAGAGAAATGATGAAATTTCCAAATAAATCAGTTTTTAAATTTAAAATTTTCAGTCATCGTTTTGTATTACCATGTCCAAGAGTCCTGTAAGGTAATAAGGAAATATATCACTTTGAGTTTAGAGTTCAGTTTTATTTTAAATAAAATAAAATAAATAATTCTGGACAATTCACACAGCATTATCTAGCCCCAAGCTAAGCAGAGCTTGTGTTATGGGTACTAGATAACTGATATACATACATAATACTATAGACTACATAGATAGATATTTTTTATTATACATAGAAAAACATCCAGAACACCCTGAACAAATATCTGCAGATCGTACAAACATTTGTTCCGAGGCGGGAATCGAACAATCAAGTTATAAAAAAAATTGAAGTAATATTTACAATTAAAACAATTGAGACAATTGCAGACTGTTGCAAACAATCTACAGGTAGCTCAACTGTCTGTCTATATCAATACCAGTCGGGAGCGTCCCCAAGACGCTGGCTGCATTGCCCCGCTGTATAGCAATGCCGATACGCTGCGTTCGATACTCACTAGCTCTCTTTTTAAACTTGAAGAGTCTCGATACCCCACGTACCTACAAAATGGGAAGACGCAATTGTGTCGACGCATGTATCGTCCCACACAATGGGCTTACCCAACTGCCATGGGGCTAGTGTCTTACCGTCGGGCTTTTAACTATCGTCAAGCAACAGACCAAACTAGTCAATGTGAAATAATATGTTCATAAAATAATGTAGGAACTAAAAGTATTAAGGTACTTACAGTTTTTCATTTTGCAATCCTCCCTCAACTTTGCATTGAACTTCTCGAACTCAGCATCTTCATCATGGTACCCCAGCAGCTTCCGTTCTATGAGTCTGAAGTCTCCGATCTCTTCAATGATAGGACTACCCAGACCAGGGAACTCCTTGAGATGTTCTCTTGGAGACGCCTGTTTACTCTCTATCATACCGAAGTAGAACTGCTTCGAAGGGGCTTGGTTGTTCAACGGTTGTTTCGTACTGAAAGAGAAAATATAGTTTATAATTTTGTAAGTACTCGTCAATAATCGGATAGGTCGCAAATATCTGAGAACTTACGTTCTTTCCTGTGAAATAGGAATTATGTTGGATTCCTTCCTCCTTGTTGGCGAATGTTCTGGGGTTGATTCTTTTCCTGATGCCTGCCCTCGATCCGGCATTGGTCTTCCATTCTCTTTATTGCTTTCCTTGTATTTAGTCACAGGTGTTTTGCTATTGGCTTTGATTGGCGTCGTCGTTTTCGGCTTGACATCACTAGAACGGGTGACCGGCCTTCTATTGTTTATAATTGGCTCCATATGCGGGACCTTATTGAGACTAGACTCTTTGACTTTACTCTGAGCTTTCGTTGGGTTTGGTTTCTGCACATTCAATTTATCTTTTTGACTAGGTTTAGTTTCACTTACATTTATTTTATTGCCTAATTCATTTCTTATTCTACGTGTAGCTTTTTTGAGTTCCGCTTGAAATTCATCTTTTTCTTCATTATTTTTCACTAATAGTGAAGGAAGAGATTTTCTCAGGGGTTTGCTGCTTTCGGCTAACGGACTGAATTTGGTTGCTTTCAGTTGGTCACCGATTATTTTCATTCTGCTCTCATGTGTTACTCTGGGAGACTCGCTATCTCTGTCTGCGATAAGACTATCATCGAAAGTCTTCTCTCTCCTAAGAGTCGGTAATTCGCTATCGTCTCTTCTAAATCTTTCTGAATACCTGAAATTTCTATTCAACAATGGCGTCTTCCAGGCTTCACTTTGTTCATTCGTTTTGGATGTTTTCGCTCTACATCCACTGACTCTATCCGTTCTAGTTTTCTTGTATTCTTGACGATTATTTTGAAGTAATCTTTCTTCTCTTTTGAGCGAAGCTGTGCTTTGAACCATATCTGTATTATCGGGATACTTGTAGTGTAGGTCCTTGTCTTTGCATGGCGATCTATATCGTCTCTCAAACGATGGGTCGTGTATGTCTAATGACTTGTATTCTACGTGATTTCTGTACAGTGATTTTGAGTTGTCGTGCCCGTTTAGTTTTTTGGTTTCATTTCTCGTTTTGAACAGTCTAAGTTTCCTGGGTTCCGTTCTCGGGTTTCCTTCACTGGAATCTGGCGATGAACCATCCAAATGCTGAAAAAGAGCACATATGCATATTAAGTTCCATTCATAGTTAATGTGTGATCGTTTGAGGAGCTTATAGAATACTTACATCATGGCTAGGTGGTGGGGGTGCTCGATACTTTTTTCGAAAATGTTTGTTGTTATTTGATCTCGTCTTTTGTTCCTCTTCTATTCTCAAATCTGGCTCTGATCCAAATCTTTTATTAATACTGCCTGAAAAAACAAAACGGAAATTAGCCTTTGTTGTGTCCTTAAAAGATTCATATAAGATTCAACATCATATTATTATCATCCATCTGATTTTTTGCGTCACTATAACAAGTCTTAACAGTTTTGAACTCACCATCGTTATGCCTAAGGTCGAGATTGGTGTGTGAGCGATGCAAAGGATCCCGCTCCCTCATGCGCATCTCGCCAACGTCACCAGTAGCACCCGCTGACCTGGACCGGTACACGTTCGAGTGCTGGAAGTTAACAGATAACTTTTACTTCACACCCAAGCAATCCACTGATTACAAAGCACTTAAAAGTACAGAAAGCACTTAACGGACGGGGTAAACAAAAGCATGATCAAAGCGATCATACACATTTTTTCAAGATTCCATATTAAATTATATTTAGTATATAGTCACTATAACATCACACTGCGAAAGTTTGGATGTTTGTTATCACTTCACGCCAAAACTACTGTACAGATCGGGCTGAAATTTTGCATACAGGCAGTTCTAGGCCTGGAATAACATTTAAACGTTTCCACAGAAAAAACGCGTGCGAGGCCGTGGACAGAAACTAGTCTAAACTAAAACTGAAGTCCCGTCAAAGTTGAAAATTTTTGCGATATTGTCTGATTTCATAGAAATTACCCAGAGTGTGAGGGTTTACGCACTATAATAACAAAAACCTTAAAATAGAGCAACGCGACACCTCTCGTCAAACGAACTAAATGTAACTTTAGTCTTTGAACAGGAATGGATAAACTTCAATGTTTCCCCGGCAGGTGGAGCTAACGGCGCTAGAGTCCGTAGAAAGTCGCAAAGATTTTCGACTCCTACGTCACTTGACGTCGTGGTGTAGTTAGTTATCACATCCCCGTACTGAGGGAAGGATGCGGGTTCAAGTCCCGTCGAAGTCGAGAATTTTTGCGATACTATTTGATTTCTTAGAAATTACCCAGAGTGTGAGGGCTGACGCACTATAATAACAAAAACCGTAAACTAAAACTACTGACCACATGTCCATTGGGCGGCCTGGCGACCTCGGGCCGTCGTCCGCTGATGGTGCCGCCGGAGTGCAGTATGGCGCCGTTGTCCGTGCTGCGCAGCTGCGGCGACTCCAGCAGTAGTGGCAGCACCTGGGATTAAGGAAGAAAGACTCGTATAATGACAAAATTAACAAAACTGTCGCCATGGAGGCTTGAGCCAGAATCACAACATTAAGTTTAAGTTATCAGTGAGCGGATGGCGGATATCAGTTTTTACTTCGCACCTGTTTGCTCTTTAAGCCATACTTGCAGAGTTTCTATTTCCTATCCCGCAGATTCCGAAAGCACGATGCACCATCAGGAAACGCAAAAAAGTAAAGGTAAATTTTAAGCAGCCTTATGTAGGTCACTCCTAGATAACGCTGCACTACGCGAGCTCCAGAAATCCAGAATGCGCGAAGCCCCAACGTTAGCGGAGTTTGTCCCGCAGCAGAAATTGAACCTGCAACCGTTTCATCGTGCCATAGAAGTCGTCAAAATGATCAGAATCTGTAAATAAACCTCGTTACCTTTGGAGCATGCCTGGGCGGCTCGTGCGGCAGGGTGTGCGCGCGCGCCGGCCGCTGCGGCGCCGCCCCGCCCTGGTGGCTGCCCGCCTGCCCCATCTCACGGGAACCACCTCATCTGGAAACAAACACAACTATATTATGTTCTGCTTAATATGGAACCTTAGTAGAATCTATTTATTGCTAAGGATAGCATGGCTTGCTTTCTTATGACGCATCTAGGTTTAGAAAGAAACAGATTAATTCTGAAAATAGGTACTATAGACGCGGCTCAGGCAAGTCCCTGTATGATGGATGAGTTCACACAACAACAAAAATTGATTCATTCGAAAAAGACCGTTTAGTTGTTATTGTAAAACTGTGATGAGTAAGGGCTGATTCTAGAAAAAGCTGTCATTTTACGTTCGTTTTGCTGCAAAGTCAAAATTGACTAAGTCTTACGGGTCTTACGGCAGAATATCAGGGAGATGGCAAGTCCAAGTAGTGCCGTACGTACCTAATAGTTCATTGCAGAATATAGGACTTAAGCTAGAAATACAAAGTTATATAAAACAATTAAGTATGTATTACTCAGAGCAATAACTATGTCCTGTGATTTTAATTTAATTAAAATATGATATTAAACTTATTGTTTTTGACTTCTAAGCACTGCAACTGGGATCCGTTTCTAAAAGAACTTTATTTAATTTCTTGTCGCCACGGATACCGGCATCAGCGGGTAAAAATATATCCTTCTTTTTTTGTGGGAAACCGATCCCGGTATCAGTGGATACAACTTGGCGGGATCAGTGGCTAATTCCATCTGATCCCGGTATCAGTGGACACAAACCCAGGAATGTGAATATTTTTAGTGACATAACTAATTTTGATGTCGCATTATGCCATATAACGAGGACCACCATAAAACTCCAAAAAAACCATCCTCCTTCATGATTTACGTTCAAATATTACGATGCTGTAAACCATCTTCATCTTAAAAATCTTTTCAATTTCCATCATTAAAAATACAATAAATATTAAAAAATCCAAACAGATCGTCCCTAAAATGCCATTAAACACGTAGGAATTTTAATAACTTACTCCTGCAGGCGTTCAACTTTCTCGTCCTTTAGTTTTAGGAATGTTTTAATAGAATTTTGGCTCCCGAAGAAACTATTATTTCAGAAATCTCTCATGCTTCCCGGTGAGACAAATCCCCAAGGCGTGGCGTGTGGGGCCGACCCAATAATTTAGGTAATTTACGCCTAAAGTATCATAGATTTATGGGAATAGAAAGCGTGAGCAGCTAATGAAACATTGAAGTTATTATCAGGTGCTTCTGCCTCGGCTTGTTTTGGTACAATAACCCGGGAGAGTCAAGCTGCAGGCTAACTATGCACATCGAACTTGTCTAGAGTTCAAACAGTTTTTGGGGTTTCTTCATTTTTTCTTCTCCAATTATTGTAGTTGTTCTGAAGATATAAACTCTGTAGTAAACATTTGTATAGATTAAAATCTGGTGGTGTTTTAGGTTTTCCTATATTTCGGCACAGTCGCTTCAAAACACCACAAATCACCATGATACTTAGTTTGAAAAGTATTAATTTACAAAGATAATAAAATAGTCGAAAACCTGACTCTCTAGGACTCTCTATCATGTAAATGTAGGAACTGAGTGGTGACAAGAAAGCTCGGCCTCAGTTCAGAGTCGTGTCTGTGATTAGACGAATTGAAAAGTTGGAATGGATGTCCCGTGCATATTGCATAGTTAACTACAGTGTGGATGTGCTTATTTCTAGGTAGGGTTGGCCAATACCTAACTAAAACTTATTTTTCTTTCTCCTGTCTCATTCAGTGCTAAAACAAAAAAAATTAGAAAAAAATCATTTTAGTGAGTGCTTCCCTTCTTCTTAGGGTCATTTTCATGATTGACTTTCAGACATAATAATAACTTTTTTTGATCGTTGATTTATTTTCATTCAAGTTATTTTCCGTCCTTTTGTTTGTAGAATTTTTGCAGAATATTGCAAACTATTCATAAAAAGATGGACACCCCTACGCAGATGGTATATCTTTTGTTTTCTCTGTATGACTCGCGGAGAAATGACGGAGATGCGTCCGCGCAGCCGCAGTCGCCTACTTTCTTTATGGAAATCCGACGGCCGATCATGTCATTGAATTGTTCGCGGACTTTAGCTGATGAATTATTAATTTGGTAAAATTTCCTAGCTTCTTCGGTAATTTATTTGTATTTCTATTACTACCGCGCCTGCTTGCAAATATATTTTTGCTAGAATTTCGTTGTTGAAGTAATACTTGTGATCCATGAATTGGCAAATGAATTGGCAAGTAGGCTGGTTTATTTATTCAAAACACTTTCTGTTCCCTCTCTCTCTCTTTCTCTCAGACCGACACGACCGGGGGGAAGATTCAGGGGCAGGACCAACGGCTTAAAGTGCTTTCCGGGGAACGGGGGTGAAACATCACTAACTTCCTCCGGGATGATAATAAAGTTGTAATGATTGTTTTTGTTGGAACATAAAGATAACAGTATTTACTTGCTACGATATTTATTTATTTTTATAAGAAATAACTCAGTGATTAGGACCTCCCTGATCAAGCTATTCCAGCAAAAAGCTAAGATTACAATACGGAGGAACCGCATTTATCATAGAATAACTAAGTATTTGCTGTTTTCTATCGTAATAAGCAGGTAGGGGATAATTTCCCGATATTGTAGGACTACTCGAGGCCAGCTTGCTTACACATCCGTTCATTACACTGTTAGAGTAAAATAGTGGCTAAAACTAGGCAAGAGAGTTAGAAATTAGTATAATAAATACTCTACAGGGTTTAAGTATCAATAATCTTCAGAAAGTGGATATGTGGTCCCAACCCAACCATTAATACTATCTAGTTCCTGATAAATGAAGGCATCTAGTAGCTCTCATATTGACGGAATGAACAATCACACATCTCTCCACAAGTTTAATATTTATGAAATTGAAATGATAAAAGAAGAAGAGAATTTGAAGACGAGTGAACCACAAAGATGTCGATCGCTTTTATAGTTAAAGATTATCCTAGCCTTCATCTGCATAGTGGGTACCTATCTATAGAGTTATGAGCCCTTTCACAAAAAGTTTAAAATATCAAAAGCTATAATTCAAGTGTCATCGAAATCAATCGGAACAATCAACAAGGAAGGTGTAGTAAATTCCAAAATATCAGATCCTCCACTTCCTCCATCCAATTTAAGATGGCTGTATCTCGTTCAGCTCGACAATTATCTGGGATGAGTTATGACAGCGCGGGCCGCGAGGAATGCGATAAATTACGGCCAATAGCCGTATCGGAACCTTGGGCTCTGGGCTATTCATCACCGCTGTGCAGGAGATGCAGTAATGCAGTGCCTGTAGGGTCAGGAAGAACTTGATATTAAATATCGGTAGAGTCAGTTGCACGTCTCCGAATACTCAAACGCAACTCAAATTTAAGTGGGTCTCAAGTTTTCAATGAAAATCTGACAAGATCAAAAGAAAATCTTGAGTTGCGTTTGAATATTTGGGGGTTAGTCAAACAAAAGGGTTAGTCAATCAAAGAGCTAGGTAAGCTAGGCTCAGTAAGAGGAAACCTTTGAATTAAAAAAAATTGTGGTTAGATTCTCCTAAACAACGATAAAATACTCCAGCCCACAATAAAACCTCGAGCTACAATATAATTTAATGAGAAAGTACAGAAACCGGAATTAATAGGCGGAATAAATGTTGCAATTTGCTAAATGTTCCGTACATTTTCTACTTATTTCGACTATAGCGTTTCACACAATATATTGTGACTATACAAAAGACTTGTTACGTCATAATATTTGACTTTTTGGCAATTTTTGGACGTAGGGATCTCGTACACAATTAGTTTTTTGGGCTCTTTTTTCTCTCTTTTTCACAGCGGTCACTTATCACTACTGCTATCTATTATTTGACGTCTACTTCCCAATGTTTCGGCAGTAGGTCTGGACGCATGTTTATAGAGTTGTGCATCTACTTCATATTATGTACTATGTAAGCGGTACTGTGTCGTGTCAGGTAATAGTTTCGCGAGGTGGCGACGCGGGTGTAATTAGTCAGATATACACTGCTGGGAACGGAGGGAATCGGGGATAGAAATGCACATTTTAATGATAATTTTCAATATCATCTATCCTTATTTATTGCACCCAATTTTATGAAGAAAAGGAATATAAAGAGGTCGTGATTCTTTTTAAACGGTAATTCTATCATAATTACGCTACGTGATTCTAGAGACTAAATAATTTAGAGACACCGGGTTTGCTCGCACTGTGACACATTTTTTTTGCACCTAGGTTCGGTATCTAGGTACAGAGCCAAAACCAGTGGGTGTGATGAAACCAGTGGGTGTGATGAAACCAGTGGGTGTGATGAAACCTCTGTCAAAAGGACAAATAACTAACCAAACAAGGAATGAGTGAGAGAGGACAGAGGAGTCAAAGAGTGAAGAAGTCTCCACAATTGCACCATATTTCTGAATCCGATCTAACGAACTCAGTCAGTTCAAGCAACAAGTTACTGTTACAAATTACTTATTAATTTATTCATTGGCATTTGCTCTGGCACTGAACATGGCATAATATAGAATCTGGTATCTACAGATCCTCTTAGAGGCCAATTACATTTACATAATGCTATCGAAAGGGCAGCTTTGTGCCCACATGTGACCACTGCTTTGATTATGGGAATGAGGTCTTGGGGACTACAAATGAATAGCAATTGTCGGCAAGGCTTTTCTCGTGGCCCTGTAAACCTATCTTATCTAATTGAAATTGGAGTAAAATTGCCTATGTATTGCAATTACACAATTTATGAGTCGGTACCTACAAATGAGCCACTTTAAGCACCGGTATCTGCGAAGTGCGTTTAAGGTTAATGAAGGTTACGCTAAAGCTAAAATAGTTTACAAATCAAATTGCACTTTTAGATTACGTACCGTTATGTCCATTCAATATCCAAGCGCCAGAACGTAAGTTTACTGTATAAAACCTGAAATATTTCAGAGTTCGCGCAAATGTACATTTTTAGCATACTTAACCCCATAGAGCATTATTGTGTTTAGCTAGGTTCGGAACCACGTTTTTTAAGATTGAAAATCGCAGGATCTCCCACTAGGCCAACACATTGCAGGTGCGCACGAGCCGTGCGCTACCAGGAACTGATGGGCACACGTCCCGGCCTGCACCGATCCCACAACGAAAGCCCTTTATCACCTGCCATTTATCTGCGCTATCTCTCTTATAAGCGGTATTAATAAAACCGCGATCGGGCCGGTGGCGATCATTAAATCGTTAACAGTTATGCGCAGGCGCAGGCACGGACGCGGAAAATTATTCGCACAGCGCTTCCGTGCGCCATCTTGGGAAAGATGGGGAGATGAAGATCGCGGTCTCGTTACCCTGCCAGCTGTCAGATGTCACTGGCGTCTGGCGGTCGTTGACCTCGCCGTGACACGAGCTAATTATGTCATTCCCGCCTGTTTCCGCGTGATGAGACTTCTTCCATCATTTGCGGGATTGCTGTCTAATCTTTGTCGTTCACCGTTTGAAATCCTGTCCGAGATAAGAGGTCACAGTTAAAAGCGGAAACTTTTCTTGCTGGTTAGAAAAAGGTTTTTCACTGCGCGTCCAGCTACTTATGAGCCTATAAAAGTGACGACTTACAGGAATTAAAGTGTCAGTAGTGATCTGTTACCGGACGAACAGCTTTATTTTCCTCTTTGTTTCAAATAAACCCATCTTAAGATAAGTCCATTTCCTTCAGAGTTTCTTCCTGCTGTGACCGCATAGCGACGCTTACACCTAATTGTCGAGTGCGCAAAAAGACGCGGTGTCGGTAACGAGGCTCCGCAGCTCCGTCCGCCGCGATCAATGATGCGCGTCGTGAGCCCACGTGAACTGGCGAACTATGGACGAACTGCAGTCATTCAATGATGCCGATTTTGGCAGGAGTGGTATCGATGGTGGCATCATGTGGCTTTCTGGTCGGTAAGACACATTGCACCCTTGAAAACAGGAAGGCTTGGGGAAAAGGAAATAAAATGTCAAACTATCACAATTTTTAATAGGTAGGTACCTGGATTGCAGATGGTTGGTGATTTCAAATCCAATCACGGCTTTGCTTCAATAATTTGCTCCCCATTAATAATCACACCAGATAATATTATAAATGCGAAAGTTTGATTAGATGGATGGATGGATGGATAGATGGATGGATGTTTGTTACCTCTTCACGCCAAAACTACTGAACGGATCAAGCTGAAATTTTGCATACAGGTAAGTCTAACCCGGGAATCAAACATAGGCTTTTTATCCCATAAATCAGTTCCCATGGGATAGAAATAACCCAAAACGTTTCCATAGAAACAACGCGTGCAAAGCCGCGGGCAGAAGCTAGTTTATAAAAAAATTCTTTCAAAAACTGATATAAAGATTTGAGGAACAAGTTTTGAGCCATCCGATGACGGTGTTGTAGCTTTTTACAAAAATCAACGTGCTTTCAAAACCATTACCAAAAACTTATGCTCATGCATCTGCATAGGTTTCTTCAAAATATATTTACTAAAACTGTTCTTGAGCCCTGGAGTCCGTCCAGACAACTGTATTCTGATTTACTGGCCTACAGATAGCGAAACAGACGGGATGGTGCCTATACACGCTCGAATAACATTGCTTTCCTTACGTAAACAGGTTAAGGCTGCTTCCTCATAAGATCCTACGTTTCATTTCATACAGGGCAAATCCTGTTATATTCTAGATGCCCTCTGTGGCACAGTGGGGCCGAAAGTTGTGGGTCCCGCCACGGGACACATGTTGTATGATCGGGAATACCAATAAAAGTATTTACAATGTCCTAAAAAGAAGTACCTGCTCACGAATGTTTAAAAAAATAATATTTAGAGTCCTCTCGAGTTTCGCTTACTATAAGGACTGGTAGATGCCTCCCATGTGTGACTCGCTAATTCATTTTCAGTCCCTATTGTCCTACTGTTCTAATTTTCTTTCTCAAATTACTCATCTACGAAAATAACCCACATTTCTCCATTGAACACATAAACCGGAAGCTCAACCCATTCAGCGCCTAATAATTGAGTTATTTGGCTTTACAAAACACTTTCTACGAAGTTCGGAATTAAAACAATGAATAATCGAGCTAAACTGGATCAGTATGGAATGGTTCACATTTTGAGAGCAGTGCACGCTCTGATTGCTTGTGAACAAGATCACATAGATACATGTGTGTAATTGTGACATGGTGAGGTTGTCATTATTGAGCTAAGTAGGGGTGTTGCAGTGGATATGGAAACTATGAACGAACCTTTTGTTGGTGACATTTCCAGTTGCCCAGAGTTATGAAAGAAGTTAAATGATTCTCGTCAGCTCATTTTTATGATATTGTAATAATTTGCGAAAGTGTACGTATATTATTATAGCCTACATAAGTATTCAACAGACTTTTACCACAATATACGAATGTTTGATTAGGTAAAAACCCATATAGCAGATATAAGAGGCAAAACATGCATCAGCTGCCCCGAAGAAAGTTGAATATTTTTAACTATTAGAAAGATTCGGCTGAGGGAGATGTGCTGCACATCTCTGCGACAACGTAGGTCAGAAAAAAAAAACAATTTCCAGCGTAGGCTTAAGCCGTGGGGTCGAGAAGGCGTTCTACAATGTTGAAAAATGTGTGTGGAAAATAGAATGATATTTTATTTATTTTAATTTTTTTTATATGTAATTTTTTTTCTGCTACCTGTAGATTGTTTGCGACATAGCTGTCAGTTAGCTGTCAGTCTGCAGTTAGCTCAATTGCTTCAATTGTAAATAGAAGTATAATTTTCTTTGTGATTATAGACTTTCCTATTATTTTATAATATAATTTTAGTTTTATGGCCTTGTTATACTTTTTACCATCTAATAATGTATTCGGCAAATAAATTATTTGATTTGATTTGATATCAATAAACCTGTCTTGACAAAGAAAATAACAATCAAATAATATGCATAAATTAGAACTAGTACTTACAATTGAAACAATTGAGCTAACTGCAGACTGTTGCAAACAATCTACAGGTAGCTCAACTGAACCATATCAATGTCAGTCAGAAGCGTCCCCAAGACGCTGGCTGCATTGCTGAGGAGCCGCGCCAGATACTCACCAGCTCTCGGGTCACGCGTCGCTTCGACCAGACACTCAGATAATTAAAAAAAAACCCGAATTGCCTCGGTACCCCACGGAACCAGAGTCTCGACTCCAAGGGGAGTAAATGTCGAGCCTCTGTCGAGACCTGCATATTTGCGCCTCGTGAGATCCTCGGCTAAAACTACCGCCGCACCCGCCCTCACGGATGTCCTCGGAAGATGAGAAGGCACAACTGTGTCGACGCATGTAGCGTCCCACACAATGGGCCTCCCCAACTCCCATGGGACTAGTGTCATACTGTCGGGCCTCTTATCATCGTCACGCAACAGACCATTTGGTTCGAGTATCTATACTAATCTATACTAATATTATAAAGAGGAAAGATTTGACTGTTTGTTTGTTTGTATTGAATAGGTTCTTAACTACGGGACCGATTTGAAAAATTCTTTCACCGTTAGGAAGCTTATTTTCAGGGAGTGACATAGCCTATATTTTATCCCGGAATTCCCTTCGGGACGGGAACTACGCGGGTGAAACTGCGAGGCGATCGTCTAGTAGCTGATAAATAAATAAACAATAAATTGATTATTCTGATTATTTTTGAGGACCTGAAAAGTACCAATAAAACAACAGTTTTGTTTGTCTAGGAAGCTAGAGTATAAGCACAGGGTACAATATCATCCAGCGCAGACTTGGCGGAACCATCACGAACGCATAATTTCTCGTGTTCCGCTACATTCCCGATAGCATTGTATGAATGTCTGTTCGTACCTTACATTTGTTTATGCCGGTTGTGTAGGGCGAGCAGGTGCGCTCGCGATTTTACTGTTTCAAAGGTTACATTTATCACGGTGGTACAGGCACCGACAAATATAGCTGTCGGGCCAATCTTCCAAAAGCGGTTTTAGTGTAAGAGGAGCTCATAGTATTTTTAAAATAGAAAATGATCACCAATTATGTCGATTATTCTACCTACGAGTTGATACATTAGATTTTCTAGCTAGCAAATTGCTAAACAAGATCATTCTTCCAAAAAATATACAAATGATAATGTGCTCAGGTGATTTTAAAAGCATGTTTAACAATTTAGTCGTTGACTCTACCTTGGTAGAGTTAAGTGATAGTGTCTATTGTCAGAGACAAATAAATGATTTACTTTCCTACAAGTCTAACTAAGTACTTCACCTATTCTAAATTGGTATTTTGTGAGGGATGCCTTGACACAGCAGTGGTGGCCTTTAGATAGTCCTGTATTCTTAACTCTATGACAAGCTGATAAATATCTGAAACTTCATATTAGTATGTCTAATAAGCTGTAAAAACCGGTATTTTATAGACGCCTAGGTTAATGCATCCTCATAGTCTGGATATAAAGTTTATATCCCACTACCTAGCCGGACATTAATCTAGTTATAGTGAGTACGTTCATGATCTCTACATAATTGTTGTTAATCGCTCATTAAGATTAAGAGATGTTAGATAAGCATTATATTGCTCTCACGTGTTTGGTGGGAGTGTGAGAGCCTGCTCACGAATCGTCTCGATTCTTGTAAGATTTCGTACCTGTTGCATCGAATAATGGTGAACACCAACGCTGTTTGTTTTGTGATTCGGGAAACATGTGGGTGTAAATTGTTTAATGTACATTATTTGAAGGTGCTAGCAAAATTAAATCATAGGTAGGTATTTCTAAATAAATATATAGAGTCTGGATTTCTAACTAACAGGATAAAATTGGTAGAAAATTAACTTTGCATTATCTAATGTGTGCCATTTCTTGGTTGTACTTTTTTGTCTATAATTATAAAATTCCGAGCACAGTTATCTCTACCGCTTAATGTTTATCTTCAGGAATTTTGCTTGCGACACACCGGCACGCTACACCATATTGCATTTAAAGAGAATTAAATACTTTCAATAAAGCCCATAGAGGGGCCTAGGCTCGCCCAAAGTGGCGGTGGGTACAAGGCTGGACAAATTCTTAGCCTTACACGATCGAAGGCTTTACCACGCAGAATAGTAACACCGTTAAAGTCTATTAAATTGGGAAACCTAGGTGCGATTGATGTGATATGAGAGGTGATATTTTAAAAGCTTATACAGAGAACTTTCTCATCACAAAAATATTTTTGAAATCAGAAATTAAACACTTTTGTTTTTTGTAGGTTTACAAAATAAACTCAAAGTCTTTGAAACTTGATAACTATACATATATAATTAAATTTTGAGCAAGATTTTAATCAAATTAGAAACAAAGTGTTAATTGATATTTGTTGTATTATTATGATCCGTTTAGTTTATACATTAGAAAGCCATAATTCTTTTACTTAATTGCTACACACGTAGGCCGAGTCGTCATGAATTTTGTGATCGTTTATTTCGTTTGATTTGACAGTCTTTATACAAATCCAAATGAATCAAGACGAATCGGCCTACATGTGCATGAGCTATTACAGAAATGCGTTTTATCTGCGTGGAACCCGGGTTTCTCGACAAACGGAAATTGTTTGGTCTTCGATACGATTCGAAGAAATTTACGAACCATTTTCCGTCAAACCAAGTCATAAAATTTCATTCTCAAAATATCGGTGGGTTTGGAATGAGCCCGTCACCAGTTACTATGTCACAGGGCCAGCGTGCTAATAGAACCGGTAGATGTTTGTCGAAAAGCTGGGCTGCCAAAGGGCCTAATGAACGCTCCACGACAGGTTATCTATTGGGTTAAAAGGTTCGGATTACTACTTTCACATAGGATGGGCTTTTTAATTAACCTTTTGGTCATGGGATTTGATTATAGAGCAGTGATTTAGTGGAACTGCCCCCCGATTTAACATGCTCATGTTGATGGGAGTAACTCACATGCCCATTCATGATGTTGGGATAATCTAAGGAGATAACGAATTATTTTTGAATTTCTGAAGAAAACGAGGTAATGTCAATATTTGTGACTAATCTAATATTCCAACAGGGTCAACCTCTTGAAAAAATCATTTTAAGTGTCCATGAAAAGAGGCAGATTATTTTTCGTCGTTGACCGTTCCTACCTCGACACTTTGAGTACCTATTTCTGGTTTGAGGGGAAGTACTTACAAGTATTCTAAGGTTTCGACAAGAAATAAGTAGACCTGTACTTCATACCTCTTCAAAATCAGGTTAGCCTTGTGACCTAGTGACACCAAGCAGGCTGTTTGCCCACGGCGGCGTCCACCGCTGGACAAACATTGGCTATTGATCCACGACTGAGAGATCTTCCTTCGACAAATATTGGTACTATTGATCAACATCCGACTGTTCTGTGTCTGTTTGTTCTTGTTTGTAGTTTGGATTGAGATATATTAAATTAGAATGAAACATATTAGCTAATGAACCAAGCTATTTTTCACCCGACGAAAATCGGAGGAGGTTTTCAAGTCGACGCGAATATTTTTTTTTTATGTATGACCATGCATAAGTTTTTACAGTGTAGTCCGATTTCGATAATTTTTGAACTTGGTCCCACATTTTAGAAAAAGAAATCTTACCTTAAGGGTGACAAAATAGGGGTGATTTATTGTTATGGAATTTTAACTATGTATATATTTTTGTAATTTATTAAAGTAGGATAACAAAATAGATAATAGCTTAAGTAAGGTAGGTAGCCATTTTAAGAGTAATTAAAATTTAAGCATGTAGTAATTAGTAGATTATAACTACAAAACATAATAATATATTTTTTTAACAAAAATATTAAACCGCCGAAAAAATTGACAAGCGAAAAATAAAAAACCTTTTTATTAAACCTGAATAACTAAGTTCTTAAAGTAATGTAAGTACATATACCTAAGTAATTTTAGGTCGGCGCAAAACAAGCAAATTAATTAATTACGTAAAGCCTGATACGCGGCGGGGCGGCGGCGCGGCGGCGCGGCGCGACACGCCCCTTCGCCGGAAAATGTTTGGCACCGACTCAAAATTACTTAAGTATACTTAGATTTTACATTACATTAGTTACTTTACTTTTACATTAGTTTTAGAACTTAGTTATTAAGGTAAAATAAAAACGTTTTTATTTTTCGCTTTTCAGTTTTATCGGCGGTTATTTTTAGGGTTTCGAAGATCGGTTTCGAAACCCTTATGGTCTCGCTTTGTCTGTCCTTTTTTCCCTCCTTAATAACTCAGCAACTACAGCAGCTATCAACTTGAAATTTAAAATAATAATACATTTCGTGCGCCTGTACAGATTTTAAGAAAAAAAAAAAAAAAAATGAAAAATGAAAATGAACATTTTCCATACAAATTGAGATGTCAAAGTTTTAAAAGAGACCTACAGAGTCAAGTGGGGTATCAAATGAAAGGTATTAGTTTGTACATTTCAAAATAGTTTTTGAAATTTCTGTAGGTTTCATACTTTTTGAAATATTTTGAAAATAGTCGAAGAAATACCCATTCCCCCCCCCCCTATCTCCGAAGTTTGCAGAGCTATTCATGTATGGAGCGTTTGTAGATATAGATCTATATTTTACAGGAAAAATATAGAGAAGTCTGTAAAATGAACACTTTTTGAAAAATTGTCAAAAAGAGGGGGGATAATTTTCAAAAGGGAGGGCTACCCCACTGAATGGGGTATCATATGAAAGGTATCGGTTTGTACATTTCAAAACAGTTTTTGAAATTTCTGTAAGTTTCATACTTTCTGAAATATTTTGAAATAAGTCGAAATTTTACCCGCTCCCCCCTCCCCTATCTCCGAAGTTTGCAGAACGATCCATTCAAAATGTATGAAGCATTTGTAGATATAGATCTATATTTTACAGGAAAAATATAGAGAAGTCTGTAACATGAACCCTTTTTGAAAAATGGTCAAAAAGAGGGGGGATAGTTTTCAAAAGGGGAGGCTACCCCACTGAGTGGGATATCATATGAAAGGTATCGGTTTGTACATTTCAAAACAGTTTTTGAAATTTCTGTAGGTTGCATACTTTTTGAAATATTTTGAAAATAGTCGAAATTTTACCCGTTCCCCCCCCCCCTATCTCCGAAGTTTGCAGAGCGATCCATTCAAAATGTATGAAGCGTTTTTAGATATAGATCTATATTTTACAGTAAAAATATAGAGAAGTCTGTAAAATGAACAGTATTTGAAAAATGGTCAAAAAGAGGGGGGATAATTTTCAAAAGGGGAGGCTACCCCACTGAATGGGGTATCATATGAAAGGTATTGGTTTGTACATTTTAAAACAGTTTTTATAATTTCTGTAGGTTTCGTACTTTTTGAAATATTTTGAAAATAGTCGAAATTTTACCCTTTCCCCCCCCCTATCTCCGAAGTTTGCAGAGCGATCCATTCAAAATGTATGAAGCGTTTGTAGATATAAATCTATATTTTACAGGAAAAATATAGAGAAGTCTGTAAAACGAACACTTTTTGAAAAATGGTCAAAAAGGGGGGGATAGTTTTCAAAAGGGGGGGCTACCCCACTGAGTGGGGTGTCATATAAAAGGTATTGGTTTGTACATTTCAAAACAGTTTTTATAATTTCTGTAGGTTTCATACTTTTTGAAATATTTTGAAAAAAGTCGAAATTTTACCCGTTCCCCCCCCCCTATCTCCGAAGTTTGCAGAGCGATCCATTCAAAATGTATGAAGCGTTTGTAGATATAAATCTATATTTTACAGGAAAAATATAGAGAAGTCTGTAAAACGAACACTTTTTGAAAAATGGTCAAAAAGGGGGGGGATAGTTTTCAAAAAGGGGGGCTACCCCTCTAAGTGGGGTATCATATGAATGGTATCAGTTTGTACATTTCAAGACAGTTTTAAAATTTCTGTAGGTTTAATACTTTTCGAAATATTTTGAAAAAAGTCGAAAAATTTACCGCTACACCCTATCACCGAAGCATGCAGATCCATCTGAAATGTAGGTTGGTACCTACTAGTTTTAGGTCTTCATTAAAATTCGGAGTCTCTAACCAGTATCTTTAGTACATACCTACTTGTTGACAAACGTTCGAAACCCTCGGCGCGCGAGTTACACTCGCACTTGACGGGTCTTGTTTTTTTTAAGTTTTGTTATAGTTGTCTTACAATAAAGTCGGCACAAATTTGCATTTAATAAATGAACATCGGCTTCTATCTATAGACAGATGCAGTACTTGTACCCAAATCTTTATATGAGCAGTGTTTGAGAAATTAACGAAGCCACAATACCTATAATTGCATCAAATAATCATGAGTAGAAAAATCTCTTCTGATTGAGTGTCTGAGAGGCCCACGAGAATCAAGAGTTTCGAGACTTCTTCTCATAATTTCTAGTGCGCAAGTCCAGCATTATATTATTTTCTAATACTAATCAGATTCTATCAAAGCAGTATGTAAACGTATAATACTGCTTGGATACCTAATGTAAAACATTTTTGGAGGTTTCCCAATTGTTCGCATGTCGCTACGTTATTACGAGCTCACGCCATGCGCCGAGCCTCGGGCACGCGTCGCTCCAGGCGCACTCAGTCTGTACACTGTACCTACTGTTGCATTCAAACCTCGAACGCTATGGAATTTGTGAAATAGATTTCTTATCTTTTACAACTTAGTACCTTGGAACGGTTTTAAAGACTGAGTTCTTCATGGATCAAATGAATTTGGAACCGTTGGAAAGTTTTACAAATCTGATCTGAGAATTCTGTTGAAAATCGGTCGAGAACTTAAACTGTTCCCGTTTCAAACACTTATAAAGTCATAATTTAATCTCTTCAAGTATTTTATCACCATTCTCAGAGTCAATTACTCGATCAAGCAACCAAATCGAATCACACAATATTTTAATGACTAAAACTCAATTTATATTTTATTATCACAATAACAGGCGAACGGTACCTACAACTTACAGTTAAGCATTTTGTTTAATCGCTGGAAGAAACGAATTAAAACGTGCGCCCGCGCAGCGTGGCCAGCAATTTGTGTACAACGGGCATTGTGCAAGTGACATAATAACGAATGCACTACATCTATCATTATGTGTTAGTAGGCTTGGAAATGGTTTGTTATACATTGTAGTAAGGTGCCTCAATATATGTCATAGTAAACTGTGTATTGCAAGCCTAGGTACTAAAGCACTCGGTGAACGCACGGGTGGAACCTAAAACAAATTTATAGGTACTCTAATGTGACACACATTAGAGTATAAACAAAAAACTAAACGTACCTACAGCCTAGGAAAGAGGGACTCTAAAGCCCTCTTACCTTCCTCTTAAATTAGGAAAAGAAGCACTCTAAAGAAGCTATTAATAGAAAATGAAGCGGCGTTCTAAATTTTAACAACATAGAAACGTTTAAAACGCACTACATTAAATTCCTTAAGACAGTTAAAAGCAAAGAGTTTAAAGCGTCGAAACAAATAGTCAAACAAAAGAGCCCATTAAAACAAGCAAACAGTTTCTTCGGCTTCTAAGCCCTGGGAAAAAGCTTGGTTCTAATCAACTTGTTAATCAAAAGTGATCTTATTCAACACCCCAATAACCTCCCGCGCCGCCATTGTTATGTATAGTATTGACGTCTCTTGTCATGCGCACACGCTTCGAATTCATTACAGCGATCATTTATAATTGTTGCGTAACTGACAGATTGGTATGACTGACAGAATTGTAATTACTGTAAGTTTCGGAGTCGGTGAAAGCATGGAAGTAAAGAATCAGCTAATCGCAGGTAAAGCTTTTTTGTAGAGTTGTTACCAAGGTGAAAAAAGTTTTTTTCATGAAATTAAATTTTGATGAAAAAACTCATAACTTTAGAAAATATTTCATTTAGATGGTGTACAGAATTTAATACCTCGTGATATGGTATGTAATCGTGTCTAAGACAAGGCTAGGTCAAGATGAAAGACTCGCAAGATGATACAAGTGTGGTGATTATGTGAAAACGTACCTAATGTGTGATGTGCTGACCTATTCAGCATACATTAGGTACATTTTGACAATATGCGTAACCATTGTATGTTCTTTGGCTAGGCTAGACTATCAGATTTACCATCCTTTTCGCGGCTTCCTTTCCTTGTTTTCTTTGCACATTTGTCAAATGTTTCTAAAGATAATCTATTTGTGGGCAATTGCCCAGCATTAGAGCTTTACCACCTGCGCATTGAAAGTTGTGGCACTTCTCAATAGAAAGTCTGTCACTGACCGTCTGTCTGTCTGTCTGCAGTTTAATTACTGAATGAGAAATGATATAACACTATGCTGTAAGCTACTGCAAATAATATTTCCAAAGGGCGAAGTTGAATCTTTGAATGGTGAGTATTTGTATGAAATGTGGTTACCGCAATTTACGACTTGGTACTTTGTGCCTCTGAACAACAACTTTTCTTCCTCGTCGTAACTTTTACAGACATTTTCACACTAGGTACCTACTTACTTTCTAAATCACCTCACCTAACCTCACTTTCAGTGGCTAGACCAGGCATACGTCAAACGTATTAAAAAAGCAGTTAAAATGGTTGAGTAATAGTTTCTATTAATCGTGGGATGTGGAACTTTCGTTAGGTTTCCCATCCGCTCCGTGCTTGGAGCTGATGGTAAGAACTGAAGGAAATGGTTTTATAATGCGCCATTCAGATATGGGAAGGTATCTTGCTATGAATAAGGAAATTATAGATAGGTCTAGTGTAAAAACTTACATACTCTGAAGAAGGATATCACTTCTCTTTTCATCAAACTTTACTAACCTGGAAAAAAGAAAAACATTTGAATTTTTTATTTTATTAAGTTTGTGCAGAAATGTAACGGACTTTAAAATTAGAATTTGAAGTAAATGAGGATAGTGAGAGTTGAGAGTTGTGTTTCTTGAAACGAAGGAGTTCGAAACATAAGAACTCACAATAAAGTTTGTTTTCCGAGCTCCTTGGCCTCTGTAAAAAGGCTGCTAAGCAAGCAGGTTACTTTGCCATTTCGTTTCTATACATTATGACTAAGCATTATGACAAACAAATTAATAATTCCAACCTAGACTCATTGTAGAGTCTAGTAGTGAAGTGTTTGATCGTAATCGAGATAAATGCCGACCAGCCCAGTCCTTCATCAGCGTCAGGTAGCTTCCACAAAAGCACTTCATCATACTGCGCAAATGTGGGAAAATTGTCGGCCACATCCTGCGACAGTGTACATTCTATGTGGTAATACATCTCTGTGTCTGATGGATGGGGGAAGATGACATACGAAGAGAGTAACTTTAGTTAGGGAGTGAAGAATTCATTGCGGAAAATAGAAAATAAATATAAAGTAGGGAAGGCGAAGCTTAAAACAGCATTTCAAAGCTAATCACGAGAATTATTATTGTGAATTTTCTACCAGCATTAAATGACCACCCAACCTCTGAATAAAGTTGATATTTGTGATTATTGGACGTTCTATGGATATAACTTGCTCAACAACAAAGTACATCCTAAATTTGAACACGGTTAAAATCTGAATTAAAACTACCCAACAGTTCAGCAGTGCAATGTTGTGAGAGTGAAGCTACAACGAGCCTACATATAACACCGCCTGAATGAGTGTACTACGTCCACCGGCGCGGGCGCAGGCGCGCACCGCGTCCTTGCGCCCACGCAGCGGCTTCATTCACTTGTAGGAAGTCGTTTGCTAACTTGTGCGAATTATGTGCATATTAAAATGAGACTATTGAGGGCGGCTGTACTACTGCTTAGGAATTACTTTGTCACTAGAATGGTTATTTGTGTAGAGTCTGTGTTCTTCCTAATTTCAATTTCTGTTCCCTGGTAGCATCTTTTGAAATTTGAATATGGAGCTGTAAGGACATTTTATCAGATTGTACCTATTTAAATAAATCTATACGTAGAACCCATTATATGTGTAAGTGGTAAGTGTTACCTTAATGTACCTACAAACATTCCTTTAGCGCCCGCTTACCAGATTCCATTCAAATATCTATACAATTATGATCAATAAATAATATTGATAAATTAATTGAAAAGGCCAGAAATGTCAAAATAACTGGATTATTTCGGCGCACCTTGCACGGGCGCGGGCGGGGCCATGGCGAAACTAACGTAATGGTGATTTATAGCTATTACTGATACCGGCATCCAAATACAGAGCCAATATACAGGTTGTCTTACGGAAAAATAATTATCATTGTGGAAATTTTACAGGGTCCTCTAAAAATATCCACGCAGGACCGGTCAAAGTGGTGATTTTGAGAGGCCTATGACCAGCGGTGAATGTCTTTCGGCTGAAAAGATGATGACAATGATGGTGGTAGAGCAGAAAATGTACAAAAAGTACAATGTTACTTAAAAATCGAAAGCTTGATTTGATATTATGCATAAGCAATTTCTAAATTTAGGATTGTGTCATCCTTTGGCCGTTAAAGAGACAGCTTTCATATCCGTCAAAAAAGATCTCAGAATTTTTTTAAAAGAAAAGCTTTTCAGGAAAGCCCTGTACACTAATTGGTGTATGTTATCGAAACTATTAAAGTAGTCATGTATCTAGTGTTGATTGTATTCTGAAAGGTCAGAAGTGGAATTTAGAATGGTCAGCGGCATAGTGAAGCAAATGGCAGTTTTCTCACGGCTAGGGCTCTGTCGAAGGGACATAAATAGGGAGACCTATTAGCGTAAATTAAGGCTACTGCTCCACTTTAAATACTTAAATACTAGGCTTTACTGTGTGCTTGGATGTTTTGAAATTCTCTTGGCATACCTATGTGTTTTATGGATACTTTGGTACGATGTTAAAGTCTGTGCATGTTACGACAGCCATTTTCTCTCCAAGTCATGGATCTGTAGGTTTACAGTGTTAAAGTCATAAATAATGTATTTTTCGAGCTTAACAATATATAATCAAATAGTGCACACCAGCGTCCTCTAGCCACTAATTGTATTCTTATTGGGAATCGAGAAAAAGCTCTGAACATACGAATATCTCACTGTAAGCTGTGTAGCACAATAATGCCCCACTGTCAGTCATGTCAGCATTTACGGGTATTGTTTCGCAAAACAAACATAAGCACGACCTTACCTAACATTCTGCAGATCCATAAACAGATAAAAACACTAAAACGAAATACACGACTAATTGCATACCGAACGACGTAACCTTGAAAGAGCGTATTCAAATTTGGGAGATATCTCACGAGATTGCGCGCAGGTGCATTGCTGCCGGCACGAAATCGTTGTCATGTTATCATAATCCAGTGGATTTAGTTTAGACGATTATGACCTATGACCGTGGTCACCGTTTGAACCCGGCTATAACCTTTTTTATGCAAATAATTCAGATTTTTTACTCCTAAAAACTCTGCCAAGATTGTTCTGAATAATATGTGTCTGTTTGTGCTATAAGATTTATAGATTGCTCCGCCCTCATAGCTCGGAGTCTTATCAATAGCAACAGCCTTTATTTATCGATACAAGGTCGTTTCCTTTTACTTATTTTCATACATATTTTAATCATATTCCTAATTGACAAATCAATTTCCTGTGGATTTGTGTCTAAATGATGCAAGAATACATTCTTCTAGGCAATCAGACGTAAAAGGACTAAATTCTGCAATTCCATTTATCCTTAACGCGATAGCGGCGGCGGTGGCTGCGGCTCAATCCTGAATGGGGATAAAAAGCGATAATATCACTTTAAGTTGTCATGATACACGGTTCCCGTCGGCCCGTGTCAGCCACAAAACAATCTCCGATGAGACCGTGACGGGTGCACACACGCATTCCTCGGGATCATCACGAATCAAAGCGAATTATCATACAAAATGACGTTCTTTTTCAACAATATCAACATTCTCACAAACCTGGACGTAATTATTTTTTCCGCAGCGACGGGAGACAGTAAATCTGCGCTCATTTAACTACCATTACGAAGATGCTTGCTCTATTTGTGCGTCGGCTTCGCACACGTCGACATAAACACCTCTGTCCTGTGATTTTTAGCCGCTTTCCTCGTATTTTTAGTCGCAATTACCTTGGGTCAACAATTATTGTAATGCTGCGGCGGATTGATGAGTTTATTTGCAAGATACTTTTGTAATAAGCTGTTTTAGTAATGGTCCCTATTTGCGTGTTTATCCTGTTTTTGTTTGTGGTGCTGCAATTACGGATTTCGGTGAAATAGCAGAAGGGAAATAATTTTGTAGGGCGCATATACCTTTAGGTACTTGTATGCATATAATAAATGCTGTAATACAGGAGCTCCAGAACCTCTTTAACACCGTCCTTCACAGTGGGAGAACTCCAATGGCGTGCAGCGGGAGTTTGGTGGCGCTTTTTTTAAGAAGGGAGATAAAACCCTTCTTATAAACTACAGACCCATCTCACTCCTGAGCCACGTCTATAAGCTGTTCTCAAGAGTGGTCACGAGCCGTCTCGCCAGGAGACTCGACAAGTTCATACCACCGGAACAGGCCGGGTTCCACGGAGCGGTTATGGCACGATAGACCACATACACTCAGTGAAGCAGATTATACAGAAGTCCGAAGAATATAATCAGCCCCTGTGTCTAGCTTTTGTGGACTATGAGAAGGCCTTTGACTCCGTCCAAACCTGGGCTGATCTGGAATCCTTACAGCGATGCCAATTAGACTATCGTTATATCGAGGTGGAGAGAGGAGGAGTGAGGCAGGGGGATGTCATATCCCCGAAACTGTTCACAAGCGCATTGGAAGATATATTTAAGATGCTAGACTGGAAAGGTAGGGGCATTAACATAAACGTCAACTACATCTCACACCTGCGATTCGCTGATGACATATTCTTAATGGCGGAGTCGCTAGAGGAGCTGAACCAGATGCTAGACATCCTAGCTTCAGCCTCCCGATACGTCGGTCTTGGCATGAATTTGTATAAAACCAAAATCATTATTAATGGCCACATTGATCCAAGACCGGTGGTCGTACATGGCCACCTTCTCGAAACTGTTTCCGAGTATACTTACCTTGGGCAGATTCTGCAGTTGGGTAAAAACAGTTTCGAGAAGGAAGCCAAGAGGTGGATTAAGCTAGGCTGGGCCGCGTTTGGAATATTACGCCGAGTCTTCTCGTCATCCATACCGCTTGAATACGAAAGTTTTCAATCAGTGCGTCCTACGCGTCATGACCTACGGAGCTGTGACTAGGCTAACGTAGTGTGGGACGCCCTCCGGTCAGGTAGGATGACGACCTGCAAAAGACTGCAAGCAGATGTTGGATGCGGCAAGCTGAAGACAGGACGCTGCTATGGCGCTCATTAGGGGAGGCCTGTGTCCAGCAGTGGACTAATATAGTTTGATGATGATGATGATAATAAATGTCTAGTTAAGTACCTGCTATTGGCAAACATTCTCGAATAACAAACAAAACTAGGTGAGTATTGATATTTGACAATCACACTCCATCTATACTTACGCAATTTGTGGGATAAATATTACATGCAAAATAATACGCTCATTCAAGGTTAGGTCACAATTCCCATCTTTACTTAAATGTCGTTTAGTGACTGTGAATATTCACGTAATAATAATTATATTTTAAAACCGCATGTGCAGGCGTCCATTACATCAGCTGATGATTAAACATCGCCAATTGCTCTTGCGCAAGTCTTGTACAGCTTTCAGATAATTATGAACAAAATAACAGTCAAAAACGTGTTGTAAAGTCTGCGAAGTAAAATCATTTTGAGGTAATTTTTGTTCTCAATTTTCCTCGATATCTTTTTGTAAGTAAAAAGTTAAATCGAATCTTGTTCAGAGCAATGGAAAAACTTCAAAGATTTTCTTTGGCTCATCATGTATCAGATTGATTGATGCTACTGACTGGTTACCAGAATCATTACTTATAATAAATATAATAATTATCTTTGATCGCTGATTTTACCGATATCTGAATTAAATCAGCAGCACAGATCAATGGAGTATTAAAAACTCCTCTGCTCTTTTTTAAAAGTCGCTTAGTATGCAATTAAATTTTGAAATATAAGTCGTGTGCATGTTTAGCATATTGCTAACCTACCTACACGTTTGTACCGGAACCTACTGAAACAGAAAAACTGATTGAAAAATTAAGTAACGGTCTGAAACAAATGCGATAAATACCCGTGAGTTACATTGGGAATTATTATTCAAACAATAAATTTGAAAAATTGGAATCATCAATCCATTAAAATAAAACACAGCCGGTATCATTTGACGCCCTAAAAGCTGCGCCTAAAAGTATTGCGTAAGCGCACAGATGGGTACCTGCATACAATACTTCGCATTACATAAAACAAGTCGGTTGCATGATTGAGCATCATGCCTTTTGCGGCGATCGGCGGCATGGCATGTATTGAAGGTGCGTCGTGCTTTCTCCGGGTGTGAACAGATATCTTTATGACTCAAACTTCAGAAGATCAGAACTATTTTGAAACACAGGCTTCAATATAATGCCGGTGCTTCATTCTTCAATTCAGTTTCTAATCATAAACAACCGCTTCTAAGTTTCTTAAAACAAAGTGAAAACAAAGTTTCCTCTAACTTTCGTTTGTGGTGTGAATCACCGGAGATATCTATGAATTTATGGCAGGACATTGTTTTGTGGTCAGCTGGTCATTCTGGAGAGCCCCAAGAACACTTTTACTTCGTTCATGGCCCAAGCAACACGAGTTTTATAAACTAATATTTATCTTATATACTTGGCATATCCTTTTTGGATTTAAAGATTTGTTACTGGCCTGTGGCCATGACGACAAAAGAAGCAATCGAAAGAAGGTTCGTACGACATGTTTCTCTCTTAAAAAAAAATATTTCAAAATGCTGGCTGGTTTCTGAAGAAAAATTTGTAATGCCTAAAATTAAAAACAATACCTACTGTTCATAACGAATGAGGTTCTGTTTAAAGAGTTCTTACCTTTGGTCAAATAGTATCTGTGGTACTAGAATGAATTTATACTCAAAGCACTCTACATTTCGTTCTGATTGGTCTGTTTCCCTGCAAGTAGCGATGGGTCAGGCAGGTAGCGGTATGCAGGTAAGTCAGTCACGACAATTTGGCCAAGGTGATCCGCATCGGCACATGCCATGCCCGATGCCACGGTCTCATTCATTGGCCCACGATTGGATAGCTGTTCCTAGCAGCAGTAATTGCGTGCTTCTGTTCATTTGAATATTGAATGTTTATGTTTTGATGCCCGTATAGATTACTGGAAATCTAGTTTGATTCCCAACTAGCACAATGGCGTTAAAACAACCTGTATATCATTATATATATCGGTTCCATTCGAGTATCATAGTGTTAATAATACCTGTACAGTGGAGTTATAGAGTGCTCTAACTCCCATATAACCACGAAAGAGGCCCACGATTTTACAGGTAAAGGTTATAGAAAGCCAGTAGAGCGGTTATATAAAGGTGTAACAAAACCTGCACAAAAGTGTTGATTCATACTCAGCTACTACTTCAACCTATATTACTGTGCTTGTAGATGGGTTGGTCAACACTAAAGGTTATATAAAAACGTCGGCTAAGAGTTATAACCACTTAAAACTTTATTAGACCTATTAAAAATAGTTGTTTGACACTTTGACGCTTGTTACAATATGTTTATGGTATCATTTAGCGTACAACTAAATGTCAATCACCGAATGGCCATTATCTAACAGAGAAATAATAAAGTATACCTATTCAAGTTACTTTGTGAAGTGAAAACAATCTGGCGTTGTGATTTTACGGTAAGTGTATACCATGTTTTCCATCTCAATTTTAACGCGCTCTTGATTTAATAAAGATTTCAAATAAAACTTATGAAACATAAAATAGGCACCTCAAATTGGTATCATTTTTTTATTTTTGCTTTATAGCTAGTGGCATGTTAAATTAAGTGGCATCAATGAAATTACAAAAGTAACTTATATAATGAAGTATTTTGTTGTCAAATATTGAATAACCCAGTCAATTTATAGGTTATAGTTCACCAAAACAATGGCGAACTTACATTAAAGATTTAGTCGTTGCATAAGTAAATTATTACCCCTTTTGAGTTACAACATCTGTAGCCAAGAATGTTGTGACACCATTGCTTTTACAACGCCTTTATAGTGTATCTACTTATCACAATAAGCATAAATAGAATTAACATTACAGCTTGAACCTACATAAATGAGTTGTTCAAAACTTTTGGTGTCTGTGTATCTTACACTCTTGACAAACTCTATTTTACAACACATGTCTGCACCTTATAACCAATATAATACCTACAGTTATAAAAGACACTTCACTGCAACAACTAAATAACAATAAGTGTTGTCGCGAGTCAGCGAGCACTGCTGTATAGGTATAAGTGCTACAAACAGGTTAAAGCTACAACATCTTAACTATACTTGCTGTAATTAACGCTATTCTAACTCTTAAAGTGTTCTTACGTCGTTCATTAAAGTTCTAGAACCACCATTGAAGCTAAATTAATTTTTTAACTCCTTTATAACGTTTTTAGTCAGAACTGAGATAATTATTACTCAATTAAACAGGTAAAAGTTATAATAAAAACTGTATCTGACACCAAAATGTTAGTTGGGTTGTTTGAAAACCTAATATCTACTGGAGATATGTCTGATGTTGAGTGAGATCGCATAGAGAGTTTCTGTAATAACGTAATGCTCTGCTCCAACACTATGCTATCTATACTCGCAATCATCAACCACTTCAAAATAGGAATATTTATGCCTTTGGATTTCAGTCAGTAGGCTTCCATTCAGCTTATCCCGTGGGTAACCTTATAGGTATGGGTATTTAAGATAAACCTTCAGATCAATTTGTTCATCTCTGTGAACGACTTTCCCAAGGACTTACTGTCACTTGACAGTAAGTTCTGGAAAAGTTTGACCGTATTCGAAGGTCCGCTGATATCCGTTATAGAGATGATATGGAAACGTTTAAATAGCTCTGCTAAAACAAACATACCCGAGGATGCCTACTTAATGATGTGAACAGATTTTCTAGCAAAACTTATAAATCGGTATATATGATCCAGCAGAGCTTCTAACTCGGAAAAGCTCACAGATCCCATTAAAGCCCAGTTCCTAAAGCACAATATCGTTCAGAAGCCCGTGGGAACCGTCACTAATGCAGTGCTTCCGAGGACCGTTGTTGACGGGCCTCATACGTGATTCGATTATACGCCGCGCGGCGCTGCCGGCGGTGCCTGGATGTGGATTACTAAGAACGGTGAAATGTAAAGGTAAAATTACATTATTTAGATACGGTCAACCCCATAAACTGTGTAAATTTCTAAATAAGGGAGTGGTAATAGCTTCTGTACATTCATTGATGGACACGAAGAGCGGAAGTAGGAGTTTCCTAACCCAATTCCACGCGCGGTGGACTGAAGTGTTGTTGAGAGTCCAAGAAAAATGTTTGAGTCAAAATACGTCAATTCCCATTTCCAAAAGAAAAAGAAAAGCTTGACTAACTTATCCATGTTATCTTTGCAGGACATTCACACACGTCGTCAAGTAGATTTCACTAGGTAGATTTCACAAACTAAGTTCCCGCTGCTCACTGACGACGCAGCTGCTATCCGGCAATAGAATAATATTCTATTGCCGTTGTTAGATACCGGATGATCGTGATGATGGTGATGTATTTGATAAAAAAATTACAGTTTTTGAAACATCAACCAACAAGCTTAGCCTTGCACAGTGCGATCAAAATCACATTGAATATTTATAAACAAAAATGAACTTTTAATGCTCCCTACCGTACGCATGTGAATGTGGATTGTCAAGAGGAAATGCAGAAGGCGATTTACAATGCGCGGCTTCCGTGATATTAGATTTGTGACGTGGCAACATCAGACAAGTGCTGTCGTGTTGTCACTTTGTGTTGGTTGATGTTGATGTCCATCCTGTTGTGGTCTTTGTGTTGGAAAAGTTATTGGGAAAAGATGCTAATAGGTAATATTCATAGAGTTTCAATCAATTTGATTGGTATATTTTAATGTTACATACTCTTACATGTTAAGAGTTAAATTATGTCTCTAAGTTCCATCATTGTTTCTGTATTTTGAGATTTCACTGCCATCTTTTCTTTCGCTGCCTCTTCATTTTCCCTGGAAATGCTGGTTGAATGGATCGAAGTTTCTGACAATGCTATAGTATAGGTACAATTGCAACATCTTTTCTAAAAGAAATAATACTTTCTAGGGCACATTCTCTTTGCTTATTTTCCTTTAATTTTATATTTAAGTTTCACAACTATTACAGACATAACACATTGATTTGCAACTCGTTCTGCTTGGTCTCGCTCGCTGAATCAGTGTTCATGCTTATTGAGCCAAATATTACGCTGAGCCACGACCTTTTTGACAGCCTGCAGCACACACAGACATTTTACTTTGATTTGAATCATCGTTCTTGTTGTTTGATTTTATTAGTCAATACTGTATAATTGTTGTAATTTGTGTGTGTGTGTGTGTGTCTAACTGGAGACGCAGATAAAGAATTTACCTATCTACAAGTATGTAACCCACTATAATCAGATAGCCGCTTGTCCTTTGCATGGCAGTTTCCATGAACATTCCAGAATGATGTACGAGCTATGTGAAAGAGTACTTTTTACCTGGTATCCGTGAGCTCAGTATCGGTGATCTAGTCAAACTCGGACTGATTGTGCCGCTGCATACATTCACTGGCTCGGTGGTGTAAACTGCAAGCTTTTCAGATTGTTCTTTCTTGCCTATTCTGTTGAATTTGGAGGCTGGATGAAAATTGATTTTGGAGGCGACACTCTGCGGTCTTTTAGTTTGAAGGATTTTTCATTGTCACATCTTTGAGCGGAGATCAAGACAAAAGAACGAAACCTAAATGGAAAAAGGGAGTAAGTTAATGTGAATCGTCTATTATTTTTATTGTTTGATTATTACTTGCTTAGTTTCGGTAGGTTATATTGCTTTGTGGTACAAATTAATCTTATTCTTTTTTCTTTTGTCTTGCGTCAAAGACAAAAGAAAAAAGAATAACTCACACCTCAAGTCGCTCCCTCTTCCCCCTTCCCCCACAGCGTACTTCCTCCCGTCCAGAGCACGCGCCAATCTCAGCCATCGATCGTCGCTAATTGATCACCGCACCTGCGCCGACGCACGGATGCATCTGTTCAGCCAGATGGGATCTAACTCTTGCTCGTTTTGTGGAGGATTCTGACGGATTTAATGTATGGTTTGTTTTCGTTATTTATGAGGTTGTTCAGTCTGAACAGGTAAATGTTGACGTGTTAATTCGATCAGTTTAAATTCTATTTTGCCAGTGCATGACTCAACGAGATAACGACAATTATCTTGCAAAGTGAGAATTTAGACACAAAAGTTTACCGAACAATTGAATTTTGCTTTTGAAATAACACAGTGGAATCAAAATCTTTTGCTGGCTTGCTTTACCTTTGTTTACTGAAAACACCAGTCCAAGTTTATCTAAGCTTTTGTACTTCCCTCGCATTCCTCATCCGCGTCGATGTAATCTATTACATCTGCGATCTAACCCCTGAATGCACCATTAGACGGAGTGGCGAAAACTGAACAATAGAGGACGCAGGGGAGATGGCTGGAAGTGGCGAAAACTGAACAATAGGGGCGATAGGAAGAACAATGAGCCGAGCCGCGGGCTAGGCTAGGGTGGCTGAGGTACGAACACGGAGGGACAGAGTCTTGAAAGGATGGTGACGTGCTGGTGTTGGATGGTCTGAATGTTTTAACGATACTAGTGACAAAAAATACAGATGATAGTGTCGTCAACAACATCGTTATCAAATACATCTTCAGGGATGCCTTCTTACAGGAATTAGATGCAAAATTTAATAAAAAAAATATTACGTTTACCAATCAGAGGTGCGTTCGTTCTTCCGTGTTAGTTGTGCTGACAGATTTGCCAGCCTAAGGTTTTATTTGACAGGACTAAGGTATGCAGTATTCGCTACCCAGACCGTTGGCGGTAAATGTGTGCATAGGTGTGACTGAACAGACCTCAAGGCTTGCGAAGATACGACCAACATGAAGACGATTTTAGGGATCACAATACTATTTAACCTATGCTACCTCTCATGTCCCCTACTGATATAGCTATTTCTGCTCAAAATGTTTTAGAAAAGTCAAATTCCACAGCAAGTTCCAAGCGACAAAGCTTCGCGATAAGTTTCCAACTAAACGCCGTGTAATCAGCCTTACCATGTAGAGGGACTTCTCGGAACACGGTCAGAAGCATTGTAGCTAACGGATTAATGACAAGATTAACTGCAGGGGTAATTATAAGACTTTAATAAGAGACAAAGCTTTGCAATGTAGGTACATATAAGAAACTCGTCTATAATAAGTGAGTATTAAGAGTCGAGTAGTATTCTGCAAATTGTTTTATATTTAAGAATTATTTGTGAACAAGAATTGCATGAATAATTGCAACCTGCGCATCATCCGCAGCCCAACCTCACCCACAGCTGGGTATTTAATAGGCCTCCTGTAAGTGCTACGACAATTTTGTAATTTGATTGAATTATTAGATAGATTAGTGTTCACATATTAATTACACATACTTATTTGTTTTTTTATGTCCTTGTGAACAAATCTAGTTGAGTTGATGAAGAGGTTGTAAATAATTGATTATACAACCCAATGCATAGTGTTTTGATCATATAATTAGATAAACGGGGCATGCTACTTTGAATTTGCAAAACTCGCAGGCGTAGCAAACACCAAAGAGTAATTTGGAAGACCAGACCTTTATGTCTGTAAAGCCAATTGCAGTCGCAGCGTCGTCCTGCCCATCCCTAATCTATTTTGCCATATCCAGCGTTTCTCTGTTCTGGTGTACAAGGCTAGCTATTAGAGCGTTTGGTAGACAATATGGGAGATTCGAGATTGTGTCCATTGTTTCTGACAGGCCGCGCCGTCGGCCCCGCCGCGCCGGTCGGGTGGTCGGCCGCGCGAGCGCGCTCAGCAACGCGACCTGCTCTATGTTCCTCGGAACAGTAGCTCAATTCATTCTACGACTCAACTTCTTTGATCAAAACTCAACGAAACAGGTGCTGCAAATGTCTCTTCTACACCTTCTACACAAGATATTTTGTTGATAATAATTCATCAATTTGTGGCCAACAGAACAGACTTGAAAACCATGAGTAACTAACCTAACATTTCAAACCGTACACAGCTATGGTGATTAAAGCTTGCTTTAAAAATCCACAACCAGCCATCCAGAGCTACGAAACTTGGTGTACACTTCTATAAAAAAGTTATTCACTCATTTTAGTTTAAAATGTTTAATGCCTTTCAATGGACTCCTTGCAAATAGTAGTTTTATATCGAGGTAATCTGAATACTCATCTCATTGTAGATAAGAAATAAATCTTGAAGGACATCTAAGTAGAGTCTTAGAATAATTTTGTCAGCAGAACAGAAGCTTCCTTTCTGCCAGTTCTTATACTACGTTTTGTCGTCGCCAGTAGATCGGCGATACCACTTTCAATGTACCTTACACAATGTTTTATGACTATTGCCGGTCTGCGGGGCTGCGCTGATCGGCCATTGAATGGAGCGGGAGAGGCGCCGGCAGGCAATTGTTCTGCGTTTGATAACTCACGTGTGGGCTATGGATCAACACATGGCACGGCCATGGAGATCCGAGGTTGTCGTGGTCGTTGATATGAGAGCCAGTTGGATGTCTTACCGGTACCTGGTCATACGGGACAACATACGAAGTTTGGTAGAGTCATTCAAATAGCTCTACTGCAAGTTCAATATAGTAGGAATCTAACAGTTCTGGATTCCCCCTAGCTGGGAAAAATAAACACGAGTAGAGAAACGTATCTTACCGTTTTGCTATACAAATGCGTTTGCATTGCTGCTAGTCTTTCGCTTTTCGGAGCTTCCTTACAAAAAATCCTTAATGGAGGCATGTGGTAGATACTTAGTAGGTTCAAAAACTTTTTATGATTAATGAATAAGTTTTAATTTTAATGGCAGACAAGCAAATTGGTTGACGAAAAGGTGGTCAAGCTCAAGAATAAATGTAAAAGGCATGCAAATAAGGCCTATTCCCGGAAAGCGTCGGATAATATTCTAACTTCTCAGCGCGGAGAGGTGATTGACGAATAGATTGTAACGAGTGGAGACGTATGCTAATACTAGTCACAACAATTGACAGGCACAGGAAACAACTAGCCGGCCGTCAGAACTGTGAGCTTAGAAAAAAACTAGCCAAGTGAGAGTCATAATTTAAATTCGTCGGATTAAAAGTTTAGAGGATAACGTGGAATGAAAGGCGATACATGTAGCCAAAATGTGTCGGCGTCTAACGAGATAGCGGGCTGGAGTTTTAGTTTTTAACTATATTTTTAGTATATTTTAGCGTCTATAGTTGACAACATCCGGCAGCACGCAGGCTATAATAGGATTTTGAGAGCTCAAGACCATCTAGAGTGGAGTCGATGGAGGAGGCCGACCTACATCCAGAAATTATCGACCACTGTGATGATGATGAGACTATTTATATATATCAATTGACATTTTATCCGTAATTTGGCCTCAAAGGTAATATTTCAAACCTGCAATATTTTTGGAAGCTAGCCTGTTCACTTTACGATTGGGGAACTGGAAGAAAACAATGAGGGATAGAAAAGCATGCGAAAAAGACATAATAATTGCAATAAACAGTTAGGTTAATAATATAGAAACAATAAAGACTAGTCAGGCACATAAATAACGTAAGCGCTCATTTCAGTTTAGTAGCGAAGCGATACAATCACTGGAGTGAAACCTGACTATTTCATCGTAAATGGGTAATCAAAATCAAACAGAGCCCCAACATGTAATGTACTTGATTGCTAGTGTTAATAACTCTCTCACACTTTCTTTCGTCCACTCACGCCGCATTGTCTATGTAAAACCAGCATTATGTGATCTCTATCTAAAGCCTACTCAAGATAAACTTTGCCCACAAATCGTATCCTGAAAGACCAAGTTGCAGTGGTCATTGTAGCCCTTTTGTCCGTGATTTTTAATACGTTGCAAAGTCACTGACAAGCTAATATTTATTTAAAAAGCAATAATGATTAAAATAAAATCTTGTGCTGTTGATTTAAGGCAGGTAATTGTTTGAGAGGGAATCGGGATCGGCTAGTATGAGTAATCAATTTCAGGTTGGAAAATTATAGCGTATTTAATTAGGTCCGCGCATGTGGTGCATAGAGACTTTTTAATTTTATTTCACCATAAATAGGAGGTCTGCATCCCGCTGGGTTAATCACAGTCGACAAAAAGTTTTAAGAATGTTTTTGTAAGGGTCAAAATTAGCGGCAAAAATGCAGTGAGCGGACAGCGCGACCGCATTAAAAGATGATTTATTAAAATGGCGCTTTTAATGCATTCCCACATAAACAACTAGATACATAACGTGACATTTAAATAATTATTGTTGTTTTTTGTAATTCCCATTGTTGTAAACGCTGCTATTACGAAGTGGAGGAACGCCCGTATAATCACACTACACGTAATTACAAAAAACAAACAAAAATTAGGCGCCTTCGTAATTAGTGCAGATGGTCGCCGGCCACTCCGCTCCGCGCTACGGGTGTGTGGTCTGGGACGCGGCGATCATTTCATACCCAATTACACGGCATTACGTGAGCTGTACAGATACTTTTTACCTCTAATAAGTAAAAATACCAGTAACTTGATCTATTTTTGGAATTCGACTGAAATACTTGTGTGGTTGTACAACTTATGAAACTTATTGGCAGCCTGTAGGTACCTACCTACCAAAGTTCTAAGAATTAGCAAGCTGAGGTGGTAGTGGGCCGGCCATATCACGTTAAGAACTGACCACCGCTGGGGTAGCCGTGTTCTTGAGAGGAGACCGGCAAACGTGGTGTAGGACGTCCTCTGGCCAAGTGGGATGACGTCTTACGAAAGACACTAGGCAGATGCTGTACGCGGCAAGCTGAAGACGGAGCTCTACGTTCACTAGGCCTCCCCTAATGAATGCCATAGCGTCCGGTCTTCATGCCCAGCATTCGACCTATCGTACCACGAGGCAAAGTTCGCCTTGACTTGAACAACATCGGATGCTGTTTATCATTTCCCCCGCTACTAAGTAGGTACAAATCCTCTGGTTATCGTTGTTCTGGATGTAAGCACCTTCATCTGCACAGACTTCATAAACACCAGCGATATCTTCACGAAGCAGTAACCCTATACAAAAGTGCCGGGAGATACGTCAACCGTCGCCCACGCGCGAACGATGAAGTTGCGTTAGTTATTATAACATTAAGCTGATATTGAATACTAGTTATGTATAGTTATTTTACACTGGTATTTTTTTATTTCTGCAGTAGAGTTCCTATTGAGTGCCCAGTATAAACTGGGCACTCAGTAGCGTAGCGATACTACAATTGTACAGTGATTTTCATCGGGTACCCTTCTGAAGTTTGTAGTCAATTTCTATGAACTGTTTTGGGGACGCTTCTGACTGATAATGTACATAGATCTGGTCTGGTATTGTACAATTTGTACATAGATTGTATTGTACATAGATCAGTTGAGCTACCTGTTGATGGTTTGCAACAGTCTGCTGTTAGCTCAATTATTTTAATTTGATTCTGTTCTTTGATTGTAATTTTAACTTTTTAATATTGAGAAACTAATATATATCGATAAAATGAAAATTAAGATAAGATAGGTAAGAGAAGCAAGATGAAAAAAAAAAACTTATAAAAATTAAACATAGGTACAGGGATTGGACTCCCCCTTTAAGAAAAAATTTGCTTATTTATATATATATATATAATTATATATATATAATTAGAGTACACCGCTCTTACCAGAAGTATTTACGGTTTATAAGTTATATGCATAACAAATATACTTAAAAAAATTAAGTACTTACTTAAATAAGTTTAGTAAAAGTAATAAATCAAGACAATACAATAAAGTAAGATAATGATACCTTAAACGAACAAACATTCAACTATCTATCTTTGTATTAAGTGTATCAGTCATCTTGTACCCATCATGGTATAATAATACAAAGTATGCTACTCCGAGAAACAACGGTCACGTGGGTTTTCCCAAGCCTACGTCATATCCATTACGGTGGTTCTCAAACTTTTTAGTTTTGGGAGATTCGAGATCTAGATCTAGGTTTTCCATTAAATTCTTCAAACTTAGTTTCCATAATTTGAGCAGCGCTAATGAGCTCTGCACAAATCAATTTTTACCACAGATTCTCTATTCGGGAATTTAAAGATCCTTATTTTACCGCCTTTCACACTTATAGTTACAGATAGAGTAACAGCCCATTTTATCTTTAAGATTTATCCGATCAACAACTGGAGTGATTCACCGGCGTCAATAAAAGTTTGATAGTCACCGGCAAATGAACGTAACCTCCCATTTTTGTGGCAAGTGGACAGTGACGTAGGCTTGGGAAGATCTCGGAGTAGCATACCTTGTATTATTTTACCAAGGTACCCATAACACAAGCTCTGCTTAGCTTGAGGGTAGATGATGCTGGGTGGATGGTCCAGCATTATTTATTTATTATATATTTCGTGGTCTTGGTCATCGCCCTCTCTCGCCATCTCTACTCTCTTCAGCAACTTCCAGCCGACGCAGAAGCGACGCCCGCCACTATAAATCGCGCACCTGCCGACTCCGTCCACACCGAGGTATAGATACGAGCAGTGCAAGTCCCGGCGGAGAGCTGAACAGGAATGTTGTTTATGTGCCGGTATAATTGAGCGCTATCGGGATCTAATGCGCATGCGGAGCTTGGATTAATTTGCAACATGTGTGATTTTCCGTTCCGGTTTTGCATACTTGAATATCCATCCGCAGATCGATTTGTGGTAGTTAATTATAGCGTTTATTACGATGTACTTATAGGCAATAGCTTTGATAGTAGTTTCAGTGTTTTGAAATTTTGCTTAGATATTTATTAATTACTAGCTGTTACCCGCAACTTCGTTAGTGTGGTGGGTAGAGTACCTAACTTACTAAAGGTCTACACATCAGTGAACGGAAAAAACATTTGCATAGAAAAAGCGAATACGTCTGTGACTTCTTACATAAGAAGCATTTTTATTATCCGAAGAATGTACCTTTAGCAATTAATTGAATTATTTCGTTTCTTTGCTGGAGAAAAACATTCTGTTTAATTTTCATATTTTACACAGCAGATATGACTACTTTGACAACATCACAAATTCAATCACTATTTTGACAAAAATAGACAACACTGCATAGACGGACTTTTTGTTTATGTTTTGGTTTTTCGTTGGACGTGATGCGTAAATTATCAAACAAAAAAATTATCTGAATCGGGGGCGAAGCCCTATTGTTTAAGTTAGGCTACATTCTAAATGTGTGCCAAATTTCATTTTGATCTGTTCAGTAGTTTCGGAGATAGGTTACAAAAATTCATTTCACAAACTTTCTCATTTATAATATCAATAGTATAGGATAGGATATTAGTTGGATCGACGAAGGTTCCAAAAAAAGTACCAATCAAAAGCTCTAGGTGCCTCAAAAATGTTGAAGGTACAGCTTCAACAGTTTTGAGGCACCTAGAGCTGCTAACGGCCGCTTTCATTACGCTCAAGGCTTATTCAGGTAGGTTTCTATCATGATTGCTTTTGCCATTGATGTCAATAAATGTAATTTTGACTAAACCGAAATGTTCACGTACAAGGGGCAATTGCGACAAGTAACCACGATAACAATCCTGCTTGAATAAGGCCGCCAGTTGCATAGAAAAAGAAAGTACATTTAAAAACGTAGGTAAGTGTCGTAAGAGCTCTTAAAATTGATTTCCTTCACAAAAAGCTCACACGGAATCAATATCCGAGCAACAATCAGAGTTATACCGTCGCAGTTGCAGTAATGGCGCCGTGATCACAGAGCTCGTTCGCAGGTTCACATCTCCGTGATTTGCCGTAATCACGGTACACCACCGCTCCCAAAGTTCCCGGTGAATACCGCCACAGTGCTCGGAGAAACAGCTGGGGTTGTTCAAGACTCTGGATCGCGACACACGCTAGAGTGACACCTAAGTTCAGATGGAAACGAAAATGCAATTTCACAAGAGCATTGAGAAAAATTGTAGAGGTCATTTTGAAATCGAGAAAAATTAGTTTATTGAGTAAATGTAGAGTTGTTATTCCTCTTATTTTCTGTGAGATATTAAAAATAAGTTATAGCACAGGAAGTGGTTGAAATAGGAAGTAGCCTGCTAAATATTCCAAGTATGGGAAGAAGCTGTCCGCCTTAACACAGTTACATTGCAGGTACCATGGCGACAGATTTCCAACCCTATTTCACACATCATTAAAAGTAAACGTTTTTGTTTTTTAATTTTAGGAATGGAATTGAAATAAATGAATTACGACAATTTATCAGATTCTGTGCGGTCTGCGGGTGTGCCGTTACGAATTATATTATTAGATATCTATGGATTGTAACGCTCGGAAAAAACGTGTAGTTTAAATCCACAGTATCAACCCAGGTGTCTTCAAGAAACTGTGATACTTTCCCAGGTTGCGTCACAGCGTCCCGCGGCGCCGGCGCCGGAATGCGAGTCGTCAGCCGATCCGATCCCGTCATAACAGATAATTGTACCAAATAGAAGGCGGGACAGATCATTTGTACTTGTACCTAATATGTAGTGGGTACTTATGATCAGCGTTGCCAGATCTACTGATTTAGCAGTAGATCTACCTGCTTTTTGAACGGTCTGATCTACTGATTTATTTCTAAGATTTCGTGAAATCTACCTGATTTTTCCCGAGCTCCAATGGCTCCGTGTCTATCATGTGAGTTGTCAATTGTCAGTGTCACTTTACAAGCCAATGAAATTTTCACCAATCCGGTTCGTCACAATACTGACAAAATATGAATGAAATTGAAGAGTTAGTTTTGTTCGTTCGTTTCTTCCACTTCCTGTTAACATCTGTGTTCCCATGGTATAATAGTACATGTATTATTTTACCATGTGTGTTCCTATCTTTTTCGAATTGATTGATTGGTCGGTCCGTTCGTTCGATAAACTTTTGAAAAGTTTATCGAACAGTGTTGCCAGATCTACTGATTTAGCAGTAGATCTTGTAGATGAATTATTAGTTATTACACTTCCTACGAGTAGATCTGCTTAATTTTTAAACAGCCACTGATTTATTTTGTAAAATTCGAGAAATCAACCAGCTTTTCCTGAGAGCGACTCAAGTCCAAGGCATAAGGCCTTGTAACCACAAAATAAATTAAAATTCAATTTCACTTAGTGTTCATACGATTCTCGAGTCAGCTTGGTGTCAATTTTTTTTAATTGAAATTTAAAAAATTAGACACCTAGCATCCCTCTTTCTGTGATGAACATAGTTTTTTTTTCTTGAAAGGAACAATGGAACACCTTTGTACACTACCTAGTTACCTACCCCAAAAAACCTGATCAGTGCCCTTGGAAACGAACACATAATTTTTTGAAATTCGAAAGCCATGTAACTTAGGTTGCAAAGTAAAATATTCATGGCTTTGATGAATGCCATCATTGAAAAGTGAAACACACACACTGGATAAACATGAAAAAAACTGGATCAAAATCGGTTCATCCGATTGGGAACTAATGACCTACTATTATAAATCCCTAGCGGATGAACCGATTTTACAAAAAAACTTACAGATTAACCTACCACGCATTTTTCGTGTCAAAAGCTAGAAATTTGTAGTTTTTTCGAAATCTACTGATTTTTTCTTGAAGCTACTGATTTTTGACGTGACTTTCTACTGATTTTGTAAAATTCGATCTGACAACACTGCTTATGATACTAATAATAACTATCGAGAGAGTTACGAGGCTTCAAAGTGGGTTCGGCGTCAGTGCATTATTTTTGAGACGACGACGATCGTCAGGTCAATGTCACCGTTTTATAATTGACTAAACGATCGCCTCGCGGTTTCACCCGCGTACTTCCCGTTCCCGTTGGAATTCCGGGATAAAATATAGCCTTTGTCACTCCCTGAAAAGTAGGCTTCCTAACGGTGAAATAATTTTTCAAATCGGTCCAGTAGTTTCGAAGCCTATTCAATACAAACAAACAAACAATCAAATCCTCTTTATAATATTAGTATAGATAAGGGTGAACGAAACAGCTCTTTGTTAAATAATCGCAACTAAATGAACTCGAATCTAAGGAGCAGCCTTACACTAGGTATGCACCTCGGTAAAGACAAGACTGTAGCGAAAATGAAAAAATAAATAAATAAATAATGCTGGACAATCCACACAACATCATCTAGCCCCAGCTAAGCAGAGCTTGTGTTATGGGTACTAGGCACTAAAAAAACGTAAGTTACAACTATTAGAAATAAGCAGTAAAAAGGGTTTTCATTTGACTTTTTATGATTAATTATAAATTCATAACACAGGAAGCCGAATGAATGATTATCAGATTTTACAAGATTTGGCAAATTTAGAGGTGCGGTGGTAAGCTCCCTATTAAGGTCATTCTTTTTATTTTTTTAATAGGTAGTTATACTAAAGAACTTCGAACCTATTATTTTCTTTGATGTAATAAATACGACTGAGTCATAAATTCCTTTAGGTATAATGCAATGCTTAAATATTTTAAGTTAATATAAGTAATTAAATTTTACGATCCAATTCTAATCCAACAATTCGTACATAATCTGTAGTAACGTCATGGAAATAATTGGTAATTAACAATAGATCATGGTTTAAATGGATAACAGTCACGTCATACTTAGGTATAACAGATACTAATTAGCCATATTACTTCAGTTGCGTGGAGTTATTTGAAAACCGCTGGTTTCTAATGACAGCTTATCTTTCCGAATTTGAAGGTTAAATGGTTTCATTGTAACAACATTTTAGTACAGATCATAATCTACCAGTGGAGTCTATCACATCACATCACACTATCACACTAATATTATAAATGCGAAAGTTTTCGATGGATGTATAGATGGATGGATGTTTGTTACCTCTTTACGCCAAAACTACTGAACGGATCGGGCTGAACATTTGCATACAGGTAATTCTAATCCTGGAATCAAACATAGGCTACTTTTTATCCCATAAATCAGTTCTCATGGGATAGAAATCACCTATAAGCGTTTATAGAAACAACGCGTGCGAAGCCACGGGCATATACTAGTATATAATAATTGACACTCATCTATCTATTTTGAGTTGGCGTCCAATAGAATTTGAAGGAGGTAGTTGGGTTTTCCCCCTTAATCTTCAAGGGGAAAACTGGAATTCATTTTTTTTTGGTTTAGTTTTCCCCCTTATTCATTCATTCATTTTTGGATTTCAGGGCGAAAACTGAGATAACCCCTTTGCTCCGCTTCGTGAGTGCGGCATAGTAAAATATAAATGTAAAGTCTATGTAATCATCATCATCAGCCTATTATTAGTCCACTGCTGGACATAGGCCTCCCCTAATGAGCGCCATAGCGCCCTGTCTTCAGCTCGCCGCTTCCAGCATTAGCCTGCAGTCTTTCGCAGATCGTTCGTTATCCCACCTAGCCGAAGGGCGTCCTAAACTACGCTTGACGAGTCATGGTCTCCACTCAAGAACTCGATTACCCCATCGGTTGTCGGTTCTTCGCGAGATATGACGCTTTATCTGGGTTAAGTGCTCAATTTTCAAAAGCTAAGTTTTTCTTTAAATAAACCTTTACTGAATTCATAAAGTTGATAAATTCAACTTTATGAATATCTCATCTTTAAAAATTCAATTTTGAAGGTGTTCCAACATCGAACAAAGAACCCAAAAAGGAGAAAAAATCGAATACTCACTTTTCCAGAAAAAATAAAACATAATCGACTTATTTAATACAGAACTTATTTCTTTCAAAATCGAGCACGTGGCTGACATGAGTTTTCGATAACTCTCACGGTTTCAGACTTGCCCTCAGTGGCCCTGAAAAAAACTCGTCCTGTATACTAAAAAAAATACTCACTAAAATGTTAAACAGGAGTAATAAACAGAATGTCAACACAGCTCAATAGCTACTAACCCATTCCACTCAGTCGAAACCCTACCGTAAAATGAATGGGCTTTAACTCCACAACAGCCAGTTTGTAACACATCGCTACATTGTGTGAGATGTATGATTATGTGCTTACCTCGAGTCGAGTCGCGGCACGTACGCCCGCGCCGGCCGCTGGGAGCGTTTGTTTGCAACGCGATACACCCTGTAACAAACATTCATCACTTTACAAAGTATTCATCCTAAATGGAACGGTAGACCATTTTTTTTTAATTTTCTAGTTAGGTATAGGTACTTATTTTTGCGAACGAATTTCATGTGGCGTTGATAAACTTCTGGAGGCATTGAATGAAAAAGATTTACATTTCGTGTTTCAATGTTGGTCCGTCCTGGCGCCAGGTCGTAGATGGCATGCTGAGAGTAAGTTCTTTTCTATAAGCTACCTATTGGTCCGTAGGAGTCACCGGGAGTTTATTATTATAACACCGAACCTGCCGACACTGTCCGGCGAGTTGTTGCGACATTTCGTTCAGTGTGAGGCAGCCGACAGCGTTTAATTAACATGTCGGCGGCCCGCTGACTATGGTGAGAAAGTATCCTTATAGTCTATAAGGTTGTGTTAACTCCACGATCGAGGTGCAATCATCAATTATTATTTATTTCGTAAATAACTAGGATCAAATAGTTCACTCAAAGTTCCGTTAAACTAACACTGTCTTGGCCCAAGCCGTAGACGCCACTCTACTCCCCCGTGTCGCGGCGGGGCGGCGCGGAGGCTAGGCACTGAATGCGTTAATCATCTTAGTTTGTCTGATCCAGAAAGGTTAAAACGTTTTAACTACGAAAGACCGTGCATTTGTTGATGTGGCCTGAGACTCCTGAGAGTCATCGTCTTCCTCTCGACTCTGGTGTGTATTGCTCCACAGCGCATCACGGGTACCTACTGCAGGTACTTATTATTGCTTCATAAGGTGTGATCGGCCATTTCGAGACAAAAATGCAGTTCGGTGCCTTTTCGCAATCTGATAACGATTACATCATTTACTTGATGGTCGCGGGAGTTCTGGTTGGTTCTGGTGACCTAGTGCGAGATCACTTGACTTTCATCTACCGCCTGAAAAATCGTTTTTAGGATTCCGAGATCGGTTTCGAAACCCTTGTGGTCTCGCTCTCTCCGTCCCTTTACCCTCTTTAATAAATGGGGGAGATACCTCACTGAGTGCAGTGAAATTAAGCGTATTGGTTTGTACATCTCAAAACATCTGTTGTATAGGTTACATACTTTTTGAAATATTTTGAAATATTTTTGGACTACTCTCCTAATATTCGAAGTTTGCAGAGCGATCCATCTGAAATGCAGGTAGGTACCTACTATTTTTAGATATTCACTAAACAGCAAAGTCTCTAACCGGTACCTATAAGCTTTAGTACATATTTGTATAATTCTCAACTATTATTATTCATTATTTTTATTTTTTCTGTATGGACCAAAATGTTTCATTGTAAAAAGTTTATGTAACATTCTGGCTAATTTAACAAAGGAAGAGCGAAACCGTCTTGTTCAAGTATTCTATAAAAATTCTTCTATTATAGAAAGCTTCAAAATAATGAAAAACCGAAATTGCTCGATCTGTCACCTCGTGACTAACAGGTGATAGAACCATTTTAATTGATAAAATTTTGATTTGTCTCACCGCACCGTTGCAAAAAGAGGTACAGATCGAACTTTTTCCCAACAGTCCCCTAGGAGGACAGAGCAGGGAGACAGATGGGAATAATTCACTATCGGTGGTGTATTGTTATTTCGACCCAAATTTGCCTGCCACAAGCGAAAAGTAATAATATTTTTTGTCAATACAACCCACACAAATTTTACAGTCTTGTTTCAGAAGAAAACAAGCGATAATCAGCAAAAGTATGTACGTACAGTATAAGTACAGTCAGATCAAAAAACATGATACGTATTTGTAGGTTGAATTTGTTCAGTGAGTTTACTTTGACAGTAGGTTACTGTTACTGATGCGTTTACGTAAACGTCCGATTACCATAAGACAGACGTAACGTACCTAATGGCGCGCGAGGTTCAAGTTCGCACTTTCGAGGAATTAGAAAGGAGGCGCCCGCGCCGCCGCCGGCTTACGATTGTTTTGATTCGCAGTTGATACGTTATACATCACCTCCTACGCGGTTTCTAGGGATTTAGGGCTGCCGCGGTTATTAATTCGGAAATTCACCTAAATTGCTTACAACTTACAATTAAAACATCAAGGGCGTATGGAAACACGTGCTGCGAGAAGTTCCGTTCCAATTTTATTTATGATGAAGTAAAGTTTTGCTTTCTAACCCTAAAACTGACGAACCAGAATTATAAAGGAATCAATTTAGATTTAAAAAAAAACCACGAGATCAAAATGTAACCGATATTGGGAGTCATCCAGCTTTAAGTTGACATTTCTGACGTGTCTAAATGGTCTAAAGGAAATAAAGCAAAAAAATAAAATAAAAAAATATTCCTTTTATTGTATGATTGTAAAAAAGCTAAAATAAAAATTATGATTAAGTACACTAAAATACGAATAGATTTTTTTTATAACGAATCGTGTGTTTTCAATAAAATAACAAAAAAACAGTCAAACAAAATGTCCTTGACAACCCTATCTCCGATGCGTCCATTGACCGATCGAAAGTGAAATGTGAAACAGCCGGTGCAGAGGATTAAATCAGTCGGCGACCCCTGTGCCAGCTGCTACCATTTACCACGGCCTGTGGCTGGCCATTACCCACCTGAGGTCATTACCAGTAGCCAATCGCTTCATTACTATACACTTCCGTAAAGAGTTCGAATCTTTATCGAATATCGTAAAAGAATATTGGGAGCCGAGGTTCTGGTTTAGTTCAAAGTATTTTTGCCGCTAATGAGTAAAACTTGTATGTGAGCTCTAATTCCACTAAATTAATCACTTCACCATAACAATGGTAACGTCTCAGAATGAGACATTTTGGGATAATACTTTATTAAAAAAACTACAAATGGAGGGACGCGTCTCAAAAATGTCAACCATTATTAGGTATCAATATCTCCGCGCAAACAGCATCGCACGCACTATCTATAGTTTTTTCATCTATGAACAATTTTGCAACCATACCTACCATTGTCATAACATAATAAAGCGATTGGTTGACTGAATTCAGATTCATTACTGGACCAACCAAATTACCCGCTTTAGAAGTAGATGGGTTATTGATAAGTGGACGGTCTCATCAGCCCGGCGCCTGATTTTAATTAAATGAAGTATTATAGAGTGCAAAATAAATATTAAAAGGAGTGCGAGTGTAAATGCACCAACGCGTAAAAATAATTTCATCATGAATCTCGAAACTTTTCATATAATAGGTATAGGAGCTCTATAATCCTCTAATTACATGTAATCATAGGAGGAGCACATTCTTATTACTTAATCACAACTTAGGCGCACTTGAGCACGACTTAGTGGCTACATAACTTAATGAGTGCTCTCGTGCTAAGTCATCTTAGCACGACAACTGGCGATTACAGTCGAATCTAGGGGTCTTAGCAGATGAAGAACTCATTATTGTGGGAGACTAAGTAACTACTGAAATCTCTACTATATTATAAAGCATAATTATGTAGAAAAACAGGCAAAGTCGTACACTTTCTTAGCTGAAGCGTAGTATCTACTACACATTATTTATTTCCGAATGTAAAGAAAATCTTACTTATCCGTAGGTGCTGAAAAGTTTACGGCGTCAAAAGAAAACGTCAACCGTTCAAAAATAATATGTAAATATTCTATTTTTTTTTTTTTTAAAGTAAAAAGTCTTTATTTTGGAACACATTTAAGGATTTAACAAAAAATAATAGGCAGCGATGCGACCTGCAGAAGTAAAATACTGTGTCGCAGATCGCAACGCCCACCTCCGGGATTAGGGCATAGATAACGATATAAATCTATGGATTAGGGTAAGTTAGTTCCATGAACTTTAGGTACTAGGTTTAAAAACAAGTCGACTTATTTTCTAAAGAAGTTAAATATAAAAGTTATTAAATAAAGGAAAATCTAAAGAGTAGGTATTAAATTAAAGAGGGTTAGGTAAAGTTTAATAATATCTATCTAAGGCTTGTAGCACAGAGTGCGCGCGCGCGCGCGCGTGTGTGTGTGTGTGTGTTTGTGTGTGTGTGGTGTTTGAGCACAGGGTGCTCCTGAGGACACCGGTCTCTTAAGAGTCCGGGCAACAGGAGCTTCCAAGATGCGTGTTTTTGTGTGTGTGTGAGGGTGTGTTTGTGTGTGTGTGTGTGAGGGTGTGTTTGTGTGTGTGTGTGTGTCTGTATGTATATTTAAATCACCTAAGAGTGGTTAATAGATCCTCTGTTTTTAAACTTCAATTTCAAAGGTGTTTAGTGATTATGAAAAAAACTTTTGAAACTGTAGTGTAACCAAGAAATTAATTGAATCTTCTTTGCATGTTCGTGAGGCAAGACTTTAGTGTTGCCTCGCAAGTATCGATAACACTTTGAAAATGATATTGCTGAAATCTAGGACATTTTGCAAACCAAAAAAACATTGTAAAACAACATACAACAAAACGTTTGTTTCTCTGTTGATTATGGCCTTAACATATTTAACTATGTATCTATCTATCTATACTTGAGCCACTCTTGAGAAATAATGTTTGTAAACATTTACAGCTTTTCAACTACTTACCTTAATTTTCAATCATGTCTTTAAAAACTCAGTCATTTCCAGTTAAGATTTTTTGACCTAAGCTTTATCATATGTATAGCAAGCAGTAGAAAAATAATTGAATATGTTGTAAAGCTCTTAAAAGATCTATGGAATACTCCATCATTAGCAAAGCAGTAAATACTAATATGATACAACATCTACCAATGTGATAAGTCTAATGTAGCTCTCAGCATCTTGTATCAACAGGAAGAAAGGAAGTCATGGTCAATGCCACAACTTTCCTCCGGTTACCTATGTACAGTTCTAATACACGACACTTTATTTTGCTTATTTTCAATGTCAGTGATTAAATACATATCTGTGTACGCCGCGCCGGGTAGTATTTAAAGTACAGTTTAAATGTATATTCCGTGTAGAAACAACTAACTAGTTATAAAGAAAGTTAAACCTAGGTTAATTGCTTTTCGAAGTTGAAAAAAGTACATGGATTTTAAAAATTCGTGCAATTTTTATCGAATTTCCTACAACGAATTCAAATATTCGATTCTTAAAATTATAAGACTCCCTCAATGCACCCAGATACAATAGATTGTACTTACCTGCGGCCTGCGTTAGACATTTTTGCTTTAAACTTCCCAAACATGTTGGTAACCACAGTGAGAAAGGAGACACTACACATTACACAATAGGATTTAATGTAGTTATGTAAGGTGCAATCAATTAATGGCACATCAAGTGACCAGCTGTGAATGGTCTTTGATGTGCATTTTCAATTGATTAGGAGGAAGCTATAAAGCCTTTCTGTAATCTTACAATAGGTATAGGTACTTACCTAATTCAGATCGGTGCTTACTTTGACTCACTCGACAGGTATGTACATGCTCACTTTAGCCATTATAAATTAATGAATTGGTTGTAAAGCCTGTTGTCTATGTGGTGCCGGCTTAGAACTCCACATCAACTCTTCCCGCGGGTGTCGTAAGAGGCGAATTCTACCACCCAGCTGCGATCCCCAACTCGCATGCCCAGCGTGGGGATTATGGGCACTACCCCATGACAGAAAACCCAATAAGGCACTTATCAAGGGGAGGCCTGCACCTAGCAGTGGACCAAAAAAATCAAAATCAAAAACTCTTTATTTCCATAAATACAATAAATAATTTGACCTTTTCTAAGTGTACATTTAATGTACACTTAGAAAAGGTCAAATTATAAAACTAAACATATTCGGTATGTAGACTAAAGGTATAGTATTATAATATCTGTGACTAAAGTAAAGAAGCGACGAAGAAACTTTTAGCCTATTAGTTGTTATTTTTCGAGTTGGAGCAAAACCCATTCCAAGCTTTTTATAGTAAGCCTTTATAGTAGATAATCTGATATTTTATAGTAAGCCTTTTTGCACGGCAAAGTTTTGTAATTTTTTTTAATTTATTTACTGATAATTTTTGCAACTCACTAGGAGGAGTTTTGTTGTAGAAGCGTATATTAAATATATTAATATATTAAAGATAAGTACATTAATTTTGTGTAGCCTAGTTGTGGGCACAGCGAGCTTATGTTTATTTCTGGTTCAAGTTGTGTTTATCGCTATTTTTAGAAAACTGACTTATACATATTTCTATGAGTGTATAACAAGTATTCATAAATATATTGACATGGTACTGTCATTATGTTTATTTTTTTTAATTTATCACGCAGGGATTCTCTGGGACCCATATTATAGATAGCCCGAACAGCCCTCTTCTGCAGCACAAATACGGTGTTATAATCTGCAGCGTTCCCCCACAGCAGTATACCATAACACATAATACTATGGAAGTAGCTGAAATAAACAAGTCTAGATGTATCCACTTCTGTAAGATGACGGATTTTTTGATTTTGATTTTTGATTTATCTTTTAACGTTTACATCAGCCCTCACTTGTTTAACATTAGGTAGAATAAATCTTATACATTTTATTTTGCTTTCGTTTAGCAAAAAATTATTGACACTAAACCAATGGACTACTTTTGAGATTGCATTATTCACATTGACGACATTTGTGTTTTGTCGTTTCATTTTAAAAATTAATGAAGAATCGTCAGCAAACAATACAATCTCCTCAATCTCAGATCAATATAGGCTGTTGAGATTGTTAAGCCAAAAGTTAAGAGTTTTTTGGTTAAAACATTGTAAAGTTTCAAGATTATATTGCCGACAGTAAAACCATTTTGTGAAGAATGTTGGATGGTGTTGCAACTAATGGGTCATCTCATCATTAACGATACGGCCTAATACGGTATGTAATTTAACTGATAACTTAATGAACATTTTATAACTAACTTAACCTAACCTTTAAGTATGTCGACATGAGATTAGTGTACCTATTCATTTGTCTTTCTGATGTGTTTTTGATTTGGTAAAAAACACTAGGCATGAAATATCAATTGGAGTACCTACATCTTAATGTTTACTTTGTATAATCACATAGATAGAAGAAGTAGGTACGCTCTTTGCTTTGTTACAATTTGTTGACATTGTGTAAGATTATGTTAAAAGACTATAAGAGATGTGACCCTATTAGGGCAAACCGCCATAGACCGTAAGAAAGGCACGTTCCTAGATTGTGTGACCAAATAAGTTGCTACTTACAAACAAGCCTTTTATCACCAAGTTACAAAACTAAAAGCCAGCTTCACACTCTCACCGGGAAACTTGACTGCCTCCGACTGCTACAAGGATATCCGAGGGTAGTTGGAGATATTCATTCACACTCATAAATATTGAGTTAACAGTCGAACGAGATGGAAAGTGATCGGCAACTTTCCGTCAGCGCGTGCTGCTGAATAAATGAGTATACCAACGGCTTTTATGTGACATGTATGTTGGCTGTTACGAGTGTGTCTTCCCGATCCTCTGAAAGTTGAGTTACTTAAGTAATAAACTGTTATGATGTTTTCCTGTAACGGTTTTATTAATATAGAGCCTATCTCTACTTCCTTATAACAGCAAGCAAAGTTCAATGAAAGGATCCAGCTTTGGACTACGAGTAGAGTAGGCTGACTGCTGATACCAAGATCTACCAGAACCGTCATAACATAACATAACATACCTACAGGACGAGTACCTATCTTATAGCACCAAATACGATTAGGTGGTTTGGAGTCTGGACACCAGATTTTCGTTTCAAAAAACTTCTAACATGTCGCCCAAGGACATTCTTACGTAAAACGAGAAAACTAACGAGCTAAATTCCAGTAACCGTCTGTAGAAAAATGCCATTCTCAAAAGCCAATTTCCCATAGCATACAAAGCCACAATCCGACCGGAGACTAAAAACAATCCGAGCTGCGATCGAACAATAGCTCGTATTTTGTAACATTTCTCGTTATTTATGCAAAAACCGTGAATGAGCCGGCCGCGGCCGCGGCGGCGGCGGCGGCGGCCGTTCGCACGTTCTCATGTAACTGCACCGTGTGTAACCATTACGACACCCAGCAAACCAAACGATACCTACCACTCCAATTACAACCCTATAACAACGGCAAAGGCTTTAGATCTCGCTGAACTCCCACCGAAACTGTTCTACAGTCATCACCCAATGAATAAACATGCAGTTATCGAGCCAATTTCAACCCTATCTCAAGGACTTTAACCGTAGATCTTGGGGTTTTAAAGTCATTCAAATCGGAGCTCTGCTCAAAACAGATAGAGTTGGAAGTGGCACGAGCCTTCATTCCTTCTCCCTTGCAGTTTATGATGCGAAGTGCAATGGTGAAGGCGCGGGCAGGAAGATCTAGCTGGCGTCGCGTCGGGATCATTTACTTCATCTTACGTTTGTTTGTAGAGACAGCAAAGAAATAGAAGAAATTCAGGACTCTACGAAATATTTTTGTAAAACAAATAAGTACTTTTTATTATGTTCAACATTTCAGCAAGAATACAACTGTTTAGCTCTGTGATAGCATCGACTAACTTCTCTATAGTTTAGCTGATATTCTGGGTAATCGTACAGATGAAATGTATTTTTATTGCGTTACCCGCAGTAAAACATCAATGGATATCAAACTAAAGTCATTGAAACGGTCACAATGACAACATCTCATTTCGTCGAACAACTTGTTCACATAAAGCAACAAAAAACGCTTGTAAACAGTCGATTGAACCGTAAAATCGATCGATTACAGGTTTTTTGCCCGACTACATAAATGGAGGGTTATGTTTTTGTTTGCTTTTTTGTTGTAAGGTCAGCGCGTGCATCCTTGCCAGTAGCGTAGGTCGCCATTGATTCTTAATTTAAATCTTTGAACAAACGCGTCTGATTGGTTGATTTATTTGACTTGACTTGTTAGCGTAGGCACTACGCGAATAATCAAAAGCTAAATTCTTGCGATAAAATCTTCATTGTCTAAAAATCGGTCAAGTGCGAGTTACTCATTGATTAATTTAAATCTATTGTTTAGCTAACCCGTGCTTTGCCGATATTACATAAATCCTTTCATAGAGTATATAAAGAAAGAAGAATGGGCCCATTAGCCGAAGGCTGAGAGAAACATTCACGCACACAGTTCAAAACATCCGATTAATGTTTTTAAACATGCACTAGCCTTAGAGGGCAGTGGACTTGAGAATGGCCAAATGTTCACCTTCAATAATGTCCCTAAGTAAGCCGAGCCACACTAATATTGCCCAGGCCGACCCCGAAGCCGTCCTGAACAAACATTGATCCTCAACACGACATTTCAATATTTGATTGATGTTTTATCGCCACTTCTTCGAAGTCAGAGTTTGTATGAAAAGGACTCGACCTCCGAGACAACATAAGCCAGTAAAACACTTATATCTACTTGATTGTTTATTCCCTTGTAAAATATTTTTCAAGCATCTGTTCATATCGCAATGAGCGTACCTACCTATTGATTATGATTTTGATTTCGTGATTTTTTTTGTCTTCCTATCTCACCGGGCTCTGACTCGATCTTATTATACAAATATATTTCGTTGTTTTTCACTAAGTAATCTTGTGTGTACCTGCTTGTGCTCTGAGTTACAATTCCTACTTTGTAAAGCTTTGCAAAGCCTTTGGCTTTGTAAAGCCGAAAGTTTGTGAAATCTGAATTTTTGTTACATAGGATCTCCAAAACTAGTGAACAGATCAAGATGAAATTTGGCGTACGCTTAGAACAAAGCCTAACTTAGATAATAGGCTACTTATTAAACCAAAAATACGCGTGCGAAGCCGCGGGCAGAAGCTAGTATGAAAAACATTTATATTTCTAGATCTCGGAGTCGGGGCCCTGGTGAGATAGTAAGCTTACTTTGAGGAATGAATGGAATCGAAGGTGTGGTACGCTAAATGTCCAGCCTTCACATTTCAACCACGGGTGTACTCAAGCCAGCTACAACTCTACCGCTTTTCGACTCTACCTTATCGAATAGGTTTTTATTAAATGTTCGGAAAATGCATATGGCTATGTCCTAGCCAAAGTTTGGCCACGGCGGCGGCGGCGGCCAGTCTCGCCGGAGACTAGCCATCTGCGCAGGTCATATTATGGTGCACAAGTGCTTTGTCATTTGGGGGGTAACGCCCGTAACCCCCACGCTGGGCATGCGGGTTGGGATCGCAGTTTGGTCATGATCTACGGCGACGGTCGCCTCTTACGTACGACACCCGCGGGAAGAGTTGGGGTGGTGAAAATTCTAGCCGGCACCACACAGCACGTGACAATGGTGCCGTCGCAGAATCCTCCATGGATGAGAGAAACTCTAGATAGTGCGAGCGGTGCTACGCGGTTGCACGCAGACATTGAAAGAATGGTTAAACCTTGACACTTTTGAGACGCGTCCCTCCGTTTGTAGTTTCTTTGGAGTATTCCCATTTAGGCCACCAATTTTAACGGCACCACATTTACGGCACCTATTTTATTCCCAGTTAGGGCACCCACAAAGTAGTAGCGTAGTAGTGTCTAGTGATGGGGTTTTGATATAACTTACTGTTTCATCAAAGGTATAATGCCAAAATGTGTCATTTTGAAACGATATGATTGTTATGGTGTTGCGATTTCTTTAGTGGAATGAGGGCGCAGAGTGTGTGTTGCTCAAACTTTAAATAAGATCTTATCAGGCCGACTCTTTTTTTACTCAAAAATAGTCTTCGTGTTGTGGTAATCGTCCACAGTACAAAGGAAACCTTCAAAAATCGTTCATCTCTGAATGTTTGAACGAATTCCTCGGAAGCAACAGAACTATTGACCTTAAGGAACTCAAGGCAAAACAATGATCAAAAAACAATTAGGAATGGTACCATAGACGTTTTAATTCGTATTCAGTCTCGTAGTCCTAGTTTTCTGTTTTTTTTACAAATCATCATCATTAGTTCTTCATAACCGAGCGTTGGCTGGTCTATTTATCAACGACAATTTTTTTGGTCCTATTTCACTTATCCAGCAATATCTCGGAACTTTTACTAAGTCGTCGACTCATCGTGCATTTGATTTACACGACTCATGCATGAGCGATAAAGAAATCACAAGACTAGGTGACGGTTATCAGTTATCACTATCACACTAATAATTACCCATAACACAAGCTTTGCTTAGCTTGGGGCTAGATGATGCTGTGTGGATATGTCCAATATTATTATTATTATTAATTATAAATGCAATAGTTTGGATGGCTGTTTGTTAGTGACCTTATTACGCCAAAACTATTGAACGGATCGAGCAGAAAATTTGCATAGAAAAGAAAAGTGCGTGTGAAGCCGAGGACAGAAGCTAGTCCTTCAATAAATGGAGGCTAAGCAAAATTTCACACATCTCATCCACTTGTTGGTATTTGTTGGTTTACATAAATTATGGGAAAGTAGTCGTTGAAAAATGTCTGCTTGCGGCATGTGGTCAATTTCACTTTTGGTAGGTGCAGACGGCGCGGCGTGGCCGCGTGGGACGTGTGGTGTATCAGACAGAGGCCACTTTTAGTTTCGACCATAATTTAAGCGTAATGTATTGCGTAAAGTTCGCAATGACTCATCTGCTGGATTCTTTTGGTGGGAAATGAAACGAATGAAAAGCTGATAAACCTTTTAAAGCCAAAGAAAGAAACCAAAGGAATGTCTCGATTCTTTTTCGTCGAAAACCTCCTACTTTTTGGTAAAATCTGAATGTACTTACACTATTACGTATTTCAACGGACTAAGCGCTGAGGAAGCCATGAAAAAGGAATTTTGGAACTTTCAGTGTGAAGTCGTATGAAAAAATTCGCAGTCTTTGTGTCGTGTCGGCCAAAATCATGTACCTATTCATTTGTTTTACTTTGATTCTTTCAGCAGTTTCGTCCCGTGTATAGGGTGATAACCACAGAGCAAGTATTTGCTCCATGGTGATAACCATGGGTGTTATTTCGGATTTAATTGCCTTTATATTTTTGACCAGTAATGTTTTTATCAATAAAATGAGCTGTGACTATTCGTTGGTTTTCGTTTAGCGAAGAATTTTATGTTAAGTGGGTATCTTCACATCACCTCGCAGGTCATGTACGATTATTGATGATTCTGATTCTGGCTCGGATCTGTCGACTTAAGATTTACAGGTTTTACATATTATGAGCTACTTATGTCTCGTACCTGTAATTTATTGCTTCTAATAATTATTTCCTTCAACCTACTAACGGATTATTTTGATCGATAAATCCTAAAGCATAAAATCGCCAAAATCAACGGTCAGTAGATAGAAGGCACGTACCTACTGATTATTTATAAAAACTCAGCTTTGATTTTATGTTTATGTTTATTTATAATCTTTAAATGGACTCCTGTAACGCAGCAGCTACTCGGAAAATAGTGGATAGAAAAGGGAAAAAGGTAAACAGCATCATTTAGCCCTAAGTTTAATGTGATGGAAGAACTTGTTAATCTTCTAAATATAGGATATACTCAGCTAAGCTCAAAGTAGATAGGTACACCCGGTCATTCACACACCTTTGCAATTTCGTAATAGCTGAGACTCTTACCGCGATTACAAAACCGTTGTAATGGACACGCCTCTACCAATATCCATAACATGTAAGTAGGTACGAGGTAGGTACACATTAGAAAGTCCATTTCGACTTTCATACTCATGTCTTAAGGTCCGTTATTGCAGACCGGGCGTGTTCGTAAACTCGCTCCACATGCTGTTATCGATAAGAACCACTTTCATTGATTAGCTTTCTAGTTCGTAAAAATGTTTGCAGTGATTATAACAAGTATATTTTACGTTGTAATGGTCGGAAATAGGCATCGTTTACTTTCCATTTTACGAGAACTATTAATTACATTTAGCAAGAAATTTATTTCTCTAATTAATCGACTGAAATACAAAAGTACCTATTTATAAAGTTATTCGTACCCAAGCTAATAAAGAACTAAACAAGGCGCGCTGCAACAATCGGTCACCTTAAAATTGTAGGAGGCCAAAAATCATCAACACGCATCTTACTCCTTTCTTAGCCTAGTTTTTAAATAAACGTTCAAGAATATTGATAAGATTATCAAGATTATTATTATTTTATTATTATTCACATTTAGGTGATCCGAAAGCTGGTGAGTATATGGCGCAGCGCATCAGCATTGCCATACAGCGTGGCAATGCAGCCAGCGTCTTGGGGACGCTTCCGACCGGTATTTATATGGACCAGCTGTCAATTGTTTACAACAGTCTGCAGTTCGTTCAATTGTTTCAACTGTAAATACTAGTTCTAATTTGTTTATATTATTTTATTGTAATTGAGTCAATAAAGTATTATTTGGGTACCAAACTATGCGTTCCCTCATTGATCTAAGTATTGACATCTGCTAAAGATAATTTACGTAGATGGCTGAGAGTCCCTTGTTCTTAAGATTTACTTCCTCTAAGAGAAGATTGGCAGCAAACCAAACTCCACGAGACGTCTCGTATAGTTCCTGGTCGCTCCTCCAGTAGTCGCTCCTCCGTTCTCAGTAGCGGTGCGGCGTGTGCCGGGGATGGGGGGACCGTAAGTGGACCGCGACGACGCGGCTGGCTGACTCCGCGGATCTCTACCGATACGAGAACACTTGCCGACCGGCTGTGCTGCCTACTTTTTTGGAACATTTGAACACTGGCTGGTATCTGATGTTTTGTCCGAAGTTTTGTTGCATTCATCTTCACTATTTAAGGTGAACTTGGCTAAAGAGCCATAATAGGGTTTGTGGTCGAAATAATCAAAACCGATTTCTAAAATCCCCGTCATTAAAATCGAAATTGATGCTGATAAATAGTAACTAAGTTAGTACCTATTTAACAGCAATAGTTCATTATTGACTGATAGGCGTCGATTTCGTTTCCGAGTAAGCTAGAAAAAGCGATTTCTTTTGACAAAATCGATGAGCTAGGATTAAGAAAATCTCTAATTACAAGCCACAAGGTTATGACAACTCCAAAATTTTAATAATCTTATAGATCTGTATTCGCCGCCAAGACGCGCTGCCACCCAAAGTGCAAACAGCAAGACAAGTTCCGACAGCTAACAACGCCAACGCTGCACTGCAGGATCAATGCCTGCTGGCTAAGTACCCTCCTTGGCATACTCCAGTCGGCTTCACTGTGCAAAGGCGCCAATCGGCACCGGCCAATCAAAACCATTAAAGATATTACACTAGCTGACTTGATTGTGGCTCGCAAAAAATGGTATTTCGAGCTAAACAGAGATTGTGATCGGAATGACTTTTTTTCTCGATTAAAAAATGTAAAACGGATGTTTTCAATTTCTTAGTTGGTTTAAAATTAAATAAGGTTCCTACCCCATTGGCGACTCTCGGCGTATTATGACAATATTAATCATGTAAAAATATCCAGTTCTCGGTTTCCTGTTTGTCTAGAATACTGGATCTTAAAATTTGAAGAGAGATCTATGATAAAATGTAATTAGATGTACGTACCTACGTCAAAAAATCAGTGCTCATTACTTCGAAAAAGAAAATTTCGTGCTTATGATTACACGTACCTACGCAGTGAAAAGGTCTAGACACCTACAAGGATGCAATTATGATTTATGACTGAAGATTTGTTTGAATATAACGCATTTCAATCAATCTCGCCAATTTCTCTTCAAGTAGGCTAGTGTAAACCCGCCGACATGTCCCGGCGTCTCCGACAATTATCGGCGTCTATTGCATTTCGTGGGAACATCGCATCCCGGAATGCGTCCCGCACGTGACGGCCCGCGGATCGCCGATACGTGATACTATTGGTATTGGATGCTGGCAGACGAACACTTTCAAATGGACGGAATCGTCCTTAAACGACCCTGTGGTTTGCCATGTCTGACTCTTAAACTCTTATCCTAACTTACAACATTACTTTTATATTTGGCTTTCTTCAACCATACCTTTTACCTCAATAAATATAAATAAATAGACCATTAAACCTTTAGGTAAATAGGAAGTAGCAGTCCGAATTTCAAGTCGATTTCAAACGAAACCTTTATTAAGATTATACCCCTGATTTAATTTTAATGTGTGAACGATCAGATTGTTTTGTTGAGTTTAACACTATCTTTTTATTTACTTAGCACATACAAAATTAAAATCACAGAATAAAACAATTATAACTAGTTTTTACACTCAAATCCAAGCCGTTACCAGAAGGCACTGTGCCCAGAATGCTGGCAGCATTGCCACGTAGAATGGCAAATGTGATCAGATTATCTAGTACAGTACATGTATCAATATATATTTATCGGATTGTACAAGAAGTGATTAATGTCCTATTTTGAAGTCTAGTCTTTGAAGGGTAGTTCGTCTAAATTTTGTGACGATTTGAATGAACTTTATTAATTTATTAACCCTCCTTCATGCGCAGTCAGGTAAAAAGATGGAAGTCTCTTCTCTGCAATTCCTGTTCAACAATTTCTATTCGCAATTGCAGCATAAATTATCATGGTTATCATTATCAGTGCCATGATTGCTCATTCAAATGAGCTTTCCACGTGGCTATCGGAGTCAGCAGGCCAGCGCGCGGCAAAAACGCGACGCGATCACGCGTCTGCGCCTGCGCCTGCACCGCTGCGACATGGATGCTGATGCCGGGGAATCGCACTCGCATCCGGCATTATAATTATACATCTCGAATATAGCTCTTATGAATTGGTATTACAAATGTTAATCAGGTCTGGATTTCTATTGAAGTAACGTAGTAAAAAGTAGTAAAAAATCGTTTATTAAAACTGTTTTTAAAAATATATCAGGCTTCCGAAAATATGTATACAGATTTCGTAAGTTTTTCTATGATCGTACTGGTTAGTGGTACTTACAATGCAAATCCAACTGCTGCAGGTATAGTGCTGTCTAAATATATCTGTAACAAGAAAGAACACAATCAGCTTTTCCTTTGTGACCAGAAGTTTAAACAGGCAATAAAAAGTTTATCTTTAACATCCACATTAACTTGTCCACGACCTGGTCAACGAACAGGTCAAAAAGTTTAACGCTTTCCACGAGCGATCGCACAGCGTACACGACAAACAAGATCGCCAACAAACATGGTAGTGCTGATGCGAGATACAAGGCGCCGACTGATGCGATGATAATGCTTAAAAATGTGCTAAAAGAACCATTTTCATAACGTGCGTTGCGTTCGCAGCCTCGGCAATGGGACCGCATTCCTGTGGAAGCGCAGCCTGCGTTTGTATGTAAAGCAGATGTTTTTGCCACCAGGCTCTGATTAAACGAGGGAAGACCACCCGGAGGAGTCATTTGTATGTTGCTAGCTAAATTATGCGGACAAGGGTGAGTTGAACTCGCGGATACAGTTTCAGTGGCTATTCATTACCTGACGATGGCGAAGCAAAGGAACATCATTCTTTTTTGTACCTATCAGCTAGCGGAATCCTTTCCTAGCATGCGTGCCCTGCACAGTATAGATAATTTTCTTTTGCAAGCGATATTTATAATGACTAATTGAGCGAATAAGTGGTAAAAACGTTTTCAAACTGCATAAATTCAAATGAAATTTAATTAAGAAATAGTCGATCATTGGTTATGCTGTATAAATGCAATTTGGCAAAAATATGGTAATTTTAAATAACAAAGTAACAAGCTTTATCTCATTCTATCCAAAATGTAAAAGAAACTTTTCTTTCCATATTGATTGAAATTTATCGAAAGTTCAATAAAGGTTAGATTTGCGTGTGTTTTCACTTTTTTTATTATTATATTCAATAGCCGACAGCGAAAACGGTGTTAGCATAACTGGTCACACCGCATTAACAAATTCAAATTCTGGAAATTTCAATAAAACTAGAATTTTACAAGGTTTTGTCTCATGCTCGTTTGTTGCTCGGTTTTGTTTAAAATTCGATTGGTAGTTTTTTTGCCATGAAATGTGGTTATGATAATTTGTTTGAATGTTAGTAGATTTTTCCTTACTCCATCGCATCGGCAATTTGGATTTTATTTTTATTATGTCTGGTAGATGATCTACTGATAGACTTGACTTGTCTTAGAATTGGAAGGAACAAGGTGCGCAATAAGAGGTAAGAACGCGAATGTAAGATTGTCAGTAGAGCCTCTAGTGTGCATGTGCACAGCACAGGCCTTACCACAGTGTGACATTACACTTACATTACTGTAAGTAGGTACCTATTTCAAGTATTTTTATTTCTGCACTTCGGTTGTGAACTTGCGTTTACATAGACGTGTATTTAAACACTTTGTAAATGCCGCAAAACGTGATATTTTTTAAATAAATACGCTTAATAACATGGACTCTTTATGTGAGTTGCGAATGTTGCAATGTTGTACTTTTGCTTGCGCATTTTTTGCACAATTTGCATGTTTGGACGTAGATGTGTGTTATCCATTTATTGCTGTCTTCTCAGAAAAGGTAAAAAGGTACATAAAGTAACTATATTTAATTTATGTAGTAATTAATTGGCCAATGACCATAAGCATTTCTCCCTAAACCTTCAGAAGATTTTTTTGTCTTTGTATTTCCTACTGTGATAAGGATAACATGGATGTGATAACATCAGACCTTATTATTGACCAAAAACAAACCTTCCTCCAACAGTACAAATTCGTAACAACAAAAACAAACATTGCACAAAGTTGAAAGGTAATGATTCGTTCCGGTCATGGCATCTATGATAACCAGGCAATCACCGAGTTAATTTGCACCCTATCTCAGTATTGTTATGGTTAGTTTTACGCTGAGCTTAAACACTTATTGATCGATTGGCCGGTAATGCGAAGAGCTTTCTCTTGCAAAGATGGACACTCATGCACAAGTTGTGGGTAAGCTTGTCTGCTGTCGCCGGTTGAAGCAATGACAGGTGTGAGGTAGCTCCTCACTTCTTTCAAGAGAGTCAAAGGTTTAAATAAAAACCATTTCTAATTCGATTGTTTACCGAATTGTTTATTTAGATACATAATTGCTTAGGTAGGCAGATACATAATTGTTTGAGTAAATCCAATTTCTCCATTTTACGTGCACTCCACATTCTGTTTAAATTGGCTGTATTAGATTTTATAATGAGGTCTGTGGAATAGCGTATGAACGAAAGATAAGTAATGCTCAGTTTATTAAACCAAACAAATAGCTCGTAGCCATCACCGCCTCATTCACAAGCCCATATCCCCCGGCTCCCACTCATTTACTTCTAATTATTTCCTATCTGCTGTTTATCTCGAGCCCCGCGCTAGAGCGGCGGCGGCGGCGGCGGCGGCGGCGCGGGCGGCGCGGCGCGCCGTTCACACCGCGCGCTGCGTGGGCACAGACACCATTGTAATTGGCCGGTGTGTCGCGTATTTATGTGATAGACAAGGATAAGGGATCGAATAACGGGACCGAGTTTATGGCTCTACCAGCTTTAGATTAGAACCAAGGAATAATAGGCTGAGCTAAAGGCCTTCTTTAAGATATTGCCTGCTCCTTGCCCTAATGTGAAGGTGTAAGGTTAATGTAAGCCGTTCCAGTGATATGTTTATAGTGCCAGGAAATCTTGATTCCCTAGTGAGATTGTTAAATAGACCAGTCGTCGAACCAGCTCTACGTCCCATGATGCATAGGACTGGTTGAAAGATTGCTCTCTCGATCTTTTCAAGTTTACCGACATTCATTTCCGCGGATAAACAAATAAACATTTAGGTAGCTACTTATTTATACAGACGACCTTTAATTTGTAAGTTGACTTGTATTATTTGTGGAAATATTAATGTATTCGGAAGTAGGCTTGACTATTGTGACTGATGCCGCTCATACGTTCAATGTGGAGTTGGAATAAATACATAGACAGAAGTATTTTGCAGAAACAAAAGAGAACCCTGACTCAGTCCGTTAAGTAGGCACCAGTTCCTGTGTAATCAAAGCCCTAATCTCCTATCACTGACTATCAGCAGCGCCTGGTCTCGTTTAGGATAAGCGAAGTTATCTGCATCTGTCGCAGAGTGACCACAGCCGGCACTCTGCGTCGACAGCCGAACAACTATCTCTGTGATAGAAGGGATAAGGAACAACGGTAAGGTCTTTGGACTATACTAGCTTCTCCTTGCAGTTTGCTTACTTGGTACTCAATTTTCAAACTGATCTAGGGTTTAGAAATAAATATCTACTCTCCGATGCGTCTTTTACCTGTCATTACGGAATGGTGTAGAATCTACTCTTGGTTACCGGCATAGATCACGCTGGTAGGTTCCAAGTTACAGAGATAACCTATAAATAGACTTACAACCTTTATGTATGGAAGGAAAATTCCTGTCGTTACTTTTTTATGGGTCAGGGTGTTGAAGGTAATTCGAAGCGTGTTGTCTTGATATCTTTAAGATCAGGTGGGACATTTGTTTTGTCTCAAGCATAAAAATGTTTATAACTATTTTATAACCTACATACATTGTTGGTAATTAAGATTGGATATGAGATAGCCCAAGTATTATTCTTCCCTTCTTTCTTTATTTAATTTCCGGTTCAAGATCAAATTAACATAAAAGCCAGTTCATGAAAACTATTTTGCAGTGAAAATTTACTATGGGATATATTAGAAGTTGGTGAAAATCCTTTTATTTTATGCAACGACGGATTAATGCATCTTTATTGTCCATGTTGTGTTTTTAAATAATCTCCGTTGGAATACGATCATTATGCTTTCATAACAAAGAATAATGAATGAAGGATCCCAAACAAAAAGTAGCATTTGGTCCACGATATAAATGGTCACAATATAGTGGATGCCAACAGGAAGAACAGGTTCCTCAGGATACGTAAATCCAGCCGCGGGCTTCTATGTTTCCTGGTGAGATGGAATTGTTGTCAATTTAAATGCTTTATTGCGTGCGTGAATGGATCTGCTAGGTTTATATCGTGTTTAATAAAGCCGAGCGAATCTCCGACGGGTACCCGGGGAGTTAGCAGATAATATTTGAGGTTTCCGCGATCCCTCACGAAGATGTTCAAATTGCTCTGCTGGTTTTTACATTTCTGTCCCTTCGTAAGCCTTCATTACTACCTTCCGTCTTTAAATGCCAATTAAACCACAAAAATAAAACTGGAAAAATAAAACCAGGTTCAGAGCATAACATCGATCGAAGGACTGAAATCTAGAAGAATATAATTGAGGTATTTGTCCTGCTGAAGGACAATCTAAGCTAAGCTTATATAAACAATATAAATAAACCAGTAGGTATAATATTAATAGACAAACCTATAATTTGGATACCGAGCTGTGTGCGCAAATGACTCAGGTAATCCTGCTGTATGCTGACTCCTGACCTTTAGCGCAGGACTGACCTGCACGTCAAATAGTAGCACCGTTTACGAAATTCTCACGGCTGGACGCATCTACACCAAATACAGACTTTGACTGGCTTCAGTTAATGGTCTACACACCAAAGTCGGTGACACAGCTCGGAGGATTACAGAGGAATTCCAGTATAATTTTTGTTAACTTGTAAATGGCCTAGAGACTTTAGTGCGTAAACTCCTTATGATGAACAACAGGCTGCTTGCTTACAAACTTTACATAAAATTGTTTTCTAGCAACTCTTGAAATTTTAAACAAGGATAAAATGGTAGGTACCAACCCAATTTATAATTCAGTGGCTTGCCCAGATATTGACAAAATGAAATGAATGAACTCCGCTTATTTAGCGCTACTAGTTCAGAACTGAGATGCCGGGGGATGAGTTAGTAGAGAACTGAGAAACTTTTTTAGTTGTGCGTGCGTCCAGTAGTAATATTATCGGAAAACAGGGAGAGCCTGTTTTCTGTACAAACTCCTTTGTATCATAGCGTCCAAGATCAGTCAGCCTTCGAGAGGTTTGGGAAACAATCGGCTAATTGCGAGATTGCTACAATTGTGTGGTCCAAGGTGACGGCTGCTGCTGCCGTGAGAGACCGCCCTGCCCAGGGCTGGGCCAAGTTACAGGATTGTGAGGAGCTAAGGTTTCATGAGCTCCGGGAAAATGAGATCTCATGTTCTCTCTACCCACGAAATTGTGTGCAGCTAAAAATCAAGGTTTACGTTTTCAATTTTTAAATTTCATTTATTTGCGAAAAATGGATTACCTACAGGGATGACAATCAAAAGTTTTCTACGGGAAAAAATCTGAAAAAAACAAAGAGTGCATTCATTTTTATGAATTTTTGAGATGGTCCCAGTCCTTCAAGATTTTTTCGGACAGTGGAAACCGTGGTGGGAGCAGATCTTGGAAATTATTCAAAAGGAGTTTTGGTCGCAGCGTGCGTACAATCCGGTCATTTTGTCTACAGAAAATGCACGGGACCCTTTGATTTATTGAAAACGTTAAAGTTAGTTTTTCGCCAAATGAGAGGACCATGTGTAGCTACGAACCATTTAGGAGAACGTCTATTCTCATGCATTACCTTAACTCATTTATCAAATGCTTGGAGGTTATAAAGAGTGCCAATCACATAGAAATACTCAAAAAATAAACCACGCCACGCAGGTAAAAAATAGCTTGTGAATAACGTATTTGCGTAATAAAGTTCGATTAATGCATATACTCCGCACTTGACTTGTGGCACCGTCGAAGGTGCACCTTGCGCAAGCGCACGCGGCGCACAAAAGCCGGAATTCGCACTCACGTCAACAATCCTCACGTGAGGCTCTCAAATTACTTCCACTGTTTCCGATATTGTACAGTTCTAATTGTTTTTAAATTGCTTTAAACCTAATTGCAGTTTTTTCTAGCTAATTATTGGATAGGTAAATGTATTTATCGTTTGCTTAGATTAGGCCGGGAGCGCGTTGAAGTCTTTTGTATGAAAGAAAATAAAGACTCTTTACATGGGTATTGTCTTCTGCATCTATATTCACTTGCTGAGCTGTCAAATTTGTCGTCTCAGAGGACTTTTGCGATGAATCGGCCAACATGTGAACGGACCATCAATGAAGGAAAATTCGGGAGATTGACAAGGCACTAGGCAGCTTCTCAAAAGTGGAACGCTCAAATTAGGTTCACCCACCTCAGTCATAGTCGGACCGGCAGCGCCGCACATCGGTCTAGGCACGTCTTTCCATATTAGTTGTTCATTAGGTAAGTATACTGCAAAAGATTGGAAATAGCGTGTCTTTGCGTTAAGTTGTAACGAGGTAGGTACTTGTTGAGTTAGCGCTGGGAGAACGTAGTTTACCTACAGAATTTTACTAATATCTATGGAACGGACCATAATTTGTTCGTATTAAGTCGATATGAAACCACTCGTTGGGAAGGCATGTCCAGGAGTGAGTAGGAATGCTGCTGCAGAAAGATAGGCAAATCAAATTGTTTGAGAGAAGTTGTAAATGATAGAAACAAATGTTCAGTGATGCAACCTTCGACTAATTACAATGAAACCGACATCAGCCACGCAACAATGCGTCCATTACTTGACAAGTGGGAAACTCACATGCTTTGGGAAAACTATCTTTCACTTTTTACCGGCCGCACTGCAAATATTGCGCAACACACACTAAATTCTGTTATGTCACTAGAAATCCATCAATTTGCAAGTGTTTCAGTTAAGTCACAATTTCAGTGGAAGAAAATAATGCTAAACTGGAAATTTTGTTGACTACAGAGAGCATATTTTTAAGTGCTTGGAAAATCACATAGAAGGTGAGCTGCTTCCGAAAAGGCACCACATTACATTACTGATATACCATATAATACGAAAAACCTAATTCTGTTTATATATTAGGTAGGTATAATGATTATTGATATCCACCTATTTACAAAAGTCCATTATAAAATTACATGTCCGGTTATACGCATTCGTGTAGGAGTAATTACCAGTTACAAATATAAAGGTTTCATTAAAATAATGATGCTTATTATACTAATTTAAAGTTATGAAAGGATTGCAAATATAGAAGCATTTTAATCGATTAGTACGAAACAAGACAAATCTCATTCAGAATACCCAGAACCATTACAACGTCACGACACGAGTCTCAGAATCTAAAGTATGTCAATGGTTACAAAATGACATATTAGTGTTTCGATTCGCCAACTCCATACAAGTACCTATTGATGATAACTACGAGTAATCGAGTTACGTCACAGAGCAATGAAGTAAAATGCAGTACCTCTACCTACTCGAGACGAGTCGTTTGAGTTATTCTTCAGTTATAAACCCAAATATGTCTTGCAAATGATCGTAAAAATGCACTCAATACTTTTGAATATACGAATAAAGTACAAAATTAAAAACATCCAAGCAGAAAAATTATTCACAAAATATCCAAATTTCATTCAATTAATTAAACAGTAAATACCTTACCTACAGCCCTGAAATACTCCCCATCTTGGCAAATAACTTGTGTTGTTACTATGTGTTCAATTTTTTAAAGGATTTATGCAAAAACCTCTGAGAAATTTGTAAAATTCAAAAATGTTACACAATTAAAATTTGGTAAATTTATTCACCCCTTATCGGAAACTAATAAAGTAGTCTAACACTGAAAAGAGCGTAGCTATCTTCAGCAATTAGCATTAACATTGAAAAGCCAGACACGTGAAAAGTGTACCACTAGGTCAAAACGTGACGATATACTACTTATGTCTTGTCTGTCACACTGCACCGATGCAGTTATTTATGTACATTAAGTTGCAATGCCTGTCGTTAAATATTTTCTACGAAAATTGTGACAAAATTGATTTGTATTAAAACCCTGCTCGGTTTTATTTAATGTAAACCTACCTAGTTAGTAAAATTGAAAGAACATTTGCTTGATCTTTTTATCTAGAATATTGTAAAGATCTATATCTATATATTTTGGGTAAATTTGAATCATTGTTTTCTGCCTTTAGGTTACATTAGAATAACTTCCTTATATGTAGGTGGTAGGTATGTTCAAATTATTTTCCTTCTACAATCATGGTGTTAGTTAAAATACCTTTCATTTAAGTTCATTTTAATATGTCCTTGATAGTCAAAGCCTTTTCGATAACTTCTTGTCGTTAAAAAGTCGTTTGCTTTACATCCTTATTTAAGCACGTCATCGCTTTTAATAAGGTAGTCGTATTTAGATTATAACATCTTTAAACGCACCTTTCAATTAGAAGGTCACATGTTTGAGTCCAATATGCTAAGCCCGTCACATAACACAACCCAAGCAATTAGGTAATAATCGTCTTCGACAAAATACATCGCCTACATAATTGTTTTTTCGAAAACGGATTTGTTTGTGATAAATTCAAAGAAATAAACATAATGACAGTACCATGTCAATATATTTATGAAAACCTGTTGTACACTCATAGAAATATAAGTCAGTTCCCTAAAAATAGCGATAAACATAATTTGAATACCAGAAACAAACATAAGCTCGCTGTGCCCACAACTAGGCTACACAAAATTAAAATATCTTTTAAAGGGCAATGTATACGCTTCTACAACAAAACTTCTAGCGAGTTGCAAAAATTATCAGTAAATAAATTCAATCAAATTGTTAAAACCTTGCTGTGCAAAAAGGCTTACTATAAAATATCAGATTATCTAGAGGACAAAAAAGCTTGGGACGGGTTTTGCTCCAACTCGAAAAATAACAACTAACAGGCTAAAGGTTTCTTCGTCGCTTCTTTACTTTAGTCTACATACCGAAGCGACAGAAATAAAAAAATATCACTTTATTTCCGTGTCAGTGATTAGTTTTATATTTTGACCTTTTCTAAGTGTACATTTATTGTATTTATGGAAATAAAGAGATTTTGATTTTGATTTTTTTTTTCTTTTCTTCATTCAATTCAGTTCTTCCTCCTCAATATGATAGCCAGCTTTTTCTACTAAGGTCATTGATACGGCTATGAATTGAACGGAAAACTGAAAAACTGATCTAGATATCTATTAGCACCTCTTGTTTGATTGGCTTACAACTGTCAAATAAAACATGACAAAGGAAGTTCGTGATGACTCCGCCAACACGCGGACTGATCATATGAGGTTAATCATCCGATATCTAACTTAAATATCGTACGTAGAACCATATTAATGAGTTCATACGCGGCTAATATAAAGGCAGGTAAGGTAGATATCTAAAGCAATCTAAACGTAATGTTCAAGTAGATAAATCCCATTAAACCTCAAATCGGTGATCAGTCAGCGGCGACCTTAATAGCGATACAAACAATAAAGGAAACTAGTTCGATCGTTCATTTGCTGGGCAATTTTGACGTGTCGACGACCTTACCGCGGACGTGCATCAGGGGAAGATACGCGGAGAAGCGGCGATTGAAAGCGATGGAAGGGAGCGAGAACCTACGCTATGGTCTAGGCGAGAAGTAAGAAAATTTAATAACACTAATAAAATTTGACGGAGTTAATATAACGTATATGAAATACCCGTCAAAATCGCAGGACGCGCATTTGGACGCGATAAGTACAGATCAGAGGAAGCTGGTAAAAATAGCACAATGGTGGGTGATCCCATGCTGATGTACAATTATAACCAGTCTTACAGACGCCATCTAAAACAAAATATAATTACATAATTACATATTACATATTAGCTAGTGATATTATCGCTTTACGAGAGGAACACAGAGCTTAAGCCGAGCTCTATTAGCGAGTGAAACAGTTACATTTTGCATTGAAACATTGTCACGCTGCATTTCATCTGTGAAACCGATCGCAATGCGAAATATCTTGCTATCTACATTGTGGGTTTCTACGAGCACGTTTCTACATTGTCCGGCCTAGCAAACGGTTTGGATATAAGTTCAAATGTAGCAACTTAAGCAATTCAAATGAGAAAATTTTAAGAAAATGCTTGAATTAAATAGAAAGAATGAATACGGACAATATAATACACCAACTACTGGTCGATTCATATTATTATGTATTTGGGAGTGTAATACTCAAACTGTTGTCGCTGTTGAACTTGATTACGAATAAAAACTAAAGGAAATAAACCAATGATTGCAAAGATAGTTCGAGTACTATCTGAAGCGACCTGTTGGTTGTTGTGTGTGTGTGTGTGTGTTTGTGTGTGTGGCTGGCTCGGGAAAATACTCACGGCATACCTGAAGATTTGATGTAGCTATGCTGTAGTAGGAAGCATATCTTTTACACATTACAAATTACAAATTACCGGAGAAATTATTAAAAACATGAACACTTTTTAGGACAACTTAAATGAACTTTTATATATGTAACCTTTAAATCATTCACAATCACATCCATCAAATGATTGAAAGCGGCTCCACAAAGAAATCTACATGTCCGTATGTCCGTGCGACTCGTGTTGCGCAATTTAGCACTGTTACAACAATTATAGAAAACTCGGCGCAAGGCAAGGTGTACCAGCGATCTGATATCATATCTGTCAAACTTCAAAAACAGCATCAAGTTTAAGAAATATTATCAGCTTTTGGAAGCTTAAGTAATTGAATCGTCCTTATCAAATATTCCTATTTCTAGGGGAATCTTAAAACTTTGCGTCGTTTTACTGGAACTTCTAATTATTTTGTGCTGATATCATGTCGTTGCACCTCTCCCGAAGTTCTCGTGTAATTTCTTGTTTCTAGGTTTGCTGATAGCCATCTCGAGTGTAGTTAAAGTTACTTGAACCGCCCGTCAAACGTTGGAGCGAGTGTCCGGCGTGAGAAATCGACTGACATGCCGTTACACACAAATTGAGAGATTCTGAAAATACGCCTTTGATTGGCCAATCAAGCATACTGCGCGTTTTTGTAACTGTTTAGTAAAAGTGCGATTTGGTAAAAGTAAGATTTTAATTTCACCGTGTAATTTCCTGTTACAAGTTGTCGTTTTTCGCAAAGTTTTAAATTGGTTAAAGCGCTGATTGCCCTAGAATTGGTGGAGAAAGAAACGTTTTGCATGTTTGCGAAAAGATAAGGGAAAATCGAAAGCGAAATCCATCTAACTGTCAATCAATTATATTTTACTTGCAAGCTGAAAATTGTAATGTAAACTCACTATAAACTGATTATGCGACAATCTAGGCTCCGCCATCAATCATAAGTCTTGGAACTTTTGCGCAACACGAACTATTCCCATGGCACCATACCCCTCGTTGGCCAATAATCCCACAAGACAATACCATACCTGAGGCATGCGTATGCGAACGCATGTGATGTGTCTTCCGCGTTCACGACCCGGTTCGAATCTGCACAATTAGAGCACGCATAGTTACGTACTCGAACATCTCGTGCGATTGGCTGATCATGGATTAATTGAGGCATGGGTAGATTGATGATACTGGTAATGGATCCTAGGATAGTCAAAGCATTGTTCAGTCTCCTGGAAGAATAACTAACTTTTCCGGTAAATATTTGATGACATAAAATTGTCATGACGCCAGCCGATCGAGCTCTTACTTGTGTGCTAGATGCCTGAAAGAGATGCTTATAGCTCTAAAGCCTCTAGAGATTCTTCTTCATTCAGTAGTATAATTAACTGACTTTCAACTCTTCTCTTCTATCTGTGGTTGTTGTGGTGTTGTACCTATAATAATGAGTTATCTATCGATCCAGCACTAATGACTATTCTCTCTACTTATGGCTAAGTAAGTATGTGTGCTCAATGACGAGCTTTCGGGCGTTCAATAATACTAGTAAATAATTCCAAATCCATACAACGTTTAGTGGAACATCGGTGTCAAGGGCTACCGATCGGCCCGGTTCGAGGAGCACGTATTTTGGGTTGTGACATCACAAGAACAACTCCGAACAAGTTGAAGTGAGACGTGATTGCTGGAAGCCCTTTTTATGTATGTTTTTGCCCTCTTGCATTACCATTCTTTTACTATTACGTCGTTGCAGGGTTTCATAATAGTTGACGAAAGTTTTAAATGACCGGCACGCATGAGGGATTTATCTTCGATCAAGGTATTCACCGCCCATAACCAAAGAGTTTTATTGAACACTAGCACCCGCAACTTCGTTAGCGTGGTAGGTAGGGTACCTACCTTACTAAAGGACACATCAGTGAACGGAAAAAATATTTGCATGGAAAAAGCGAATATATCTGTTACTTCCTACACACGAAGCATTTATATTTATTCATAGAATGTACCTACCTTTAGCAATTGAATTATTTCGTTTCTTTGCTGGAGAAAAACATTCTGTTTAATTTTCATATTTTACAAAACAGATATGACAACCTCACACATTCAATCACTATTTTGACATGAATAGACAACATTGCATAAACGGACTTTTTATCTATCTTTTAGTTTCTTTACATCCTAAATCGAGGGGCGAAGCCTTAAAAAAAGTGCCTATTGTTTAAGTTAGACTACATTCTAAATGTATGCCAAATTTCATATTGATCTGTTCTGTAGTTTTGGAGATCCTAGGTAACAAAAATTTGACGTTTCACAAACTTTCGCATTTATAATATTATTAGGATAGGATAGGATAGGAGTTTTGACATCGCCTATTTTCATTTAGGTACCCTATAATAATAAAAGCCAAGATTACGAGAAAGTAAGTAATGTTCTGTATAATTATTAAACATGAAATTGTTTTCGATGCCCAACGAAAATGTAGCCTAAGTTTTATAGTCAAGTATACCTAGTAGCATAGTTCAAGTGGCCGCGGCAGAAGAAAATAAAGAACAACACCGCTTTATAACTTCCTAGACCTTCGATACCGTTATCCAGCTGAACAAGCTAGACCAACAGAAAAACTATGTCCTCTACAGACTACTGATTATTTTCCATGAAAACTAAATCGGTTCCCTTCACTGCATGCGCAATCCAGCGCCTATACCTATACTGCCTAGGCAGTAGGCACTATGTGGGAGCAACGTTACACAACGTGCTGCAAGTTTTTGTAGGTAATTTTCTGTTCCCTAAGTTGAGGCAATAAAGCACAGGTGGTCGGGCTTAATGAGCCTGTAGTTATTGGAGCCTTTGTAATTGTTGATTGTGCATTCGTTGTTGCAGTTAATACATGAAATAAGTACCTTCCTACGTAAGTAATATTAATAAATAAATAAATAAAGTACGTAATAGAAATGGATCGACGCGATTTTTTCCAATCTGATTTTAGATGTTTGAGTTGCCAGTTGTAAAGCCCTCAGTCGCGGTCGAAAAGTTGAGATAACATAAACATAAAATAATAATAAAATATAAGATAAAACAAATAAACATTTTCGAATGAAAATTGGTAATTCTAGACACGGACTTGAGGTGCTGTACCGAAAATCATTCTAATAATAATTTCCTGTTTTTACAAGAACATACAAAAAAATCACACAGCCGAATATATAACCTGCTTCTTTTTTCGAAGTCGGGTAAAAAGGAAAGATCAGTCAACGTCCACTCAAACTTCCGATTCCGACTGACTCTACGTTGCTGCCGCTTAAGTATAATTAACTGTTTTTCTTAGAAAAGATCTAATAATCTTGTACAAAAGCATTGCAGTCTACCCTACCCTACTAGTAACAGCGCAGCGGTACAGAGGACTACAATACCAGGTGCGCACACGCATCGTTATCAACATGAGAAAACTCACACATTAGCTGGACTGACCGGCTTCCAACTTTTCTAGGAGGTACTTTGAAATAGAACATGGTATGTATAACTTAACTTGGTAGTTGGGTGATATATTTCCACAAACTGGCAAATGATTGTACAACCGAGGTGGACATGATCTGAGTCCTTAGTATTTGTTATGTAGTTTACGATTGCGAAAAAAAAATTCTTAACCTTTCAAACATTTGGAGCCTTGCCGCGCCTCTACCGGAGGAAACACTTTTCGTAGTTTGACAGCGGTTGATAGTTTCTAGTAGTAGATTATAGTTTTCGAACACTGGTCTCGAACGTCATAGTACGAAATCGGTAGAGCCGTCAACTAAAATCGGTATAATTGTACCCAAAATCGATATACTTAAATTACAAAAAATACAACATTATTCAATAAAATTCGTAAATTTGTCAAAAACTAAACTTACAGTCTAATTTACTTTCTTCGAACACACTTAAACCCTAGCCGCACTCGGTATTATTGTGAATTTCTGGTGTTTGTTCCCGAAAAACAACACAAAACCATAGATGGTACTAAGCAGCAAACAGTTCGGAAATGATGATAGAACAAGGTTGAACAGTATTGTACGAACAATGTGTAAATTCTCACCAAATTAGTCCAAAACAAAAATTAAAACACAATAGGCGTCTAGCCGTCTGCCATCTAGCGTAACCCTAGGCACACGCAGTACAGGATTTTTTTTCCGATCTTTAGGATCATACCAATATTTATTGGCCATAGCCGCGGTCATCTCTGAATTAATTTCCAAGTCCTAACAAATAGCGTCATCATAGAGTCGTTTAGCATGACATGTGATTGACTCAGTAGACAGCTTAATTCGCTGTTTTGTTTCATAAGATTGATTATGAAAAATCGGCTATTGCATTCTCTGAGATCGTGGAAAAATCGTTGCATTGCGGTATTTCGGTAGGACAGAGCTCATATCGGTAGAAATACCGAAAAATCGGTAGGTTCGAGACCACTGTTTTCGAATGATTGTGAGAGATTTCACAGGGGTTAAGATAAAGATAAAGATACATTTATTTGGCCAAAAACAGGTAGGTACATTCAGGTTTGACATATGGATGGTTGTTATAGTAGGTACATTTAAATACATAGACATATACCTATAGAACAAGCAAGCAGGGAGCAGGTCGGTTAGTTTTAGGCACACTGAGCATCCTGTTATTACTAATGTTTTATATTGGCATCTGAGTGAGTCCGCCCGCAAACCCTAGTTTACAAGTGGAAATAAAGCTATTGACCTTATCTAGCAAAAACAAATTGCAACACAATACTCCGGCATTCGTTTGTTTTGATTAGCAAGAGCTCAATAATTTTTTTGCTCAGTGCCGCCAGTTGCCGCGTCAAACTAATAGAAATTAAGCAGAAGTAAGAAAAACCGAAATAAATGATATGTTGTAGGTATACCTTGTACAAGTATCAAAATGACTTTTTACCTTTTGTAATGAATTTGAAAAAAAGTGAATCTCGAAAAAACGTCTTGGCGCTACTCTGTGCCATTTTATCCTAAATGTTGAAATATTTATGAAAAAACCATAAGCAATTCGTTGCAGCATACAAAACTAACCAGCGCTAGATTTCATCACGAAGTGGCCATATGATTCGCATGAGAAGTGCGCTGGAGAATGCCCAAGTGTAGGTTAAGTTACTGTATCGGCTATTACAGGATTATCAACATCCTGTCGAGCGATTGCGACAAATTGTCGCGGATTTGTCGCAAGAATGGCAACAGCTCCGACGCGCTTCATTCTGTAGGAGGTGGCTATTGATAAAGTAGGTATCTGTGTAAACATCAATAAATATCATTTTTTTTACTGATGATCAACCTAAATTACAATCATAGACGGTTTTTTTCTTTTTATCTTGGTTTTCTTTTTTCGATTGAACTTTTAGTAGAGCAGAGTAGGTACTTGAGGTTTTATTTCTTATGTCAATCAAAAACAGCATCACAAATATTATGCTCCTAATTCCCACATTTCCATCGCAGTAGTTATATTTTATTCCAACACGCTTCATTAAAAGAAACTGTGAACAAATTAGACACTCTGTAATTTAGTGCAGCTAGAGAGTTTAGTGTGACAAAGTTGCACATGTGGCGCGTATTCTTTGCCCGTTGGCGCGGAACCACGTGATTTTAAAACAAATAGAAAGTCGCAGTGGCTCAGAAAAAGTTGCTTATTTATTGTCTTTTACTGATTACCATATTTAGAAAGAATTTGATTCGGTAATACCGTTTCTATGACTATAATCGGGAGCTATGGCCGTAGTCCAGGGCTTTAATTTAAGAAGTTGGTGTTGACGGACCAATATTGGATGAGTCTTATTAATGTACTTTAGGGTCAAGATCCCTAAATAGAAATGAAGATGTGAAATCAACCGAATCGAGTAATCGTGATCAATGACATCACAATCCGATAATTCCATCGATCGCTCGAGTAACCATAAAGATCCGCTTCAGTAGAAAATTTAGGGAAAGCTACCTATAAATTTGCTGTTGGTGCTCGTAACTAACGATAGGATCGATACCCCATAACGTTAGTCTAGTGTCAAGATCCTCCCATTTAGAATCCTGCTCTAGCTATGTATTACCAAACCTTTCAAAAAGCGACCGAAAACTAAACTTTTTTAACTTTATCTTAGAAGTAGAACTTTAGAAACGTTTTTCTAAAGTGTTACGTTAGTCTAGGTAACTTTAAGTCGTGCTTTAGGAAAGCTTTACCTACCTGCTTAAAGATCCCAAAGAACGTTGAGTGAACGGTATAAGTCTCTAACAGCACCTAGTGCACCTGTTCTGATTCCTGCATTCCTGGTAGCTAGTGGCAGTTAGCGATGGCTTCTAGGAAGATCCGCCACAGATAGTCACGGCGAATGTGATCCATCAATGACGTCACTGACGGCTGCCTCCTGATTTGTATCTTCGTTTGCTCTTACCTCCGTGAAGGCTCGGGGTTGCTCATTTTCCTTAGATCTTTGCGGCGAAGGGCTAAGTGAACTGTCTAAACTTGTGCTCTGGTTGTTGAGAGAAGGCAATATGTTTGTTTAGACGGTTGATTTTTTTTTAATTTGGTAAATAATATTTACCTAGTTTTAACAATGTTCGACGTAAATGTTCGAATTTTCAATTAGATCTAAAAAAAATCGCTTTTGCCGGCTGAAAATGCGCCTGAATAGAGTTATTTCTCACTTGAGACGACAACGCCCTACGTCCCACGCGTGACTATTCCCTACATCTCTCTCATGACTATTCCCACGTCTCACGCATGACTATTCCCAGAGTCTCCCAAAAACTTAATTAAAAACTTAATGATAAATTATTTTGTTGTCTTATCTAATTGAAACTAATATTTGTACGAGAACAGCGGCGTCAACAGCAGCAGTTGGACAAATTAAATTAGTCACAAACTAATGCAAAGAAAACGAATCCAAAAATAACGTGAAAATACTCGCAAAAGTACGAGTTTGTTCTACATGTAGGAGACTGTAGGTACCGAGGAGGCATAACTATTGTGTTCTCAAACGAAACAGGGCAATAGGCCTATACCATGTAGAAGGTATTGAGAATTTTTAAAAGCTCTTCAGTCAGGCTTTTAATATTTTGATACATTCCAATGCACAACTATTAAACGGTTGCTACTATAGATTTCATTAATCACTACACCTAGTATAAAACAAAGTCGCTTTCTCTGTCCATAAATATGCTTAAATCTTTAAAACTACGCAACGGATTTTGATGCGGTTTTTTTTAATAGATAGAATGTTTGAAGAGGAAGGTATGTGTAATAATAGTAATAGTAGTATTTTATTGCACCCGTGCGAAGCCGGGGCGGGTCGCTAGTAATTATATAAGGTAGGTAGGTAACTTTAAATGATTTTAGTATGATAAGCGAAAATTGTGCTGAGGAGCATTTTAAATGATACTTATTGATAATCTACGCTTTTATACACACGCAAAATTATAAAATGTCGAATGTGCATAAATCAAGCAACGTCATCAATGATCCATTTATAGAGGTGGCTTCGCTGGCTCCGAGATAAAAGTGTCAGTTATATCATTTTATTTGTATTTTGCCCAGCATTGGAACCGTACCTACGGTCTCCTAATCATTTGTATTTTAGGATTCAACAGTACTAAAATACTGTTCCCACACAGTGACACTAGCTTCATTAAAAAGGACCGATCGAACGTACCTGTAGTTTAAAGAATGGTATTTACAACTTTTCACTTTTCAAAAATGCCTACATAACCTCAGATGTTCGCATAACAAATTGGATGCCATGGAAGAAAGTTATGCATAAACTTGTAATTTTAAGCGCCTATAGAATAAAATAATAATAAATAGCGTTATGGGACATTAGCCCAAATATTTTAACTTGTTGCTGATGGAAAGCGGTAATGACATTGAGAAAAACTCGAATCGAAGAAAACAGGGAACCATGTCACATAGCATTTGTAGATTGATGATAAAGGTTTTTAAGCCAGAATAATGATGTAAAATAAAACGTCAAGTACGAGTCGGACTCGCGCACTAAGGGTTCCGTTTAATTGTAAGACCTTGTTTCTTGCCAAATATCATGATTCTAGATCAACATGAAGTAGGTAGGTATCCTGTATTATGTTGGACGAGGCAGAGAATAAAAAATTATGATTTTTTGGTTTATAAACTACAAACTTACGGTTTTCAGATGTTTCTCGTTATTTGTGCTATATGACCTTGCTTCTTACCAAATTTTATGATTCTAGGTAAACGGGAAGTACCCTATAGGTTTTGGTCTATAGCAAAAATTAAAAGTTTTTTTTTTTTGGTGAATTAACTACAAATTTACGGTTCTAAGAGTTTTTCCTTTACTTGTGCTATAAGACCTTGCTTCTTGCCCAATATTATGATTCTACGTCAACGGGAAGTAGCCTATAGGTTTTGGTCCATGGCGAGAGTCAAAAATATTTTGTTTTTGTGAATAAACAACAAATTTACTGTTTTCGGATTTTTTTCTTTTATTTGTGCTATAAGGCCTTACTTCTTGCCAAATTTCATAATTCTAGGTTTATGAGAAGTACCCTATAGGTTTTGGACCATGGCAAGCATTAAAAGTAATTTTTTTTGTGAATAAATTACAAATTTACGGTTTTCGGTTTTTTCCCTTTATGTGTGCTTTAAGACCTTGCTGCTCACCAACTTTCATGATTCTAGGTCTACGGGAAGTACCCTATAGGTTTTATGTGCATGTGATTCCCTTGGAAATTTCAAAATATTCGGACATAAACAGCTGTAACTTTTGAGTGCGTAGACATAGAAGTTTTATTTATATCGCGGCTTCAAGAACTTACGGACTTGAGTATTTGACATTAATTTCAACTCGATACGTCCACGCGTTCCTGAGAAAAGGGGCTTGACAGACGGACAGACAGACAGACAGACGGACAGACGGACAGACGGACAGACGGACAGACGGACAGACGGACAGACGGACAGACGGACAGACGGACAGACGGACAGACGGACAGACGGACAGACGGACAGACGGACAGACGGACAGACGGACAGACGGACAGACGGACAGACGGACAGACGGACAGACGGACAGACGGACAGACGGACAGACGGACAGACGGACAGACGGACAGACGGACAGACGGACAGACGGACAGACGGACAGACGGACAGACGGACAGACGGACAGACGGACAGACGGACAGACGGACAGACGGACAGACGGACAGACGGACAGACGGACAGACGGACAGACTAACAGACAGACAGACGGACAACAAAGTGATCCTATAAAGTTTCCTTTTTTCCTTTTGAGGTACGGAACTCTAAAAACTAAGTCATCAGGTTTTTGGTTCTTGGTTCTTTTGTACCCTTTGATGCACTATTTATGGACGTTCTAAAAATTTGTTAGAATTACCCTTACAGTAAGAGTATGTAGTTTTACGTCAACTTCCGCGTAGGCATTATAAATTCACAAAAATTAGAGGCCACATATCAAAATATTTAACTGTGATGTCTGCACAGGTGTGGTAAACACAGAAATATGTATTATACATTATATATATTTCTGTGGGTAAACAGCACAATTAACAAACTGCCACAATTCATATGCTAATTAAATTGTTAATCATTGCGAGGATCGGAACTACTTTCGTTGCCAAAAATTATACTTAGTTTTACTTTTACTAATTTGGCTTTCAGTAGAAGTAAAAGTAATTTTTAGGAGATTGCATTTAATTTAATATGCATCTAATTGAATGATTAAATGAATATGATTAGGTAATGAATATCGTTTGCGTTAGTTTAGTCAGTTAGGTTAGTCAGAAAATTTCTTTTTGTTTTTACCGTGACATCAACCAACAATTTGTGTATTGTGTCATCCATATGCGTTTGTATCAAAATCTCGTCGTGTATGTTTACTACAACACAAAAAATAAAACCCTAAGTTATAAATGCTTGGGTAAGTACCTACCTACATAAACGACGACGTATCGACCAACATAATTATATTAAGGTAACGTTTTCCTTTTCGTCAAAACAAAAATACATTGTGTAAGATGATTTTCTAATCAATCTATCTCATAAACATGAGAAAGCTTTGAAAAAGCCATGTTCCAGTAATTTATTCCTAAGTACCGGTGTTTGCGCAGAATCAGCAGAATGGAGCCACAGATGCGCAGGAGTTGCCACGATCGTAGTAATATCGTATTGTGCTATATCGAGGGCAACTTTTACAAAGGCAGTAAGTACAATGGCCAACTCTGCATTTACCTATTACTTTAATCATTGCACCATTTTATTTGGAGAAAAAAGGTTTTTCCTGAAAATTACTCGAAGTACGCAGCAACTTAAAATGATTGTTAAAAGTACCTATGTAATTTTTTTTAAACTGCCGAATAAATTACCAGCGTAGTATTAACAGAATAATAATAATGTCAAATTTGTATAAAAGCTAAAAATATATAAAAATTGTTAAATTACCAACTGTTACAGACAAAAAGATACATTATGTATGATCTCCACTGTGATTTATGCTTGTTTTTTGCCCAATAAAGTTATTGGTGATTATTGTTTTTATTTAAAATCAAAACAATATCTACCTATCTAATTAGCTGTAACGAATTATAAACAACCAGTATTAAATTACACAATTAAACACCTACGTTCGTATTTAATAAATAAACAATTAATTAGCGAAACATTATGAAAGGCAATGCGGGTAAACTTTCATAATAACGCCATCTCAACATCCCGTTCTAGCCGCAGACCTAGAAAACTAACCAAGAAAACCAAATAGCTATACTTACAAGCTATCCAGCAGCACAGGTTGTGCAGGGGTTCGCCTCGGGAGGACCAGGAACCAGGAACAATACACAACACCGTCACAGTATGTAAAAACAGTAAGTAAGTTCCACGATCACTCGCGATACTACTGTATTTGGAAGGAATACGTGCGCGCGCGCCGCTCTCTCGTGCCGTTATGCGCGCGGCGCGGTCGAAAGCGCGAACGCAGCAAGTACTCAGCTCATAGGTACTGCCCGTAGGCTCATCTTGTGTTGAGTAAACAAGTACCTATCATGTTGTACTCGTGTCGTGTGAGCTTTTACGGGAATTTTATAGGTTTTGATAAGTATCTAGTAGTTAACTCAATGTTTCTATTGTTATTGTTTAATTGTGTAGGTAGAAGGTACAGAACTTCTCTGGATGTGTCCCGCTTATGATGACAGTTAGGGTCAGCAGATGGACCACTCACGGCGAGCATTCGCTTCTTTTTCTCAGTTGCGCACATCAGCCATCAAGATAAAATAGGAAATGAAATGATGTTTTCATTGTTAGTTATTATTAAGCGGGCTTACTACGAACCACCACCAGTTTGTGTTAAAAGAACAACGTTTCATCCCTTAACGAGGGACTCCGTCGGCTTCATTCATAATGAATAAATATATAATAATAATATAATGAAAACGACTTCCCTTGAGAACGTCTGAACATTTTGTGAATGTTAAAAATTTTCCGACGACCACACTGAAAAGAGGACGCTACGGCTTTGGGTCTGTCAAATAAAAATCATTCTCAGGGAAACAAAAAATGGAAATATTGCCAAAATTAGGGGAAAACCCGAAAGAGCTTTCGTCACCTTCAGTCAGTGGGATCAACGGGTAACATGTTGTAATTGTCATGACCACCACCTCGTCATGTAGCATTCTTCCATTCACATTTTCCAATGAGTGTTGTGTATAGGTATGTGAGATTTGATCTGCAGTCACAAGTGCATCTAAGCCGGGCAGGGAAAGTGGAGGAAGCGCGGGTTATGGCAGGACCAGTGGCCACTGCTCCCAGGCTCCCTTTCACTAGGCTTTCCTAATGCGACGCTGGTTTGGACGTGACATTCACAACGTTTGTGGATATTCATCATAATTTGTGTTATTTTGAGTTTCTCAATGACAATGGCAGATAGATATGAATAAATAAATAATGCTGGACCTTTCACACAGCATGATCTAGCTAGCCCCAAGCCATTTTAATATGGGCTAGATAAATGATATACTTAATACGAGTTTTTGTTGATCTAAAAATCATCACAGACGAATTTCGACAAATAGGTTCGGAATTAAATTTTTCAAAGTGTGAGCTTTTTATTTCGGACTTTTGTGTAGACAAAAACAATATCATTGAGAAATTCAATACATTAGCCCCCAACATTACAGTTGTTGATAAATGTTCACTTCGACTCCTTGGTTCCCCAATTCTTGATGAGTCTTTTCAGTCATTTGTAGATGAGAAAATTCAAAATTTCCACAAAAATTCGGACAGACTGCTCAAAATTAATAGTCATATGGCTTTTACAATTATTCGGTTCTGTCTATTTGTACCTAAATTTACGTATTCTTTGAGATGTAGTCAACTGTGGAAACACAGCGAGCTCTTGGAAGGCTTAGACAACATAATAGCGATGATCAGGAAAATACATCCTTCGGGGTTCCCCAGGGAAGTATACTGGGTCCAACCCTATTTTTAATCTACATTAACGATCTCTGTAACCTAAAGCTAGACCACGGCATAATTATATCATACGCTGATGACACTGCCCTCCTTTTTTCAGCTGATTCTGATAAGGAAGTCTTCGAGTTTGCGCAAAATGGATTCAATGTGGTTAACAAATGGCTACAGCAGAACCTTCTAACATTAAATGCTGAGAAGACCAATTATACTAAGTTTTCGATGCGCAAACAGGCCACAACTATTCATAACTCTAAACTATACGCACATCACTGCTATAGCCCAAACAACATTCAATGTCTATGTCCCGTAATTAAAAGTACAAATCAAATAAAATACTTAGGTATCATACTAGATGAAAATCTTACGTTTAAGCCCCACATAAAAACCTTATGTGGTAGAGTGCGAAAGTTAATATTTATCTTTAAAAAGCTACGCCATATTGCAGATCATAATATAATAAGAAAAGTTTATTTTGCCCTGTGTCAATCAATTTTAACTTACTGCATTACCACATAGGGTGGAGCGGGAAAAACAGTGTTACTAACGGTAGAAAGAGCACAGAGAGCAATACTTAAAGTGGCAACTTTTCGTCCTTTCATCTTTCCTACTAAACTCTTATACGAGTCCTGTGATGTGTTAACAGTCCGGCAGCTATTTATAATGAACGTAGTACTAAGACAGCACGCAGCCCTTCCCTACAGCACTGAATTTACTAACATAACAAGAGACGGAATGATAAAGTTTGCCCGCAGCCAACAACTCTAAAATTTACCTTTACGAACAAATTTTATCTATTTCTTGGTCCGTTCCTATACAACAGACTAAATTCAAAGTCTAATCTTTACGCGCTTAACTATAATAATTGTAAAAAATCTATTAAATCTACACTTCAAAGTCTTTCCTACGATGATACAGAGAAGCTATTAGATATTATCAAGTAAATTATATTTTTATACATAAAGTTCACCTAGTTAGTATAGTGATTAATCTAATTTTTACTCTATGTAAGTTAAGTACCTAAATATCATACACAAAATGTTTGTAACTTAAACAACATTAAACTAAATGCCCTTTTTTGTAATAATAATAAGTGATTGTTCTAACTAATAATTAGCACTCTTGTCGCCTGAAACACAGGATTACCTAGTTCAGGCTAATTTGTTATACTTAGCTGTATTTATTTGTTTAGTGCACATAATGTATTGTTTATTTACGAGTTTCTTTGAATAAATTTTATTTTATTTATTTTATTATTATTTAATAAAGAATACTTTATCATCGGTTTTGAATATCGATTTAGATGACAAGGCATGGTCGCAGGCCTCCCTGCCTGTCAAATTGGGAGGCTTAGGTATACGCAAAATTTCAAGTGTAGCCCTACCAGCGTTCTTGTCTTCTGTCTACAGCACTAGTTCTTTAGTTGAAAAAATTTTAAATCCTTCTCTTTTGGTCCCACCTGGAATGTCATTGAAAATTTCATTTTTAGACGAAGCTCGAACGGCTTGGCATAGTGCTTGCCCCGATGCTGCTCCCCCAAAATCACTTTTGTCCCAACGGCAATGGGACGGGCCTCTGTGTGAGTTGACACGGAACTGTTTGTTACAAACGTGCTCCAGCTCTGCAGATCGTGCCCGCCTCCTGGCCGTTTCTAAATGGGAGTCAGGACATTGGTTGCAAGCATTTCCTTCATATAACACTGGTACTTTATTGGATCCCGTAACTTTCCGTATCGCAACATGTCTCCGGTTGGGTGCAAGGTGTTGCGCGCCTCATCAATGCCAGTGCGGTACTGCTGTCGAACAGCTTGGTCATCACGGATTATCGTGCACTAGGGCCGCCGGTCGGATATCTCGCCACGCTAGCCTTAACGACATCATCCGGCGGGCCTTTGTCACCGCTAACGTACCAGCTATTCTCGAACCGAATGGTCTGTTGCGTGACGATGGTAAGAGGCCCGACGGTATGACACTAGTCCAATGGGAGTTGGGGAGGCCCATTGTGTGGGACGCTACATGTGTCGACACACTTGCGCCTTCCCATCTTCCGAGGACATCCGTGAGGGCGGGTGCGGTGGCAGATTTGGCCGAAGATCTCAAGAAGCGCAAATATGCAGGTCTCGACAGAGCCTACACGTTTTCAAAAAACTATCTGAGCGTCTGGTCGAAGCGACGCGTGACCCGAGAGCTGGTGAATATCTGGCACAGCGTATCAGCATTGCCATACAGCGTGGCAATGCAGCCAGCGTCTTGGGGACGCTTCCGACTGGTGTTGATATGGATCAGTTGAGCTATCTGTAGACTGTTTGCAACAGTCGGCAGTTAGCTTAATTGTTTCAATTGTAAATACTAGTATAATTTTCTTTGTGAATAAATGTCATTGTACTTAATACGATACATGACATATTTTATATACTTTCTTAACAAAGATTACAGTCAAATAATAGAAATAAATTAGAGTTCATTACGAATGTAAGTGGGTTAACTAAGAACCTTATTGTGTTGGATGAACACCAACGTTTTTTTACATCCGTAATGATTTCTTCAAAGAACAAATTAAATTATTTACAATTGAAACAATTGACAAACTGCAGACTGTTGCAAGCAATAGGTAGATAGATATTTTTAAACATATTGTTAGAGATACAAATAAATTAATTACCTTTACCGTTAATATCCATAATAATTTTAAAAGTTTTACAGTTTGTGCATCTGGATTCTACTAAGTTCAACTTCTGTCAACTCTTGCTCAAACAATGTTTTTGAGAAGGTAGATTATGAGCGTATGTTTCTTTTGAAAATGATATTATTATGAGATCATTATAAGGTCTAATCTAAAAGGTTTTAAACAAAGTTAAATCGCAAATATAATGATGGTGGGCCCCCATCATACCCTAAGCACTCCCACTTTGTTTAATCTGAATGTACCTATGTAAGCTATTGGCTAGGCCTGTACCAATTTAAGCTACTCTAGGCTTCATTTGCTCCAGGTACTAGAAAAGTTAGTCGGAAGATAAAAGTAAAACCACTAAGCACCCAGCCAGATCGCGCTTGACAAAACCCAAAGACTTTCTTCTGGTTACAATTTCTCTGAGAGTTTCTCGTGGCTGGCCTCCAAAGCCACCAACACGCATCATCAGCATGCAGCTCAAGGCCGCGCGTGCGCCGCCTGCCGAGGACATGCTAATGCACATCCTGCTTCTTTGACAATTATTTGTTGTGGGAGAAAACCTGCCCGATCATTCTGGACACGTTGGGATTAATTCAATGGTTTTGCATAATTGACGTGTTGGATTATTCCTTTATTTTCTTATCTGTTGTGTAGTTTTTATAAGTAGGGAAAACCACTTTAATATCGGTTGAAAACAAAATATGATTTTATAGTTCACATCTTCGATCGGTCAAAAAAACTTTCCTTATTATTTTTAGGAACTGATACCTAATAATTTTGTTGGGAAGGTATCGAGGTGGTGTGGTTGTATAAAATATAATGTATGCGAACTAGAAGACGAAATAAGACCTCCGTGAAAATCTGCAGGACGCTCTCAGCACTGGGTGAATTCTATCTGCAAATGATAAAGGATGACTAGGAAAGCAGTATTATCTATTCCCACGAAAATTTTCTTCTTCAACAAACTGAACTTTTTGAACTCCGCTTTCAACAGGAACTAAGCTCCCAATAAACATTAGCGTACAAGACACTTACATTTGATTCTCAGTTATCCAGCAAGCAACAAGGAAGCTCCAGCCCTATAAACATCGCTGTTTATGCCGTGCCTTAACAGAGGCGAGGCAACAACTTCATACCAATAATCATCATTTAGGAGTGCGTGGGCGCAGCGTATTATGTCATACAACCCGAGAGGAAGGTAAGATATGCAGTAGATGGTCGGCACCCGGTGGTGAGTCAGGGCTCTGCTGGTGCTGATTCCTATTTCATATTAGTAGGTAACTACCTTACTTTTAAGTTTAAGCTAGTTCCGTTTAAACTAAACTAAACTAACACATTAATGGCCCAAGACGCTGATGCTAGTGCACATCCCTGTATGGCGCGCCCTTGCGGGTCGCGCCGCCGAGGCTGGGCAATGAATGCGTTAACTTAAGATAGGTTTGGGTTAAACTACACCTAAAGCGTTCAATGTTGCCTTTAGCCATCGCTTCGTGGTCTACGCGAGGCCTCACGCTGTTGGGACACCATTGGGCTAAGATTTGGGCTCGCAGATCTTCATTAAACCTATTCTATTCTTACCACTGTGAATCTTCCGACGCTCCTGCCAGTTTTTCACGAATTCCTGCTGCTGCAGACTATTTCTAGACCGTTGAGTCCGTTAGGATATTATTGTTCTGTGGTTGAGTTTCATGAAAAGATAAGAGGTAGGTATGCTTCAGTTTGCCTAATCTTACTACACAATACAATAAAATGATCCAGTAGGTACGGTTTACAGCAGGTCAGCGGCGGTCAAGCCGAATGTGCCATAATGGGCTCGTATCGACGCAATGGTGCTTACGCGTTCCTTGTGCAGATACGTTCACGCGGACTTACGTCATGCTGTTGTTTTTGCGTCGAGATGGTTGCTTACAGTGTGGCTAGGGCTAACAATATTGCACGAGAAAGTTGTGTATTTTACCTAGTTTTACTTATAAGTACCGGCCTAGTAAAATCAGAGTCCAACACTCACTTTTGTAAACAATTGCAAACGGAGCAAGTAATGTAAATCTAAAGGTTCCAAAACACCCAACGAGGTCCTATCACTAAGTCTTACTATTAATATATGTAACTGTACCTAATAAGTCGCGAGAGAACATAGAATACCTACAGAATAATACAGTCGTGTCATACAATGCTCCTATGACACGACCTAAACAAAAATCCCTAGTATTCCAATGATCTGGCGCGGAACCCTGCATTAGTCCAGTATAAAAATAATTCGCCGATCACTTGGCGATTTCTTTGTTATTCTGCACGACTGTTATCATTATCAGACATGCAGAGCCAATGCCGGTAGTCAGATTTCACGAGAGTTCGAACGACACCCACATAGAAATATCGTATTAATATCTGATCGAATCAAAATATTCAGTTCCTAATAAGGGGACCTGCCGAGGTCAATGACAGCATAACCAAGATGCCTATTCAGACAAAACGAGGCTTTTATAATAATAGGAAAGAAACATTTTACAAAACAATTCACCATGTGTAGCGCGTTCATGTCTTTTGTATGGCAATATTTTACAGTCAATCACAATTTATGTAAGTGGACTATGAGTTCAATTTCTACAGTTAATAGGTTTGATAAGAATTCACTCCACTCTGTTAATACGATCTCGATAAGCTCCTACTTAATAGGCTACTTCTAAGGGGTAGTGCTGACGAGACGCCGACCATCTTGAAATATGACCGTGAAAATCAAATGTGAAGTCAGAGCCTTTTACATTTCCTATTTCATGCGTCATTCTTCTTTTTCAAAGGCTGACTAACGATGGACCTCAATCCTGACCGAATTTTGGCCATGGCGGCCAGATATGCGTAGGACAATTATCAAAAATAATCAGCCTTTTCTATCCCCTTACTATGATAATCCGATGGGGTGGTAGATCGACCGAGGAGAGGTCAAGCGCAAGACTAACGGCCTAACTTGCTTTTCTCGGCACGGGGGTGTATCATCAAGTTGACGAAATAATTTCGAAGGTCTAGAAAACACTTATTCTATTCACTTTCGTCTTGAGTAGACTAAGGTTCTTATGTACAGGCAAAATGGAAACCAACCTTGGAATGAGCCCTTTTGCAATCACTCAGGATTAAATAGTGGTGGCTACTCCACTATCTCGTCTGCGCCAAGCTAGTACCTACTTCATTATGGCATAATGTGAGATCGTAAACCTCTTTGTAATCCTGATGCTCTGGTAAACAGAACCAGTCCATGCTGTTTGTTACATCGATGGAATATTGGCGGAAACCATTTCCATTCGCGTTACTTAATGTGCCAATGCATTTAAATTAGACGCACTCACCTACTTAACGTAATCAAGAAATATGTAGTTTGTACATACCTACGAATTACCCTTATTTTGCTTGCTTTGGTCCTGAAATGGGTAAGATGTGAGTTGGACTTTCTCAATCAGTTTATTGCTATGAAATATACGAAATCGTTCAAACAGCGCGAACGGGAAAATACTTACCAAAGACGCTTGGTATCCAAGATATCTTAAAGAAAAGCTTACCAGCTTTTCTTTAAGATATCTTGGATATTTCTACACCTAAATAAAACCTAAACACGTCAACATCCACGTAAAAAGCTTAATCAGCTGCAAAACACTAATAAAGTTATATAAAATCCTATCATAAACCCGTGCTGCAGACATTCTAATTTGCATCGCATGCAGCGCCCTCCACAAAAACATTCCTGGCATTCCATTCAATAGATTTTTAACCTTCGAGAACACAATTATGTTTATGAAGAGCTGAAACAAAGGGGAGATAATCTCTCCTGCTCGTAAACGATGAAATTAAATAGTTAAAGCAGTTGGGAAGCCTCGAGCTATGTCATGGAATGCCCACGGTAGGTCCCGCTGGAATGCTTAGGTGCCTTCGGGAAGAGTTTTCGTGGTGATGACAATACATTCAACACTATTGACCGTGACGAAAATTCAATAAGTATATATATCATTTGATTACCTAAAAACCAGATCACAGAAGGCCAAGGCGAAAATAAAAATTGAGATTAGTCTACCACTTAATATGTTTCTTTGCATAACTTAAGGCAACCGTAACAGAACCTCTTTGCTTCACATGACTTACAGGATATCATTTTGAAAATTTATAGTCATGTTGTAGAACTGTGTAACAAAATGTACAATCCAACGTTATATCATGTTATTGCGCGTCAATTGAGCACGGATCGCGTTCTCACACCCATCAAATTAATTTATACTTTCACAACGATTTGTGGAACAAAACTGTTCAAATCGCACATTTTGGGTTGACTTGCGTCAGTTCTTGCAAAACCGTGTATTTTAATTTTTATCTCGTCATTTTATTACTCTCATGGCCTAATGTTAATTGAATAAATGAATCGGAAGATTGTTTTAGTGCCGCCAATTCTCATAATTTCATTGTTCGACGTAACACGTTATTTATGTTTGGAAATATGCAAATTAGTACGGAATGTTTAATTGTTTCTTGATGATGTTAGCTTGTTACACTCTTTGATAAGGGTTAGGTAACTGGTACCGTATAGAACATTTCGATCAAGATATCGAATGCTTCCACCTTAACTCGAAGAGGGAGGCCCTCAGCCACCATGGGGCTCCAAGAACCTGCTATCACGAGGCATCGCGCATTGTCCGTCATGTCACTACCTCTATTCTGTGTAATATTGCACGTGCTAATTGGGACGGAGCCCTCAAATATCTCGGATAAGCCCTGTGTAAGGGTGATTATCCACAAGCACGTCCAGCAGCGTTATTTAACTATTGCGTGAGCAACTGGCTCACCAAAGCCGGTGCCCGGACATAACAGTCCAGAAATATAAGAATTATCCTTCACCGAGTCGTTTTGGGAAGCCGCGTAGTGGCGCGGTGAAGCTATGAATTTTACCTACTTATTAACTTCAAGTTTGCCACTCGTAGTGGCGAGCAATAGCACGCAGAGTTAGATCGCCTCGTCTGCTCTCTCTAAACTCCGCCTAACTACTTCTACCAGTGCTAAAATATCAAAAAACTAAATGAAATATTTATCGTTGAAACTGTGTACCTATAAAAGATCTTATTAACTAGACAAAATTAAAAATTTCAAAAACCCGCCGACGTTTATTGGCTGAAATCTATTCAGCCAATATAAATTCATGAAACATGGCTAAGAACACTCGGGACAAAATTATCTATGACACAAAAAAAAAACTAAACGAAAATCGGTTCATCCGTTTGGGAGGTACGATACCACAGACAGATACACAGATACACAGACAGACACGTTAAACTTATAACACCCCTCTCTCTTTGCGTCGGGGGTTCAAAAGAGTTTGTCCATGGACTATGGACGTTCAATATTTAATTTAATTTAAATTTCCAAAATAATTCCTTAATTTAAATATGAGCCTCATACGGAGTTTTGTCTTAAATTTATGAATTGGTAGGTAATGTGCATATATCTCTAAATATTTTATTTAAACTACTACTGTCACGGTAGTGCATTTTTTACTACCTACTAGTGCAGAAATCCTATGGGTAGTTTTATAAGACATCCGCCGCATTCGCTGGTGGAAAAGCACCATTAGTCTATTCAGCGTTCTTTGCTATGCGCTCGCTAAACCTTGCGGAATCTTGATTGAAGCCTGGAAGGGAACCAACGCGCTGCAGAAAGTGTTGGGATTGAAGGAGCTTTGTAAAGATTGTGGTTGGTATGTGAAAAATTACAATAGACTTTGAAATCTAAAAGAGCGTTTATGTCTTTTGTATGAAAGATGTGATAAGCAGTTTAAGTTTGTTGGTTATAATTTTTTACTACCGCTGTTCTCACCGAGACAAATGTTGCCTATTATGTGAGTTACCTGAAAGGGTACCTCATCGACCAAGGTGTTCGCCGGCGCCCCATGGATTCCCAACGCGCACCCTGACACCGACGACTGTTTCACAAGAGAAGCCTCTTTGCATGATTAGTTACCATTTGAACTACTTAGTATCATTTTAACGCTCGGACAGAAAAGATGGCAAAGTGCTCGTATACATAATAAATGCAAAAATCACTCGTCCTCCAAGCAAAAGAAAATTTATAGAATTTCTTAATTTCAGTAATTTTAAATGTGATTTACCATTGTATTGTGATTTTTTTATAATATTATTCCTTATGAAATCAGCTTTAAAAAATATTGTTTTCTGGTCTGTATAATATGTTTTATACGATACTTATTTTGTTCCAATTTGATGAATGGAACGGCTATTGTTTCTAATTTATTTTTAATTTATTTGTGGTAAGTTTGTGTTTATTTATTTTTCTTATGAAGACGTTTACAATTAAATAGTAGGTAGTCATAATAATGTGTCTAGATAGTTTAAAAGTATTTTAGATCCTTTTTAACTTTAAATAACGTTTCTTTTTTGTCCCGGAAACAACTCGTGCGAAGCCGCGGACTGAAGCTAATTATTTTTAATTTAAAGTGCCTGCCTAAAATTTGTATTAAGTATAACTTTATTTCACTAACTTTTGTTACATAGGTACCTTATTTATATTATCGTATGTCCAAAATGACCCTTTTGTAACCTTACAAAAGGGTCATTTTGGACATACAATATTGTTGAGACCAATTTATAGTTTTATCAATAAATGATTCGTTATCCTAAAACTTTTTAAACTTTCGCGATATTATGTTAACATAATTAAATACCCGATAAAATAATTAATTAGATTCGTTATCTTTATCTGAATTCTGTTCATTTAATAATCAGTGTAAGTATATTATTTTCAGGTAAGTATATAATTACAAAATAAAATAAAATAAATTCGACTCCACTAATCTCTTGTTTCGTGTGCACAAAACTTTGTCAGGCTCTGCGCAAACTGTCTGCGCTGAAACAAGTCGTAGACAATGTTGAGTGTCATTTATGTAAGGTTCTAGGATGTGAGTCAAATTCAGGAGATTGTGCACTAGCTTCTCGAAAGTGGAACGCTCAAATTAGGTCCAATTAGGTCCATCCACCTCAGTCACAGTCTGACCGGGGCGCGGCGCTGCCGGCGCGGCGGCGTACGTGTTTCGCGTGTACTGTTGTCTCGATCGCACTTCGGTCTAGATACCTACGTCTTTCCATCATTGCTGTTCATTAGGTAGAAATATTGTAATAGATTGGAAATAGCATGTCTTTGCGTTTAGTTGTTGTAACACAACACAGGCCATTTGTTGAGATAGCGCTGGGAGAACGTAGGTACCTACCATATCTACACAATTTTACTTACCTATATCAATGGTTCTAGGTATCTACGGGGAGGCGGCGGAATATTTGATCGAAGGGGTACCTACACGGAATAGAGACTTTTCCGTGGGTAGGTACCTACCTACATCAATGCAAATTAAATTAAAACTAAAATTACCTACAGCCAAATCGATTCTGCAGTTTTGCCGTGAGGATGTTACCTAACAAACATTAGGTATCCTGATTAATCCAAATGTTTGGTGTTCCACGCAAAATATTTCACAATATTTTTATCATTGAGTGTGAAGACACGTGCTTAAGTTAATATCAATAGATATATGTAAGACAAGACTGAAGGTAAGTAGGTAGTTACTGTACCTTGCTAACTGCTCAGAGATTACCTAGTGCTATGACTCTATGAAACGACGCGCATAAGCAATAGCGTGTCAAATAAACACTCCTCAGTCCAGTCGCATGCGCATCTAAGGACTAGCTCAAAGCTGTTCCTCCGTACAACATATCTCACAGCGCTCCGAGCTGCAGCTGCGATTCACACAATAACATCTAGTTACTTACGTTAGGACTGCGTGCTAAATGATCGGAGCACGACAGCACACTCCTCAAAGATCCGCTAGAAATCGTGTAGAACTGAAACTCTAGACCACGGCACTGGGTAGAGTAGGCAGGCCTCATTCCGCCCAGTTGGTTTGTCTGGTACCGAAAAACGTAAAACACCGAAAAACTGAATAGTAAATATACTAATATTAAATAATATGTATGTTATATCTATAAGTATATTCACCTCATTTTTTTATGCCCTGTTCATTTAGCTGGTAGGTATGTACATGTTTACAAAATGGAATAAATTATTTTGGTATTATGTTTATTTCAGTTCCGTATTTTTATTTAAAATGTACTGTTTATTTCCCAAATAAAACAAAACTGTAGGACGCGATGTAAGCCTTGTAGTCCGGGAGCCGACTGCAAAAAACCCTACCTGATAAAAAAATAGAAAATACCTACTCTGTAGGGGTAGCTGACTTTTAGTAACTGCAACTGCTCTTGGTCGGCCGCGGCTTAACTTGGCAAATTTTGTGCAAATGACAAAAAAGTGGTACAAAAATTCATCAAAAAAAACCTCATCGAAAAATAGAATGAAACTTGTATGGTAGAATAGCTGCTTCGAAGGACAGTAAAAAAAAAGTGGTCGGCCTAATCCTGCGTTGGCAGGTTCCTGTGTCCGACCGAATTTGTGGTACCACGTGACAGCTGCATTTTACCTCATCGAAAAATTGAATAAAAAAAACGGATTATATTAGCTAAATTAAACCTGTTGACGTTTGTGTCGGTCGGCCTCACCTTAGCCTGGCAGTTTTTGCAGTCCGACCACATTTATAAAAAATATTTTTTTATTTCAACAGTGAAAATAATGGTTTCTTCATTGCTTCAACTGAACTGATAATGCTTAATTTAATGAGTAAGAGTAACATAATTATATTCATAACCATGCCGACCTACAGAATATACTAGCCAACAAAAAAGTCATGCCACCCGCCTATATAAGTGCGTGGAGGGTTTAGAGGGCTATACAAAAACAAATATTGAATTCAAATTTTTATTCTTAAGTCTAAATTATACAATAACGCTTTTAATATTATTCATAATCATCTTCAAGAGTCGAAGTCTGACGAACTTTCCCCAGAAATTTACTTCAAATTTAGGTAGCAGCGTAGCACACAAATGAGTGGCCCTGACTGACTAAGGCGGCGCGCGCGGTGCCTTTCGAGGAATAGAAACAAACAAAGGAGGTTTGGTTTGGTGAGCGTCTCTTCCTTTCTCATTCACTCACAAGTTAAAAAACTGAAACAGCAATAGCGCGCATGCGGCCTCGCAGATACTGGTCGGTCGGCATGGATTTGTATAACTTAGGATGACTATGCCGTCGTGATTCATATAAAGGCAGTTAAAAATTGAACTTAAATGAAATGGTATTGAAATTGTATAAAGAAGACTGCCTTTTAAAAAAGAACGGCAGTACATTGTGATCATCATCATCAGCCTATATTAGTCCACTGCTGGACATAGGCCTCCCCTAATGAGCGCCATAGCGCCCTGTCTTCAGCTTGCCGCATCCAGCATCTGCATGCAGTCTTTCGCCGATCGTCATCCCACCTGGCCGGAGGGCGTCCTACACTATGTTTGCCGAGTCGTGGTCTCCACTCAAAAACTCGTTTACCCCAGCGGTTGTGGGTTCTTCGCGAGATATGGCCGGCCCACTGCCACTTCAGCTTGCTAATTCTTTGAGCAATGTCGATAACTTTGGTTCTCTGTCGGATGTATTCGTTACGAATTCTATCCTTCAAAGAGACTCCGAGCATAGCTCTTTCCATAGCTCGCTGAGCGACTTTGAACTGGTGGACCAGCCCTACCGTGAGTGTCCACGTCTCAGCTCCGTAGGTCATGACGGGTAGGACGCACTGATTGAAAACTTTCGTTTTCAAGCATTGCGGTATGGATGACGAGAAGACTTGACGTAGTTTCCCAAACGCTGCCCAGCCTAACTGGATCCTCCTCTTGGCCTCCTTCTCAAAATTATTTTTACCTAATTGCAGAATTTGTCCAAGGTAAGTATACTCGGAAAGAATTTCGAGAGGGTGGCCATGTACGACGACCGGTCCCGGATCAATGAGGCCATTGATCATGACTTTGGTTTTATCCAAATTCATGCCAAGACCGATGCGTCGCGAGGCTGAGGCTAGGCCGTCCAGCAACTTAGGTTTAGCTCCTCTAGCGACTCCGCCATTTAAACTATGTCATCAGCGAATCGCAGGTGTGAGATGTAGCCGCCGTTTATGTTAATGCCTTTACCTTTCCAGTCCAGCGTCTTAAACATATCTTCCAACGCGCTCGTGAACAGTTTCGGGGATATAACATCCCCCTGTCTCACTCCTCTGCGCAGTTGGATGGGCTTAGACTGCTGGCCCTGTACTTGGACACTCATGGTAGCGGCCTCGTAGAGACATCTCAGCACCTCGATATAACGATAGTCTACTTGGCATCGCTGTAAGGATTCTAGAACAGCCCAGGTTTCGACAGAGTCAAAGGCTTATTCATAGTCCACAAAGGCCAGACACAGGGGCTGATTATACTCTTCGGACTTCTGTATAATCTGCCTCACTGTGTGAATGTGGTCTATGGTGCCAAATCCTCCGCGGAACCCGGCCTGTTCCGGTGGCTGGAACTCGTCGAGTCTCCTAGTGAGACGATTCGTGACCACTCGTGAGAACAGCTTATAGACGTGGCTCAAAAGTGTGATGGGTCTGTAGTTTTTAAGGAGGGTTTTATCTCCCTTCTTAAAAAAGAGCACCACCGAACTCCCGCTCCACACCTTTGGAGTTCTCCCACTGTGAAGGACGGTGTTGAAGAGGTTCTGAAGCTCCTATATTACAGGGGCACCTCCGGTTTTCAAAAGCTCCGAAGTTATTCCGTCCTCACCGGGGGCTTTTCCATTTTTAAGCTGCCTCAGAGCTAACACGATCTCGTCTTGACTTATGTCTGGCAGTTCGTCGGTATAGTGGCGTGGCAGGGTGGCTCTAGAATCATGGTCGTCTCGTCGGGAATGAGAGGCATGTGCAGCGTATAAACGGCCATAGAAATTCTCTATCTCGGCGGAGATCTCCGGCTTCGACAATACGGTCCTCCCGTCGTGCGTTTTGAGCTTCGTCAGGTGGCTCCTGTCAAGCTGCTGAGTGAATACGTTGGACCCTCGGTTTCGCTCTATCGCCTCTTCGATGAGGCGTGTGTTGGAGCTCCGAAGGTCGCGTCGTACCATCTTCGCAATTCGCTTGTTCAGGTCTGACCTCTCTAACGAAGTCGCTTGGGGGGTTTCCCGTCTTTTTGTCATCAGCCCGAGAGTCTCATCCGAGAGTTGGGATTCAAGGCAACAAATGTATTCCCGAGAAGCTGCTGGAACTTCTTGGTGCCCGCCATGATTTGGATTGGGTTAGGTCGGAGCGTGGACTTCATCAGACGGTTTCTTTCAAGCTTCAAGTTGATATTCAGAGAGCCTCGGAGCAGTCGGAGATCAGATCCGGTATTGAACCTGTTGATCACTGAGACATCTCTGAATATGTGCTTGCTATCCGTCATGATGAAGTCGATCTCATTTTTAGTCACAGTGTCGAGGCTTTGCCATGTCCACTTCCTTTGAGGTTGTTTCTTAAAGAAGGAGTTCATTAAGAACAGCCCCTCTTTCTCAAGGAACTTGACAAGCATTTGCCCCCTGTGATTCCTAACTCCATAACCATGCGGGCCTATCCGGGATTCGTTGCCAGTCTAGGTTCCCACCTTGCCGTTGAAGTCCCCCATAACAACGTTGAAATGTGCCTTAGTGGTGTTGTGTAAGGCTTTGGATATGTCTTCGTACATATCCTCCACTTCATCATCCGAGTGTGCCGAGGTCGGTGCGTAAACCTGAATCACCTTCATGCTGTACCGCTCGGACAACCGAAGGATCAGGTACGCTACCCTGGTCGACACACTGGAGATTTCTTGGACGTTGTTAGAGAGGGCCTTATTGACGAGGAAACCTACGCCACCCTGGGATGTTTTATCACCCTCGCGAAAGTAGAGAAGATGGCCCGAGTCTAGGGTTACGGTGTCCTCTCCCTCTCTACGGACTTCGCATAACCCCAGAACATGCCATTTAATATTCTCTAACTCTACTTCCAACTGTGCTAGATGGTGGTCAAGCCTCAGAGTGCGTCCGTTAAACGTTGCCAGGGTCGGTTTGCGTAATGAATGGTAGCCTGGGGTAGCCCGGTGATTCCTAGCACCCCCTGCCCCGCCGTTACCATGGCCGCTACCTTGGCCAGGAATAGCGAGGCGGCCGGGACTTGGATGCCATTTTTTGGCGTGTACAATCATTGGGGGTAATGCCCATAATCCCCACGCTGGGCATGCGGGTTGGGGATCGCAGTTCGGTGAAGTTGTTCTGCAGGGGGCGCTGCTGCCCGCCCCCCGGTGCGTGTGTCCCTTAGTCGCCTCTTACGACACCCACGAGAGGAATTGGGGTGGTGCAATTCTATGCCGGCACCACACGGCCTACCTAACATTGCGATAGTCGTATTAAATTAAGCATTATCAGTTCAGTTGAAGCAACGAAGAAACCATTATTTTCAATGTTGAAAAAAGAAAATATTTTTTATAAATGTGGTCGGACTGCAAAAACTGCCAGGCTAAGGTGAGGCCGACCGACACAAACGTCAACAGGTTTAATTTAGCTAATATAATCCGTTTTTTTTATTCAATTTTTCGATGAGGTAAAATGCAGCTGTCACGTGGTACCACAAATTCGGTCGGACACAGGAACCTGCCAACGCAGGATTAGGCCGACCACTTTTTTTTTACTGTCCTTCGAAGCAGCTATTCTACCATACAAGTTTCATTCTATTTTTCGATGAGGTTTTTTTTGATGAATTTTTGTACCACTTTTTTGTCATTTGCACAAAATTTGCCAAGTTAAGCCGCGGCCGACCAAGAGCAGTTGCAGTTACTAAAAGTCAGCTACCCCTACAAAGTAGGTATTTTCTATTTTTTTATCAGGTAGGGTTTTTTGCAGTCGGCTCCCGGACTATTGTTAGCGTAGCAATCAGCATCAGTATCGTGGACGAGTGCGCGTTGGTCTTATGTTATGAAAACAACATTCAGATGTCAGAATTCGGGAGATTGGGTACTAGATTCTCGAAAGAAGAACGCTCAAATTAGGTGCAATTAGGTCCACCCACCTCAGCCACAGTCGGACCGGCGGCGCCGACGGCATTTGTGTTTCGAGTGCGAATTGTTTTCGCACTTCGGTTTAGGTGCGACTTTTCATCTTTGTTGTTCATAAGATATTTATTACAAAAGATTGGAAATAGCGTGTCTTTGCGTGTAGTTGTAACACACGCCACAGACCATTTGTTGAGTTAGCGCTGGGAGAAAGTACCTTATCCACCGAATTTCACTTAGTTCTATGGTCAGACTTGAAAACTAGGTGGCTCATAATCATAATACTAACACCGGAGTATCGCTTCTATCCCAAATCCTGTAGCCCCTAGCCCATCTAACAATACATCTCTTGAGAAACAGGAAGAGCGAAACGCAGCGATTTATTAAGCGCGATTTTGTATTAACGGGCGCGGCCACTGGCCAATTTAATTAGCCGATCACACGGAAGGCAGCCCAGAGCTCTCTAAGGTTGAGGCTGTACGAGGATTCAGTGAGACGCAGCTTGGAGTACCAAGGTACTTTACTTACCTGCCTCCCGAGGTGTTCCCGCACCTCCCGAGGTGGCGCACCAACTTTTTAAAATTCCTACTTAAATATTAATATATGATTAACATGGGTCAGTAAAATACAGCCCCTACAGGTGAGGTATGTTTAGTTAGTAAGTAGGTACTTAAGTAAGTTTCAGACTTTCAGCACACACACACAGTAGATAAATGTATATATTTGTCTATTGTGCTTTCAGTGGTTAAAATTAAGGTACCTATATGCTTGTAAGTAGGTACTAATCTGGCCCTGGTGCAACTCTATCCTGAGATCAATTAATAGCACGTCCTGGCAAGGATCGATCAATGCGCCCAGGTGGTGCAATAACTTCCATGGCGGCGCAGGCGCAGGCTACGCATAATCCTGCTCATTTATTTCCCGTGCCCCGTTATCGACTTCCCATGCTAGATTATGGAGCAAATTAATTTACCTACAGGTTTCTGTCTGGTTTATTCGAATCTATTAGATAAGCTTATGTTCCACCTACTCATTATTTTATAAGTTTTATAACCAATCTCATTGTTTATAACCATACTAACATCATCATCATCATCCTCTACAGCCTATTAGATATAGGTCGCGCAAATCTTTATGAATTCTGTGAACATAGCCGCGAATGCGAAACTGCGTATGGTCCAGTAGAGTGCGTAATCATTCATTCCTTCTGACACAACTGCGTAGCCACTCCCGCTGACGTAAGATCTTTCCATTCGTCCGCAAATATGTCACAGTCTGGGAAAGCCTTAGGTAGGTAAGATAACCCGTTGAGTGAGCGGCGCGCCGAGAGCTATTACCCGACATGATGGAACAAGCGTTTGTATAAGGAAAGTTTCCTTTCAGTACTATCTTAAATAAGTACTCCAGGTAACGTTCGTATTTTTACCATGTATTTATTCTGTAGCTCTGATAGAATCCCACAAACAGCCGCAAATAAAACGATTTTTGCACTTATGAATTATGTAGTAGTACTTATGTAAGGTAGCCCAAATTTTGTTTCGCGTCTTTGGCGCCATGCTAAAAATTTATAGAATATTTCACTGTCAATGTCAGTTTCTTTTGGTTGTCAATATCAAAACGGCAACGTCAATGTCAATTGTCAAAACAATACACAAAATGGCGATTTCGTTTCGTTTCGTTTTGCCTGTGGCTGTATTTGCTTTTATTTTTGATTTGGAAATGAAATTAAACAATTTCCTGAAATAAAAGCTATAAAAACTGGCGAACAAATCACTCACTTTTTTATTTATTTTCCTCTAGTAGGTACACCTTCTAGCCATGGATGATTTGGAAAAACTGAGTTGTAGTAAGTGGAACTGTGTTGATGTTTGCATTCCAATTTTGCTTAGTTTTTGTAACAATCCGCTTGTTTTCAGAGGAAGAAATTGATTTGAGCGATATGGAGAACTCCACTGATGGTTACAAGGAACCTCGAGAGAAAGCAAAGAAGAAAACACGCAGACGACGAGAACTCGAGAATTTGGTAAGACACCTTTTTCTACCACTTTTTTGATACCCGCCTCGGAACAAAAACTTCTACTGTGCTCTTCCTGGGAAAACAACCTATTTTCTTATGTGTCGTCCATGTTACTCCATATTTTTTGTTAAACTTGGATTTAATATACAAACAGTACTTTAGACATATATAAAAAGATCATACATTTATCCATAGCTGTTGGATGAGGATGAGACGGATGATGAAAGCATATCCAAGAAGCTCCGGCGGCACCTCAGCCCCGACTCCCCGGCCTCGCACAGAGAGCCCCGCACTTGTGTACTCAAGGTATGCAGCACACATTTATGCTTTTGTGTTTCTGTAGCCTATAGTACCAAATAAGTCATAAGCTGTCCATCCTTATAACATTGCTTTCTATTTTAGTACTAAGTAATCACCACAGATATATTTTCTGCCATGTAGTCATCATCCTTAGAAAACCATACAGCTTCTTATCTGATTTAGTCTCCTATTTTATGACCGAAATTCCTTTCTATCATTCCAGGCAAGTCAGAAGCGGCGTCCCCTCTCTCGGCTTCTAGAACAACTGCTCCGTAATCTCGAGAAGCGGGATCCAAACCAGTTCTTTGCATGGCCAGTGAATGACAACTTTGCCCCGAACTACTCCAACATCATCAAGAGGCCGATGGATTTCTCAACCATGAAGCAGAAGATCGATGATAATACATACAAGAGTCTTAACTGTTTTATTGTGAGTAGATTTTAATGTTATTGTTTTCCCAACACTGCTGCTCATAGTTCTCACATCAAAGATTTGTCTGAAAAAAACTAATATGCTACTCATAAATTTATTAACTGACTGACCTTATTTACATTGTGTTGAAGACTTTGATTTAAGACCCAAAAGTAATCCAAGTCATAGTTTTCATGCAAGCAATTATTTGTAATATTGCGCTGACACCACCATGGGAGTCTTTTATGCAATAATATCTCCCTGTCTAAGGGCCTTCCCAACCCTTTGCACTTGCAGAGTAGGATCAAGATTGAATGTTTATTTTTATCATTTGTAGAGTGACTTCAAACTGATGTGCAACAATGCAATGAAGTACAACAAGCATGGCACAGTCTACCACAAGGCGGCCAAGCGACTCCTGCACCAAGGCCTCAAGCAGCTGACTCCACAGAAGCTGCGGCCCCTCGGAGACATGCTCACATACATGTATGAGATCCCCATCAAGGAGCTGGGCTTCGACATCGGGAAGATGGATGTGGTATGTCAAAGCTTTATATTGTTTTGGTGTCTAAATGTTCAAGATGTGGAGATTATGAAGTCTATTTAATGTGATGTGGTGTAAAGAAACAGTCACTTTCCAGCCTAAACAATTCAAATCATTCTATTTGATTATTTCTTCAAAATACTGTCAAAAATGTTGTAGGTACAGCGAGAATTCTTTGATAAAAAAAAAATACTGGCTTGGGTTAGAGGTTTGAAATAAGATGAAGCTACCACCTAAAAACAAGTTTTCTAATATCATCCTCTTCCTTCAAGTCATGTCATTGAACTGTGTCTTTTTTTCTGTTAGGAACCACATTACTAAAACTTGTTCATACAAACACTTTTTACAACGCAGCCACTTAGGACGAAAGGCAGAAAGGTGACACCTTACCCACATAATAATACTAGTTGCAGTAGTGTCATGTCTTAGCAATAGCACTTTATGTTCTGCTTCTGTCCTGAAGTACCGGAGTGTGTGTTGTGGACAAGCGTGGTGCATGATCGCTGAACACCGCGGAATGGTGACCAAAAGTGCTTGGCGTACAAATCAAATTCACATGATACCGAGATTACCCTGACTTTTTTTTTCATAATTTTATATCCCTTGCTACTGAGTGATTTAATTTTCTGCCTTAACTGCGAGCAAGCTTCTGTTTCTGACACTGAAGCTTCAACGCACGCATGAATGCCCATGAAAAACGTAAATCTACCAAACATTAAAACAAAATTTTCATAGAAAACATCTTCATAGGTTCCTTTACTTTAACGAAATGGGCTACTGAAACGCCTTTAAAAACCATATACCTAATACAAATCTCAAACCAACCTTAAGCTACAACAAACAAGGTTCAAACAAACCGCCGCACTTTACCTCACCAATCCGTGGGCCCACGCCCCCACCCCCCTGATGCCCCTCTCCGTACAGAAGGTGCTAAAGCGCAGCTCGCCCCTGAAGAGCGGCGGCTCCGAAGCCGAGACCGTGTCGGACGGCGCCGTGACCGACGACAGGGACAGTGTGAAGATTCAGATGCAAGCCGCGAGGGAGCAGCATAGACGCAGGCTGGCTAAAAAGGGTATGAAACTTCAAGGTTGAGCCTTGTCAAATTAATCAAAAATAGGTAGGTAGTTTCAGAATTTAAATGAAGCTTAGTGGTTCTAGGCTACAACTTCTAGACAATAAATCACACTTCACATCACACTATCACTATCACATCACACTTCACACTAATATTATAAATGCGAAAGTTTGGATGGATGTATGGATGGATGTTTGTTACCTCTTCACGCCAAAACTACTGAACGGATCGGGCTGAAATTTTGTATACAGATAATTATAATCCTGGAATCAAACATAGGCTACTTTTTATCCAGTAAATCAGTTCCCATTGGATAGAAATCACCTTTTAACGTTTCCATAGAAACAACGTGCGAAGCCGCGGGGCGTAGCTAGTTTATTATAAGGTTACCAATGAATTTATTAGCACACTAATATAGATGTTTATAATTTTTGGATGCCTGTTACTTCTTCACGCCTGGAATCAAACATCGGCTACTCTTTATTGCACAATAAATTACCATGGAACAGAAATTAAACGAGTCTATAGGCACAAAGCTTTTGTAGCTGTGGGCAGAAACTAGTTGAAATATAAATTATGTCAGCAGCATTCAATAAATACAGAAACATAGTGTGGGACGACCTCCCGCCAGGCGGGATGATGATGGCTATAATTCGCTTAATAAAAGTGGCCTACGTCCTAGCTTCTGATGAATTCAGAAATTAAACAAATCCTTTAATTACTTTTTAATCAAAGTAACTCTGATAAATTAAATAATTTTGTTTACTTCAGCGTTCCCCCGGATGGATGCCGAAGGCAAGAGCACGCTCTGTGTGGTGACGTCACTAGCGACCGGCAGCGGGATCGGCGCCGGCTCCACCGAGGAGCGACAACTCACGCTCGGACAACTCATGGGCAAACTGAACCACGGGACGGGCTCGTTGCAGAGTGAGTACCGCACGCCCCGCGCCCCCCTAGCTTGACACCACTCTCATGTTTCTCATAGAGCTAGAATAAAGCCGGATACACACTATTCATTATTCAATTCAAATTTGTTATACTTAGCTGTATTTATTTGTTTAGTGCACATACAATAATGTATTGTCTATTCACGAGTTTCTTTGAATAAATTTTATTTTTTATTTTTATTTTAATTCGTTTACAGATATACTAAACTAGATAAGTTAAGTCATACTACTCGCGACCCAAAAAACGCGATGCGTGTTGAGTTAAATCAAATCATGTTAATTTTCTCTGATCTGCATCACATTACATATTAACACCCGACGCGACAAGACGTCGGGTGTTTGCAATGTGGTTCAAGGAAATTTCAAAACGAAGCCACAGGTGATTACAGGTGTCTATATGTCATCGCTGCATTGGCCAAGAATGGGTGAATCGAAATCAAATTTCGATCGGCGCAAAGACGGATTGACGTCATGCGCGAGACCGTGGGCTGCATCTGACCGACTCGCTAACAGCGACCCTGCTCTCTAACCTGGTTACCTCGTGTCTGTTCCAGCTCCAAGAGAAGACCGGCGCAACATGTGCAAAGGCGTGAAGTCGCTCATCTACGGTCCGTTCAGTTCGTACGCTCCGGCATACGACGCTACCTTCGCGACGCTGACCAAGGAGGAGTCGCATCTACTGTACCACACATTGCGTTAGTATACAAATGTTATGTGCCGTTACATCTACGGTCCGTTCAGTTCGTACGCTCCGGCATACGACGCTACCTTCGCGACGCTGACCAAGGAGGAGTCGCATCTACTGTACCACACATTGCGTTAGTATACAAATGTTATGTGCCGTTACATCTACGGTCCGTTCAGTTCGTACGCTCCGGCATACGACGCTACCTTCGCGACGCTGACCAAGGAGGAGTCGCATCTACTGTACCACACATTGCGTTAGTATACAAATGTTATGTGCCGTTACATCTACGGTCCGTTCAGTTCGTACGCTCCGGCATACGACGCTACCTTCGCGACGCTGACCAAGGAGGAGTCGCATCTACTGTACCACACATTGCGTTAGTATACAAATGTTATGTGCCGTTACATCTACGGTCCGTTCAGTTCGTACGCTCCGGCATACGACGCTACCTTCGCGACGCTGACCAAGGAGGAGTCGCATCTACTGTACCACACATTGCGTTAGTATACAAATGTTATGTGCCGTTACATCTACGGTCCGTTCAGTTCGTACGCTCCGGCATACGACGCTATGTGGCACTTTCACAAAATCTAAAAACATACTCCTTTTATGCATAGCCTTATAAACATCGATAACCGTGTGAATAAAGAGCTATCCATCCACACACTGCACAGAATTAAATGCAAGAAGGTAGTCTCCGACACCCTCTCATATGATAAACCCCCCTTTACTACTACACAAAATAGTGTATCTAGTCTAAGCCTGATTTATAGATACCTTTGTGAGAGAAAATAAACATTTTTATTATAATTATTATAAAAATAACCCCTTTTCTTCCAGCGTCAGAAACCGGTCAAGGCAACTCAGAGCTGCTCCGCTTCGCGCCTGACTCGCCGTGGACGCTGTTCTACGACATGGAGGCCATGTTCCCGGACAAGAAGGCCGACGCGCCGCCGCTCCGGGAAGAACCGGTCAGTATACTTACAACCCTAGGTACAGAAAGAAGGTGCCCAACCGTCACGCTAGGGTCGGTTATGATAAACTTACACTTTCATTGCCCAAGACGCAGATGTCCTTTGGCAGCTCAGTGGAGAGAGGCTGGGCAGTGAATGCGTTAAATTGCATTTATTGACTCCAGTCGTGATCAGCTGTCCTCAGCAATATTTATATGGACAGCATATTATCCTCAGCAAAATTTCTAGAAAAAAAAAGAAATTTTAAAACTGAAAAAAAAATTCTGGAGAGGTATTAATCTGCGTGTAATTCTTTGAAGTTCTCATGTTGTTTGTATTCATCAGCTCTATAACAGAGTTTCAAAGCAAGATCGGGGGTTTGAATATGTTCATAAAATTAGCTGGTTTTCAATTCTCTCTTGAGTATCCATGACTTTCATTCGGAGTGCCAGCCCCAGTAGTCAACATTAACCAAACAAAAACAAATTCTCTTACCAATAACCGTTCACAGGACCTCTCCAAAGTTAAAGTGGACATAGAATCCCTGCGCTCGCTGTCTTCTCTCGGCATTGACGTGGATTTCTTAAGCGAGGTCGAAGAGGACATCGCGGGCGCGCTCCGAGACTACGGCATACAGCCGGCTCTCTCGCACACGGCGGATCTCATACAGCGGCTGTACAAGGAACAGTGGGACAGGTATACAACTCTTGTCTATCATCATCAGCTACCGCTGGACGGCGGCCTTACAATGAGCGCCATAGCGCCCTGTTTTCAGCTCGCCGCATCCAACTTCTGCCAGCAGCCTTTTGCTGATCGGCATCGCACCTGGCCACAGGGCGTCCCACGCTACGTTTTCGTGAGTCTCGGTCTCCATTCAAGAACACATTAGTTCCAGCGGTGGTTGGTTTTTTAGGAATATGACCGGCCCTCTGCCACTTCAGTTTGCTATTTCTTTGAGCTTAGAAAGATGGACATCTTGATTCTATGAAACTATGTCGCAAGGTTATCTGACGGCCTGGCATGTTCGAAATCCCGAACCACGATACAGTCTCATAGCTTATTGGATGTTCGCAATCATTAACGAATACATTTCTCACAAGATCGTCGAGATTTCTTACGATTCAGATTGAATTAATAACAGAAACGTTTAGGTTCACAGGGCTCGCATTCCGCTTCCCAGTCGCAAAACAAGTGTGAATCCTGTACACCGATCAATGACGAAAATCCTCAAACTCGGCCCGAGTTGTGAACTCTCTGTCGACCCTAAGTGACACTATCATTTGTCGACTTGACGTTCCCAACTGTGCATAGATGGCGTTGTGGGCAGTTTATTGTTCCTCTATTTGGCTCCGATTCAGACAAGCATAACATAAAACTTCCTCAATGTGTTTGTCTGATCTAAATCGTTTTTCTTCTCAGATTATCAGCACCTCCGCCTTGGCACTTATCCCTGATCCCCCGGGCCAGCACTCAGGAGCGCGAGACAGCGCGGCAGGTGGTGTCGTGCCTGCGAGGCATGGCCGCCAAGGTGCCTCCGGCGGAGCTGGTGCCCACGCACGTGCTGCGGGCCGCTATGGGAGTCACGCTGGACCATCTAGGTGAGAGACATTATCTCTGATCCCCAGCCAGCACTCGCTGCGTGAGACAGTGAGGCAGGTACAGATAAAGGCCGATTTACACTTCAATAAGTACAGTAACGAGTTAACTTGCGTCATTGGCGAGTTAAGCTGATAATAATATTTATACTACACCTGCTCGGAAAGTTGCCTATTCCTTTTCCATTTATAGAACAGAAAGTATGTCTTTGCAGGCCTATAGGAAACCGGGAGGAAAAACTCTATGGAATTTTATTACTCACGTGTTTTAGCGGGAGGAAAAAGTGTATGGAAATCCATTTCTAACGTGTTATTTTTTTTTAATTTCCTTAAAGATCGGCCGGTAGCTATGGTTATTTTCGTTCGGTCAAACGACAAAAAGTTTTTACTCCAAGTCCATTAGGCCTCCTCCGATTTCCGAACAATATTTTGAAAAAAGAACCCAAAGGCTGGCGCGGTCAATGAGGTTTTACCAACATCATTGGGCGCGGTAAGTTCTTCTAAATTTCAATTAATCATTAATTCTGCTTTTTATTTTCCTCGAAGGTGTAGTATAAAGCACTATTTATCACTCGGCAGAAAGTGCGATTCCTACCTCGTGTGTTTTAAGGCCCTCGGCTGCGCCTCGGGCCCAAAACGACACACTCGGTAGGAATTGATCACTTTCTCGCCTTGGTGTAAAATGCACTATTGAACGGCAAAAGCGAGTTAAGTAGTAAGCTGTTGATTAAGGTTGAATAGATAGCGATCCTATTCTCCGGCTAGTCCAAGTGCGAAGCAGCCCCCTCTCGCGTCTCCCGCACCCCGCTAACTTAACTGGCCGGCATGTAGACGGGCGAGTTTAGTACATGACTACTGGACTAAACCCCGTTTGGACGCTACTTACTATTTACTTAACTGACTAATTTCTTAAATCGCTACTGTACTTATTGAAGTGTAAATCGGCCTTAACTGATGATGAGCTCCTGGAGACCCCGGTGGTAATGGGCAAAAACAGAAACAGGCGACGAGTTCCAAGCCTCAGGGTGTGAATGGTAAAGGTACAGGAGAACCGCTCCATGCGAAAAGTAAAAATACGGCCTATAACCATGATTATCTATGATCGTCTGAGTATGGATAGTTGCTTCGTTCAGTTGTAAGTGAGAATTAATTTTTGGGGGTTGAAGAAAGAATTCCTCCAAATCGTCGTAGGAAGATTTCCACTGTACCGGGCCAGCCCATCTGGTCATGACCGGGCCTTGCGAACGGCAGTTGTTGCCAGAAAGTTATTTAGTGAATCTTTGTGGAAGCGTTTGCGCGATCTACGATTTGATTTTGTTATGGAGTTGCATATGTGACGCCATCTAGCAGATTTCCTTCGAACTTTTTCCTTAAGCTATCTAGCTACTGGTAGAAAGGTTCTAATGATGCTTCCATCGGCGTTGTCTTTGTAGTTCAGGTAGCGTTGGTAAGAGGTCGCTACCTATTTATATGGGCACGGAATTATAGAAGATCTCGCTTCAATAATTCCGTGCCCATATTAATCGGCTCACTTCCGTATCCTTGTGACTAGATCAGTTGTTAGAAGTTCAATCAGAGTGATTAATATTTTTGCGAATAAGGTATAACGCCTCTTCCGATTTCAAGAAACATCTAAAATAGAAGATATGTACCTATATCTGATAAGTACCTGTCCTACCTACTTGGAGACCAGGAGAATTATTTACAAGACTCAATCAATACAATACGCATAGATTAATGATACCTTAGGTCAGCCTACCTATATATAATAGTCGTTTTGATAAATTTGTTAAAGACGCCATTACACGAGGGAATCGGTTACTAACTATTGTTGTCTTTTTCAGATACGCCAATGGCCGTGGACGATTTCGAAGAAATGCACGAGCCCCGCGACCTGGCTTCAGATCCTGACTCGCGCTCCAGCCACGACAAATAACCGCTCAAACAAACACAAATCGTCGTTATGTACTTAGCCGTAAAGTTCGAATTCGATTCTAGTTAGATTATAAGGAGTTAGGAATAAAAGTTAATGTGAATAAAACCACCTTTCAATCAAATCTCGCCGCCCACAAGAGTTGAACAGATGAGTACTCCAAAACTCCGTGTACCTGCACACAAAAGCACAGACACCGCTAAACCCGCTCGACCCCAATAAAATATCCTCCTACCTATCAAATTAGTATCCACTCGAAATCAGGAAACCTCTGAATGTCGTCTTACGCAGTCTCGACTCGTCCATTTAGTCATTGCCTACCTAGAGTACCCAGTTCAGGCACATGTAGGTATTATTTTAACCTATGTTAGATATTGACTCTTGTTATCCATTCAGCCATAAGTTGTTTTGAATAAATTATTTATTTATTGATTGCGTAGCATTCCGTCGTAGGAATCATCCTACATAACGAAACTGTAGACGCCTGACTCCTGAGTAGGTAGGTACATCTGTAAAATAACAATAAATGTTGAGCCAAAATAGCTTACATTGAAGTAGGTCTACACCAGGGCACGGTGTGGTGAGGCACGGCATTGCGGCTCAAACGTTAGCAATTGAAACTTTATGGTGCGCGTTCACAGGCCGGCATCGGACAATCCGCACTGGCCCATCAATGGTTTGACACAAAAGATCCGTACCGCACGGAGCGGACTGTCGGCAACGCCGGCGAGGATTCTTGAAGGGAACTTTTCCATTTAATGCGAATGACGTCATTCTGATTGCCGATCACTGGACGCACTTGTCGGCGGATTGTCCGATGCCGGGCTGTGAACGCGCATCGTAACGTTTCAACTGCTAACGTTTGAGCCGTAATGCCAATAGGCTACACCGTGATCGCGGCCCTAGCATATCATTATAGGTTACTTTAAGTATCCCATAAATCAGTTTTCATGGGATAGAAATACCTAACCTAAAAACGTTTGCCTATTTCCGTAGAAAAATAATAAGATTATTGTAGAACGCGTGCGGAACCGCGGGCAGAAGCTAGTGTACCTACAGTATTTCTTGATTAAGACCGACCCGCAACCTCCTGCGTCGCAGGTGCGCTGGCGTGCCTTCGCCACAGAGGTCGTGTGCTCGTTCCGGCCCCGGGACTAATTTAAATGTTTGTCATCTCAGATATTTGTTCCCGGTGTTCTGGGTACCCATTTTCTGTGCTGTTATAATAAATAATTAAAACGTCAAGTGCTTGTCGGACACGCGCACTAAGGGTTCCGTAAGACCTTGTGTCTTACTAAATTATCATGATTCTAGGTCAACGGTAAGTAGATAGGTACCCTCTAGGTTTTGGTCCATAGCGAGAATCAAATTTTTTTTTTGTGAATAAACGACAAACTTGCTGTTTTCGGATTTTTTTCCTTTACTTGTGCTATAAGGCCTTGCTTCTTGCCAAATTTCATAATTCTACTTCTACGGGAAGTACCGTATAGGTTTTGTGTGCATGTGATTCCCTTAGAAATTTTAAATATTCTTACCTAAACAGCTATAACTTTTGAGTGCGTTGACTTATAAGTTTTATTTATATCGCGGCTCCAAGAGGTTACGGACTTGAGGAGTATTTGACGTTAACTTCAACTCGATAGGTATGTCCACGCGTTCCTGAGAAAAGAGGGTGATAGACGGACAAACAGACAGACGGACAACAAATGGATCCTATAAGGGTTTCTTTTTTCCTTTTAAGGTACGGAACCCTAAAAATATCTGTCTCTATTTGATATATTATCTGGTACCTACCGACTAAGTACCCATAAAACAAGCTCTGCTTAGTTTGGGGCTAGATGATGCTATGAGAATTCCCAACCTTTTTTAATATCAATGGAGCTCTGTACCAAAATACGAGTTCAAGTCAGTAGATTAGAATGTCCTCCACATCTAAATTGTCTCTGCCCATCCGTTCTGATCTACCCACGGAAATCCAAGCTTTGTTCTATATCTCGTACAGATAGTAAAGCTCACCCCACAGCTCGGCGCGTGCGACCGGCGCGCGCGCGCGCTCACACGCGACCACGGATCAATGGGAAGTGCCACTATCGACGGGATCGAGGGGCGATCCGATAGGTTCATTGTTTGCCACTGCGCATACTTTTGATTTAATTGAGTCGTAAAATCGCGCCGAAAAGGTAGAGCAATTTCTACATTTTTCGATCGACAGACATCTGACGATTTTTGATTACCTACTTCTCAATTTTCTCCAGAAATAAAAAACCTCTCGTTTTCTCAAGTTGTCGTACCCTGAAATAGCTTGCAGTTTTCAAAGCGCTGATTCAAAAACATTTGTCTTCTGCATAGGTTAATGATCATGTCCCATACCCTGGAGTTCTATGTCCTATCCAAACTCAGCAATAGTCGCCTTAATAGATCTATAGTTCTCTACCTACACAAACTAAGCATGATTAAACATATTAAAGCGCTTCGAAATCCCATAAAACACTCCCATTCGTAATTAAAACGCATTATTCTTATCCATCGCCGACTTAGCATTCAAATGAGAGAATCAAGAGCACATTTCACTTTGATATCACAATTAAGCGTAATTTCACCGAAGTAATAAATGATTGCACGACAATAGAATATGAAACGCGATTGCAGAGTTAATCACGACTACCCTTGCAACACCCCCGCCCGACTTCGGTCACACGGGAACTCGGCACTTACACCCTCAGCGAACCAGCGATTCCTACTCTACCTACTGTGACTCATATCCACTTGTAATACGGACTAAGCGTCTGGGGAGAGTTTATGTATTAAAACCATCTTCGCTAAACTCCAACCCTCATAAAACAAACTCTATGGAACTGAAAATAAGTGCGAGTAGCTTGGAAAAAGATGGGTTGGTATTGTAACTAAATACAGTAATGTAAAAGTAGTGTTTTTTATTGTTTGATCGGTAATGTAGCGGTTCGTAATTGTGAAGCGGGGGTAAATATTACGGGACTTGGTAATCATTCTGTTTGGTGGGAATGAAATAAAGTTAGATAATAGAGAAGATTATACATACCAAAATAATTGGTTTAAGGCGACCATTTATTTAAAACTCTTTTGCTGACTTACGCAAAAGAGTTTTAAATAAATGCTCTATAAGAAACCCAGCGATGCTCTATAAGATAATGGCTTTGCCTTCAAAGAACTTTGTTGACGAGACGAGAATTCGTATACCTACGTCATTCACGCTTACACATGATGTTTGTCCCAAAAAACCAATACAATGAAACCACAAACAATCGAACACTAGGCACAAAGCTTCCGGCTATTTGTGCAAATACTTTATTAGCCAAGCAAACAATAATATTTAGAACTTCCCACAAAACCGCTAAGCACTTATGTAAATATACGGAACTGAGATCTGTATGGACCCTTCACAATGATTTAGCAAGTAGAGGACAACAATCCCCAGAGCCACCTGTCTTGTAGTCCCAACTCCCATACAAAAGGGAATCGGCTTCTCACGCCTACAAAAAACGGGTTAGGAATCGAAAAAATCATGCTCTCATGACTTTTTCTACGTGACTTTTTATGTGATATTTTTGAATGTACTGAGAATATGAAATAGTCGCCTATTGTGGGTCCAATCTATACTCGAACACTTTGTTACAACAGGTAGGTTAAGCTATGGGAATAATGTTTCCGTGTCACCTGTTTCATATTTTGATTCTAGACCAGTTGCTAGAGTTAGGGTCGTTTTCGCTTCCCAGAAAGATAGGAGAAAACTAAGTTTTTCAATCGAGATTTTTTAATTCTTGATAATCTTTTGGTTAATATCGAAATGACTTAGGTAAGTACCTACTCCTGCTTATAACACAGGCCCAAAAAACCTACGTAATTCAGAAAATACTTAAGCCTAATCTGAAGCTCGTGTCGAGGACGACCCCCATGCCCAGCAGTCCAGCTATTGATTGCAATGTAGGTCGACAGCCGAATACTTAAAGATATCCAGTCCACTGATTACTGCTGACCCATTTAGGTAATACCTAAGTAGGTATATGAAACTTGCCTCTGCCTGCAATATTTTTCACGTGGTGGCATTGAGGATTTATCAAAATCCTCAATGCTACCACCAGTATTTCAGAGATCAGTCATTACAATTCAACCTACAAATTGGCTTTGTACCCTACCTATTTAATATTAGTTGGGTTAAGCAGATAGTATTTCATACCGTTTTCCGAGCAACCATTTTCCTTGGTTTCTTATAAAAGCAAAGAAGGTTCACAAAAGACAGTATACCGAGAAAAGGATAAAAGTAAAGCTACATAAAAATGAAAGACTCGCGGTAGGTACCTAATCAAACTGAGAAAATCATTTTCGCAAAATAACAAAATCATAATAATTCCTCCGTTTCTTAGAAAGTGGCTTCACAGTATGGCATCAAATCGTTGGATCTCTTTGACCCAACTTATCAACAGGTCGAAAATAGGCTTTGCTAAGAAAAGAAGAATCAAACTCCGAATTATTGATACGTGCCAATGTTATGGCAAAACTCGACATTTCTAAATAAGGTAATTCCCGGAATTTCTCGGAGAAAAAATCCTACAGAGTACATAATATTTATACGGATACTTCCTACATCTCTCACCTAACTTATAAACCTTGGTAGAAATCGTTTCTATTCCTCCATTCAGACGACCTCTGTGGCGCAGCGGGCGAAGGTCTGCCTGCGACGCAGGAGGTTGCGGGTTCGATTCCCGCCTCGGGACAAATGTTTGTACGATCTGCAGGCTGTCCAGGGCGTTCTGGATGTTTTCTATGTATAATAAAAAATATCTATCTATGTAGTGTATTGTATTACGTATATCAGTTATCTAGTACCCATAACACAAGCTCTGCTTAGCTTGGGGCTAGATAATGCTGTGTGACTTGTCCAGCATTATTTATTTATTTATTTATTATTCCAATCTTAGCTTATCATACCTAAATGGGCTTAAAACCTATCAATAGATACTACAGACCTATAACAAAAGGAGCTTTTTACACCATTCTCTTGTATTCGAGGCGGACAGGCAACGGATAAGGAGCACAATACATAATCGCGCTTCTTTCTATGTTTAATCTGATGGGATTTAAAACGCGAGCTGTGACACTTTGTACTATACACAATGTACAGTCAGAGTTGTACCTACATAAAGAAAGACACTATTATTTCACCGGGAACCAAATAATTTTTATAATAAAATTATAATAGCAAATAATTTTTATAATAGAATGCAAATTGTTTTTGTTATTCGCTATTAATCCTGACTGTTCAACAAGCAACAGAGACTTGACAGAACTACGTTTTTTTAATTCATAAAAAGATTGCTCCTCACCTCCATTCGATTAAGGAAAGCGAAGAAATTGATGAAAATAGATGTTAGGCCCTAGTCCAAGGACATTTTTACCATGCTGGTGTGTTTATGTGATTAAATTGTCCTAGCCCTAGTCCCAAAGATACGCTGAAAGTAATTGACCTCTTTAGATGTTTGAAATGTTGAATAAGGTATTTTCAATTTAAATAACTTTATTTCTTTAAGCTTACAAAGTATTCACTTAGACAAGTAAAATGTCTATACATAAACTATTATCAAATAGGAAATAAGGTCTTATTGATTTTCTCTTCACTTCAATTTTTTGTCCACTAGTGGAAGAAGTTCCACTAACATGAGATAATTATGGTGCCTCACATAGAGTTTGTGGCTGACAGTCCACTATTGTTATGTTGATGAGAATCGTAGCGAAACGAGGCTCGGTGGGTTTCAGCCAAAATAAAGCCTTGATTAGGATCTGTGTTTTGCCGCTTCGACTGACTTTCGCATAAGCGGCTTATCACGAGATCATGTTTCACATGATACGCCGACTTTGAAAAAAACGATCATCGGATTTTTGTGAAGGGTTCTAGTATAACAGGAAGCTAAACCAAATAGAAAGGCGACGAAAGCTCAATTTTTAAATATTCCCCTGGTTAATACAAAGAATGGTGGTTTTGCGAGAAATTGGTTAAATTTACGGCCCACATCCAGTGCCTAACTAATCTTAAGAGCTCCACGGTTTCCACTGCTGGAAGATTCCTCCCATCTTTTCTATTCATATCTGCTTAAGGCAGGGTTTCTTAACGTGGGGTCCATGGACCCCTAGGGGGTCCGTAGCATGTGTACCAGGGGTCCGCAGTAGGTCAGTTAAAAATCCGTCACAAAACATAAGTTAATTGAACAAAGACTAAACTGGGCAGGGTTTCATAGCAGCGCGTTTCATGTTTGTTTCTGATTGTTCATTTACCTACCAAAGACAACTCAACAAGTGCAGCACGTCGACACGCGCCACGCGCAATCCCACGTCTTGCGCGAGGCACGTGCCTCCTCGCCGGCGCTTCCGCTGCGTGCGGGCCGGCGGGCGCACGCCACGCGGCTTCTTGCCGACTAGGTCAGCAGGACAGAGAGGCTGGACCACGAGCCTTGTGTTATGTTATAAGTACCTATGGATTGTGCAACAAGTGTTGGCAATGACATCGAAAATAGCGTCTTCGAGGAAGCGAAAAGGAGTTATCCTTTAGCGACATCGCAGTGGCAACTGGTAACGCTTCCGTAGTCCAGCAGTGTGGACTCTTTTGTTTATTGTCGATGGACCTTCGTTTGACCGCAACCTCACACGGTGGAAAGTGGCCATGTGGCCGAAGATGTATCTCGAAGCTCTTGAAGATACCTATTTACTCTTGTCTCTAAGACTGTCCTTTTGCTACACTGCTATGTAAGAGTCTGACGATAACCATTTGATAAAGCAAAACACATCATCATCATTAGCTTGCTGTCTGTTGTAAAAATTTCATAGGGATTATCATTCAAAATCTAAGCTTAAAAAATATTTGAAGCGTAATTTTGATCTTCCGATAAGAATAGGGAGGATATGTCGATAATTGCGCCAATAAGTCATGAAATAAATGGGTGACAATATTCGCATTATGTTTAAGATAACTTGGTACATAACCAGTACATAACACTATGCAGGGCTGACGCAGCGCAGCGTGCTAATCCGTCAAAGGGTCCCGTGGCGCGCGTCCGAGCGACGTCCCACCGAATGAAATTGCGTTTCCTAATTGTATCCCGCTTCCCGCCACGCGGCAAGCGTAACACCCTATACCACATTTAATCATTCAACTCTAACCTTTATCCCAAGGCCACTATAGCCTGGAATGCTACGCGTGGAAACTCAATTAAAAATCATAGCAAATATTGATGGTCCATCGAACTTTCATGAGCGCTGTGCAGTTGAAATAAAGCACAGATTCGATCATCCGAAACTTTTCACTACGCCAATCTACAATCATTTTCTTTACCATCACAATAAACCCTGTTCCGATTCCCATAAGGGCCAAAGCTGAAGCCCACGTGTGGTTGAGTAAAGTGGTTGTTGACGAGGGGTCGCCGAAGGGCGCGGCGCGGGTCGCACGCGGCGCACACTTCGCGAGCGGCGGCCGACGCGTGCGCACGTCCGCACACGCGCATCCCGCGCACACAGACCACAATTAACTGGGGAATACCGCAGTGATATCTTCACTTTGGCACCTGAAAAAAACCTTGACATCGTGAACCTTAGCAATCTGATTAGAAGTCTTGAAAAAGTTCGTGAACCAGTAATAAGTACTTAACATATTATCTATTTCTGGATTAGGTCTTAAACGCGATATGAACCAGTGAAATACCTACTACAGAAACATAATTACAGTGATAATGACACTACCGACACCTTAAATAATCGTGAAACAGTAACTTTTTAGTTTAATTAAACAATTAAACTAACTTCGGTAATTTTCAATAGCTACCAGTGACTTTACTAGTGTACCATGGAATACCATCACCGGCACATGGACCAGACAAGTCTGCAGCAACCGGGCCCCGGACAGGCCCCTCAGTGGGCCCCGCAGTACGGCTGGGGGCCCCCGGCCCCTACGGCCCCCGTACCAGCCCCCAGGAGCAAGCGGGCACATTCTGAGAGTGAGGATGATGCATTCTCTGAAGAGAGCAGTAAAGATGCCACGTGAGTACAGATGTAAAATAATTAAATTCTAAATGAACTTTAAAGAAAGTTCTTGTAAGAATCTTTTTAGAATGAATTATAAAAAAGTACAAGACTACGTTATAATAAACAGAGCTTACTGATCCATGAAAATATAACCTATCTATGCTACACCCACTAGCGACCGTTAAATCCGTTATTACGCAAATCCAAGTGCTACGCGCTACGGCGCTACGAGCGTAGCACGTTGCTACGAAGCTTGCGGCCTGCACTGAAATTAATGTTTTAGTGCTTTTGTTTTAGATCTCATCGTAAGTTTCAGTTCTAACATTATTATTTAGGTGACTGTAAAGTCACCCAAATAAATAAAATAGATGAAACCAGTTTTTTACGATATTTTTATGTTTATGCGGACTTTTCTCAATTAAACTTTCGTTTCTTCATTAAATCACACGATATTATAAACCATAATTTTTAGGTAAAGATTTAGTAACAGTTACATAGTCTCACGATCAACATTAATTGACATCGTCCCCAGGTCACCGGGCGGCGACTCCTGCCAGCTGATGACGCGCAAGCGGCGCCGCGGCGTCATCGAGAAGAAGCGGCGCGACCGCATCAACACCTCCCTCACGGAGCTCAAGCGGCTGGTCCCGGCCGCCTGCGAGAAGCAGGGCAGCGCCAAGCTCGAGAAGGCGGAGATCCTGCAGCTCACGGTGGACCATCTCAAGATGATTCATTCTAAAGGTAAACACATAACGTATTATTGAAACTTTCAGTGTCATAGCCCTGTCACTATCTCTTCTGTGCTTACGATTATAAATTGTGTGTATCCAAATATAAGGGTTAATAATAGCAGGATCTCTATGGTTCACAGTTACAAAGACACTTTTTGGATTAAGCTTGAGTTCCACTAAAACGATAACGGCCCTTAATCCGAGGTTCGATTTCGGAGTGTTTGATCCAATAAAGCGTACGTGCCCTATCTAGGCCAGTCTTCGCATAAGCACATCAAAGTGAACTAGGTCAATCGCTATCTTTCTATCATTATGAAGTTAATGCATTAAAATGAGAGGCTGTTTGTTCGCTAAAATTAAAAGACTTTGTACCCTACAATTCACGAGAAGAAAATACCTTTGCCGTAAGCATCAAACCTACGCTTTCTGTATTTTATTCTATATTTGTGTAATGTTTTGTTAGAAAAAATTCAGTTTCAGAAGACAACATTGTTACGCCCACTTGACTGCCATTCAGGAACAGGAAAACTTCTGTTGTCTGTCTGTAACGCCAACATAAATATTTGCTGAACAAATACAAATACGACACGTAGCCCTGAACTTTGAAAAAAATGTTCTTTTGTCCGTGGAAAAATGATAACGTTTTCAAATTACGAGTATGCCTACTTCCATTCGTTTTTAGGGTTCCTTACCTCAAAAGGAAAAGAGGAACCCTTATAGAAGCACACTGTTGTCTGTCTGTCTATCTGTCTGTCCGAATGTCCGTCTGTCAACCCCCTTTTTTCGGGAATGCGTGGAGCTATCGAGTTGAAATTAACATCAAATCCGTAACAAGTCCGCAACCACTTGGAGCCTCGATATAAGTAAAACTTTTAAGTCACCCAATCAAAAGTTACAGCCGCTTATGTCCGAATATTTTGAAATTTCCACATGCACACAAAACCTGTAGAGTACTTACCGTTGACCTAGAATCATAAAATAATATTTAGCAAAGACACGAGGTCTTACAATTATACGGAACCCTTGGTGCGCGACTCCAACTCGTACTTGACGTTTTATGAATTATTATTTGGTTCTCATTTTAATAGAAACTGTACCTACTGTAGAATATGAAACAATGAATGATCTGGTTTATTTAGCACATAGAACATTACATTAACAGAATAAAACAATAACAACTAGTATATACAAGTAAGTATATCTATTTCTTAAAAATCTAAGCCGTCACCAGAAGGCAGAGTGCCCAGAATGCTAGCAGCATTGCCACGTTGAATGGCAATGCTAATTCGTTGACCGAAATAAAAGCCAGCATTCCGATTACCTGTGAACTTTTGAAGAAGTTTGGTAAGATCTTTATAAATTGCGTGTGCCCCAGGACCCCAAGCAATGATCTGGTACAGTTTGATTTGTAAATTACCACAAAACTACTAAAGACATTTTGTATTTTTGATTCAAAAATTATCAAACTTACATTTTTTTTACTTCACAGAAACTCCGTTATCCAGCGCAATTAAATCTAAACTTATCTAACAACCTGTTTCCGTTTCCTCCAAATTAACAAAACATAACGGTCTGCAAAAAAAGCCAAAAAGTGAATTCACTATTCGCTTTTCCGGTCCTTAGAAATCCTTTGTAAAAGTTGCAAGTGGTGCCCTCAAACTTGAAAGAAACTGTTACTTTTAATATCCTGTCATTCCACTGTCTGTCGCTTTTCTAGTTTTACTTTCAATATTGCTAAGTCAGGGGCTCGGGGGGAGCTTTACGAGGAATATGAAGCTGTATTGAATCGAATAAGTTTTTCAATATAATCAAAGAAGTGGGCGTCAGGTCCTCTGGTTTTATTATATCGACGTCAACGTTTTGCCGATCACGAACGACAAAAACTTTTCAAATAAAAATTCTTAGACAGAAAAAGTAAACCTGGTATGTAGTAAACGAGAAGTGGCCGATAGAAATTCTTTGCATAGAGTACGAATTTTATTAGCTTACAAAGTTGGAATTAACTTGGGATAATAAGAATATTCGGAATCCGCATGAGATTTCAATAGATTAAATCGTTGTAAATATGTTGTTCCACCATCAACTCCATTGCATGTTATTTCAACTCCATGATACTCCTTCGTTAGTTCGAAGTCAAAAAACAACCCTAAAAACGAGCCATCTCTAAAAACCATGTTTATAGTCGTTTAATCTTTGATGCGGGTGGTGTGGCCATCCCGAAAGGTCCCAGTTCCCACGCTAGTTTCCGGGTCCAGTCGACAGGTGGTACTTCTATTTGTGACCGAGGATTTGGATGTTCTTTTTGTTAGTGAATTGGCATTACACGTTTTTAATTTGATGCATGAAAAGATCTTTGTATCGGTTTGGGAATGTTGGTGCAAACGTTTATTTCTAGGCTCTTGATCTACTACTGATATAGCGATTCTTCGAGGTATTTTAAAAGTTTTTTAACCTAGTAAATCTCATAAATTTGTTCCCCTCAACTCAATTGTCAAATTACCTGCACGGCACACACACAAATTATTATCATTTTCAACATTTTTTCCCGTCAAAGTTCACCTATCAATCTGACGTCAGGATGGACGGTAATTGTAGTTGTGGTCACGTTGTGGTCGGGTCGCGAGGATGGCTGTGGTCGTGGTCACCAGCGTGTCGCATCCTTCCACTTATTGTATTGTTACAATCTTAATGACCAGTTTCCTTACTAACGTTCCCAGTATTTTACTTCAAGAAAGAGTCAGAACCAAAACAAATCTAGATAAAGTAAACTGTAAATCAATACCGAATCGAGTCAGTTTTGATTAAATATAGCATAAAACTCTACCATGCTTGTTGATACCACCCATAAAAACAGTAACCCCGTATCGACGCAATTGTATTAAAAACTATAGCTAATGACTGGTTTGGTTAAGTTACTTGTTCGCGTGCTATCACGAATTATCTACCTCTAACACAGAAAGAGTATAAAAATATGTAGCCAATTTACATAAAACAGCAATTTCGCATTGAATTTATAACAAAGAAATTTAAGTTTACTTTTTATATTCCAAGTAATAAAATTTCGTTTTTGCATAAATATTTTAACGTATTTTCGTATTTTCCTTATCTGTAGCACTTTGCTGATTTACAATAATTCCCCCCTAATCTTTATCTAAATCGAATCAAAAAGCAAAACCGCCTCCCGAACAGAGCAACATCCTTAGAAAGGAAGAAGTCAATAGCCAGTTCATTAAAAGGCGATAACACATAAACCACAAGAGCGCCCACTGGCCAGGTATCGGTTACCTTTACCTCCCTCCATGGTTCCCCGGTTGCCTCGGACGGCCACCTGGCGCCGGCAACAACTGCAGGAAGCCGAGATACGGAATCAGTTTAAGTGATAGTTTTTGTGTCAGCAGCGGTTGGCTGGTAACCCTCGCGGCGACGGCTTTGACTTTTGATGATAAGATGACGTTGTATTTTGTTTTTCCTCTACTGTTGCAAGTTCGAAGGGAGAACTGTCTCGATCTAGGCAGTTCTAACTTCATACTCGTATCGTACATTCTAAAGTACGATCTAGAAATGTTGTCTTTTTTTGTTTGAGTATTATATCTTCCAAATCAAAGGAAGTATCAGAAATAAACGAAAGTAAGTAAAACATTAATAATGAATGACAAACGAATGGGTGAAATAATAAATTGAATATAAATAACACAAGGAGAAGTTCTGTTTTTGTCATTCGATCACCCTTCAAATACCATCTTAATTAGCATTAAGCATTCATTATTCCGTTCTATATATTTTGCGGTTTCATTTTGCTATTTTTGGTTTAAAATTAATTACTTATTTGTCGCCGCCTTTAAACTTAGCTTCTAATCCTATTACGGCTATTTTCTGCCCACTTCGTTTTCATTATCCGAAGTAGTACTATCTCAGATACCCGGATTAGCGAACGCGGCAAACAAATCAATCGCTAGCCTCCCAGCAGTGGGCACGTGGGAACGCGCTCGGACGCGCCATCTCACCCTCTGCCCTCTGAGGGGAGGCACCCTCGCTGGCTTATGTGCCGCTATGATGTGTGTTTGATCGGTCAATATGTTAGGGGAGTCAACGCTGATTTTTATGGGAAATTTTAAAGTTAATCCCCTTTTAGCGCAGTAGAATAAATTTAATTGATCTTGGTTACATCGGTAGACTTTAGTTTGCATTGTCTCAAATTACCTTGAATTCATTGCAAGTCCCTAAAAGATTTTTTTATTCAATATGGGAGAACCTGTGGTACATGTTTATTCGCATAATCGCTTCCATTTTTGACAAAAAGCACAATAATAATCATTTAAATGAACAACACAATGAACAAGGGTTCGCAAAGTGGCACCTAACTCAATTAATCAAAGAAAGCTGTCTCCAACAAATCCTTTCAAAAACTTCCAGTAAAAATTCAAATAAATCCAACCCAGTAATCTACATTCGCATTGTAAGGGCACGCGCATTGTGCCCCTGACAGGCGGAAGCGGATCCGCTCTCTAACGCCAAAGGGTTAGGGCTGCCACACCTGCGGGAACAAATAAAAACAACACAAAGGCCGATGCAAGCGGAAGGAAGGGAACGCAATTACTTAGATGCGTATTTTAAGATGTTTGTTTTTTGGACGTTTTGTGTTTTATTGGTTTATCTAAATTTTATCTTATTCTTTTTTTGTGTGCCACTGGAGATGAGAATTCCAGAGGATTCAGATAAAAATTGTTTTCATCCTTTGAGGTGTGTGTTCCAGTGAACTGTTTTAGTGGGCACCTTATTGTCGGGATGTAAACAAGGATATAATATAAACCTGTTTTATTCCAGATCTAGAACAACGTCAATACTGAATTTCAGCCCGATCCGGTTAGTAGTTTCAATTCAACGCAAAGAGGGAACAAACATCCAAACTTTCGCATTTATACCATTAGTAATATCGCACTCAGTATAAAATTATTACCTAAAACGTGCCTAGCGCCTCACAATAGATATGTAATAGGTACATGTTGGGAACTATAAGAATCAATAAAAGACAGAAGTTTAAATAAAATTATAACTAGCTAAAATGACAACAAAAATCTCGCGAGAAAATATTATGCAAGTTCCAAATACCGGTTACAACAAACGTTTTCACCCTTCGCTCTCCTGGCCCGGTGGCCCACTGACGCTACCAGCTAACTTGACACCTCAACCTTGAATGAACGACCAGTCCCAATACAACTTTCAACTGACTGCAACTACGCGGTGGATCATCTTAGACTGGTCAGAGCGCCATCGGAAGAAGACCGGAAACCCAGGGGTTCCCGTTACACATTCTTAAATCAACCTCTCTTTTACGCCCTTTCAAATTCAGCAGAGATTTGCTGCTGTCCTTTTCTAACTCGAGGGGTTGATCTTGTCTTGTTTCCGAGATATTGTCTGGATGCTATTCATACGTAAATTAATTCGACGTGTCTCGAATTACTAGTTTGGTCAAGTCGCATTTGCAGTTTGAACGTATTTTGTTTTTGAAGGGCAGCGTGCAGACTTTTCAAAAAAACTGACCGTCAAAAGAAGGTGAGAGTTTTGCAACAGACGTTATTATTAGCACAAATCTAGATTTCTGTTATTTGTAAAACTTAATGAAGACAATGTTGAAAACTACCATTGAAATCTCCTTGTGCCTGTCATTTGATTGGCGTACCTAGAGCTACCCTTAAGCTGAGAGCCAGGATGAGGCGACAGACAGCAACATTGCGTGCGGCTCGTTCGTACCACCATGTTAGTCCTACATTAGTGTCTTTCCTTCCACTATTTTTAACCGATTTCGAAAGAAGGAAGTCTTATGTTCGTCGATTTTGAAAATTCTCGCTGTTGTACAGAGAATGATCCCGAGGCAGTCCCATAAAAAAATATTCCCGAGGGATTTAAATAAAATAAATTTTTAAATAATGCTGGACAATCCACACAGCATTATTAAAAAAATATATATTTAGAGTAGTACTTATTTTTCCACAAAACACAAGGAAATGTAAAATTAAGGGATTCGAAGTCGGTTGCCACTTTTTAAGAAACAAAAAAGATATTTTTGTTTCTATTTAGTACTGGCGGTATCTTGACTGTGCAGTCGTGCGGCGCGCGCCCCTTGCTACGAGGTGCATGATGGCTGGTCTCCAAGTTCATTGTCATATTATCTGCACTAAGTGTACCCACTTCTTCCCCCGACTCTAAACACCCTCTCCATCGTTCCAGGGCTGGACACGTTCGCGTACGACCCGCAGCGCTACGCCATGGACTACCACAACATCGGCTTCCGGGAGTGCGCCGCCGAGGTGGCGCGCTACCTCGTCTCGTGCGAGGGGCTCGACATACAGGACCCCCTGCGGCTGCGCCTCATGAGCCATCTGCAATGCTTCGCGGCGCAGAGGGAGCTGGCTGCCAAGTCTGCCAACTGGTATCCTCAGACGCCGGTGACGCATCCTCAGCAGCACTACACGGAGCTGTCGTGTCCGCGGCAGGAGGTCCCGGCGAGCACGGCCTCGAGCACGATAGCGCTGCCGCAGCCGATCGCGGCGCCTCTCTCGGCCGCGCCCAGCTACCCGCACTACCCGGCGCCGGCGCCCCCCGGCCCGCCCGCGCAGCCCGCGCCGCCCTACCCCGCGCCGCACTACCCCGCGCCGTACCCGCACCCCCCACACCACCAGTACTCACAGAACACCTCCAAGCCCTATCGGCCGTGGGGCGCCGAGCTAGCTTATTAGACTAACTATAAACCTACTTGTTGTATTTTCTTTGGGTTTGATTTGAAAGTCAAGACGCACCATTAAATACCTATTCTAAGTATCAATAAAAATGTTTTTAAACTGAAACAAATGTGCAAAGATGATTATAATTTGAAAAGCAATAAATTAGTTGACAAAAGACCATAAGAAGCTTTCGATCAAACCTAAAGAGTCCGTTGTGATGGATCTCAGAGTATATCAAAAATATATGTTCGGAATCTACTAATAATGTTGTGAATTTTATAAATATTGTGTGATAGCTATATTTATTAGGATAAGAGTCACTAGATTTATTGGGACCAAAAATGAAGCTTTAATTTATGAAAATGTATGAAACAACTTTGTGAAATAACCTTTATTACGAGCACTTGTGTTGTGACATTATAGAAAAGACTGTTATGAAATTATGGACAACAAATTGTGAATTTATTCGCCCTTGAAGCTACAAAGCTTTGTAGATCAAATGCTAGCTGCTTCGACGCCCACGGAATGCGATGTAAGGAAATATCTGTAAATACTGTAAAAAACGTTTGCAAAGGAATAAATTATGTTTTGTACTTATTTACTTTTTATTTGGCCCCGAAAAAATCAATATAGCTAAACAAAGTAACAAAGAAATTACTCTAGAAACCCATAATAAAAATTAGTGTGAAAACTAACAACAGTATAAAGTTAACCCTTAAACACCTGTGTATAATTGCCTAACCGACCATTTCCACTTTACCATCGAATAAATTAGCGATAAGCATCGCACAGGTGTCGCAAAACATTAAATGAGTCCCACATGTCCAACGGGACCGCAACTACTGACTCTCGCTAGGGTCAACCTGAATGGTACATGACCGTCCCACTTCAATGCTTGGGATATCGCCACCCCTGTGTTTCCCACGATGCTGACTCGCTCGCACGCGTGAGATGCGTATGTTTCTCTCTCTCGCACGTTCTACTTCCGTAGGAAGACAGGGTGCAAAATAGTTTTTATGCGTGCGTGTGTGAGCCGTGTGTCGGTATGTTTAGATATATGGAAGCGCAACGGCGAACTTTACCGTTTGTAAAATACGGATTAGAACAAAAAATATTTAAAAATAAAGGAACAGTGTTTACACTGTTAACCCTACGCGACCACCAGTTGTCTAGTGGTCAACCGCACCGAACTGAAAATCCCAAGGTCAAATTTAATGACACGAATTTTATAAAATAAATTGAAGCAAATAAGCAAAGTGTCTAAAATAATTAAAGCTCCCAGCTTACGCACCATCAAACTTTCGAACCCGATCATTAGCGAGAAACCCTCAATAAAAGGGTTAATAACCAGACCCTTAAAGCTATTCTCAGGTCAAAGTTCTATGGAATTTAAAACGATTGGCTAATGTCTGCTTCGTTGCGCGAACATTATCCAAAGTTTCTAACGGACCTGTCATGAAATACAATAGAGCTTTTATGAGAAGCCACTAAATATCTATTGAATTTCCCTCTTCCACTTTCATCGCAGCAGCACATAATATTACCGAGGTACTTCGAGAGTTTATACTTAATCTTTCCATCTATAAGTATTCCGCGCATAATCAGAATGAGATGGAACCATTCCGAACTATAACAACGCGGTCGCACAAGGTTCCGTCCGTCCGTCCCACATTGACAACGCGCGGGTTGTAGGTACCTACCACAGAAATCTAAATACCTACAACCAGATAACCGAAGTTAAATATTTACTCCGACAAGGTTCCATCCCATTTTGTCAGAGCGCAGATTATTTTTGAAGTAACTACTCCCCGCTGTGTCTTGGTGATACTCAAAGACCAATGACTTGACGACCTCTGTGGCGCGGTGGGCGAAGGTCCGCCTGCGACGCAGGAGGTTGCGGGTTTGATTCCCGCTTCGGGACAAATATTTGTACGATCTGCAGATATTTGTTCAGGGTGTTCTGGTCGTTTTCTATTTATAATAAAAAATATCTATCTATGTACCTACGTATATTATTATGTATATCAGTTATCTAGTACCCATAACACAAACTTTGAAATGAAATGAAATGAAATGAAATAGTTTATTTGACACGACACAGTACATAAACTAAACATTTGTGGAAAAAAAAAACTTAACTAGAAATGAATTTAGTGCAAAACAAAAATCACCAGATTGTTGGAAACCTTAATATTAAAATCTAGCAACCTCCACAACCTGCTTGGTAAACCACCGAGTGTCGAGTCAAAAAGGAATCAACTCAGCATGTTGCTGAGTAGATAAATAAAAAAGTATCTACTCAGCGCTGGTATTATGTTGACCCTTGTGAGGGAAGTTACATCACCAGCGACAAACATCTACGCACACTGCTTTATGTATAGCATTAAGTGAGTGTTTATGGAATTTATATAAAAAAGTAATAACTTAGCAATATTAACTAGATCTATGCACACATGCCTACCACATAGTCTATCTATTGTAATGGACAACTACAATAGAAATTAATATTAAAGATATATTAGAATACCTAATTGCCTACCTAAAATGAACAATGTAAGTATAAGTCATGTCTAAAATTTTCAGTACTAGTATAGTAGTATATGAGAATAACTAGATAAGATGAGACCCTCAAATTATCGACGCATCATTGTTGTGGATGCCATCCCACTTTCTTTGTTCCTGAATTAGAAACCGCTTTAACTTAGTTTTAAATCCGTAAATGCTACTAGTGTTTCTGATTGGTGGGGGGATGTTATTCCAACACTTAGTCGCTGCATATCGGAAACTTCCGCGAAATGCGGCAGATCCATGTCTTGGCGTAGCGAGCGGCGCCACACATTGCCTGTTCCGAGACGCGCGCCATTCTGATCGCCAGTCAAGCTTCTCATACAGATATGCTGGTGTTTTGGCATGAATCAAGCCAAAGAGAAGGCATGCTAAATGCAGTTTTTGACGTGATTTCATCTTCATTATGAAATGCTTGTTTAGGAAGGGCGTTATATGTTCCCTGGGGCGTATATCAAAACAAAAGCGGGCACATGCGTTTTGTACCCTCTGCACGAGCTTTTGTGTGCGTGCTAGGAGCCGCGGACCAAACACAGTGTCTGCATAGTTTAGCCTAGATGTGATCAGTGACTCCACCAATTGTAGCCTAAGGTTCTCGCTTAAATAAGGTCTAATCTTATATAACACCTTTAGTCTATAAAAGCAGTTGCGCACACTTTCTGCAATGTGTTTCTCAAAGCGTAAGTCGGGATCTACGTGCAGCCCCAAGTTTCGAGCTTCGAAAACCCTGTCTATGGAAGCACCCATTACTGAGATACCTATATGAGGACCTAGCTTGTCTATCTGATTCTTACTACCACAAACCATAAATTTAGTCTTAAGAGCATTTAGTATCAGACTGTTATCTTCTGACCATGCACCGATCCTATTGAGATCTTCTGTTATAAGCAACGATGCCTTCTCGAAGTCAGCTGATTTAAAGGAGTAGTATACTTGCAGGTCGTCGGCGTAAATATGATACTTGCAGTTCTTTATACAGCTGACAAGATCGGCACAGTACAGGCTGAACAGTGTAGGTCCCAGTATAGATCCTTGTGGCACACCTCTAATAATCGGGGTTGTAGCTGATACTATTTTATTTCCGCTACCATCACGCAATTCTACATATTGACGACGATTACCCAGATAACTGTGGAACCATTTGATGGTTGCGTTGTCAAAACCGTAGTATCTTAGCTTCGATAGAAGCAGGTTCAAATTTAAGGAGTCAAACGCACGGGAAAAATCTAGTAATACCAGTATTGTACACAGTCCTTGGTCTTGTGCAGATAGTATGTTATCGGTCACATCTAGAAGAGCAGTTGCAGTACTTCTACCTACTCTAAAACCAGATTGTACATCTGGTAGAATGCTATTGGTTTCTAGATATGACGTAAGTTGAGCATTTACTACTTTTTCCAATATTTTGGACATGCATGGTAAAATGCTAATAGGCCTGAGGTCTTTAATTTCAACGGGGTTGTCTATTTTCGGCAACGGTCGTACTACTGCTACTTTCCATTCATCTGGGAAAGTAGACAAAGCGATGGAAGTGTTGATCAAGCATACTAGGGCATCTAGGGATTGTGGGATAGTCATTAACAGCATGTTTAAAGTTATATGATCATTACCCTCAGCGTTACTTTTGAGCGTCTTAATAGCTTTCAGAATCTCGTCTAAGCCTACAGTATGTAAGCTAAACACTCCACTACTAAACCTGTGATACTCGAAGTACGTCAGCTGGCTTATGTTAATGTGCGCTACTCCCGGTACATTTAAGAAATGGTCGTTGATTTTATTCGGATCTGTAAAACTTGCTGGTAATGATGATTGTTTTTTGAAAGGAAGTATGGTAGATTTAAGATTTTTCCAGAGGGATTTTGCATCTTTTATTTTATTATTAATGTTATGCTCAAAGTAAGCGACCTTTTCGTGATGTAAAGAAACATTAACTAAGGATTTAAGGGATTTATAGTAATCACGCTTTGAGTTACTTCTATTTTTTTGATAGCTTCCAAGGGCCTGGTCTCTTAACTTCATCATTAATTTAATATTATCCGTGATCCAAGGGTAGGACTTGGACTTTATTATCGATGTTTTAATAGGGGCGTGAATATTAAAAACGTTTATAACGCTTTGGTTGAAAAACTGAACCATACAATTTACATCGCCTAATGTTTTTAGTAAATCCCATTTTATTGTTGTCATATCCTTATCAAAAGCAACGTCATTTATATGTCTTAAAGGCCTACATACAATTTTTTGTGGACATTTTTTTTCCCGTTTTATATTTAGCTCGCAAGTGATAAATGCGTGACCGTGAGATTTACCTAGGGGCTGAATTAGTAAATGTCTAACACGCAGATCTGTGCAAATTAAATCTATTAATGATTGATAATTTTCGGTAAAATGAGTCGGGGTAGTCACATGTTGCGTAAGACTCAAACTATTTAAGAATGTATGAAACTTTTTTGTGTTACCATCATCTACTAACAAGTTAATGTTCATATCTCCCAGCAGCAACACGTTATCACAGTTAGGGGCAGCGTTAATTGAGTCGGAAACTGCGTCTAAAAAGGTATCTACTTTCGTCCTTGGGGGACGATAAGCCGTTCCTATGGCTAATTTCTTGCCATTGAGAGAGACCGTTAACCAAATCTGTTCTACTAGGCTGTTCTGAGGGTCTACGGGATGGGTCCAAAGTCTAGCATTTAACCCGTGCCTAACATAAAACCCGACCCCGCCCCCGCGACCGCCGCAGAGTGACAGAGGTCGAGGAATATGCCTCAGCTTGTATCCTGGCACAACAGGCGCCCGTCCTTCCTCCGCATCCCTCAACCACGTTTCATTTATTGCCATGATATCAGGCGAACTCATTTCCATAGCAGCAATAAAATCATCGTGATTTGTACCCAACGAACCTGGGTTATACAAACCAACTTTCAAAAATTTATAAATCATTTTTAATTACCAAGTGGATTACGCTTAAATTAACAGTGTTCGCGCTTAAATGGTTAATAATAATACGTACACATACATTAACAGCATTAAACCTTAATTCCCAAAACCACAAAACCTGAGGTACATAGTACTTACGAGTGTACGAGTAGGTAAATAAATAAAGGTATATTACTAAAAACGTTACTAACCAATTTTTGTTTATGGAAAAGTAAAATAAAATAGTATTTTTAGGAATGTTATGGTCTTTTTTATTTTGATAGGAAAATAAGTACTTACATAACGAGACGGGCGTAAACGAGGTTAAATTAATATAAAAATAAAAAAAAGATTGTACATATAAATAATGAATTAAAACCCATACAATGAAGTTATATAATAGTGTTAGTTTTATGGTAAAAAAACATGTTAAAAATAAACTGTTAAAAATGTCATGCAAAAAAATACATTTAGTCAAATAATTATCCAACGTGAAATGCATTAGCAAAATACTAAGTAGTTTGTAGTCATAGCTGTATAAGTAGTCATAATACCGGCATGCATTTAGCAGTGTATGCAAAATATTGTAAAATAAAAAATGAAACTGGTTTGGCACGTAAGATACTGTAAGTTGGTGTTTCTTAATATTATTATCGTGAAGGGACTTGTCACTTATTCTTACAAGGAAAAAATAGGTAGGTAGTTTATTTAATAAGTAACAGGACTTTTGCGCTGATCTATGTGATAAAATAGCAAGATAAGAACACAATAGCACAAGAGTGAATAACATACCTGTGTGGTATTGGTATCTTAGATTTTTTTGAGCGGATTTGTTTACCGAGCAGTTTGCGTAATGAATTTTTTTAGAGTAGTTTATATGTAAGCACAAAATGCTATCATTATACATGTATACTGGAGACTGCTTAATAAGTAAGCATGATAGAAAACAATATTGACAAGGCGTCCTGTGTAACACTAAAATGTAAGTTACGGAGTACATGGAGATAAAGCAGGAGCACATGTTACATAGGAAATTTACAATGAAAATCTTCAAACTAATGATGAACCAAAAATCCTAACTAGATCCTTTTCTGACTTGATGCGTTCAGCCTTTTGCCCATCTTCTTTTCGTACAAATATTTTTCCCTCCTTCGTCCAAACATATTTGTAGTGGGAGCGGCGGGCTGCTTCACGGGCTCGCGCGAATAATTGCCGATTAGTACGTGTCAATCTTTCGTTGATGTACACACGTGTCGATGCTCCCTGAAATTCAAGGTCCGAGCTCGACAGGTTGCGGCGTACCCTTGCGGCTGTGATCAGCTGTTCGCGAATCACTCTTCGAGCAAATCGAACGACAATATTACGCGGGCGTGATGGTTGTATGGTTCCGTTCTCTAGTTCGCGATGGTTTCGGTTTATAGGACCAACTCGTTCCGTGTGCACGATATCACCATCTTGTACTTCGGATCCCAACTTCAGTGATAAAAGCTTAACCAAGTGTACCAAATTGTTTTCGTGACGCTCGGGAACTCCCGATATTTCAACGTCATTCAGGAGAAGTTCTTGGTCCCTTTCATTCAGCTCCTGCCTAAGTGAACAAATAGTGTCCTCAAGTACATCCACAGTGGTCGGAACGCTTTCTTCGAATTTACGTTCGAGCGACGATAGTCTACCGTCGATGATTTCGATCCTGGCGTTACTAGCATGCATTGCCAATTTGAACTCTGCTAACTCGGACCTCGTTTCCAAGAGTTCAGCTCTAACGGCACCTAACTCGCTACGTAAGGCGCGGATCTCGGCAGCTAGGCTTATCATCGCTTGGTGAGTGTCTTCGGTCGCGTCACCTTGAGCGCCGCTGGGGGTCACGCCGGCGGTGGCCTGCTGCGCGGGGGGGCTGAACGCTTTAGATGTTCCCGACACAGGAGTGTTGCAGTTGTTATCCCTTGGAATCTTTGCCTTGCATCCAGGACAAGTCCAAGACATACTCACGATGGCCGTAGCGGGGATGGAAACGCAGGAACGATGGAATGTTGCTGGGCATTTACTGCATTTTGGACCCTCGGACACTGCCAGGTATTTACCACATGCGCCACACTTGACCATTGTTTCGGCACTTTATTAAATCCGTAAAGATTTGTGATTTAATTTCACTTGGACTTTGATTTGAAGGTAGGAATCTGTTGGGTAGACACTGCTCAATTGAATTATCTTTTGTAGCTCAGTAAATAGCGGTTTATGTTTTGAAATTAATAACTGTTCCGTGTGATTTTATCATATAGTACACAGTTATGTCGAACTTTTCACTATATACTTATTTTAACTATTTATTCGTAAATTACGACCGATAGTGAGTGCGCGCTGTTTGACGCACGCGACGCAACTCAGACTTAGGCTTTGGATCTATTCCTTTCTAATACCAAAAAAGTAATACCAAATGGTATTTGTTTATTGTCCTCATTAAATTCTATTCCTAACGAATACCACTCACAAACGAATACCAAAACAAAATAAATGGTATGAGGTACAGTCAGTAATAAAAATGCTCAAGTGATTCAAAGTAGTGTTTATTTAAACGAAATCAGTCTCATCGAAATATTTTTATTCCATTTTTATGCTCTCTTTTTTTGTGTATTGATAACCAGATTTTATAAAAGCCAATAAGGTGATTATTAGGGGGAGGCTCTCGTCCAATAGTGGACCACTACAGGCTGTTGATGATGATGATGATGATTGATGAACCGGATTTTAGTAGAACCAAGCCACCACTTCTTTTTATGAATGTATATCCTCCAGTGATTCCCGAACATGTGGATGGCCGACCTTCATCAGACATTTCTAAGAAAAGAAATAGGTACTTGTGTATCTAAATCGGAGAATACTTGGACATGACAAATTAGTTACCTAACTCCAAGTTTTATCTTTTAAAAAATTGAACTACATAATACATATAAATTAAACAAACGATATTTTACGAATATTATATTTAATACATTTAGGCTCCGCGCAGACAGAGAGCGTTCTGCGTTCCGCGTTCTTTGTAATGCGAAGGATTTATAGCGCCCGCGGACCGCGGCGGTCATTCGGAACGCTTGCGTTCTCGCGTTCTCTGCTCAGAAACAAAGAACTCGCGTTCTCGCTATGGCTGGCCCGAGCGTTGATATAGAAAGATTGGTTGAATTGGTGAGAGGAAGGCAGTTTTTGTACGATTTAAGCCATAGGGTCTACAAAAATCTTCCCAAAATAAAAGGGGCGTGGATTGAAATACCTACGGACATATTATCTCGTTTCGTGTTGATAGGGTGTAAGTACCCAATATTTTCTTCTTTTTTTTTACTCTAGACTCCACAAAAGCAAGGCTTCATCTTCGGAAGATGAACTTTCGAGAGACATGTTTCATGTGCAGAGAGTCGCGAAATAGAACACAAATGTCTTAAACGGCTCCTGTGTGAGCTAGAACGCAGAACGCTCTCTGTCTGCGCGGAGCCTTAGATAAAATTCTAAAATTAAAGCACCATAAAATTACAAATAATAAAAAACTTACCAGATACCTAGTATAGTACTGAGGAATTGACGAAAATCCCTCAAAATCAGGGCAGGTAATACTATAATTTATGCAAGGACATAATTATTGTAAGAAAAAACAGACCTTATTTCATTGACTTAACGTTTATTCCACCAAAACAATAAAACATTTTAAGGTGCTTCGTTTGCACAGCGGCGCTTGAGTTGCTTGGTTATTTCGGATTTTGAAACAATAGAAGCAAGCTCACCCTTTTTTGCATGTATTTTTTTTGGCAAGTGATTCACTTATCTATGGTAATCAATCGTAGATAAAAATACCGCAATGAAATTAATTTGTGCAGGTGTTATGTTATAAATTATGATCATAATATTAAATTATTTGAAAGCAAAATAAATTATTTCTGTGACTGTACCAAAAGTTATGTTTTGGTATTCGTTGGGAATAGATTTTGTATTTCATTTAAAGATTTCGAATTTGGTATTCGTTAGGAATGGAATTTAATGAGGACAATAAACAAATACCATTGGTATTAGTTTTTTGGTATTAGAAAGGAATAGATCAAACTTTGCTTACCTTGGGGCTAGATAATGCTGTGTGAATTGTCCAGCATTATTTATTTATTTATATTTATTATTATTTAATGACTCAATATAAAGCTATACCTACTTATACCTAGGTAGGTTACATTGTTTTGATGGTTGAGCGAATAAACTTGGATTGCATTACAAACAGAACATTCATCTCGTTAATCAGAGGATATTCATTCGGCTGACTGAAATAGACAGACTGAACTGTTCATTAGCCCGACAAATCCAATCTATCACGTTTCACTGTACTGAGGGATCTTATCCTAATATTCGAAATTCTTGGTTTGTACCTATAGGTAACTACTCCATCCACGATTTTATTTTGTGTTTGGTTTATGCACGACTATGAGGTTCCCTAATTGTTGACAGATGAGGCGGCCGTAACTGCACATGCTGCCGTAACTGTACATGCGGCCGTAACTGCACATGCGGCCGTAACTAGACATGCGGCCGTAACTGCACATGCGGCCGTAACTGCACATGCGGCCGTAACTGCACATGCGGCCGTAACTGCACATGCGGCCGTAACTGCACGTGAGCCCGTCACACCAACCTCCGCTTATGCCCTGCGAGATAGGAATTGTTGTGAATAAACGAAGTCAGGTGGTCCCCATCTGAAATTCAAAATTATTTATTTGTATTAAACAACAATACTATAAAAAGATTAAAAATTAAAACTGGACAAGGAGGTAATGATTAAAATAAAAATGTCGAATCAGTAACTTAGATAAAATTAAATAAAACATTAAATAATACATATGGTAGAGAATTGGTCCAAAGTTTAGGTTAATGCTACAGCGTGTCGGCTCGCCATGCTGTAGCGCTGCGCTGGTATATAATTATGCTATATTTACTTCATCTGCTTTTATTCCAACATTACCTAAATAGGTAGGTACCTATATGTGGGGAAAACTATAAGAAAAGGATTATCTAAGAATCTTCTTAAACCACTCTAACCTGAGTAAACACTCGCTTATCATCTCATTGTCTCCTAATAGGTACTTTACCTACACACAGACCTCCTGTATACTTTTGATATCAATTGGAGTAAACAGCTAATCAATAGGGGGCGCCGCCTGACGTCGAAACACGACTCGCCAAGTCCGGCCGAGACCGAGACGACGTGACGTGCCACATGTTCCACTTGGGAATACTGAGATAAAACACGTTACGTTGGGATAAAGCAGTTTTCCATACAAGTTTCTAGAATGAATAGGTTTATTACATCGCCCTTGCTAGGGGTCGTTGTAATCATAGGGAAAACAACAAAAACAAAACACTGCCGATTTTTGCGATTCAAATCGATGCGGCGTGGGTCAATATCTAAACTGACAAATATGTAAGTACTCATTAATCATTGCCCAATACCTGCCTAAGCTCGTCAGATCTGCCAGTATCATACAAATCTCACAAAAAAGGTCGTCATCAAACACTTATCGAACTTGAGTCAGCCAAAAACGGAGTGCCTGAGATGAGAACAGCCAAGTGTCCTCCACTCAGCGGTGTTTGGGAAAAACCTTACTTTACTTTACTAAAACAGTCTCCCTAAAAAGCTCGATCTGGTCATTGAAGCTTGAGCTATAAATATTTTTTCGATTTCTCAGGTCTGATATAAAATTCAGATATTATCAAGTAGGGGTAATTCTTAGAAATAGGAACCTAAGTTTATGCTTTGCTGGTTAATCGCACTCTTTCCTAATTATTTACGGATTAGTGAGTCCAACCATATGGAAAATATAAATAGGTAGATACTTACAGTTAATGTGTGGTTGTAAATATTATCTAAAGTCTAGCGACAAAACCTGTTAAACCCGTTTCCATTTTGCACAGTTCATTGCCTCTAAAATATCGTAATTTTTGAAAATGTTATCTTTTGTGTATTATTTTGCCAAATATAATCCCATTCACATTATTTAGTGAACAGACTGAGAGATTGTGAACGAGAAATACCTGTTCTGGGATTTGTCTCATTTGTGCGAACGCTGCATATTGATACATACATTGATCGAGAACGCTCCAACTGAGGGTTAAAACCAGTAACGAGAGAAAAGGGTTAAAAATTGAAACCAGAGTACGGTTGCTAACTCACTTTGTAAAACACACAAAAGATACTTACCGACAAGGTGCAATGGTATAAAGGGATAAAGGGACACAGGCGTTATTGTAGATCCTACGGACCTCAAACATCATAACACATCACATCATATCATCACTAAGTATTCTAATGATCTCCTTAGGTACGAGATTTTGATTGAGAATAAGTATTCAATCCATTTATTTGGAATACTTATGTATAAACTTTTATGTGTGCGGTAGAGCAAAAGATTCGTCGACCGTCATTCTAACCAATTATTCATATTCTGTTTCATAAAATGCATGTTGTCACTAATAGCGATGCGGAAATGTTTAACTGAGAAATGAAGGTATGTGGTACATTTCTTTATTACTATGATCAATTCTGTTTATTAGTTGAAGGAAAAGCCAATTTTGGCAGCCGAGAATATTCTCTTCGCTAACTTAGTTCGGCAAACATCGGTTAATTTCATTTGAAGTTATATAAGAGCCTCCTTGCCACTGCCACAAGTTACTTGAAGACAAACCTTGAGAGTAGGAAGCCTACGCAATCAATTTCTGTCAATCACAGCGAGCTACATAGGTTCCTTCGTGAACGACCAAAGAGATGGTTGTTCTTATTTCTGGTTAAACGCTAAAAGCAACGTAAAACCATGCTTTCATTAAAACGCCCATCCAGTTTTTACTTTGACTTCGTACTTTTAGATAGTTTTTTTTTTACCGATCTTAATCAATTAAATCCTACTAATATTGTAAAGCTGAAAGTTTGTGAAATTTGAATTTTTGTTACCTAGGATCTCCAAAACTACTGAACAGATCAAGATGAAATTTGGCTTACGTTTGAGCTAAGCCTAACTTATATACGCTACTTAATATACCGAAAATACGCGTGCGAACGCCGCGGACAGAACCTAGTCTAGCATACCATAATCTCCTATACCAGGGTAGTGTGGTCGGCACATAATCTCCTATACCAGGGTAGTGTGGTCGGCACATATTTCTTTTCTTTGGTAGGTACCGTCTACGTAAATGTATCTCAAAGATGGTAGGCTACTAAGATCTTTGATGTAGGTCTATCTATATCTAGATGTTCTACAAAAATGTAAACAAAGTATTAAATAACTCTATATTAACGGCCCCTCGTTGCCAAGGTACTAACTTGAACGTTTGTTATGGAAATCGTGAGAGGGTAATTACTGAAATTAGCTACTGGAATATCTAAGAATAAATAATATTTACACATGAGATACTGTTTGGATAAAATATATTTGAGATCAACAGTCTTAGCCTACACACAATATCAATCACCTATGTCTAACATTATCACAAATATACTTTCGTTTATATATTCTGGATTACCTACTTATATAATTGTTTCTTTATTTATATAATATAGTAGTAAGGTCTAACGTCAGCTGAGAAAGTTGTAATCTATATAATATAAAAATGAATCCCTTTTCCGTTTGTTATTGTCAGGAGAAGGTTCTTATTAAAGAAAAAATTAAGAAAGTTGGAAACAAAATTTCTATGCAAATTTCCACGGGGCGCAGCTAGTTAATAATTAATATCACACACAATACACATTTCAAATGCATCAAGTAATTTCACAGATTCAAACTCGCTTCACAATAGCATGGATACCATGAATATATGTACATCTTACAAGCTAAGAGCCCCAGTTCATAAGGTGCTGACCAGTTCAATGCTCTCGTTGATAATGTTCTGCGTCCGCTCCACCTCGTCCTCTTCCAGCTCGCGGTCCATCTCCGAATCGTCCAGCAAGGTGTACTCGGTGAGGATGCTGCTGCTGTCCTCGCTGTCGTTGACATTGAAATAGGTGACCGTGGCGTAGCACACCCGGGCCCTGGTGGGGCTGCTCCGCGCGGAGTCATAAGCGGAGTCGGACCTGTTCGACTCGTTCGTTCCGTAGCTTTCGAAGGAGTCGACTCGCGAGCTATTGAAGCTGTTATAGCTGCTGTAGTAGGAGTGGTTATCCTGTGCATCGACCGGCATGGGAGGGAGAGGGGCGCGGCAGGCGCAGAACTGCTGGAGGTCGATCTCTGCGCGCGCGTCGACGGTCCCGCTGTACGAGGGCGAGCGGACCAGCGCGGGCGACACGCGGTTGCGGGCGCTCTTGCGGCTCTTACTGCGCTTGAACAGCTTGAAGGCCTGGAAAGATGGAAAAGAGATTGTGAGAATACGTTAAGAAACTACAAAGCTACCAATATGATCGTGAAGGGCATGGTAGAGTCACATCGGTTTGCTGACGTAAATGAGATTGCATTCGATAAGTCAATTTTTGACAAGATACATTACAGTAGGCACGGCAACCAATCGCAAATGCGTTCACCGAGCTGAGTTATGTTATGTTATGAGCCACTTTACATATGTCACTTTTGCAATATCACGATCAAATATCCAACTGAAATATGCCCGTAAGGTAAAGGAACTTCAGCGATAATCCCACAAATAAAAGAAAGCTTCACTTCCTTCAAGCTTCTGAACCTAAACAAGATTTGTCGGTCACACTCACATCGCAGCGCCCACGCGCAACTTGACAAACGCTCGACTTCTCACTGTCAGAAATAATACGAAGTAATCACCGCCTTTGGTAAAACGAGTCAAATAATGGAAGACATATTTTTAGGGTTTCGAGGATCGGTTTCGAAACCCTTATGGTCTCGCTTTGTCTGTCCTTTTTTCCCTCCTTAATAACTCAGCAACTACAGCAGCTATCAACTTGAAATTTAAAATAATAATACATTTCGTGCGCCTGTATAGATTTTAAGAAAAAAATATTAAAATAAATGAAAAATGAAAATGAACATTTTCCATACAAATTGAGATGTCAAAATTTTAAAAGAGACCTACAGAGTCAAGTGGGGTATCAAATGAAAGGTATTAGTTTGTACATTTCAAAATAGTTTTTGAAATTTCTGTAGGTTTCATACTTTTTGAAATATTTTGAAAATAGTCGAAATAATACCCATTCCCCCCCCCCTATCTCCGAAGTTTGCAGAGCGATTCATTCAAAATGTATGGAACGTTTGTAGATATAGATCTATATTTTACAGGAAAAATATAGAGAAGTCTGTAAAATGAACACTTTTTGAAAAATTGTCAAAAAGAGGGGGATAATTTCAAAAAGGGGGGGCTACCCCACTGAGTGGGGTATCATATGAAAGGTATCGGTTTGTACATTTCAAAACAGTTTTTGAAATTTCTGTAAGTTTCATACTTTTTGAAATATTTTGAAAAAAGTCGAAATTTTACCCTTTCCCCCCCCCTATCTCCGAAGTTTGCAGAGCGATCCATTCAAAATGTATGAAGCGTTTGTAGACATAGATCTATATTTAACAGGAAAAATATAGAGAAGTCTGTAACATGAACCCTTTTTGAAAAATGGTCAAAAAGAGGGGGGATAATTTTCAAAAGGTCAGGCTACCCCACTGAGTGGGGTATCATATGAAAGGTATCGGTTTGTACATTTCAAAACAGTTTTTGAAATTTCTGTGGGTTTCATACTTTTTGAAATATTTTGAAAATAGTCGAAATTTTACCCTTCCCCCCCCCCCCCTATCTCCGAAGTTTGCAGAGCGATCGATTCAAAATGTATGAAGCGTTTGTAGATATAGGTCTATATTTTACAGGAAAAATATAGAGAAGTCTGTAAAATGAACAGTTTTTGAAAAATGGTCAAAAAGAGGGGGGATAATTTTCAAAAGGGGAGGCTACCCCACTGAGTGGGGTATCATATGAAAGGTATCGGTTTGTACATTTCAAAACAGTTTTTCAAATATCTGTGGGTTTCATACTTTTTGAAATATTTTGAAAATAGTCGAAATTTTACCCGTTCCCCCCCCCCCCTATCTCCGAAGTTTGCAGAGCGATACATTCAAAATGTATAAAGCATTTGTAGATATAGATCTATATTTTACAGGAAAAATATAGAGAAGTCTGTCACATGAACCCTTTTTTAAAAATGGTCAAAAAGAGGGGGGATAATTTTCAAAAGGGGAGGCTACCCCACTGAGTGGGGTATCATATGAAAGGTGTCGATTTGTACATTTCAAAACAGTTTTTGAAATTTCTGAGGGTTTCATACTTTATGAAATATTTTGAAAATAGTCGAAATTTTACCCGTTCCCCCCCCCCCCCCTATCTCCGAAGTTTGCAGAGCGATCCATTCAAAATGTATGAAGCGTTTGTAGATATAGGTCTATATTTTACAGGAAAAATATAGAGAAGTCTGTAAAACGAACAATTTTTGAAAAATGGTCAAAATGGGGGGGATAGTTTTCAAAAGGGGGGGCTACCCCTCTAAGTGGGATATCATATGAAAGGTATCAGTTTGTACATTTCAAAACAGTTTTTGAAATTTCTGTAGGTTCAATAATTTTCGAAATTTTTTGAAAAAAGTCGAAAAATTTACCGCTACACCCTATCACCGAAGCATGCAGAGAGATCCATCTGAAATGTATGTTGGTACCTACTAGTTTTAGGTCTTCATTAAATTTCGGAGTCTCTAACTAGTACCTTTAGTACATACCTACTTGTTGACAAACGTTCGAAACCCTCGGCGCGCGAGTTACACTCGCACTTGACGGGTCTTGTTTATGACTTACGATGCTTCAGATGTAAAAGAAAGTGAAGTATTAAAAATAATGGAAGAAAGTAAGAAAGGATTTGTGCCCAGCAGCATGTGTGTGCACTCGTGCACAATAGGATCCTCCCTATCATTTGCAAGTAGGTATTACCTAGACAAGTTACTGTTACCTACTGAAAGCCTGTGAACAACAGAGGCCTCCACCAATCGATCCTATTTACTTACACGTAATTTGTAAGGACCAAAGGTGGTTAAAATGTGTTTGGTAAGGACCCATTCCACTATTATAAATTACCGCACCTTATTTTCAGTTACTTACATAAAGTCAATTTTAAGTTTCTGCGGTTACAGCTAGGGTTGCCACCCGTACTATATAATATAGTATTGTACTATATTTCGGGCTAACGTACTATATACTTTATGAGCACAATAAAGTACGCAAAAATACTATATTTGGCTTTTCAACTTTTTGAACAAATCCAATTATCTTTTGATAAAATAACTGGGCTAAGTGCTGACAATACTAATGCCAATTTTGGAATCAACCATTCTTTATTTGCAAATACATATTAGATTTATGATCAGGGGAAATTGTCATGCTCATATAGTGCATAATTGCATGAAACATGATATTCAGAATGTTATTCTCAAAATTTACGCCCATTTTTCACATTCAGCTGTTCGGAGAGAAGAATTAAAAAAAAATTGGTTGCCTGTAAAGTCGGTATACGGGCGAAAGTTTTACGTGACAACGACTTTGAGTTCCTTTCACTTTTTATGTCTGTCTCTCTCGCTCTTAGGCGGGCTAACCATGCCCGAGTGGAAGGGACGCGTGCCTCTCACTCGCTCTCATTGTGAGCGCATAACGTGAGCGGAGCGTAACGCAGTTTCTTGAAGTGTCACCCGGCAAACCAATTTATAAGACGTTGTCACGTCAAAAATTTATAGAATCAGTTGATGGACATTTTCATGAACTCAAGCGCCATGTGGGAACTAGATGGCTCGCTCTGTTGCCATGTGTTGATACAATACTGATTAATTGGAATCCCATAAAATGTTATTTTCTCAGCTTGAAAAGACTGTCCGATGGTTTTAAAAAACCTGTTATTGCTGAACAATGGCAATAATAACTATGACTTAATTGAAATTTATTTACAATTTTGCAGCCACATTTTGACTGTCTTCAATAAAACAGTTAAATTATTTGAAGGGAATACAATAACAGTTTTGGATGTATACAGTGTTATGAATAACTTCAAAAACGATTTAACCAAATGAAAAGAAGATCTCTTTTTTGGTTATCAAACAAGTAAAAAAATTAAAGAAATTGATCTCTCTGCACCCGAAAGAAGTAATAAAATTAATAGAAATTTCATATTATTTCTGGAAAAAGCCTTAGCATACTTGGATAAATGGTTTGATTACAGTGAGACCAATTGGCTCTATCCATTAAGTAATATAAATTTAAAAGACAGTGTTAAATATGATAATTTTGTTCATATAGTTGAAAATTTAAAACTGCAGAAACTAAATGTAAACATGAATAACCTTTAAGAAGAAATAAATTCTGTAAATGAGATACTTGCACATTTCAGAAACTGTAAAGAATTTTCTATATTGTCAACGTCACAGAAATGGCAAAAGATACTTAGTACTAATCGATGGTACTATTGAGTTTACCAATGTGTATAAAGTTGTCTCATTTTTACTTTCCGTTCCTGCCACTTCAGCATTTACAGAGCGAGCATTTTCTCTGATGAATGCCGAACTTATGATATACCTTAATCTGGACATAGATTGCTCAGATGCTTTGAAAGTATTCAGCACTGATAAATATTTTCTAAATATTGCAAAAAGCAATAAAAAATATGTATATATAAAAAAGTTAGTAAATAGTACTATATATTTACATGCTGTCCTTTTTTTTTACCCCTTGCAAGGTAAATGTACTCTATTTGCTCAAAAAAAAGGTGGCAACCCTAGTTACAGCGTAAAATTTTGTATTCTGTACTTTAACGCACAGGTAGAATTGATAGGAAAGTCATGACCCGTGTTATTTTTAGCAGTTATTAAGTACGCCCTCATAAATAATGTTTTTGCCACGCTGCCTGGTCGTGGGAACGCGGGGTGGTCACGCTCAACCACGCGGCGACCACCTGTCTGCGGCGCACTGACTAGACCGCCATCTGTGGCTTGCAACCTACCCCACCACCTCCCTTCGAACTATACATGCTATAGATTAGTGCGTTTTGCTACAAACGTCGTCGCGCGTCGTAGCCGAAAAATAGCAATGGCGGCTAGACTGTTCGTCAGGGACAGATCTAGGAAACACGCCGTGACAGAAATGTTTGAAATAAAAATTGGTTGCCTGTAAAGTCGGTATACACGCGAAAGTTTTACGTGACAACGACTTTGAGTTCCTTTCACTTTTTATGTCTGTCTCTCTCGCTCTTAGGCAGCCCGCCTAAGAGCGACCATGCCCGAGTGGAAGGGACGCGTGCCTCTCACTCGCTCTCATTGTGAGCGCATAACGTGAGCGGAGCGTAACGCAGTTTCTTGAAGTGTCACCCGGCAAACCAATTTATAAGACGTTGTCACGTCAAAATGAAATTATTCATTCAAAAAAACCAGCGTTATTACAAACTTTGGTAACACCTAGTTGGTAGATAGGGATTGATTTCTTTATTTCAACAAAAAAGTAAAGATTACAATAAATGATAAAAGTACAGAATAAAATAAATATTGATTAATGTCCTCCTAGCCGAATTTCGACGACGGGGCGGCCAGTCTCATCGGAGACTAGCCAGGTGCGCAGAACATATTATAGCGCACAAGGGTGTGCGTGAACACAGGCGCACTCTCTATTTCCTCACTCTCATAATCCGGTGGGACGATAGATCGACACTACCGGGGAGAGGCCAGGCGCAGGACCAACGGCTTAACGTGCTTTCCGAGGCACGGGGGGGTAGCACCGCCAACTTCCTGAGTCCGGGCTGCTACTGTGAATTTTCCTTGCTAGAAAAACCCCAATAACAATTATTGGCCTGACCCGGGATTCGAACCCAGGACCTCATAATCACCGGTTGAACAAGCTGACCGCTAGACCAACGAGGTAGTCAATATGAATATTTATGGTATAGGTAAATAAATATGTCAGAAAAAAAATCACAGTAACAACTTTTGGTAGGTACTGAAATAACTAAATGAATTTTATTATAAATAAATTCTGTCTGCCTGCCCTCACGAGGACATAAAAATCGCAGTTGAACTTTTGTAAATATATACATATATTTTCAATGGCTGATATTGTTGCAGACATCAAAGTTATCTCATCTGTCATCCATCACTGAAAAATAATACGCAATACAACACTGAGACGCTTTACCACCAAAAACCCGTGAAATTAGGAAAGGTTCGGTACGTAACAAATTGAAGTGAAGAAAAAAATCAATAACCCGTTATTCCATATTTTATAATTATAGTAGGTATAAAATTTGACTGGTCTAAGTGCTTATTTTGTAAGCCTTTAAAGAAATAAAGTTATTGATATCTGAAATTTAGCCTTTATTCCCCATTTGCCGCAGCCCCGCGGGACGTCCTAGGTCCAGCCCCGTCGGCACGCATCTACGTCTCTAATATTTATGATTGCGGCGGCGGCGGCGGCGCGCACTGCGCAGTTCTTTAGTTTGTATCCCTCGGCATTCCCAGCGCCGTGTTTTGATAACATTACAGAAATGGTTTGTGTTTACAAACCGCGGCGATCGTTTACTATTTACGTGATGGTGATGGCCGAAACTAGAGCACATCGCAAATAGCTGCGTACTTTTTATTGAAAAGCACGTAGAGTCGGCATATTTGCTACTAGTTTGCGGTGTTTTGAAAACTTATTCTGTTTGATTTCGGCATATTTGCATGCGCCATAATAATATCCCGTAGGTAGTTGCATATAGGTACTTAACGTTCTACAACGATAGTTTAAAAAATACTTTTGTATTCTTTCTTGTATAGATTTCGCGTGGTAGAGTCTAATAAAACTCCATTATAGTGACTCTGCCAAGATTATCTTCAGTCTCATTTTTCATCTACTTTATTGAAAGCGGTATGTAATATTATGAAAGTATCTAATATTTCTGCAGGTGTTTTGGAAGTTTCCATATTTTAAAAATAGGTACCTACCTATAATTTATTACACTACGAAACTGCCACCTTAATTGAACTCTTTGAAAGCACCTCAATCTCTCCTATGCGTATTGGTAGAAGTCTACATCAGCCGTTTGATGATGTGGTGGTGATAGCAGGCTACCCCGATAAGGGTCGTTACACCGAATACTTAATTATGTAAATTATCTCTCAAGTTAGTGTTTACTGAGCCCGTATCATTTCCAAGAAGATCTAAGTTTCCTAAGTAGGTCTGAAGGGTCCAAGGAACTTTCGAGTTTCTTGATTGTTCTGTGTGAGCGTTAAACGTGAAAGTCATGCGAAAACAAGTTGGTAGAAAAATAATAGATTAAGTTGGTTTGTTGGTTGATCCGAGATAAGCTTTGTCGAAATTCATTATTAAGGTCGCGGGGTCGACATTCCAGCCGTTCACTTAGAGGTTTTTGTGGGATTCAAATTGGCCGCTTTTGCGGGGTTACTTAAAAATGCTTTGTGAATCATCTAAAAGAGGTACCTGTATACAATTTTAAAACATAGACTTAGTACCTACCTTAAGGTTAAAAAGCTATATCTTACACATAGTACCTACCTGATATATATATGCTAGGTACCTGTCTAATAAGTAATAACCAAGGTAATATTATCCTATAAGTAATCCGACTTCATACAAACGGGCGAAACGCGAGCTATACCTACGCGCCTCGATCTCAGCATGCGCTCAGCATGCAGACAGTCGCGGCTGTGCCGCAGTGACGAACGGATGGTGTGATGTTTTTTTAACAATAACCGCGCGATTTTTTCTCTAAAAATAAGTTCAGGTACATATTTAATAAAGTAGCTGCAGGTATCTATAACCAAGTAAAAGATATTCCTTTTTCTCCAAAAAAATCTCCTAAAATTTAATAATAAAGCATTTTGTAGGTACGTCTCAGTCGAGGCGCAAATATTTTTCGGTCGCAAATTTATAAGACCGATTTGTTATTCAAACATAAACAGGTTTTTTAATTAAATCTACCAATCAAAAAACAACACGCATTTTTATTGAACACTTCCCATTCAATTCACAAAGTATTTTATTTGTTTATATAAAAAAAGTACCTTCCTATATTTACAATCACAAAACTAAATGGAAACACAAAGTAGGCAAATGTAATTAAAATGGTGGAGGCGGGCAGCCCTATCGCATGTTTACCTACCGCGCGGCTGTAGGCATTTATTTCAAAGATACGGCCGAGTCCAAATACTGTTAATAACCTACAAAAATAGTATTGATATGGATCATTTGAGCTACCTGTAGATTGTTTGCAACAGTCTGCAGTTAGCTTAATTGTTTCAATTGTAAATTTACAATTGTATTTTATTTTTAGTATTTATTTATTTTTAGTATTATTTTTAGTATATACAATTGAAACAATTAAGGTAACTGCAGACTGTTGCAAACAATATACAGGTAGCTCAACTGATCCATATCAATATTTCTATTAATTGATTGTAATTTTCATAACCTCAGATAACCTTCAAAATCTTTCTCCTAAAATCTAAGGACAAAAACCTTAAGCAATTTTATTCCCCAAAAAATTAAATTGTTGTATATTTCCACAGAAGCAAATAAAATGTGGTACAATATTTGTCTGCGCCCAACACAAAAGTATTTCGTGACCCAAATCGTCTGGAAAATATTATATTTGCTGAAATGTCGGCTAAAAGTAACAAGGGTTTTATTTTACGACAGAAATGTTTACATTCACAAAATACCTACATTTTGAAAATTAGGTACGTCCGGTTAAGCAAGTTTAACCGTGCTACGTCATACGTCACAGAGGTACTAGTGTAACCCAGCTACGTCACAGAGGTACTAGTGTAACCCAGCTACGTCACAGAGGTACTAGTGTAAACCAGCTACGTCACAGAGGTAAATACCATAAGACACCTACAGTTATGCAAGTTAAGGATAACTCGTAGCAAAAGAAAGGCAATAAACGTCATACGTTCGTCATTTGTTTGTATATAGGTATTTCCTCGGATGTTACTTTAGTGAGTTTAGAATACTCGTAGTTCATGGCCTCAGTCGCACGATTGTTAGTTTCTGAGAAACGCCAGACAGCGGGGAGCGTTCTCCTCGTTCTCCTCGCCCTCGCTATCAGCCGTCAATCTCAGTGCAGAGTTGACTGAGCAATATAACATTTATCAGGGCATTACACGACAGTGACATATATCAGTGTTTCACCCGAGTGACGGCTCGGAGAAGGCAGATATGCTATAATTCAGGGATACTAGTGTTATATCTACCCATAAACCAGCGTTTATCAGCGGCTCTAATCCTCTACTATATAAAAATAAGTCGGGTTTTCCTTCCTGACGCTATAACTCCAGAACGCACAAACCGATTTCCACGGTTTTGCATTCGTTGGAAAGGTCCCGGGCTCCGTGAGGTTTATATCAAAGAAAACTTTAAGAAAGTGGGAAACATAAATTTCCACGCGAGCGAAGCCGCGGGGCGCAGCTAGTATTGAATATAAATTAGTTTAAATATTATATAATTTAGTTTTAACTTTGATCGTCAATGAGCTTAATTTGAGTCTAAAGAAATAAACGTTATTGATTTCTACACATCACGCACGAATATTAAACGAAAACAATTTTAATTGAATTATTTAAAAATGTACACTACACTGTATACAAAAATATACTAATATACAATATTTGTAAAAAAAATGTACACACAACCGATCAAGCAAACTTACTTTTTCTCATTCATTAGGTACCCTCATGTCATGTAGAGTATTAGGTAGGACGGTAGGTACTACCCTATACCTAGTATCTAGGTATATGGAATGATAAAGGGCTTTATCAGAATTATGAGGATGATAATAGAAGCTAACGAACTCGGTTATTCAATAATAGTGAATAATAACTTACTGCCAATCACTGGCATGTAGGTTAATGTGCACAGAACTAGGGACATAGAGGTTGTAAAAAATAATGTTAGGTAGGGAGATAATACCTAAAGTGAGGAGCACTATGCCCGGCTCGAGGGGGTCAGTACCAACCACCGTAGATACGTAGATGCGAGTACTTCGATTGCATCGATAATGTTAAGGTTACTGTTTCAAAGGATATTTTCTAAACTGAAAGAAATAACAGTTTTCTTTGGTTGTGTTTTATATTATTTTACTTCTGAACAGTTTTTAAGTCCTTCACTTTAATAGCTTCTGCCCGAGACTTTGTACGCGCATTTTTTAGTCTATACGTTATTAGATGTCAAGAACTGTATCTAGGTATGCAACATTTCGGGCTTATCCGTTCAGTAAATGAATTATATACATAAATGAATTAATAAATAGGAATTACTAACTAGCATATAAGTAGAACTAGTAAAGTAAAGTAAAGTAAAGTAAAGTAAAGTATCTAGATATTTAGGGATATGCGTGGCGACTTGATCATTTGTATTATTTGTGAATAATTTTTAGCGCACAATAACCGTTCGCATTTCTTTCTTTGAATCTTCCTTGACTTTGATTATAGGACAACAGGAAAAATCGTAGCACGAGTCAGAGACACGAGACCGGCGGCGGTGTTGAGTTACCCGAGGTGGGCTTAACTCTGACATTAAATTACCTACTGTTGCCGTGGTTTCGCAACCTTCTAAGAATGTATTAATTAAGCTGTCTTAAGAAAATAGGGTATTTAATGATGCCATAGCTTGTAGTCTATAATTATTTGGTTTTCTTTCCGACATTCTTCTGGCCATTGTGATGGTGCAATTAATAGGTACTACACTATCTACCTAACTACTAGCCTTATAGTATTATATAATATTCCTGATACAAAAGCAAACTAAAATAGAATTGAATGGAATTGTGGTCAAAATATCATTTAGAAACGCATAACCTAACTACTTATACCAATAGTAGGTTGTAAATACAGGGTGTTTCTGATTAATTTCGACCCCAAATGGGGGAGAGTAAGTAAAGAACAAAAAATGAAGTCCGAATCGCTCCCTCACGTAGAGGAGACGCGAGCCCTCACCCACACCTCAAGCAAGAGTTGGTATCCACTTATTGTGGGTATAATGCTTGATCATATACCACCCCGACGAATTGACACCCCGTTTATGTACTTACATACTCACAAACAATCTTCTTCACTCTAATAATCTCACAAACTTTGAAAGACCTATAAGGGATGTTTAAGTGTAAGAGATTGTTTCACGGTTGGTCTATATATAAAATAAATAAATGACTGGCACATGGGCTTGTTTGACTCTTAATGTACAGAAAACGACAGAAAATGACTTTATTTATTTACTCCCACTATCTCAAGTAGTAACTACTTATGTATCGTCTTCATCTGGCATTTTTGAGTGAAATCTGATAAGAATGTTTTTGTACGTCTAATAAGTAAGTACTTATTGTAATGGGAAGAGATTACAAGTGTCATGCTTTCCTAAATAAATGATAAGCGAGGCTGATCAACAGAATAATATTTTCTAACATGTTCGTGTGTTTAACAAATAAATAAACAGAGACCATCACAAATGTAAATAAGTTGATAATAGATCATCAAAACCAGTTAGTATTAGGTAGGCTTTTTAAAACGAGTACTTATCTAACATCCCTTCATAGGTACAAAATAGTATCTTAACGTGGGCATTGAGAGTACAATTTTCTACAATCAAATAGTCAATTTCTATAGAAATCTTTAGGACGGCAATGTAGGTATGTCAATGTATGTATGTATGTATGGCATCCTGGTTACCTCTTTCGTGACGTTTCTCGTATTATTTGATTATCTTGTACAACACAATGCATCACACAATAACTAGGTATATAACTATTTAAGATTTGTTTTATAATAATATGTAATTTTAAGTTCTGAATAATTTTATTTTAATTATGTGCTATGGATATTTTATCTGAAATTAATGAATAATAATCGAACTCATTTTAAATGTGCATTCAAAAATGATTGTTAGGAATTCCAACGAAAATTTGGCAGAAAATAACAAATTCGGCTATTTTTTATCCAGAACAACATGTGTGAAGCTATGTAAACAGAACTCACCTTCAACCAACGCCTTCTCGTTTCAGTCAAGAAATCAGTGAGAACCATTTTCACTCGAAACAATTTCGTAAGTATTCACTCCTTCACGACGACGTGCGCTCACTCCGAGGGTCACAGAGGGAATGGAGGCGGAGGACGGGCGCGATCAGTTTTATCAAACGCACTCCCCCGCACCCCCCGCGACACCAACCCCATGGGGTGCCTTTGACCGTTGGGATTCGCACTTTGGGAGTTGGCACGTTCCTTTTTCAAATCGAATTAGAATATGACAAAGGTGCAATCAGCTAATTGAGTTTGGAAGTTTATTTGTAACTTATAGGCGTGGGACTTCGTTGTGTGTGTGATCTGTTTCTGGGAAAGAGTTATTTTTCATGGTAGAGCCATAGGGAGAGCACTAATTTTTTGAAAAAGTAAGTCCACCAGGACGAACGAGTGAACTCGATGGCGGTAAAAATGTATACTAAAATCCCAGAAAAATAAAATGTCTCCAAAAAGAACGTGTTCGAAACCATAGGTACTGAAAAAGATGCCCATAAACAAATTAACGAAGTCGATGACTTTTCAACGATTCTTTTAGCGACTCGCAAATTACTTTGTAAATTATTACCTACTTTTAGGTACCAAATAGGAACCTACTTCATCTTTAGTAGACAGGCACAATACTTGCCAGTCTCCCATTGCAAGACCGTAAATGGGTAAGTATATACTGTGATCTGCCTCTCCCGTGGCAAGAGGCCATAAAATCGGCTAATCACTAAGACCTGTTTGTATGAATGCAATAAATAAAATACTGAATACTGACGTCTTTCGGTCAACTAATGTTTATAATGAGGTTGGTGCTAGGTTGGTGTACCAAAATTCCATTTTTGAACGAGAGGGTTTTTACAATGCGTACGCCTTAGGCGTACGCACTTGTGATGACGTCGTCGGCGTCGTCGGCTGCAGAATGAATGTCTCCTGCAGAGCGTGTTTGTTTACACATTGCATAAAATAGTAATCAGATGATTGTACGAGACGTTGTTTGTTTATTTTCGCAAACAAAAGCCACCTGAATGACTGTGGTGAATGAAGCTATTTATTGAAAAACTTATGCCTATTAATTAAAATACTCACATTTATAAAATAGAAAAATTATATTCCTTTATTCACAAAGAAAATTACAATCATATAATAGAAATAAATTAAAACTAGTATTTACAATTGAAACAATTGAGCTAGCTGCAGACTGTTGCAAACAATTTACAGGTAGCGCAACTGATCCATATCAATAGGTACCAGTCGGAAGCGTCTCCAAGACGCTGGCTGCATTGCCACGCTGTATGCCAATGCTGATGCGCTGCGCCATATACTCACCAGCTTGGGTCACGCGTCGCTTCAACCAGACGCTCAGATAATTTATTAAAAACCCGAAGAGCCTCGGTACCCCACGGACCTAGGGTCTCGACTCCAAGGGGAGCAAATGTGTAGGCTCTGTCGAGACAAAGGCCCGCCGGATGATGTCGTTAAGGCTGGCGTGGCGAGATATCTGACCGGCGGCCCTAGTACACGGTAATCCGTGATAACCAAGCTGTTCGACATCAGTACCGTACTGGCATTGATGAGGCGCGCAACACCTTGCACCCAACCGAAGACATATTGCGATATGGAAAGTTACGGGATAAAATAAAGTACCAGTGTTATATGAAGGAAATGCTTGCAAGCAATGTCCTGACTCCCATTTAGAAACGGCCAGGAGGCGGGCACGATCTGCAGAGCTGGAGCACGTTTGCAACAAAAAATTCCGTGTCAACTCACTCAGAGGCCCGTCCCATTGTCGTTGGGACAAAAGTGATTGAAGTGTGAGGGGCAAACACTATGCCAAGCCATTCGAGCTTCGTCTAAAAATTAAATTTTTAATGGCATTCCTTGTGAGACCAAACGAGATGGCTTTAAAAAAAATTCAACTAAAGAACTAGTGCTGTAGACAGAAGAGAGGAACGCTGGTAGGGTAAGGAACACTTGAGATTTTGCGTATACCTAAGCCTCCCAATTTGACAGTCAAGCATGTTCAAAACCGATGATAAAGTATTCTTTATTATGTTGTCTAAGCCTTCCAAGAGCTCGCTGTGTTTCCACAGTTGACTACATCTCAAAGAATACGTTTTAGGTACAATTAGACAAAACCGAATAATTGTAAAAGCCATTTATGACTATTAATTTTGAGCAATCTGTCCGAAGTTTTGTTGAAATTTTTAATTTTGACTTGGATTTTTAAAAGACTGTAAAGACTCATCAAGAATTGATGAACCAAGGAGTCGGTGTGAACATTTATCTACAACTGTAATGTTGGGGGCCAAAATATTGAATTTCATAATGATATAGTTTTGTCTACACAAGAGTCCGAAATAAAAAGCTCGCACTTTGAATTTTTTTATTCCAAACCTATTTGTCGAAATTCGTCTGTGATGATTTATAGATCATCAAAACCTGTGTTCACCTCTCCACCTAATGTTCCATCATCCAAATACCAAACATTGCGCTTGGAGTGGAGACGTTAAATTATTGGTTGGATGGCAAGGCTAAACATGGTCGGACCAAGAGGGTCCCCATGCTGACAGCCAACAGCGGACGAAATGACTTTTTATATATGACGTTCTTGTAAATTAATTTTGACGGTGAAGCGTTACATTGCCAGAGAAAAGGGTAAATTTCTGGAATTTTGTCTCTAATTTCTTTTAGCAAGGCGCCCCTGTCTACGGAATTGGAGGCATTTTTGATGTCTACCTTCAGAATTACCTCCCCATAATTTTGGTCTAAAATGTACAAAGGGAATGTAATGCGGCCTCACATCCGTCTCGCGAACCAAAGCCTAGCTGAACTGGTCGGCTTCTTTCCGACAGCAGATCTTAGCCGCAAGGCGGCGGTAGGTGGTGCCCGCGGCTATGGGCCTTATTCCGCCATCCTTATTTTAGCCGCAAGGCGGCGGTAGGTGGTGCCCGCGGCTATGGGCCTTATTCCGCCATCCTTATATTTTAGTGCACAAACATTCACACCGTAAAGTTCTGTGATCTCGCAGTTGACTCGGCCTGACAACATCAGGTTGATCAGAGATATCAAATCCTCCAGAACGACTTCACCTACATGGCCAGACCCGCCAGACAGAAGATTTTTTAGATGCTGTGGAGTCACAGCATCCAGGCCACCGGCAGAGCCACTCTGGAAAGATATGAGAGCTTTAAGCACGTCCTGGCTGGTCGTGTCCACAGCGACATCACTCTCTTCCGGTGGATCGGGGAGTTCAATATTTGCCCCAGCGGATGGATGCTTAGTCTCAAGAAATATGAAGGTAGCATCGTCATTTAGTGTCATCGTGTCATTTGAAAACATAATGCGAGAGGCACCTTTGATGTCACCGTCACTGAGTTTACTCTCTACAAGTCTGTGTCACTTTTCTCTGGAACGCGTGTACGTATCAAGTTGAAATTAACGTCAAATACTCAAGTCCGTAACCTCTTGGAGCCGCGATATAAATATAACTTCTAAGTCAACGCAATCAAAAGTTACAGCCGTTTATGCCCCCCTTGGAATATATTATTATTCCAAGGGAATCAAATGCACACAAAACCTATAGGGTACTTCCCGTAGACCTAGAATCATAAAATTTAGTGAGCAGCAAGTTGGCAGCAAGGTCTTAAAGCACAAGGGAAAAAAAACTTGATTCTCGCCATGGACCTAAACCTACTGGGTACCTACTTCCCGTTGACCTAGAATCATGATAATTAAATTAGGCAACACACAAGGTCTTACGGAACCCTTAGTGCGCGAGTCCGACTCGCGCTTGACGTTTTTTTTTCCACGGGGTATTGTTATCGCACCTTTCATGACAACTAATTTCATTTATTCAATCAAATTGAGTTTATTTAATATAAATATATATATTTATTTATATATTATTTAATATTTATACATATATTTTTGTAAATAAGTAGGTCAAGTGACGAGCTTGCCAAGTTCACTACTTCCTTAATTATGAAGCACCATCCACCTACCTCTGCCTACCTACCTACCTACATACATGTCATATCTACCTAGGTAGGTATAACAATGGCTCCCCTGGCGGCGCGGCTCAAGGACTAAAGCAAAGCAAGGATCGGGTTATGATGTCTACACACGACATTTTGCTTCAGTCAAGTATGTACTCACGATACAGTATACAATGTCCAAGTTCTACTATCTCTACTTAGTGTGAAACAGTCGCTTTCCGCGTCCGTCTGTTAGTTTTACCGCTTCTGTGACTTCTGAACTTCGAAATTATTTTCATGCAGTTTTCATCGTCAGTTAGATAATTTTTTACGAAATGTTTTTTAATACAACATCCTACGTAATTTAATTAGGCTTCTGTGTATGAAAAAACATTACCAAGTCGCCAAAAGTAATTTTTTTTTTGCTAAGCGCTATTCTTTTTTTCTAAATTATTTCCGCGCGAAGTCGGGGCAAGTCACTAGTAGTACTTATATAACTTACATAGGTAGGTACTATGTACAATTGAGCAACATCAAGAGCTAAAAATGGCGTCAAACGTGCGCTCTACGCGGGCACACTTTACCAAGTAAAGATTTAATTACGTGTTCAAAATTTGGAGAGTTCTCGCAAAAGCTTCAACTTTCATCTTAATTAAAAACCAAGTTCACCTCTTTTAACAATTAATATGTGAGAAGATACTAACTTAAATGCAAAGGAAATTACAATCAAATAATAGAAATAAATTAGAACGAATCAAATGCAAATAATTAGACCCTCGAAAACTAATTTGATCAGTTCATGAATCCTAGACGCGGACCGTAGCGGCGCAGCGAGCGAAGCTGCGCTTGACACGCTAAAGTTCAGTTTCTACTCCCATCCGACAAATAAGTACTTACAAGTTAATATTTGTACTTACCTTACTTTATTATTTTGTAAAACAAATGGAATTTAGTAGTTAGTACCTATATCAAAAATCTACCTACCACATTTATATAAAAGTACGGCTCCATGTCCGAACAAAAGTCAGTTTTATGGTCCCATCCTGAAGAAAGCATGAAAATTGGCATGAATGTAGCTGTCATGTATGTGCTTCAATGCAGATATGGAAGAATGTCGAAAAATTATTTTTTCCCCTCATTCCCCCCCTTTTTATGTGCCAAATCGTGGTTTTTTTAGAATTTCATTGCTGTTTTTGAATATTGGAAATTGGAAAAATCGACTTGAAATTGTTTTCACTACTATCATGTAATTCAAATGTTTATCTTATTTTTACAGATATAGTTTAGATTTTTGTTTTGATGCAGTAATGCATCATTGCGCTAAAATGTTATATTTTATTTCTTTTTTGCTCATACGAATATTTACTTATTTCAGGCCCAATATGAGTTCGAGGTTTCCAAGTTCAGGTCCTAGGCTTCCTGATTTGTCGGCTGACGACTTGGAAAACATTCTAATGGCAAGATAGTGAGGATGACTTCGACTTTTCAGACGACGATGATGTTGATCCAACGTACGTATTGGAACTGAATAATCAGAACTGATGTCAAGACTCGGATGAAGAGCCCGAAGTACCTTACCCAGAAAATCAGGACAAAACATCTTGCTAACGAACGCTGAGACCAATACCAGCGCTTCAGGCGGTGTCTCACGTGCTTCATGCACGACTGATGCAAGACTTATTTTGAAGCACACATTCTGTACTATTGTTTAAAAACAAAAAACATATAGCTTTACAGTTTAGATTTTATGAAAAAGCTAATAATTTCAAAAAAAATGTTAAGAAAAACTTTTTTTTGTTTTATAAATTCTCTTTTCTTCTATTATAAAATAGAAATTGCAGCAATGTTAACATTGCTTTATTTTCTACATTATTGGCTATCAAATGAGTCCTCGATGGTCTTCCTAAGAGTCGAGTGTTTTCGAAGGTCTTCCCTTCCATGGGTAGCTATATCTTAATCAGTACATGGAGAGAGAAAAAAAATAGGGATAGTGATTTGTCGATAAAATTAACCGTATTTCACCCCCCCCCCCCCCCCCCCCAAGTCTCCGACGACGCCGGTGACCGGACACATTGTATATTAGAACCTGCTTAAATAATTTAAATAGAGGTATAAGAATGCTTTATGTACTTATACGCTGTTGGCGTTCCTATTTAATAAATAAATAAATTTAAATTTAAAAGGGGCCTTGTCAGCATATCCCGCAAAAGATGTAAGACTGGATCAGTTAGAGCACTGGCCTGTTTGGACCGACAAAAGCTTCGGTGCAAAAATATCCAGGATGTACTGGAATAGCCCAAACAGAACGTGAAAAGTGTGGCAGCCGTATGTTTCAACAGAAATTACAACTGTTTTCGTTCCTTCCACTATTCGTAACTTTTAAAATGTTACGAATAGTGGAAGGAACGAAAAGTTACTTTTTATGTTTTCATACCATGATGCGCACCTGCAAAGCCATATTTTTATGTTTTCATACCATGATGCGCACCTGCAAAGCCATATTTTTTTCACAAATAAATACTTTTTCTGACACATAATTTCTTTAATATTTTTCCCATTGTTAGATAAATCGTCTTCACCTAATTTCAATAAAAAAATTAATTCTTGCGCCGTCAAGGATTAAATATAAAGTCAAAGAATTCTTGTTAAAGAAGTGCTACTATTCTTTGGAGGAGTTCTGCGCTGACAATTACAAGTGATGCTAATAGTTTAGCTTTTAGGTGACATATTTGACATATTTGACATTGTCTTAGGAATGTCTTTGGCATTTCACATAACTATTAATATTTTCAATTTGACATTTTACTTAAATATTATTATTAATTTGTCCTTTTACATTTTACTTTAAATTCAACATTCTTGATTTTAATTGTTTTGACCTTCGAGTAATATTTAAATTCTGGAAATATTTTGAATATTCATTATTATTGTTTTTACATTTGTCTTATATACTCCAATCCTCTTTAGTTTCGTACGTTCTACTCTTACAATTTGATCGTAAATAAGATGTGCTAGGTGCAACGTGAAATTTCCGACATAATGTAAATTGTTTGAGAAAATAAATAAGATGATTTAGGATGATATTGGTAACTGACATCGTGCTGTGATTGACCCCGGCAACTATAACGTGTAGTTACTGTGGGAACTAATTTAGTGTATTATTGGCATCAATTCAGATAGCCCATTATCTAAACTAAACTAACGAAAAATAATGCCATTCTTTTTATTTTTATCGATATGAAAGGGACAGCATTGTTTTTAGTGCTATCAAATTGTTTTTGTGCTAGTATATCGGAATAGACACTATTGGTTATGTTATGTTAGTATAGAGGTACAGCGGGGCAATACAACCAGCATCTTGAAGACGCTTCCCACTGGTATTGATATGGATCAGTTGACCTACCTGTAAATTGTTTGCAACAGTCTGCAGTTAGCTCGATAGCAGACTGTTGCAAACAAATTAGAGCTAAAGTTGTTAGTCAAGAAATTGTTTCTATTCTAAATACTAGTTCTAATTTGTTTATTTGGTTGTAATTTTCTTTGTTAATAATGATAGAATAGAATAGAATATAAATTTATTTGTTACAGGACTTACACAGCTTAGACTAAAATACATAATTAACCTAGATTAAAATACGACGTGTAAACCCAGTAACAAAATGGCTCTGCCTCAGCATGGGTTGGTTGACTAGCAAGCTAGCAACCAACGCTGGTCTTCCGTCAGACCCACAGATAGCCTTAAGGTCTTTATGGGCCCTAGAATACCTTCTGAAAAATAATGAGTAGGTACCATCAACCAACCACTGCATACTCTCCCAGAGCCTTATCTGTGTGTAATCAACGATACGCCACGTCTCCGGCAGTGTAGTGGTGGCGACGACGACTCGTGATGTAGGTCAGAGATTCGGTTTTTTCCACTTGCATGGCGGCCAGGTCAAGGGCGGCGCGGCAGGATTAGATTGGCTAAAATGATAAGAAATTAATGTAAATATTATTTAAAAATACGTGACGAATTGAGAAAATTCTTGTTGTTTGTTGTGAGATATTTTAATTTTATTTATTTATTTCCCTCGCATGTACGTTTATCCTACTGATACTAAAAAGGCGAAAGTTTGTGGTGTTGTCAAATGCTCGTGCCAGACAACGCTATACGCTATACTACTGAATGGATCAGGCTGATATTTTGCACTGTTGAAGTGGTGTGCCAAGAATAACATAATGGGATACTTATTATACCAAAAAAACGCGTGCGAAGCCGCGGGCAGAAACTAGTAAGTATAAAACTAATCAAAATAATTTAGGTATCTTGTAAGTTGGGCTGGTGCTAGACCGATGACAATGATCATTATAAAAAAATAAAAACTGTTTTATCTACTTACGAATTTGCTAATTACATCATAAAGCCTTACATAACGACTTATCTAGGCCGGCAAGCTTGTTGCAAATAGTCGGAGGTCGCCGCCGGCTTCCGCATGTGGTGTGTACAGTGACGTCACGGCTGCGCGACCTCGTGACGTCACCGGCCCGTCACGGAAGACGCGGCTAACAGGCATTCAGCTGAAGCTAATCACGGCTCATCGCTGACGTCGCGTGACGCAGAGGAAGGATCGCGGGCGCGGACTGATTATCATTTAAAAACAAAACTGGAAACTGGACTTAAATTAAAAAACACCTACCTACCTACAAGTTGAAAAAGTTTAAGTCCTTACTAAAAAATACTATACCTACTTAATGTTAAGGTTTCGTGTTCGGGTAAGAAACATGATCTCGCTCCGTCTATCCTTTTTCCCTCTTGAATTTCTCAGCAACTACAGAAGCTGTTAACTTTTGAAATACATTGAAATGAGTCGAAAAATAAGGTTTAAAGAACTTTATTTCTCAAACAAACTCAGTGTTTACTTAAAATGAGATACTCGTACATAACAACACATTTAGGTTTTACAATGTTTAAACTAAAATAATCTCTGGGACCATAAATAAATAATAACTAATTATCTATAACTAAATATAGTTTAACTACATGTTATGTAGTAAGTAATAAATAAATAATGCTGGCCAATCCACACAGAATCATCTAGCCCCAAGCTACGCAGAGTGTGTTATGGGTACTAGATGACTGATATGCATAATATAACACATTATTAGATATATATTTTTTTATTATACATAGAAACGACCAGAACACCCGGAACAAATATTTGCAGATACATACAAACGTTGAGTAAAAAGTTGTCCCAAGGCGGTAATCGAACCCGCGACCTCCTGCGCCGCAGGCGGACCTTGGAGTGCACGTGTAGAGCATTTCAATAATTAAGGTAAAAACAAAACCAACTCTACATGGGTCGATCGATCGGTCGATTATATCGATCATTCGTTTAATTATTTATATCGATAAATTGCATTCATACTTTTTGTACTCGCACTACTATTGCAATGGTAACATTTCGAATGTACCTAATTCGAATATCATTTGATAAGCTTTTAATAACATAAAATAACTCCGGCCTGTACGAGAAGGAGTTATTATGGTATATATATTATAAATTCACGATTTCTCCCTGATTTCCGAAGTTTGAAGAGCGATCCATCTGAAATGCTTTAAGATATGTCATTAAATAGCGAAGTCTCTAAGCTGTACCTATTTGTATAATTTGACAAAAGTTTGAAACCCTCGGCGCGCGAGTCACACTCGCACGTGACGGATCGGATCGGATTGTTTTTTTCTGATACTAGTATAATGTTTGTAGTAACATAAACATAAAAATCATTTTAAGGTTTTTTGTTATTATAGTGCGTAACCCCACACTAAGGGTAATTTCTAAGAAATCAAATAATATCGCAAAAATTTTCGACTTCGACGGGACTTGAACCCGCGTCCTCCCCTCAGTACGGGGATGTGATAACCAACTACACCACGAAGTCAAGTGACGTGGGAGTCGAAAATCTCTGCGACTTCCTACGGTCTCTAGCGCCGTTAGCTCCACCTACAGGGGAAACATTGAAGTTTATCCAATCCTGTTCAAAGACTAAAGTTACATTTAGTTCGTTTGACGAGAGGTGTCGCGTAGCTTAATTCTAAGGTTTTTTGTTATTATAGTGCGTAACCCCACACTAAGGGTAATTTCTAAGAAATCAAATAATATCGCAAAAATTTTTTTCGACTTCGACGGGACTTGAACCCGCGTCCTCCCCTCAGTACGGGGATGTGATAACCAACTACACCACGAAGTCAAGTGACGTGGGAGTCGAAAATCTCTGCGACTTCCTACGGTCTAACGGCGCTAGAGACCGTAGGAAGTCGCAGAGATTTTCGACTCCCACGTCACTTGACTTCGTGGTGTAGTTGGTTATCACATCCCCGTACTGAGGGGAGGACGCGGGTTCAAGTCCCGTCGAAGTCGAAAATTTTTGCGATATTATTTGATTTCTTAGAAATTACCCTTAGTGTGGGGTTACGCACTATAATAACAAAAAACCTTAGAATTAAGCTACGCGACACCTCTCGTCAAACGAACTAAATGTAACTTTAGTCTTTGAACAGGATTGGATAAACTTCAATGTTTCCCCTGTAGGTGGAGCTAACGGCGCTAGAGACCGTAGGAAGTCGCAGAGATTTTCGACTCCCACGTCACTTGACTTCGTGGTGTAGTTGGTTATCACATCCCCGTACTGAGGGGAGGACGCGGGTTCAAGTCCCGTCGAAGTCGAAAATTTTTGCGATATTATTTGATTTCTTATAAAAATCATTTGTTGAACACAATTACAGTGTTTCAGTATAATAGCTTGTAGTAACAGTAGGCAGCTATTTATGAAATAGCGTGTTGTAAATGTAATGAGTTTTCGTCAAGTTTAACCCTTAATAGGGCTTAATAAATAATAAGTATGACGCAACACCCCTGGGCGCACGGGTTGTAAGTGTCTCGGCTGACGTCAAGGGGGCACATGCGACTCGCTACTTTCATCATTTAGGAAGTTAACAATGGAAGTTCTGAACAACATCTCTCGATCACAAAGCAAAATCCGTTTTATTTTAAGTCTGAAGAAACGTTGTTATTATTTTAAAGACAGGAATTTGCACGGAAATTGTTTTATTTTTATACTAACAGTTGCGTAGATTCTGCTTTATTCGTTACGCTGCCGTAGGTAATCACGTGAAAGCTTTCGTAGCACGTAGCTCGTAGCTAGGCTCCGTAGCACGTAGGTCGTAGCTAGGTTCCGTAGCACGTAGCTCGTAGCTAGGCTCCGTAGCACGTAGGTCGTAGCTAGGCTCCGTAGCACGTAGCTCGTAGCTAGGCTCCTTAGCGCGTAGGTCGTAGCTAGGCTCCGTAGCACGTAGGTCGTAGCTAGGCTCCGTAGCACGTAGGTCGTAGCTAGGCTCCGTAGCACGTAGCTCGTAGCTAGGCTCCGTAGCACGTAGCTCGTAGGTAGGCTCCGTAGCACGTAGGTCGTAGCTAGGCTCCGTAGCACGTAGCTCGTAGCTAGGCTCCGTAGCACGTAGCTCGTAGCTAGGCTCCGTAGCGCGTAGGTCGTAGCTAGGCTCCGTAGCGCGTAGGTCGTAGCTAGGCTCCGTAGCACGTAGGTCGTAGCTAGGCTCCGTAGCGCGTAGGTCGTAGCTAGGCTCCGTAGCACGTAGCTCGTAGCTAGGCTCCGTAGCACGTAGCTCGTAGCTAGGCTCCGTAGCACGTAGGTCGTAGCTAGGCTCCGTAGCGCGTAGCTCGTAGCTAGGCTCCGTAGCGCGTAGCTCGTAGCTAGGCTCCGTAGCGCGTAGGTCGTAGCTAGGCTCCGTAGCGCGTAGGTCGTAGCTAGGCTCCGTAGCACGTAGGTCGTAGCTAGGCTCCGTAGCGCGTAGCTCGTAGCTAGGCTCAGTAGCGCGTAGGTCGTAGCTAGGCTCCGTAGCACGTAGCTCGTAGCTAGGCTCCGTAGCGCGTAGGTCGTAGCTAGGCTCCGTAGCGCGTAGGTCGTAGCTAGGCTCCGTAGCGCGTAGGTCGTAGCTAGGCTCCGTAGCACGTAGGTCGTAGCTAGGCTCCGTAGCGCGTAGCTCGTAGCTAGGCTCAGTAGCGCGTAGGTCGTAGCTAGGCTCCGTAGCGCGTAGGTCGTAGCTAGGCTCCGTAGCGCGTAGGTCGTAGCTAGGCTCCGTAGCACGTAGGTCGTAGCTAGGCTCCGTAGCGCGTAGGTCGTAGCTAGGCTCCGTAGCGCGTAGGTCGTAGCTAGGCTCCGTAGCACGTAGGTCGTAGCTAGGCTCCGTAGCGCGTAGCTCGTAGCTAGGCTCAGTAGCGCGTAGCTCGTAGCTAGGCTCCGTAGCGCGTAGGTCGTAGCTAGGCTCCGTAGCACGTAGCTCGTAGCTAGGCTCCGTAGCGCGTAGGTCGTAGCTAGGCTCCGTAGCGCGTAGGTCGTAGCTAGGCTCCGTAGCGCGTAGGTCGTAGCTAGGCTCCGTAGCGCGTAGGTCGTAGCTAGGCTCCGTAGCGCGTAGGTCGTAGCTAGGCTCCGTAGCACGTAGGTCGTAGCTAGGCTCCGTAGCGCGTAGGTCGTAGCTAGGCTCCGTAGCGCGTAGGTCGTAGCTAGGCTCCGTAGCGCGTAGGTCGTAGCTAGGCTCCGTAGCGCGTAGGTCGTAGCTAGGCTCCGTAGCACGTAGCTCGTAGCTAGGCTCCGTAGCGCGTAGGTCGTAGCTAGGCTCCGTAGCGCGTAGGTCGTAGCTAGGCTCCGTAGCGCGTAGGTCGTAGCTAGGCTCCGTAGCACGTAGGTCGTAGCTAGGCTCCGTAGCGCGTAGGTCGTAGCTAGGCTCCGTAGCGCGTAGGTCGTAGCTAGGCTCCGTAGCGCGTAGGTCGTAGCTAGGCTCCGTAGCGCGTAGGTCGTAGCTAGGCTCTGTAGCACGTAGGTCGTAGCTAGGCTCCGTAGCGCGTAGCTCGTAGCTAGGCTCAGTAGCGCGTAGCTCGTGCGTAGCAAAGTCGCTACCAATATTATGTCTTTAGCTTACTTCTTTCTTTGCTAAAATAAAATGTGGTGTTTATTATACCATTTACAGGGTTAAGGTCTACCGGTTCCACCGATGCGTTCAACTTGTGGAATCACGTGCATTTTCAAACACTCGCGGGCAAGTAAAAGGAGGTAATTATGGTAATTTTTTATCTATTATGCCGTATTCTACTAATGCGGTATGCATTGACGGATCAAGTAACTCTCTATTAGAATGCGAATTCATGCTATCTAAATTGTTGCCTATACTGGTGTGTAAGTACCTAGGTGTATGTATAGCTTCTGAATGATTGTGAGGAGACTGCAGGGAATATTAATATGTAGGTCAGGGAGCGCGCCACGCACGGCTCCCGCAACACCACGCTGTCACTAGCTGAACCTCGCTGTTTCACTTGCCTAGAGGTCACCATTTTACAACTCATCCAGTTATTATCCATTTTTGCCAAAAAATTAGTAAGTAGATTATTATGGTATATATATATATATATATATATATATATTATTTGTTAAATTATCCCTCACACATTTTTATACAACTTCGAAACATGAAATTAGTGAGTCTGAGTACCAGAAGTATAATATAACGATCGCCTGTCTATGACAGTAATCGGCTAATTGTTTGATGGTAATGTAATGTCAGATGCAGCCTTCGAGATGGAGCCAGCTGTCGAGCAGGGTTCCATGCTCCATTTCCTCCCTGACGCGGACATTGAGGTCAAAGCTAAGTAGCTACTCTTGTGCCGATCAATTAGATGTCTACTTCTTTTGATAGGTACGGAAAAAAATATTTTTCTAGTTCAGCCCGATGAAAAACATGTCAGCTTCTCCAGCTTCGGGGGATAGATGAGTCTTGTAATTTCGATCAAACAAATTCAGTTCTCAAGATGGCATTGACGCTGGTAGGTAAGACTACCGCTACCTCAACCTTGCCCAAGCCAGAGCGCTGCGTTACAAATGTGCTGTCAGCAAAGCGTATGTCAATCCAAAGCATGTTACAAAGTATTAAGATCTAAGGAAAATAGTAATCATCTCTATATGCATTTAGTTTACCTGGAAGACACCTAAAATGTGCTAGTAACCACGTAATACCAGTACCTATACTACATACTAACCTATATTACGCAGATTTGGATCTCTGCCACCGTCAGCCTAGGAAGACATAGGTACACAGAGTCCTTGTGCACACAGCCCGCCTGTGCAAACAGGCCGCGTACCGAGAGTTGCTACGGACACTATCAGTGTAGCGCACATTGTGGACATTACCGACGTAGAACTTTCTATTTATAGTAAATTGTATGCAGAAGAAAATTCAAAATCTTTAGGCTTTCGCTAGCTAAAATTTCAACAAGTTGAAGCAAGGACTAGGACTTTAAACACTTAGGTAGACGTACCTATTCGCTATTCGTAGTGGGTATTGTAAGTATACGGCCTACAATGTTACCTGCTTTCTTTCATACATTTTTTTCTACATTATTGACATTATTGGCATTCCCAAGACATTTTAGAGAACCTACGAATATCTAGTTTCAACAGACAAACAGAATGTGTGCTTTGTTTGCCAATATTGTTACGGAGGTGTGGCGGTCGGGTGGCGTACCGAATTTTATTATATTGTGGGGTCAACGGCAAAAATAACTGCGTATTAAGTCAAATGTCTCTACGAATTTATAGCTATGTATATTTCTCAGTTCTGATGTATCTATATAATGTACCTAATGCGTTTACTGAAAAACGTTTGACCGAATTTATTTCCAACATTTATCTGACGTTTTCGAACTTGTCTGTCGTCTTTTTGATAACGATAGGTGCTTACTTGCTTATTGTTGGAGGAAAACATAAACGCAATAAAAAAAACAGCAATTAAATAAAAAATCTTGGTCCACGTAAGCAGATAACCCGGCACGAGGCAGACGACATGCTCCAAGTTGGCAGGTCATCATCTTGACAGGTTCGCGGTCGGGCACGTCACGTGGAGTCCACGGCTGCCATCCACCATGCCGTGGCTTGCAAAGGTGGTTTACAAACGGAATAAAAATAACGGACAGTTTTCCAGATTTAAATAACATTTTTTTCACTCGAGTTCCTTCCTACTGCTTAATTGCAGGCTACCTTATATTTATATGTTTCCTAGATTGTACCAACCTCTTAGTTTTCATTAGCTTATACCTACCTTAATAGCAAGTGTTGTGGTGTAAATGTAAACTGTTAGCTTCTGTTGAGTTGTAATAAATAAATGTTTATATGTATAAATGTCCGACGTAGGTACATGATGTGTTTGACAAATTCACTCGAGTCTTGCTGTGGTACAGGAAACAATTCCGAGATCGTCCCACTCAAATATATTCCCGAGGAATTAGTGTATGACCCACAAAACTTAAAAATAAGCGTTAAATTAAGAATTTTTTGTCGGCTTTTAGTTTTCTTCAAAACTATCAAATCGTATTTCACTGGGGAGCAGGGACCCATGGTTTCGCACCTCACAAAGTATCATAGGATCACTTCGTTATTTTGTTTCCGTGTGTCTGCCACAATCTGATCAATCAAAGCGAGTAAGGTAAGTACCAGATATTCATTTGATTACATCTATTTAAACATAATAAAAAGAAAAAACTGGACTCATCAAGAGATCTCTGAAACTATAAGAGCTACGAAGCTGAAATTTTGCATGGAGGTACCTTCCAGGACGTAGGTCCGCGAAGAACGGATTTTTGGAAATTCGTATTCTAAGGGGGGTCAGAGGTCATTTTTATAATATCTCTAGAACCGTAACTGTTGGCGCGTCAAAATTTGTAGCGTAGAAAGATGACTTAAAATGAGCAGACACGTATTTCAGGGTTTTTTGAAATTCAAACCCTAAACAGCTGCTTACCGTCTTTTTTAGAAATTCACATTCTGCGTTTATTATGTACCCCCTAAACTTTTATCTGCGGCTTCAAACGCGTGGAACTCGCGAAATAATACTTGGACACAATAGATAAATATACAGTACTCCGACTCCATACTAGAGCGCCCGAATTGACGCACGCATACATAAGCGTTATTTACACGGCCGCCAACCATGCTTCGCAAGACAAATCTATCCAGTGTCACGCCGCGCGCCGCCTAGACTGGTCGCTGCGCTGGACGAGTTTTTTGTGACGCGACCGACGCCCGCGCTGTCCGCCTCCGTTTCGATACCTCATCGTTGCAAAGTGCGTGACGAATAATAAATTAATTAATGGCGGCATCACGACAACGAATATACTGCAGTATTTACGGGTGCCTAAACTCAACATTGGTTAAACCAACACTATAATTTTTTCAACTTCCTGCTAATGCTGAAAAGTAAAATAAATATTGCTTTTTAATTAGTCTGTACCACGTTTTAGGGTTCCGTCGACACGCACTTGGCCTTTGCTTTCTTGTTTGTCTCTTCGGAGGTGGGTGATGGACAAATGATAGGTAGGTAGGTACTATCATTAAAAATTTATGAGAAATTCTGCTATGTATTTAATGTAATAAATAATGTATGTAGGTATATATTATTGCGCCCACGTGCGGTTCTCGACCGCGTGCGTGTCAAAACACGTTTTACTTTTTGTATCTACCAACCCTCGCGCTCCGCTCAACTGTAGGTATAAAGTTCAAGGAGATGGCTGAGTCATTGTACTGTATATTTATCTATTGTGACTTGGATGTACTTAAGAGAGGGAGGTACCTACTATTCGTTTAGATATATTTACGGAACGTTTGTAAAACGTCCCAATAATATATAACTATACGACATCAGATAGGTGCCGTATCGAAATATGTTGCTTGGTACCTAAAGCGAAGAAACAGACAGAAGGGGCAGTGTCTTCGTTTTATGCCTATCAATTTCTTTGAGCTGTCCGTCGCAGTTTTATGCGCGTAAATCCTGTTAAAGTACAAAGAATAATTTTGCTTGACTATTAAAAATCAAGTAAAACAATCTTTATTTAGAAGCTATAATATCAACATTATAAGGAAGAAAGATTTGTATTTTTGAATGTTCATAACGAATGAACGATTTCAAAAATTCTTTCAGCATTAGGATGCTACATTATCCCTGAGTAACATATATCTAAACGCCTTCAATTCCGTAGACAGGCGCGCCTTGCTAAAAGAAATTAAAGACAAAATTCCAGAAATTTACCTTTTTCTTTGGCAATGTTGCGGTTCGCCATCAAAATTAATTTACAGGAATAAAGTCATTTCGTCCGCTGTTGGCTGTCAGCAGGGCGACCCTCTTGGTCCGGCCATATTTAGCCTTGCCATCCAACCAATAATTCAACGTCTCCAATCCAAGCTTCATGTTTGGTATTTGGATGATGGAACATTAGGTGGAGAGGTGAACACAGTTTTTGATGATCTAAAAATCATCACAGACGAATTTCGACAAATAGGTTTTATAAATAGGAATTAAATTTTTCAAAGTGCGAGCTTTTTATTTCGGACTCTTGTGTAGACAAAAACAATATCATTGAAAAATTCAATAGTTTAGCCCCCAACATTACAGTTCTTGATAAATGTTCACTTCGACTCCTTGGTTCATCAATTCTTGATGAGTCTTTTCAGTCATTTGTAGATGAGAAAGTTCAAAATTTCAACAAAACTTCGGACAGATTGCTCAAAATTAATAGTCATATGGCTTTTACAATTATTCGGTTCTGTCTATTTGTACCTAAATTTACGTATTCTTTGAGATGTAGTCAACTGTGGAAACACAACAAGCTCGTAGAAGGCTTAGACAACATAATAAAGAATATTCGCGGGTTCAAATCCCGTCGATGTCGAAAATTTTTGCGATATTATTTGATTTCTTGGAAAATTAGAAATTATCCAGAGTGCGAGGCTTACGCACTATAATAACAAAAACGTTATAATAAAGAATACTTTATCATCGGTTTTGAATATCGATTTAGATGATAAGGCATGGTCGCAGGCCTCAAAAATGATAAACCTTTAATGATCCCACAGGTATAGTTAGTCTGAACCTAAATGTTGACAGCACACTACACAGGGTGTCTGACTAATATGATTTAGCAAGTCAGTAGGTATTCGTGACGTGGGAACCGGCGCGCGCGCCGCTCTCACGAGGGGGCGCCGCGCGTGCCGCTGAATACACTCCATTGTAAACACCCCTGTAACTAACTACATTATCAATGGAATAACAATCTTAACTGTTAGGGATAAAGTTCATTTCGATTTGTTTATGTTGGGCAAACATGAGTAACTTGAGAATCAATCTGCAATTATTTTTGGTGGGTTTAAGTCGGAGGTGGACATGGATGATAAGCTATCAATCAATCAATTTGGGCGAAATACCAACAGACAGATATATTTTATATTCCATCAATTACATTGCAGGCAAGGAATTTTGTATTTATAGACTGCATTAGCCAGTTTTACTAATTAATCTATTTTGGTTTTCTGACACATAAAAATCTATGAATAATTAACACAACTTTAACTCTGAACAAAGTTAAAATCACAACGAAAATCAATACCCACGTAAGTATACTCTACTTATTTTGCTACTTAGGTACTACTCAGTTTCCCCTGAGCTAGAGCTAAGGGCAAACATTGAAAACGTCATTTTAAATTACGTAAAACAGCACTTAGTAGGATTACCGCGAGAACACAATGCCTTCGAAGAGCAAACGAAGCATTTCGCTCGTTAACCAAAAATAGGAGAATGCGGCCACGTGCCGGCGTGCGGCGGTCGCGCGACTCGCACTTGCCCATTATAGTTATGGATTATGGATATGTTAATACCCATACATTTTCAAATTGCACTTGCAAAGTCTGACAAAAGCAAACACTAATTTCAGGAATCACAATTTAAGGCATTAAAGTTCTCTTGCAAAGTTCATGTAACATCTGCCGGCAAACGAACACAAACAGCAAATCAAATTGCTATATTTTATGAGATATCAATTCAAACAAGTGCATTTAAAATGAAAGTTCGCATTGCTATGATTGATTTCAAATTAGGATCCCTGATCGAACAACCTCCATCGATCATGTGACTTGACACTCTCGCGGAAGAGGTGAACATGTGCCGGTCGGAACACAATCACCTAATTATAGTGTACAGATCATGAATCAAACTTCAAAATAACTGGAAATTCAATTAGAAACAATAATACGTTTGATAAATTAAATAAGTTAGCGAACCCTAGGTCCGTGGGGTACCGAGGCTCTGGTCGGGTCTGGTCCAAGCGACGTGTGACCCGAGGGCTGGTGAGTATCTGGCACAGCGCATCAGCATTGCCATACAGCGTGGCAATGCAGCCAGCGTAGCGGGGACGCTTCCGACTGGTATTGATATGGATCAGTAGAGCTACCTGTAGATTGTTTGCAACAGTCTGCAGTTAGTTTAGTTGTTTCAATTGTAAATACTAGTGTAAATTTCTTTGTGAAGTTAACGAATAAAATAAAATAATGCTAAAGAAGAAGAGGCTCTACGCCGTAGAGGGTCTACGAATAATAACAGGTGTTTTGTTCGTTTCCCAGAGGTTGCAAATTAATTAACTCTTAAAACATGAAACTCTGGGTTATTATAATGAAAATACGATTCTAAGAAAAAGTAATCCCGTGGAAGAAACAAAAAAGTATTTCGCGATATTCTATTTACCGATTACTTTTCATAATTCAATAGCAATTTACTGGTTTCCCGTAATTTATGCAGATGTAACAACAACAACTGTGCAAACCCAATTCCCAATGAATATACTTAATTGTATATTGACATGTGCACTTATGATTTGTATAGACGCGCTGCCCCATTGACCATTGCATTATGTCCACAAGCACGAGCGTTGTGCACGAGGTAGATGGGGGTAGATGGTTATTATTTTGGTGTTGACGTGTCAATGAAGTTTACTCCCTCAGTACTAGATTGACTAATTCATTTACTTCTTATATTCTAAGACCATTATTTATGGAACCTACTAGAATAACTGAAACCTCAGCAAAATGTATAGATAATGTATTTGTTTGCCAAAGTGGAAAAATTGTAAATAAAAAAATAATAAGCAATTTAAAATCAGACCACTTAGGTCAACTAATAAAACTATAAAATAAAGTAAAAAATAACAATTATAAAAAGAAAATAACATACATACCTGTAACCACAAATCGATTTGAACGGTTGAGATTGGATTGGGATTGTAAACCATCACCTTATCAACCCAAATGAGTCGTATGGCAATTTTTTAAAATTTACTATTTCATTCAATTCAATATTCACACCCAAATCGATTATGGTCTCAGAAAAACTTACCTTTAGTGAGTGGGCAACAGTGGGTATACATAAAAGTAGACAAAAGTTGTATGAACTGTATAGTGAAAAACAATACAGTTTTAGCAGGAGTTAAAAGAAAAAGTAAAAAATTGAACTATGACTATGAAACACCACAGGTAGGTACAACGGTTTTCTAGATGTTGGACTTTAAAGTAAAAAAATTGCCTACTTTTGGTCTATTTTACTACTTATTTGTAATTTGTGCATCTAGTTAATTTTTTTACGATTTTTGTGTAAAATTTAATACCAAAACTTTAGGTAAATAAACAAATTGGGTCGTAGTAGACGATTGATAGTCGAAAAATGAAATAAATTTCTACAATATATTTTTTTCTGAGGAATATTAAAAAAACTATGGCAGTTCCAAAGCGCACATCTCCTACAAATTTTTTGGCAATATTTTGATAGCAAGGCCGTAAAATATTGCTTTTAATTGTAGCGTCCAATAATTTGATTAACTAATTCGTAGTTCCCCTGACCATACCGTTTTATTGCACAACAATAAGTTTATCTCCCCTTATGAACCCAACCATGATTCTATCTGCCAATAAGTAAGTTACCCTATTGTAAAGGGACAGAGCTTACTTTACAAAAGGGTATTCGAATAACAATTACATATAAAAACATTAGTAGAATTGATACGCAACTGACCGCGCGCAGTGGTCAAGTGAACAAGTGGTCAAAGAAAACACTGTTGGGTCAGAGACAGCACGTGGTAATGGGCATCCATTCCTTAGATAAGTAAAGGACAACGTTGCAAACAGAAAGTACTCCAAATCCTATATTAATAAATGACGGTTAAAATACAGAGTACTTACGTAGCTCAGTTGTTTCAATTGTAAATACTAGTTATTTTCTTTGTGAATAAAGGCTTCTGCCAGTTAAAATAAATATGAAGATAACTTACAACACGTGACCACTCTGTACTTGCTTTGTAGCTGTAATGTAGGTACAACGCACCGTACAGGGACAACGCTGATGTAGAGCACCTACGAATTTCGTAGCAAACATGGCTAAAGTACATTTCTACTTAGTTTGTATATCTGAGTAAATGGTACAGGTGAAATTCTAGTTATGTATTCAGATTTATACTGATAATTCGCGCAGTGGCGCATAAAAATTAAATTTATGAATTTGAATATTTAAATGCACATAACATAACCATAAAACTGCAATCGTAAAGTACGCCAGTTGTAATCAAATCGTAAATTAAAATTATTCCGCCATTTAAATAATATCAGAATTTACAACAAGCAACAAATCGTTAAGTTATAATCGAATTAATTGTGATTGAACGGAGATTGTCCCGTGAATGGTGGATAATGACGGAGACCCGTTAGTGGCCATCCTCGGGGCCGATACCCTATCCAGTTTAAACTGAGCCCATTTTGGACGCCAATTTAAAACGAGAGAGCAATGAAAATTAATGAGTTGCAGTTATATTGTTAAGCTTGCGACTTTGAAGTGTGGTAGACGGACAATAAAAGATCCTATTTACATAGACATACATAGACCGGTCTTACCTTATTGTTAAAAAAATTGTTCAAATCCAAGTTCCGCATCGTGCTGTCAGTCGCCGAAACGCTATGAAACTTTATGTCCCACCGTGTTCTACTAACTACCGCAGAAACTCTTTCTTTGCACGCACTTGTAACCTTTTCAACAGTTAATATTCTAACGATATGGACTTATTCTCTTTGAGGCAAAATGGCCAAAAGTTCATATTAATAAATCTTTCTTTGCAGATTAAATCTACAGTAACAATTATCTTATTAAATTTACTTTATTCTGTAAGTGTATTTCTGTGTATTGTGTGTCTTGGTTTGATTGGCTTAAATGTACATTAATGTTATAAATGTCTATATATTGAGTGACGTACATGAGTAGGTAAGTGTTTTCGATCCATATTAATATTAATATTGCTTGGTTTAATTTGTTAGTTTGTCAGTTCTAAGCACTCATGGATTGCTTTTAAGTTTTTAAGGACACTTTTCATATTGACTACCCATAAGCGAAAACTGCTAGGCTTAAGTTACCCATAAGTTTCAACCATAGATTTATTATCTATGGTTTCAACCAATTTTGTATAATAAGCTGTTTGTTTTCCAAGTAAATTAAAATTAAATTAAATTAAGTAACGTACAACTTTATGTAGGTAGGTACTCAACTTGAAAACCTTCCAGCTGCGTAGAGTCTAAGCATGTGTAAGGTCTAGGTCTACCACGGTGCGTGGCAACTCGGTAGAGCTCGGTTATTGTGTGAGAGAGGATAGCGAAAGAATAGTACATTGTACACCTGCGATAAAGTGCCCAATTCCTATTAAGTGTGTCATTTGAGAGAGTTAAAACGCACGAGGTAGGAATCGCACTTTCTCCCGAGTGATACATAGGGCTTATACTACACCTTCGAGGAAAATCATCGTTTTAGAATCTTCAAAATCACGAGTAAATTCAAATTGTAAACTCAAATGTAGCAATAAAAACGCGCACGTGCTATTTTCATGCGTCATGCTTGTTTCTTTTTTTCAATTATTGTTCCCACCTTCGAGGAAAATCATCGTTTTAGAATCTTCACAATCAGTCGAACAAATTCAAATTGTAAACTCAAATGTAGCACTGAATATGTGAAAATCGCACGTGCGCGACGTGCGATTTTAACATCTTTTCTCTCTAAAGAGAAAAGAGATTTTTCCCTCCTGCATTTCAGTGCGCCTGCAATGACGTACTTTCTACCTTATGTTTACAAAAGGAATAAGCAATTTTCTAAGCAGGTATAGTATAAAGATACCTACCTATTCAATTTATTACGAGAAACTTTTGATTGAGTTCCTTGTCCATCTGTTTCATTAATTTTAATTGAATCTAAAAGATTTTGTTAGCTGGCACTTTTTTAAATTCAAATGTCCGATTGTGACAACTGTGCAGAATTGTCAGAATTATTCTAATTGCAGCCACTTGTCTTTCCGCCCCACTTTGGCCCTTTCCTTTCGTCCGAGCTGACAATAACTTCAATTTGTCGACTATGACGAAAGGGCTTTAGTAATAAGTTAGCTGTGCTCGCGGCTTTGCTTGCGGATAATTCTCAATTTTATGAATTTAAATTGCTATGGTGAATGAACACGCGTGAAAAAAAATCGTGATTTGACTATTTTCTAGGCTCTACAAGTTATTCAGGTAGCAGATAAGAAGTTTTGCGCTTATTGCTATGAATCTTTGCGGAAACACAAGTCACCACACAAGTCTGAAACAAACCCTGAATTATTTGTAGTTTTGTAGTCTATCGACATTAAGGAAATAAATATTATAATAATGCTGGATAATTCACACAGCATTAACAAACCTTAACACCTTACAAATAACACAAAATAAAATAATTAAAACCTTATTTAGGTATGACTACCTAGAACCTACTCTTAATATATATAAACAAACAAAATTAATGAACCTAAAACAAATTTATAAATACAACACATGCTTATTTATAAGAAAAATATTAACAAAAGATATAAACTTGCAAATTGTATTCACAATGAAAAAAACAATACACAACCGATTAACAAGACAAGCTAATAATATTGTTCTTCGAGTACCTAGAACTAATTACGGAAAAAAAAGTATTCTGTACGAGGGCGGACAGATGTATAATAAACTACCCAAAGACATCAAAGAAGTAAAATCATTCAACACATTTAAAAGATTATTAAAACTACATATTTTAAACGACTTTTCAATGATTAAACACACCTAAACTCCTAAAATGACGGCTCTTCTTCTCACTATGGCGTACGCCTTAAACAACAACACAACACCAACAAAACAATGCAAGCGTTATGGCCGCCGCGGTTTGCCTCAGCATAAAAAGTACCTCCAACTAGATTTTGGTTTGCTTTCTTTAGTTAAGAAAAAGACCGTACGTCGTGTAAATGTATAATAAATTTGTAACACTATATTTGTGTAACTTAGGTATAACTCTACTGTAATACGTACCTACTACTGTTATAAATGTGATAATTATAAGGCACACTAATAATTACCTTAATTATAAGTATTTCTCTGTAAGTGAATTGTAATTCTTTTGAGAAATAAATATCTTCAACCGTATTATCTAGCCCCAAGGTAAGCAGAGCTTGTGTTATGGGTACCTACTAGATATCTGATAGGATACAATACACTACATAGATAGATATTTTTTATTATAGGTAGAAAATATCCAGAACGCCCTGGACAAATATCTACAGATCGTACAAACATTTGTCCCGAGGCGGGAATCACAGAGGTCGTCTGGAATTCTATGAAGGTACTCTTAATTCTGCCGTGTACCTAAGTTGTCATTAGAGAATCTTCAAAACCAGTTGGATGCCAGGAGTCTGTCGGAATTGCGATAAGTTTATACGAGTATATAGCAAGATGGCGCTCCGCCACACCACACCGCCCTACGCGTTCCAGTTTGAATAGGCCATTCGGAACGGGACACAGTGCATAGGTACTCATGGTCCAACTAAGTGCCCACCTCGCAGCGCCGATCTAACGCCTCGACATTTTTTTGTGGGGTACCTAAATAACGAAGTCTACAAAAAAAAAATACTACAGTGTTCAGGAGCTGAAAGATGCAATAACAAGGATTTTAAATGATATCCATCCAAGAAAATTATCGGCTGCTACTTGTTCATTACAAAAACAAGTGAACTTATGTATTTGTGGAAACGGCGGTCATTTTGAGAAATTTATTTCGTAAATCATAAATAAATGTTATGTAGGTGCTTATTTTTACGTCTGGGTTTAAAAATAATGTTAAGTAGGTAAGTACTTAATTGATTTTATTTTATTTCATTTATTTTAGTCCTAATTGTTGTAGAAGATAGGTACAGTACCTATGCCACGAGGCCGGCTTAGCCGGCTGCCTGTGCCTGTGCCTGTGTACAATTTATCTTCTGACCCCTGCATAAGGTGCATATGCAGGTGGTGCATAAGGCCTGCGTGTAAACCCGGTCAAGTCATAAGACCGTAGTTTCTGTTCTCAAACTTCAGTTGGCCTAAAAGAGTCTTGATCACAATAAGAAATGGGATCCTTTGGCAACAAAGAATATTTCGAGTTGGTTAATCGTTTTGCCGCACAAAATGTATGGAAAAAGTTTTTCGCGATTTCTGACATTCCAAGTACTCAAACCTCAGTTCGTCCAATAGAGACTTTTGATAACATCATTGCTCCTAGGAACATTTTCCTATAACTATAACGGTTAATGTACATACCTGCCTTATCTGTCTCGTCTCAAAAATCCACCCTGTATTTGTTCGTTTAGTGCATTACGTGTAGGTATTGTGAATTGCACCCTATTTAATAGCATCAGATGAATGTAGCCGTAACTCACTTAAGTAATCTAGTTAGACCCTACTTCAATTTTAGTGCAATAAGTGCCATTTACGGAACGTAGTCATACGATCTTTGCCATTCATTTATCTAAAATGCAGCCCATAGAAAAGAGTTTGGTACAAAAAGATAATTCGTAGAGGTGCTACGGGCTACGACTTCGCTACGAGCTACGAGTTGAGCCATCTAGCGAATAGCGATGAACTTTTACACCCCTCTATGAGACGCGTTGCGTTGCGTGCGACATCTTGTGACTTGTTTTGTTTGCATGTTTTCGTACGCAGATGTAGATGGCAGCACCAAATGACCTTGACAATGCTGTGCTGTCATTGTCATAATACCTAAATGTCATCAATCCTCAGAAAGAAACAATCACTCACTTCATTTCGTTCTTTTCCTCTTTCTTTTCCTGTACTGAAACAAAGTTCTTTTCTTTTCCTTCGTTTTTGTTTTGATTCAGGGTTGCCAGACGTACGAGAAATCTCGTAATTGTCGAGATTTACAGTCCCTGTACGAGAAACGGGTGAAATAAAAATCTTATACACTTTTGCTCGCTACCGTGAACGGCTTCAAGATACTGATGAGTGATGAGTCAGATGAGTTCTAGGCATTGTTACTCAAAACAGAAGATTTCTCTGAATTGGCCAGTTTCGATCTCGCCGTTCTGTCTTTGCCTCGTGTTAATGCAGACTGTGAATGGGTTTTCAGTAAAACTAATTTAATAAAAATAGACCTCAGAAATCGTCAAAATACAGACACAATGAATGGCACACTTTTAGCTGCCGATAGTGCTATAGGCCCAAATTGCAAAGGGAATTGCATAAATTTTGAACCATCGAATGAAATGTATTTCAGAATGACATCAGTGCAAATCTTTATAACAAAAACAAATATATAATTTCACTCATATCCCAGACATTGAATAGTAACCACCACACCTAGGCTCTGCCTACCCCTTCAGGGAATATAGGTTCTACTAATTACCTACTAAATAGTAAATTTCTTAAATAAAGATTACTAAAATTGGAAACACATAATGTACAGTACCTACTTAGGTATTATACTTACGTTTCATTTGATACCCCAACCTCAAGAAATGCGAAAGCCGAATCCAAACCAGAAAATCATTGTATAAACCACAAATTTTATGAGATTTTTAAACTACAATCAACATAATCGAGATTATGTTCAGAAAGTACGCCAAAAAGCGGGGACTTTTCTCTCGTACCCCCCAAGTACGAGAAAAAAGTTTGGACATCTGGCAGATTCTGGCAACCCTGTTTTGATTCGTTCATTCATTTTCATATTTTTTTTCATTTCATTTACCATGTTCGAGGTGCGCGGTGAGCTGTATTGCGTGCTGTCCGAATTATTACGAACCAATTTATTGATTTTTGCATTGTGTTGTAACTTGTAAATATTTTGTAGAAAGTTTGGTTCATCGTGATTAGAGCTATTATTTTAACAAGCTAGTACAATGGGCAAAATTGATTATGCGATGTTTGTACGAATTGTAGCTGTTGTATTTTCCGTAAGTAATATCGTAACTATTTATTATTCGTAGTAATAATCAGTTCTCACTGCAATAATTGGGCAAGGTGTGATAATCTGATGCATGCCTAGCGTGACAGTCAGAGCGTCGTCGTATCGTGTCGTTTTATTGTTGTCACTGGTCAGCTGATCAGTGTTAAAGACGTATTGTTTACCTTGTGTACGTGAACTAACCAAGCGTGCTCTGTAGTTTCACTTAGTTTGAAGCTACAGAAAAGTTTATAATACTACCTACTGGCTGGTATTGGTGTTCTAATAATTATGAACTGTATTTTTGTATTAAAGGTATCTGCAGTGACAGCATTTTCATTTGCTATGATCCGCCTGCTGAACCCTCACTTGTTCTACGAGCAGGAACTTATCGGAAGCATGTTAGGTAACTAAAATCTCTGACCAATTCATCCAGCATTATTTGATTTACCATTTAACCCAGCACCCACTCGCTAGGTCAATATTCCATCCCCAAGCTTTAATGTCAAAGGTCATAATATGTTTCTGTCCACAGCACTACACTACTTTGTTTGTGGACTGATTGTTGTAACATCAGTGATTGGCTTCCTGAACAGTGGCATCGTGATGTTCCGTTCCTCGAGCCTGAACAACAACAAGAATATCACCAAGTGGCTGCTGTTCGACTCCTTGTTCGAGACCGCGCGGGTCCTCTACCTGTTCATATCGGAAGTGCTGCTACGGAGTGTGGGGACCGTGCATATGTACGACATGATCCTCGGGGGAGCTCAGTACTGTGAGTAGATAAATACTGCCAAGTAAAAGGATTAACATAATTTATCGGGTATATGGAAACGCTGAGCTGAGCTAAGCAAGGCTGATGTGATGATAGATGGCGTCAAGAATAAGCTTATTGGAACTTTAACTATCTAAAATTCTACCAAAATTTAGTCACACATAAGATCATAAATGCGAAAAAGTTTGATGGATGTTTAGATGTTTGTTACCTCTTCATGCTAACACTTCTGTACGCTTTGGAATTTATTTTATTCTTTCTTTAGAGAGAGAGAGAGATTTCTAGACCTGTTTTAAAGTATAGTCTACTTTTATTGTGATAGAATGTGTGCGAAGCTGCAGGCAGAAGTTAGTAGAAAATACAATTCTTCATATCTATCTAATTCTAGGAAGCTCAATAATGAATTTGTCTCTTTCAGTATTGGACTCATTGCTGTACTGTCAAGTGATTCTCAAAAAACAATGAGGAAGGCTTTTCCTGTACTCTCCTGCCCTGCTTTTCTTCCCTTATATTCCCATAGACTCTAATATATAAACGAGGTAGCTATGTAGAGGCTAGTGTAGACTTAAGCAATTGATTAGGAACTCGTATAGTGAATGACTACTTTCTAATCAGTAGATTGTTACAGGTCATTTTGAGATTAACAAGCATTTATGGATTCTCAAAGAGTACCTACCCTAAGTTAATGTGATTGTATGACTTAGTTTACATCTTCTTTATAAACCACAATATAAGTTGGTATGGAGCTGAAGATCTAATTAAATTGATCTGAATATTCTTATTGCAAGATCTCCTTTCTAAACACTTAAAAAGTGTGGTGGGTGATGCTGATGAATCACAAGTTTAAATAAAGTTCTGTGCATAGGGACATCTATGGTGCTACATATGACATAAGCCACATAGATGATATATTAAATAGCTTGCCAATAATTCCATTTTGAGGCAATAATTGAAATGCAAAAATACCCCATTTTTTGTAAATAGCGCATATTGAATTTGATCCTTATTGTAAGATTGTAAACACAGGTCAATTGACGTTAATGTACCTACGTAAACACCGTACCATTGTCTGTCTGTCTCATTATAAGATAGTTGTCTAGAAGCCCACACTGTGTTACAGGTAGATACTTATAATACATATGTACATTGTACATTGGGTGTTGTCACAGTATTGTCTTGACCTTCGTACTAAACATTCTTAATATTTTGCATTCCAGACTCTTGATGTAAGTACCTAAGTAAATGTAGGCAAATTGAAAGCTTTTCAAAATTTAGTCATCATTTTGTGTAAGTACCTGATGTCAAAGTTGCTTTTTATAAATCTTAAATTATTTTTTGTTATTTTTTATAAAAATATGGTTTAGAACCTAAAGTATTTAATTATTAGTACTTAATCTTGCCTACTCAAGGAGATTTGAAAGTTATTTGTTTTAAGTATTTAGTTGAAAGACATTCTAGTACCTCTAACAATGGTACCAATTAAGATGTTGTAATGTTATTTAATCTTAGGCACATAATGTAATGTAATGTAATGACTGATATCATTAACATTCTTACTTACCCACCGATAGTTATATTTACTAATGGATTTGCGTCACAGCGCAGTATTATTTATTATCTAGCCAGTAGTTAACAACCTCAAGTCCAGGCTTAGGAAATGATTGTGAACCAGGAGCAGACTTTATGGTCTTGGTACTTGGGTCTACTCTGTGACAGTAGGTTGTTAATATTGATTTAAAAACAATATTTGCCTTTAATTTAGGTAATAGATCTGAACTAGTATTCTGAACATATCCTTATTTGTTAGTTTGCAGCCTAACCCTTTTTTCTGTCTAAAACAGTATTTTTGTGAACAAAATAGATACCTACATTCCCTAAAATTGTAATTGCCTACTAGTAAAAAAAAAACTGACTAATCAGCAGAAAATCAAGGCCTATTTTTGTATTTATTCGGTTTACTTCCTGTGAAAGGGAGAAATAAAAGTTAATACTTTAAAATGAATCTTTTAATGAGCGAGTCTGTCCAAAAATATAATGCATATGCCCCTATTAACACTAACTTGCTACAGAATTACAAAGTGCACTTCGTTCTCACTTCCTTAACTAGACAAGGCGATGGGCAGGCGGCACGCCACCACACTATATGTACCTACCAACATTAGGGGTACAAGAGGCTTGTAGTGAACCCGCTCACATTCTTATGGAATTCGTAAATCAACGAGTTTTTATAGCATTAAACATAGGTACTATAGTGGATTCACGAATCCCAAAAAATACAGCATAGTTATTTCTCCGAGTGGACTCAATAATCTGTTTGTACCTGCTACCGACAGTTCTAAACACAATTGACACAATGCGCTGCAAGATTTTGCTAAAATGTACCTACACTTCAGATTCTACACATGAGCTTTGCTTATATTCTAGTTTTGCCGTTAGTTTACATCACCTTGGCTAAGTAAGACATCCATATTCACAAACAATACTTACAGCGACTATCATGTTAGAGCTGTTTATATCGTTAAGCTAAGGAGGCGAAGATTTCCGTCAAATATTAGTCAACAAGGCTTTGTTCCGAGTCGTTAACGTAACGATAATGAACCCCCGACGGGCGCTGCATTGTCTGAGAACACGGTCGTCAGGTTCACGGTTCACGGGACACGAGGAGTGCCGCCCACCTCATTGTACAATACGCTAACTCGAAGCCACTCTCAACAACAAACCTAACACACAATAACACCATCCTGTAACAACTTATTTGTTCAAAATCAAATCTTACAGATTAGTCATTGAGTTTATTTTACAATGTTATAGTTCATACGAAATGTAATTGCGAATTAGGACAAGATGACTTCATCTACATTCATAAATAAACATTTGTTCTGAGAATTATAATTACATTTTAGGTAAACTAAGGGATGAATAAATGATACAAGCAGCAAAAGGCGTTCAAGCTTACGTTATTACGACGAATATAATTTTACCCTGTACATTTTAATATTGCCAATAAATCAAGCACTCTGAATATTTGAAATGCAATGTTGGTGACCAGTACCTAGTACCTACCTCTGTGGTCCTAATACTTGGATATTTTGCACCTTGCTAGTTGAGATTATTTACTCATAACCAAACTCAGCCTAAGTTAGCACTAAATAAAGTAGTTAAATCTACTTTGAAATAAAGAAAATACTAAGCAAATAAATAATAATGCATTCATTATAGACATAATATAAGTAAAAGGTTGGGAATAATTTTAAACATTCAAAAATAGGTTTTTCTACGTAACTTCATGAAACTAAAGAAATTCTAATATACTCGTAATCTTATTGCTTTAAGTATGAAAATACTATGAACTCTTTCATAATGGCACTTCATAAATTTGTCAATTTAAGTAAATCAGAATCAACTGCAACTATTCAAAAATACTTTATGCGGTATGTACTTCACATAACGCTTCCTACACTAGAGATCACACATCATCTTTGCTATATTATATTATCTCGAATAAAATGCATATATCGTATAACTGTGAGATTGTACTCATTGCATACATTCAACCTCCAGCCGATCAATTCAATACTCACAACCTCTACTGTGTACAAACTGTTTATTTGAGTGAATAGTGTGCAGACTTTAATATAATTACAATTAAGTTAGCCTGACGTGTCCCACTGTACAACTAATTACATTATAATATGACAAACAATTCAGGACGTACATTTACACCATTGGTTCCGCATATTACATATAACGCGCACATATGCGTACATATAACGCGCTATAAAAGCGTAATTTTTACGTCCATTCTAGTACATATTTAGAATACCCATGAAAATAGTTCCACGGGCAAGGTTGGTCGGCGGCATTCGGGTGACGAGAAGCAAGATACATCATTGTATCGCCAAGGCAAACTCTGCACACACCTTAAGATAATATACTCGTAGCGTAAAGTTATATACAGCGAGACAATACATTTGAGATCTAATACATTAAGGAACTTAGATAACGACATTGCAAACACAATACACCAAAACGAAACTAAACTTACGTAAATAATAGTAACTACGTATCTAAAAATTATTAGGTATATTGTCATGAATTTAATACAGTATTACGAGTTAACATAATTATTCTCTTCCCCTATGAGATAATATCATTGTCAAATACAGAGAAAGTTAAATCATAATTGGTAGTTTGTTTACCGCGGACGGAGAGACGTTTTTGTTTATGTTTATTGAAAGTATATTCATAGGTAAAGAAAATATGCGTATTATTTTGCTAGATGAAAGATCAGTCCTCACTATAATCAGCCGCAGCTGATAACCCATACATTTTATAGATGGAACAATGTTACGACAAAAACCCACAGCATACTAGACGACGCTCGCGGCAGGTAATCATCATTGACGAAGCAGTGCTGCTAAGCTTTAGCTTGGATTTATCCAAACGCCTCGGTGCTGTGGTTCCCGAACCATATAAGGTGTCTGCACACAACAACATTCAATTGACAAACTTAATAGCTTCCCCTAGCATGATACTCCATCAACAGAGATATGTCGCAAGTCTTACAAATAACTTAGTCCTACTAATTAATCATAATCCTAGAAATGAAAATCTACATTTTATTAACGATCTATAGTGGAGGAAAATCTCCAAACACTTTGTTTTACTAATTTCGCTTGCACGTGATGCTCGAGTCATGTTGGTTTTTACATTTTCGTTGTTGATTTGTGAATAAATTTGTATCAAAGTTTTATAAATCGACCCACACCAACCGTTTTTGTAGCCCATCTTATAAAAATATAAATACATTAGGCCATCCTTGTACCACGTTTTAAAAAGAAATGTTTAGTAATCATTACATCATCAGAGACGAGCGCAGGGGAACAATTATTTCTTAGGCCTTAATGTTCGTTAAGGCCTAAGTAATCGAATAATATCCGAACAGCGAACGGGGTCATATTAGTTAATTGAAGGGCCGTTGACACAGTGCTAACCTACTGCTTTGTTCATTCGAGCTCTCTAGACAGACTACGTCCGGGGTCCGCCTAGAAGTTCTGCATGGTGGTTCTCTTGAGCTGCATGGCGTCCAGGATGTGCTGCCGCTTGCGCAGGTAGCGCGCGCGCAGCTGCTCGATCTCGGCCTCCATCTCCGCGTCCAGCCGCGCCACGCACAGGGACAGCTCCGCCTCGCCCAGCATGCACAGCTGTGGGGGATACAGTGCTTTATTCATGTACATATTTATATCGGTAATGCCTGGTCCTACGTGAGCGCCAACGCAAGGGGTAACCTGGCCGATGCGGCGTGTGTCGCTCGCCTGGACGAAGGCGAACGTAAGGTTCGGACTTGGCAATAACGCGTGAGTTATTGTCTTACAACGCGATAACATTTTTGCCGTCGGACCTGTTAAGTTGCTTCCCTCGCTACCTGACTGAATACTAGGGGCTCATTTAGACGGCACCGTTGTCGTAAATCTTAAGAATTTTTCGCCCCAAGTGTATGGCACTCAGCTAAATAATGACAAAGCCTACTAGTAGGTATATGTATAGGCTATGTTGTATCCAGGTACACGAGCAAAGCCACAGGCAAGAGCTAGTTAGATTTTGTAAAGAGAAACTAATCCAAAATACAAAAGAAACACATGTTAGTACTTTAGTCAATCTATTTTAGACCTTTGAAACCCTGTTACACAAAAACACAGTTTTGCAGCAACAAGTCTGTTAGTGTACAGTACTCGAGGGAGGCTTCACGCAGTGTGACATATATGGAACTATCTATACAATATTTTAAAACTTATTAGTAAGTGAGTGAAGCTTAGCATCCAGTTACGGGGTCTAGAACAGAAAACCCAGCACCGCGGCGACAACATGCGTCAGCAGGTGAGGAGTGAAGCTGAGAGGCGGCGGGCGGCGCGCGGGCGCGCGGGCGCGACACTTACGCGGCGCGGTTAGGGCTAGCAGAGTGACGACGTGCAGCTGACTTACGAATTCGAAGTTCCCTTCCTCCACGAACGCTCGCTGGAACGATAGCGCCGGGTTCGCCTCGCTGTCTGCTTCGCCTTCTGCGCTGAAATTTGACAATGTTTTGTTAGAAACTTGTTAAATGCTAGACAGATCGAGATCAGTAGAGCTTATTAGTATGTGTAGTATGTGTATCAAGGCGCTCGCCCTCTGGCGCTGATCCGATGACGATGATGTCTCGGGCACTGGACTTTTAACTCAAAGAGTACTAATATAACATTCAGACATTAAGGTGTTGTACTGGTTCATTATAATAAGCGCCGTGTGTCCCGCTAAAGGGCAAAGGCATGTGTCCCTGCTCACTCCACGCACCTCGGCCTGCCGGCGGCGGCGGGACGAAGACGTCACAACAATTATGAAAAGTAGGATTGTGATGCATTGGTTCGTTATTTGATGGCATCTTATGTGAACAGTACCTGACAGGGTTGTCCCCCGCGGCCCTGCTGTCCACGGCCCCGTTGCTGGGTATGAGGTGGTTGCCCTCCTTCTTGTCGAAGTGTTCCAGGAACAGCGGCCGGTACTTGGGCTTGTTCGTGTCCATCGGGTCTGTGTCGTGTCCTGGAGAAGGTATGCGCATTTTAGTTCACAAAAAATACTTTCTAGGGGAATTTTGGAGGGAAAAACGGAATGCTTAGCGAGTTTATCCATCATCCGAAACGGGTAAATCTTTTTTGACGGATAAATGACGGAACTAAACTAAGGGAGTCGCTTGATTGAGGCGACTACGTCAACAAGCACTCGCCGAGTTTATTGAGGCGACTACGTCAACAAGCACCCGCCGAGTTTAACATCACAACAAGTGTTAGTTCAGAGGACACCACTGATGTAGCTGGCAACAATCAAAGATACAAAATTAGGTTTGCTATTTGACCGAGGTGTAAGTGTAACCTTAAGATTTTTAAATAAATAAATCAATTATGTTTATTTGTTTTTTAAGGGGATAAATAATACCTATACTAAAGATGATGGACAATACATTCCTATGATAGAGAGATGTCAGTGCAGATCGCAGTTGCCCAACTTAGTTATTCCCACAATCAGGAGGTCTATGCCAGCCAGGGTTGTTCCTGATGCAGTGTACGGTTCACGTACAACACAAATTTATTATAAACTATTTCAGCTGACACCGCGATCAGCCGCGACCTACATTTTTAGTTAGTTAAGCCTTTACCGCGGACAAGAGCGGATGAGTATCTTTCTTAAACTTGTACTTTTCACAATATAACTTCGATTGATTTACTCAGTGGTTTAATTCAAACTATAAAGCTCTGGGCTCGTACATGGTCCTTCGAACCGGATAAACAGTGAATTTAAGTGTGGTGAGTGTCTCTATAAGCGATAGCGAATCGTTCCAATTGGTCTCCCACAAGCGGGTCTCCCCAGTTGGATTGAGAAGGCGCACATATTGTAAGTAGAGTGCTTCTATACTTGACATTCACGAGCGAAAACTTCGCTTTTAACTGAACTGGTACCTGCGGTATACTACTACTACTCTACCAACGGTCAACGTATTTTACTAGCAACAATGGCTCAGAGCGCAAAGGAACTAATCAGCAGACAGGAGACGATCTTCAACAACTTGAAGCAGATCTGCATCAACTACAAGAAGGATAGTCCTAGCAGGAAAACTTCTTCAGATTATCTTGAAGAGCGTCATTCTAGGCTGAAGGTTAATTGGGAACAGTTTGTATGCAACCATCAGCTACTAGAGGAGTCGGGAGCAACCGACCATCAATACTTCACTGATGATGTGTACAACACCACCAAAAGAATGTATGAAGACGTACTTCAGGACATTCTAAAAAGAAAGGCTGGGTTACCGGCTGCAAGCGCTAGTCAAGTAGAATCCGGCGGATCACCTTTGGCATCGACTGCCCAAGGAAAAGCAAGATTTAACTTTGACGACATAAGGTTTCACGTACCCCCTCGTGACACAAGTGAGACTAATGACAAACAGCAAGAACTATTGCGCCAACAGTACTGCAACTTTAGAGCTTTTGAACGCGTGGTGGACAAGATAAACTTAGCTCTGACTATCACTAAGGAGAAATGGGAACTGGAAGACGATCTAAACATCCTTAAGACTAAATGGGAGTACATCGAGAAAGCAAACTGGCAACTTGACTATATTTTACAAGATGAGGATTCTATCTATAAGCAGAAGTATGATGCTGCGGAGGACATCTATGACGACATGCGTAAGAAGCTGCAGCACAAGATCTGGAACAATGCGCACTACGAAAAATCTACACCAAAAATCGAGATACCGGACTTTAACGGCAAGTACAGTCAATGGTTAACGTTCAGAGATCTTTACGTAGAAAGCGTGCACAACAATCCGGTACTATCCAAGGCCCAAAAAATGCAACACCTAAAAACGAAGCTGAAGGGCGACTCGAAGAAACTAGTTCAGCATCTTGGCATCAGCGCAGAGAACTACACATCATGCTGGGAGATCCTTGCTCATCGCTACGATAACAAAAGACTGCTCTTTACATCTTACATGAATACGCTTCTAAACCAACCAACTATTCAACAGGCGAGCGCCGCCAGCATAAGAAAACTACATGACGTCGTGCTGGAGTGCTTGAACGGTCTCAAGAACATTGGACTAGACATCTCCAATTGGGATCCGATTGTTGTACATCTATTGGTACAGAAACTAGATAGCGTAACATACAACGAGTACATAAAAGACATTAAGAACCCTAGGGGGTTTCCAGATTTGAAAGAATTCACGGAATTCTTAGAATCAAAATTTATGGCGTTAGAAGTCTTCCAGGGAAATAATCAAAAACCGACCACGTCAAATAAACCAGGGAAGTCAGACAAACAAACCAATTACGCAAACGAAGTCGAACGAAACACTAGTCGCGGTTCATCGTACTTTAAGAAGTCACAATATTCGCCAAAAGTCTTATTCACTACCGCTCGAAACTGTCCAATTTGCAAAACTGATCACGTACTTATGAAATGTGACAAATTTATAGCAATGAATGCAAAAACTCGCGGGGAAACAGTGCGAAATATGCATATATGCCCTAATTGCTTGTACGATCACGAAGAAAAGCAATGCAACTCACGCAAAACATGTAGAGTATGTCGTAAGGCCCATCATACACTTTTACACGAGGCGGATCTTGAACAGCCTAAAAACCAACCACAAAGGGCATCATCATCATCAGCATCGAACTCTACCTCCAACTCTTACGCAGTTAACAACATCTTGGACAACGAGAAGGAAGTTTTGCTGACGACTGTACTACTAAAGGTCAAATCGGTAGATGGCGAATACCTCAACTTAAGAACGGTGCGGATACCTTAGCCCCCATACAAACGTACTTTTCGATTCATTTGGAAACTACATGCCCGGCTTAAATGAAATTTTGTATGCATAACCGGATAAGAAATAGCTATGTTTGTACCGTTTTAGTTTTTCAAAAAACATTATAATCTTTAAATGAGAGCGAAACTAATTTGCCATATTTTGAGCAACAAATCGAGGCATTTTCAAGCTATTTTTTATGCATGATAGACACCTTTATTCGAAAATCTGTCGCGCTGCAAACATCCTAAATATATTCAACATTAGAAGTAATCAAAAATATTTCTGAAATCAGTCGTTTATTCAAAATGAATCGGAAAGTACGAAAAAATATTAAAAATGGTGAAATTCCTTCTAATTTCTGCAACCGCTTGCTCACACGCGGGGGCGATGAGACGCAGGGGGGATGAAATTCCGAATTAGGGCGAACGCCGCCGAATGGCCGACACGACGACGATGCGACGAGCCGTGTCGTACTCGTACGTAGTCGGTCGGGCGTCGTCGGCTATTCTCTGTTGGTTGTTTACTTGTGCTACACTTTGCCGTCTGTCAACACGAAATAAAATGGAGTCTAATGTCAAAATGCGAAAATTGTTTCGAACTTCTGTGATATACGCCCATTTTACTCCGATAATACCAGTGTCATAAAATATTTTCTACTAATATTTCTTCATCATTTTATAACGTTGTTAAACAAATTAAATAAAATATAATATGTAGCACAAAACCATTGTTATTTTCCATTCTATGGATATGGATTAGAAAATAAACCCTACGTAATTTAACATAAGTACCTATTTAGAAAAAATGAGTAATCTTCTATGAACTTCTATTTCGAAACATTTTTTTTGATATGGTATCACCATAGTTTTCATAAAATATGTAAGTTTCTGAATTAGAGTTTACGTCACTTCACAGTATAGGTACATGTCACTTTGTCATCGAATGCGTACCTAGGTAAATTGTTTGAAATTCATTCCTTCAACTTCAATAATTTACGCAATGTATGACGATGCGATGTCATTATTGTCTACTACGTACTAATTAGTTCCTAATCTGTGGCGACACCGAGCACACGCACAGGCTTCACTCCCTACACACACAGCCACAGCTTTGCATTTGATGGTTAGACGCGCTTTCTCACTCATAACGCGCCCCATTTCATTCGACATGAAACAACAACAAATCGGCATGGGCCGGCCGCTGAGATTTGGGAGAGGTTCGTAGCCTTCTTAAGAGGGTTACTCGATCAAGGTTCACAAGTTAGCCTTATCACAGAGAGCGCAGCGCAACGTCTCAGGTTACCGCGCGTGTAAGTGGTTTAATTCAAACTATAAAGCTCTGGGCTCGTACATGCAGTTTTTAGACACATCAGCGGATGCTGATTTTTAATCTTGACATCAGCGGATGGTAATGCTGATTTTGATCAACTGTCTGACTCGCAAATCGAGTTTTCCGCACTTCTTTAATGTAGACGGTCCTTCCATCATCGAAATCGAGTCTCGATAAATTATGCCGTTTAGAGTTCCGTCCCCAAAGGGTGCCAACTGAACCCTATTATTAAGCTTCCGCTGTCTGTCTGTCTTTCAGTCTGTCAGGGGGCTGTATGTATCTTATGAATCATAAAATGTAGACAGTTGCTATTTTCACAGACCTTCTTAATAAACATAATGTATATAAGTGAGGTCTGGCTAGGCCTATAAATCAAAAAATACTTAAGCCTCGATCCCACAGCCGCGATTGTGAAGCGCGTCTTGTGTCACGTGATTTGTTGCGATTTTGTCGTTACACACAGCTACGTTTTTGTAAGCGCTATTTCTAGATGTGTGATCTGCTATTCGCAACAACCCTGGTCTATACCCAGCATTGTGTGGTAACCGGAATCATTTTCGTGATTAATAATTAGAATGATGGTTGAGTAGATGGTTGCATGTTCAGTGGGACAGTGGAGTGGACTCACGCTTCATAGTCTGCAGGTCTGCGTCCGGCTCGTTGATGACCATGGTGCCCAGGTCGTGCGCCAGCTCCGAGTCGCGGTGCGGCACCAGCGTGCCGTCCGTCACCGCGCGCATGGTCGCCTCGTCGTACGTACCCGTCTGCTGTAGAACGGTAACAAAACAATGCACAGTTAGTACCGCCTCGCCTCGCCTCGCTGAACCTAGCTCGGGGGGAAGATGCCAGTAGGAGAGGATTTTTGAAAGTTTAACGTTCTCGCATCCTACCTGAAATAAAGCAAAACTAGCGACATCTAACCGTCACTCCGGGAACTAAAGAGACAGCGTCGATAGAAACCTTCGATGAAGAGATCGAACATGGAGGTAGATACGTACACTTACTACAGACTACGTCTGCTAGATAGCCCTAAGAGTACCTGCTATCTTCTTGTCTTTTTTAAATTTTAAGAATTTAACCTGTTCAACGTGTGCACACTTTAATTATTAACTACTTCTTTTACTATAAAAACTTTTTAGTTTGACGAATTCATAATGAATTTAAGCGGGTTAACTACGAACCTAGTTTGTGTTGGAAGAACATCAACTACTTACTACGTATTTGGTCTACGTATTTCTGATAAATAAGTAGTAACTATTACATACTGCTACTATACTATTCCAGGTTTCTAAGGAAATAAAGAATTTTATATTTCCTTGTAATCAGCACACATACATTATCTGGTGCACATGCTTTTCCCCGGTAAAAGGTTTCTGCCACTAACACCACGGCACCACGGAGGCAGGCGGATCAGTCATCGCTCATCGCAATGGCGGCGGTGATCAAGATGCAGAACAAGGAAGCCGCCGCCCTTCTTAAAAATGATACAAGTATCATTTAATATAACGATCTTAATAACAAGCGTCGCTATCATTTTGTTAATAAAATTGAATTATTTTGAATGTAGATATTTTTTTCTTTTTATTGTTTTTATCCACCGAAATGTAATTTGGTTAATTTTATTACATAGTTTTATAGTTTTTATTATATAGTTTTTTATTATTCATTATTACAAATTCGAATATTTGGCATAGTCGTTGTGATAGGTACTCGTACCTATCAGTTTTCTTTACGTGTGTGCAAGCTAGAAATACCCACTCTTTTAGTTTCTTTTTATTTTATTGTTTTGCATGTTTATATAATATTTTCATTGTCATTGTATTTCTTCTCAACATGTTTGTCTTTGTTTGTACATTTGTTTGTTTATACTCCGTGATGTCACGAAACGGCTCTGTCGGAAGACCAGCCTTGGTTGTACGCAAATACAACCAACTCATGCTGAGACAGGGACCGTTTTGTAACTCTTACAAATTGTCTATGTTCTTTTGTTTTAAATTGTATGTCTGTGTTTGAGTTACAAATAAACGCTTCTATTTCTATTTCTATTTCTATTTCTTCCAACTACGTTCCAGTATTCAACTCTTACAACGTGCACAGGCTGAGTGGATTCGTAGGCCGTCTGTCGTGTGTCTGCGTGTGTAAGTGTGTATGCAGTAGGTACAGTACCGGTTGCGTGTGCGCGCCGAAGGTCTTGGCGTTGTTGGTTTGGTGCGCGTTCCGGAAGGCTTGCGTCTCGCGGACCTCGCGCGCCTCCGCTATCATCGTGCTCAGGATGGTGGGGTTCTTAGCGTTGCCTGCGACATTACTGCGATATTTAATAACATGCACCATAATCACCGTCTCTTAGATAAACCCATCACCGCCAGACATTGGCTTCCTCCAGGATCGCCATAATGGCCGGTCCTGCACTTTGCTAATGACAGAAAATACAACTTTGTTAACGTTTCCAATAATTCAGAAAGCAAAAAGGCGGTCAAATTGACAATTTTTGACATGAAATTACACAAGAAAATAGGTCAAATTCGGATAAGAGTGACTGACGAGCACTTTGTCATTAGGACGTGAAAAGTAGCAGAGTAGGTAGACAGACAGTCGTACCTATAAACTCGTGGTTGAGTAGGAACTCGGCCGTGGCGCGCTCGTCCGGGAGCTTCACGAGGCACTGGCTCACGAAGTCTATGAACTCCGGGGACCACTGGTCCGGCTCTCTGCAACAACCACAACCACGTACTATTCACATTCTCATTTACTTTACTTATGGAATATTTTGCTGCTGTGCGGTGTCGGCTTAGAATTTGCACCTCCCCAACTCTTCCCGCGGGTGTCGGAAAAGGCGACTATGGGATATCCACCGGGGTCGGGCTGCAGCGCCCCCTGCAGAACAATTCTACCACCGAACTGCGATCCCCAACCCGCATGCCCAGCGTGGGGATTATGGGCATTACCCCCATGAGATAAAAGCCAATAAGGCGCTTATCAGGGGTCCAGCAGTGGACCAATACAGGCTGTTGAGGTTGAGGAGGGAATATTATACATGACCATTTGTAAAACTTTTAACAGAGTCTGAAAAATCACGGGTTAGTATTTCCTCTAATAAACTGGTTTCTAAGTAAAAAGTTTTGTCTATAACAAAATCTTAAATTTAACCCATTACAAGTTAAAGGCCTCTCTCTTCCCCTTCCATATGTAACGGTGTGGGTAGTGATGTCGTGGACACGGGATAGTCTGAGTACTCCTTTTTTTTATTGCTTTTTGCTAGCATACCCAGCCTAACTCCATCCAGAAGCGCTAAATAGTGCACGTATAATTTACCTGAAGGAAGGCGGCGGTTTCGTAGGAATCATGAAGATGGCCCGCATGGGGTGTATATCCCCGTAGGGCGGCTTGCCCTCCGCCATCTCCAGCGCGGTGATGCCGAGCGACCAGATGTCCGCGACGCAGTCGTACCCGATCTCCTGGATCACCTCGGGCGCCATCCAGAACGGCGTGCCGATCACCGTGTTGCGCTTGGCCATTGTGTCCTGAAATGTCTTTATTCGGTAACTACATAACCATTTATTTTGTGAGAACAGGTATGCATCAGACGGGCGCCAGGCAGCGCAGTGGAACGCCCTTCTGGCGCGGGGCCTATGCCCTGCGACTGCAGGTAGGGCTCCGGTATAGGCGATGCATATACCATTTAACATCAGGTCGGCCATCTGCTTATTCCGTCTGCTGCTTTAACACATCTGACGTCATCATTATCCGCATATTTTATTTGCACCTGATTATAATAGAAGGCTAAGCCTGTGCGGGTGGCACACCACGGCCCTGAGCTAGCCGCATCTATCGATGCTCCGCAAACTGTACTATTATTATTATCACACTAATATTATAAATGCCAAATTTTGGATGTTCAGATGTATGGATGGATAGATGAATGGACGTTTGTTACCTCTTCACGCCACAAAAACTGAACCGATCGGGCTGAAACTTTGCATAGATGTAGGTCTAAGCCTGGAATCAAACATGGGCTACTTTTATCCCACAAAACAGTTGCCATGGAATATAAATAATCTTTAAACGTTTCCATAGAAACACCGCGTGCGAAGCCACGGGCAGAAACTAGTTAATAATAAAGTGTGCTAAGTCGTCGACCCACCACTGCGCTAACAGTAGGTACGTACGATTTATGGCATCCAGAAGGATCTGACGACCTCTGTGGCGCAGCGGGCGAAGGTCCGCCTGCTACGCAGGAAGTTGCGGGTTCGATTCCCGCCTCGGGACAATTGTTTGTACGATCTGCAGATACTTGTTCAGGGGTTCTGGATGTTTTCTATGTATAATAAAAAAATATCTATCTATGTAGTGTATTGTATTATGTATATCAGTTATCTAGTACCCATAATACAAGCTCTGCTTAGCTTGGGGCTAGATAATGCTGTGTGAATTGTCTACCATTATTATTATTATCTTTGTGAAACGTCGCAAACTATAAAAAATCGCCAGTTATTAGGGCTTCCTGATGTAACGAGCAACGTTGTGTGACACAGATTGCCGAGTCATGGTTACTCAGTATCGTTATGTGTCGCGGTCTAAGGCCCGTGTGTGAGAGCCTGCTCAGTCACCGCTCTGCGCTTCAATTTTCCAATTTTCTATGGCATAAGCGTTGCTCAAGATCGATAATCATAATCATAATCGTTTATTTTGCAGGAATGTAGTACAGAAGGTCTTATGATTAAAACTTAGGTCCTATCATTCTGCCTCGTCAAGGCGTGCAAAATTATATTATAACTAGGTACTTACAATAACATAAGAAACCAAAGAAGAAACTAAACAAAACAAAACAAAGTTCACAAACCACAACAAAATTACAATCACTTTGAAACGGCGACAGGTGGCTATTTCACCGTCGAAACATCAATGGCAAATTCAAAACCTAAACTAATAAGATGTCAAAATTAATAGCCAGAGGTCTTTTATATTATTATTTTTTAAATAAAATAAAAAAAAAACAAGTTTAGTTAGTTTTGAGAACAAGAAATTTATAAATTATTGTAGTTTGTCTTCTAAAAATTCACTTATCGTATAGTATGATTTATCAGTCATTAACTTTGTCAGGGTATTTTTAAAGTTATTGATGGTTATTGTTGGATTTAATAAAATTCCTCCGTCTATACGAGTGATAGTTCGGATAGACGGAGGAATTTTATTAAATATGATTAGTGCCATACAGAGAACCCCCTCTCGTAATACTCTCGTTTTTGCATTATTTCGGTGAAAAGCACCTGCTCGTCGGCTTTCTTTAAAAAACTTGAATTGTGGATTAGTCTTTACCAAAGCTGCAGTTTCTAGGATATATAGACACGGCAGAGTGAGTATTCCCCACTGTCTAAAAACATCTTTGCAGGAATCCATCTGTCCCATACCAAACATACATCTAATGCAACGTTTTTGGGCTATGAAAACTTGTACTTAATTTGTTTGTGGATTTGCCCCAAAAAATAACTCCATACCTGAGGATCGATGCAACATGGTCATAATATGCAGTGAGCAACGTTGGTGTACTAACTGTTTTACTAAGTTTTTTCGATGACTGAGCAAGCTTTCATAATACGGACCTTACTCACTCGGAGGCAAAAACCGTCAAGCGATTAGATGATATATAAGTACTTAGATGATAGGAAACAGGATATATATAAATAACGGTATCCTTTACTAGGCACCCACTGTGAGTTGTCCCGCGACGCCGAAGTCGGCGAGTTTCGCGTGTCCCTCCGTATTTAACAATATGTTCCCTGCTTTGATGTCGCGGTGGATTTTCCGCCGCCTGTGCAGGTATTCAAGGCCCTGGAGACATAACAAGTAATGCAAATAAGTAAATAAATCATCATCTAATCACAAATCTATCCAAGTCTTTAGAAACGATCATGGTTATTATTATTACTAACACTTAGCATGTATACTTGCGGGATATTCACCATTATTTAATGTAAACACAAAAATACACAAATGTTGCACCAAATTACAACTAGATTTGCAAAACGATGAAGTTCTCATACAAAATTAATTTTAAAGTTTTCTAACCTTGAGTGTATCACAGAGTATGGTCGCTATTTCATCTTCTGATAAAGTCTTTTTCCTAAGCCTCATTATGTCCGACACTGAGCCCGCTCCGCAGTATTCCATCACAATCTGAAATCAAGAACAGGAAACTATACCAATAGATGGATAGACAGAAAATTCTTTATTGCACACTTATCGAGAGAAACAATACAACAAAACAGATTAAAATCTTTATGGTAATTAAGATTTTATGTATATCTACACTGTACTGTAAAAGTGACATTTTGTGCCAGTACCTGTAATATTTGAACGTGGGATCGTTTACAGGCGACCTCATTGCGCTGGAAGAGCGTCACGCGCTGCGTTTGACGGCATTGTCCGAGAGAGTTTAACGAGCATTCCAGTCGACAGATTTAGATGTACAAGGCTTCCTTTATATTTAAACTGCAGGTTACAATAAACAAATCCTTTACAAATAGGCAGTTGGGAGCAGATCATTCTCTAAAGAACCGCTACGCTTTATCGTCTCTATGCCGAATCCATAATTGTGGACCGATGCAGTGTTTGTAGATCCTAAAGTAAGGTTGTGTCTAGCAATGAGAGCAACGAAGCAAGATCATATTTTCAAATCAGCCCACTGGATGCGCAAACCTTCATCAGATCAGTCGACTTTATACGGTCCTTCGTCTACTAGGCACCAGGCTTACGTTATCAACAAGCACCAGGGTCAGCAGCGTGGTCTTTGAACATATTGCGCACCAACGCAGCAGCTATCTTACCCACTATTTTGTGTTCTAATTCTCTTTTTTTTGTATCCACTAACTATGCATAATCCCTTACCCACAGGTCGGTGTTCTTGAAATAACTGCCGTAGTACTTGACGACGTAGGGGCTGTCGCACTGCTGCATGATGGAAATCTCCTTGATGATCTCCTGCAGGTCTGTGTCCACCGGGACCTGCTTGATGGCCAGCACCTGGCCTGACTCTTTGTGTAACGCCTGGAACAAAAGTTATTATCACTTATCGAGGAAGCGATAGTGCGACGAAGTGACCCTATTGATCGAGCGAGATGTTTTCTGTTCCATTATTAGGTACGTAGCTGCTATTCTGATATTCACCTTGTAAACGCTGCCATACGAGCCCTCGCCGAGTTTGCAGATGATGTCGAACACCTCTTCTGGCTGCCGCGTCAAGCTCTCTTCTGAAAGCTTCTTTAGCTCGCTGAAACAAAACAACAAGCTTATTTACATTTGCGTATGGAATTTCTTCCAAGTTATCACCACCCTTCGTAAGTGTGTAGAGTACTCTCGACTTTCTTGGAATCTGGTCTTTTGGCCTACCAACAACAATACCAGGCTAGTTAAATGTGCATATGAATACCAAATGTTGTGTTAAATGACGGCAGAGATTAGGAACCGAAGCCTGACTCATCATAAGCCATTCGCATGTGTCTTGGTACCCATAGCTATGTATAGATTGGCGCTTATCTAGGTCAGAATGTGTTATGTGGCGATTTCCTTATATTAGTTAGAGTATGTTACTATATAGTTTTAATAGGTAAAATGCACACAAAAGACCCTTTCGCGGTGGGAAGTCGTCTTACGAATATTCGTAAGCCGAATTCCCACCGCAAAAGGGAAATGAGAGATGAGCGAGCGTAGTCGAGTTCATTTCAAAGCTTTGTGCTCGCTCAGTACTTTTCGCTCGACTATTTGTTGGTGGAAATACAAGTAGGCAGTTTACTCTTGCGAGTTCAACATAGGCTTGAATGGGTCTGCTCCGCTGGGCCCCGGCTTTGGCCTGCTTGCTATCTGCTACATTAGCACAGCTCGCAACAAATCGCTAAACAGGGTCAAACCTCCAAAATTATTAAAACATTACATTATTAAAAGAGACCCGAGGTGTTGACAACTTTTTGATAATGTATCAATGTTTAGCATTATTATAGTTGACCGCACATTTACAAAACGCAATACCGACCCAACGATTATGGCATGTTGCAAATAAGGTGCCTAGGTATAACATAATGGGCCTGCCAGCCGACGACGGCGACGCGCGACGGTACAAAGCTGTTATGCAGCATGTAGTTACATGACTTGCTATGCATGTGTAGTAATGAATGCGACATTGCCGATAAAAAGGGAAATAAAATGTCATAATGAGCGGTAATGACCCCTTATCATGAGAAAGGGGAGCCGGCAGTCACCCTCATACGACTTCCACTGAAATATTATAAGCCGATTATTTACCACTTCTTCGCCACATCGTATCGGTTTTCTGATTCATTTGAATCAATATAACTTTTAGAAAGTACCTTATCTATTTAACTTCGAACTAGTGAATCATTGCTTAATATTTCCATTTCCTGTTAAGAATTTAATAATTACTCTGAATTTTCCCCTAATAATAATATTCGATGCTACTTATTAGCATTAATCATTAAGCTCCACTAAAACAAAAAGCGCTACAATAGCTTAAGCATGCAAAACCCATATGCTATGTCTATCAAGGAAAAGTCGCCACATGTGTCCAAACTAAGCTATTACTTGTAAATAAAAACCAAAATGTAACCGTGCGGTGGTGTAAAATACGAAGACTTGTGGAATGTCTCCTGCACCACAGATGATTCATCTGTTTGTATACTAAAGCCACAGAACAGCGAGTAGATGGTAAGGCAGCTAATAATACCTACTGCAGCACACGGGCAGGGGGTTATGATTTAAGACGCGATGCTATTTACGTAACTGTTAACCTTTTGCCGAGGAGGAGCGACACCGCCGCCGGCTGTGCGGGCGGCGCCAGATGCGGTCAACTATTTCATTTTTACGCTTTTTATAAAACGAAGAGAGACAAATTAAGCATGACAAATTAGTGCGTGTAGATAGTTTTTTTTTTTTCAAATACTGTTAGAGAACAAAACACGAAAGAGATTTTACAAACTAAACTCCAGAGTCGAGTCACATACCAAATGAGTTCTAATCTAATCGATCAACAAAGTTAAGATTCATAAATAAAAATAAATCAACAACCGAAACAAATCGGCACATCATCGCCAGTCCTAATATTTAGTAACAAAAAGTAACCGGCATGAAGACGATTCGTCAAAACATCAGAACTGTTTAAAATCAACAGGGATAACAGTTTATCAATCTCATTGAGGCTGGGTTCTGGCTCGAGTGTTTATACAACTGCTGGCTCAGATTGAGCGACAGTAATTGATGGAGACGGATACATATTGATTTACATAATAATAATAATTGCAACATAGCTAAGGTTGCATTGCACACAATTTATTTAATGTCATCAACATTTTTTTGAGAGATCCAGAAAACGGGTTTTCGTACTCAAGTTCGAAAAAGGATAGCTCGATGTTCAATACATCGATGTCTCTACCTCGACGCGACGGACGGTACGATTCGTTGGTGGGTCGTTACCTCGAAATATCAGTACAGTATCCCGAAGGGTTTCTAGTTTTCTGCCTCGACGGTACACTTTATCGATGAGTTGTTTCCTCGAAAGATCATCAAAACCAAAGTAAATTTAAATTATAATTGTACTATAGTACTGGACTATTTTTTAGTATGAAAAATGCCTTTATTCACAACAATTCAGTACTAGACTACAATGGATATCGTACATATCTGTAACATCCAAATTATTTATTTTTATTTATTTATTTATTTAATTCGGATTGCCATCAGCTTATCTAATTACAATAGAAATTAAAATAGACACAGAAAGCTAATAATAGGCATTCACTAATAGAATTATAATAAACTACCTAAGTGTGATCACTAAAAATTTTTTCGTCGACAATTGCGTACTTAATGAAGCAATAAAATTATAACAAATAAAATTAAGAAAAAAGCAAATAATAAAAATTAAGTGTATAACTACATCATGTGCAAAAGAAGTCAAGAGTCATGCATCGCCTTGCCCTGTGAATGCTGGTATTGAAAGGGTCAATGTTTAACATCTTGCTGAAATCATTAACAGTTCTACTCGCTCGCACTACAAATGAATTTTGTCTATAATTAGTTCCAACATGTTGGACATGTAGTAGGGGATTGTGTCTAAGCTGCTTACGCGGTACATTGAAGTCTAATTTGCTAAGAAGTTCTGGACAGTCAATATCATTGTTGATAATCTTAAGAATATAAAGATAATCAGCTATATTCCGCCTGTTCTTGAGTGGCAAGAAATGGAACCTCTTGCAGAGTTCATCATAGGTAAAAGATTTTTAAGGAATCTTTACTCTAAAACACAGGTATCTTAAGAACCGCCTTTGAATACTTTCAATACGATCTATGTACTTCTGGTAGCACGGGTTCCATATCTGAGACGCGTATTCTAGGTGACTCCTTACAAACGTGCAATATAGAAGTTTAAAAGTTTTGACGTTGGTAAAGCTCTTAGAGATTCGCATGACAAATCCCAGTGATCTCGAAGCCTTACTAATTATGTTGTCGATGTGAACGTCAAAGAGTAGTTTTGAGTCGTGGTAGACTCCAAGATCACGCATACCAGGAGCTTTGGTAAGTAGCTGCCCTGCCAGTTCATAGCGCGTTGGAATAGCCCGAGGCTTACGAGTAAAAGTAGTAGCAAAACATTTACTGGGATTTAGTTCAAGCTTATTTAATAGGCAATAGTCTTCCAGACGGGAGAGATCTGACTGAAGAGCAACGACGTCAAGATTGGATGTTACAGTGGAGAATATCTTCATATCATCGGCGAAACATAGCAGATTTGATGATTTGAAGCATGAGTCGATATCCCTAACATATAATGTAAAAAGTAGGGGCCCTAGCAGAGACCCCTGAGGGACCCCACTTGGAACAGGAACCCAACTAGAGATGTAGTTATTGAGAACGACTGCCTGTGATCGATTATCAATATACGATGCAAACCATCTTAGCAAATTACCTCTTATACCTGATTGAGAAAGCTTATTTAACAACGTGAAATGATCTATTCTATCGAACGCTTTACTATAGTCGGTGTAAATTACATCGACTTGATGACCATTGTCCATAGCTTGAGTGTAATTACAAATTGGAGTCTTTATTCACAAAGAAAATTATAGTAGTATTTACAATTGAAACAATTGATTGAGCTAACTGCTGACTGTTGCAAATAGTTTATGAAATTGAAATCTCAAAATGTATAATTTCCTAGAATGTTGAACTTTTTCGGATCACAGTTTTATCAATCACGAATCCCTGACTACTCAAACGCAACTCGGATTGAAGCACGTGACGAATTTTTGCTCAGTTTTCAATGATAATGTGCTTAAAAATGTGTCACTTGCGACGTGCTTAATCCGAGTTGCGTTTGAGTATTCGGGCGTAAGGCGCTCAGAACTCGTCGCAATTTTGAGCTCTTAGTTGCGGCAACCGGCAAATCGCAACTAGGTATGTACGATATTCTCTTAAAATTTTGAGAAATTGCGCAGACGAAGCAAACTCTAGTTGCGAGTTTCGGTGATCGCAAAAGTTTTCAGTTGCTGCAATCGGTGACAAGAGAGCGATTTCACGGAGACGGGAAGGATCCCCGTCCCGTCAACACATACTGTTGACCATATCAAACTGAAAAGTTTATTTAGAATAAGAATAGGAGACATTTATTGTTTAAAAGAAGGAAGAACTACTTTTAAATTGTCCAACAGTTTGTGCTTCCGGACATACAATAATAAAATTATGATTAACAGTAGTTAAAAAACTAAAAATTATAGGAATTGCACATTTTCTTTATACTTAATTAAGGTCAACAATAGGAGTTAAATAACAATGATTACTATTTAAATTTTGTTGGGGGGTACTGTCAAATAATTCTTTGATATTACATATAATGTGTTTTTGATACCAGATATTTTATTAATTTTAATTTATTACCTTCTATTTATTTTATTTCCAGCGGTAAATTGGTGTGTATTTAAATGGCATACAATTATTATTAACGTTAGTTAATAAACTTAAAATTATAGGAATTGTACATTTTCTTTATACTTATATAAGGTTAACAATAGGAGTTAAATAACAATGATTACTATCTAATTTTTTTGGGGGTAAGTACTGGTGTAAATTCAAATGTCGCCAAAACTAAACTAAACTAATTTGACAGTCACTAAAAATGTTGCCGTCCCTTTCACAGCGATCGCAATAAAAAGGGTGGCATTAATTTTGGTGCTGTCGAATAAATTTAGTTTAGTTCTGGTGACATCTGAATCCAAATAATCCTGTCAAAATATTCTTTGATATTTTAATGTGTTTTATACCAGATATTTTCTTAATTTAGAATCGCGGCAACCGTCAACTGGGCCTGCAATGCAACCTTTCACGAAAATTATTAAAAAGTTGATAGTTTCTTCAAGTAAACTTCAATTATAGGAAATGCAAGAAGTAGGAGGGAAGTGCTACGCACGTTGTGCTAGTTCTGAACCACTGCCACTGCCACTGTCGCCGAACCCACACATACGAAGATAATGAGTTCACATTTTGATTTACTTTTTACTAGCATTTTTAATATCCAAGCGAACAGATTCACAGGAGAAAACTAATAAAACGTATTTAAAATAAATGAAAAACTAATTACCTATACAAATAAGTTACCGAGACATCGAGGTATTGATTATCGAGCTATCGTTTTTAGAACTTGAGTACGATGCCCCAGAGAACGTGTGTGAAGGTACAGAAAACCGATATTTCCATCTACAGAGTAAGTCATAGGTTAGTTAGTTGCATGACTTCATAAATCAATATGTTGAATGAAATATATGCCCAAGAAACGATATTATTGGTTTGTTACAATATGTTCCCTTATTAGGTCAATGAACAAAGTCGCTGTATCCAAAAAAACAATGCCACGAATTAACTAAAATAGCAATCTATTTACAAAATGTAACATTGTGCAGACATTCGTAATTCCTCGCGTTCTAAGCACTAGTACGCACTTTAATGGCATTATCTGCCCCGATTCGCAAATAATTGCTTTACCCGATCCTAAGCACAACAAGAAGAAATGGGCCGAGAACTCACCCCTGAGGGCGCTCCTCATTGGCACTCATTCGTTCAGCTCGTCGTTTCTTGCAGGTGTTGCAGTTCAAGGTGGGTGCTTCCCCCTCCCACAAGCCACCTTTCCAAAACACTAAACGACCCTCACTATCCATGAGGGAAAACTCATCTCCGCACTGATCACTTCCTCAAACGCCTTATCATTGTCCACATTAACTCACTGGAACTAGGTAATCAGTTCATAGAACAAGCTAACTAAATAAACAAAAAATATTCATCGAAGTAGACGGACTATAATTTAATGTAAAACACGATAGCAGCCTAAAGTTTGTTTATCGGTTAGCAGTCACCCGCTATCTCGCAACGGGCTAATAAACGATCCATGTGGTACCCTAGATAGTTTATCTTTGGGTATCGATAACTTTGTAGCTTTTTATCACATGTTTTAAGTACACGAGCTTCGGTGAATCTGTGGAGCTGAAATAGAAGCGCACACGCACTTCTCACAATTTACGTAAGTCCGCGGCAACTATCCAATTGCGACCAACAAAAGTTTAGTCTAGAAATAAACGTTCGCATCCTTTACGAACTTTGGCTAGGTGAGGCGACACGTCTGTCCCGTGTGATGATTTCCACGACACTGCTTTTCCTCATATAAGCGAGAGCCAAGATTTCAAGTTCAAACTTGCTAGTGGTTAGTCAGGATTTCTTTGAAATCCGGACTTTACAGGAAAGAATGCGGCTAGAGAAATTATGACATGCCAACGTAATCATAATACTTCATCCTGAATTGTATTTACAGAATTGTTTAACACTTGTTTTCAAGTTCTATTTACATATCCTGCGGAAATGAATCATCGTCGGTCAAGTTTCACAAGAGCTATTAAATTTTTAAAAGCTAATATTCCTGAGCCTGTGATGGAATGCATAAATAAATAAATCACTGTGTTCAGTAAGTTTAGCGTGAAAAACTCAGTTTGATGTGGTATGGTAGTCGAGGAGGGGGCGGCGGCTCTAGATAACTAAAACCGCGTGTGTCCGTCTATAAATATGGTTCCTGCAAGTTTCATCGACACTGTGATCTTTTTATTAGTCCGTAGTCCACTATTCGTAACATTAAGTCTACATTATTTCATATTTACAGTTATATGGGACTTAAGAAGACCGTAAACAATAGGAGCTCTCACACCAATTCGTCACGAGAATATGGTATTCCAGTGGCAGAGAGGTGTCGTCATTTTATTTATTGTTTCCTCAGCGGACGAGAAAGATGCCGCATACCGACCGCGTTTGACACATATGAGCTTCCGTTTGTGTTATTTTAGCGGCCTTGTTTCAACGTACAATGAACTGGAATACACTATGTCTGCGATATCGAGGGAATTATCTGCACAAATATAACACAAATATTGCACCTACAACAATTTAATTATTTTCAATTCCAACAGACGCGAACCGGATCTAAGCTAATAAGCAGCAAATACCTAATAATAATAACAGAAGTTTCCCATCATTGTTTTTCTGTATAGGCTTGGCACCGATCTCCGATTGATCTGTGGCACACTGACATAAGGGGAGTGAGCGGCAAAGGAGTTTGGAAGTGAAACGAGACAGGTCAGCACAGATCGACGACCCAGAAACGGAACAAATAAAGCCGTTCATAATCCCGCTTTCCGATACCCACGCGTCTCGCAACGTGAACCAGTTTCGAATGCGAAAACTCATATTATACATTGCGAATATTACGGCATTGAGAGAATGGAGATCTCATTCCGGGTTTTCGTACCTACTTTTCTTACGAACCGTGATTGATCTCGAGCACTCACGAGAACCGTCCACCGATGACATAATGGTATGATAATATCATTGACTCTCAATTGGAAGCAGCTGATCGATAAGCGATTGTTTATACAACATCAGCATAGCAAAACACTGAGTCACTCTGCACATGCGAAACTATTAGACCGAGTAGTGTTGCTTATTGGCTAATATTGCTTAAAAGTTTTATAGCACTGTCGATTGCACATGTCAGATTTCCATGAAGGAACATTTTTAATCCAAGAAGTTTACATAAAAGTTAGTGGCGCACGGTTATAGAATAAAGCCCCTTTGATAGAAGCATAAAGCTTTCTAAACCGTTTAGCTTTGCCCCAAGCTCAATAATTGCCTGATTATGAATAGCTAATGCCATAATTTGACGCTAGACTGTGCGTCGGCAATGCGGTCCACTCAATACTTCCACATACTTATGTTCTTCCGTTTAGTTTCCCCTAAAGGTGGATTGCAGGACGTTGTTTCCATAATTAACACAAACAGGAAACTTTTCGTACGTTGCATTGGCAGGGACATGTATTGGTAGTGCAACAATAAGGAAAAGGTATGTCAAGCCAGAGAAATTGAATGCCAAGGCATCATGAGTTCTGGTGCCTGTCATTATTCAACTTCAAGAGTGATGGCAGCCATCATATCGATCAACAATGGCCGATGAACTGACTCACCCACATTCAAGCCCTTCTAGGCAGGTGCGAACAATAAGGGGCCATGAAATATGCAGCGCGATTTCCTATCAAAAACATACTTCCGAATCACGAGTAAAACAAAATGTTTTCGTAACCCGCTTCTTTACATAATGAACAGGTCAAATATGTATAAATAGGATAACACGACTTAAAACGAATTAAGCGTACGACATTGAAATAATTCGATAAAATCCGTTGATATGCTAAATAGAGCAATCGGATGGAATATTTTGAGATTTTGCGAAATTTTCTATAGTTTTGATGAGAATCACAAATGGTTAGCAAAAAACTCAGAACAATGGGTTTCCGGATGAGAGGATACCTGCAGGGGCTTTATTCTGAAGCGAATGTTCTACGAAATACGAAACTTCACGATTGTATTCGCTCACAACTTGTATGAAATGACAGATAGCCGTATTAGTTTCCGACGTTATACGGGAATGAGATCGCTGACCGAGATAACTGCTTGACTGACTAGATCTATCATCCATCACATCAATCAGGCATATCTATCAGGCTCCCTAGTAGGTATACCTACTTACAGACTGGCTGGGTAGAAAGATTTCAAGATAGACACCCGGTCTAATTCTTCGTAACAAAACAAATGTTTTCAAATACCTAAACCTAACCTTTTCAACGTTAAAGTTAAAGCAGGGAAACCCTTCAGTCCACAAAACTTGGGAATTTATGACATCACAAACGTGCCTTAGTTAGTGATACTGATAACTCAAATAGATTCTTGATTTAAGGCGCAACCCCGACCCAAATCGCCACTACCTATTTTATCTCTCTTCGCATCTCTGCTTAGAGTAAACAAAATGAAAAATTTACAAGTATTTTTCTAAGCGAAAAGCCTTCAGAATTTAGCCACCTACTTCGTTTGTTTTTAGTTAGGTATTTAATTTAAGTACTAACTAGGTAGGTACTTCGAGAGGTATCGGACGTGCAGAATAGACCTCAAGAGTTGACTGACCTTTTGTATTATTATTCTGTGGTTCAGGTGAATCAAAGCTCCTTTCGTCCTTCCGCAAAATAAAACAAAAAAAAGCAGCGCCCGCCGTAAACCTCGCTCGGTATTTATTCCGGTAATCTGGCGGGACTGCGCGTCCGATTAGCGACGATAACTACAGCTATTTTTATCATTTTATGAAAAAACAAAAATTTTTAAGCTTAAAATTTTTAGGTATTTTCCTAAGAATAGGTTAGGTATACGTATACAGGATATTGAATAAGGTAAAAGATTCTCCGGATAAAAGTGAGTCAACTCGCACACGGAAGGTTCTGTACATATCAACAAATTCGCAAAAGGAACCCTAAAAACAGTATCTTTTTAAGCCCAGACTACAGCAAAAGCCAATATGATGCGGTCACCCATCCAAGTACTAACAGCGCTGGCCATTGCTCTAGCAACTTTGGTGATCGGTACTCAACTTGGTATGGAAGTTGGTCCTTAACTATATTAATGATTTGTTGTTATAGCAGCAATATACACCCTGCCTGAACTTGTAATATTTTAATGTTTATTTAATATTATTTGTGGTTGTAGTGGCAAGAGACACATTCTGTGAAAATTTAAACTGTCTTAACTGTAAATCACGGGATACAGCCCGGTTCATGAGATACAGCCCGGTTGCTTAGTAATAGGGTTCCAAATACACTCTTTGGATACCAGACCAAAAAAAAATACTAGGAATTATGTGCTATTTAAAATACTAGGAATTATGTGCTATTTTATTCTCTTCACTTCTATCTTTATAAGCTAGAATATTTATTTATTAATTATAGACAAGCAGCCTGTGGCTGATGTGTCTATATCACACAGTGTTGAATTTAGTCATTGTGTCACTTTTTTTAGTTTGTTTTTGTCGTCTTGTAACCAGTTGTCAAGTTTATTCTTGAAGGTGTTTGTTGATGTGGCAGATATAATCTCTATATGTATATGTCTTCTGTTAACAGGTTCCAATTGTGAACCACCCTCACCACTATATAGTTGATATTCTCTAGCTAGTTAAAAAACAGAATTGAAAAAGAAACCTCTAGCTAGTTCATAATTTCACTTATTTATTTATTTACTAAGTAATTAGAACGGCAATTGGAAATTACACTAACAAATCACAATTTATATTTTTAACTTTTGTGTTGATAAGATAAAATTAAATGAAAAATTATAATGTTTAAATAAAATATCAGAATAATTATTTTATTATAAACTAGCTGCGCCCCGCGGCTTCGCCCCCGTGGAAATTAATGTTTCCAACTTTATTAATTTCTTCTTTCATAAGAACCTTCTCCTGACAATAACAAACACAACCAAAAAAGAATTAGCGAAATCGGTCCAGCCATTCACGCGTGATGCCGTGACCAAGGAAAACGGGTTTCATTTATTTATTATATATATATAGATTAATTGGTCATTCATCCTTCTCACAATAGAGCAGACAAACTGACATCTCATTAACATCTTATTGTCTGGCCATAAACATGCTAGTTTATTAAGAGCTTTGGACTGTGCATGCATGCTTGCCATAGGACTACCTATGGCAAGTATGCCATACGCTAAGTATCTGTGAGTTAAGTTTCCAACAATGCATAACTACGAGTTAAGTTTCAAATAAAAACTAATTTTACACAACTGCTTTGTATTGCTTATTTATTAATTGTATCTTGGTGAAATAGGTTGCTGCAAACAATTTATAACTTGGCAACTTTGTAGTATTCAACTAGCAAAGATATACAGTTGTTCTATCTGTACCTAAACTGAATACAGAATTGCTTTAATGTAACCTTACATATTGTCTACGTACATACAAAATCTATATAAAATTAAAGCTGTCAAGCCAACTTGGACTCGCACTTTGTATTTTGTGGGGATATTGTGTTTCTATCAGGGTGCATATAAATAACTGTGTATACATAGTGAATAGATTCTAGCATTACCTACCTACCAGTCACAGTGATGATGGGATAGTATTGATAATCATACTAAAAAAAATCACCATTATTTTAATAATAAAGGATGAGTTTTGAACTATGTAAACTACAACCAGCCAACTCTGTCTACACCAGGTGTACGGAAAAATTGAGCTATAGGTACCACAGTTAATATAATACTATACTATTATGTAGCTAAACTTGCAGTAACCTAAACTTTAGATTGAAACCAAAATTAATAGTAGGGAAAAGTACTTACTTGTCTATCAAAAGAGTTTTGTGTCCATAAAAAAACAAGAGGTTCTATTTTTAAAAAGTAGAAACCCCTATAGCTTTTCTTGTTTATGTTTATCCCCATCCAGCTCATAACGTTAGAGCGTAATGTAATCGTGTTTTTACGAAATAATAACATTTTTATTGTATTTTTTAGTGATTTTTACAAAAATGTTGAACAACAAAAGTGATAAATGATTACGAATGGTTGGAAGTTATCAATTCCATGATCGAAATTGTAGCAGACAATAGTCCACCACAACGGTAACCAAACAGTGTTATGTTATTGAGTGGGGGGGGTGTTTTGAGATTTTTTGTTAGATAAATAAAAAGAAAATAATAATGTACACTAGGACTTGCCTCTTTGATGACATTTCCGTAGTCATTTTTGCTGATATTTTATCTCCCGCAGCGTGTATGATATCCAAGTCAGCAGTTCATTTTGGTATTCACAAAAAAAAAGAACTATTCTAGCATTGTTTGGTATTGATGCAAAAACAAATACAACAGAAAATACAAAGGAAATCAGAGAAAAATACCACAGGCACATGCGATGCGACTCGCTTGCTTGCTATTTTTTCTTTTTCTGATTTTTTCTTTCACTGCAGTGTTGTTCCAAGTAAATTTTAGTATTGCCGTATCTCAACCTAAAAATTGCCGTATTTAGGGGAAAATTAAAAAAAACGGGCCGTATATTGGTTATATAATAAATGTTTATGTACAAATAAAATCCCTCTCCCACTGTTTCCTATACTTTTGTTTGGTGTGCTTAGTTTTGATCTTTTTTTTGTAACAATTCAGTTCAGCAACGTTAACTTTAAGGCGAATAGTAGGGTGGATAGTGGCGCCACTACATATTTAATTTAATCATTAAGTTATACAAAGGAATTATCAAAAAATCGGACCGCTGGTAGACGATACCTAACACAAGCTTTTATTTAATGTGTCTGTAATAGTTTTGTTTTGTGTTATTCAATCAAAAACCTTGTTTGGAGAGCTTGGTGGCCACCAATAGGAACTAAACTCTTGAAACAAGTATCTGCCTAAATAATACAGTACAAAACTATTAAAGATACATTTTAAAAAAGCTTATGATAAATATCGTCTACGCGCGGTCCGATTTTTTGATAATTCCTTTGTATAACGTAATTATAAAATTAAATATGTAGTGGCGCCACTATCCACCCTACTATTCGCCTTAAACTAATAGAACTGAAAACTGAAGCAATAATTGCGGAATATTGTGTTCGAAGTTTAAAAATGAAGGGGCCGTCGTAAGTGTTGTAACTAGAAACAAAACTTACATTACACACACTCATCCATCACACACTAGAACAATACAACATTCTTGTTTAAGTGACCAAATTAGAAAATCGCTAGGTGTGCAAACACTAGTAAGGTCCATTATGTGCCGTCTCATTTTATCAGGTTATTTTATGTCTACAGCTTAGGGGAAACCCTTGGCCAGAAAGAAGCCAGTCGCTAGTGAGTTCCGTTACACGAAGAAATTCAGTTTTGTCAGCGCTTCCTATACCGGCCGTATATTTTCATATAAATATTATACGGCTTTGAAATGTCTGCCGTATGCCGTATTCTTGACGATTTACCCGCCCGAAAACCGTATAATACGGCAATTGCCGTAGCCGGAACATCACTGTTTCACTGACACACAGACAAAAAAATCTGCTGTCAATGAAATGTCAATGTCAGAAGTTCAAAAACTTTTCTGCGTGATTCTTATCGTCTTGGCGTTATGAATCACGCAGAAAAGTTTTTGAATAATGTTTAAACTTAATGTTGGCGGGCTTGCTGGTTTGTACAGTTTAAAGTTTGAAGGTTTCATGACAAATTATTGTAAATAATTATGTCGATTTCACACTTGAGTTGAGAATGCAACATTAAATTCATCAGTTTGCTGGAAATTAGACTAGAAAATAGAAAATGGAAGCATATTAATCTGGGTGCATTGGAACGAATTTGAAGAAAACACGTTGCCATGGTAACCTTGCTCTGACAACAAACGCATGCATGGCCAATCAATGGCCGGCCCTAAATTTCTGTGTTTGTGTCATCTTGTCAAGGAATATTGCAACGGCAAGCAAATGATTATTGATCAAACATTTTGTACAATAATTGCGTGTAAATGTAAGGGTATTAGATAATAACGTGCGTGCTAGTGAACTCAATCAAAATGTTCAAGAATACGTTTCAGTCCGGCTTCCTATCAATTCTTTACAGCATCGGAAGCAAACCTTTGCAAATCTGGGACAAGAAGGTTCGCAATGGGCACATAAAAAGGATTACGGATAATGATATACAGAGTCTCGTGCTTGAAATAGTGGGGACTAATGTCAGTACCACGTACATTACGTGCCCGGCTGACCCGAAAAAGACCCTGGGTATCAAATTGCCGTTTCTGGTTATGATCATCAAAAATCTCAAAAAGTACTTCACATTTGAAGTTCAGGTAAGTCTTTACCCTCCTGCGTTAATTTCGACCAGCTGTCTGTATTTTACGATTTGCAGTCTGCAACAAACACGAAAATAACCTCAATTCATTTGTTTACAGGTACTAGATGACAAGAATGTGCGGAGACGGTTCCGAGCAAGTAATTACCAATCCACGACACGTGTGAAACCTTTCATCTGTACCATGCCCATGCGTCTTGATGAAGGCTGGAACCAGATCCAATTCAACTTAGCGGACTTTACCAGAAGAGCCTATGGGACCAACTATGTTGAGACATTGAGGGTGCAAATTCATGCAAACTGTAGAATCCGCAGAGTCTATTTCTCTGATAGACTGTACTCTGAAGATGAGCTTCCAGCTGAGTTCAAGCTATTCCTTCCAATACAAAACAAAGCTAAAACAGCTGTAGCTACTTAAAATTCCAGTACAGCATTACACACTACTTCATGCACTTACGATTAAATGTATTTTAAGTATATTTTTATTTTGTATTATAAATAAATGTACATCTACACCTTTCAATTTGATACGGTTTACTATAAAGTATTGATTAAAGCACACAAACAAGAACAGTTTTTCCATTATTATTATGAGTATGGGTGACATAGTCAGTTATGTAAACAAACCATAGCTAAAAAATATAAGTTTCAGATGGATATAAAAGAAATGGTGTGCGTTACCCCAGCAGGATTTTTTCTTCTAGAATGAAGTTTGTTTTACAAATAATTAGAGCGTTCTACACTGTAAATGTGCGTCAGGAAAAAAAATTTGTGCGTGTCCCCGTTTCGGAATAAAACGCAAAATACGTTTCCTGCTGGGGTAACGTTCTTCCAGCAGGAAGATTCTAAACGAATGGCCCTAGACAAATTTAACTTATATGGGCAGATAGCTTATATTTGTGCGTAAATGTGCGACTAAAAAAAAAATTTGTGCGTCTTAAGGTTTTTGAGATATTCGATTTCCTGCTGGGGTAACGTTTTGCAAAATCTTATTTCTCGGAAACCATTGAATGTGCATCTACAAAATATACATACACTAGTAGCCCTTGATTAGTGCTTACATATAACATAGAAAAAATTACGTAAATACATACAGTTTTCATGTAATCAGGCTTCTTTTTATAACCTAAAAAAAATTATAGCTCTTCAAGGGACATAATAAACGGTATTCGGTTTTTGTTGTCATTCTTCGTATCCATAAAAAGTTTCAAGAAGCTACTTAGACGCGTTTTTGAATAATATCGATTAAGACACATCGGGTGATGTCATAATTTTGACGTCAAAATGCAAGAAACCTTTTCAACTCAAGATCGTCGGTATAAACTAAAAAACTAGAGTGTTTAATGATTATTATATCCTGAAAATTTCAGCTCTCTACGTCTCGTATTAAGCTAGTTATAAACGATTGACTGAATTAAGACCCACACTTCATAATCAGTCTTAGCCTACCTGGTAGTCCGACAAAATTCGAACGACCACTAAAAAGCGACTGTTTCATACATACTGATGACCATCTTAATTTGGCTAACGAGACGCATTGGGCCTGGGTACACTCGAGTACAAAAGTTATGGATTACTTTTGCCAACTATTTCAGGTTATTAAGAAATCAAGTCAGTTGGTATCCTACCTACCTATCTTTTTAAACGACTCCCTCGGAAGGTGGGTTAAGTTTTTCGAGAATTGTATACCTACTTACCTTAATGATTTTTTACGTAGGTAGGTAGGTAGTAAGACAGATATTTTCTCGAGTAAGGCTAGTCAAAATTTACCTACCAGTGACCCTGGTTCGAAAAAACCGTAGGTAGTTAAATACCTAGTAATAATAATAGATGGCACAACTACGTTTGTTAATATTTTGTATTCGGGTAGGTACCTATTACTGTTTTTCAACATAAACTTATCTAGTTTCACTTAGTAAATAAGTAGGTAGTAATCAGGTAGGACCTATGTCTAGTACTAACTACCTATGTAGTTTACTAGGGCAGATCTCACACCGGAATCAGACAACAAAAACAACACTCGCACACTTCACTCTTCCTACCTACCTAGCTACAACACACTAAGAAGTCTGAAGTCTCGCTCAGTTTTTTTAGTGTAGAAAGAGATGCCCGCTACTGTGCCCGCTATTTCAACGCTGATCTATAGAAGTACCTATGAGAAATCAAGTCAGTTGGTATCCTACCTACCTATCTTTTTAAACGACTCCCTCGGAAGGTGGGTTAAGTTTTTCGAGAATTGTATACCTACTTACCTTAATGATTTTTTACGTAGGTAGGTAGGTAGTAAGACAGATATTTTCTCGAGTAAGGCTAGTCAAAATTTACCTACCAGTGACCCTGGTTCGAAAAAACCGTAGGTAGTTAAATACCTAGTAATAATAGATGGCACAACTACGTTTGTTAATATTTTGTATTCGGGTAGGTACCTATTACTGTTTTTCAACATAAACTTATCTAGTTTCACTTAGTAAATAAGTAGGTAGTAATCAGGTAGGACCTATGTCTAGTACTAACTACCTATGTAGTTTACTAGGGCAGATCTCACACCGGAATCAGACAACAAAAACAACACTCGCACACTTCACTCTTCCTACCTACCTAGCTACAACACACTAAGAAGTCTGAAGTCTCGCTCAGTTTGTTTAGTGTAGAAAGAGATGCCCGCTACTGTGCCCGCTATTTCAACGCTGATCTATAGAAGTACCTATGTACAAGCTGAAATTACCTATGATGAATTCTTGCACTCATTTATAAAATATATTTTGTCCGATCTGGATTGTAAATCGTGTGGGGAATCCCAGCGTACATTGTCTGTGTTGCACGTACAGAAGTTTCCGATATTGTACGGTTAAAATATTGAAGTAAAAGGAACAATATTAAAAGTAAGTAGGTACATAAAGGTTCAACTAAGGCAAAAGTCCGGTTACGGTGTCATGGCCATCTGCAATGAGCTGACCCTTACGATACACGATTGATTCATGACATGACAATAGACTAAATAATAATAATATGCGGTTTACCATTGGCGGATACAGGGGGGCGGGCATGGGGGCTATGCCCCTCTCCACTTGAGACTTTGAAATGAACATAAATCCTTAAAAATGCAAATTTTTATATTCTTTAGGTAAATTTCTAAAAACGGTGAACGCGTAATTTTCCATCAAGCAATAGGCAAAATACCTACCAATTTTCATGGCTTTAACTACAAAACTAAGTAACGGAATTCCAATACCTCAAGGGATAAATTTACAAAAATACTGAAGCACGTCTTATTTATTTACTGACCGAAACGCTAAAACTTATACCTAGGTATCAAATTTTATGGATTTAACTGGAAGTTAAATCGAGAAGTTAAGCCAAAAATTGCCGAATCTCTTTGTAAACTAAACTAGAAACCATTTTCTATCCCCTTAGAGCAGCCATTCTCAAAGTGTGCTCCGCGGAGCCCCGGGGCTCCGCGACAATACTGATCATAATTACAAAAAATATAGGTTTAGTATACCAAAACAAGGTTGCTGAGAAAATTTTACATAATGCGATAAATTAAGTTTAATGACAGTCAATATTCATATTAATTTTAAGTAGGTAGGTACATCTTTGTAATTCGAATTGCGAGGTGCATAGTGGTCCACGGAGCAACCCAACTTCTCTACAACCATGTAATTTCCTTGCTCCTAGGAAGCGAAAGGACACAATGCCCAGTGCGAGCGCGCCGATATTCCTGAATAGGTCAAACTAGATATGTAAATAATTTTTAGAAATTTCACCACTAGTACAGAATTAATTTCGTTTATTTATAGCTAGCTTCAGCCCGCGGCTTTGTAAGTGCTTTCAGGTAGCTTATGTCCGGGAAACCGTTTAGCTCCCTGTCAAATTTTATTAAGACCCGTTTAGCCCTTTAAGTAAGAAAGGAATTGCGTCATTTCTAGCGACTGTTACGCGGCTCGCTACGCTCAACATTGTTTTTGCTTTGGTTTTTTTCTCTTTCTCAAATTTTCCCACCGCCGCTAGAGTCCAACATGTTTATGAATTCTAATAATAATGTCTTATTTATTTGTTTTCTTTATTACTGATTTTTTAATGATAATGTTGAATTGAAGGATTTATTTATTTTTTAAATTAGATGTTTGTCAACTTGTCAATTCCAAGGACGAAGTTCCGATTGATGAATTAGCCGAGACGAGATCGACTCTACGAAGTTTTTTGGCTGAACTAGATCATCCCTATGGGATTTCGTGAATATTTTTGTGTATTCTAAACTGAATAAAATAAAATGTTACTTACGAACATGAATCTTATACTTCGGTTAGGTACTTGTAGGTTCGTGCTTACGAAGAAATGCATTTTTTTTTAAACGAAGGTCACGTAGGCTACCACGTGCGTAAAACCCTAGGCTATAGGTATAAATTTATACCTAACTACGTATCACAGATAGAAAGGAGTTTTCTGGGCCTTAAACTAAGAGATAAAATTAAGAACATAGATATAAGAAAAAAAACGAAAGCAAAAGACGTGGTACAAAAAGTTCTATCTCTAAAATGGAAATGGGCGGGGCACATCCAGAGAATACAAAACGAGAGATGGTCCAAAGCTATAATGAATTGGTACCCAGTAAACAAGAAACGAAGAAAAGGAAGACCCGTAACACGATGGGACGATGACATCGTAAAAATAGCAGGGAAGACATGGAGTACAGTAGCTAGAGATCGAGAAAGATGGAAGGAGCTGGAGGAGGCTTTCACCGCTGAAAGCGGTACTCACATAATATGAGAGAGAATAATATGTATTTTAGTATTTAAGTGTGAGAAATAAAAGCTGTTTTATTTTATTTATTTTTACGTATCACATACATAGGTCTAAGTCTACGCCACCAACGGATTGTGTAGGTAGGTACTCGTAGTACCTATAATAGTAGGTAAATGAATATTTTTTCTCCTCGAAAAAATATTCATTTTACGATTTTTGTTTAACGAAAGCTCACACCAAGAAGCTAGAAGTCTGCCAATCGGGTATGGAGCGAAGCATGCTTGGAAAAAGGAAATTGGACAAAGTTAGAAACCAAACACTTCGAAGACGAACTAAAATAGAAGACGTGACACTTAAAGTAAAGAAACTGAAATGGAGTTGGACTGGACATACTGCAAGAGGAATAGACAAGTGGAGCAGAACGCTGATGGACTGGTTTCCAAAGTATAATAAACGGAAAAGAGGGAGACAGTTTAAAAGGTGGGAGGATGAGCTAAAAGAAATAGCAGGAAAAACCTGGATAAGGTTGGTGAGAGATAGAGTCAAGTGGAAGGGGTTGGAGGAGGCCTTTGCCGAAAGAGGGCAAACAGACAAAATTTCGATGTCGTAACAAAACAATAGTATTAAGTAACAAAATGTAAATATTTTTTCTGAATAAAAGGCTTGAAATGAAATGAAATGAATATTTTAAAGCAGGTTTTTGTTTTAATTACTATCGATTTATAAAAAACTGAATAATCAGACAAGTAGGTTATGGTTTAATTATGTTATTTAAATGTTTAAGTTCTTAGGTATGAGATCTGCCCTAGTAAACTCTAATGGCGACGACATAGATTCCTACATAACTATGTAATATCTACGTAACCACAGATGAAATAATGTTTCCTTGTAACATCTTACTTACTCGACCTCACCAATAAACGGCAGCTCGATCAACGCGCACTCGCGCCCAGCAACCCCTGCAGTTTTCTCGCCGGCGCGGCGCGGCGCGGGGCGGGGCGGTGGCCCGTGGCTTGACGGTAGGTTTGACCATGCAAAAGCGTGCATTATGTACCTAACTCGTAGTAATTTGTACCTAACTCTCTCATGCAATTCACTGATTTATTAAGTAGGTAGCTACATAATAATGAGTACCTAGGTGTAGAAAAACAAACGTAGATGAGCCATTTTCAAAAAATATGTACATTTCGTGAAAATTCTTGCCCGGCATATTAAATATTAAATAAAAAAAAGTAATGTTGCTTTTTTAATTTTATCAAGTTTTTTTACAAATTTGAACTTTTCTCTTATGTTTCCACTAAAAATATATGGATCTGTTAAGTCGATTGTATATTAAAAACTCTTTTAAATTATTTCCACCCTCCATGACCCATACAAAAATAAATGTCCTTTTTGCACCTTAGAAGCTTCAAATCATATTATTGGCTCCAACATGTTCTTTATCAAACCTAATCCATTATTTATCATAATATATAAAGTTATTTATATAATGTTAATAAATATATTTCCTGTTATTTATTGAGAAACAATAATAATTTAGACAATATTTCTAAGATAAAAAAATACTTTAATGTTTGTCTCAGGTTTTAAACATGTGAGTCACTCAGAGGATGTCACGGAGGATTTCCATAGTTTTCGTTGTAATTCTACCACTTAAAGTTATTTTTTCATTACTGGCAACACTATGCGGCCTACTAGTTCTCAACAATAACTCGGCCATTTGGTTTTAGTTCCATTTTTTGTGTTGACAAAAAAGACCGGCCAAAATTCCCAAAAAAAATCATGTGAATCACGGTGGATTTACAAACGAAGTAAGGTGTGTATTATTTTCAATTATTTATACAGCATAGACCTAACAAATGCTAGTTAGATTGTGTGTTCCATTCATCTGTAATGATAATTATTTTTACAGAATATTTTTGGAGGTTAGGTTTTGCACAGAATGTTTACCAACATGTTAGTCACATTTCGTGAATTTTCGTGACTCATATGACGTGACTCACATCAACTTACAAAGTAAAGGTTTGCTTACACTAGCAAAAAAATTATACATAATGTAAGATTTAACTTTCCTGAACGGATTTTCTGTAAAACCAGATGCTTTTGTTTTATTAAATGAAACAGATTCAATTTACTTCTAAAATTATATTGTAACCTTGCATCTTACTAAACGTTTTTCTGTTAAAACATGTCATGTTAGTTAATTTTTAATTGCAATAATAGTAAGTAATAATAGTAGTAATAGTCAAATAAAACATTTTATTTTAACCCCAAACTAATTTGTAATTTTGTTTAAAAAACTTTATGTGCACACTCCCTTACAAAAATGTGACTCACATTTACTATAAAAGTACAGGTATATCACGAAACAGTTTAGTCACAATTTCAATCATGTTAGTCACAATGAACATATTTTTTGATAATGACCCAGATGAAATATTAAAGATACTTATGGCCTGTTTGATTTCAGGCTTATAGGTACCTTGCTTTGCTACATCTATGCAAAATTTCAGCACCATCCGTTCGTAGTTATATTAGTATTGATATATCTATAGGTAGCTATCTATTTTTGGCGTCAAGAAGTAACAAACATCCTTTTAAAATTTCTCATTTATAATTATAATACTTTTTAGTGTGTTGTAGCTAGGTAGGTAGGAAGAGTGAAGTGTGCGAAGCCGGGCTGTACTGTGCAGTGTTGTTTTTGTTGTCTGATTCCGGTGTGAGATCTGCCCTAGTAAACTACATAGGTAGTTAGTACTAGACATAGGTCCTACCTGATTACTACCTACTTATTTACTAAGTGAAACTAGATAAGTTTATGTTGAAAAACAGTAATAGGTACCTACCCGAATACAAAATATTAACAAACGTAGTTGTGCCATCTATTATTATTACTAGGTATTTAACTACCTACGGTTTTTTCGAACCAGGGTCACTGGTAGGTAAATTTTGACTAGCCTTACTCGAGAAAATATCTGTCTTACTACCTACCTACCTACGTAAAAAATCATTAAGGTAAGTAGGTATACAATTCTCGAAAAACTTAACCCACCTTCCGAGGGAGTCGTTTAAAAAGATAGGTAGGTAGGATACCAACTGACTTGATTTCTTAATAACCTGAAATAGTTGGCAAAAGTAATCCATAACTTTTGTACTCGAGTGTACCCAGGCCCAATGCGTCTCGTTAGCCAAATTAAGATGGTCATCAGTATGTATGAAACAGTCGCTTTTTAGTGGTCGTTCGAATTTTGTCGGACTACCAGGTAGGCTAAGACTGATTATGAAGTGTGGGTCTTAATTCAGTCAATCGTTTATAACTAGCTTAATACGAGACGTAGAGAGCTGAAATTTTCAGGATATAATAATCATTAAACACTCTAGTTTTTTAGTTTATACCGACGATCTTGAGTTGAAAAGGTTTCTTGCATTTTGACGTCAAAATTATGACATCACCCGATGTGTCTTAATCGATATTATTCAAAAACGCGTCTAAGTAGCTTCTTGAAACTTTTTATGGATACGAAGAATGACAACAAAAACCGAATACCGTTTATTATGAACCTGTATATCTATCCCTTGAAGAGCTAGAATTTTTTTTAGGTTATAAAAAGAAGCCTGATTACATGAAAACTGTATGTATTTACGTAATTTTTTCTATGTTATATGTAAGCACTAATCAAGGGCTACTAGTGTATGTATATTTTGTAGATGCACATTCAATGGTTTCCGAGAAATAAGATTTTGCAAAACGTTACCCCAGCAGGAAATCGAATATCTCAAAAACCTTAAGACGCACAAATTTTTTTTTTAGTCGCACATTTATGCACAAATATAAGCTATCTGCCCATATAAGTTAAATTTGTCTAGGGCCATTCGTTTAGAATCTTCCTGCTGGAAGAACGTTACCCCAGCAGGAAACGTATTTTGCGTTTTATTCCGAAACGGGGACACGCACAAATTTTTTTTCCTGACGCACATTTACAGTGTAGAACGCTCTAATTATTTGTAAAACAAACTTCATTCTAGAAGAAAAAATCCTGCTGGGGTAACGCGCACAAAGAAATGATGGGTGGTGAATTACGAGAATTTATCAGTATTTTTCTTTAGTTACTAACAATATGTACCTACATCATAGATCAATGTTTAGTAGGTAAGGTGGTCCACTTATTAATCTTCTATGCATATTAAATTCAAATGACAGGTTCGATGGTTCATTCTAAAATGAAAGGAAATGGACAGAGAGATGCCCCAAATTATTTTTTAATGGCAGGGTCTGATTGATGATACAGACAAAGTGTGAACTGTTATAGACCCTATCTTAGTAAATAGTGTCTGTTATGTTATGAAGCTGTAAATAGGTACTTTATACAATGTGTCTGGTTACCGGTGTCGGAGACTTTGGGGGGGTGAAGTACGGTAAATTTTATCGACAAATCACTATCTCTATTTTTTTTTCTCGCTCCCTGATAAAATGGCAGCCATTTTGTTTTCTTTTGCCTCGAAGCACGGGTGCTTGTATTGTTTAAGCTATAGCTACCCATGCAGAGGTTCTAGGAGGACGATAGAGGACTCATTTGATTGCCAATAATGTAGGCAATAAAGCAATGATAACATTGTTGCATTTTCTATTTTATAATAGAAGAAAAGAGAATTTATAAAACAAAAAAAAGTTATTTTTTTAACATTTTTTTCAAATTTTTAGGTTTTTCATAAAATTGAAACTGTCAAGCTACATGTTTTTAGTTTTTGAACGATAGTACAGAATGTGTGCTTCAAAATAAGTTATGCATCTTGGCCCTGAGTAAGATAGCTTAGAAGTTATGACGATTTGAATCTGACCCTTGAAAGTTTAAATATCCCGCTAATACGCAACTGGACTCACGGTTTCGAGGAATTGCGTGTCCATAGACAATTCTGTGCTTTGTTGTAGATAAGGACGTGCAGAAACTGAAAAAAAAGGGTGCGCTGTGAGATTAATTTTTATTAATTTTAATTTTTATTAGTCGTATGAATGTGCGAGCATTCGGGGTTGGTTTATTGGGAAATCTACTCGCATACTCTCTTACAGCAGCATTATCGTTCCCGTTGCACAATCCATAGACGAAATGGATGTTGGCCACGTCCTGGCTGGAATAATGGAAATCTTCCATTTCTGTTAACTTTCGTCAGCGAAAAATACAAAACTTAACAAAAATTAATCTGACAGCGTGCCCTTTTTTCAGTTTCAGTACGTCCTTATCTACAACAAAGCACAGAATTGTCTATGGACACGCAATTCCTCGAAACCGTGAGTCCAGTTGCTTATTAGCGGGATATTTAAACTTTCAAGGGTCAGATTCAAATCGTCATAACTTCTAAACTATCTTACTCAGGGCTAAGATGCATAACTTATTTTAAAGCACACATTCTGTACTATCGTTCAAAAACAAAAAACATGTAGCTTGACAGTTTCAATTTTATGAAAAAGCTAAAAATTTGAAAAAAATGTTGAAAAAATAACTTTTTTTTGTTTTATAAATTCTCTTTTCTTCTATTATTAAATAGAAAATGCAACAATGTTATCATTGCTTTATTGCCTACATTATTGGCAATCAAATGAGTCGTCTATCGTCCTCCTAGAACCTCTGCATGGATAGCTATAGCTTAAACAATACAAGCACCCGTGCTTCGAGGCAAAAGAAAACAAAATGGCGGCCATTTTATCAGGGAGCGAGAAAAAAAAATAGGGATAGTGATTTGTCGATAAAATTTACCGTACTTCACCCCCCCAAAGTCTCCGACACCGGTAACCAGACACATTGTATAGGCACATAACAGGGGCCTGCTCAGGTTTGGGTGGATGGAAACGAGCTAAAACTGTCTTTGGTTAATAACATCGAGGAAAGAAGTGACAAATTAGAGCTCTGCCTAGGAGTGTTAAGTTCCTTGACCTCCTCGGTCATCCGCAGAAAAGCGACACGGATCGAAAGGGAGAAATTGTTCCTCGCACGACGATTTTCGGAATCAACTTATGGGGCTAAATCGATTCCCGTAACGTCGATTCTTGTAAAGGCGAGAAATGGGCGTAGCGAAGTACGGGCAGGGGTGGCCGCTGCAAAAAGCAAGTCCTTATAGCATAAACATAAGTATAGGGAATAATCCGAAAACAGTAAATTTGCAGTTTATTCATTAAAAAAAATACTTACTTGATTTTCGCCATGGACCAAAACCTATGGGGTACCTACCTACTTCCCGTTGACGAAGAATCATAAAATTTGGCAAGAAGCAAGGTGTTATAGCAAAAGTAAAGGAACAAATCCTAAAACCGTAAATTTGTAGTTAATTCACCAAAGAAATAAATTTTTGATTCGCCATGGACCAAAACCTACAGGGTTCCTACTTCCCGTTGACATAGAATCATGATAGGTACTTAATTTGGCAAGGCACAAAGTCTTACGGAACCCTTAATGCGCGAGTCCGATTCGCATTTGACGTTTTATTTTCGCCTGCCCCCCCCCCCTTTACAGAATTCTGGCTACGCCCTTGGCAACCGCGCCTGAATTCCCTTCACGACGATCTCGCTTTTTTCGAATTGTTCCCTTCACGCCGATTCCCCCCACGTCGATTCCCTTAGCGACGATTCTTGTGAATAGGGTTGCCAATGTTGACATCCGTCCGGGTTTCCCTTTCCCCGGATTTGTCTTAGTTTAGAGGGCGTCCGGACGGGGTTTCATTTGTAGTCCGGGTTTAAAAATTTAAAGTCTTGGGTCGCCGCCGCCGGACGACGCGACGCGACGGCAGCGCGACACACGCTCTGTGCCTGCCATGATCAACCAACAAACCGCTTTAACAACTCTGTTATAGCGGTTGGTTGATCACATTGATATTTCATTAAGACCCGTTGAGCCGTTTAGGCGTTAAAAGGTAAAAGACAAACTGGCCGACAGACTTACTTTAAAATTTATGGATAAGTAGGTAGGTATGGTTACGTTCTTTTTCCCAACAGCCGCTAGAAATTACGCAATTTTTTTGCGGCCCGCTCCGCTCGCCTTTATTTTTGCTTTAGCTTCCTTTGCTTTCTCAAATTTTCCCATCGCCGCTAGTCTCAATAATTGTCGCGGCTCGCACCGCTCATCAGCGCCGTTATATCGTATTTTCTTGTGTTTCACAAAACCATTCGTTCTAAAAATCTTTGCAAATTACGAGGCTCGCTCCGCTCCCCTATTTTACTTAATCTTTTGTTTCAGAGTTTCCCAATCATCGCTAAGTCTTTAAAATATTTGAGGTTCACTCCATTTTTTATTGATTTAGTCAACGACCAAAACCTTTATGGTACTTCCCGTTGACCTAAAATCATAAAATTTGGCAAGAAGCGAGGTCTTTTAATTACCTACCTATACGGAACCCTCGGTGCGCGAGTCCAACTTGCATTTGAAGTTGTATTTAATATGATAACTATGTTTAAAAAAACCTGTTGACATTTCCGGGTTCTGGGCTCCAAAATTCAGAGTTTTCACGCGTCTTGTCCTGGTTGGCCAGTGTTGCCAGATAGAATTTGACAAAATCAGTAGAAAGTCACGTAAAAAATCAGTAGCTTGAAGAAAAAATCAGTAGATTTTGAAAAAACTACAAATTTCTAGCTTTTGACACGAAAAATGCGTGATAGGTATCTGTAAGGTTTTTTTTTCACTGATGGCATTCATCAAAGTACCTAATTGCAAAGTAAAATATTCATGGCTTTCGAATTTCAAAAAATTATATTTTTAAGTAGGTTTCTAATAAACTTTTTACATTGATATGAAAACATTGATCAAAGTAACTCATCAGCTTGGAATTCGCCGAGATTTGTTCATTTCCAAGGGGATCAGGTTTTTTGGGGTAGGTAACTAGGTAGTGTACAATGGTGTTCCGTTGTTCCTTTCAAGAAAAACAAACTATGTTCATCACAGAAAGAGGGATGCTAGGTGTCTATTTTTTTAAATCAATTTAAATTTTAAAATTTCAATAAAACACATAAAATCTGATCAGTGCCCTTGGAAATGAACAAATCTCGCCATAAACCAAGCTGACTCGAGAATCGTATGAACACCAAGTGAAATTGAATTTTTAATTTCTTTTGTTGTTAAAAGGTCTTATGCCTTGGCCTTGAATCTCTCTCAGGAAAAGCTGGTTGATTTCTCGAATTTTACAAAATAAATCAGTGGCTCTTCAAAAATCAAGGAGATCTACTCGCAGGTAGTGTAATAATCCATCTACAAGATCTACCTACTGCTAAATCAGTAGATCTAGATGGAATAGTTTATCGAAGAACGAACGGATCGACCAATCAATTCGAAAAAGATGAACACACAACAGATGTTTACAGGAAGTGGAAGAAACGAACGAACAAAACAAACTCTTCAATTTCATTCATATTTTGTCAGTATTGTGACGAACCGGATTGGTGAAAATTTCATTGGCTTGTGAAGTGACACTGACAAGTGACAGCTTACTTAATAGACACGGAGCCATTGGCGCTTGGGAAAAATCAGGTAGATTTCACGAAATTTTAGAAATAAATCAGTAGATCAGTAGACGGTTCAAAAAGCAGGTAGATCTACTGCTAAATCAGTAGATCTGGCAACGCTGTGGTTGGCTAATTTTAGAGATGGCAACCATAGTACAAATAAACAAGGTATGCTACTCCAAAAAAACAGCGGTCACGTGGGTTTTCCCAAGCGTACGTCATATCCGCTACGGTGATTCTCAAACTTTTTAGTTTTGGGAGATACGAGATCTAAACCTAGGTTTTAGGTTGTCCATGAAATTTTTCAAACTTAGTTTCCATAATTTGAGTAACGCTAAAATGAGCTCTGCACATGGATAAATCAATTTTTCCCTTGAAATGAAATTTATCTAATCGCAGGAACATTTTTCAGCCACAGATTCTCTTTCGGGAATTTAAAGAACCTTATTTTACCGCCCTTCACACTTACAGTACGGATAGAGTAACCACCCATTTTATTTTAAAGATTTATCCGATCAAGAGCGCGAGTGATTCACCGACGTCAATAAAAGTTTGATAGTCACCGGCACATGAACGTAATCTCCGATTTTTGTGGTAATTGGACAGTGACGTAGACTTGGGAAGATCTCGGAGTAGCATACCTTGTTTATTTGTACCATGATGGCATTAAGCCCACCTTTTGTATACTTTTAGATAAATGTGTGCAATAAAGGATTTAAATAAATAAATAAATAAATGATGGCAACCATAATGTGAAGGCGACCGCGCCTGAATTCCCTCCACGACGATCTCGCTTTTTTCGCGGTGTAGGTACTATTATGGGTACCTACTACCTACAGTCTGCTGCGGCTGGGCGTCGAGAAATTCAAAACTTTATTAAGGTTAATTAAAATCCAGTAGGTATCTATGCTTTTTAATAAAAGCATAAATTATGTAATTGAATGGTAATTATTTATTATTAAATGGAATACTCATATAAAATGAATAAATGTAATAAAATATGTACGTACACACATCATAATAGAAGAAAGGGAATAAATAGAAGTATAATTATGCTCTAAATTAGGTAAGTTGCGATCCAATATGTAATAAATACTTATACCTATACTTAAGTTTTATTTGGTTTAAAAAAAATTAAGAATCTTTATGCTACGGCTCCACCTGCGTCCTAACGTGTTAGGTACTTGTGGCAAGGTAATATTATCCTATAAGTAATCCGACTTCATACAAACGGGCGAAACGCGAGCTATACCTACGCGCCTCGATCTCGGCATGCGCTCAGCATGCAGACAGTCGCGGCTGTGCCGCAGTGACGAACGGATGGTGTGATGTTATTTTAACAATAACCGCGCGATTTTTTCTCTAAAAATAAGTTCAGGTACATATTTAATAAAGTAGCTGCAGGTATCCATAACCAAGTAAAATATATTCCTTTTTCTCCAAAAAAATCTCCTAAAATTTAATAATAAAGCATTTTGTAGGTACGTCTTAGTCGAGGCGCAAATATTTTTCGGTCGCAAATTTATAAGACCGATTTGTTATTCAAACATAAACAGGTTTTTTAATTAAATCTACCAATCAAAAAACAACACGCATTTTTATTGAACACTTCCCATTCAATTCACAAAGTATTTTATTTGTTTATATAAAAAAAGTACCTTCCTATATTTACAATCACAAAACTAAATGGAAACACAAAGTAGGCAAATGTAATTAAAATGGTGGAGGCGGGCAGCCCTATCGCATGTTTACCTACCGCGCGGCTGTAGGCATTTATTTCAAAGATACGGCCGAGTTCAAATACTGTTGGATAATATTACCGTGCTTGTGGTGTGGTCATAGATATAAGTATGTAAAATTCAGAATTTTACTTACATCGGTGGATGTGGTACTTTCGTGGTGATGGGTGTAACGGTGAGCTTGGGTGACTTTATAATGAACCTATGTCCAAAAAACGTAAATTCTAGCTAGGTAGAATGAAAAGAAAATAGCTAAAGAAGAAAAAAATAAAAAAATACTCACTTTGTGAATGCCAAAAAATGTCACCGTCACTGACGTCTGCTGTCTGTCATGTCATGATTTGTCATTAAAAAAAAAATTGGTTGTCTGTAAAGTCGGTTTACTGACGATAGTTGAACGTGACAACGTCTTAAGAAAATACTGATGGAATGGTAGCATTTTATACTCGATCAAAACATGTAAATGTACTATAGTATAGCAGCTGTCCACGCAGACGCATCGCTCACTCAAGTAGGAGAGAGACGGATGTCGAGCGCTCTCGCTTGCACTTCAAGCTTACATGGCGTCATGCGGCTTTACCTCGCTCTGGGGCGTTCCCCAGAGCGAGGTAACGCCGCATGACGTCATGTTTTTCGTGCGTGCAGCCGGCTCTATCGAATTATAAGACGTTGTCACGTCAAAAATTTGTTATTTTGGTTGTATAAGTTTGTTTTTGTAAATAATGAACTTGATTGAGATTAAAGTATCCTCTTTTTATTTTGATTATTTATTACAAACTCAACCTCCATAAATTTTAATCTTATTCGTTCGAAAACTGACATTGGCAGAATTGTGTCAACCCATGATGCAGACGCAGACAGAGCCAAAAATAAAAGAAGAAGAAGTCTAGCTAGACAAGTAGGGGAGACAATAATGTACAACCAAATATTGTACGGCACAATAATTGGTGACCAAATTTGTACAGCCTAATAATTCGTGTACATGGCTTCTGATTATCTTGGTGTACATTATAATGACGTACAATATCAGGCTGTGCCTTATTGACACGTGACGAGCTTCCAAACTCAATTTTGTACGGCTTTTATTGTACACACCAATAATTCGAAGACCATTACACGGATTATTGGGTGTACAATATCGGGACATGCATTATCAGCACGTGTTGATATTGTACACCTAATAAAACGAAGCCGCTAGAAGAGAGTAGCTGTCAAATCGATGCTGCCTTTACACCGCAGTAATGCCTCTTACACTAATTTTGGCTTTCTTATCTGGCAACACTGCACCCATGGCTGTTACGATTGAAGATCGTGCACCAGGTGGCAGCACAGCACTGGCAGCAGTGTTGCCGGTGCGGACATTTTTGGTCCGTTTCGGACTTTTTTCTGCCTCTGCGGATCTTTTGCGGACCATGACTCTTTGCGGATCTTTTCGGACCAAAACGACAATCCAAACGGCCTCGGTACATCGCAGAGCAAACCCCAACATTTGAAAAAAAATCAATTGGTATTTACGAAAAAAGCCAGGCAGTATGGCTCAGTAGGCGATAGCATGTCCAGTGGTGGTGGGACACATTCATTAGAGTAGAAAATTGTTCTACGTCTATGGTTACATTTTCACTTCTCTCATGTGTATTATCTTAAATTCTTTATTGCACACACAAGATATTTCATACATAAAAGTTAACAAAAATACTGGACATGTACAAAGGCGAGCTTAACCCTAAAAGAGTTTTCTTACAGCAAACCTATGGATATAAAGAGAATTTATGAAACGAGTGTGGATAGATAATGTGTACATACAAGATAGAAAATCATTATACAGATAATGATATTATAAAACCTACATACAAAACTAACATAAACTAAATTAAAATACAATACGAAAACGAAACTAAATATTTATATAATATATATATTATATGATAAATACAACTATATTATATATAAATATCTGCTATGACTGAAGAGAGAGATAATGCTCTTTTACCTTAGACTTAAATACGCAAAGTGAAGGACTGGCTTGTATTGAGTAGGGAAGGGCATTCCAGAGTCTGGGTGCCATCACAGTAAAAGAATCATGGTAGCGGCTGGTTTTATGCTCTTGGGTCCTCAGACGAAGGGATATAATCGATCTACAGGGCTTTCCACGGGGGACAAGAAACTCGAAGCGATCACGAAGATAAGAAAGAGAGAGAGTATTAAAGAGGATTATCTTTAACTTTTCTTTCGCGGTCAATGGAATGGTGGACTTAGTGAGTTTTTGCAGTCACTTTTCGAATGTTTGAAGTTTGAATTTAAACGAGTACGTATTAGCAAGGAACTGACTGAAGACGTAGCTAGAATCACTGAGGCTTGAATGTAATTGCGTGACGTAGGGAATCAGACAGATTACAGCAAGCATAGGTAAGTAGGTTGATAGATAGGTAGCTAGTGTTTTTTAAGTAAACAGACTTGAGTTTCTGGGTTGGACGTTTTCCTTCAGAGAGAGAGACAGAGTTGGGCGCGTCGTCTGCTCTACATAGGTAAATTTATTCGAGTGTGGGACTTTTTTGAACATTTTTAGGGTTCCGTACTTCAAAAGGAAAAAGGAAACCTTATAGGATCACTTTGTTGTCTATCTGTCTGTCTGTCTGTCCGTCTGTCAAACCTCTTTTCTAAGGAACGCGTGGACATATCGACTTGAAATTAACGTCAAATTACTCAAGGCCGTAACTTCTTGAAGCCGCGATATAAATAAAAATTTTAAGTCAATGCACTCAAAAGTAACAGCAGTTTATGTCCGAATATTTTGAAATTTCCAAGGGAATCACATGCACACAAAACCTATTGGGTACTTCCCGTAGACCTAGAATCATGAAACTTGGTGAGCAGCAAGTTCTTATAGCACAAGTAAAGGGAAAAATCCGAAAACCATAAATTTGTAAATTATTCAAAAAAAAAAATACTTTTAATGCTCGCCATGGAACAAAACCTATAGGGTACTTCCCGTAGTAATTATGAAATTTGGCAAGAAACAAGGCCCTATAGCACATATAAAGGGAAAAATCCGAAAACAGTAAATTTGTTGTTTTTCCTCCGTAAAAAAATTTCTTGCTTTAGACCAAAACCTTATAGGGCACTTCCCGTTTACCTAGAACCATTAAATTTGGTAAGAAGCAAGATTATATAGCACAGAATATAACGAGAAATATCTGAAAACCGTAAATTCGCAATTTATTAACAAGAAAATAATAATTTTTGACTTCACCTAAATATACAGGGTACCTACTTCATGTTGACCTAGAATCATGATATTTGGCAAGAAACAAGGTGTTACAATTAAACGGAACCCTTAGCGTGCGAGTCCGACTCGCACTTGACGTTTTATTTTATCTCAGTCTTTCAACCTTTGTAAAGTATAAGCAAGGTTTTCTGAAGTTCATCAAGATGAAGCAACATAAAGTACAATTCATACGGAAGACTTAATATCCCCATTACGACAAGTAATTAAAAAAAAATCAAAACAAAATTTTCAAAACGGATCTTTTTGTCATATTTCGCACCATTCTGGCGTTCGGATCGGAGCTTTTTCATTTTGACTGCCGGCAACACTGACTGGCAGTCAAGTTTCAAGTGTTTTATTGCTTTGCTTTGCTTTCATGTTGTACAAAAATCATAATGAATTGAATAGATTACAGCTACCAACACGTCATGAGCCCGGGTCAGTGCTTCTATCATCGATCGTTACCGTCAGGGCTCCGCCCTGGTAAACATGTGTACCTACAGCATTGTGTGCTGTGCAGTGTCATGACAATGTGAAAGAGTAAATGGGAGGCCAATAGGTACTGGTTGGTCTTCAGGAAACGCGATCATAAATGGCTAGTATAATCTAAATTAGTTTTCTAGTGTTGTGCCTAACCTAGCCTCTTAAAGTATTATTTATCTAATTGAAGTACTTAGCTACTACTAATAATTAAAATAGTACCTACCTACACACAGCCTTTGACATAACCTTTTCTGAAGAAAGTTTATTCATAGAGGCTCCGGCCAAACTCAAGTTAAAATACTGTTGTGAATCAGAATCCCCTGATCATTAAGTATACAATATACTTTGAAAAGTTTCACCTATTATTTTCTTGGATAGGGCCTACAAATTGCGTGTTCTTGTAAACTTCAAGCTATTGATATTAAAAATTTCAATAACGAATTTCGCATCTTCTATTTCAGAGGCAAACAAGAAACATGTTGCCAACCAACGACAAAAAATCATTTTGCCAAAGAAGAAGAAAGAAGTCAGTCATCTTTTATCTAAAAAGGAAGGGTAATCATTTTGTATCTAGTTTGTATAATGATTCATCGAATTGTTCAATACCACGAAGGTAAAAATATGGGGATGACATTGTTTATTATCTTTTTAAAGCAGTATACAATAAATAAATGCTGATCCATTCCTTGAAACCTCATCAGCCATATAAATAATATACCTCATCATCATCAATGGCCTTTACATCCACGAAGGATGGTTTATGTAGTGTTCAATTTTGACGTGACAACGTCTTATAAATTGGTTTGCCGGGTGACACTTCAAGAAACTGCGTTACGCGTTACGCTCCGCTCACGTTATGCGCTCACAATGAGAGCAAGTGAGAGGCACGCGTCCCTTCCACTCGGGCATGGTTAGCCCGCCTAAGAGCGAGAGAGACGTTCGTTGTCACGTAAAACTTTCGCCCGTATACCGACTTTACAGGCAACCAATTTTTTTTAATATACCTAATTACTTTTTTTTTTTATCTAACCTATTTTGTCCCACTGCTGGGCAAAGACCTAATTACTTATAAATAAATAATTAATGCTGAACAATTCACACAGCATTATCTAGACCCAAGCTAAGCAGAGCTTGTGTTATGGGTACTAACTGATATACATAATACAATACACTACATAGATAGATATTTTTTATTATACATACCTCTGAACAAATATCTGCAGATCGTACAAACATTTGTCCCGAGGCAGGAATCGAACCCACAACCTCCTGCGTCGTAGGCGGACCTTTGCCCGGTGCACCACAGAGGTCGTCAAAGTATAGTTATAGTTATCTCATCCTCATAAAGTTTAATAATTAGTTGTTAGTATAGTAGTAGAAAACTTATCTGAACATCCTCTACACTAAAACCTTATTATTTTTTCATATTTTATTCCATGTTTCAGCAGGGCCATTGTAGAAAAAAGTGCAGTACCATGTTAATTCCTGTGGAAATTCAAAGAAGTAATGAAAAACCAGGATAATACATCTACACAAAATGGAAACTGTTATCAACACAATATGTTCCCACACATAATGCTGTTAAAGCTTTCCATGCTAATTGAAATCTTACCAAGGCACACATCATAAAGCCCTGCCAAAGATTGATGAAGAGGAATATTATGTTATTTTTCAAATAATTTCAACAGACAAAAATAAATGGAAGCGAATAAAATGTCATGCCAACCCCACCTAGAGTGTGATAAGGGCAGCGCAGAAGCAGATGAGATTAAATCACCCACTCAGTCATTAGGACCCAAACGGAACCAAATGATATTGTTTACACAATCCTCAAAAACAATTGATGGTGATGGGCGGGACAAACAATACAAGAAACAGAGAAAAGGTCTAAGTTTATTCTGCATCTTTAAAGTCAGGCTGGGCCTGGTTATCAAGACAAACATGGAAACGGCCTTTGTCATAAGATCAACAAAAGACATAGGTACACAACTCATAAATTTTAAAAGGGAACTATATTATTGTATGTATTAAGGTTTAAAAACGTGGATAATTTGTTGACGATTCATATTTTATATTTTAATAAAGACATCATCTTATCAAGCTTCTAATTTTATTACTATTACTTTTAATTTTTATTACTACTAATTCAACCCTAGACTTCGCATGCAATAATTGGGGATAAAAAGTAGCTTTTATGTCAATCTAATTATAGAATCTTTGGAAAATTTAATCTCAATAAGTTCAGTAGTTCATGAAGAGATATCATTACCTAAACATTCAACTTTTGCTTTTATAATATTAAGGTATCTCTATTAGTGAGTGCCTATTATTAGCTTTCTATATTTATTTAAATTTCTTTTGTAATTAGATAAGCTGATGGCAATCCAAATTAGATAAATAAAAAGATGTAAGGTCTGGGTCATTTAGGTCTCCAGGACTGTCTTATTGAATGTGTGAAGGTATTTCTGTAGGTCTAATCCAGTCATTTGGATCTAAATATGAGGTTACCTGGAATGTTCACCGGGAGTTTTGAAAGTAGGTACCGACCTTATTTTATAGATTTCGGACACAGAGACAATAAATTCACACACCTGCAAAAGAAGCACAGGCGGATGCTGGATGGGGCAAGCTGAATACCGGGCGACAGAGAGATGGAACATCCTTCTTTTTTTGAGTCGGTTAAAACCTACTACGAATAATTCCTTAAGGCGAATAGTTGGGTATAATTACGTTATACAAAGGAATTATCAAACAATCGGACCGCGCGTAGACGATATCTATCATAAGCTTTTTTTAAATGTATCTTGAATAGTTTTGTACTGTATTATTTAGGCAGATACTTGTTTCAAGAGTTTAGTTCCTATTGGTGGCCACCAAGCTCTCCAAACAAGGTTTTTGATTGAATAACACAAAACAAAACTATTACAGATACATTAAATAAAAGCTTGTGATAGGTATCGTCTACGAGCGGTCCGATTTTTTGATAATTCCTTTGTATAACTTAATGATTTAATTAAATATGTAGCGGCGCCACTATCACCCCTACTAATCGCCTTAATTTTACACTGTTGTTGTTAAATTACAAATACTACCAATTGCGGGAATATAGTTTGATGGGACCATCTCGGGATTATTTTTAACTAGACGATCGCCTCGCGGTTTCACCCGCGTAGTTCCCGTTCCCATGGGAAATCCGGGATAATATATATATTATATAGCCTATTTCACTCCCTGTAAAGAAAGCTTCCTAACGGTGAAAGAATTTTCCAAATCAGTCCAGTAGTTTCGGAGCCTATTCAATGCAAACAATCAAATATTTCCTCGTTGTAATATTAGTATGTACTTACTTAAAGATAATGCCTGCATGCAATACCTAGCGAAAGCACCAGCAGAGAAATCGGCGAACGTAGGTACAACAGACTTTAAAAAATAACCTACATTTTACCTAGGTACTAATCCCCGATATATGTACCTAGATACATATACATCATTGATCCATAAAGTGGGTAGGTACCTAATCTGTAACAACCTCGGGACAAAATATAAACAACGTGTCCCGAGGCGGGAATCGAGCCCGAAACCATCTACGTCGCAGGCGGACCTTTTCCCGATGCTGTGCCGATGCGTGATGCATCGGGCAAATGTCGTCGTTCGAATCGTTTGTCAATTATGTACCTATGTAGGTACATAATAATGTATCAACATAAACTTATCTAAACAATGCCTCATCAGCAATGAATTGAATATAATTAAGGTAGGTACCATCAGCAAAATATCTACCTATCCAGTTTGAAACTCTTTTGCTTTGCGTTGGTTTTGGGTAACACGTTACGCCTTCTTATGTTGTTTGTCTATTTTTCTATTGTTCTATAACTTTTTGTAGTTGGTTTATTGTTGCTAACGGTAATTTAACGGTAACCTTTAGATCTCGGATTATTATCTTAGAACAACAGAACACATGTCCACACTCAATACAAAAAAGTCAAGTTCTGGGGTTCTTGGTAATTCATATTACATATTATGTATTAATATGAAATTGAATTAAAAATCTAAATAGGTATCCTAAGTTATGAAAAAGTCATAAAGTAGTGTATTATAGTATTAGTAATTCGTGGTATTTTACCCACTTTTTTTCGCATTATAAAATGAATCGTAGATAAAGATAATTTATTTGCTTGAACATAGTGTAGTTTACACAGATGTTAATAATATTTTAGTTTCAAATAACTTCTACTAACATTACCATACAAAAGTGGGTCTGGTCAGGTAACCCACGAAATACGAAGCTCCCATTGGTCTTTAAAAACAAAAGAAATCCAACAAGCCGGGGGTGGCAACCGGTCACGTCGTAGAAAAATCATCCTTGTGGTGTCTAGGTGGATCTTTTGCTGATTGTACCTATCAGGTAAGTATGTTATGTGTACCTACACAATATCAGTACGAAATACGAAATGAACTAACATTAGGTACCTACCTAGATAAGGAACATAATCTTACCGACCCGACCTATTCAGTGCTGTTGGTACGGGTTAGGGTACATCTGGGCCGAATCTCAAACTGATCCACGGACGAGATGTCCACTTCACTTTTGAGTTAGGGTACATCTCGTCCGAATCTAAAATCTCTTTGTTTTAGATTCGGATCAGATGTACCCTCAACCAAAAGTGAAGGGGACATCTCGTCCGAATCTCTTTTTTTTCTTTTCTAGGGTTCTGTATCGAAATGTCTTAAATACACATCCAGCACAAATGCTGCCAGATTTCTAATGGTAAATTGTAGTACTCGTCGAGAACTACATTTCAGAAGACAGCTATCCTCAAATCATCATATCTCGGGAACTAACCATCCTAGAGCACTAGTTTCTGAAGGTAAAATAAAGTGCTCGTCGAGATCTACAATTTTGATGACAGCTGTCAAACTTCAAATCATCATATCTCGGGAACTGACCATCCCAGAGCACTAGTGTCTTAGGGTAAAATAAAGTGCTCGCCGAGATCTACATTTTTGATGACAGCTGTCAAACTTCAAATCATCATATCTCGGGAACTGACCATCCCAGATCACTAGTGTCTTAGGGTAAAATAAAGTGCTCGTCGAGATCTACATTTCGGGTGACAGCTGTCAAACTTCAAATCATCATATCTCGGGAACTGACCATCCCAGAGCACTAGTATCTTGGGGTAAAATAAAGTGCTCGTCGAGATCTACATTTTTGATGACAGCTGTCAAACTTCAAATCATCATATCTCGGGAACTGACCATCCCAGAGCACTAGTGTCTTAGGGTAAAATAAAGTGCTCGTCGAGATCTACATTTCTGATGACAGCTGTCAAACTTCAAATCATCATATCTCGGGAACTGTCCATCCCAGAGCACTAGTGTCTTAGGGTAAAATAAAGTGCTCGCCGAGATCTACATTTTTGATGACAGCTGTCAAACTTCAAATCATCATATCTCGGGAACTGACCATCCCAGAGCACTAGTGTCTTAGGGTAAAATAAAGTGCTCGCCGAGATCTACATTTTTGATGACAGCTGTCAAACTTCAAATCATCATATCTCGGGAACTGACCATCCCAGAGCACTAGTTTCTGAAGGTAAAAAAAAAGAATTGGTTGCCTGTAAAGTCGGTATACGGGCGAAAGTTTTACGTGACAACGACTTTGTGAGCGCATAACGTGAGCGGAGCGTAACGCGTAACGCAGTTTCTTGAAGTGTCACCCGGCAAACCAATTTATAAGACGTTGTCACGTCAATAAAGTGCTCGTCGAGATCTACAATTTTGATGACAGCTGTTAAACTTCAAATCATCATAATATCTCGGGAACTGACTTATACGATGTCCGATTATGAGTGTAGGTTGCCAACTAACCAAAAATATCTGATATACCTCTATGACCCCTAGCACCCCAACTCCTGCATACGATCCACAATCCCCTACAGTGTAAGGGGTTTTGGAACGTGTTAGCTTTTTGGCGTAAATAAAAACTTTTACAATGTTGTAATAGGTAGAAGTCATAATGAATGTATAGGACCGACGGAAGGACAAGTGATGTTATTCAATTGTTATTCAACACCTAGATGCACCACCTTCAAAGTTCTCAGAACTCAATTCTATGCTTGGACTTCGTTTATATGTATACAACAACAACCAAGCAAAGGTAAAATAACTACACAAGTAAGGATCGAAGTGGGTATATCATTATTTTATCGCATTTTCACTAATGTCATTCGTTCCTAAGTTTCATCTTCCAAATGGAGAAGGTAAGTAGGTATAGAGAGAATTAAATAAAACGTCAAGTGCGAATCGAACTCGCGCACTAGGGGTTCCGTATAAAATTTTAAGACGTTGTTTCTTGCCAAATTTTATAATTCTAGGTCAACGGGAAGTATCCTATAGGTTTTGGTCCATAAGAGAATCAAAAATTATTTTCAGAAATATTTTTTTTACAAATTTACAGGATTTTTCCCTCAACTTGTGCTATAAGGTTTTTAGTTATTATAGTCCGTAACCCCACTTCTGAGAAATTACCCTTAGTGTGGGGTTACGCACTATAATAACTAAAAACCTTAGAATTAAGCTACGCGACACCTCTCGTCAAACGAACTAAATGTAACTTTAGTCTTTGAACAGGATTGGATAAAAACTTCAATGTTTCCCCTGTAGGTGGAGCTAACGGCGCTAGAGACCGTAGAAAGTCGCAGAGATTTTCGACTCCCACGTCACTTGACTTCGTGGTGTAGTTGGTTATCACATCCCCGTACTGAGGGGAGGACGCGGGTTCAAGTCCCGTCGAAGTCGAAAATTTTTGCGATATTATTTGATTTGTGCTATAAGACCCGAAATTTGGCAATTGTCAAATTTAATGATTCTAGTCTACGGGAGCCTATAGGTTTTGTGCATGTGATTCCCTTGGAAATTTCAAAATATTCGGACATAAACGGTTATATCTTTTGAATGCGTTGATCTAGAAGTTTTATTTATATCGAGATTTCAAGAGTTATGGACTTGAGTAGGTATTTGATGTTAATTTCAACTCAAAACCTCCACGCGTTCCAGAGAAAAGGGGGTTGACAGACGGTCAGACAGACGGCCAACAAAGTGATCCTATAAGAGTTCCTTTTTTCCTTTTGAGGTATCTATGGAACCCTAAAAATTACCATTTTACGGAAGATTTTACAGCAACATTACGCTGTAATGTTTTCATTATTTTAGAAAAATTTTAGCCGGCTATTTCTTTTATCTTACAAAATGTGACCTTAAAATGTATAATGGAGCTCATTTTGCTATTGAAAATTCTCATAGAATAATATTTTTTAAATAAACGTCACTTTGGCCGGTATGTGTCAATCAATTTCTTTCATTAACGAAATATTTTCTTACAAGGTATTTTATTTTTTATTTTTTCAAGTTGGACAGCTGTCATCAAAAATGTAGATCTCGACGAGCACTTTATTTTACCCTAAGACACTAGTGCTCTGGGATGGTCAGTTCCCGAGATATGATGATTTGAAGTTTGACAGCTGTCATCAAAAATGTAGATCTCGACGAGCACTTTATTTTACCTTCAGAAACCAGTGCTCTAGGATGGTCAGTTCCCGAGATATGATGATTTGAAGTTTGACAGCTGTCATCAAAAATGTAGATCTCGGCGAGCACTTTATTTTACCCTAAGACACTAGTGCTCTGGGATGGTCAGTTCCCGAGATATGATGATTTGAAGTTTGACAGCTGTCATCAAAAATGTAGATCTCGGCGAGCACTTTATTTTACCCTAAGACACTAGTGCTCTGGGATGGACAGTTCCCGAGATATGATGATTTGAAGTTTGACAGCTGTCATCAGAAATGTAGATCTCGACGAGCACTTTATTTTACCCTAAGACACTAGTGCTCTGGGATGGTCAGTTCCCGAGATATGATGATTTGAAGTTTGACAGCTGTCATCAAAAATGTAGATCTCGACGAGCACTTTATTTTACCCCAAGATACTAGTGCTCTGGGATGGTCAGTTCCCGAGATATGATGATTTGAAGTTTGACAGCTGTCACCCGAAATGTAGATCTCGACGAGCACTTTATTTTACCCTAAGACACTAGTGCTCTGGGATGGTCAGTTCCCGAGATATGATGATTTGAAGTTTGACAGCTGTCATCAAAAATGTAGATCTCGGCGAGCACTTTATTTTACCCTAAGACACTAGTGCTCTGGGATGGTCAGTTCCCGAGATATGATGATTTGAAGTTCGACAGCTGTCATCAAAATTGTAGATCTCGACGAGCACTTTATTTTACCTTCAGAAACTAGTGCTCTAGGATGGTTAGTTCCCGAGATATGATGATTTGAGGATAGCTGTCTTCCGAAATGTAGTTCTCGACGAGTACTACAATTTACCATTAGAAATCTGGCAGCATTTGTGCTGGATGTGTATTTAAGACATTTCGATACAGAACCCTAGAAAAGAAAAAAAAGAGATTCGGACGAGATGTTCACTTTTGGTTGAGGGTACATCTGATCCGAATCTAAAACAAAGAGATTTTAGATTCGGACGAGATGTACCCTAACTCAAAAGTGAAGTGGACATCTCGTCCGTGGATCAGTTTGAGATTCGGCCCAGATGTACCCTAACCCGATTAAAATTGGCTGTACCCGCTGTACCTAGTCATAATTTTAGCTCGATCCTTTCAGTGGTTTCGGCATCAAGCAAGAGATAATAAACCTCCATCTAGGTATCTATCCATCCATCCATCTTGACAACATCTGTGGCGCAGCGGGCGAAGGTCCACCTGCGACGCAGGAGGTTGCGGGTTCGATTCCCGCCTCCGGAAAAATGTTTGTACGAATTGCAGATATTTGCTCAGGGTGTTCTGGATGTTTTCTATATAAAACAAAAATCTATCTAGGTTGGTATGTAGTGTATTGTATTAAGTACCTATTATCAGTAATCTAGTACCTATACCTACCCATAACACAAGCTCTGCTTAGCTCAGGGCTAGATAATGGTACCTATGTGGATTGTCCAGCGCTATTATTTATTACGGGGACGCTTCCGACTGGTATTGATATGGATCAGTTGAGCTACCTGTAGACTGTTTGCAACAGTCTGCAGGTAGCTCAATTGTTTCAATTGCAAAAACTTACTAGTATAATTTTCTTTGTGAATAAAGGCATTTATTTATTTATCTAAACATCCTAACTTGCGCATTTATAATATTAATATGATTTACATTACAAGTCACTAAATAGACATCAATTAGGTCCTCTCAACTTCATTTAAAATATTTATTGATGGTTTAAAATTTACTTACTTTCTGCTGTTTGTATACCAAATAAATTAATAGGTAAACTCCCAACAAGGTTTATTTATGCAAATTGAACAAAATATCGAGTAGGTATAAATCGATATCGATAATGTAGTTCAATGTGTTACCGGGTTCAGCTGTGGTTCAGCCTTGGTCGAATAGCAGTCGATGGTCAACCTATCATAAAAATCTGTCAGGCAGGGGTTTTTTAAATTTTGTTCTTGTTTGTTTCGTTTAACAAGCTGAAATGGCAGTGGGCCGGCCATATCTCGCGAAGAACCGACAATCGCTGGGGTAAACATGTTCTTGATTGGATGCCGCGACTTGGCAAACGTAACGTAGGACGCAAGGTGGGATGACGACCTGCGAAAGACTGCAAGCAGATGCTGGATGTGGCAAGCTGAAGACAGGGCGCTATGGCCAGAGAAGCTATAGTGCTCATTAGGGGAGGCCTCTGTCCAGCAGTGGACTAATAAGTATAGGCTGATGATGATGATGATAAGATGAATGCATTATACTTATGATTTAGTAAAGTACTGGTAGATTATGAATAAATAAATAATGCTGGACAAGCAATAAGTACCTAATTAGATACCTACCTAGGTACCTACCTACTGGTTTAAATTTGTGGTAGGTAGGTACCTAATTTTGTTGCCATTGCCCTTTCACTTTTCTTTCTAATTCCGTGGTCTTTCAGCCAGCATTCGTGGTGCTTACGACCTTTTTAAAATTTAAATACCTAGATAAAATTTAAGGATATCAATAATGCTATTCTCTCATTCGGGCGCTAGAATTGTTGCACGCTGCTGGCGCAGCAGCTTATAGGTGCGAAATGTAGGTAGGATCAATGATGTAAATAGGTAGGTGTAGGTGGGTGGATAAGTAGGTATATAAATTGTATACTAATCTACGTGAATCTACCTATTTGAAATGGAAAAACATTAGGTTATTTTATTTCACTCAAATTTCACTGCCGCGGTGTTGCCGCTTTGCCAATTACACGAACGAGACAAGACGTAGTGCGTTGCGTTCATGGGTGACAGAGAGAACGAGATAATGGCGTGCGGTGTTGTCGGTTTGAACGAAGCTAGGGGAGGTTGGGGTAATATGAGGCTGATCTATTACTCGAATATCGCATCGGGGCCTTCCTACAATATTATTTTTTACCAATGCTATCCAATATTTTTTAAAGTAGGTAAATATACAGATTTTAACATTTGACTTTCAACAACTAGGTACTTCTATTTTGTTTTAGATTTCTTAAAGACGAATTAATCATAGAGAAATGAAGAAATGCAAGTACAAGCAAGTCGTGAGAACCCAAAGACGAGACGATGAATGGATGCCAACGACTTACTCAACAATTCCGTTCAGTAATTTTGCCGTGAAGAAGTAACAAACATCCAACTATTCATCCAAACTTTCGCATTTATAATAAACTACTTTTTTCTCATGGCTTCGCACGCGTTGTTTCAATGGAAACGTTTAAACGTGATTTATATGCTATGGGAACTATTTACTAGAAAGAAAGTAGCCTGTTTGATTCCAGGATTTAAATTACCTGTACATATGCAACATTTCAACCCGATCTTTTCATAGGTTTTGGCGTGAGGAGATAGGTAACAAACAAACATCCATCCATCCATCCAAACTTTTGCAATTATAATATTAGCGTGATAACGAGATTATTATTATGATTATTAGTAATTACTCAATAAAGTTAAGTTAGAGTATTTTTTTGTTATTTTATTAATGTGATTACAAAAATTTTATACCTATACTAAGTACTTAATACTATAGTTTGTCAATAAACATTTGTATTTATAAATTTATTGTGAATTTTCTAAGTGCTGCTTCGTTGCCCGTTCTCCCCCAGTTCGCCGATCCAGTCAGCCGATTATGCTAGGCTGTCATTGGCCGTCAGCCCGCGCTGGCTGCTAATGTAAATTGAGAACAGATGTTCATCTCTTTTTGACAACGGGCTCCTATAATATATCTCTGTGATCTCATAACATAACCTACTCAGTCACGGTAATATTATTATAGGATAATATTACCGTGACTCAGAGGTGCAAATAAATAAAGTTCCATAGGTCCTATGTACATAGGTAGCTAAAGTAAAATAGGTATCGCCATGTTTTTCTTTCTTTCGAAAAAATTTGTTAAATCACAGTAAGTAGGTATAGGTAGATAAGTACTTTATACTGTATCCTACCCACCTGCCTGCCTATAAATGTCTTAGTTTGGCACCAAGAAGTCTGATGGTGATGATTGATACCTATTGGGTGTTTTCTAATAAAAAGTATTAAAAATTACTACAAATAGGTAGGTACCTACAAATTTATTTATTTTTAAAGTTGTCAGGTAGGACCTAGGTATAGTATGGTCGAAGTACCTAGGTAGGTACTCTTATTTCCGCATTTGAACTTGTTGACACAATAGATAAATACCTAGGTAGGTAAGGTACCTAGTATTTAGGTATCTATTGTGTCGTTGAACTCGAGTTGGTCCATTGTGCGTTCCGTTAGCTAGCATAACTACCTAGGTAGTCTTAATCCGTCCAGAAGCACAGAATCTTCCTGGGGTCTTCACAGGCTTCGCGGAGTGACCTCGGCGAGTTTAGGATTTGTTCGTTGTGCTGTTACTCCCTAGCATTCCAGGACTACCTAGTACCTACGTGCGCAGCTGATTCGTCGTTGCTAATGCGTCATAGGTACACCCTCTGCGGGAGAGGGCAGTCTGTCGCTCTGATGGTGAATAAGTGTTTGTTCAGTGGGATAGTGTCCTGTTATCCTACCAGGATACGCAGTAATGTAGAGTTATACCTCCTCGTAGGTAAAAAAAGGTAGGTAAGTACCTAATGTAGGTAGGTACCTAATTAGGTAGGTACCTATACATCGCAGCTGTGATCTTGGGCTGCGATAATTTCCTACAAAAATGTGTCTAGGTAGGTATACTAATATTTTAATGAGGAAAGATTTGATTGTTTGTTTGTTTCTATTGAATAGGCTCCGAAACTACTGGACCGATTTGAAAAATTCTTTCTACGTTAGGAACATTTAGGAAGCTTACTTTTCAGGGAGTGACATAGACTATATTTTATCCAAAAATTCCCACGGGAACGGGAACTATACGTGGGTGAAACCGCGAGGCGATCGTCTAGCTTAGCTACTAGACTCTAGTACTTTATAAAGTAACTAAATTAAACTCGAATTTTAACTATATAGATGTCGCCACTTAGTGGATTTGAAGTCGGTTTAAAGTTTTAGAACACGCCAAGTTATTTGCAAAGGATGGTACATAGGTACTACATAGGTACCTACCGACTAATAGCCTGGCCACACGCTCTGACTTGCGAAGTCAAGTTTGTGCAGTTATGATTATGATTTATGACTGAGCAAAAATACTGCGCCGGTACAGTGGCGTGCAAGTAAGCTCGTGAAAACTAGACTGCACAAACCTCATGTCATGCCATTCGTCTATAGGTCGATATACCGAACTGTCAGTACGGAGCATGAATCTTTACAGTAAACTGGATCGTGCACGAACATATTTCATTCATTTAAAAGTACCATGTGACATAATGTTTTTAAGGCTCATTTTTTCTTGTGACATCTCACAGTAAAAAGACGAGCTGGCTGAGTGAGAGGGCTTGAACTACTACTCTCAAGCCCTCTCACTCGGCTCGTTTTTCATTTATGTTATGATTTCACTTCGCCTTGTTATTGAAATTCACAAGGAGAATATTTCGACTTCTATTACGTAGGTACCTGTTTCGGTTCATGTTATTATTATACAGTACAGCCCTCTGACAACGGAGGCTTAATAATAAGTGGCAGAAAATCCTGTTTTCCTACTATCGTACCTATTCTACCAATTTTATTAATGCGAAAGTTTGTGTGAATGATTGTTGCCACGTATCTCCGTAACTACTTAAACTAAACTAACCGATTTAGATGAAATTAGGTACGTTTCTAGTAAAGGCTCTTTTTCAGGCCTATTTTCAAACCTTTCTAATTCTAACCTCTGAGGGAATTGAAAAGGGTGATAAAGTTACTATACAAAATTATTACTCCTAAGTTGAATTCACTCGAAACTCGATATAAAGAAACTATACATAAATAAATAATTAATCACGTATTTTTTTTTTTGACCAAATTGACCATGTGTTCAAAAAAACTTGAGAGGTGTCAAGGGACACCCGGATGGAACGAAGTTTCTTTCGATTAATAGTGGGCGTGGGAGTCACAGCACGGCTTGCTTCGCTCGCCGTGCTGTTCCCCTATACTAGACACATGCCCCCCGTCATCAAATAAGAATCCTCACCCTCTTGTTAGTCGAAAACGATACCCATATCAGATGTTTGGTGGGGGAGGGGGTTCCGGGGGGCACGCGGGGGTCACGCAATCCGATACACGCCTGCTGTCATCAAATTCGTAATCCTTACCCCCATGTTAGTCGAAAACGATACCCTTATCAGATTTTTGATGGGGGAGGGGCTTCAGGGGGGGCTGGCGGCACGGGGGTCACAGCACGGCTCGCTTCACTCGCCGTGCTGTTCCGCCTTTGTCGCATTGCGGCTCGCTGCGCTCGCCGCAATGCTCCCTCTGGGTTCAGGGGAGGGGGTTCCGGGGGGACACGCGGGGGTCACGCAATCCGACACACGCCTGCCGTCATCAAATTCGTAATCTAAGGAAGAAGAAAGGTTGTGGTAGTGTGTCATGTCAACCTATGTTAGGTCTCTGCCACACATTTTGAATCTAAAAGCGCCATCTTTTCAGTCTGGTCGAACTTACTTTTGACACTACGAAAACGTCTCATTCATAAAATATATTTTTAATGGCAACTTTTGTATGAAAATGTTTGAACTGGAACAGTACAAAAGAAGCATGACTGCCTTCATATCGACCAATGAGGAGAGAGATTCTCGGCCAATGGGAAGCAAGGTCGTTACGAAAATTGGCTCTGGAAGCTCGTCACGTGTCAATAATGCGCAAACCGATATTGCACGGCCAAATAATGTACACCTTGATAATCCGTGTCAGGGCTTTCGATTATAGGAGTGTACAATTACGGGTAGTACATTTATGGTTGTGCATTATTGACACGTGACAAGCTTACACAGGCTGATATTGCACGTCGAGATATTGTACACCCGGATAATTGAAACCGTTTTGACACGGATTATTGGGGTGTGCATTATAGTGCCGTACAATAAATTGTCGTGCATTATAGTGACCCGACAAGTAGTAGACAGAAATCGGAAAAATGGCGATTGCCGATTCGAACGTAAAATATCATTTAGCTTTATTTCTAATTATTTACTCAGCCAAATGCAACGCAAATGACATTCTAGGTTGTGGTGGATTTGTTAAAAGTCATGTTAGCTTGGACTATTCCAAAATCGAGATCGCCCTGTAAGTAACCTACAACGGAGTATCTATACAAAATCCCTTAATTTACAGTTTCGGTTAATTCTTAGGAGCGTACAAACCGCATAGCTTGCCCTAGTACTTGTACGCAACTAATTTCATCCACAAAAATGATATTACAGATTTACGAAAGAAGGTAGCCTCAAGGAAAAGACGGAGTGCGCTCCCACCAATGGTTATTATTTCCTTCCGTTGTACGAGAAAGGGGAATACGTGCTCAAGGTCCGCCCTCCTCCCGGCTGGAGTTTCGAGCCGAACGAGGTTGAGTTGTCCGTGGACGGTGTAGCTGACAAATGCTCTACGGGCCAAGATATCAACTTTGCATTCAACGGGTTCGGTATCACGGGCCGCGTGATTACGGCCGGTCAGACTCAAGGCCCTGGTGGAATAGCAGTGCACCTAGTGAATGACAAGGGAGAGGAGAGAAAAACTGTCACCACAAATGGTGGAGATTTTCACTTTACCCCTGTCATACCTGGGAAGTACACTTTGAAGGCTTCCCATCCAAGGTAACATATAACTAAACATTGAGTAATTTGCATGTTATACCAGGCATGTGTTCAAAGTCTTCAAAGTCTGCTACTTACAGTACTTAGTTACACATAATACCAGAACTAGCCCAATCAGTGCCCCCTCTATTAGGCTTAGAATATGCACCACTCCAACTCTACAGAAGCGAGGGATATCCAACGGGAGTTGGCAGCAGCACCCCTTGCAGAACAATTCTACCACCGAACTGCGATCCCCTACCTGCATGCCTAGCATGGGGATTATTTGCATTACCCCCATGAGATAAAAGCCAACAAGGCGCTTATCAGGGGGAGGCTTGCGTCCAGCAGTGGACCAATACAGGCTGTTGAGGTTGAGTGCCCTCTCAGTGAACTCTCAAAACTAGATTTGACAAATATTTAAAGTGCACTGACTAGGACTAAGATATACACACCAGCTCAGCAAATAATAATAAACAGCATCATATGATTTTAGATGGAAACTGGACCCAGCCCAGTCCATAGTTCAAGTGAAGGAAGGCAACACGGTGCTGCCCGCGGGAGTGCTCGCAGTGAAGGGATTTGATGTGTCAGGAAGCATCTCATCATTTGGAAGCGCTATTGGAAATATTTATGTGCTGCTTTATTCTAAAGAGGTATATAATTAACTGCTTCTTATTGTAAACTTCCTAATATTTATCTTCTTAGCTTATAATTTTTTTTGCCTGTTATGTTACAGGAAAGTCCCAAATTTCGGGTTGAAGGATGCAAAACAGCTCTACTCCAAGGGGTGCCAGATGCCCCCATCTGTCATGTCACCACTGACAGTAACGGACAGTTCACGTTTGGCCTGGTCCCTGCTGGGGAGTACAAGCTCAGGGTGATGTCTAGCACCCCCGGCCAGGCTGGAGTCACTTACAATGTGAAGCCGGAAGAAGTGCCTTTCACTGTGAGGCATGATAGTTTGTTCATCAAGAATGCTTTTGAGGTAACTTATTTTACTTTTATTTTATTAAATCATGATGTTGAAGTCCAAGCTGATGATTATGGTGGCCAGTGTCACCGGAGATTAGTCATGTGCACAGTACATATTATAGTGCACATGCTTGAGCACAAACACAGGTGCACTCTCTATTCCTTCACTAAATAAACTAATCTCTACTTGAAATCTATGTTGATAAGATAATATTGTGTGTTAAATCAACATATTTAAGTTTGGTTGGCTATCTTAGTTTAAGTTTACGACCGAAGTGGCGCGGCGGGCGAAGGACCACCTGCGGCGTAGGAGGTTGTGGGTTCGATTCCCGCCTTGGGACAAATGTTTGTACGATCTACAAATATTGGTTCCCGGTGTTCTGGTCATTTCTATGTACTTATAATAAAAAGATATCTATCTATGTAACATATTATTGAAGTTAAACCCAGAGAAAACAAGAATAATGACCAATGGCAACAAAAAACCTGTAACAGTGGATCAGACTCAAATCTCCTATGCTGAAGAATACATATATCTCGGTCAACTGGTGTCTCCAGAAAACAACATAAACAAAGAAGTCGAAAGAAGAATTGCGAACAGCTGGATAAAAATACTGGAGCCTCAAAGAAGTAATGAAAAACAAGAACACATTGCAACAAAAAGCAAACTATTTAATACATGCATCTTACCTGTATTGGCATATGGGAGCGAAACATGGGCCTTAACAAGAAACGCATCAAACAAACTCTCCACATGCCAACATGCCATGGAAAGAAGTATGGTAAAGATCAAAAGAATAGACAAAGTAAGAAATAGCAGCATAAGAAACAAGACTAAGGTACAGGATATAACTCTGAAAATAAGAAGACAAGTGGAAATGGACAGGCCACATGATCAGAGGAAAAGACAAATGGAGTAAAATAACCACACAATGGTACCCTAGGGATGGGAAAAGAAAGAGAGGCAGACCACAGAGAAGGTCCCACCTTCTCTGTGGTCTGCCTCTCTTTTGATCTCTCTGTGATGATATCAAATAAGTTGCAGGAACTACATGGGGTAGAGTAGCCATAGAAAGGCCAGAATGGAGAAGATTGGAGGAGGCCTTTGCCACTTGGCAAATGGACACACAGAAATGGAAGAAAAGAGATACCTATATATGAACCACAAAGAGAAAGTGTCTTGTCCGAATAAAGGCTTATTAATAAAATTAATAATATCAGTCATCTAGTACCCATAACACAAGCTCTGCTTAGGTTGGGGCTAGATGATGCTGTGTGGATTGTTCAACATTATATATTTATAAGAGGGCATGTTGCAGCCATTTGTGCGAATAGGTAGATAAGAATAAGATTTCATGTTCATAGTTCATAACTGGCTTAAAGGAACCAAATAATTACCTACTACTAACCTATAAATAAACATAAGTCATTTAGATAGACAGCAGGGTTCCTGAGATATTGACCAAATTATGTGCAAAACAGTGCACTGTCATGGTTTTTTATGGTAATTCTCAATTGTGTTTTCCACATTTTCTTTTTTTTTCAACATTATTTGAAAAGATAATGCTGAATTTCATGTAGGTATTTTTTAATATTGGTAAGAGCAAAGCCGGAATTACATTATTATGTTGTGGTGATCAGAGATCGGAGATCTAGGCCAAGTTTGACCGAACATGTTAGGTAGCCTTTTGTTTTAATCTGACACAGCTAATGTGTTTTCATGAGGTGTGTATAATTTCCAGATAACAGGATTCACAGTCGTAGGCTCAGTTCAGTCCTCCCCAGACAAAGGCCTGTCCGGAGTGCGAGTGTCATTGGACGGGACTCCTATCGGTAACTCTGACGCCAGCGGGAAATTCACGCTGGCGGGGTTGATTCCCGGAGTTTACACCGTCAGCTTCCAACATGGTGAGTTTTATAACTCTTTCCTGCTTAGCTCGGAAATGGCGATGTAGGGTGAGGCCGGCCTTTGATGGATATTGTAAATGGTTTCTGCGATGAAGAAGGTCTGTCGTTTATGGTTTCATTGCGTGTCCGAGTGATGGGGTGATGGGCTGATGGCGCAAGCAGATTACGAAGCGTACGATGAGTACGCGGACGTCTGTATGTATGAATGTATGTATCATACACTGGATAAGATCAAATGTTTGCGTATTTGTTACGTGCACCGAATCCCGCTTGTGCGACGCGCCATCACTGAAGTCGCTAGCGCGACATTGGACGGATGAGCTGTCGCCGATTTTACGCGGCGGAACTCCCGTACATTTTATTTCATCTAGTTTTTATTTTTGGGCACACTGCGCGGAAGAGCGCTCATTGATCTTCCGTCGGCGTATAGGTCAATTGTTTTAAGCTGGCGCGATTGTCTTTGTTTTTCATACAATTATCCACGCTGATTTTTTTTTATTTTTGCTATATTTGTTAAGGTTACAGCGTTACAATTTCCATATACATACTTAAAATATACATAACAAAAAGGATTACACCGATATTAAATAAACAAATGGAACAGCTAGGTAAGTCAGGAATTTTGAACAAGGTAAATTATCTTAGAAGTAATAAGTTAAATCTAAAGTAGTAATAACTTTAACTATAATATAAATATATTTACTGATGTAATAGATATTTGTGCGCGCGTATGTGTGTGTATAGGTGTGTGAGGGTGTGTTTGTGTATATGCCCCTGAGAACACCAGTCTCATAAGAGTCCGGGCAACAGGAGCCACCAGTGTGTATGTATGTGTGTGTGCGTATGTATGTGTGTGTGCATATGTATATGTGTGATCATAATTAATTATGTATGATTTTGTGGTTCTAAGTTACGTTTTCTTATTTGTCTTTTGAGCCCGATTTTGGAAGAATGAAATATATCCAGATCCGTGTAGATTTTATTATACGTTGTTACCAATCTACGTCTGATGTCATCTACGTCAATCGTCTGATGTCATCTACGTCAATGTCTGATGTCACAAATCCAAGCCTCCAGTATACTAAAAACAAAGGACGATTGCGCCAGCTTTAAATAATTTACGATATACGATAATAATTGAAGATCGGCAACCTTTCATGCGTCGTAGAATATTGCGCCACTTTCGACGGACGTCCCGCGTCGTCGGCGGCGGCGGCGGCGCACGCGCACGCGCAGGACACCAAACTAGTTATTTTGAACGTTCAGCTTAGAACTTGCCTTTGGGATTCACGTGACAACAGTTTCAGTGATAGGACAGCGAAAAAACGAGCATCCACTAATATTATACATACTAACTGTTACCCGCAACTTCGTTAGCGTGGGAGGTAGCATGCCTAACCGCCGCGCCGGGCACTGATGGGCTGGATGGTTTTACCAGATCATTCAACTTCCATCTATCCATTCGCATCGGTGAATAAAAAAAAAAACGTTTGCATAGAAAAAGCTAATACATACCTACCTACTATACATACCTATCTGCGTGTTATTATTATTAATTACACATGAAGCATAAAATATTTATCCTTAATGTAACTAGCAATTCATGGAATTATTTCGTTTCCTAGCTGGAGAAAAACATTCTGTTAATTTTCATATTTTTGAATAGCTTTAAGACAACCAATGACTACATCACAAATTCAAAATCACCATTTTGACAGAATATACAACTTTTTATCCACGTTTTATTTTCTCGTTGGACGTGATGTGTAAATTATCAAACCCAGGAAGGGTTGGATAAACCCTTCTTTAAATCCTAAATCGGGGGCGAAGTCTTAAAAAAAGTAGCCTCTTGTTTAAGTTAGGCTACGTTCTAAATGTGTGCCAAATTTCGTCTTGATCTGTTCAGTAGTTTTGGAGATCCTAGGTAACAAAAATTTGACGTTTCACAAACTTTCGCATTCACCAATATTAGTAGCACGGTAATAATGGATAATATTACCGTGTTAGTAGCAATTAGTAGGAATAGGAATAGTAGAATTAGTAGGATGCGAAAGTTGTATGGATGTTTGTTACCACGTATCTCCGTTACTACTGCACCGATTTAGATGAAATTTGGTATGTAGATAGTTTAGGTTCTAGAACAACACATAGGCTAATCTAATTATCAAAAATAAACCTCTGCGGGGGTTAAAAGGGTGGTAAAGTTTCCATGGAAAATATTATTCCTTGGTCCGATTCGGGATTGGCCATAAATTTCTGAAATTTCCACGCGGGCAAAGCCGCGGGGCGCAGCTAGTTAGTTGTTTTGGGTATCTTGTTTTGTACAAAAATAGCTCACTTCTATAGGATCCATTGTACGTCCTCACCGCGTAAGGTTCAGCAGCCGACTGAAATGGACAGATTATAATGTTCTGCATGTTCGGTTGCAGATTGACCGCGACGTAAGTTCGGCGACGGATAACCTGTTCATTGTGGCGCCGGCCTAAGACGTGATCGCAGGCAGACTCTGGCTCAGAGCTGTGCAAGTTTTTCTGCGATCAACATTCTCATTTGTTCTTCCAATTCCAGAGAAATGCGAACTAGAAGATAGTCGCCTAGAAGTGGGAACCTCCGGTCCCCGCTCCGCCCCCGTGGGGCGCGCGGCGCGCTGGCGCGTGTGCGGGGGCGTAGCGCCGGCGGGGGCGCGCGCGCGCCACGTGGCGCTCACCGCACAGGCCGGCAGGACGGCCATCGTCTCTCCGGACGCACAGGGTAAGCGACACCTGCCGCTCGAATCTATCAAACTAGGTAGGTACCTCCTGCTGAGTGCTGAGTGAATCACTGCCCAGTGCCCAGTGCCCAGCCCAGGCTCGGTACGATGACATCACATCAAACTGTTGCTTTACCTACTTTAATAAGAATGACAGCGCGCGATACTTCATTTTCATCTGAATGCGTCGTGCGTGCGGCGCGGGCGCCGGCGCGCTATTGCAGCGCCATTGCGCCGGCCGCCGCGCTCCACGATACAACAAGCTGCAACACAGAGAGTCATTGCCCGCGCAAGATGCTGGGTATCTGCGCTCCGCCTGCTAATCGTAACGTTTGACACACGTTTTATTATTAACAGGCAAATGGTGCACCTTCCTGCCGCCCGGCGCCTACACCGCCAACGTGGAGGTCAGCGAGCAGGAGCAGAGCGAAGGCTTACAGTGAGTGTCACTCAACACTGCTCCTTCTTATCTCGCCCTTAGCTGGTTATACTTAAGTCTATTCTTGTTTCAGATTCTTCCCTCTGACCCAGAAGGTTACCGTGGCTAATTCACCTGTGGATGGAATTAACTTTTCTCAACTGAAAGGCACGCTAACGGGGACTATCGTGTGTAAGAAAGAGAAGGACTGTGCCTCCATCCCTGTCACTCTCAGGCCCCTGTCGGCTGACGGCGCGTATGTTGGACAGCCTCTGTATACCAATGCTGTGGGTACGTTGTGGCAGAGCCTTAGCTTTACTGATTAGGATTTTGAAAGAGACTGGTGCTTATGATAGTTTTAGAAACTTGGCCCTATTATAAAGTCTCATTCTATGCGCGAACTTCCCTGCCATCTCGCGGTAGAGTGTTGTATATTATCCCCCTATCCATCCAGGCCCAGCCGCCGGTCAGGGCCCCAGCCCAAACGAGCGTAATATTTTGAGTTGTAAGTCGCGTAAAATTAGCCGCCTCGTAAATAAATGCTTTTCGTGCCACACGGCGGCTACGCAAATAAATTGTCATATCTGTTGAAAGTATATCACAACTACAACCCAAAAAAATAATCGCGTTGGGCGCTAGCATTAGCTAGCAGAGTAGAACCTCTTGGTGCTTCACATGTGTGCTTCAGCATCTCAGCAGCAGATGTTACAGGTGTATCCTATGGAGTACCATATATGGATGAAATGTTGTTTTGCAGACGGTAAATACAAGTTCACGGAAGTCCTCCCGGGCACCGTGGAGATCTCCGTGCCCACCGACCGGCTGTGCTGGCGCGCAGCTCGCCGCGTGCTGACGGTCAGCTCGGCGCGAGCTGACGTGCCTGCCTTCGTGCACACGGGGTACGTGCTGCGGATGCAGACCACGCACGACCACGAGGTACGTTCATTGCGTACGGTTCAAATCTATCTCGAAATGTTGATGCATGTTTTGTTGTGTATGTGTACCTATCTAATCTTACAAAAAGTACGCGCACAAAAGTCTCTCGAGTGCCCACGACGCGAAACAGCTAAAGCAAACGAATTTACGCTCGCTTGGTGTCTCCTCTGAAACAAAGACATTGGAATACCGTTTCCTCAGTCCTAGCTATCGCACTTACCAAGAATATCCTCCATTTCTTCTCTAGTTCAAGGCGTATCGTAAAGCTATTGGAATAGTCTGTACTTAAAGACATAGTATTATTGCCCAGGTGGAGTTCAGCAGTCCGTCCTCTAAGGGCGTGTTCAAGCTGCCGGCGGGCCCGAGCGCGCAATGCGTGGACTCTTCTGAACTGTACACGCTCACTCCGCGCGGGTGCCACCAGTTCCAGCCGCCGCAGGCCACCGTGGACCTTTCTCTGCTCCCACCAACTGTAAGTATACCGTGTTCTACCGCCTGCGCCTGCGCCTGGGTGCCAGTCAACTGTAACCTTTTAAGGAAAATTAAATTTAACCTTTTAGTAGATGTCCTGGCAATCCGCAAGTCGTTACGGAGCGTATGAATACGCGCAAGCTCGCATAGTACAGGTTCGTTCGTGGTGTTGCGACGCGCCGGCGCTCGGGACAGACATAACGGGAGGCCCTCCTCCACCACAATGTGACAAACCGACCGATAGAATTGCTTAGTTGGTTGATGAGGTGTTTCAGTTGCAGATCAATAAACATGTATACAGTAATTTTTCTTGCATAATCGTTATTATCACCAACCATCGTTCGACTATGTTACTTCACTGCTGGATATAATATAAAGATAACGGACTTATAACAGGTAAAAATGAGAGCCTGGTTCGCCATAGTCAGATGCAGTAAGTAGGATGATAGCCCTGCCCTAGGAGCGCGATCGGCGCCCTTGCAGCTTGCCACGTCTCGCATCTGCCTTATTGCGACCCAGGTTTTTAAACACCCACTTTTATATCAACCTCAACCTCAACAGCCTGTATTGGTCCACTACTGGACGCAAGCCTCCCCTTGATAAGCGCCTTATTGGCTTTTATTGTACATGTGGGTAATGCCCATAATCCCCACGCTGAGCATGCGGGTTGGGGATCGCAGTTCGGTGGTAGAATTGTTCTGCAGGGGGCGCTGCTGCCCGCCCCCGGTGGTTATTCCTTAGTCGCCTCTTACGTCACCCGCGGGAACAGTTGTTATAAGTTTAACGGGTCTGTCTGTGTATGTGTTTAGTTTTTTTCGTGTCGTAGATAATTTTATCCCGGGTGTTCTTAGCCATGTTTCATGAAAATCTGTCGCACCCGACAGATATTTAAATGTTTAATTTTGTTCTTCTATATAACCTTGTTTAATTTCCCCCAACAGACAGTATACTTCGTAGCCGTAGCGCACGCGGTGACAGTGACGGTGACGTCACCGGAGGCGGTCGCCGACCTCGTGCTGACGATCGACCGCGGCGCGGCGCAGCGCGCGGGGCCGCTCGCGCACGACACCCAGGGAGGGATGTATGTCTTCAAGCATACTATTTATATGGCGGAGGTTGGTATATTTATACTACTGAATAAGTGACGGTCACGCAGATAGCCCACTTGACGTTCGTGCAGAGCCATACCTCGCAGGGCACGCTCGGTAGCGGTGCGCTCTGCGGGGCACTGCCTCGCGCTTGTCAACAACTGTTATTGTTGCAGAGAAGCTACCGCGGACGACGGTATTAATTATTCATGTTTCGTTCTCAGGGTGAAATAGTGAGCGTGTCAGCGTTCTCGAGCAGGCTCCTGTTCAGCCCGGCCGACCCGCAGCAGATAGTGGGCAGCTCCGCGTGCCAGCCGGCCGCGCTGACGCTGCGCGCGCGCGCCGCGCTCACGCTGGCCGGGGCCATCGCGCCGCCCGTCGCCGATGCCACTGTCACCCTCACCTCGGGTATTAACTAACATTCTCTCTGAATCTGCCATTTACAATAAAATCGGGAAGGCTGTATTATCAGAGATACAGCCGCAGTGGTGTACGTGACACGTCTTATGCGTAATACAGAGCAGCGGAAAGATATACATTGGGATGGCATGTCGTTACACATCGCGCGCGACTCGCTAAGCTCGCCACGCTGTGCGAGTGCGCGGCTCGCATTCGGGAGCTCTGTCAGACGCGCCAACTCGCGCTCGAATCGGTCAGTGTACTGATGAGTAATCATTAGGAACACAACTCGCGTATGGTAAATTTACCTCCACATGCGTTGAAGAGTGCGGGAGTACAGCGCCATTTATCATCGATTTGAATGATTATCTTGCCTCGTCGCGCGCGGCTAAGCTAAGCAGGTGCTTACCCAACCCATATCACTGACACGTATTTGAGAATGGTCTACTAAAACCTGCCACTAAGCTAGTGCGCGCGGCATCAATACTGGTTCTAAAACCCTTTACCTAACACCGCACAAAATAAGCACGAATTAAAGCGTCTACTAGAACCTCAGTACTTAAATAGACTATAAGACAACCTCTCCTTTCAGACGACGTGAAACTAACCCAAGTGACCACCGCCGACGGCAAATACAGCTTTGGTCCACTGGACGCCTCCAAGTCTTACACGATAGCGGCGCAGAAGGAGTCCTACGTGTTTGCGGAGCCCGACGAGCGGGGAGTCATCCAGGCGCACAAACTGGCCGAGATCATCGTGAACCTGGTCGACGACGCGGACGGCGCGCCGCTGCAGGTCAACTCGCTTGTGCTTATTTTATTCTCCAGCCCTCCCTCTTTACCTAACATGTCAGTCTTTACCGACTGACATCATGCCTCGGTAAAAGTGTCTCGTGTATTACTCATATTTCCTCGAAGTAGGACGATAGCTGTCGTTGTGAAATTAATGAATGAATGAAATATTTTATTTGCGTTACAAACTGAAAACCACGTCAATGTCTAGTGTGTAATTTGGCGGAGAGGCCGGGTACCTATATAATATATATCCTGAAGTATCAAGGCGGTACCCGTTACATGTGCTTGCCCACATTTCGTGTGCTTAACTGTGCTAACTGTTAACTGTGCTGTCTGTATAAATGAACAGGTAATTTGTGATCCCCTCAGGCCGGCCTCGTCTCAGTGAGCGGCGGCTCGTACCGTCGCAACGCAGCCTCCCCCGCGCACGGCTCGCTGCGCTTCCCGTCGCTGTCTCCCGGCGAGTACTACGTGAAGCCCAACATGAAGGAGTTCCGCTTCGCCCCCTCGCACCGCATCCTGCAGGTGCAGGAGGGCAAGACTCACACACTCACTCTCAGGTTAGTGGACAAACCTACCTGGAGGGGGATTCTATTGCGTTGTCTGTGCCCCGCCCTGCGCCCTGGCGCCCTTACAGTGCATCATCCTGGCTCCCAAAGCGCGCCGTGCCCAACTTCTATGGAAAAAAGTGGTTGCATGGAAAATCTAATATTTGGGCAAAGGCCAATAAACGCGAGCTGTTTTCAGCTCGCTCACATTAAAAAAACGAGTTTAACCTCTGTATATGAATGGAATGAACGTGATTGGTGTTGCAGAGGCGTCCGCGTGGCGTGGTCGTGCTACGGGCGCGCGGTGTCGCTGGGCGGCGGCGGCGTGGCGCGCGCCTCGCTGCTGGCCGCGCCGCCGCCCGGCTCCGCGGCCCGGTGCGCCGCCGAGGAGGCCGCCACCGACAACACTGGCGCGTTCCGGTAACTACCACTTCTTCACCCATATCAACTTTTTGCCTAAGACAACACTTTTTTATATGATTTTTTAATTTTTTTTAGGAAATTCCCAAAACCGTGCCTTTTTGACTTAATAACTTTTGATTTGTGTTGTTTCTTTAGTCTAAATTACATTATCTTCAATCTGTAATGTATTCCTGGTCTAAAAGTAATGATACAAACCGCAAAAAACAACAATCTTAAAACTTTGGGCTGTCGGTGGGCAAAAAAAATATGTTTATATGGAAAAAGTGTTGCAAATGACCCCAGCTAACTGTCATTTTTTTTTTGTCGGACCATCCACCAAACACCCTGTTGATTGACAACTGAAAACGAAGCGCATCATATCGATTCTAGTAAAGTAATCCTGTTCCGCAGTAGTGTAATTGTAATTTGTGGGTTCCAGCATCCGCGGGCTCGTCCCCGACTGCGTGTACACCGTCGCCCTGAAGGACTCCTCGGCGCCCGACCTGCAAGGACTGAAGCTGGCCAAGGCGCCCGCTACGCTACAAGTAACTTTTACATTGCTTTTATAAAATATTCTTCAAACACAAGGTGAAATTCACTAACAAAGATATACAAATATTAGAATGTGTTCACAAGGATCACATCTGTATTTTCTTTATTAATCAAAACTTATAACATTCTTATTTAGACGACACTTTAAACTATATATTAAGGTTTGTCTAGTGTCTAAAAGTTACCGCGTGTAGCCATGGCCGCACGTTGGCATATAGTTATAGATAAACATTATTATCTAAACATACTAAGTCTAAGTACCTAAGCTACCTAACAGTATCAGCGATTGAAACAAATATTACCTACAACTAAAAACCAAGTTATCTTGTAGGAACTCGTAGGACAAGCTCTGCTTACATTATGGGCAAATAATACTGTGGACTGTCCAATATATGATTTGATGCTGCAGATAAAAGACAACAAGGACATCACCAACGTGCTGCTGATCGTGGTGCACCCGACGCAGCTCACGGACACCGCCGTGCTGGTGCGCACGCCCACCGTGGACCACTACCGCTCGCTGCGGCTCGCGCTCGCCTCGGAGGGCTCGCCCGACTCGCCCATCTACTCCACTAAACTGGACCCGGCCGGTGAGCCGATGATACTATACGATGCTTCTCGTCGTTTCTACGACAGAGCCTAATACTCTCGCCACAGCAGCGCAGCGCCGCAGTGTAATAGCTGCACACATGAACCCGTGAATTGTTAAATTCTAAAGCCCCAACCTGACCACAAACTCAATCATATTAGATGTTGAAGGTTGTTACTGCTCGTTGATTCTTTTATTAGTCTGCGACACTGATAGTGAACGATGAACTGGCTTCGTGTCAGCATCACCCTAATACAAGATTGAGTTTTTTCTAGTTATATTGATGAAGGTAATACCTAATGCGCTTTGCCGTATCAGCCTCTTATGTTAGTCCCAAAGCGCCCTGACTTCAGCTCGCGGTCCGGCACCTTCGCAGGTAACAGATATAATCAAACTGAATCATAACTTTCCCTTTCAGGTTACTCTCAATCATTGAATCCCGGCCTCATGTACGTGCTGCCGCGTCTGCCAGCCGACAATAAGACGTACGTGCTCGCGTTAGAGTCCACTCTCTCTAAAGTCACGCACTCCTACTCGCAGCAAACGTACTACTTCAACTCGGACGGAAAGTTCAAGCATTTTACCATCGACTTCTTGCCTAAGGTAATAGCAAATTTGAATTGAAACTGCTACAATTTGTATATGAAATTGATTTTTAACTCTAGACAAAAATTAGTCTATCTGTGGCATTATAGCTCCTAAGCTAAACGGATAAACCGGTTTTGATTTCAATTTTTCGTATGAAAACTGACTTCATAAAGAAAGTTATTACCTAAGTTTGATAAATTTCGTGCAGCCGTTCAAATATGTTGTGATTGTTGAATTGACATCCAACAATTTTGGTGAGTTTTCGCGTGTGTATTAAATTAGCTCGTCTATACAACGGATTGACAAAACAAATGCACGGTCTACCTGATACTACCTGTACTGCCGCATCATCTCGCAGGTCACATGTGGCAACCGGTGACCCGCAGTAGTTCCAGAAAACGCTTTTCATGTAGTCACATACATTCGTTCGAAACATTAGCCGAAATTAACTAGTTCCTATTCTATTTCAGCTGAAATCATCGGAACAGGAGCTTCGCCAGACGTCCCTGCTAGTGATCCCACTGTTGGGCCTCCTCGCCGTGCTGTACACGCAGCGTGCCCACCTCGCGGCCGCGCTGCCCTCGCTCTCGGCCCTGGCCGCCCGAGCCAACACCAAGAGCACAGCCAAAGCACCGCGACCGGAAGTCCTAGATAAGGCCAGCATCGACCATATACTGAACACGGTCAATCCCCCAAAGAAAACCACTAAGAAGAAGCCGGCCTTCCTTTGAACACTGCATAAGTCACCCGTGATGTAATGTTATGGTGAGTTGTAAGGTTTTGTCAGTGGAAGTATGTGTTTGGATGCGTTTTTGCATCGTATCTCGTAGTTTACCTGGTTACAATAAAAGACAAGCTTATTTTAAAAGCTGGGAGACATTCTTGCGGGGGTAATGGCATTACCCACTACTGAGAGCCATAAATATGTTTATCTGGGAAGCCTAAATTCAGTTGTGGACTCGCATAGGCTGTAGATGTGACATTCTTTTAAATTGAGTTTTTTTTTTGTCTAGAATAAGAATTTCCAGTCTATTTTGGTGTAGTTACCGTTGAAATATTTTTCTTTATGTATGAATGGGCTTCCTACTCTGATGTTGATTATGTAATTTGGAATTATTGTTATTCGATGTCTGAATGAGAACAAAGTCATGATTAAATATTTTGCGATATTATTTATTCATCTATTGTTGGTTGTTTTCAATTATAATTTTATGCATTTATGGTGATTATAAGTATTTTATTGTATTAAGGGTAAATAAATGGACTGTTATTGTATCTGTATTATTTTATTTGAATAGCTTCATCTATTAGATGATTAGCGTTATCATTGTAGTTTTCCTGCTGACGGTGGTTTTCTGTGGGCCAGGCACGGCCAGGCACGGCCAGGCACGGCCAGGCGAGGTGGTTGCCGGCCGTCCTGTCCTGCTGCTATGCTACTTGTAGTAGCACCCGCTGTACCGCTGCTCGCAGTCGCCCGGCGAGTGGGCGCGGTGGTCCCACAGTCTCGCGTTCTCTTTGCTGTGAACAGAAAACCGTTTAATATACTCGTAAGCTAGAGTACGTTCATGCGCTTGTATCACTTGATGACGAAACATTCCGATGACCTCTGTGGCGCAGCGGGCGAAGGTCCGCCTGCGACGCAGGAGGTTGTGGGTTCGATTCCTGCCTTGGGACAAATGCTTGTACGATTTGCAGATATTTGTTCAGGGTGTTCTGGGAGGTTTTCTATGTATAGTAAAAAATATATATCTATGTAGTGTATTGTATTATGTCTATCAGTTACCTAGTACCCATAACACAAGCTCTGCTTAGCTTGGGCCTAGATAATGCTGTGTGAATTGTGCAGTATTATTTATTCCAGTATGTAAGGAAACTCAACTAAAACGTATGAATAGTAGAGTGTGCTTACTTGACGAAATACAGCTCGAAAGCTGAGAAGAAGTTCCGATTGGCGCGGGAGTGAAGCTTGCACAATTGTAACTTTTCGCAGTCCTCCTCACTGGAACATTTCAAATATTTTATCAATAAAATGTTTAATACTTCTTGGCGTAGCTACTTACTAAACAATCAAAATCAAAAACTCTTTATTTCCATAAATACAATAAATGTACACTTAGAAAAGGTCAAATTATAAAACTAAACACTGACATGGAAATAAAGTGATATTTTTGATTCCTGTCGCTTCGATAAGTAGACTAAAGTAAAGAAGCGACGAAGAAACCTTTACCCTGTTAGTTGTTATTTTCGATTTTATTTTCCAATTGTAATAAAATGTTAAAGCCGTACCTTCGTTTAGCTCTAATTTTGACTAGATCGTCGTTTCCCAATGCTCCTGAACTGAAGAGAGGATTTATAAATCTCTTCTTTATTCTGTGCGCCTGCGATTCCACCGCTACATCTAATTAAAAACAATACAAAGTTGTACACAAACAAAAAGGCACACTTGACTTCACCAGTAGGTAGGTATTCTTTATCTATTCTTATGAATAGTACCTACCTACAGGATAAATATCCTCACCATTTTCTGATAGTTCTATAGGCGAACTGAAGACCACACTTGCCAAAACTACCACCATTAACACACTGAGTTTATCCATTGTCGCAGATTGTCACCTCAACTTTGTCCGTTCTCTACCAAAGTTTATTTCTAAATTGCCTTCCAGTTTCCCGAACGTACGTTTTATACACTCTGAAGTGGTAAGGATTATATTTAGCAGCTGTATTGACGCGCTTCTCACCTGGTTAATGTGATGTTCAAATAGACACAGGGGTTATAGGGGATGAGCGAATTGATTGATCAAACAGTGATCATTGAACGTAGGGTATTGCAATGTGTTTAGGAATTAGAACGAGAGCCGGAAGAAAAAGGATAGGTACTTTGTAGGAACGATTCATTTGGAAGGTAGAAAAGTGCTAAATCGCTTAGATACAGAAAATGGGGAAAGAAGGAAACAGTGAAATATCCTGATAATACGACGGTGGCGTCGTGGTAGACCTTGTGGCTCTTTTTGTGAGTTCTTTTGGCCTAGATCGGTAGGCGAAAAGAACTTACAAAAAGGGCCAAAGGAACCTAGGTCAAAAGAAGGGTCACAAGGAAAAAAATCAAAGTAGCCAGGTCTGGGAAGTGTTTTCTTTTAGGGTACCTAGATAAGTAGATATCGACTCTACAATATTGAAACGCACCAAAATTGCAATTAGCACGTCCTTTTGTTTTATCATGAGGGAATCTTGACAGTTTTCCAAACTTTCTGATGTAGGTCGAGAAAAATGATTTCATTTTATTGCACTGCAGTGATACACTTGCCTGCCTCTTTGGCTCGGGTTCATAAGTTTCGGAAAATGTTCCATGTCTGAAATATAGTTTTAGACTACGGCTGCGGCGGTAATCTCACTCACCGCTCCAAATGTAGAGCTAGTCTCGCTACTCCGCAATAGATGGCGTTCTATTAGTGCTAGCTAAACGATAGCTAAACGCCATCTTGTGGCTTAATGTGTTACTATTTTCATTTTATAATTTGTGTGCAGAGGGCGCTTTTTTCAAATTCAGTGGTAATTTACTTATCTAGTACCGCTACTGCTCGCTATGTGTCTCTAAATTCCAACTCTACGACGTTCTAGAAGCGATCGGAAGTTTCTCGAAACTTCAACATAATTCTCGACGAAAGGTGGAGCTACCGAATGGGTATAAAAGCCGCGCAGCGCGCGAATATTGCATCAGTTATCTGGAAAGTGAACAAGAAGTGTTATCAAGAAACTAAGTGAACAATGTCTCTTGTACCGTTCTGGCTTCGTCAGCTACGGCATGCGGTGCCGCGCGACCCCCTCGCGAGAGTGTTTGAAGAACCCTTCGCGGTTTTCGCTCGAGACCCGTTCTTTCGAGACCCTTTGAAGCAGATCTCGCGTCTGGACCACGGCATTGAAGGGGTTTACTCCGATTCCGAAGTCAAAGTCGACGGCAAGAAGGTGGAGGTTTCCCTGGACGTTCAGAACTTCAGTCCGGAGCAGATCCAAGTGAAGACTGTTGGGAACGAAATCACCGTAGAAGGAAAGAAGGAGGTCAAACGTGAGGATGGTTGGACAAGGAGTCATTTTGAGAGGAGGTTCCTGCTGCCGGAAGGTTTCCCCCCGGAGCGCGTGGAGTGCCACTTGGACAAAGGAAAGCTGGTGCTGGTCGCCTTCAGAGCTGAGCCCTTGGAGGAGAGGAGCATCCCCATTCAGGAGAAGACAGAGAAGTCTGATGATAGCGGAAAGTGATAGGTACTCATTAAACGAAATTATAACCATAGAATTCAGCAGCGTGTTTTTACTCCATGATTAGGTTGGTAGTACCTATATCAATGTTTTTGATTTTTTTGAGACTGATTGTAGATTGTAGTTTAGGTTGAGTTACGCATAAATTGGCTTATTTTGATAAAATAAAAAAATATTTGCGCAAAATAGTGTTTTATTACGGGTACCTAGGAAGGAATGGGATTAGGTAGGTCCAAAGCTTAATAAAATGGAACCTAGGTATTCATGGAAGGAAGGGCGTTTGCAGATATTTCTACCTAACTAAATCCTGGGTGAATCATAAAAGCATGACGCATGCACGGCGTAGTTCAGAAAAATTGCTCGAAATATCTAGAAGGTACAAAAGTAGGTACTATTGAGTAAACTTGGTCCAATGATCAAAACTACGTAGGTACCTAGGTACCTAGGTACACCTACTCTACTTTAGGTAGGTAGGTACTCTACTTTGCTACTTACGATAGGTACTCAGGTACTGGGCAACTTAGCACCTAGGCACCGCAAATATACCTAACTTGTTAGTTAAATTAAATTTATAATCTAGCTAGACGAAGCGAGGCCACGAAGTAACATTACCTAATCTGTAACGGGGCTAAAAACAACATCCTAAAATATGTTGGTGTCCTGCTCAGCGTAAGCACGCGTAAGGTACCGAGGCGAAGGGATTTCAGCGAGGGCGACTATTTTCGTCGCACAAGTCCCACTCAATGCTTGTAGCCTGTTGAGCAGACATTACCTCCTTACCGTTACACGGTTCCAGACCATTCAATAAGTCGATTCGATACCATGTCGACGTCGTTATCGTGAGATTGCCTTTATAATACTTTGCTAGTTTAGCCTCGCTCGTAACTAGGTGATTCTGTCTCTGTATGAATAGAGCTGTTATTAGCGTTAGTCGGATAAAATCGAGCTAACTAAGAATACCTACTGAATCGATATCTCTACATTTTAGGTACTTAGGTAGTTTGCATAATTATTTAACTTACTAACGCGTAATTGCGTTAGTGAGTTTGATAATTAAGCAAACCGTAAAATGCTGCAATTTTACCAACTAGCTTCAACTTTACCTAATAGATAAAACTCCAAATAGATTTTTAAATGGCATCTTTATTCTGCTGACAATAATGGGGTAAGCCTTATCATTACTGGGGCAACACAGTTTAATATTTTGTTTACGGTAACTCTAACGTATTACGGTCAGACTACTGTTAAACATCACGGATGCGGTGCGTGTTATGGGGTCCAAAATTTTGCCATTTTGCTGTAGAATACCAAGTACATATTCTAACTTTTCGACTACTTACGACGTAAGAAAATAATGTTTCTTTTATTGTTTCTGCTGTCATTTTTAACGAAATTGCTTATTTACGTATATTGCCCAACAAACATTTCTTAAGTCGCCGCAACGTGCCGATTCTAACTTTTGGTTTCAACTCTGGTAGTAAAGACGTCGCTATCACGTTAACACAACCCAGAAAAGGCCCATTTTATACGAATTAGTGTCGTAATAGAGTCGTGTAGCAGTCGTATTAATCACTAACATGGTCGTGTAGTGGCCGTATAGATGTCGAGTTATTCACTTTTAATCGAGTTATGGTGTTTATTACCGCTGCTTTACGACATTTTGTCGATTATGTAGTGTTAATGACGACTTTTTCACGGGATTTTATTCTGAAGTGATCTCAAAGATATTGTGTAAAACTAAATCAGACAGTTTATTTTTAATGTGATATCATTTTTATCTTGTAAGGTAAGTACAGCCATTTTATTTTATAATTATTACGTAAGTACATCATTGAAATTCGTTTTTAAATAAATAATTCAATTGGGAAATTAATGTTATCGGGTAATATGCGCTACTAATCTCAATATAATTAATGCGCTTTACAATTTTTTATTTAATTTTAAACAATTATTTTACTTTAATTTGACGAATGTCATAAAGGCTACCTTAATACGACTTAGAGTTTTAGACACGACTGTAATACAATTTCTTAACGACTTTTCACTATTTGCGCTTCTTTTGTTATCTGCCATATTGACGTAATTAGGGTTCAGTCAAATAAATCCTATGAGAAAAAACATTTTAGTGTTTATGAAACTAGGTATAATTATGACAGGAAATGTTTACCGGTAAGCTATTTTCGTAATTTGATCAGAGAATCTAAACTTTCTAATACCTACTTATTTATGTATGGTTTTTAATTTTTAGGAATTTCAATATAGGTATTTTTCCAAAACTATAATCCCACAAACGGACACCTACCTAGTTCTTTGGTTACGAGAAGGTACCTTTGTTTTTACCGCTCCAACCGATAATTCTAAAAACTTTTGCGCTTCGATAATCCTAAAACAATAGGCTCGGTAAAAGCAGTCGTACTAAGTAGGTAATTGTATACCACATAAACCATCCTTCGTGGATGTAAAGGCCATTGATGATGATGATGATGATGAATTGTAATTGTAATTGTGTATGTATGTTGTAGGCAAGTAACGTGGCTGAAGAAGCATCCTAAATGGTGGCGGCTGAAGACTCATCTACAGATATAGTAGTTAAAGACTCATCTTCAACGATGATGGCGACAGATGATGCATCCTCAGCTATGGTGGCGAAAGACTCATATTCCATGGTGGACGCAGAAGGGACATCCTCAATTGTCATGGTAGTTGAGTCTAGGAATCAAATCTCCTGAGTTCAAAATTAAACTTTGTATGGAACCCATTGCAGTCTCTTTACAGTTTACTTGTCGTGTAGAAATATTTGGTGTAATAAAGTTGGGACTAAGAAGCGCAATATAGTTTTTTTTCTTTTCTTTTAAAAGCACCACTTTTTTTATCTTTGACCAGCTTTGTCTGTTCATTTAAATGACTTACAACTGTTTTTGTTGTATTACAAAAATATGGTAGCTAGTCGTTAAATAGTAGGATAAAAGGGTTCAAATTTACTTAAAATAGTATAAGAGTGAAAATTACCACTCTTATATACAATCGTCACGTAAAAGTAGATCTTGCGACTCTAACACGATTAATCTAACATGATATAAAGTCGTATAAGGGTACAATTTATCACTTTTACACGAAAGTCACGTAAAAGTAGTTCTCGCAACTCTAACACGATTATTGCCGATGTAAAAGTCGTATAGACGTTACTAATATTTCAGCAGTGGTTTTACTACTGAAAGTTGTATAATTGTCGTATAAACAGTCGTATAGAAGTTAATAATGATGTCTATATACGACTAGAAGTTGTATAAAGATAAGAGGCACTAAGTGATATAACACGCAAAAATTACTTCAATGCGATGTTTATACCATTTTGAGTCGCGTAACTTGTACTTATATGACTGAAATGTTTGTTGGGTGGTTAATTGGCAATGTTGCAAAGGGTACTCTGAACATGAATGGCGGAACATTACCCAGGGCTAGGGTTGTCACTATGTAACTTTTCTCAACAATTAATTTACTTATTACTTAAGTTATTTAAAACGGGATATTTGGGTAGGTAGGTACCATGTTTTTTGTAATTCCTGTTTGTAGGTACCTTCAAATTTCTGTGGTTTTAATACGGGAGTAAATTTATTGGTAGGTATTTATTTTAAATATTTGATCAGCTGGAAAAGTCAGCTTAAAAACTACTTGAGCAGCATTTTAAGTTTTGATCGACTGTAAAATAAAAACCACCAGCAACACTTGGTCGGCAACTAAGTTATTTTTGGCCAGAAAAAAAAATTTTTTTTGGTCGTTTCATACTTTTTGAAATATTTTGAAAATAGCCGAGTGAGGTCCCTATCAAGTGAAAGGTTTGTAAATTAAATAATAATAAAACAGGTTTTGAAATTAACCTAATCTCCGAAGTACCTATGCAGAGCGATCCATCTAAAATGTAGTTTGATACCTACTATTTATAGGTATTTATTAAATAGCAAGATTTACTTACTAATATAGAATAATATGTCTCTAACCGGTAGGCACATTATATACCTAGGTACATATTTGTATAAGTAATTGACAAACGTTCGAAACCCTCGGCGCGCGAGTTACACTCGCACTTGACGGATCTTGTTTATCTCATAATTTGTTCGGCTTGCAGCTCGCGGCTGCCATAGAAAGCTATGCCCGCCGCCCCGGGGGTAAGATAACTGTAGATACCTACCTAGGTAATTGTTTAGTAAATAGGTACCTAGCTCAAAACGAATAAAATGATTTCCTTACCTTTGAAATAACACCATGCAAGAATAGGTAGGAAGAAAAACTACCTAGGCGTCTGTTTCTCCAATGCGGATTAAATCTTGTTTGTAGCTAATAGCTATCAAACTAAGTAGGTAGGTACGTAATTGCCTATACACTTGGAAAGGTAGGTATTAGGTACAGTTCACTTCAATTGGTATAGGTAATTTTTAAACAAATGTAACATTTCGCGCTGCAGCTTCATTCAACCATTACAAGTAGGTACAGTACATAATAAAGTCAATGAAAAGCGAATTCTGTACCTAGGTGTTAATAGATGGCCTTGATCCATCAGCCCAAAATTATTCTACGATTAAACCAAGTACCTACTTACTTAAATCAATAAGAGTCGTTTGATAGCAAAAAAAACTTTTTTAGTTTATTCAATAAGCTTTTTGAAGCTCGAAAATTACCTAGATTTAGAATAGCAAATCGAATCACAACATTTTGAGAAGCTAGGTACTCTGCTTATCACATCGATAAGTCTCATCAGATCGTCACCAAATTTTTATGAAAACAACTTACAGTAGAGTAGGTACTCAAAATTAAAAATAATCTTCGAAATCAAATCTCATAATAAATCAAAGAAGTTCAGTAGCATTAGCGCCATCTAGTACAAAGTGTTACAAAGATGTTCTAATAGGTGGCGCTGTACTGTTAATATTCTCTTGCATTATATATACTGCATATTGCGGAGCTATTCTGGTCGTCATGCCAAAAATCCTGATCAGGTCTTTACCAAATTTTTATGAGAAGAATGATAAACAACAACCTTTCAATTAAAAATATTATCATTGAAATCAAATGTCTTAAAGCCGAGATATTCTAAAGACCTCTTTTTGCCTTTTTTTAAAGGAAATACACCTTTGATCAAAAAACCCCGACGACAAAAAATTCTATAAAATCGTTGAATCTGTACACCAAGTTTCGTACCGATCGGTTGTAAAATACGACCTGTAGAGGAGTACGGACATACTGCTGACAGAAAAGCTATTTTGGCCAGACTTTAAAACGAAGACTTTCGTTCACTTCGTTCACGACGTCAATTAACCGACTTCCAAAAGCGAGAGGATTCTATATTCGGCTCTGTGAGAGTCATTATGCAGGTATATAGCTATAGACCGATTACTTCTGCAGATTCCGCGGTCGATTTGCGATTTTTGGTCAAGTTGAAAGTTATTATCCAATTTTTTTTAGATTTTTTAATTAATAGGTAGGTAGTACAGCTTAAATTCTAATTGTGTATGTTTTTTGTTTTATGGAGGATTACTGCTACGCTGTTTAAAGTTAATTTTTTTGTCTATCGTTGAAACCTTGTAATTGGCCTTGTCACTTTCATCATTTTAGTTATTAAATAATAATTTTAATTAGGATTAAGGAACTAAAACAGAACCAAAAATAAAATGGTGTTTTTTATTTTGTAAAAGACTAATAATTATAGGAACTTGACTTTTTTAAACGCCGGATGCGTTTAAAAATGTCAGGGAAACCGGTAATATCGAGCTTTAAGTATAAGCTTTTATTGAAATAAAGAGGAAAGTGGCAGGTTTTTCGTGAACAGACATCGCATCGTCCGGCGGCGGCGGCCTCTTCGTGTGGACTAGGTACCTTTTGCGAGCACGGTTATGAAACTTGAGTGTTTGGATCGGCGTAAAATTTAACGCGTGTTAAACTAATACGCCCCGGGGCCCCGGGGTAGGTACATCCCACTACTAAGCGTGCTCAATCGTATGTGTGACGGTATTTAAGATAAAAGACACACTTTATAATATTTCTATTGTTATCTTGCTTGGGCCCGCAGCTTCTTACGCGTTTTATTGCGATTAATTAGTACCTATACAGCCCTTGCATCATTTATGTCCGTTCAACCGGCTTGGCCTTCAGGTATGTACCTACTACGAGTACTTGCCTAACAAGGACTGACTGACGGATTTATTACATAGTACTGTCAGAGTAAAAAGATGAATATGGATACATAATATGGACGGATACGCGTAGCTACCTACCTACGGCGAAAATCTAAAAGTGTGGTTTCTGCCACGTGTGTGTATGTGCTAAACTTATTGTTCACGGGTATTTATTGCGTTTATTTACTGTTTTACACTGAAAATATCCCGCATTATCAAACCGCGCCCGATAACACCACAAACCCCAATCCCGCAAAAAACAAATCCATTGTGCAGTTTAAAGTAGAATAGCACAAAGCTTCCAACTGGTGCGTTTGGGTAATCCCACTGGTTCCGCTGATGCATCCCTCGTCCTTCCGGCGGAGTGCACTAAACGTTGGGTAATCCCACTGGTTCCGCTGATGCATCCCTCGTCCTTCCGGCGGAGTGCACTAAACGTTGGGTAATCCCACTGGTTCCGCTGATGCATCCCTCGTCCTTCCGGCGGAGTGCACTAAACGTTGGGTAATCCCACTGGTTCCGCTGATGCATCCCTCGTCCTTCCGGCGGAGTGCACTAAACGTTGGGTAATCCCACTGGTTCCGCTGATGCATCCCTCGTCCTTCCGGCGGAGTGCACTAAACGTTGGGTAAACCCACTGGTTCCGCTGATGCATCCCTCGTCCTTCCGGCGGAGTGCACTAAACGTTGGGTAAACCCACTGGTTCCGCTGATGCATCCCTCGTCCTTCCGGCGGAGTGCACTAAACGTTGGTTAAACCCACTGGTTCCGCTGATGCATCCCTCGTCCTTCCGGCGGAGTGCACTAAACGTTGGGTAAACCCACTGGTTCCGCTGATGCATCCCTCGTCCTTCCGGCGGAGTGCACTAAACGTTGGGTAAACCCACTGGTTCCGCTGATGCATCCCTCGTCCTTCCGGCGGAGTGCACTAAACGTTGGGTAAACCCACTGGTTCCGCTGATGCATCCCTCGTCCTTCCGGCGGAGTGCACTAAACGTTGGGTAAACCCACTGGTTCCGCTGATGCATCCCTCGTCCTTCCAGCGGAGTGCACTAAACGTTGGGTAAACCCACTGGTTCCGCTGATGCATCCCTCGTCCTTCCGGTGGAGTGCACTAAACGCGGCGTCGAGTCGACCGACAACCCAACAACCCACCAACACTCAGTTTGTGTCATTCAAACATAGAGAAACAAGTGTTAGTTTTAAACTAATCAATATTTATTTCAACAATTAACGTTTATAAATTTTACAGTTTTAATCAGTCTTCATTATTTTCGTTTTATTATTACGTATGTAATCATAAAATCACAGTTTAATTATAAATGTCTTAGTTATATTATACAATAACATCTACATAAATTAATAAAACTTTCAAAGAAAATGGTAATTTATGACTTACGAACGTAACATCGTATATTTGCTAAAAAATATTAATGTTGCTATCTAAAAAGTAGAATGGTCCCATATAAATGTTTCCGGGATGGTCCCATATAAATGATTCCGGGGTGGGACCATATAAATGATTCCGGGGTGGTCCCATATAAATGATTCCGGGGTGGTCCCATATAAATGATTCCGGGATTGCCCCATATAATTGATTCCGGTGTGGTCCCATATAAATTATATTTCCGATGGATAACTAATTGTTCTTCAAAACAATGAAAGTATAAATGACATCGAAGTCGGATTGTCGTTTTAGTGAAAACCTCAAATACAGGGTGGAATTTTGTAATGCCACCTGGAGGGAAAGTACTCTTAATACTGTAGATAGAAAATTTTACTAAAAGAAAACATTCCTTTATTTTTGAAAAGAATGAAAACTGCATTCAAAGATTTTCGAAAATTCACTTGCCACACCCGGGAATCGAACCGACTAAAATCTGTAAAAATTACACCCTGTACTTTTATTGCATAGATCGTTAGGGTCAATAATAAGGATGAAATCTCTCTAACAAACTTAATAAATTAAATGAAAGGAAAACCATGAAATCTTAAATTATAAATTGAATGGGTCAAGTTAAGCACAATAACTTAAAGATCCATTTGTTTACTTGTGTCAGTAATTAATAATTAATATTATCATTGACGTCATTTATCCATTAAAATGACGAATTAATATTTAGATTAAGACGATTGAAATTTGCACGTGTTATGCAGACTCCTTTTTAGACACCCCTTTAGATTTTTTTTGTGGGGTTCAAAATCTAATTTACATGAAATCTTATACGAATGTAAACGAGTTGAGAGTTGAAGTTCAGAATACGATTTAAAATATTCACCACAACACGTTATTAAAAGTTACTAGAAATGAATTCGTTAGAAGAATAAATTTGTGTATCCAAGAAAATGGAGCCCATTTTGAGCAACTAATTAGTTAGTTGACTTTTTATTGTAAGTACATAATTAAAATAATTTGAGATGTCATGGTTTTCCTTTCATTTAATTTATTAATTTGTTACAGAGATTTCATCCTTATAATTGACCCTAACGATCTGTGCAATAAAAATACAGGGTGTAATTTTTACAGATTTTAGTCGGTTTGATTCCCGGGTGTGACAAGCCAATTTTCGAAAATCTTTGAATGCAGTTTTCTTTCTTTTCAAAATTAAAGGAATGTTTTCTTTGAGTAAAATTTTCTATCTACAGTATTAAGAGTACTTTCCCTCCAGGTGGCATTACAAAATTCCACCCTGTATAATGTAATGTAATGAACACAAGTCATGACGTAAGTAGGTATCTGGTTTCTACCTAATAAATTATAATCGTTTATGTGAAACTTGTAATCAGGCGAAAATTGCTTACAGTACAGGAAATATAAAATAATACATGGGTAGATGGTTAAATATTAAAGGTTCAACATTAAATTGAACATGAAAGGATAAAGTACCTACAAGCAATTAAAAGCTCCGCATTGGAGCCAAATATATAATTTACAGGGCCTTCTCAAGTAGGTACGACGAAAATAACTAAATACAAGACATACCTAATTAAAAATTTTCAAAACCCGCCGACGTTTATTGGCTGAACAGATTTTCAAACATGGCTAAGAACACTCGGGATAAAATTATCTATGACACAAAAGAAACTAAACGAAAATCGGTTCATCCGTTTGGGAGCTACGATACCACACACAGATACACAGACAGACACGTCAAACTTATAACACCCCTCTTTGCGTCGGGGGTTAAAAATAATTAGGTCTCAGACAATTCAGTTAAAGATTCTTTTAAATATTGGTACCTACGGATTCCTAATTTAATTATTATCTGTCCGAGGCCTATCCGTCTCCCGTCCGACAGCGAATTTACCTTTAAAATCGATAGTAATATATATTCGGAGGGATTTAAATCTACCTACACGGCTAAGTAAACTTTATAGTGCCTATTACCTACTCAAAGAATGACCAGTTGGAGACCCTTCCCGACAGATCTCGCCGTCGCTCCGTCGGAGCTAAAGCCCGCACTCCACTCCAGCACACGTCCCACACCGCACTGTTAATAACATTAATCCTCGTTCAAAATTCATAACCAACTAAACTCAGTCCGCCCCTAGGGACTAGGGAGGTAACAGATATATTACCTGCATCACGGTAGGGTTGCCCGCCGGAACATCGCCACCTGTACTTTTCAAGTGTTGGATCACAACAATAATGTTAACTGATGTTAACCTAGCATCAAAAGGGATTCCCGGGGGTCGCGGGTTAGCTGTAATCAACCCTTATCAAATGCTGCGTAATGTGAGATTTATCGATTCCGATAAATTGACTGCGCGAGGGAACAAATCAAAAAGGAAACGATGGACGAAATATGACGAATGATGATAAATAAGGCGATTCGTTAACCTATTTTTGCTGAGTCCGTTCTTTCGGAATAGGTACTGAGTCCGTCTTTTAAGAGTAGGCACTTGTTCCTATCTAGGATTAAATAATAAATGGTAGAGTCCGGCCCTGTCGCAAGTCGCGCATAATTTAAGCAAATCATTGTAGTACACGGTGTAGGCACTCGCATGACGAGAGAGATTGTCTAGAACAGAGAAGAATGTGTACTGCCTTACCGCCACCTTACTAGGTATTCCCTACGTTTGCACAAGCCGCGCCGCACTGAGGAATTCGACCCCTATAGAATCGAATAAAGGCTGTGGAAGGGTTGATTGGATTTGGGCTACCTTTTGCGATGAATAGAGTTTACTCCCTTTAGCTGTTGTAATTGTATAATCAACTTTGTGAACGCCCGGGGCTTTGGTTGCCGCGATCTCGTAAGGGATTCCCAAAATTTTGAATGATTGAAAATTTAAGTAATTCATAAATTAAATCAGAAACCACACTTCAAATTTGATGCTAACTTCCTGGGATAACATTTTAAATAAACTTTTTAATAACTAGTAGGCGAGTTATTTCAAAACGTGTCTTATTTCAGAAGTCTAATGCATTGCACATTCAATCTAAACACAACACGATAAGGCTCATTTATCAGTGAAAGCCTTTCCGAGTGGCAGCCCAGTAGAGCTTGAAAAATGTGTGATTCATTGCCCGAGCGAGCCCGAGCGAGCTCGGCGAGAATTATTTGTGTTGGTCTGTGAGGGATGGAGACTGTTTATAAAATCTAATTTGCAGGCAGCAGGCTCAATTCTGTGCTTTCGAGAAAAAGGAAAATTAATACGAGTTTTACAAAGAGTTTTGCGACACTGAGGAAAATAAGAAGAAATATAAATTGTATGAGGAGAAGAATGGTATCTAATTAAGAGATGCCTTTTTTGTTGTACTCACTTTGTACGTATAATCTGGATGCGAATAAATATCACGGATGAGTCCTCCGTGGCATATCGCTCTTGCGGCAATCAATAAATCTGACCTCATCTCATCACTTACGTCGATTGCTTTCTTCCTGGACCATGTTTGTGGACCCAAGCCTGCCTACGCTACATGTACCTACTTGTTTGATTTGTTAGTTAGAGGCTTCTACATATAAACATTTTGCTAAAGTCTGTTTTGCCTTCTGCTTTGGCTGTTTGAACTTCTAACCCCTCGCAAAGCAAATTAGGAGAAACAATAAATATTGAAGCTTTATTTCTATTTCGCTATTGTAAATGTTCAAGACTGTTTGTAATCCTTTATTACCGCGGGGTATCACCATCACCCATTGCACAAAGACAAGGGGTTAATGTAATTAGGGGGGTCAAATAAATTCAGCGGAGGAATTGTTTTCGTTTATCTCGCGCCTTTCCACGGGCGCGCGGCAACTGATTTAGCACCTCGCCAAGGAATACGCGATACTTACTGGATATTGTTGTATGTTCTACGGCGCGGGCGTAGGTAACGGGATCGCCCGGCTTTTTGCGTTACCGACCACTGGCCAGCACTTCATTGTTTTTTTAAATGTATATAATGCTTTGCTTACCTACACTTAAACAAAATATCTAAGAATTTAAATCTCAAAAAATGACGTACAGCCCAAACGGGAGCAGGTAAAGCAAACTGAGTGGAAGTTGCGGGTTCAAGTCCCGCCTAGGTTGTTCAACTTTAGATTTCAAAATTCTTAGAAGTACTTAGTTCGTTATTTGCTACAAGGGCCACGTTTTTTTTCCCACAGATGAAAAATACGCTACCTACGCTTCGTAGCCCGGCTACGAAGCTCGTAGCGAGTCTACGCCGTAGCTCCAGCAGTAAATTACAGTGCACCCGGCGTTTTCGGTAAGTAATTTTAATCTATCCGACTTTTTAAGAACACAAGAGTGTTGAAAACGTTATTTCCATGAAATTCGCAGCCACGATTTTTCGCTATCGTTTCGCGGTCGAGCGCGCAGGCCGAGGGCGAAATGCGCTCTTTTGTGAACTGCGCCCGGTTCACGTCGCGTTCTCGCACGCTCACATTTACACTCCTCTAATAAAACCAAAACTAAATCTCCGGTGATTATTCCGTGGCTTGAAACTTGAACCATTTCGATGTCGCCGTTATCGATAAACCAACAGGAAATGCGAAATCCGGAAAGTATTATTTATCTTCATTATAATGACGAGCTTCAATTTACAGCGGTATCTAGTAATGACGTTTGAGAAGGGTTAAATCTAAAATGCGTCATCGAGTTCGTCGATAGCTTACATAACATTTTTCCAAACGCCAAGTGTCCTCTTAAAAATTGGGGTGTTTTATGATTTCGTGTAAAAACAGAAATGAGGGCAATTATGATCGCATCGGTTTAGGCCTGCAGCGATGTGGCACGCCGCACCCACACCACCGAGTGCGTTAGTGTGTGTGAATGTACCTACGCTAAAGCGCATTTTCATTTTGCACAATCGAAAATGTCATCGACGGGTAGAGATAGAAGTTTTCGATAAATCGGGCACAGTCATTTCTGTTGAAATCATGAGCAAATTGTTGGCTCAGATTATTGCCAAATAACTAGAGAACATAATAATTATTTTAGATGAATCTCAAGGTAAGACCTTGAATAAATTGTATCTACCAAATCCAAGCTGACAAGACTCTAATCAAAATAAAATAAATCCAATTAACCAACCCAATCAATGGTTTCAAAGTTACGTCAAAATAACCCAATAATCACCAGAGAAACCGCCTCAGCGTAACGTAATTACGTAGGTCTCCGTAAGACAGCCTTTGGAAAGACAACGAGCTAGACAGCGCAGCGACTGATCAAAGAAATGTTGACTAACGAGTTCAATCTGAGACAAATAAATATCTAATGGATGCCTGACTGAATTGTCTTACTCAAAACTGAAGATTTATTTTGTGACCTAGGTACCTAGTCAATACAAAACCTAACCGATAATTTCAAATGTGTTTTTAAACATTGGTATAAAAGTGGATGTATCGGTGAGGTCTGAAGGTGGGGAGGCTCTGTGCAGACCCCCCCCCCCCCCCACTAAACTATGTTTTAGGTTGGGTGCTAAAGAAGGTTTAGGTCTCCTAAACCCAACGGTAGGTGTGAAGTTGTCAACGGGCTCACTCGATTATGATGATAATAGAACATCGAATAAGCAAATATGAATATATTATTTTTGGTATTTTTTTAGAATGTTTTGTCGGGGGATGCGTAAAGGGGAACAAAAACATCTCAGTTGAATCCTTTGAGTGTCGGTGCTCAGGGAGTCAGGCAGCCGGGTAAGAAATAGAGCTACAAATCGCAGGAGCTCCGCGATGAGTGAAAATTAACATAAATTACCAGTCAGGGCAATTCGGAGGAAGTTAAGGCGGCGATAAGCGTTCCAATTAAGGAGGCGCTTACACAAATTAAAAAACAATTAAGAACGTCCCAGTACGTAATTAAAAACACTAGAGAATGCAAAGAAGTAAACAGATAAGTTTTTAATTTTAATTGGAGAAAACAAAATAAAGATTTTCTGTAATTTGCAGAGGAAGGTTGTTTATTAAACAGACTAACTGAACTCGGTTACTTGTTTATTTTGTTTCAATCTTGTAAACAAACAAAAAAAATGCAATTCTAGTCAGCAACGTGAATTACAAACACCTCGTTTTAATTTTTGTAATCAACGAATAAATTTATAGGTATAAATTTTATTTATTCCTGAAACGATAGATTTATCATTAATTTTTATTAATTTTTTATTTATTCTATGTCCTACGGAGGAATAATGCGGAAAACATGTATAAATAAACGTAGATTCAAGAACATATTTCCGTTATCACACTAATATTATAAATGCGAAAGTTTGGATGGATAGATGGATGGATGTTTGTTACGTCTTCACGTCAAAACTACTGAACAGATTGAGCTGAAATCTTACACCAGTGTAGCTCTATGCCTGGAATCAAACATAGGCTACTTTTTATCCCATAAATCAGTTCCCATGGGATAGAAATTACCTTTGAACGTTTCCATAGAAAGAACGCGTGCGAAGCCGCGGGCAGAAGCTAGTATTATATAATTCCTTTTAAAACCAACTGGTAGAGGATTCTCTCTTTGTCCGCCACAAGTAAAAAGTATAGTTAGGTACAATTAAGATTTGTAGAATGTACACTTTGCTGCCACATAATAACTTGAGTCAATAGGTACAGTTTTTCGGTATTCGCTACAACCTCGCACTTTCATACCAGAGTGACGGTGACTTTTGGGCGGAGGAAGAAGGAACGATGCGTTTTTTTTGTACTTCTCAATGACGCATAACGTTTCAATTGAAAAGTGATAATACTCAATTTCTTTCAATACTCAATATTGAAAACTGATAATGAATACTTCATTTCTTTCATATTTTTATTGCAAAGATGCTGTGTAGGGGCTTTCTAAACCCCGACGCAAAAAGAGAGAGGGTTGTTATAAGTTTAACATGTCTCTGTCTGTGTATCTGTCTGTTTTATCGTAGCTCCCAAATGGATGAACCGATTTTCGTTTAGTTTTTTTTGTGTCATAGATAATTTTATCCCGAGTGTCCTTCCGAGCCATGTTTCATGAAAATCTGTCCAGCCAATAAACGCCGGCGGGTTTTTTAAATTTTAAATTTTGTTTTATTAAGATAACAAGTTTCAAACTGTTAGGACACGGCAAGCATGGTCCAAGGTGATGACAAGGCACCTTACCGCTGTCACCAAGCTTCAATAAAACTATTTAGTATAAAAACTGTCTAGTTTAAATAATTAAATACATATGAATGAGAGCGGGTTCATTACGAACTACTCACCCCGAAGATGACCCTAGTCAAGGAATGCAACGCTGGTCTTTCAATAAACATTATGTGCATAAATTATACCTGTATATTATGTATTTTAATTTTAAAACGTAACGCACTGCGTTACAAGTTTGTACGGTCACATTGAGTAAGGACGCAGGTGAGAAATGGAGGAAACGGCGTGCGCCGACGGATATTAAACTTCCAACTAGCCGCAGAATAATAGCAGTTATATCGAGCGAGTGTTCGCGAACTACGATCAGATGAAATAACTGCCGGACAGTTTGTTTGGTTGGCTCCTAAATGAACGGAACTCTGTCAGAGTCCGTTCTAAAAGAGGAACACGGCGACTCCGATACTGAATGAGTTACTGTGCCGGTTTCCGATATGCTCATTCAGAAGCGTGTTGCCCTGTCTAGCATTATTGATTTGTCAGTTAGTTATTAACGCGTTGGGTCTCGATATTCCGAACAGAGATAATCGATAACCCTCCTTCTTGCGCATAAAGTGACTTATTAATGTTTCGCCCAAAAAACGTCGAAAAAAATGTGAATCAAGACGACAACATTAACCGGAGCTTGCGATCGTGGATAAGCCCCTGAGGAAACGCTAGTGAAGGCAACTTGTAAGCCTCTTTGTCCCCATAAAGTTTATAAATGGTTGTTTAAAACCGCAAAAGGGCGAAGCCCAAGGGGACTCAATAAATCCACGAAATGCAATCCGAAGTATTCGCGGCCATCTGACGTTATCAGGCGCAGGATTTAGGGCAGGGCAGCGCTTCCGCCTGGCGCCTGGCGTCGCCACGCCGAGGAATTGAGATTTTACATAGTTTATGGGGACTTTAAAACTGCCTGGTGAGGAAGGAAAAAGGATTCGTGGAGCGATTTTAATTACCTGCTTGAAAACGATTCGTGCTGACTACCTACTACTTTCTCATCGGTATATAAATAACCAATAAAAATATTGTAGTGTTAGTAACCATGATAAACCTACCTACAAAAGATGGATAATCATGGTACCATACAGTAACATCCAGAGTTGGAGAAAAATGGTTTAAAAATGGCCTGATTGACCACTCTTATGATACAAGGTTACTTACCAAGCCTTACCTCAGTAGGTCTACCCACTGAGCCGGTGACTATTTTGTGTTATATGTATACTTATTTAAGTTATTAGTAACAATATAATAAAAATTATAAAAAATTCAGTTTTATATGTAACACAGATAACATATTTCTACACTACTAATCTCTTGTAAAGCCAAGGTAAATAAAACAATATCTATATTATGTGTTTTTTGTAAAGAAAACCACAAATAGTATCAGCACATCTTGGGCGGGCGGGGCGCGACTGTCGGCGGGCGAGAGAGGGCGGGCGTTGAGCGCTCGCCGGAAATGGGCGGTTTACTACATTACTGGCCTGGTGCACGCAACGCAGTATATTAATTCTAATTCTTATCGTTGTTCTTCTAAAGCTGCTTATTTCAAAGTGTAGGTAACTGAAATGTAAATACCTATCCTCGCCTAAGAGTCGACACTGCCGGGTACAGGCCTCTCGATTGCGCCGTTCTGGCCGGTCCTTTTCCACCCTGATCTTAAATAGGTATAATTAAAAAACTTAGTCGGAAAAGCCATTCTCGTAATCAATCAACACTAACATTATAGTTTCTACGAGCATGGGCCATGCGCTGCATCAGTCAGTACCGTGCCTAATCAAATGAATAGTAACGAGCTAAAACTGCCTTAGGAGACGTCAGTTGAATCAGTTCAACAATGTCATGGCGACAATAATCACATCGCGTGTGTGAGTGCGTGGCGTAGGTACGCAGCCTTATGAATAATTCAACTGACAAGACGTGCGAGTTTCAAATTGTTTCTATGTAATTGCAGAAGCAACTTGTCTAAAATATTGATATCCATCCACATGGTTGACAAAGATGATTTGGTTCGTCCAATTAAAAATTTTAAACGTGTTTCGTCCAAGACGTGTTTAGTCCAACACATTTTTCGTCCAACACGTAACCCGCCTAAACGTTTCCTTTCGATAAGTAAGTACCTACAATTGGACCAAGTCTTCTCAAATCTGTTTCTCACTGTGTGGCATTTGTATTCATTTTACCACAAAAACTCGTTACGTTCTCACTCTTCATTAAACCTTTTTTGCTTCTAACTAGGTGCTTCTAAAACTCGGTATGCCAATTTAACTTTGGCGAAAGAACTCTCACAGAAGTTTGTCTGCGATATTGTCGCGAAGTGCAGACATAAAGCCGAGAACAAAGTGAATGTGTGCTTTTATAGAAATTCAGTGATCGTGCACAGACGAAACTAAAAAACGAAGAATGATTATACATTCTTATCTACAATACAGAACAAAATATTATTCAAGTTTTGTTTGTTTTTATTGTGTTTACGCTTATAGTGCTACACTCAGGGAAACTTCTCAGAAATAAATGATATCGCAAGAATTATCCACCTCGATGGTACTTGAACCCGCAACTTTCCCTCGGTGCGGGAAAGCATTGTCAAGCGGCATTGCATTGTCGTGGTCGAACATTTATTGGGATATAATTCTAGAATATAATACAAGAGAGAATCAAGCATGAAGATTTTTATATTGCACAAACTAACTTGCACTTTTGTACTTCGACATACAGTTCAATATCAGTCAGTTTAGTCAGGTTTTAAAATTGCGTTAACTCTAACCTAACCAGTGCATTTCTACGCAGAGAGCATTTGTACAAGGACTTGAAAATGTATCAAACTCGTCTTAGCTTTCAACTCAATTACGAAGGGGGTTTTAATATAATATAAAATAATCAGGTAGGTGGGTACTGTGACTCTTACGCTTTAAATTGATGCCTGACGCTTTAATTTAAATTTGATTAATTTAAATAAAGACAGGTTCACATCGCAACCGTTCAAACAATCACACAGGTCGGTACTCACGCACCCAGTTTATATCACATTTCCTCTGATCATCAAAATTCAATAGAAAATATAAAAGGAGCATCTATTAAGAGCACCTGAAAATAATTATAGTTAAAATTACGATACAAGTTTAAAATGATTAATAGAAACACAGTAATTGTCTGTCGAGCAGCACTTATCCCCGTGCTCGCTCATGATCTTAAGTGAAGGCAGTTAAACAATTACCGAAGCAGCCGACAACTTGTGAGAGGCACATCACACTTGAGCCGCACTGACGCGCGGCTCGATCCTGTGACGAGAGAGGGGCTGGTCGCACCCGTGGCGTTCATGTACGACCGAATCAGAAATCGGACTTTGCATCGGCGGATTTGTTTTTTTTTTTAAATGTTTTGCTTTGTCCTGAGTATATTATTGTTATATTTCTGAAAAAAAGCTAATACACTATTAGTGTATTACCTTTTTTATGTGTGTAATATTTAGTGACTAAATATTACACAATACCTGTATGTGTACACAGTACCTTGTGTCTGCGTGTAAATAATGTGGAGGTACTTTTTTTGTTTTGTTATAACAGACTAAGTAAAAGTAAGGCAGAAGTTCTTGGTGAAAACTCATGGACATAGACGGCACAGGCTGCTCTGGAATCCTCGATCGCTGAATGTCGCACCAAACACACAACTATCAAAACTAATTACCAAAATCTTAATGGCAATATTCGCAAGTATCTAAAGCAAGGGCAAACAAAAGATAAACTTGATTTATTTATCCTCGAGATTACTTGGATAAAACGTGATTCATGAATAAGGGTGAAACTAGATAATATGTGTTTTCGCGGGGATAACGTTATAAGTGGCAATTATGTTTATGAAGGCGAGGTTTAATGTGCGTTCTCTAATTCTTAACACCCTTTTAGGGTTCAAAATACGAATTTTCGCAACAAAACATTAAATTCCCTGCCCACTGCGAACTCTCACGAACATCTACTATGAATACCTAACCACGGTGGTAGGTATCTATATCCGCTCGGGATTGTATCATCCTACTCTCCCCGATTCACTGATTCTTTATTAAAAAGAATGGATCTCTATTAAAGAAAGATTTTGCCCATTTTACGTAAAACTCAAATGGACCCAAATGGCTTATTGTTTATTAATGGACATAATAAATCTCTGGGTGAAAAATTTTCATGCTAGAGACGATTTAAAAAAAAATTGTGTCTCATGCAGAGCTAGGAGCAGAGCGAGGGACACATTACTGAAGTAAGGGGATTAGGTACCGACGAGTTTAATAAGATTATTTTAAAGCTTGGGTGTCGGGTGACATAAAGCTAGGAGTTTTTGCGGCATAATCAAATTGGGTTTTTAATTTGAAAGTACCTATCCCGCAGAAGGTACGACTAATAGCCGCCAAGTGCCCTCTATGGGTATCTGCCTAGATACACGTTGTCCTCTGTATGGGCACCTAGTATTAACTAGTGAGAAGTTCTTTTGTCCTCGTTCTGATATGAACTGCTCCCGTCCGGTAGCAGAGGAACTCCTGAATAGCCGGCGACCGAATCGCGACGGTTCAAATAAAAACTTTTCCTACTTTATAGAAAGAAAAGCGGCTGAGATAACCTTTTATATTGTACTAACTGCCGCCCGCGCGTTGCACGCGTTGTTTCTATGGAAACGTTAAAATGTGATTTCTATCCCATGGGAACTGATTTATGGGATAAAAAGTAGCCTATGTTTGATTCCAGGATTATAATTATCTGTATACAAAATTTCAGCCCGATCCGTTCAGTAGTTTTGGCGTGAAGAGGTAACAAACATCCATCCATCCATCCATCCAAACTTTCGCATTTATAATATTAGTGTGATGATGCGATAGATTCGCAATAATATTTTTACTAAGCGTAACTTAGGTACTGGATCTGTTCTAACAAATCCTTGTCACCTTCAGTTATAAAATGTTATGCAGGTTGTTTCTTTCAACCTCAAAACTACGAAAAAAATGTTATGATTCTCATTAATTAATTCTCTCTGTACTCTCAGTATTAGCTACTAAGAAAAAATCAAATTAATTAGTAAATAAATAACAATCTCACCTAATGAGAAATAATAAAATTAGAAACCTTCCGTCAATACTCAGACTTTTACTCCCGTTTATTTATATTGAAACCATCAAAGAAACTTCAGCTTTTAGCAGTTCCAAGCAAAGCCGATGGTAAAAATGTCACTTTTTTTGGTGTCGTCGCCATTATTATTTTAGTATGTTTAAGTGTATGTATATCGGATACTGTAAGAAGAGTCCTCCGCCGGACGTGGAGTACTCAGTATAGTAGAGACTCACAAGTACATCTGATTTGCCGCTTACCTTACCTGCGTACCTTACATCACATACCTATGTGTAATTCCGATTTGAATGTCAGTAAAACACATTTATTTAACGAACGCTAACGTTCGTAAGTACCTAATTCTTAGAGTATACGGCTACCTATTGTTACAGTTTTATTAATAATACCTGTGTTTTGAACTAATATTATAACTATGAAATACTAGGTACAATTAATTATCATTTGCTATTGTTGAAAATACAGCGGAAAATCCCCAAGAAGCACAAGCAGCCTGAGTCACGCACACCTGCACCTTGTTTTGGCGACCCGAGACGAGCCGATGAGTGCCGAGACGAGCCGACGAGCGTCAGCGCGCTCGATCGGAGCCCATTCTCACAAAAACCACAGAGCTAGACGAACGTTGCTACTTTGCTTGTCGATATACCTTTACCATTTTCATTTTGTACTTGTAAGAAGAAGTTCGTTTGTTCCTAATTGTTCTAAATGTAAATTCCGTTGCGAGAAATTAAAGTAAAATCATCCTCTAAATTGTAAAAGTATTTCAATACATAAAGTATATACGATAACTGTGTTTTATGTTGAGATCCTGCCATCCTTCTGAGTTTATGGTCAAAAGCCTCCTATAGTTCAGAATCGGGATTCGAAAAGCTACGCACACAAAGAAGTGTAAGTACACATTTTGTTCCAAGTAATATTATAGTTGTTTATTTTTGCCGATTTCTTTGTCCCTTTTTGCCAGCACTGGCAAGAGAAACCGATCGGGGCACACCCCGTGTTTCTCTTTTATGGTGTTTTTCCGCGTTACTCCAAATACTTGGCCGGGGCACTCCCTTGCAGACCTTGCAGTATTTCGCAGATCACGATAACATGAGGTACGAGAAAGACTAGTGAGCACAGAAAGAAAATTGATGGGGGTACTCCCGTAAATTTTTTCATCCATTGCGTAACTGAATGGTCTCGAATACGTCGCAAGGACACCCTCTTGTAGTATTTTGAGGCTTACGGTTATATCATAAGGCATTCGACAAGAAAGGAGGTAACTTATGTTATGTTATGATTTATCACACCAACTCTTGCACCAGCCTTGCTTTTTACCCGTCAGTTTTTTCTCTACCCTCATGTTGAGAGATGAAAGAATCTAGATATGATTTTAACCTTTTACCACTATTGATAATTTATGAGGCACTTGTTCTTGCTTTTCACTAGATCTACCTTCAAAGAAGGTTTATAACTTTATTCGGTAAATTTAATAATTATTTGACGAAGTACCTACGTCACGGTCATGTTACAGACCACGATGCAGGTCATGTTTCAGGTTATGTTGCAGACCACGTTGAAGGTCATGTTCTTATAGGCTATAATTAGAAACAAATAGATCGAAAACACTTTATTATACCGTAACGGTTAAGTTGTGATTTGTTCGGGCTGCAACCTACTATTGGCTTAGAATAGGAAACGTTACGATCTCAATCACTGATTTTTATAATTGTCTACTTAAATATGAGATGTTTACGTATTATGTAAATTACAATGGTTTTCTTTCTTCCGAGGTTATGGGCAAACAGAAAACCCGAGGTCTAAGTTCAAGAATGCAGCAACATCGCGCCACCAGGTTGCTGATTCTGATGAAAGAGAGGCCAGGCGCAGCTAGTCACGGTGACGAGTGGTGTCCCGTTTTTGCACAAGGCAGGTTGCAGCAGGTCGCGGTGAAGATGTGAAGGCCACCTGTGCGCCTGCATGTGACCAAGAACCACTAAATGAACCGTACGGGAGCGCGCAACTTACTGTTATCCTATAACGTCACACGCAGCGAGCGCTGCGCTGGCCGGAGATTTTCTTAAGAGATTTCGAAGGTTTAGAAATCTAAATGGGTCAATATCCTCCTTTGTAACGAAAAAGGTCGTACGTTTAATTATTGTTAGACGACCTCTGTGGCGCAGCGGGCGAAGGTCTGCCTGCGACGCAGGAGGTTGCGGGTTCGATTCCCGCCTCGGGACAAATCTTTGTACGATCTGCAGACATTTGTCCCGAGCGTTCTGGATGTTTTCTATTATTATTATTATTAGCCAAATTTATCCCACTGCTGGGCAAAGGCCTCCCCCCACTCTCTCCATGGATGTTTTCTATGTATAATAAAAAATATCTATCTACGTAGTGTATTGTATTAAGTATATCAGTTATCTAGTACCCATAACACAAGCTCTGCTTAACTTGGGGCTAGATAATGTTGTGTGAAGTGTCCAGCATTATTTATTTATTTATTGTCCGAGACTGAAATTGTTTTGCTCAAACTAAAAACCACTGGGTCATGAAATTGCCGGCTGCCCAAAATCAATTATTCAAATGCTTATTTTACAACATCTTTTTAATGGACGTACTATGGTACTACGGTTATCCTAACATTTAACACCTTGTTTAGACAATATTTACCGCAGTCAATCTTCTACCAACAAAGCAGTAATCAAGCATTTCAAATCGGACCAGTATGGTCAGTGTTAATTTTAGTAATACCTACCTAGAATAGAATCATTTAAATGTATTTTTAGAAGACATGTCAAGTGTTGCAGTGCTCTTAAATTTATCAGCAGCGGTATCAATGCAATACTATCAGTAGTTTTGGACTGGTATGAGAATATTAATATATAACACAAGCTCTGCTTAGCTAGGGGCTAGATGATGCTGTGTGGATTGTCCAGCATTATTTATCTATTTATTTATATACCTACTTAATAAAAATAATGATTTAGAAAATGCATTTAAAATGTATTGTCTGCACAAAATTAAAATATTCTACCAGGCTATGAAACAATGACTCGGTTATTATTTTATTTTGTCTATTTTTAAACATAGTCATTGGCAAGTCCTTAAATTCCTTTGGTAACGTAATAGATGTCTGAAATGCCATGAAAACTTAGAATGGTGATTTGGACTATAATATCTTATTTATATGTCTAGTATGCCTGGATAAACTTCGCTTCTTTTGAAATAATGTAAGTATTGTTTAACGAATATGCAGATTTCTACCTCTATAGTGTAGGTACATAAGTGGCAAGTGAAGAGCTTAGTTTTTTTTAAGTGGTTTATGCTATCAAGTAACCAGGCTCCGCAAAGAACACGCGTGCATTTTTTTGATACGAAAAGTCTCAAAAAATGCAGGCTCTGAGTAACTTCGCCGAATTACCTCGCAATGGTGACCCATAGAGCAACGGAGAAGACAAATAATATTAGTCATGATAGGCAGCAAGTGCTGCTGTTTGTGACACAGTTTTCCTAATTAACTATTAATATTAATCTTCAAGGTAAAACAAATCTATGATTGCTACTAAAATATAGTCAACATCCGGCTTCCAATTAGGATGTTCGTCAAGTTTAATACCTAAGAAAATACATGATTCAACACAACATCTTACATTAATTGATTGATATTTTAGGTACAAATTTATTGATTTAATTTTTGTAATTTTAAAATTACACAAGTTTAGTCATGTCAATTTTAATAATTTATTTATTTCATTTTTGTACAATACAATCTGTACGTTTAGGTAACTACTACTGTCGCGTCATTGGCAAAACAAATCAAACAAAGAAAAAAACTATATAATTTAATAAAATACAATAAATGTACGCTTAATCAAATTATAAAATTAACCATTGACACCGTAACAAAGTGATCTTTTTGATTTCTGTCGCTTCGGTATGTATACTAAAGTAAAGAAGTGACGAAGAAACCTTTATCCTGTTAGTTTTTATTATGTTTGTTATTATTTTTGAGTTGGAGCAAAGGCTTCCCAAGCTTTTCTATCTTCTAGATATTGTGGTATTTTGTAGTAAGCCTTTTTGCACAGGAACGTTCTGACAATTTGTTTGACTTAATTTTGAGATTGAAACTCACTAGTTTTGTTGTTGAAGTACACATTGCCTTTAAAAGATACTTGAATTTTCTGTAGCCTAGTTGTGGGCACAGGGAGTTTATATTTATATCTAGTATTCAAATTACGTATTTCACTATTTTTAGGGAATCGATTGATATATCCATGAGTGCACAACAAGTTTTCTTATATTATATTGACATAGTGCTGTCATAATTATGGTCATGATATAGATTGAACGATAAATACACCTTCAGACCAATCACAGAGGGCCGTATTAAGAATTTTGAAAGTAGAGTGATTGATTTTTTATTTTGAACTAAGTAGCTAACAACAATATTGCTTGTTCTGATGATCCCAACGATCTTTTTGCCAATCTCTTGAATGTTGTAAACAAAGAAAAAAAAAAGCAGTACTCAAACTTATCACATTGACAGATAGGGTCGGGTTTACTGATTGGGCCACTCCCGGTATTATATAAAAGTAGGATTAGGTTATAATAATCGGTATAATCTTTATGGTGCTAGAAAAACTATGACACATGATCCTGCGTATTTTGTTTGTATATACCAGAATATAAAGCTATAACCAATTGCTCTAAAATGTTTAAGAAAGTTTCCAAGAAAGCCAAATTTACGATTTTAACTATAATAATAATAATTATTATAAACTCCTATAATAAAGTATAAGCAACATGGAGACTAAAAAATAACGAATCTGGTACATCAAAGCCACGAATAGAAGAATGAAGTTAAAAACTAATAATTTAATTCTTTACTAGAAAAAAATTGATGCGGTTTTTGCATTCAAAGTTGTTCCCTAGTCTTAGGCATCAACGGCAGTTGAATTACTATTTACTAATTGTTGAAAATGTAAGGAGGTCTTTCTCTTTAGTCATGTAAAGTGCTGATTACTTATTGAAAAGGGTTTAAATCTGTTAACATCAAAAATACTGAGGATCTCCGAGGTATTTCAACCAAAGTACGATGCTTTAAGGAAGTGGCTCCCTGTTTGGAGTACATTTTCAATAATTGTGTCGACGCGGGAGTTGTTTTCCCTGATCTCATGAAATTTAGTAAAAGGGTATCCTGTTTATAAATCTGGTAACTGATCCATATGCAATTCCGCAATTAGAGACCGATTTCAATACTTTCCACACTAAAATAACAACATATTCTCACCAAGATGACATTTCGATCTCGATAAGCTATTCCATGGACATTAATTTGGTTTCACCAAGGGTAGATCTACAACCCATGCTGGTATAGTACTAAAGCATATATTTGATGCGTGGGGTAAAGCAAAAAAAAAATGCTATTGGTATATACTGTGACCTTTTGTAAGGCTTTTGTTTGTCATTCATGATACATTAATTAGGAAATTGAAACACTATGGAATTAACAATAAGACACTGGATCTTATATAATCATACTTTTCTGATAGAGTTATAAATTTAAATATTGCTAAAGAAAGACGTTTGTGACGTAGTTTTATTTCTGATAATTTGTTATTTGCTTAATTGATTTTTAGAGATGACAGCAATGTATAATAACAATGAAGTTAATGATTCGCTTTCACGAATACTTACTAGATTGGTTCACCGCCAATTCATGTTACCAAATGTAGAATTCTCAACCAAAATTATGCTAAAAGATGAGATTGTTCACTTTTTGATTCCATTGTTTTCCTAGAGTTACTTACATAATTATTGATTCCTGTCTTCAATGGAAGCCATAAAATGATGCTTTCGCATGCAGACTTAGTTCGAACAATTAGACACATTACCAAAGAAGATACAGCTATGTAAGTTTATTTCAGTTACTGCCATAGTATTATGTCTTATGGTATATTGCTTGGAGACAGGCAGATGACATCAAAACTAGCTTTCTTCTTCAAAAAAAAAAAAGGAGCAGTAGTTACTATTGCGTTATTTGTAAATTGAAGCCTTCTCAGTTCTTTGAGGGATTTTGTTTGAAATAAATAAATATTCCGTGATTTTGATTATTATATGATATATTAATAAATATTAAACAGAGTCCTTACACAGAAGAGATGTAAGTAACTTTGTTCCACCAGTTTCAATTTTGAACTGATCACATAAATTGTTCTTTGTATGTTTTACGCTTTAATCTTGATTTTACACAAAAGCGTGAATTTAGGTTATAGCACTATCAATTTTGGACTGATACCACACATTGTTATTTTTATGCGCTTTAATCAAGTTAAGATTTTACACAAAAGCGCGTAGTAATCTCAATTTTGGACTGATATCATATTGATGCTTGTATGTGCTTTAATCAAGTTACTATTGTATATACATATATGGTAAATAGCGTGTAGTTATGTACATGTAAGATTCGTATCGCTATCACAGACAACCTCAAAAATATTCAATTAAGTGTGCTAGTCAATGTAACGGACTTTCACTGTAAATCGTAATCAATAGCTAGTAACGATCAATGTCATGGATCGAGCTACAAATTCAATATTATCAATGGCAGGTAACGGTCAATGTCATGGATCGAGCTACAGATTCAATATTATAAATGGCTGGTAACGATCTAGTTTGGGTCGAGCTACAGATTCAATATTATGAATGGCTGGTAACGATCAATGTCATAGATCGAGCTACAGGTTTAGTATTATCAATGGCTGGTAACGGTCAATGTCATGGGTCGAGCTACAGATTGAATATTATGAATGACTGGTAACGATCTATGTTATGGGTCGAGCTACAGATTCTATATTATCACTGGCTGGTAACGATCAATGTCATGGATCGAGCTACAGGTTCAATATTATCAATGGCTGGTAACGGTCAATGTCAGATTCAATCATTATGAATGGCTGGTAACGATCAATGTCATAGATCGAGCTACAGATTCAATATTATCAAAAAAGAACATTTTAATTTATTTAATTTAAACATTTTAATTATTAAAACATTTTAATTTAATTTATTATTTTGAAAGTAACATTTTTATGTCGTGGATCGAGCAACTAATTAAAATTTATTTAATGGCCGGCGGCGGCTAGTGTCTTGAATCAAACAACAGATTCAAGTTTATGTACCCTAGTTAATATAATGAACTAGCTAATAAAGTAATTTTTTTTTTTTTTTTAATTAACAATAACGATGGGACTCGTTAGTGAGTGGATGGCCGAGCTGTTACAGTTTTATTAATAATACCTGTGTTTTGAACTAATATTATAACTATGAAATACTAGGTACAATTAATTATCATTTGCTATTGTTGAAAATACAGCGGAAAATCCCCAAGAAGCACAAGCAGCCTGAGTCACGCACACCTGCACCTTGTTTTGGCGACCCGAGACGAGCCGATGAGTGCCGAGACGAGCCGACGAGCGTCAGCGCGCTCGATCGGAGCCCATTCTCACAAAAACCACAGAGCTAGACGAACGTTGCTACTTTGCTTGTCGATATACCTTTACCATTTTCATTTTGTACTTGTAAGAAGAAGTTCGTTTGTTCCTAATTGTTCTAAATGTAAATTCCGTTGCGAGAAATTAAAGTAAAATCATCCTCTAAATTGTAAAAGTATTTCAATACATAAAGTATATACGATAACTGTGTTTTATGTTGAGATCCTGCCATCCTTCTGAGTTTATGGTCAAAAGCCTCCTATACTATCTACTAAATCAAACCATAACCTAACAGGGACGGCAGACTAATTTAGAGGAAAACCGAGAATATAAATAAACAAAGAAAGCACCTTGTCGGACAGTGCGAGTGTCTATTTCATGAGGTCTAGTCTACCACGTTGATGTGTCTTGTCGATGCACTTGAGTATCTGCACACCAACAATAAACTAACCAACCGACTGACGGACCGCCGCGCCATGGTGTTGCGATCTCTGTGCGGCTGCTTCTGGTCACTGTTGTTGTAATGTTAAATTATTACAAATACCTGTAAATAAAACGTCAAGTGCGAGTCAAACTCGCGCACTCAGGGTTCCATATAGTTTTAAGGCCTTGTTTCTTACCAAATATTATGATTCTACCTACCCAGGTTTTGATATACGGCGAGATTCAAAAGTAATTTTTTTATAGAACTAACTACACTAGGAAACTACAAATTTACGGTTTTCGGATGTTCCCTTTACTTGTGCTATACATAAGGCCTTGCTTCTTCCTAAATTTCATGATGCTAGGTCTACGGGAAGTGCCCTATAGGTTTTGTGTGCGCGTGTTTCCCTTGGAAATTTCAAAATATTCGCACATAAACGGCTGTAACTTTTGATTGCGTCGATTTAGAAGTTTTATTTATATCGAGACTTCAAGAGGTTATTCTACTCGATACCTCCACGCGTTCCCGAGAAAAGGGGGCTGACAGACAGACGGATAACAAAGTGAACTATAAAAAACCTGTGTTAAGGCTAGAAACAAAGCCAATAAGCTGCCAAGTCGAATAAACTCTGTATCGCTTCACCATGGCCGCCATAGATCGTGCAGTGACGCGTCGTCGTCGGTCTGTGGTAGGGCCAGCAGCGTGACGCCTCACTTTATCTGCTACTAGCTGCTGCCTGCGGTCCGCTCTCGTGGTACTGTCTACTGTCTAGAGAGTTTGTAGTCAGTAGCCCTCAGGGATTATATATGTACATGTATGTACCTACCTAATGTGATGTTGGTATAGATGGGCTCTGATCATTATTTGAACTGAAAGAGGAATCGTTGTTCCGAGAATCACATTTCCATTACTAACACTTCGAGTGCCCACGATGCACACCTTATTTATTTACGCCTTGTAAGTTTAAGTGCAATCGCCTGAGGCTGACCTAACTGTTAAAATAAATAAATAAATAAGTCCGTCTATTTATTTAGCGAGCGGAGCGCGGCGCAGAGGGTGGCCAGAGTACGCCTTAAATTGTTTATGTCACAGCATCATCATTTTATCTATTATCATAAAATTGTACCTTACAATGCTAGAAATAAATAGGTACTTACTACACAATAATACCTCTTTAGGTAGGTACTAAGTAGGGACTATGTATTTCTATAATTTCTATCACGACTTACTACTTCAACGAGGACCAGCTTATTTATTTATTGGTTGTCTAATATTGAACTAAAAGTGAAGCTCACAAAAAACGGGCAGTAAGCTAAGCGCGACAGGCACATTCAAACCAAATCACAAACGCTGAAATCACAACACATTGTTGTGCAAGCCGACCTAATCCGCTCACCGAGAGATTAGCGGCCGCACTATTTGTTGGTGCCGCCCGCCCCGCCCCGTCCCGTCCCGCTCCGTCCCGCCGACACGCTCGCTAAGCCGAATCGTCCGTAAAAGCCGATCGGCGTAGAGGCTTCCTAACCGCCCGATTGACAGCTCTAACCGATGCGAATACAACAGTAACTGCTGCATAGTCTTTAGGAGAATCCTTTTGACTGCGATTTGCTTTTGTATTCAGGGATAAAATATTTCTAAAAGGATAAGTGTGAATTAATCAAATCAATTATCACCATCATCGTGCTTTTCAGATTATTATTTTGGACGGTACCTAGTGTAATTTATTAGTTAACATGCCTATATTAGTGATAACGTAATCCTACTCATATTATAAAGGCGAACGTTTGTTTGCACAAACGTTCGCCTTTATAATAAATAATTTATAATAAATATTAGTAGGATCACTTACATCGTCACAATTGCTTGTGAAGATGTAAGCGGGTTAACTACGAACCTTATTTGTGTTGGAAGAACACCAACGTTTCATCCCTGAACGAGAAGATGACTCTCACGCGCCGCAGCATCAACAATAAGCGCACCCCCACCCGTCTACTGAAAATTCGACTAAAACAATTCGTTTAATACTATTCGACTAAAACAGACTAAAACAAATTTGGACTAAAACAGACTAAAACACAATTCGACTAAAAACATTTCGACTAATGACAATTCGACAAAAGCAATTCGACCTTGATTTGACCCGACTTGAAGGCCCGCGAAGGGGGGGGGGGGGTTAGCCATTATGATGACACAAAATTTTTCATTGTTAAAACGAATTGTTTTAGTCGTTAGTCAAATTGTTACTAGTTTAAATGTTTTTATTCGAATTGTGTTTTAGTCGAATTGTTTTAGACGAACTTTCCGCAAAGCCCCCCCCACCACCCCCACCCCCGGCGCTCACGTCGCGGGCTCAACGTGCGCTCGTGTGTAGTGCTCGGAGAGATGCGGAGCGCGCGTCTAGAACCGCACTCACCCTGAAGATGTCACTCGTGACGGGATGAAACGTCGGTGCTCTTCCAACACAAACTAGGTTCGTAGTTAACCCGCTTACATCCGTAATTAATTAGTCAAACTAGTATAGTTTTTAAAGTAAAATTGTGAGGATGTTTGTGCGAAGACAACGACAGAGCTACTGAATGGATCGAAATTATATTTCACTTACGTAAAGTTCTGGACATGGAATAACATCCTATAGGCTACTTATTATGCAGAAAAAAACGCGTGTGAAGCCGCGGGCAGAAGATAGTTGTAAATAAAATTAATTTACTGAAACGAGTGTAGTTCAATCGCCTCAAGTCCTTTTGTTTTAGTTTGCAAATACAGCACTTATTGGAAAATCAAAATTGTATTTTATTTGCCAACCGCAAGTTTGATAGTAAATTGAAATTAGTTAAATATTTGAAGTGGTAAGCGACGCGACGCTGAGTGCAGTGGGATCGGTGCGATGGTTATCAAGCAAGTCTATCCCAAACACGTCAACCAAAGAGATAAAACACGCTCACCCAACAATTCCCTTGATTTCGAAGTCAAAAACGAATCTATGTCTGAGTTGAAAAGCATAATTATAACTTTAGTGCTCTTACGCTTAAGAGCGCACGAATACGCGTAGGAAAATGAGACGTATTTGTCGCATTTTTTTGGCTACACCTCGTTTGTGTCTACTCCATTACTTCAACATCAATGGTTCCCGATTACTTTATCGAATGTTTTTGTATTGATTGGGACTAAGTTTACAGTAACGACATCTTCAATTACAAAAATAAATCAAAGATTTTTAAAGCGCCAAACCTGTATCCCGACTAATAAGTATCCCATCCCATCTAGTAGGTCCTTTTACTACCGTACCATCACAGTAACCTGTCAAGCCCTTCCTTGGGTTTTCCACGTATTTTTGCAATTCCCGTGTAAAAGTAGTATGCGGGCACGTAGGTACGAGGAGGTACCGCGGGCCGCTGCCCTTTAGATAAGAACTCATCTCCATACTGAGTGGGGATTTTTACGTGAGACACAAAGCTTCGTAATTTGGAGGAACCAGGCCTGTACCGGGGAGATATAAAAGGGACATTCTCATTTGTAAGGGCTGTTAAGGCACCTACCTCCTTTTTTGGCTACGGCATAATTGCGTACTCGCTAGTTTATTAAGGACTTAATAGGTGTACGTTACTGTCTATGTTGTTTTTAATTAAGGGGGTGTTATAGACAAAATTTGCACTGTGTTCCTTAAAATTGCGGAGTAGCCTCCGCTCCGTAGTAAACAAATAAATTATTCATAAATGTGTAAAATGAGAGAATACCATAATAGTGTTTTGTGATCACAGTCGTTGGCATCTCTGTAACAATTGGCACAATATATAACTCCCGTGAGACAGCTTTTGCAAAACGAAATTACCAAATTGACCGACAGCGAAACCAACAAAACTCCCCGACACGTGGGTTTAAAGCTGCAGTATATTATAATAAACAAAAGTTTGAAGCTGCAGGTATATAATATACTAAACAAAAGTTTTTTCATAATGCGCACCTCAGCCCAAACCGCATGTATAAGAAACACAAAATGTCACAGAATTGTCGTAAAGCGGTAATAATTTCAGCTTCAGAATCCCGCAAAGCTCGGCTTCGCGTCTAAATAAATGAGGGATCGGGAGCGGAGTCGGGGACAATAATTAGCTCCATGAATACGAAACCAGAGCATGTAGTTCTTCGCTTCATTATTAAATCGTGTCTGGCGTCCCACCCGCGCGCCCGCGCCGAGTCGCGCGACTCTATGTCAGGGTGGCACAGTGACGTTACTGGCTCTAATATTTACTGTGCTTGTGCTTGCAACTCCTCATTTTCGAGTATTTGTGCATTCGTGGAATCTACGTTATTAAGCTTCCTCAGCTTACAGTTCTCAGAATGGACTAATTGAATTGTAAAACCAATCAGTTCAGAGTCGTATAAATTAAAGCTTCTCTTCATACGATAATCTAAAATTATTGGACCACGGATTGTACATCCGTAGACCAACCAGTAGAAGTAGAAGCTCCTTAGAAAGAAAGTATTAAGTATTTATGAAACAAAACAGTTATATTAACAAAGAATACAATTGGGACTTATAATTAGTACAAAAACCAAAAAGTGTTTCCACATGTTTATAGTACACATGTAGTGACGCTTAGACGTGTGTGAAACATAACAGATAGATAGTATTAGATTCTTATTTTTTTTGTTCTTTGAGAAGTTTACACGTAAGTTTGACAGCTCAGGGGCGAACCACACGCGGGCGGATTACAAAGCCCGCCATTAGAAGTGTGCCACGACGCAATAACAGGTTTTGCATAATTTTAATGCCTATCACCCGTTAGTTTGAACTTTTATGACTTTGGTTTAATCACGCCGTTAAACCTTGGTTAAGTTTAACCGACCTTTGGTGAAGTTTATTCTTCCTTTACGGCAGGTTTCATTACGTTACGTGGAGTTATGATACCGCCGCCGCCGCCGCCGCCGCCGCCGCCGCGCCGCTCCGAACCGCAGTAAAGATTAAATTGAGTTGTAAACAATTGTTTGACTGTAAGGGTTTGTTTATAAATGCGGCGCTGTTCAACCTTTGTTAATGACAGGACGCGGTGGGCGGGCTGCTTGTGCTTGTGCTTGGATCATTGCTCCAAATAGATCTCAAGCCGCGAATATCAATCCTTTTTCCCAGAACTTAAAAATTACCCTTCCTATACAATAATACTACTGATGCCCTACCCTTTTCAAAATAAATAAGGCAGTTTTCCCTTAGGAAATGTTGTAGGATTATCTGAAGAGCCTACATCCTAGCTTTGTAACAATTCAAAAGACATTGATTGCGAGTCCGATATCCTTTACCGAGTGCTCCGAGGTGACACCGGAAATATTTATGTACGCGGGCGGGAGATTGGATTCTACTCCATTCTGTAGACCGCTCCTCGAAACTCTTTGTGTTTCCATCAATCCATCTAATTCTAATAAAATGGAGGGTAAGAGCTCCTGTGGGCGATCTTCAACTAAATGGTTCGGCCTCCGCTCCCACACTGACCACTGCTCTGCACTGCCCCGCACCAGCCGAGAGCGGCGCATAGAGAGCCCGTGCACGAGCAGACGTTCAGCAGGAGCCCGTCCTACCACGACCAGTCTGCCCAGAGGGAGCAACCGACTGTTCTATTAATTTCAGACTTCATTTATTGCATCCATAATTATAGGTAGTACCTACATGAATATTTCACTATTCTAACACTATTAGTCGGTAGATCTTATAATTATGTACCCGGTCAGGGTGCAGCAACTTGAGAAGATGGTTACTCAAGTTAATATTCAATTATTTACTATCACATTTATTTTATAAGTATTATCATAAATAAATTAAATTATTTGAATCCTTCCTTTAACAAGTTCATTTGTTAATGAACAAACAACGAATATTTAGTAAAACTGCTTGGCTATTGTAATGAGTTTAAAATGGTTTTCGTTAATTTCCTATTGAACCAGTTACTTTCCTCTACTAATCGTGTTTATTGAGTTGTGTTGTGAGTTGTGAGGCAATCTGTTAGTCTGGGAACAGCACAATAATTAAATACCTCGGGCGAACATGCTTCGTCCAATTACTAACATACACACAACTGGGATGTTTGTTTGATTGCTAAATTAATGTACCTATCATTTTGATAATTTTCGATTACCTTCGTCAATAATGCTTCTAATATTCCTGCTGTGTTGTTGTGTTATGTAGGTAGATACAAGTAGTGTTTTTTTAATTTCTAATATGATTTCTACCTTTTGGTACCTTTTGTCGCCTATGATAAATTAAAGTTTAACCATGTAGGCCGTTTTTTGTTTATATTTCCTGCGGTTCCGCGTCGTTACACCATCAACAACAACCTAATTATGTTAACAAATCGTTTATTTATTAGCAAAGCTCATGAACAGATTAAGATAAAGTGCAGGCTGCACCGCGGGCAGAAACTTGTATTGAATACACGAATACAATATAGTATATCGTTCAGTTTAACACATAAAAGTATAACCTGCGTACTTAAAGAATGGGATATTCAGAATAATGCCATCTCCACCTCTCACGCTGTCCTGCGCTGTCCGAATTATACCTGAGCGGGGCAGCTGAGAGATGACGTCATTCTCAATCCCATTCTATAAGTACACAGGTTATAAAGACATTTCTTCGCGTTATCCAGTTAGCAACTACGCTACTCTGTAGCCTGCCGCATTCATATGAAAGTACGCCATCACAGATATTGCGCGCGAGCTCCATTCGTCTACATTTAATATTCTCGCCAGTGACTTTGCATAAAGTGCCTGGTAGTGCGTAATAACCAGCCCTTTGGGCCGCCGCGCGCCGTCGGCTGCGGCGCGGGTTTACGTGGGGCCAGTCGACAGTGAACACAGACTTTTTATACATTTTTAACCCAATTTATGTTCTCAAGATTTCTGTATACCGGGTTATTGGTAATTCACTGACACTGCGTGGACTGCAGGTGCTGCCCATCATCATTAACACTATGTGAAGACGCCAGGTTTTAATTATACTTAGATATTTGACCACGGGGCAGCGGCGGCAGCGGCGGCAGCGGCGGCAGCGGCGGCAGCGGCGGCGGCGGCGGCAGCGGCGGCGGCGGCGGCGGCGGCGGCCAGTCGCGACGGAGAGTAGCCTTATGCGCAGTACATTATATGTCCTCTCATAAGCCGATAGAACGTGTAGACCGACGCGTCTGGGGAGAGGTCAGGTGCAGGAACAACGGCTTAACTTGCTTTCAGAGACACGAGGGTGTAACACCGCCAACTTTCTCAAAAATAGTGTACTCTTAGATTTGATAAAGGTAACCAAAATCTATTTTTGTGGTAAAAAGTACTAAATTTCTACAGTGGTTGTCGATTATGTTGGCGCTGCAACGTAAAGTAACAAGCCTAAAGGGTTGTCGTCCTTTTTTTTCGATCGTAATTTTTTTTAGACTAGTTACAAGTAAGTATTTTAGGTTTTGTGTCAGCAGAGTCACTTCACTACCAATGTCAGCAAAAAAGAGGGGGTGCATGCACTTTGCAGGTGGCTTTCCTAGACATATTCGCCCATTCGTAGAGCCTTGTACTCGTAGAATGTGGCTGTCGTAGCACCTCGTAGCACCTCGTAGCACCTCGTAGCACCTCGTAGCACCTCGTAGCACCTCGTAGAGCCGCGTCGCACCAGGCTCTACGGTTACCTACTGTCATCTTTGTGACTGGTTTTTGGTTGCGCCCACGTATGTCCTTCATTTTACCTGAACTGGAACATTCGAATGATAATTTCCGAGACTTTGTATTAGTGTGAATGGAGCACCAGCCACTGCCAGACTCATTTCACGGAGAAGGATTACGTAATATCGCCGTTTGCGAGGCGGCGGCGTTATTGCTGAGCTGATGTCAATAGTTTAATCCTTTGTTCCGGCTCACCTCTCAAATAGCCCATTCGGTGATCTCCATTGGAAATATCTCTTTCACGACCATTTAAAGGGGCGGAAATTTAGATTAGCTAAAAAGCGATTTTGGTGTACCTCTAAAGCGTCTATTCAACGATGAGAATGTTTGATTTACCTAGTTACTTCTTCACCATAACAGCTATACATGGTTACTAATTTCTGATTTATCAAACTATTATAGTAAAAATTCTATTTCTAGTAAGACCTGAGTAAAATTGTTTGATGTAGTTTTAAAGAACTTTATTCTCATACAAACACAGGGTTTACTTATAATGAAAAGATACATAATGATAAGATACATAAGAATAAATTAATCTAAGTTTAGCATTATTTGTATTTTAACTAACCTCTGGGACCTAAAATAAATTATAACTAAATATTATCTTTACTTATGTAACAAAATCTTGTTTTAATAAATATTATGTAATAATATTATACAGGGTGTAACAAAAATGAAGGACCAAACTTTCAGGCGGGGTGTAGATTCGAACACTGAATTCAGCAAAAATATAAAAAAAAATCCCGCACTTTAGTTTCGAAAAATTAAATAGATGAAATTTTCACCACATTAGGCAATAGACTCTAATGCACGTGTCTATTTGAAATAAAAAAAATGGCCTGCGTACCTGTATTCATCTCATTTATAAGCCCATAACACCTAAACGGTGCCTCAACGAGCGGCCGCCGCGGTCATTGACCCGCGACATCAATGCAGCTTATTGTTAGTTTTGTTAAACTGTCACACCACAGAAATGTTATCATAGGGTCAATGGCCGTTTAGTAGCATCATTGCAAGCGCAAGGTTAAGGTCGCGGCGATGCTTATCGGTTTTTCGTACGTAAAAATGGCTCGTATGCCTTATTTAGGTATTGAATACCACGAGATGATGCGAGTGTACTATGGGGAAGGGCAATACTTGCGGGGAAAATTTGCGGGAAACAGTGCGCATTTACGAAGTGATTGGTTTACAAAGCTTACGAGGTGTCATAAATCTGAGCGTACCCACAACACGTATGATTTTAAGAGCAGTGCAAAACTGGCGCGATTTTGGGCAGGGGGTTTACTGGACGTGGTCGACCTGGACTAAGCGAAGATATGCGAGAAAACATTTTATGTTATTCTGATGACACTTGCAGCCCGCCGCCGCGCGTGCTGCTGCAATATCGCGTACCCTGTCGTGGCTGCCCCCCGTAAAAAGAAGTTTATCTGCTAAAGAGGTGTACACAAGGTACGTAGACCTTTTAATCTTATTTTGAATGCCAAATAAACACGTGCATCAGTCGTTTGCTTAATATAGTGAAAATTCCGTATTTATTTAATTTTTCGATAACTAAAGTGTGGGATTTTTTAAAAATATTTTTCGAGAATTCAGTGTTCGAATCTACACCCTGGCTGAAAGTTTGTTCCTTTATTTTTGTTACACCCTGTATAAATACTAAACATTATAACAACTAGTAGGTACTTAGTTAATTATGAAATAGGTATATCATATATTTTGGTGTTAATAATTTGTTGAGAATAAATGAAAATTTGTGATTATATTATGGGGGCAAGTGAGTATGTCTTTAATAGTCATATGTTTTAGTTATTGTAGGTAGCTCGAAAAATAATGAGAAGAATCAGATACGTAAGGCAAGTGCGAGCGGCGCGTTATCGCGCTCTGTCGAATGAACTCTGAATAGAGGGTGTTTCGATTTTCTTTTATTGCATACCGTTTTTGGAATTGAATATTTAAGGCTGGATTCGACAGGCACCTGGGAGCACCTTTAACATCTTTCGAATTCAATTTAAAATATTTTATTGAATTCATGCTTCGAATTGACTCTAAATTACATTTCAAGAGAGCTGCAACAGAAAAAAGATTTTGGTATGTGACTTGACTAAATATTTCATCATTTCTCGAGTTTAGTTTTCTTGAACTTAGATTTACCTCGATAAGGACATTTTGTAAATAAGGTGCGTTGATGTTTTGTTATATCTGATATTATTTCCATAAACACTAAGCTAATGACTTTCTTAAATACCAATGCATAATCAGGGAATTATATTTGATAGACGTGATCAAAGCGTAAGTTCTCGTAGTTTCAAAGATGCGCCGAACTTTGTTTGCTTTGAGGGTTTGATTAAAGGAGTGTTCGCGGAAGGCCCACCTACCTACCACCTACCTACCACCTACCTACTCAGGTATATACCTACTCAAATGTATCAAGCTTCAACCACTTTAACATTGTTACCTGCTCCACTCACACAACATCGTTTAGGTTTAGGTGATTGATCGCTCATAGTTCTGGCAACTAAGGAGATTGCTATCAAAACAACACTTCTGTTTATAAAGAAACTTTAAAACGAATGAACGTAGGAACTTTTGTTTTGGTGCTTATTTACTTATTTAATCAGTGACTCAGATAAACAAATACGATGTTCGCCACCGACAAAAATACTTCTCCAGGAATCCCGTTTCTGCGCTGTCTCTCACAGGTTTTTGCTGTTGGTGCTGGACAAGCTACTCGTATGTGGTAAAATCATAATAAGGGCTTATTATGATTTTACCACCTGTATTGTACGTGAATAGGAATATAACAATAAAAAGCCTGTTAGCTCACTCACTGTGCGCGAGACGACAAGATTCCTAGCAATCAATCATTGCGAACAATTGGGAAATAATGACACTTGCCATTATCGGTTATTGATGACGTCATTCTAACTTGTGAGCTTCAGGTGGTAATGGGAATCACAAATGTACCCGATTTCCGATTTATAGGTAGGTAGAACCTAGAACTCACTCAATTCTATAAATTTTGACTGAAAACGACATAGTTACCAAATTTAGAGATTTATTTTCAGGCGAAATATTTGTTTAAATGTTGTGACGAGGTCACAAAAGAATTATTTGGCGACTTAAAAGCAAAAAACTAAAAATAAAATATCAATGAGTTTATTCGTCAAACAAACTGAACTATTGAAGATCGGGTTGACATTTTGAATATCCCGGAGGTGTAGTTTCAGGTGTGGAATAACATATTCGCTAGTTTTATCTCGGGATCGCGTGCGAAACCGCGGGCGTTTCTATTTGTACGCCCTTGATCTAAATTAGAACTTCTAACTCAATCCCCAAAAATTGGCGTCGGCTAAAATAAGAAGCGCCTGTAGGGCCCGTGTCGAGGGCTCACGGATCCAATTAGACGCAGAATGGACGAGTTCACTTTGATCTCACACAAACACGTGCGGTCCACAGAATAGAGACCTATCTTTCTAATTCTCTGGTGCGTTCGTAAACACACACGAGCCGAGCCGTGCACTGGAGACAGTGTAATGTAAACGAATGCTGTACTAAATACATAGGGATAAGAACGAGCTGATTGTAAAGAAGATTTTTTTGTATAAAAAAGATTTGATGAAAAGCAGTAAGGTAACTCTGTAATGGAACTGAAGTTTACGACTTTCTGTTCAGAATTGAGTTACATCTATGATAAATGGTTATGTCTGTTTGCTAAGGTTACTGCGTACACACTTACAAATTTTTGGATAGTATTGAATTTTTCACTTTCCTGTTTAATTTGTACTACCAATTTGCTTTCACAATAATATTTGTACTTTTATTTTATCATCCTAACTCTCTCTTAAAATATTTTTTACTTGCTCTACGTAATCATTAATTTAGCCTTATTTTAGCATAAGCTTTTGATACTGTTTTATGTAAAATATACCGCTGTTGATTACTAAATAATTTAAAACTATACTTTCAAGAACTAAACCTATGTCCTATTGTGTCGACCTAAATACTAGCAACATCTTAGGACCATTCCAAGTTCCGCTTCATTTTAAAACGTACAAATGTAACGATGAAGGCGTGCCCCATTATATTCTATCTTGAGACAATAATCACACGGAGGATAAAACTGGAGCCAAATTTAAATGGCGTTATCCCGACTCACACTAGAACCGCCACTTATTTTATCTAAAGGAATTTTCAAAATCCTAAACGGGAAGTTTGTCGTGCCTATCATGACTTATTTTGAACGCCTCCGTAAAAGTTTTATTTTGTAAAGTGCAGGCAGAGATAGAGAACCTGCTCTTGATGCCCACCAAACTCAGTTTTCGCATCTCTGCCTAAACTAAACTAAATAAAACTACATAATATGTACCTATATAACAGAGGCATTATGCTTATGCTAGGTATCACAACCTACCCAATGGATTTTGAAAATACCTTTGTTTAATGTAATAATAAGATCAAATAGGTGGCGGCGCTCGTGTACCCACACGCGGGTCGGGGTAGCGTGGCATAGCACCCAAAAAGAAGTGAGCGACTTTAGAGCATAGTCGACAATTTTAATGCATTTTAATTACACAATGCAGGCATGTTTAGTATAAAGTGTACATAGACTTACCTACCTAAATAAACAGGCATAGAAGGTATATGTTAGAAAATAATGTAGCACAATATTTTCAGACAAAACAAAAATGAATGAAAAATGAACATGAAAAAGCCAAATATCGATGGCAACAAAGCTGATATACCTTTCGCCAACACTAAACTGTTTGGAAAAGTATGACAAAGGCTGTTTTAACAGAACTTTATATAGAATGAGTGTGTGGCGGCGGATGCCCCCCCGGCACCCGGCACCCAGCACTCGCTAACTGCTAACCTCGGCACTCCGATGCTCGTGTGAACAGAAATCCCAAATTATTCTACGTTTTATCTAAACGACTTTATGAAAAGCTCCTTCTTTTATTATTTCACATGCGTACCAAGGAGGATAACGTCTTTTAACGCCGAACTTAGCTTTATCTCATAAGCCGTTTGTGGAGCGAAATCCGACTTAAATGTTCCCTGCAAATTGCACACTAACCTAACCATGAAAATCCGATGGTATGTTCACATTTATCTTGTTTATTTAAATTTTTGTAGATAACCTAGCTACTACGAGCATACGTAATATGGCTGAATACCTCATCATTTGGTATCGCGTTTTATTCTTTCTAGGAGTCTAGACTCTACATTTATACTCTACATATAGTATCCATTAAGATCTGTACCTAAATGATCTAGATTATTATGTAGGTAAGTAAGCTTACGTCTTCAGCGTGACTTGGACAAAGGCATCTCTATCAACCTCTCAACATTGCAATGATAGAATCGTTATTCTAAATTGCTCCATTTATTTTCTAATCAAAATTTCTCGTTAATCCTTGGAATTTTATCGAAACCAATACTGAAACTCGATTTCAATTAATTCGTGCGTAGACCGAAATGTTTTCTATCAGCTGTTTGTTGCCGCTCATAGAGCTGATGGAGCCGGTGCCAAGCGTAGTTTGTGTAGATAATTAGCTGTGAATGCGTTAATCTATTGGTGCTTGTTTGCATTTAGCGTCCACATTGTTATATCCTGTGTCTGTGTGCTGAGTGACCTCTCCGTACATAAACCAGTTATAACATCAAACCACTTATAACACGCGTGACATGCATAATGCATAGGTTACCATTATCACAAACAACTTACATTCCTCAGATCCGAGTAATAAGGCCGATTTACACTTCAATAAGTACAGTAGCGAGTTAACTTGCGACATTGGCGAGTTAAGCTGATAATAATATTTGAACGGCAAAAGCGAGTTAAGTAGTAAGCTGTTGATTAAGTTAAGTTGAATAGATAGCGATCCTATTCTCCGGCTAGTCCAAGTGCGTAGCAGCCCCCTCGCGTCTCCCGCACCCCGCTAACTTAACTGGCCGGCTTGTGGACGGGCGAGTTTAGTACAGTCCATTAAGTTTGCACACAGCGGCCGCGTACTCTTGTTTTTAGTGTAAAAATGAAGTGGTCTGATAATACTACCTTTGCATTTGTACAAGAATATCTTAAACTCTCTCTCTCTAGTCATTTCTACTCTCGTCTACTTATTTCTATGAATATTTCATTTTCTAAATTGTGTACAAGTATAGACACTATTTCTCTTATTAGATACATTATTATATATTATTATTATGCACGTAAATTTTTGTTAAACAATTTAACGTCCATTTTCTGGATTGAAACAACTTTTTCGGAGGAAGTCGAGTAAATCAACCGTTAACGCAGTCGCGTAGACTAGTCGGTTTAATTCTCGGAACCGCAACTTATGACTACTGGACTAAACCCCGTTTGGACGCTACTTTCTACTTACTATTTACTTAACTGACTAATTTCTTAACTCGCTAAACTGTACTTATTGAAGTGTCAATCGGCCTTTACGAGAGGACTGCTAGTTCAAGTTCTAGCAAAACTGTGAGTTTGAATAATTTATTTGAAGCCAATCCTTCTGATATCTGCAAGTAGTTAGAAGCGCTGTAGGTAGAATAGAAACTGAAAGCCATGTAAAGTGCACCTACGAGCGGCGAGCGGCGAGTGCAGCTACCCTGACCCTGACGCTGCGCTGCGCCAGCCCTGAGTGGGCGCCTCGTGCGGATCTAATTCCGCTGTGATTGCAGCTTGTGTCGAGGCTCGAGGCAGAGGCTGCGCGGAATGTCAACGAACACTCGCATTTCGCACTCGCATCCACGTGCTGATTCAATATAGTTTGGCCCTCTCAAGGTTGGGTTGGAGGCTGTGTGCGTGTGACGTTGCTGTGTCTCAATCATTTAAATAGTGGAGCTCAATGCAATGTTACATGATATGGACAATAATGATAGTTACGCAGAAACAAGTTTTCAATTGAAAATTACAAAAGAATCCTGAGTTGGATTCTTTTGTAGTCCCCGATTTTTCACTTTTGACGCTTCACTTTTTTTAATTTTCATCTCGATTTTTTCGAAAAATAGGGTCAGAGTCCTACAAAATGTAGTTAAGAACCGTAGGAGTCGACGAATATCGACTTTGCCACTTCGTTTTATCAGAATCGTTTCAGCCGCTCGGATGCTTCTAGGTTATATTATAGAGTTAATAAAGAAACACTCGAAAACACAACTTTCACGGCTAAAAATAAGTTGTTGAATAAATACGTGGTTAGGTTCCGGACAGATCGGCCTTCCTGGGATGAGCGAGTCAAATCGAATCTGTTGTTGAGTATTACTCATTACACTTAAAGGTTAAACAAACTTTTATAAAGAGAAGTTTGAGGATAATTACACGAGTTGCTGCATCTGAAGAGATTTATCAAATAAACATTGAACCGAATTTGAGAACACGCCACGGTTGTGCAATAAATTGATTATGATGATGATTGTGTCCATTTTGTGAAATTTGCTTATTTAGGATTCCAGTGTCTAAAATATCGCGGAGATAACCTGAATTCTGAATTTCCATCTTTGTATAAATGGATGACAGATTTTTTTTTCTGAAAATTGTGTTTTACTTATTTACCTGTGAACTTGTTACGGCATATCGGAATAACTTTGTTGTTAAGAACAAGAAAATTGGCATGAAAATATTTAGAATACGAATTCTGCTGATTTTCAAAAGAGTTCAGCAAATAGTTATCTCAAGTATTTATCTCAAGAGCTAAGTTAGTCAAGCATTCTTGCTGGACTCGAGCATTCTTGTAAAGTGCGTAAGTATCTGGTCAGATACAAGTAAAGAATCCTAGCTTATAATACTAAAATGTTCATTTTCTCATTTTGCTTCATCAGCCTCCGCTTTTTTATGTCAAGTGCTATAGAGTCGCTTTAGTTCTGATTTCCATTCTACCCAGCATGCAGCATGCAGCAGGGCTATGCCAGTCATTTAATTGTAAAATAATATTTTGCGTAATGCATCACGAAAGAACTTTATAACATTATGGCGTAGGTGAAAATGGTAGTGGGCGACAAGCGATCTCGCTTTTCTCTAAAACTTTTCTCGTTTTTCTACATTATTTGTATATATTCTCTAGCATGATCTGCTTTAAATATCTTGAAACAAAGCACCCAAGCGTTCCAGGCGTTAATGCCAGCGCAGCCTCGGTGCATTAGCGGGTACCAAGAGTAATGAAGCGAGTCGCGGCGCAGCCCTAGCCGTAATATTGTAACGCTCGGAAATATCGTACCCTACCCTACCTGATCACTAGTGATTATCTATCAATAAAACTAAGTATTTTACTATAAGTTTTGTATTAAAATTGTGATTTAAAGTGGCCAATGATCGTCTAGTTAGCGGTAGGACTCATACATTGTGATGTAGTAACTCAGATTCTTTTAGAAGCTTAAGACAAATGAAATAAACGTTAAAACTACTTAGGTTATTGACTCTTCAATCCTGGTACAGTAGTATAGCACCCCTCTTTCATGGCCGTCTCAAACCATGATACTCCCATGCTCTGAAACAACTGAAATTACATAGTAAGCGAAGAACCTATAATATCTCGGCATTGTGACTTTGGTTGGTTACTCTGCCTCTCATTTTGCGGAACCTGAGAACTTTGCTTTATCCCGTATAGGTATAAGCCAAATTTATCTGGTTGGTGCCCCACTACGACGTTTCTCTTTTCGTCTCCTCGGGGAAAGTCGAAAGCAGACGGCTATCGCCCTTCCCGTACTCAGAGATAACCAGACATTTAAAAGCAAAGCGTTTGTAAATCGCTAACTCAGGAGAGTTTGACGGGGAATGATCTCAAGCGATCCAAATACATCCTACCTCACTAAAACTCTAGCCCACCTAATCCCATACCTAGTCCACGCGGGAAGTCCTAAGAAGTAAACGTGTGGAACCACATTCCAGTCCAACCGCAGGTCAAAACAATAGATTTAATAATCAGGTTAGTTCAGGGCCTTACAGCACAAGCATTCACCAACACATCCAGGAACGTTGCAGTATCGACAGAATGTGTTTAATAAATATAATAATAAATTAGAATAGTCGGTTCTGGGATGTAACACCATCCGTTTACAATACGGAGAATTATTAGAAATGAAAAGTGTGGGTTTACGTAACCTGAATCTGATCGATAGAAATTTGCAATCCATCCTAGAATTCCTCCCTGGTCTCACTCGATGGCTGAGCCGACCTAGCTTCCGGATTGTATTCTCATGATTCCCACTTTTCCTGTAAAATCTAGAAAAAACCCCAAATTTTCACTTTTCTTCAAAACTCACGATCTCCTCCCCCTGACATCTCTGTACCAACTATCAAGAAGCCCATTTGTTTTCCTAGAATCGTCAAATTCAAACATTACTAAACTGTCGTAAGACTTAAGAAGGTTGCTATCCTTCCAGCAAAGCGTTCGAACCGATTTACAGTTCAGAATATATTTTTAGTGTTTCAAACTATATCAAAATGTGTTAATTATTTCTATATTTGCAAATTAAACGAACCAGCATAAACTGGACCGTTACAGCGACCCCAAATCCTTAAGCATTTCCAAAGAAGTAAGGATTTCCTAAAATTTCAAATAATTTACAAATATATTTAGTTTTTTTTTATAATTTTTCTATTTAATTTTATTAAATAGTGCTATTATTGAACTCTTAATTTATTAAAACTTGTAATCACATACATTTTACTGTTTTGTGTATTTAAACCAGGTTTAAAACAATCAATATGGTCCAGCGCCACATCCATAATCTAATTGTCAAGTTAACTCTATTGCATTATCAACGTTTCACAGAGTAAAAACAATAGCTCCTGGAACATGGTCGTGAATCATGGCATCCCTAATAGAACATCAGTCAACTTATGATAGGGTACCAGACCTCACACACAACTCAACTAAAACCAGATCAATTGCCTGTTACCTGCTTAATGACCCGACCAATAACACAATTTCAATTTACCCCAAAATCCCCACAAAGGCTTTAAATCCCATTCTAAACTTGGAGTTTGTGAAGTGTGCTTAGTTCTGGCCTAATAGGTGAAGTATGAGGTTCTATGAAGCCAGTCCAAGCTGCAATTCAGATCTCAGATTTTTCAATGTAATCTGACAAGATCTCAGTAACCTAACTCCAGAATTATTCCTTCATAGAACCTGTATGTGATGCGCATGTGACTCAAGTCCAATAAACCGTCCCAGATTCCGAAATAAGATTAATTACGAGGGCACACTGCACTCCGATTTTACTAATACTACTAAACATTCATACAAACTCACTGCTTACTCCTCTCGTACAAGTTATGTATATCAATCCCTCTTCCTTCTTCCAAACCCCCGCAAACAATTCAGTCATGTCTTGCCCACAGTAGTCAATCCGTATCTGAATCCGTGACACAGAGCCTCCATTATTTTTAGTTATTTGTTAGTTATTCACGACTCTTTATTAGTATTTTATTAGTTTGTTGCAAATTATTTTTCGTTTTCATATTTTTCTCATTCCTCCTGCCGACTATTTTTCCGATGGCCAACCATTTACCTGGACTGACAAATAACTAATTTTCTAACCAAGCTAAATAGCCCAACTTGTTGGACGGTAGGAATATAGTCCATATACCCCAAGTCTATGGAACACGTAAGTAGGGTAGACACCTTGGACGAGTGAAAACAGGCCCGTCTCGTTGTTGGACAGAATGTAGACCAACCCTATGTCCATGAACCTATGGTCAAACTCACAGTTCCTGTCCAATTCTAAGGCCTACTGTCACTGTCAAACCTACAAAATCCACCCGCGTTTCCGCACTATATTCTGAAGGCAGAATTGTGTCAACCCATGATCATCATCATCAACATCATCATCATCAATGGCCTTTACATCCACAAAGGATGGTTTATGTAACCAAACTATGATATAAAGCTAAAAATAAACCGAAGAATAAAGAAGGATTCTGTAATAAATAAGGCCCCGTTCCAACGCAATCGAACCTTCATCATACTAAACCAAAAAATAAAAATAGAAGGTGGAAATTCTGAAATATTTAAGGTTCCATTCCATTGTAATCGAAGTTAATTTTAAGGCCCCGTTCCAACATAATCGAACGGTACGATATGGTCTCAAAAATATAAAAGGAAGATGTAAATTCTGAAATAAATAAAAAGAACAACGCTATGCTTTAATTTTAGTATTAAATTTAGTTTATTTTAATCGTTTAATTTATTATTATTTTTTTTTTGTTTAAAGTTCAACGCTATGCTTTAATTTTAGTTTTAAATTAAGTTTATTTTAACAGTTATAATTTTGAGACAATCAATGCTATGCTTTAATTTAAATATTATTTTAACAGTTATAATTTTGAGACAATCAATGCTATGCTTTAATTTAAGTATTATTTTAACAGTTATAATTTTGAGACAATCAATGCTAATTTTAGTTTAAGTATTATTTTAACAGTTATAATTTTGAGACAATCAATGCTAATTTTAGTTTATTTTTGATGATGCTGTGTGAATTGTCCAGAATTATTATTATTACTATTATTTATTATTGATTATTGATTATTGATTATTGGTTATTGATTATTGATTATTGATTATTGATTATTGATTATTGATTATTGGTTATTGATTATTGGTTATTGTTTATTGATTATTGTTTATTATTTATTATTATAAACGTTTTAAACGACCCCGAGTGTCAAATCGCGAAATCAATGCTATGCTTTAATTTTAGTTTATTTAAACGGTTTAATTTCCAATCGACCCCGAGTGTCAAAACGCGACCGTTATTCTACCTCGTGTAAAACGGCCTTAATATACCGTGTCATTCTACCTACAACGTAGTTCCATATTGACACTGGCAGAGTCGAAGGCAAGCGGCCCCATTAAAAAAGAAGTTGAAATAATTCGACTTTGACGTTTCGTTCGACATGACATTTGACAAAAACGTAAACAAACAAACATTTTTTTCTTTTTTAGACACAAAAGACAAAATAACAATTTCGACAAGTTAATTGAGGTTTCTAATGTTTGTTTCCAATCCTATGCGGAAGCCTGTGATTAAAAGAAACCGCGCCGCCGCGCTCCGCTGTTGACCGGCAAGAACAATTGGATATCCATAATCGTAAGTAAGTATCACTTTTTGGTAACCTCCGACATTTCAATGTAGACGAACCAAGTCCCTTTTGAAGTCAGAAAATGCCAGATAATGACAAGCAATGCCAATTCGTACGAATGTTTACACATTTTTCCCTTATTTATTTCAGAAATAAACCTTACGACCCCTACGTCAAACTCACCCCTTCACGAGTCAAAACAAACCCAGTCCATCCGCAACGCGTCGTCCAGCGGCGCGCCCCTCCCGGATTCCTTTGCCGAAACTAGCAGAGCGGCGCGCTCCTCCCGGACTCCTTTGCTGAAGCTAATAGTGAACGCGCCAATCACCTGGCTAGCCGTTCGATACAGTACTCCATTTCTCCATTGCCCCGTCCAGCAACACGCCTCTCCGGTTCACTTCGTCGAAGCTGGCAGTGAATATGCCTATACCTCAAGAAAGAATCAAGTAAGTACATTTAATTGACTTCAAGTCTTAGATATTCCTAACTAGTTTATGCCCGCGGCTTCGCACGTGTTGTTTCTATAAACGTTTTAAGGCGATTCCCATCCCATGGGATCTGATTTATGGGATAGAAGTATTCTATGTTTGATTACAGAATTAGAATCACATGCATGCAAAACCTCAACCCAATCCGTTCAGCAGCCTAGACGTGAAAATGCAACAAACGTCCATCTATCCAAACCTTCGCATTTATAATATTAATGTGACTAGCTAGACGTAATGTTCTCGAATCCCACGTCTGGGTGTGACAACTGCTCTGCACTCAATCCTCTGTGACGCAGCGAGCGAAGGTCCGCCTGCGATGACAGGAGGTTCGATTCCCGCCTCGAGACAAATGTTTATACGATCTGCAGATACCTGTCCAAAGCGTACTTGATGCCTCTATGTACAATAAAAATAATCTATCTACACTGCACCTCTGATGCTAACATATTCGTAGCTAGAACCCTAATAAAATAATTTTATTTCTTGCTTATCTCAGATGACGCTTGGAGATCGTTGTACACTGCACGGCCCGCTTCTGCACCATCAACACCGCTTCAGATGAGGCCTGGAGAATGTTGCTCACAGCTCGGCCTGCTTCTCCATCATCAATACCGCTTCAGATGACGCCTGGAGAACGCTGCTCACAGCACGTCCAGCTTCTCCATCATCAACATCGCCCATTCGACACCAGTGCTAGATATTAAGGAAAATTGAGTTATTGACTGAGATTAAATATTATTTTAAAGCGACCCCCCAACTTGTCGATTCTTGTCTAACCTTCTACTCACTTCAGCCTCTAAACCTTATTCTATTATTTCACTTGCAACATATTTTACGAGAATCGAACCCGCACCTCGCATCTAAATCTTATTCTATTATTCCGTTTGTCTTAAGCTTCTTTCCATTTCACTGCAACAAATTGTGCGAGAGTCGAACTCGCACTTCACATCTAAATTTACTCTAACCTAACCAATCCGAATAGCTATATTAGTTCATTTTATTCAATACTATTTTACGCGACTTTTGATTATGGTTATGGATTAATACATTATTAGATAGATAGGTACTCATTATTATTTTGATTGTTGTTGGTTTGTTGGTTTGTTGTTGGTTTGTTTATTGTGTTGTTTGTTTGTTAGTTTTTTGTTGGTTTGTTAGTTTTTTGTTGGTTTGTTGTTAGTTTGTTGTTGGTTTGTTTATTGTGTTGTTTGTTTGTTAGTTTTTTGTTGGTTTGTTAGTTTTTTGTTGGTTTGTTAGTTTGTTTTTGGTTTGTTGGTTTGTTGTTGGTTTGTTAGTTTTTTGTTGGTTTGTTAGTTTGTTTTTGGTTTGTTAGTTTGTTTTTGGTTTGTTAGTTTGTTTTTGGTTTGTTAGTTTGTTGTTGGTTGTTGGATATGGTCATATTTTTGATAATTTTAAGTAATTTTTAGGATTCTAGTCACATTTTTATAATTTTGTAGGATTTTGGTTATATCTTTGATATTTTTAAATAATTTTTAGGATCCTGGTCACGGCACCAAATTGTAACGCTCGGAAATATCGTACCCTACCCTACCTGATCACTAGTGATTATCTATCAATAAAACTAAGTATTTTACTATAAGTTTTGTATTAAAATTGTGATTTAAAGTGGCCAATGATCGTCTAGTTAGCGGTAGGACTCATACATTGTGATGTAGTAACTCAGATTCTTTTAGAAGCTTAAGACAAATGAAATAAACGTTAAAACTACTTAGGTTATTGACTCTTCAATCCTGGTACAGTAGTATAGCACCCCTCTTTCATGGCCGTCTCAAACCATGATACTCCCATGCTCTGAAACAACTGAAATTACATAGTAAGCGAAGAACCTATAATATCTCGGCATTGTGACTTTGGTTGGTTACTCTGCCTCTCATTTTGCGGAACCTGAGAACTTTGCTTTATCCCGTATAGGTATAAGCCAAATTTATCTGGTTGGTGCCCCACTACGACGTTTCTCTTTTCGTCTCCTCGGGGAAAGTCGAAAGCAGACGGCTATCGCCCTTCCCGTACTCAGAGATAACCAGACATTTAAAAGCAAAGCGTTTGTAAATCGCTAACTCAGGAGAGTTTGACGGGGAATGATCTCAAGCGATCCAAATACATCCTACCTCACTAAAACTCTAGCCCACCTAATCCCATACCTAGTCCACGCGGGAAGTCCTAAGAAGTAAACGTGTGGAACCACATTCCAGTCCAACCGCAGGTCAAAACAATAGATTTAATAATCAGGTTAGTTCAGGGCCTTACAGCACAAGCATTCACCAACACATCCAGGAACGTTGCAGTATCGACAGAATGTGTTTAATAAATATAATAATAAATTAGAATAGTCGGTTCTGGGATGTAACACCATCCGTTTACAATACGGAGAATTATTAGAAATGAAAAGTGTGGGTTTACGTAACCTGAATCTGATCGATAGAAATTTGCAATCCATCCTAGAATTCCTCCCTGGTCTCACTCGATGGCTGAGCCGACCTAGCTTCCGGATTGTATTCTCATGATTCCCACTTTTCCTGTAAAATCTAGAAAAAACCCCAAATTTTCACTTTTCTTCAAAACTCACGATCTCCTCCCCCTGACATCTCTGTACCAACTATCAAGAAGCCCATTTGTTTTCCTAGAATCGTCAAATTCAAACATTACTAAACTGTCGTAAGACTTAAGAAGGTTGCTATCCTTCCAGCAAAGCGTTCGAACCGATTTACAGTTCAGAATATATTTTTAGTGTTTCAAACTATATCAAAATGTGTTAATTATTTCTATATTTGCAAATTAAACGAACCAGCATAAACTGGACCGTTACAATATGACGTCACACCTCCCTTCCACCCCCTGTCCACCGACGCCAGCTAAGAGAGCTTCAGACAAATCTAGTCACTTCCACGGAGCTTCGAATCAAGGATCATCGTCATGGAAAAAATATAGTGGAGTAGTAACACCTCTGGGTAGCTTTAGTAGATTTTAACGAAACACTCACAGTTTTAAAACTGCGCAAATTTCACAAACTTTTACAAGTTGAGAAATGAGGTATGTTTCGTGTAAATCTCGTTATTCAAATGAGCACGTAGTTGAGGTTTTAGTTTCACATAATTACAACCCACAACTCTCCTATCGCGTAAAATAAACATGAGGAGCTTTCGCAACCTCACATACGAGAGCCTATGATCATAAAGAGAGTAGGTATCTCTATGAAAACATTTTAAGGCACTGCATGTAGGTCACGGCAGTTAGTTCAGAGGCAGCTGGCAACATCTCGGACACAGCCTTGTAACACCTCGGAGGACATGGGATGGAAAACTATTAACTAAGCTTTTATTTATGGATGGAGCCAGATGCTCGACTTTTTACATCTTGATTGGGAATTTTACGAGTTCGGGAACCTGTTTGTGGCCGTCGCGATGAGATTGTAGTTTTGGGTCTAGAAGGGTACCTCAGCTATTATACTCACTTAGGTTCCTAACTCAATTAGGTTTGTGGGAGGTTCTGCCCAGGTAAGGGAATTATTTAGTTTGAAAGCTTTCATATGACAGCATACTAAAACTACTAATTAAAAGTACTTAGTCATATTAAAAATTTTGCTTTGCTTCTACGTTTATTACTTTCATATAAAATAAAAAAATTGAATTTAAAAAGCTTTTGAATTTTAAGTAGCTGAGTATAATAATGACCTAATAACTGACGAGCTCGGCGGCGCGGCGGGCGAAGTCCGCCTGCGATGCACTACTGTAGTACCCACAACACAAGCTCTGCTTAGCTTGGGGCTAGATGATGCTGTGTGGATGGTCCAGCATTGTTAGTTAATAACTATCTTGGTGTAGGAACAAAGCGAAAGCAAAGTGAAATACTGTAACCGGCACTAGACCTCGCCAACTGAACGCACAACGCTTTGCTCCCATACAAGTGGGTACGAAGCCCTGAAAAATGTCACGAGTGACTCGTGGTCCCCCCAAGATTTTCCCCTGGGGGGACGACAAGCCCCCCTGACTCACACTTGACCAGAAATGAAGCAATGTTGTGGTATGTACATGGTACGGGAATTTATTTTTGTTACACGTTGCGGAACTAGTTATGTCAACCCATTTAGTTGACAACTTGCTAACTACTTCCGTGTGGTATATTCTAACGTTATTTTCGCGAGAACTCATAATAAAACACTGTTTAACGGATTTTTTTTTTGTTTTTGAATTTATGCCGGTAATATTGATGTCCACCAAATAATAAAACCATACCATTTTTTCGCTGTAGGATTGTGACTTTTTCGTCCATATTTAGAGCTTATCCACATTTATGTTAGTATCCCTCAATACAAATAAATTTAATAAAACATTATTTTATAGGTAAGTATTTAATTAATATTGACAGATGACATGACAGAAAGAAACATACGACACTTTACAATGAGGATTTAATCGTTCCAGGTGGCCAGAACCTAAGTGGCCGTAATAAGTATCTAAGCCGATGACTATTGAGCCAGTTACATACCACATTGCTTCATTTCTGGTCAAGTGTGAGTCAGGGGGACTTGTCGTCCCCCCAGGAGAACATCTTGGGGGGACCACGAGTCACTCGTGAAAAATGTAAACATTTCCCCTTAGAGTGGAGGTAAAGTTGTAAAGACGTTTCCGAACCCCGAAGCTCCTAAAGGCATCTGCGAACCCTTAATACAACTAATACCGATAAACACACCGTGATAATTTTTAATTCAATACGAGTAACGAAATTCCTGTTTGAAAGGGATTTTCAGCCTCCGGGGGAGGGTGAGCGGCGCGCGGGCGGCGAGGCAGCCCCGCTCTCCGGCTCTCCGGCAGTGCGCGGCCGGCGCTCCACGCGAGCGAACCTCCGCGACCCTCCATGAACGAAAGAACACTCGCCCGTGTCTGCTTCACTACGCGATAGGTATACATTTCACTTGTGCTTTATGTGTTGTGTTGTGAGAATTGCCATGTGATTGTGCTGTGGGCAGGATCACGGGACCTGGCTCCAGCCATTTCAGCGGTTGGTTGTCGGTATCCGTAACTGTGGACCTGAATCTGATGTCATTTTTTCGAGAATGTCTGATCGACCTAGATTGTTTACTTACTGAAATGATTTTCGATTTAATTTGAAATAATTGCACTGATGTGCCATATTACTGTCGAGCTAGTATTAACTGGCATTATTATCCAATATTCCAACAATATGAATCCAGTACCGCACCTACCCCTATATTTCGTATCACGCGTGGCTTAAGACCTGATTTTGGCAATGCATAATAGGTAGTTAGGAGGACGGACGTTATATTTATTTGTCCGGAATTTAACAAAGAACGTATATTATTCCCTTGAATTATTATTAATAGACTTTTACTAAAATCTCTTCACTGCGTGTGCCCCAAAAATTCATTGCTAAGAAAGTCAGTCTAAAGTTAGAATAGAGGCAATATTTCATAGAAATAGGAACCGCCAAAATATTGTAGGGTAGAATGAGACCCCTCCGGTACCATCGCCGTCAGGCTGCGCGCTGCGTGACCGGGGCGCCGTTCGCGTTCTGAATTCAAACTGATTGGCGGTTAATAGTCCTTACTTACTTTTTATTGAGCCTTCTTTGAAAACTTCAAAACAAAGCCGGCATTCAGACTCATTCTGTGAACTTTTTGAATCAAGGAATCCTTTTATGAAGTACAAGTGTTTCCATATTTTATTCTAATCAAATCTCTTGATACCTAATTCTTAAACTATCTGCTTTGGTTGCGATTTTGATAGATTTTTGTATGTTAAAGATTATGAATTATGAATGCTCTTTTGTATTATACAATGCAATTGCCCTCACAATGGCATGATCAAGTTTCAGTAAGGTTCCCGCTTCAGCTCCGCTGTTTACGAGCTAGGTAGAAGTTTTGCCATTAGATACACTATCTTGTGGAGCTTTCACCGAACTTTCTCATAACGATGCGCCATACCTTACCCACCAACTGAGTTCCACATGGGTAGGTACGGTACATAAGTATCATTCTCAGCAATCAATGAATATTGTGCTAGATAGTAACGTTACTAAAACTCAGTACCTACTTTACAACTATACCGTTATTTACGAGTACACTCGGTGTAAAAGCGCTTCCTAAAGAATATCATCAATCATGATAAATATCCAGTTATAATTTGTTGTTGCTCTTTATTTTTTAATTTACTGACACAACAAAAGGCTTTAATTTGTTGAAAATTTCTAATTTCTGTAACTAAAGATAACCCGAATTAATTAAAATATTCCAGAGATTTTATAATATCCAACGAACCTGAAAACAAAGAAGTTTGTAAAAGATTTTCCCTGGAAAATACCAGGAGCTGATGTAAACTCTGTTATTTTAAGATTATATTTAAAATTCCAGGAAATAGAAATGACAGGAGTTCATAGTTTTAAAGCACCTAACTATAAATTATATTTATCTCGGTATGGAAACACAAAATATCTTTCGGATGATTAGGAACGTCTTTTATTGCAGTTTTAAATTTAATATTTTTTTGTGAGGTTTACGATTCTTCAGAATAATTAATCCGATTTTAAAAACTCTATCATTAAATAGGTAGACATTCTTGAACCTTGTTGTATTCAAATGGGGTATATGAGACATAATTTTTTTAATTTTTTTTAACCGTTTATTTAGGTTAATAAATTACCGGAAAAAACCCACAACATTTTGAAGTATTAAGGTAATAAGATAAGTAAAAATGCACTCAGTTCCGGGTGATAAAACCGCTGCCATATTGGCCCTTGTTCTGTGAATTCACACTTCACATTTTCAACTCAAAGCGCTTCTGTTTCTTCGTTGATTTTGAATCAAAATAAAATTAAATACAAATAAATGAACTAAAATTTTACTTCAAAGAAAACACCAAACACGCGGAATAATACAAAAAGATATCCCGCCAAAGCCTCGTGACAATAAATAAAACGTCGAGTGCGAGTCAGACTCGCGCACTAAGGGTTCTGTTTAGTTGTGAGACCTTGTTTCTTGCCAAATATTATGATTCTAGGTCAACATGAAGGAGGTACCGTATATTTTTGTCGAGGGAGAGAACCAAAACTAATTTTTTTAGTTAATAAAGTAGGTACAAATTTACGGTTTTCAGATTTTTATAATTATTTGTGCTATATGACCTTGCTTCTTACCAAATTTTATGATTCTAGGTAAACGAGAAGTACCCTATAGGTTTTGGTCCATGGTGAGCATTAAAAGTAATTTTTGTAGTGAATAAATTACAAATGTATGGTTTTCGGATTTTTCCCTTTACTTGTGCCATAAGACCTTGCTGCTCACCAAATTTCATGATTCTAGGTCTACGGGAAGTACCCTATAGGTTTTGGGTGCATGTGATTCCGTTGGAAATTTCAAAAATTTCGGACATAAACGGCTGTAACTATTGAGTGCGCTGATTTAAAACTTTAATTTATATCACGGCTTCAAGAGGTTACGGAAGTGAGTATTTGATGTTAATTTCAACTCGATACCTCCACGCGTTCCTGAGAAAAGAGGGTTGACAGACGGACAGACAGACAGACAGACAGACAGACGGACAACAAAGTGATCCTATAAGGGTTCCTTTTTCCTTTTGAGGTACGGAACTCTAAGAATGTGAAGTGTGACGTCACATTCCTCTTGCCATTGGCGTTGCGTTTGGAAATTTTACGATTGAGATTAAAAATGTCTACTTTTCAATGATTAAACTTCACAGTGAAAACATCAAAAAATACAAAAATAAATGTATTACAGATATATTTCTATATCATAGAGAATACGTAAAAAAATAATTAGCTTGTTTGAAGTCACATGCAGTTGCATATACCCTATTACCATGCTAGCAAAGCCGTGGGCATTCAGCTAGTCTGAACGGAACCTATCCTCACTGATCTCTAGCACCCCAAGGCATCTCTTCCAACGCATGGAATCCTAGGTGGGAGGTATTTCAATTAGTAATTAAGTGAACGCTCTGATTCCATAACTTGCGGAATGCGCGGGCTCTCCTGGCGGAGGCTGCGGCGCGCCGGCCATCCCGCTGAGGTACACTACACAGGCCTGAGGTATTGGCTCCTTGATTTCAACTTAGGGCTGGAAAATGAAGATTTGTGCTCGATTCCTTGTTTATAGCCGAGTCGTGCGAGTAATTTATCTATGGGTGGGTAACTACTCAGTAGTTATAGTACTGGAGAAAAGCTCCTACTCATTGAAGAATGCTGCAAATATTTTTTCTATTATGTTATACTCAACAGTTATTGCAAGAACTCGATTCTAAATCCAAGATAATTTTGGTAAACAAAGCCTTAAATAACAAATTTTACTCAAACTGACAACTATCAATAACAGAAAACAACAAATTAACAGCAATGAAATCACTTTAAACAAAACATCAAACTACGCATACCCACGGGCGCAGCGAAAAGGGTGCAAACTCTAATTTGAAAGCGTATCTCGGCCTAGCTGTCAAAACCAAAACTTATAAGTTGATAAGTTTTGATAAGAAAAGATAAGATAAACTTTATCTTATCTTATCAAAACTTATTTCGACCTCCTGCTAATTTTTTTTCTATTATGATTATACTAGTGTCGTAAAATATATTCCACCAGTATATCTTAGGTCTTGTAACTATCTCATTTACAAATAAAACCGTGAATTCTTGAAGCTAGTATAGAAGACTTAACTAAATACGAACTCGAGACCGATACTTGAAAGCCTCGACAGTCCGCCCCCGCCCCCGCCCTCGCTGTCGCCGGAAACGCAGCCTTTCTGAACATTAACATTGATCGTATGATACGTACCATTCTATTTGAAAATCATTAGTGATTGTAAGGAGTTTTATTTATAGTTTTGTGTCGGGACAAACCGCCAATTTGGCCTCGTCCAATATTCATGTGGATCCGTGAGTAGTCCATTTGGTGATTAGGAGGGCCGCTCCACCGCTCCACCGTCCCACCGCTCCACCGCTCCACCGCTCCACCGTCCCACCGCTCCACCGCTCCACCGCTCCACCGCTCCACCGCTCCACCGCTCCACCGCTCCACCGCTCCACCGCTCCACCGCTCCACCGCTCCACCGCTCTACCGCTCCACCGCTCCACCGCTCCACCGCTCCACCGCTCCACCGCTCCACCGCTCCACCGCTCTACCGCTCCACCGCTCCACCGCTCCACCGCTCCACCGCTCCACCGCTCCACCGCTCCACCGCTCCACCGCTCCACCGCTCTACCGCTCCACCGCTCCACCGCTCCACCGCTCCACCGCTCCACCGCTCCACCGCTCCACCGCTCCACCGCTCCACCGCTCCACCGCTCCACCGCTCCACCGCTCCACCGCTCCACCGGCCACTCATACGCTGCCGCCGCCGCGCACCTGCCCCTGATGGTAACTACTTACAATATTTGATAGTGTATATAAAAATAAAGCCGGTTTCCCAAGGCTGTGGCGTTGGTCACAGGCTCTTTGGAACCCATAACTAGTCTTAAAAATTAAGTGAATGTTTATGAAAGATAATAATTGTTATTTTTTTATAAATATTCAATCAAATCAATTCTTGAACAAAATGAAAAATGATTTATGTACTAGACCGATGATCGATCTATTGTCATTTGTGTTTCTCATTAGGTCCAGTTTCAAGGGGTTTGGATTTATTGATAACTTTATTTCTCAGTAGATTCATGATGGATCTATTGTGATTTGTGCTTATCATTAGATCAAGTATCAAGGGTCTGGATCTATTGATAACTTTATTTCTCAGTAGAGTCATGATGGACCTTTTGTGATTTGTATTTCTCACTAGATTCAGGTGGTTAGATAACTTGTAGAGAACTTGTGAATAAAATGCCTATTCAAATTTATATTTATTAATCGTGTTTGTAAGCCACATGGATGATTCATCATCGGAAATGTCCGCGGGCCATGGTTGGAGCCATCCGTTGTGCCCTTGGTTCGACCCCTAATGGAAACGAAAAATGCTTTGCGATAAAAAAACATTTTAACGACGAAACGATACCTTTTAATGAAATGACTATTTAATTGTTCAGACGTTTTTATAATCACCTTAAAAACATTTCAGTGAATTATTCACAGTAAATCTAAAATAGGTTTTGAAACATATTAAATGTTATATCGTAATCTCAAACAACGATCCGCGAGGCAATGCGACACGGAGTGTGGGGAGACCTCCGCCCGGCGGAGCGGCGACGTTGCAGCGGTCGCGGGAGTCCCTGGATGGAGGCGGCTCGTCGTTCGGAGGAGGCCTCTGTCCAGCAGTGGACGTATACGGGCTGTTGAATCAACCATCATAAAAGTTTCTGAACTCATACCAACAAAAATAAATGCCACAATTACTCCACATCAAGTACACCACCAGCCAGGTGCTCGGACCTGATGGAAAAGTAAACAAGTCTTAATTATGTTTATGAGGAGTTTAGGGCCGTGATGACCAAGGGGGCGCGAAATGCAAGAGGTATTTAATAATTATAGGTGACCATTTGTGGGCGGATGTGGGCTGTATAGGTACGAGTAGATGGATAAATACAGAATATGGCGGAGACGTGTCTGCGTCTGCCAGTGGAATGCCGGAGCAGCTCGATCTCGTTTATTATTGATGGCTGCCGTTTGTCGCCATATTGAATCAGCTGCGCGGTTACCTCAGTTACCTGCCACTCGGGCGGCGCACTGTACACTCAAACACTGAATTATTTGTAAAGATGATTAATTTGTCTTCTTTTGCTGGTCACTTTTAATTTTGTCGTGAAAGTTGGTCTTTTGTCAAGTATTTGTAAATGTTTCGAAAAGTCTGAAATTCTGTCCGTCAGTTTCTACTGAAATTTCCCATGACGCTTCACCAGAAGACCTAAAGCAGCAGTAGGTATGTTAAAAAAACATTTTATTTTAACAAGATGAATTCAATATTCAGCATTCAGCAAGCATTACATATAGAGTATGCAGCAAGCTAGCCAGATCGATTTCCTACCTTTATCACATTCATGGCCCAAGACGCAGGTGCTAGTGTCCGTCCCCGTGCGGCGGCGGCGCGACCCGCACGGCGCCGCTGCACGGGCTGGAGGGCGGGCAGTGAATGCGTTAATGTACATATAATGATTATTTTAGAAGTCAGCCATTCTCTCTTACGGGAATCATCTCGTACTACTCTGCCCGAACCACGACGAGCAAAGTGACATCGTTACAAAATAGTTTCCATGCAAATAAGCGCCTTCTCCTTGCCCCACTTTAAGCTCGAATTTGAGTAAACCGATGTCAAACTGACCTCCTTCATTCAGTCAGCACAGCTCTATAATAAACCTAGATTCGTAATGTCTACTCAAATATGCGCATTTTGAATAGTTCATAAATTAAAATTAAATAAACGATAGATCAAACACAAAGCAGTTATCAGGATTACACTGACGCGAGGGCTCGCGTGCCGGTGCGTTCGCGATAAGTAATTGTATTTTCGGCTCAATAACTGATTACAGTGTACTTTTACATGTGTATTTGCATTTATTGCAATGATTGGTGATCGAGTTCCATTCAGGTAATGCGCTATTTAATGTATTGGCGGCCCGCGCGCGCTTCTGATCATTGTGAAAAGGTTAAATGATGTCATGATTATTTGTTTTGCAATCGAATTTACCTACCTTGGAAATTGATACTGATCCATCCTATTGAATAGGGGCTTTCTGTTAACATATCAGTACAGGCTTACATACTCCTGCGCCTGAGCGAGTCGAACTAGATTTTGACCTCCGACTACACGAATAATGTCCAAAACTAAATAGTAGCTCAGAAATTAAAAAAAAAACATTTCATTTGGTGGCCGTTATTCAAAATTTCTTCAAAACGCCTCTCATACCGGCATTATGGAACACCTTTTTCATTCTGTAAGATTTATAAGTAGGGTAAAAAAAAAAATCTCTAAGAACTTAAATAAACTTGTATTACACTAAGGTACCTTTCTCATTTAAACAATTCGTTGAAAAAAGTGTATAAAATACATATCCGAACACCTTTTTCTCTGGCCTGTCTCCAGTCAGGCAAGGAGCAGCCTGGCCGGGCGGCGCGTGTGCGCTGCATTAGTGAGCGGAGTGGATCGGGCAGCGCCGCAGCGCCGCCGCCGGGACCGGACCGCTACACTCTCCCTCTCCTCCACACAACACACTTCTAAATAATACAGCTTACAGCTATACAATTTCATATTTACCAAAAATATTTATTTCAAAAATTTCAAGCTGAATACCAACAAATTAAGTGGATACGACGCTTATTTGTTTATGAATCTATGACTACTTTTTATAGGTCAAGAACAAATCGATGGCCAAAGTAATCAAACTGTCGTAATCTTAAAAATCGATATAAATTCTACAACCAACAACTAATGCTCCATAAAGCACAATGTTGAGCTGTTTCATTGTTATTATTAGTTTCTGCCCGCGGCTTCGCACGCGTTGTTTTTATGGAAACGTTTAAAGGTTATTTCTATCCCATGACCTATGTTTGATTCCAGGCTTAGACTTACATCTATGCAAAATTCAGCCCAATCGGTTCCGTCGTTTTGGCGTGAAGAGGTAACAAACATCCATCCATCTATCTATCAATACATCTAACCATCCAAACTTTCGCATTTATAATATGAGTGTGATTTGATCCTAACAAAGAAAGCACCTAGCTTTAGCCTCGCAGAGGTTCGTAGAGGTTCGTAGCACGTAGCCGCGCGTAGCCACTCATGTCAGCTCGTAGCAGCTCGTAACACACGCGTAGGCTTTATTACTACGAGGTACTACGTTCAGACTAGGGCAATGTGCAAGGAATCAGAATTAAATTGAAAATGGTAACTCGCGGAATAAAAATCTCGTTTTAGGTAAACCACCAAGTATTTTTTCTCACAACAGCTGTGAAGCGTGCTTGGGAGGAGATGCAGCAACTACGGAAAACACCTTAATTAAATAATGTGCAAGTCCGTTAACCCTTGCAGCGCCGGGTCTCCGCGACCCCAGACGTTGGCACGCGCTCGCGACTTGCCCTGCGGAGGCTATAAATCCTTCCACGGACACTTTTTCTGCTTTCTACACCCTCTCTACCCCGCTTCTTGTTTGCCGCCTTCTCACGTTTTTGATTTAACTTTTTGTAAAGAATCTCAGTTCGAGTTATTGCGTCGTCGATAATCTTAGCAGTAAATTGGTGTGCGTCCCGCGACTTGTCTGCCGCAAAGTTTGCCTATCCAACTTAAAAAAATGTTTTTTTGTTTATAACCGAACACGTTTTACAGAAAGTATCTTTCCGATAGAATTACGAAACCAAAATAAACGTATTTTGGTTTTGAAATAGAGTCGTTAATCGTTAGCAACACGGAAGCTTTTGTATCAAAATCAATCAAACAGAAACCGTTATTGCCAAACTTTTGTTAGATTGAAAACATCGATCAAGTATGCGGCCTCCCCCGTAGATACCTAGAACCTTACAAGAATGACACTCAAAAGTGTCCACGTTTTGTTTTGACGCAGACAGTTTGCGCAGAGCCTGTCAAGTTTTTTGCATGCGGAACAAGAGATTAGTGGAGTCGAATTTATTTTATTTTGTAAGTAGGTAGGAAGGTACCTAAAAATAATTTATACACTGTTTATTTTTATAAGGATTATAAAATCAACAGAATTCAGGTAAAGATAACGAATCATTTATTGATACAACTATAAATTAGCGACGCAACAGTCAACAAACAAAAGGGTCATTTCGGACATACAATAATATAAAGAAGTTAACAAAAGCTAGTGAAATTAAAAAAAAATATCACTTACAACAAACAAATAAAAAAAAAATTAGAAACAATAGCCGCTCCATTCATCGACTTAGAACAAAATAAATATTTTTACTTAGGCAAACCCAACAACAATATTTAATGCTGATTTCTCAAGTATATAAGGCTCAATTGGCTCATATCACAATACACAGGTAAAAATTACATTTAAACTTACTGAAAATAAGATATTCAGTGAGGCTGCAAGCGAGGTGGTCGGGCCGGTCGGGCGGCGGAGCTGTGAAGCTGCGAGCGAGGTGGTCGGGCCGGTCGGGCGGCGGAGCTGTGAGGCTGCAAGCGAGGCGGTCGGGCCGGTCGGGCGGCGAAGCTGTGAAGCTGCGAGCGAGGTGGTCGGGCCGGTCGGGCGGCGGAGCTGTGAGGCTGCAAGCGAGGCGGTCGGGCCGGTCGGGCGGCGAAGCTGTGAAGCTGCGAGCGAGGTGGTCGGGCCGGTCGGGCGGCGGAGCTGTGAGGCTGCAAGCGAGGCGGTGGGGCCGGTCGGGCGGCGGAGCTGTGAGGCTGCAAGCGAGGTGGTCGGGCCGGTCGGGCGGCGGAGCTGTGAGGCTGCAAGCGAGGCGATGGGGCCGGTCGGGCGGCGGAGCTGTGAGGCTGCAAGCGAGGCGATGGGGCCGGTCGGGCGGCGGAGCTGTGAGGCTGCAAGCGAGGCGATGGGGCCGGTCGGGCGGCGGAGCTGTGAGGCTGCAAGCGAGGCGGTGGGGCCGGTCGGGCGGCGGAGCTGTGAGGCTGCAAGCGAGGCGATGGGGCCGGTCGGGCGGCGGAGCTGTGAGGCTGCAAGCGAGGCGGTGGGGCCGGTCGGGCGGCGGAGCTGTGAGGCTGCAAGCGAGGCGGTGGGGCCGGTCGGGCGGCGGAGCTGTGAGGCTGCAAGCGAGGCGATGGGGCCGGTCGGGCGGCGGAGCTGTGAGGCTGCAAGCGAGGCGATGGGGCCGGTCGGGCGGCGGAGCTGTGAGGCTGCAAGCGAGGCGATGGGGCCGGTCGGGCGGCGGAGCTGTGAGGCTGCAAGCGAGGCGGTGGGGCCGGTCGGGCGGCGGAGCTGTGAGGCTGCAAGCGAGGTGGTCGGGCCGGTCGGGCGGCGGAGCTGTGAGGCTGCAAGCGAGGCGGTGGGGCCGGTCGGGCGGCGGAGCTGTGAGGCTGCAAGCGAGGCGATGGGGCCGGTCGGGCGGCGGAGCTGTGAGGCTGCAAGCGAGGCGATGGGGCCGGTCGGGCGGCGGAGCTGTGAGGCTGCAAGCGAGGCGGTGGGGCCGGTCGGGCGGCGGAGCTGTGAGGCTGCAAGCGAGGCGGTGGGGCCGGTCGGGCGGCGGAGCTGTGAGGCTGCAAGCGAGGCGGTGGGGCCGGTCGGGCGGCGGAGCTGTGAGGCTGCAAGCGAGGCGATGGGGCCGGTCGGGCGGCGGAGCTGTGAGGCTGCAAGCGAGGCGGTGGGGCCGGTCGGGCGGCGGAGCTGTGAGGCTGCAAGCGAGGCGGTGGGGCCGGTCGGGCGGCGGAGCTGTGAGGCTGCAAGCGAGGCGGTGGGGCCGGTCGGGCGGCGGAGCTGTGAGGCTGCAAGCGAGGCGGTGGGGCCGGTCGGGCGGCGGAGCTGTGAGGCTGCAAGCGAGGCGGTGGGGCCGGTCGGGCGGCGGAGCTGTGAGGCTGCAAGCGAGGCGATGGGGCCGGTCGGGCGGCGGAGCTGTGAGGCTGCAAGCGAGGCGGTGGGGCCGGTCGGGCGGCGGAGCTGTGAGGCTGCAAGCGAGGCGGTGGGGCCGGTCGGGCGGCGGAGCTGTGAGGCTGCAAGCGAGGCGGTGGGGCCGGTCGGGCGGCGGAGCTGTGAGGCTGCAAGCGAGGCGGTGGGGCCGGTCGGGCGGCGGAGCTGTGAGGCTGCAAGCGAGGCGGTGGGGCCGGTCGGGCGGCGGAGCTGTGAGGCTGCAAGCGAGGCGGTGGGGCCGGTCGGGCGGCGGAGCTGTGGCCGGTCAGGCGGCGCACGGGTTTAGAATACCCGGCCACCTGCTGCCGCGCCGCCCTGGATCCGCCCGTACTTTGCATAAAACTCACAAATAAAATATGGCCGCCGCATTCATTGAATATTCAGCATCGGAGCTATGCCGGATTAAAATAATATTTTACGAGGGCAGTCAGGAAATTAAAAATCTTTCTATTGTTTTTGTCACCTAAACGCCGAACAATGGACGAAGATAAAGCGTAATCGATTGTTAACGCGAAATACTAATGGAGAGTTGTTTATTCGCGAGCAGCGCAGGCCGAGGAGCTCGCAGCTCGCCAGCCGTGAGCCTGAGCATTTCATTTCTCACTTTATACTCTAATATTTGGACGCGCCGAGTTATGCGAAGCGTTGTTTGCATTCGCAAGCTTTAAGACGTTTTAACGTTTCCGGGCTCGAGATTGACAATAAGAGTGAGAGGTTAAAGTGAACAAAGAGTTTTTGTCATAATTCAATCAAGTCTGCCATGGTTTATATTTAAAAAGCTTTAAATAATGTTTTGTACTTTTAATAATCCTGATCACAACGCGTACATTATTCAGTGTCAGTCGCGACGAGGGACTGAAGCCAGCGATGAATAAATTCTCGAAGCTCCATATCAATATTCAATATCAATTAACGCTTTGCATGCGGGACTCACCGCGCTTGCAGCCTTGCATGTGTTGGCTCGTGTCAGACTGGCCGCATTCAAAGTGTTAAATCGATTTTGAGTTTAACGTAAATAAATATTCAATCGAACTGCTAATTAGAGAGAGTAGAGCCGTAAAATGTGAACATCTTGAGTTAAGCTACTTACGCGCGGTTTCTGGTCATCGTCTTCTGGCTTCAACTTTAGAATGTAAAACATTTTTACTTTATTTTTAACTTAAACTATTTACTTGTAATTTTGTTTGAAATTCAGCCGCGCAAGTAAGATCATTCCATGTAATAGACTGTCTTAGTCGAATATTATTTTTAAAGAAACATATTCATATTAAAAGTGAGGCTTTTAGATCCCATTTTCAGTTTACTTGATAATAGCAGTTAGATTGAATTATTCTGTAAGCACTCGCTGAACTCTTTGTAAAAAAAAATGCCTACTCGCAAGGCTGGCAAGTGGGAAATATAAGACGGCATGAGGCTTTCAGAGACTGCCTCTGGAGTGCGCAGAGAGCCTTCGCAATATAATAATGCGCGGTGGAGAGCACACGCGACGAGCCTCAGCGTGACCTCCAGTCCCTTTCCATGTGTGTCAGCGGCGGCGTTCGGTGTACGCGTATGGGACTAAGATCTTCTTTTGTACTACACCTGCTCAGAAAGTTGCTCATTCCTTTTCCAAACATAAGGTAGAAAGTAAGTCATTGCTGGCGTATTAAAATGCGGGACGGAAAACTCTGGAATTTCATTTCTCACGCGTTTAGCGGAAAAGTGTATATAAATCCATTATCTACTAATGTGTTATTTTTTTTTATTTCTGAAATATCAGCCGGTAATTATGGTTATGTTCATAGTAGGTCAAACGACAAAAATATTTTACTCCAAATCTGCCACATAATATCAGGCTCTTCCGTATTCGGAACAATAATTCAAAAAGAACCACGTGAAAATCGCACGTGCGCGTATTTATTGCTATATTTGGGTTTACAATTTGAATTTACTCGAGTGATTTTGAAGATTCTAAAACGATGATTTTCATCAAAGGTGTGTAGTATTTATCACTCTACTCTACTACTACTCTCAGCACTATGTATCACTCTGGAGAAAGTGCGATTCCTACCTCGTGTGTTTGAAGGCTCAAATGACACACTTGATAGGAATTGGGCACTTTTTTGCCTAGATGTACAATGTACTATTGTTTGAGACACGGGATGTATTCAAGAACGAATCTAAGCGATATCTATTTTAATCGTATCTAAATGCCCATTTCCGACTGGCGCGATATGCGACAGACCACACATTATTGGGTACATATGATTATTTGTGATTGGTAATTCAAAATTATCACTCTGAAACCAATGTACAAAAGATGGTCTACTTATACTCGTATACAAAAGACGGTGAAGTTTTATTTCCGTCGAGACATAGACAGCCTATCCAGGGTTCCGGCCTTTATGCTCCCTACAATGATAGGCAGGTTCATTTCATCCACTTCTGAGTGATTGATTTGCACCTGCCGTCCAGCCTGCGACACAAGCAGTGTGCAACTGTGCGAGGGTCGGTACAGGCAGCGGCGCGGCACTAATGCCTGCAAACAGGTCACCGGCGCCCCGCGGCCGTAATTACCCACTCTGCAGCCAAATCCGAGCTAACTCGTCCCAGCCTAACGTGCTTTGAGTACTCGCCGTGAAATGAGATAGCGACCATAGTAACGAACGGCATGTATCGCATTTATATACCAATAAGTATTTGAAAATTCACTGTTATAATTTAGTTCCCTTGATGGGACATGGAACCAATCGACAAATCTCCGTTTTGACAAAATTGAGTCCAACCTTAGAGTACTTGTTTTAAAAATTAATAACCATCGCTCGGTCAAGTAATGACGGAGTTCCGTGGAAATTATGAAAAAAAATATATAATAGGCCTGCGAACTTTCTCCTTTCGTAGAATATTACACTAATTATTTACTTATTAATCATTTTGTATATATTGATCTACCTATACACCTAATTATTTATTTCTAACGCATCCTTCTGTTTTCACTGAATTTTGGTTTAATTTCGGTTGATTAATTAGCAACAACAAAATCTGGTTTTACGAAGAAAAGGATTAAAACATGAATTGTTAGTGGTTCACATAATTATTATGGTTGAATAGATGTTTTATCATTGATTCTGGTATCTTTTATAATTAAGTATGCGATTTCCAATATTAGATTAATCAAATAATACCTAAAACCTAAACTACATATGTATATTAGAAAAGGTAGCGTACAGTAACCGATACGTGTAGTGTACAAACAAAGAGCATCATGTATTCTCCGCTCAAAACAAGGGCGATAAACTGAATGAAGTAGCAGATCGCCTCAATTTATCTCTTCAACAAAAACACCAAACACCAGATAGCTCCTATAAAAACATTTTAGTGAATGTGTTTATTGTTCTTTGTGATTACTTTAGTGTTCTCTGTGTAAATCAACGGGTATTTTTAGCTTTTACGTTACACACAAGACGTGGGAAACAGAGAAACACAAGCTTATAATCCAGAATGGGATAGAATCTTGTCAAAATAAATATTTCCCGTCTCATTTCTCATACAACTAGTGGAATTGAACCTTGTCAAAGTAAAAGTCCGACTGTTTTTGTTTTAGGTTGAAATAGTTCCATCCAATTGCATGCGGTCGATACGAGTAGGTACCTACAGATACAGAATACATAGGAAACGTTGGTAGTTGGTGTTATATTACCAAATAATCTATATTATACTAGTATTAAACTACAAACATAAGTTTATTAAAATGACCAGCTTTTAAAAAATAGCTTTCAACACAAAAGCTGCTGAAAAAACAAGAGCAAAAAACCTCAAAACATCCGGTTCCTTGTAATGTAAACATTAACAAGCGGAGGTAACCACTGTTTAGTTCGGTTTAGTTTATGAAGTTTTTTGCGGTTTCTCGAAATAGGGGAGTGTTACATTAACCAGATGGGCCAAGGTGAATATTGAAAGAATAGTGAAAATAAATAATATAAATACTTATATGTATCTATATTTCACTGCACCAAGATGTAATATAATTTGGTCTTTATTCACAATGAAAATTACGTTACGGGGCAGTGGTCCAACTGCTCTGTCCAATTAGTTGGACTACGGGCCTTTACTAGGGGTCGTGGTCCTACTATCTTTGCAGTTGGACCACGGCACCATAGTAGAGTTCCCAGGTCCAATTAAAACAATTTCAAATAATACAACTGCAATTATTGTAACCACAGCACCTTTTTAATTAAATAATTAGTTTTACAACGTTTTTGAAACAGAACTTAATGTAATGTCCTTCAACCAGAGTAATGTACGAGTAGGTTTATACGATACCTCCCCCTCCACCATCAAGGAGAACAATTATGTCAGTGAGTCAGTCAGTCAGTCAGTCAGTCAGTGGTTATTTAGCTTTATAGAATATAATAATGTAGACGAGTGAGAGTGGCTCAGATATGATCTAAAGAGGTTTGATAATAAGTACTGGCTGTTATCAAATTGCATTAAATAATATATTCGACTTGACATTGTCATCATTGACTAATCAATCAAAAACCAGATCCTTGTCCTATCCTTACAGTATACTTATATAAAATAATCCCTATTCACAAATCTGAATAAAAATGGATGAAGACGTGTCGCCTGCGAATATTTACGTCGAAAGAAAAGGTGGAAAAGTACTGTTACGAGAAGGCTACGAATATTATAAAGTTCGAGAATATAAAAATGGAAATGCTTACTGGAGATGTTCGAACAAAAAGAAAAAACGTTGTAGTGGATCGGTTACCATTAGCGTGCGTATTAACCATTTCATTATTTATACGATTTCTTATTTCCCATGACCATTTTATTATTATTCTATTAATATTATTTATTCTTTCGTTATCTAATTAAAGCTTTTTTGTATGAATTTTTAGCAAAAAGAGAAAATAGTGAAACATTCGGTTCATTCCGAAAATTGCTGTGCAAATATAATTGGGAATACGATTTCTATGTCAATGGACAACTTAAAAAAGCAAGTACAAGTTTCTGATGAGCCTATCCCAAAATTATATAATGAGACTTTAGCTAAATACAAAAACTCTACTTATGACATACTAACTGCATTTCCATCGTATTCAAATGTGAAGCATGGTCTTTATAATACAAGAAACCTATCACTGGGTATTTCCAAAACAGTATTTAAAAATTTGGAAGAAGTGGAAGTACCTTTAAAATTTGTGGACTTCTTATTGGCTGATTATAATTTTGAAGGAACACGTGTAATAGTATTTTGTTCTTTAAGAGCAAGAAATATGATGGGCCAATTAAAAGAGTTTTTTGTAGACGGAACATTTCGCTGCTGCCCCGCACCATTCATACAATTACTAAGCATATTTGGTGAAAATGGAAGCACAAGTGAAACAACTAACGTTGTGCCCCTAATTTATGCTTTGCTGAGTGACAAAAAGCAATCTACGTATTTTGCTTTATTTGAAATCTTACGATCACAGTTGAAATGGGATCCACGAAAAATTCATTGTGACTTTGAAATATCTCTTCTTAACAGTATTAAACAATTTTGTACTACTATTACAATTGTGGGCTGTTACTATCATTGGTCGCAATGTATCTGGAGGAAGGCAAAGTCATTGGGTCTCTCAAAAACTAAATCAAAAAAAGACAAGCGAATTGTGTCGCTGTGCTCAGTGTTACCACTTTTGCCGGCTGAAAAAATATTAGAAGGATGCAATTACATAAAATATGAAATAAATGATGGATCTAACAAATTGATTGAGTATATCGAGCATTATTGGATAAAAAAAGATTTTGCCAATTTTTCACAATTGGTAAGCGTGTTTAATGAGAGACATCGAACCAATAACGTTTTAGAAGGTTCGCATGCAAAACTAAGTAGATGCATAAATGCGAAAAATAAAACCTTACTGCGACTTTTGAATGTTTTAGAGAAGTTCTCAACATTATCAATATGGGAGTAAATTTATTGGTATTTATTTTAAATATTTGATCAGCTGGAAAAGTCAGCTTAAAAACTACTTGAGCAGCATTTTAAGATTTGATCGGTTGTAAAATAAAAACCACCAGCAACACTTGGTCGGTAACAAAATAATTTTTGGTCAGAAAGTAAATAGCTGTTTGATCCGCAAAATTAATGTTTTGATCAGCAGAATTAATTATATGATCTGCAGGATTGTACAATTATTTTTGATCAGCCAAAAAGTGATTTTTTTGAGCAGCCAAATTAATGTTTTGGTCAGCCGAATAAGAAAATCGTTAAGCTGAGAAAAAATATAAGCCATAATCAATGGGTTTGCTTCTTAAATGTATGGTCAACTAATATTTATATTACCGCGATTTTATTGAAAAAGAGCATTAGTCGGTTAAAGAAGGCGGGGTTTTGATAGTCGAGTCGATTTCGATACAGAGGCACGTAGGGGGTTGGTAGGTAGGTACCTATTTCTACCTTACCTAGCGTTGTTGTTTTTGTAAGAAGGTATCAAGGAGCTGAAGGACCCTTGTTCGTTGTTGGTCATGTCTGTCTTGTATTTGTGACACCGGCACGGCAGTGAAATACAAACGCACGTAGGAGATAGGTAGGTAGGTACCTACCTTACCTCGCGTTGTTGTTAGCAACTGAAGGAACCCTTGATTGTTATTGGTCATGTCTGTCCGTGAGTGACACCGGTAGTGGCATAGGTACGTACCAACGAACGTGTAAGATAGGTAAGGTACCTTACCTACATACCTATTACCTACGTGCAAATCTACATAAATGAACTCTCGGAAGTACGCGCGTGGCTGCGCAGTGTACCTTATTTTAATGGGTCAAAGGGACGCGGAAGGGTGCGCAGGCGACGAGCACACGTTTGCTGTAAGTTAGTGTGAGTGCTCGTCGCCGCAGTAGTGTGGTCGTTCTTTCCTACACCAAATAGGTATATGCGTGTTCTGTTCAAAAGTACAGTCGACTCGAGTGTCATTCATTTGATATTTAAAGTAAAACAATAATAGCACATAACAAAATTAGTGATTATTGTTATTTATTGTTTTCGTTATTATTGTTCTCTTAGTTAGTTAGTATCTCTTAGTTAATCATAATCATTCAATCATTTCTTAGCTAAAGTAGGCTAAGAAAGTAGGTATATCTACGAGCTTGAGTCCGCGGCTTCGCACGTGTTTTTGAGGGTAAAAAGTAGCCGATTATGAATTCGTTCCAGGTCTATAACTACATCAATGCAAAATTTCAGCTCGATCGGTTCAGTAGTAGGCCTACCTACCTAGTCACAATATCTGTGCACCTAGGGTTCCCATATGACAGGCGTTTGCCGCATTTGACAGGCATTTTAACGGAAAGACAGGCGTGCGGCCGGCATTGGTCTGAGACAGGCATTTTAAAATTTCGCGCCAGTGCGCGCAGTGCCCTTGCATTTGAATGACACTGGCAGCGGCGGTGGATGATTTTACAAAAAGAAATGAAAAGTTTTTCAAGTTCTGATTTAGCTTCATCTGTAGAATTTCTTTCTAAGCTGAATATCATTGTTGACGACGTGAAACTCTTTGACGAATACGAAGTTCTAAAAGAATATTGTAGAACTTCAGATACCCATATTTTTTTCTGAAAGCTTAACTACACAGTGGTGCAATTTTCTCAAAAGTAGGGAAGTGAATGGTGACATTACAGAATTCGTGAAAATTTGCCAGTTTGTGTTCTCTATTTTGGCACACAATGCGAACGTAGAACGTATGTTTTCTCTCGTCAACGGCCAGTGGAGTAAAGAAAGAAATCGGCTGACAATTGAATCAGTAAAAGCAATATTGATTACTCAGGAAAATTACAAAACTGTATCATGTGAAGATTTTTACGTTTATATTTTAGAAAAGAAAGAACTATCAAAAAAAATTAGGTCCTCTGACAAATATCAGCAATAAATATCCTTCTTCATTATTCTGTTGGCTTTTACTTATTACCTACAGCGTTTTGCTTTAGACAGGCATTTTTCTGAAAAAACAGGCATTTTAGGTACCATAGACAGGCATCCCTCTATTTACATATGGTAACCCTATGTGCACCTCACCCGCGCTATAGATATATATTGTGACTGGCTGGGCCAATTGTTACAGCGTTGTTGTAAACGTGTAGGTGTCGGTAGGTAGGAATTATCAAGATGAAATTTTAATAGAGATCGAAAAATGTTATCTAAGGTTTCGTGCCCAAAGAGTGAAATCGGGATCCTATTTCTAAGCCTCCGCTGTCAGTCCGTCGTCGTCTGTGAGCGGGCTGTATCCAAGATATACCTTTCTAAGTAAAATTCTGTAGATATTACCTATTATGGTGCCAATACCTATACGTTCTCCCAGCGCTCAACAAATGGCCTGTGTTACGTTACATTACAACTAATTGCAGAGACACGCTATTTCCAATCTTTTTGCAATAAGTAGTATACCTACCTAATGAACAACAAAGATGGAAAGACGTAGCTAGACCAAAGTGCGACCGAGACAACAATATGCACGTGGAGTGGAACACGAACGCCGCCGGCGGCGGGGCGGCGGCGACGGGGCGGCACCCCGGTCTGTCTATGACTGAGGTCGAATGATGATGAACCTAATTGAACCCAATCTCTTGAATTTTACTTACACTTACATCTAGGTATGACTGTACCTCATGAACCTTCCCTACCTACAAAGTAGACAATAGCAATTTTCAGAGGATTTAACAGAGGATCCTTTTTGTTTCTTTGATTGCCTACCTATTGTAGGTACCTATACCGAAAGTAGTGTTTGCAACGAATATGGGAGAAAAAAATATACCTAACACTAACACTCTCTTCTCGGTAGGTCCCTTGTTGTCACAGATTAGGTATAGTACCTACTACACTTTTTAAAAATACTTACCTAGACATATTTTCAATTACAGGGTCTTTGATTTTTCACAAAAGTCAATTCAATTTGATTGCACAATAAATGAAAGTAATAACAATTAGATCAGAATTTTACTTAAATCTATGAATTAGATAGATTGATTACTACTTTATTGCACCATCAATACCTACCTACATAAAACAATTAGGTACCTACGCTAATAACTCTTATTTTCACGACTCAATGGGTAGGTAGGTAGTTTGCGGGTGTCGTCGGCCTTTTGACTCACTCATTCAGGCATTTTGGATTTCAGGGTCCTATTAGGAAGTACCTAATAGGACATTAGTTTTTCACAAAAGTTCGTACTTAGGTACTTACTTAAGTAAGTAAGTACTTATAAATAATATAAGTACTTACTTACTTAAGTAAGAACCTACTGATATTTTCAGTAATCTAGCCGTACCTACCTACCTACCTATAATGCAAGCTCTACTTAGCTTGGTATGATAATGCCAGCATTATTACTTATAGATACCTACCTGGGTAGGTAGGTTTTTATTTCTTTCCATTTCATTTCTATAACCAGTTTAATATTTATATGGTTATAGATACCTATGCCCTATTTATACCTACAATTTATCCAGGTATGTAGTGCATTGTATAAATATAATACACTACATACCTATACCAATCGTACAAACATTTGTCCCGAGGCGGGAATCGAACCCGCAACCTCCTCCTTCCTACCGATTCCGGCGCCGGCCGGCGCGGCGCGGCGGCCAGGGGGCTGCAGAGGTAGCAGGGCATGGGTGGCTTTGAGCGAGCCGCCTCTCTCAGCGAGCAGAGCCGTTAGGAACATTATCTATGAACTATGTATTTGCAGACAGATATTTCCCAGTCAAAAATCCTAGAACCCGGCCGGGTACAGCGCCACCTTCCGGGTCAAGTTGAAAATCTAGACCATCCAGTGATCCACTCAAACACACCATTAAATTAAATGTCATCAAAATCGGTTCAGCCGTTGAGGAGGAGCTCAGAGACATACACATGTAGATAGGTAGCAACAGAAGATTAATAATAATAATGGTGTATTAAGATTAGCAAACCAAAATTAATTTGACAGCTTGCCAAAACATTATAAAATCCGAACCAGGATTTGCTGATCTTTTTCATTCATTATATTGTTGCAATATCATTTTAAAGGCATGCCAAAATTTCATTAAATCCGAATCACGATTTGCTGCTGCTTCACTAATATATTGCTGCACAAATATTTAATTTACTGTGACATAAATTTTTAGGCTGCCCAATGTCACATTAGCTGCTGATCAATTCAGTCATTTTTGCCGACCACTAGCTGCGGCTCAAAATGTTTTTTCTGCTTGCAAATTCAATTTTTCGGCTGGCCAAAACCTCTTTATTCTGCTGATCGTTTAAATGATACCCTTATCAATATGTGACCAGACAAGACGTAAAAGGCGTAAGATTCAAATTGAGAACGACGACTATATAAGAGAAATACAACTTCAAATGATCACAGGTGAAATAACTATAGGCCATGCTTTAGAAAAATTACGGTGATATATTATTATTACCTAAAAACATTTGTTGTTCCAGTTTTGTTTTGTTATTTTTTTTAAGAGAAAAGGACATTTAAGTTCTGTTTCAAAAACGTTGTAAAACTAATTATTTAATTAAAAAGGTGCTGTGGTTACAATAATTGCAGTTGTATTATTTGAAATTGTTTTAATTGGACCTGGGAACTCTACTATGGGTGCCGTGGTCCAACTGCAAAGATAGTTGGACCACGACCCCTAGTAAAGGCCCGTAGTCCAACTAATTGGACAGAGCAGTTGGACCACTGCCCCGTAACGGAAAATTATACTAGTATTTACAATTGAAACAATTGAGCTAACTGCTGACTAGACTTATAATTTGTAAACAAACATTAAATAGTGTGCGTTAGAACAATCAATTATACAAATAATTGGTTATTTTTTGTTTAATCAACTAACTCAACAATTTAATAATATAATATAATAATAATTCTGGACAATTCACACAGCATTATCTAGCCCCAAGCTAAGCAGAGCTTGTGTTATGGGTACTAGATAACTGATATACATAATACAATACACTACATAGATAGATATTTTTTATTAAACATAGAAAAACATCCAGAACCCCTGAACAAATATCTGCAGATCGTACAAAAATTTGTCCCGAGGCGGGAATCGAACCCGCAACCTCCTGCGTCGCAGGCGGACCTTCGCCCGCTGCGCCACTAAGGTCGTCAAAATTTGACTCGACTCATACCTTCAAAAATATATCTCGATGACTAAATTATAAATAAATAAATAATGCTGGACAATTCACACAGCATTATCTAGCCCCAAGTTAAGCAGAGCTTGTGTTATGGGTACTAGATAACTGATATACTTAATACAATACACTACATAGATAGATATTTTTTATTATACATAGAAAACGACCAGAACGCCCTGTTGAAATTGAAATTGAATTGAAATCTTTACTGAGGTATAACCGAGAACGACCCTTCTGCCAATAAAGTTGGCAACGAAAAACAAATACAAGTACACAAAATAACAGCTGCAATACAGTTGGGCTCAAAGAACTTTTCAATTAAGCAATCGCAACGAGAAGCAAAAACAAAGATTGCTCGCCAATAAACCTTCCAGGGGATCCGGTCCCGCCGGCGCTGGCTTCAGAACTACAGACAGACAATGTGACGATGACGATGCTCCGAACAGTGAGCTAAGCTGCGGTGGTCGGGAATCGCATTGCTTTTATATTTTGAATACCTAGCGTCTAATTCTGCTCATTCAAAACATTTGGGCCTGCAAGACGTTAAAAAGGGCGCTCGGGTAATTTTGCTTGGGATCCTCCAACTACATTAGATATAATTTATGGTTGTTTTATGTAGAGTAAATAAAGCCAAAAATTGTGAAGATAATCCATCAAGGACGTTCTCCCGCAAGTTCATACAGGTGGAGGCTCCGCTCTCATGTACTATTCAGTGGGTGCCCGCCTCTCAAAGAACCCTTTTTTCACTAGCTACCTACTATTTATTACAAAGGGCCGCTCTAGACTTGCGCATCTATTACGAGACCTAGGAATAAAGAATAGGAATAACACCTAAATATTACATCACACTATCACATCACACTAATAATATACTTAAATGCGAAAGTTTGGATGGATGGATGTATAGATGGATGGATGTTTGTTACGTCTTCACGCCTAAACTACTGAACAGATTGAGCTGAAATTGTGCATCGTTGTAACTCTATGCCTGGAATCAAAAATAGGCTACTTTTTATCCCATAAATCAGTTCCCATGGGATAGAAATTACCTTTAAACGTTTCCGTAGAAATAACGCGTGCGAAGCCGCGGGCAGAAACTAGTGGATTAATATGATTAATTTTAATGTTAGAAATGTATAAATTTTGTACTTTTGTATCTTGTTTGTCCACGAAATTAATAACGAATTTTATTATGACTTATTAAATTATCTTGTGAGACGGGTTCTCGCTATTAAATGTGAACAAACAAGAATGTTTTTTCATGTTATTATGGTGGTAATATACTCCTTGGAGAACATATTCATAAAAATCTATCAAACCTTTTAAATAATGAACCGTGAAAATTAAACTCAAGAGAGCATAACATTTTAACAAACGTTGAATAAAATGCTAATAGAAAAGTTTGACGTCGAAACAAAATTAACTTTAGGTTGTTTTTATCGGGCTTCTAATTTGGAACAATCAACAAATTTCCAAATCGTGTTTGAATTAAAACTTGGGGAATATTCCGCTGGCTATAGAGCGAGTAATTACATTTTTGAAAATTTCCAGTCGCATTCTTAGGGGTTCGCCGAGGTCGTTGCCCGTGTACTCGTACAGCTTACTGCTAAGAAAGGGCTGAATAACCCCTTACGACTTATAATTCTGGTTTGAAGTCTTGTATTAATAGTATCTTAGTTATTTCTGGTCCCTTTGGAGTTTCCTTTCATCTATTTTATAAAAGAGAAATTGAAGGTAGCTTTTGATCCCAGGTAAAATAGAATGAAAAGAGAAGACCGTTGCGATCGATAGTGTTAGGAAATGTTATTTTAAATAGAGAATTCCTGAGCACAACCGCAACCGCACTAGCCCACTGCAGCCACGTTGGCCGACCGCAGACCGCAACCGCACTAGCCCACTGCAGCCACGTTGGCCGACCGCAGCATTCTGCGGCGCTCACCGCATCTTATATTGTGACAACTTTCACATTTAGAACACACTAGGTATGTACTTAATCAGTCGCACACATCCATTGGTCTGGTCATAGAAGTGTACTGCTCTGGCCATAGAAGCACTCGCAGCGTTGGCAGTGGCCGGCTCTGAGCAAACGAGATAATTTTTAAAGGACATTCCAGTTTACGAGGCCGCTTGCAATGCGCAAAACGAACTAATAAAACGCTTTACGCCTGTTTAAGCGCGCTAAATTAGGATAGGTACAGAGTTTTAGAGACAGCTTGGATAAACGGGTCACTGTAATTTCGGTACCTAGCTTGTTTTTTATTGTCTGTTAATCAAGTAGCAATTTTTTTAAAATAAAAGATGTCGTGCGCCTAAAAACTGATTTTTTCTTGTTGGGAAATTGCATGTGATAAGACGACTACTAGACTAGGCGCTGCGCACGCGCACCTCAACTGTGTTGTGGCGCGACGCGAGCTCAGCATTCATATTCGAATAAGTACTTTAAAGTCCAGCCACTTCTTCATCAGCTCAGTTGAGATGAGCACATCAAATATTCGTCATTTCAAATATTTCAAATATCAAAGTGCTTTATTTCCTTTAGACCTTACAGGACTCTTGGACCGTCACAAAACACAATAGGCAAGACCGTCACAAAACACAATAGGCAATCTTCAATTGGCCAAAGATAGGCCCACAGAGTTATAGGAGTTATAGTTATAGGAATCTGTGTTTAAAACTACTCAGGTTTTAAGAAAGTTTAATCAATCAGTACTGATCGTCCTTTTGGACCAGTTCACCAACAGAGTGATGGAGTGTCCCAGCCGCGCCGCAGCGGCCAGTGGGACTGATGCCGCAGGCCCAGGAGGCCCAGGAGCTCGCTCGCGGTGACAAATACGTGCATTAATTTCTGTGCGGAGCGGGAGCCGTTATTGCCTCGTACTTGATTGTGGCTGCAACCCGCCCGCAGTCTGCACTCGACTCTATTGCACCTGAATATTATATCACCCTATCTATTTGCTACATATAAACAAAGAAAAACGCTAAGATAACGATTTAGATCTTAGAACCTAACCTTGTTCATTTTGTAATTTTCTGAGTGATGCTTACTTGTGAACTGAATAAGCCTGGCTATGTCTTGCTGGTGATATGATTGACACCCGTTCATATCATTCGGGAATATTTTAACACAAATAGCGGGGATTATACATGTTTTTCAGAACTAGGGCCTGTTTAAAATTTTCATTTAAATATGTTGTGGCTTTGTCTGATTTTTTAGCGACCTTTGACAGAAAATTTTTCGCTTTTTCTGACATATTTGTGCGAATAGCAGCTGCACATAATGTGCAAAAAAGAACTGGTTTTCTATTTATGCTGATCCGTTTAGAGCATGTGCATGATGTCCAGTAAATTTCTTATTTCAGAACTTTATGAGCAGAGGACTATGCACTATTTTTTTTTCAACGTAGGAAAGTCCGCCAGCTAACTAAACTTTTGGCTTATATTGGTAAATTCGTTTTAAGTCCGTCCTATTTCCTAACCTTCATTCTCTTCGTGATTTAAAAATATAAACACAAAAGCAGAGATACAAGCAGAGCCTCGGAATTGTAAATGAAGTCTCTTCGCTGAACCGTCCCCGCTCGCCGCCGCCGCCGCGCCGCCGACGTAACTGCAACGAGCAATACCGGATGCTTGAGTTTTGATTGTCCTCATTAAGCCGTAGTTATTGTTGCTGGATTGTCGACCTTAAGCCGCCGCAATAAACGTTAATGGCTCGAGTTAATTATAGCATTGACGCGCATTGTTTAAGCTTGCTATTTTTACAATGTACAACATTTCAGGAAACTGAGAACTCGATCAATAGCAGCTTTTACAATCTCCTTGATTTATGTTACCTACTCAACCCTTCTTGTCTTAGGGTCGGTGCAGACTGACCACTTTAAGTGGCGACGGCTTGGTTCTTCTATCAACCAAGCGCTTCAGTATCCAGGAGTATCATCCAAGAACACAAGAAATAGTGGTCACGTCGCCAGTATCTCGACTGAAAACATTTTGTAACAAAAATATTTTGATCCAGGTAAATAAACCTGTCAAAAACAAACTTCTAATGCATCTGAAGTGAACTGTAACACAACGTTCCAAAGATCAATTTCTTGCTTCCTTTATTGTGCGTCACCTCCCCGGCTTATTTATAAAGCAATTACAGTGCGCGAGCGCATGGAGAATGTAAAGCTCGTTAATGTTTAGGGCTAAGAGAGTTATTTAGGGTTAAGCCGGGCCTTCGTCAGGGATGCTCCGCGTGCTTTGTTCGCAGCGTGTTACGAGTACGTTTATGAAGTGTAAAGTAACGCTTTCCGCTGTTTCGTGCTCTCTGCTTTACCTACTGTGACAAAACGTGCCGCATCCTTAACAAGACGAGGCGTTATTTTGTTCCTACACGTGGTCGAGATATAAACGCAACTATAGGTAGCTGCATCCCGGATTTTAAAACTACACACTGGAGTGTTCATGTGATATTAATTTGGTCAAAGTTAGGTAACCTTTGACCAAATTAACGGACAGAAATGATCCCGATGTTGAAATAAGCTAAATCAATTTTAGAGCTAATTGAAAATTGTTCCAATAATTGATGAACCGATCGCTCTGCACGGAACACGGCTAATCGCTAATTAATCCGGCATTTGGGAGGATCTACGGCCGCCGTGGCCTACTACCAGAGGGATTAGCGCATTTTAATCGAAATCATTTAGTTTTGGGAGTTCACTCTGCACCCCTAGTGTGCGAACGTGGCCTACTACCAGAGGGATTAGCGCATTTTAATCGAAATCATTTAGTTTTGGGAGTTCACTCTGCACCCCTAGTGTGCGAACATGAGTGTCTCGTCTCGTTCAAATGTGCCTAACGAGGGCCACCCCGACATTTGATTCCAATCGAAATCTCACGGTCATTTGTTTCTTTACATTCAAACGTTGAATAAAATTATTTGGCGTGCTTTAAAAAACTATAAACCGATCTCAAATAATTCTTCTAGTGGCGCCATCTAGTTAAAATTCGAGTCTAATTTAGATCGATGACACTTGGATGAAACGACGAACTAAGGAAGGCTTACTCTGAAACACGAATTACGAAGTTTCTTTAGACGGATCGCAAGAAGCGAAAAACCTTACTGTTGGATGTCACGTCCGAAGCAACGCAGGTTAGCAACGTGCATTGTTTTGCTTCGGATGTGACACTAAATGATACCTTTCAAAATAAAAAATAATAAATAACAAAACAAAATTAAAAATTTTAAAAACCCGCCGACGTTTATTGGCTGAACTGATTTTCATGAAACATGGCTGAGAAAGAACACTCGGGATAAAATTATCTATGACACAAAAATAAAACTAAACGAAAATCGGTTCATCCGTTTTGGAGCTACAATACCACAGACAGATACACAGATACACAGACAGACACGTCAAACTTATATCACCCCTCTCTTTTTGCGTCGGGGGTTCAAAAAGGAACGGATCGGTCATGCTTCGTTTTATGCAATTCGCCATCCGTCAACTTTGTAATTTGTTTTTGTAGGTGTTTACGCCTGTTGCTATGGAAACCATTAATTACCAGTGATTGTAAAATATAGCATGTGATTATGTTTTATAGATACGTTTTACGGCGCACATTATCAATTTCTCGAGAGACAAACTTTTATCACGTTCGCGCGAGCAAGCCGTTTCTTCGGATTGCATAAATTGACACGCAATTTGCCCATACAATTGAGTTCGACGTCTATGGACGTTCTGTTGTATTCCTCAGGAGATTATCGCTATTACACGACAGGACGTGTTATCACGGAAATCCTGCGGGATACAAGGAACATGCCGTGGTGGTTTTGTTAGTTCAATCGAACTATCTGACAAGTAACTTCGTCCAGGTTCATAGTCTTTGTCCGACCAATTTCACCATTGTTATTGATAACCGGCTCTGGGGTAGTTTTACCTGATGAAGCTTCATTAAATAAATTGTGCAGCTGTTTCACTAGATACGATCAAATTTCTTAGTTTGAAGGTTCAAACGATAAAACAAAATATAAGATCAATATTTTCATGCGTTTTTACCCAAAAACTTAAAAAATAACACGTGCTGTCGCGAATAATGCCTGAAACACGCGCGTCCCTCTCCTGTGACACAGCTAGACTGAGGTGTATGGCAGTGTACGGGGGGATGCGACGTGTAATCACGTTGTGTCGCAGGAGCAACCCGTAGCTAAGCTATTTTCAACTCTATGCTTAGGCTCATATTTGAACCGTCCCAAGTGACAGTAAACGCTTGATATTTTGATATGATGTGACACAGAGAACGAAATTCCCATATTTGTATTAAAATCAAACGTGGCTACACGTTCTGACCATTAGCATCGGTACTAAAAAGGACGTGATATGACGTTGTGTCACCTCACATAATCACCGAAAGGACTTGAAATGACGTTGTGTCAGAGAACGTGTTATGGGACCACCTAAAAATCAACCTTTATACAACAACAAAGAATTATCGAAATGAATTGGGAAAGATATCACCAAAATTGTTGTAGCTAGTCGAGATTTTTCATAAGTATTGTGTTGTTTTTTAAGCTTTACTTTACGGGATAAAAACTAATCCGTCTGGAGTAACATCGGGTCAATTCGTTATCGTTCTCTATACATTAGCGAAATAATTTGTATAATCGGTCCATAATTTACGGAAAAATCGATGAACGAAAACAAATACATACCGCCGAATATATAACCTCTTTCTCCCGGTAACAATCACACGAACGGAACGACACCAGCCTTGCTGTTGTTTGTTCCCTTCCTTACACTCAAACTTATACATAAGTACTTTCCTTACTTCCTACTAATATACTTCCTATTAACATTATAAAGCCGAAAGTTTGTGAAATGTGTATACGGGGACAACGGGAAGGAATTTTTATGACTTTCCGTTGTCCCCATAATGGGGACAGCGTCAATGGGGACAACGGGAATACATCTATTTTCGATACCTAGGACACAGATATTATAATACTATACTACCTAGGATCTCTAAAACTACTGAACAGATCAATGTCACATTCGGCGTACGTTTAGAGCAAAGCCCAACTTAGATAATAGGCTACTATTATATCAAAAATACGCGTGCGCCGCGGGCAAAAGTTACTTTCACATAAAAATCGACTGACAGTAGTAAAGTGTTTAGATATCACCACAGGCGCGATTTTGAGCTTCAATACATTATTATTGTCGATTGTGGGAGGCGTAGTGGTAGGTACTTAATATGCATACCGTGAGGCTATGCTTTGGCTTTACCAAGTTCAGCTCAGTACAAAGATCAGTTTGTCACAAACTAATGAAGAAACAGTATCGTACGCTGGAAGCTAATCTGCATGTGTAATAGTAACGTGCGGTGAACTAGCCTCCTTATTCCCGGCCGGACCTAAGTGCGGCTAACTAGCAGTGAGACTACAGTTAAAAATAGACCTTCTCTCGCTCAGAATAAAGATGGTACGCATATTAATCACAGGCGGCATGTCCGTGCGTCCGTCACGGCGACGCCTGCGTGATTTATCGTCATAATTACTGAGAGATATCAATTACTCGTGTATTTTTGTAAAGAAAATATTTGTCTACTTCTTAGTTCAACTTTTCTTCACAAAAAGTCGGCAACCCCAGTAACTTTCATACATGTAAGTCCTAAACGCTAAGTTTGAACAGACCAAGGCCTGCTTCTAATAGACATAGATTTCCGAGTATCCAGAGTAAGCGCAGCTCGCTTAAACCTGGAATAAATCGGGCCTAACGCGCTAATCCCCGCCTAAGTGTTTCCAAACACTAAATAATGGGACTCTAAATAAATCTGCAGTTGAATAATGCGCGCTAACTAAGATTCATTGGAGATAAGATTTGCTTTCGAAGTGGAAAGGTGCATTGTTCATTTGCAGAAGACCAGCTTGCCAAATTCTTTTGCGAAACTTTCTCAGTTTGTCAAAACTAGTTTTGCCTGGTTTATTGCGGCGTTTTTGCTGATAGAGTAGGTAGGTCATAAATCATTTTCTGAGTTTGAGTTACGTTACGTTCAGCTATTATATTTTGTGCAGGAAAATGAAGCTAAAACCTTTACTACCTTTAGGCAGGTAGCTTGAATAGGCTACCCTCCGCCGCCGGTCAGTTTCCTTTAAACTTTTAACGACGGTTCTGTTCCCTCTTTGTTTGGATTTTGGGCTTAAATCGAAATGTGGCTGTACACAGTGTTCTACCTAATTGTACAGCGGTCGTATAACTTTTATTACCTGTTTCAACTTCACTGCTTTTCGGTTTATTATTGCGGAAAATATGCATGCGGGGTCTGTTTGATCGGATAACTTGTGCTGTGAGTAGACAACGGCAACAGGGTTATTTTGGCTATTTGCGACACGTCTGAGGCGCCATCACAATTTAGAGATGCATTGTCCAGACACCAAGAAGAGCTACGAGTGTGCATCAACTTTTATGTCCCTTTCCTACAACCGCAAATCGTGTTTGTAAAAGCAACGACTCTATTAAAAGTGGTGCATCTGCCAAGCCGAACTAAATTGGTGCCGAGAGTGGCAGACTTTTAATTGAGTAGATAAGCTTGGTGCAGTCCAAAGCTTTTGATTTGTGCCGAAAGTTGAACACAAATACAATAAGTGCTGAGTTAATCGGCCCTGAATATTTTCAGGCCGAGCGTGGAATCGTTGCTACGCCTAAAATATTGGATTTCATAAAGCGATTGTCTAGAGTTTTTTCTTTGAAGTGTCATAGCTCGTTCATCATGCAATGGACGAGGCTCGGCGCTCATTTTTATTGCTCCTCACGATGCGACGCGAGATTTATTATTACTTACGACAGATTAAGCGCCATTTTCATTTAGTTTAGTGTTTCAAAGACTTGCGTTGTGCGGTGGACTGCCCAGGTTTCATTTCCATAAGTCAACGAACCGTCTTTAATTATTGGGAATGGCCCTATTATGGTGTCCGTCAAAGTTAGCAGCCCCGCCATGGAATTTGGTGGTTTCAACTATGCCAATAAATGTTGCCCCGATGCCCTAAGTAAAATAAATAGTGCCCCAGTACTTTAGGAGATATTTAGGTATTTCGCTGTGGCTGCTATCTTGACGTCAGGCTAGCAACCCCGCTGATTTAGACGAATCTATAGCGAGATATGAATCATGAACTATGCCAATTAACTGTGCCTTAAGGTATCTAGTTCTCCTGCAAAGCTCAGAAATAGACCTCCTGCGGTTTAAGAGATATTTGACTTTGAACATCTTCATACATTACATGAAGTACAAACGAGTACAAAAATGAATTTTTCCTCGCACGTCGAGTCCCGTAATGTTGATTCTTGTAAAGACGACCGCGCCTGAATTCCCTTCACGACGATCTCGCTTTTTTCGCGGTGTACAGTCGGCTGCGGCGTAGAGAAAATGAATAAAAACTTTATATGGCTGATAAAATCCATAACCTATGTTTTTTAAATTATCAAATGGGATAAATAAGATGCCATGGTAGACTTTCAGGTCGATCGAAGGTCTAGCGGTCGCAGGCTCTGAGCCTAGGAGCCGGGTTATAAGGTTGGCAGCCTATTATGAGTTTGTAGTAGCCGATTTTTATGATAACTTTTTTTGCTTGTTTGTCAAAAGAATGTCATAACTAAAAAAACCTGAATAAATGCTTACTTTTGACTATGATTACAAGAAAGACTTTTTCTGTCAATATTTTGGTTTTCGTTTCTTCCTACTGTAAATTGTGTAACAAAAAAACTGTTACTATTCTTATTCTAAATTGTGTATGAGACTTGGCGTCTTCACAAACGTGTTCGTGATGATGGGCAGAAACTGCAGTTCACGTAGTGTCAGTGAATTACCAATAACTCAGTATAATAAATTAAAAATGGCTAAAGATTTTTAATTTTTATTTATTTGGGAAGTCTAGCACGAGTAGTTTCGCAGATAGGTCCATGGTCCATTTCACCTTTGACACCGTAGACTTCGTTCGTACTTTTCGTTTGAGCCAAGAACTGAAAGTCTAGCAGAAGTAGTTTCGGAGATAGGTCTATTTAAACTTTGACAGCTGTCATCGAAAATGTAGGCTTCGTTCCTACCTCCTCGACAACTGCTGTCATTGGAAATACATAGGTTTGTTTGTCTCGACACTGACGTTTGTTGTCATTTTCCTTCTCTAAACCGCCTATATCTTTGAGGTTTTTGGATCATATAAACCAAATAAAACATAATTATTATTAATCGCTACTTAATTTATGTTTATTCTCGTTTTTAGGGTTTCGTACCTCAAAAGGAAAAAAGGAACCCTTATAGGATCACTTTCTTGTCCGTCTGTCTGTCCGTCTGTCAACCCTTTCTTCTCAAGAACGCGTGGAGGTATCGAGGCGAAATTAACATTAAATACTCAAGTCCGTAACCTCTTGAAGCCTCTAAGTCAACACACTCAAAAGTTACAGCCGTTTATATCCGAAAATTTTGAAATTTCCAAGGGAATCACTTGCACACAAAACCTATAGGGTACTTCCCCTAGACGTAGAATCATGAAATTTGGTTAGCAGCAAGGTCTTATAGCACAAGTAAAGGAAAAACTCTTAAAACCGTAAATTTGTTGTTTATTAACTAAAAAAATCAGTTTTTATTCTCTCCCTCGATCCCCAAAATATACAGGGTACCTACTTCATGTTGACCTAGAATCATAATATTTAGCAAGAAACAAGGTCTTACAATTAAACGGAACCCTTAGTGCGCGAGTCCGACTCGCACTTGACGTTTTATTATAATGTGATGTGTGTATTTTGTTATATTTATTCCATTTGATAATTTATTATATAATTTTGATTAAAAACATAAGTAATTGCATAGGACATAAGAACATAGAATTTTATCAGCCATATAAAGTTTTTATTCATTTTCTCTACGCCGCAGCCGTACGTTGTACACCGCGAAAAAAGCGAGATCGTCGTGAAGGGAATTCAAGCGCGGGGAATCGATGTGCGAGGAACAATTCAGTCTTGTACTCGTTTGTACTTTAAAAATCTCTTAAACCGCAGGAGGTCTATTTCTGAGCTTTGCAGGAGAACTAGATACCGTAATGCACAGTTAATTGGCATAGTTCATGATTCATATCTCGCTATAGATTCGTAGAAAATCAGCGGGTATGCCAGCTTGACGTCAAGATAGCAGCCACATCGAAACCTAAATATCTCCTAAAGTACTGGGGCACTCTTTATTTTATTTAGGGCATCGGGGGCACTATTTCAGGATACACAGTTGAAACCACCAAATTCCATGGCGGGGCTGCTAACTTGACGGACACCTATTATATGCCTATTGCAATCTACAAATCTAAATTTAATACCCAAGGTAACCGAATAAATGGTTTGATAGCTCGATCGTATGATCTCGACAAGATAAAGCCAAACCGTGTGTAATTAACCCGTCACGTCAGTTCACGGTAGCTCCAGCCAAAGGGAACCAGCGAGCGTCGGTCAGGCGCCTCCACTTGACAGCAACCCGGTTAACGCTCCGAACGGTCTAACTGGACCACCTAACTACCAAAAATAGTTTTCGAAAATCACTGCGAGGGAAATGATTGGATCGGAAAATGCCTGGAAAGTTTAGCAGCGTGCTTGTAGGCGGCGGCGCGGCGCTTGCTCGGCGCGCATTACCCACGTACGGCGGCGCGGCGGCGCTGCGGCCGATACGACGCGTCGTATCGGCCGCAGCGCCGCCGCGCCGCCGTTCAGACACGGAAGTTTTTTTATTCAGCGTTTTTCTAGTGTATCTTAAGCTTATTATTGGATGGAGTTGAGGCCTAAAAATAAGTTCACGTTGGTTTTTTCTTGGCAGAAGTGGTAATCGCGAAACGTTTGATTGCGATACGGCTCGAATGTAAGTGTAACGAAGGTGACAAAATCCAACAGCCCGAATAAATCAATTCCTATTTGATTTTACGAGGCGGGTCGAGATCGGTGGCAGTAAGTGAGCTCCATAATCAAAGCCGTAAAGTTATATTTTTAGGAAGTTGCCCCTCTGGTTTACGAGTGTTTATATCGCTGTAGTTGTACTCAACAGGCTTTTCGGGGCAGAGTTCATTTTAAATTTAAAGTTGAATAAATATTTGAAATTGGGATGTTGGCCCTGTGATGTTGACGACCGGCAATCGGGCCCTCGTTTTATGGACTTCAATAATTTACAAAGTTACTTAGCTATGTACTAATTTACTTTGCAAACAATCATAAATCCCAAGCGTTTGAAGGTCACTCGAAGGGCGGATATTTGCTCAAAGCAAACATACATATTATGTACATAGCTACATCTAGATAGGTGTAGATATTGGAGTTGAGTTGTAAATGATCTTTCAGCGAAACTTTCCGCGCTCGACTTGGCGTATTGAGGAAGTACTGAAAGTCGGAAGCAGTTAGAAATCTTGTGCCAAAAGAAAAAGAGCAGTCCGATAGAGTGCAACATAATTGAACTGTAATTGGAACACTTCGGAGCGAGGGCGAGCAGGTCCGCTTCACGGACGGATAGGCATGGACTGCGGGGGCTGGAGATTGGGGTAGGCAAGCCCATGATAGAACGTCAAGTTTTTTTATACTCACATTGTGCAGAATGAGCACACGTAAGCAAAACGGGCAGGTAGAGTTGTTTTTACGACAGGTTTTTATAATCGCGGGTACCTGCTTCCATCCCTGGGGATATCCATCGTTTGTCCAATTTATTATGATCAGTACTGGATCGTCTTGTTCGAGCGGGGATCGGGGGGTATTATTAAAATGTGAGTGGGCACAAATAGAGCCGCCGGGAGCGCCCTGATTGATTCCCGATTACCCGCCAATTCCGCCATCTTGGATTATAAATATTGCGTTTACGTTTGTAACAAAGGTCCGTTAGGGGTTTGTGCCCCATTCGGGCCTGAGGACCTGCGGATATCTTTGATCTGGGCGGGCTGCGATTAGTTGAATCGATTCACGATTTTCCGGGAGAACGCACTTGAACGTAATCCGTGGAATCGGCTCGGACTTGTTTCTGTGAGGTGAACTGGAAAAGTTATTATAAATTGGAAGCTTAATGTTTGCAAATACCATAAAATCATAAAAAAAAACGTTAAAAGTTTTAGAATAAAGGAAAGCAAGGTAAAGAAGGTAAGTGCAAAAGATCCGATAAAACAAAGATTCGGTAGCTAAACCCCCGTGACGTGCCGGGTACGTTTCGCGGATTAATCATTATCTTTTACGAGTGTTTGCGACGAGCGAAGTTTTTCTATCGCCTCGTGAAAGTTTCACGAAGATTCATGGCCTGTCTGTCCGCGGGCGCAGCACGCGAGGCGCGACGCCGCGGCCGGGGGGCGCGTCACGGACTCCACAATACTGTCGCGGCCGGCCTCCCCTCGGATGGACTTGTCGCGTCTATTACTGGTGACACTGCTCAAATATTATGAGTTGAGGTCGAGTCTGTGGATACTGTTATTTATTCAGTATGTGGTCAGGGATTGGAAGATTGAAGATCGGGGAGTTGCTTACTGTAGAAATTAGGCATTGAGGCATCTAGGTATTTTTTCTTTACACTTCTAGGTATTAACAATCTTCTGTATAAAATTTGATTGTTTTGAAAAAACAAACTATTCAAATGCCACTGATTTTTTAAGTTTTGCGAGACGAATAGGTATAGGTACGAATCCCTCGGGAACATTTTTTATTGGAAACACAGAACAGAGAAACACAAACACACAGATGTATCTACAAGAATAAATCGTAACAGTTTTATTATACATTTAGTATCAACACAGCTATTTTCGGAGTCAGTGCCAGCAAAAATATATTGCTTAAATTTCTAACCTTTGGATACATTTTACAAAGACAGCATAAAAAAGCAGGCAGCGCGGCGGTCATTTGCTTGCCAAAACCCGCGTTGTCCACACTCGTCGGTTTACGTCTTCCTTACCGCAAGTTTTATGATCGTGGGCGGCCGCGCAGGGATGGACCGGGTTAAGACGCGGCTTTCTGCTAGACGTCTTCGCCGTGTTCACAGCGCGTTGGCTGCTAGCAGTCACCGCGTCGAAAGCGGCCAACACGATTTGAGTTGGAGTGGTGGTTGAATGCTGTGTTCAAGAGGTGCGGCCTAAGTATGCTACAAGCTTTACAAAGAAAATCGGGTGTTCTGTTTACGCCCGCGCCCGTTGCCACGGTAACTTTATTTTCAATTAGGAATGGTTCTGAAAGTATGTGTTTTTGATGTTTTACATAAGTTTATTGCGGCGCACATTTTAATCCTTGAAGAATATAATTTGACCTGATTTAATAACTATAAACCGACTTCGATTCCCCTAAGTGGCGACATCTAGTTAAAATTGTTATTTTATTGTTTGGTTAAAATTCGAGTCTAGTTTAGTTTGATGAAACATGGACATGACACAATGACATCAAGAAAGGAAACCTAAGATCAAGCAGCCTGCATACGGCCAGCACGCACTGCAATTAAACGCACATTTTTAATCCCAAGTCCGAAACTGCAAAATAATGTAACACCTAGCTTTCTGTACAAGCGTACGCACTATCGATTTTTTTCAGTGACTGATTTTAAAAACGCAACTTTGGTTTGCGCTTTGTAAACTCGCGATTTTTTTGTGTCCCATAGTGGCGCACGCACATTGGTTATCCGCATTCGGTTTTTAATTTTGAGCCCAGAGCCACAACAAACGCTGTTCGCACAAAGTCAATGGTGTTACTAAAATAAAAAAATTAAACAAAACGCCAGCCGCAGTGGGTGTTTGTACGCGGTTTGGCGTTTTCGACTTTTCCTAAACCTCTTGCGTTTAATCGCAGTGCGCGCGCGGCCTACGTTTCGAATTCCGAGACATTAGTTTCATTTTACAGTCCCGTTGCCATGGAAACCAGTGATTATGAAAATTATCTTGTGGTTTAGATACGTTTTACGGCACACATATAAATTCCTCGAGAATCAAACTTTTATGGGACCATTTCGAAATCAATCTTTAGACAACAACGAAAGTATCATCAAAATCTATTAAGAATTAGCGAAGATATCACCAAAATTGTTGTAGTTAGTCGTGATTTTTGGAAAAGTATTAATGTTGTTTTTTAAGCTTCACGGGACACCAACCCCTCGGGAATAACATTTTTATGGGACCAATTCGGGATCTTTCTCTGTACAATAGTGAAAGAATCTGTAAAATCGGTTTACCACAGGCGGAGATATCAAGTAGCATACTCGTACATGGTATGCAGACGAATTGAGGACCTCCTTCTTTTTAAGTAGGTAGTTTAAAAAGAGGTCAAACACACGTCGTTATTAATAATCTGTTAATTGTTAACGCGCATCCGGCCTAGTTTTCGATAGCTCAACATTATTTAGGAGCATGTCTAATCATGAGCTGAGAAGGGACGACGATGTCGACTGCTCTTTCTGATTGATACAGAAATAAAGCATCGTTCGTAAGCTGGGACTCGGAGACGCACGAGATGAGTTTCTTTCGAGCGTTCTCGTTGATGTCTGGAACGATGTCGCAGACATTGACTGTCATTCATTTTTAAACAACATTTGTTTAGATTCTCATTTCCAAATAATCAGTTCAGTCAATAACAAAATCGTTGAACAGGATAAACCTAGCCATTTCCCTGTTCTGTGGGGTAAAGTTTCCAACAACATCCAAACGGTATTATGAGTAAGTGAATCCAAGCTACTAATATTATGCAAGTCCCCTTTTTTAAAATTGTAATTTTCCGCCACTTTTGTCGACAACATTACCTACATCTGCAAATTATCATATTGGAATTCCTATAAAACTAAAGTTTCATCGTACCTACATCCGGTTGGGACTGCGAGATGAAAAATCTGGCGACACCGTGTCTCTGCAAAGCCATGCGTCATGCTGCACCGCCGCCGCCGTGCTGGGTGTCTCTGCAAAGCCATGCGTCATGCTGCACCGCCGCCGCCGTGCTGGGTGTCTCTGCAAAGCCATGCGTCATGCTGCACCGCCGCCGCCGTGCTGGGTGTCACTGCAATACGTTACCTATGCACATGACTAACGACCTGTCATTGCGGTCTATATTTTACGAAAAATGCCAAAATACAATCCTAAAAATCTATTTAGTTTTCCAAGAAAAAATATGAAAAGTAATTGGAAATGACACGAATTTCAATATTGCAAAAAAAGTACTGTAGTTAGAATTATGGAGAGTCGCATGTGCCTTTGATTAATAAATCCTGGTTGATTGGTAAAGAGAAATAAAACTGCATTCTACGGCGGACATGGACAAAACATTATTGTTTGCAAATATGTATATTCGCTTCAGTAGCATCTCTTTGTTCCTTCCTCTCCGCCCTTTATCCTCTACTGAAATATGGATGATGGATCCCGAACTGAAGACGTAGTAAAGCAAAGTTTCCAGCTTTAAAGCTTTCTCCCTATAATGATACTGTATGTATGGAGTCCCGCTAGGTCACGTGGCTGGGCCTTGGGACACTAGAAATGAGCGAACTTTATGCGACAAAGTCAAGAATCAGTTTAAACTATCTGCAGGTAACTTCGCCAGATCGAAACTTAGATAAAGTTTACTTCGAAAGGCTTTATTCTGAAGAAGGCAATGTTTTTCTGTCACCAAAGTAAAGATGGAACACGATGTTTATAGTTTTTAGTTCGTGGGAAGTTTAATTGTGTTTTTTCTTGAAGATGTTTGTTTACAAAGGAAAACACAAAAAGTTAAGTTTCAGTATTTAGATGAATCTCGATACATTCAAGAGTTCACTGACTCGTAAAGGTGACAATTTCTCAGTACTCAAGTTATCTAGTCCTAGCAGGAATTCTATCCAGAATTTCATTAGAATTCGGATCGTCGACTGGAACTCTACCTAATTGGTTCTGCTTCGCTCCGTGTTATTTATTTGCCTGTAATTAAGGTAAAAAAAAGTTTCCTTAATAGCGTCAGATCGATAACGCGCTCATTGTACGGACCGACACAACCTGGCAACTCTCACATTAGAGTATAAGTATAGCTTTGTAGTGTAGGTCCAGCTCAGACGAGACGGCGAGGTGCGCGCGAGGCGGCGGCGGCGGCGGCGGCGGCGGCGGCGGCGGCGGCGGCGGCGGCGCGCCTGCACGCGGTATTTACGGATATCGCAGATCCGGTACATTTTCAAGGCAAATACGTTTTATCCGCTCAGATAAACGGACGCCGAAACCTCGCTCGCAACTTCGGAGCCTGAACAAATACTGCTATCTTGGGACTGGTAATTCAGTTTCGAAAGTTCGCAACAAAAATACATATACCTAGAATAAAATTGGGGTGTGTTTTTTCATAGTTTGTTTTTGTTTCAGCGTCGGAGGTTGACCGCGAGTGGTGTGTAGATGAGTGCGGTGGATGAGTGTGCGATGGTCTGTGGTGCTGTGTGAGTGTGTGGCCGCCGTGGCGTGCGCGTGCGCGAGGCATGCGGCGCGGGGCGGGCGCAGCGCGCTAGGGGCCCGCGCCATGTGGCTCCTCGCGCTGCTGCTGCTCGCGCATCTACCTCCCCCCGGTGAGTACACCTACTCCAGATCCACACATGCCCCTTCATAGGCACACCAAATAGGCCGAGATCGAGTGTGTACAAGGTGCTCTGATCGTCTCTCACAGAGTCTCGCTCCGCCAGCTGCTCTCGGTCGTGTGTCGGTGTCGATACGACAATACGTGTAGCGATACCTACCAGCACCCGCTTATACACACACGCGCATTCAATATAACTCGGTGTTCCAATTCCTTCTAGGCAATATGCTGAAATTGGACATCAATACCGGTTAAGTGTACCGTTATTGATGACCAATCTTACGAGAAAAATGTGAACGTTATAAAACCTCTGGGTGCTTGTAAGATCGATATCAAAATTCTCTTTTAGCCTCATTTAAAGATTCCCCAAAGCTTCAGAAATGGCGAACGAACCGCAAAAAATTGTTTTATCTACAAAGTTCGTTTCGATAGAGGGCCCGATCAAATTGAATCCGCCCTAGATTGTATGAATAAAATTTACTTAATCGTAAAAAGTTGGGAACCTTAGAGCTCGCCGCAGCCCCCGGGTGGATACAGATTAATGCATTGGGGTGGGTCTACCGTAGGGTCTACCCCAGTTTTATTGGATGAAGTTTAACTGACACATTGTAAACTGTCGGCTTGCGATGCGTCGTGAGTCGTATAACTCGAGGAGGGATGGAGGCTCCCTTCCCGGCTTCTCTAGTCGAGGTATATTATATTGTCCTTTTGTTTTAACAACATTATCGTAAACTTAGATTGAACGCCGAGTTTAAATTGAACTTGAATTTAAAATAAAGAAACTTATTTGTGACTTATCCGCATTTATAGAATTAGGTAGTTGTTTTTTAGTGTGCCTCCAGAGAGTAAATAAAGCTGGTTTCATTTGCGGCGGTCATCAGCCCGACGCGGACGCCGTAAAAAGGAGACAACTCAGACCAAAATGTGCTTTTATCTACAGCATTCTGCTCTAATTCTCGAGGTCACAGTTTTATTTGAATATGCTGGAGTTTGAACTCTGCTCTCCTATACCGAACAAAGCCAGAGAATATCAAATAAAGCTGAGCGTGAATATAGAAACTATTAATATTACTGCTTTTGTTCGTCGACCACAATTAACCACAATAATTTCCAGCAACGGCCAACAATACCTTCATTGAATAACACCTGTGCTTTAATGCAAGTCTCCATACAATTGTTTTGGCTCTGTCAGAACAAATTCACGCTTGATTGTAACTCTCAGCTATATTATTATCTAACAAAATAAAATGGAAGTAAGCCATGCCCATGTCCATTCAATCAAAGTCGTATTCGGAGTCCATCGGTCCCGGAGAATCCCTCGCATTGTCGCGCCGCGCACCCTTCCCTGTCGCCTCGAGATAAACCGTTACATCCCGGTGGAGGAGCCCTGAAGGTGAAGGGTGTACGGAATAGCCGTGATTATGATTTACGTTTACCTTCACGGAGATGAGTGATTGGGTGCTCCAGTCGCTTGTGTCGGAAAGATAGACTGTACTCACTGTTCACTTTAATATTAGCTTCTGAATAATAATCTTGAAAATTATTTAGAACTCGATCGTATTTCTGTGATGAATGAGATTATTCTTTCGAGTTTGTAGAAGCCCGACACACCCGGAAAAGACAATCCTAAATATACTTGTATCAATATTTCATAAGCGATCTTGAACAAAGCTCAAGACTCGCAATTTTTGCTATTAAATAAGGATCTGAAGTAAGATATAATTCAAATAGGTAGCTCTTCGGAATTTCTTTTACGTTTCAGCTAGAGAACAAAAACGTTTTAGATGTCACGTAGTTTACAGATGTAGGTACTTACTTACTATACTCGGTTCTAAAATATTACATGTCTTATTTTATTTATTTATTCAAACTTGACTTACATAATTGCATAAAGGTATTCCAATACGTCAAAAATTATTATAAAATCTGAAGAAGGTTTGTAAAATCATCATTACATTCGTCGCTTGTCCGTTTTTGAACTAGAATTTAAACCTTTATCGCTGTAAATTTATGCGTTTTTGAAGTATATTTTTGTTTTTAGAGTTTAATTTGTTGTTTTCTGTCTTTGTTGTCAGTTTTTGTTGAATTTTCATTCGTAAACTTCTTTGTTGACATTAAATATCTTGGACTGTGGAACTGAATATAGCAGTATTCAATAATAGCGTCTGAGCTTTCATATCAGTATTTAGGAAACATGACCAGCTCTCTAACACAAGTGTACCACAGGCTACTAGGACCGTGCTGTGTCTGCTAGGTTGTCAGTTGCCCAATACAAAGGTATAGATGTAGACACGCTCCGAGCGCGCAGGCCGTAGCCGTAGCCGTAGCTGCGTAGAGCAGGTTCGTGGAGCCTCTCCGGCATGTGATCTCGCAGCGCAGGCTCTCGTAGACCATGCTACGGACTACGTTCGCAGCCCTCTACGAAACCACTTCTATGACCCTAGATAGGTTTTAATCAACCCACTTGTTTCTTATAAAATAATAAATATAATAATTAATGTATAATTTAGGAATATGAAACGTGGTATGGTTGGTGTGATTGTCTCGACGTTTAAATTTTAATGGTTTTTTTGTATCGAAAAATTATTTCAAAGTTTTCGGACAAAGCAGCTAATCGCCCGATTCTCTTCAGAAGAACACGCAAGAGGCGAGACAAGGGTTAAATTCTATAATAACTCACAGTGGATAATACAGATGACATGTTCTTTCTTACTGCAATAGTTCAAAATCATAAATTTGAAAACTATAAAAAAGAACCGGCTCGGTTCCCGCTATTCAACTTTTTTTCACAAAATTTGTATAGGCCTTTATAATGTAGCTAAGATATAGGATATAGGAGTTCTAACGAACATTTTAATACATACCTCAGTTATCAGAATCGCTTCAGCCTTTTGCATGATTCGAACACATAAAAACGCTCAAAATAATAGTCTACCTCGCCGGGTAGAAAGAATTTAAGTTACCATTGAAACTAAGGTTAACTAATAAATGTTATTGAAACAATTTAATGTGAAAAGACGAAACAAACGTTATAGTTTCTTTATTCAGAGTGGAAAATATTTCAAACACGGAAAAAAGACAAAAGGCTGACATTTCGGGGGCGGTCTACTTCAAACCACTAAAAAGGTATTTGTTAGTAATCCGCTTATTGAAACATTAAATATTGCCCTTCCTTTGTTCGCGGTATGCCTGCTACATGGGTACTGCCTACACTGCATGGGTACCTGTGGGTACACTACACGTGCACGGTTGCACGCTCCGTGATCAACACGACCCCCCCCCCCCCCCCCGTGTTGGTCACGGAGCGACCCCCCGGTCAGAGTAAAAAAATTACGCCACATTTCTCATACAATCCGCGCGCTGTCTGAACTGGATGAAACCTTGTCAAAGTAAATGTCCGACCGCGCTTGTGTCAGTTCTATGGTTCCATCCCATTCTGATCGCGCTGCTTTATTAAAAAGATCAATTTTCTCGTATTTCTTCGTTTTCAGGTATGAAATAAGATTATCAGAGTTTCCTCGCGCCTGCCAGATTCCTTTCTTTCACATGTACATATCTCCTTCATTAATTTATTCACCCCACTGTTTATAAACTTTACCATTTATTTTTAGTAAACTTTTAATTTTTCCCAAGTGTTTGAAGTTTATTTTATCTTCTAGCAAAATCTACGGACGAATAAAACCTTTCATTTCTAGTATACATGCACGATAATGTTCTAACTGCTTCTTATTGACGAATATACAACCATATTCTACTAAGGAAATAAACATCCCGAGCGTAGGTACTTGTCGCAACGAAACCTCTTACTTGTGTAAATAAATGCAAATCGGTCGTATTATCAATTACTTAGAGGGTTCGACTACCTTACAGTTCTCTTGTTTTAATGTTGTGAAAATATCTTATTATAAAATTCAGCTCTACTGCTTGTTGTTAAGGAGCACACACTACTACACACCATTGTCGAAGGCCACCGATATGTTAACAAAACATTGTCGGATGCCTCACAGTATTCATGCACTTACATTTCGCACCAAAACCCGCCGCCGCCGCCGCCGTTGCCGGGTGTGTCACACAATTTTATACAGGATTTGTTTCACGGTGCGACAACTGATCAAATAAATGAGTTCTCGCAATCAAACCTCTCTATTCACAGCAACTACTATCAATTCTAACATCTACCGATTCAAAAATTCACCAAATGCCTCTATCAGACATCTGGCACCCTGAGCCACCTCTGATCCCGTAAGAGAGTAGTTGCCCCGAGGTATAGGGACAAATCGCGTGTGGTCTATTTTCCGGCGGCGCGGACAAAGTAGGGCTCCGCGGGACAAAGGCAGGGCTCTCGGGACAAAGGGACCTTATCCTCGCAGCGCCGAGTCCTCCAGACAAGTATTGTGCTAGAGTCGGATTTGATCTCAAGATCGTATCTTGTCAGCTTCGTTCCACAATATTGTGGGTGTTATTTTAGTGCTTCCTGAATGGACCTTGAACAGTCAAGATTTAAAACTCTTGACAGATCTGAGCTCACAGAACGGGCAATGCGCTTGACGAACTTTTGATCTTCCAATAGTTTTTTAATTTGATTGTTTAAGTGCTGACGCCGAATCGAAATCGGTCGATAGTCGATTCGGCTACCTTACAAAAGAAGCAAATAGAGAATACACCGTAAAATCCTTAACAATAGCTAGATTGCCTAAGCTAGGCTTAAACTATTGCAAGCTCGGTAGTTTCATATTATTTTTCATCCATCCGTACCAAGTTTTCATCCATCCGTACCAAGTTTTTATCCGTTGTTTATTTATTTTGTAAGTAAACCTACTTTCTCTGTAAAATTGTAGCGCTAACAATACTCGTATATTGTGTTACATTGTTACCTAGTCCCAGGTTAATATTCAACAGTTAGGTTTCTAATCTTGAGCTAGACGAGGTTCAAAGAACTTTTCAATTTCTTCATGCCTTGTAAGTTGTTATCGTGTTGTTTTATGTTGGAGTTGAATATTAACTAACAAGTTAAACTGCGTAGTTACAGCGTCTACGAAGTTTGTTCTATTCTACTACTTAGTTGCTGTAACGTTGCTTGGCGTGACACAAGTTACGCATTTATTTAGTAAACAATAATTAAAACGCACTGAGCCCTGGCGACCTTCAGTTTGAAAGGTGTTATGGGGTGGTCAGGTTTGCTCGTCATACAAATGAAACTAGAAATCTTGTCTAAGACACAATAATGTCGGCTTGGCTATATAAGCAGGATCTGCTATTTATGAGATCTGCTTCCAGTGTGTATGACATCTTGCACAGAATCAAGACTTATGCTGCTCTGATAGTTGACGAAGATGATAAAGTGCGTGTAATTCTTACGAACAAGTCTGATAACTTCATAACGTTGGTATAGGTATAAGTATTATTGATCTGGTTTGTAAATAGTAGCACTTTAGTCCAGATTGGTCTGAACTCACTGGTAGGTACGTGTTGCTATTAGGAGTAAAGCAGTCTCTATTCTGTATTTAATTTACCCTATTCGACAGTATTATTGACAATGACCGCCTGACCCGTGCTTGGTGGCTCTGCGCTCTTTCATTTAGGTTAGAGCCATTAATTAGATCTACTTCATTTGTTTTCGTGCGAAAAATTCTTTATCTGTAGCCCGAATGATTCAAACTAAAAAGGAATATAATTGATGAAAGTTTTTCGGGACAATCTAATGGAATGAAATATTCTGTGCAGTCATGTAGAACATTTTGAGCCCAGGGATTTGAAGAAAGCTTTTACAACTTTGCTTTGGATATATTTACCTTTTGTACAAATTAGAGATCAAGATTATTTTCTAGATTATTTTCAGATTATTTTTAAGACAAAATTTATTTCAACTTACAATTAGACACCATGGTTTGGACTATTATGTATTTTTTGCGCACATGGGGTGTTAATACCTACTTACCTACTTTCGAGTTTTGAAAAATTCCTTGAAGCAGGATAAAGGTCGAGCTCCCGCCAGCTTCTTTGATACGGTTTCTTTAAAAATAAAATGACTATTTATGGATCATCTTCGCTTTCGACGCGAAAACAAACAAGCGCTTACAATTTGTTTTCAATACATTTCATTTGATTTATGTAGGTACCTACGTGCTTTTCAGAGAGTCAAAACAAATACCTATCATGAAAATAGAAAGTGGGAATTTGCGGAATTTTATTTTTTATCCCGTATAGTATTGTCTATCTATGGGTTTACAATGGGATTGTGAGGGGTGCAGCCGTGCGTGTGATCCGCCATTGTGCAGGGCTGCGGGGCGGGCTGGCGGGCTGGGGTCGCGGACGTTTTCCGCGAGTTTGGACTTTAGAAAACACACGGAAATCATTTTTTATCATTTCGGGTCTCGGTTAATGTTTTGTTGAGAACGATATTATAAAGATATAAGTAGTTTTGTAAGTCGGAGACCGTGAAGACAAATTTAATTTAGCGTTTTTAAAAAACTAAAAACCGACTTCTATTTCTTTATAAAGCCAAAAATTGTGTTAGGAAGTCGTTTTATACCCTGGAACACTTCTATAGCGCGGTTTAATTTTTCTAGTGGTGACATCTATTAATTCGACTCTAATTTAGTTTGTTTACGCATGGATGAAATAACGAAAAAAAAAAAACAGTCGCACTGGAGACCTACTTTAAAATAAGAAGTTTCGTTTGACGGATCGCACGAAAGGAACGGCCTTACCACCAAGTTGCTTCGGGGTTCAGACGCGTCACAAACTGACACTTTTCGTATCGGATCTCTAAGAAATCAATGTCAAAAACATTTTCATAGAAAGGCTGTTGTAGAAAGGTCATCGAAAGAACGGATCGGTCCACCTTCGTTTTATGCAATCCGTCAGCCGTCAACTCAGTTATTCATTTTTCAAAGTAGACCTCTTGCATAGGCCCGTTGCCATGGAAACAACATGTGTGTGTCTGTGTAAAATTGTATCATCAAGTGATGTAACACAGGCACACAGTAATCACTCGGGTATCAAGTGATGTAACACAGGCACACAGTAATCACTCGGGTATCAAGTGATGTAACACAGGCACACAGTAATCACTCGGGTATCAAGTGATGTAACACAGGCACACAGTAATCACTCGGGTATCAAGTGATGTAACACAGGCACACAGTAATCACTCGGGTATCAAGTGATGTAACACAGGCACACAGTAATCACTCGGGTATCAAGTGATGTAACACAGGCACACAGTAATCACTCAGGTATCAAGTGATGTAACACAGGCACACAGTAATCACTCGGGTATCAAGTGATGTAACACAGTAATCACTCGGGTATCAAGTGATGTAACACAGGCACACAGTAATCACTCGGGTATCAAGTGATGTAACACAGGCACACAGTAATCACTCGGGTATCAAGTGATGTAACACAGGCACACAGTAATCACTCAGGTATCAAGTGATGTAACACAGGCACACAGTAATCACTCGGGTATCAAGTGATGTAACACAGGCACACAGTAATCACTCGGGTATCAAATTTTATGCAATCGTCTCGGGATCATTCTCTACACAACAGTGAAAGAATCAGCAAACTCGGATATCTCCGCCAATGTTTATCCAATTTTATAAGCATACAAACATAAAAAAAAACATTCAGCCGAATGAGAACCTCCTCCTTTTTTGAAGTTGGTTAAAAATGTAAAATGCATCTAAACTGATTCTGACCGTAAAAAAAATTATGGCATCCTTTTATTTCAATCGCTAAGAAAGGACGGCAACGTTTTTAGTTCCGTCAAGTTTAGTTTAGTTTTGGTGACATCTTAATTGACACCATTGTTACCTACTTTGGTAGCTAATTATAAAATACTAGACGATCGCCTCGCGGTTTCACCCGCGTAGTTCCCGTTCCCGTGGGAATTCCCGGATAAAATATAGCCTATGTCACTCCCTGAAAAGTAAGCTTCCTAACGGTGAATTAATTTTTCAAATCGGTCCAGTAGTTTCGGAGCCTATTCAATACAAACAAACAAACAAATCTTTCCTTTTTATAATATTAGTATAGAAGAAAATAAATTAAAAATAAGATGTCAAATTGATGGAAAACTTATCTAATGCCAAATAGATGCTGTCATTTTAAAACATGTTCAAATAACGTTTAAACGAATGTGCTCAAAAGGCATAATGTAACGCAATCAGATATTGAATTACAGAAACACGCAATTTTAAAGTAAAGTAAAAGTAAAGTAAAGTAAAAATGCGTTTATTTTGTAACCAATACACACATAGCACATACAAAAGATAAAAGTTAATACAAAAGTAACATAAAGGTCACAAAAATGGCCAACACTCAGCAGATGCTATGGTAGGATGTATCCTACCATAGCGCTGGTCTTCCGCGGAGGCCAGAATGAAACACGTGAGTCGCGGCGCAACTCACACATACACAAGTAAAATAGCAAAATTTAAAATAAAAAACAAATGAAAAAAACAAAAAGAGTGTACAACAGGAACTTACAGGACTGTCTACCTTTATAACATAAAAAAAAACATAAAAATTTAATAATACAATATTTAATTTAATTAATTTATCAGTAAGTAATAATAAATAATGCTGGACAATTCACACAGCATTATCTAGCCCCAAGCTAAGCAGAGCTTGTGTTATGGGTACTAGATAAAGATAACTGATAGACATAAATACAATACACTTCATAGATAACAGACAATCCATTACCTACGTAATTCTCTAGCACTACCTACTAAATTGTTGTCCACACTACCCAAAGGTAAGCAGGTAGAGAATGCTATCTAGCATTATGTTCGCCTATGTACAACTTTTGTGCAATAAAGTTTATTCTATTCTATTCTATTCTATTCTACGTAACTTACTCTTTAATTACTTGTTTGCCGTGAGTCTTCCAACCTTGTCGCTTTATTATACATAGCAACATTTATATTATACATAGAAAACATCAAGAACACCCTGAACAAATATCTGCAGATCGTACAAACATTTGTCCCGAGGCGGGAATCGAACCCGCGACCTCCTGCGTCGCAGGCGGACCGTCGCCCGCTGCGCCACAGATGTTCGTCAAAATATTATTATTTCAAAATTAAATCAAAAACTCTTTATTTCCATAAATACAACAAATGTACACTTAGAAAAGCTCAAAATATAAAACTAAACACTGACACGGAAAAAAAAAGATTTATTTTTATTTTTGTCGCTTCTATATTTTGACTATATTTTGACGACCTCAGTGGCGCAGCGGGCGAAGGTCCGCCTGCGACGCAGGAGGTTACGGGTTCAATTCCCGCCTCGGGACAAATGTTTGTACGATCTGCAGATATTTGTTCAGGGGTTCTGGATGTTTTTCTATGTATAATAAAAAATATTTATCTATGTAGTGTATTGCATTATGTATATCAGTTATCTAGTACCCATAACACAAGCTCTGCTTAGCTTGGGGCTAGATAATGCTGTGTGAATTGTCCAGCATTATTTATTTATTTATTTATATGTAGAGTAAAGTAAAGAAGCGACGAAGACGACGAAACCTTTAGCCTGTTATTTGTTATTTTTCGAGTTGGAGCAAAACCCGTCCTAAGCTTTTTTATCCTCTAGATCATAATCTGATAATTTATAGTAAGCCTTTTTGCACAGCAAGGTTTTGACAATTTGTTTAAATTTATTTTCTGATAATTTTTGCAACTCACTAGGAGTTTTGTTGTAGAAGCGTATACATTGCCCTATAAAAGATACATTTATTTTGTGTAGCCTAGTTGTGGGCACAGCAAGTTTATGTTTATTTCTGGTATTAAAATTATGTTTATGGCTATTTTTAGGGAACCGATTTATATTTTTATGAGTGTACAATAAGTTTTCAGTCATTATGTTTATTTCTTTGAATTTATCGCGTAGAGATTCTCTGGGACCCATATTATAGATAGCCCGAACAGCCCTCTTCTGCAGCACAAATACGGTGTTAACATCTGCAGCGTTCCCCCACAGCAGTATACCATAAGACATAATACTATGGAAGTAGCTGAAATAAACAAGTCTAGATGTATCCACGTCTGTAAGATGACGGATTTTTTGACTGCATACGCTGCAGAACTAAGTCTCTTCGATAACTTATCTATGTGTGGGCCCCATTGAAGTTTATTATCAAAGGTGATTCCTAAGAATACGGTACTTTCTACTATTTTTAACGTTTGTCCTTTAACTAGTTAAATAGTCATCGAAGGTTCGTTTAGCAGAGGAAGTTTGGAAAGTGTTTGTAGTCGCCGGTTCTGTTGCTTATTAAAGTAGGCTGTCCAGTGAGGCGACAAAAATGAGCAAAATGAGACGAGACGCGGTGTTCATTAAGGGGATTTTTGGAGATCCTCCTAGCGGTTTGCTTATCTAAGTGCCGAGTCCGTTGTGACCCGAGAAGTGTTATTGTAAAATATAATCCATCATCCCCCAGACGGCCAGACGTCGACAAAACACCCAGAACCCAGTGTTGCGCAGATCCAACCCATCTGTTAACTAATACATTCATTTGAAGGCCAGAAATTGATTCAAGGTATTTCGTTGCGGTATAATATTTTATATTTATTCATAACATGCTGTTTTAAGGTCTTAAAATAACTTATGGTATCAAGCAAGCGTCCTGTCCTGCGGGTCCTAGGGCACCACCGCAACCTTATGCTAGGTGGTTCTATCTACTTTTAAATACTACATTACTAAAAATTAAATGAAGTTTCTGAAGTCTGGCCTGTAGGTAACCAAATGAATGTTTAACAACCGTACGGGTTAAATTGAAATGCATACAATATAATGTACTCGCATGTTATTAGAGGCATAACAATGAGCACAATTACGCAATCAGTCAGCTTACGTTACATACGCAAGGTCGGCGAATACAAGAGTTGTATAAAACAACGCAGCTCATTAGCGAAGGCCGCAGCGAGCCTGGCTTCCAATGCATTAGCGAAGCGAGCCTGGCTTCCAATGCATTTCATAAATAAACAAGGACATTTATATTTTATTTTAACTCTCGTAAGAATAAACATAATAATCGTGTATTTTACAATTATAAAGTGATTCTTGTAGAATGACTATAAAAACTGAATACAAAATAAGACATTATACCTCGTTAATCAAATTTATCGAATTCGGGGTTCTACGGGAAGGGTCCCTACGGGATCGGGCCCTCACGGAGTAACCCGTTGAATTCGATACTAAAAATTATAAAAGTTTAGTTCATCGAACTTTTAGATATTTATATGAAAAAATACCAAGCCCAAGCCTTACGAATGGAAACAAATATTTTAAAAAGTATTTTAATACGGGCCTCGTCGTTGAATACCAAATTGGCAGCATTGGCATCTGCAGTCGACTACGGTACAAGAATGCAGAAATCTTACAGTTGTAGGTATGTCAATCTGAATCTTGATCGGGATTTTAAAATACTGATTTGCTTCAACATCGAACATCAAGCTGCACTGAGTAAATTATGTTGTAAGAAGAACTCCCTGGTTGTTGGTTATTAACTAAAACGGAAGAGTTGAACGCCTTTCAAATCTTGAATCAATCTGCCTGAACCCCCCCCCCCCTCGTTTCTGGAGGCTCTTTCAGCGAGAGCAGTGGACGCCTGTGTGGTGAGGAGGAGCTGACGTGCTGACATCAATGGTTATAATTGCCGATGCCGTGTGCCGTGGTCAAAGAGACCGGTTGGTTCATCGGGCACCTACGTCTTTCGATACCCTTGCCTTTGTAACGTCCATATTGACATTTTCAACAATTTTGAATGTCCAAAGCTTTGAAAGCGCAAATTTACTGTTATATTTATGAAATGGTAAATTCTTTGGTGTAAAATAAGTTAATGTGGAATCCAATCAGCGGCGGATAGCGCTCGACACGTTGCAGTAGCACCGGAGAGCAATCCAGCGGCGGCAGCGGCCATCCATCACCGCACGTCATCGAATGTCCTCTCTGGCCGCGCCCCGCGCCCCTCGGTCACAGATCCATTAAACGACGGCTTTTCATCAAATCGGAAAATTGTTATCAGGCTGGAAGTGCAGAGTAGCAAGGGGGTTCCGATGCTGTCCTGGAAATTGTTACTAAGTTATCAAGCAGATAATTAAGCCTACAGACCGGCTCACTCCACAGCGCGGCATAGGTGGGTACAACTAACTAACCAACGCTGAACTAGCGCCACTATAACAATCAGGGTATTCGAGATTATCTTTTGCAGCCGGCTCTAATTTCAGAAAGTTATTATGTTGCCCATACTCAAACAAAATATGGATCCAATGCTATCCAAAATAAAGAGATTTTATGTATTTATTAATACTATACCACTCGCAACAAACGAATAGCAGAAGGCTGTTTGCATCAAAATCATAATGTTTATTAATTTCATTATGCTTACAAAATAAGCACTATTTTCAACTAAATTATTATCAAATAGAAATAAATTGTTAATCAAACCTAACTTCATTTGGTTCACTAGCGGAAGAAGTGAAAAGGCAAACTAGATGCAGGATACTAGTTTTTGACTTCGATGATTCAAGATCGATGGCTGGCGATAGCAAAGTATGTACAATTTCGACGTAAACCGATTCTTATTTTAATAAGGAAGGAATGAAAATGTACGCTTGCGTACCTATCTGAGCGAACTAAAAGCTGAGCCGTAACCTCCGAATCGTGTCGTACTATAAATCGAATAACAAAAAACCCGTTCCTGATAGCAGCACAGCGGGCCGCGGCGGCCCTAACGTGTTTCAAATCTATTTTGTAACTTGATACAGTGGATCACTAGCTAAACTAAAATTGAACGATCCGAATACCACTCGGAATACCGCCTAACATTTTAGTTTCACATAGTTTGTTGAGTGTACATTTTTGTGTGCTGAATTTGGCTGAAACAACATAGCGTGTGGAGTTCGTAACTAAACTATCGCTTGCCATTTCAAAAAAATACGAATATTTCTCATATTTTGTATCCCTTCACGAAAAGGAAAATACAGTTAGTTCGAACAAAAAATAACGACAGAATTTACGATACAACCATATGGTATCATTGTCTATTTCGCATCACATACTTTACAGTAAGGATGTAGTCTGTCGCCGCTGCCTCCGTTGTTGACACAATGCCTGTTGTAGGTAAGTGTCAAGTGGGCGTCTCGTCACCGGACACGGTGGCCTGTGCCAGTGATATAGTAATTCCAGTCAGTTAATTAGTCGTAATCACGCGTTCGGCGTCAGTTTACTCACTCAGGGGGGCCATTCACACATTGGACATAAATATGGCCACTAGCTCTACAGAGTACAGACTAATTGTTATTTATGGTTGTTTGACACCGATTTAGTGAGGGCTAAAGGCATCGCGCTAGACTTGTGATGAGATAGGTATGTTGATGAAATTGGTTGTAAATTATGGTGATGATGATGGTGCAAGGCAGGCCAGCCATACAGAAAGGTTTGCGAGGTTTTCAAAAACAGCGTGAATTCTAACTGAATCAAACCGTGTTTAAAATCTACCTACATTTTAAGAAGTATTCCCATTTACGCACCAATTTTAAGGGCGCCACATTTACGGCACCTAAATTTTAAGTTTATTTTTGAGTTTATTCGTGTGTAAATTTTTTATAAATACCAATATGTAAATTGTTCCTCAGTAGACTTGTCCTCGAGTTGAGGTATGCGGACACTAAAATCACATGAATGTGTCACAAATTCACATGAAACTGTGACAGCACGTCGCGGTCGCCGCCGACAGCTGACACTGATGAGCGGGAGTGCCGGAAAAACAGCGGGCCCGGACAAATAACGATCATTAACATGCAAACAATCCTACTCCGGAATAATGAAAACGTACCGAGCGCTAGGTGTAACACCGGTGCGTTTTCATAGCCTCGGAAATAGATAATGGGTGATAATTGCTCATTACCTAACCGGGTCACAGCACAACACAAGGGTAGTCTATCTAAACAAGCCTTACGGGAACTGAGCGGTCTGCGACTGTTCAATTTTGCTTTATCAGGCAATAGTGAACGGATAGACTAGTGCGAGTTTTTCATTTGTATGGTCCCTATCGACTGTGAATAAGAACAATAAAAGAAATGTGTTCGCAAACGTTGTCACCCACATAAAAAACTCGCGCCACACACTCTCATTTGTGAGGTCTATAAGTCCCTTAATTTGCCGACAGTTAATGTCATTAAGAAGTAAAGCAAATGATTCTGCTTGGATTAAAGAATAATGTCATATAGCTGAGCTGTAAATAAAATAATTAGTTACCAATTTTGGAGCATATTAAATGAGCTCTTTCCATAAAACAATTCATGAGTGGGGCAGGTAGTTGGCGTCTGTGCGATGTAGACTTCTGGAGGTAGAATAGAATTCACAATATTTTATGTTTTTTTTTGCTGCGGAGTTTTTAACCCACAGAATATCCTGTTCTATACAGGTGGACCGAGCAGTGACGTCATAAAAAATAAACCGTCAAGTGCGAGTCGGACTCGCGCACTAAGGGTTCCATATAATTGTAAGACCTTGTTTCTTGCCAAATATCATGATTCTAGGTCAACGGGAAGTATCCTGTAGGTTTTGGTCTATTGGCGAAATTCAATTTTTATTGGTGATTTGATTATGCAATAAATTTTGGGTTTTTAGATTTTTCCTCTTATTTCCGCTACTAGCTGACCCGCCGCAATTTCATTCGCGTGGACTTTAGTTTCTACAAATGTACATCCGAGTAATATAACCCGAGTACCACGCGTTTGAAGCCGCAGACAGACATTTAGATAGGAACATAATAACCCAAGAATGTGAATTTCTATAAAAAAAACTATTCTTAGTAGGTATTTACTTACGTCCTAAACTAAATTTTCATGCAAAATTTCAGCCTCGTAGCTTTTTTAGATAGGTAAGTCTTTTCTAGATTTTCTTGATAAGTCAGCGAGTGGCCTAACTTTGACTCCACCACACCATTAACCATTAGGGTGCGATTTCAAAAAACCCTGAAATACGTGTCTATTTATATTGAGTCACCTTCCTACGCAACAAATTTTGACGGGCTAACAGTTACGATTTTGAACTTAATATAGAAATTACCTTTGACCTCCAAAAATCCGTTTTTAACGGGTGCCATCAATGACGTCAATGATAATTATTAATTGATAACATAAGTAAACAGGATCTTTGATTATAATATAAGTGCTTTAACTTGACCCATTAAATTTATAAGTCATGGTTTTCCTTTCATTTAGTTTATCAAGTTTGTTAGAGAGATTTCATCCTTATAGATCTCCAGGCCCTAACGATCGATGCAATAAAAGTACAGGGTGTAATTATACGGATTTTAGTCGGTTCGATTCCCGGGTGTAGCAAGCGAATTTTTGAAGTTTTTGAATGCAGTTTTCTTTCTTTTCAAAAATAAAAGGAATGTCTTCTTTGAGTAAAATTTTCTGTCTACAGTATTAAGAGTAGGTACTTTCCCTTCAGGCGGCATTACAAAGTTCAACCCTGTATAGATAAGACCTTGCTTCTTACCAAATTATACTATTCTAGGTTGACCTAGGGAAGTACCATATAGGTTTTGGTCCATAGCAAGAAATAAAAATATTTTTTTACACAGTTTTCGGATTTTTTCCTTTACTTGTGCTATAAGACCTTGTTTCTTGCCAATTTCATAATTCTAAGTCTACGGGAAGTACCCTGTAGGTTTTGTGTGCATGTGATTCCCTTGGAAATTTCAAAATATTCGGACATAAACGACTGTAACTTTTAATTGCGTGCACTTTAAAGTTTTATTTATATAATGGCTCTAATAGGTTACGGACTAGATTAAATGATGTTAATTTCAACTCGATACCTCTATGCATTCCTGAGAAAAGGGGGTTGACAGACGGACAGACAGACGAACAACAAAGTGATCCTATAAGGGTTCCTTTTTCGTTTTGGGGTACGGAACCCTAAAAATGAATGCCTCACCCCTGGGGGTACCGACAATACCCCATGTATGTACCCCGATTTTTCGTAGTTTTCGAGTTATGACTCGTCGGTCCACAGAATCTTGTTGAAAAAGTCTGGGCCTTCCTGAGATGTCAGCGGCATTATTTCACAGAAAGCGCCTCTTCTTGGATAGTCCGACTCTTGAAGATGCTGGACACGCTGAGCGTGGGAAGCGAGGTACCTTTCTGGAAAAAAACTTCGTAAAAGTCACGACCTGGGCTAGGAAGAGCTTGAAAGTTAGCTATATAATTATCCTGAAGAATTTGAGTAACGAAATAATGAAATTCGATTTTTCATCCCACAAAACCAGTTGATTACATTGAAGTCATTTACGTGTTCGGTATTGGGAGCGAGTCTCGCTTGCGATATCTCGAGCACTTGTCGAAGGGCGCGTCAACTGCTCGTAACACTATCAGAGTCTAGTCGAGAACTTTCCCAATATTGGCGTAATGACCGCCCGATAACTTGGTCATTTGGAGCTTGCTCCAACTTCGCTACTCTATACTTAGATTAGTGGCCATTGATTGAGAATGTTCCTGGCGATAGTTCCTAGTTGCGATTGGAATTTTGGCGCGTTACAAACCTATTGGGCGTGTAGGTACGAGGGAGCTGGTGAACTGAGACGAGAGACTGCCGCCAACGTTTATTTCAAAATCTCTTCCTTAGTTTACTGAGGAAACGTTCAATATCGAATGCTCTTCCCACAGAACTGTTATCGACCACTAGGTCCATATCAGGAGTGTAGGTGCCCTCAAGCCGAGGCGACGGGGAGAGAGGAGACGGGGCCGCACTAATACAATCTCAAATATTCAATAATGTACAGGTCTGCGACGTCCTGGGACACGTTCCTGCTCCTGATTGAATTAGGCTGCGGCGCCCCGCGCCGGGCGATCTGCGCCCCCGTGGGCTTTATTTTACCGGGGACTTACGGGATGGAGGCGACACGAGAAAAACATCTTTCTACATTATCTATTTAACGCGTTTGCTGAGAATTTCCCTCGGCGTGCTCCGGAGAAGCAGTTCGTGTTGCCAGCTGTTTTAAATGAGCAAAAATATGTTTCCTGCAGTAGGTAAAATTACATTAAAATATTCTTGTTATTCTCACGCAGAACAAGGAAGTTCATAGGTATCCACAAATAATTTAATACGTACTTACATCTTTTGTCGGAATAAAATAAACACGAGATATCCCAAATACTGGAAAATGTTCGGTAATGAGCAACTAGGACGTGTTTCTTCGAACGGACAAATCCATTTTCAATCAGCCGTAACAAGAGCGTTTTGTTGGAGATGTATTGTTCATTTTCTGATGATGCTCTGATTTTTTTCAACAACCGATTATTATCTAGTATATAAGCACAAGTATGTATGATTACCTACCTGGCAGACTCTTGAAAATGAAATTTACCTACCCGTGTTGAACTTACATCAACATACTAAAATATGAACACATAACCTAGTAGGTACAAAAGATGGTAGTTAAATCGAAGAGAGGGAAATAAGTACCTTGTAGTGTGCTTTCATAAATAATGTAAGAATGTTTATGAAGTTGGCGCATAAAATGCAGTCGCGAATGCAAAGTTAGTCTCGCAGCGAACCGAGCAAAGTGGTAAGTAGCATTCCTGAAAACACTCCATACCAGCTCCCGCACATACCGCAAAGTGTTTCTTGCATTCAGAAGTTGGGAGCGATTCTTCACAGGACAAAACACTCGAATAAACGAGTAAACTATCCAGGGAGTAGGTACGTACTCGGCCGTACTCGGCCGTACTCGGCAGATAAATCACGAGTCCGCTTACTTGAACATGTCCAAGTCAGCGCGCGGCAAAGTGAAACAAGTTACGAGTGCCCGAATCGGTCAGCTGGGATAATACGGGATGAACATAGGATTTCTATAAGTTTGCCTTTATATCGTCTTTTTCCCTTGGCAGTGCTTGAGTCGGAGATCGTCGGAAGTGGGTCACCCAGTGTCGATCAGCGGACTTGCCTAACTATACATCTTGTTATTGTTGCCCGCGAACTCGATACATAAGTGGCTTAAGTTGTCGACTCGGCATACATATTATGGGTTATTCCAGTTTTCCCCCCTATGCCCTCACCTCGCCTTGTAGAGTGATGAAGCTGCTTGAGGCGCTGTTACATACTAGATCTCTTCGTTAAAATTTTCTAATTCTACATATTGAACCGAGTGCAATATGTAGAATTAGAAAATTTTAACGAAGAAACCGGGAAGATTGATATGGTTAGATCAAATGCGGTACAGGTTAACAACTCAATACCCCAAGGCAGTGTCCTTGGATGTATACTTTTTTAATTTATATAAATGACCTAAGTACCTAAATGTATAAATCAATCGTGTATTTTATTTGCGGACGACATTTCATTATTGACATCATGCAAAAATGACATTTAATCTTAATAAAAATCTCACTGACATTTTTAATATTATTACTTATTGGATGACTGACCATAACCTTGAAATTAATTACGATAAAACTAAAACTATGCAATTTAGACCATATCAAAAACCTCCCCTAGACATAAACTTGACATACAACAATATTTAAATTGAATGCGTTGACACATTTACCCTATTAGGATTAGATATTGACACGAATATAAACTGGAAAAGTCCAAACTGTCTAGTTTCTCGTATGCTTTGTCCGAAATTCGCAGAGTGACAGACATTATAACAAGCCTACCTGCTTACTACGCATACGCATTTTCATGGATCCGCTACGGCATTATACTATGGGGAAATAGCGTAGACTCCAATGATTTTTTTTCTCTCAGAAAAAATGCGTACGTATCATAGCTAATATAAAAGTACCAGAGACATGTAAACCCCATTTTATTAAACTGAATATCCTTACCCTAGTTAGTCCTACATTCTAGAACTAAGCAAATTCGTAAGGAATTACCCTAATTTTTTCCAATAACTAAATGACCAGCCCGCCGATACCAAACTAGATATACACACAACCTGGTGAAGCCTGTTTCAAAATTAAAAATCCACCAATCCTCCCCCAACTCGATGGCGGTAAAAATTTATAATAAAATCCCAGATATGCATAAAATCTCTCGAGAAAAATAACATGTTCGAAAGCAAACTGAAAGAGATCCTAATAAAAAAATCTTTTTACGAACTTGACGACTTCTTTAACGATTCTTTTAGCGACGCGCAAATTAAATTATAAGGTACCACATAGTTCATCTTTAGTAGAAAGGCACGAAACCTGCCAGTTTTCCATTGCAACACCCTAATGGGCACATACTGTGAACTTAACTTAAACTCATCTAATCACTAAGACCTGAATGTATGAATGCAAAAAAAAAAATACTGAAATACTGAGATGACTATGGTGTAACTGTTTTCAGTACTTACGCAATTTTCTTTTTAAGACCAAAAGTAATCCGAAAGCTATTACGCAAAGAAGTCTGTGTAAATAGTAGTGTAGTAAATAGGTCCTGTCGTCGTGAGAGCGAGCGCATTGTCGCTGGCTCGTCGTCCGTGCAGGCGTCCTGCAGCATTGTGCAGTCTTTTGCAACAAGCGGCAAGCCGAGTGTTCCCGCAGCTGCAGCGTCGCGATCAAAGAGCTGCTCCCGAACTTTACTTGTTAGCAGAAAGTATTGTTTAGACGCCATTCTCCTACATCTACGACCTCTCAACAGTAACTGTACAAACAATAAAGTAATTTGTGTTTGTGTTCTTGATTTTGATTCCGAGAACACTGTGTTCGACTCGTGTGTGCCACAGTACGAGTAACACCCAGTACTCCGTAATGCCTTGAATACATAGAAATAAACAAAGTTTTTACTTAAATAGCTACGTGCATTAGTATTATGTAAGGATTCTTTGTAAACTCCAATTCTAAAAAACTCTATTTTTCAAGAAAGTGCATTTTTTCTCAAAAGTGTCTGCGTAGGCATTGATCGAAACTTCTTAGTACCTAATCTACCCAGTAAACTCACAATTTATGGAAATACCATAATTATTCACTGTGGAAAGAGCGATGATATTCAGAGAAATGAAAATACAAGTAGATTCTCTCGCAATCTCTCAATCACAATCACAATACACAGTCGTAGTTGCTCAATAGTTGTAGTCTCCTCGGAACAGAGTGCTGTTGGTAAAAGCACAAAGCAAACAGTTGCGTCACTTCCCTGCCTCACATACGACCGCTCCATCAACATGCACCTACATACCTCCACGTAGAGACCTCGCCTAGGAATGTACATAGAAACAAAACATTTAAGCTCACTCTCATAGAAAGTTATTTGCACCCTTAGGTAACACATAGAAACAATTTCATATAGCTGCTCCTTCGCACGCAGCCAGATCTTCGTCTTTGACATATTTAATAGGCCTTTGTTAGAAGTAATCTCTCTCTTTCATACGGCTTCTGCACTCGCATCTGATTGATGGTTCTGACTTCTTATCGAGTCACTTACAGTTTTATTGTTATTTATGGTCAGCAACGGTTCGGGTACTTTTGGTATTTCTCACATCTTTGACTCTTGTTCTTGTTAGTTTTAAACTGGCTACCATACTCGTTACTGTCAAATGTCATAGCAACATGTCATAGCACCTAAATGCTCGAGATCGTAGAGTTTAGGATGGCCCGATTGCTCCACTAAAGCTGACCAAACCGAATTGGACAATATTCGACTGAGGCCGCCGCCATTAGAGCCGTCACGGGGCGGCGCCCCCGCGACGACCCTGCCTTTTAGAGGAAGTCAACGATGTGCAGAATATCTCTTCCATTATCAATCTTCCCGGTCCATCTTGTTATAACAACTAAGAAATCATAATAATCTAGAGGTAAACTTTTTAAAATACAAAAGAGAAACTAACCTGCGGCAAAATAATTATTGCTTTGCCCAACAGGGTGTAAGTATTAAATTTAACTATAGTTAGAACTTAAGCAACCCATCTTTATGTACATATTTTCAATTAAAAAATGAATCTGAAAAACCAAAATGTGAAAACTTTTACCTTGACCAAATTCAGACTCGAGAACTTACTCCTTTTAAAGTGAATACCCATAAATGACCATTATGTACCTCCTTCTCAACTAACCCACCAGTGGACCGAACTCCGATCCCATTAGCTTTGCTTGTTATAAACGTAAGTAATACCTACTTAATACTCTAATAGGCAATTTGCGGCAGATCATTATAATAACAAATTACAACTTTGCACTTCAATCGACTACGACGATGATAAAATTAAATTCAAATTCATTTATTTCAGATAACTGTGATCCTTAATTTGTTAGTAGCAGTAGGATCTCTTATATTAAATAGGTATCTATTAGTATTCTTGACCTACGTACTACATTTAATCTATAATATAAAAATGAATCGCAAAATGTGTTGGTAAGCGCATAACTCAACAACGCCTGGACCGATTTCGCTAATTCTTTCTTTGTTGTGTTTGTTATTGTCAGGAGAAGGTTCTTATGAAAGAAAAAATTAAGAAAGTTGGAAACATAAATTTCCACGGGGGCGAAGCCGCGGGGCGCAGCTATTTATTATAAATTCGATCACATTATATCATATAAATTAAAACAAATTAAATAACATGCTAAGGTCGATATGTAGGTCGACTTGAAAATTATTCCGATTGCATGTATTCTATACCGTTTGAGTACCAGTGTGCCTATCTATATCTAGCTTGTATTGTATGTGCTTGTAGTAGAGGTGCCGCCTTCGATACAATTCCTACTTCGTTTCTAGCTCGTTCACGTCGTATTTCGTTTGTTTGTTTTGGAGAAAACGTCGACGGTCCCGCGGGGGATTCACGCATGTTTCCTGTATAAAAACTAGCGTATAAGTTACACCAGATTTATAACTACATCCATGCAGAATATACTACTAAATATCTACTAAGATAATTAGAATTTGTCTAGGCAACGTATTGTATTAAATATTTAGTAGCACGCATCTACGGTATTACGACCTTAGCAAGTTATTGGAAGCGTGCTGTCACATCACATGTCACAGTCGGGGTGTCACTTACGCAGTGACTCCACCTGGCGGCGAAGCTTTACTGTTTATTGTCCCGGAAATACTCAATATAAACAATATAGTTGGATTGAAAGGTTCGCTTAAGATTTACTAAAGGTCTGCTGATTTGGTATAACTTTCGTCCACTACGCGAGTTCGATGAACGCATGTGTGATGCACGCTAGTACGACAGAACTGTGGTTTGCCTTACGTAAGAAGTAACATTATCTAATCAGTGGTCATACTATAGTTCAAAATGTTCGAATACTCGCTTTTGTAATAAACTGAAGCTCCAGGCATAAAAATGACGAATAGAGTAAAACATGCTACTTTATGTTAGGACAGTATTAAAAATAGCGCTTGATTTTATTTCTGAATTTTGCTGACTTACTTTCGCTGTCTAGCACAGCTTAGATGTTGAAACCAATTTCTCGCAGTTTTTCGTAGAAAATAAGCTTTTATATGGAGCGCGAGCGAGCACATTGTAAAGAGAAACTCGTTGACAGTGTTACCGTTTTGTAGCTATGAATTTTATAATTTTACCGGTTTACCGTGCTGCAAATCTGAGCCAGCTGTTTTATCCATCTGTATCAATATTGCGGCACGATGATCTCGAATAATTATTACTGGCGCGTAATTAAGGGTGATCCCCCTCCGGCGCATCCCTCCCCTCTCCGGCCCCGTCGGGCTATCGGACTAATCACAGGAATCCGCTCGCCACTAATCAGAAGCAATGGTTGGGTTACTACTTAGCTAATTTAGCATTGGCTCGCTGATCGGGATCATTGTGATTTCAAGTCAGACACTCGATGCTGTCATTTGGTTGAGTTGTTTGGTAATCGTCCGACTCTCGAAGTGATGCAATCACGGCCGAGATATGGTTGGTTATTGGTGGATGGTAACAAACGTCGGCTTCGAGAAACTGTCACTTGGCGACGGTTACTAATCTACTTCAAAAATAGCAAGAATTATAACAATAAAAATAGGAAACACTAAGTTGAAGCCAACTTTATCGTTCATACGAGTAGTAACCCAAACTTGATGCAATAACCGCACTCGAGCGAGGCTATACTTTTACTTCAGGTACAACATAAACTTATCTCCTGGCAATTATCCCCCCATTCGGAACCATAAAAGAGGTGCTAGAAGCAGTGTAGTCAGCATTAATAATGCATGAGATACGCCGTGAGCAGCCCCTAGCCGGCGGCCGCGGCCGGCCCGCGCGCCGGCCCGCGCGCCGGCCGCGGCCGCCGGCGCCGGCACATGCCGATTTCATTACGTCCCACATTTCACGCCTTTTACAAAATGGAAATTGACCAATTTTTCCGGAAGCTAAGGGATGTTTTTGGTCCGACCATCATTACATATTCCTATGAGGCTATCGATGTTTTTCCTTTATTCCAACCAGACAGTGAAGTTCTACTGAAATATGAGGTAAACGTTAAAATTTGATGACCAAATGATAAATAAAAGCAAGGTTTGTAAATAACAGAACCCATAACTCATTAGATATTTAGAACGAAACTAGTTTTCAATAAATCCAATTTAGCGTGAACTCAACTCGAAGTATGAATTGGGAGCTTCAGTAACCGCAGCCGGCGGCCGGCCGGCCGGATGTAAAGCCGAGGCGGACGTAAACAGAAACATTCGGATTGGCTACATTAATTGCGATGCCTTTTGTTCTTGGTCTTGTGCTCCGAGTGGTAGGTATGCTCGTTACGGCACTAGATGTGCTTTATAAATTGGGAATCTCGCTCCCCTTGCAAACTATAGTGGTTGCTTTTCTTTGTTTTACTTTCAACTGTTTTTATTTTGTTATCTAGCAGTTGCACGAGAAGCAGACAGGGTTGCCTGTGATATTGGGTAGCTCTGACATCCTTTTGATGGACATCGATCGATGTATCCGACAAAGGTAAGGATGGATTGGATAATGCAGAATAAAAATCTTATTTTCTAATCTACTAAGATTTTACTTGTATATTTCGTTGACGACCTCAATGGCGCAGCAGGCGAAGGTCCGCCTGCGACGCAGGAGGTTGCGGGTTCGATTCCCGCCTCGGGACAAATGTTTGTACGATCTGCAGACATTTGTCCAGGGCGTTCTGGATGTTTTCTATGTATAATAAAAAATATCTATCTATGTAGTGTATTGTATTAAGTATATCAGTTATTTGGTACCCATAACACAAGCTCTGCTTAGCTTGGGGCTTGATAATGCTGTGTGAATTGTCCAGCATTATTTATTATTTTTATTATTTATTATTTTCCTGGTCTGAGGATCGAATTGTGCAAACTGTTAAATTAATTAGAAGCACATATCTTTAAAGTAATGCAGTCGTGGAATCTCTCGATTGTGCGCAAACAGCCGTCAGTGGCATACTCCTCGCAGGCAATTGCTTCTCCGACATTCTTTCTGCTACGGCCACTCAGTACTACAAACTTGTAGTTTACGAAGTGCCTTGGAGATGTACTACATTGTACAATTAACTAGTATTGCTGGTTTTGTGACACAAAACAAAACATCCACAAGGAGCTAGATCTTTATAAGCTGGAGATTTTCTTTATATTTGAAGGCCTCTTCCCAGATAATAAGAGAGTTCCCTATTCCAAACAATAAGAGACACCCATTCTTTGTTATCCGACATTACTTTAATACGGCCTTCAGCCGCATCAATGATTCAACGTCAAGGATGAATATAGAATGGATAACCTAATAAAGAATCGGAAACATCCGCCTTTCTAGATAATTGTGTGGAAGAAGCCGAATCAAATATTAACTAGATATTTGATTCGGCTTCTGCCACACAATTATCTAGAAAGGCGGATGTTTCCGATTCCCTATTTCTACCTCCATTCCAAGAAGCAATAAAATTTTAATCGGAATGACAAACGTTCGGTTGAAAAGGGCTTAGTGACTGTTTTCCGACAATTGTTTATTTGGCGTTCCCTTGAATTCTTATTTTCTTTGAATTATTTTAGAAACAATGCGCAAAATGGAATAAACGACATGTTTGTTCGATTACAAACGATTACAGCATGACTCCTTGTTGAATTTCATTCTAACCCCTATGGGTATTCCTAATCTTATGGTAATTGGAAACCAGCGACGCTACCCACTATTTAAGAAAGAATCCCTCTGGTATTGAACGAACACTTCCTTATTGAACCTTTAACGATTGTCTGTTAATTGTCTTCCCCACCCTCCCCCCGCAAGGGAAGGGGTCATCGTCTATCTCTGATTGATGGAAATTTTTATTGCGGAACTGCAAGACCTTGCCGCGACCTTGCTGGTTGTTTCATTCACTGTTAAAGTCAGGGATATGATTTTGTTTGAAGAAAATTAATCACCATTTGCAACAATTTCACGGTCATTTGTTTGTCGGGTCAATAACCCAAGCTTGAAGTCCCTGGTCTGTCTGAAACAAAGCAGGTGACGTCACAATGAAGCAGTCACTAAACAGGCGGGGATCGCGTCTCACCGCGCATCCATCGCCACAAACTGACAAATTAACGGCAGTCAATCACGAGCACCGGCACAGCGCGCAGGAAGGACCGGACCGACGCGAGCGGACCGATGAGCTGAGCGATTGGAAATCAAAACAATAGTCAATCTAGTCTTTTAGATCTTCGTGTCGGACATTATCTTCTCACACCATCAGGCGAGACTGTGGTCAACCGAATGTCTACCTATGATTTAAAAACAAACGTAGGATTTTTTTAAGCCCTAAAACTCCAGAATATCCACGTCACATTTGCAAGAGTTTCTGTTGGTTTGTAAGTCGCTCATCGCTATGCTCTTACAGAACCACAGACCATTAAACTGGCGTGTATTCTGTGGCGGAGTAACTTTGCTCGTCAATAAGTAGTTATTGGGAGCAATAGTACAACTTGTGGATTGTTGTGGTTATTCATAATACTGCTTTGTTGCTGCCTTGCCCGCGCCGACCGAGCTAGGGCGTCCGGTTGATATAATACATTTCATTTTCTATTATATTGTCATTTGAATTAATTCCTGAAAATACCGAGGGAGGGTGTATTCAGGTTGTCTATTGGACTGTCGCTATTGAAGCTCACAAAACAGTTTGTACTCTAAAACTTGCTCGCTACGTAATTGAAATTACCTGCTTTTGCTAGTTGACGTCGTGAACGAAGTGAACGAAAGTCTTCGTTTTAAGTCTGGCCAAAATGGCTTTTCTGTCAGTATGTCCGTACTCCTCTACAGGTCGTATTTTACAACCGATCGATACGAAACTTGGTGTACAGATTCAACGATTTTATAGAATTTTTTTGTCTTCCGGGTTTTTTGGTCATGATCATCAAAGGTGTACTTTCTTTAAAAAAAGGCAAAAAGAGGTCTTTAGAATATCTCGGCTTTAAGACATTTGATTTCGATGATAATATTTTAAATTGAAAGGTTGTTGTATATAATTCTTCTCATAAAAATTTGGTAAAGATCTGATCAGGATTTTGGGCATGACGACCAGAATAGCTCCGCAAGATGCAGTATAATGCAAGAGAATATTTTCAGTACAGCGCCACCTATTAGAACATCTTTGTAACACTTTGTCCTAGATGGCGCTAATGCTACTGAACTTTTTTGATTTATTATGAGATTTGATTTCGAAGATTATTTTTAATTTTTAGTAGGTACCTACTCTACTTTAAGTTGTTTTCATAAAAATTTGGTGAAGATCTGATGAGGCTTATCGATGTGATAAGCAGAGTAGCTTCTCAAAATGTTGTGATTTGATTTGCTACTATAAATCTAGGTACTTACCTAATTTTCGAGCTTCAAAAAGCTTATTGAATAAACTAAAAAAGTTTTTTTTTGCTATCAAACGACTCTTATTGATTTAGGTAAGTAGGTACTTGGTTTAATCGTGGAATATAATAGTTTTGGGCTGATGGATCAACGCCATCTATTAACAACTAGGTAAAGAATTCGCTTTTCATTTACTTTATTATGTACCTACTGTACTTGTAATGTTTGAATGAAGCTGCCGCGCGAAATGTTACATTTGTTTAAAAATTACCTATAAGATAAAGATAAAGATAGTTTATTTGCTTGAACACAATGTGGGTAAAACAGATGTTAATAATTTTTTAGTTTCAATTATGTTCTACTAAGATTAGCATGCAAATGTTACAGTAAGTTCAGTTAATACTCGATACATTGTAATTTTATAAAATGTCAAAAAATTCACAATTAATATTAGTAACAGGCGCAAAAGTAAAATAAGGTGATGTCAAAACGTATCGGTCATAAAATCGTTAATATTATAATAGCATTTTTTAATTAATAATTGTTTCAATTTCGTCCTAAATATAGTGTCGTCAAGATCTTTCAATGATTTGGGTATTTTATCATAGATTTTACGTGACATACAGACTACACTTTTTTGTAGGAAGGCGGTTTTACTGTTAGGCATTTGGAGTTTACTGCTATCACGTCTATTTCTTATTACAAAGTCAGACTTGCGTGGAAAAAGATGGGGATGTTTTCGAACAAATAGTGCCATTTCAAATATATATGTATAACGACGGAAGCGTTAGAATCTTGTGCTCAATGAACACAGGTCTGCAACTGTCGGTAACGTGCAGGTTAAACATTGATCTAATACATCTTTTTTGTCGTTTAAATATGAAGTCTTTATTGGTAGAGTTAGCCCAGAAAATTATACCGAACCTTAGGATAGACTCTACTGTTCCATAGTAAGCTGTAAGTAGTGTTTCTGTATTAACAATGGAGGACAGTTTATAGAGCGCGTAGGTAGAGCTACTTACACGCTTACTTAAAAGTTCAATATGGGTTTTCCAATTTAAATTACAGTCAATTTGAATACCTAGAAATCTTGTTGATTCTACCACGTCTATTTTACTACCATTAAACTGTAGGTCTATCTTAGGATAATTTTTAATTCTTTGACTAAAATGCATTATGTTTGTTTTATTTATATTTATTTTCAGATTATTGTTGTCAAGCCATTTAATTATTGAATTTATTGAATTATTAATGTCAGAATTATAAGTATCTATGTCATCACATTTTAATGTTATTGTACTATCGTCAGCAAATAAAGTCATTGCTTGATTGACTGATCTAGGTAGATCGTTTATATAAATGATAAATAGCAATGGTCCCAGGACACTCCCCTGCGGAACGCCAAACTGGATTACACGTTCTAAAGAACGGTACGATTTTTCACATTTGGTCTTAATATCCAGTTTTTTAATCTCGGTAATTTGTCTACAGTCTTTAAGATACGAGCAGAGAAGTTGAGATACTCTACCTCTCAGCCCATACGCCTCTAGTTTATTAATCAAGATGTCGTGATCTACGCAGTCAAACGCCTGGGTCATATCACAGAACACAGCACATACAGGTGTCCTGTTGTCTATTTGGTGCACAATATTTTCAATAAATTCATATATTGCCAAGTTTATCGATTTGTTACGCCGAAACCCTTTTTGTTCGTTGCATAGTAATTTATGCTTCTCTAAGTATGAATTAACTTCCTCATATATATATTTTTCGAAGATTTTGGAGAAGACTGATAGAAGAGCTATTGGTCTGTAACTATTAGTTAACTCTTTGTTACCTTTTTTAAATAGCGGTTTAACAATCGCAAGTTTAAGATCTTCCGGGAACGTACCGGTTGAGATAGTTAGGTTTATCAAGTAACTGAGATGAGGGCTTATTATTTCATTAACTGCTTTTATGATTCTTGTAGAGATTTCGTCAAAACCAGTGCTGTTAGAGTTTTTTAATTTTTTTTTAATATTTTTTACGTGTTGTGGAACGGATGGTGCTAAGAACATTGATTTTGCATGATGACAAATTTTATATGTGACGTTTATTCCATGATCGGGAATGGATTCTATTTTGGAGATGAAATAATCATTGAATTGATTGGCAATGTCAGTAGGATTCAATAAACATTTATTATTATTACATTTAATTTAATCTATGGATTCCTTAAGAGTACAAATTATAGTTTTATATATTACATCCCAGGTCGCCTTAGATTTATTTTAAGATGTCATTATTTTTTATATATTTTGTGCCCTTTTTGTTTGTGTAATCACTTTTTTAAGTCTTTTGGAAAAACTTTTGTAGATATATTTGTTACTTTTATTAGGTTTCGATAGGAATTTCCAGTATAAGTTACGTTTTCTTTGGCTACATAATTTTATCCCTCGAGAAATCCATTTTGGTCTACTTACAGTTCTAATAAAAATATTTTTCTTTGGGAAGCATAAATCGTAAAAAAGCTTAAAGTTTTCAATAAAATACTTATAAGCTAAGTTAGAGTCATAAGTATTGTACATGTCTGAGAAGGTTAAGCTTTTAATACATGTTTTAAATTTTTCAATATTTTCATTACAGAAGTGACGCACTTCTCTATGCCAAGATTTAAGTTTAACAGTACGCACCGGCAGTTTCATAATCTGAGCCGTATGGTCAGAGAGCGCTAATTCCAAAACTTCAGTTTTACAGTGGTTTTTAAAATCATGGGCAATATTGTCAATGCATGTGTTTGATATCAGACGAGTGGGTTGTTTTAGGGCTAATTTTAAGTTGTATTGTAATAGACTACATTCAAAATCACTTGTAACATTATTAGTCTTCATCATTTATCAATATTAAAATCCCCTAATAAAATTGTATTCTTAATATTCAGCTTTCTAGTGTATGTCAAAATTTTATCTAATTTATTAAAGAAAATGTTATAGTAATCATTTGTTAGTTTTGGTATTCTATATAAACAGATAACTATAATTTTATATGTTACTAATTCGACAGCACAGCATTCAATTATTCCAGATATAGATAAGTTCTTAATTTCCGGTATTTCTTTCCATTCGTGGTTTTTCATTACTAGGATGCATGCACCACCTTTACTTTTATTACTCCTGCTGAAACTTGATGCTAAAGTGTAGTTATCCAGGTTCAAGTATTGTTCGTTTCCCATCATCATATTGTGCTCTGTGATACATAGTACGTCAATATCCTTAGAACTTTCTCTGAGTTCATTTAGATTTACTTGAAGGGCATCAGTTTTATTTAATAATCCGGCTATGTTTTGGTGCAGGACATGTAAATACTTAGTCTCGAAAAAACATATGATCTTCATCCGGTTTTTTAGTGCTGTCCGTACAATGTTGTTCATTTATAAGTCCGTACCTAATAGTGTCAATGTACTTTCTGAGGTTTAAGAACACGTTGCGATAGCCATGATTTCTTATCTTGCCAGAGAAACTTGGAGATGTCATAATAAAGTTCCTTATTTGAGTCCAGAATATAGGCGTGTTCATGTGTGGAAATATCTAGATACAGAAGATTATTGAAGTTTTCGACTCTCCAGTTATACATATTCATGTCTTGTTTATAAATGTACGTTGGTAGGCATATGATGATGTTGGTATGTTTAATTAGCTGCAGAGTCTCACGAATGTATGAAATTAGCTCAAAATAATATATATACCTATATATATCTATACCTATCAAGTGAAGTGAACTGTACCTAATACCTACCTTTCCAAGTGTATAGGCAATTACGTACCTACCTACTTAGTTTGATAGCTATTAGCTACAAACAAGATTTAATCCGCTCTGGAGAAACAGACGCCTAGGTAGTTTTTCTTCCTACCTATTCTTGCATGGTGTTATTTCAAAGGTTAGGAAATCATTTTATTCGTTTTGAGCTAGGTACCTATATACTAAACAATTACCTAGGTAGGTATCTACAGTTATCTTACCCCCCGGGGCGGGCGGGCATAGCTTTCTATGGCAGCCGCGAGCTGCAAGCCGAACAAATGATGAGATGAACAAGATCCGTCAAGTGCGAGTGTAACTCGCGCGCCGAGGGTTTCGAACGTTTGTCAATTACTTATACAAATATGTACCCCACTCGGTGAGGTAGTCCCCCCCCCCCTTACTGACCATTTTTTAAAAAGTGTTCGTTTTACAAACTTGACATGGTACCTACCTACCCAAATATCCCATTTTAAATCACTTAATAAATTAATTGTTGAAAAAAGTTAGTGTTCACGAGGTCTACTGTTCGTAGAACTACTCAATTATTTCAGTCACTGCTGGGCATTCCTGTACCAGATGTTTGTCATGGCAATACTGAACCCTATACTATAACCAACAGTCTCTCTGGTTGTCCCCTCGGGGGGACGGTGGGCTCTCAATCGTGTTCACCGTCGTGAACATCATGGACTGACGTTTCACTCTGGAAACCCACGATCTCGTGTTTTTACCGAATCAACATTTAAATGAATCAATTTCATTTCTTGTTTACGAGCGTTTCTGTGGCCGTGTTACTGTCTAGTTAGTCTGATTACTGTGATGTTAGACAGTGGGGCCCAGGGGAGGACGGGGCGCGGTGCGCGGTGCGCGGGGGGAGGCTGCGGTGACGGACATGCTGAGACATAAACAAGACGTCGCGATGCCGAGGGAGTCGTCTGTACCGGCCACTCTACGCTGGTATCTACGACTTTACTCTGGTTTCCTTGCTCCACTCGTATCACCTAAGTAGTAACTTATAACAAAGCTTTAGCTACGAGAATGAAACAACTCTACTGCACCCATCTCCAGCATCGAGTGCTATGGAAGACAATAGGTATGCATGAAAATAGACAATATGGACACAAACAAATCTCAGATAACAAAATTAAATGTTCAGGAAACACGACTCGTGAATAGATACGTAGAAATATTAATTGTACCACTTATTCGTGATTTTGGAGGAAATCTCACTGCTCCTCGAGCAATGAATTCTGAGGAATATTCGGCAGCGTGCAGCAACAACTATTAAATCAGGATTACTATGCGGTATCCAGAGGCATGGCTTGAGATTGCGGCGGGTAAAGCTGCCTCTCACTGGGGCGTGCCTTTAAACATATCTACTTAAGGGTTCGATAACAAAACACTACACACTGGACTAGGCACTTGGCTGAATAAGTCGGCTTCGGGATGCTTCGGACCGTCTTTCCACCAGACTTCAAAATTCGACGACTATGATAATTCCTTTATCCAAGGTAATTCTTTCAATCTAAGGGTCAGTCAGTGCAGACGAGTCTATCTGATGAGGAATGCAGACAAAAGGTCCCGGAGACCAAATTGGCCGGAAAAACCTTGTGTTATTCGGTCGCTGGCTCTTCTGCGTCGACTCTAAGTTTTAATAAGACGTATGCGATATGTTCCCTAAACATAATAAAGCCAGAACAGAAGTTGCAAGCAGCAAAACTTGTTCTGGCACTCGTGAGCAGAGCTTAACCGGTGCGCGTCATCTCCGCTGCCAGGATATTAAACCGAAACTGCGGGATTTATTATCCCATAACTAATGTTTACCTGCTACTGTGCATTTAATATGCACCCAGGAATTTATAGAGTTCAGAACTTGTAGATAGGGCTTACAATTTTATTAACTTGTAGGATAAAGTAATATCAAATCTCCAATATTTGATTGTAAAATGAAATTCCTTTGTCTCAGTTTCAAGAAGTATGCGCCACAGTAAATTAAATCGAACGACAAAATGCCATATTATTTTATTTCGCTATCAAAATCTAGAGATCAGGAGGTAATCTAGTAAACACTCATAGTTTTCATGTCTTTTTGTCATTTAATTATTAATCAAAACGAATAATGTTTTGTTTTTTCTATTTTTTATTTTATTTATTTATTAGTTTACAAAACAGGGTAAGATCCTTAAGAAAATACAGTAGATACATTGTTGTTAAGAACTAGTTTTTGCCCAAATATGCAATCATAACAAACGATAAAAAAAAGTTGCAAGCTAAAGTTAAAATTTACCAAGAAATCTCGAAATTTTTCATTACTTAATTTGTAACTAAGAAAAATAAAAATGAACACAAGTGACTTAGGAGACAAAATAAATGAAACAAATAGGATAAACAATATTAACATTGTTGTTGAACACTATATAGCGACCTGAACACGCATAGCTTAAATTTATAAATATTGGTATCAAAAAAATGATTGTCACCACCTACGCCAAAAAGGCGACTAGTAACTTGATCAAAGTTTGTAAATAGGTTATATAAGTAGTTACATAATAAGTAGGAAATAAAGACTACCTACTTTTATTTTATTTTTATTTTTAACTGTCACCATAAAAAGCATTTCGATTACTTATCATATCATCTTGGAAAGAAGTTATTTCTTTGAACAGTTTTTTGTAGCTACTTAAAGTTGCTAATAAGTTAATGTCGATACGTCCCTATGCACACTGCACAGTACGGAACGATGATCTCGAACTCGAAACGCTTAACTCCTCGTTCGCTTCGTTTGGTGTGATGTCCCGTTGTAGTCATATTTACATTTCACATTCTTTCTCAAATTCCAGATTTACTAACATCTGTTGTATCAAAATGGCGATAAACTGGCTAAATCGAAATCGATCTCGGAATGAGTCGTTTGTCACTTCACACTTACAATATTTCGTACCATTTGGGACGAGTTGACAAATTGTGAAAATACCACTTTCATTCAACGCTCTACAACACATAGACGTATACATAATAAAAAAAAAACATTTAATTCAGCACCAATAAACACTAAAATATAGTATAAACACTAACATTTATACATCAAATTAGACCCTTGGAAAATACACAATAAAATTCATGGATTCATTTAGTACCTACTTTAAAATAAAAATTACCATTATACACAATTAAATAAAAATGACGGACAATAATAATAGTGTAGAATTAAATAAATAAAAATGAATAAAGTAGCCTGCCTCACACAGCGTCATTTCCTTTCACGTGAAGCCGCGACAAGCGCCACATTATAGGGCAATCGCATTACTCGCTAAAACCTTCAGCAGGCAATTCTCGCTGGAGTGGACGCGGCGCAGCAACGATGCAGCTCTCTTGCGCATGATGGCATGGAAACCGTCCGTTTGAGCGTCCGCAAACATGCCCGATGCGCTGCAGTATTTGGGTAGCCGCACTAGCGCCCTAAAAGCGTTGTTGTATTGGACGCGTAGAGCGTTGACTGTGTTCTTACTAGACCCGACCCCCATACTGCACGTGTAAAATGACTGGCAGAAGACCTTAATTAAATACAGTGACCTTCACTGCTCCCGTGCATTGTGCAAACCTGCGGGCCAACATATTGCTACGGACAGTGACCCAGGTACTTAAAGCGCTTCACTCGTGGTAATCCCACCCCATTAAGAAAGACAGGAGGTATCATAGACACCTTCTGTTGCTTCGGGTGGAAAACCAGAAGTTCACTTTTTTGGACATTATACCGTCCGACAGTATGTCGGTAGGCCCCAGCATATTCTTTACATACCTTGAGAAGCTTCCTGACAGCGCTGATCGAGGGACCTAGGAGCACCGTATCATCAGCGTAGCTTAAGTTATTAATCAAAATCAAAATCAAAATCAAAAACTCTTTATTTCCATAAATACAATAAATGTACACTTAGAAAAGGTCAAAATAAAAAACTAAACACTGACACGGAAATAAAGTGATATTTTTTGATTTCTGTCGCTTCGGTATGTAGACTAAAGTAAAGAAGCGACGAAGAAACCTTTAGCCTGTTAGTTGTTATTTTTCGAGTTGGAGCAAAACCCGTCCCAAGCTTTTTTGTCCTCTAGATAATCTGATATTTTATAGTAAGCCTTTTTGCACAGCAAGGTTTTGACAATTTGTTTGAATTTATTTACTGATAATTTTTGCAACTCACTAGGAGTTTTGTTGTAGAAGCGTATACATTGCCCTTTAAAAGATACATTTATTTTGTGTAGCCTAGTTGTGGGCACAGCGAGTTTATGTTTATTTCTGGTATTAAAAATATGTTTATCGCTATTTTTAGGGAACCGATTTATATTTTTATGAGTGTACAATAAGTTTTCATAGATATATTGACATGGTACTGTCATTATGTTTATTTCTTTGAATTTATCACGTAGAGATTCTCTAGGACCCATGTTATAGATAGCCCGAACAGCCCTCTTCTGCAGCACAAATACGGTGTTAATATCTGCAGCGTTCCCCCACAGCAGTATACCATAAGACATAATACTATGGAAGTAGCTGAAATAAACAAGTCTAGATGTATCCACGTCTGTAAGATGACGGATTTTTTTGACTGCATACGCTGCAGAACTGAGTCTCTTCGATAGCTTATCTATGTGTGGGCCCCATTGAAGTTTTTTATCTAAGGTGATTCCTAAGAATACGGCACTTTCTACTATTTCTAAAGTTTCTCCTTTAACGTTTACATCAGCCTTCACTTGTTTAACATTAGGTAGAATAAATCTAATACATTTTGTTTTGGTTTCGTTTAGCAAAAGATTATTGACACTAAACCAATGAACTACTTTTGAGATTGCATTATTCACATCGTCGAAATTTGTGTTTTGTCGCATCATTTTAAAAATTAATGAAGTATCATCAGCAAACAATACAATCTCGTGATTATTCTTGACAAGATGAGGCAGGTCGTTAATATAAACTAAGAATAGGAAAGGACCGAGGATAGAACCCTGCGGTACACCCATTGTAACTACAGACCCCGAAGACCGTTTCCCATTAATGTCAACTCTTTGTATCCTATCACTCAAATAAGATGTAAGAAGATCCAAAGAGGTGTTTCTTATTCCATAGTGATGTAGTTTCCTGATTAATGTTTCATGGTGTACGCAATCGAACGCTTTTGACAAGTCGCAAAAAACGCCTAAAGCGTCTTGCGACTTCTCCCAAGCATCAAAAATATGCGATACTAACTCTACACCGGCATCAGTAGTTGACCTGCCCCGAGTAAACCCGAATTGCTTACCATGTAGCAGGTCATTGCCATTAAAATGCCTAAGCAATTGATGTAAAATAAGTTTTTCAAAAACTTTGCTGAAAGTTGGCAGTACTGATATTGGTCTAAAGTTAGTGGGGTCAGACCTACTACCCGATTTAAATAGTGGGATTACTTTACTACATTTCATTAGATCAGGAAATACGCCACAATCAATAGATTCATTGAATATAAAAGCTAGATCTGGTGCAATCGTATCAATTAAAGGTTTAATAATTTTAACGGAAATGCCCCAGAGATCTGCAGTTTTCTTTATATTTAAAAGTTTGAAGGCTTTTTTAATATCTTTTTCATCGACATAGTTGAAATTAAGTTTATTTTCGCATTTAGGTACATTTTCTATGAGTAATGACTCAGCGATTAATTGAGAAGAGTTTAGACACTTCGTAGTAGAGATTGGAATGTCAGTAAAAAAGTTTTCAAAAGCTTGGGCTACTTCAATGTCATTTTTGATTGTGCAATCATTTATCTTTAAATTGTAATCATTAACGTAGGTACTGACCTTTCCAGTCTCACTATTTATTATTTTCCACGTTGATTTTATGACATTTTCACTATTTCTAATTTTGGAGCTTAAATAATTTGATTTTGCGATTTGACAAACTTTTCTAAACATTTTTGAGTAATTTTTTACTTTTTTTTTGAACTCCTGGCTAAAATTGTATTGTTTTTCACTATATAGTTCATACAAAGTTTCTCTACTCTTATAGTATATATATAATAAAAGTGCCGTCAATAGAACAGCCCACTCTGCCGCTACTCAGCCCCTGATTAGTCCATTGACGTATAGATTGAAGAGCCGCGGGGATGACAAGCCCCCTTGCCGAACTCCGCACTTCAATCTATACGCATCAGACATTGCGCCTGCCCATTTCACAGCATTTGTTTGACTGTTGTACCAGTAATATAATAATAATACCTATTCGACTGAATTCTAAATCCAGTAAAAAATAAAATAAAGTGACGGATGAGAGCTATCTAAGAATGACGGCCACCTGTGTGAAGTACATGGTAACTTATGCTTTAAGTCACAAACGTTGCTTCTCACAAAGAAACATGCCATTGGTGCATGATATATCGATCACTGTCAGAAGTCTGCGCCGGCGCACCGTATTTTCCAAGAACAATCCCGCCCAAAAGTTATGTTTTATTTTCGATGATTTTTCATTGCATTGAAATGCTCAAAGTTTAAAAAAATGTGTTTTTATTAAAGTGACATAAACAGCAACTGATTCCATTTAAATAAACCAATGAAAGATGTTCAAACTTTAGATGAACAACTTGAGATCAGTCAAAACTTTTTAGCTGGATAAAAAGAGAAACATCCAAATTAGTTGTACATTAAAATAAATAAGTCACAAGTTGCGTTACCGAGCCGCGGGCTGCCCGACCGAACCTTTCGTTGAACAGTAACAAGGAGCAGCTAAACAAAGCTAACAAACTAAATTAGAGTGAGCTAGTAAGTGATGTTCAGTATTTTTGAGGCGCTCATAAATCACTGGTTATTAGGGCGGCGACAGTGACGAACAACACAACTCTCACTTCACTTTGTACGTAAATATAAATAAACATCCATTTCGGTTGCCGGCTGACTTAGAGGCAGCGCGAGCTAGTGTACGTTCTCACAGCCACCCGTTGTACTGGCTTGTTATATATATCGTATACGTTTTTATTTTTATTAAAATTACTAGATCTGGAATACTGTCATGTGCGCAGAAAACTACCTCCGCCATCGCCGAATAAACACTTAAACGATAAAACGGGCCTGTAAAACGGATTGCGTGTGAACGTGCCATAAGGATAAGTTGACAGAATAGAAATTTAGAAAAGAATGGAACCCGTTGTGGTGTAAGAAAAAAACTCGTAAAATATTTAGAACATAAAATATTTAAAGACGTTCTCGCTATTAGTTCCCTTACAAATCTTTTCTCTTTCTAAGATAACTGTGCTAGACCAGCGAGAAAACAGAATATTCCTGCATCAACTAAATTCTCTCAAGATCATCAACATTTTGTCTCTACTTACTTTGTTATAGTAGCTCTACATAAATTGTAAGCCATGTTCGCCCAGTCAATCACCATCTTAACATCTGTTGAGTCCATACACTCAGCGCGATAACAAGGTGATGAGTGGTGACCACCCGCGCCCGCGCCCCGCCCCGCCCCACAGTGGTTCGAATGTATGGAAAGGGTCGGACATAGGAATGATAATTTTTTTTTGTCAAAATATGAAAATTTGATGATGCTATCGTGTTTTACTAATAATTCTCTACTAATGTCTTTCTTACCATTTTTGCTGTAAGTGCCACCTTTATTGAATAAATTGAGAAAACGTTGTTTTTTTTCATTGTTTTGTATGGAAACGAATATTAGAAAATTCATATCTTCACATTGCCCTATGTTTTTGGGATGCGGTTTTTTTTTATATTAATCTACTCGCACACAGCTACAATAACTACCTTGACACATGGCACGCGAAACGCACAACAGAAAAGATATAGGGTGTTATATTTTAAAGTAACGAAATCATAACATTTTGGTACTGATATTCGTAATCTAACTATACGCAACTTCGATTACCAACAGACAGATGGCGTGCGCGATGCACAACAGAACAAGATATAGGGTGTTATATTTTTAGATAACAAAATCATAACATTTTGGTACTGATTTTCGTGATCTAATCATACACAACTTCAATTACCTACATACAGATGGAGTGCGCGATGCATAAATGGTGTTATATTTTTAAGGTAACAGAAAATAACTATTTTATTATTCGTTAAATAAAATATTCAAGTTCAGGTATTGACTTAAAATCCTTATTGTTAAGGACCGACTTACTTAAGAACAATAAGCTTATGACTTATTTATTACCTGCTGTATGCTTGCCTATCTGGTATTGGTTCTGACTCATAGGCTTAATATAGGGTTGAGTGCAAGTAGGTACTATACCTACTTGCACACAACCCTTTATAAAAAGATAAGTTGGTACCTGGAATGTTATTTGAACTAATTATTATGAATAATAGCCCCGGATAGTGGGGTGTCTCGAAAACACAAATAGGTGGGCACAACTGCTTTGTATAAATACGTCACAGATAGTAAAGTTTCGTCAGTATTGACTTACGCATGTACCCCCGAGTGCTCGTTTAACAGTTCAATGTCTTTCTTTGGATACGCTACAAATCTAAATTAATATGTTATTTTACGCCAACATAAAGACTTCCGCGACGATTACCCGCGGCGATGATTACCTCTTTGACAAGTTAAAATCCGAGAGTAGTGTACAGATGAGTGAAGAAACAGAAAAAAGTTTTAATAAGTGGTGTCGAAATCTGTGGTATCGTATTTATTCAAGATGGGTAGCATCTGGTAGAAGTGAAGGAAAGTTTATTGCTGAAAAAGCTATAGAAGAGCATTAATCGCATAGTTTTCACAACACATCTGATGCGTCTACTTCTACAGGTCTTAGGTCCTAGCCCTATTAAACCTTTTGAAGACCTCAGTAATCGTCAGAAAAGAAGACGTACTGAAGAACTTCGTGCATCCTCTAGCACTGATGAAATAGTGTTCTCAACTGAAAGCCGATATAATGAAATATTTAATGGAAAATCCAAATGAAGTATCAAAAAGCGACCACCTTCAACATCTCTTTGTCGACCTATTATGTTTAGGTTTATGAAAGAAACTGAATTTAAGTACTTAATTTATTAAATGCTACCACTACTGAAAATACAAGTGTTACACATAAGTTATTATTGACGATGGATGATAGATGAAAAAATTAATTCCTTTATATCGGACATATCAGCAGCTGTGTGTGATTTTTGCAAAGCACGTCCATCTGAAATGAATGATCTTGAGAATGTGTGGAGCAAACCTGTGGAAGAGGAGATGTATAGGTAGGGTTTGAGTTCACTTCATGCATGGATTCGGTCTATGGAATGTATGCTACATATAATTTAATGTAAGCTAGAAATAAAAAGTGGCAAGCGACAGAAAATGAAGCTAAGACACGAGTAAATGAAATAAAAATAAGGATCCAAGAGGCTTTTAGGAAAGAAACTGGGCTGTTATTAGATGTTGTTAAACAAGGTAGTGGTACAACCAATAACGGAAACTCTGCTAGACGTTTTTTCGAAAATCTTGACAAGTCTGCAGAATTAACAGGTTTAGATGTAAACATTTTAACAAAAAAATGTGTCATTTACAATGTGTCTCTTCCGGAGAGAAAAACAACGCAAAGTTTCGTGACTATTGCAATGGTACTGCTAAGCTTTACGTGGAATTGTACCCATGATGGTATCATATGCCATCTAGTCTTCACAAATTACTTGTACACGGACCAGCCTTAGTAGAAAATTTAGCAATTGTTCCAATATAATTTTTATCTGTAGAAACCTCAGCAGTTAGGAATAAAGATTTCCGAAATTATAGACAGGGTCACTCAAGAAAATGTAGAAGTATTTCATGCAACGAAGATATTTTGCAGAATCTTCTGCTGTCCTCCGATCCGAGATTGAGAGAAGGTCTTAACCATCCGTCCAAAATTTAACTAACATGTAAAACAATCAATTTTTACTGAATTTTACAACCTAGTTGAGTCGGACAATAGCCATTTTGAATTTCTTGATGCTAATGAACTAGCAGAAATAAATTCAGAATCGGCTGACATAGATAGTGACGAAGACTAGGCAGCAGATAACTCTTCAGTTATTTAATTTGTAAATAAATGTATTCCGATAGCTAAGCCACTTATAAGTAGATTATTTTAATGTTGACTATGTTTTTAAGTTCAATAAGTAGATTTGTATGCCCATTGTACATACAAATCTACTTGTTGAACTTAAAAACATAATATAAATATACGCAATGTCTATTTTTCTATAAAAACTTTCGTAGTTTGACGAATTCACGAAACGTTGGTGTTCTTCCAACACAAAATAGGTTCGTAGTTAACCCGCTTACATTCATAATGAATACGCAATGTCCTTAATATATTTGTAAATAAATGTATTCCAATAGGTATACGACTTGTAAATAGATTATTTTTAATGTTGCGTTTATGTTTAAGTTAAATAGGTAGGTAGGTATGTATTTCATAAGTTTATTATATCGATCTTTGCATGCCCATCTGTTATAAAATGTCCTTACGACTTTGTTAACTATGTTTTTTATGGAAAATAAAATGTTTTGTATTGTATGTATTATATGTTTAATGAGTGGATATTATTGTTTTGTAAATATACATAAATATCTAATCTCACTGTTGTAATCCCTGTACAAATAAATATCTAGACAACAAAATATCGATTTTTTTTTCAATAATATCAAGTTTAGCGAATAATAAAATAGTTATTTTCTGTTACCTTAAAAATATAACACCATTTATGCATCGCGCACTCCATCTGTATGTAGGTAATTGAAGTTGTGTATGATTAGATCACGAAAATCAGTACCAAAATGTTATGATTTTGTTATCTAAAAATATAACACCCTATATCTTGTTCTGTTGTGCATCGCGCACGCCATCTGTCTGTTGGTAATCGAAGTTGCGTATAGTTAGATTACGAATATCAGTACCAAAATGTTATGATTTCGTTACTTTAAAATATAACACCCTATATCTTTTCTGTTGTGCGTTTCGCGTGCCATGTGTCAAGGTAGTTATTGTAGCTGTGTGCGAGTAGATTAATATAAAAAAAACTGCATCCCAAAAACATAGGGCAATGTGAAGATATGAATTTTCTAATATTCGTTTCCATACAAAACAATGAAAAAAAAAACAACGTTTTCTCAATTTATTCAATAAAGGTGACACTTACAGCAAAAATGGTAAGAAAGACATTAGTAGAGAATTATTAGTAGAACACGATAGCATCATCAAATTTTCATATTTTGACAAAAAAAAAATATCATTCCTATGTCCGACCCTTTCCATACATTCGAACCACTGTGCGCCCCGCCCGCGCCGCAGCACACCCACCACTGTCTACGCAGCCGACAGTACCGGCACACAGAATGCGAAGCAGTTAGTAGGGTGCATTGTGAAGGGATGTATTTTTAGAACGAAGTGTAGAGAGATGAATAGGGTCGTCTTAATGGTGACAATGTTCTAGAGATATTAAAAATTATAATTTTAAGAGCGACAAAGAAGAAAGTTGAACAGATTAACGAGTACATTATGAGCGGGTGTTATCGGCAGTTACTTGACTAAGATTGTTTTAGAACCTCCATGCAACGTAGGTATGAGGAGAAAATTAAAAATGCAGTAACAATTTAGATGAACTTAATATAAATGTATACTAAGTACCTATGTAGAAAACAGAACATTAACGTAGTCTCGTGTAGTCTCTATTGACGTGACAACGTCTTATAATTCGATAGAGCCGGCTGCACGCACGAAAAAACATGACGTCATGCGGCGTTACCTCGTCCTGAGGCGTTCCATGTAAGGCTTGAAGTGCAAGCGAGAGCGCTCGACATCCGTCTCTCTCCTACTTGAGTGAGCGATGCGTCTGCGTTGTAACGTTCAACTATCGTCAGTAAACCGACTTTACAGACAACCAATTTTTTTTGTTCATTCACACGCACGAAATCGAATTTATTAGATAAAACATTATTTTTTCTCCTACTTGATTCGAAATCGCATTAGGTTTGTATCGGGTTGTATTTGAGAATTATGTGATACTTACCTAAATATTTTCCTTATGATTTGCGGAACGATTCTGAGAGAGGTTTCTATTTATTTATGGATATAAATACTTCCTTCTTTCTAGAGTGCTTCTCACAAAAGAAGTCTCGGAACGGAGCGCTGTAGGTAGTGCGAAAATTTAGTAAATTTAGCATCGAAAAAACTTTTATTCCACTAATTGCCGCTGGAGTTCTTTCGTGAAAAGCATTCTACTTGTATTATTCACTGGTCATGGTCGTCTTCCCTGAGCGATGGCGACTCGTACGCATAAGTGTTCATATCTGGTGACAAGCACACGCTACAGGAGCCGTTACGGAATAGACTCCGCGTTTCCACTACGTTATTTTTCGTGTGTCACGTGGGACATCCATAATGCACATTGCAATTTTTGTTGGTACTCTGTTGTACTGGTACCAACTGTCTAAAATAAATCACTAAGAGCTTTCAAGCTTCCTCCCAGTTCGGGAATCACCTGAGCGAAGGCTCCCAGGTGCGACGGGGGTGGGGGGCCTGCACGCTGCGCTCCCTCTATTTGTAGACCGTCTCGTCGCCCTGTCGCCGGCCCACTTAGCACGCCCGATACCGGAATACTAATATTCCTGTATATTTCATGCAGATAAATGCTTTCATTTAAAATTATAGTCTGAAACATTTTAATGCTGTTAAATTATTGGCAAAAAATATTATAAGATTAAAAACTACAAACGAATTCACATAAAAAAACAATTGTGAAACAAAAGAACTTCTTTACTGTTTATTTTTAACAAAGGCAATTATTTTAAAAGCACAAAATGAAATGACTTAGGCACATCGACAAGCAAAGTAGCAACGTCCGTCTAGCTCAGTGGTTGGCGTGAGAATGGGCTCCGACCGGGCGCGCCGCCGCTCGCAGTCTCGCCTCGGAACTCATCGGCTCGGCTCGGGTCGCTTCGGGCAGGAACTTTCCATTGCAAAACAAGCTGCAGCTGCGCATGACTCAGGCCGCTTGTTATTCTTGGGGATATTCCGCTAAATCGGCTTCTCCTGACATCGGTGCGACCTCGCCCGAGATCACAGTGCTGGAGTTGCAGGATCATGGAAATTCATCTCGACGACATGGTGTTCTACGTTAGTAGACCGGGTGGGAGAGTCATCACTCCCATCGTTGTCATCTGTGTCATCTGGAAGTTACATTGTTTGCATTAGTTTTATGTCCAAAATTCGCAGCTGAAAGCATGAGCAAATCAATATCTTTCAGTACGCGAATCATCAAACAAAGTGACAAACACAATGTCGTCAAACATAGCGACCTCAAACAGAGCGACATCAAACATAGCGACCTCAAACAGAACGCTCAAGTTGTAAACAGGTCACTTCTACACTAAACAGAACCCTCAGGTTGTTTAAAGGTCAATTTTACACTAAACAGAGCCCTCAGGTTGTTTACAACGGATCCCTTTCTATCAACAGAGCCCTCAGGTTGTTCATACAGGTCACCTCCGGCACAAGGATACGGAAAAGGGAGACAGGAAGGAGTGAAATAATACGAGTGCCTACTGTGAAGAGCCCTCGGGATACACAGCCCAGAACACAGAGCCCTCGGGATGTGCTCATCATGATCGCATGGGCCCTTACATGCGATCCACCTGCAGAGCCCTCAGGATGCACTTGTACGGATCCTCGTCAGGGCGTACACCCGGCTATGCGTAGAGCCCTCGGGATACGCCAGTACGGGGCCTCGTCAGGCCACACCGTACACAACAGCCAAAACCATGAATACAAGTGTCAGTAGAAATATAGAGCCCTCGGGATATATACGACACACACACACATCATGAGCATAAGTAAACAAAGTACATGGCGATCAGGTAGCGTAACAAAATCAAAATTCAATTACCATTTTGAGCAGAGCCTTCAGGATACTCGTCAGTTGAAACAGTAGTGCAGAGCTCTCGAGATACACGTCGCCAAAGTAGCCAAAGCCATGTACAGAACTTGAAACTTACATTCGAAATAATGTAAAGCACACTTGGGGGTCCATTCCCCGCTCATGTGGTCATGAACTCGGAAGCAACCTGGATGCTTTCGCTATACGAGCCTTCAACCAATCGAAGCTCATACTGGACTCGTGAACCAATTGCGACCTTCCAGGTACCACACACAGTCTTTTCAGACACACATACATACCAGAGTCTGTTGTTCACGTGGCCAGACTCGTTTGGCACACATAAACAAGGCCACCCTCTAGTAATGTGCATAGTGGCTTACACCGTTCACTTACACAGGCATCTCAATGAGTGTGATTGTCATCCAGCAACTCGGTCATGTTGGCGGGCCAGCTCGCGCGGATACTCACCGTTCAAGCTATAAATTTCTAAAGCAATATCACTTACCAGAGCCCATCTGATAGATGCTGCGCCATCGCTGCCGTGCCAACTAACAAAATCAGAGGAAAGCTCTAAACTGACTTTCGTAAAGTGATATTTAAGGTAAACCTCCACATGTCATCAGACCAACCTGTCTGAAAATTGACTTTTAATTCGAGTTCGATCATGTTCATGAGCGTTTCACAATAGCGCTCGACTTGCTCAACTTACTCCAGCGCATTTTGAGACTACCACTATAAAATGTATGTCACGCGCTAACATTACAACCCACGTTTCAACCCAACTTACTAAAAAACCTTCATCCATCCGGCCACGATCGGCAACGATTAAGTTTTAGAGATAAGTTTAGACGAGACCATCATCAGAATACATCGTGTCAAAAGGTTAACCAGGCCTAATCCACGACTCACTTGAAAGATTCAAGTTAAAACTGAATTGAAACTATCTGAACTGTCAATCGTCTTTTCACTGCCAATATCTGGGTGTTCATAATAAAGAGCGCAATATGCACCGACGATGACCTCTCGGTACGTAACCGAAAATTAGAGATTGTTCCCCAACTACGTCCATTTTGTAAAACAAAATATCATTACGTTTTAGGAACCTAGAAGAGTCTAAAGTACAGTCAGTTCAGCTTTAATAGAAACCCTTACCATCTGAGCCAGTTACAAGATTTAAGAATGACCTGATCAGATCACAGCTCAGGCTGCGCTTACCACAACTATAACCTAGAGGCCCACATCATAATCTTTAGGAAACTACCGCCACCGAGTGTTTTTCGGTAGTAAATCCTTTTAAGTCAGTTGTAAAGCATTTACAATCGGTCAACACTGAAAAAGGGTCCTCGTCCTCGTCCTCCTCAACTGCCAGAGTCTCGTACCTCGTACGAGTAGTACCGGGATCTTACTCCTTGAGTAACCTTACCAAAGCAAGCAACAGGTCGTTAATGCTTGCCGCCGCATATCTTCACCATACCGCACTAAAACCTTGTCTGACGCATCAATCTGTGTCTACTATGTACCTCGGTTGGAAAACAGAAACAAAAAATAACCAGAACGTCCAACGATAATCATCAAGAACCTCTTCCTGCTCCTTACCCAAGTTGATCTGTACACATTTAATAGTCACATTTACTCTACATGCAGCCTTTAAGGGGTACCTTCAGTACCTACCCTAAGGTGTACCTGCCACCTCCTTCACGTTGCTGGGCACTGGCACCCGTGTATCAGCCAAAACCTGGACCTTAAGTTCGCTCGGTCTACCTGACCATTACTCATTACCTGGCCTAGATACGCCTCCAGTGACAAACTTACAGTTCTTTAAGTTTAGGGAGAACTCGCCTGTGTCCCACGTAGCATTTGCCAACCTTTCTCGATCGTGCAACCTACTAGGTACAAAATCAAAATATCATCAAAAAGCCGCTGTTGGTTGGGCTTGCATCACCGCTCACAATTTTATGAGCGCAATATGTTGTTGTAAACAATCGGCACATAAAACTTACATTTCTTAAGAGTTGAAGTGAACCTTGCCTGTGTCAAGGTACCAAGAACCTCACGCAGCGTCTGCAATCTCTCCTCGCCCGTGTGGCTAGGTAACAAAACATCAACAATGTAAACATATGCCTTACCTGCATCTATAAAGAGCGCAATGCTTTTGATATGATGCGCTTGCAAGACCGTTACCTTAGCTGACACCGCTGACACATACGGCACCATCAAACCATCATAGTGAAGCTACAGGTCTCAAGTGTCACAAATACTAGAAGATGGATTTGATGAAAGCCGCTTGCTTAATCTGTACTAGTAAGATATTTCGCGTTACCTAATCGAGACCACACACAGATTTAGACATGGACACACCTAGACAGATAGTTGAAGTAATACAGACCACCAAGTGATCGGCGACTCGCTGCTACCGCTCATAAATTGCTCCCGTTCTTGACTCTCTAAAGCAATACAAACTAGAGACTAGTTGGTAATCACGGTGTCTCGTAACCCATAATCACAAACCTTTACTAAACGCGTGATGAGTAACACAACTCATGTGACGCTATCCCTGTTTCAAACGTCAGTACCTATGACAATCACAGTAAACTCTGCACTGCTCTGAAATTACATGAAAATTGATTCCGTGAATAATGTTAGAAGTCCAACTGTCAGCGTAGCGGACGCAGTATGTTGCTACCTCTCGACTACCTATGCCACGAGAAACACAAAACCACGGTATTTGCGTGCATCCCAATGCTTTGCAACAGACTCTCGAGTCCAAAGTGCACAGCTGTTTTATTTATTTGTCTTCGAAATTTTCCAGATACTTACAGTTTACCTACAGGAAACTACGTCTATCTGCATTCGAAATGTTATTCTGCCATTAACATCTCGACAGATGTAGACGTTTGACTTACCACGTGACACGGTACGCTGCTTGGCAAAGCTCCTTGGCAAAGCTTGGCAAAGCTCCTTGGCAAAGCTTGGCAAAGCTCCTTGGCAAAGCTTGGCAAAGCTCCTTGGCAAAGCTTGGCAAAGCTCCTTGGCAAAGCTTGGCAAAGCTCCTTGGCAAAGCTCCTTGGCAAAGCTCCTTGGCAAAGCTCCTTGGCAAAGCTCCTTGGCAAAGCTCCTTGGCAAAGCTCCTTGGCAAAGCTCCTTGGCAAATATTGGCCAAACTTGGCAAAGCCTGGCACAGCTTGACAAAACTTGGCACAGCCCGGAAATACTTGGTAAAGTTTGGCAAAGCTCTTTCGAAGGTACAAAAAGAACACGGATATGACCTTAGTCATTAGAGTTACCTGCAGCCCCTGCAGGGCTATCACTACACGACGGTACACTAGTCGACTTCTTACTCCACACGATTTACACACGCAGCCTATTCGTGACAATGCAAAACATTGATCCTTTTGTTACCATGTTCGCGCTTACGCCAATTCAGCTATGAATTCGATGCCAAATTCTTCGTTACCGTGACCACATTGTAGGACCATCGCCTTAACACAAACTGGTTTTGAATAAGAAACTTGCTAAGAAATTCAACCGGCATTAGATTCGCATTAAGAGCTGCCCTTCAGACCTGGGGTCTTATGTCACGTACTATAACAGTTGCGATCAACTCTTCGCTCAAACCACTTACGACACGCATATAAAACTGTTCGTTGAAAATTGTCTGAATAGGTCTTACGTCAAAATGCTTGCAAAGTCTCAACGCTTTGAAATCTCGTTTGAAATTAGACCAGCTACGGTTACTGCTAACCCAATCGTGTAGCCACGATTTCGCATCACCAGTCAGACAATTATCAATACGCACTAAACACTCACGGTCTTTTCACCTATTGAGGCGCGCACGCAGTCCCACCGATTGAAGGCACGTACTTGGTACCAGGGAACACTTTGTACCAAAGCCGTGTAAAGATGGATCAAAGCTCAAAATAAAAATATGATTCAACCTTACCGGAATGTTTCCAATAGCACTCGCCAGCCTTTTGGCCACTCCAGTCACGAAAACCATTACCAGTAGGGGCCACCATCACCCAGCAGAGGCGCCAGCATCGGCCAGCATCGACCAGCATCGACCAGCACCAGCATCGGCAAGCATCGGCTGGCACCAGCACCAGCATTGTCCAGCATCGGCCGGAACCAGCGCCAGCAGCAGCATGCTGACCGAAGAACTTGTACCATCTGCAACACTTGCAACACAAATATTACCACTTTCCAAAATAATCAAACGGTTCAGAACTATTTTGTAGTCACTATTCCAAACCAGAGCTAGGCTAACCATTGCCTTTCGTTACGGAGTACTTCTCCCAAACGTTCTTCCAAATTACAAGACTACAAACGACCGTTCTGTAAAAGTCAGAAAGCCAGCAGAGAGTGAGATAGGAATCCCACTTCTGAGATTAAAAACTACAAACGAATTCACATAAAAAAACAATTGTGAAACAAAAGAACTTCTTTACTGTTTATTTTTAACAAAGGCAATTATTTTAAAAGCACAAAATGAAATGACTTAGGCACATCGACAAGCAAAGTAGCAACGTCCGTCTAGCTCAGTGGTTGGCGTGAGAATGGGCTCCGACCGGGCGCGCCGCCGCTCGCAGTCTCGCCTCGGAACTCATCGGCTCGGCTCGGGTCGCTTCGGGCAGGAACTTTCCATTGCAAAACAAGCTGCAGCTGCGCATGACTCAGGCCGCTTGTTATTCTTGGGGATATTCCGCTAAATATAAAGTATAAGAGGTTTTCACTGAAGCTCAACATTCGAGTGACTGCATTTATATTATCTTATTAAAACGCAAAATAAGGTTTTGGCTACCGGCCATGACTTATCGGCGAAAGGAAATCGGTACGAAGAGATTCCGATCGGAATATTTTTTTTTAAAGTTTTTTTTGCTTTTCTGTGGATTAGGTAAAGAATGATGTTCCGACTAAAATATTTCTCGTTATGAATGGAACCTGCGGTATCTTCCCAAATCGTGTCTGCTGTTGTCATCATTCCATTTCCGCGTGAAGCAAAAACTAGTTGTTGCGCCGTTGATGTGGTCACTTTGTCATTTTCATTCGCTCGTCAACGTCCGCTCTCTGACCACGACTTTACCGACACGAATGCAAAGCATCTGGAACCTTGATCTCGATGGCTAAGGTTCAAATTTCGTTGGAACATCCTGTCCCGTCCAGTACCGTATCCGTTTTGATGTGTATTCTGAGTCTTATGTCGAAGCAGTAAGGGTGGTCAAGTCGAGCTCGTGTCGTGTGGTGCTAATTAAGTGGTGATCCATCACGTGTCCGCTGATGGCTCATTGATTAAGTTAGTATTCCGTCAGTTTTTACGAGGACCGAGATTGATTGCTGCGCGCCGCGAATCCGGTCTATTTTCAGGTTTTCGGGCTGCTTTTAAAACCGAGGGCCTACCCGGAAAACGAAAATCGAAGTTTCTGATTCGTTTTTAAACAAACGCTAATCTTATGCAAGCGACATTATAAGAGTTGCTTTTGCACGACAACGAATAAGAAACTTTCGATTTTTCTTTTTCGAGTCAGGCCCCTGGTTATCGAGTTCTTGAATATGTAATATTCGAATTCGGAATTATACTTGTATTATGAAAAGCCAATATCACTTTTTCTGAAAATCTTACTGTTTTATTTAAGCTATAAGAAACAATTGAAGCTTAACTACAAGTACATAGGCCCTTTAGACCGCGGTGGTAAATGACCGCAGTGGAGCTCTACAAATCAATCAAACCGATGGAAATCCAATTCAGGAGCGCCACAAAGTGAACCGACGACGCGACGCTCGTGATCGGCCGAGTTCGCGATCAACGAGTTATATCCGCGAGCTACTCCTCTCCTCTGCCAACTCCATTCTGACTGGAAATAACTAACATGACAATCATTCCGGTGCACAACACTCGCATTAGAACAAAACATACAACTAGGAAGGGTAGAGTTGGCGCGCAAAAGTTTTCCAATGACCGGTTTATAAACGCTTTGGTAGGGTTCGATGGAGTCGGCTAATGAGTAAATAATGTGTAGGTAAGGTACCCAACATTTATAACTTTGTAATCAGTATCTCGGGTACCTATGTCCCCGTGGGTTAACAAACTGAAGTGAGGACGTCAAAAAGTGTTTCCATAACTCGTTGAAAACTGTTTCAAAAGAAAAGAAGCTTTCAGACGCAAAATAAAACGACTAGAAAGTTTTAATTAAAGTCTTTTTCGTCTTTATTAATCTAGAGAGCGAATGTCAACGTTTAACATCGCTTGACAGACTTTAATGTTTGTGACAGACTGACTTCTTGTGCTGGTGATCACGACTGTAGATTAGATGATGGTACCTAACCAGGGCTACTTGCGGTGGTGACCATGACCATGACTAAACCAAGACTACTTCAGCCTGCCTAAAGATCACATTTACCGACTTTTAAATATTAATTATGACGAAAAGAGTACAGCTGACAATACCTGAAGCAGCATTACAGCTTACGCCTGATGGTAAAATCTTGTTGATATCTTTAAAGCTAAACTCGACTACCTGGTATCAATTCTCTTTTCCCAGTTCGAGGAGTAGTTGCAGCCTGTAACAATAGAGATACAACACAACGTGTTGGTTTCTTCATGGGATTTAATCAAGCGCCGGGACACAATGAAGGCGAGTGGGGGTTAATTCTACCCTTTGTTGGGCGTTAAGGCGCGGCTCGTGCTCGCCGCTCGTAGTCACAGATCCACTGAAGTGAGGAACAAGGATTCGGAGCGCACTCCGCCTAACAAGCTCCTTGCACCGCTTTGCATTTTAAACTGGATTTTGGCTACATTTCGCTTGCGTTGCGGGTAATCTGTGAATTTAACGGAATTAAAACTAAACGCAGTGTCAGAGGCTTCGCTAATGGCGCTACGAGGGGATCTGTTACTTTCGAAAAGTTGAGTTCCTAATTGTTTTGAGTCTCACGGTATCTACTCGTTTTCGTAAAGTGGATAGAGGAATAGTAACTACAATACTTCATTGAAGGAATACTAATGATGAACTCTGGCCATGTGTGGTTTGTAACAACATATTTTGTAGGATAGCATTTTAATAACGCACTCTAGGTAGAAGGTAATAGGGTGCAAACTGATGCACATGACGTCATTTAGCTAGCCGGTTCGTGTGCGGTTTGGACACGGTGTCGGGTTGGGATCGACAAATAAAGTGCGGCGGCGGCGGGCGACCGCCACGCGGACGGCGTATGCCACTCGCAATGCATGTGGGTACTAGGCATGGCATGAACGACAAATATTGCTCATAATTGAAAAGCAATAAACAGGTGATACATAATCTTCCTACGTGTCGACTGTCGATATCTGCAGCAAAGTTCGTACTATCAAGATGCGTTTTTCAAGACGTAATGTTTTGAAAAACCTCCTTATGAACTTCGCAAACAAATACAAACTGTTTCAGTCACTTTTATCGATAAATAAGCAGCATTGTCCCTGAAATCGCAGTCCTAAGAATAATGTCACGGATCAGCGCTCCGGGGACGATACTCCCGCGAACCTTGGTACCCGCAGCATTAGGCAAGTAGCCCTGGAGCAAGTAGGGCTCCATCCCGACAGGAAGCGGTGAGAGGAGAGCGGCTGCCGTGCGGCTGGCAGCCGGCCAGCCATCACTTCACAGACACCGGCGCGCGTAAACACATTGATCTTTTTTACAATTTTTGTATTTATGGATTTCAGTTCTAGCTCAATTTAATTATTATATTCCAGGTATGTGTAATAAAGATATTATAATTGCCTGCTATTTAAACCTTACTGCGAAAGAAAACAATATGAAATGAAACTGACACTGATAGTTAGACAGCTAAGTATCAAAACGACAAAAAAGATCAACGTCCATTTGACAATTATCTTTTTTGACGTGACAACGTCTTATAATTCGATAGAGCATAGAGCCGGCTGCATGCACGGAAAAACATGAAGTCATGCGGCGTTACCTCGTCATGCGGCGTTACCTCGTCATGCGGCGTTACCTCGCTCTGAGTTGTCACGTTCAACTATCGTCAGTAAACCGACTTTACAGACAACCAATTTTTTTCTGCAACAAGTGTGACATTGATCTTTCTGCGATGCAACCATACAATCTTTTTTTAAGCGTTTTTCTTTAATATAGCCCCAAAGATTTTTTAATTTTGCACTAGATGGCATTGTTAGTTTTTTTTTACTGAAAGTTGACAATGATCCTTTTTCCCCCGTACCCTTCAAATGTTGTTCGTGTTCGTAACCGTCGACCTCCCTTGTTGCAGGTGTGTGTGACGTGGCAGGCGGTGCGGGGTCAGTGAACGCTCTGCCGAGTCTGCCGGGCTCCCGCCTGGCGCCGTCCTTTGACGCCGCTACTCCCAGAAACGTTACTGCCCTTGTCGGCAAGTCCGCCTACCTCAGCTGTCGTGTGCGCAACCTTGGAAACAGAACGGTGAGTACCTTGTTTTATGAATTCCAGGACTTATCCCAAAACAGAATTCGAAGTCTTTCCTATTTTTCAATGTGTAGGTGCGAATTCATGTGGTTGTAGTAGGTAGAGAGAATTGTTTCAGTTTATGAATATGTATATGTTTCTGAAAATTATTATTCCCAAAACAGGAAGCCGTCCCGCGCAGTATTTCTTACGTTAGTACGAAATGCAGCGTTACAAACAATTTCACAAACATTTCTCTTCTACTTTATAGCTCAGTGCTAGAAAACCTGCTTTTCGAGACGCTCAAAAATTTGTTTAAAATTTTACAACTCTCAGAAATCCAAAGCAAGAAAAAATGAAGTCAAATCAAAATAATAGAATTCCTCCCTCGGGCATCCCAGTAAATAAGCAGTAAATAAGTCGCCGCGGACTTCAGCCGGCGCAAACGAAACGCAGGCTCACTCCCGACCTCTACTTAATATTTGCAAATCTACCGACGCGACCTGATCAAACCCGAAACCAAACAGTCCTCTATGTATATTTATAAGAATTACATTAGATCCTGTAAGAAGTACCTCTATCCCTGTCCTTGAAGGAAGGAAGAGGGCCCGGAAACTACACCCACTTACATTTAAAGTGGACCCTTTTATGCACATAAAATGGAAAGAAGTCATTGTAGGCCGTTCTCGGCCTCGCGCGGCTGGTGAATGTTTCAGCTTGACTGCGCCGACGTTTGTTTGCTATTCATACGCATTCGTTTGTGCTGATTCTCTGCCAATAGCGGAGCTTATACGCAATGCTCGATCTTGTCTTGTGATTGTGATGTAGGCTGCGGCTGCCAGACCAGCGACGACTCAGGTTGATGACGCGTAGCACAGTGCTTACATTTATAACTGTCATTAAAAAATCGCTTGTAACTAATTATTTCTTCCCTCTTCAATATCAGCATATCTCACCACTTTCAATTACAATGGGAAATAGTCAATGCAGTATTTCTTTACAAAGAAAATTTAGTACAATCAAATAATGGAAACAAATTAGAACTATTATTTACAATTGAGACAATTGAGCTAACTGCAGACTGTTGCAAACAATCTACAGGTAACTCAACTGATCCAATATTAAAACAATAATAAATTGATGTCAGTTTCATATTTTTTCATCAGCTAAGTCAGTTTACGTGATAACACAGACGCAAGTGCTAGCACGAGTCTGTGCAAACCTTAGTACTTGCGTGTGTGTTCATCTGTCAGGAATGTTGTCGTGTATATATGTAGCAGTAGGTGGAGTAGAGTAGGTAGAGTCATAAATCGCTCCTCCGCACAACATCCTGAGCGGAAGCGGCGCGGGCGGCAGCGGCGCGGGGAGCGGCGGCCGCTCGCAATTACCACGAGCAATTAGCCGCTGCCAGGAAGCACGAGACGACTATCATTACATTTGTGGTCGAGATGCTGAACCTGTGGCTCGTCCTTCTGTTTCGGCTGTGATGAGAACTCAGGAGGTTTCTATTGTTCTTTTGTAAGTTGAAGTTTATCGATTCGAACCAAAGTTTCCGAGACTTGAATTCATAAATATTTCAGATTGTTCCGAAGTATAAAATCGGGCTGACGTAGTATTTGGTAGCCGGCGGCGCCAATTCCTCCGCTTAATATTTAACTACAATAATTACAAACACTTCGAGTCAGCCTCTAATTTGCTCAAATAACTGTGATTGGCTTTCCGGGCTGCTCGAAGTTCGTTCAGGCGTCCGACTGAATTTACGAAAAGATGTTTAGCCTTGATTATGAGATTTGAAGTGAAACTTTTTTTGGTAACATTTTGCAAGTATTATTTATGCATGGAGTTTGGGACGGAGCTACCAGAAAGGACAGCTAAGTGCGCTCCGCGACATTTCTGAATACCTGAGTGCCCCGTTGAGGCTCAACGAAACCGAAGGAAAACATACTGGCTCAAGTACTTTTCCATAAATAATGTTATGCAAAAGCACGGCACGATCCGCAAGCCCAGTTCAGGAGGCAGCCCTCCGCCCTCACAAAGGTCTGCATAATAATCTCACTTCTCTTCTTATAATCGTTTATGTAGGCCTGTATTTGTTTATGGTAATTCCCGGGATGAATATTCATGGCTCCTTCGCGCCCTGCCACAATACAGATAATTTTCAAGTTTTCTAATTAAGGACTTCGCCGTCTATTCTGGCCCTTGCCAGTTTCAACACTTTACTGTGATTGTTGCTTTTCTTAAGCTAAGAAACTGAATATTCCAAATAATATTATTTGTAAGAGGTAGTTTTCAGTTTCTATATCAAAGGAGAATTGTAAAAACAACAGGAATTAAGGTTCATTTTAAGGTGCTGCTAACTTTTGATTATTTTAAACATTCTCTGAAAAAACTGTAGCGCGTTCCATTTTCCTCTTCCAATGCTTATAATGTCGTAAAATTCCGCCAGCGCGACATTTATTCGCACGGCGACCAGATAATAGGCTTTTAAAGAATGTTCGTAGCGAAATCTGCGTTAATACAATTTTCACTGAAAATGTAAAACTTTAAACAAGTATAACAAAATTGGACGTGTTTGTCCACCACTGCGCCGTTTTTGGTACTTTTTTGGCATTCATTCTCGAAGTCAAATATCAGCAGTTCTTCTGTCAGAACAACAAAGTATAGGTACCTACCCACTGAACGGCATTGTACCGGGTCGTCGACGTCAGGCGACAAGTAATTCGTTCGCTCAACGTCGCGCGAGACAAATCGCTGTTTTTCGCATTGACGTCCTCCCCGATGTGCCGCATCAGTCACCGGCCACAGCTGCCGAGGAGCCCTCCGTCCGCCGCCCGCCTCCCGTCTCCCCGGTGATGTACAGGCATCTATTCTAAATAACAACCTTTACACTATAATACAATATCCTGTTGCAAGTTAACAATTGCGATCCATTAGAAACGAAACCTGAATTCATTATGAACCTTGTTTGTGTTGGAAGAACACCAACCTCACGTGGACCTGTTCACATTCACAATAAATTTTTGAAACTACGACAGTTTTAATAGTAAACTGAAAATTGAATTGTTCACAATGCCCAAGATGAGAGAAAGAAATATTATGATTTTGTAACAGTAAACAATAACAACAATGATGAGATATACAAGACACAATTATCAAGGCCCTTTAGTTGTTATAAAACATATACAACCTGCGGCTATTGCGGTTTCGATTTCCAGATTCATTCGAGCAGATGTTGGTTCGTGCTTCAGATATATTTTCTTCCAGGATGTCATCTCAAGGAAAAACTAAGGCCCTTTTTACATGCATACGGTAACGCCACGGTTGCCGTGCTGTGTAAAGTAAAAATGTATGAGCTAAAAAAGCTTTCACATGCCACGGCTTTCACATGCCGGGACCGTGTGTCGCCCGTGCCATACACTTCTACTTGACGGCACGGCGACCGTGACCGTATGCACGTGTAAAGGGGCTAAGAGGTGTAAAGGGTTTTCCCACCGATGCGGTGGTTGGTCGGGCCGCACGACCGTGTCGATGGTGACCCGTGCGTAATCCGGGGCACGTGGCGAGGCACTGACCCCACTCAACGCAGTGTTGGACAACATTTCTATAAGTCATCTGGTAGAACACAAGCTATGCTTAGCTTGGGGCTAATGCTGATAATAATGTGTATATTGTCCAAAGATATTTATTTATTTATCTCTGGTATCTTTACCTTTTTCAGAAATATATTTCAATTTAAGTGTTAAAGTTGACTTGGATTGAGCAGTATGGCCTCGATACACACATGCAGCCTTAATCCGCTTGATATAGCCGGCCGGCCGGCGGTCGAGCAGGATCTGAACCCGGTATGGGTTCAGATCCTGCCCGACCGCCGCGCCGGCGCGCCGGCCGGCGCGGCGTGCGGCGGCGCGCGGCGACTCGCCTCAAATCCTTTGTAAGGTAATGTTATGGGCACATTTTGGAAATTGCCTGCAATTTATATGTGCGGCTTATTGGCTGTGTTAAAGCCATTTGTTTCTCACGTAAATTAGCAATTGTTTGAACACAAAAAACCCTTAATCGACTCGTATAATTTGTAGGTAATATAATAAACGGAAAATTCCGTCTTTCCGGGATGTTGTTTTATAGCTTGTGTAGTTGTTTACCTGCTCGCCAATTAAATAGCGAACCGAAGCTCATGAAGCCATCTCAGGCCAACATCCAACTTAATTAGTGAACACTAGAAAGGTAATCGGCTCAACTTACAGCGTCGTCTTGAATTTCAATTATAACCCTGTTTAGTGGCGTCTATTTGTGTACAGCCTGACAATTCAATTTGTCCTAATTTATCTCGCGGGTGCCAGCCCCAAGGGAATATTAATATCCTTTCAAAGGTTCGGAGGGCCCGAGGTAGTATCGTCGCGTCGATACCTATAGAATCGGAACTGAGTATCTCCTGCTGAACTTCAGCTCTCCGTTTATTACTATTATGTGACTTTGAATATGATCCAGAATATGCAAATGACATGTCTATTGACATCTACACTATAATATTATAACGAGGAAATATTTGTATTTTTGTATGTTTGTAACGGATAAACTCAAAAACGACTTTACCGATTTCAAAAATTCTATCACCATAGATTGCTACATTGTCCCTAAGTAACATAGGCTATATTTATAAAATACTAGACGATCGCCTCGCGGTTTCACCCGCGTAGTTCCCGTTCCCGTGGGAATTCCGGGATAAAATATAGCCTATGTCACTCCCTGAAAAGTAAGCTTCCTAACGGTGAAAGAATTTTTCAAATCGGTCCAGTAGTTTCGGAGCCTATTCAATTCATACAAACAAACAAACAAAAAATCAAACCTTTCCTCTTTATAATATTAGTATAGAAAAAATAAATGTCCACCCATGCGAAACCGGGACGGGCCGCTAGTTGTTTAAAAGTACCGAGGATTCTCGGTATTGCATGTTCAGTTCTATTCTAAGTGCTCATTCAATACGAGCTACGGCGTAGCACTTCGTAGTACACAACCTCTATATTCTGAATGTTGAAGAGACTGAACTTGTTAAATAACCTGAATTCGTAGCCACAATGGAAATGAAAAGCTTTTTTGTATGGAAATAATTCGATAACCTCGGTAGCGCAGTGCTAAGTTAGTTTGTAATACGAGAGTGTACCTACCCACCAAACATCACCGACGACGACGTTTCGAGGGGGTGACGAGGGGGTGATTTAATACCAGAAAGTCACAGCTCTAGTTTACTGGTAAGAATATTTAGTTATGCCTCGAGGAGCGCGCCTCGCCCCCCCCCCCCCCCCCCGTGGCGCCGCGCCGGTGCCGCGCGGAGGGCTGCTGCGCCTTTGTCTGTGCTCCGAAAGCCTGAATGGTCCATCTCCGGTCTGAGAGAAGCAACACCCTCCATGGAATTCCTCGTGCAAATTGCCATTCTCCGACACAAAGGCGAGTCAACGTTGTTCTGGACTGGATGCTTCCTCCGGCATTTATATAAAATGATTGTAACGCAGTAACAGAACTAAGAAACTTACTTTTAAGTTAAGTATTTGTTAGATTATTAAAATTTGATGAAAAATATACGTAAAGTCAGAACTTTTACATGTTCTTACTGTAGAGAGAGAGAGAAAGAATAAGAGAGATTAGTGTAGTTTAGAAGTATCGAAGTGTGGATGTTATCGGCAGTCGAGAACCCTCGAGCTGAGTCGGATCCGGCGAGTGGTGCGTACCCTCGAGCTGAGTCGGATCCGGCGAGACCCTTGAGCTGAGTCGGATCCGGCGAGTGGTGCGTACCCTCGAGCTGAGTCGGATCCGGCGAGACCCTCGAGCTGAGTCAGATCCGGCGAGACCCTCGAGCTGAGTCGGATCCGGCGAGTGGTGCGTACCCTCGAGCTGAGTCGGATCCGGCGAGACCCTCGAGCTGAGTCGGATCCGGCGAGTGGTGCGTACCCTCGAGCTGAGTCGGATCCGGCGAGTGGTGCGTACCCTCGAGCTGAGTCGGATCCGGCGAGTGGTGCGTACCCTCGAGCTGAGTCGGATCCGGCGAGTGGTGCGTACCCTCGAGCTGAGTCGGATCCGGCGAGTGGTGCGTACCCTCGAGCTGAGTCGGATCCGGCGAGTGGTGCGTACCCTCGAGCTGAGTCGGATCCGGCGAGTGGTGCGTACCCTCGAGCTGAGTCGGATCCGGCGAGTGGTGCGTACCCTCGAGCTGAGTCGGATCCGGCGAGACCCTCGAGCTGAGTTGGATCCGGCGAGTGGTGCGTACCCTCGAGCTGAGTCGGATCCGGCGAGTGGTGCGTACCCTCGAGCTGAGTCGGATCCGGCGAGTGGTGCGTACCCTCGAGCTGAGTCGGATCCGGCGAGTGGTGCGTACCCTCGAGCTGAGTCGGATCCGGCGAGTGGTGCGTACCCTCGAGCTGAGTCGGATCCGGCGAGTGGTGCGTACCCTCGAGCTGAGTCGGATCCGGCGAGTGGTGGGTACTCGTACATTAATCCAGCATCCGTCGAATTGTGAATATTAAAGAGAACCGTTAGACCCGCGGCGAAGCAAGACTGCTCTTTGATTGGAAATGAATTATTCATTCAAACCGAAAATTAATTAACAGAGTGTTAATTAACGAGAATAAAGATGTTTCCTTGCGCCGCCCCGCCCCGCGCCGCGCCGCTCTTATATCAACTGAATTAAAGCGATGATGGATGAAGACGTGATAACTTACAAGTTAATTGTAATTTTACTCTAATATTATAATTAAATCCTATGTAACGTTGTAATTGACTCGGCACGCGTGTGGTTAACGGCATATGCATAATTAATATTAACTTCGGGGCCTAATTACGTTAAGAGGCCAGCGGAAGGCGACTTGTCCATACAAACGTAATACCAAAATTATTTCTAATTCAAGCATATTTCGACTATATTATTGTATTATTTGTATTCAAATAGTATTTATCTAGGTTCCTACATAGTTTTTTTTTTAAAATACGTACCGAAAATTAAATGAAAGCCAATCGCATTTTGCAATTTTTAAGACAAAATTGGCCAGTTTTCTTCCTATTTGTTTCGTAATAAAAACAACAATATCTTATGTGTTATTTGTTTGGGAACATAGGTAATATTGTCTAGTTACAGAATAACAATACTTTGTGAAGAATACAAGAAGTTTTCAGTCATCATTTTTGGTATTACAGAACACAGCGAAATTCATACCAAATTTTAAACGGCAATCATGCTATCGCGCACGCACGGGGCGGGGTGCAGGGCCGGGGGACGGGACACTTCGGTTGTGTGATCGCTCGTGGCTCGGCAGACACACTAATGCAACGTGTATTTACACGGGGCGCCGCCACCGCTCGGGGACTTTCGGAGGTCGTCGTAGGGGTAGAACATAGATAGGTTCTTATAATATAGTAGGAGAGGCTAGGTTAGGTATTATTATTTAGTAAGTATACTACCTATTTTCTAAATCAGTGTGTCTGACAAGTTACGGTGCTGTGCGTGCGTAGGTATTTGTTTGTTCACTATTCTATAGACCTGTGCCACTGACTTGGATTGAGATTTGCCTTGTTGTTTGGAAACAATAACCTACCTCCTTAGGTACATTACATACCTAGAGGTACCTACCTACTACGACTTTGGCGTGCTTTGGCTTTGTTTACGGACTTTGATATTTTTCACTTACGGTTTGGTTAATGATATTATGGACTCGGAACGTTGGGATGTAGGTAGGTATCTCACAGTAAGTAGGTAGGTACTTACTTACCTACGTACCTATCTAAATTATTTTATTATTAGCTAGTTGTTTTCTTATTTTAAAGTAAATAGGTACCTACATACCTACCTAATACTTACCTACCTAGGTAGGTAGGTACCTAACATGTTGTTTAGATATATGTACCTATCATAAGATAGGTAGGTACCTACAATGTATGTGAAGTAAGGAAGTACTAGGTAGGTAGGTATCCAGGCGCGGTCGCAGCCCAAGACTTTGGGGGGGGTCACACTTGGTGCGGGCCGTAGCACCAAATGTACTTGTAGGCGGTTGCAGACCCCACTGAAAACCACTTAACTTTATCGGCGAGCGGAGCGAGCCGCGGAAAATTTATACTCAACTCCCATCTATAGTAGGTATAAGTTATAGCGAGCGAAGCGAGCCTCGAAATTTTTGAGATGTTTTCTGAAGTTTGGGCAAAAGTAAGCAAGAGTAGGTCTACTTGCTTACTCTCGCCCGCATCATTTACTTTGTTGTTGATAGGTATCTATAAAAAATAAATGATAGCGATCGTAGCAAGCCCCGAAAATCTTAGAGACTTGCGGTAGTAGATATAAAGCTATGAATATAAATAGGGGCGAGCGGAGCAAGGGCATCAACAAAAAATTAAAAATACAAAAAAGACATGGAAAAAATGTAACGCCGAAATTTTTGTTACTTTTTCGGGTAACAACCTAGCAAAATTATGTTAAACACACTGGACCAAATACAGAGAAGGACAAAATATAGAGAAGGACAAAATACTATCGGCGAGCGGAGCGAGCCGCAAAATGCAGTGTTTTGCATATTGGCCGCAAAAATGACATCCCTTCCCCCAACTCCCAACCCAACAATAGGAAGTATAAGTAATGGCGAGCGAAACGAGCCTCAAAAATGTTGGAGATTTTTTCTGATGTTTGGGGAAAAGTAAGCCAGAGCCTATGACAAAATAAAGTGAGCGAAACCTGCCCCGAAAATTTTAAAAAGTTTGCGGTGGTAGATATAAAGCTATGAATATAAATCGGGGCGAGCGGAGCAAAGAAGATTAACAAAAAATTAGAAATACAAAAAAAACATCGAAAAAGATGTAGCGGCGAGCGGAGCGAGCCGAATTTTTTTCCCTTTTTCGGGTTGTCATTGTCACAAACTGGTTCAGAAAATAAATAACAGCGAGTGGAGCGACCTCTGAATGAGCTGCAGCCTTTTTTGAAATTGGTGAGGTAGCGTCCATGCAAGACCCTTATGCTAGAAGCATGAAGCTAAATTATGAGCTACTAGCTTCTGCCCGCGGCTTCGCACGCTTCTTTCTATGGAAACGTTCAAAGGTAATTTCTATCCCATGGGAACTGATTTATGGGATAAATAGTAGCCTATGTTTGATTCCAGGCTTAGAGCTACACGAATGCAAAATTTTAGCTCAATCTGTTCAGTAGTTTTGGTGTGAAGACGTAACAAACATCCATCCATCCATCTATCCATACAAACTTTCGCATTTATAATATTAGTGTGAAGAACAATTTTAAAGTTTCACGAATAACAACCAAATATGCGAACAACAGACCAGACACCATATAGAATCAACGAAATTTTTTATGATCTGGCTGTGCGTGTGAGTTGTTTGGTATTAGATATTTTGCAGTTGCAAACTAGCCTGAAACGGAGAAGGAGTCCTGAACTAGAGCAAACCAGAAGCTTATCAAAACAGCAGAATGTTATCAGAGGCAAGCAGAGCGTGCTGCGATAATTTTTGGTTTTTGTTAGATTTTGGGCAACTTTTTAGAAAATTTGGCAAAGTGACCTAAAGCGGGCCGGGTTTTGAGCTTTGGATCATAGTCAGAAGGAACAAATGTTATCAGCGACCAGACCAAAACGCGAAAATTTTGTTGTCTACTAATTTTTTGTACTGGTTGACAAAGTGACCTCGCTTTGTTATATTTTGTGCTTTTTATTGTGGTGGTTGGATTGATACAAACTGACTATAGCGGACCAGCCAGACCAATAAAATTGGGAACGTTGCCTCTGTGCTAATCAAAACACAGAGCACAAACAACAGTAATATCGGCGAGCGGAGCGAGCCGCGATTTTTTTTATTGCTGCAGTTGGTAACCATAATCAATGTAACGGAAGTAAACAGGAAAACCTTAGACGTTTTTTCATCGTTTTTTACGTGTATTCTTAGGTGTACAAAACGTACTTACAAATAAATTATAAATATTCGAAATTTAAAAAATCGTTATTCACAAGTTGAATCTCTCGGATTCCAGAATTATCCCTTTTCGGTTTAATAAACCCTTTCCGTGGCATCCTGTGTATATTTTATCACACTCATATTTTGAGTTTGGATGTAGGTGGATGTTTTTAAAGTTTGGATATACCTAGATGTTTAGAAGTTTTCGCGTAAAGAAGTACCTAATCAACACATACCAATCCATCAATCCATACTTGTTTTATAAGTATCTTTCACACTACCTAGGTATATTTTTGACTAGCTAGGTAGGTACCATAACAAATTTCGTAGTGTTTAGCCGATATGGTTACCTACCCCACATGGCTTTACCAAAATCGTAAATTGATTTGTTTTTTTGATAAGTAAATAAATGTGTCAAGTCAAAATCAAATGTTTTTTTAAAATAAATGAAAGTGTCAATATCAATGAACAAAAAAGTGTTTACGTTTATATCCTTGCCTTTTATTTTCTTGTCAGAAATTCACTATACCTACTCGTGTATTTAATCCTAAATTTAGGTAGGTATATCCTAGGTATTGCAGAAGCAGAACCGTATGACGAACCTACCTACACTCCATCCAAATTCGGTTAGTTTACAAAAATGTCACACCGAATTTGGCTGGAGTATACGTAGGTGCTTACATACTACCTAAGTACGTATTTCCTGATCGATCAGTTTAGTTAGGTTCTAGGTACCAATGATATTACCTATATTTGGGTTCTACATAGGTAGGTACCTAGGTACCTAAGTATTTCTTGAGAAATACGTAGGTAGGTAGGCCTTGTAGAGAAACTTGAAGAAAAAAACGCGTTATCAAACTAAACATTCACTTAGATTTTTTTAAAATACACTTGCACTTCCCAAAATGTAAGTACCAAGGTACCTATGTAGGTATGAAACGCAAATAGTATGCCTAAAGAAATAGGTAGGCAAATTTAGTACCTAGTCTAGTATCTAACCTACCTGCCGCTTTCGATAGCAGAGGTGTGTCACGGTAATATTATCCAAATTACCTTGGGTGTGTATACCTACTCACGCACACGCACAAGCACGGCACTATGGATGGTTGTGTTCACGTATGTAGTACACCTACCGCGTCCCGCGCGCGCCTGCATCAACTAAACAGAGATAGCGATATTCGGGGCGATTTTTGCACGCGCCTCGAATTGAAGTTGCGATCGAGCTCCGCCGGACCCTTAAGACTTGTGATTTATTCCCCAGTTTCAATGTCGCCGAGTTACTAATGAAGGAACACACGGACGAGGCCTTCTTTGACGAGTTCATACAAAAACCGAGCGTTCGTATTTAGCGCTTACGTTTTCATCATTTATTGAGAGGCTGTTCTTGACGCAGTAGGTTTTCCTCGAAACAACAAAACAAAAAAGGCCACTGATGAAACGACAAAAGCAGCAACAACAATTCCATCTCGCATTATTTCGTAAGTCCGTTTAATCCAGCATCCGCAGCCGGCGCGGCGAGATCAAAGCGAGCGCGCCCTTTGAAGGTGACCGCTAATGCCGCGCGCGGCTACACATGTCTGCCGCCTGCCACCTGCGGTCAGGAACGACCGGGAAAAAGGTGCCATTCATCTACTCTACACGAGCACGAGGACGTCTCGCGAGCGCGGCGAGCGCGCGAGCCGGCGCGCCCCATCTTAGATACCTTGTTTGTAAGCAAGGCCCCCTTTACCTGACTTACTATTCACTATCTTGGTGTTGATTTTTTGACAGAATTTACACCATTCGTCGAATTGAGCTCTTTCCTACATTGAATTGCTTAAGCCGAAAATTATTTAAACGCCAAACAGATAATTCAGCATTTTTATGTTGGTTGTGAGTGGTTTGCAAACGTGTATCTTGAGAATGGGCTGAGTAGGTATATTGGCATAGGTACATCATAATTATGTACCTACCATCTTCTGCGCTGTCAATGCCATTGTGCCTAGGCCAACGTGTCTATTAGGCCACTGAGCAAGTAAGTTTCCCCGTGCGAGTGCAACAAACACAAACCGAATTAGCTCCTCAGCGCAATCTGCCAGCCGCTGGCTGCGCTAATCCCCGAGTTCCAGCTAATTCGCTCACACAAACAAGTTTGTTCGTCGGTTCGTCTCGCACGCACACAGAGCGCGAGTTCCCACATTCGCTACAATTACCGCGTCGCAACTCTCAACTCCGCTCGAGTAGTTAGCCCCGCGACCTACCAACTCTCCAACTTGCCTGCCGCAAGCTCCTTTGATTTCAATGTGTTTCGCCAATTGTACATGCCAAGCGAAACTTCTGATATTAATTATGTTAATGTAGGCCACCAATTACAGTTCATTTCACTTTGAACTTACTAACCGTAGCACAAATGTAGCGTCTGATGCAAGGGGCACAGCACAGAGGACGGTGGCAGAAAACAAAAGAAGGCTTCTATCTTGCAGTGGTGCATGTAGGATATTTATACAGACTGTGATGATGATGATGTATTTATTATATCCATAGTGCAACTAAGTTTCGAAATAACTCCATAAATGACTCCTTGCATAAAAAGTGATTTTGAGCTATTCGTGAAATCCTTTCAGTTCGTAGCACGTAAAATATTGTGAAACTAAATATTCTCTGATATTACCTATCTTCCTGAAAACAAATTAATACATCGGGCCAATTTGAAACAACTCTTTTGTAGTTTAGTGTCCATCTTGCGCTGAGGTGGTTGATGGTTGGCACTGAAGCTCGCTAACCGTCGCGTCGAAGAGTACCGTTCGATATGGACTATAAAACTGATCAGTTTTACAGCTCGCCTCGGACTAACGGACGGGTAACTGTAGAATTGAATCGAGATGACGAAGCTAACAAACACTAGTTATAAGAAACTCCGTTTTATCAGTTTTGAAACTGCTCTGCAAAAGTGCTAAATTGGGTTAAGTTTAGCCAGATAACTCTGAGCTGTTCATGACACAAGAGACAATATAATAAATAAATAATGCTGAACAATTTCATCTAGGCCCAAGCTAAACAGAGCTTGTGTTATGGGTACCATAAAATTACAGTATTGAAAGGAAATCCTGGGAATCGCAGGACTGCAAATACAAAACAATTAATGAGTTAAGTAATAGTGTAGTTTAGCTGAGCTTATTTTGATGTTTTGCCTATAATTGTAGAGGCAGATCGTTTTCGATGGCTGCCACCCGCTCACCCATTGATTTCCTTACGTAGCCACCGCGACGAGCAAGTTGGTACAAATATAACGTTCAAATAACTATTCCACTGAAAGGCTCAAAGTCTCACTGACCATTGTATCATTGATGGACTGCGGGAAGCATACTCGTACCTGTTACGTTTGTGTATTGTTTTATCGCTTTCCTCAAACCATTTCTTATTCACAACAGTTTTTTGAAGAACAACTCTATTAGGGATTCGGTTTCACCCACTTTAGTGTCGCTTATAATGCCAATACGAAAACGGATCAGTTCTAAACATAGCTTCAACCTTACTGCTTGGATGATACGTTCCAATTTCCGACAGTTTTCCTAGATAATGGAGAAACCGTATCAAAAACAAACACTCGGGTAAAGTGACAAAACAAGTGAATGTTCGTAACTAATTCAATCTCCCCCACCCCCTCTCCTCTCCGTCTCCCGTGTTGTGTCAAATACCCACCGGCAGTCAGATCGAACAGCAATGGAAGCAGCGGCTTGGCTACTCATGTGGAAAATTGCCATGATGACTGTAATCAAGAATCAGCAGAAGACAGCTGACCGCGCGGCATTGTGACGCATGCACTCAAGCTCGCGCGACCCGCCTTGACTTCAGGATGCGAACTTTTATTAAATTAATTATTTTAATTGAAAAAGTTACAGAATCAACGCAAAATAACAAATGCAAAGATAATGAAAACTTCTTCTACTTGTGTTTCGTTGTACAAATAACTGCAACTTCGCTAAAGCATTTTCATGACAAATAAAGAAAACAGTGTTGGTAATGGATCAACGTATTCTGGCATGAAGTGTGCGGAGCACAGCGGCGATGTGTCCCGGAGCACAGCGGCGATGTGTCCCGGGAATCGCTGCAGAAGCATGTTAAGAGAAACATCACTGGTTGGTCAATGAGTCTCTCGTTGGAAGCGGTCCAGGTGGGGCGGGGCGCGACTGCGGGCGGCCAGCCGCTCCTGCCAGCGTTACTTACTAGCCCGGACTGGTTTATGAAAATGCTGGGATGTATGAGTTCAGATTTCACCTTGTTTATGAGGCCACTTGCAGAGACGACCTTTTAACCTACGTTTGTTTTCGTTTTTTGTACTCGGAGCGCAGAGGGTGCCATAAATTGGTTAATGGCTAATGTCGGATGTGTGTGGATGATGATGGTTTAATGATCTGAAGGATGTGTTCGAGGATAAAACAACTATAAAATCCAGTTGCCTCATATGCGGTTAAAATAAAACATTTCAATTTTAATACCCATTTCGCTATCTTTTCAGTATCTTGAGATGTGATCCTAATTTGAGGCCTTTGCATTGATATAAGGATTCTTCAGGTTGCATAACTGACTGTACTTCCCACAATAACAGCCATAGGTACCCGACCCGGCACGCTCAAAGGTTGCAAGTGGTACAGCGACGGCTCACAAAATCGAAGAAGATGGTTCACGTGATGGAGCCAGCCGTTTACAACCGCCTTCCGAAAATTATTACCGCTTCCCGATCAAGGCAATCCTTTAAAAACAAGCTGAAGAACTGGCTTATCGAGCAAGCCTTCTATAGAGTAGACGAATTCTATAATGAAAACGATTTTACGGTGTAACATTTACACATATATTATTGTTTATTTTAAATTAAATTATTTTTAATTTTGTATAAATCTATAGTAGAATTTGTTATTTGTCATGACCAATATCTTTTTATTTTTATAATTTACTTCATTGATATGATTAATTATGCTGGACTTGTAAACTAATTTTTATTATTTGCACCTACGTTTATGACATGTAACAAAAGTTATCAATAAATAATCTGAATCTGAATCTAACACTTATTTAGATACATACCTGTACGGAAAACTTGAAAAGGAAGGTGTCAACGTGTTGATAAGTTAATTTGCGAATACACCGATTACGAATCAATAAAATAAGTACCTGCTTAAAATATAGTAGATAGTATCTGCCGAGATCGCTGCATCTGGCACTGCGCCTCCTCGTGCGGATCGATAGGGTCGCGGCACTCTAGCGCTGAATTATCGGCTCTCCTACACGGCACTGGCAGGAGACTCACGGATAAGTGTTATAACTCGGTCGATCGGCTATTTACGACGCCTGCCGCAGGCACCGCGGCCGCGCCTGCCTGCGGGGGGGAGGGGGGGGGACGCAGGTACTACTGAACTAAGGAGCACATTGAAGGAAGACAACCTCAGCGTGGAATGTGGTAGTGGCAGTATTCTTTAATCGGTAGGATCTTCATAAGTTGAGCTGGAGACAGATGCCAATGTTAAGCTATTCACTTTTGTTTAGATATTTGACATTGTAGGAAATGAATTTAGTTATTCGCTCTTCATTCGAGCTCGACTAATTACTCCAGATATTACCGTGATTGGAATAACGATTCCTCGAATAATTTGCTTTCACACCGCTCACAGGGAACTTCGCAAGTTTTAATTGAAAACGATGTCAAACAGGAAATCTTGGGATGCGAATTAAGACTTCATTCGCAACACGCGGGATAATATCTAAAAACAAACATGAAGACGTACTTGCGGTGTTAAGGCGGGGATAAACTGCGGAGCTCACATGCTACGCATCGTACAGCACAGCTCTCCCCTTGCGACGCAGCAGATTGTGGATTTGTTTCCCGCCTCGAGACAAATATTTTTTCGATTTGGATATATTTCGAGTGTTCTGGGCACACCCATCATAGAAAACATACTTACTATGATATAAATATATTTGTAGTATTAAGTACATCAGCTGGTACCTACCCATAACACAAGCTCTGTTAATTTGGGGCTAGATCGTCGTATCCTACGAATAAGGTTACAGTCGCCAATGTGACCTTTTATTTTTATTGCATTTTTGGAATCTCCATTATCATTTGCATCATACCAGTTCGAAAAAAGTAAATAAATAATGAATATAAAAAAGTTATTAAGGTTTAAAAATTTGGTTACAATTACACTGATGCATTTCGCCCGACGAAAAAGGTAACGAACAGCTTTGGCACTTTTTTTCATGTGCGAAACGCAACCGACATGGGCATTTCCCGGCGAATATGGTTACACACTCCACAATAATCGTGTACCGCGGGCGAAAAGGCGCGCGGGCGTGGGTGACCGCTGTGTGTCGACTCCGAGCGAGGGGAAAACAATGCAGTAGACTATAAGGCGGGCACATAAATTTGTGATTAGCGACCATTGTAAAACAAACAATTCTTTATTTATAAAAAATATTTTATTAGTATAGTAGTGTTTTCGTGAATTAAGAAAAACTGCCCTAGAGTTTCTGAATGCTTGATTCAAATGAATAATTGAAATGAAACGAATACGTTATAATTCCTTTCATATGAAACGAAGTAGTAATTCAGCATAAAAACTTTTAAAACTATTTAACAGGTTATTAAAACTAAAGTCATTTAAAGTTATTTAGTCAATTGTTCTGTGATCATGGCGCATGAAAATGTGTCGAAATATTGGAAAACTCACAACTCAAATCATGGTATATAACCCGTTTTAAATGACTTAAAAATAATTCAGTGCAGTGACTAATAAATAAAATGTTTTATTTCTCCTTAAGCATTCGCATTACATTCGCGTGCATTCTTGCGATTGCGAATGCGAGTATTCGTTTCATCTCTAGTATGGATAAATGGGTCTATCTATGGCCTTTATAATATAACGTGAGTAAACCCACAGCCGTAGGCTTATGTCTCGTTGACGAATTCTCTCATCTGGATATGGTCGATTAAATTGAGAAGATGGATTAATAATAATATTATAATGATAATGCTGGACAATCCACACAACACCATTTAGCCCCAGGCTAAGCAGAGCTTGTGTTATGGGTACTAGATGACTGATATACTTAATAAAATAAGATTACATACATATTTTTTTTGTTATACATAGAAAACAACCAGAACACCGTCCCCTGGACAAACATCTGCAAATTGTAATTTAAATACTTTATTTATTGTTAAGGAAGGCCTACAGCTAAATGTACATACAAATACAAAATAGGTTAGAATAAACTTGGAACAAAAAATCCAATAAATAGCCTTCACAGCTAAATGACAGATAGATGATATAAATATAAATGATATATATTTATAATTATATAGATTGGAAAATAAATACGTTAAGCATAGGCATATCAATTTATTATGATAATAATCTAATAGATTAGCTATTTAATTATTTTCAATAAGTTCAGTTGTCTCAATTGTAAATACTAGTGTGATTTTCTTTGTGAATAAAGGCCATAGATAGACCAATTTATCCATACTAGAGATGTAACGAATACTCGCATTCGCAATCGCAAGAATGCACGCGAATGTAATGCGAATGTTTAAGCAGAAATAAAACATTTTATTTATTAGTCACTGCACTGAATTATTTTTAAGTCATTTAAAACGGGTTATTTACCATGATTTGAGTTGTGAGTTTTCCAATATTTCGACACAGTTTCATGTGCCATGATCACGGAACAATTGACTAAATAACTTTAAATGACTTTAGTTTTAACTAGACGATCGCCTCGCGGTTTCACCCGCGTAGTTTCCGTTCCCGTGGGAATTCCGGGATAAAATATAGCCTATGTCACTCCCTGAAAAGTAAGCTTCCTAACGGTGAAAGAATTTTTCAAATCGGTCCAGTAGTTTCGGAGCCTATTCAATTCATACAAACAAACAAACAAACAAAAAATCAAACCTTTCCTCTTTATAATATTAGTATAGATAACCCGTTAATTAGTTTTAAAAGTTTTATGTTGAATTACTTTGTTTTTTATGAAAGGAATTATAACGGAATTATAACAAAAGTTTCAATTATTAATTTGAATCAAGCATTCAGAAACCCTAGGATGAGTTTTGCATAGCTTACGAAAACACAATTTTTCGTAGTATGTCAGCAATCCAACACTTTCATACGAAGTCGATTTTAGCTTTTGAATGATTTTGAGTGATTAGTTGCATTCTAGCAGTACTTTGACAAGTCAGCGGTAGTAGTTGTACGAACATTTGTCCCGAGACGGCAATTGAACCTGCAACCTCCTGCAGGCGGATCTTCGTCAGATTGGGTGCTGGGCAAGCTAAATCCATCTAATATCGTCCAGGTAGTAAAGCGTCCTGTGCAGCATGAGTAAACAGTTTCTGACGCTAATTAACTCGGTACCAAACGAAATTCTTGAAGGAAAGTAGAATATTACCTTAGTGTTTTTGTAATTGTCCCTCAAATTTCATCGAATAAGCTTACAAAGGCGATTGTTACCATCTCAATCTACGTCGTGAAGCGAAATCGTCGTGGAAAAAGGTCACAAAGGCGCTTAAAATAGCGTCGATTTGAAACTTGCACGCGGAACAAGGTGTTAAGCGACAAAAACTAGAGAAAACGGTTTTTTTAATTTATGAAACCTACATGATTATGTAGCTAAAATCATAATAAAACTTTTTAGAAAAAAAAACTTACTCGTATAAAGGAATCTTTTCGAAATAATAAGAAAAAACCGTCTCCTGTAAAGTTGGTGTTTTGCAACTGTAACCTTATTCGTAGGATACGACGAGATATTGCTGCGTGAATGTCCAGCATTATTATTATTACTATCTCAATAAATTTTTATTAAATTTGTATGAACATTATCAAACGCAGTGCATTTGGCGCCGTTGAGTGGAACTATTATAAGAGGTCATTATGAGGTAGTTGTGACATTTAAAGTTATAAATTCTTTATATCCTTTGGGTAGAAATAAACATAAAAGCAGCGTAGTGATCTTATCTTTGCATCTGTTATAATATTTTACGAAACGATGATTACTAGGTACTAGCGTCATGGATCTTAATCCTCAGGGGAGGTAGGTAGCACCGCGAATCTCTATTTAGAGGGGCTTTATATTCACTAGTGCCAAAGAGATATCTAAACAAATCCGCTCGGGGCTTCTAAAAAGTAGCACGTCGTTTGCGTGCGTCTCTATAGATAGATGCCTTTACTCTTGTCTTCGTGTTTGCCGATCGGTACATGTTGGCGGAGTGGCTCTCGAAACGCCACCTGCTTAGTATCAAACCTTTTGACGTCCCCTTGTTTTGTTTCATTTGTTCCAGCGCGAGTGGAAGTTGCTGTTTTTATTCGCAAGGTTCTTTGTTTCCTGTTTATCCTCAGAGCCACAAGGGGTAGATGCAACAATGCACAAGGGGCTGAAGTAAGGATCTTACAAAGATATTTTCATATTCTGTTTGGAAATATTTTTACAGAACTCGTGCAATCGCTTTAGAACTTACGAAACGTCAAACAAGACACTTTTTCGTTCCATTCTACAAATATAATTAAAGAAAAACTGTATTTTATTCCACTCTCGGTTAGCAAGCTATTAAGGAATTCCAAACAAACTTTTTTAATTAATTCTCTCGTTCGATCCCGTCCGTATCATCTGAATACAACAATTAATAAAGGTATTTGTATTTTTAATCCAGTTGACATCATTTTGCATTTTCACCTTTAAAGTACCTATGCTGTTTTTATTTATTATCTCTCAGCGACTAGTTTATTTATTTATTTATTTATTTGGCGCACAAAACAGTACGCCTGTTCTTCCGACTATCATTTACGTCATCGCTCCAAAAAACACTTGAGTCCTCTAATAACATAATCTGCGTCCGCACCGCGAACTTCCGTACAATTTATATGTAAAAGTTGGTAAAAGAGCTTTTATCGCTGGCAACATTATCCTATTATTTTCCGACAATGTTATAATTCAATTTTGCTGAGTTGGCGCTCCCGCCCCCACCCCCGCTGGACGCCGCCGTCTTACAGCAAGGGAAAATAATATGTGAATGGGAAATCATGATTCTGTGGTGCGCTCAGAAATACGGCATTAGAACGTAAATGAGCTCTCTCTAATTCAAATGTTATTTGACACCAATAGCTCTCGCACGAGAGCGAGTCGCCTCCGCAGCATACGGCGCGAGGAAGTGAAAAAAAACACGGGAAAAAACAAAATAAAACGTCAAGTGTGAGACCGGCTCGCGCACTAAGGGTACGTCCCATTGACCTAGAATCATGATATTTGGCAAGCAACAAGGTCTAACAATTATTACGGAACCCTCAGTGCGCGAGTCCGACTCGCATTCGACGTTTTATTTTTACACACGCATACCGCAGGAGCTGAATAGCACTCGTTCCAGGGACCTTATTTTTATTTTAGACCCACGGCCCTAAAATAAAGATAGTTGTCTTATATTCATTCAAAGGTTTACTATATCCATTGGTTGAAAGTCTAGATTCGAGCAAACCTGTGATGTTTCCTCAGTTTGACTGCTAATGGTCCCAGCGAGGATAACGATATCAGATTTTCCTAAATAGCGGAAAAAGCTGAAATTAGAATATAAGCGGCGCTTTAGACGCTTTGGCCCATTCAGTAACCCGAGACTTATAATAGGCTCATTTCCTCCATGAGTCGTGTTCATCTTTATCTCGCGCCTATTCATCAAACTTTCCAATTACGTCACTGGCTACTCTCCTCCCGACACGGCGTGTTTCTCCTCTAACAGCAAAAAGTGAAGCTTGAGCTTTATTTAGTTGCTCCTAAGATCTATTTTACAACCGAACCAAAAGGCTTATTTCTTAAGATAGGGTGGGCGATTTTGGATGCGTTCAGGTGTCCTCGGCACGGTCTGTGATTGAAACTACTTGATAGATTTTGCTAAGGCTTGGTAGGCCAGCAGAGGCCGCACTTTTGTGTGATTTAAAAAATTATCTGAGACTTAGAAAATAGGGCTTAGAATTTTGAAAAAATTATATATATTACTTAAGAATCTAATCTGGTCAAAGTTGCATTCAGTTACAAGATCTTATGAACTTCGCTCGAAAGAAAAAAATCACAAAGATACCCCTTTTTCTAATGTTTTTTCAATATTATGACTAGCGAACAACAGATATGTTACTTTTTTTTGTACTCAACTAAAGACACTTAGTATTTCTAAACAAATTCACAGATTTTGACTTGATATAATGATTTTTTTAATCACCATGTTTAAATAACTACAAAAAACACGAGCGCGGCGGCTTGGCAGGCGCGCGTTTTCCCAAACTTCTCCTAAAGCAGGAATACCTGGCCTTAAATGAAATCTCAAAGATTTTCGTCGATCTCGAAAGTCACGTAAGGTTGGTAGTAACGACACGCACTATGACGTGTGCGCGTGGGCGCGGCTGCGAGTACCCGAGCCGCCCGTAGCGGCGCAAGATAAGGTGCTGTGATTGAGTCTGGTGTCTGTGAGCTCGTGTTAACTCCCGCGGAGGGCGGGCGGCGGGGCGGCGGGGCGGCGGCTGATTACTGCACGCGGCTCAGATGGTAATGATCGCGGCGCATGATTGATGACTCGCAGAGTATCCCTGAATCACCGCTGTCTGCTTTCACTCAACCCCTTTAATCGCCTGAAAGGGTACTGTTTTTCAGGAAAACATCCGATTATTGTATTATATTGTTACGGACGACGCGGCTAATGGAGGTTGGCGGCCAGAACCGACAAATAAAGATTTGCACAATTACCTGAGGCCGTTTGTTTCCCTCCGACGGGTGACGGTGCGTTGTGACAATTTCGCTCAATTTCCTCTCGACCTTGCTCTGAACATTTCCGGGCGACGACTGTTACAAGCGTTTTACTAAACAATGCAGAACATTCACTCCACGGTGAGGCCTCCTCTCTGCCGAGCCAGCGCTCCGCCACGCGGCCGCGCGGGGTCACCTACAATTCCCATACTTTTGTGAATTCCTTTAAACTTAGTTCACTTAGGTACCGCTGCTCTTTTTATGACGACAGACTTTTTCCTCACATGTTACTTTTATCACGGACAGGAATTCGATAGTTGCACACACACTTTGCCGTTTCCTTTCGAGGGATTTTATCAAAGGTTTTTTGTTTTTATGGTGCTTACCCATCACACTTAGGAAAACTAACACGTATGCCGCAATGTGTTGCTCATTTCCGAACTTTGCGCGTTCAAGTCCCGTCGACATATTATTAAATTTTTATTTAATTTCTTAGTATTTTGTCTACCTTGGGATGTGTGTTGTTGTGACATAGACTTTTCACGCGATTCCATAAATAGAACAGACTGGTATTACAAAGCCGCCTTTGCGTCGAGTGTCGCTTTAGGAGACAGTGTCCTAAAGGAAATAGAAATTCCTAATAATGTTTCCGCACCGCTCCGCACCGCCGCCCGGCGGCGGGCGCGGGCGCTGCGCTGCCTGCGGAACCAGGTATTTCCAATCATTACAATAAATGACAAAAGTTATTTCATGTTCCAATTCATTAACTACTTTACAGAATTGAAAGAAAATTTAGTAATTTAAAATGTGCAGAGATGAACTGTACCTATCCACGCGGCGTATTGTCCATAAGCCTAACGTAGGATTTTATGTTTCTCTGAGATGGATTACTGGATTGGATATCCACGAATAAGATACGAATTTCAAATAAGAGAAATTCGGTCGCCACGCACGTTTTCAAATCAACACAAAAGAGGCTGTTGTACAATCGTATATCCTATCTCTAGATGTACAAGGGCCGGCACAGGGGTGTATTGGCTATTGTTTGGGGGAGGTGGGAGACTGGGAATTCAGTTCGAGATGTGAAGGATTACTTACTGGGAGGAAAAGTGCTACTGTTGCACCTGCTCAAAATCTTTCATAGAAACGCTCTACGTTTGCGTACGAAGTTATACGATCGTTTCAAAGCCAAAAGAACCAAATGATGTCCATTTTGGTGGCGTGAACATGAAGAAGAAAATAGTCTGAGTGACTGGCCCGGTGATGTGCCGCCTGCCTGAGTCCCTGGCGAGGCCGCCGCTCCAGCCCGAACATTGAAATGTGGTGCGGTGGCGCAGCGCGCCCTCCGCAGACGTGCCCGGCATCCGTCCGCAGCTTCATCCCTCCAGCCTCCCGCCGCCCGCCGCCCGCCGCCCGCCGCCCGCCGACAACCAATAAAGCCTCCAATGAAACAAAAGCCGAGATAGCCCGATAGGGCACAGCACAATGCCCGCGCTATCGCTCAACTGCCCGCGGCCCTTTTAATTGAATATATTGTTTGTTTTGTTTCTATTCGGTAAGTGCTGGTGGCTGGTGGCTGGTGGCTGGTGTCGCGTCGGAGAGCGTGTCATGTAGGCGGCCCCGCGCGGAAATATCGCTCGCTTAACACGACTGATGTCGGGGAAGTGTTTACAAGGCGCTAAATTGAATACCGTCTATAGTCTCGCGTGGTTTAGCCATAGACGCCAAGAATAGCTGGTTTCGTAAGAAACACCATATAAAATACTAGCTTCTGCCCGCGGCTTCGCACGCGTTGTTTCATGGAACGTTTTGAGGTTATTTCTACTCCATGGGAACTGATATAAGAGATAAAAAGTCGCCTTTGTTTGATTCCGGGGTTAGACTTACCTACCTGTATGCAGAATTTCAGCCTGATCCGTTCATTAGTATTGGCGTGAAGAGGTAACAAACATCCATCCATCCATCTATCCATCCAAACTTTCGCATTTATAATATTAGTGTGATAGTGTGATGTGATGTGATGTGATGTGATGCTAGCTATGTGAATATGAGAAGCGTGCTTCGAAAACATTCTTTGGAAAGTTTGCTAGAGTATAATATGTGTATAGCATGTATTTTGGTCTAATAAGTGATTCTGATTAGCCCTCTTTGTTTGGCGGAGCCTTGTTCAGCGTGGCCGCGTGTGCGCTGCTGAGGAAGTGGTCTCCGGCATGCGTTGGGCGATGACGTGGCGGGACCCGCTACAGGCACGCGCTGGACGCAGGGAGAGTTATCGATAAGGCGCACCTCAGCCTCACAAGTCTGCTCGGCCCTCGGGGATACTTGCGAATGTAGAGCGAAATAAAAGAGCGCCCAGAGCGAGTCGGTTACGGTTATTTATTGACTGTCCCCATAGATAGATCCAATATTCGGATAAAGAAAACGATTGCCATATTTCTACAATGGTTACTCGTTCGATTTAGTTTTCCTTATGATATTTGAACCCAGTTTTTTGGGTTATTTGTAACTTTTTCGCCAATGTAGTTACGAAGATATAGTTTATTAGCCTTTTATTAAGCAAAGGCGAAAAATACATCAGATTCATAATGATTTTGGAGGGAACAATATAAATTTTAAGCACTATAAGTACGCTTTATGAAATATACCCGCAATACATCAATTAATATTGATTGAGCCAGGTATAAGGAATAACCTCATTGAGCACTCTCAGCAGTATGCAGAGCTAGCACTGTGCATGAGCACCGATCGGCAGCAAGTAGCAGCAATGAATCAATCAATGATGGCAGCAAGCAGCGAGTCATCAATACTGCTCCGCTGGCTGCCGGCGGAATATTCATGACCAAAGGCAACCTCACAGGCAACTCGATGCAGTTCATCAACTCAACTGTTGCATGCAAAAGGTGTATCAAAATAGCTATTCTGAACTTAAGGTATCTTGCATGAAAGTCTTTTTTTACTACAAAAGAATTTGCAGCACTGAGAGTGTATTTGATTGCAAAATAATCTTTTGTTCTTGTTCCTTAGGTTGTTGCATAGTTCCTTAGGTTGTTGCATACAGTAGTTGGCTGCTAGTCTGAGGTGAGTCCACTGTGGCAGTGCCACGTCGGCAACAATCGGCCGTGCATCGCGCATAAATCAACTGTCTCCTCTGCATTGTCTGTGCGTACTGTACTAAGTACATACCTACTCTGTGGTATCTGCGAGTATGTAGCTCAAGACGGGAGTTATCGCCTTGTTTATTAATCTTACGTATTTATTGGCCTCTGTTGTGTGTGTTACTGGTATCTTGTTTTATTATATTTATTCCTTCCACATCACCAATTTTTCTATACTAATATTATAAAGAGGAAAGATTTGATTGATAGTTTGTATGTTTGTTTGTTTGTATTGAATAGGCTCCGAAACTACTGGACCGATTTGAAAAATTCTTTCACAGTTAGGAAGCTTACTTTTCAGGGAGTGACATAGGCTATATTTTATCCCGGAATTCCCACGGGAACGGGAACTACGCGGGTGAAACCGCGAGGCGATCGTCTAGTCATAAATAAAAAAAAATAAAGAGAGAAGAGTTAATTTATTTTGCTATGAACGGCAACTCTTCGCTAATCATACTAATATTATAAATGCGAAAATTTGAAGGGATAGATGGTTGGATGCGCAAAAACTACTGATCGGATCGGGCTGAAATTTCGCATACAGGTAACTCTAATTCTGGAATCAAACATAGGCTTCTTTTTATCCCATAAGTCAGTTCCCATGGGATAGAAATTACCTTTATACGTTTCCATAGAAACAACGCGTGTGAAGCCGCGGGCATAAACTACATAGTTTAAAATAGATTCACTTGTTTAACCACATAAGAATGAAAAGCTGATAATTTGCACCTACTCGTATAGGTGACCCGCTTCTGAAAGAGAATTTACTCCGCATTATTCAAGTTGGGTGCGAAAATAAGCATTTGTTTGATCCCGAAACGAGGACCTCTGATGGTTCTCACTCTATTTCTGGGTTTTCCTCAACACAAACAATTCGGCATTATTCGTTTGAGCGCGGAGGGCGCAGTGTATGAGGCACGAGGCGGGCGCAGCGCCCCCTGCTTCATTTCCCCGCGTCAGCGCGCCCCCTGCCGAGGGCTCGTGACCTTCCGCTCCCTCCGGTGCTTTTATCACTCCAAACCTCGTGATAAATCCCGCGTAAACCGTGAACATTACCTTAATTGTGAACACAGCCCATTGTCCTTGTTTAAAGACAAGATTTTTCTTTAGCAATGGATATTTTTATGGCTATTATACACTTGTAAGAGCGCGCGCATACGAGCGTTCTGTCTCGGCTTCTACTCTCGGAGCACAACGCAAACACGCCCTCCTCTGCACCTACCAAACCTCTGAACATTTCCACTCGGACGTATATAATTATTATATTCATCCGAACCGAATGTTTGGCATTTTCGCATCAATAGAATCCAGCGATAGGGCGAGGATTCACATGAAGATTTTTTTGTGAATTGATATGGGAATATTTTAGTGTCAAGTTCCAAAACAACGCTAAGACACAATAAAGATTAGAGTGTTAGTGACGTGAGGAGTGGACTCGGCGCGGCGGCTCGCTAGAAGGCGGCCGCCGCGCCGCGCCGCGCCGGTGTGCGCCGCCCTTGCCCCTAGATAATGTATTTCCTTTGTCTATTGTATACCGTGATTCATCTAAATCACTTCGCTTTTTATGGCTCCCTGGTGGAATAAGGGAACGGAAGGTGCAGAACCGCGGAAGCTCAGATATTGTGCTTTATATTTTCCCTCGGTTTGTTTATTGAAAGCTAGCTCGTACCTGATATTGGAAGGTATTTTGGGGGGATAATAAAATATTCGCAATAGTTCGTGGAACGATTCCTTCTCGCTCGGGTAGTTTTAGGAGAACTCGGATCAACTTGGTATAGTTTGATTTCTTCTGGTTGGCGATTCCACGAAAAATCTATTGGCTTTATTTGTTAGCGAAACTTTAAGACTGGCTAGAGCAAACGTACGCTTTCTTTTATTCGAACGTAACACTGAGGTCATTACGAACCATATTATTTATATCAATTAAAATACAACTGTCGTTGGAAGCCTTTGCTGGGAAGCCAGCCGACATACTTGTGTCGCACACACACACGATCCTACACACACACATACACAGTAGATGTATGCACGTGGCCCCGGCTCGCGGCTAGTTCAGCTGATCCCAGTTTATATTTGTATCAAAGTGCAAGGTTTCAGCTTTCCAACTCGTTGTCGGGTTAAGCCCAGGGCTGCCACCGGTTTTATCATTATTTCCACCTAATACCGCACTACCTTTCATACCGAACTCAACCATCATAATATGATCAAAATTAGTTATACGCCGTCTAGTTAGGTATCGGATTTGTTGTTGTTTTATTCGTAAGTTCTTATGGTCCGTCTACGGGGTAGTCGTTGAGTCATCGCAGACCGTCGCTTGCTCATTTGAAAGCGAGTCAAGGCTCGTTAGTCTGTTATCCAATCGTAGGAACACGGTCAACCTTAAACAAAGTATTAGCGTTGTTGGGATCATGAATGGTTTTCTCATAGATGTGATGTGAGTCTGGGCGGGCGCGGGGTCAGCCCTACGCGAGCGGGTCAAGAGGCGGCGGGTCCGTGTAATTAAACCAGCCTCGCAAGCGGGTCAGGTATCAATCGGCGGTGCCTGGCGCGCGACCATCGCACCACTGGCCCATGGCAGCCGTTACCATAATCACGAAATGAAATCATTTATTGAAAAAGAAATATACAATAACAATGGTTATCTCAATGTTAAGCTAAAGCTAGGTGTTATCAGTTTCTCGTCAAGTAAAATTAAGTATAAATTAAATTACATAAATTAGTTTGAATGAGGGCGTGATTATAGTAGACCAACCAGTTTTATAAACAATAATAAAAGGAATGTTAGCACAAAAATTAATAACGAAAAGGAAATTAAAATTTGATAAGTTGTCTGGGCCCATTGTCAATATAATTCCAAAGTGAAAGGTTAGTAAGTGAAGTACTAAAAGTAAATTATTTACCTTTTCAGAATAAGATATCAATTAAAATAACCAAATTTGTCCAATCAATAGTTTTCTACTTGGAATAATTCCTTTCGTTAAACATGTTAATTAAATTTCTTACAAGTAGTTATAGCTAGCTAATCATTAAATCGTAGGTAAATGTACTATTCGATCAGGGAGTCTAAATGATAATATATATGGACTTTTTGGAATACCCTCATAAACGTTTATAAGTAGAGTTTGACCAAAATTTTTCATCGATGTCATTTTGTAAGCCAATAAATACATTTTGCAAAATCAATGTACAAAATAGCGATGACAGAGAAGATACTTCTCACAAATACATATTATATTAGCTGAGTTTACGTGGGTTTACCCGCGTTGTCGATTCACTAGTATAGTTTCAAAATAAAATCAAAATAAAATGATTATTATCTGAAGTGTCACAAGGCAATTAAAGGTAGAGTTTGTATTTATTTGTAACAGGTCAGAAGCCTTTATTGACAAAGAAAAGTACACTAGTATTTACAGTTGAAACAACTGAGCTAACTGCAGACTGTTGCAAACAATCTACAGGTAGTTCAACTGATCCATATTATATCCATAATATAAAGTTATTTAAAAAAAAATATTTCATTGTGCCTTGATGGCTGGGGCTGTATGTACTTTTACCAATAAAATGTCTATCTGTCTATCTGTTGTTATAAAAACAATGTCATCTGTCGGTAAAATTTTGATAAATTACAAAAAAAACATCGATGTCAATAAATTGACACAAAGACTATATTACTAGCAAATTTAGTCAGATATTGATTACGCCTACGCAATGTCAATCTACTACTAGCACATTTTGTACGACATCACGTCTCTTAGACTAGATATTTTTCTCGATGGTAAATGTTCCATAGAATCAATTATTTTGAAAGTTCACGTGCTGTTGCGGTTTTGTAGCCACTGACAATATATTACGTTCAACTCATCCAGTGAATTAACTAATTCCCTCTTCCAATACCATATTATAATTTAGTTGGAGCACTAGGAGCGCCGCCGCCGCCGCCGCCGCCGCCGCCGCCGACCTCTCGTGCGTCCGCCGGCGCGCGACTAACTGGTGCGAGTATTGGCTCGTCTAGACGACGGCTAGATCCGCTGCGATACGCAACACTCTTTGTTATCTCCTCGACTCCTCGACTCCTCGGCTTCATTTCCACGGCTGGCAGGAGCGCGTGAGCTCCAAAGAAGCCAGATATAATCAACTGGAGCTAATAAATGTTGATATAAGTCAGTGGATAAATAAAAATAAATATAATATGAAAACTTTGTGGATCTATTCGCAGAATCCACAATTAAAAAAGCTAACACAAAATCACAGGAAATTCGTTGATAAACTCGTTTGAAGCAGTTTTCGGTGGAACAGTTCCCTGGTAAAAGGCGGGTCACGTCGCGGCAGCCTAATTACGGCCCGGAAGGAGGTCTCGGAGAGGCCTCGAATGGGGCCTATCAATCCCGCGACTCCTCCATTCACAAAAGGGCCGTTGGCTGATAGAGGACGTGCGCGTTGCTTTATGGCCTGCTGTCATCGTTTTGGGTTCTGAGACCCAAAGGAACTATTTTCGAAGTGCAAGAAAACATGTTTATACTCGTATGTGATCTATACTAATACAGGGTGTTTGGTGGATGGTCCGACGAAAAAATGACAGTTAGCATTTGCAACACTTTTTCCATATAAACTTTTTGCCTAAGACAACACTTTTTTTATATGATTTTTTTTATTTCATTTTAGGAAATTCCCAAAACCGTGCCTTTTTGACTTAATAACTTTTGATTTGTGTTGTTTCTTTAGTCTAAATTTCATTATCTTCAATCTGTAATGTGTTCCTGGTCTAAAAGTAATGATACAAACCGCAAAACACAACAAACGAAAAACTTATGGGCTTTTAAAGATATGAAAATAGGAATAAAATATCGAACACTTGCTTAAAACATAATAAAAGCCGCTTATGAATTTCAATTGTGCTTTTAAAAAGTGCTCTACTAAATGTTCTTTGTGACGATATACGACATGTCTCCCAAAACTTAAAATACCTGACCAAATTTGCCGATAAACTGTCGTAAGGGCGTAATATCATTTTTCTAAGAAAATTAAGACTCCGGGCTGCTACTCTGAATATTTCCTGCTAGAAAAGACCCAATAACACAAATCTTGGCCCGACCCAGGATTTGAACCCAGGACCTCATTATCAAACGCGATCACTAGACCAACAAGGCAGTCGGATAAAAGTATAAAGTGTCCTGCATAAAGATATTTACTCTACGTTTATCCCAAAATGTTTAAAAGTAAATGTCCACCCGTGCGAAGCCGGGACGGGCCGCTAGTAGATCTATATTATAGTATATATTGTATTTTAAATTATCGTGAATTTATCACGAGAAAATAAATAAAATTGTTAATGATGATTTTCGTAGCCAGCTCGTAGCAGCGTCGTAGCAGGTTCGTAGCACGTTCGTAGCACTCGGCAGTCGGCGGCGTCGCTCGTAGCACTCTCGTAGCTCGTAGCAGCTATCGGCGCATCATCAAGTTGTTCGGAAACGCAACCGACATCGATTGTTCCCCGCTGCATGCCTTAGATCTAGATACATATCGGTACTTATCAGAATGCCAGAAATTCTATTGAACCGCAGATTCCGAAGATACTCGTACCAGAATCTAACGAACAAAACGCTCCATTCAATAACAAATGTGTCCACAAACTATCGGCCGTTTGTAACTGAAATGGAATTTATGCTGTAAGTTATAGAGTCGAAATCTGTCTGAATGGAAAGCGATAGAGTAAACCCGCCTCGGTAGGACAATGCGGCAAGATCACTGGCAGTTATTTACAAAGTTCCCGCTACCTGCGCGATCGCTTCGCTCTCGGAATTTCTATTAATCTATGCAAATACAAAGCGATGTGTATTTTGATCAGGAGCGTCGTGTGCGCCGTCTGATTCAATAAGCCGACATCAAAGAATTTGGGATTTTGCTAAATCTTCTGCGGAGATGTAAATCTTTTGCGTTGTGTTTTTTGGGAACGTAATCTCAATAATGTTATTGCCTCAAACAAACAATGCCTGGGTCTAGAAACTTTACGTTCAAAGTGTTGTTAATATCGTACAAAAAATTATTTGCCCCGAGGACATGAAGTTACACGTGAGAGGGCTTCGCAAGACCAAGAATGGTGGTGTCATCATCAGCACGGACACCAAGGACGATATTGAAAAACTGAAAAACACCGTCCAGATTACTAACTCGGGCCTTACAATTGACGAGCCGCCTAAGCGAAAGCCGAGAGTCGTTGTCATCGGGGTGCCGACTTCAATGCCCGATAAAGAAGTTTTCTCCTGCATCTACCACCAAAACCTAGCCGACACCTTTAAGAACTGTGACCTGGAAAAGTTTCTGACCTCCATACGATTAAGCCATAAGTCGGGCAGGAAGAACGCAGAGCACTGCAATTTTATTATTGAGGTCCCAGCTGCCGTGCGAAAAGCACTTATTACCAAGGACCGTATATTTGTAAACTGGTCCTCGTGTCCAGTGCGAGATTTTACTCTTGTCACTCGCTGCTACAAGTGCCAACAGTATGGACACGCGGCGAAGTCATGTCGCGAGGCAGCCCATACCTGCGGACACTGTGGCGGCCAAGGTCACACAGTCAAAGAGTGCACAAAGAAGACCGAGGACCCCAAATGTGCAACCTGTTTGCACTACAAGAAACCGGACCACCATGCCACCGGCTCCGCCGACTGCCCGGCAAAAATTGCGGCCGAAAAGAGGTACATTAACTCTATCGACTATGGGGGCGCCTAAGAGCGCCGTTAATTATTTATTTTTCCTGACCTCTCCTTTAATTCATCTTTTTTCTTTTTATTAAAGTAATGATAAGTAGTATAATTCATGATTTAGATAATTTTTCCATATCAGAGTCAAAATTAGCTGAAGTAGAAAATTGCAAGCGTTATCTATCCTCATTTAGTAATCCGCTGACTATACTAACACAAAACATTCGCAGTGTGATTAAAAATTTTGACAACTTTATTGTCTTTCAAAATAGATTAAATATCAACTGTGACATCATTGTACTAACAGAATGCTGGCTTGCCAAACAATACAAAGTGCCACAAATGCCGGGATATACCATGTACCAAAGCACCAAAAATTACAACCAAAACGATGGGTTAATAGTCTACGCAAGGGACCATCTAAACGTATCTGTTGAAGAACCGAATTTCCAGGACTGCAACAGACTACTGATAAAAATTGGGTCAGATTTTGCAATACTTGCTCTGTATCGACCTCCTTCATTTAGAAACATAAGCAACTTTAATGATTCCCTAAATGACACCTTGCAAAATCTATCGTCATTCAAAAATATCATTGTTATTGGGGATATTAACATCAATATTCTTCCTGAAAGTAACGACCCTGGCGCACAGGACTACCTAAATCTATGTTCTTTTCATGGCATGCTTCCCGCGCACACGCTTCCAACTCATCAAGCTGGGTCTTGTTTGGATCACATCATACTGAAATCAAATTTTCCCTCACTTTCGCTTGTTATAAATTCGTCCATAACCGATCACAATGCTGCCCTACTAACCTTAAATTGTAAAGTACCTAAACTAAACAACATACGTACTTGTTCTAAGGTAAACTGGAATAAATTTGAAGCTGACTTACGTAACATAGACTTTGCCCCAGTTTACAATTCTGCTGACCCGCAGTTCGCCATGTCATTTGTCATAGAAAATTTCCAACAGGTATTAATTAAAAATATGAGTAATATTTGTTTGAGTAAAAAGAACTTAAACATAAAACCTTGGATCACAGCTGGTCTCATTCGGTGTATGAAGCACAGAGACAAGTTACATATGAAAGCTAAATCAAATCCCACGAACTCGGTTCTCCAGTTATCGTATAAGCGATACCGAAATTTTTGCAATAACATTCTAAAAAAAATAAAGATAAGCTACGACAAAATGACACTAGAAAATGCCGGGAAAAATAGTAAAAAGATCTGGAACTGTATTAAAACTGTAACTCATACCTCAAAGCAACGTGAGTCACCTTCATGTTTATTGCAAGCATGTTCTACACCGCTTGAATCTGCTAACATTGCCAATAATTTTTTCATTAACGTAGGTAAGTGTTTGGCGGATAACGTTCACCCGCAACTTACTACTAACGCACATTTTTCATGTTATTCAACACTTACTTCATTTGCTCTGCTTGACACTGATGAGACTGAAATAGATAATATAATAATGAGCCTTAAGGACGAATGCGCAGTAGGATGGGACAAAATATCTACGAAAATAATAAAACAAAACAGGCACATTCTCACCCCGCCACTGACATATATTTTTAATAAATGCCTGAGCCAAGGGCATTTCCCCAAATGCCTTAAAAAAGCTGTAGTTGTTCCGGTCTACAAATCTGGGCCTAGAGATCAAATCACCAATTACAGACCAATATCCCTGCTTCCTGCCTTTTCAAAAATATTAGAAAAAGTTATAAATAAACGGTTAGTCAAGTACCTAGAGGAAAAGTCTGTGCTATCAAAGATGCAATTCGGGTTCAGAGGTAAGGTTTCTACTGCAGATGCAGTTCATCACCTTACTCACCATCTTGAACAAGAACTGGATCAGAGTAACCACACACTTGGAATCTTTTTAGACCTAGCCAAAGCCTTTGACACCGTTTCCGTACCCATACTTTTGCGCAAGCTTGAAACACTGGGTATCAGAGACACGCAGCTGAAACTTTTCACGAGCTATCTCGAAGAACGCACACAGTGCGTCAGGATAGGCGATGTCCTCAGCAATGATCAGGAAAACACTGAGTTTGGTGTTCCCCAAGGCAGTGTTTTAGGCCCGACTTTGTTTTTAATTTACATCAATGACCTTTGCAATTTAAAATTAGACCATGGCAAAATCATATCATATGCTGACGACACTGCCCTCCTGTTTTCCGCGGCCTCTGAAGAAGAACTGTATAAGTTTGCACAGTGTGGATTCAATATTGTAAATAAATGGCTTGAGCACAACTTACTAACCCTAAATGCAGATAAGACAAAGTATATTAGGTTTTCGATGCGCAAACGGCCGTCAACCGAGATTATCCCCAAATTGTATGCGCATTATTGCGTAGGTGCTGATAAAGTATGTACATGCCCTACAATAAATAATACAAATAAAATAAAATACCTCGGCATTATATTGGATGAATCACTCTCATTCAAACCTCATTTAGAAGCCTTAGTAAGTAGAGTCCGCAAGTTAATTTTTGTTTTTAAAAATCTCCGACATATTGCAGATCGAAAACTTATTATTCAAGTTTACCGGGCCTTATGCGAATCCATTTTGACTTACTGCATTACATCATGGGGTGGAGTGGGTAAAACATTATTACTAACTGTCGAAAGAGCACAAAGAGCGATACTTAAAGTATCAACTTTCCGTCCTTTTATTTTTTCTACAAACCTCCTATTCAAATCATGTGAAGTATTATCAGTTCGACAGTTATTCATAATGAACATTGTACTTAAACAACACGCAGCCCTCCCATATGTCACTGAAAGCGCTAGCAAAAGGAGGAAAAATAACGTTTGCCCTAAACTAGATCGAAAACATACTTTTTCAAATAAATTTTACAGTATCCTTGGTCCTTTCCTTTATAATAGATTAAATGTGTTAGCCGATATTTATTCCTTAAATTATAATAGTTGTAAGAAAAAACTTAAGGACACACTGCAATGTATGTCATATGATGACACAGAAAATTTATTGACTGTTTCAAAGTAGGCCAAAAATCTGTAAACACCTTTATTATTTAAACTAGTTTTAGTGTAGGTAGCATAAGTAATTATTTTAAAGTATGCACCATATAATTAGTAAGTTATATGTACCTATTTGATTACTTAAATTTATTTGTTGTTAGCACTGTTTTTGCCTGAAAAACAGGTTTTACCTAGTTCAGGCACACGCATTATTTAATACCATAGAATTTAAGATAAAACCCTTTGTTATCTTTCTAGTCCTAAGCTATTTTGAATAAATTATTTTATTATTTTATTTATTTATTAATATCGAAATTATTTGACTTCATAATGTAATTTACGTGCTGAATCTCGTGGATAAACACGTAGAACGACTCAACTTTCCAGCGCCTTACTTTGATTTATGAGTAGCTATTTATCACATAGAAAAAAAAAATATTCTGAAAAATAGATGTTGAATTTCTTTGTTTTTTCTGTCTCTCAATAAGGTCATCAACCCTCCTAAGCCAGAAGAGTCCCTGAATCGTTTCAATTTATAATTTGGTTTAAATCTCGCCGCGCGGTTTCTGCTTAATTTGTACAATTCCGTAATTATGATTAACGCGACAGGTCGTCGTATCCTACGAATAAGGTCACAGTTGCAAAACACCAACTTTACAGGAGACGGTTTTTTCTTATTATTTCGAAAAGTTTCCATTATACGAGTAAGTTTTTTTTTCTAAGACGTTTTATCATGATTTTAGCTAAATAATCATGTAGCTTTCATAAATAAAAAAACCCGTTTTCTCTAGTTTTTGTCGCTTAACACCTTGTTCCGCGTGCAAGTTTCAAAACGACGCTGTTTTAAATGCCTCTGTGACCTTTTTCCACGACGATTTCGCTTCACGACGTCAACTGAGATGGTAACAATCGCCTTTGTAAGCTTATTCGATGAAATTTGTGGGACAATTACAAGAATACTAAGGTAATATTTAACTTTCCTTCAAGAATTTCATTTGGTATCTTGTTAATTAGCGTCAGAAACTGTTTACTCATGCATGCTGCACAGGACGCTTTACTACCTGGAAAATATTAGATGGATTTAACTTGTACAGCACCCAATCTACGACCTTAGTGGCGCAGCGGGCGAAGGTCCGCCTGCGACGCACGAGGTTGCAGGTTCAATTGCCGTCTCGGGACAAATGTTCGTACAACTACTACCTCTGACTTGTCAAAGTTGTACTGCTAAAATGCAACTAATCGCTCAAAATCATTCTAAAGCTAAAAGTAAAACCTAGTTCGTATGAAAGTGTTGGATTGCTGACATACTACGAAAAATAGTGTTTACGTAAACTATGTAAAACTCATCCAAGGGTTTCTGAGTGCTTGATTCAAATAAATAATTGAAACTTATTCGTTATAATTCCTTTCATATAAAACAATGTAATTCAGCATAAAACTTTTAAAACTATTTAACAGGTTATTAAAACTTAAGTCATATAAAATTATTAAGGTAATTGTTCCGTGATCATGGCGCATGAAACTGTGTCGAAATAGTGGAAAACTATCAACTCAAATCATTTTAAATAATCCGTTTTAAATGACTTACAAATAATTCAGAGCAGTGACTAATAAATATAATGTTTTATTTCTCCTTAAACATTCGCATTACATTCGCGTGCATTTTTGCGAATGCGAATGTGAGTATTCGTTACATCTAGTGTGGATAAATGGGTCTATCTATTAGATAATTGTCATAATAGATTGATATGCCTCTGCTTAACGTATTTATTTCCAGTCGGTCATTTAGCCATGAAGGCTATTTATTGAATTTTTTCTGCTAGTTTATTCTAACCTATTTTGTATTTGTATTTCTTTTTATTTCTTTGGAAGACAGGCAGTACATAGATATATAACGAGAAACAATAAGAATTTCAAGCAAAAGACTAAAGGCAAAATAAAATAATTTAAACTAAGCTATTAACTTGGCGGCAGCAATGCCTACAATGCTTCTACGCAACGAGGCGGCGGCGGTTGAGTGGAAAATATCAATTTCGTTGATTTTATTGTAATTATTGCAAGCTCTATTCAGAAACATGTTCTGCCTATAATTTGTTCTAGAGGTTGGAGTCCAAAAAGTTTTCTTTTTCCTAGATGAAGCCCGTGGGAAATGCAAATAAATATTATCAAGTAACAACTCGGAGTCAATTTTATTGTTCAGTAATTTATATAAAAAAAGAATGTCTAGATCTACTATAGAGTCTGTAGGAGCTGTCGGAAAGCGGAATAAATTTTGTTTTAAAAATTTGTTTTGATTTCGTTGTATTTCTTCAAAATGTACTTTAAATTTTGGATTCCAGACTGTTGATCCATATTCAAGAATTGACCTGACGAAGTTGTTATATAATAGGATGAGAGTTTAAGGGCTATTAAAGTCCCTACCAATTCTCATAATAAATCCAAGCATTCGATAAGCCTTGGGCGTCATTGTATTGAAATGAGTGATAAAAAATAATGTAATAGTTATAAGATGTATGTAAATTATAAGCTGCAGGCCTTCCTTAAAAATAAATAAAGTGAGTATTTAAATTACAATCATCAAATAAAAAGATGTTTGTCCAGGGGAGGGTGATCTGGTTGTTTTCTATGTAGGTATAATAAAAAAAATAGATGTATGTAATCTTATTGTATTAAGTATATCAGTCATCTAGTACCCATAACACAAGCTCTGCTTAGCTTGGGCCTAAATGGTGCTGTGTGGATTGTCGAGCATTATCATATAATATTATTATTAATCAATCTTCTCAATTTAGTCAACCGTATCCAGATGAGAGAACTCGTCAATGAGCCTTGAGCCTACTGCTGTGGGTTTACTCACGTTATATTATTAGAGAAAACATATATTTTGGTGTTTTACAGTCTATTTCATAATGGTATATTCTCTACATGATTTAAGTAGGGGGACTAGGAAATACAATGAATTAATATAACTTTAAACGTATTTATTTAGTATGTAAAAGTTCATGGTTTTCCTGTTATTTAAGATACTATGTTATTTGGAAAAAATAATCCTTATGATTGAGCCTTTTGATCTGTATCGTAAAATTACGGGTCTATATTTTACAATTTGGAGGGTTCGACTCCTGGTTCAGACAGGCGATTATTCAAAAGTCTTTCAATGTAGTTTAAATTGTTTTAAAAATCAAAATCAAGTCTTTTTTCAGTAAAATGTTCTATCTACAAAATTTAAGATACTTTCCCTCCACGTGGCATGGCCTTGGGTCGCCCTGTATAGATTCTTACAAGTTCTACAGGCTACAAGATTAGTTCCCCTTGTGAAGCTGGCCGTATGAAGCCCATGTCAGAGAAATAGTTTTCTACATTGCTGCAAAAATAAAGAGTACTGAATAAAATCAAGTTTTAAGCAGAGGCTCCAATATCAATCTATATTATGACAATAATCTAATAGATAGTGAGCGCGATTATTTGAAGATTCATTTTGTTGCTATTAAATTTACTTTCGCTTTGATAAAAAGTACTTTAATAGATAACAACAATATTATAAACTCATGGAAGGTGGTCCCCAAGATACAGGTTTATCCTAGTTCGGGGATCAATGATGTAATAATTTTAGTTTTAGGAACATTTTTGGTAGTCCTTATCTTCAGAACGAATTGCTTCGCCTTTACGTGCCGAATAATATCCGCGCAGAAGTCACAGGCTGCTCGCTCTACCACCTCGCCGGCGCCGCGCTGTAGGGCTCCATCAGTCGCCGCGCCTCGCGCTCTCGACGCCCTCAACGGGTTACATAAGGTTTTTCCAGACTGTGACATATTTGAGGACGAATGGATGGACCTAATGTCAGTTTGTCTGCTCTATTGTGAGAAAAATGAATGACCGATTTCTTATAATAAAATAATTATTAATCATGGATAATTTTATTCTGACATTTTATTACATTATAATTTTTAATTTAATTTTGTCTTAGTTTTGTGTATTAAAATAAATTATAATTAGTTAGTGTAATTGGCAATCGCCGTTCTAATTAATAAATAAATAAATGATTTTAAGTCTTAAACCTTTTTCAATAAACGTTATTATTATTATAAAACTCCTTGGCTTAGTGCGTGTGATACAATGGTTCCAGGCTTGTTTTTTGCTCCAGAAATTGTAACGTGTTTCGTAAAAAGTGAAGGACAGCTAGAAATATTCCATTTGTACAAAAACTACTTTTTGATGTCAAACTAAATGATAATCCGCTTGAGCCCATACAAAGTCCTAAAAGATTTTCGACTGGTCGATTACTTGACTTTGTGGCGCAATTGGTAACGCGTTCCCGCACTGACTGGGAGGTTGCCTGATCGAGCCCGTCAACAATACAAAGTCGAACTTCGAGCTTGCCGTCTCTACAATTGGTAGCGCGTTGCCGCACTGACTTGGAGGTTGCGGGATCAAGCCCGTCAACAATACAAAGTCGAACTTCGAGCTTGCCGTCTCTACAATTGGTAGCGCGTTGCCGCACTGACTTGGAGGTTGCGGGATCAAGCCCGTCAACAATACAAAGTCGAACTTCGAGCTTGCCGTCTCTACAATTGGTAGCGCGTTGCCGCACTGACTTGGAGGTTGCGGGATCAAGCCCGTCAACAATACAAAGTCGAACTTCGAGCTTGCCGTCTCTACAATTGGTAGCGCGTTGCCGCACTGACTTGGAGGTTGCGGGATCAAGCCCGTCAACAATACAAAGTCGAACTTCGAGCTTGCCGTCTCTACAATTGGTAGCGCGTTCCCGCCCTGACTGGGAGGTTACGGGATCAAGCCCGTCAACAATACAAAGTCGAACTTCGAGCATGCCGTCTCTACAATTGGTAGCGCGTTGCCGCACTGACTTGAAGGTTGCGGGATCAAGCCCGTCAACAATACAAAGTCGAACTTCGACCTTGCCGTCTCTACAATTGGTAGCGCGTTCCCGCACTGACTGGGAGGTTGCGGGATCAAGCCCGTCAACAATACAAAGTCGAACTTCGAGCATGCCGTCTCTACATTGGACGTGTTCGGTTTCTTGATATCTCACATACTCGTTATCCTAAGGCGTACAAACGGTGTCGAGCTGCATATCACGAGCGGTTACCGCGACATATTTACTGCTCTCGGCTGCACTCGGCTTCAGCTCGCTGCATTTATGAAAATGCTACTCTACGAGTATACCCTCGCTAAGCTGCGAGAAGGCTGCGAGGGAAATCTTAAACGTACATAGAAAATAAATGATACTATTGTGTGCAAACTTTAAAGAATGCAATTTAAAATTTTGAAATAACTTCGTAGCTGAAGTTATAATTGAAACGGATTGACATAATTTGAATTCATGATATGAAATCGATTACGCCCTGAGGATTCATTGGCTTTTACAGTATTCGAAGAATACTTAAGCGTTTTGCCATCTCATCGCTGGAACAGTCTTCCTCAACACACAGCTGTATCAGTAACGCCTGAACTAACCAGAATCTTTGAATAATTTCAATGTTGCCAGAATTTGTAATAGTTTTTGACTCAAATTACTTGCATACAACACCTACGTAGGGATTTTCTTTGATTGCTTCGAAGCTCAGTTCGCCACAGAGCGAGTTCTCGGAGTCTTTTCTATCTTTCTCGCAGTTTCCTGGGTGCATTGTGCCCGCAGTGAGGAGAGTGAGGAGCCTCGAGCCGCACCGCCCGCAGATTGCAGCCGTTGGCTTCGAGCCACAGTATATCGGTAGTTGTGAGCTTACCGTCCTCCGTGGCTATCACTAGCTGCTTTAGATTACTCGACACAAGCTGTACTGGACTCTGTTTTGATAACATTAAAACTAAATCTACAAACGCTAAACTTGTACGACATGGGCAAACTTTAACGACCAATAAGAATAGGGGTTATCGTGATAACTTTCGCTGATGTAAATTGCTTTTACTCGGTGAAGCGCTGAGCGCTGAGCGCGGGCCCTGATAGGGGGCCCCTCTCCAGATAACATTTACCCTTTGCTCCGAAGATGTGTCCATCGATGCCCCACGGATCGTGTTCTAACTTCGGGCTATTTTATATTTCATATATTATTCAAATACACACTAAAAAATACACACGTGCTATGGAATGATATTTTAAATTTTATTGGCTTCCTTCATCCGCCGACGCGGCGACGGGGTGCCAACTGTCGAAACAAAAGTCTGACCAAGTGCGGGCTCTATCGGCGATGGTGCGGGGGTGCGGGGGTGCGGGGGTATTGAAGAGGAAGGGGGAGGGTGGACAAGTGTTGTTTCAGCTCACGAGTTTTAATTAAACCTTCGTTATCCGATAGTTTTTAATCTCGGATCGACTGAACTTTTTGCTTAACTTTTTAAAGTTTCTCGGTTACGAGCTCTACTTATTTGCATTGAATGTTAACGCGTTTCCGAACGTCTGGTACTGTTCATCGATTCAGTTATCTAGCTACCTACCTCCTTTAATTATAATTATGAGATCGAATACCTTAATTATTATGATCGCAATTATGACTGAATTATTTCATACAACCTAAAACAAGTAATTCACCCAAAGCTATTTACATAAAGTAGTTTTTCATTCAAACAAAAAAACTTTAATTCAGACCTAGTTTTATTGAGTGAAAAACAACGAGATAAAATATCGCTGTAATTCTCTTAATTAGGCGCTAAAAAGTTTCTGAATGTTATCGGTCTCGCAGGTGCGATTGCACCGGATAGTTGATCTATTCGCCCGCGCCGGGCCGCGGTCGCCTGATGAACTTCGTAATTGGACTGGAGCGGGTGAGGCGGCCGTTCCCACGCAGGTCTCGTAGGAAACACTTTTTGCCGAATGCTATAAATCCGAGCAAACAAAGAAAAAGGCAGCCTCTAAATCATTTGAAGTGATATCGGGGGTGAGGGGAGAGGGGGGTGAGAAGACGTAATGCACCAATATCAATTGTATTTCCGCGTTTGCGGCGCCGTGTCGAGGGTTTTATTAACTCTGAGGACTCTCGAATGGAGCTTGATCTTTTTGGAATGTCGGATTATTTTTCTCTTATTTCGGAATCAAATCTCTTAGGACATCACTCCTCCCGACATCAGACAAATGCTGGGATAGTTTATTACAATGAACCAAGGTTTCACGTATTTTCTCACTTTCGCTGAATTGGTTCGTAAAGCACAATTTCCACCAGAGCGGAGAGATGTGTTAAAACAACCAAAAATACAATACTAGAACACAATGTCTTGGTGGTCACATGGCGTTATTTTGGCACCCTTTGTCGTCCGTGGTTTGTCAGATCTATTGATCTCATTGGTGGATACCGTCCCTTGTGCCAAAGAGCTATTTAATGAATAGAGCAGGAGGGTTGACATTAGTGTTCTGTATTTAGTAGTTAGCTAACCGCGAGCTGAGTGCATTACTCTGCGAGTGGGTTGCGTGCGAATGGCAGGGCTCGTGTAATGCAACGGATCAAAACAAAATTGCGAGGCCCGTGATAAACTGCACAGCGGGCAGCGGCACTCGGGGACAGCTGGTGCAGTATGAATAGTTAGGTATTTATTGGCGATTGTAGGACTATATCGGAGCTTATATTGTGAGGAAAAAGTCGGGTAATAAGTATCTACGAGATGCCGTATGCACAAGGTCTAGTTTTATCTAAAAATTAAATAAAAATACCAAAGAATAGGTAATAAGAATTGGCACAGGTTGAAGGATAACTCAACCTGTGCTTTTCTATCTACTGCTGAATTCATAGAATTTCCTCGCTAGATTCAGCGCTACCTTTCTAACTTGCTCTTGATTTGAACAGTTAAATGGTGAAGTGTGAGTGCGGCTGGGGCTCCCTGGCTGCCGACTGCGCTAGCTGCGCCCGCCGCGCCCGCCGCGGCAGGCTGCGGGGTAAATAGAAACCCCACATGCAACACTTTTTGTTCCACATGATTTCCGTGTTAACGATGACTATCGCGTTTTGAATTAACTTTTTCAACGTTTTTAATGGGTTTGATTAATCTTCTAAATGGTATTTTTAAAGATTTCGTGGAAGTTTGCGTTGCTTTTATATTCGAACTGCGAACGCGGTACCCGGTGTACCGGCTCTTATTCCATCGTTTGTCAAATTATTAAAAAAAAAAAACATTTCACCAAGTCAGGTAAGGAGGCGCTTGAATCTTTTTCAAAGTAAAGGGCGTGCATTTTACGATCACTATTCATTCGAGAAGCAAGTATGTATAATCTGTTTTGGTGATTTTTCAGTTAAATTGATTACGGCTTGGCTTACGTACGCATATAATTTATTTAAATCTGCGCCGGGTATTCATTCCGACCAGCGCGATGGTTCAGCCGATAGGGCGCAGGGCGTGTTGCTTCAGGCGCAGCGCCATTACGAGGGGACTCCTGAAAGAAACACCAGCATCAGGTTTAACCATTCACTTACCTAGTTTTCTTTAACTAATTCAATTATGGAAGGTCTACGATCGTGATAGTGTGAATGGTTCCAGTACCTATTAAGGTAGTGCTAATGTTCTAGCGTAAGATTGCTATCTACAAAACTGTTAGTAGACGTAAAAGACATTAGTGCGTCGGTCGTTTCCGGAGCGTTTAGTTTCCAAGGGCTCGCGCATACCTACCCGCAGCCTAGGTTAGTACCTGCCTGTGGTGCCTGGATCTAGGCCACCGGATATGAGCGGCACTTGGGGTTCGTTCCCTCACGTAACGTCGGCACAGTGGCTGTACGTAGGTGAGACTGTATAGGCGGTCTATTCGCCTGTATGCTGTGTAGTTAGATGCCCTCCCTGTGTTTGCGACCGACTGACCGAGAGCACCAGCACGGGCTGGAGGCCACACAGCATCGCACACGCCCGCTGCGCCACAGAACTCGTCAAAAACATTCTGGTACCTATTTCGATAAAACCGGGAATGTATAGATACCATTATTTAATAATAAGTGAGACACTCCGAGGCGAACGCGACCGTCTGAGATAATTCCCGAGAAGTCGGGAGGGATTATGTTTTGACATGTAAATGCCTCGCGACGTCACTTCAGGGAGGATTGTTGTGTACTGAAGTAGGTTTCATTTTCATAAGCCTTTCATAAGCCCAAAAGAAGTGTGTCGTGTGTAATGTGCGGCTTGCGGCTCACCACTGCTCACCACTGGACTCGCTCTCACGAATAATTCATCTTGGCAAACAACAACGTCACTCTCTTCCACCAGCAATCTATTATGGTATAGTGGCGTTCACACGCACCGTGTATGTTTTCGTATGGGAGTGAAGTAACGTTTTCTCTCGGGGATACAGTCAGGATGTCGGCAAATAAGGAAAACTGTTTGTATCGGGGGTCATTAGCAACGACACGGGCGTCACTGCGCGTCCGGCCGCGGACTGGAGCCCCGGATTAACGGGACATGTCGCTTTTCCTACCAATGTCACATCACACTCATATTATAAATACGAAAGTTTGGATGTTTAGATGTATGAATGGATAGATGGATGGAGGTTTGTTACTGCTTCGCGCCAAAACTACTGAACAGGTCGGGCTGAAATTTTGCGTACAGGTAATTATTATCCTGAAATTACTTTTTATCCCATAAATTAATTCCCATGGGTTATAAATCGTTTTCACAGAAATAAAACGTGCGAAGCCGCGGGCAAAAACTAGTATTATCATATGCGAAAGCTTGGATGGATGGATAGATGGATGTTTGCTACTTGTTCAATGTCAAAATTGGGTTGAAATTTTGTTTAGATGTAGGTCTAGACTCTTGACTTCAAGTAAAACATAGACATTTTTTTATCCCATAAATCAGTTCCCATGGAATATAAATAACCTTTGAACGTTTCCATAGAAACAACGCGTTTCCATAGAAACAACGCGTTCGAAGCCGCGGGCAGAAACTAGTCACTCATTTGTAAGAATGATGCCCCACGCCAGGTACAGCTGGACGGCATGACGCCGAGCGGCCACTCTGCCGCGCTCGGGCTCAGGCCGCAGTAAAGCTACATGGAATCAAGAATGATGCCCCACGCCAGGTACAGCTGGACGGCATGACGCCGAGCGGCCACTCTGCCGCGCTCGGGCTCAGGCCGCAGTAAAGCTACATGGAATCAAGAATGATGCCCCACGCCAGGTACAGCTGGACGGCATGACGCCGAGCGGCCACTCTGCCGCGCTCGGGCTCAGGCCGCAGTAAAGCTACATGGAATCAAGAATGATGCCCCACGTCAGGTACAGCTGGACGGCATGACGCCGAGCGGCCACTCTGCCGCGCTCGGGCTCAGGCCGCAGTAAAGCTACATGGAATCAAGAATGATGCCCCACGCCAGGTACAGCTGGACGGCATGACGCCGAGCGGCCACTCTGCCGCGCTCGGGCTCAGGCCGCAGTAAAGCTACATGGAATCAAGAATGATGCCCCACGCCAGGTACAGCTGGACGGCATGACGCCGAGCGGCCACTCTGCCGCGCTCGGGCTCAGGCCGCAGTAAAGCTACATGGAATCAAGAATGATGCCCCACGCCAGGTACAGCTGGACGGCATGACGCCGAGCGGCCACTCTGCCGCGCTCGGGCTCAGGCCGCAGTAAAGCTACATGGAATCAAGAATGATGCCCCACGCAGGTACAGCTGGACGGCATGACGCCGAGCGGCCACTCTGCCGCGCTCGGGCTCAGGCCGCAGTAAAGCTACATGGAATCAAGAATGATGCCCCACGCCAGGTACAGCTGGACGGCATGACGCCGAGCGGCCACTCTGCCGCGCTCGGGCTCAGGCCGCAGTAAAGCTACATGGAATCAAGAATGATGCCCCACGCCAGGTACAGCTGGACGGCATGACGCCGAGCGGCCACTCTGCCGCGCTCGGGCTCAGGCCGCAGTAAAGCTACATGGAATCAAGAATGATGCCCCACGCCAGGTACAGCTGGACGGCATGACGCCGAGCGGCCACTCTGCCGCGCTCGGGCTCAGGCCGCAGTAAAGCTACATGGAATCAAGAATGATGCCCCACGCCAGGTACAGCTGGACGGCATGACGCCGAGCGGCCACTCTGCCGCGCTCGGGCTCAGGCCGCAGTAAAGCTACATGGAATCAAGAATGATGCCCCACGCCAGGTACAGCTGGACGGCATGACGGCGAGCGGCCACTCTGCCGCGCTCGGGCTCAGGCCGCAGTAAAGCTACATGGAATCAAGAATGATGCCCCACGCCAGGTACAGCTGGACGGCATGACGCCGAGCGGCCACTCTGCCGCGCTCGGGCTCAGGCCGCAGTAAAGCTGCATGGAATAAAGCGAGGACTCGAGCGATAATAATTCTCGCTCTTTTCCTCAAAGCCGCCATAAATCTGCTCCAACCCGTTTCCATACTCGCAGCACTTCAATATAATCTTTTCAGTATTTTAAAAGTTGGCAAGACATTTTACAAATTTTCGCTGAATAATAAAATAAAACAATCTAGAGCGTTGCCTTCCGGAAACTTTTCACTGTTACACGTAGCTTACTTTAATCCGGCGAAAATGCCTCTCGTCAACGTCGGCGTGCCACGTGAAACCTCCGCCCGCCCTTTTTTCAAGGAACTAGGCGTACTCACACTACCATCCCTGGTAATCTTTCAAGTAGCCGTCTATGTGAGGACAAACCTGAAAGATTTCAGCAACCTTGGAGATGAACGCGGAGGCAACACGCGCCACGCTGGTCTGCTAGCCGCGGTATCGCGCACCATGGCAAAGTCTGGGAAGGTAACACATGTCATGGGACCAACGGTATACAACCGATTGCCTAAAATGATCAAGGAGGCTCCTAGTCTCAACACGTTCAAATCCAAACTTAGGCGCTGGCTTGTCGAGCAGACATTCTACACCTTCAATGAGCTCACAAGCCTGAGAGTAACAATCTAAGTCGGTACCTAGGTACTTACAAATGTATGTTCAATTATCTTTACTTTATATATTTGTTATATAAGTAATTTAAGATGATGTGTAATTATTAATTAATTATGCTAATATTTTGTTTGACCTGTAATGTAATTATTCCATTATAAATAAATGAACTGAACTGAACTCAACTTTGCGCCGGATCATTTTACCGAGAAACTGGGAGAAACAACTTATACTTTTATGTAGTTTCTTACAGTAGCGTACCGCCCGCGCCGCTGGAACCGTGCAGGCCTAACTCCTTGCGCGGAGCACAAGTCCACAAGGTTCACTTTGCACGGAGCACAAGTCCACAAGATTCACTTTGCTTTTCGTTCATACCGTCGCGATTTGCGTAGTTTTGTAATATTTCCTCGTGAAGGGCGATGTGCTATTGCTCCGCGAAACTAGGGCGAAGCTAATGTGAAGGCACCGCTGAGTTTTTTGAAAGAATTATTACTTTCAGGCGTGTTCGTTAAGCGGTAGAGCCATTTGAAACGCTTTTTGTAACTTAATTACTTTGAATGAAAGTAGTGTTCATTACGACTTACGATTCCGAAAGCGAAATAATTCTGGCATGTTCGTTCAAACAGACACATTTAGAAAACCAAAAGAAATCTATGGCAAAAACAATTTAGTAACAATTACCAAATGACTGGAAATTCCTCGAATAACCACACAAAGTGTCCTTTGTCGCTGAATGAGAACTTATTATCAGGTCAATAGCATAAGTCAGCCACAACTTGGCGAGGCTAGGGTAGGATCAATACAAATGTTTGAACATACATAAGTTATATAATAATGGTCTGTGGTGTGAACCGCGATAAGCTGTGGGCTGTCCAGGCATTCAGACCCATCACAAACATCACACACAATAAGAACTTTCAGCAAAGCGAATTACGATTTGTAAAAGAGCAAGCCGTGCCTGGAAGAAGTGACGGAGACAGCCTTTGTGTTGATTTTTAAGGTAGTCGCGCGCCGCGGCTTTGTCTCGACATTATCTCCGTCAATACAAATGAGGTTGGCGGATCTGGGCCGCCCGCACCCTCGTTACACCCCCGAATGTGAGCGCCAGATATTACCGCGCCCTTTCAAACTCTTACGTTACGGGGCCTATTCAGAAACAGACTACTTTTTTGAGGTTTCAAAAACGTGTACAACGTTTTTGACTAGGTACAGCCGAGTCGTGGCGAAGCCGGGCTTTAGAAAGCAGTTTTCTGATTATCTAACTAGTTCAACTAGATAGAGTTGCAAACTCTTTTCTACTTCCATTGTTGGTACTACCGACTTCATTTTAATTAAACAATAACAGTAGTTTTTTGGTTTCGGTCCAGTAATGCCCGAAAAAATAGCTCATGTTTTGTCTTGAGATTGCAAATGAAATGGAATAATATTATCAAATCGTTTATCGCTATTCTTCAGGGACTATTACGTATTCTTCCTGCGTGCTATCCCACATTTATTCCGCCCTCGTTGATTATGAAACAGTTGCAGTATTCTCGTAAATTATACATAACATTATACTTTTATGACGGCGAGTAAACAACGCTATCTCGGGGCCGCTTCGCGCGGGCCCGCCGCGCCGCCGCGCCGCCGCGCCGCCGCGCCGCCGCCGCGCCGGGCCGACCAGCCCCCGTTACGACTGTCTTTTAGTACTGGTTGGTCATGTTTTTGCTAAATCTAAATAATGTTTATAAATATGAATAAATCTAGGTAGTTGGTATCTTTTACTTTCAACAGGACTTCATACACCCAACTAAGTAATCCACATAAATTAATTTCTCAGTACGCTGCGACTTGCGACCAACATAGTTCGTCAAGTCGTCGCACACACGTGTGTGAGGCGGCTCGGCCCGATAAAACCTGATAGTACTTTCTCAATCGAAATTGTGTAAAAGGTATTCAGGTCATCTTTTACTCTTCATTCTTAATGCTAAAAAAAAGGAAAAACTCAATAATATTCCAAAGATTAAGGACCAGGGTATGGAGTTTTACCCTGATATTCGTGAAAGATTCTGTCGACATTTTGTATTTTTCCTATTTACAATTTATTAATTGCGTCCTCAGTAGATTTATATTTGTAATTCCTTGTGAGAGTTTTACTGACTTTTACTCGTTTATTATTGAGTTCTTATTTTGGAATTCTAATGAATATTGATATGTATGTAAAACGTAGATGAGATAGTAATGAATTTGACAAAGTAATTAGTTTGCGAAGTGAAGGTAACCTCCGCTGCTCCGTCATGATTACGGGAGAGACTGGCGCATGGCGCACGGCGGGACGGGACTACCTGTGTATATTCATAGTTCATTAGAGAAACAAGTTTGGAAGTGAGCTCCCAGGGGACGCTGCCTGCGCGAGTTGAGGCTCATCCAGGGCGGGTCCTTCCGCTGTAGGTTCCTTAGCGCATTCTACTTGCAAGGGATCGCTTTGCTTACTTATTTCCTGCGAAAGATAATAGTTTTCAATAACCTCAACAACCTGTATTGGTCTACTGTTGGACGCAGGCCTCCCCCTGATAAGCGCCTTATTGGTTTTCATCTCATGGGGGATTGTGCCCATAATCCTCACGCTGGACATGCGGGTTAGGGATCGCAGTTCGGTATTAGAATTATTCTGCAGGGGGTATTGCTGCCCGCCCCCGATGGATATTTGGTCTTTAACGGGAAGAAGTTTTCAATAAATATCTACCCAATATTTGAAAAAGTCTTGAAGTTGGTTCAAACCTAAGAAGCTAAGTAACGAGGTAAGGCAGACCGGGAGCTTGTGCTAATCTATATTAATATTATAAAGAGGAAAGATTTGTATTTTTGTATGTTTGTTACGAATAAACTCAAAAACTACTGAACCGATTTCAAAAATTCTTTCACCATTAGAATGTTACATTATTCCTGAGTAACATAGGCTATATTTAGTTCTTGAAAAAATTAGGGATCCCTACTAAAACTTCAATAATGTAACCCAAGGTGTAAAAAAATTCGCCATAAATTGTCTATCATCGCATGCGCTGCGGAAACTATTGATGATAGAACAAAAAAATGTTCTACAATATTAAAGACTATATAAATATCTACAAAAAACTCAGCGATACCATATGTCCAACTATTGTAGTTATGTCAGTATAACAATTTTTACTTTTTAAAAGTTGATAGAAATTCTGACCGAAGTCTGACCATGTTAGCCATACCTCTGTATTAATCCTTATCCAAGTAAATCATTTCATAATTAAGACTGTTTCAATACCTGTAGATTACTTTTTGAATTATTCAAATCGGACATTCCATTCAAAAGATATTCAAAATTTAAAAATGTCGCTCTAAACAAAATACTATTAGAAAAATAAATGACGCCGCACCCGAGCAACGCAGCGAGGGAGGTAGGTAAAAATAATAATAATTAATGTCCTCCTAGCCGAATTTCGACCACGGCGGCCAATCTCATCGGAGACTAGCCAGATGCGCAGGACATATTATAGTGCACAAGTGTGTGCGCTGCTGTGTGGTGCCGGCTTAGAATTTGCACAACCCCAACTCTTCCCGCGGGTGTCGTAAGAGGCGACTAAGGGATATCCACTGGGGGCGGGCACGACCGGGAGAGGTCAAACGCAGGACCAACGTCTTAATGTGCTTTCTGAGGCACGCCCCCGTGCCTCGGAGAGCACGTTAAGCCATCTAACATCGCCAATTTCCTTACTCCGGGCTGCTACAGTGAATATTTCTTGCTAGAAAATACCCAATAACACAAATCTTGGGCCGACCCGGGATTTGAACCCGGGACCACATTATCAGCGGTTGAACACGCGACCACTATACCAACGGGGCAGTTGGATAAAAGTATAAAATGTCCTGCTACAGAAATATTAGAAACTTACGTTTATCCCAAATTTTTTAAAAATTAATATCCACCCGTGCGAATCCGGGACAGGCCGCTAGTGTGTTAATATAAAAAGTGTATCCATGAAAGTAGCAACGAAGTCAAAAGATGCCTGAGCAAGTGGTTCCAACGAAACGAGTTCCCCGCGCCCCGCGCCCCGCGCCCCGCAGCGCCCTGCACCCTGCAGCCTGCAGACTGCCGCGGTTTGCGCTGAGCAGCGCTCTCTAGTCGCGGAGGAATGCGTCGGGTCACATGCTCACGTTTATTGCCAGTTGTTTCGACTTTTCGATTATCAAACATGCAGAAATCCAATTTCGTTGCTTCTAAAGTGAGCATGTCCTGCTATATTAAACATGTCTTCTGTCTAGACCCCCCCCCCCCTGCTCAGAAGGGGGGTTTCAATATCTTCCGAACGAGTGAACGATACCTACTTGTAACGCGTGATCTCTGCGCAGAGAACAGCTCTTCTCTCAGTGAATCCCTTCTGATAATATTGAACGTGTGTGAATGTGACTTATCAGTTTGTCTGTTATGCCTTGACGCGTTTTCTATCTACATAATTAATTCTGGTCGCGAAACTTTGTAGGATACATAATATTCGAATTTGTACCTATGTTGATCATGTGTGTGTGTGTGGCACAGAGAACACCAAGGAACTTTCCAAAATCCTTCCTTAGAGACACTAAAATAGTTCCTCCTCCTTAATGTGTAAGCGAGCAAGGAAGAGTAGCAGACGAAATCTAGTCGAGTATGAATAGAATTTGCGGAGCGCCAGACAAAGCTCACCTCGGGAAATATCAAGATCGCTCCGCCTTTTAGCGAAAATACCGGCGATATTTGCTTCGCTATTCTGAATGCATTCACGTCTATTCTCGGAACCTGCCATACAATACAATAAGACGCTTTTCATTGTAGGTAAGTAGCTCTAAGAATAAGCGTAATTATTTTTTTAACTTATTGTCTACAGCATTACACCCGCGTGGGCTGAAGATTTGCTTGCAATTTTTCCATTTTGTAAACGACGAAAACTTCATTTGGTCATTTCATTTGTTGTTTTCCAGTTCGGTTGACACGTAAGCTACGTGTGTATTGTGAGCAACTATAAACCGCTGTGGACATAAAATGTTTATTCTCCGCCGACCGGTCCTGCCGGCCCTGCCGGCCCTGCGTCCACGCCCAAGGATTATTTATAGCGGCCGCGGCTGAAAAACTGCCTCAAACATCACATAAATTTCCCAGCTCATCATGGGAATATAATAAACTGGGGCCAAGAATGAGCCCATTTTGTTCTCTAGGATTTTCTTCTGAGTTACCCAGTGATATGCTCAGTGTAATGTGTTCGACTCGCAGAGCTACTTTGTATCAGGCAGCTGAGAGCCCTGCACCGCGCCGACATTCATAAACCTTTTTATTCGTTCAAAGAAGACTCGTTAAAAGCAAGTTCTGTTATCCTCGACTCGCGATATCAAAGTTTCTCTCGAAGGCGCTTTTAATACAACTTCTGATGGAAGTGTATTTATTTGGAGCGCTTTACGATGACACAAACTCTGATTGAGCAACTTTGCGAATAAAGTTTCGCGTAAAACAGTAGTTTCCCTGACATTGATGGTTTAGCTTCGTCGTGCCGATTGCGCGGAGGATGGCCGCTCATTTTCTTTGTTTGAAGGGGATTTATGGCTACGGTTTAGTTGCTTCATTTAATTTTGTGACACGAAGATTCTGGTGTACGTGATGCACTAGCAAACCAAAAGGGTGTTTGTCGATACCATCTTCAACGGCAATATTCCTAGTTTGCAAAACAAACTCAATAATTCCTTCTTCAATAAATTTAAATTAGATGAAAAATGAGTGAACGATATCAGATATTATGATTATTCTAACAACAGATAGTCTATTCTATAAGTACACCAGATATTATGTACCTAACTATAGTTTATATCTATTATGGTAATCGCGAATATAAGCCTGTTATTATTATTTTTGTGTATTTTGTAAAATATTTGTATCCTGTTTCTATAATTGGGAACTCGTTAATAGCCACCTGTATCTTCACACATCGCTATTATGTATATGAAAGATCCCCTAATATAAATAAATAAATAACACATAAAGTCCTCTAATTTGTAAATGGCACCTTTACGTTAAACACACCGTCTAGCCACAACATTAGTCAGGGCGGGCGGCGCGGCGGGCGGCGCGGCGGCCGGCCGGCCGTAAAGCAGAGCTTAGCGCCAGCCGGCACGTCCAGCTCGTTGCTCCAGCGACGTGTCTAATGGCCGCCACTCAGCCGCCTGAGTAACGCACAAACCATTACTTCACTAAGAAGCCTGGAACGGTATTAGGTGTTAAATCATTTAGCTTTATCCGTTGAAAAAATTGAAACTCTTCTTTGATAAGGGCGATATCTGTGGCGTTTTACCCGTTTATCCATGTTTGAAATCAGTGCACTCGTTCCGATGTAACCTAAGTAAAATGGTCGTATACTCATTCCACACAATAATTACCTTTCTGTCAGTTCGACTGACAAATAAAGTAGAGCAGCGCCCCCTGCAGAACAATTCTACCACCGAATTGCGATCCCCAACCCGCATGCCCAGCGTGGGGATTATGGGCATAACCCCCCCTGTGGTAAAAGCCAATAAGACGCTTATCAGGGGGAGGCCTGCGTCCAGCCTGCGTCCAGTAGTGGACCTATACAGACCGTTGAGGTTGAGGTTGAGGACAGGTAGGTATAGGTATTCAGGCGTCTAAATGACTTTTTTTTAGAAACCGAATATTTTACAAGATAATACGTAACATATTTGCTGTGATATTTGCCCGCAGCATTACACGCGTTTTCTGAAATTAAAAGTAAGACAGATAGAGTGCGTTGAACTATAAGTTTTATACTATTATCAATACTTTTTCATGGAAAATTAAACTCAGCGAAAACTGGACTCTAAAAAAAATTCATTCCAGTTTTCCCCCTTAAGGGGAATCTTCGTTTCATAATTTGTCGGCTTGATAAAAATCTAAACTTTCGTAAGTCCCGATATTTTTGGAGCCGACATACCGAAGCGGCAGAAATCAAAAAATATCACTTTATTTCCGTGTCAGTGTTTAGTTTTATATTTTGACCTTTTATAAGTGTACATTTATTGTATTTATGGAAATAAAAACTTTGATTTTGATTTGATTTTGACAGATTCGCATCTCTATGGTTGAAAAGTAACGTGTCTATGAAATATTTAATTATTTCATTCAGTCTTTTCACTAAGGCTTATCAATAGTCAATAAAGGAACTTCATACGCGTGCACGTCACAAAGGTAACAAATGCGTGGGATGAGTACCTGCGAGTATAACAGTCATGCTGCCCGACAGGTTTTAGAATCTAATGAGGTACTAAATTACCTTCTTATCGTTGTAAGTATTCTACTCCTAAATACTATAGCGATTTACTATCTAATAATTTCCCCCTATTCTTAGGATCGGTCAATGCTGCCTTCTAATAATTGTAAGGGTCGCATTCTAAAACTGAGTGCAGTATAAAGCATAACACACAACTTATGCAAAACGTGGCCTACCCAACGATGCATATACCAATCTCTAAAATATCGTCCAAATAATATAAACTTCGACTTTTATCGCAATACTAGACGAAATAGAACGATTTCTCAAGTGTCGGTCTATCTAGATGATCTCCGGCGGCGCGCGGCGACAGTGTTCGGTTCCGTAATGATCCGTGCAGCATCCTTTGTGATGGCGGGGCGCTCGCGTCGCGCCGCGCCGCGCGCCCCCCGGCCCGGGCGGACTAGGCACCTGGCTATTATATCCAGATGAAGTAGATCTCGGGCGGCGCGCGGTGACAGTGTTCGGTTCCGTAATGATCCGTGCAGCATCCTTTGTGATGGCGGGGCGCTCGCGTCGCGCCGCGCCGCGCGCCCCCCGGCCCGGGCGGACTAGGCACCTGGCTATTATATCTAGATGAAGTAGATCTCCGGCGGCGCGCGGCGACAGTGTTCGGTTCCGTAATGATCCGTGCAGCATCCTTTGTGATGGCGGGGCGCTCGCGTCGCGCCGCGCCGCGCGCCCCCCGGCCCGGGCGGACTAGGCACCTGGCTATTATATCCAGATGAAGTAGATCTCCGGCGGCGCGCGGCGACAGTGTTCGGTTCCGTAATGATCCGTGCAGCATCCTTTGTGATGGCGGGGCGCTCGCGTCGCGCCGCGCCGCGCGCCCCCCGGCCCGGGCGGACTAGGCACCTGGCTATTATATCTAGATGAAGTAGATCTCCGGCGGCGCGCGGCGACAGTGTTCGGTTCCGTAATGATCCGTGCAGCATCCTTTGTGATGGCGGGGCGCTCGCGTCGCGCCGCGCCGCGCGCCCCCCGGCCCGGGCGGACTAGGCACCTGGCTATTATATCTAGATGAAGTAGATCTCCGGCGGCGCGCGGCGACAGTGTTCGGTTCCGTAATGATCCGTGCAGCATCCTTTGTGATGGCGGGGCGCTCGCGTCGCGCCGCGCCGCGCGCCCCCCGGCCCGGGCGGACTAGGCACCTGGCTATTATATCCAGATGAAGTAGATCTCGGGCGGCGCGCGGTGACAGTGTTCGGTTCCGTAATGATCCGTGCAGCATCCTTTGTGATGGCGGGGCGCTCGCGTCGCGCCGCGCCGCGCGCCCCCCGGCCCGGGCGGACTAGGCACCTGGCTATTATATCTAGATGAAGTAGGTCTCCGGCGGCGCGCGGCGACAGTGTTCGGTTCCGTAATGATCCGTGCAGCATCCTTTGTGATGGCGGGGCGCTCGCGTCGCGCCGCGCCGCGCGCCCCCCGGCCCGGGCGGACTAGGCACCTGGCTATTATATCTAGATGAAGTAGATCTCCGGCGGCGCGCGGCGACAGTGTTCGGTTCCGTAATGATCCGTGCAGCATCCATTGTGATGGCGGGGCGCTCGCGTCGCACCGCGCCGCGCGCCCCCCGGCCCGGGCGGACTAGGCACCTGGCTATTATATCTAGATGAAGTAGATTTCCGGCGGCGCGCGGCGACAGTGTTCGGTTCCGTAATGATCCGTGCAGCATCCTTTGTGATGGCGGGGCGCTCGCGTCGCGCCGCGCCGCGCGCCCCCCGGCCCGGGCGGACTAGGCACCTGGCTATTATATCTAGATGAAGTAGATCTCCGGCGGCGCGCGGCGACAGTGTTCGGTTCCGTAATGATCCGTGCAGCATCCTTTGTGATGGCGGGGCGCTCGCGTCGCGCCGCGCCGCGCGCCCCCCGGCCCGGGCGGACTAGGCACCTGGCTATTATATCCAGATGAAGTAGATCTCCGGCGGCGCGCGGCGACAGTGTTCGGTTCCGTAATGATCCGTGCAGCATCCTTTGTGATGGCGGGGCGCTCGCGTCGCGCCGCGCCGCGCGCCCCCCGGCCCGGGCGGACTAGGCACCTGGCTATTATATCTAGATGAAGTAGATCTCCGGCGGCGCGCGGCGACAGTGTTCGGTTCCGTAATGATCCGTGCAGCATCCTTTGTGATGGCGGGGCGCTCGCGTCGCGCCGCGCCGCGCGCCCCGCGGCCCGGGCGGACTAGGCACCTGGCTATTATATCTAGATGAAGTAGATCTCCGGCGGCGCGCGGCGACAGTGTTCGGTTCCGTAATGATCCGTGCAGCATCCTTTGTGATGGCGGGGCGCTCGCGTCGCGCCGCGCCGCGCGCCCCCCGGCCCGGGCGGACTAGGCACCTGGCTATTATATCCAGATGAAGTAGATCTCGGGCGGCGCGCGGTGACAGTGTTCGGTTCCGTAATGATCCGTGCAGCATCCTTTGTGATGGCGGGGCGCTCGCGTCGCGCCGCGCCGCGCGCCCCCCGGCCCGGGCGGACTAGGCACCTGGCTATTATATCTAGATGAAGTAGATCTCCGGCGGCGCGCGGCGACAGTGTTCGGTTCCGTAATGATCCGTGCAGCATCCTTTGTGATGGCGGGGCGCTCGCGTCGCGCCGCGCCGCGCGCCCCCCGGCCCGGGCGGACTAGGCACCTGGCTATTATATCTAGATGAAGTAGATCTCCGGCGGCGCGCGGCGACAGTGTTCGGTTCCGTAATGATCCGTGCAGCATCCTTTGTGATGGCGGGGCGCTCGCGTCGCACCGCGCCGCGCGCCCCCCGGCCCGGGCGGACTAGGCACCTGGCTATTATATCTAGATGAAGTAGATTTCCGGCGGCGCGCGGCGACAGTGTTCGGTTCCGTAATGATCCGTGCAGCATCCTTTGTGATGGCGGGGCGCTCGCGTCGCGCCGCGCCGCGCGCCCCCCGGCCCGGGCGGACTAGGCACCTGGCTATTATAGCCCGAGGTGCAGAGTTTAGGAAAAGGTCTTGCGGAAATTGGGAGACGATGCTTTCCAATGTTTCTAATCAAATGGATATTTCAGTATTTTGTAAGAAATATGTAGATAAAGTACGTTAGCAGAATTCTGCAAGAGTTCACTCCTATAGGTTACAAGAAGTATAACTAACAAATAACAAAGTGAAATGTACTTAAAGCTTATTCCTCCGCCCTTTCCCAGTAACTATGAATCCATCTACGTCAGTCGCGGACAATCAGTCGCTGTTGGATTAGAGGCTAAAAATACAAAGAAACAAAGCCTGACGAGGGTACAGAAACCCCTTATCTGGCTGCAGACTTTGTTCAATTGACAAAGAATCGCGCACGACAGAGCTGCACAATGTGGGCACTGGCGCACTGGCGCACGCGACCTGAGGACGGGAATTCCTTGCGATGGAAAGAAAGCGGATTTTTAATGTATTAAATATACAGAATATTTTTTTTAACTGGGACAGTACGGAGGCACCCATAACCAGAAGAGATACAGGTGCAGTTGCTTTTGAAACATCAGCTCCTTTTTGGAGAAAATCATTTTGGCATTAAAGTTTTTTTGGTCAAGCGTGAGTAGCGCCCTGAGATGAATCAAGTTGGTAAAATTTTTTTGTTTGGTGCCAATCTACTCAGTCCTTTGTAAGAATCATTTTATTGTATCGATCGATCTGAGCAAAGGATGTTAGTCAAATTTAATAATTATGTTTTCACATACAATTTCTTAGTAGTTTGGTATCAAACGGTACTAAAACGATCAATAGATTTTCGCCCCCATGTTGCAGTATGCAGGAACGGGCATGTTTCAAAACACTTTTAGTGGCCTTAGACAACCATGAGTGGTGAATCTTGTTTAAGTGAAAGTGTACTGCGTCTTTTAATTCTTGAACGATATTGTACCGAGTTTCGTAAATACGACCCTAAAGGGAGCCCAATAGTAAAAAATTAAAAAAAAATGTTTCAAATTTTTTCTGAAATACGAAGTGTGTTTGAATTACTCGTGAGAGCGTGGAGTTCCTAAACTTCTTAATCGCTACAGTAATACTCGTAAAATGTTTGTTGGAGGAATTTGGCTTTGTCCTGTTGTATGATAATACATTTTAAACTGCACCGGTATCTCCTCTGACGACGTGTGGCTTGCATCAAAGCATGCCATCCATCATTAACATGTTATCAATATCCCTATACTCCTGGCGTCCATATCCAGTCAATTTGTAGGACGATCCGCCCAACACCTGCGATTCTAAGAACCGTTTCAGAATGTTCAGAATAATTCCAGATTCTAGGGTTCCCGAACATTGTTGAGCTGCCATTAAACGCTGTATTACGAAATGATTAGCGGCGCCGGTTAGTGCCGCTGTAGATGCGCCGACTCGAGCGGCGCTATTCGCATGTAGCTCACGGGTCCACGAGACCCGACCTCGTCCTAAGTGCTAAATTATTGCGGAACGCACTTCTGCTCACGCAAGGATCGCTCGTGTTACAGTATCTGTGGTCGGGCTGAGAGGGTGTCGCGGATTGCCCATTAATAACCGAGTATTTATTTCATAAACTTACATTATTCTTGTTACAAACGTTGTTTGTGTAAATTAGTTCAGAAAGCCTTTTACTATGAAGTGTTTTTTCAGCTGTCACCGTTATACCATTCTATGACCAAAAAACTTTGCTTGAATTCCATTTTCAGCGGACGATTTAGAATATTTTTATTTTGTCTCGACGGAAAGTAAATATTTGGCGTCTCGGTTCACTTCAAGTGTTTATGTAAAGTTTACTCAAATATTTTAATTAAATTCAAAGGTTTATGGAGTTTCAAAATAAACAAGGTTCGACCGCAGCTCCGCAGCTCAGCTCCGCGGCCGCCAGCCAGAGACGAGGGGCTTTCGTTTGCGTGATTAGCATCACCAATAAGTTTTTGAATTGTTTACAAAGTGATCATATAAAGCTCTCATTGTCTAGTAAGTAGTACCGTAACCGTACTACCTGTCAATGATCACGTAGTCGCTTGTTTTATTTTTAATTAGATTAACCAAATAGTCTAATTGAAAGAACTGTAGCTGGAGCATGTTGGATGTGGTCGAGGTCGGCGTCGCCGCCGTGATCCCGCCGGTAGCTGGGCAATAGCTCACCCGCCCAGATAAAGAAACATGACATGTATCTTGCGCGTCCTTCATGAGATGTTGCATTGCAGGGTTTCTATACTCAAACAATTGATCCATATAGGGTTGTTACGTCCATTTGTCTGCTGGATTATCAGTTCTAAGAGGGACAGGATGCTTAAGGATCGGGAAAAATCTGTGTCGTTTGTTTAGAAGGTCCACATGACGCATCCTCGGGCGGCGCAGGCGGCCCCCGCCCACCCCTCCACCCCTACACTCTACAAACATAAACATCCAAAAAGATATTCCCACTGGCTTAATTTTATGACTTTCTCAAAAATATGCTCGACTTACCTGTTTCCCTGCGCTGAAATGAAATATTTAATGTATTATTGCGATTTCTTGACGCGGAAACGTTTGTTTTTCGTATGACCTAATTATGCAAGTGGATGGCGTCGCTAACCCGTGCAACGTTACAAGTTTGTACATGTTCCGTTACCGGCTCCTGTCGGCGTCGGCGTCGAAGCCAAACTTGCGGATACCGAAGATACCCAACACTATCATTTCCCGAAGTTGGCTAGCTACTTTCGTCGTAAAGCTCGCACCGCACGGCAGCCCGGCAGTGCACAAATGGGCTCGCCGAAATCCGCTCACATCATATTTACGGATTTATGAAGTTTCCACTAAACCTCTAAAGTGTCTGCGTCAAAGTTATCAAATTCTTAATCATTTTCTGCACACTACACTTGCAAAATCTAAAACTAGTTTCAGCCCGCGGTTTCGCACGCTTTGTTTATAATTTTAATCGTTTGAAAGTTATTTCTATCCGAAGGGAGTGGATGTTTGTTACTTCTTCACGCCAAAATATACTTATATGACAATAGATATAGTTCTAGGCCTGGAATAAAACGTTTTATCCCATAAATCAGTTCCCAAAGGATAGATAGATTATCGTAACGCGTGCGAAGCCTCGGGCAGAAACTAGTTTATAATATTAGTTTATAACATAAATTAGTATCAAACGAATATCAAACTTCAATAGCAAGTATATAGTCAATTAACGTAATATAAGGTAGACAACTAATAACTTTAAAGAAAGCGAATAAAAAATATGAAGTTAAACTGAAAATCAAGTCGCAAAAGTTGCAACGATTAAGCCAGCCTTTAACCTCTTACCTGTTACCTGTGAACCGTGCGCTACCTACTAAAGCTTTCTATTCTCATTTATTTTTAATTTTACGAGGCTAGTTGCTCCGTGCCAGGGCTTATTTGCAATGTTAAATAAACATTTCATTGTAGAAACAAAACTCGCCGATAAAACTTGAGGAATCCGACTTTTATTTAGTTTAGCCAGGCGCCGAGCACACCGGCGAGCGAGCGCGGGGGTCCACTCCGAACTTTACCATTCGATAAAATCCATCGCAAATGTACGAGCGTACAAATGACTCGCAACTCATAATAAGGCCTGTCAAAAACGTAATAATAAAATCACTCTCCCAAATCGAGTTTATTAACTTTAACCCAATACAACTGAAATCAGCAATAAACTATTTACTGCTGAACTGGACTCTTGAGGTCTATAAATTGCGAATCAAATTGTGCAATATCGAGAATAGAAGTTTGAAAATATCGCGTCTCGTGCGTACGTGCGCGGCGTACAGTACGCGATGCGCGCGCCTGCTCCCACCCAGTCATGCAGTAAGTGGAGCTGGACTCCATGCCTCGACCGCGGCTGACACTTCGTCCTCGCCGCGCCGGTATCCCGTCAAATGCCAGCTGCGGCAATTAATTTATCGCACGTTTTTCTGGGCGTTCTGTACTCGCCCTAAGATTTATCCTCAGCCTTAAGAATTTATTTGGTTTGTTCCAGGTGAGTGTGCGCCCGCCATTAAATTTTCAGCGGAGTTTGGGTATGTTCCAGTTTTATTTTAGGTATCGTAAAACATTTTTTCAGAGGTTCATTGCATCCATCATTACGTCGAAGTGCACTCCGACAAACTAAAGATGTTCATATTTTATATCGCGATAACCTCTGGGAAATAATCGAGACTGTTTGCGAGCTGTTCTACCGGGAGATCTACCGGGCAATTTATGGTGAAAAGGTAAGACGAACATTCCACCTTTCGTAGCCGTTGTGACCTCAATTAAGCTCGTTGTTTCACAGAATCTTTTGAATTGCTACCGGCACACAATTGTAACACGATTTCACACATACGAGAAGGAGATGAACAATAATATGTGATAAATGAAACTCTGAGTTGAATAAGATCGTGCTCCGACAGTAAAGGCTATTGTTTTGGGGGCGGGCGGCGTTAAGGCGCAGCACCTCGCGACCTGTCAAGAACGCATTGCCTGCGTCACGGTTTAATAAACTTTAATTACAGAGCTTTTATGATGCAATAAAGCTCCATAAATAGGGCAGTTCGCTAGGACGGGATATGAGGTGGCGTGTCGGTCGCCAGCGTTATAAATCGTGGGCTCATGCCTTCACATTATTTAACGCGCGGGGCACGCTATGCGGCATGCAACCGACCGTCATTTGTCGCCGCATTTTTATTTACGCGACACGAATGAGCTGCGTTGTTGCGGTCACGTGTGCGGCTACCCTTACAATAGTTGCATCGTTTTATTTATTTGTGGCCGTGGAGGATGGACGGCCACTTATTAATAAGTTTACTATATAGGAACTTTATTTCTATTTAAGCTTTTAACCCGCGTTTTATTTAAATTTAAAATTATAAGGTATGGAGTTGTTGTTAAATCTAACCTTTAAAACAAGAATTTATTCAAAACTTTTCATACAATTTCTATGGTATTTTGATTTACAGCATAGCTTGTTATTAAATTTAAGATTTCTGAAATGCTTTAAATAACTACAAAGCTAGCTCTACATAGACTTTACAAGTATGTCTGTAAATAATTATCTGGTCTGGAATATCGTCAGAAGGAATAAAACACGGGAGCCGTTAAAGTGGCGAGGTCGCGCGATAGGGTGCGAGCTGGGCGCTCCCCGGCTCCGAATGTGCCGTTTATTGCCTCAACTTGTGCGGAGACTGCTTCACGCAGCATTACGAGTATCTGTGTACCCGCGCAGTGTACTACTCACTCATCGCTTCTGAAGTTACACGCTTCGCGAATGACAATTGGCAACGTCTCTGGTCTCTGACGTTTAAGTTTGAATTGACTAAAGGCACAGACGCTCTCTGCGCTCGTTGAACAACTGCAAGACTCAGCTGAAAACTAAATAAAATAAGAAACAGTTTTCGAGACCCGCCATACGAGTACATGTTAAAATCATAACTTCACTCCGTAGTCGGATAAAATTGCTTAAATATTTATGAAGGCAGCCCTGAGCGCTCGGTTGCGACTAACTTATAACAAGTTGTGATTTTAACCGAGACTTTATGCATGGCAATGTCGGTGCTACCGCCACTGCGGCCGTCGGCGGCGGCGGCGGCGGCGGCGTGGGGAATCGGTGCGGCGGCCAGAACGGCGCGGGAACTTAGTGCATCGGCCAGCGGCTGCCATTGTCTCTCTAAATAGTAATCATCCGGAACAATGTCCGCGGCAAATGCCCACACTGCATTTACAAGCTAAATTGAATTCAGCCGAAGCTCTGATGACGCCGCTGGGTCGCCCGTAATAACTGGAACATTCAGAGAGCTTGTAATATCATGGCAGATCATTCTCCGGCCAAAACTATGCAGTTACATTGTTTTAGGTTCAGTTGCAGCAGTCAGTTGGGGACAACCATGAGAATATGAGCGCGCGGTGCAGCTGAGGTGGGGGAGCGGGGGAGCGGTGTGCGGGTGAATCAGCCGCGCATTTTTGTGCTGTTTTCCAGGTGGGCGACAAGCTTTAGTTGGCCACAAGTGTAAGTGACTATTATCTTTTTCGACCCGAATGTGACGTCAGATTCGGTCATAAATGTTGAAGCAAAACTGTAAAAGTACCGGCCTGTCCCATGAAGCTTCCAGTCATTGATAGCGTGCGCACCAGCTCTGACAATACAATTATTAATTGCCCGTGAACAGCAATTCATTTTCCGGGAAATCACGAGTTTCAACGATGCCGCCTCCTTCCCGTCGCCGCCGCGCCGCGCGCCGCGCCCGCGCCGCGCCCGCGCCGCGCCCGCGCCGCGCCCGCGTCTCGCCCGCATCAAGGCGTCAAATACAAATAGACAGGTGACACGACACTCGCTCGTGCTCACGCGCAGTTAAATATTACATAAATCATGCTTTATTGCGCCGCTAGTTTTTAACAGCGATCGTAAAATAACTCAACTTAAATACTGTTTTTATTATCATACCCTGCGGCTACACTCGTCACCACCGGGTTAATAATTCGCCATTTAATCCACTCGCACAGATAGAGGGTAAGTATCTCGCAAAGAGAATTTTTACCGACGAATTCCCGGATTCTGGCGGCGAGCAGTCGAGTGCTCCTCATTATCTGTGACGCCATTATCCTCTCGCGTGACGTCACACGACCCAATTGCTTCCGGCACGTCGTCGTCGCTGGGATCGCGCCCCGCTCCGCCCCGCCGCGCCGTGGTAACTGCATTTAGACACTCGGGCACTCACCAACCGTTATATTGACTCGGCTTATTACACCGTTTATTGCATTCCAGACTTTCCGGTTCGGAATTGGAAAAATACGACGACATGTACAAGTTAGAAGACAAAATAAATTCAATCGCAGCGTCGGCCTCTGCCAGTGCCAATAAAAGCCTCAATCAGATTATTAGCGCGATTATTTCAGCTGCATAGGATAGCGGCCGTCCCTCGACGTGTCCGGGAAAGCGTCAAGTTCAGTTTGTTACACAAGAGAAGTGTTCCGCACACGGTGAAGGAGTCCGCTCGCGTCCTCGGCGGACGAACATCCGTACAGTGCAAATCAAATCAAATCATTTATTCGCAGGAATGTAGGTATAAAAGCTCTTAATAACTAGTAGTTCTACGAACAGTAGACGTCGCGAACACTAACTTTTTTCAACAATTAATTTACATAATACTTAATGTACTAAAGTAATTTTATTTAAAACGGGATATTTGGTACCTAGGTAGGTAATGAGAACTTCTGTGGGGTTCATACTTTACCCCCATCTTCGGAAATGGGGGGCCATTTCCGAAGATTGCATAGCGACCCATCTGAAATGTACCTAGGCACCTACCTATGTAGCGTTTGTGGATATGGATCTATTATTTTACAGGAAAAATATACTTTGAGAAGTTTGTAAAACTAACACCTTTTCAAAAGTTCTTGTACATGTTCTAGTAGTTCAATGATGTTCTAGCAGTTCTACGAACAGTAGACCTCGCAAGCACTAACTTTTTTTTCAACATATTAGTAACATATATTATCTATACTATATATATAATATTATAAAGAGGAAAGGTTTGATTTTTTGTTTGTTTGTTTGTTTGTATGAATTGAATAGGCTCCGAAACTACTGGACCGATTTGAAAAATTCTTTCACCGTTAGGAAGCTTACTTTTCAGGGAGTGACATAGGCTATATTTTATCCCGGAATTCCCACGGGAACGGGAACTACGCGGGTGAAACCGCGAGGCGATCGTCTAGTATATTATATATAACTTATATTAAATATTATTTGTTTTTTCGAAAGCCAAATTGCTCTGTTCTGCAAAGCGAGCGCCTCATATAGGAGCGACTCCGCGGGGAGCCATTGTTCTAAAACAAGTCCGCCCCCGCGGGGGACACTCATCACGTTTTGATTCGTCTAATGAATGATTGTTGTTCCGTTGCTAATTATTTTAATCTGATTCTAGTGCTTTACGATTGTTTCACGTCACGGGTGAATGGGCTATTATTTATTAAATCATAAAATAATTCTCTGAAAGCAATGTTTCCAGTTCTGATAACCTTTACGGATTATTTAATTCTCAACTTAAATAATCGTAGGTCCAATAACGAACGGGGCAGTACTTCAAAAATGTTGTATTTCAATTGTTTTGCAACAGTCTGCACTTAGCTCAATTGTTTCAATTGTAAATACTCGTTCTGATTGGTTTCTATTATTTGATTTAAATTGTGTTTGTTGATAATGATTTTAATAATGTTCATTAATAATAAACAGTGTATTTATGTTATCGGGGCTGTGATCGAGCAAACGAGCTATCGAGGTGATTTCGTGATTTCCTACTACGCTAATAACGTCATTCGCCGTCACGAGCTTGTCCAGACGTGCACACTGGCAGAGGCGGCTATCGGCCATTCTCATTTTTGACGTGACAACGTCTTATAATTTGATTGAGCCGGCTGCAAGCACGAAAAAACCACGACGTCATGCGGCGTTACCTCGTCATGCGGTGTTACCTCGCTCTGAGGCGTTCCATGTAAGGCTTGAAGTGGTCGCGAGAGCGCTCGACATCCGTCTCTCTCCTACTTGAGTGAGCGATGCGTCTGCGTTGTCACGTTCAACTATCGTCAGTAAACCGACTTTACAGACAACCAATTTTTTATGACCTGAATGAAGCATACTACTCGTTGTTTACGAACGAACTTTGTTTGTGTTGGATGAACACCAACTCCAGCCACTCGTTTTATGACGTGACAACGTCTTATAATTCGATAGAGCCGGCTGCACGCACGAAAAAACATGACGTCTTCCGGCGTTACCTCGCTCTGAGGCGTTCCCTCGCTCTGAAGCGTTCCATGTACACGTCACGAAATACGAGTTCGTTCGTGTACACTTAATGTACACGAACGGGTTCGTATTGCGGTGAGCGAAGCGAACCGCATTGGGGAACTGCACGGCGAACGAAGCGAGCCGTGCTGTGACCCCCGCGTGCCCTCCCGGAACCCCCTTCCCCATCCAAAAATCGGATATGGGTATCGTTTTCGACTAACATGGGGGTGAGGATTACGAATTTGATGACGGCGGGCGTGTGCCGGATTGCGGTGAGCGAAGCGAACCGCAATTCCACTATTGGGGAACTGCACGGCGAGCGAAGTGAGCCGTGCTGTGACCCCCGCGTGCCCACCCGGAACCCCCTTCCCCATCCAAAAATCGGATATGGGTATCGTTTTCAACTAACATGGGGGTGAGGATTACGAATTTGATAACGGCGGGCGCAATACGACACACGTCACACAGCAAGGCGAGCGAAGCGAGCCTTGCTGTGTGACACCACACCCACTTATATGGGTATCGTTTTCGATCAACTCGAAATCGTAGATTGCGAAAAAGATGTCATTCCATCAGTATTTTCTTAAGACGTTGTCACGTTCAACTATCGTCAGTAAACCGACTTTACAGACAACCATTTTTTATTAAATTTTTTATGTAAATCATGTATGTAAACAATTGAATTGTTATTTTTTAAAAATAAATGAATTGCAAATGGTGTTTTTCAAATCCATCATATTTTTTTAAGTTTTCTTTGCTTGCGGTGCTACGCGGTGCTATGATGTGCTACGAAGCACTTCGCATTCACGACGCATCTGCCACCGCCCTCACCGCGCCTTCGTTCGCACGATCGGCACAAATTTGCCGCGAGCGATTACCCATGGTCGTATAGCAGCTTCGCTAATGAAGTCATGGCTTCGACGCCGTAACGGCACAAACAGGCCGGTATAGGCAGGGGCATATAGCTCGGCGATACAGCCTGATAGAGCTCCGGCAGGTCTGTGGCAGAGACATTAGTCACAGAGTCGACGGCTGTCGATCGGGATTGTTGTGCAAGATGGCGGCGCCGGGTGATTGCGCTATCTGCACGCGTTATGCAACCCAACGTGCAAACGTGCGTTGTGGTTCAGACGAGCGTGTCGGTGCTGGGCGCGGCCCGGACTTCGCCTGATACCGTGCTATGTGATTGACGACCTTAGTGGCAGACACTGATTACAGAGTAATGGCAGATCCGGTATACACTGAGACTCGAGAGGTTGTCATACGAGTTCGATTACGAAAACAAATGTTAGCAGGATCGGTGGCCTTCGATAGCTTGGTTTGACGCAGTTACCCTATCCTACACAAAATTGTGCAAACTCACAGAACACGGAGCATACCCTTGCAAAGTAATATCGAAATAGTCGAAAATATCTGTCTATTTCCTCTGTTCATCGAGTCCCGCATAGTTCCGAGCTCCGTAATGTCCATCGGAATGCAGCGAGCGCAGCCAATCAGGGCGCTTTGATACGTCACCGCCGGGCAAATAGAGTCGCTCGAGGGCCGCAGGCGAAGACAGGCGGCGTGCCTTGTATGCCGGCACGTCTGCGGGGGCGGGGGCGGGGGCTTACAGCGGCCGCCCGGGGCATGCACTTGTGTTGTGCTGGAAGTGCAGGGACAGGGGCTAGGGCCGGCTCGGCTCGGGTCGGGGTTTGAGGTTACAATTGTAAACGATTTACTGCCGATTGCAGCTTGTTTGGAACATCTCAAAATTGTTCGTGTAAAGACTTTTACACTCGGATGTCATCAAGTGGAATCTTCATTGAAGCAGATTGACTGCAAAGAAAAATATTTTTTGTGCAAATATTTTTCACACATTTTTACTCGAAAATTGTAATACTTAGGTAGAGATAAACCATTTCAAAAATGCACGCCCCTTTTACTATAAAACTATCGTAGTTTGACGAATTCATTACGGATGTAGGGGATGAAACGTTGGTGTTCTTTCGACACAAATAAGGTTCGTAGTGAACCCGCTTACATCCGTAATGAATGCACGCCCCCGCCACAAAACGACATAGGTAGGACCTACACTCGGCGTGCACTTTTAGAATGGTTTATCTCTACTCGTACAAACAGAAGAAAAAATGGTTCCAGATGTCACATGAATTGAAATATTGCGAGTAAATAAATATTAGGTAGGTACTGGACAACCCACGCAACACCTAGCCTCAGGCTAGGCAGAGCTTTTGTTATACGGTTACTGGATGACTGATATACCTAATACAACACATTACATGAATATATATTTTTTGTTACATATACTCGTAGGCCATACCCAGAACACCCGGAGCAAATACTTGCAGATCGTACAAACATTGGTCCCAAGGCGGGAATCAAACCCACAAACCTCCTCCTTCACCCGCCGCGCCACATCGGTCCTCATAATATTTTGCTACATGAAGCAGTTTACTAGTTTAGTTATTAATAGCGCTTGTCGTGTAGATGCATGTGGAGCGTAGAGCGGGCAATAGTTGCGGCCGCTTCTTGGACGCTGCAGGCCATCGGCCGCCGCGGCGGCCCGGAGCGCCGCCTGCGCTGCGACCCTTCAGTGTGGAGATGGCTACAAGGCTAGGTAATGCCCTGTAAGGCAATTAGGGCAAGTGCGGCATCCCGTCACATACTCGTAACGTTCAGATGAAATGGCGATCCATTAGAGATACTACACGTAATATAATGCCCGGCGAATAGCCATAAAACAAAAGTACGTACGTAAAGAGAACTCACGAAATAAAACATTATACATATTTATGCGAAGTCGAAACGACCCGGTATTAGCTAATTCGTTTTTACGATGCCCCACTTGCCAAACCGACGAATTTATGTCCCGATAGTTTTGTTTTACTGCGCGCCTACATTGCGCCACTGCGCTGGACGCTCCGCTCGCCACTGGCCTGCGGGCTGGTCGAGACAGTGGCTCGCGCCAGGGACTGGACGACCGCCGTACAATGTTCAATCGGGTTTAGTTACTAGTTGTAAATCGGATTGAAGCCTCGTAACTCGTAACTTATACGAGCAGCTTGTTACGAAACCAAACTAACAAGGTTCATTCATGCCCTCAATACAAGATGCAAGCGGTTACTATAGGTACTCCAGCCAAATTTATGTCAAATATCAATAGACAAACAAACCACCCATACTAAACCTAAAATTTAATCTTTTGCCTTGTTCTTGTTATTTCTTGTCGATCTTTCCTCCAATTTTTATTGTAAAAATATCTAAAACTCATTTGAGTTTTAGATTTTCTGCTTTGTTTTGTTTAGAAACATTTCACATAGAATTTGGCTGGAGTATAGACTGGAAGCGTCGTTTGTCATTCATTATTGGACTTTGAATTGTTTTTCTCAGTTTGTTTGTGAGCACCTTCAGGTTAGCGACTGGCCTCGTGTGAAGAAGGCATAGGACTGGAGTAAATAGTCTGATAGGGGTTCAATTCTGTTGTTTTCGAAGATGCTACGCTCTTAGGAGTTTTATAAATGTTGTGTGACTTAAGTGGCATAGTGGTGGTGCTGGCAAGTAGCCGTTAAACATTTACTATACTTTCGAGTCGGTTCTTTATTTTATACTTCATCTAACTGCACGTGATAATATTTTGTCCGTACTATTTCTTTGTCTCGGACTAGACTTGGAATTTACATGTTTTGGGGAAAAGTTTAGTACTTACCAATAACTAAGTTTAGTTTACTACCAATAACTAAGTTTAGTACTTACGTACCAATAGCTAAGTTTATTAGTACCTACCAATCACTAAGCTTTACGATAAATGTCTCAATTCCAAGTCTACAGTCGTACGGATACTAACGTAACTGTGGTTTTAAACTTAATGTTCAATCTTCAATTACTTTGCTAGTTCCTTTAACAGCTAAACGCACAGGCCACACTATTCTAATAATGACGTAGTTGGTGTAACACGGTGTTGCCAGCTCACTCACCACTCATTCATCCAAAATGCCCTTAAACTTCAACAATGTTCTAAAATTCAAAAGCAAATGTCCAAAGTTTAGTTGAACTCGGTAAATCCAGGATTAACTTCTCGTCTCATTTGTAGCGTGGATTTGGGCGGATTCCCGGGAGGCTGCAGCTAGCCGCACTCGGAGCTGGCCGGAGCCCGTCCCCTGCGACACCCGAACTACTTCCAACTGCGATAAAACAGGGCCTACTCCATCATGCTACAGACTACATAGTGCTCGCCATTGGATTACGCTAGGACTTACAAACACAGCTTTATCGATTTATTCCGTAACTCTACACACAAAAAAAGTGCAACCAAACTTCTAATTTACAATGCACGTAAAATTCCCTACTTGACGTGTCTGTACACTCGTATAATATCGTTTGCGTTGGACTTCAAACACTAGTAAAGTCTCAAATCAGCTCAGCTATTCCGAACATGTGAGCGAGATTCCGTACAAGTTGATGTCGTAAAGTTGTGGCAAGTTTTACCTACTTCTGTTCAGCCTTTGAGCCGAGTTCTCGGAACACAGGTAATGATGGTCTCGGGGAGCACGCGGCCCGGCAGAGGCAAGGTCCGGGACTGCGAGCGCGGCTTACTGGCGGGCGCCCGCTGAGGAGGAACTAACTGTTTTGTTGTTTCTTGATACGGCTCGCTTCAGACAATACTGTCTAATTGTTGAGGGAACGTGTGGTTTTCGTGTCGCGATGAGATAGTGTGCTATCTATCGGGTGGGGTGCCAAACACTTCAACGGATGGATGAGGATATTGCTTTCCGAAGTTGGCTGACAGTGTATCGCGCGTCTCGATCGTGTTATGGTGTTATCTGGAACGAGCTAATTTGAGTCCTCGTAGTTAAGACTATCGGGATAAAGCACAAGGCAGTGCAGAAACAAAGCAAAAAGTAAGTGATCCTTGAGCGCGGTCATGGAATACATCCATCATGGGAGAAACTGAGGCAGGTAAGTAGAGTACGTGCGAGTACTCGTAGCGAGGCGGCGGAGCGGCGGAGCGGCGGAGCGGCGGAGCGGCATGCAAATATTATGACGCGTGATGGATTATACTCAATCTTAACTTCCATATAAATCGCAACTTCTTACGCCGGAGTAAACAGGAACTTTATTTATGAAAATATTTGGGAAAACATTTTCCCGGAAAACTTATTGTTTTTGGGACATTGACTCGGCTTCTGGCTTATTTGGTTTTACTTTGCTAAATTACTTCTTTAGGTAGAATTGTCGAAGTTTCTGGAAAGGTCAAAACAAGGTTGTCACAGGCAGGCAGCCGGCAGTAGGGGCGGCAGGGGCGGGCGAGATGAAAGTATCGCCTTCATCAGACGTAAACGTACGAAAATGAGAAACGAACAAAAACTCTTACATGCCGTTCGAACGCAACGGTTCTCAGCGAGATCAAAAACTGATTTAAACGTAGATTGTTATGTATGTATCGTAAATGTTTTGTGTAGTGTTTTGCAAGTGTTTTTGCTCCCCGAGAGCACGTGACCACCGCCTGGGTGTGCCGGCCACGGAGCGGTGGCTGCCGATGCAGCGATGCCCGAACCGACACAAACCACATCACGCAGAATCCATAAACACTTGCCAACGTTCACCACGTTGCTGATCCGGGAACACGTTGTACAAACACACGGAAAAAGCATATGACAAATGTTTGTACGATCTGCAGATATTTGTTCAGGGTGTTCTGGATGTTTTCTATGTATAATTAAAAATATCTATCTATGTAGTGTATTGTATTAAGTATATCAGTACCCATAACACAAGCTCTGCTTAGCTTGGGGCTAGATAATGCTGTGTGAATAATCCTGCAATATTCAGTCAGCTGGTCGCCTTGCAGGGATATGTATCCACACCAGTGGCGGTTACCTCAGGCGTCCCCCAAGGTTCCCATTTAGGAACCCTTTTTTTATAATATTTATCAATGACCTCGTTTCTCGCTTATCCTGCAACTGCCTTTTGTACGCCGACGATTTAAAAATATTAAATTTAATTAATGACCGTAGTGATTGCATATCTCTGCAAAATGACTTGAATACTGGTATAAACATATTGGTGTAAACATAACAAAATGAACCTTAATGTCGACAAATGTTTTTTCATCTCTTTCACCAATAAACGAAACAAAATAACTTTTGATTACACCATTGGCAGACATAAACTCAAACGCTCCCTTGTTGCAAAGGATCTTGGTATAATTTTCGATGATAAGCTTACTTTTCGGGCACATTATCAGTATTTCATAGATAGAGCCAACCACTTATTGGGTTTTGTCTTAAGATCTACTAAGGGCTTTAAAAACTATCGCATCTTGATTTACCTTTTTAACTCTATAGTGCGTAGCGTATTGGAATACGGAAGTCCTATTTGGTCTCCCAACTACAAAGTTCATAGTTACAACATCGAACGGATTCAAAGAAAATTTCTGAGGCTCATAAGTTATCGTCTAAAGCCCGGGCGCCTGTCTCTGAATTACGAAGAGAGGCTCTATTAATTCAGCGTCACTTCTTTAGAAACTCGTCGTATTTATTCTGACTTTATTTATTTCTACAAATTACTTCACTCTGTAATAGATTCCCCAAAACTCTTATCCGAAATATCATTTAATATTAATTACAGATCTCGTAACTCTAATAAGAAGAACGTTTTTGCATTACACACTTTTAGAAATAATATTTCCCATTTTAATCCTCTCACAAGAATGGCACGTCAATATAATGAGCTACATAGGGATGACGGCAGACTCGACATATTTGTTCCAAGATTAGGTCAGTTCATTAAAATTTTAAAAGAGATCCTCCAAATCAATATCCAAGAAATGAAATCGAGTTCAAGTACATAGTATATACAATAATATAGCATGTTATCTAATTTTTGCTACCGTAATTCGTAATTTTTTAATACCTTTTTTACGGTCTTGCTTCAACAACCTGTAATAGATAGTAATATAATAACTCTACTTACTCGATATATATTCATATTATAGCAGCACGTACATATGTTTATGTTGCAATCAAGTTTTGATCTAGCTTTAAGTAACCTCATAATATGAAAGTGATTGTGATGTGTTTTGTACGATAAATAAATAAATAAATATTTATTACTAGCTATTTCAACGCTTCAGCGTTGAAATAGCTAGTTTGTGATTAAATTGTAATCGCTACTTTCCATAAAAGGTTTCAAAGTGTGAAACTACGGGCGGGGTGTGCTGGACCATTTTAGAAAAACTAAAAACAAATTCGTGTGACCTAAGCAATATATCGTATATTTCCCTGGAGTCTAAAATTTCTGCAAAATGTCGTTTGGCACATTAAATTAAACAGACATGCTAATTGCTCCCTTTCTTGAGTTTATTGCAATGACATTTTCATAAGCCCTTATAAGAGCCGTTACATTTTATTTCGCCCATCCAATCTGATCTGTATCCTGAAATAATTTTTGCTCTTCATTCGCATTAAAAACACCCCTTCCCATTCCCCCTCCCCTGTCGTACCTTTAACGGCGTCCGGCATAAAAATTATACAAACAGCAATTTTCCACTCAGCACTTTATTACACAATTAAACTTATCGTCCAGCGCTGCTCATATTTTAAGGCAATAAAGTTTTGCATTCTGCCAGGTCAAATAAAAAATACGAGCTATCGGGTTTACAGGTTGTACGGGACAGGCCCTCCTGCAGTTAAAGCGGTCCGTTACTGCGGGGGCAGGGGGGCCTCCCGTCGCGCGTCGGGGCTCGTCTTTGAAGTGTGCGTATATGCAGCTTCGCTCACGCATTAAAGAATGTTTCGAATCGGTGCGGTTCCTGCGCTTACCTTTTATATCTCAAACCCTTTTTAAGCAACTATGAAGAATTAGTGGAAATTTTTTGTAACCCGTTCACCGCCCTACGTGGAGCAGCCGGGCTCTGGTAGCGCTATTGGCGGCGCGCGGCGCGGCACGGGGCGGGGGGAACGTCCCGGCTCATGCATCCATAGACGTAAACATCGCTTGACATTATGAAATGATTGCGCGGCGGAGACGCGACCGGCGGCGCCTCTTTGTGGCTGAGCCATTCAGGCACACGAGCGATCACTGGCGGGTGCTCGTGACTCCAATCACGTACCTAATACTAATAACGATAGGTGAATATGTATATTAGTTGATCTAGAATTTGACAGCTGCTTGGACATGAAAATGCTCAAATAGTGTTCCTGAAAACCTAAAATGTCTGGCGTTACCTATCTCGTTAGTAAGTGATGTAAGTACCTAAATGAGTACAGTGCGAAGCGATGAATAATGGAAATTTATTTTTGGCAAACGAAGCGCTTAGGAATACCCTCAATTTGTTTTTGTAACAAAAACTTTTTAAAATGTATTTTAAATGTGTACTTGGTTTTAACATTACGGATCGGGGGAGGAATATTGTTCCAGCACTTCGTTGCCGAGTATCTAAAACTTCCTCTGAAGGCTGCGGTCTTGTGATCGTGATATAGTAGTGCAGATCTGATTGAGCGTAACGCCTTTTTATCCGCAACGAAATTAAGTTTTGAGTGCAAATACTCAGGCTTTCCAAACTTTATAACATCAAAGACCAGTCCTCCCAAGTGCAGAAGCCGACGTGACTCCATGTTTAACAGGGACATCTTGTTCAAGAACGGTGTTATATGGCTACGGGGCAGAATATTGAAGCAAAAGCGACATCAAGCATTCTGCACTCTTTGTACAGTTCGCTGTGTTCTTTCAAGTAACTGTGGACCAAAAACAATGTCCCCATAGTTTAATTTTGAGATAATCAGCGATTCACAAAGGACGATACGAGAAGCCTCAGACAATTGATTCCTAATTTTGTACAGTATCTTTAGACGATAAAAACAAGTTTTTACTAAATTAAGAACATGATTCTCAAATCTAAGATTGCTGTCAATGATGATTCCAAGATTCCTTGCTTCTTCCACCCTAACCACTTTTGAATCTTGGATCGTTATATCAGGGTCAACATTAATCTTGTCAATTTGAGACTTGGTACCCAAGACCATATACTGTGACTTTGTTGGGTTTAACACGAGAGCATTGCGCGAAGACCAGTTTGCAATGGCGTTCAGATCAATGTTTAGCCGTTGGACAGCATGTGCTAATTGATCAGGTGTCTCTGACATGTATAACTGCACATCATCTGCATAGCAGTGGAGGTTAGAATTAGTGATAACCTTAGGCAAATCCGCACATTATATTATAAAAAGAAGAGGTTTGAGTATAGAGCCTTGTGGAACACCGCGAACAATAGGCATCGGTGGCGACAATAAAGTTGATCCATCACTTTTTACCAATTTCACAGCCTGTGATCGATTATTGAGATAACTATCGAACCACGTAATAGATAATGGACTTAAACCATAATAAGAAAGCTTGGCAAGAAGAAGTGGTATGTTGAGGCAGTCAAATGCACGCGAGTAATCAAGCAGAGTTAGCTGTGTACAGCGACCTCTATCCTGCTCCGCTAGCACATTATCTGTGACATCCAGAAGGGCAGTCACAGTTCCACGACCCTTACGGAATCCAGACTGTTGCGGAGGCAAAATGTCATTGGCTTCTACATACCTAGTTAGTTGGTCACTTATAACTCTCTCAAGGATTTTTGACAAGAAAGGCAAAATACTTATGGGCCGAAGATCCTTAAGCTCAACCGGGGTATTTATTTTAGGTATAGGTGTCACAATCGACGTCTTCCATTGACTTGGAACCGTGCCTGTTATAATAGATTTGTTTACGATTGCCGTAATGGCATCCAAGGTACAAGGAAGCGAGAACATGATAACTTCTCTACTGATGCCATCATTACCTAGGGCGTAATTTTCTTTGTGAATAAAGGCTTCTGCTATTTAAAAAAAAATCTTTATATCCAATCAACCCAATAAGCGATTGACAAGAGATTTGACCGTTGAAATCGAGATCTTAGAGTAAGACTCCATAAATCCCTTTCATGATGTCCTTCACGTAATCCGTATCCTTGCGAAAGACAAGGTAAACAAGCTTCGTCACATTTAGTGTATGGTTCTCTCGACGCCCCTGAGAGCCTCGTATACAACCGCCATAAATAATAATCGTATCTTGCTGCGGTCGTCAAACTGTGAACTCCCATTTACTAAATAGGCGCAAATTCACTGAGAAAGGCTTGTTCTCCCGAAATGACAACCGTACTGTAGCGGCTTTAGTGCCGTAGGCGCATGTGGTGCGGCGATAGTTTGCTAAAAGCCATGTTGTTTATATTTTTAAGTAAACTAAGGCGGTATAAAGACATGTATTATGGTGAGGAGTTTCATGGATTTTCAAGCAATTGTTTAGCCGTAATCTTAGAATTGTTCTATTACCCAGGCAGAAACTGACGGCCGTATTATTCGGGTGTTCCCGGCGGCGGCGCCGCGGCTCTAAGCTGCGCCTACGTGAACACATTATTTTTAACGAAGCCATACCGCGCATAAAGCACATGCGCTAAATTACTGTTACGTACCTACTCCATTCCGTATAATGGCTCATACATAACCCGGATCTTTATTGAATGCTGCGAATATGGAACGGAAATATGGAACGGACCAGAAATGGAACGAATGCGCTCTTTATACGGTTAAGTTTTTTTATTTAACGAAGCAATTCTACTGAAGCACGGGTACCTACTGAATGGACGCTGATTTTATTTATTCATCGGAATGGCGAGCTCATGTTGAGTACGTGTATGTTGGTGGAAGAATACAAATATTAATCGTTATGCAGGTATTCTAATAAGATTCTTGCAACTTCGGGACGTACCCAAGCCCCGATTCTACTTATTGCTTCACCTATTGTAAGATTTGTTCTCCTGAAGATTTAACTTGATACAATCCCAATAAATAGAATCCGATACGTAAAGGGCGAGTCGAAGGTGCTCGACTCAATTCTAGGATGCTGCCTAACTTCCCTCTATAAGTAATGAGCCCCGTGACCACACGCCGCGGCGCCGCGCCCGAGGGACCCGGCGGGCGGGCGGGCGCGGCGGCGGCGGCGGGCGGGCGCGGCGGGCGGGCGGGCGCGGCGGCGGCGGCGGGCGGGCGCGGCGGCGGCGCTGAGAACCCTAACTGAAGCGAATCTCGAGCTCCGATCCAAATTATTCAGGTGATAAGGGAGTGAACGCTGCCGATACCTTCACCTTCTAGGGGACTTATCGCGGTGGTGGCTTCAACAAGATCTTCAGAACATTATATTTTGAGGCAGAGTAAATACCACGAAGCTTTAAATTTCAATAAGATTGTTGCTGTTGCCCGTGGCAACCGTACACAATCTTCATTTCCTCCGACTATCATGGTCCGATCTCCGTACCTTAGAAACTACAAGAACAACAAAGTGTACGTAAATAAGTTTCTTAGTTAATGAATTGTAATGTAAACAAGGTTATTGTAGGATTAGGATCCTATCGTGGTCGGTTAGAATCGCGGCCCGCGTCTCGCCGCCGCCCGCGACCCGCCGCCCGCCGCCGCCCGCGACCCGCCGCCCGCCGCCCGGGCGGTTCGTTAAAACAAAGCCGCGATAATAACCAAACTTTCTCTAACATGAGCCCTATCCCTGCGAAACAATAACATAACACGACTAAATAGTTCCCCTAAAGGACTTTCAATGGATTTAGGCGGCCGAACTATTCCCTAAACAGCTAATAGTTGCTGGGAACGGTAGGTATGCGCTTTGAATACACATCTGTGGGATTCCGAACTGGCTCAGCACAAATTAACTATGGTATCGTTTAGGTGTGACAGACGATATTGTATCGTAGGTAAACTACATATACATACGACCGTGGTGCTCCTTTTATGATATCACTATTTTATCTGCTATCCGATCAGGCCTTCAACAAATTCGTTGAATAAGCTTCTTATACAAGATCTTGCCGCACACTTCGCGTTGTCCGTGTGTTGGCTTTATCGTAGCTTGTAATGCTATAGTAACGTTGCTAGGTCGGGTCTTAGTGATAAAATAGTTGTCATGGCAGATTATGGATGTGAAACATGTCCGTCGTTACACTGCTGTGCCGCACTGTGCTCGGAGTTAATTGACACGGGTACAGCTGGGACGACACCCCGCCCCCGCGCCCGCGCCCGCCCCCGCGCCCGCGCCGCTCCGAGGGACTCCACTTTGGGTCAACCTGAAGGTAATTACTGAACCTTAGAATCCTGTGAATTTCTACGATTTTAATGTCTCGAGTTAAATTCTCTGAAATGATTATTGCCTCTACTGCTCGTTTGCAGACGTTACACTTTCACTCTACTCATTTGTTGGTAGTGCGACTTTAAGCCGTTCAGTGTGTGCCCTTTCAAATACATACATTATATTAAACGTTCAAGAGACGTATTTTGTCGTCTGATAATCTAAAGTCTGCTGTCTGAAGTCATTAAGTGAGTTGACTTGTAATCTCCGCCCACTAACGAACCACTTAGCGGTTTCTCTCAAATTTGATGCTTGACGACTGAAGTAGAGTTAGTTACACGAGTAATAACGTGATTGGATTCACATGGCAAGTTGCGCTTGTTTGGTGTCGCACAGGCTAGGCGGCTAGGCGGCGCGGCGGCGGTACAATTTAGTAAAGTAATGCCAGTTGATCCTTCCTCAACAGCAAGGCTGTGGTGGCGTGGCAGCGCCGCGCCGCGCCGCAGAGTGAGAGGTACCTGTGTACGTGGAAGCAGCTCTTCCTCAACAGCAAGGCTGTGGTGGCGTGGCAGCGCCGCGCCGCGCCGCAGAGTGACAGGTACCTGTGTACGTGGAAGCAGCTCTTCCTCAACAGCAAGGCTGTGGTGGCGTGGCAGCGCCGCGCCGCGCCGCAGAGTGACAGGTACCTGTGTACGTGGAAGCAGCTCTTCCTCAACAGCAAGGCTGTGGTGGCGTGGCAGCGCCGCGCCGCGCCGCAGAGTGATAGGTACCTGTGTACGTGGAAGCAGCTCTTCCTCAACAGCAAGGCTGTGGCGGCGTGGCAGCGCCGCGCCGCGCCGCAGAGTGAGAGGTACCTGTGTACGTGGAAGCAGCTCTTCCTCAACAGCAAGGCTGTGGTGGCGTGGCAGCGCCGCGCCGCGCCGCAGAGTGATAGGTACCTGTGTACGTGGAAGCAGCTCTTCCTCAACAGCAAGGCTGTGGTGGCGTGGCAGCGCCGTGCCGCGCCGCAGAGTGAGAGGTACCTGTGTACGTGGAAGCAGCTCTTCCTCAACAGCAAGGCTGTGGTGGCGTGGCAGCGCCGCGCCGCGCCGCAGAGTGAGAGGTACCTGTGTACGTGGAAGCAGCTCTTCCTCAACAGCAAGGCTGTGGTGGCGTGGCAGCGCCGCGCCGCGCCGCGCCGCAGAGTGAGAGGTACCTGTGTACGTGGAAGCAGCTCTTCCTCAACAGCAAGGCTGTGGTGGCGTGGCAGCGCCGCGCCGCGCCGCGCCGCAGAGTGAGAGGTACCTGTGTACGTGGAAGCAGCTCTTCCTCAACAGCAAGGCTGTGGCGGCGTGGCAGCGCCGCGCCGCGCCGCAGAGTGAGAGGTACCTGTGTACGTGGAAGCAGCTCTTCCTCAACAGCAAGGCTGTGGTGGCGTGGCAGCGCCGCGCCGCGCCGCGCCGCAGAGTGAGAGGTACCTGTGTACGTGGAAGCAGCTCTTCCTCAACAGCAAGGCTGTGGCGGCGTGGCAGCGCCGCGCCGCGCCGCAGAGTGAGAGGTACCTGTGTACGTGGAAGCAGCTCTTCCTCAACAGCAAGGCTGTGGTGGCGTGGCAGCGCCGCGCCGCGCCGCAGAGTGAGAGGTACCTGTGTACGTGGAAGCAGCTCTTCCTCAACAGCAAGGCTGTGGTGGCGTGGCAGCGCCGCGCCGCGCCGCAGAGTGAGAGGTACCTGTGTACGTGGAAGCAGCTCTTCCTCAACAGCAAGGCTGTGGTGGCGTGGCAGCGCCGCGCCGCGCCGCGCCGCAGAGTGAGAGGTACCTGTGTACGTGGAAGCAGCTCTTCCTCAACAGCAAGGCTGTGGTGGCGTGGCAGCGCCGCGCCGCGCCGCGCCGCAGAGTGAGAGGTACCTGTGTACGTGGAAGCAGCTCTTCCTCAACAGCAAGGCTGTGGCGGCGTGGCAGCGCCGCGCCGCGCCGCAGAGTGAGAGGTACCTGTGTACGTGGAAGCAGCTCTTCCTCAACAGCAAGGCTGTGGTGGCGTGGCAGCGCCGCGCCGCGCCGCGCCGCAGAGTGAGAGGTACCTGTGTACGTGGAAGCAGCTCTTCCTCAACAGCAAGGCTGTGGCGGCGTGGCAGCGCCGCGCCGCGCCGCAGAGTGAGAGGTACCTGTGTACGTGGAAGCAGCTCTTCCTCAACAGCAAGGCTGTGGTGGCGTGGCAGCGCCGCGCCGCGCCGCAGAGTGAGAGGTACCTGTGTACGTGGAAGCAGCTCTTCCTCAACAGCAAGGCTGTGGTGGCGTGGCAGCGCCGCGCCGCGCCGCAGAGTGAGAGGTACCTGTGTACGTGGAAGCAGCTCTTCGTTCGCGTTTTACAGTAAGTAAATGTTTGTGTGTAATTGTTTTCGATACAATATGCCATCATCACAACGGCCGTTTTATTTATTACTTCCGCGCTTCAGCAGCAGTTGTTCCGTTATAAGTGAGTTTTTGTGAAAAAGTCGGACCTTTGTGACCGGAAGGATATTCCCGAAGCCGGTCACGTCCCGGGCCGGGCCGGATCCGCGCCAATTAGTCGTTTGTCACGGGATTATCCGAGGGATCCGAGGGGTCACTGTTTCTTTATCATATTAAACGTAAACCTTCGCCGCGCCATCTCCCGCGCCGTTTAAGGCAGCTTAGGGAAATTAAGACGAGCTGGGAATAAGTGTTTCACAGATTACACGAATGTAACGATCGGATATTATGTGTAATGAACTTCCCAGGCGCCGGGCGGGGCAGGCGCCGGGCGGGGCAGGCCGCGGTACCCGCGCGGGCCGCTACTTCTATTGTCTTTATTCAGTTCAAAGAAGAGAAAAGACATCTTACGGCATTTTCATTCTGCCGATATAAAAGTTTTCCACACTTTGTGTTGGGAAATAACTAGGCCTCTACAGAATCCATCGTGCGGAAACACGGCGGCCTAAACGTTATTCTGTTTACACGCCGCCGTCTATACTTTGTCGATCACTTCTTGTCCATCCTAAGGGTGCCTGGAAGAGATCGCTCTTAGCGATAAGGCCGCCCATCGTACGTTATAAGTATTTTTTATTGTTTTCTTTGATTTTTGATTAGTTGGTGTGCAATAAAGAACATTTGTATTGTTATTCGTGGGTTAGTCATCGTTTCTCAAATAATCTAATAGAATCGACTCGACAGGTGTGCATCTTTGAAAGTCGAGAGACATGTTGATCGAGAGATAGATAACTAACCACAGTCATTGGTGGAGGAAACAGATCCTCAAGCCATCCTACAGCTTTTATACTTTGAAATGTTCCGTCTAAAGGTGCCTAACTAAAATAATGAGTCGTTTATTCCGGGGCCATGTCGCCGCCGTCCGACGCGACATCAATCTCGCGAGATAGACGCGCGGCGGGCGGCGGGCGGCGGCTCCGGCCATGATGTCACGCGTGTTACAATGTAGAGTAGGAGACCACGCAGACACTGCCCGATCACAGACTTCATAGACCTTACTTTAAAGTTTTTCCAGCCATCAAAGGCTATTAGAATATAAACTCGTATTTATATTCTCATTCAGGTACAAATAGGTACTACGTGATGGCAAAGTTTAAATTGCCATTTGATTATTGGATGTTTGACTTTATATATACTTTTCAAAACTGCAAAAGTTTGTGAAATAAAAGTTAAATGAAATATGTTTTCCATGAAAACTCAAGATAGAGCCATTTAATATTAGTTTCGCTATAAAAGTGGAATGAGCCGGGGGTTAATCGACGGCATTAAGAATGAAGTTTGGGAGTGATCCTCGCGGGCAGTGTCCGAGGGTGGGCGGCGGCACGCGATCTGCTCGTCGAGCCGTCACCAGCCGCCCGCCACAAGTGATTACCGTCCACACCCGCCGCCGCCGCCGCCGCCGCCGCCGCCGCCGCCGCCGCCGCCGCCGCCGCTGCCTACACCCACTCGCCCATGTCTTGTATTACAAACGACTTAGGTTACTCATCTACCCCCTCACATCCCCGAGTCTTACCCTTGCGCTAAGTACGATTGCCATGTGACCGCCAAGAGAAAGTATTTATTTTACATTGGAGTGAACTTAGTAGGTATGCCTACGTTTTTCGCCACATGAGCAAGTAGGTCCCTAATTTCAGTAACACTAATGAAACAACTGCTGACTGCAGAAAGCGGCTTAATTTATCATAACGTGAAGCTCGGTAGTAGTTCTTCTAAACCTCTTCAGTCCCACGGCCACGGGGAAAACCATAATAGATAGTACGTGCCCACTCGTGGAGACGCAACGAGCCGCGGTAAATGGCTCGTGTAAACCTGACTAAGGCCATTTCCTCCCGGGCCGCTTCCCTTCCCCTTCCCGCCCATCTGCAAGAATTCTCATCTATATTTGACTTTTTATGGCTTCTTTATGGCTCGCCTTTGCACTGATAAAACCAATGCGTACTATAATGTGTCGACGTCTCCATTGTACGAGCCGTGTTCGCCGACGTGCACCACCAGGCACTGCAGTGCCCGATATGTTTCCATCAATTGTAATTCAGTTACCAGAACTATTGACTGTGAGGTAAAACAACTGTAAACGTTTATTTGCCGTTTATATTCTGTGTTACTTGGAATTGGCGAAACTCTGAGAATGAACGCTGTAAATACACGTGCGGGCATTCAATTGGACAATTAAAAAGTTGCAAGAAGAGGTTTTCATGGCTGGTGCGGGAACTTTACCATTCTGTCTACATTATGCTATTCATTTACAATGAACTACAACAGTATGCATTTCATCGGATTTTCATCGGTATTTCATCATGTATTTCATCGGACACTAGTCTATCAAATTACTAGCCGAGTTGTAGGACCAATCGAGAGGAGAAACGCATTAAGTTGAATAAAAGAGATGTATACGAGTATCCAGTTTATCTTGCATGGCTACCGAGGTGCTTCTGTTTCGATAGTCTCCCAGCGGTGTCATGCAGCTGGAGCGGCGCGGGCCTCCTGCACCACGCGCGGCACGAGGCGGTCGCGCGGGCCGGGCACGCCGCCGCCGCCGCCGCTATTTATATATATTTAAACGTGCATTGTGCCCGCGCGCCTGCACTGCTCGGCGCAACAGGTTAATTACTTTACCTATTTATAACAGCACTGACGGTATGTCATTACAAAACCGCATTAGCAACAAAGACTACAAATTACATTTTGTTCTACTTTGAAACTAAATCAAACTCGATACTGTAACTGATGCTCATTTACCTTACACACCTACAACCATACTTAGGTAAAATTTTAGACCTGGTCAGTAGTTTTGTAGAAGATATTTAACAAATATTCATCATCATATCAGCTCACAAGCATCTCCCGCATCCTCCTCCACGCGGCCGCAAACACCGGCCCAAAGCCGCCTCCGCCCTTCCCTGCGTGCGACCGTAACCAACATTGTAGGCATACCTACATTACCTACCTACACGATTCACGGCTACTTTTTTCAGTGGAAAAGTAACAAGGAAAAAAGTTCAGACAAGTCAACTTTCACATGTTTGATATTACTGTTATAATCTGTTGTTGCACAGCTGGAAAGAAGCGAATGTCTCCGAGTGGACGCGTGACGCGCGTCTCTTCGCTGACTCGCGCACTCGGGCATCATTGCACGTGTCAGTACAATTGTACGTGTGTTTGTACACTGCTTTGTCTCAGGTAGGTATGAGTTGACGGAGCTAACGGCCGGTGATTACGTCACATGGAGGATTACTGCACGATTACTCAGATTGCCGCGATTAAAGCAGTCTGCTTCAGTCATAGGCAGCTCCTGATGACCGTTCCTTTAGAGCCAATTAAACCGCTTCGCAGTGCCTCATGATTATAAACTGCTGAGGCCTAGACGCCGTAAAGGGAATAGCAGTCGTCAACTAATCGAGTTTGAATTAGAGTTGACTATGACCACAAATTAGCAATGATAGACTATGTCTGCAGAGAGAGGCAATAATCTTCAGACCTCGACTTGAACACAAACCCAGGTTAAAAAAGGTACCGCTAGATATTAATATGAAAATCCATAAAATGTCACCGGGTATTGCCTCGCAGGCCGCCATTAGTCGCAGCCTTCAGAAGGGTCCGCGCCGATAAATGTGCCCTGAAACAGTAACCGCGCAGTGTGGCCCTACATCTCTGCGGATCACTCGGCCACGAGCGCGGCTCGCGCCTCTTGAATCGCAAGCAGGCGGGCGCCGTCACTCCGCGCCCTCCGCGCTCTCCCGCAAGATCTCGGACCGCATTGATGAACACGCCATGAGATGCTGCCCCGTCCTGGCCCCGCTGCGTGGAGGAGCCCTCCCTCAGGCTCATCTTCTCTTTGCAATACGCCACCGATCCTCGACCGCGAGCGACCCATTACTCAGTCGCAGATACTCGAAAAGACTCCCTTCAAAGCGAACCAGTCATAAATAATGCAGTCCAAGCTTAACCCAGCAGCGTCCAATCTGATAGGTACCTTGGATTACGTGAGTTTACGGTCCTTGTGATTTTATTTAATAAAATACTATCATAAAACGGACATTTCCATAATACTGGATACAACCTGCCGGCTCGCGGTGGCGTCGTAAAGATAAGCCCGAAAGAGTAGAGGGACGAGGTGAGGGCGCCGCGCGGCGTGTGCGGGCCGCCGCACCGCGCCCTCCTAACCTAATTTAAAATTGCAAAAGCTCCTACAAAACAAACATAAAGTGAATGGATTATTCCGTAACTATATTTACGTAGAAAAGGTTAAACCAAAAATGTTAGCTGAACCGAAACCAGAACGAAAATAAACTTGTAGAGCCGTCGAACAATGGCGGCGCGGCGGTGGCGGGCTGAACTCGAGGCGGGTCGAACTGCAAACAGCACCGAGCAAACTATGCATTGAACTAACCAAAATTACACGAAACATTTCCGTGAGTCCGCGAAATAAAACGTGGGCGTGCTCGCGCCCCGCCGCCGCCCCGCCGCCGCCCCGCCGCCGCCGCCCGCCCAGCGCACTTGTTCAACGTGTATTTGTGGCTGATTGAAGAGATTTACACTTGTTGTGATTTACCGCCCTCGCTGAACACTATTATTACGCTGCTTGATTCTATTTTACCATAAATTCTGATGTTAATCTCTCGTGCCACTTTTATCACATGCGACCGCACTTGTGCTGTGCTTTTTGAAACTTTATTACATATTCACAATAGTTTTGTGTTTCCGCCGGATGCCTTCCGTTCTGTATCGGAACCGCAGGAATGCATCGATATGATAATTGGCGACGTGGCGGTGCTGCGCGCTGCGACCCATTTGCGGCTTTGACCAACCCCTATTTTAGCGGACTTCAACAAAAGGAGGACGTTCTCAATACGGCTGTGTTGCTTTTTTGTTTTTAGGGTTCCGTATCTCAAAAGGAAAAAGGAACTCTTATAGGGTCACTTGTCTGTCTGTCCGTCTGTCAACCCCCTTTCCTCAGGGACGCGTGGACGAATCGAGTTGAAATTAATGTCAAATACTCAAGTCCGTAACCTCTTGAAGCCGCGATATAAATAAAATTTCTAAGTTAACGCACTCAAAAGTTACAGCCGTTTAAGTCCGAATATTTTGAAATTTCCAAGAGAATCACATGCACACAAAACCTATGGGGTACTTCCCGTAGACCTAGAATCATCAAATTTGGTGAGCAGCAAGGTCGTACAGCACAAGTAAAAGAAAACATCCTTAAACCGTAAATTTATAGTTTATTCGCCAAAAAAATACTTTTAATTCTAAAAACTTATAGGGAACTTCCCGTTTACCTAGAATCATTTTAATTTGGTAAGAAGCAAGGTCATATAGCACAAATAACAATAAAAATCTGAAAACCGTAAATTTGTAATTTATTAATAAAAAAAATAATTTGTTTTGATTCTCACCCTCGCCTCGACCAAAATATACAGGGTACCTACATTATGTTGACCTAGAATCATAATATTTGACAAGAAACAAGGTCTTACAATTAAACGGAACCCTTAATGCGCGAGTCCGACTTGCAATTGACGTTTTATTATAGATTTTGATGATTCTTTCTTTGTCAATCAACCTTCATACAAGGTTGATTTTGAAGTGGTCCTATAAAAGTTTGGTTTTCGAAGGATTAATACCCATGTGCGCCGTAAGACATATATCTAAATCATCATCACGATAATTTTCACAATCGCTGGTGGTTTCCATGGCAATGGGCGTAAACAAGAGGTCTACTTTGAAAACAAATTACAGAGTTGACGGATTGCGGATCGCATAAAACAAAGGACGACCGATCCGTGCTTTCGATGACCCTACTATGAAAATAAACGTAAATATAAAATATATCTTTGCAGCAAAAACAAACATTTTACAGCATATTAGGCACGTACATAGGTAGGTAGAGTTAACATTATAATATAATACATTATTAATATGGCCTATTTTATCCGATTAGAAGAGAAAAGTTATTGCTGAGGGCTTGGAGACAATGATTTAACCGATGGACTTCACACTAGGCCAAGCCTGTATCGCTGATGATTCTCACAAAAGAAGGTACTTTGTCTCAGTGTGAACATACATCACTTAGTTTTTATCTTGTCTAATGGTTAAGTACTCAAGTGAGTAATTTTAATAATACTTACTTATGAGGTACAAAATAAATGACATTTTGATTTATTTGGTGATTAAATGTTTATAGAGGTCATTGATTCTGATTTTGAAGCAACCGGAAATGTAAACGAAAACAAAAACATAGCTAACTTTTGATTTTAAAAATGATTTTGACATTTTATTTCTAATAGATCTGAAACCAAATGGGTGTTTGTTTAGTGACGCGTCCAAAGGAACTTGGTGGTGAGGTTGTTCGTTTCGTGCGATCTGTCATCCAAAACTTCGTATAACGTGTTTCAAAGTAGGCCTGCTTTCTTTCGTCGTTTCATCCATGTTTCATGAAACTAAATTAGAGTCGAATTATAACTAGATGTCGCCACTAGAAAGAATTAATCGTGAAATCGAAGTGTTCCGGGCTTAAAACGACTACTAAACCCATTTTCATTATTCAGGAATTTGAAATTGATTTACAGTTTTTTAAACACGACAAATCCTTTCTATAATAAAATTCTCCTTCAAGTAATAATAATGCTTAATAAAATCGATTTAAGGTCAATGTACGCTTTTTGATATTGAACATGATGAACATGACACAGTGAGGCAGAAAGGCCTGGAATGCGGCCAAAAAATATAATTTCCCAGCGTTACTCAAATAAAAGTCGCAATGGAGTTTTAAATGTGGCGCGGCTCCGTGTTTATGTGGAAAGTGTGATATCTCGCGGCGGCGGCGGCGGGCGCAATATCACATGTTCATGCTGATAAAACATACGCTAACTGTATGAAAGGTATTTGCTTTTGTTTGCTCTTTCTCAGTTTCCAAAGCAGTAGAGTGTGCAGGTCGTCGCTAAGTAGGTCCCTACGTGCTGACTACGCGCCAACGAACCCGCTTTCAAAACTACCTTTTGAAAAGTTTTCGACTTAGCGTCCGGGACTTTTGTTGCGAATGTTCTATTTAAAATTCCCCGAACGGTCGTCGACATGAATTTAAAATTATGGTGTTTCGGGTGAATCTTTTTTGGTTCGTTGCGACGTCGAAATGTATTTATTCTTGTCGTAATCCGCTTGTTAGCGCTCCTCGGGCCCGATCCGCGCCGTCAGCCGCCGCCTAATGAACTACCCATTGTGGATTAAATACACTTTTTTGTAATAGGACGAATTGAAGGCCGTCGCGTCGTTGCTAGATCTTTTGCCGAAAATTTCTTACAAATCCGGGTGGACAGAAAATCCGCAGCATGGTTTTCACCCCTTTCCTTCCTCAAGTGTGTTATCTTATCTATCACCCTAAAAGAGGGTTTTTTTTAGGATTTTCAATCATTAGCGAAACAAAAGCATTTTTGAATGAAAGAAAACAATCACAGAAAGCAGTATCAACTGGAGGTCAGGCAACTGCCGGCGACACCGGCGGCGGCGCGGCGGACTGCGCTGCGCCCTCGCCCGCCACCGAACTAAATCCCGCGATTAATCCCGCTCATAATAAATTGCTTCTTAGACATTTGATAAATACCTTGTTCCTCAGAGCTATTTGTTTTGTATTTACGTCGCAACCAACGCGGGCACAACAGGCGGTGACAGTGAAACAATGCTACACGCCGCACGCCACGCTACGTCCCGTCACGTCACGCTGCTGTTGCTCCAGCGAGGGCACAACATGCGGTGACAGTGAAACAATGTGTTACAGTTTTATTAATAATACCTGTGTTTTGAACTAATATTATAACTATGAAATACTAGGTACAATTAATTATCATTTGCTATTGTTGAAAATACAGCGGAAAATCCCCAAGAAGCACAAGCAGCCTGAGTCACGCGCACCTGCACCTTGTTTTGGCGACCCGAGACGAGCCGATGAGTGCCGAGACGAGCCGACGAGCGTCAGCGCGCTCGATCGGAGCCCATTCTCACGAAAACCACAGAGCTAGACGAACGTTGCTACTTTGCTTGTCGATATACCTTTACCATTTTCATTTTGTACTTGTAAGAAGAAGTTCGTTTGTTCCTAATTGTTCTTAATGTAAATTCCGTTGCAAGAAATTAAAGTAAAATCATCCTCTAAATTGTAAAAGTATTTCAATACATAAAGTATATACGATAACTGTGTTTTATGTTGAGATCCTGCCATCCTTCTGAGTTTATGGTCAAAAGCCTCCTATAGTTCAGAATCGGGATTCGAAAAGCTACGCACACAAAGAAGTGTAAGTACACATTTTGTTCCAAGTAATATAAGTGTTGTTTATTTTTGCCGATTTCTTTGTCCCTTTGTGCCAGCACTGGCAAGAGAAACCGATCGGGGCACACCCCGTGTTTCTCTTTTATGGTGTTTTTCCGCGTTACTCCGAATACTTGGCCGGGGCACTCCCTTGCAGACCTTGCAGTATTTCGCAGATCACGGTAGCATGAGGTACGAGAAAGACTAGTGAGCATAAAAAAAAAAAATTTATGGGGTACTCCCGTAAATTTTTTCATCCATTGCGTAACTGAATGGTCTCGAATACGTCGCAAGGACAGCCTCTTGTAGTATTTTGAGGCTTGCGGTTATATCATAAGGCATTCGACAAGAAAGGAGGTAACTTATGTTATGTTATGATTTATCACACCAACTCTTGCACCAGCCTTGGTTTTTACCCGTCAGTTTTTTCTCTACCCTCATGTTGAGAGATGAAAGAATCTAGATATGATTTTAACCTTTTACCACTATTGATAATTTATGAGGCACTTGTTCTTGATTTTCACTAGATCTACCTTCAAAGAAGGTTTATAACTTTATTCGGTAAATTTAATAATTATTTGACGAAGTACCTACGTCACGGTCATGTTACAGACCACGATGCAGGTCATGGTTCAGGTTATGTTGCAGACCACGTTGAAGGTCATGTTCTTATAGGCTATAATTAGAAACAAATAGATCGAAAACACTTTATTATACCATTTGTTCGGGCTGCAACCTACTATTGGCTTAGAATAGGAAACGTTACGATCTCAATCACTGATTTTTATAATTGTCTACTTAAATATGAGATGTTTACGTATTATGTAAATTACAATGGTTTTCTTTCTTCCGAGGTTATGGGCAAACAGAAAACCCGAGGTCTAAGTTCAAGAATGCAGCAACATCGCGCCACCAGGTTGCTGATTCTGATGAAAGAGAGGCCAGGCGCAGCTAGTCACGGTGACGAGTGGTGTCCCGTTTTCGCACAAGGCAGGTTGCAGCAGGTCGCGGTGAAGATGTGAAGGCAGGCCACCTGTGCGCCTGCATGTGACCAAGAACCACTAAATGAACCGTTCGGGAGCGCGCAACTTACTGTTATCCTATAACGTCACACGCAGCGAGCGCTGCGCTGGCCGGAGATTATCTTAAGAGATTTCGAAGGTTTAGAAATCTAAATGGGTCAATATCCTCCTTTGTAACGAAAAAAGTCGTACGTTTAATTATTGTTAGACGACCTCTGTGGCGCAGCGGGCGAAGGTCTGCCTGCGACGCAGGAGGTTGCGGGTTCGATTCCCGCCTCGGGACAAATCTTTGTACGATCTGCAGACATTTGTCCCGAGCGTTCTGGATGTTTTCTATGTATAATAAAAAAATATCTATCTATGTAGTGTATTGTATTAAGTATATCAGTTATCTAGTACCCATAACACAAGCTCTGCTTAACTTGGGGCTAGATAATGTTGTGTGAAGTGTCCAGCATTATTTATTTATTTATTGTCCGAGACTGAAATTGTTTTGCTCAAACTACAAACCATGAAATTGCCGGTTGCCCAAAATCAATTATTCAAATGCTTATTATACAACATCTTTTTAATGGACGTACTATGGTACTACGGTTATCCTAACATTTAACACCTTGTTTAGACAATATTTACCGCAGTCAATCTTCTACCAACAAAGCAGTAATCAAGCATTTCAAATCGGACCAGTATGGTCAGTGTTAATTTTAGTAATACCTACCTAGAATAGAATCATTTGAATGTATTTTTAGAAGACATGTCAAGTGTTGCAGTGCTCTTAAATTTATCAGCAGCGGTATCAATGCAATACTATCAGTAGTTTTGGACTGGTATGAGAATATTAATATATAACACAAGCTCTGCTTAGCTAGGGGCTAGATGATGCTGTGTGGATTGTCCAGCATTATTTATCTATTTATTTATATACCTACTTAATAAAAATAATGATTTAGAAAATGCATTTAAAATGTATTGTCTGCGCAACATTAAAATATTCTACCAGGCTATGAAACAATGACTCGGTTATTATTTTATTTTGTCTATTTTTAAACATAGTCATTGGCAAGTCCTTAAATTCCTTTGGTAATGTAATAGATGTCTGAAATGCCATGAAAACTTAGAATGGTGATTTGGAATATAATATCTTATTTATATGTCTAGTATGCCTGGATAAACTTCGCTTCTTTTGAAATAATGTAAGTATTGTTTAACGAATATGCAGATTTCTACCTCTATAGTGTAGGTACATAAGTGGCAAGTGAAGAACTTAGTTTTTTTAAGTGGTTTATGCTATCAAGTAACCAGGCTCCGCAAAGAACACGTGTGCATTTTTTTGATACGAAAAGTCTCAAAAAATGCAGGCGCTGAGTAACTCCGCCGAATTACCTCGCAATGGTGACCCATAGAGCAACGCAGAAGACAAATAATATTAGTCATGGTAGGCAGCCAGTGTTGCTGTTTGTGACACAGTTTTCCTAATTAACTATTAATATTAATCTTCAAGGTAAAACAAATCTATGATTGCTACTAAAATATAGTCAACATCCGGCTTCCAATTAGGATGTTCGTCAAGTTTAATACCTAAGAAAATACATGATTCAACACAACATCTTACATTAATTGATTGATATTTTAGGTACAAATTTATTGATTGAATTTTTGTAATTTTAAAATTACACAAGTTTAGTCATGTCAATTTTAATAATTTATTTATTTCATTTTTGTACAATACAATCTGTACGTTTAGGTAACTACTACTGTCGTGTCATTGGCAAAACAAATCAAACAAAAAAAAAAAACTATATAATTTAATAAAATACAGTAAATGTACGCTTAATCAAATTATAAAATTAACCATTGACACCGTAACAAAGTGATCTTTTTGAATTCTGTCGCTTCGGTATGTATACTAATGTAAAGAAGTGACGAAGAAACCTTTATCCTGTTAGTTTTTATTATGTTTGTTATTTTTTTGAGTTGAAGCAAAGGCTTCCCAAGCTTTTCTATCTTCTAGATATTGTGGTATTTTGTAGTAAGCCTTATTGCACAGGAACGTTCTGACAATTTGTTTGACCTAATTTTGAGATTGAAAGTCACTAGTTTTGTTGTTGAAGTACACATTGCCTTTAAAAGATACTTGAATTTTCTGTAGCCTAGTTGTGGGCACAGGGAGTTTATATTTATATCTAGTATTCAAATTACGTATTTCACTATTTTTAGGGTTCGATTGATATTTCCATGAGTGCACAACAAGTTTTCTTATATTATATTGACATAGTGCTGTCATAATTATGGTCATGATATAGTTTGAACGATAAATACACCTTCAGACCAATCACAGAGGGCCGTATTAAGAATTTTGAAAGTAGAGTGATTAATTTTTGATTTTGAACTAAGTAGCTAACAACAATATTGCTTGTTCAGATGACCCCAACGATCTTTTTGCCAATCTCTTGAATGTTATAAACAAAAAAAAAAAGCAGTACTCAAACTTATCACATTGACATATAGGGTCGGGTTTACTGATTGGGCCACTCCCGGTATTATATAAAAGTAGGATTAGGTTATAATAATCGGTTTAATCTTTATGGTGCTAGAAAAACTATGACACATGATCCTGCGTATTTTGTTTGTATATACCAGAATATAAAGCTATAACCAATTGCTCTAAAATGTTTAAGAAAGTTTCCAAGAAAGCCAAATTTACGATTTTAACTATAATAATAATAATTATTACAAACTCCTATAATAAAGTATAAGCAACATGGAGACTAACAAATAACGAAACTGGTACATCAAAGCCACGAATAGAAGAATGAAGTTAAAAACTAATAATTTAATTCTTTACAAGAAAAAAAATGATGCGGTTTTTGCATTCAAAGTTGTTCCCTAGTCTTTTTGCTCTTAGGCATCAACGGCAGTTGAATTACTATTTACTAATTGTTGAAAATGTAAGGAGGTCTTTCTCTTTAGTCATGTAAAGTGCTGATTACTTATTGAAAAGGGTTTAAATCTGTTAACATCAAAAATACTGAGGATCTCTGAGGTATTTCAACCAAAGTACGATGCTTTAAGGAAGTGGCTCCCTGTTTGGTGTACATTTTCAATAATTGTGTCGACGCGGGAGTTGTTTTCCCTGATCTCATGAAATATAGTAAAAGGGTCGCCTGTTTATAAATCTGGTAACTGATCCATATGCAATTCCGCAATTAGAGACCGATTTCAATACTTTCCACACTAAAATAACAACATATTATATAAGTTGTTATTTTAGATTAGATTAGATTTCGATAAGCTATTCCATGGACATTAATTTGGTTTCACCAAGGGTAGATCTACAACCCATGCTGGTATAGTACTACTAAAGCATATATTTGATGCGTGAGGTAAAGCAAAAAAAAAATGCTATTGGTATATACTGTGACCTTTTGTAAGGCTTTTGTTTGTCATTCATGGTACACTAATTAGGAAATTGAAACACTATGGAATTAACAAGAAGACACTGGATCTTATATAATCATACTTTTCTGATAGAGTTATAAATTTAAATATTGCTAAAGAAAGACGTTTGTGACGTAGTTTTATTTCTGATAATTTGTTATTTGCTTAATTGATTTTTAGAGATGACAGCAATGTATAATAACAATGAAGTTAATGACTCACTTTCACGAATACTTACTAGATTGGTTCACCGCCAATTCATGTTACCAAATGTAGAATTCTCAACCAAAATTATGCTAAAAGATGAGATTGTTCACTTTATGATTCCATTGTTTTCCTAGAGTTACTTACATAATTATTGATTCCTGTCTTCAATGGAAGCCATAAAATGATGCTTTCGCATGCAGACTTAGTTCGAACAATTAGACACATTACCAATGAAAATACAGCTATGTAAGTTTATTTCAGTTACTGCCATAGTATTATGTCTTATGGTATATTGCTTGGAGACAGGCAGATGACATCAAAACTAGCTTTGTTCTTCAAAAAAAACAAAGGAGCAGTAGTTACTATTGCGTTATTTGTAAATTGAAGCCTTCTCAGTTCTTGGAGGGATTTTGTTTGAAATAAATAAATATTCCGTGATTTTGATTATTCTATGATATATTAATAAATATTAAACAGAGTCCTTACACAGAAGAAATGTAAGTAACTTTGTTCCATCAGTTTCAATTTTGAACTGATCACATAAATTGTTCTTTGTATGTTTTACGCTTTAATCTTGATTTTACACAAAAGCGTGAATTTAGGTTATAGCACTATCAATTTTGGACTGATACCACACATTGTTATTTTTATGCGCTTTAATCAAGTTAAGATTTTACACAAAAGCGCGTAGTAACTCTCAATTTTGGACTGATATCATATTGATGCTTGTATGTGCTTTAATCAAGTTACTATTGTATATACATATATGGTAAATAGCGTGTAGTTATGTACATGTAAGATTCGTATCGCTATCACAGACAACCTCAAAAATATTCAATTAAGTGTGCTAGTCAATGTAACGGACTTTCACTGTAAATCGTAATCAATAGCTAGTAACGATCAATGTCATGGATCGAGCTACAAATTCAATATTATCAATGGCAGGTAACGGTCAATGTCATGGATCGAGCTACAGATTCAATATTATAAATGGCTGGTAACGATCTAGTTATGGGTCGAGCTACAGATTCAATATTATGAATGGCTGGTAACGATCAATGTCATAGATCGAGCTACAGGTTTAGTATTATCAATGGCTGGTAACGGTCAATGTCATGGGTCGAGCTACAGATTGAATATTATGAATGACTGGTAACGATCTATGTTATGGGTCGAGCTACAGATTCAATATTATCACTGGCTGGTAACGATCAATGTCATGGATCGAGCTACAGGTTCAATATTATCAATGGCTGGTAACGGTCAATGTCATGGGTCGAGCTACAGATTCAATCATAATGAATGGCTGGTAACGATCAATGTCATAGATCGAGCTACAGATTCAATATTATAAAAAAAAAAACATTTTAATTTATTTTAATTTAAACATTTTAATTATTAAAACATTTTAATTTAATTTATTATTTTGAAAGTAACATTTTAATATCGTGGATCGAGCAACTAATTAAAATTTATTTAATGGCCGGCGGCGGCTAGTGTCTTGAATCAAGCAACAGATTCAAGTTTATGTACCCTAGTTAATATAATGAACTAGCTAATAAAGTAAAATATTTTTTTTTTAATTAACAATAACGAAGGGACTCGTTAGTGAGTGGATGGCCGAGCTGTTACAGTTTTATTAATAATACCTGTGTTTTGAACTAATATTATAACTATGAAATACTAGGTACAATTAATTATCATTTGCTATTGTTGAAAATACAGCGGAAAATCCCCAAGAAGCACAAGCAGCCTGAGTCACGCGCACCTGCACCTTGTTTTGGCGACCCGAGACGAGCCGATGAGTGCCGAGACGAGCCGACGAGCGTCAGCGCGCTCGATCGGAGCCCATTCTCACGAAAACCACAGAGCTAGACGAACGTTGCTACTTTGCTTGTCGATATACCTTTACCATTTTCATTTTGTACTTGTAAGAAGAAGTTCGTTTGTTCCTAATTGTTCTTAATGTAAATTCCGTTGCAAGAAATTAAAGTAAAATCATCCTCTAAATTGTAAAAGTATTTCAATACATAAAGTATATACGATAACTGTGTTTTATGTTGAGATCCTGCCATCCTTCTGAGTTTATGGTCAAAAGCCTCCTATAAATGCTACACGCCGCACGCCACGCTACGTCCCGTCACGTCACGCTGCTGTTGCTCCAGCGAGGGCACAACAGGCGGTGACAGTGAAACAATGCTACACGCCGCACGCCACGCTACGTCCCGTCACGTCACGCTGCTGTTGCTCCAGCGAGGGCACAACATGCGGTGACAGTGAAACAATGCTACACGCCGCACGCCACGCTACGTCCCGTCACGTCACGCTGCTGTTGCTCCAGCGAGGGCACAACATGCGGTGACAGTGAAACAATGCTACACGCCGCACGCCACGCTACGTCCCGTCACGTCACGCTGCTGTTGCTCCAGCGAGGGCACAACAGGCGGTGACAGTGAAACAATGCTACACGCCGCACGCCACGCTACGTCCCGTCACGTCACGCTGCTGTTGCTCCAGCGAGGGCACAACATGCGGTGACAGTGAAACAATGCTACACGCCGCCCGCCACGCTACGTCCCGTCACGTCGCGCGGCTGTTGCTCCAGCGAGGGCACAACATGCGGTGACAGTGAAACAATGCTACACGCCGCACGCCACGCTACGTCCCGTCACGTCACGCGGCTGTTGATGCAGCGAGGGCACAACATGCGGTGACAGTGAAACAATGCTACACGCCGCACGCCACGCTACGTCCCGTCACGTCACGCGGCTGTTGATGCAGCGAGGGCACAACATGCGGTGACAGTGAAACAATGCTACACGCCGCCCGCCACGCTACGTCCCGTCACGTCGCGCTGCTGTTGATCGTCTACGCAACAACTCCAAGTTTATTTCTTGCAGCGTTGTTTAACAAACCTCAAACCACGCTGTCTTTCGATTCCATTAAAGCTTCGGAATAGGTTATTGTAATGAAGATGAGGTCAGGCGAACAACGCAATGTGACACTGGTTTCGCATTTTAAATCAACGTAAGATTGTGTGTCACAAAACTATCTAAAACATATAGCAAACGTCCAACTTTACCCTCGCTGCACATCGTACTTCTGTATTCGTGGCACGGGCAGACATGTTTGTATTTTTACGGGAGATGTAACCTCGGCGCGGTTTACGCCGCAATCTCTTTTACAGCGCAACAAAGCACCGACGGCCGGCGCGGAGCCCGCTCAACGACCACTGATATCCGTGACGACCCCGACACGTGTCAGGGCTTCCTGCTACTTTCGTCCTTACTGTCAAAAAAGTAAAAAGTAAAAGTATATTTATTGCATAATTACATGTTAAATAGATGGTACAGTAAAATAATAGTGTAGCAATGTCAAGCTAGGTTCACATTGCTGTGTCGGGGTGTGTCGTGGCGCGCCAGAGCGCAATCGGTTACGGTTACGTTGGGGTGCCCCAACACAACCCACTAATGTGAATCTAGTCATAGGTAATAAACGTAAACGATTGCGCTCTGGCGCGCCACGACACACCCCGACACAGCAATGTGAACCTAGCTTAATTTGCCCATTATGGGCGTGCGTATCAAAGTAATGTAGATTCACTTTGCGCACTAAAACAGACATGTCGTCACAGATTGTCTTCATTATTGAGGTTTATGACCCGAGTCGCCTCTGTGGAAACATGCAACTAGTTCAAAACTTTGAAATTGTTCCGAGATGCCTTGAATCATGTAAATTTCAGGCGTAGCCGATAAAATATAAATATGATGTGGCTTAAAGATCAAATTTACATTTGATTCTAGAGCCAAAATAATAATGGTTTACGCGCTATTTAGTTTTTTATGCCCGACCAGAATTCCTCCATAACAAAGCTCCGCAGACAACATAAAACTCACAACAAAAAGCTGTGCGTGTCTACAACAATGCAATAAAGTGGAACTAGCATAAAAACTGAATTGATATTTAAATGCGACGTCTTTATTGTATGCATGCAAATATCTCTGCATATGCATGCATGCATGCATGCAGTGTGCACTGACATGCAAGGTGGCGCGGCGGCCGGAGACACTCCCGGCGGCTTTTTACTGAAACATTTCCGTTTTACAAACGTTACGTCATGCGGCCGACATCATAGGAGCCATTTATTTCCCTTGTTCATCATTGAAACTTGCATTTATATTTCTATTTTAAATTGTTTGTGAAATCATAAAGATTTTTTTCAATGATTTTTCAAACAATGTTCCACGCCTGCTAGCGCATAGCTGCTCTACGGTTTGCTACGAGGCGGACGTCGAGACCTACGAGCCAAACCAAAGCCATTAGGTAAAAAGAGATTTGATATTTTGTATTCTTTGCTTAGCTCTTCATATGAAAACTAAGATTTATTTTCCATTTTAGTTTGTGCCGTACGTAACATGTAATTTCATCTCCCCGTCTAGGGCTATAAGTTATTCAGGCCGCCTCGGGCGCTAAGTCTTGTGCATTTCGCAAGAAACGCCTCCACGAGTCTGCAAGCCAGGCAATGCTCATTCTGAACTTTATCCGATCGTTTTGTTCAAAGGTTTATTCGGCCAACTGTCGTGCTGAGGGAGGTTGCCTCATGAACTAGAACAGACAATATCATCTTCCTGTAGCTCTATTCAGCTTAACAACAATAAATTTAATTGGATGAAATTTATCCTACGGCTAGTACGAGTATGCGTCAATTTTAATTATAATATTCCCTGTGGATACTGTAGATTGATGTTGTTGTTAGTGCCAATTTACCGCAACCATTTCAATTAACTTCCAATGTTTTAATGAACACTAAATACCAGTTCCAGTTTAGAAACTCACTACGTTATTTGTATTTATTGCAACTTCGTTAACTATGCTAAATATTTGCTGTAGGTACTTATTTACACTAAAGCCGCGCAAAGGCCGCGTTTGCTAGAGATACTTTTCGTGAGAAAGTAGCACAAATAGTGTCTTTAGATTAGGACAGACAAAAAGGCAAGAAAACGGAATCCTCTTTTAGTCTGTGCCCTCTACATCGGCGTCATAAACAATTCATCGAGGTTTACTTCGAAACACTTTCCTTAGAATAAGAATACAATGAAATATAGCGGCTTAGGGAAAATACCTTTGACAGTATGTAGGGACGACTCTGTTTAATAGAGTGAAATCAGAAAGCCGACAAATAAGGCAGTTAATCAAATGAGCACTGACAATGGCATGTTTTGGCGAGTCGTAGTATTTGCGAGCGGGTGATCCGGCCCAGGGCTAATTGAATGGCTGTTTGTGTTTGCGGAGGGCGGAGGGCGGAGGGCGGAGGGCGCCGCGGTGCGCCCGCGGAGTACGTCGCGCCGCGAGACGCTTACCTAAACATTTATACTAACTCTGCCAAACTGTACTTTTGCCCAGACACTGAAATTGAAAATTAATAAGCCCGACAGATTCATGAAGTGAGAATATGAAGGTATATTTTCTTTTAAAAGACAGCACTTCATAAAAAAAATACAAAAGACACAGGCATGGAATATAGGAAATGGCGATTGCAGCGCCCATCTAGACACATTAGGAAAACTTCTTAGGGAGGTTTAGAGAGTTATGTGCTTATAAACTTGACGTGATTAAAGTTGGGCAAGTTGTGCATAGTTGGGCGGCGCGGGGGGGGGGGGGGGGTCCGGCCGTGCGGCGCTTATTGCATACTTGCGAGAGGACACTGAATTAGGCACTTGTTAATTCGCACAAAGAGATAGTTTATTAGATACCGGAACGTTGCTGTATTACCAGCTGTTATATGTTTGTTTTAAACATGAAAGCCGAACGGAGGTACGAGTGGAGGTACTTGATGGGTAACTCACACGGAGGTGCGAGTAACCCATCAAGCGAAACATTAAATAATACATTGTGATAGACAACCCGCACCATACACGTGACGTACATCTTACCACCTCAGTTTATCGTAATTACATTTTCCTAATATTAATTCGAGGTTTATCCGATTTCCATAAGTGAGCGGATAACAGAATGTTTGTATTACAGCCACTTCTAACCACTAGACATACCTGCGGCTATAGCTAGCAACACCGACACATTATATCTACTGCTTTATGTTAAGCAGTAGACCACTAATGTATCTAATCGTTGCGTAAGCGAGCGGGTAGCTAGGTGGGCGGGTGGTCTATGCAGATAATGGGAGACGTACCCACTGGAGATAGGTATTGATCAAGGATGACGGGCGTAGTGAGTCGCATGCGGATGGGACTCAGCTGGGCCGCGGTCACGGTGTGGTAAGTGTACTTGCCTAGTGGCATTACGGCTGAAGTGTTAGCAGTTGAAGCGTTAGGGTGCGTGTTCACAGGCCGGCATCCGCACCGCACGGAGCGGACTGTCGGCAATGCCGGCGAGGATTCTTAAAGGCAAATTTCCTTATAATGCGATTGACGTCATTCGGATTGCCGATCAGTGGACGCACTTGTCGCGGATTGTCCGATGCCGGCCTGTGAACGCGCACCGTAACGTTTCAACTGCTAGCGCTTGTTAATAGGTAATTTACTAAGCACACCGTGATCGCGGCCCTGGTCGTCGACGGCGGCTGGTGGAGCCGGCCTCTCGCGGCCAGCCTAGGAATGGACGGCGGCTGGTGGAGCCGGCCTCTCGCGGCCAGCCTAGGAATGGACGGCGGCTGGTGGAGCCGGCCTCTCGCGGCCAGCCTAGGAATGGACGGCGGCTGGTGGAGCCGGCCTCTCACGGCCAGCCTAGGAATGGACGGCGGCTGGTGGAGCCGGCCTCTCACGGCCAGCCTAGGAATGGACGGCGGCTGGTGGAGCCGGCCTCTCACGGCCAGCCTAGGAATGGACGGCGGCTGGTGGAGCCGGCCTCTCACGGCCAGCCTAGGAATGGACGGCGGCTGGTGGAGCCGGCCTCTCACGGCCAGCCTAGGAATGGACGGCGGCTGGTGGAGCCGGCCTCTCACGGCCAGCCTAGGAATGGACGGCGGCTGGTGGAGCCGGCCTCTCGCGGCCAGCCTAGGAATGGACGGCGGCTGGTGGAGCCGGCCTCTCGCGGCCAGCCTAGGAATGGACGGCGGCTGGTGGAGCCGGCCTCTCGCGGCCAGCCTAGGAATAGACGGCGGCTGGTGGAGCCGGCCTCTCGCGGCTAGCCTAGGAATGAACGGCGGCTGGTGGAGCCGGCCTCTCACGGCCAGCCTAGGAATGGACGGCGGCTGGTGGAGCCGGCCTCTCACGGCCAGCCTAGGAATGGACGGCGGCTGGTGGAGCCGGCCTCTCACGGCCAGCCTAGGAATGGACGGCGGCTGGTGGAGCCGGCCTCTCACGGCCAGCCTAGGAATGGACGGCGGCTGGTGGAGCCGGCCTCTCACGGCCAGCCTAGGAATGGACGGCGGCTGGTGGAGCCGGCCTCTCACGGCCAGCCTAGGAATGGACGGCGGCTGGTGGAGCCGGCCTCTCACGGCCAGCCTAGGAATGGACGGCGGCTGGTGGAGCCGGCCTCTCACGGCCAGCCTAGGAATGGACGGCGGCTGGTGGAGCCGGCCTCTCACGGCCAGCCTAGGAATGGACGGCGGCTGGTGGAGCCGGCCTCTCACGGCCAGCCTAGGAATGGACGGCGGCTGGTGGAGCCGGCCTCTCACGGCCAGCCTAGGAATGGACGGCGGCTGGTGGAGCCGGCCTCTCACGGCCAGCCTAGGAATGGACGGCGGCTGGTGGAGCCGGCCTCTCACGGCCAGCCTAGGAATGGACGGCGGCTGGTGGAGCCGGCCTCTCACGGCCAGCCTAGGAATGGACGGCTGCTGGTGGAGCCGGCCTCTCACGGCCAGCCTAGGAATGGACGGCGGCTGGTGGAGCCGGCCTCTCACGGCCAGCCTAGGAATGGACGGCGGCTGGTGGAGCCGGCCTCTCACGGCCAGCCTAGGAATGGACGGCGGCTGGTGGAGCCGGCCTCTCACGGCCAGCCTAGGAATGGACGGCGGCTGGTGGAGCCGGCCTCTCACGGCCAGCCTAGGAATGGACGGCGGCTGGTGGAGCCGGCCTCTCACGGCCAGCCTAGGAATGGACGGCGGCTGGTGGAGCCGGCCTCTCACGGCCAGCCTAGGAATGGACGGCGGCTGGTGGAGCCGGCCTCTCACGGCCAGCCTAGGAATGGACGGCGGCTGGTGGAGCCGGCCTCTCACGGCCAGCCTAGGAATGGACGGCGGCTGGTGGAGCCGGCCTCTCACGGCCAGCCTAGGAATGGACGGCGGCTGGTGGAGCCGGCCTCTCACGGCCAGCCTAGGAATGGACGGCGGCTGGTGGAGCCGGCCTCTCACGGCCAGCCTAGGAATGGACGGCGGCTGGTGGAGCCGGCCTCTCACGGCCAGCCTAGGAATGGACGGCGGCTGGTGGAGCCGGCCTCTCACGGCCAGCCTAGGAATGGACGGCGGCTGGTGGAGCCGGCCTCTCACGGCCAGCCTAGGAATGGACGGCGGCTGGTGGAGCCGGCCTCTCACGGCCAGCCTAGGAATGGACGGCGGCTGGTGGAGCCGGCCTCTCACGGCCAGCCTAGGAATGGACGGCGGCTGGTGGAGCCGGCCTCTCACGGCCAGCCTAGGAATGGACGGCGGCTGGTGGAGCCGGCCTCTCACGGCCAGCCTAGGAATGCATGGCCAGTCACACTAATGCAGTATTACGAGTATATTATTGTTCTACAGGGTTTTGATGGCAGAATGCACCTATAAGACAATTGATTACGTCTTACAAAATCTATTTAATATAATTTATTTAATTTATTCAATTAGAAAGATAAAACAAACCACAACCTATGACTGTAAAATCATTTACTTATATTTAAATGTTTAGAAAATGTTCTAAAATGTGCATAAGTATTTTATAACAAGCTATCAGAAAAATTGAAGGATTTGAATGGAAACTTATTTAAAGAAAAAGTTAGATATTTGGTTACTTTCAAATTGTTTTTATAGTGTAAACGAATACTTAAGTTTTAAATTTTAAGAGTTTTAATTTATGATATTTTATACCTAATAATAATTAATGACATATTTAATAGTAGCACACCTGCTTGCGGTCGAATACATTGTCATCACATAGCTTTAAGCCCGCTTCGCGCTCGGTCCGCGGGTAGCGAGAAACGTTTGCCGTCCGCAATTAGCTTTAAGTACCCTTATATTTTTGTATGTTAGAATAGAAGGCATTAATTATGCCCAAATATTTTTCGTTTTTTAAGAATAACCTTCATTGTTTTAAAAGGTTACGAAGCTTGAAAAAAAAAAAAAAACTCATCTATAAAAATGCGCGCTATACAAAGAGCTCATATGACGTTACTATTTATAAGTATCCAAGTATTGCTAGAATTTTTGTATAATTTTATTAGTTTATGATTTATTAAGTGTTAGTTTTTATAAATAGAAATTTTATCAAAAAACTTTTAAAGGCGTCCTTAGCCTGTTGAGTTATTATTAACTTGGTATTGTACTTAGTTAGGTTCTAAACAGTGTTTATAATCTACGCATGTAAAACTTATATGTTAATAAAGAACTTTGAAAAACAAAACAAACATAGCTTTAAGATCTTGGCATGTAATTATTGTATTCTGCAAATAAACGATTGATTCTGATTCTGATAAAAATCAGCAGGTAAGTACTCTTAAGAAATCATAATTACCCGATCTCTTAAAACCCTGGCCAGTTTGTTCGAGTTAATAGGCAACGTAAAATCATTTTCGAACCTACACTTTCCCGTACATCGTAGACCTCATACTTCCGGAATGTCGTAGTTTGTGACCCCGATAGCGCAGCGGTGTTGTGACTTGCCTTTGTTCGTGGCTCATCTGAAAGGGACTCTGTGCCCTCCGCACACGGTCCAGTGCCGCCTGCGCCGCGGGAGGGCTCTGCATGCGGGCTCCCCGCTGTGAGGCAAACTACACTACACGACCTTACTGCGGTTCGATTGTTGTCAAAGACAGCACGATCAATGTGAAGGTTTCTCGAAGCGCTGCTGTTGCTGAGGCAAGGGTAGTCTGGATCATTGGTCTATCGCTAAGTTATGAAACGTCCGTCTTGCTCGATACCTAGTTTATTACTAAAGAGTTACAAGTACCCCCAGTAGTTTTATACATACAGCTCAAAAATCTTCAGGGTTACACTGGCTAAGTCGACCTGGATCCTTAAGGGGGTTGTAGTTTACTTAATAAGTACTCAATATTCCTCAATATAGTTTCCATCATTACCTACTAACTGATTTGGCTATGAAACACCATATCCCATTATTTTTTACTCTTCCTGTGACCATTAGATCTAAATTTTTATGAATTCTGACAATACTCTAGCTAGACTGTTATATCTTGTTGGATAGCTGAAGAAACGTAACATAACTGCCATAGATCTTTTAAAAATTTATTTATTTATTTATTTTTGCTTGCATGTACATTTATTCTTTGAAAACAATATTTGTACAAATTTATCAAATTTTTACGACCCAGTTTGTTTATTTACCCGCAAGTTTGTTTTCAAATAAAAAACAAGCTAATTACCATTTATTAAACTTGAAAGTTATTTCAATAATTCGAAAATGGCTAAGTTTGGAGTATGGTTTTTTATAGTCAAATCAGTCAGTAATGATAGGAATCTACAACCTCCTCAAGGATATAGTTTGACATAACCAGTAACCCTGTATATTTGCCGGTCTCTAGCATTTAAAATAAAACCTTCATGCTTCACGACTAAACAAAGAAAATCGATGAATAATAAATAATCTAGTACCCATAACACAAGTTCTGCTTAGCTTGGGGCTAGATGATGCTTTGTTGGTGTCCCGCATTATTTATTTTTTAATTTACGACTCAACCTCAACCTCAGCAGCCTGTATTGGTCCACTGCTGGACGCAGGCCTCCCCCTGATAAGCGCCTTGTTGGCTTTTATGTCATAGGGGGTAATGCCTATAATCCCCATGACGACTAAACAAAGAAAATTGTCAAATAACTATTTTACTTTGGTCACGGTAAAATAAGGATTTACGATTAAATCCCTAAGCATGGCCTCCTTCAAGCTTGACGCAAACCACCACTTAGACTCATAAATTATTAAATACCTACTTAAATATTAGGTACACCACTAATTTACTATAATCCATTATTTATTGACCTATTACAATAATTGAATTCTTCTAAGTAAATCTAAGGCTAGTAAATGTATACCATCTACCTACCAAGGTTGCATAAAGGCACAGAGGTCAAAATATCGAAGGACCGTTGCCAAGTTGGCACTTTGTTATTCGATGGTGAAAAGATTCAGGTCGGCGTTTTATCTCCTCTTCTTTTCGCTATCTTCATTACCACCTTTATGCAGATGACTTGCAAATATACACCTTGGCTTCAGTAGACCGACTAAGTGAAGTCATCCTTAAGATCAATAACGATTTGAACGTTATTCTTACTTGGAGCAACGCGCATGGGTTGAAAGTGAACCCTACTAAAACGCAGGTAATCATAAAATTGGTAGCTCGCGAATGGTGTCTAAGATTGACTGGGCGGCATTGGTCGGAAGATACTTCTCCCGATCCTTGACCTGGTTGCCCCTCAGCTAGCTCACATCATTAACTCCTTCATCTCAACCTGTTGTTTCCCGTCAGACTGGAAGAAGGCATTCATTATCGCTATTTCCAAAAAGGCGGCTATTTCCGGGACTATCGTCCAATTCTCATTTTACCTTTCTTATCGAAAATAATCGAGAAGGTTGTCCACCGTCAGTTCTCTTCTTTTCGGATAATAACCATCTCTTATCCTTTCAGTCCGGCTTCCTTCCTGCTCACAGCACTTCTACGGCACTCATTAAAATTACAGACGACATTCGACGTGCCATTGACAGCAAGCTTACCCTCATCATACTTCTCGACTTCAGCAACGCATTTAACTGTGTCGACTATTATTTACTTTTGGCCGTGCTGCGCTCCTTAAACCTGTCTCCAGACAGTATCAATTGGTTCAAGTCTTTTGGTGCCCAGTCGGTATAGGAGTCCCTCAAGGCAGCGTGCTCTTACCACTACTTTTCTCCATATTTATCAATACTCTTGTATTTAAAACCAGATTCTCATCGTTTCATCTCTACGCTGTCCGATGTCTAGCTTTATCTCTGCTTCGACCCCAGTGATATAGATCAAGGTATCGACACCATGACGGCAGACCTCAGCGCGATTCATCAATGGACTCAGGAGTATGGGCTCCCAATAAATCCTAGTAAGACTCAGGTCACGTTGATAGTAACTACTTTATTTCCAGACTGAACGTAAAATCATCGGCACCCGTAAAATACAACAAGTTTCCGCTACAGTACTGCTCGGAGGTCAAAAATCTTGGCTTGTATATTACCAGCAATCGATCTTGGGACTCCCAGGTTGCCCAGGTTAGCAAGAGAATGTATGGAAGCATGCACTCTCTTAAGCTGATAAAAAACTTCTTACCACAATACTAGAATAACACTGGTTAACTCGTTGCTCTTCCCTATCCTAGATAATGCAGATGTGTGCTATCCCGATGCTATAGAGGAGCAGCTAAACAATCTGGAGAGACTACAAAACCTTTGCATCCGCTTCGTCTTTGGGTTTGTGGAAATACGATCACGTACCAGTCTTCCGCGCCCAACTGAACGGGCTAAAAATCAGAAATCGTCGAGATTTTCACACAATATGCCTTCTTTATAAAATCTTTTTTAACCCACTATCCCCGAACTACCTCTCCGAATCCTTCAGCCCACTTTACGGAGCCGAGCGCACAGCGCGGCACTCGAAGCGGCTGCAGCTTGGTGCTCCGGACGCCAGTACTGTAGGACACCACAAAATTTTCGCTGTAATAGTCACTCGGCTATGGAACAATCTTCCTATCGAATATCGCGAGGCAACCTCAATAAATGTGAGTCTATAACCACTTTCTTTCGCAAGTATAATTTGGCTCGTAAAATATATATGTATTATTGTGTATGTATCTACTAAGTAAGTATTTATGTAACTAGTATTTATATTTTATTATGTTTGTATGTGTATTTATTTATGTTAATGGTAAAGACACGAATTATGAATTGCAATAAAGTTTATTTTATTGTAATGTCTCTCCCTATATTCAATCAAACATTATGGTTTACGAATACTTACTTAGCTCTACTTCAAACTGTTAATATCAAATTAGTATATTTATATAAACCTTACATATATTTTATGTATATTATATTTTATGTATCTGTGATATTTATTGTATTTATAGCTATCAGTATTTGCTTACGTATGTTTAATCCAAATATTATACTGTTAAACACGCCACCGTCTATACTTGTTCTTCCACTTCCTGTCCATCCAAATGATGCCTGGAAGAGATCGCTCATAGCGATCAGGCCGCCCATTGTGCAACGTAATCTGTATATGTCTTTTCCTGTCATGTGTTTCTGTTTTATTTTGTGTGCAATAAAGAGTACTTGTCTGTCCGCCGCTCATTGGCTGTGCACTGAACACAATTACAAATAGAATACATATGTCTACCGCTCATCAGCTGCGCACTGAACACACTCACAAATAAACTATGTCCGCCGCTCATTGACTGCGCACTGAACACACTCACAAATAGACTATCTCCGCCGCTTATCGGCTGCGCGCTGAACACACTCACAAATAGACTATCTCCGCCGCTTATCGGCTGCGCACTGAACACACTCACAAATAAACTATGTCCGCCGCTCATTGACTGCGCACTGAACACACTCACAAATAGACTATCTCCGCCGCTTATCGGCTGCGCGCTGAACACACTCACAAATAGACTATCTCCGCCGCTTATCGGCTGCGCGCTGAACACACTCACAAATAGACTATCTCCGCCGCTTATCGGCTGCGCGCTGAACACACTCACAAATAGACTATCTCCGCCGCTTATCGGCTGCGCACTGAACACACTCACAAATAAACTATGTCCGCCGCTCATTGACTGCGCACTGAACACACTCACAAATAGACTATCTCCGCCGCTTATCGGCTGCGCGCTGAACACACTCACAAATAGACTATCTCCGCCGCTTATCGGCTGCGCGCTGAACACACTCACAAATAGACTATCTCCGCCGCTTATCGGCTGCGCGCTGAACACACTCACAAATAGACTATCTCCGCCGCTTATCGGCTGCGCACTGAACACACTCACAAATAAACTATGTCCGCCGCTCATTGACTGCGCACTGAACACACTCACAAATAGACTATGTGCGCCGCTTATCGGCTGCGCGCTGAACACACTCACAAATAGACTATGTCCGCCGCTCATTGACTGCGCACTGAACACACTCACAAATAGACTATGTGCGCCGCTTATCGGCTGCGCGCTGAACACACTCACAAATAGACTATGTCCGCCGCTCATTGACTGCGCACTGAACACACTCACAAATAGACTATGTGCGCCGCTTATCGGCTGCGCGCTGAACACACTCACAAATAGACTATCTCCGCCGCTTATCGGCTGCGCGCTGAACACACTCACAAATAGACTATCTCCGCCGCTTATCGGCTGCGCGCTGAACACACTCACAAATAGACTATCTCCGCCGCTTATCGGCTGCGCGCTGAACACACTCACAAATAGACTATGTCCGCCGCTCATTGACTGCGCACTGAACACACTCACAAATAGACTATGTGCGCCGCTTATCGGTTGCGCACTGAACACACTCACAAATAGAATACATATGTCTACCGTTCATCGGCTGCGCACTGAACACACTCACAAATAGACTATGTTCGCCGCTAATTCACTGCTCACTGAACACACTCACAAATATATGTCCGCCGCTCATCGGCTGCGCACTAAACACGCTCACAAATAGAACAATATAATGTACTTAAAATGTATGTTTTCTTAATACTTGATACTCTCAAAAATACTGGATATGTATATTTTTGGACCAATAAATGAAACTGAATCTAAACCCACGGGTACGAGCGATGGAAGTAAATATAGTCTCAACAGTCTCTCGGTGAATGTCATCAATCGACTTGCTGTCAATATGCCGGATAACCTGTTCCCACCTTGTTGCACCGCAACGGTGTCTTCGTTTAGTTAGAACATAAATCCATAATAATTCAACAGCCATCAATTATAGGTGGATGCGTAATTGCGTAATTAGGTGTGCACAGTGCGCAGCTGATTAGTGGCGAGAGACCGCGGTCGCGCCGGCACAGTCTGAGGGACGGGCTCTGCTGCCCCCGATACATGTAGGTACTGACTGTGACTATGTCTCCATACCTATAGGTATACGTCGTTCTTAAATCAGATGCATCAACGCATGGTCTAGGCACCTGCAAGCAAGGTCATGTCGTAATGGACTCACTACAGAACCCTTTGAAGGGTTAGAGTGCGTTGAGTCCTTTCCCATTACCATTTTTTCACAGTTTCAAGATCAAAACAGCTATTTACATAACATGATTCGGGCTGTATCCTTCGCACAAACATTATTTCCTTACGAAGTTGACAAACAGAAAGTTTGCGCGGGATATGGTAAAGTGGCCCTTTGCCAAAAATATAAATGTGTTTCATGGCTGAAGTTGAGGTACTTTCTGTCAGTTCGTACATAGTGGGAGTGCCGCGGCGGCTTAGTGAGCGGGAATTAATTGCGATCTGTAACGGATGTCATCATATTGATTTCTGTTATCTACAGCAGACGTACGTTGACCTCCTACTAGGAGTCTGAAGGTCATAGGCTTGATCTGTTCTCTAGTTCATCCACTTCTAGGCTCGACCGACGTCACTGCTAACTAAATCATATATTCCTTCTGAATTCTTAAGTTGCTTACAAAAGGATCTGTTACTCCGTCCAGTAAGCCATGTTGGGTTGCATATATCTTAGCATTAGTCACTGATCCCGTCACTTTCTGGAAAATAACAACCTCTGTGTCAGGCTGTCGGCTTACAGCGCCCTGTACCACGGGAGCAGGACCTGGTTGTAATGCCAGGAGCAGGCGGGGTGAGGCGGGTGGCGGCTCGTGGCGCGCTGCCAACCAACTAACTGTATGCGAAGGTACGTGTTTTTCAGCGTTATTGAGCTGGCGGTTGTGACCTTTACGGGCCCAGGCTAAACGGTCTTGGCAAAGAGTAGAAGTGGACTTGCACGGGCCACTTTCGGTGACTTACTTGTCCGCTTCGTGTGCGCACGGAACACAAAAGATGCAAATTTTCCGCATCGTTAGTGGCCCGTTTGCGCTGTTCATATGAAATTAATTAGGAATGATATTAGGTATGCTTACTGAAATTAATAATAAATAAATGAATATCACCTCAATTAAAAATTAGAAGAGTAGAAGGAAATTCTGTGAAAACAGATATGTAACCGTCAGTTTTGGATGTCACATCCTCCTCTGTGTTCATCCCGAGACAAGCGATCCTATCCTAATCTAATCTCACGCTATTCCTACCTGGACATAGCCTTAGACATACAAATAATACTGGCAATATCAATACCGTAATCTAAGCGGCCGACGTAGGTTTTTGTTTCTGGTTTTTGCTTCTCTGCCATTACATTTTGTAGACCTTTTCAAGCATAAAATGTTCAATTTGGTCCAACCTTGGGCAGTCGACAGGTGAGTTGGCAGAGCGCGCGTGTGCCGGCACAATGAGCCCCGCCGCCCCCGGCAGCCCTTTATGTAAATGCGTGCTAAAGTCGAGATGTTAGGGCGGGCGGTGCCCACGGCCAGCGGAGCGATACTTCGAGGATATCGCATCCTGTACAGAACATACTTTATGATTTAGAAGTTAAAAAAACAACCTGTAAAATTTATACTTAGGTTCGGAGTTTATCAGAGTGTCGAATTCAAACACAACCATAATGATTTCATGTTTGTAACCGTCGGATTTGTATGGCAAGCCGTAACTATAGTGAAAAGTACCTTTTATTTATTTTATAGCTTCTACACGCGGCTTTGCAAGCGTATTTTCGATTTAATAAGTAGCCTATTATCTAAGTTAGGCTTTGCTCTGAATGTTCGCCAAATTTCATCTTGATCTGTTCAGCAGTTTTTGAAATCCTAGTAAAGTAAGATAGTAGTAGTAGGATCACAAGTCGAAGCCGGCGGGTGTCGGCAGTGCGTCGGGAGTGCGTCGGGAGTGCGTCGGGAGTGCGTCGGGAGTGCGTCACTGCTCCTCGAATCACGCCCTGAGCACGCTCTCGGCCAGCCTGGCCGCGCTGACCCTCGAACCACATTGAACACGCTCTCGGCCAGCCTGGCCACGCTGACCCTCGAACCACATTGAACACGCTCTCGGCCAGCCTGGCCGCGCTGACCCTCGAACCACATTGAACACGCTCTCGGCCAGCCTGGCCGCGCTGACCCTCGAACCACATTGAACACGCTCTCGGCCAGCCTGGCCGCGCTGACCCTCGAACCACATTGAACACGCTCTCGGCCAGCCTGGCCGCGCTGACCCTCGAACCACATTGATGAATACAACTTGTTACTCACATTGTCATGCTAATACTTTATCCAATAGTGACCGAGAAAGGTTCAGTATTTTTTATGAAATATTCTTAGAATTCCGGAGGGGTCGGGCCTTTTGTGAAATATAAATATCGGCAAGGCTTTCGATCCCTGACATTGACATTTTTACGTTTACGTATAAGAGAATTTGAACTTTCCCTTCGTAAACATAAAGATCGTTACGTTACTCCCATTCCGACGCCGAGGGCGCTTTTACAGCCAATAGCTTTGACATTCTTTCAAAATATATTTAAACTTATATGGATTAGTAACAAGCCAATATCTATCTATGAAAGGGCACCGGCCAATGGCCATTAGACACGCAGTAAACTGAGTCAATATCTAAGCACATAGTTGATTAGTTGGGCCATCTATTAAACAACGGACTCAGCTGAGCCTAATGGCCGAAGTTTTGGCGCTGTGAGCCGCCCAGGGCGCCCAGCCTAGCAACGAGCAAAGAATTATCACATAATGTCGACTGTCGACTCGCAAATATTAACTGTTTGTTTACGATTGAGGTTATTCGACCGTCCTTCATTGCAAAGCACGACTCGGTTAATACATAAATATGTAATGTAATGAGTAATGACCCTTAACAATAACAAGTATGTGGTTTGTGACCCCTGGTGTCATCGACATGTCGACAATGTAGTCTAATTTTCTTCTTTCCATTTGTCGGTTTTCGACAAAATCCTTAGTCAAGCGATAGTAAAACTGAAATACTTGTAGTGAGCTAGCTGGCACTTAGACCTAACCAGCAAATTAATTTAATCAATTACAAGTGTTTTCTTCAGAGAATTGAGAGCTCACCGAGATCAGATTAACAAGAGTTAACATTGTGCGCTGGCCCTCCGGCCCGGCGCCGGTGACGACCGGCTAGGTGGACTTCGGGCGAGTGAGGTGGAGGGACGCACGCGAACTGTTCCCAGCCCCCGCTGGTGCAGTGCAGGTCGACCACCACTAGTATTATGGATACACGTGCTTCGTAACGTGCTGCTACCACTGAGTGCACCGTATAGGCCGTAGAAGGTACATAATGTATTGTTTTCAGTCTAGTTAGTACAGGGTAATCTTGGAAACAGTTCCAAAACCTATCAATTTCAATCCTCGAATCCTAGAATTCGGATGCTGCCACCGGCTGCATCCTCTGCACCGGCTGCATCTCGTTTTCCACTTTCCTGTTTTCAGAGGTAAACAGCATTTACCCTGTAGGTAGGTGCTTTAATCCCATACCTCCGGCGGCGCGCGGCGGCGCGCGGCGGTCGGCGGTCGGAACTGCATGAACAAGGCGATGCAAGCGAACACATTTACAGCAAACTTGCCCCATTATTGAATTAGACGTGCGCCGCCGCGGAGCAAGCGCCCTCCGGACCCTGCTTAGTGAGTGCTACACTCTACCGTGTCGTCGCCTCGGTTACAGGAAAGTGCCGGAATGCTATAACTATACTGAGGCATCGGTCTGTGTGTTGGCCTTGTTTCATACTTGTAGAGGCTTCTTTCCAAAGTTTTCTGAAACTCATAAACGTTTCGGTATGTTCACATTACTTGAACTTGATTTTAGTAGGCCTGTTTCCATGGCGCTACTTGTGCTCTTTCTGCCTTGTTGTTATTCTCGCGGATAATAATACATTGTGAGCAGGTATTCGTTGGGGAGTAGGAACGTGTTTGGAAAGGCAGTGAAACAGCCCGCCGCCGCCGCCGCGGCCGCGCTCGGTGTCGATCTGCTCTATGAAAAGCTATAAGTACCTATAAACTTTACAACTGGCCGGGTCTACGAATATCGGCGTCTGAGACATTTCTACAATCACTGACTGCTTAGCCCCTCCGGCCCATGCAGCAAGCGATTGGAGCTTCAATATTTACTACGGTGTTTTCTGCCTTGGTATTTACAGGATCCAATATTTCCATTTGTACCTACTCTTCCTCATCACCTATTCATGCGTTACTCTTTTGTTCCAGGTAAGCGATTCTAAGCTTTATGGACATGAGAGTGAAAGTTGCACGTCGCGTCGGTGAGTCATTGGATCTGCAAATCGAATTTCACAGATATTTTAGTCAAATCCAGTTTGACCGCCCTTCACGTAAAATTATATTTATCTCGAGAAACCCTTATTTTAATGGTTTGTAACGACAATGGCTGTTTCATGAAAACAATTTAATAGCGCCCAGTTCGTTTGGACAAATAAAACAAATTGGTTGTGGAATGAGCGAAGAATGATTTGTTTTAATTATGAAAAAAGTGGATGTAGCTAAATATTTAGCTAAAAATAATAACAAACATTTTTCAATCGTGTAAGTCGGGTCGGTATTACAAATGAAATGGGAGCGAAGCGAAGCATTTAACCAAGCATTGCAAATGCATGATCAAGCAATAAGATCAATTATAATCATCTATATTAATCAGGATTATTTGCTTACGAAGGTGGAAAATAGCGGAGTATCCCCAGAGCCGCACAGCTGCCACATATTACACAAAAACTGTTTCAACTTAACTTAAAACCCCATTTTGCGCGCCGCGTCACCATGACAACAACTTTGATATCGCTCGCGTTCCGCTCTCTCTCTCTCTCTCTCTCTCTATCAGTAAATAATGTGACAGCGACCGTATTTAAACATCATTTCAATTTAAAACTCTATTAGAATTCAAAGTAGCTCTAATCCCATTAGAAAAAACACTTGGTAAGTGGGATTAGATGGCGGGGCAGTTTCCTCGCGGGCACTCGCACCGCCCGCGCCCGCGCCCGCCTCGTTTGTATGGATTAGCGGCGGCGCGGGCGACTTACATTCAGGGCCATGGCTTTTTCCCACATCATCGTCGTGATGAATTGAGCACTTAGATTTTTGCGCGCTGTTATGACACTTTTTGTTAATTCTTTGTCTAGTGTTATTGTAAATTGTTAAGGTTCCGTGCCCGAAGGGTGTAAACGGAAACCTATTACTAAGCTTCCGTTGTCCGTCCGTCCGTCCGCCTGTCAGAGGGCTCTATCTCATGGACCGAAGTAAGACCGTTGAAATTTTCAGAGAATGTGTATTTCTCTTGCCGCTATAACAGCAAATAATAATATAAAATAAATATCCAAATACAAGGAGGCTTCCGTACAAAAAATACTGATTTTTTGGCTATTCTTGCTCTTCGTTTGTCAAGGAACAAAGGAAGAAGTCATCTCTGGAACCACAATAGGTAGACACATGGAACTTTCTGTAAAAAAGTAATATTTCAACTGTAATAACAACAAATACTAAAAATATAAGTAATAATTTAAAGGGATCTCCGAACAAGAGAAAATTGAATGTTCTTTGAAAAAAAAATTGGTTGTCTGTAAAGTCGGTTTACTGACGATAGTTGAACGTGACAACGCAGACGTATCGCTCACTCAAGTAGGAGAGAGACGGATGTCGAGCGCTCTCGCTTGCACTTCAAGCCTTACATGGAACGCCTCAGAGCGAGGTAACGCCGCATGACGAGGTAACGCCGCATGACGTCATGTTTTTTCGTGCGTGCAGCCGGCTCAATCGAATTATAAGACGTTGTCACGTCAAAAGTTGATTTTAATACTAGATGGTATGGAACTCTTCGTGTGCGAGCCGACTCGCACTTGGCGGTTTTATGTTCATAATAGTTTTATCGGGGTGTGTTGGTTGCGTTGCGGCTCCTTTCTCGTTAGTTGAGTGTCGCGGGGTCCGACGACGCGCGTGGGCGAAGGCCGGCGAGTGCGCTGTTGCTCTGAATGCCGGCACCGGCGGCGGCTGGACGCGGTCTCGTTAGTAGTGAGTGTCGCGGGGTCCGACGACGCGCGTGGGCGAAGGCCGGCGAGTGCGCTGTTGCTCTGAATGCCGGCGGCGGCGGCGGCTGGACGCGGTCTCGTTAGTAGTGAGTGGCGCGGGGCCCGACGACGCGCGTGGGCGAAGGCCGGCGAGTGCGCTGTTGCTCTGAATGCCGGCGGCGGCGGCGGCTGGACGCGGTCTCGTTAGTAGTGAGTGTCGCGGGGCCCGACGACGCGCGTGGGCGAAGGCCGGCGAGTGCGCTGTTGCTCTGAATGCCGGCGGCGGCGGCGGCTGGACGCGGTCTCGTATTGCTGTTTTTTCCTTCTAAAGTGACAGAAATCAAAAAATATCGCTTTATTTCCGTGTCAGTGTTTAGTTTTATATTTTGACCTTTTCTAAGTATACATTTATTGTATTTATGGAAATAAAGAGTTTTTGATTTTGAGTGGCACCATCTAGTTACTAGTAGTTCTACGAACAGTAGACGTCGCGAACACTAACTTTTTTCAACAATTAATTAATTTATTAATGCACTAAAGTAATTTAAAACGGGATATTTTGGTAGGTAGGTTCGGTAGGTATATTTTGAAAATAGTCGAAATGGTTACCCTTTCAACCATGTTTTTCGCCGGTGACTCCTTGCAAATCGCCATGCCAGTATGAAAGCATCTTATGTATCACGGAGCAAAAGTGCTTACTTATCAGAATAAGTACCAGCATAGGTAGGCACCAGCCTTCCTATAATGGTGCTTATCTTGTCATAAGTATTATAGGTAAGTACCTAATTTCTATGTAATTATCGGTGCCTCTTACTTTTTGACGCGTTGTAAGAAAAATCCTATGGGTAGGTAGGTAGTGTATCTACACTTTACCTACCTAAGTAGATACCCAGGTAGGTATATCTAAAAATCAGAAAAACGCTTATAAGTAGGTAGGTACCTAAATATTGGTTTACGCTAGTGTGGTGTGCATTGAATTTTTGAACGAAATGTTGCACAAACACATCAATCATTATACCAATTTGTCCATACAAAGTACCTCAGTTACATTCCTCAGCAAAGCTCGAAATTCTGTACCTAGGTATCAATAGATGGCGTTGATCCATCAGCGCAAAGTTGCTGTTATTATTTAACCGACGACGACGGTGTATGCGGCCGCGCTATTTCATATAACTCTCGAAGTGTTACAAAGATGTTCTAATAGGTGGCGCTGTACTGTAAATGCTCTCTTGCATATTACTGCATTTTGCGGAGCTATTCTGCTCGTCATGCCGAAAATCCTCATCCGATCTTTACCAAACTTTTATAAGAACAGTTTAAAGTTATTACCTTTCAATTAAAAATACAATCATCAAAATCAGATCTCTTATAGCGGAGATATTCCAAATCCGCCTTTTTGCCTTATTGTGGAAGAAGTACGCCTTTAATCAAAAAATCCCAACGACAATAAAATTCTATAAAATCATAGAATCTGTACACAAAGTTTCGTACCGATCGGTTGTAAAATACGACCTGTAGAGGAGTACGGACATACTGACAAAAACGCTATTTTGGCCAGACCTGAAACGAAGACTTTCGTTCAATTCTTTCCCGACGTCAAATATCCGAATGTAATTTGGTTTGACCATTTAATTTATCAAGTTTATCAGAGAGATTTCATCTTTATAATTGACCCTAAAGATCGATGCAATAAAAGTACAGGGTGTAATTTTTACAGATTTTAGTCTGTTCGATTCCCAGGTGTGACAAGCGAATTTTCTATTTTTAATATTCGTGATCAGTAAAACGAACTCTTCATTTTCTTCTTAGACAGTTTTTACGTATCTATCACCGATCCAGTTTTTTTTTATAAGCATAACCGCAATAAATTAGGGATTTGGATTGGACTAGGCTTACGTAACAAGAGTGAGATAACTTGAGTTGTGGCAAGGTAAGCTACAGTTACAAATTTTATATTACTAACGATAACTGCAATAAATATTGTTACTTTATTTTGGGTAAGTGCATTTAAAATTCGTAGGCCTCTTTTACTAGACTTAAGGGCAATAACTGTGAGTTAGCTGATCACTTTCACCAACAACTCGAAATGTCACTAAAGAAGAAAAAGAAAGTTTACGACTTTGATGATTTCATAGATTCAGTCAAAATGGCCAACTCCAAAAAAATACCGTAATAGTCATGACAGCATGTGATTTTTATGAGTATCAAGACCTTTCATCCCGGCATAAGATTCAAAATAAGGCACCAAAGGTTTATTTAAAAAACATGATGGCGGTCAAAGTCGAAAGGGGGTCTTTCATATTAAAGCACAAAGAGAAACACGGCAGTTGTGAACGGAAACAATTGGATTTCCTTCAAGCAAAAATAACAAGAACCTAATCATTTCCAATTGTTGCAAGTCTTAGTAAAAGTTCTGTAAAAGGGATAACCAAGCAGCGCAAAGAACTGGAGCAGATTTGGTACCTTTAATGCCCGTGACCAGGAGAGCTTTCTGGCTAAATGTACCTGTATCCTCCCAGGTGCCAAACTTCAATTACAGGGGTATTTTCATTCATTCGATTCGTTTCCGATTCGAATCCGTCGGAATCGAATTCGATTCCGACGGTTCCATAAAACGCTATTTTGATTTCGCCTCGGGTTGATGATCGAAATAAGGAGCTCCTCGTTGACATGGCTATTAGTTAACAGATTCGATTCGGATTTTCGGTGTAGCGGTGTTTCGCACCAAATTTCAACCCTAGGCGAAATAAAAATAGCGTTTTATAGATCCGTCGGAATCGAATTAGAATCTGTCATCCGTCCGATCTGGATGTGCCTCACCTACATTCATGTCATAATACATATTTAGATGGTTAAGCTGATTGTAAGACAATGAAATGTGATATTTAAAAGTATTAGGTTATAGTTAAAATTCAGATGAAGACTTTCGTTACGTTTGGCAATCAATATATATGTATCTTGTACTTAATTAACATTTTCTTACGTACCAACTCGTTTTATTTAAACATAATTTATTTTGACACTCAGTAGTTTTACAAGTTCTTACCTGCTAACTGACATCTTATTAGCTTGTCTTAATAATGAAAACCGCAATAAGTCAGTCACTTATTGCACTTATGGCTAGAGCATACTATAAAATTATGGGCATTACCCCCATGAGATAAAAGCCAATAAGGTGCTTATCAGGGGGAGGCCTGCGTGCCGCAGTGGACCGACACAGGCTGTTGAGGTTGCGGTTGAGGTTTACTATACTATAACATACAGTAAGAAACTGCTACTCAAAACCGAAATATATTAATTTACTAATGATAATTGCAATAACTATCTACACGACTTATTACGGTTATGACTAACAAACATTCTGTCTAGTTATGAAATCGTCCTAAACATAAGTACAATACCGTAATATTCATCAGCTTCTTCAACACATTCACCGATTCTTGGCACAAGGTAGTATTCTACTTTTATCTATAATCTTGTGAAAGTTCCGAGTCGATATGTTGCACGGAGATGGAGATACAAACGATATGTTGCACGGAGATGGAGATACAAACGATATGTTGTACGGAGATGGAGATACAAACAAAACTAAAATAAAATCTTTAACTGCGTTTTTCTCGAAAGTAGCTTTGACCTAGTTATTGCACATTTGATAAGGACGGCAGATTATGGACCGGTAATCCCTCCTTTAATGCGATCTGCCATCGGTTCAACTTCGGAATTGGTTTTTCTAAGTAGACCACTTGTTAACGCCCGTCGTCACCTTGGGAACCATTACTTACCATGTGAAAATTATCATGTGATGATGTTGTATATGCGTTTTACGGCTCACATCATCAATTCCTCTAGAATTTGTTATGGGATCACATTAAAATCAGTCTTTAGATAACAATAAAAGAATCACTAAAATCTATAATGAATTGGCGAAGATATCACCAAAATCGTTGTGGCTGATCGTGATTCAAAAGTATTATGTTGTTGTTCATATTAATAATATATAATAATAATTCATTTATTTCAGACTATAGAATAGAAGTAATAGATCTTATTTAACGTATTCTACGTTACGTTAACATTAAGTGCGAGTCAGACTCGCGCACTAAGGGTTCCGTATAACTGTAACACTTCATTATTGCCAAATATCATCATTCTAGGTCAACGGGAATTTGGTACCTATTCCATAGGTTTTGGTCTATGGTCAGAATCAAAAAATATCTTTTTTGTGAATTACCTAACTACTAATTTGTTGTGTAAATGTTTCTCTTTATTTGTGATATAAGACCCTGATTCTTGCCAAATTTTATGATTCTAAGTTAACGGGAAGTACTTACTCTATAGGTTTTGGTCCATAGCGAGAATCAAAATTTACGGTTTTCGGATTTTTCCTTTACTGTGATAAAAGACTTTGCTTTTTGCCTAATTTCATTAGAAAAATGGTCTACGGGAAGTACCCTTTATGTTTTGTTCCATGGCAAGAATCGAAAGTAGTTTTTTAGTGAATAAACTACAAATTTACAATTTTCGGATTATTCCCTATACATATTTGTGCTATACATTGCTTCTTGCCAAATTTTATCATTCTTGGTCTACGGGAAGTACCCTATAGGTTTGTGTGCATGTGATTCCCTTGGAAATTTCAAAACATTCAGACATAGACGGCTGCAACTTTTGATTGCGTTGACTTTGAAGTTTTATTTTTAAATCACGGCTCCAAGTGGTTACGGACTTGAGTATTTGATGTTAATTTCAACTCGATACCTCCACGCGTTCCTGAGAAAAGACGGTTGACAGACGGACAGACAGACGGACAACAAAGTGATCCTATAAGGGTTCATTTTTTCCTTTTGAGTTACGGGACCCTAAAAAACATACAATCGGATTGAGAACCTCCTCCTTTTTTTAAATTCGGTTAAAAATAAAAACCATCAAGCAAAGTACGCTCTCCGAAGGAAATCATCAAGATGAGTACGGTTCATGATAGCTTTCATATACCTAGCCTAGGTGCCCTCTGTCGCCTATCTATGTGGAAGATCTGCATCGAGAGGTGGATCAACAGAGAGCCGAGGTCTCGGTGGGGAACAAAGCGCCTTCGACGCACGCCTCCATTCACATGGTAAGCCACCGCTCGGGGACCTCGCCTCCACAATGGTGCCGACAGACGCCCCGTGCCCGCCTTTGCAGACGGCGGTCAATAGGAAGATGTACTTACACTTACTGCTTTGGACGTAATTTGGCTATAGATCTGCGTAGCATCTATCTGTGTTTCCTATTTCTCAATAGTTTCTCAGTTAGTCAAACAAAAATTTTATGATGATCTAGTGGGTGATTATCTCGATTCTTAACCGATTTATTGATTGTAAGTACCTACCTATATACTGATACTAATGATTACCTCTATTTCTTCGAACGTTTCGTACTCCACAAAGGATTTTCTTGTACACTTTTTATAGATTTTGGGTATCAATTCGGAGTAACTTCCTGACATCAGCGTGATCCTTAAACACGTTAGTGGATGTGTGGGAGCCGTTACAACTGACCCCGATTCCGCGAAGGCAGCGCCACCTACCGGAAAGAGTTAATCCGAAAGTTCAAAGACGCGGCCGTGTTATGATTCAATTAGCCGTAACGAATGGGCCGCGCGGGCCCGCTCGACCCGGCTCTACTCCCTCCCTCCCTCCCTACTCAACTATACCACACTCTCGAGCCCTTTCATTTTGTCTTATTCTGAATTCTATGTGACGTTAATTGCTGAAGCATTATTTCCTGATAGTCCCAGCAATTAAATATATAACGACAAATACGGACAGGCACGTCATCGAACGTTCAAATGACCGACCCGAAGCAGCATTGCAGCAATCCTTGACTATGTGACGTCTGCACGAGTGCATTCCCATAGGCAGACTCGCTACATGGCCTCTCTTCGACTGAGAGCTAACACAAAGCCTCGCTAAAACCCCGCGCGGGTCGTATTTCGAGAGGCCTCTCCACCGCGGCCTTTCAATTAGATTCCAGTCAGCCGACTGTTTCTATTTGCAGATCAAATATTATTCCGAGCCGGCTGGACTCGGCCTTGGGCTATATCACTCCCACGCTGCTATTGCTCTATCTGCTAATGCAATAAACTGGCCGCGACACAGAGACTCCGGACGGAGCGCGCTGAGCCTGACATCCTGCATGCCTTCAGCCTAACACGATGCTTGATCACATATGATCTGTCAGACACGGCGACACTGTTCCCATAGCCGACATTAAACTCTGATAGGAAGTGACCACGACCACGCAGGGTAGGTACTTGCACACCCTGTATTGTAGCAAAAACATTTATCTTGTAAACAAAAGCAGCTCTGCGCCCCGCCTGCCCCGCCGCGGCGCGTCCTGCGGGAGCCCCGCCTGGGGGTACATACATTCCGAGGCCTACTTTTGAGGTGGTTACACTGTTTGTTGTTACCACGCGCCATTTCATGAGGTTACATTTTCATTATTCCGCAAAACAAGAACAAGAGACGCTTGATATATTATTTTTCACGTGCTCTTTCGTTTATGATTAATTCTTGGAAACCCATTTCATGATTGGAGACATACGTAGGTACAGCGAAATAATGGTTGCGTGTGAAAGCACCCTTACCCTTTATTTGGTGATGTTGTCTTCGCGCTGCAAATTAGTTGGTAACATGAAACGTGGCAGAACATTATCGTCTTCACCACGGCCGGCGCACCGCCATGCGCCACCATCCTCCTCACGCCTCTCATTTACGAACATGAGTCGCCAAATCACAAAAGCATAATTCGACTCTAATTGTCCAATTATCACACAATGGAATACGAATTACGCTCGAGGTTTCACATAGAAATCGGATTCGTGCGATTGCGCTCGGTTTAATGGCATAAAAATAAACAGCGAAGTTTCGGCGCGACGGCGGTTCTTTTGTACCTGCTAATGAAATCATTGTTTGTTAGCAAAACTTTGTCGGCGAGCTTCGGAGTGGCCTCCCTGTCCGGATCCGGATGGAGTTGTATGAGCCGGACGTGGCGGAGACTGCCGGACGACGGCCGGACGACGGTCGCAGGACGGCCGGGCGGCGGTCGGACGGTAGGCAGGTGGAAGTTTTAAACGCTGGCGGTTGAGCCTCAACTTTTAACGAGCATCCGTTGTTGCGGGCCGCTTTAATCACGGCTGTGCTCCGCCAGCTCACAAACACAACTTTGAATGAGGGTTTCCTTGGAATTTCCAAGCGGGTTGTAACTTTTAATTTCTTGCTCTCTGACATGCCGACGGCCTAATTATTATACCCACCGTTGTTGCCTGCACTCGTTTTGAATTAAAATTATTGACATCGAATATACCCGAATTAATTCTATGAACTTACTGGATCTACTAGAACAAGATAGAACACGGTATATGGGTGAAGTGGTACCCTCGCCTCGTACCCTAATCCGGTGAAAACGTCCACATCCGAGGATCAGTGCCGGGTCATTCATTAAATCCAGCATCTTAACATCCGAGTTAACGGCCCTACGACCGGCGCGCGGCGACGGCGCGGCGGCGCGGCGGCGCAGCGGCCTCCGGAGAGCCCTAACGAGACGTCAAACAGTAATGTGCTTCATTAGGAAGGAGCGCCGCCCTCGAGGCCTCCCCGCCACCGCAGGCTTGCACGACACCTCACAGTAATGTGCTTCATTAGGAAGGAGCGCCGCCCTCGAGGCCTCCCCGCCACCGCAGGCTTGCACGACACCTCACAGTAATGTGCTTCATTAGGAAGGAGCGCCGCCCTCGAGGCCTCCCCGCCACCGCAGGCTTGCACGACACCTCACAGTAATGTGCTTCATTAGGAAGGAGCGCCGCCCTCGAGGCCTCCCCGCCACCGCAGGCTTGCACGACACCTCACAGTAATGTGCTTCATTAGGAAGGAGCGCCGCCCTCGAGGCCTCCCCGCCACCGCAGGCTTGCACGACACCTCACAGTAATGTGCTTCATTAGGAAGGAGCGCCGCCCTCGAGGCCTCCCCGCCACCGCAGGCTTGCACGACACCTCGCATCGCAAGCACGGGTCGATGACTCGCTCTTCACTCCAATCGCAACATAGCCTAACATAAAAACAGTTTTGAAGTAAACGGCGCACCTGAGCTCGCTCCGTTTGCATTCCATTCCATTAAGTAAACTGATAATAGACCGTGAAGTGGTAGCGTCGCCTGACGGAGGCCAGGCCAAATTCATAAACAAACTTATGCAAATAGCCGCAGCTGAAGCACCCCTTAAATAAAATCCAGAGCCGCCCTTGCAGGGTCAGACATCGCGCGTCTGTTACTCGACTTGAACTCTATCGCGCCGGGTCTAAGATTGATTTCATTGGCAGATGAGTGGCGCGGCGCCGCACAGCGCGGGGAAGTGTTTACGATTACCACACAGATTACTTACGTCGAAAGTCGTTGTTTGTTTTAGCGCGGGACTCGGGAGCAGTAACACGGGATCGATGCCGCGCCGCCGTGAGAGATGTTAACAAATGGGCACTCGGGCGGCGGCGGCCGCGGCCCGCGCTGGACTCAAGGAACAGGAAAATTACGATTTTTCATGTAAACTGACGTGAAGAGCTTTTTCATGACATTTTTGCGAAGTTCTCAATAACGCTAATGGATCTAAGAAAGTTTTTGTAACTTTTACAAATGAGTTTGAAAAGTGTATGACGGCAATCGGCGAGTAATAGCCTATTAGGTGCTTTAACTAGGTTTTGGGTTGATTAATGAGCTTTCAAGAAGTTATTTAAGAAAACATTCCTAACAATATTAGGGCAGTAAATGAAAAACAAATTCTTGCGAGCTTATTCATTTCCCAAAAATTGGTTATTAAATATCCGACAATTTTGTAGCTTATTATAAGTTATTTTCTTTGTACTTGGAAGTATTATCACTCGGCTGACCGCCCCCCGCCCCGCCCGGCCCCGCGCCGCCCCGGCCCCCGAGGACCAGCTCCGCTCCATGCACGCGGTCACTGCACATGCACTGGGGAAATACACCTACAAGTCACTTTTTACTCTAAATAATATCTAAATAATAGGATAACCGTACAATTTGGGCTGTACAGTACACACCGTTGTTCCTTCTGTCCTGTCGACTCTACAAAAATTGTAGTACGATAAAATTACAAGGAACAACTAAAATACCTACTTCCGATGGAAAATTGAAATGATTAGGAAAGTAGACAAGAAAAATGAATAGCAAAAACCACTGCGCGGTCCAATACTCCCCGAGCCCGTATCCCCGGACTGCGCGGTCCAATACTCCCCGAGCCCGTGTCCCCGGACTCAATGGAGGATTTGCTCCTAAATTCAATTACTTATTGGAGTGTACCTCCACTCCACTCTCACAATAATTACGTTGTTATTTGCAGTCGCTGAAGATTTTTCATATTTTTACTGTTCTAGCAGAGTATACGTTCGGTAAATATTTAACACATAATAAGCTATTTCTATCATGTTTGTAGTCTTCTGCCCTCACAAACACAATAAATACGTAGTATAATATAGATGTTCTTATATAATAGGCAGCCATTTCAAAATGAGCGATTCCAAGAAAAACACAACAAAAACGGGATCTCCAGAAATGTTAGAATAACTGAGCCGAGGAGCCGAGGAGACGGGACAGAGCAGTGTTTTAGCGGGTGAATATTTAACGCTCATTCCCGCCCGCGGGAAGCCGGCGCTCCTCTCTTCGCACTAACAAAGATAACTTTTCGCGGTATGCTTTATTTATTTATGCGTTTAAATCGTTTTCGTCAGTCATACAAGCCGACTCAGTGGAAATCTCACTGTCGGAGGAAATACCACCTGCTTGTTCCGGCCCACTCAGGTACGGTTATTATGAAAGCTTTCAATTTCGGTAAAGTAGTTTGTGTCCATTTGCATGTTATTTGTGAACATTTCATTTAATTCGAGCTGAGCGCACACCTCCCATGATGAACAGAAATTGTTCGGCAAGTAGCTAACGAGCAAAACTCAGTAACATTTGGTGCGCAATGAGGGCGCGCCCCGCCCCGCCCCGCCGCGCCCCGCCGCGCCCCGCCGTCTTCAGCCAAAGGGTACAAAAACTCGTAACGACGTGACTGCTCCAATAGAACAGAACACTCGACGCAAAGGAAACTTGGAGAACGTTCTCGAAGCGCTGGATTGTTACCTCCTTACATCCTAATGAGTCGGCCTTCCTTGATTGTCTTTGAAAATTCTTCTTTGGTTTTTTCTTTTTGTAGAACTGAATAGGTTAGTGATTGTTCGGTCCATTTTTGAAACAGACACTATATTTTGTAAAGTTTATTCTTGAAGCACGTGATCTTGTATTCTGAAGAATACCCGCCAATCGTGACGTCATCGTGACATCAAGTTTCCCCCCTAAGGGGGATTCGTCAAGGGGAAAAACTGGAATAACCCATCATGGCGACGATGTTTCGTTGATTTCATCGTTATCAATTTTAATGTGTAGGCAACAAATAGATAATGTCTGGATGGCGTGCGATATGTCGGCCAGCGGGTCAGTGCGGTGTGTGAGTGGTTGAGTGCGCAGGGCGCGCTGCGGGCGCCGATCCATCTTACTTACATGTAACTTAATAAAGGCCGGCGTCGCTAACAGACGACAGCTGACTTTCCTTGTTTTGTCGCCGGAATTTATCGCAGCCTCCGTGTAGCGCAAACAACCAAATAACACGTACTTTTGTGGTCTTCGACAAATCAGATGCCGAGATAATAACGAAATACGAACACGAAGACGTAGATTAAATCCGGAACATAATCATTTCATCAAGATTATTTCGACTTTATCCTATCCATAGGTTCCGAGGGGCCCGTGCTCGTGCTGGCGGGTAGTTACTCAATGCCTGATTAACCGTGACGGTGCGCGCCGCCCGCCGCCCGCCGCCCGCCGCCCGCCGCCGCGCCCTACCGCATACCGCGCTCCTAATAACTACCCGCAATTATTATTACACCCACTTATATTGCGGTAGGTGTTGTTGCTGAAGTTTCAATCATAGTCGGTAAAAGCAATAAAATAAAAGGATTTGCTCAATCGCCATGACAGGCTAAGCTCAGTTTGTGTAACATTATGTTAAATCATTAAAAAGTAATAATAGGTATCTAAACAGTTCGTGGAGACTTTTGAAAGTTAGCTATTTTGTTAGCCGTTAGAGCTGGATTGGTGATAATTTATGACGTTAGACACACGCGCGCGATGATAAATGGATGACGTGTTTCGGATTACGTCTGGAGGACGGCTTCTCCTCGCGCCCTCCAGCCTCTGCACGCCGCGGCGCCGCCGTTGTAATCACAGGTGTACGTACCTAATTATGACTGGCGAGAGAGTGTCGTGCGCTTTAAAGAAGCTCGCGGGGACCTTGTAGCGACGTCCGCAATTAATATAAAAAGCGTCGGCCCTTCTAATGTGAAACGGATTGCTCCGCGCAGAGCCGGCCATTCTCTAAAGCGCAAAAACACTCCTTCCACCCGCGTCGCCCCTATCGACACCAGCACAGAGTCCACATTCCCCTGCTGACGGAGCCGGCCACGGGTCTTCGTCCGGTGCCTCGACTTTTCACTCCATTTCACAAACGTTTTTATTATTGTGATTCAGTTTTCCGCTAGTCAGATTCGGGAAAGTTGAGTTTTATCTGCGCTCGCCCTTTATTTCAAGGGTATTTTCCTTGGTCCACCTGACCGTTGTTTGGTTGGCGCTGGCTTTCGGCGTATTTGTGACTTCAGCGATGGATGTTGACTTCCGGACGTGGCATTGGCGCAGCACTCAGCCGAATACAATATCTAACGCACACAGGTCCACGAGTGAGCTGAGAGCTAAGGTGCAGGCACATGGTTGTGTCATCGTGTGTAATATGCACGCTTGGCAGGACCGCAGCGCGCGCCCGTGTCGGCGGCGGCTGCAGCGCCGCGCGGTACTTTATTGGATTTGGGAGCAATTTTCACCGGAATCCATTTCGCACATTTAAACATCAATCTTGCTCGGCCAGTTTGTTTAGCTTACCTACAAAAAACAATCTGCTCCACTTTTCGTAAATTTGTTTTAGAAGTTAGGGTTGTGTATGACTATGTAAAGTTATTACCAACTGTGACACTGCTCCGTCCCCTTGAGGTTTTCCTATACAAAGCGACGGTCAATACGATTTAGGCCAAACCGTTAACCAAAGAGGACAGAGCAGGGTGACGGTTGGTAATACTCGTAGTCCATCGAGCTGTACGTCGCCGCGTGTCCGTGCGGTTAATATTGGAAGCGCGCGCGGCCGCGGATCATGTCACATGTAAATCACATAACTACATTGTAATGGCTACAGTCTGCATGATGCTCTCTGAGCGGCGCGGGCGCGCGCGCCTACGCAGCGGAGGGGATCTTGGTGACCTTGTTGAATGCGAATGGTGTCATTATGAATTTCTCGGATTCATAATGGCACCAATTTTTGTTGGCTCATTGCAATTGAGCCAAGTAAACAAAAGCAGCGGTCGTCTTGTTTATTCTCTTGTTTGGACTGTGCTTGATTACCATCCGCGGCGGTGGCGGCGGCGGCGGCGGCGGCGGCGGCGGAGGTAGCGGCGGCGGAGGTAGCGGCGGCGGAGGTAGCGGCGGCGGAGGTAGCGGCGGTGGAGGCCGTCGCTTCCGGCGCCGCTTGACGCCGCCTACGCCTGGGGAACTATTGACCTCTTGATCAATAATCAATAATCATTTATTTCGTACATTACAAGAATAACACGTCATTGACAGTTCTCCTCGCTCGCACTACAAATGAATTTTGTCTATAATTAGTTCCAACATGTTGGACATGTAGTAGGGGGTTGTGTCTAAGCTGCTTACGCGGTACATTGAAGTCTAATTTGCTAAGAAGTTCTGGACAGTCAATATCATTAATAATAATAATGTTTTATTCAATAATAAAATATACATAGCCTTATTAATAATAATGTTTTTTTCAATAATAAAAGATACATAGCCTTATTCATAGATGAAAATACCTTTTAAGCATTATAGAAATACTTGTGTTAGGTGATTTCGCTCTTCCACGTTTTAAATTATGTAATTACTTTTGAAGGCGTTACACTTTTAAAAACATAGCATAACAATACAATATTAGTGATAAAGTAAGATAAAGTACAAATCAGTTGAGGGTAGGACACAATAATTAACATGACTATGACGTCTCTACCAATACATTTTAACCTATGGTACAAGTTAAGAAAATTTGTTGAATTAGTATTTTGTAAAACTGTAGAAATGGTATCTATTAAAAATTATTATTATGTTATAATATCATGAAATGTTGCATAATAAAATAAATCCTAAAATATAAATCTGTTTAAAGTTCGAATTAAATTAAGATGACTATCAATTACATTAATAATTATGTAGGAGCCTAGTTTATCATTCTTGATATTCTTGAGAATATAAAGATAATCAGCTATATTTCGTCTGTTTTCGAGTGGCAAGGAATGGAAACTCTTGCAGAGTTCATCATAGGTAAAATATTTGTAAGGAATCTTTACTCTAAAACACAGGTATGTTAAGAACCGCCTCTGAATACTTTCAATACGATCTATGTACTTCTGGTAGCACGGGTTCCATATCTGAGACGCGTATTCTAGGTGACTCCTTACAAACGTGCAATATAGAAGTTTAAAAGTTTTGACGTTGGCAAAGCTCTTGGAGATTCGCATGAAAAATCCCAGTGATCTCGAAGTCTTACTAATTATGTTGTCAATTTGAACGTCAAAGAGTAGTTTTGAGTCGTAGTAGAATCCGAGATCACGCATACCAGGAGCTTTAGTAATTAGCTGCCCTGCCAGAGCATAGCACGTTGGAATAGCCCGAGGCTTACGAGTAAAAGTAGTGGCAAAACATTTACTGGGATTCAGTTCAAGCTTATTTAATAGGCAATAGTCTTCCAGACGGGAGAGATCTGACTGAAGAGCAACGATGTCAAGATTGGATGTCACAGTGGAGAATATCTTCATATCATCGGCGAAACATAGCAGATTTCATGATTTGAAGCATGAGTCGATATCTCTAACATATAATGTAAAAAGTAGGGGACCTAGCAGATACCCCTGAGGGACCCCACTTGGAACAGGAACCCAACTAGAGATGTAGTTATTGAGAACGACTGCCTGTGATCGATTATCAATATACGATGCAAACCATCTTAACAAATTACCTCATAGACCTGATTGAGAAAGCTTATTTAAAAACGTGAAAAGATCTATTCTATCGAACGCCGAATTTACTATAGTCGGTGTATATTACATCGACTTGATGACCATTGTCCATAGCTTGAGTGATATAATCATTTAGGAGTATAAGATTTGAAACTGTTGATTTACCTCGCAAGAACCCGTGCTGAAAGGGACTAAACGTACTTTTAAGAGCAGACTATACTTGATTATAAATAATTCTTTCAAAGACTAGCAATAATGCAAGGTTTAGAGATAGGTCTGTAATGAGAAACCTCTGTTTCACCCCAGTCCATAAAAAAGGGTCTACTTTCTTATGGACTGGGGTTATGAATGCAGATTTCCATAATTTAGGTACAGTATTAAAAGGGCATTGGGTAAGTTTGTATGGAGTCGTGGCGTTGTTTTTGTTTTATGCGGCCACTGATGGAATTTGTGTTGAACTTAAGTACTACACCTGTATATTCATTATAAAAAACAAAATACGCCGTAACTTATATCGGAGCCGAAATATTCCACTTTGAAGTTGAGAACAATATCATCTAAGTTAGTGATAAAATGCACTTTAATTTCAAAAATACTATTATTTTACGTATGGAACGAGTAAGTTATGAATAAAAAACATGTATCCCATCAATAATATTTTATTTCTAATACTATTTTTATTATTATTATTTATTATATTTATTATTTATTTACGCACGCAAACAACACGAAAGTCAGATGGTGAGTAAAGAAAGGGTCGGTTATCGAGTTGAGCGATAGCGTCACGCAGGTAAACAAATAGAGCGCTGTGATTGGTTAGCATAACTGAACCGAGCTCCGGGCCGGTTTACAATCGAGCTCGTTGTGTTTAATTTCATTCTACTACTTCTATGAAATGCAATGGTTACTAAAAACTGTAGGGAAGTCTTGTTAATTGTTTATTTAGACTATCATTTTATGATTTTTTGCCATTCGATATCTCGCTTCCGATATATTTTAGATAGTGGCTGTAGTAATGAAAGTTGCTCATTTTTGAGAGTACTAATTAATGGCAATAGTTTTTTAACTGGCCGCGGACCATCAAAAACAACGCCACTTTTACCCAATGCCCTTTGTTGAAAGAGACCTTCTTAACAAAAGTGATATAGGAGAGGATAAAGAAGAGGCACATCTGATCACGGCGCCACACTAAATACCTATCATCCAAAAACTCGGGAGAAATGCTATCGACTAATCACGTCTCAGTAAAGAATAGAATAGGATATAAATTTATTTGTTAAAGAACTTACACATACTAAGCTCAGACTAAAATACATAATTAACTTAGATTAAAATACAAGGTGTGAACCCAGTAACAAAATGGCTCTGCCTCAGCATGGGTTGGTTGACTAGCAAGCTAGCAACCAACGCTGGTCTTCCGTCAGAGCCACATGTTGGCTTTACGGACTAACTACTCAAACAGACAAGAAAAACAAACAAATATAAATATCAAACAGAGACAAATATAAAGAACTATCAATATAAAAATAAAATAGAAAATAAAAAAACTAATGTGGGATATGCTCGTATTTGAATAAAGTGCAGTAAGTATTTAATGACTAAGTATTTTCTAATTTGAGAAATTTAGGAGATGAAAGTTATTTAATTAGTATTAATGTTATTTAGCTAGTATATTATCATATTATTATGTCGTAAATTTTGTTATGTCTTATGAACTCAAACAAGCACTACGCAAAACCCCCTCAGTTTTTGTTCTTAATCCGCGAACGATAGTAAATACACAGATCACGGTCATTCCTATTTAACGAAACCATTGTAAAATAGTATCATAAAACATAATAGCATCAATGTACGAAATAACATCATGTAATATAAACAGTCTGGTAGAGGTGTAATAGAGCGCTCGAAAAATAGTTGAATGTAGTTTTGCAAGGTAATCAATAAATAACATTTGTAAAGCATTCGAAGTAGATTGCTATCGTAAGCAGTATTCGCAAACGCGGGCGAGACAGAAAACATATGATTGACAATTTTTACGCGAAGTAAATAACATGACGAAATAGTATAGATTGCAAATAAAGACAATTACAGTCATTAGCAAGGCAGGGGTGCACAACAATTTACAAAGTAGTGCAACTGAGAAGTTATTGTTATTGCTTAAGGTTATTATGTAAAAATAATCTACGTTTACGAAAATTAATACTAGGATGCATTGGGGTTGCCAACATGTTAAACAATTTTGTTTAAATCATTTTCGTTTCTAATGACGATAACTTTTGAAGAATCATCCCGGCGGACGTGGATTTTTCCATGCTTAACCCAGACAAATTTGTAGCTCTTGGTCTGGGCAGTAGTCTTCGTCAGGGTGAGTAGCTTTTTCTGGTCCGCATTGAGGTGGTCATTAATGTAGACTCAGTTAGAAGGCCCTGAGAAGCCCATGTCCGTAGTAACAAGTTTTTCGGTACGCGCAGCTCCGATGAAGTCTTCTGTATATCTATTTATAAAACTCACGATTATCAGTTTCTCCTTCTAATTGTCCATGGGGACCCTAGATATGTAATTTATCTGGGTTTTTGGCACTACGTAGTTCACCTTTTTTCCATTTTTTTCCAGAATCGAAAATAAATTTTCATCCTTCTTGATGGGCACTCCCTTAATCTCAATGTTGTTCAGTCTCGACCTCTGTTCCTGCGCTGACAGCTCGAGTTTGACCTTGCTAACCTCGTTCTGCAGGCTGAGAACGGTATCCTGCAACTTATCGAGATTCGTTACCCTATCCTCCACGTTATTGAGCCAACCACCAAGCTCATCTAGCTTCTGACTCGTGTAGTCACAAGTACCCCTTAGCTCAGACAGCTCCTGTTTGATAGACTGCATGTCTTCGCTGAGTGCCGGTAGGCTTGACAGCTGGCGTTTCATCTCCCGAAGTTACTTCATGATGGAATTGAAGGAGGCAGTTTCAGAAGGTGCCTGTGACAGCGGTGATGGTGCACGGCACGACGAATCATGGTACATCCAAAGTCCAGGTGGTTTCGGCAGATGGAGCACTGAACCCCATCAGTGAATTCAACGAAGCAGACTGAGTACTTCATTGTTGAATTGGAAGTTGTGGTGTGGTTTATTTAAAATTACTAACGAAAAATGTTACCAACGATGTTGCGGTTGGACGCGTAAGCGGAACGAGTGATCACACAGCACTGAAGTTTTAGTGAAGAATTCCAAGTGACTCCTTACGTATATCGCTACCTGGAAAATTACTACGCCTGGAATATATATTTCCAGGCATATAATATATTCACTTGGAATTCTTCTTCGGAAGAGCTGGCAGCTCTTTAAAATGGGGCTTTGCAGATACGTCCTGCGGAATCTTCACCATTGCACATATGGCACGCTTCAGTAGGCACGCCCCCACAGTTCAGCTCCGTACTACAAAAGCGAGTGGACAGTCGCAAAGTAACAGGAGCGTACCACGTGTCTTGGCAGGAACCTTGAAGGCGGCTGAGCGCGTAACACGCACCACCAAGCTTATCGAAATGGGACTCCCGCGTGATACTCCCATCAAGTTCAAAACCCAAAAAGGTTGTGTTCGCAACCTGTTCGATGAGCGTCCCGGCAGCGGTTACCGACAGAGCTCTAAGTACGCCCCCAGACAGGCAGGCGTGCATACAGTGCGTCTTCGAGATGTTTAAGACCAGCCCGTCCACTTGGAACCACTGGGCGAGCCGACGCTGTGAGGTTCAGATTCAGTTCCAGGGAGTCTATTGTTGCACCAGAGACGACGGCGACCACATCATCCGCGTACATAAACACCTCCGCAGTGCTCACAGCCTTCGGATGGTCACTAAGTAGCATGGAAAATAAAATATTAGAGACCGCAGATCCTTGTGCCACCCCCGTTGTCGTCGTGAGAGGACAGGATCTGATATTCCCATTCTCTCCTACAACTACCGGATGGCTTGAATAATTTCAACAAGTTCCAGTCGATACCCGAATTATTACTACTATTCAAATCTAACAACAGTCTGAACTCATTAGCGGGCTGTATCATTCGGCCTATGAACGACTGGTAATAAAGCACAATGAACAAAAAAAGCAAAACATTGAACAGTGGCAGCGGGCGGTGCATTCCGGAATGCCGCTCATTTGGCAGCTTTGGGCAGGAAGGCGTAATTAACAGCCGCCGCCGACACGGATCGCTATCTGGCCGGAAGTGGCCCGCTGCGGGCTCGCCCCCGCCCGCGCCTGTTGCAGCCCAAGCTGATAACCCCCGACTCCTCTCCACACCTGTCTCACGTCCAACATGACACGATCGCGAATCCCCATGTTTGTTCAAATAACTCGTGCATGTCCGTTACCCTATTAATTTACACGCAAAATAAAAAGAAACGAATATGTCGCATGTTCTGCGCAGTTAGTTATTCTATGAAGCGGCGTGAATTGAATCGGAATAGATTATTTGCACAGAGCCTCCATCTATTTTAATGGTCAACTTTTCAACTTTATTGAATCGAGTTAACTAACTATCCATTCATTCAGTTAGTTCTGAACTGGATAATTGGAAGTCTATTTAGAATAGTCCATTTAAATCGTATGTTGTAGTCGTAGGTGGTAGGGGAGCGGTGAATGTGTCCCGGAGTGACGCAGGGCGCCAGGGCCCGCGCGGCGAGAGAGGCATGTCCGCCCCTTCCTTCTACTAGTACCTCTGCGAACTTTAAAACGATCGGACCCTTTATGTTACTCAATCTGCTGCGCGGAAGGAAGCTCATGGTGACTTGCAGGTCAGAGATGTTGCTATCTTATGCATGCTATCTTAGTCTTTTGGAATACCTCCTTTTTTAAACGACTTCAAAAAGAAGGAGGTTCTCAATTCGTCTGTACCTACATGTGTTTTTTTATGGGCGGAGGCGGAGATATCACAAGAATGGCACGTCAATATAATGAGCTACATAGGGATGACGGCAGACTCGACATATTTGTTCCAAGATTAGGTCAGTTCATTAAAATTTTAAAAGAGATCCTCCAAATCAATATCCAAGAAATGAAATCGAGTTCAAGTACATAGTATATACAATAATATAGCATGTTATCTAATTTTTGCTACCGTAATTCGTAATTTTTTAATACCTTTTTTACTGTCTTGTTTCAACAACCTGTAATAGATAGTAATATAATAACTCTACTTACTCGATATATATTTATATTATAGCAGCACGTACATATGTTTATGTTGCAATCAAGTTTTGATCTAGCTTTAAGTAACCTCATAACATGAAAGTGATTGTGATGTGTTTTGTACGATAAATAAATAAATAAATAAAATATCAAGTAACATTATATACGTTACTTGATATCTCCGCCTGTGGTAAACCAATTTTGCTGATTCTTTCATTATTGTATAAAAAATAATCGAGAATTGGTCCCTGAAATGTTATTCCCTAGGTATTGGTATTTATCCCGTAAACCTTAAAAAAAAACTTTATTACGTTTGAAAAAACACGACTATCTGCAACAATTTGGTGATATCTTCGCCAATTCTTAATAGGTTTTGATGATTCTTTCGTTATTGTCTAAAAGTTGATTTCGAGGTGGTCCCATAAAAGTTTGATTCTCGAGGAATTTATATGTGTGCCGTGAAACGTATCCTAAAACACATGATCATTTTCAAAATCTCTGGTTACTAATGGTTTCCATGGCAACGGGACTGAAAAATCAAACTAGTGTTTCGGAATTCGGAACGTAGGCCGCGCGCGCACTGCGATTAAACGCAAGCGGTTTAGGAAAAGCTGGAAACGCCAAACCGCGCACAAACACACACTGCGGCTGGCGTTTATATATATTTTTTTCAGTAACACCATGTACTTCGTGCGAACAGTATGTGTTGTGGCTTTGGGCTTGAAATAAAAAACCAAATGCGGCTAACCGCTGTGCGTGCTCTACTATGGGTCACAAAAAAATCGCGCGTTTACAAACCGTAAACCAAATGTAGCAAGTTGCGATTTTAAAGTCAGTCACAAAAAAAAATCGATAATGCGTACGCTTGTACACAGAGCTATGTGCAAAATAATGTAAGTACATATATATGTATTTTGCGGTTTCGGACTTGGGATTAAACGTGTGCGTTTAATCGCAGTGCGTGCTTGGCCGTATGCAGGCTGCTTGAGTTTCCTTTCATCGTGTGTCATATCCATGTGTCATCAAACTAAACTAGACTTGAAAAACTAGATATCGCCACTTGGGGGATTCGAAGTCAAATTATATTCTTAATGGATGGAATGTGTGCCGTTAATAATAATAATTAAGCCATTTATTATCATAGAATAAATTATAGCTAGGTACATTACAAAATCAAATATAAATTATTAAACATTATTATAGAATTAGAAATTGAGCATTATTAGCAGTAGACATTTTCATTATTCCATGATCTCTGTCCGAGTAAAGGCCTCCTCCAGACAAAATGGTGTGCCGCCAAACTTGTGTAAAACATCAACAACACATCATACTTTCCCCCTTGTTGGCTTTTATCTCATGGGGGTAATGCCCATAATCCCCACGCTGGGCATGCGGGTTGGAGATCGCAGTTTGGTGGTAGAATTGTTCTGCAGGGGGCTCTTACGACACCCGCGGGAAAAGTTGGGGTGGTGCAAATTCTAAGCCGCACCGCACAGCTCCCGGCACAGACCCCTTTCTTACCGCAAGAATAAAGCTTGCGGTAAGGAAGACGTACACCGACGAGTATGGACAACGCGGGTCACTTGCTTGCCGCAGCCTAGCCAAGGTTGTGGCAAGCGAGTGGCCCACGCGCTGCGTGCTTTTTTATGCTGTCTTTGTAAAATTTATCCAAAGGTTAGAAATTTAAGCAATATATTTTGGCTGGCACAGACTCCGAAAATAGCTGTGTTGAACTAATCTATATCTATACTTAATATTATAAAGAGGAAAGATTTGATTGCTTGTTCGTTTGTTTGTATTGAATAGGCTCCGAAACTACTAAAACGATTTGAAAAATTCTTTCATTGTTAGGATGCTTAGATACTTTTCGGGGAGTGACATAGGCCATATTTTATCCCGGAATTCCCACGGGAATGGGAACTACGCGGGCGAAACCGCGAGGCGATCATCTAGTATGTACTCGAATAATAATTTATTCTCGTACTATGTGTGGAAGCTGCTCAGCTTAACTCATATAATATTGTGTTTAATCTTCTAGATCTAAAGCTTTTTGTTTCCCAAAGATAAATAAATAAATAAATAAATAATAAAACTATTACGATTGATTCTTGTACAACATCTGTCTGTTTGTGTCTTTCTGTTCTGTTTTACGTCTTCTTGGTGTGCAATAAAGAGTATTTATACTGTAGGTACTTATTGTAGAATCACCCTTGAGATCAGAGATGCTCCAATAAAAAATGTTCCCGAAGGGATTCGTACCTATAGGTGCCTATTTTAAGTCGTTTTTTAATTATTTCAAAACAATCAAATTAATGTGTGGGTTGAAACGACAATCTTAAAAACAGCCGCCGGTGAGAAACGACACAATTATTATTACTTTTGGCTTGTGGTGCGAACAATTTGGTGCGAAACATCGCTACACCATTCCAGGGTTCAACTTAACAAACAAAAAAAAATTACAATCAAAATAAAACTGGTATTTATATTGAAACATTGAGCAAATTGCAGACTGTTACAAACAAAAATAATCTACAGGTAGCTCAACTGACCCTTATTAATACCAATCGGAAGCATCCCCGCTATGCTGGCTGCAGTGCTCCGCTGTATGGCAGTGCTGTGCTGATGCGCTGTGCCGGATGCTCACAGCAGGCCTAGCCAAATCGCAAACGAATCATATCTATTCTCTTTCTACAATTGCTAACGCTTTAGCGAAAACGATTGTAGAAAACGAAATGTTGCTAGCCAAGTTGACGCGACTGTTCGTATCGCTTATTCTACAACACGGATAGAACACATTAATAATTTTGTTTATGGTTAGCGTTCTCAAATGTCAAAGTCACAGGCTTGCCTTGTTGATCTCATTCCATTGTGAACTTCGTAATAAAAGTTTTGATATGTTTTGTGCTACAAAGTGAGTGAAATGATGTAAAAGTTCTCTTTTTACCGATTTGTGACACTACATTATGTGCATACACAACATTGGTATTACAGTTCGCGGCTATGGTGGTACGTGAATTATAAGTTACTAGCTGCTACGCACGCGTTTATGGAATAAAAAGTAGCCTTTCAGTTATTCCAGGTCCATCTTCATGTGCGCAACATTTCAGGCGAATCCATTCAGTAGTTTTGGCGTTGTCTTCGGCCAAACATTTAGTTTTAATCTTCCAAATACTCAGGAACTCGAAACATAAACAATGACGCGGTACGCAACTTGAACTGTCTAAGTACTTAGGAATGAAACAAACATAGGTATTGATTGTGACTACTAACACTTTGTTTATGCAGTACCTACGTAGTCCCTTTGTCTTTTTAAAATAGTTTAAACTTTTGTTTCAGCCGAGGTGATATAGCGAGGGAAGCCCCAACAAGGGGCACAGGGCAGACTAACTTAAGAAATAGTCCTTAAGTTAGTCTGCCTTGCGCCCCTGGCCAGCTCTTGCCATAGGGCAAGAGCTGGCAGAATCAAACCCTAACTTCATTGGTGGGGGAAAGATAAACGGATGATATAATGGGATTGACTGCTGTTGTTGGTCAACATGCAAATGAAGAGAGAGAGAGAGATGATCTGACATTAGGTAATTTTTTTGCTTAAGATCACCTTTATGTAAGTACTTAAAGTATTTTTATTTTTCTAATTTCATCTTTGATAGTCATTATTATTATTATTATTGGCCGAGTTCATCCCCTGCTGTTAGTAATATATCTCAAACTTTTCAGGAATCCCAAAGAAGCTCTCTACCAACACCGATTGAAGATTCTTCCCTGACTCTCAAAAACCAGCCACAGATGTGATTGAGTTGGAACTTTCTGCAATGTTGCTGCACTTAAGACCATCATCACTACCTTCATTCAACAAATATATTTTAAACATTAGAATTTAATTGACCTTTTGGACTCAATAAAAAACAAACAAAACATAAAATACTTAATTTTATTCAAATTTATTTATTTAACTAAATATAACATAGGTATCAGATAATACCCACATCCAAAATGTTTTATTTATACATAAAATTATAATTTATTATCGCAATTTTATATATAATTAGGTAGGTACTTATCCCTAATTATTTATAAAATTTATTTTTTCTTCAACCTATTATGGACTACTAGACTGTAACAATTATTTGTATGCTATGGTTACTTACCTACCTACTTCACGAATAGTCACATACTTTGGAATTTTTACTTTACCTAATCTTTCAGTAGAATCGCGTTTGTCCCGTATAATCTAGTTTTTTGTCTTGATAGTAAGTATAATTAGACGAAATCTCTGCATGAATAAAGTGTCCGACATTTCTTGTATGGTGTCTTAGCACACTCACGATATAGCTAAGTAGGTACGTGTCTTCTCCGGCGATTTTCAAGACGACATTTCTTCATTATGGGCACATCACAACAACACATCTTTATGGAATGCATTTTGATTTCTTAATACATATTTGCCCTTTAGTATTTGCTAAAGGGCGAAAAAGTCCAAAATCATATTTTATTTCACACTTCTCCGTCACAAGCACTCTTAGTTTAGAACAGCTGACTGATGCCAAATGCGCCATTTTGTATCGTTTTCTACTGGGTCTCAGCGATCGCTCGCCTAGCGCTCACAAACTTAGAATTCGTTTCGTTAGCGGTTGTCAAAAGTGCGTCTTGTCTACCATTTGTATGGGGTATGTATAGCGATCAACGCAATAGAATCGACAACATTCTATTCTACTTGTGTTGACGAAACGCTAACTTGTAAACTTGGCTACGGTTTCTCGATTCGTTTATGTTGACCACGTGACTTTTTTCGTTATAGAAATGTGATTCCCATACATTACTTTAGTTTTCTATAGCGTTAGCGATCATAGATTTGCAACTTGGCTAGAGTAGCAGCTCTCGAGTCACTCGTTGCTTCATACAGACGCTCAAACACACAAAGTTACGGGATCCAATAAAGTACCAGTGTTATATGAAGGAAATGCTTGCAACCAATGTCCTGACTCCCATTTAGAAACGGCCAGGAGGCGGGCACGATCTGCAGAGCTGGAGCACGTTTGTAACAAACAGTTCCGTGTCAACTCACACAGAGGCCCGTCCCATTGCCCTTGGGACAAAAGTGATTTTGGGGGAGCAGCATCGGGGCAAGCGCTATGCCAAACCGTACGAGCTTCCCATAGAGATAGCTGCAAAAAATTAAACGTTAGAATTCGTGAAGAGTGCTCTAGACGGAAGAAAGGAAAGCTTGGGCTGGCTACTTAGAAACTAAAATATTTTTTCCTTTATTTCTTAATTGATAGTAATTGATGGGTAGACTTGTCTAAGTGTTAATCTTGTGAGCCTAAAGAAATAAAGTTATTGACTTCTGACTTCTGATTTCATTATTTCCAATTCCCAAAATGTTTGGGTTGCATTGTAAGGCAGGTAATTCCATGATTCTGTCGAAATAAGATAATTTACTTATTCAGACACACGCATTTGGTGTTTCATTTTATACGCACATAACGATTAGGCGTAAGAGGTGCGGCCATTCTGGGCGCCTCGTAAACTAGCTCAATTCGCTAAATTAGCGATGGAACGATCCGCCGCCCGCCGGCCGCCGCCCGCCGCCCGCCGGATCGCCGCCCGCCGCACACTGCCCACCGCCGCTCACGTCGCGTTAATCCGGAATGACCTGCTCAAGACATGTTTCATTAAATCGCTCGAAGCTAATGTTCGGTATAAACACGCTGACGTAATGATGCACGAACATTTAAATAGTAGGCTCCCGCCGGCCGCCGCCGCTGAATATTCAATTAGTGTGTTTGTCAGATGAGCCCCGATCGCTGCGCTCGTTCGAGACATTCTACTTTATTAGCGAGCGACACTCGCCGGGGCCGGGTGAGAGCGGAGCGTTATGAAATTGCGCGCCCAAATTCTCATTATTAAATTTGTCGCGGGGAAAAGTTAATCAGTAGCGAGTAAACACGGTTTGACGTCTGGAATATCAAACAAGCGCCCAGGGCGGCGACGGCGGCGGCACTTCATTAGGTACGACTGTTAAATTCCTCTGCAAGACATTCTTCCGCGGGCATATTTAACAACACGCTCCAGTCATTTCCCTTCTCAGCAACCGTGCTCCGTTTACCTCCACGCAATTAGAACACTCCATCTAGTACGAGTAGTTACTACGAGTAAACCGGATGTATCTCTACTCCACATACCACCTAATTGAATCCATTTCGTTATTATTTGAAGAGTCAATACTTAGAATCATACCCACCCATGGTGTGTGTACACATCCCGTGCGAAAGTCGAGTGTAAGTAATTATGTAATACTTGAGTTGTATCCAGAACATGATTATATGGTCTTGTTGATTCAGTGGAGCAATCGTTCTTGACTCCTCTCTTCTCTCGCCCGTCATAAACTGCCTCCACCTACACAATCATTGTCGAACATAACAAGCTTATCAGAAGTTTTCCCCCTTAAGGCTAATTTTCAAGGGGGAAAACTGGAATTCATTTTTTTGAAGTCCAGTTTTCCCCCTCAAGGGGGATTTCAAGGGGGGAAACTGGAATAACCTAGTTTCTTGCGACATTGTAATATTTTATACCTCGATTTAGGCATTAGCGGCATTAACCGCAGAATGCTGATGTCTCCTCGGAACATGTCTCTCATCATAATACTGATGTCTCCTCGGAACATGTCTCTCATCATAATACTGATGTCTCCTCGGAACATGTCTCTCATCATAATACTGATGTCTCCTCGGAACATGTCTCTCATCATAATACTGATGTCTCCTCGGAACATGTCTCTCATCATAATACTGATGTCTCCTCGGAACATGTCTCGCATCATAATACTGATGTCTCCTCGGAACATGTCTCTCATCATAATACTGATGTCTCCTCGGAACATGTCTCTCATCATAATACTGATGTCTCCTCGGAACATGTCTCTCATCATAATACTGATGTCTCCTCGGAACATGTCTCTCATCATAATACGGTGTGCATAGAACATTCAGCGGCGTTTCGCTAGAAGGCAAGACTGCTGCAATCGACAGCTCTACCTAGAATCATAACTTTACTCACGGATTTCATTTTCGCAACCAGTATTATTTGTCCAGGTTCCTATTCAATGTTTGCATTCAGGTTGTGAATTTCACTTGAATGTAAATGTTAGAAGGAATAGGAGAGTCCAGTGAATGCCTGTAGATGTAACATACAGTAGGCACGGCCGCCTTCGCCAGAAACCAATAACTTATTCGAGTTCGGAGTTACTCGCCAAGTCGCTGATCAAATTGCAATATGTATCCTGATTTATTTAAAGTCCGACATGAGAGGCAACTCTGATTACTTTCTGAAGTAACCTACCTGTAAGAGGGACTTGTGTACCTCTCGCGACCACAGCTTATTACAATCCCTAAACTGTGCGCGCTCAGTAGTACAGTAGACCGAGCACGGGGATTGTTCTCTAAGGTAGACTAGACAATAATGACATCGCATCGTCATATCGTCATACATTGTGTACATTATTGATACTGAAGGAATGAATTTTAAATAATTTACGCATTCGATGACAAAGTGGTGAATTTTTCTCTATTCTACCCTAGACAAGCATCCCCGTGCTTGGCCTAGTGTGTATCATCTCTATTCCGGTTCCATTTCTCTGAGGTATCTTTCGTCACAACTAGAAGGAGCTATTTTAAGTTGACAGACTGATGTTCGCTCTTGGTTGATTTTCGAAAGCATCACAAGTTGCTTTTTTACTTGAGCTGTTCTTACGGCGAGCCGTAAGAACAGCTCAAGTAAAAATAAACTTTAGTACAATACAGAATTCAATACTATTATTGAAACAATAAACCGACCTCCGAGATCCTTCACAGGATTCAATGTTCCTAACTTTTTATTAAAGAGATTTACTTCATGCTATCCTCAAACTATCGGATGCTAACCTCTACCTTATATAGATACCGGGAATGTAAACTGGAACTACCCCACTCGGGGCACGTACCGGCGATGTGCTAATGCAGCGGTGCGTGGTCTCCAAGCGTGGTGTGGCCAGCACCGCCCGGCGGGCAGCACCCTCCCGCAGCAGCAGCGATGTGCTGATGCAGCGGTGCGTGGTCTCCAAGCGTGGTGTGGCCAGCACCGCCCGGCGGGCAGCACCCTCCCGCAGCAGCAGCGATGTGCTGATGCAGCGGTGCGTGGTCTCCAAGCGTGGTGTGGCCAGCACCGCCCGGCGGGCAGCACCCTCCCGCAGCAGCAGCGATGTGCTGATGCAGCGGTGCGTGGTCTCCAAGCGTGGTGTGGCCAGCACCGCCCGGCGGGCAGCACCCTCCCGCAGCAGCAGCGATGTGATGATGCAGCGGTGCGTGGTCTCCAAGCGTGGTGTGGCCAGCACCGCCCGGCGGGCAGCACCCTCCCGCAGCAGCAGCGATGTGATGATGCAGCGGTGCGTGGTCTCCAAGCGTGGTGTGGCCAGCACCGCCCGGCGGGCAGCACCCTCCCGCAGCAGCAGCGATGTGCTGATGCAGCGGTGCGTGGTCTCCAAGCGTGGTGTGGCCAGCACCGCCCGGCGGGCAGCACCCTCCCGCAGCAGCAGCGATGTGATGATGCAGCGGTGCGTGGTCTCCAAGCGTGGTGTGGCCAGCACCGCCCGGCGGGCAGCACCCTCCCGCAGCAGCAGCGATGTGATGATGCAGCGGTGCGTGGTCTCCAAGCGTGGTGTGGCCAGCACCGCCCGGCGGGCAGCACCCTCCCGCAGCAGCAGCGATGTGATGATGCAGCGGTGCGTGGTCTCCAAGCGTGGTGTGGCCAGCACCGCCCGGCGGGCAGCACCCTCCCGCAGCAGCAGCGATGTGCTGATGCAGCGGTGCGTGGTCTCCAAGCGTGGTGTGGCCAGCACCGCCCGGCGGGCAGCACCCTCCCGCAGCAGCAGCGATGTGATGATGCAGCGGTGCGTGGTCTCCAAGCGTGGTGTGGCCAGCACCGCCCGGCGGGCAGCACCCTCCCGCAGCAGCAGCGATGTGATGATGCAGCGGTGCGTGGTCTCCAAGCGTGGTGTGGCCAGCACCGCCCGGCGGGCAGCACCCTCCCGCAGCAGCAGCGATGTGCTGATGCAGCGGTGCGTGGTCTCCAAGCGTGGTGTGGCCAGCACCGCCCGGCGGGCAGCACCCTCCCGCAGCAGCAGCGATGTGCTGATGCAGCGGTGCGTGGTCTCCAAGCGTGGTGTGGCCAGCACCGCCCGGCGGGCAGCACCCTCCCGCAGCAGCAGCGATGTGCTGATGCAGCGGTGCGTGGTCTCCAAGCGTGGTGTGGCCAGCACCGCCCGGCGGGCAGCACCCTCCCGCAGCAGCAGCGATGTGATGATGCAGCGGTGCGTGGTCTCCAAGCGTGGTGTGGCCAGCACCGCCCGGCGGGCAGCACCCTCCCGCAGCAGCAGCGATGTGCTGATGCAGCGGTGCGTGGTCTCCAAGCGTGGTGTGGCCAGCACCGCCCGGCGGGCAGCACCCTCCCGCAGCAGCAGCGATGTGCTGATGCAGCGGTGCGTGGTCTCCAAGCTTAGTGTGGCCAGCACCGCCCGGCGGGCAGCACCCTCCCGCAGCAGCAGCGATGTGCTGATGCAGCGGTGCGTGGTCTCCAAGCGTGGTGTGGCCAGCACCGCCCGGCGGGCAGCACCCTCCCGCAGCAGCAGCGATGTGCTGATGCAGCGGTGCGTGGTCTCCAAGCGTGGTGTGGCCAGCACCGCCCGGCGGGCAGCACCCTCCCGCAGCAGCAGCGATGTGCTGATTCAGCGGTGCGTGGTCTCCAAGCGTGGTGTGGCCAGCACCGCCCGGCGGGCAGCACCCTCCCGCAGCAGCAGCGATGTGATGATGCAGCAGCGATGTGATGATGCAGCGGTGCGTGGTCTCCAAGCGTGGTGTGGCCAGCACCGCCCGGCGGGCAGCACCCTCCCGCAGCAGCAGCGATGTGATGATGCAGCGGTGCGTGGTCTCCAAGCGTGGTGTGGCCAGCACCGCCCGGCGGGCAGCACCCTCCCGCAGCAGCAGCGATGTGATGATGCAGCGGTGCGTGGTCTCCAAGCGTGGTGTGGTCAGCCCCGCCCGGCGGGCAGCACCCTCCCGCAGCAGCAGCGATGTGCTGATGCAGCGGTGCGTGGTCTCCAAGCGTGGTGTGGCCAGCACCGCCCGGCGGGCAGCACCCTCCCGCAGCAGCAGCGATGTGCTGATGCAGCGGTGCGTGGTCTCCAAGCGTGGTGTGGCCAGCACCGCCCGGCGGGCAGCACCCTCCCGCAGCAGCAGCGATGTGCTGATGCAGCGGTGCGTGGTCTCCAAGCGTGGTGTGGCCAGCACCGCCCGGCGGGCAGCACCCTCCCGCAGCAGCAGCGATGTGCTGATGCAGCGGTGCGTGGTCTCCAAGCGTGGTGTGGCCAGCACCGCCCGGCGGGCAGCACCCTCCCGCAGCAGCAGCGATGTGCTGATGCAGCGGTGCGTGGTCTCCAAGCGTGGTGTGGCCAGCACCGCCCGGCGGGCAGCACCCTCCCGCAGCAGCAGCGATGTACTAACGTATACCTAGCTACTTCTAAAGTCATCTCAAACCACGTATTCGAAAAGTATGAAATTATACAAAATAATATAGCAATATTTATAATTTTTTACTAAATAAAATGGGTTCTTACAAATAATTTCATATACGAAGACAAAATCATTTCATATATCACGACTAGGTTTAATATAAACCAATCACATCAACATTTCTAATTACTCAAACTCATTCCAATATTAATCTCGTTCAGCTTCAGTTTAATAATCAGCCATTTTAGATAAGCTGCATGCCTACCTACACCTCTGTGGCTCGTTTAGAGTTTCATACTAACATATCGGACAACCGCAATTAAATGTTAATAATCACTGCTATGCTTATTTATTGAAACGTGTACTAATATATGAACGCGGCCCCCGCCCGCCCCGCGGTACGTGCAGCCGCCCCGCACCCCTAGCGCGGGGGAGGGGGGAGGGCTCACTCCGACACATCCATTAATATGGCCTTATTGCCACTTGAATCGCTTTCTAAATCAAATCACACATATTCAGAAATGAAATGATCCCTTTGAGTAAAACATTTCGATATTTTAGTTATTGATGCAACTTAGTTTTGGCAAGTAGTCGTATCAAGATTGAATGTCAATCTAAAACGAAACAATACATAGTTGGACGGCGGACAGATCGTCCAGCAGGCAGTCCCGCCCGGGGCGGCGCGCCGCCTGCGGAAGGCTGGCGGAGCTCTGGGCGGCGGAGCTCTGGGCGGCGGAGCAGGCGCGCGGCGCTCCGTCGCACATTACCCGGGATGCGCACGATCGCGCCCCGCGGCCGCAGCGTTCCAGACCGCACTGTTATTGCAGATCAAATATTACATTTCACACAAAGTGCACTCGGTACGTGCCGTGGTAATGTTTTCGTTCCTGACGAGTGGCTGGGAACTTCAATTCCGATGCAAATCGGTGGCTCCGTGCGAGACGGCGGACCCAGCGCGGGTACGGCGCGCGCCGCCGGCACGCCGGCACGCCGTCGCCGCCGCGCCGCCGCCGGAGACCTAGGGCGTCTGCGCGGCGCGGCAATCGATAAGACCGCAGACTCGGCCGACCCGTTCCTGCACCCATGCACTTGTAACCTACATCGCTCATCTCGCCTTTGACACCAGCCATGTCAAAAATTTCACTTTGACTCCCTCGCAGCGCAACGTAGCTCGCCAAAGTAGTGAGCGCTGTGAATCCTTTGGCGATGCGAATTGTATTTTATCGCCAGGTCTCGTATTTGGCAAGCGTGATTTTTATGTGCTCACACATTGCAATCGACGCCAGCGGCTCACGTAACCCTTTGAGCTCTCGGCGCCGAATGAAACGTTGAGTCGCACAAACAATACGACTACAGTGATGGCCGATAGACTTGCATTCATTCAAAGCTCGTCCGCCAGCCCGGCACTGCTCGCATTCACTTGTACCTGTGTGATTATACTTCTCAACTGATGTGATTCCGATGATAGCTTACATAAATTATATTTAAGTAGTACCGTAAAACGGGGCTATTTGGTACAAATTTTCGGCTAAAATTGCAATTACTTCGATTTAGATAGTGTACGGGACACCTTTTGTGATATAAATGATAAGAAGAGAATAATATGATAAAAACTCTTATATTGATAAAATAGATAAATTGATATTTGAGCACGCGCCTACCACGATGGGGTGAAAACGTGAACTGATGCAATAATGTAACTGGAAGGCGCGTGTAACAATTGACCTTAATATTATTGATGATTTTACATTATTAAGCTAGCTTATACCTAAATGCACGGTTGCGCTGCACCGTACATGCTCCCGGGCGAGAGATGTAGGTAAAGATGCTGTATGATATGATAAATGATAGGATTAGTAATATATCTAATGATAAAATGATAAGATGCGTTAGCCTAAGTAAATTTAAACTTAAACGCTATGTTAGTTAGATGTCATGATCATTTGCGTGAAAAGTGGGAAAAACTCTTGTTGGTGTCGTTGACTTGTCGATCATTTGATTTTTATACAACACTGAAACAACTCTCGGTTTTTCGACTAAACTAGATACACTTCTCACTGATTGGACACTAGGCTCATTAGCACTTTCACTGGCACTAGCACTAGGGATGTCGCTGAGGGACACTCTCGGAGCCGGCTGTGGCGCCGGAGCAGCAGCAACGGCGGCGGTGGCAGCAGCGGCCCGCTCCCCGCGGCCCGCGCGCACCCCCGCTCGCCTTCGCCTCCACAGGAACGCGACGCCTGCGACGCACGCAACCGCGACCAAAATGTATATGACTGCGTAGTGGTGAACGTCGTGGCTCGAAATCTGTTCGATTTCACTTCGTTCCGATTTCATCTGCTCGATCTGTTGACCGATCCCCTTCAAGGACATTTGTCTGTCTTTGACTTCGACGTCTGATCGATTCTCGCTCTCATCGATTGGTATAGTTAAATTGATTATGTTGTTAACTGGAGGAATATCGATTGCTAATAAATCGGGTTTTGCGTGCATCTCATTCATGTGATGATTGTGAGAATAAATCATGAATGAATCGGCTCTCAATGTACAGTCATTGCCCATGGATAGCACGCCGCCCTTGCTGATGTGTTCGAATGTGACCTGATCGCCACACATCAAACGTAGTGTGCATTTGTCGCAGCAATAAAATAAATAATTGTTCAATTTATTTAATGCGATCCAGTTGTTTTGACACGTCCTTGTGATTGTTTGACATCTCTCCATTGTATTGTCCTTGACACACAAGTTTTGATCGCTATGCATATGATAAATAGGGCTCTGAACCTCACATAGTTTTGTGGTAGGATTTAATTGAAAGCAAGCTTGTAAATTGTTATCTGTGATAGGTAGGTACGAATCTCGTTGTATGTTCATCGCAATGTACTCGGTGATAGGTATGATAGTAATAGTTTTACCTCTATTCATGGTAGGAATAGGTATGATCTTGTAGATATCGTAGTTCTCTCTGGTAACTAGTGGGATCTTCACTTCTAAGAGCATGTACTGATCTGTAACTCTCACCTTAACCCTCAACAAATGATACAGTTTTGATATGCCATCTCCTCTGTGAAAGTCTTCTATAGGTAATGATACATCCTTTGATAAATGCCCAGAAATAATACTCAACTCTTCTTTGATTTGATCCGGTGATATGATATGGATATTGAATTTCCCGTGATAAATATCGGTAACCGTATCTAAAAGAGTATCTTGTATCTGTTTAAGATTGCCTAGTATATTATTGGCGATGATAGACGACAATGTAAACTCGTTATTAGCTATAACACTCTCTACCTCCTCTTTCAGAACTTCATTTTTCTGCGCTTGATTTATCATGTGTTGATAAAATAATTTATGCTGTTGGTCTACCGATAGTTCTAAACGCTTCAAAAAAGTATATTGTGCTTCAATAATTGATGTTTGATTTTTCCAAAGGTTGGCGAGGTGATTTTGATTCTTCATAACGAGGTCAATGTCGCGCTGATATTTTTGTGCAAAATCATCATCTAGTACTCCGAACAATGTATGTGCTACGTTTCCTATTCCATTGATGAGGCCTCTACGTACTCGGGTTCCAATGACGTTGGATTGTTTATTAAGTAACAGCTGATCGTAGTATTGTAACTCGATAAACCCGTGACGTAGTTGCAGTACTATAAGGTCGCACTGCGCTCTTTGTTTTTGTTTTGCGCATGACGCATGTAGGTGATTGATATAGTTGGACAGTAACCTTGACCCTTCCCAGTAGGGAGTCATGTCGTAATAAATTACCATCTTCCATTCGTCCCTGATAAGTTGCATTGTAGATAGTTTGTCAAAATAAAGGCTCTGTTGTTCCTTAAAAAATGAGACGTTATGTGTACAAAATGCGTTTTGTGCACACATAGTAAACAATAACAGCATTGTAAGTATGAAGTTACTAAGTTTACTGCCTGTTCTTTTCACTCTATCGGGCTTGGGACTCTGTTGATTATCTTTGCTCTGTTCCGTAGATTTTTCTGGTGTCTGATTCTCAACTGGTAAGATTGATAATTTTGTAATTGGCCTCTTGATAACGCCATTTTTTGTCTTCACTGAGACTACTCGCACATAACCATCAGTGCCGGGGTGAACGTCAATAACTCTGCCTAACGCCCACTTCCCCGGGGGTAGGTTAGCTTCGTGTATGATTATGATATCGTCGATCTTGATATTTTCTTTGGGCTGTAGCCACTTGCTGCGTGATGTTAATTGTGTTAAATATTCTGCCTGCCATCGTTTCCAGATATCTCCGAACAACTTCTGTGTAAGATGCCATCTTGTCCTTTGATCTCTTTCTGTTTCGACAATACTTAACACTGGGCCGCTTGATAAAAAGTGTGATGGAGTCAGGTAGTTTAGATCTTCTGGATCTTCCGTCAGCGCGCAGAGTGGCCGTGAATTGAGGACGGCCTCCAACTGAGTGAGTAGAGTCGTATATTCTTCAAAGGTGAGCTTCTGCTCACCAATGACACGTCGAAGGTGATACTTCACGCTCTTTATGGCCGCTTCCCATAGACCTCCTGCGCTCGGGTTGCTTGGCGCATTGAAATGCCAGGTTATCTCCATCTCACTGACCTCTGATAAAAATTCTGGATTGATAATGCTTCTGATCTCTTGTATCTCGTGCTTGAGAATTTTGTTAGCGCCGACAAAGTTTGTACCATTGTCGCTGTACATATGTGATGGTGTGCCGCGTCTTGCAGCCATCCGTCTCAACGCCGCTAAGAATGCGGACGCAGTCATGTCTGACACTAACTCCAGATGTACAGCTTTTGTCGCCATACATATAAATAATGATATGTAACCCTTGAAGCTTTTCATGCCTCTGCCTTTACTGCACTTCACAAACACGTGACCTGAAAAGTCTACGCCTGTATGATAGAATGGCCTTGAAGGATTTGACCTTGATTCTGGCAAATTACCTAAGATCTGATCGTGCTTTGAAGGGTTATTTCTCCTGCATGTAATGCATTGGCGTAAACGCATTTTGATCGCTCTATTACCGCCAATTATCCAAAACTGTTGTCGTAGTTTTGCTAGGGTAACACGTGCTCCACCATGATATGTTTGTATGTGTGCATGGTCGATGAGTAGGTTTGTCACATGACCAGAATGCGGGATGATGAGTGGATGCATCATGTCCTTGCTTATTGAGGCGTTTGTAAGTCTGCCTCCCACTCTGAGCAAGCCTGCTTGGTCTAGTCTCGGGTTTAAACACAAAAGTTTGCTCTTCGAGTCGACTTGATTATGTTGATGTAAGGATGAGATGTCCTTTCCAAATTCAATGTTTTGAATGTATTTGATAATCCTCAATCTCGCCGCTTTGATTTCTGTGGCGGTAAGAAACGGTGATTTATTATTTTGGTTGAAACGTAACACGTACGCTAGTATACGTGTCACCCGAGTCCAGCTACTATTATTCTTTAGTAGCATTGATATGACGTCATCTTGCTGGTGTGACGCTGTTGTTGTGACGTTGCTTTGTTTAGGTTTCTTGACCTCTTCGTCAGTGATAAAATCTTGCTGTTTTGATTTTTGTTCGTTGAAAGTCAAAAGCCAAGCTGGTCCATGCCACCACAAGGGATGACGAATGACCTGTTCCATGGTTATACCCCTGCTAGCACAGTCAGCTGGGTTCTCGCTTGACTTTACGTAACGCCATGTTTCGGGTGGTAGAATCTTTGTGACCTGAACTACTCTATTAGCTACGAAGGTTTTCCAGCGTCCCGGATCACCCTGCAACCAACCTAGTACGGCCATCGAGTCAGACCAACCGAACAGTTTGATATTATAGCCACTTAAACATGATAAAACTTTTTCCATTAGCTTAGAAAGCAATAGAGTGGCACTAAGCTCTAATCTGGGCAACGTGACATCTCTCTTCGGTGGAACCAATCTTGATTTAGCAGCAACCAATATAATAGAATTATTTGGATTGCCGTACTGATCTTTTCTGATAATTTTGCAGTATATGACGCAGGCATAGGCATTTTTTGATGCGTCACAGAATCCGTGCAATTCGATGACGTCATTTTCACAGATCTGCAACCATCTAGGGATTCGTAATTCGCTGATATTTTTCAAATCCCTTCTAATTTTCAACCACTCGCTACTAATGTCAGCTGGGAGTTCATCGTCCCATTCAATGTTGTGAAACCAGATTCGCTGAAATAGCAATTTGAACTTTGTTGTAACTGGAGTAAGCCAACCAAGCGGGTCGAATAACTTTGATATATCTGACAATAAACTGCGTTTTGTATGTTTGACTGTTTCTGATAAATTTATCTTGAGATCGAAAGTTAACTCATCTGATTGTGGATGCCACTGAAGTCCGAAAGTCTTTGTTGTCGCTTCATTTTTAAAGTCATATTGATCACTGCTGTTTGCAGTGCTGACATTCTGCAATAGTTCTTCTGTGTTGGAAGACCATTTACGCAAGTTAAAACCGCCTGATTGCAATAATTGAATAAGATCTGATTGCAGTTGTTTCGCGCTTTGAATGTCGTGATTTCCATTGATAAGATCGTCCATATAAAACTGTTCCTTTAGTGTTTTTGCTGCTGGACTTGATTGATATTTATGGCCCTCATCATGAGCCAATTGCTTTAACACCATCATGGCAAGGAATGGTGCTGCTTTCTGTCCATACGTGACCGTTGTGAGGGCGTACTCTTTCATGCTGTCTGATGGTGATTCGCGCCACACCACGACCTGAAGACATTGATCATCTTCATGAACTGCTATGTTTCTAAACATTTTTTCAATGTCAGCTGTGTAGGCATACTTGTACTGCCTCCACTTGATGATAAGTGATAGTAAATCTTGCTGTAGATTTGGACCACGATGCATGACGTCATTCAAACTGCGGCCGCTTGATGTTTTAGAAGAAGCGTTGAATACCACTCGAAGGGCCGTAGTCGTGGAGTCGGCCTTAATCACGCAGTGATGAGGCAAATGAACGACAGGTTTCAATGACTTAGGTGGAAGCTGCATGTGGTTTAAAGTGATATATTCTGATATGAATGATTTGTAACCCTTTTGCATATCTGGGTTTTTGATAAATCTTTTCTCCAACTGCTTCAATTGTGCTACTGCCCTTGGTTTTGATTCTCCTAGCTGTTCTTTGGCATCTGTTATCAAAGGTAGCCTGACGATGTATCTTCCATCTGTCTGCCGAGTCGTGGTGGTCTTAAAATATTCTAAGCAGTGAGCATCCTCTTGTGATAAAGAAGTTTCCTGAGGAATATCTTCTATTTCCCAGAAGCGTTGAATATCTTCCACGTTATTGATGATAACGTTACATTGGAAAGATTTTACGTTTCCGCATAAAACCCAACCAAGGCGTGTTTGTTGAGCGACTGGCAATGATTTGTCAGGTGAAATGATTCCACTCAAAATTATGCAAGAGTAGACGTCGGCCCCTAAGAGTAAGTCCACCGGTCTATTGATGTTAAAGTCGGGATCGGCTAACTGAATGCCCTCTAGGAATGACCAGGTAGGTTTATTAAATGTATGATTAGGTAAATTGTTTACCAAGTGTTTCATAATATAAACATCTGTTTCAAACTGAAAATCGTTGTACGTCGAAGAACAAATGATATTCAGAGCGCCTTTACAATTGCTTTCCTTGGCTCCTACCCCAAAAATAACGCCTTTGCACCTTTGTCTAGGTAACTTTAGCATTTGTGCTGCATTTTCGGTGATAAGAGAGGTTTGTGATCCCTGGTCGATCAAGGCTCTCAATTTGATAAATGTCCCATCAGCTGACTTAACCTTCACCATGGCTGTTGCCAATAAAGTTTCAGTAATATCATGTTGAGACACGTGCGTAACATTTTTCTCGCTTTGTTCTTTTTCAGTGGATGGCTCGTCAGCAAACGCTTCATGAATTAAAGTATTGTGCCGACCATTGCATTCACGGCAACAGGTATTTGATAGGCATTTTTTGCCATAATGATCATACAAGCAATTCATGCATAATTTTAATTTCGCAATTGTATTACGGCGTTCCATCGGTTTCATTTTGAGGAAAATTGTGCAATTAAATATGCGATGAAATTTTTTGCAGAGTTGACATCCTGTTTGCTGTTTTTGTACAACGTTATTCATTGGTTTTTGATTAATATTATTTGATTTATAATGATTGTTAGATTTTTGGTTTTGTTTGTCTGTATGTTGACCCGATTTTGAATTATTTGATTTATTCGGAGAACGTTGTGATTGTGACGCCTCCAATGATGTGAATTTGCTTTCCAAGAAGTCTGTAAAATCCTTGATAGTCGGCAGAGCCCTAGGATTTTTCAATGATTGACAGTACTCCTTGTCGGTCTCGAGATCCAGCTTCTGCTCCAAGATGAACATCACCAAAGGATCCCAAGAGCTGATATCAACGCCCATGTTTTTGATAGAGTTTAGGCACTCGACGACACAGTCATGCATCTTTTTCAGTTGAGTTACTGATTGCTGTTGGAGAATAGGTAAATTCATGATAATACCTATGTATGAGTTGAAAATAAATTTTATATTATTGAATCGGTTGTTAAGAATGTCCCAGCATACTTGATAGTTATCTGCAGTGATACGCAGATGCGAGACAATTTGTTCAGCTTCTCCCTTGAGTTTGCCTTTCAAAAATTGCATTTTTTGACAATTAGACATAGTCCCGTTTTTGTGGATAGCCTCGATGTACAGATCTTTAAATGTCATCCACTTTTGATAATCACCGCTGAATGATGGCACTTCTGTTTGAGGTGTTGACCTTTCCCTATGGCTTGCTGACGAAATCTTCAGCGTGACCGCCTTCTTGATTTCTAGGTACTTTTGTTCATACCTGCTGAATGTTTGCTCATATTCTTCATTTTCTTCCTGCAGTTCACTATCGATTTTCCAGTGTAGAGAGTCGATAGTAGACCAACGCAAGTTCATAGTTCTCAAAAAATCTTCTAGTTCATAGTTTTCAGTCATGTTGGTGTAATTGACGTTAGACATAGAACGGGAAAATGCTTTAAAGTTACTTTTCTGATAACGCAACATCTCGTCTAATTTACTATTATTACCACTAGAAGAAAATTGAGGAGGGCATGAGCTACCTAGTACCGGGGGAAATTCAAACGATATAGTCTGCTGCTGCGGTGTAGACGCACCGGAGTGACCTTCCGCTGCTGCTGATGGTGATGATGATGGGCCTGGGTTTTCTAACTTTCTCATGAAGGGAGTTGGGGGTTTAAGGAGAGGTTTCTCCTTCGTAATTTCCAACAAGTAGTTTTTAAAAATTGCCTGTGTGTCGTTATAGAATGCTAAGGTACGTTCGTAGCAATTTTCTTGAAAATATGCATGCGATTGTTCCTGACTCTCTAGTAATCTGCTATGGTTAGCTTGGAAATCCTGCCAATATGTTTCAAGAGTTTCCAACCTTTTCTTGATATACGGAGCAGTCTTTCGATCGGCCCCGTCTTTCTTGAAATTCACAAGGAGCTGATTCATTGCTCCCATGAGCTGATTTTGGGTCACAACAAGATCCTCCATGGTTATATTGATAGAGATGTCAATGATAGAGAGTAAAAGGAAAGATCTTACTTGTGTGCTGCTTGCAGTCCTCTAGAGTAGGTGTATCCTTCCTCCTTATGCACTGCAATCCATATGCTGATAACCACTTACGCGAACACTGTTATTAGCCCACTGTAAGTAGTATCCGGCTCGAAGGACCAAAAAGATGTACGGGACACCTTTTGTGATATAAATGATAAGAAGAGAATAATATGATAAAAACTCTTATATTGATAAAATAGATAAATTGATATTTGAGCACGCGCCTACCACGATGGGGTGAAAACGTGAACTGATGCAATAATGTAACTGGAAGGCGCGTGTAACAATTGACCTTAATATTATTGATGATTTTACATTATTAAGCTAGCTTATACCTAAATGCACGGTTGCGCTGCACCGTACAGATAGGGTTACCACACATTTTGTATTTTTAATGGATAAGTCCCGTTCAGATCTACAGAATCGTTTAGCTAAATATACCTTTATCTTCTCTAAATATATATATATATATTTTTTTGTAGGTACTGTTCCAAATATCACTTCATTGGGGATATTTGGAAATTAGGGGAATTGCCATGCTTTTTTGCTGAAAATAATTAAAAATTGTGAATAAAACCTTCGATGTGATACTTGGAACTATTTACCAATAAAAAATTCACACTTTTGGCTATTTGAAATGACGGAATATAACTTTTTTGTATTTTTTGGGAGCAAATAAAAATTCCAGAGTAATTTTATCTCCACAGTTTAGTTTATTCATATAAACTGTTACAAGTAATCAACAATTATTCAATGTTATCTTAAAAAGTTCTTATCATAATCAGGCTTTACTCTGTAACTATGATATTGAGTCATTTTAATGACACAATTATTCAGACTTTTTGTGTCTTATATTATAAACTTCGTCGATTTGTCAACAGTGCTTCTAATCAACAATTTGTATCAACTTTATCTCAACAAGTTCTTATCATAATCAGACTTTACTTTTATCGGTTCTATAATATAATTGACTCGTTTTAACATAACTTTGCAGGTGCCTTAAATATAAACTTGGTAAAAACTTAAAAACAAAATTTTTTCCACTACGATGGTTGCACTATTCCCTCTTATATATTCGAACCATGATGGTTGTATTGTCCTAGAAAATAAAAGAATATTGTTACCGTAACAAAAAAAAAAGCTAAGAATTTTTCGCCCTTCCAAATAGCCGCATATGCTGTTCCAAATAGCCCCCGTGAGAAAAAACGCTAAAATAAGGTTAAAATATCAAGCAATTCCGAAGCCAGTTTCCCCTAAACTCCTGAGAATATGTACTAATTGACACAAACTTGAGTTTTTTACTTGCTTCTTAAACTTGGGAGCTGGACGGAGGTTGGCGACACCCTTAAAAACGACGAAAAAACACCTTTTTTAAAACGTTGTCAGGGAACGAAACCTCTTTAGATATAACCTCAAAAAATAAACAAATAACTTGACATTGGCCATAGGGTTACTAGATCAAAAAATTAAATTTCTACTATTTATAAGGTGGAAAATATTTCCACTCAAAACTTATAATTTACTAGTTTATGCCCGCGGCTTCGCACGCGTTGTTTCTATGGAAACGTTTAAAGGAGATTGCTATTCTATAGAATATTAAAAATTAATTAAAAAAACATTGTCCAGCGGACAAAATTGTGAATCTAAACCATTCCCAGATCACCTTGAACACACACAAAAAATTTCATCAAAATCGGTCCAGTCGTTTGAGAGAAGTTCAGTGACATACACACTCACAGAAGAATTATATATATAAAGATTTTTCCAAATAACCCTACGGATCTCAAATATCCCCATCTTACGGTATTAAAAGAACTCTAGTGTCTAGATAAACCTTTGTAAGGATTTAAGACGCTATTACCGTTAAATTGTAACAACTTTGAAACAATAAATAAATATCTATCTATCTATCAAACTATGCAGATGGTTTTTTATCAGGAAATATGAGAAGACCAAGAAGATATCTGTAATCCAGCCGGCATCGGCCCGCGGCCCGCGCCCCGCGCCCCGCCGCCCGCCGCTCGCGCCGGTAACCGGGTTATGCTCCATAACATAATACTTTTACGCGCGCCGCTGTTCGCAGGCGTTCAGTTTATTGCTTCTCCGGCTCCATGAAGCAGCTTCCAATATTGAGAATTGAGTTTGAGCCTCTTAATCTAAATTTATCCCCATCGGTCCGGCGACAGTACGCGTGCGTGCTGTAGACCGGCTGCCCCGAGAGCGTCCACACTTTACTCACGTGACTGACCTTAGATTCTGTTAAAATACCTTCTACAAGCTGTATTAGTACGAAAACAAATTCAAATTTACATCTTGGAACCACTGGCTACATTTACAAAATACTGAGTTTAAAGCAGAAAATATTTTACAATGTTATTTCCACATTTTCATGAAGTTTTGTGTTTGTTTCAGGTAAGTCCTCCGAAATACAACGAAGTGCCGAAGGGAAAACTTTATGTTTATCTGCTTCGAGTAAGTGAAAACACCTCACAGAACATAAAATCCAAGCACAAAGAGAGATTCGCTAGACCTTGCAGCTGCGAGTAGCAAAACAATGACGTCATTAAGTTTGTAAGAAGCGGCGCGGCGCGCGGCGGGGGAACATGCAGCTGTACAATTGTCGCGTTACATTAAGCCGCAGCCATTATGATAAAGTGAGAGTGGTATTGTCTCGTGAGCGTCGTCGCCTCCGCGGTGTCGTTGCCTCGCCCTCGCCGACTACCAGAGCAGCAGGCCGCCGCGCTCCGCGTGCCCGAGCCCACGCGCGCCGCGCGCGGCTCCTACGTGCGTGGCGCTCCTTTGACGCCGCGCCTCGTACTACTAATTGCTGCGCCGTAGCACACTCGTGTTGCTTCAAAGTAAATCGTGATCTTTTATGAAAACTCCTTCACCTACATATTTTCCTCTGAACGAGACGGCACTTAATTGTCAACCCCCCGCACCTCCCTGGCCTAACCCCTCGATGCTCGCTCGTTGGAAATAACAAAACCGTCTGAATTTGAGGAACATCATAAAAACGACAAATGTCCGGCTATTATTGAAGCTGGCTGTTAGCTGCCGCGCGAGTGGACCCGAGTGATATAGCTAGCAGTTTTTCGGTTACTGTTGGAAACAATGTAATGTTTCAGAACATTATTTTGCTAGAGAATAGCTGTACTGGGTGTTAGTTAACTTGTTCCACATTTTACGTGAGCATCATAATGTTTTAAAAAGTTAGTGTGCGCTTTCATATGTAAAGAGAGGCCGCATTCAGCGTCTTAGTTCCAAGAGACTTTGAAAGGTGTGTAGCGGCGGGCGGGCGGCGGCGCGGCGGCGCGGCAGCGGCGCGGCGGCGGCGCGGCGGCGCCGTGGTCGCCGAATACCGCGCGTTACTATAATGTCTTTATTTAATTAGTGCGTTTGGAGCGTCCCGCCCGCCGCCCGCCGCCCGCCGCCCGCTCTACACAAGGGTAGAAGGTGGTTTACATTCGTTTGAATAATGTCCTCGTTTAATGATGGCGGCTATCACGGGAGGGAGCCGCTTTAATGGAAAACACAATCATTATTCGGAGCTGTTTTGTCGATCTGACCTTTTTCAGGTGAAGGATGGGAAGAGGGAAAAGTGTTGAAAATTTTTTGCAAACATTTGATGGCGAAGAACTGGTGCTCCGCTCGCGGGAGGTTCAGTTCTCGGCCTCGCTGGCTGCGAGAGTGACTCGGCTGATCGAGGAAAGCCTTTTGTCGTTAAATATGTATGTTGTCACGCAGTATGGGGCGATACACGCCGCCATTGTGCCGCGCCACACGCGCCATTGGCCTGAAGTGGCGCGCGCCATGCCGAGTAATGTACTGTTCAATATTACTTCATAAAGCCTACAGCCACGCGTTCACTACACATTTACCCTTATTCGGAACATGTTTCTCTCTTACATGCAAATTTAACAACTCGCTGTCGACAAGTTACGTCGGTGAACAATCGAAACACCTTGTTATTGAAAATACTATGAACTTTTTATTCATAAATTTTAGCTAGAAATATGCATGCATGGTATAATGAGTATTTCATATTACAGCAGAATTAAATTACACAAAGTGGAATAGACCATGTAAAAAAGACAATTCAACATTTTCGTATTTCTGAAAAGCCTTTTCGTTAAATGGCTGAAGTCGGGATTGAATGTTTCAAACTAAAATAACGATGGTACATCTTCCTACAATTTGTTGGTCTAATTCTAATTCTAACTTTTAAGCTATTTCTTCAGTGGCGTTTTTCTTTCTGAAACATCCAAACTAAATCACCACTGGCTGGACACTACAAACGACAATTATTCGGCAGCATACAATTGCAACCTGGTTTAGCTCTGCCCGTGGGGAAAAGTAGCCTTCGCAGCGACTCGCTCCTGAGATTGTTTCATTACTTGCAGCCCGTCCGCGCCGGGGCGGCGGGCGCGGCGGGGGCGCCGGGGCGGCGGGCGCGGCCATTAGTTAACGCTTCCACTGCGCTCTCTGCTGCTCCCCTAGAGGCAGTGAAGGAGGTCCTACAATAGCGCATGCACGCCGGCCGAGTCACGGGGAACCTTGGCTTGTACAGGCGGCGTATACAGGCTGTCCAACCAAACCAATCAAACGACGATTGTGATGACTCGCCCACATGTGGGCGCCTACCATTCGATTAGAGAAACGTAAAAGAAATGTAGCTCGTCCGTGGAATATGCCTGACCATTAATATTTGACGAAACAAAACAACATGGAACCTTTTCATATAAACTGCACACACAAAGAAAAGCAGAAACAGGTTGTGAAGGTATCAACAGATGTAGGAAAATCTAAGAACATAGGAAAATATTATGAGTCTCGGCGCGAACGACTCGAGTAAGGAATAACCATTTGCATCGGAGCGCTCTGGCGCGCCTTCGACCGCTCGGATATGTCGCCCGCCTGCGGAACTAAAGAGTTTAATAGAAAGATCGAAAAATTAAATAATAACCAAAGTCTTAAAAGCTGACCAGCTCTTACATTTTTAAGTGCAATAAAACAGATTCAGAGACGAGCTCCTTATGCATGCGAGGACATGCCGCAGTCCATGCGTTAAATTAAACCAAAAATATCCCTTCGTTGTGTTTACATCTTTCAGTTGGCAATAGTCAGGGGCAGAGTAACAGCGAAAACAAACAGTTTCGTGGAAAAAAGCAGTTCGTAGCCATTGCCGCTGGGTGCAGCGCGGCGGGGCGGGGCGCGGCGGGCGGCGGGGGCACGTAGCCCGGAACTGAATCAATTTGTCCGCTGCGACCTGGAAAACGAATATTTTTGCATTCAAACTACGACGCTAACGCAAATGTAGAGTTAAAAGAAATCCCATCGTAGAGGCACTTCAAGTTTATTGTTTGATCGGTTCACCGGGGCCGGGGGGCGCCCTCCGGCGGCGGCGGCGACGGTGCGCCTCGCCCGGGCTGGCCAATCACATATTATACTTTGGCGTACTATACTTTGGATACTTTTCGCCACTGCTTCAGTTAATCACCAATTAGCTAAAATCATTTATGACGATACCATTTAACCATCAGGAGACTTAGCGCCAATTATCTCTGTATGCTTCGAGAGTTCTCAGCTTTGTTTGTGAGAAGGCGTAGGTACTAAAAATCCTAATTTGTTGGTATTCCCGTGTTCGCCACATGGCGCCTGCACAATTTATGAAAACGATATATTTGCGTTGGTATTCCGCCTGCGATAACAGTATCCGATAGGTTTTTTACGAGTTCATGCAAAATTCTGACAATGTTTTTATAAAATATTTTGTGAGCCTTGAGGCGCCGAGGTGCCTTTACGATAGTCGCGAGCGCGCGAGCACCGGGTGCGCGCCGCCCTGCCCCTCCCGCGGCGCGCGAGCACCGGGTGCGCGCCGCCCTGCCCCACCCGCGGCGCCCCCGCCCTGGACCGGAGGCGGGCAGCCGACCGAGGGGTATCGCGCCGCTTGGATTCGAAGCTCTTATCTCTTTATATTATGTCAACGGTCCTCTTCTACCATGCCTGCCGACTGGAAATTATCACAGCAGCAGTTGTGTGAGAGCTCAACGCTGCCGTTGGAGAAGAAATAGGTTGGACATTGCAATTACTATCCTTATCGTGTGTCCCGGTTGTAAAAAGTCCGGTTCAGTAAGTTCCGGTTTTAAGGAACACGGGGGTACCTGAACCTGGCTTCACCCTGTACAAATTTAAAGACACATTTATAAATAACAAATTTAATTAATATTGAACAAGTAGTGAGCCAGAAGGGCTATGTTATAAATAAGTAATACTAACTCGGCCAGAGGGGCTAGAAAGTGGGTCCGTTAGGTCCTACAGAAGGCTGATTCTACTAGGTTACGATGAGCGTCTTCTCCTTGTTTTCCTTCTTCCACCGTACTCTCCTTTTAGTGCGCCGCGAGTGTAACAGAGACCCGACGGCGAAAGGTCCAGGTGTAGGAGGTCCAGGTCCAAAAAGGGGGCAGCTCGTGAGAAGTCCGGCCGGAGACGAAGACTGCCCTAGGGTGGACTTTGAACCCTGGAATGCGCATAAAGCTAGGCATTACAGCCAGGCCTAGTAGGGTGAAGGGCTCCCACGGCAGCACAAAAAGCAGAAGCACTAAGTATTCATGATGCCGTGGAAGTCACAATCAGAACGGGAGATGAATTTAAAAGATGAAGATAGAATTTGTTAAAAATGTTACAGAGAAAAATGTAAATGAAATAAAAGAGAATAACTAGATGTACATAATAAAAAGCCTTAGCCCGTGAAAAGTATGAAGAGATGACATGGCGAGGTGAAGGAAAGCCCACGTCATTCTTCGAGCATTGGAATGAATGTTTACAGCCTACATTAAAATCAGTGCAAGACTTACCCAACAGGGGTTTATAATATTTCACGGTAGTAGTTAAAATACCTACACGCTAAAACATAGGTTGCAGTAAAGCAAACCTAAAAAAAGATCAATCGCCAACGAGAGAAAAAATGGCGTCTTGCTCGACTCCTGCGCAGTGAAAGTGACACGTCCAATTTCAAGGCCATAGACAATGCCTCGGAAACGACATGAAGTTAGCGGCGTGTTGACAAACTTATCTATGGGCCGTCTATCCAAGACTAATACTATTAGTCGAGTAGTCGATTGGAATATTAATCGATTTTAATATTTATTTTATAGACGAACGTATGTAACGATTTACGTTACACGTGTTATTCCAATAGCTATCAAGGTAGTAAGCACTAGGCAAAACGCCGCCGCGGCGCCGCCGCCGCGCCGCCGCCGCCGCGCCGCCGCGCGTATTCACGCGTTGTTGGAGTAAAGCGAAGAACCAACAATATCTCGTGCGATAATGGAAACATACTTCCCGAGGAAAATGCGTGAACCCTCGGCGGTGATTACAACGATTAATGCTAGCTATATGTATACTCACTGTGTAGGTACTACGCGCGGCTAATGTCTTACTATTAGTTTAGCAAACAATTTAACACTTAGTAGGTCGGTTTACGGAGATGAGGCCGGATAGCGCCGCTCCCGGAGCTCTGGCCGCGGGTGGTTCCGTCGTGCCTGCGCCATTACAGCGTCATCACACCTACCACTCAAAACGAGTGGAGCGTGTTTCATAATTTTTCACAGCTAACCGTATTCAGATTTAATGTGGTAGGTTGTTGTTGTATTGTATATTGCAAAATTGTAGGTAGGTATACATTCAGTCAAAAAAGTATCGGGAATGAATGATTTGATTATGGTTCCAAATTCAAATTTTTGTTTTTTTCGTTGTTGTTAGATTGGCACAACTGTTTTCCATTTTGGCGCGGAGTTTGAGTTGCATCGGTTATTTACATTAAATACAGTGCTGTTTAGTTATATCATAACTAGTCTGTATTGCAAATTTCATAATGTACAAAAACATCGAACAAAGAATTTGTCTTAAATTTTGCATTGCCAATGAAATTTTGTGTTTAGAGTCACTGAAAATGTTACAGAAGGCTTACGGTGAATCGACTTTATAAAAAAAAAATAGCACTCCGGGAGTGCCGGCAGAAGTGAAAACTTACATCTTACGATCTTACGCTTTTTCGATCAGCATCACGTGACCCTGACGCGAGTTTGAAAGTTTTTACCCATACAGAAAAAGAAGTTTTCACTTCAAAAACACATGCTTATGAATAGTACAAAGCGTTCAAAAGCGGTCGAGATGTGATGGAAGATTTGCCTCGCTCTGGTAGGCCATCAACGTCTGCGACTGAAGTTAACATCGCAAAAGTAAAGGAAAAAGTGACTGAAAATGCTCATTCAACTTTGATAGAGATAGCCGCCAAAATTTCTGTATCTCACGAGTCGATCCGTACTTTTTTTAATAATCACTTGGGTGTGAAACATGTTGCCGCTTGTACGGGTCACCTTTTGTGATATAAATGATAAGAGTATAATATGATAAAAACTCTTATATTGATATATATAATAGATAAATTGATATTTGAGCACGCGCCTACCATGATGCGGTGAAAACGTGAACTGATGCAATAATGTAAGTGGAAGGCGCGTGTAACAATTGACCTTAATAATATTGATGATTTTACATTAATAAGCTTGCTTATGCCTAAATGCACGGTTGTGCTGCACCGTACACCGCTCGACTCCCAAAAGACCTGAATTTTCTCCAAAAACTCAATCGCATGAGAGTCGCTGAGGACATGCTAGAACGAGTCAATTCCCCAAACCCAACTTTCTTGAAGCGCATTGTTACTGGTGACGAGACGTGGGTTTATGAGTTTGACATGCAAACTAGTCAACAAGCTTCGGAGTGGCGCCCGTTTTCAATCGGTAGAAGACATAAAGGAGAATAAATAATGCTGGACAATAAATAATGAATTCGCGGCGAGATGTGAGCTCAATTCCGGTAACAGCGTTTAAAAAATGTTTTGATGATTGGATTATTCGTTGGTGTAAGTGTATCGTTTTTGAAGGAGCATACCTACTTTGAAGGTGATAAAATAAATTTGGATGAATGACAAACATTAATGATCTTTTCCCGGTACTTTCTTGACAAGTAGTATAACTGCGAATAATGTTGATATGTAGGTATTGTTCATTTCACAAGTAAACGTTTAGAGCGAGTCGTTGTACTCGGTCGGCAGAGGCGGCTCGAGCGGAGGCTGCACAGCAACGTTCAGAACAAAAGCGAGTTTCCTCTAATTGCGCCCTTCCCATTCCATCCTTCATCAATATTTCTTTAACACTTCCTCGAGACGTTGAAATAATCACTTTAGATTGGTATCGCGAGCTCCCGCTGGAGACGGAGGAGGAACGAGATACTCCGACGGCGGAGAACAAAAGCCTTGTGCTCCCCTCTTCCCTCTCCCCGCTCGGTACCCCCGCTGCCCGCGCTCGAGTAATTGATGTTATCGCGAGATATCGACGTTGTTCAGTAATGAAGGCTAGGCGGCACCAGTCTAGATCCCGCCATTATGGTCCGCGTCCATGATTTATGTTACTTGTTTGTTTCTTTGAAGCCTTTAACGTAGACTGTATTGACAGCTTCCCTTTGCGACGGCTGTGTGTGCCGCGGCTTTACAATGGGTGTGCTTGGATATTAAATGTTCAATACATTTGTATTGTTGCGGTTAGCATTGGTTTTTTTTCTGTTTAAATTTGGGTTCATATTTCTCTTTTTGTGCTGGTACTTGTTCTGATGCCACCCACACGTCGCTAACAGTCACATGTGGATGATACACGAGAATTTGTTTAAGTCAACTTCACAAACATTTGATATTGGAAACGAAATGTAAGTAAGTTCGCGTCCGCCGCCGCCGCCGCCGCCGCCGCCGGGCTCGTCGCGGTGTCCGCTCTGCTGACCAAGATAAATACAGCTCGAGAAACAAATACGCGATGCTTAGGGAGCCATAGTTCATTTGCTTATAACAATTATGTTACAGGTCACAAAATATAAATTACATAATGTAAAGGTACACCTACAATGGACTTCTATCTTCAAAATATATTAATAATAATTAATAACATAAAATTGAATAATTGGGTACTTACATTTTAAAGTCATAAATTCATTAATGTCATATATCGATTGAACTATCAGCCACTTTCAGCCTAAACTTGAAGGATGTTATGGATTGTGCGCTGGTGATAGGAGTCGGAATACGGTTGTAGACAGCCGACCCATTACGTGCAGCAACCTCGACGTCTTCGCTAGTCGTCGCGGAAGCGCTCTTAGCCGATTTGAGTGCCTCGTGTGGTATCTGTGACCGTCCCCAAACCTATACGCAGAGTTCTGGCCGGAGCGCGGATTGCACTCCTCTCTCTCCGCCTCCCGCCTTCCCTTCCCCGCGTCCTCGCCCCTCGTCACACAAATAAATAATCCTTTAATCCACCCGCATTTTCGGCTTTTGAAAGCATGTAATTATCGGAAACGACAAACATGGAATGTGGATCCGTTTCGATGGGGTGAGGCAAGGGTACCTACTGTACCTGCTGCAGCTGTACACATGGACGAGCGAGACCCGCGGGGGCTCGGCTCCGTCCGCCGCTGCTCGCAAGAATGTAACATCCCTCGCGTTAGAAAGGGTTCATCAGACAAGGAACATTAGCACCCAATACAAACCCATTGGGTCTCGCACATTTGAATACCAAATCGACCAGTATAGCATTAACTGCAACTACATCACAAAAAGGTGAATGCAAACATTTTGAAATGAAATACTGAAATAAACCAGACTGTTATCTCATAAAGCTGTGAGTCCGGAATATATTCGGAAGCCATCAAGCAGCGCCGACGACACGCGCGCTACGCGGATACGTTCCGCGGAGCCCTGCGCTGCGTCCTCCCGCCTCTCGCTCACGAACGAGCCCTCGGTCCCGGGGACACGTCTGGACATCCATACTGCGTTCTCTATAACTATCTTAATACTGGTCAAGTGACTAAGTCTCCTTGTCTGTTACCTTCTCACGCCTAACCGGCTGAATATATATAGGCCTCCTCATCGATTTCGATGACGGCGACCCTAGCGATTACGATTCCTATCATGAGCCCATATATGGCTCGCCAGACCGAACTTGGTCTTGAATACCCTTCTACACATATGACAGTAGAGTTGCCCCGCAGAGTTGTAGGTGGGCGTGTAGGAGGGCTTTGGTCTCTCTTTTCGTATCTGGCGTTTTGCGTCTAGTGTCTCGAGGCGATTTTCCTCAAATGCCTTAATGCTGTTGCAGATAGTAGATCGCCAAGATGACCTTTGGGAAGCAAGCTCCTCCCAACACCCCGGATCAATATCGCAAGCTGTGAAGTGACGTTTGAACGTATCCTTATAACGCAGATGCTGACCGCCGTGTTTCCGCTTACCTTCTGCCATCTCCGAATAAAAGACGGCTTTAGGTAAACGGCGATCATCCATGCGGAGGATATGCCCACACCACCTCAGTTGTCGTTGCATTAGAAGTGCTTCCATGCCATACATTCCGGATCGACGCAGAACCTCAGAGTTAGGAATACGGTCCTGCCACTTGATCCTTAAGATGGATCTTAGACACCTGAGATGGTACGTGTCAAGCTTTTTAATATCGGGTTTATAGAGGCACCATGCCTCCGCGCCATATAACAGGACGGGAATGATTAGCGCTTTGTAGACACTAATCTTTGTCTCCAGCTTGAGATCATGGGACTTCCATACACGATCAGTGAGTCGCCCAAAACTGGCAGCGGCGTTTGCAATGCGTGATGGTATCTCCGAGGCCAAAGCAAGACAGGACTCCGCTCCGTGCGCGCGGAGAGCGACGGGACTCCGCTCAGTGCGCGGAGAGCCCCGGAGCGTTCGCAAAAACGTGGACATTTGCCTAATAAACAGCGACCTTGTGCAGAATTCACAGCCACACTGATATTTTTATTTATTCCAATTGATCTGTACCTTCACTCGTAGGTTACTTGTCCAGAAAGTTTTCGGGTCCTTTTTCAATGAAACAAAATTATCTTCCGTCATCATGTAAGGCAAGTTCGTGGTAAATGCCCTTTCCGAGCACACTGCACATTCCTGGGCGGCTTCTCGGTAGGACGAGGGTTTTTCATTAACCATTCTGCCACAAACGCAGAGCTGGGCTAATGGCGAAATTCGAAAACGTTATATTGTGTCGCTGGAAAAGTCAGTTTTATAATGAGATTCTGAGAAAAAAGGAACATTTAACGACAGCCTTAGACAAACGTTAAAATAAAATTAGCATCGACTTGCTCTGTGAATAGAATAGGAGTGTAGGTACCTGTACAAAAGCGCTTGAAGTAATGAAAGTAAAAGGAACCCATCGAACATTTACCCTCATACCGATTTAATAAGATTCGATGTAACATTATCTAACTCTAGGGTCGACTATAGAATAGTCTCCCAACCCGTTCGGAGGTGTCGGGGTCGGCGTAAATGATAGTTGCCAGTTAGAGTCGGTAAGTAGGCGGCGGCGGCGTGACAGCGGTCGGAGCGGCGCTGGAATTTAATTTCCGTAGAGATGCCACCTGCCGCGGCCGAAGCCTCCGCGGGTGTCGCCGCCCTGGGTGCCGCGTCCCACCATGACAACAATGTCACCATATACCACCACATCGTTACATTTAGGAAAAGCACTCGCTTTTGTTTCTTTATCGAAATAGGAAATCACTAAACCGGGTGGATTTCAAATTTTTCGAGGCATTTCTTCGACAAGTGCACTTCGGTGCGCTTAAATCAAGAGCTTATTGGTTATCCGTGAAGGAGCTGGAGTGCCCCGGCGAGTGGCGACCCCTCGACGGCGGCGGCGGTCTTCCAGTGTTGGCGAGTGGCGACCCCTCGGCGGGGTCTTCCGGTGTTGGCGAGTGGCGACCCCTCGGCGGCGGCGGTCTTCCAGTGTTTAGTGAAGGTGATGTGGTGGAGTGAAGGAGCTGGAGTGCCCCGGCGAGTGGCGACCCCTCGGCGGCGGCGGTCTTCAGTGTTTAGCGAAGGTGATGTGGCATAAATAATAGTTTTATCCACCTTCACTCCAAGGTGGATAAGACTATTTAACTACAATTTTAGAACTGGTCAGAATTTAAACAAATTTACTCATTCATTCCTTTGATGTTTGATCAAATAAATGAAATGAAATGAAATGAAATTTGTTTATTTCTCTTAAACCACAATAAATCCAAACATTGAAAATTAAAAGCACTTAATACTAAAAAACGATACAAAGATATTATCATTGATCAAAAAACTCTTATTTTATAATAGGTCTTTACCTATGAAATTGCCGTTCTTCAGTACTGGTCATTTCAAATAGAAAAAAGCTTGGAATGGCTTTGTATTCTAAATTCAAATTAATTTAGATTTATAAACATGACATTCTTTTTATAAACTCAGTCTTTTGTTTATTGATTAGCGTTGTATTTTCATTACATTTGAACATCTTTCGTCATAATGGATACCTTAAAAATTCGTGTAATTATGGAATATGAGTTTCGTCGTGGCACCAACGCAACTCAAACGGCACGTAACATCAAAAACGTTTACGGAGAGAACTGTACAAACGTACGCACAAACCGTTATTGGTTTTCCCGGTTCCGTTCTGGAAATTTTGACTTGAAAAATGAAGCTCGTGGTCGTCCGGAGACTTTGGTCAACAATGATGAATTAAAGGCGATTGTGGATGCTGACGAAACTCAATCTACAGCTGAGCTAGCAGCAGCTTTTGATGTTAGCGTCAAAACAATTTTGATTCATTTGTGACAAATAAGCAAGGTGAAAAACTTGATAGATGGGTGCCCCACGAACTTAACGATCGCCAGCGCAACGTATGCATCGAGACCTGCCTCGCGCTGCTCAATAGGCAAAGAAATGAAGGAATTTTGAACCGAATTGTTACATGCGATGAAAAATGGATTCTGTTTGACTATGGAAAGCGCTCAGCAAGTTGCTTAGATCCTGGTTCAGCACCAAAGCAATGCCCTAAACCAAAAATGACCCCAAAAAAGGTCGCGCGTTCCGAAAGGGTTGGAAAAATGGTTGATGGTCACTGTTTGGTGGTTTAGTGCGGTTGGGATTCACCACAGCTTTTTACAAAACGGCATGAGCATTACTGCAGATGTGTACTGTGAAGAACTGGAGACAATGATGGAGAAGCTTGCACATCGGCAACCAGCTTTGGTCAATCGGTCGTCCCCACTGCTCCTTCACGACAACGCGCGACCCCATACTGCACAACAGACAGTCTCCAATCCAAACTGCAAGAGCTGGGGTTGGAAGCTCTCCCTCATCCGCCATACTCACCAGACCTTGCACCTACCGACTATTACTTTTTCCAAAATTTAGACAACTTTTTAGTGGGTAAAAAATTCAATTCCCGAGAGGCAATACAAAATGCCTTTGAAGAGTTTGATGCCTCTGTCCAGCAGATTTTTACAGGAAGGGCATCAATAAACTGCCAATGCGTTGGCAAAGATGCGTCGATTGCATGGGTGATTACTTTGAAGAATAGAAATAAAAAAGTTTTAAAAAATAAGTACTTTAACTTATTCCATACAAAACGGCAATTTCATAGGTAAAGACCTAATATTAGGTACGGTTTATACCTCCATTACAATTTTATAAAAGGTTTTGAGGGTCATGAAATTTTAAAAACCTAGTTTGCAATTTAATTTAAATGAAACATTATTTATGATGCCATTAACGGCAGGTTCCATAAAGTTTAAAATTCATTTAATTGCGTTGGTGGCGGCGCCGGGCTGTGCCTGACAGCCGACCGCCGCACCGTGGACAGCATTTCGTCTTACACTCTAACCTTCAGTTAGAAGAACTAGGGTTTCAGTTCAAGAGAGTCATCCAAATTGGACAGACGTTTTTGTCGAACTCTAATACTCGTTTGCTCACGACTTTAGTAAAAAGTCCGGCTCCCGAATCGAGAGGTCTGCCTCGCCGACATCTCTCGCCGTTTTCCGACCCATCGACAATTTTCAATTTTGTTTGCATTCCGAGGCCATAAAACGCTTTAAATTCCTAGCTGTGGAATAGATTTTATTTTTAAACGCCAGAGGGCGCTGAGGTGTGAAATCAGGGTTCACTTTGAACGGGAATATTTGGGCGTAGAGTGCGGTGCGGGGGCATGTGGGGGCGTGGGGGGAGGGCGACACGTCAGCACACATTTAGGTGAACCTTGTTTATAAATTGGCATTTTATACTATCCCTATTCGCTCGAGCCAAAGTTACAGAAACACGTTCTACCGCGTGTGTGCTTACCCTGGGAGAGTAGGTACAGCGGGCGACACGTACTGCCGCAGCCGCACAGAGATGCCGTAGCGCTGATATCGGCTTATCAACTTGAGACACATCGAGATGCTAGAGAAATAATAGTGCCAGTATCCGTCTCGAACTCGCAAAACATTTACATCATATACATAGATATTACCTACTCTCTACTTTGTAGTTGTTTGCAGAATGGAGGGCACTCGTAGTTTTGTTGACAAAGAGAAGCCAGAGAACGGAATGTACGAGGCCTGCCAACAAGGTACGAGTATCTACCATCTAATGGACAACAGAATGTAACAAACTGGTGAATAGAGCACTGACATTCGTCTTGAGCTCTCTGTCGGTTTGAACCTTAGAACACACTTGTTTTTATATACCTAGTTAGAGTGTATACAAGGTGTATACTGTTTTTTTTTGGACGGGGCAGAGAAGGGAGGTACCTTAACCTGTGGCTACAGGAAAATGGTCTTAGGAGGCTTTTTTTCTTGTTTAATCTGCGATCAGTTTGCTCAATTAAGAGCAGATTATTGGGCTTTCTATTTTATGTCGGGTAAAGCACACTCCTGCACTGTCACTTCTGGGTCTTATCGATCTTCAATTACATCCTTTCCATTCAACCTCCTCTGATATAGGGGTTTTGTGAGCTTCCGAACTAATTGGTTGGGGTGGTTTTCGAGTCTTTCCCGGTACGCCTTTGCTGTTGTTTGGATCTCATAAACCACAGTTGAGATTTTTAGAATGTCATATAGTTCTGTGTTGCTTAGATACCAAAGTGCGTTGGCGATTTTTCTAAGAAGACCATTCTGGAAGTGCTGGATTATAATATAATTCAGTACTTCCAGAATCAGGTCTTCTTAGTATTTGAGGTGGAAGCTGTACACCACAGCTGAATGCCGTAAGTTCAAATTGGTTTTATGACCGTTTTATAGATAAGAAGTTTGTTGTCGGTGGGGAGTTTCGAGTTTCGGAGCTAGTAAAGCTCTTTGCATCTCAGCCTAAGTTGGTCTCTTTTCTTCTGCAGATGTGCTTTCCATGTTAGACGTCGATCCTGGTGCATTCCGAGATATTTCACAGTGTCGCTGACAGGCAGAGGGTGGTTGCCCAGGGAGACTGGTGGACAGTCGCCTCATCTTAGCGTGAAGGTAACTTGTACTGATTTGGTTGTACTGGCTTCTATCCTCCATTTCTTTAACCAAGCTTCCACTTGGTTGATCCTGCTTTGAAGTAGTTCTGATGCTGCGTTTGGGTCTTTACTCTTTGCTGGGATAGCTGTGTCGTCGGTGTATGTAGCAGTGGTTACGTTTGGTGCTACTGGTAAATCAGCTGTAAATATAGTGTATGATGATGATGATGATGATGATGATGTATCCCAACCGATTTCGGCTACGGTGACTGTGTTACTGGGCGAGCATTTTTAACTCGGACTATTTACAGGGTGTTGATTGTCTACCCTTTGGTGCGCTCTTTGGTGGCTTGCATACCCAAGTTTATGGCTAAATGTACGAGCGCACTTTGGGCATGTCAAAATGCCATCGACGTAGTTGTAATGAATGACCACTGATGAGCGGGCCTTGAGCTCGTCACGCTTAATATTATAGTGTATAGGACGGGTCCCAGAACTGATCCTTGGGGCACTCCAGCATTTATGTTGTGGAAACTGGACGTATCGTCTCCAACCTTGATTTGGAAAATACTATTGCTTAAGTATGACTCCAAAAGTAGGTAGAATGTGTGCGGCATATATGTGTGCGACTAACCACTTGTAGAGACGCAGCACCATTGAGCATAATTGGCGGAACATGGATTGGTCGAACTCTCCCACTCTTAAACACGAGGACTTCGCTCTTTTTAGAGTTATACATCAATCCATGTTCAGTCGCATACTACTATGTCACGAAAGTACCGGGAAAAGATCAATAATACACAACATGTTGGTTATTCATCGAAATTTCTTTTATCATAAGTATGCTCCTTCAGAAACGATACACTTACGCCAACGAATAATCCAATCATCAAAACAAAAAAAAAACGCTGTTTCCGGAATTGAGTTCAGCTCTCGCCGCGAATTCTCCTTTATTTCGGTTTCGGTTCAGTTGGAAGGCGCCACTCCGAAGCTTGTTGACTAGTTTGCATGTCAAACTCATAAACCCACGTCTCGTCATCAGTAACAATGCGTTTAATGAATGTTGGGTCGGAATTGACTTGTTCTAGCATGTCTTCAGCGACTCTCATGATCGATCATAGTCATAGGATCATTGCTCTCATGCGATTGAGTTTTTGGAGAAAATTCAAGTCTTTTTGGACTATTCGAGCGGCAACATGTTTTATACACAAATGATTATTTAAAAAGGTACGGATCGACTCGTGAGATACAGAAATTTCGGCGGCTATCTCTTTCAAAGTTGAATGAGCATTTTCAGTCACTTTTTCCCTCACTTTTGCGATGTTAACTTCAGTCGCAGACGTTGATGGCCTACCAGAGCGAGGCAAATCTTCCATCACATCTCGACCGCTTTTGATCGCTTTGTACTATTCATAAGCATGTTTTTTATAAAGTCGATTCACCGTAAGCCTTCTGTAACATTTTCAGTGACTCCGATCACGAAATTCTATTGGCGATGCAAAATTTAAGACAAACTCTTTGTTCGATGTTTTTGTCCATTATGAAATTCGCAATACACACTAGATATGATGGAACTAAAAACAGCACTGTATTTAATATAAATAACCGATGCAACTCAAACTCCGCGCCAAAATGGAAAACAGTTGTGCCAATCTAACAACAAAAAAAAATAGAATTTGGAACCATAAACAAACCATCCCATCCCGATACTTTCTTGACAGAATGTATGCCTCACAGGTATTTACCAGCTAGCGTACATATCCCACTGACGGTCCCAGCAGCACCATGTCGTCGGCGTAACTCAGGTTGTTTACGGCGACTCCATTTACAAAACATCCTATGTGGGTGCTGCTAGGCTCGCCGATAAGATCATCAACATAGAGGTTGAACAGCAGAGGAGATGTTATCCCGCCTTGCCGCACACCGCACTCCATGCCGTACGCGTCGGACAACACACCCGCCCATCCCACCTGGTTTCGCTGGTAGTGATACCAGTTTTTCAGAATGGAGACGATATCAGCCGGCAATTAATGCCCCGGCCAAAAAATCCACCCTGTAAAGAGGTCGTCAAAAAACAAAAAGGTCTATGTTAATAAAGCGAATAAAGTAGATAACGATTCCGGTCCGGCCAGCCCAAATTTATTCTTAAACTGCAAACGACAACTGCCCGCGCGGGCCGCTCGCGAATAATCTATAGGGTTGATTCAATTTTATAAGCTAAGAGGGAAAGTGTCCATAAATTGGGCAGAATAATAAGGAAACACTCAACCATTATTTTTCATGTTTTGAAACGTTTAGGGTCCATGTTGAATGAGAGTGCGTCGGAGAGATCAGTGGCGCCCGCCCTGCGCACCCGCCCGCCCCGCCCGCCCAGACGCGCGCCACCTCGGTGCCAGGTCCGTCTCTGTCGCCGCCCTCGGTTCGCGACAACCTCGGTATTCGGTGTTGCAGATAAAACTTTACACATTCAAGTTTGTGCAAAGGATTTGGCGGAAGTATTTTGAAGCCAACCGACACATGGATGAAAGTTAATAATTCCCTCGTGTTTTCACGAAAGCTTTTGCTACATATTTATGTGATAGTAATGTATTCATGATAATTCTGGCTATCGTAAGTGGGAAAATAATTCATTGGCTAACTGTCTAAGCCGGACAACCACCTGAATCGGAATGATGGAACTCAAAAAATCCTTTCAGGGTCATTTTCTGTTTGTTGCTTGTACTCTAGGCAATTATAATGTTAACGTTAAAATAAGTGCTTTGTAGAATGATTCTTTGAGAGACTTCAAAATATGCGTCCCACGCTTTTTTCGTTACAAACAAACTCAATAACGAGTTGTAATACGGGCATTTCTGATTTAGCAATCGCGACAGCCCGCTGCACCGCCGAGCGCCGGGGCCGCCGGCCGTAGGCGTTGACTACTGTAGCTCCCGACTTGCTTTTAATTGCTTTAGTTTGTGCAAGGAATAAAAAGCGTGTATTTCAGTGACATTAGGTCGGCGTGGAGCTGCGCCTCCTTTGTGCCGGCGCGGCGGGCTCGGGCGCCGTGCCCGGCCGCCGGAGACCGATCCTAACTGAGTGGTCTCGGATCACATCACAGGGCAGGTATCCTTTGTCTCGAGCCCCCCTTCCCCCGGGGCGACCGAGGCAGCGCCGCTAAGTAAGGCAAACAATACATTACAACCTCGGAACAAAGAATGCATGCCACAAGGGTCCGGGCAAGTGGTCCGGTACGGCGGCGGCGCCTCCGCTCGAAGCAACGAGTTTATCTACTCTCCGACCTGTTGTCACAAAAACACTTTTTGCTGAAAAGCTTTACTTACCCTTTTACGAGCAGACTACTACCGGCAATTCATTAAAAGCGGTAGGTTAGTCTCCAAAGGATAGATACAGTTTTCTGGCACAAAGTGATTGTTTGCGGGGGGAATCCATACTAATATTAGAAAAACGAACTGGAAGAGAACCTTTTAGGGTTAAGCTCGCCTCTGTTTGTCATTATCTTTCATGTTTTAATTCGTGCAGAAAAAGTATTAAGAATTTGAGTAGAATTGGGCCAACAGATTCGGTTACCGAGAAAATGTGAGACGGTGAAGTGACAGCTCGAGCTCCGTGTGATACAAGTACCTACCTACGTAATGATTTGTCGTCTTTCTAATTCTGAGTAGATAAGTTATAGTAGCATAGCATCGGGGACATCAGGCCCAACAATAACAATCAACAACAGGCCCACCAAGGTTTGAATGATCTACAGCTATTAGAATAGAAGTCAGCTCCGATAGCAGCCAGGTAGATACACAAAGTTTGACAAGGGCAGGGCAGGGCAGGGTAGAGCCGGGACGAGGTTTCGGTATCTTGTGTAAGTATAACTAGGTGTATCCGGTGCGTGTTTACCGCAACTTGGTATCTTGTGCGCTCAGGGCAAACAGAGCCGGAGACAAACACACGTATCTCCAGCCAGTGGACATAGCATGATGTGTGTGCTCCGGGCTCGGCGGAGAGCAACGTGCCCGAGGGTCGAGGCGACGACGACCAGTTTTCAACATTCCACGTTTAACGTTAAAAATTTGTTTTTTTAGGCATTTTTTCACAGTTCAACATCTAAGAATTTTCAGTGTTAGTAATTTGTTGAAGTCAATGCGTTTTCATTCAAAATCATCAAATAGGTAGTGTTTATTAGTTGTTAGCCGCTGTTAGCTGGGAAGTCTTGAATTTCGTCGATCAATAGATGTGTTGTGTTGTGTGGGGTCAGCGGTCAGCGGTCAGCGGTCAGCGCACCGACCAATGTCACAGCTTCGAGAACTAGTTAAATGGTTCTATCGAATAAACGACAAAATGTTGACGGATCATGCAGCCATTTCGCTTCCTGTTCGACAGCAGCAGCAGGGTCCAGCGTCCAGTTTGTTATTACAACGCGAAATATTATCCTCCGTGTGGAGGGTGAAGCGCACCTGGTGCTAGTGTGCTACGTGCGAGCGTCGCCGAGCGGGGCGCGGCGGGGCGGGGCGGGGCGAGGTGCGGGCGCGGGGTCGCCCCACAAATCAGCGTAATGTGCAAATAAGCGAGTGCGTGCGGCGCGCCGGGCGCGTGTCGACGGCGCGGCGGCGGCGCGGCGGCGTGGCGTGCGGTCTCTTTATGAGCTACGCACATAGAGACCGCACTCGCTTGCCGCAGTTCTCTGCAATAAATTTTCAATAAGCGGGAAGGAAGCAAAATGAGCTTACTAAATACGTACCTACTACCCTTTTTTTATTATTATTCGGTGAGGAAATTCATTTGCTAATAAACTGGTCTGGGGGGACCAGAATTATGTGGGACTCGACACCCTGAGAAGGACGTAATACCCACTAAAACCTCTCCGGTGTCCCTCTCTCGCCATTTTCGCCGAACCACGGGAACATTTAAACATCCGCGGCCCGACTGGCGTCCCCTCTTCCTCCTATACATGGCCGGCAAGCCCACCGATCCACACACTCGCCGACCACATTCTTCCGTCACCTTTTCCTCCCCCCGATTAGGACACAGACAGGACAGACACAGTTGGAATCGCGAGTGTTCACCTCTGTGCCCAGATGGGCACTGTCGCCCCATACTACTACTCACATTTACACATTTACACACACAAACACTCACACTCTCACTCATACCATTTGTTCTAGTCACGCGGGCGCAGTGCCGCGCACACTCAGCTAAAGCAAGCGCGCGCATCACTGCCCCGCGTCCCACACCTGTGCACGAGTCAAAATCAAAAATCAAAATCAAAAACTCTTTATTTCCATAAATACAATAAATGTACACTTAGAAAAGGTCAAATCATAAAACTAAGCACTGACACGGAAATAAAGTGATATTTTTTGATTTCTGTCGCTTCGGTATGTAGACTAAAGTAAAGAAGCGACGAAGAAACCTTTAGCCTGTTAGTTGTTATTTTTCGAGTTGGAGCAAAACCCGTCCCAAGCTTTTTTATCCTCTAGATAATCTGATATTTTATAGTAAGCCTTTTTGCACAGCAAGGTTTTGACAATTTGTTTGAATTTATTTACTGATAATTTTTGCAACTCACTAGGAGTTTTGTTGTAGAAGCGTATACATTGCCCTTTAAAAGATACATTAATTTTGTGTAGCCTAGTTGTGGGCACAGCGATCTTATGTTTGTTTCTGGTATTCAAATTATGTTTATCGCTATTTTTAGGGAACCGATTTATATTTTTATGAGTGTACAATAAGTTTTCATAAATATATTGACATGGTACTGTCATTATGTTTATTTCTTTGAATTTATCACGCAGGGATTCTCTGGGACCCATATTATAGATTGCACGAACAGCCCTCTTCTGCAGCACAAATACGGTGTTAATATCTGCAGCGTTCCCCCACAGCAGTATACCATAAGACATAATACTATGGAAGTAGCTGAAATAAACAAGTCTAGATGTGTCCACGTCTGTAAGATGACGGATTTTTTTGACTGCATATGCTGCAGAACTAAGTCTCTTCGATAGCTTATCTATGTGTGGGCCCCATTGAAGTTTATTATCTAAGGTGATTCCTAAGAATACGGTGCTTTCTACTATTTGTAAAGTTTCTCCTTTAACGTTTACATCAGCCTTCACTTGTTTAACATTAGGTAGAATAAATCTAATACATTTTGTTTTGGTTTCATTTAACAAAAGATTATTGACACTAAACCAATGAACTACTTTTGAGATTGCACTATTCACATCGTCGAAATTTGTGTTTTGTCGTTTCATTTTAAAAATTAATGAAGTATCATCAGCAAACAATACAATCTCGTGATTATTCTTGACAAGATGAGGCAGGTCGTTAATATAAACTAAGAATAGGAAAGGACCGAGGATAGAACCCTGTGGTACACCCATTGTAACTACAGACCCCGAAGACCGTTTCCCATTAATGTCAACTCTTTGTATCCTATCACTCAAATAAGATGTAAGAAGATCCAAAGAGGTGTTTCTTATTCCATAGTGATGTAGTTTCCTGATTAATGTTTCATGGTGTACGCAATCGAACGCTTTTGACAAGTCGCAAAAAACGCCTAAAGCGTCTTGCGACTTCTCCCAAGCATCAAAAATATGCGATACTAACTCTACACCAGCATCAGTAGTTGACCTGCCGCGAGTAAACCCAAATTGCTTACAATGCAGCAGGTCATTGCCATTGAAATGCCTAAGCAATTGATGTAGAATAAGTTTTTCAAAAACTTTGCTGAATGTTGGCAGTACTGATATTGGTCTAAAGTTACTGGGGTCAGACCTACTACCCGATTTAAACAGTGGGATTATTTTACTACATTTCATTAGATCAGGAAACACGCCACAATCAATAGATTCATTAAATATAAAAGCTAGATCTGTTGCAATGGTATCAATCAATGGTTTAATAATTGTAACGGAAGTATCACAGGTTGCGTCCCGCGAGTCTCATGCCATCCGTCACCTTTCATTACCATATCCGTCATCTAGTCTAGTTCCCACAACACACAGCTCAGCTTAGCTGCGGGGCTGTGGATTGTCCAGTATTTAAATAAAACGTCAAGTGCGAATCGGACTCGCGCACTAAGGGTTCCGTAAGACCTTGTGTCTTGCCAAATTATCATGATTCTAGGTCAACGGGAAGTGGTACCCTGTAGGTTTTATTCCATGGCGAGAATCAAAAAATATTTTTTTGGTGAATTAACTACAAATTTACGGTTTTATGATGTCTTCCTTTACTTGTGCTAAAAGGCCTTGCTCCTTGCCAAATTTTATGTCTCTACGTCAACGGGTAGTACCCTAAAGGTTTTGGTCCATTGCGAGAACCAAAAGTTTTTTTTTGTGAATAAACTACAAATTGACTATTTTCGGATTTTTGCCTTTACTCATGCTATAAAGCCTTGCTTCTCGCCAAATTTCATAATTCTAGGTCTACGAGAAGTATCCTATAGGTTTTGGTCCATGGCGAGCATTATAAGTAATTTTTTTAGTGATAAATTACAAAATAATGGTTTTCGGATTTTTCCTTTACTTGTGCTATAAGACCTTGCTGCTCACCAAATTTCATGATTCTAGGTCTACGGGAAGTACCCTATAGGTTTTGTGTGCATGTGATTACCTTGGAAATTTCTAAATTTTCGGACATAAACAGCTGTAACTTTTGAGTGCGTTGACATAGTAGTTTTATTTATATCGCGACTTCAAGAAGTTACGGACTTGGGTATTTTACGTTAATTTCAACTCGATACCTCCACGCGTTCCTGAGAAAAGCGGGCTGACAGACGGACAGACAGACAGTTAGACAGACGGACAACAAAGTGATCCTATAAGGGTTCATTTTTTTTGACGTACGGAACCCTAAAAAACGCAAACTATGAGCGTTTTATCTCTTCATCGTAAAATGTGCATCCATTGATAGCTATGAAACTGACATCAATAACACTTTACATAATATAATAAACTGGCTTGACTATAATAATTTGAATGTAAACTTCAGTAAAACAAAAATTATGCATTTCTCGCAACGTATGCCTATACCTGAAATTAAAATTTTATACAAAAACCAAATAGTGGAGAACACAACTAGTACAAAGTTTCTAGGTCTGGTGCTAGACAGACAATTAAGCTGGAACATACAAGCTGAAGAGGTATGTAAGGCACTAAGCAAATTTGCTTAGATGCTCTACAAACTGCGGAAAATCGTAGGTATGGATGCCCTTCAAACCGGTTATCACAGCTACGTGTCTTCTAAATTACGATACGGAATTATGTTTTGGGGAAACTGCACAGACAGAGAAAAGATCTTTAAATCACAAAAACGATGCATAAGAGCGAGGTATGGCCTGAAGACAACCGACAGTTTTAAACCCTACTGTATAGCATTAAATGTACTTACCGATCCAGCACTCAATATTTTTGAGACAGCTGTTTTTGTCAAAAACAATAATAATTTATTTGAAAAACGAAGCCACTTACGAAGTAGACGCGAGCAACAACGCCTGTGTTCCACCGGCGCTAAATCAGCTCTACTTAGGAAAAGTTTCTATGGAATGGCACCAAAAATTTTTAATAAATTGCCGAACAATGTTAAATTGCTACCGCTGACACTGTTTATAATCATTTTTCCTGAGAGAACTAAGTCGCCAAAAGGGTATATTTTCGCCTGAAATCTACAACTTTATGAATAAGCTGTACTAGTCAGTATTGCATGTGTAATTATATGTCGTCATTTTTATACTTAGGTACTAATCATCTCGGAATTTTTCTCATATCGGCATTTTTATACTTAGTTAATAATATATGTCCCCAATTTTCTTTCTTGACAATATCACGTCCTAGTCATTTTTATACCTAGTCATTTTTCCTGATAGACATAAGTCGCCAAAAGGATTTTAAATTTATATATTGAAAAACTACTGACCTATATTTGCATGCCCTAGATTTAGGTAGAACATGTTGTGCTTTTATAATAATTTATATCATTATTACTCGTGTTCGCAAATAAATGACCCTAGTTATGGAGAGAGCCATGAAGCAGACTCCACACTCGTTTAACTTGGCCCGTGTACGTACCACGTTGTTCGTAAGTGCGCCGTAAACCGCCGCGCACTACATAACGCGCACACCATAACGCGCACACCATAACGCGCACTACATAACGCGCACTACATAACGCGCACACCATAACGCGCACTACATAACGCGCACTACATAACGCGCACACCATAACGCGCACTACATAACGCGCACTACATAACGCGCACACCATAACGCGCACTACATAACGCGCAGTACATAACGCGCACACCATAACGCGCACTACATAACGCGCACACCATAACGCGCACTACATAACGCGCACTACATAACGCGCACTACATAACGCGCAGTACATAATGCGCACACCATAACGCGCACTACATAACGCGCACACCATAACGCGCACTACATAACGCGCAGTACATAACGCGCACACCATAACGCGCACTACATAACGCGCACACCATAACGCGCACTACATAACGCGCACTACATAACGCGCACTACATAACTTCTACTGCCTCGCCAGAGCAACTTGAATCTCTGCTGGCCGGCGGCGGCGGCGGCGGCGCGATGAGGTTAACATGTGATATCGGCGACCGTTTCGTTCGGTCCTAAAGTAATACCAAAGATAAACCAGAATGTAATTTATCTAAACTTTGTAGACGATACTTATCTACCAAATAATGAGAATGACGTCGGGGAATGTTCCAGATTAGGTGCTCTGATTAGTTTTACGATTCATACCGAGATTATTAGTACCCAGGTAAGTTTGATTTTAATTTTGTATTCGATTATACAAATGCCGAGCTTCCAGCGTAACTTCGTGACTACAGCACCTACTGGGCTGGGCTGGGTGGCACAAGGTGCGTGACCGTCAGCGGGGCTCAGAGGGTCAAACCTGCGCAGGAGTGCTCAAAACTTTGTTAAACGATTCTATACTTGACGATGTTACTTACGGAGCTTTAAAAAACTAGCAGCGCGATTATTAGCGAAGCAAGCTCGACCATGTGCGGCTGCGCGCCCTCGAGAATTGATTCACTGGTCAACAATGGTCATGCCACACGAACTCTGATGGGCGATTGTGTTTCGACTACCTACCCTCATTACGAAATCGCACTTATTTTGTTTCTATCACCCTCAGTTTTCTTGTGATGAGGGCAAGTTTATTTTCGGTATTGTAGCGATAAACGCATGTCTAGACTGCTGTAAAAAGCGTGCTATAGAGGTATATTTTGTTTTCGTTATTAATTTAAATTGTTTTGTATTGAATTAACTTCTGTGCTTCTACGAATATGCCGAGAAAGTGTATTAATGATCCTAACTCTTTTTGTTTTATTTGCAGTGAACTGACTTTCAAAAATCAAAATTTTTCTGAATTAATTTTGGAGTGCTATCACAAGTATTTTAATTTTGAAAAAATCCAGTATAATATATGCCATTTTTCATTTTTTGTAATCTGCGGCGATTTAAAAGTTATTGCGTTACTACTTGGACTGCAGTTGGGTTATACTAAATTTTGCTGCTTTTTGTGCGAATGGGATAGTAGGGACAGAAAAAACCATAACAAGAAAAAAGTATGGCCTCAGCGTAACTCTCTAGATCCTGGACAGAAAAATGTGAAACATTCACCACTTGTAAAGCCTGCTGATGTGTTTCTTCCGCCACTCCATTACACAGCCAAAACTTATCATCAGGCCAAATTAGGCCTGATGATAAGTTTTGTAAAGGCGATGGATGGCAACGGAAATGGATTTTTGTATTTAAAAGAGAAATCTCCCAAAATAAGCTATGCTAAAAATAAAGAGCGCATTTTCGTAGAACCTCAAATCAGGGAATTAATAAAAGATCCGAAATTCGAATAAAAACTGAACGTTTTAGAAAAATCAGCTTGGCAAATTCTATTGACATTTTGGGTTGCAATATGTCGCTCAAGATTCATTTTCTGGACTATCATCTGGATTTTTTCCCAGAAAATTTAGGGGCCGTAAGTAATGAGCATGGTGAAAGGTTCCATCAGGACATTTCAAAGATGGAGAAGCGTTACCAGGGTAGATGGAGTCCAAGGATGTTGGCTGACTACTGCTGGACGATGAAAAGGGACCAACCGAAAGCCTAATATTCCAGAAAATCGTAGACATTTTCTTTACACACCACATTATTAACATAATTCTGGAGAACTATTTAATATTTTCTTTGTAATTCATTTATCTACATCTAATAAAAACTACGTGATAAAAAAAAACAAGCGCATATTTTTATTCACAACACCTAATACATAGTAGAAATAATAAAAAAGTTCGTGTGGCATAGTGAAAATTTAATTTAGTTAACCAGTGATGTGTGTGTCGGTGAGCGGGGGCGCGGGGGCGGCCCGGCGCGTCCCCTGGCCTGAGACCGGTACATCTCACCCGCTCTTAGAAAACAATCATCGTGGTATGCGAATACTGTACCTACTGAGGCTGCCGGCCGACGCCGCAGGTGCGGGAGCTGCATGTAGTTATTGCACGGGCCATTTGTTTATGTTATAAATCTCAGTCAATCGAGCAACAATCTCCCAAACGCGATGATTGTATTATTACGTACACAAACAGTCAAATGTAAAGTAGTAACACTCGTAGATAACTGTAGGAATAGGCTAATTGACTAAATTTGAAAAATTGGTTTATCATATACCTTAATACATATTTTACTCCAATAAAAATTGGTTGTCTGTAAAGTCGGTTTACTGACGATAGTTGAACGTGACAACTCAGAGCGAGGTAACGCCGCATGACGAGGTAACGCCGCATGACGAGGTAACGCCGCATGACGTCATGTTTTCCCGTGCGTACAGCCGGCTCTATCGAATTATAAGACGTTGTCACGTCAAAACCTAATATTAAAAAAACGGATATACGGCAGCTTGCGGATCTTTCTACAAAAAGATGCGCTCGTGGCCGGTGCGCCGGCGTCGGCCTTTGTGCTCCACCACAGCAAGGATGTTTCGATAAGACGTGACTTCATTCCTATTTTTTCCATTTATTTTCTAAAAATAATAACTTTTACTTTTGTTTTTGCCTAACTACGTATCATAATTAATATTCATATAAGAAACTCTAATCCATCCGATTCATTGTTAATGGATACAAGCCTATTGAATGAAAGCAAGAGGGTTGATTGACGTCCGTTCCGAGTAGACGGCGGAGTCGAGAGCCGGGACGTAGTCATCCGAGATCCGGCCGGGTCGTGCCGTGTCTTGCGCCTCGTGCCTCACGCCTCACGCCTCACGCCTCACGCCTCACTCGCCGAGAGCTCACCGCTGCGCTGTATGTAGTCGCAAGTGTCGCAACACAACAATTACCTATTGGCCTTGTTGCAAATTGGGACCATCGCCTGCTTTGTCGGACGGAAGTTATCTGAAATCAAATTACTTTGTTGTCTGTTGTTCCTTCAGCTACGAGCAAGAGCGCTTCCTTTTGTTACATCTCAAGGTAAACTTAATTAATTACTATGTTTACCATGACCCAAATATTGAAAAGTATCTTTCAATCAAATGAAAGATAACGAAACTTGCGATTCGTCACGTATTTTTTAAATTACTCGTTTTACGCAGATGAAGGTTTATATTTTATCGCTATAATGGGAATTCAATTTCACAAATAAATTCGGGTCCGATATTATGTGAATTTATTGAATAAGGATTGATGAGTAATTTGCAGAGCTTTGAGTCGCTCAATAGTCTAATACTTATGAAAATAAAATGAATGTGTATACCTCGTATCCACCGTAGGAGCTGGTGCGCCGCGCGCCGGATGCCCGATCTGTTGCTACTGATGCCTCGAGTGCGGCGCTCGCCATGCTAGCTACGTATTTGAGCGCAGCTTAAATCCGTAGCTAATCCCTCCTGGGCGCGGCGCGCGGCGCGCGGCGGCGCCCACCTACCTACCTACGTACGTTTGTACGTACGTGCGGGTACCTACGCAAAGCTCCGGAGGCGCGCGGCGGCGCCCACCTACCTACCTACGTACGTTTGTACGTACGTGCGGGTACCTACGCAAAGCTCCGGAGGTTGTGTAAGCACAGTTGTTTGCTCTTGTTTCGAACCCAGACACAGACTAAGCCGAAAAGCACATTCACTAAAATATCAATGTTATTGCACTCGCTTTTGAGAGCTTATAGCTGCGGCAGGTAAATACAGTTCACAGTCGGATTTGGTTCTTCAGCCACACGGACGAGCAAACTGTGTATCTGTAAAGATATGGGTACCTATACATATTATCATAAATAAATATGTGAAGATAACGATTTGAACAAGTTACTCGTAGATACTTGACGATCTTTGGCCATAAGTCATTAGAAGTGAGCCAGCGAGCTCCTCCAGGCGCTCTGTTTATTAATAAAATATCCCGAGCGCGCGTCTCGGCTTGTCTCGGCTTGTCTCGGTTTGTCTCGCCCGCCTCATCTCGGCGCGCGTCTCCAGTAATTAAATTATTGTTTGTTATATCCCATTGAACATTTACATTTTAAACGAACCAAACCAGAACCGCATGCATTCGGTTATAATGACGAGTATATGTATAATGTAATAAATAAATAAATAAATAATGCTGGACAATTCACACAGCATTATCTAGCCCCAAGCTAAGCAGAGCTTGTGTTATGGGTACTAGATAACTGATATACCTACATAATACAATACACTACATAAAAAGATATTTTTTATTATACATACATACATAGAAAAACATCCAGAACCCCTGAACAAATATCTGCAGATCGCACAAACATTTGTCCCGAGGCGGGAATCGAACCCGCAACCTCCTGCGTCGCAGGCGGACCTTCGCCCGCTGCTCCACAGAGGTCGTCAAAATGTAATGTCCCTACACCACCATCACCAGTGTACCAGTGTACCAGTGTACCAGTGAGGCCAGTGGTGCCAGGGAGCCGGTCGGTCAATTACACATTATTGCAATTCACTATTTTGATTATGGACGAAGCTTCCAAAGCAGGTGCCATAATTACGGCCAAAAGCTATTCAATTATGTTATTTGATTTTAAATTTTAAACCGGGCTGTCAGTTTCACCTTTAATATCACAAGCACGTCTTTGCTTGCCGAGTATTTATTTGGCGCGTCGTCGCAAATCAAGAATACTTGTAATTTAACGTGGAATAGAATAGAATAAACTTTATTGCACAAAAGTTGTACGTAGGCGAACATAATGCTAGATAGCATTCTCTACCTGCTAACCTTTCGCCAGTGTGAACAATCATTTTGTAGGTAGTGCTAGAAAATAGAACAAAGAAAAATATTATTAATAAATCGTTAAAACATTAACATAAATAAATACATACCTACATAAATATAATAAAATATACTACTTAAATAAAAGTGTAGATACTTAAATAATAAAATATATAACATACCAAATTAAGCTTAGGAAAGAAAGTGATTAAGGACTCTAGATGTGAAGACATTTACTGAGGATACCTCGCGAGATGCCAGTGGAAGACTGTTCCAGAACATTCCAATGGAAGACTGTAACGAATGTCCCATCTGTTCGCGTAGGCGACAGAACCGTGGGTTTCAACTGTAAGTAATGGTTGCGGCGGGAATAGCCCGGGGTTGGGCCCGGGGTAACCCAGCGTTGGGCCCGGGGTGACCCAGCGTTGGGCCAGGTCCGGCGCGGGTCTGAAACAAGATCAACGTGCGCGGCGATACTGACTCTATTGAGAAACACGGACGTTAAGAACGGTGTGTCCGCATAAGTTACGTTTAGTCTTTCTTCCGGTCTGGTTGATATTCTGTGGAGCTTATTTTATAAGCTATGACTGATGATTTTCTGATTGTCGGTCAAATATTTTATTGAATCTAATTCTTACATATTTTAAAGAGGTATTGGGCAATTTGAATATGAATCTATGTAAGCTGCGTCATCGATAAAGTCTGTTTGGCCATCCATCGCGTGGTCTCATTCTAACTTCTAGCCAGCTCTGCGCTCCTAATCTGCGCCCCGCCGCCGCGCCGCCCGCCCCCCGCCCCCCGCGCGGCGCCCACAGCTCACCGCCGCCGCTGCCGCAGCCGCTGCACTGATAGCTGACGCCATTACACCTCCCGCCAACAAAAAGGACTCTGTAATCTGGATTAAACGAGGCGCCAGATTGCAGATTGCAAGGGACCGCGGGAGTCGCTGAAACCAAGGAAGTGATGCTTCATGAAGTCATCATTATCTATATATATAAAAATGAAACCCGTTTTCCTTGGTCACGGCATCACGCGTGAACGGCTGGACCGATTTCGCTAATTCTTTCTTTGTTGTGTTTGTTATTGTCAGGAGAAGGTTCTTATGAAAGAAAAAATTAAGAAAGTTGGAAACATAAATTTCCACGGGGGCGAAGCCGCGGGGCGCAGCTAGTTACTGATAAAGATTAAACCTACGTCTATGATCGTAGGTATACGATGAATGTGGAACGATCCAGTATGTCTACCATGAGTTTTCACAATCTAAACTCGCTAGCGACTGTAGTTAAAACAAGACCCGTCAAGTGCGAGTGTAACTCGCGCGCCGACGGTTTCGAACGTTTGTCAACAAGTAGGTATGTACTAAAGGTACCGGTTAGAGACTCCGAAATTTAATTAAGACCTAAAATAATACCCCATTTAGAGGGTTAGCCTCCCCTTTTGAAAACTATCCCCCCCCCCCCCCCCCCGTTTTGACCATTTTTCAAAAAGTGTTAGTTTTACAGACTTCTCTATATTTTTCCTGTAAAATATAGATCTATATCTACACACGCTTCATACATTTTGAATGGATCGCTCTGCAAACTTTGGAGATGGGGGGGGGGGGGGGATAACATTTCGACTATTTTCAAAATATTTCAAAAACTGTTTTGAAATGTACAAACCGGTACCTTTCATAATGATACCCCACTTTGTCTCTGTAGGTCTCTTTTAAAATTTTGACATCTCAATTTGTATGGAAAATGTTCATTTTCATTTTTCATTTATTTAAATTTTTTTTCTTAAAATCTGTAGGTACAGGCGCATTTATTTTCGCATTTATATTAATAGTGTGATATTTCAAAAAGTATGGAACCTACAGAAGTTTGAAAAACTGTTTTGAAATGTACAAACCGATACCTTTCATATGATACTTCACCCCCCCCTTTTTTTGACCATTTTTCAAAAAGTGTTCGTTTTACAGACTTCTCTATATTTTTCCTGAAAATATAGATCGATATCTACGAACAAACGCTCCATACATTTTGAATGGATCGCTCTGCAAACTTCGGAGATAGGGGGGGTAAAATTTCGACTATTTTCAAAATATTTAATAAAATATGAAACGTACAGCAGTTTGAAAAACTGTTTTCAAATGTAGAAATCGAAACCTTTCATATGATACCCCACTCAATCGGGTAGCTCCCCTTTTGAAAATTATCCCCCCCTTTTTGACCATTTTTCAAAATGTGTTCTTTTTACAGACTTCTCTATATTTTTCCTATAAAATATATATCTATATCTACAAACGTTTCATACATTTCAAATGGATCGCTCAGCAAACTTCGGAGATAGGGGGGCGGGGAATGGGTAGTTTTTCGACTATTTTCAAAATATTTCAAAAAGTATGAAACCTACAGAAATTTCAAAAACTATTTTGAAATGAACAAGCTAATACCTTTCATTTGATACCCCACTTGACTTTGTAGGTCTCTTTTAAAATTTTGACATCGAAATTTGTAGGGAAAATGTTCATTTTCATTTCTTATTTTTTTTCTTAAAATCGGTACAAGCGCACAAAATGTATTATTATTTTAAATTTCAAGTTGATAGCTGCTGTAGTTGCTGAGTTATTAAGGAGGGAAAATAGGACAGACAAAGCGAGACCATAAGGGTTTCGAAACCGATCTTCGAAACCCTAAAAATGTATGTAAACTTGTACAGCGCCTCTAGCGGACAGTTGGGTACTAAAATGCGCAGTATGAGTCACGTACTACACCGACTGTAGTTTGGGCTTCATTTGCTTAGAATTTGGTACCGTGAGTTACAAAGACAGATGTCATATAATTTGTTTATAATTTGCATGCTATAGAATAGTTAAACATGAGCTCATAATATAACTCATAACGAACCACCTTTTATACCATGTTTTATGCAATAAAATATCATTTCATTTCATTTCATTTCATTTCATTTCACAGTAACGTACTGTTGCTACTGTAGTTACGGCACTCACCGACATTTTGCTTCATAAAATGACTATAATTTGAGATAGATTTTGCGATTTTTGAATTAAAAATGTTTAATTTTTTATTTGAGCATGTTTAGTCTTGGAAATTTTACCTACTGCCGAATTAGAAGATGAACGACGCGAACTAAGAAAGTTACAAATAGTGCGTGTTCTAGTTGGAAATCTAATTCAAACTGTTTGTGACACCAAGTTTGTCAAACTTTATGGGTTAACCAAAGAACCTCTCCAGAATTTCTGTGATTTACTGCCAAATCATGTACAACCACTAACATAGGATAAGAAAAATACTAGCATAATATGGACTTAAATTTAATTTCTATAAAAAGGCATTTACATACCTACTTCTTTACATACTTTTCATAAAAGACTGTTGAAATGTAATACCTATCTTATGTACGATGTGGTTGTAGCACATTTGATTTGATAAAATCCACCATCATTTCGAACTGTGAGGCAGTTTTTCTCTTCTCGGTATCTACTTTTGTTTGTAAACACTTTGCGCTAAGAGTTGAGTGAGTGCGAGCGAGGCGAAACCATCGTAACACGAATAAATTTGGGCTGCATACGATTTCATTGAAATAAGTAAGTCAGGCAACTTTCTACATTTGTCGGATAATAGTACCGTATCACCCATCTTCTGTCTCTATCATCGTGCATTATTTAAAAAGAGATGACAATATGCAATCTGAAGTGAGCAACGTTTGCTAATGACGCCAACATAACAACGCAAAACTACACAGCGTGTAGTTGTAACTATAAAGTAGTAAGCGCCAACACAGCTCATGGTACCATCAAAGAAGCTGACTAGTAGCGTCAGGCGATCCAACAGTGACCACTCATGGCGGACACACAGCGCGTCCTTAGAGAACACGTCTCAGCCGATGTAACCGAGCTGCCTGATGAAACCATTTGATAACGTTAATGATGACACGGAGCCAGCTGTGCTTCACAGAGTACAGTGGCAGAGCTGGGCTCAGCAATATTTCATTAGATTTTATCATTTTAATTAAAGCATTGAAGTGACAATCCCTTTTTAAAATGTAAAAGATCCGCTGAGCCCTTTGAATAATTTCCCGCCCATTCATCATTTTTAAATACTTTCACCTTCTGAAAAAACTTGGCGATCCGCGGCGGGTAGATTACTTTTATTATTTTATTAAAGCAGAACCCCTCCCCCCTCGCCGCTCGCACCACACGCTCGCGACCAAAGAGTTTCTCCACAGACGACACACACCAGAAGCACCATTCGTACGTCCCCCCTTTCAAAGTCGTCGCCCCCCCCCCCCCCCCCCTCCCGCCACGTGCGCGTTTTTGTCACGAAACTTGGGAACTTGTTCCATCCCATTTTATTTGTAAATCGCGATAAAAATCTTGTTTTACGATCCGGTCCGTTCGTCCGTTTCCCGCGCGGACAAATAATATGAAACAGGCTTTATTTACACGCGCGCCCGGTTTAATAACTCTGATTAAAAACGTATTTTTCGACGCTAAAAAACAACGTGTGCACGTTGATTTAACTTCTGCTGAATATTTATCACTTGTTGTTTACAAATCGTGACTACCGCCGTAACCTTTGACAACAATCTGCATATGCCTTGATTTTTAACGTAAAAGTAAAAACAAGTCCAGTAGGTAATGAATCTTGGCATAATGCGCGCGATAAGTAAGTAGAGTTGTCAGCGGAGCGGCGCGGCGGCGGGCTGGCCATCACTCAGCGTCCGGCCACACGCGCTCTAATCACCTCCTTTGTCTGCGTGCCTGTGTGCCTGGGTGCCTGTGTGCCTGTGTGCCCGTGCGCGCACGAGAGGGGCGGAATGTCTCATTTGTGTGGGGAACCGTCGCTATTCATTATTTGCTGTTTTTGGTGAATGACCAAACTAAAGCTTGGCGATTTCCTTTGTAAAACGTTGTGACTTGTGTATAATATCATAGTCCCACACTACGGCGTAGCACGGAGCTACGGCGTAGCACGGAGCTGCGGCGTAGCACGGAGCTACGGCGTAGCACGGAGCTACGGCGTAGCATGGAGCACAAATACAAATCATTTATCATTTATCTGTAACTGCACGTTACAGATCATAAAAGGATAAGCAATATAACAGTTAACATATAACTTTAATAATAAGTAGGTATAGCATAATAATAAAAATAATTTTTGATATACATAATTTATTTAAGTGATTGGTTTTTCGTAGAACTCTACTAAAGAATAAATATAATAAATAATTCAATATGAATAGGTAGGTACCTACTCGAAATCCACAAAATGATCGTATGACCAATTGAAATGAGTTCCAATATTTGATCGGATACTCGTCTCCGTTTGTTTGCGAAATATTTCATGAAAGTAAATATCTGCAATTAATTATTTGGATGCTCGTTGTAATTAACTTATCGAATTTCAACTGCTTTTTGTAATAAAAATTAAAATGTTCCTTCATTTTAATTCGTCAATATTTTTTTTAGCCTATACTAAAAAGAAGAAGTCCATTGGAAGAAATCAAATTGAACAATCAATACTAAAAACACTTACAAACAAACCACCCGAACCTCGCCAGTAGGTATCAATTCAACATCCAAAAACAATTCAAAAGCTTAAAAACTCTTCCAACAAATCGTCAATAATTTCCAACCTTTCAGAATAATATTTTTAAGTAGCGGCCACCAAGTTGTAAATTGTTAAAATATCATTGAAAGGAAAAGCATTGTGCGGGGACTGGATCAAGGGGTTGTTTTCGCTAAGTTGGCGTTCCGCCCGCGCCCGCCGCGCCGCCGCGCCGCCGCCCCGCCGCGCCCCGCCGCGCGCGCCGTCCGCGCCTTAACGAATCAGCCAAGATACTGAGAGCTATTTAAACCCTCCACCAAAAAGGGATGCTATAAGTTGAAGCCCTTTGTCTTGTTGTTATTTCGTGGCAAGTTTGTTTCTGAAGCGGATTTTCTATTCAACTCGTTTTCGTGTGGTACAGGTCACAAGCACATTTAACGAAGTCGACGCGTAAAGTTCCTAATTGAAGCTCACTATGTGATTACAACTGGAGCTGGTTCCTTTCCAAACGAACACAGATACAAGGCATATAGAGCTCCATCAAGAGTTGAACCGCAGTGCTGGCGGCGCGGGCGCTGAGTGCGAGTACCCTCGTCGCTGCGGTCCCGGCCGCCAGCAGTGCACCTCAGCCGCGCCGCAGTGCTGGCGGCGCGGGCACTGAGTGCGAGTACCCTCGTCGCTGCGGTCCCGGCCGCCAGCAGTGCACCTCAGCCGCGCCGCAGTGCTGGCGGCGCGGGCACTGAGTGCGAGTACCCTCGTCGCTGCGGTCCCGGCCGCCAGCAGTGCACCTCAGCCGCGCCGCAGTGCTGGCGGCGCGGGCACTGAGTGCGAGTACCCTCGTCGCTGCGGTCCCGGCCGCCAGCAGTGCACCTCAGCCGCGCCGCAGTGCTGGCGGCGCGGGCACTGAGTGCGAGTACCCTCGTCGCTGCGGTCCCGGCCGCCAGCAGTGCACCTCAGCCGCGCCGCAGTGCTGGCGGCGCGGGCACTGAGTGCGAGTACCCTCGTCGCTGCGGTCCCGGCCGCCAGTAGTGCACCTCAGCCGCGCCGCAGTGCTGGCGGCGCGGGCACTGAGTGCGAGTACCCTCGTCGCTGCGGTCCCGGCCGCCAGCAGTGCACCTCAGCCGCGCCGCAGTGCTGGCGGCACGGGCGCTGAGTGCGAGTACCCTCGTCGCTGCGGTCCCGGCCGCCAGCAGTGCACCTCAGCCGCGCCGCAGTGCTGGCGGCGCGGGCGCTGAGTGCGAGTACCCTCGTCGCTGCGGTCTCAGCCGCCAGTAGTGCACCTCAGCCGCGCCGCAGTGCTGGCGGCACGGGCGCTGAGTGCGAGTACCCTCGTCGCTGCGGTCCCGGCCGCCAGCAGTGCACCTCAGCCGCGCCGCAGTGCTGGCGGCGCGGGCGCTGAGTGCGAGTACCCTCGTCGCTGCGGTCTCAGCCGCCAGTAGTGCACCTCAGCCGCGCCGCAGTGCTGGCGGCACGGGCGCTGAGTGCGAGTACCCTCGTCGCTGCGGTCCCGGCCGCCAGCAGTGCACCTCAGCCGCGCCGCAGTGCTGGCGGCGCGGGCGCTGAGTGCGAGTACCCTCGTCGCTGCGGTCTCAGCCGCCAGTAGTGCACCTCAGCCGCGCCGCAGTGCTGGCGGCGCGGGCGCTGAGTGCGAGTACCCTCGTCACTGCGGTCCCGGCCGCCAGTAGTGCACCTCAGCCGCGCCGCAGTGCTGGCGGCGCGGGCGCTGAGTGCGAGTGCTGGCTTATTCTCACTCCAACGCGAACCATGTTTTATTTCAAAGTTTCTCCCACACGTCAGAAACGGGAACCATATTTTATTTCAAAGTTTCTCCCACACGTCAGAAACGGAACCATGTTTTATTTTAAAACAATTATGCACTGCTTTCTTTATATTTTTCCAGCTTTTTCTTGATTATGAGTGGTTTTGAGCATATTTGAGGTAAAATTGCAAAGAAGTGTAAAAATGCAATAGTGAATTCAAATACTTTGAGGTACTCGTATACTACAACTTGAATAGGTCCAATTTCGTAATCTTTTTTGGTGTTTCGGTGGTTGAACATTTTTGTGATGCTTGCGTTCGGCTTAAATAAATAAATAAATAAGATCATTAATTTCAGACCCACAATAGGTTTTGCCCCTCAAGGGGGATTTTAAGGGGGAAAACTGGAATATCCCAATAGATCCATAGATTAATACACATTTAAATACACAAATACAATTTTCTTTTATTTAAATTTAAAAAACATTGGATTATTTTATTTCGTTCATTATTATTTCAGCAAAAATGTTCGAGAACCGTGTGCCAGTGCAGACTCCAGCAGTTCATTAAGCATTCCGCCCGAGAGCCGAGAGCGCCCAATCGTTTCATTTCACCCACGCTCGAAATATAACATAAAACTCAAAGGAAATTTAAAGCAATTATTTCAAGATAATCATAATATTCTGCTATAAAAACTATACTACTTTGACGAATTCTTTACGGATTTAAGCGGGTTAACTTCGAACCTTATTTGTGTTGGAAGAACACCAACTGTTCATCCCTTCACGAGGACTTGTCCAGGTTCAACGTTGGTGTTTTACTGTTGTGTTGCTGTAGAACACGCCACCGTCTATACATGTTCTTCCATTTCCTGTCCATCCAAAGGTTGCCTGGAAGAGATCGCTCATAGCGATAAGGCCGCCCATTGTGCATTGCTATGTGTTTGTCTTTTCCTGTCCCGTGTTTCTATTTTATTTGGTGTGCAATAAAGAGTAATTGTATTGTATTGTATTGTATTGTGTTTTTCCAACACAAATAAGGTTCGTAGTTAACCCGCTTAAATCCGTAATGAGTTCGTCAAACTAGTATAGTTTTTATAGCAGAATATTATGATATATTGAAATTATTGTTGTGCCTCCTGTGATGAGTGGATACAAGTCAAAAATCACAACTTTACAGGAGAGCCAAATCAAGATTTAAAAAATTCTAGTTTATGAACTAAGTGGGCTAAGTTTCAGTAAAGTACCATCTTTTGTAGATAAAAACATTCGCTTTTATTGTGTACTCTAATTTTTCTGGTAAATATTATAGTTTTAAAGTAATTCACCAAAAACCTGTAAGTTGTATCTTTTTTTATTTCTAAATGTGTAAAAATTACGTGATAAATGATACAAGCACAGTTATATTATGTTGCATTTATAAGTTTTCTTTGTGTAAACAGATATACAAGAAGTAAAAAAACCTGATAACTCATCAGAATATGTTCGTAACACAATGTTGCTCAAGCAAATGCTAAAACTACTAGCCCAAAGATTAGATTGTTTTACTTGTCAGTCCCCTATTTGCATAATTTACCTGAACTGTATCAGTTTGCTAAAATTGTAGCCTTTTTAAAATATGTGTAAAATGATACAAGTCAGGTTATACCCCTCATTAAAATACATATTTATTGTGTAAATAAATACAAGTGGAAGAAAAATAATTAACGCTTATTAAACTTCTTCAAAATTATTAATTCAATTACAAATAAGGCATACTTTTATCAAAATTCTTTTGAGAGGTACATAAATTGAAATCTATTTAAAGGCAAGTCGTTTTAAACTTCAATACTAAGATATGGCACCGATCAATCTTACGCAGGTACGCCATGTGAACCTACTCAGTACATAAATTGACATCACAGCCATAAGCAGCCTTTATACAGACACTCCATCGCGCGTTATCCGGACCGTACAGGATTGCGCGCCGGAAAGTCTGCACAAACAATTGTGCGCGATTATTTTTTTAAAGCTGTTTAAGTTGCACGTTCTGTCGCGCGAGATTGCTGTTTCACGTGCAATGGAGTGGCTGTGTAAAGCGCACTACTGTGAATCTTTAAAAAAATAAACATAATAACTTCACCGACCCACGCCATCAGGTTACGGTCACAAAGCACAGCTCCCTCGCCTTGCTGTGTGCCTTGCTTAGTCGTCGCATTGCGGTTGGCTTCCATATTCCAATGTGAATGCATAGCAATAACCCAGGCACCTACAGCCGTGATACTAGATAAAAATGAGCGACCAATGTGTACGTATTCTCGTAATTCGTAATAATATTGAGTTACAGCTGTTTCCTTCTAGAGCTTAACTCAAAGCTCGTGTACAAATGTCACTTAGCATTAGGGAGGATATCCAAGGACAAGATCACCCTTCAATAGATCAAGGGACATAGCGGATCGCTTGGTAATGTCGCCGCTGATGAATTGGCACGGAAGGGATCGGAAATAACCTCAGAAGGTTCATCACCTTTCCTACCCCTGTCATTCTCTAGTGAGAATGGCAAGGGTAGGAAGAATGGAGTGGTCTCCAGACATGGACTAGGCTCAGAACTAAAGATATGCCTAACGAACAATGGACACGCCTGCTAGTATGTAGACAAGCCAGAGCTGCGCTTCCATCATTATCACCGAGGATGACAAAACGCCTACTCAACCTAAACAACATGGACCTGCATATCCTGGTGGGAACACTAACAGGAAACTGCCCACTGAACAAACACTTATTCACCATCGGAGCGACAGACAGCTTTCTCTGCAGAGGGTGCCTTAGCGACGACGAACTAGCTGCCCACGTAGTTCTGGAATGTGAGGGACTAACAACACAACGAACAGAAATCCTCAGCTTTCCGAGGTCACTCCGCAAAGCCTGTGAAGACCCCAGGAAGTCGTATTGCAGTGAACGAAGCAAACCGCAATAAGACTCCGCTCGTGCTGCCACACAGCAAGGCTGGCTTTGCTCGGCTGTTGTTCGCTTCGCTCACCGCAATCCGCAATCCCACGCCATGAGGTTGCACTCACGAAGCGCGGCTCGCGTCGCTCGCGTTGCTGTGTTAAGGTGGTCGCATTGCGGTTCGCTTCGCTCACCGCAATACAACTCCGGTCGTACCGCCACACAGCAAGGCTCGCTTTGTTTGCATGCTCTTGCTGTGTGACGGGTGTCGCATTGCGGTTAGTGTGTGTAATAAATAATGAGTATTAAGTAACACTCACTTCACATCACCCCGCTTAACCCCGCCACCCACATCATAAGTGCACTTGTATCATTTTGCACATCTTGTTCATCATTCATTTTATTTTTTAATCCGTTTGTATTTAAAATACAATCTATAATATAAAAATGAATCGCAAAATGTGTTGGTAAGCGCATAACTCAACAACGCCTGGACCGATTTCGCTAATTCTTTCTTTGTTGTGTTTGTTATTGTCAGGAGAAGGTTCTTATGAAAGAAAAAATTAAGAAAGTTGGAAACATAAATTTCCACGGGGGCGAAGCCGCGGGGCGCAGCTAGTACAATATAAATTCGTTTACACATAAAAAATTATTTGTGTAGAATAATGTAAGTCGAGATATATCACTGTCGGCGACCGATATACTTAAGTGTAGATTAAGTCGGTTAAGCTAGTTTTAAGATTTTATTTCCACGCATTGTCAGTCGAACATTCTAGAGCTTTCGAAGAAACGCGTAGCGCGTAAAGCTTCGGAAAGTCGTAGAATATTCTAGAATAGTTGAGGACATTCGGGAACTTTTTAGAAACTTCTGGAAGCCTGTGGAACGTTATGGAAGTCTCTAGAACATTCTAGAAATCTATGGAAAGATTTAGAACCTTGTGGAATATTCTAGAATCCAAACCCACGGCTAGGTATAAGTATGTCAAAGTTGTAGAACAAATCGAAAGAAAAGACAAGGACAGCGAAACGTTCTCGAGTTAAGAACGAGATAGATATATCTTCCAAAAAACCGTGGAAATGTTAGACAAGGATGGCTGACAATACGTAGTATGAGTGAGTGAGACAGAGCTAGTTCACTAGATATTACGAGAATATTCTAGTATGTTTTCAAAGGCCGACGGAGGTATAAGAACCTGAGCTTGTCCGTCGGTCAGTCAGTTCTATTTTAGCAGTCAATCTGAAGTGATCTAATACGAAGAAGTGAACAAGTTCTGATCTGCTCTCAAGGCCCGAGCCTTAGGAAAAATGTTCCTAGTCTTGTGTGAATTTCTGAAAGTTTCAGTAGTGTTTCAGTGCTTATTAGTGTTTAGTGTTTGTAACTGTGTTAAGTGCTGTAAAATAAGTCCGATAGACTAAGAGCTTTAGTGCTAAGTGACTGTGTGTGCGGAAATAAACTCATATCATTGGAAGTCGGACTTTCACTGGATCATCAGGGATTCCTTCTAGTATACGCCGGTAGCTAGGTTTCCATTCCGCTACAGCGTTGGGTGGCTGGTTAAACAGCTGCTTGTAAGTCATCTACTTCACGCCCCTCAACCTTGTCACCGGACAGCAGACGCAGACCGGGTTTGTCGAGTGCCACGTGTAGAGCACCGAGTTGAAACTTTGAGCTCGCACGCCGCGAAGCTTGGCATTGCCTGCACTGACCCTTGGCCTGGCGATTGAGTGCAGAAGCTGGTATCTTGAACCGATTGCACTTGCCGCAACAATCACCTATCACAAATTAAGCATAAATGTATATTCGGATTATAAGAGTACATGTTAATTTTTACCCTAATCAGTATTGAGAAAAATAGGTTCAAAGTAATATAACTCTAAATATATCAATATTCACGATAAATGTACTGAAAAATAAGATGTGAAAATAAATTATAATCGCTCTTATACCACGAAGCACCAAAAACAATGTATCGAGCATATACTTAACGGGTTACAACTTGACATATATCTTTATTCACGATTTTTTTGTCAAAATCATGGCAGCATTTGCACCAAATTATCTCCGAAATTATGGCTGACAGAAGAACGTGGGTTAGACCAAAAAAAATTTAATTTTTTTCTGATCATTTCTATGTAAAAATCTCAAAAAGAGTACAACTCGACTTATATCACTCATCACAGGAGGCACAGAATTATACTAATATTATGGATGCCAATTTTATTATGGAAACGGCTGAACGGATCATGTTGAAGTTTTGCATAGATTATGTAGGTCTAAACCTGGAATAAGACAGGCTACTTTTACTCCATAAATCAGTTCCCACATAATAAAATAGCCTTGAAATATTTCCTTATTATATTATTTTTTGCATGATAATGTAGAGTTGTGGAGTGAGTGCAGCAACTCGGAGTAGATTCGTGCGCACGCGGCGAGGACGCCTTCTCGCCTTGCAGACCCCCAACCAACTGTTTACTTATAAACGTACACGGTTCCTCGATCAATATTAAAAAGTGATATTAAAAAGCAGGCACCGGGTGGGCTTACCCACCCGGTTCCTGCTGCGGAATGTAAACTAGTGAGGGTTACTGCGCGGCGAGCTGCGCTGAGTCCTCCTGTCTCCAGCTCCTGTTTGGGCTTGTCTGATGTTCGTGCACAGCTGGGGTGTAGGACCGCGCCCGTTTTGAGGTGCGCGGAGGGAGGAAGGGTTGAGACTTGATGGAAACAACCGAGTTGTCCGGACGTTACTTTATTACTAATTTGAATGACCTTAATGAATACATTGATTATAATACTACACCACTACATCTCTCCCTTTCAAAATAAAGAATTTTCAGATAGGTATTCTTTGTTAAAATTCTCATGAAATTACACAACTACACAGATAAACATTATTTCTATTGTTAACAAAATACATTTTTAATTAGGTTGTTTGTTTTTTTTCTACATACTAATTAAACTTAATTTACTAAGATTTTATTATTAAAATACTTCTTATTGGTTAAAACGTTTTGTCCTGTTTTTATGTATTATATATATTCCTTATCATTTTTCATAATAATTACATTTGGATATTCATCTTTTAATACCTTAAATGGACCGGAATAAACTCAGTCAAGTTTTTTAGTGTCTTCGTTTTTTATTAATGTCAAATCGCCTTTAGAATATATAATAGGATTAATAGTTTTGTCATAATTTAACTTTCTTTCCGTTTTTGAATGAACCAAATTCTTTTTAGCATCATTTTGTGCTCGTTGTAATCTAAATTTTAGTTCTTTAGGATAGTCATCAAAATTATTTAATGGTTCAACACGAGAAATCAATTTATTAGGCAATGAACAAACTCTACCAAAAACTAATTTAAAAGGTGTATATTTAGTTTCACTGTGAACTGTAGTATTATAGGAAAATGTCCAGTATTTTACCCACGAACTCCATGAACTCTGATAATTGTCTGTTTCTATTCTTAAAAAGTTTCCTAATACTTTATGTGAGTTTTCTAAAGCTCCAATTGATTCATGGTGATAAGAGGTAGAAAACATCTGCTTAATACCTAAAATATCACAAGTTTCTTTCATCACATTGGATATAAATTCTGAACCTCTGTCTGTTGCAAAAACTTTAGGAGTACCATATGTTAAAATAAAATTTTCTACAAATGCTTTAGCTACTGCACTTGCTGATTTTGATTTAAGTGGATAAGCCTCTACGTATTTAGTCAATTCACATTGGAGTGTTAATATATAAATAAATCCCACATCATCTCTATCTATCGGACCTACAATATCTAAAAATACCTTTTCAAAAGACGTTGAATCTGTAGTTGTTATACTCATAGGCTCTTTTATATATTTATGATGTTTATTTTTTTGACAACTTATACACTTATTGATAAATTTTCTTACGTCACCTTCCATACTTGGCCAATAATAATATTTCTTAATGTTGTTCACTGTTCTTTTTATTCCTGCATGTCCACTTGTCGGTAAAAGATGAAAATCATTTATAGTTTTTTCATGTCATCATCAAATATTCTTTTTACATTATTAATTATACAAAATCTTGGACCTTTCCAGTTAACATCATCTTTTATATCTTTTATTAACTTTGTTATTACTTCATTATTTTCCTCTTTTTTATTATAATGAGCTCATTAATTTTTAATTCGTTACAAAACAATTCCAATTCTTTCAACAAATCGACTCGCGCTTTTGCTGATAAAGATTTTGGATTATTATTCATGTAATATATAATTTTTTGAGGACCTCCTACATAAATATAATTTCCTTTTTTATTCGTTTAATGAAACCGAATAAAAATTCTGTAACTTTTTACTATGTACTATAGTAAGTTCAATGTCATTAATATCTTTCTTAAGAACTTCAACAAGGTTAGGTTGGCCTTCCCCTTCGCTGTTTTCATTCGACGACCTCTGTGGCGCAGCGGGCGAAGGTCCGCCTGCGACGCAGGAGGTTGCGGGTTCGATTCCCGCCTCGGGACAAATGTTTGTACGATCTGCAGACATTGTCAAGGGCGTTCTGGATGTTTTCTACGTATAATAAAAAATATCTATCTATGTAGTGTATTGTATTAAGTATATCAATTATCCAGCACCCATAACACAAGCTCTGCTTACCTTGGGGCTAGATAATGTTGTGTGAATTGTCCAGCATTATTATTATTATTTCATCGTCATATTCTTGGATCTAAGTGGTTCCTCACTTTCTCTCGCTTTCTTACATTGTGCACGCGTCATCACATACATTCAATCATTCTCTTCAACTCATTACTAGTTATAATTATACGAGATAATGCATCAGCTGCTGCATTGTCTTTGGGTCGCCATGAGGTGCGCGGAGGGAGGACGGGTTGAGACTTGATGGAAACAACCGAGTTGTCCGGACGTTACTTTATTACTAATTTGAATGACCTTAATGAGTACATTGATTATAATACTACACCACCACAGTTTCGACCACTCGGACACTGTTATTCTGCACGTTATTTTCCACCCGGCTGTTGTTTTCGCGGGAACGCGGCACTATGACGTCACTGTAAGTGCGCATCCACTAAGAGCTCTGATGCAGATCGCTCTCGATCAAACTCGTTACTAGAGTAGGTAGTTGAGCTGCTGCTGTGCTCTTTGCAACAACTAGAATCTGTACCTCCGCAAAACACGTCTCATTTGTACGAGTATCACCAAACTAAAAAATATATTCGTACCCACGTTTGCGAACTGCGCGTTATGAGTCCCGGCTGTTTTGTGATACGTACAAGCATTGCCGACAACAATAAGCAATTCCCTAAAACCTTTCCCCGATGTAGGGCCGCGCCGAGACCCGTCAGCCACAATCTCTCTGAGACGTGTCTCCGGCTCCTGTCGCTCACAAACTACAAATAAATCCGAATCCAGTTTCGGAATATAGTTTATTCCATTTGTTTTATTGACTAAGTACCTACTAGAACACTCGTAACTTGAGGAACGCAAGGTTTCTTATGTATTCTGTCTTTGTATTTTACGCCGTTGAATGAAACTCCTAGCTTTACAGTTATATCTTAGCCAGCATCTATTGATCTGTCTCCCGGACAACACCTCTGCTGCTGCGCGGAGTCCAACTGCAGCAGCTCCGTAGCAGGGTGTCGATTCTACTCACAGATACAATTTACTAAGTTCCAGTCCTAACCTTGTGTATGCCTCGAATCAGAGACCTACTTGCACAAACAAACTAATAATCGTAACTCACACAAACAATATCACGACAGATTTCAATCTAGGCGCCGACACGTCACTACATTACACCGAACTAATTAATGGCATTCCTTATTAAATAACTATTAGTTGCGTCACGGCGGCGGCGGCTTCATGCTCGCCTCCCTCGCTCCCTGCGCTGCCTGCGGCGGGCGGGCGGTGGGGGGTGGGGGGGTGTGATCAGTGTCGGAGTGTCGCGGAGATGCAAATAGTTGTGCGGAGTCCGGTGAGACGGGCCGGCCGCGGCCTCGGACCTCGTGACCGGCTTCAGGCGGCGCCTCATATATAGCGCAGCCCTGCACCACAACACCAGAGTTAGAGTTCATATAAGGCGCGCTGTGCGCTGTGTTTCCTGTGTTAAGTGTATCTAAAAAGTGAATCCTGAACCCTAATCGTTCGCGCTTTAAGTCGATATTTGAACTTAAAGTATCTGCCGTGCGGGAGTGGTGCTGTATAAATAAGCTACAACCTTCAGACTTCATGCCGCCGAGCGCCGCTTAGCGCGTCGCGGAGGCTTATAAGGAAATTGATTGTCTTAATGCTAACTGGACAAAGACCCTATAGGTACGGGTGTTCAGTGTCGGTGTTCCTAAACCCGTACCTGTTTGTAGAATGTCCTTGGTATTCCGGATGGGTTGGAAGGTTTGATTGTAGAAGAATGATAGCGAAGCGGAAGAAATGAAGAGTATTATTTACGATAGAATGATTGATTTTAATGATAAAATTAACTAGATAGATAGAAGTACAAACAGAAAGCAAGCTAATATTACGAGATGAATTACAAAAGCAAGAATGTCAGTGAGCGCGGGCAGTTAGCAAGATGGCCAGTCGCGGAATACCAATGCGAATGAATGAGCGGCTGCGCGTGAGTGACCGAGCGAGACCGGTCCGAAGTGTAGGTTCCGTTCAATTGGGGTATGGCCCAAGTTGAAAGAATAATGCGAAATGAAAATTGTATTTTCAAGATGCAAATTTAAGATACAATTTGGAACGCACATTTCGGATCGGTGTCAAGTGGCGCGTAGGTACGCCACAACCCACTCCGGCGACCCGGGGCCATTTAGCGGTTACCTACCATTACGGACAAACCGACGATCTTAGCCTTTTGTGCTTGTCACACGAGGGTCCGCCCGTGCGGCCCGCGTACGGCCCGCGTGCGGCCCGCGTGCGCGCGCCCTACTTATATACTACACATTGACATAACCGACAGAAAGGATTCAAACACCTTGCCAAATTGTAACTTCAGCTCCCGTCAGACGGGCGCGCGGGCGCGGCGAGGTCTCTCGTGGAACCACGGGGGGTGTATTTGTATTCCGGCGGAGGGGGGAGGGGGGCCCTATTGCAAAGCAAGCAGTTGCAACTTTGCCACTCTTTGTGTCGTTTACATGCAGCGTCGAAGTTTAAATAGACATATTTTAAACGCAAATGGATGATGTGTCCTCTGCTCATGTTGTTCTAATAACACACTGACTAAAACAACTACGAAATCGTCCTTCGTTCAACCAAACAAATAAAAAGCTTTAAAAGACGTCGGTTTGTCGCGGCGGCGGCGGCGGCGGCGGCGAGAGATAAGGCGCCGAGTGTTATCTGTTTGAGTCGACATCCCGAGAAGCCTCCGCGGCTTTGCAGACCCGCCTCTACACACGCACACAGGCACACAACCCGATACAGAAATGTATATGTCGTGGCCTCATCAATTCTAGGATATGAATTGATCACTTCATAATGTGAACGACCATTTCAAGAAATGGTAGAATTTCATGAAATGGAAAATACGCGCTGGCCATATCATGATGTAGTCAGGCCAGATCAATGAATAATCAGCGTTTAACGATATGAGAAGCTAAACGCACGGGTACTTCATGATAAGGTCAAACAATATCATAAAATAGTTACATTATCCACCGTTAGAGGCGCTGATATTGTTCTGTTTTGTTTTTGACATCTGTGGTTTTTGAGTGTTTGTTTGTTTCTGTTCTGTGATGCATCATGTCGGCGGACAATTATTTAGTTAAAAAAGCGAATAATAATGTGCAAATAGAAGATAAAAATGAAGTAAGATTAAACGTTGATGCTTAAAAGATATAGTCAGTTTTAGCTGGCCATGTCATGAAATTCTACCATTTCATGAAATGGTCGGTCACATCATGAAGTGATCAATTCTGGGATATGGCCACGACATATCTATGCTTTGACGATTGACCTAACAATAATCTATATATATGGATTTGTGCTTTCAACAAAAAGACAAGTCAACTGAAATATGACTTTATTCTTCCAAAAGTTTAAACTTTAAATGTAACGTTCGCTTTCGAAGATATGAGATTATTTTGAATGTTTGTAAAGTATTTTTAGTCAGTTTTCAGTTCCCGTAGAACGCTCGTCGCTTCAGAGACAATATCCCGCTAACGGAGCGTCTCGGATCTCGCCGCGCCGCCGCGCCGCCGTGATACGCCGACATAATGATTGTATTATACAAAGTAGCGTTCGTGCCCCGGATCTACCAATAACAGGTTATTGAAAGCCTTTCTCGTGGGTTTGATTACCGGAATGCTTGCTATATATGAATAAAGAACTTAAGCACGCGAGTTTCGGATGTTTAAATATTTAACAGAAACATGCAGATATTTTTCAGTGAGTAATGTCTGATTTTTCTGCTTTTATTATCCCTATGGCAATGTGACGAGACCCGCAAAGCAGCTATTGTATTATTTTTTACCACGGTGTTGACCACGGTTGAGTTGTGCTACAAGAGCGTTACGAAGTGTTACGAGAGTGCTACGAAGTGCTACGAGAGCGCTACGAAGTGTTACGAGAGCGCTACGAAGTGCTACGAGAGCACTACGAAGTGCTACGAGGGCGGTACGAAGTGCTACGAGAGCGCTACGAAGTGTTACGAGAGCACTACGAAGTGTTACGAGAGCGCTACGAAGTGTTACGAGAGCACTACGAAGTGTTACGAGAGCACTACGAAGTGTTACGAGAGCGCTACGAAGTGCTACGAGAGCGCTACGAAGTGCTACGAGAGCACTATGAAGTGCTACGAGGGTGGTACGAAGTGTTACGAGAGCACTACGAAGTGTTACGAGAGCGCTACGAAGTGTTACGAGAGCACTACGAAGTGTTACGAGAGCGCTACGAAGTGCTACGAGAGCGCTACGAAGTGCTACGAGAGCGCTACGAAGTGCTACGAGAGCGCTACGAAGTGTTACGAGAGCGCTACGAAGTGCTACGAGAGCGCTACGAGAGCGCTACGAAGTGTTACGAGAGCGCTACGAAGTGCTACGAGAGCGCTACGAAGTGCTACGAAGTGCTACGAAGTGCTACGAGAGCGCTACGAAGTGCTACGAGAGCACTAGGAAGTGCTACGAGAGCGCTACGAAGTGTTACGAGGGCGGTACGAAGTGCTACGAGACCGCTACGAAGTGCAACGAGGGCGGTACGAAGTGCTACGAGAGCGCTACGAAGTGTTACGAGGGCGGTACGAAGTGCTACGAGAGCGCTACGAAGTGTTACGAGAGCGCTACGAAGTGCTACGAGACCGCTACGAAGTGCTACGAGGGCGGTACGAAGTGCTACGAGAGCACTACGAAGTGCTACGAGGGTGGTACGAAGTGCTACGAGAGCGCTACGAAGTGTTACAAGGGCGGTACGAAGTGCTACGAGAGCGCTACGAAGTACTATGAGAGCGTTTTCACATTATCCGATCCGATATCGGTAACGGACGCCGATACGATATCGGGGTAAGTAAAATGTATGAAATATGTACCTGTCTTTCATATTGTCCGGCCCGATATCGGATATCGGAGCCGACACCGATATGCTGGCGGCACCATCGGACACCCGTGAGCCGTCGGGCGATAATGTTTGTATGTGTGCTATACGTGTATCTATCAAACCAAGGATTAAAAAACAAACATGAAAATAGTAAACTTACTTTAATGTCACAGCCAGCATTTCTTTAGGCCCCACAGCCATTCGAAAATGTGTGTCTTGTTTCTTGATACTGTTTGTGAGACGAATTAGCAAATAATTGATGTGGATTCACTCACACGAAAATAATTAAAAAACTTTCTAGGTACTTCTAAAAAGAGTATAAAATGCTCCCTCTGAATATTTAGCTTCCACAATGGGATGTATCCAATACTGTCTGTGGACAGATCTTTTTTTGCGTCTCAAATAGGTATACAAATAGATACAGCAAATAAAGTTTTCTAATAAAGTCTGCCATGATGACCTGCCCGCACTAAGCTATGGAGCAAATGGCCGTATCGGAACGATTTTGTCGGAAATATGTGAAAATAGCACATGGTGTCGGCTATCGGATGTCGGCTATCGTCGTCCGACACCGATATCGGATCGGATAATGTGAAAACGCTCTGAGGGCGCTAGGAAGTGCTACGAGGGCGGTACGAAGTGCTGCGAGAGCGCTATGAAGTGCTACGAGGGAGGTGCGAAGTGCTACGAGAGCGCTAGGAAGTACTACGACAGCGCTAGGCTACACACCGCGCGTCCGCAGTTGCCTACATGTACTCACCCTAGCTAAGTTAGTTTGATGTGTAAGAAAATTTTCTTATAAATAAATAACTGAACTGAACTGAACCCAGCTCAAACTAGACGAGACCTCTCTATGATACATAATATTAGCCTGCATACCACTGTTTCAGAAAAATAGGTTGCAATTTCCTGGCTTTTCGATGGTAAGGTTGCTTACATATCGGATCTACGAGGCACATTCTTGTGAACGTGAATGGTTAATTGAACGGTGGGAGGCCGTAGACGGCGATGGACGTCGTCATTGCAGACATTCCCATAATCTCCGACCCTGCATTATCTCCAGAGTCTTTATTGCGTTGCGTTACGGACTGAATTTGCATAACAATGTCCTAATTTAATTTATGACGTCAGACGCGGCGAACACAAAGGCAAAAGGGCTTTGTTGGAAAAAATGGAGGAACCCCCCCTCTCCTCTCCCCGCCCCTTGTGGATCCGGATGCGGATGCTAAGCTGGCAGATAAACACGTTAGGATGTTGGCTTCATATCTGAAGGGCTCTTTTGATCTGCGCGCGAAGTTGTTTTCCCCATTAGGGAGCAATAATCGTCCGTTTATTGGTGGTGGTGTGACACACCCCGCCGATGGTGTGTGTGTGAGTGTGTGAGTGTGTGCCGCGTGAGCGGGTCGCGGCCGCAGGAGAGATACTTGTAATGCATTTGTATGGAACCCGTCTGTAATGTGTGGTTGCGTCAATGCTCTAACTGCATTATATTGTGTACTGAGAACGAGTTACATTTGCCATCATTTCAAATTAAATCTAGAGATAAACCCTCTGTATTTATATGAAATAAAATTGGAAAGAATCTGCGCTGCAACTAAATGAATTCCAGAGAATGTGATTCAAGCAAATAGAGAAGTGTCCGGATGTCGCTAGTAACTCCATGTAATTCAACTTTATGGCCGAGTTGGAATAGCTTCTGTCTGCAGAGTGGCACACGGGCTCTATGTACTCTTTATGGCCGAGTTGGAATAACTTCTGTCCGCAGAGTGGCACACGGGCTCTATGTACTCTTTATGGCCGAGTTGGAATAGCTTCTCTCCGCAGAGTGGCACACGGGCTCTATGTACTCTTTATGGCCGAGTTGGAATAGCTTCTCTCCGCAGAGTGGCACACGGGCTCTATGTACTCTTTATGGCCGAGTTGGAATAGCTTCTGTCCGCAGAGTGGCACACGGGCTCTATGTACTCTTTATGGCCGAGTTGGAATAGCTTCTGTCCGCAGAGTGGCACACGGCTCTATGTACTCTTTATGGCCGAGTTGGAATAACTTCTGTCCGCAGAGTGGCACACGGGCTCTATGTACTCTTTATGGCCGAGTTGGAATAGCTTCTGTCTGCAGAGTGGCACACGGCTCTATGTACTCTTTATGGCCGAGTTGGAATAGCTTCTGTCCGCAGAGTGGCACACGGGCTCTATGTACTCTTTATGGCCGAGTTGGAATAACTTCTGTCCGCAGAGTGGCACACGGGCTCTATGTACTCTTTATGGCCGAGTTGGAATAACTTCTGTCCGCAGAGTGGCACACGGGCTCTATGTACTCTTTATGGCCGAGTTGGAATAGCTTCTGTCTGCAGAGTGGCACACGGCTCTATGTACTCTTTATGGCCGAGTTGGAATAGCTTCTCTCCGCAGAGTGGCACACGGGCTCTATGTACTCTTTATGGCCGAGTTGGAATAGCTTCTGTCTGCAGAGTGGCACACGGCTCTATGTACTCTTTATGGCCGAGTTGGAATAGCTTCTGTCCGCAGAGTGGCACACGGGCTCTATGTACTCTTTATGGCCGAGTTGGAATAGCTTCTCTCCGCAGAGTGGCACACGGGCTCTATGTACTCTTTATGGCCGAGTTGGAATAGCTTCTGTCTGCAGAGTGGCACACGGCTCTATGTACTCTTTATGGCCGAGTTGGAATAACTTCTGTCCGCAGAGTGGCACACGGGCTCTATGTACTCTTTATGGCCGAGTTGGAATAGCTTCTGTCTGCAGAGTGGCACACGGCTCTATGTACTCTTTATGGCCGAGTTGGAATAGCTTCTGTCTGCAGAGTGGCACACGGCTCTATGTACTCTTTATGGCCGAGTTGGAATAGCTTCTGTCCGCAGAGTGGCACACGGGCTCTATGTACTCTTTATGGCCGAGTTGGAATAGCTTCTCTCCGCAGAGTGGCACACGGGCTCTATGTACTCTTTATGGCCGAGTTGGAATAGCTTCTGTCTGCAGAGTGGCACACGGCTCTATGTACTCTTTATGGCCGAGTTGGAATAGCTTCTGTCCGCAGAGTGGCACACGGGCTCTATGTACTCTTTATGGCCGAGTTGGAATAACTTCTGTCCGCAGAGTGGCACACGGGCTCTATGTACTCTTTATGGCCGAGTTGGAATAGCTTCTCTCCGCAGAGTGGCACACGGGCTCTATGTACTCTTTATGGCCGAGTTGGAATAGCTTCTGTCTGCAGAGTGGCACACGGGCTCTATGTACTCTTTATGGCCGAGTTGGAATAGCTTCTGTCCGCAGAGTGGCACACGGGCTCTATGTACTCTTTATGGCCGAGTTGGAATAACTTCTGTCCGCAGAGTGGCACACGGGCTCTATGTACTCTTTATGGCCGAGTTGGAATAGCTTCTCTCCGCAGAGTGGCACACGGGCTCTATGTACTCTTTATGGCCGAGTTGGAATAGCTTCTGTCTGCAGAGTGGCACACGGGCTCTATGTACTCTTTATGGCCGAGTTGGAATAGCTTCTGTCCGCAGAGTGGCACACGGGCTCTATGTACTCTTAATGGCCGAGTTGGAATAGCTTCTGTCTGCAGAGTGGCACACGGCTCTATGTACTCTTTATGGCCGAGTTGGAATAGCTTCTGTCCGCAGAGTGGCACACGGGCTCTATGTACTCTTAATGGCCGAGTTGGAATAGCTTCTGTCTGCAGAGTGGCACACGGCTTTATGTACTCTTTATGGCCGAGTTGGAATAGCTTCTCTCCGCAGAGTGGCACACGGGCTCTATGTACTCTTTATGGCCGAGTTGGAATAGCTTCTGTCCGCAGAGTGGCACACGGGCTCTATGTACTCTTTATGGCCGAGTTGGAATAGCTTCTGTCTGCAGAGTGGCACACGGCTCTATGTACTCTTTATGGCCGAGTTGGAATAGCTTCTGTCTGCAGAGTGGCACACGGGCTCTATGTACTCTTTATGGCCGAGTTGGAATAGCTTCTGTCTGCAGAGTGGCACACGGCTCTATGTACTCTTTATGGCCGAGTTGGAATAGCTTCTCTCCGCAGAGTGGCACACGGGCTCTATGTACTCTTTATGGCCGAGTTGGAATAGCTTCTGTCTGCAGAGTGGCACACGGCTCTATGTACTCTTTATGGCCGAGTTGGAATAGCTTCTGTCCGCAGAGTGGCACACGGGCTCTATGTACTCTTAATGGCCGAGTTGGAATAGCTTCTGTCTGCAGAGTGGCACACGGCTCTATGTACTCTTTATGGCCGAGTTGGAATAGCTTCTCTCCGCAGAGTGGCACACGGGCTCTATGTACTCTTTATGGCCGAGTTGGAATAGCTTCTGTCTGCAGAGTGGCACACGGCTCTATGTACTCTTTATGGCCGAGTTGGAATAGCTTCTGTCTGCAGAGTGGCACACGGGCTCTATGTACTCTTTATGGCCGAGTTGGAATAGCTTCTGTCTGCAGAGTGGCACACGGGCTCTATGTACTCTTTATGGCCGAGTTGGAATAGCTTCTGTCCGCAGAGTGGCACACGGGCTCTATGTACTCTTTATGGCCGAGTTGGAATAGCTTCTGTCTGCAGAGTGGCACACGGCTCTATGTACTCTTTATGGCCGAGTTGGAATAGCTTCTGTCCGCAGAGTGGCACACGGGCTCTATGTACTCTTTATGGCCGAGTTGGAATAACTTCTGTCCGCAGAGTGGCACACGGGCTCTATGTACTCTTTATGGCCGAGTTGGAATAGCTTCTCTCCGCAGAGTGGCACACGGGCTCTATGTACTCTTTATGGCCGAGTTGGAATAGCTTCTGTCTGCAGAGTGGCACACGGCTCTATGTACTCTTTATGGCCGAGTTGGAATAGCTTCTCTCCGCAGAGTGGCAGACGGGCTCTATGTACTCTTTATGGCCGAGTTGGAATAGCTTCTGTCTGCAGAGTGGCACACGGGCTCTATGTACTCTTTATGGCCGAGTTGGAATAGCTTCTCTCCGCAGAGTGGCACACGGGCTCTATGTACTCTTTATGGCCGAGTTGGAATAGCTTCTGTCTGCAGAGTGGCACACGGCTCTATGTACTCTTTATGGCCGAGTTGGAATAGCTTCTCTCCGCAGAGTGGCACACGGCTCTATGTACTCTTTATGGCCGAGTTGGAATAGCTTCTCTCCGCAGAGTGGCACACGGGCTCTATGTACTCTTTATGGCCGAGTTGGAATAGCTTCTCTCCGCAGAGTGGCGCGCGGGCTCTTCATACTGTACATGACCTTCAGTGATGTACACTTAGAAAAAGTCAAAATATAAAACTAAACACTGACACGGAAATCAAGTGATATTTTTTGATTTCGGTCGCTTCGGTATGTAGACTAAAGGAAAGAAGCGACGAAGAAACTTTTAGCCTGTTAGTTGTTATTTTTCGAGTTGGAGCAAAACCCGTCCCAAGCTTTTTATCGTCTATATAATCTGATATTTTATAGTAAGCCCCTTTTTGCACGGCAAGGTTTTGACAATTTGTTTAAATTTATTATTGATAATTTTTGCAACTCACTAGGAGTTTTGTTGTAGAAGCGTACACATCACATGCAGACAAAACCTATAAGGTACTTCTCGTTTACCTAGAATCATACAATTTGGTAAGAAGCAAGGTCATATAGCACAAATAACGATAGAAATATGAAAACCGTAAATTTGTAGTTAATTAACAACAAAAAAAAAATAAGTTCAGATTCTCTCCCTCGACTACGAACCTTGAGCAATTGCTATACTTTTGTCGAGTTTCTAGAACAGTGGAACGTTTGAAACAGTCACCGCCGGCAGCGCACACGCAGCAGCTGACCGAGAGACGAACTATTCCAATCGAGTTCATATTGTCGGAGCATGCTCCGAAATGAAATGAAACGGCGCGTGTCGCTTAGCGAGGCGCTTCTCGAGCAGCTCCTCGCTAAGCGACAAGTGCCATTTCACTCGCTAACTTGACTACTTCAAACCGCTTCTCGAGCAGCTCCTCGCTAAGCGACAAGTGCCATTTCACTCGCTAACTTGACTACTTCAAACCGCTTCTCGAGCAGCTCCTCGCTAAGCGACAAGTGCCATTTCACTCGCTAACTTGACTACTTCAAACCGCTTCTCGAGCAGCTCCTCGCTAAGCGACAAGTGCCATTTCATTCGCTAACTTGACTACTTCTAACCGCTAGATAGATATTTTTTATTATACATAGAAAACATCCAGAACGCCCTGGACAAATGTCTGCAGATCGTACAAACATTTGTCCCGAGGCGGGAATCGAACCCGCAACCTCCCGCGTCGCAGGCGGACCTTCGACCTGCGCCACTGAGGTCTTCATCACGGTGGGCGTGGCCTTAGTCAGTGTACTATCGGCGTTCCTCCTGTGCACAACTTTGTAAACGGTGGCATTTTCGCGTTATTTTCATGTAACTAAGTAGAAAAGAATGAATTTTTGTGTTTTATCTTGTAAAAATTACTCGGATAGACGTTCTGATGCTATGAATGGCATAACATTTCATGTGCAAGTAATTTTATGCGTAATTTATTAGTATAGTTCTAGAAAAATCTCTTAACGTGTTGGCGCCTCTAAATATACTTATTCTACTTGACAATATATGGCGACACTTTGTTTCATGGGAACTGAAAATAAATAGGTAAATGTAATTTAATAATCACACGTATTGAAATTTGTTCCACTCACATAGGTCTTATATGTTTAGTGTAGGTCACTAAGTCTCCGGAACAAGCGCGTGGCTAGCGGCGTGCCAGATGACACAGCACCCCGCGAACTGCGCAGGGTTCCGATCATTGAAACAAGCGCGTGGCTAGCGGCGAGCCATGCACGCACGTGCAGGGCGCAGTAACAATGTGCTTTAACCGAGCCAGATGATACAGCAACCCGCGAACTGCGCAGGGTTCCGATCATTGAAACAAGCGCGTGGCTAGCGACGAGCCATGCACGCACGTGCAGGGCGTAGTAACAATGTGCTTTAACCGAGCCAGATGACACAGCATCCCGCGAACTGCGCAGGGTTCCGATCATTGAAACAAGCGCGTGGCTAGCGGCGAGCCATGCACGCACGTGCAGGGCGCAGTAACAATGTGCTTTAACCGAGCCAGATGATACAGCACCCCGCGAACTGCGCAGGGTTCCGATCATTGAAACAAGCGCGTGGCTAGCGGCGAGCCATGCACGCACGTGCAGGGCGCAGTAACAATGTGCTTTAACCGAGCCAGATGATACAGCAACCCGCGAACTGCGCAGGGTTCCAATCATTGAAACAAGCGCGTGGCTAGCGGCGAGCCATGCACGCACATGGAGGGCGCTGTAACAATGTGCTTTAACCGAGCCAGATGACACAGCACCCCGCGAACTGCGCAGGGTTCCGATCATTGAAACAAGCGCGTGGCTAGCGGCGAGCCATGCACGCACGTGCAGGGCGCAGTAACAATGTGCTTTAACCGAGCCAGATGATACAGCACCCCGCGAACTGCGCAGGGTTCCGATCATTGAAACAAGCGCGTGGCTAGCGGCGAGCCATGCACGCACATGGAGGGCGCAGTAACAATGTGCTTTAACCGAGCCAGATGACACAGCATCCCGCGAACTGCGCAGGGTTCCGATCATTGAAACAAGCGCGTGGCTAGCGGCGAGCCATGCACGCACGTGCAAGGCGCAGTAACAATGTGCTTTAACCGAGCCAGATGACACAGCACCCCGCGAACTGCGCAGGGTTTCGATCATTGAAACAAGCGCGTGGCTAGCGGCGAGCCATGCACGCACGTGCAGGGCGCAGTAACAATGTGCTTTAACCGAGCCAGATGATACAGCAACCCGCGAACTGCGCAGGGTTCCGATCATTGAAACAAGCGCGTGGCTAGCGGCGAGCCATGCACGCACATGGAGGGCGCTGTAACAATGTGCTTTAACCGAGCCAGATGACACCGCACCCCGCGAACTGCGCAGGGTTCCGATCATTGAAACAAGCGCGTGGCTAGCGGCGAGCCATGCACGCACATGGAGGGCGCTGTAACAATGTGCTTTAACCGAGCCAGATGACACAGCACCCCGCGAACTGCGCAGGGTTCCGATCATTGAAACAAGCGCGTGGCTAGCGGCGAGCCATGCACGCACGTGCAGGGCGCAGTAACAATGTGCTTTAACCGAGCCAGATGATACAGCACCCCGCGAACTGCGCAGGGTTCCGATCATTGAAACAAGCGCGTGGCTAGCGGCGAGCCATGCACGCACATGGAGGGCGCAGTAACAATGTGCTTTAACCGAGCCAGATGACACAGCACCCCGCGAACTGCGCAGGGTTCCGATCATTGAAACAAGCGCGTGGCCAGCGACGAGCCATGCACGCACATGGAGGGCGCAGTAACAATGTGCTTTAACCGAGCCAGATGACACAGCACCCCGCGAACTGCGCAGGGTTCCGATCATTGAAACAAGCGCGTGGCTAGCGGCGAGCCATGCACGCACGTGCAGGGCGCAGTAACAATGTGCTTTAACCGAGCCAGATGACACAGCACCCCGCGAACTGCGCAGGGTTCCGATCATTGAAACAAGCGCGTGGCTAGCGACGAGCCATGCACGCACGTGCAGGGCGCAGTAACAATGTGCTTTAACCGAGCCAGATGATACAGCACCCCGCGAACTGCGCAGGGTTCCGATCATTGAAACAAGCGCGTGGCTAGCGGCGAGCCATGCACGCACATGGAGGGCGCAGTAACAATGTGCTTTAACCGAGCCAGATGACACAGCACCCCGCGAACTGCGCAGGGTTCCGATCATTGAAACAAGCGCGTGGCTAGCGGCGAGCCATGCACGCACGTGCAGGGCGCAGTAACAATGTGCTTTAACCGAGCCAGATGACACAGCATCCCGCGAACTGCGCAGGGTTCCGATCATTGAGCAATGTTCGGTGATGCGCCCGATCTGGGTACAGAGCAGCGCCTCTGTCCTCCAAATGCACATTCTTGCTGTGAGTGTTACCTCGCAGCCAGTCCTCGCTGAGCTTATCAAAAAGTGCTTCTACCGCCAACCAAGAAGTCTAGAAGGATTCAATATCAAGCGCAGGTCTAAATATCTCAATCAATACAGTTTAACGCTTCCAGTGCAATAACGTAGTATTCAATAGTATATTCCGAGTGTCCGTGCCAACACCGAGAACCTGGAGCCATGTGGCGAGTGGTGAAAATGTGAGATGCAGTGTAAATTAGCCGGAGTAATTGTGCGAGCGACGTTGGGCGGGCAGGGCGCGGGGCGCGGGGCGCGGGGCGTGGGGCGCGGCGGTGGGCTGTAAATGAAGACGGATCTCATTTTTGGTCATCAGAGCGTCCCGACGTATCATTAGTCTGCGCCGCTCCGCCGGCTGCGGATCTGCGCCGGACGGACTGCCGCAGACGCACGTACAGCCGGCTGCGGATCTGCGCCAGACGGACTGCCGCAGACGCACGTACAGCCGGCTGCGGGTCTGCGCCGGACGGACTGCCGCAGACGCACGTACAGCCGGCTGCGGATCTGCGCCGGACGGACTGCCGCAGACGCACGTACAGCCGGCTGCGGGTCTGCGCCGGACGGACTGCCACAGACGCACGTACAGCCGTCTGCGGGTCTGCGCCGGACGGCCTGCCGCAGACACACGTACAGCCGGCTGCGGGTCTGCGCCGGACGGACTGCCGCAGACGCACGTACAGCCGGCTGCGGCTCTGCGCCGAACGGACTGCCGCAGACGCACGTACAGCCGGCTGCAGGTCTGCGCCGGACGGACTGCCGCAGACGCACGTACAGCCGGCTGCAGGTCTGCGCCGGACGGACTGCCTCAGACGCACGTTACTGTTACTGTTTTTGGACAACATTACTGGCAAAGTTGTAACGACACATTTTGACGAAGAGAACCGAGGAGAACCGATGCGACGTCAACACCATGGCTCGCTTCGCTCGCCGTGCTGTGACCCCCACTCCCTCAGTCCCCGGAACCCCCCCCCCCCCCCCCCCCCCACCACCAATTCCCACCGGCAAGCGAAGCAAGCCGTGCTGTGACGCCCACGCCCACTATTAATCGAAAGGAACTTCGTTCCATCCGGGTGTCCCTTGACCACCTTTCAAGTTTTTTTTTTATAAAGATAGGCTTTCGTTTAGCCACGATCGTTCATGGATGTTAAGTGACAAAGACTCTCCGCCAACAATTTAATTCGCATCTCATAACGAAATAATAAACATATTTCATCTCTCTGCTTGGTTTGTAAGAACATTAAGTTTTACGGGCAATTTTGACGAAGTACAAAGTGCTTGGCTCATACCTGAGTCCGGTAGAAACCAACAAAGACCGGCACTTCATACTCCGCGGTAGATAAATGCCCGGTTTTTGCGAAGCCCAGTTTCCCGAGCGAACTAATTTTTCACGCGGTTGCCCGCTCCGACAAATGGGCGCGGGCTGCCGTAAGTGATGGCGCGGTAATCGAGCGCGGAAGCACACGTCTTGTTTACATGCGGCCGTGAGTCGTGCGCGCGGTGAGTCGCGGCCGGTGAGTCGCGGCGGCTGCAGGCAGGCGCTTCTGTCTGCGTGACTAATGGCGGCGCAATGGGAATGCTTACCTTGTAGCCTCTGCAATTTTCATTTAAATAATATTTTCATTTTTAACAACCTTTTTCTCCGAACGCCGTCCGTTACAATCACACTTATATTATAAAAATGCGAAAGTTTGAATGGATGGATAGATGGATGGATGGAGGTTTATTACCTCATCACGCCAAAACTACTGAACGGCTGAAATTTTGCGTACAGGTAATTATAATTCTGGAATCAAACATAGAATACTTTTTATCCCATAAATCAGTTCCCACGGGATAAAAATCACCCTTAAACGTTTATAGAAACAACGCGTGCGAAGCCGCGGGCATAAACTAGTTAACAAATAAAAACGTATTCCGTGGGAATAACATTTAATTCTGAATAAATCCATTCGCGTGTTGCAGGAAGTTCCAAATTGGTAGCGCAATATTCCGGCGCGCATAATGTTACATTTACATCGGTCGGCGCCGCGATGAAATATGTATGCGAATTGTTATGTTAATTCCCGAGTCAATGATGCACAAACAGACAAACTGGTCGCGCTGCACTGTCAGCGCACTCGCCGCCGCCGCCCGCCGCCGCCCCGGCGCGGCGCCGCCGCCCGCCCCGGCCCCGGCGCTGCCGCCCGCCCTGCCCGACAGACCTGTGTCCACCACACCATTTGACCTGCGCTGCACTGTGCCAGGTGCCTCCAATATATTGGATTGTAACATAAATATTTATGGCAGGAGGTGGAAACACTGAAAAGAGCTCATTTAAAGTTTCATCTGATTTCTGACGACCTTCAGCTTTCTCGTAACTCTCTTATTTTATCTCTTTCATGTTAACTTTATTGGTAGTAACAAGTGTTAATATTCTGAGAAGAAACCTCTTTTCAACACTCAAGATAAATAATAAATGTATTGCATATATTTTCAGAGTATATCAGTTGCACACTTGTCAAGTACCTTTGAGGAGAGGCAGCCTGTAGGTAGCCTTCGGCTTGTCACAATATTTCATTTAACGTTACCAATACGCTCACAAAGTACGAACTAAAATGCTAAAATGACCAAACCACACACACTATCAAACCACACACACTACCAAACCACACACCCTATCAAACCACACACACTATCAAACCTACCTACATCACTGAAGCCTCTTATGCAATATCGAAACTTGACCTGAAATTGTTTGTAAGTTTCATTTCAATGTTCTGAAACGTGAAACCGGAACATTAACTAATACATTCGATTCAAAGCTGTATTAAATAGTAATAGAGCACGTTTCAGCCTAATGTCGTTGCATGAGAAACGCTAACAAAAGCTCAAGGACCTAGCGCCGACGTTTTATCGTCCGCTTTACGTCGCAACGAGCTCATTTGGTAGTTTACACAAACGAATTTACTGTCAGCGATATATCGTGAGCAGCCAGAGTAGCGCCTCTACTCGCCCCTTTGTATTCTACAGAACATTTACTTTTACCGTGACTGTACTACATACAAAATGAGAACATAATACGTGCGAGTGTCCTTTAATTTTCCTTCACAATAAACTTAGTAACGGATGGGCCGTTGTACGAGTAGTCTAGATTCTAGAAGATCTGACAAATGACGTGTACGTTCGTTTCTGTGAAATACTCGCACATTCAGGCTCTTAGCGGTCTATATATCGCCTCTTACAGGAGCGCTACAGGGGCGGCGGCCGAGGCGCGGGGGCGAGGGAGTTCCATTAACTTAGCCTACAACAACAACTTTATGCTCTTACATAAACACACAATTTAAACCTCATTACAGTAGACTTCGTCAATTCAAATTACACTGCAAGTAACCAACGAATGAAATGAATTTGTTGAAAATTTAATTTAAACTCCAAATTAGGGATTTAAAATAATAATAAGTTGAGTAAAAATTGTAAAGTGAGCGACCGAGCGACCGAGCGACCGACCGCAGCGCCTCCTTCTGTTTGCGCAGAACCTGTCGGCTATCATTACCCACATCTGCGCACGTTCCCCGAGCCGCGGCACATGATTAAACTTTACTGTGTTTGTACGACAACGGGTGACTCCTGCGAGGCTGCCCTCTCTACCTTGTACGAGAGAACGGGCGACTCCTGCGAGGCTGCCCTCCCTGCCCACACGCTCGTGTGAGCGCGGAGGTAACGGCAGGCACCGCAGCCCGCCTCCGCCGCCGCGCCTCGGCGCCGGAGGAGGGCGAAGGCTATTCCAATACATTCACTTGGATTTGATTAACAGGGTGCGTTAATGTTCAACTTACCTATAATGATGACGACCCTGATTCAAGAGATGAAAAGGATAGATGTTGGAAACTTGAGCAAAGTATAAAGTGCCTTAAAAATAGTTGAAATAATAAGTAGCGCTCCGCTGTCCCGTCGGACGGGATGGCCGCTCCCGCTGCCGACGGCGCAACGACAGCGGAATGCGTTCGTTGCCGCGCAGCACGCTGCAGCGCGTGCGGAATGCGGCCGGAATGCGTTCGTTGCCGCGCAGCACGCTGCAGTGCGTGCGGAATGCGGTCGGAATGCGTTCGTTGCCGCGCAGCACGCTGCAGCGCGTGTGGAATGCGACCGGAATGCGTTCGCTGCCGCGCAGCACGCTGCAGCGCGTGTGGAATGCGGCCGGAATGCGTTCGCTGCCGCGCAGCACGCTGCAGCGCGTGTGGAATGCGGCCGGAATGCGTTCGTTGCCGCGCAGCACGCTGCAGCGCGTGTGGAATGCGGCCGGAATGCGTTCGTTGCCGCGCAGCACGCTGCAGCGCGTGTGGAATGCGGCCGGAATGCGTTCGTTGCCGCGCAGCACGCTGCAGCGCGTGTGGAATGCGGCCGGAATGCGTTCGTTGCCGCGCAGCACGCTGCAGCGCGTGTGGAATGCGGCCGGAATGCGTTCGTTGCCGCGCAGCACGCTGCAGCGCGTGTGGAATGCGGCCGGAATGCGTTCGTTGCCGCGCAGCACGCTGCAGCGCGTGTGGAATGCGTTCGTTGCCGCGCAGCACGCTGCAGCGCGTGTGGAATGCGGCCGGAATGCGTTCGTTGCCGCGCAGCACGCTGCAGCGCGTGTGGAATGCGGCCGGAATGCGTTCGTTGCCGCGCAGCACGCTGCAGCGCGTGTGGAATGCGTTCGTTGCCGCGCAGCACGCTGCAGCGCGTGTGGAATGCGGCCGGAATGCGTTCGTTGCCGCGCAGCACGCTGCAGCGCGTGTGGAATGCGTTCGTTGCCGCGCAGCACGCTGCAGCGCGTGTGGAATGCGGCCGGAATGCGTTCGTTGCCGCGCAGCACGCTGCAGCGCGTGTGGAATGCGGCCGGAATGCGTTCGTTGCCGCGCAGCACGCTGCAGCGCGTGTGGAATGCGTTCGTTGCCGCGCAGCACGCTGCAGCGCGTGTGGAATGCGGCCGGAATGCGTTCGTTGCCGCGCAGCACGCTGCAGCGCGTGTGGAATGCGGCCGGAATGCGTTCGTTACCGCGCAGCACGCTGCAGGGCGTGTGGAATGCGGCCGGAATGCGTTCGTTGCCGCGCAGCACGCTGCAGCGCGTGCGGAATGCGGCCGGGATGCTGCTCGCTATCGATACACTATTTGTTTTCGTTGACGGTAGCAAACATTTCTGTACATTTTATAAATTCGCTCAAAAATCTCTTTCTCTTAGAAGAACAGCAGCGACTTTTTACTCTATGCTCTTTCTATATTCCGGGATTAATCGAGCTCTTCCAGCAAAGTTATTACAGGATTGTCTAAAACGTTGGAATGTGCAGGCACAGAAACATCAACCACGAGTAGAGACTCTCTTAGTATAGTAGCCATACCTTCCTTTATGAATGATGTTCTTTATTTTATAATGCACTAGCTACTGCCCGCGGCTTCGCACGCGTTGTTTCCATGGAAACGTTTTGAGGTTATTTCTATCCCATGGGAACTGATTTATGGGATAAAAAGTCGCCTATGTTTGATTCCAGGGTTAGACTTACCTGTATGCAAAATTTCAGCCTGATCCGTTCAGTAGTTTTGGCGTGAAGAGGTAACAAACATCCATCCATCCATCCATCCAAACTTTCGCATTTATAATATGTATTAGTGTGATTGCCTGCAAGATGCGGTACCTTTTTCCTCTAAAATACATGAACATGGTAAGTAATGTACCTACATAATATTATTTATACTACACCTGCTCGGAAAGTTGCCTATTCCTTTTCCATTTATAGAATAGAAAGTCTTTGCAGGCCTATAGGAAACCGGGAGGAAAAACTCTATGGAATTTCATTTCTCACGTGTTTTAGCGGGAGGAAAAAGTGTATGGAAATCCATTTCTAACGTGTTATTTTTTTTTTATTTCCTAAAAGATCGGCTGGTAGCTATGGTTAATTTCGTTCGGTCAAACGACAAAAAGTTTTTACTCCAAGTCCATTAGGCCTCCTCCGATTTCCGAACAATATTTTGAAAAAAGAACCCAAAGGCTGGCGCGGTCAATGAGGTTGTACCAACATCATTGGGCGCGGTAAGTTGAGGGGTGCAGTATCATAACCCGCTATAATGCTTTTTGACCAATATCGTGTTAGTACCATCAATCAAAAGTTCTTAAAAATTGCTTTGAAATGGTTGGCTGCTTTTCTATTAAAACCCATTAAAACACAGAGAAATCCGCTGGTAAAGAACGATGTAAGGATCAAAAGCCACTATAATAGCGTAGGTCAGTTTCAAAATCCTCTATAACACAATCGACCAATCACAGCACCGGATTTGCGTCGCCTCATCGAGAAAATAGTATGGCGGTTGTGACTTTCTGTGTACAACAAGTGTTCGGATTTTTAATAAATTTAATGCAAAAACATGGAAGAATTAGCCCAGTTTGTGCAAAAATCAGATCTGAAGCATTTGAGGAAGAGGCCACGCGTTCCGTCATCTTCGAAACGTGAAGTGGAGCGCAAGAAATGGTGAGTGAAAATGGAACAAAAATCTCCTGGAAAGTTAGCAAGAAAAGTTTTATGCAAGATGTACCTAGTTAAGTTTTCAGCCAGTTATGTACGTAGATACCATTTTATACCTAAGAGAAACTCGTGTTTAATACATTTTGAATAAAAACTATAATAATATTTCATATCTTTTTATTTTATGTATGTACGCAGGTAAATAATACATTTTAGGTAAAATATCTTTGCTATGTTAACAGTAGGTACCTACCTATTTTTCTTCCTTCACGTGTCAATGACACAACAATTAAAAATATTATTATTTATTAGTATTATTGAAAACATAGTAATCAAATACAATACACCTAGTAATAAAATAATATCCTACCTCCGACCCCTATTTTAAAAATTATGTCGTATAACGCCATCCATCCACCATCTTATTGTTGGTTTTGGTTGGTTGCAAAACCCGCCAAAATATGACTGTTCATTTTCAAAACCCGCCATTATGTAAGATTAGTTTCAAAATCCTCTAAAACGAATTTTAATTTGCTTATAATTCAGTATTTTCTCTATGATTTCTGTTGGTAAAGCTAAGATTAGTGGCGCCATGCCCAGGACTAATCGGCAAGACCAAAAACTATGAATTACGATTCATTGGTCAAGATTTAACAGTTATTTCTAATCTGTAAAAATTTTGAGAAAGCTATTATAGTGGTTTTTGATAATACACCCCTCAGTTCTTCTTTGAGTTTCAATAACAAAATTTGAATATAAATTTCAATTAATAATTAATTCTGCTTTTTATTTTCCTCGAAGGTGTAGTATAATGCACTATTTATCACTCGGCAGAAAGTGCGATTCGTACCTCGTGTGTTTTAAGGCCCTCGGCTGCCCCTCGGGCCGAAAACGACACACTCGGTAGGAATTGATCACTTTCTCGCCTTGGTGTAAAGTAAAATGCACTATTTTCTAGAATCCGTAGTAAAGGTACAATACCTAAGTGTTTTGTTTGGTTGTGCCCAACGTTGTGTTACCTCGCTCGGCTTGTTCGTAGTAATCACTGCCCGGTAGTACGAGTATCTCCTACATTACGAAATACATAGAACAGATGTAAATGACATTTATCAATTCCAGTAACGGCATGACCGGCTGATTACTTTGACAGCAGGTCGCTGCGCCCCGCGGCCACTGATTACTTTGACAGCAGGTCGCTGCGCCCCGCGGGCACTGATTACTTTGACAGCAGGTCGCTGCGCCCCGCGGCCACTGATTACTTTGACAGCAGGTCGCTGCGCCCCGCGGCCACTGATTACTTTGACAGCAGGTCGCTGCGCCCCGCGGCGACTGATTACTTTGACAGCAGGTCGCTGCGCCCCGCGGCCACTGATTACTTTGACAGCAGGTCGCTGCGCCCCGCGGCCACTGATTACTTTGACAGCAGGTCGCTGCGCCCCGCGGGCACTGATTACTTTGACAGCAGGTCGCTGCGCCCCGCGGCCACTGATTACTTTGACAGCAGGTCGCTGCGCCCCGCGGCCACTGATTACTTTGACAGCAGGTCGCTGCGCCCCGCGGCCACTGATTACTTTGACAGCAGGTCGCTGCGCCCCGCGGGCACTGATTACTTTGACAGCAGGTCGCTGCGCCCCGCGGCCACTGATTACTTTGACAGCAGGTCGCTGCGCCCCGCGGCCACTGATTACTTTGACAGCAGGTCGCTGCGCCCCGCGGCCACTGATTACTTTGACAGCAGGTCGCTGCGCCCCGCGGGCACTGATTACTTTGACAGCAGGTCGCTGCGCCCCGCGGCCACTGATTACTTTGACAGCAGGTCGCTGCGCCCCGCGGCCACTGATTACTTTGACAGCAGGTCGCTGCGCCCCGCGGCCACTGATTACTTTGACAGCAGGTCGCTGCGCCCCGCGGCCACTGATTACTTTGACAGCAGGTCGCTGCGCCCCGCGGCCACTGATTACTTTGACAGCAGGTCGCTGCGCCCCGCGGGCACTGATTACTTTGACAGCAGGTCGCTGCGCCCCGCGGCCACTGATTACTTTGACAGCAGGTCGCTGCGCCCCGCGGCCACTGATTACTTTGACAGCAGGTCGCTGCGCCCCGCGGCCACTGATTACTTTGACAGCAGGTCGCTGCGCCCCGCGGCCACTGATTACTTTGACAGCAGGTCGCTGCGCCCCGCGGCCACTGATTACTTTGACAGCAGGTCGCTGCGCCCCGCGGCCACTGATTACTTTGACAGCAGGTCGCTGCGCCCCGCGGCCACTGATTACTTTGACAGCAGGTCGCTGCGCCCCGCGGCCACTGATTACTTTGACAGCAGGTCGCTGCGCCCCGCGGCCACTGATTACTTTGACAGCAGGTCGCTGCGCCCCGCGGCCACTGATTACTTTGACAGCAGGTCGCTGCGCCCCGCGGCCACTGATTACTTTGACAGCAGGTCGCTGCGCCCCGCGGCCACTGATTACTTTGACAGCAGGTCGCTGCGCCCCGCGGCCACTGATTACTTTGACAGCAGGTCGCTGCGCCCCGCGGCCACTGATTGGACCACATCTCAAAAGAGGCTATATTTTTTTCCATTTAAATTCCAGAGCGTTGTTTTAGGCCTCCATTGGCATGCAAATAAGGGCTCTATGAAATTTGCGGACGGATCTGTATTACCCGTTTCTTTATTTACCCTAAAGGTATGTAATTGTAACGGCGAAGGTACTACCTCAGGCTAAGTACCTACCGAGTAGATTCAGACCTAGCACCTCCGCCGTTACAATTACTCGCCCGCCTTCAAAGAGCGGGTTCCGAGAAATTACTGATTAGCTTTATATGGAGACCTGCTGCCTGAAGAACACTTTAAATATTTATAAGAGAAGGTACAATGGCTGTGAAAAATTAAATCTGACTATTTATTTATTTAATTATAAATTAGACTGACTAATCAGATTCCTGTGCCTAAATTTATTCATAGAATCGCAGACTTGATCACTAGTTACCTAATTCCAAAAGCACCCTACAGTTTTCCGATCAGTCGTTGATAACAAAAAAATTCTATGTAAAGAAAGAATGGAAGTAGATAATCTTTCACTGTCAAAATCAATTTCATACTGCGATTGTGGCATGGAAGCTTGTGTAAGTTTGGTTCTTTTATCTTACTTTGCTGTCTCGGGATGAGGTACCTCTACCTCCGGTGTGCGATGAAATGTGCGTTTAGAACGCGCGATACCCGGCGGGCGGGAGCGGGACGGGAGCGGTTAATCCGTGGAGAAGTGTTCTGCCAGTGACGTCACGAGCGCACCGATGTCCACACCTGCTACTTCTCAATGGGCTCTGGTATTGTGTTTGTTTTGGCGTGACATAGACACCCACTTTTACAAAATCTGCAGAAAGTTATATCCTTATAATCTTCCTGATGACACTTTTCTACCGACGAAAAACGGAGGAGGTCGACGCGTAGGTACATGTATGTTGTTTTTAGGGTTTCTAAGACCGGTTTCGAAACCCTTATGGTCTCGCTTTGTCTGTCCTTTTTTCCCTCCTTAATAACTCAGCAACTACCGCAGCTATCAACTTGAAATTTAAAATAATAATACATTTTGTGCGCTTGTACAGATTTTAAGAAAAAAAATGAAAAATGAAAATGAACATTTTCCATACAAATTTCGATGTCAAAATTTTAAAAGAGACCTACAAAGCCAACTGGGGTATGAAATTAGTTTGTACATTTCAACATAGTTTTTGAAATTTCTGTAGGTTTCATACTTTTTGAAATATCACACTAATAATATAAATGCGAAAGTTTGGATGGATGGATGGATGGATGTTTGTTACCTCTTCACGCCAAACTACTAAACGGATTAGGCTGAAATTTTGCATACAGGTAAGTCTAACCTTTTCATTGGAAAGGGATCTTCGATAATCCGATGGTGGTCCCATTTAAATTTGAAAAAAAATACCAACCCTGAGGGTTGTAAAACAGGGGATGATTGATTGTTCACTCACTGATTGTGTAACGTTTGACCACGCATAACTTTTTACAGAGTAGGTAGTCCGATTTTGATATTTCTTTTTTTATTTGTTAGGATACACCTCGATCAAACTAAATTAGACTCGAATTTTAAATAGATGTCGCCATTAGAAGATAGATAGATAGATAAATTGATAGACTTTTTGTTATTGTGATGTTGGTAGACACACAAACATCATAGGAAAAGTAACAAAAGAACAGTAACATAAAGAGTATTTAGGGTACACATATTAGGTAGGTACCTAGGTAAGCAGCTCAGTAGGTACACAATTATAAATTGATAATACATGAATATTATTATTAATAATTAAAGTTAAAGCTTCCAACCGAATTTAATATAAATAGGCACCTACCCACTAATACTACACTCGCCTTTTTATCAATGCAGCTAGGTTGTCACCGCAATTTAATATAAAATAGGCACCTACTCACTCATACTACACTCGCCTTTTTATCAATGCAGCTAGGTTGTCACCGCAATTTAATATAAAATAGGCACCTACTCACTCATACTACACTCGCCTTTTTATCAATGCAGCTAGGTTGTCACCGCAATTTAATATAAAATAGGCACCTACCCACTAATACTACACTCGCCTTTTTATCAATGCAGCTAGGTTGTCACCGCAATTTAATATAAAATAGGCACCTACTCACTCATACTACACTCGCCTTTTTATCAATGCAGCTAGGTTGTCACCGCAATTTAATATAAAATAGGCACCTACCCACTAATACTACACTCGCCTTTTTATCAATGCAGCTAGGTTGTCACCGCAATTTAATATAAAATAGGCACCTACCCACTCATACTACACTTGCCTTTATATCAATGCAGCTAGGTTGTCACCGCAATTTAAGAAGAATTTCAAGTCTGTTTATAGTTTTTTAAAACACGCCAAATAATGAAAACATATTTTTCTCCATTCGTTGGTTGAGATACGTCAAATGGAGACAAGGCTGATGTTATGAAATTAAATCACATAACGTGTTCAATTCGAGTTATTTGTAAATGAATACACAAACATACGAGTAAACGAGATGCAAGAACCGATCCCGGCTCACTTGAGTTCACAAACATGCGAGTAAACGAGATGCAAGAACCGATCCCGGCTCACTTGAGTTCGTTACAATTCCCTTCTGATTAATTAATCTTCCCAGTATCAAAAGTTTGCTGATCAATTAATATTAAAGTACTTTGTTGGCATAGCAGCCGCGGGGCTCCCAGTGCCCGAATACAGCGGGACGATGCGTGCTTCAGTTTGGAAGAAATTTAAGAAGCGTGCACATGTTGCAAATTAGCAACATTGCAATTAAACGTGGATCTTACTAAACGTTCCCACACAAATTCACACTCAGACCATTAACAGCAGTTCCTGGAAGTAGCCAGGCCATGACCCTACTTGGGTAGGTTCTCGGTGCAGGCGTACTCATACCGGTGTTTGTTGTTGCAGGTGTCCTGGATCCGGCACCGCGACCTGCACATCCTGACGGTGGGCGGCTACACGTACACCTCGGACCAGCGCTTCCAGGCCACGCACGCGCCGCAGACGGACGACTGGACGCTGCACGTGAAGTGGGCGCAGCAGCGCGACGCCGGCGTCTACGAGTGCCAGGTCTCCACGCAGCCCGTGCGCTCCTTCTTCGTCACGCTGCACGTCGTCGGTACGTACCTACTCAACTCTACTCTACTAACCCCACTACTCACTTTAAACTAACCAAGGAGATTTATCAAAGGACTCCACTAAGAAAATCACTCTATCGGCAAATAGAGCGTGTAGCTCTGAAGGGTCCTGACTAGCTTAGTGCTCCACAGCCACACCAGCGCGCTCCCGGTTACTGTGTGTCGCCGGAGCCGGAGCCGGATTGTACTCCATAAATACTAACCTGTTTAACACATCTGACATCACACTAATATTATAAATGCAAATTTTTACTACCTTTGCACGCCAAAACTATTGAACGGATCGTGCTGAAATTTTGCATTCAGATAGTTCTAAGCTTGGAATAAAACATAGGTTTTTTTTACTTTTTATCCCATAAATCAGTTCCCATAGGATATAAATAACCTTAAAACATTTCCATAGAAACAACGCGTGCAGGCAGAAACTAGTTTTGAAATATTTTGAAAAAACTCCTTAACCCTTAATCTCCGAAGTTTGCAAGCGATCCATCCGAAATGTACCTACTATTTCTAGATATTCCTTAAATAGTAGTATCTAACAAGTCTCTAGCCGGTACGGAGTACCTTTGACAAACGTTCCGCACCCTCGACGCGCGAGTTACACTCGCACTTGACGGATCTTGTTTCTCATGTACCTAAGTGACGCTGTCTTTTTGAGAATATAGTTCTTTCAACCGATTTTGTTAGTAAATAAAATAGTAATATAATTAGGAATAAGTAGACCTAAACGTAAGCTTTTTGTTTCCCAAATAAATAAAATAAATTAAGTAAGTTTTAGAGACGCTGAGGTAATTAATTCAAATAGAAGTGCCTTCCTGAAATCTCCATTCTCAAATTCGTTCAATTTCGTATGTTGACAAAAAGTAACTTATGAAGTTATTGAAGTTGGAATCTGTCTCGCTCGTGTGCTCCAGCCGGCGACAACGGGCGCCGCCAGCTCGCTCGTCTGCAGCCCTGCAGCCCTGCAGCCCTGCAGCCCCAGCTGGGAACTCAATAGCTACTTAGCTTTAAATAATGATAATTCCTTATTTATTTTATATGTGTCAGACATTCCGATTGGCACATTCCTACATGGACACATTAAATGATGTCAGTCCATGGGCGGGCGGCGGGCGGCGGGCGGCGGGCGGCGGGCGGCGGGCGGCGGGCGGCGGGCGCAGCGCGCGCGTTCCTATGATGCGTATTATAGATAACAATATTATTGCGTTCCATTTTGTGTCGCGCGGAATGTGGCGGGGGGCGGGGGGCTGGGGGTGAGGCTCATTCACACCAACATTACATACCATCCATGCATCTAAATAATTTAAAGCCTACCTCTCGAATTCAATGACATTGTTAGTTAGTCGAAATAATGTTATTTTGTAGCAACAGAACCATATTTTGCCCTCCTCACCCTGTAGCGGGTAGTTAGTAATTATTATTTCCCCCGACTGAAACAGTAGTATTCTTGGGTTGTCGGGATTAATTTACGCATCGGAAAGGCACTTAGTCCGTCTCAGGCGAGAATTTCTTTCATAGCGAAGGTAATTTGTTTCCGCGGCGCCGCCGTGCCCGCGCCCGTATTGTGCGGCAGCTTGAGCTGCGAGGATTCCTTTGACAGTCTACATAACCGGCTAGGTACACTAACCCTATTTTTCAAGTCTTCATAAAGCTGAACATTTTCATAAGAGAGTAATAACGGGGTCTTTAAAAAACTGACGTCGTCGGGCGACACGTACCGGACTAATTAAGAAGCGGGTAGGAGGCGGTAGGTACGTCCAAACTAGCGAACTTTAGTTTAATAGCAGCTTCCGAGGCGTCCCGCGATCTCTTTGTCATCTCGGCCCGGCCTCGCGGCTCAGCGATATTCTGATTAAAATAACTTGTAGCCTACTTTATAAGCGGAGCTTTATTACGAAGACGAGAACGCTATAAAACTAGGCGCTATCAGGGCCGCCGCCAGCTCGAGGCATGACCTGGGGAGCACAGTGCAACGCGTGCTGACACCGGCACGTGCAGAGACACGACAATTGCCTAAAGTATGTGAGTCCAAAACGAAGTAGGTATCGCACGTCCCTATCGGCGCGTGTCGCCGCTGCCCGTGCCCGGGTGAGGAAGTAGGTACGAATACGATGGTGAGGAGAGTACGGCCGTCACCCGCACTCGCGAGCGGCCAGAACGGCCAGAGCGGCCGGACCAGCCTGCGGGCCCAGGAGCCAGCTTCTCATTGGTGCAGGTCTCATGTTTCTGAAATGAAGAAAGCCTACGGTTCCGATTCCGATTTCCATTACTGGCATAAGTTACGGCGCGCTGAGGAGAGCACATTTTCGTTAAGGGATGGGGGGGGGGCACAGAGCAGCACCGAGCTGGGGAGGAGCAGCCCGGCAATGAAGTCTGTGATGTGATGTGGCATGCCCCAGAAGGGGGAGAGTGTACGGGACAAAGTGCGTAGGATTTGTGGAGTCTAGAGTTACCCGAGTGACTCTTTTCTCATAGTTTCGGTCCGTGTAACCGCGAGGCTGGCAGGACCATGGGAAGTGTAGGCGACGCGTAGCTACCTATGTACCTAGGGCGATGCCTAGGGGGGTTATGTTTGAGCGGGTAGGTACCTACCTACCTACCTTGTTTGTATTTATTGGTTTGCTATACCTACTTATTGTAATTTGCTAATAAAGCTAGTGTTGACGAGGGAGACGCAAGGGGTACGTGGTGTGCGCGGAGAAAGCGGGGTGCGGGGGTAGCCACCGCCCGCGACGCCCGCGCCGCGCGCTAGCTGGATTCAGTGACCTTTTACCACAGCCGAGTGCGCACGTATTTTTGCCTCACCCCCGTTCATCACTCTTCTGCCCAAAAAGTATTTTGTTAGTCCTGTCCCCTACATTAAGTGGTCTTCGAGCCGGATACGGATCTGGATGTACTTACCACGCGACACTAGGTAGCAGAAGTTATGGTGAGCACGCAATGAGCAACAGAGGAACAAAACAACAACGCGCTGCGGTTGACAGAAAAGGTGCTCAACAATCGTAACAAGCGCGTCGCCGTGTTTCGTAACAAGCGGTCGAACCCGGGAACAAGATGAACAAACAAAATCCTGGCCAGTCGACAGCCCAAGGCGTACGAGATTCGACGCGCAACAGGTCATCGACCTCGTCCATTCTAGCAAGAAAGAAAAGGCTGGAATCGGAAGCCGCTGAAGCAAAAGCCAAAATCAGATTAGAGCTAATTGATAAAAAGCTGGAGGCAGATATTGCCGAGCTGGAAGAACAAATGGCTTGAAAGAAGCGAACAGGAACTCCAGTGCGCCACTAATGTACGACACCCGGCACTGCAGGAGCGGATCCTGCACCATGTGAATCCCGCCGGGCCGCCGCTCTCGGCCGCTGGGAACGCGCTCGCCGCTTGCCCACCGCCCGCTCCGGACGAGCTCGCCGCTTGCCCACCGCTCGCACTGGACGCGATCGTCGAACACCCGGCGCCCGCCCTGGACGCGTTCGCCGCCCGCCCACCGTCCACCCTGGAAGCGCTCGGCGCCTGCCCACCGCCGCCGCCGGCCGTGAACGCGCTCGCTACCCACCCACTACCCGCTGTGAAATTGCTCGCTAAATGCCCACCGTCCGCCGCCGTGGACGCGCTCGCCGCCCGCCTACTGCCCGCCGCCGCCGCCGCCGCAGCCGCCGGTCGCGGCACTGATGATCCTACGGTACAACCCCTAGCGAGCGCGCTGAAAAACCTGGCTGTGACTTTGATCAGTGACGCGCTCGCGTCGAATGCCGGCCCACTCGGCAAAAAACAGTCTATGCGTACGTGCAGTCCATGGGACCTTATCGAAGTGGTGTGTGACAGTGAAATGTTGAACTTTGAACTATCTTACTGGACGGAAAAAAGGTACGATCTGTTGAAACCTGAAATACCTACCTACGAGAAGAACAACTACACGCACCAGACCGCCGCCGCCGCCGCACCTGCGAGCGAGACGAAACACGACCGCTCAAATGCACGCGAGCCGAACTGGTGTTTCATCGCCGCACCGCGCCCTCGCCGCCGCTGCCGCCGCCGCCGCCCCCGCGGCCGCCACCGCCGCCACCGCTACCGCCGCCGCCGCCGCTGCTGCTGCCGCTGCCGTCGCCGCCACCGCCGCCGCCACTGCTGCTGCCGCCGCAACCGCCGTCGCCGCCGCCGCCGCCGCCGCCGCCGCCGCCGCTGCCACTGCAGAGATTGCCGAGATTTTCCCCTATTATGTTACTTCATAATACTATAGATTGAAAAAAGTTTCTAGTGTTAGTGCAGAGATCGCGAAAATGGAACGCGCTGAGAACCTATTGTTGAAGTACTCCCAGATAAAAGCAATTCCAGATGACCTGAACAACCTGAAACTAAAATTACCTACTTGTGCCAGTAATAGGTACCTACCTACCTACTTGGAGATGATGGTTTTTTATGATTGGCCAGTCGCCGCCGCTGATATCGTCGCCGCCGCTGCTATCGCCGCTGCCGCCGCGGTGGCCTCCGTCGCCGCCGCGCCGAACCGACAACGACGCATCTGAAATAGGTACCTGCACACAACAGCAACCAGGACACGGTAATATTATCCAACAGTATTTGGACTCGGCCGTATCTTTGAAATAAATGCCTACAGCCGCGCGGTAGGTAAACATGCGATAGGGCTGCCCGCCTCCACCATTTTAATTACATTTGCCTAGGTACTTTGTGTTTCCATTTAGTTTTGTGATTGTAAATATAGGAAGGTACTTTTTTTATATAAACAAATAAAATACTTTGTGAATTGAATGGGAAGTGTTCAATAAAAATGCGTGTTGTTTTTTGATTGGTAGATTTAATTAAAAAACCTGTTTATGTTTGAATAACAAATCGGTCTTATAAATTTGCGACCGAAAAATATTTGCGCCTCGACTGAGACGTACCTACCTACAAAATGCTTTATTATTAAATTTTAGGAGATTTTTTTGGAGAAAAAGGAATATCTTTTACTTGGTTATAGATACCTGCAGCTACTTTATTAAATATGTACCTGAACTTATTTTTAGAGAAAAAATCGCGCGGTTATTGTTAAAAAACATCACACCATCCGTTCGTCACTGCGGCACAGCCGCGACCACGGGCTGTAATGTTGCCAATAAAAAAACTAGACGTGGGGGAAAATGATATGTGACGTTTACGCCCCCCTCTCCCTCCCTCGCAGTCCCCCTAAGCAAGCCTTCAACTCCGCCATCTTGTGATTGTGACGTTACGAGACGAGAGCGGCCGGCGCGGCGAGTTTATTCAAAACCTCCCTTGATTTAGTGATTTTATTGTTGTTGTTTGCGTTGATTAATTTCCGTACCTACTTTAAAATGAAATACTCCAAGTGTTCTGTGCCAGGGTGCAATAGTATACGACAGGACGTTAAGTTGCACAAATTTCCTAAATGTGAGAAAAGACTCAAACAGTGGTTAGATTATAAAAAGTGTGATACCTTACGTGGTCTAAATATGGCAGAACTTGACCGGCTTCAAGTTTGTCATAAGCATTTTGAGCAGAGATTTGTGACTGAGAAATCAGGCATTCTGGGGAATGCTTACCCGACGCTATTTTCACCTGAAGAAATATCCACTGGAATTCCCGATAGAACCTTAGAGGATGCCGGTTAGTACCTATTTTCATTTCGTTATTACTAAAAAATAGATCTAAGTCTATCAGATGTTGTAACATATTATGTATGTTTATCTTACAGAAAAGAGTGGACCTAGCTTTGAACACAATTACTCTAGAAAGAGGCACTTTGACCACACTTACGGTCAACAAGAAGCATCTACTTCAGCCACAGGTTAGTATGTAATTCATTATGAATGTAAGCGGCTTAACTACCAACCTATTTTGTGTTGGAAGAACACCAACGTTTCATCCCTTAACGAGGGACTTCATCAGGGTGAGTGCGGTTCGTTAAGGGTTGGTTAAGGGATGAAACGTTAGTGTTCTTCCAACACAAAATAGGTTCATAGTTAACTCGCTTACATTCATAATGAATTCAAACTACGGAAGTTTTTATTAATTTCTCATTGAAAAACTTCATTTATAGTTATAAATATTGATATTCGGTTTCAGATGATACTATTAATATCAATGGATTTAACTTGAGTGTAATTGCTGACCCACCTCATCTTATCAAAGGAATAAGAAACAACTTTCTTACAAAAGAGATATCCTTTGATGGTAAAAGGGCCAAGTGGATGGACATTGTTGATGTCTATAAAACGGACTGTCAACATGCAAACACACGTTTGTTACACAAATTAAATGATGAACATGTGATACCAGAAAAAGTCAAGAAAATGAAGGTATGTATTTAATTAGCATGTTAGTCAATTGAGATTTGTAACCTATGTAATAGATAAGATAGTTTAATTTATATTACTTTATTGCTTTGCAGGTGAAAAATTGTGTGCGAGTCTTCAGTAAAACCATGGCTGGTGCCCTTAACTACACTTCTGAATTTTGTGAGTACATACAACATTTCTATTTTTTGTTGTGAAGAATAGTATAGGTAATTAATTTCATAAATTTATATTTGTTTTAGCACATTATGCTGATGGAAGGACAGTGAGCAGCACATTGGCGAATACAACAGAGGTGGTGTCATTCCTGGATGACTTGTTCGACAGTGTCAATGGTGCCATGCAAACATCTACGTACAGCTGTTACTGCATCATCAGAACATCATCGCTTTTGGAGAAAGGCCCTTCAAAGCCTTGATCGACTCAAGTTCATCAATGAACGGGGACATGAAGTTACTGTGCCAAGCATCAAAAATTGGGTCACTACAATCAAAAGTTTCCAGAGGCTGTGGAATTTTTTTAAAGATAAGGGAATCAAAATATTGCGGCCGCGTTATTTTAATTCTGACGCAATTGAAAATTATTTTGGCCAGGTTAGGGCATATAACTTTAGAAATGTAAATCCAGATTGCCATACATTTGCAAACACTTTTAAATCACTCTTGGTCACGGGATTCATTAAACTCCACTCGGCGACATTTAACTGTGAGGAGGATAATAGTAAACAGTTGGTGAAAATAAAATCTATAATTAGGTCACTGACACTAGCTAAACCAGCAACCCTCCAACCTCCTCCTCAAAATGAGTTGGAATTTAGTGAAACCCTGGACCATACAGGCTTATTAGAAAACACAGTAACGGAGGCAAGGCGCGAAAGACTGAGCGTTCATGCGCGAGCATATACTGCTGGGTGGGTCATCCGAAAAATACACAACTTTAACAAGTGTAAAGACTGTATTTCCAACCTCACTGTAAGTGAAGAAAATGATACCCATAAGTGGATAACACAAAGGGAGTACAGTTCTTTACGACGAAGAAAACTGACCTATCCAGCTGAGTATGTAGTGAGAAAGTTCGGACAAATAATTGAAGAAACAGCAAATTTCTTAGAAACCAAACCTCACAAACCGAATATTTCAAAAGAAATTGAAAAAGTAATTTTAGAAAAGGATGAATTAGATAATATAGGGTGTGAAATTCATAAATGCTCGGTCCGAAACGCTTTCCTCCAGATTTCTGTAAAATTGGCTGTACATAACTGAACGAATATTATAAATAAAATATTAAGAGGAACTGATGTTGTCCGATTAGAGACGAGATGTAACTTACCACCTATGCAGAAAATGGCTCTAAATAAATTTAAGAAACGATTGAAAAAGAAATAAACGCATTTTTGACAAAATTATGACTTATTTATTTCTTTTATTTAAAAAAACAATTGAAATAAATTAAAAGGGGTAGTACGTAATGCAGGTCTGTATTTTGGCAGAATAGAATGAAGCCAGTGGCTAGAACTACGAGCACAAAAAAAAAAAGAAATGTCATACATCATTTTCACCTAGCCAATCAGAAGCGACTTCTGCGGCTCGACCAATTAGTGAGGAAGATGTCCGTCTGATACGTAGTATCCCTATATAGTTTGTGGCCGCGACTGTCTGCATGCTGAGCGCATGCCGAGATCGAGGCGCGTAGGTATAGCTCGCGTTTCGCCCGTTTGTATGAAGTCGGATTACTTATAGGATAATATTACCTTGACCAGGACCAGGAGCTAAACTAGGGGTCAACGAACTGATAAGAAACGCCCGGACCTATGGCCGAAAGATTTAGTACAGAATGTACCTAGGTGCCTAGTAGCTGGCAATGATGGCAGAATTCCAGAAGGTAGTCGACGACCGACGACGTGATGTGATGGAAGATTCTAGGCACTGCGAAGACGTTCAATTCAACACGCGTCGCACGAATCGCGATTGGTGTTGAGTGCTGCTCCAGCACTAAGGGGGGGTATGTAGGCGACGCGTAGCTACCTATGTACCTAGGGGCGATGCCTAGGGGGGTTATGTTTGAGCGGGTAGGTACCTACCTACCTACCTTGTTTGTATTTATTGGTTTGCTATACCTACTTATTGTAATTTGCTAATAAAGCTAGTGTTGACGAGGGAGTCGCAAGGGGTACGTGGTGTGCGCGGAGAAAGCGGGGTGCGGGGGTAGCCACCGCCCGCGACGCCCGCGCCGCGCGCTAGCTGGATTCAGTGACCTTTTACCACAGCCGAGTGCGCACGTATTTTTGCCTCACCCCCGTTCTGCCCAAAAAGTCTTTTGTTAGTCCTGTCTCCTACAGGAAGGTTGGAGGGTTCCGATTCCCTGTATCATATCAAATGCCCACATGATATAGAGAGACCTTGAAAATCTGTCTTTTTAGGGTTTCGAGATCGAAGATCGGTTTCGACACCCTTATCTTATGGCCACGCTTTGTCTGTCTTTTTTTCTCTCCTTAATAACTCAGCAACTACCGCAGCTATCAACATGAAATTAATTTTTTTCAAAACAGTTATTGAAATTTCTGTAGGTTTCATACTTTTTAAATATTTTGACTAAAGTCGAAATTTTAAGCTTCCGCCCCCTTATTTTTATTTTACAATAGTATAAAATTAAAAATTAAAAATACTATACTATTAATGCAATCATAAGTACTGTGTGCTGAAATAGAAGTAGTAGGTACCTATTTAAAAAAAAGACGAATCTAAATTACAATAAAAAATTTAAGATAAGAGTTTCAAATCAGTTTATAATTACCTGGTGTCAGTACCAAATCAAGCAGACTGGCAACCACAAGGTGGGGAACTAGGATGCATATATAATACTGATCAACTGATCATACATAAAGTTAGTGTGTAAAAAAATAGAATTGTTCGAAGAAGTTGATATTAATTAACTTCTTGAAAGCATTGCGCCTCATGTTGAAGAGATCTTTTCGACATTTTTAGAATATTTGGTGTTGAAAGTTTGCATGGTCCGCAGTAGATATGTGTTTTTCCGGTAATTTTTGGTGCAGTTCGGTATGTACAATTGAAGGTGGTTTCTTCGAGAAACTCGGCGGGATGGATCGGTTAGTCCTATTCCGGATAAGAGCGTGGGTGAATCAACCAGATCCAAGACAATATTGAGCAATAGTGACAGGTCAGCTGCTTCTCTTCTCGGCTCAAGTGGTGGCAAATGATGGTGTTTGCAGCCCAGTGATTTGTCACTTATAAATGTCTATGAAACTAGCGTGGTGCTGATACAATAAATTATGTATCGATACTCCCGATCTAACTAGAAGTACCTAATGAGAATGTATCAATTTGATTGAGTAGTCGTTGATCAGTGTAAGTTTTATAAAATACTCCGGGCATATTATTTAATCGGTATAAAAATGTATCTGTATTTTTTTTTCTATTTCAAATATCATTATTAAGGCATCAAAAACTTACTTTATGTAAACTGTATGTGTATATAATTAGATTTTCACATAGAGACAACACAGAAATTTGTAATTAAATTCCAATCAAATAGAACAATGCCACACTAGGAGTTACGTACTTACCTATTTGAATTTGTTTGCTTTAAAAAAATTATAAATTCACTATCGTTGAAGTAAATAATTTTCGCGATTCGCATAGTTGTTCACAAAGTTAATTATACTAGTATTTACAATTGAAACAATTGAGTTAACTGCCGACTGTTGCAAACAGTCTACAGATAGCTCAACTGATCCATATCAACACCAGTCGGAAGCGTCCCCAAGACGCTGGCTGCATTGCCACGCTGTATGGCAATGCTGATACGCTGTGCCAGATATTCACCAGTTCTCGGGTCACGCGTCGCTTCGACCAGACGCTCAGATAGTTTTTTGAAAACCCGAAGAGCCTCGGTACCTCACGGACCTAGGGTCTCGACTCCAAGGGGAGCAAATGTGTAGGCTCTGTCGAGACCTGCATATTTGCGCCTCTTGAGATCTTCGGCCAAATCTGCCGCCGCACCCGCCCTCACGGATGTCCTCGGAAGATGGGAAGGCGCAAGTGTGTCGACGCATGTAGTGTCCCACACAATGGGCCTCCCCAACTCCCATGGGACTAGTGTCATACCGTCGGGCCTCTTACCATCGTCACGCAACAGACCATTCGGTTCGAGAATAGCTGGTACGTTAGCGGTGACAAAGGCCCGCCGGATGATGTCGTTAAGGCTAGCGTGGCGAGATATCCGACCGGCGACCCTAGTGCACGATAATCCGTGATGACCAAGCTGTTCGACAGCAGTACCGCACTGGCATTGATAAGGCGCGCAACACCTTGCACCCAACCGGAGACATGTTGCGATACGGAAAGTTACGGGATCCAATAAAGTACCAGTGTTATATGAGGGAAATGATTGCAACCAATGTCCTGACTCCCATTTAGAAACGGCCAGGAGGCGGGCACGATCTGCAGAGCTGGAGCACGTTTGTAACAAACAGTTCCGTGTCAACTCACACAGAGGCCCGTCCCATTGCCGTTGGGACAAACGTGATTTTGGGGGAGCAGCATCGGGGCAAGCACAATGCCAAGCCGTTCGAGCTTCGTCTAAAAATGAAATTTTCAATGACATTCCAGGTGGGACTAAAAGAGAAGGATTTAAAATTTTTTCAACTAAAGAACTAGTGCTGTAGACAGAAGACAAGAACGCTGGTAGGGCTACACTTGAAATTTTACGTATACCTAAGCCTCCCAATTTGACAGGCAGGGAGGCCTGCGACCATGCCTTGTCATCTAAATCGATATTCAAAACCGATGATAAAGTATTCTTTATTATGTTGTCTAAGCCTTCCAAGAGCTCGCTGTGTTTCCACATTTGACTACATCTCAAAGAATACGTAAATTTAGGTACAAATAGACAGAACCGAATAATTGTAAAAGCCATATGACTATTAATTTTGAGCAGTCTGTCCGAATTTTTGTGGAAATTTTGAATTTTCTCATCTACAAATGACTGAAAAGACTCATCAAGAATTGGTGAACCAAGGAGTCGAAGTGAACATTTATCAACAACTGTAATGTTGGGGGCTAATGTATTGAATTTCTCAATGATATTGTGTTTGTCTACACAAGAGTCCGAAATAAAAAGCTCACACTTTGAAAAATTTAATTCCAAACCAATTTGTCGAAATTCGTCTGTGATGATTTTTAGATCATCAAAAACTGCGTTCACCTCTCCACCTAATGTTCCGTCATCCAAATACCAAACATTAAGCTTGGATTGGAGACGTATAACTGTATCATAGTTGTTTAACCATGACTATCGATATCGATAAAAATATATGCTTGCCCAACTGGGGTGTGATGCTTGACTTTGAGTCGGCCAATCGGAGCGCAGCGGTCGCCGCAGTGATTTGGCGGAATTGTTGTCTATACAAAATAAATGACATTTCCTCTCTATCTCTATAATTGTTGTCTATGTGCTCGATGGCGGCTATGTAGTTGGGGTTGATGATCTTATGCTTGTAATTAATAAATTTAAGAAATTTCCGCTTTCGTTTTTATAGCAAAGAAACATATTTATTATACTGGGGATTCCATACCTGTGAGGCATATTCGAGGTGACTTCGGACCAGTGAGCAGTAAAGAATTTTCAGTGTTTTACTATATTTAGGTATTTATTAAACTAGCGACGTCTCTAACCGGTACCTTTAGTACATATTTGTATAATTAAGAAACGTTCACAACCCTTGTTGCGCGAGTCACACTCGCGCTTGACGGGTCTTGTTTTTGTTTTAGCCGCGCAGACATTTTGTACGCTCAATATTCTGCGTGTAGGTACGCTTCATTAATCTACATAGATAGACAAAGTTTAATTAATTTGCTGAGCGGCTGCGGTCTCGTAGACGCTGGCTGCGGGCGGCGCGCGGTGTCGGCGCGGTGTCGGCGCGGTGTCGGCGCGGTGTCGGCGCGGTTACAGGGCAGGCTCGGCGCATTAATGCTGGGCACGCGCTGCCTCAATAAATATGTTAAAATGTTCCGTGACGGCGGCGCCCCGCCTGCCGCCCGCCGCCCGCGCCGGACAATTCGCGCGGCCGTTCCATCGCGCCGGTAATCTCATCCACACAGGACGTTCCCCGCGCCCGCCTGCTGCTGCAGCACCAACGTGGCTAGCAACCAGATTACCGCCGAATTACAATGTGTCAAATATTAACAGAACAACACAGAGCTGTGAAAGCATGGCTGGCTTTCTAAGAATTGATCCAACTAAAAAGGTAGTATCAAGCCGAGTGATTGTTTTGATGTCAGTACTTAGCGGTCTTGGTTCGGCTGAGTACGCTCTCGGCGAGGAGCCAGCTGGAAAAGCGAACAATTAAAACTTCACAAAGGAACCAAGCTAACGGAGATGCATTAACATTTTTGTTCAAGTCGGTTTCAGTGTATTTATTTAAAGTTAGTGCGCGAGGGCCGGCCCGCGGGCGCGAGGCGCAAGGACCGGTGCCGGAGCGCGAGCGACCGGAGCGCGAGCGACCGGAGCGCGAGCGACCAGACCGGACCGGCGCACTCGCGCTCGCGGGCCGGCACCGGTCCTCGCGCCTCGCCCGGACCGGCACGTCCATCGTAACCTGATTACAACAATTGAAATTTTGTTTACGACAAATAAAACCCTGAATTTATTTACGTTGTGAGCGAATTTTGATCAGAATGGTTCGAAACGATAACGCTTTACGGCTTTAATTGATTTCTGTGTTTTCCCTCGCGATAATGGCTCCGAGTGTAGCCGCCCCCGCCCGCGCCCGCGCCTCCCCGCTGTCAGCCATTACGCGCGAGTGTTTGCATTAAAATTAGAGAATTTATTTTTAAAAGCAAAGCGTACGTAAAGTTTGTGAGTCGTATTCAAACCGTCTGCAGATTAACAAGTTTAAATATCAACTTGGACTCATTAAGTTGCCCTCCGTGTCTTATCTTAGTTAGGTTTATTTAATTTAACTTTGTTTAATTTGACTCGACTAGGCAGAATGCAGAATAAAAAGAAAATGTTTAAAAGTTCCCACTTTAACTACATCGTCTGTGTATAACTTTAAAGTGGTTTTGTTTCATGCTGATAGCGCTGGCTGGTGATCGCAGCCAGATACAGTTGGAAGCAGTTCTCGCGGGTACTCCGCCTGCCAGTCGGTCTATTCGGCGCAGTAGTTAGGGTCGAGTTGTACTCTGGTCTTTTGAGGCCTCATCACCGCTGACGAGAGCCAGTGAGCCTGCTCATGAGTGGTGAGTCACTCCGCGACCGCGCGCGTCCGTGCGCGCCGAGATATTCTGACGAGAGCCAGTGAGCCTGCTCATGAGTGGTGAGTCACTCCGCGACCGCGCGCGTCCGTGCGCGCCGAGATATTCTGACGAGAGCCAGTGAGCCTGCTCATGAGTGGTGAGTCACTCCGCGACCGCGCGCGTCCGTGCGCGCCGAGATATTCTGACGAGAGCCAGTGAGCCTGCTCATGAGTGGTGAGTCACTCCGCGACCGCGCACGGACGCGGGCGTTGAGAAGAGAAGCAGCTGACCTGTCACTATTGCTCAATATTGTCTTGAATCTGGTTGATTCACCCACGCTCTTATCCGGGATAGGACTAACCGATCCGTCTCGCCGAGTTTCTCGAAGAAACCACCTACAATTATACCTACATACCGAACTGTTAGTACCAGCTATGCCAAAATTACAATCAAATAATAGAAATAAATCACAACTTGTAAGTATTTACAATTGAATCAATTGAGCTAACTGCAGACTGTTGCAAACAGTTTTCAGGTGGCTCAACTATAACTTAATAACATGATGTTGGCTATAATACCTATCTATTATGTTTCTTTTGGAAACTGCATCTCATTGTTGTTTTAACTTGCAAAGTTCATTTTGTACTATTTCGTTTTTATGTTGTAGGTACTCTATACCTATGTAGAGCAGGCGTAGGTCCGTCCGTGACGTCACCTGTGTGCGGTCCTAGCGGGGAGCAGCGCAGCCAGGGCGCGGCCTCTTGCGGGAGTTTAGCCAGCACAGCATTATGCTGAGTTAGGGCCTTTTTATAACAACTTTGTATACAGGGTTTGTGATTTTTGAGCGCGGGCGGTGATGACCAAGTCCGAAACCACGAGAGTTAAAGAAAAGTCGTGACAGGAGTCATGCCCTCGATTCATAAAAAAACAATAACTGTATATTTCGTTTTTTTTTTACTTTTGATGGAAATCCACCCGTGGGTTATCAAAAAAAATGTATTACACAGAGTTTTTTTTTTAGTTGGACAGTACGGGGGCACCCACGCCATAACCAGAGGAGATACAGGTGCAGTTTCTTTTGAAACATCAGCTCCTTTTTGGAGAAAAATATTTTGGCATTAAATTTTTTTTGGGTCAAGCGTGAGTAGCGCATTAAAATGAATCAAGTTGGTAATTTTTTTTTATGCCAATCGATTCGGCCCTTACCTGTACCTGTACCTGTACCTGTACCTGTACCTGTACCTGTACCTGTACCTGTACCTGTACCTGTCCTTTTCCTGTACCTGTACCTGTCCTGTACTGTCGTACGTACTGCTGAGCAAAGGCCTCCCTTCCCTTCTTATTGACGTTTGAGTAATAAAAATGTAAATCGGCAATGATGGTGTGGTCCCAAGACAAAGAGTCTCGCCTCGCTGAGCAGCCGCTGCTCCTCCGACTGCCTACTGACCGACTGTTCTGTCTGCAGATTGCGACGAGATCTACCAGCGGATGTTCTCGGACGCAGAAGGTGAACTTGTTTGTTTGTTTGTGTGTTTGTTCGTGTGACGCCCACTAACCGCTAACTGCGCTCTTTGTCTCCATTAGCCACAAACTGTGTGAAACAAGTCTGATTTATCTACGAGACGGCTCCTCTCTGCAGACTTTTTAGTTTCTGTTTCCTCGGTGGTGTTGCTTGCTCCTTTTTGTAAATAGTTCCTAGGATTTAAAAAAATGTCCCGAAGAGACCTTTAAATTGTTTCAAATCACTAGAGAGATTGCGTAGGTATCTAATTTAAATGAGTTTCTACCGTGAGCGTTTATCAATTTCTTTAAATACCTAAAGTAGTTATGGTCGATTCATTGGGCAGTGGCAGTGGCAGTGACACAAAATAACTAGGTGTACACTTGTACAGGGCGTCCCACGGCTGTGCCGCGTGGAGGGAATGGAACATTTTACTGAAAGAAGACTTCATTTTATTTTGTAAACAATTTAAACTGCATTCAATGATTTTTGAATAATGGCGTGTCTGAAACGGGAGTCGAAGATAATTATTGTCTAAATTACATAGCATCTTAAATAAAAGGAAGACCATGTTATTCATAATTTCAGGAAAATGAATACTCAGCCTTTCCTTTTACTTTGCCGTGCTCCTAACAACTCATTTTATAATTTCAAAGTATTATTACTAAGTACCCACTTGAGAAATACATACCATTTCTCTATCAAAAGTAATTAAGAAAAGAGATTAATAAATTCACCTGAAAAGATAAATAAATCAACAGGCAGCGAAATGTTAAAAGAATGAGGATTTGTATACAGAATGAAACATTTTGAGCATTATGGTATCTTAATTCAATTTAATTAATTCTATATACATGAAACTTATTTAATATAATGAAATTTATTTTATTGTTTTATGTACATATGTGTTTTTATATTCCATTTGACATGCGTAAATAAAGTCGAACTCAGTTATGCAGTACCCTTCCAGGGTAAATGTACTAGTGACAACTTAAATAACCATTCACCGAGACCTAAGAATGAATGTACATTCATTTCTGTACATTTCATCACATTATTTTTGCTTGTATGTACATGACATGCAAGCAAAAATAATGTTGAAATGAATTTCGAAAAATTATCCCTACGATCGGGCCTTTTGATCGGTATTGTAAAATTACGGGTGTTTTTTTTACAATTTGGCGGTTTCGATTCCCGGTTCAGACAGGCGATTATTCAAAAATCTTTGAATGCAGTTTAAATTTTTATATATGGCAGAAGCCTTTATTCACACAGAAAATTATACTAGTATTTACAATTGAAACAACTGAGGTAATTGCAGACTGTTGCAACCAATCTACAGGGAGCTCAACTCATCATCATCATCATCAGCCTATATTAGTCCACTGCTGGACATAGGCCTCCCCTAACGAGCACCATAGCGCCCTGTCTTCAGCTTGCCGCATCCAGCATCTGCCTGCAGTCTTTCGCAGATCGTCATCCCACCTGGCTGGAGGGCGTCCTACACTACGTTTGCCGAGCCGTGGTCTCCACTCAAGAACTCGTTTACCCCAGCGGTTGTCGGTTCTTCGCGAGATATGGCCGGCCCACTGCCACTTCAGCTTGCTAATTCTTTGAGCTATGTCGATTACTTTGGTTCTCTGTCGGATGTATTCGTTACGAATTCTATCCTTCAGAGAGACTCCGAGCATAGCTCTTTCCATAGCTCGCTGAGCGACTTTGAACTGGTGGACCAGCCCTACCGTGAGTGTCCACGTCTCAGCTCCGTAGGTCATGACGGGTAGGACGCACTGATTGAAAACTTTCGTTTTCAAGCATTGCGGTATGGATGACGAGAAAACTCGACGTAGTTTCCCAAACGCTGCCCAGCCTAGCTGGATAGCTGGTAGCTCAACTGATCCCTAACAATACCAGTCGGAAGCGTCCCCAAGACGCTGGCTGCATTGCCACGTTGTATGGCAATGCTGATGCACTGTGCCAGATACTCACCAGCTCTCGGGTCACGCGTCGCTTCGACCAGACGCTCAAATAATTTTTTAAAAACGCGAAGAGCCTCGGTACCCCATGGACCTAGGGTCTTGACTCCAAGGGAAGCAAATGTGTAGGCTCTGTCGAGACCTGCATATCTGCACCTCTTGAGATCTTCGGCCAAATCTGCCGCCGCACCCGCCCTCACGGATGTCCTCGGAAGATGGGAAGGCGCAAGTGTGTCGACGCATGTAGTGTCCCACACAATGGGCCTCCCCAACGCCCATGGGACTAGTGTCATACCGTCGGGCCTCTTACAATTAGGGTTGCCACCCGTTCTTCATAATAAAGTATTGTACTTTATTTCGGGCTAACGTACTCTATACTTTATGACCTCAATAAAGTAGGTTCGCGAAAATACTTTATTTGGCTTTTAGAAGAAGTTTTGAGTGTAACAGAAGGGATGGCATGCTGTTATTTTATAAGATTGCGTTTTAGAAACTAACATAAAAATGTCAATTATCCAGATGAATTTTTTGCGGCGCGAGCAGTTGACCAATTGCCACTTAAGTCTGAAAAACCCTACATACTATCGTCACGCAACAGACCATTCGGTTCGAGAATAGCTGGTACGTTAGCGGTGACAAAGGCCCGCCGGATGATGTCGTTAAGGCATGCGTGGCGAGATAGCCGACCGGCGGCGGTCCTAGTACACGATAATCAGTTTAAATTGTTAAAATCAAAATGAATTATTCTTTCAGTAAAATTTTCTATCAACTTTATTTGAGATACTTTCCCTCCGTGTGGCATGCCCATGGGACGCCCTGTGCCTACTGTGGTGGTGATATCTCCAGGGCGGGCGGCGGCGCGGGGCGCGGGGCGCGGGGCGCGGGGCGCGGGGCGCGGGGCGCGGGGCGCGGGGCGCGGGGCGCGGGGCGGCGTGAGTAAAGTATGACATCAAATTAGTTTTCAGATAAAGGGTGTTGTTATAGTAACGGAAGTGTTTTTGTGAGTTTGCGCTCGTAATTAGTTTAATCGCTAACCGAGTTTGTTGTTGTTACTAACTCCTACCGACATCATTTAAATTTTTAATTGTTATTTCACGCCAGCATTCACCTCTAGAGGGGTTGCTTGAACAATTATTGACAACATCATCTCTATTTGTTTGCACTACCTGCTGACTGGTGCGTTGAATGAGCTTCTGGGACATTCAGAGAGATGAAGTAACAGAGATCCGTATATTATATAGATGAATTTTCAGAAGCTGACGCGATTGATTTCGTTGTATAGACGTGTATAAATGTGTGAAACAACGAAAGGGAATCAATCGCGTCAGCTTTGAATCATTTTTGACGTCAGCGTAGCAGATAATTGTATGAAAAATATTAGACAATCGTGCCAGCTTCAAACAAATGTATCCATAGTAGAGCCATCGACGGCTCGTGTGGTCCGGTCACCGAGAGCGCCCCGCGGTCATTTTCCATCAAGTTTTAAGTATTTTCGACCCCTTTCAAATTCATTCCACCCTCTCGGCTCATTGCCGAAAACTGGTATCAAAATCAGAAAACAATGCTTTTGAACGAATCGTGATAATTGAACGTCATCCATTCTGATAAGAGCTGTCGCCAACAGCGGCCGGGGCCAGGCGGGGCCAGGCGGGGGCCAGGCGGGGGCCAGGGGGCCAGGGGGCCAGGCGGGGCATACGTGTGGCCGTGATGCTCCACGACGATTAATATTGACGGCCCGTTTGAACACATAATAGGACGAGCCTCACTTTATTCGGAGCTTGTAAAAAATAAGGGTGAAACATTATGGATCCGACGCAGGCATCGATTGACCCGGTCGGGTAACGCTGGTTTTGGCGAAAGTGTTAAATAACTAGTATGTAATAACGTGTATGCGAGAGTGTGCCCGCCGCCGCGCGCGCGTCGCGTCGGCGCCCGGCGCCCTCTGCGGGCTCAGAGTGTGCGGTCAGCGCTGCTCGGCCGCCGCCCGCCGCTGCGCGCGCGTCGCGTCGGCGCCCGGCGCCCTCTGCGGGCTCAGAGTGTGCGGTCGGCGCTGCTCGGCCGCCGCCCGCCGCTGCGCGCGCGTCGCGTCGGCGCCCGGCGCCCTCTGCGGGCTCAGAGTGTGCGGTCGGCGCTGCTCGGCCGCCGCCCGCCGCTGCGCGCGCCTCGCGTCGGCGCCCGGCGCCCTCTGCGGGCTCAGAGTGTGCGGTCAGCGTTGCTCGGCCGCCGCCCGCCGCCGCGCGCGCGTCGCGTCGGCGTCCGGCGCCCTCTGCGGGCTCAGAGTATGCAGTCAGCGCTGATCGGCCGCCGCCCGCCGCCGCGCGCGCATCGCGTCGGCACCCGGCGCCCTCTGCGGGCTCAGAGTGTGCGGTCAGCGCTGCTCGGCCGCCGCCCGCCGCTGCGCGCGCCTCGCGTCGGCGCCCGGCGCCCTCTGCGGGCTCAGAGTGTGCGGTCAGCGTTGCTCGACCGCCGCCCGCCGCCGCGCGCGCGTCGCGTCGGCGTCCGGCGCCCTCTGCGGGCTCAGAGTATGCAGTCAGCGCTGATCGGCCGCCGCCCGCCGCCGCGCGCGCATCGCGTCGGCACCCGGCGCCCTCTGCGGGCTCAGAGTGTGCGGTCGGCGCTGCTCGGCCGCCGCCCGCCGCTGCGCGCGCGTCGCGTCGGCGCCCGGCGCCCTCTGCGGGCTCAGAGTGTGCGGTCGGCGCTGCTCGGCCGCCGCCCGCCGCTGCGCGCGCCTCGCGTCGGCGCCCGGCGCCCTCTGCGGGCTCAGAGTGTGCGGTCAGCGTTGCTCGGCCGCCGCCCGCCGCCGCGCGCGCGTCGCGTCGGCGTCCGGCGCCCTCTGCGGGCTCAGAGTATGCAGTCAGCGCTGATCGGCCGCCGCCCGCCGCCGCGCGCGCATCGCGTCGGCACCCGGCGCCCTCTGCGGGCTCAGAGTGTGCGGTCAGCGCTGCTCGGCCGCCGCCCACCGCCGCGCGCGCGTCGCGTCGGCGCACTATGGGTCAGGAGCATAATTATCGTGCCAAAAATCACTTTGACAAAAGTTAGATTTCTACATTTTTCTCAGTGAATATATGAAGTAGGATAATTGAACTATAATATACCACCAAAAAAAGCTATAATAACATATTTTTAAAGCTATAGCCTGACCTTGAATGTAAGGAAGTAGATTGATTGATGTTACAAAATTTATGAGATGCCACTTTCATATCGTTTTTTTTACAAGTATTTGTTAATTAACTATTTCATATTATACATCATTAAAAGCGTGATACTTAACACTTTCCATGTAATTCAAGCATATTCATATATGGCTAAGAAAGTTAACTTTTTCAGTCAGTTTTTGAAAGCCCTCCTATTTTTTCAGTTTTAAAAATTCAAATTGATTTTCGTACTTGCCGCTGTCTCCCGACAAGGAGATACGACTACCTAAGCGTTCCTTAATCTGTATACTAACAGGATTTAAAACAAATTTTTGCCCCGATTTGCCCCAATTTGACTTAGGGGCAAAAAAGTGTACCGTAGGAAAATACGAAAAATCAAAAAAGTGTATTTTTTTCAAAAATTTAATTCAAATTGTAGCAAATATCTTGGTTTTTATATACTTAATGACCCTAAATTTAGTAAAGATTGTTTTAATTAAAAAAAAAATTGACGCAGGAACCATGGTTATCTTAATTTATGAAAGTACCTTTTTTATAATAATTTTAACCGTAAATGGAGAATTACCGCATTATTTGATAATAGTTATCACTTTATCAAAGAAAGAAACGAAATATATCGGTTGCCGAACCGAAAACCGCAAAGAAATAAATAAGTTATCAATTTCCAAAGGAAAATATTTCGAGGAACGTGTGCAAGAAACCGCAATGGAAATCTGTACTTACTGTCGTGTGCAAATATGTTATCAATTACTGTCACTATAAAAAGGGATTCAGGTTTCAACTACAAATATTTAAGGGTTTGCTATTTTTGCGCAAAAAAGTGTACTTAGTAAAAAAAACAAAATGTGAGAATTCATCGTATCAAAACGCCAATTATGTTCTTTTTTATTCGATAATGATGCCACTTCCGAAAATCTTCTTAAGTATTTGGAAGAAAACTTTAACTCAACACCTACTAAACGCCAAAAAGTTGTCGAAAACATACAAAAAAATATCTTACAAAAATTTCGTGATCGTTGGTCGAAAGCTAAAAGAACCAAATCTCGTATTTTGGAACAAAACGCTTTGTGGTTAGATAGCGAGTTCAAAGTTGTGTTCGATGATGAAGAAGCGTGTTCTACACCAGGAACATTTACGGGTCCTGGTCGACCATCAAAAACATATCAGACCTTTCAGACAGAAGCAAGAAACGAAAGAACATGGAATTAGTGCAAGAATATGGACTCGAATTTATACAGAACGCATATGTACAGGGACTTCGATCACAGGTCAGCTAAAAATAATGAGGACGTTTTTCATTCATTGCTATATACATCCGATCCATATATCTCGAGCCTAAGGAGACCAAGCGAAACTGTTCCGAAAGAACTGTGGCAGGAAGCTATAAATCTTTTAGATTCTTAGTCAACAAAACCTTGCATTTACTTTTACGATTATTAGAATTTTTATTACAAAAATATTATTTTATTTAATATGTAAGTAATATGTGCTTCTATTATAGTAATTATATAATTAATTTCCAATTTATCTTTTGTAATGTTTGTTACTTATTACACATTAATAGGTTTTTATTACTTATTACACATTAAAACGTAAATTTTAATTTAAGGCAAGAAAAAAAATTACTCAATTTATATTTAATAATGTTCAAGTATTAGATTCTATTTCGTCAATGTAGAATTTTGTTTAAATTATATGTCCATTAGATTATTTAAAAGCCACGAGAACCTAAAAAAAAAGATTTTTTAAGTTTAATGGCAATTTTTGTATACTACTAAAGGATTTTTATATATTTATTTTTATTTTATTTATAGTCCATATATCTAAGATTATATCCGCGAAAGATTCATTAAGATATTTTGAAAACTGAGAAAGTTACAGATTTTTGACACGATAATTACGCTCCTGACCCATAGTGCGGCGCCCGGCGCCCTCTGCGGGCTCAGCCCTCTGCCGCCGCAGGCTCCACCTGGTCCTACTGCGCCCACTCGTGCTTGCCGTCCGGCTCCCTCGTTACTGCAGCTTCACTAGTATGTGGCCGGTGCAGGTGCACCCGCGCCTCGTGGGAGGCGGCGCGCGCGCTTGTGCCCGCGACTGTACCTTCCACTCCTTTCATGAAATAATCAACACGCGGCGAGCGGCGAATCGTAAAAATAAGAGTTTTTATTAGTCGTAACAATTTTCCTGGTGCGCATTGAAAAAGCATCAATATTTATGGGCGCGGGTTCTCGAGTCGCTGCGTCAAGGTTGCCGGATTATGTACTCATAATGATAAGTAATATCTCACGTATCTGGAATTTGATTACCGCTGCGATGCGTACGAATATTGTTTGAAGGTTTTACGGCGCAACGCGAGGCCCATCTTAATGGCATTACTTACCAGAGATTGTTTCACGGAGGAACTTGCCCTGAACATTGCCATGGTTTCTCGCTGGCTCTGAATTCGTATGGTCTGTTGTATTGTGTTGCCAAGTGAAGACACGCGCCCCCTTGGCCCGCGCGGTTCTTTATTCAACGTTCAATAGATTCGGATTTGTAATGCAACTTATATTGACATGATTAAATTCATATTTGTGGTTCAGCCTCTGTCTTAATTGTAATACGAAAATACAAGTCACCATGAGTGATGTAGTTATTCTGTGGTCATGGCCGCGCTGGCCCGCAGAGTCCGGGCCGCCGCGCGGCCTCACCGACACTGTGAGGAGAGCGGTCGATCCGGCGGCGCTGGCCCGCAGAGTCCGGGCCGCCGCGCGGCCTCACCGACACTGTGAGGAGAGCGGTCGATCCGGCGGCGCTGGCCCGCAGAGTCCGGGCCGCCGCGCGGCCTCACCGACACTGTGAGGAGAGCGGTCGATCCGGCGGCGCTGGCCCGCAGAGTCCGGGCCGCCGCGCGGCCTCACCGACACTGTGAGGAGAGCGGTCGATCCGGCGGCGCTGGCCCGCAGAGTCCGGGCCGCCGCGCGGCCTCACCGACACTGTGAGGAGAGCGGTCGATCCGGCGGCGCTGGCCCGCAGAGTCCGGGCCGCCGCGCGGCCTCACCGACACTGTGAGGAGAGCGGTCGATCCGGCGGCGCTGGCCCGCAGAGTCCGGGCCGCCGCGCGGCCTCACTGACACTGTGAGGAGAGCGGTCGCTCCGGCGGCGCTGGCCCGCAGAGTCCGGGCCGCCGCGCGGCCTCACCGACACTGTGAGGAGAGCGGTCGCTCCGGCGGCGCTGGCCCGCAGAGCCCGGGCCGCCGCGCGGCCTCACCGACACTGTGAGGAGAGCGGTCGCTCCGGCGGCGCTGGCCCGCAGAGCCCGGGTCGCCGCGCGGCCTCACCGACACTGTGAGGAGAGCGGTCGCTCCGGCGGCGCTGGCCCGCAGAGCCCGGGCCGCCGCGCGGCCTCACCGACACTGTGAGGAGAGCGGTCGCTCCGGCGGCGCTGGCCGCCTCCCCAGACTCCAACGAACGATCCCATTATTGCCAATCTCATTAATTAAGCTAACTTAGACTAGACATCCCATCGCAGATTATGATAACAAACGATTTATTTTTTAATTAATTTCGGAATGATCGTCCGGTTTTCCCGCCGCCGCCGCCGCCGCCGCCCGCCCAAACTCTAAAGGTCGTGGAAAAATGTACTTTTAATTTTCACAACCCTTTTAGTGTCACCTTAATTAAGCGAGTCGCACTTAACACCTGAATTACCTATAAAATATGAAGGCGCCCATTCGGTTTAAATATTATGGTCTGATTAACATGTTAAGGTCGACCCGAGATTTAATAAAAGAGAACATCGGCCTATTTTATCCGACGTTCACAAAGAGAGGCTATCGCTGCGGCGGCGCGGCGGCGAGCGCCCAGGCGCCCACTCGAGTGCGAGTGAGCGAGCGGTATTTCGAACGCCGCAGAACACAGAACAAATGCAGGCTGGGAAAGCAAGTTCACTGCAAGTGGATGGGCTGCAGCACCTGCGGCACTGCCGTGAGCTGGATGTCGACCGGGCACGGTTGGCGGAGGGAGCTGGCGCGCGGCGGCGGCGCCGGCGTTCTAATGACCAGCCGGAATATTCAACCAATAATAATTAGTATAAATAATAATTAGAATATATACATATACCTACGAAGCGCAGCAAAATTTATGTTTGAGGTAAAAATATCAATTTACTCGCAATAAAGACAGCTTTTAAGTTTTTTTTGTTTGTGTGGTGGCTGCTTAGAATTTACACCACCCTAATTATTCCCGCGGGTGTCTAGAGAGGCGACTAAGGGGTATCAACTGGGAGCGGGAAGGAGCGCCCCTGCAGAACAACTGTACCACCGAATGGCGATCCCCAGCCCGCATGCCCAGCGTGGGCACTACCCCTCATGAGATAAGACGCTTATCACGGGGAGGCCTTCCTCCAGCTGGGAACCAATATAGGCTGATGAGGTGAGTTGAGGAAATACAGTTTGCGTTAGGTTGCAGCCACTTGCCGCGCTTAGAGAAAAATCTTCCTTATGATTAAATTTAAAATTGAAATCTGACACTCGCGCCATTTTTTTTATCGTTTTTTCTGAATTAAAATTAATTTAAATTAAAGAGCCGGAGTGGCAGTCATTGGGCTGGGCTGCGCAGGGCTCGCCGACGCTAATACAGCGGCGAGCGGCCCGTCTCGCGGAGCCGGAGTGGCAGTCATTGGGCTGGGCTGCGCAGGGCTCGCCGACGCTAATCGCCGTCGTAATGTGCGCCGCTGAGGAACGCGCCCCTTTACGACTTGTTTTAATATTACTCACTATTTCATCTCGTTTGTGCGGAACATAAGCTGAGCACGAAACTCTAACGTTTCTATTTCACCTCGAATGCATGTCCTGCGAACATAAATCTATCTACATATCTAAAAGGTCCACATCGGACAAATGACGCCAGTAAAACCAAACAGCAATTCCGCGCTCCGCCATTATTCGCGTCCGCACTATAAACCACGAAAATAACGCTGACTTTATCGCCGTACTAACTTTAATTCATTCGCCATCAACCAAACATAGAATAAATTAATATTTCCTGCGTCACATGGCCTCGCTCGCGACACCTCCCGCGACGCCGAGGACTTGCCGACGAGTCGCCGACGACTCGCCGATCGCGTCGGTGTGTGGCCTCGGCGTGGGCACTAGCGCGGTGTTCTGCAAGGCCACTTGCACATTCCAGGACTGACAACGTAAAGTCTGATTGGTTCACGCTGAATTAAACATCAAGTGATTTAGCTAACGAAGAAACCGTTTATGCTCTCCGTGTAATGGCGGTACTTCCGGTCTATAAACCTACTTTGTTATGTGAATGCTGAATGTGTACCTACTCGTACGAGTATGTCTGAATAATGTTACCGCTCGCTGCGCCCCCGAACTACAAATAATGTTACCGCTCGCTGCGCCCCCGAACTACAAATAATGTTACCGCTCGCTGCGCCCCCGATCGAACTACAAATAATCTGAAATACCTGACGACGACGTCTGTAAAGCCACTCATAGAAAACAGCTTTAAATAAAACTGTTTTCTATGAGTGCCGTGGCTCGCACGCTACTGCAGGTACACAATTAAATCCAGAATAAACATTATTGCCTTTCGTGAACGAGACTTTTATGAATTTTTCTGTGGGAGTCGACCGCCATGCGCCAGCGCGACCAGACTCGACCGCCAGCGCGACCAGACTCGACCGCCAGCGCGACCAGACTCGACCGCCAGCGCGACCAGACTCGACCGCCAGCGCGACCAGACTCGACCGCCAGCGCGACCAGACTCGACCGCCAGCGCGACCAGACTCGCCTCCGCACGTCTCGATGCAGTTCCTTGTTTGTTTCGTTCTCTATGATACCCAGTGAGAGTCCAGGCGGCAGTTACCATTTATCATCAACCAGCTTCTGCCCGCGGCTTCGCACGCACTTTAACGGGATAAAAAGTACGAGAGCCCATGTCGGCTGGGATACTGTCTACCTGCCCCCGTCCCCCTCCCCCCTCCAGTGTTCATTAAGATCCGTTCAGCCGTGAAAAGGTAACAGACAGACAGAGACAGAGTTATTTTGGAATTTATAATATGAGTATGGATTTCGTCGCGGTTCCGCGTTCAGCGCCGCTTTGTTTGTTACGCCGCGCCGCCGCCGGCGTGTCAATAATACGGTCTGGTAGGAAATAACAACGCTCCATTGTGAATGGTTAAAACCTCTTTATTTAGACCACAAAATGAGAACCCGAAACGCTTCGTTAGCGCGATCTAGAGCTGGGTCAAAATTATCAGCGACATCTAGTTGTGCGCGGGATGAAAAAACTTACAATTTTACACAAAACGTCTCTAATAATGAAACTGACAATGTCGGATTTCATTCCATCTTACTATCTGAAAATTGTGGTTAGAATTTTTCCGCTGTCGTGTACCATATTTCTCTACGTATAAAGAGATGAGCCCGTGATATAGTACCATCTGCTCAGAAGTTCGGCAGTCAGATAAGCTTCCAGTCGGACGCGCGCCAGGACCGAGACGATACAACCTGCTCGGTTAAATCCACTTCTACATACTGCTGCGATTAGTCATCGAATAGCAGCTTATAAAACGACAATCTTTGAAATGATGGACTCTTAACTAGAGTATTGGATCCTGTAATGTATGTGGAGCGGCGAGGGCGAGGGCGGGGGCGGGGGCGCGGGCGCGGGCGCGGGGGCGGCGAGCCTGACGAACGACCGCGGTAACTCACGGCGGAGTGCAAGGGGCCGCGCTGAGCCGCGCTGCAAGGAGCTCCCATAAAACTGCATTTTTAAAAGTTCTCACAAGAATTTGTAGCAGTACACCGTTCTCCTGCATTCGGAATCAAAAAGCTTGAATAATTTCCTGGCGGCAATGAGATTGCAGCGCTATAAACGTGAGTTGTGGCGGAGGCGGAGCTCACCTGCACTTGAGGCTTCCAAGGCGGACTTCATCTCACTGAAACATTCCTCAAGTGCGTAGGCAGAGGCACGTGCGATGTGGCTGACCGTGTGATGGTGGCCCGCCGCGGCCCGCGGAGCCCGCCGCGGCCCGCGGAGCCCGCCCCAGCGCGCGCGGCGGCGCTGCTCGCTCCTCAATGTATGCAGCTCATCTCTAAGCACACTTTCTGAATTAATTTAACGTTCTTAATATTTCAGCGTTCGCTTCGCAGAATGTTGCGAGCACGTTCCGAGCTACAAAAACCGTGTCAAGGAAAACTAAGTACTTAAGCAGAAAAACAAAACTTAATTGAATTTAGCAGGACGGCGGACGTTCTTGATTATTTTCACTTCTCTTGCTCAAGAAGTGTGTCATTACGAGTATAGCGTGGCGTCGCGGGAGTGAAATAGCATTTTATGATCTCGGCTCAAAAAGTATTTCTCTTTTAAGTTTTTGTGTGTTATCATCAGCCAGTACAAAAACATTGTCCTCCTACGTAAAGACTCGACTTTTTGATGTTCCATTATGATAGACAAAGAATATTCTTTAACTACACCTGCTCGGAAAGTTGCCTATTCCTTTTCCATTTATAGAATAGCAAGTATGTCTTTGCAGGCCTATAGGAAACCGGGAGGAAAAACTCTATGGAATTTCATTTCTCACGTGTTTTAACGGGAGGAAAAAGTGTATGGAAATTCATTTCTAACGTGTTATTTTTTTTTTCTAAAAGATCGGCCGGTAGCTATGGTTATTTTCGTTCGGTCAAACGACAAAAAGTTTTTACTCCAAGTCCATTAGGCCTCCTCCGATTTCCGAACAATATCTTGAAAAAAGAACCCAAAGGCTGGCGCGGTCAATGAGGTTTTATTTACCAACATCATTGGGCGCGGTAAGTTCGTCTTTGAGTTTCAATAACTGTAATAATTTTAATATAAATTTCACGTAATAATGAATTGTGACACGTGACCGCTGTTTCTCGGAGTAGCATACCTTGTTTATTTGTACCATGTGTAACCCGAGGTGTAAACAAATTAGCCACAAATTCTCTATCATCGCATGCGCTGCGGAAACTATTGATGATAGAACAAAAAATGCTCTACGATATTAAAGGACATATTATCATTAACTACAAAAAACTTCGCGATACCATAATGTCCAACTATTGTAGTTATGTCAGTATAACTACTTTTTTACATTTTAAAAGTTGATAAAAATACTGACCAAAGTCTGACCATGTTATCCATACCTTTGTATTAATCCCTATCCAAATAAATCATTTCATAATTAAGACTGTTTCAATTCCTGTATTATGATTACTTTTTAAATAATTCAAATCGGACATTCCATTTAAAAGATAACGAATTTAAAAAGATCAATCTACACAAAATACTCAATAGAAAAATGACGCCGCGCCCGTGCAGCGCAGCGGGCAACGCAGCGAGGGAGGTGGGTAAAAATAATAATAATTTAATGTCCTCCTAGCCGAATTTCGACCACGGCGGCCAGTCTAGTCGGAGACTAGCCAGATGCGCAGGATGTATTATAGTGCACAAGTGTGTGCGCTGCTGTGTGGTGCCGGCTTAGAATTTGCACCACCCCAACTCTTCCCGCGGGTGTCGTAAGAGGCGACTAAGGGCTATCCACCGGGGGCGGGCACGACCGGGGAGAGGTCAAGCGCGGGACCAACGGCTTAACGTCCACAAAGCACGCGACCGCTATACCAGGGCAGTTGGATAAAAGTATGAAATGTCCTGCCAGAGAAATATTAGAAACATTTACTCTACGTTTATCCCAAATTTTTTAAAAATTTCACCCAAATTGTCCACCCGTGCGAAGCCGGGACGGGCCGCTAGTATTTAATATAAATCTGTTGCGGTCGAAATCACGTGAAATACTTATCTATATTTAGAGACTTACGACAAACTCGTGAATTAGAGAAGTGAAATACGTGTGCATTATTTTACTGGAGGTAAATTTGGATAGTTTTATTTTTTCGCAATCGAAGTGAAAACTAGAGTGTTCAACTCGGGCCAAAACTAGCGTGCTTAACTCGGACCAAAACCACCCATTATAACTCGGTTTTGTCATTCTCTCTCGCTGCGCTCGAGAGTATAATAAACGTAAGCAAACTTTGATCCCTGGCTGCGTTGCGGCTGCGAACGCAACTACTCGTAGGAGGGACATTCCGGAATGTCATCGGTTCAAATGGCTCCGCAACTCGAGCGGATCATAATTATGTTATTGAGTAAAACGACATCTCTGTAAAGATTGAATGAGTCGCTCGGACTGTGAGGCGCAATAAGAAACTGGGTCGGAGAAGTAATCGACGCGCAAAATTAAGCCTTCTCGAGAGAACGACGATTTTTCATCTCATAAATTCCCTTCGCTTTATCAAGTTCCGTTTCCTCCGCGTCCGCGTCCAATCAGCGCGCCGCCAGGTGACTCCGCTGTCGGCTCCCGGGGCAAAGCGAGCTACTGACGTCTTTAGGACGTTGGAATTATCTCTTGCTAGATTGCTTATCGAAAATGTGAACTGCTTATAATCTGGGACCTATTTTTGAACCGTGTGAAATCGACTGCGTGCGATTAGGGTATCCAGTAGGGTATAAGTAAACAGAGAGCAAACTTCGAGTGCAGTGCTCAGAGAGTGGAGCTGAGCGATCTGGATGACGACAGTTTGCAAGAGCGATCAGCAGCCCCCGCGGCGCCCCCCGCGGCGCCCCCTCTGCCGGGCCGGGGCGCTGCCGCTGCCAACCCAAACAAATATTCCAACAACGACGTACGAGAACTATCGCCATCCACAGAATGTTCTCAAACTTTAACAAAATGAAAATCGCTACGTGATTAGACTGCAATTGAAACTGACTGAAGAAAGAAGTGTCTTAAATGGAATTTATTTCGGCATGAAACCAAACAGTACCCATTCTATCCGACCTAGTAATAATGTCGTGAACCGATCGCTCCGCCGCGCACCGCCCCACGGACCGCCGCCGCCGCGCACCGCCCCACGGACCGCCGCCGCCGCGCACCACCCCACGGACCGCCGCCGCCGCGCACCGCCCCACGGACCGCCGCCGCCGCGCACCGCCCCACGGACCGCCGCGCCACGCACCGCCGCGCCACGCACCGCCCCACGGACCGCCGTGCCGCCGCCGGCTGCATGCCGTGAGTGCTGCGCTTCCGGAACTCTGCATTGCAACAGTTCGCGTCCCGTTATCCCGTATCATTTGTTTTCTTGATTTCGTTCAAATACTTTTCACGTCCAAGTCTGGAACCGCTGAACTCAGAATTAGCTTTCTTGAAATTGGAATTTGTGTTCGCGAATAACTCAACATTTCCTGTTTTATTTTAAGTTTCGTTTGTTCCATTTAAAGTTTCCGGAAACACGTATTTCTTTTACGGCCGCGACGGCCCAAATTAGAATTGGCAAGATGAAAATTAACTTTCAAATTGGAAAAGATTCCTACCTTGGATGTAAACGACGCATTTTAATACCTACGCACCTCAATATAATGCTCATCGTCGCAAGACCCTCGTCAAACGGGCCAGCTGCCTTGCCTATCAGCAAATACGCGTAGACTAGGCGAGGGGCAGACGCGCAGCTCGCACCACGATGGGATCCATCGTCGACGCGGACGCGATCTCTTCGTTACTGAACCCATAAAAAAGCCTATTTGCTAACAAATCCGCCTCTCGGATAACCCCTTCAGAGATAATGTGTAAGATCATACCGTCCGCGTCAAACACATTATATTTAGATAGGAGGTCTCGCGGGACGACACGCGCCGGACGGGGCTCGCGGATTACGTTATTTACTGCGCGTCAAATCCATATCCCTTCTCCAAAATAATAAAACTTCCCAGACTAGGAATTCACTTTGTTCGAATGAACGGGAGTGCTTCAAATGTTCCGCGGCCGAAGCGTTTGGTTAGTTCAGAACTCGCTCCAACAAAATAACAACGCTGGAGCTAGACAAAGATGACCTTGAATTTCTTGATGTCTGATGATGTCATGAACCACTGGACAGGTTCGCGTCCCCGAGTCCCTGAGGCTGCGACCCCATTTTTGTTTTGCGGTGAAACTTAGGTGATGAGCAATAATTAGTTTCGCGTAGAGCGCGTTCTTCAAACAAACCTTATTTATTTAACAGCTACGGTACGTACGGGTCAGCGCACCGAGCGCGGACTGTCCGCGCCCGCGTCCGCGCCCGCGCCCGCGCCCGCTTGTAGGTGGAGGGATCAACGGAAGGAGGATATTAATTAGACGGCGTTATTTTGTCTGCAAGTAATTTATGGAGCTCGGCGCGATTAGTGCGCATTAGAGCGGGGAGTCGCGCCTTCGCGAGCCGGGAGGGCTGTGGGCCGGGGGGCGCTACGCAGGAGAGCATGGATGCATGGCTTATGTGATGCCTAATAATAAAAAATAAAATAAAAATCATTTATTTCAGCACCACTACTAGTACCATATAAACAAATATTTTTACATTAAATTAGACCATCGGAAAATACACAATAAAATGCAGGCCTACTTTAAAATAAAATATTACGAATACACACAATTAAAATTAAAATTACGGACAATAATAATAGTGTAGAAGTTGCATAAAAATGAATAAAGTAGCCTACCTCACACAGCGTCATTTCCTTTCACGTGAAGCCGCGACAAGCGCCACATTATAGGGCAATCGCATTACTCGCTAAAACCTTCAGCAGGCAATTCTCGCTGGAGTGGACGCGGCGCAGCAACGATGCAGCTCTCTTGCGCATGATGGCATGGAAACCGTCCGTTTGAGCGTCCGCAAACATGCCCGATGCGCTGCAGTATTTGGGTAGCCGCAGCAGCGCCCTAAAAGCGTTGTTGTATTGGACGCATAGAGCGTTGACTGTGTTCTTACTAGACCCGACCCCCATACTGCACGTGTAAAATGACTGGCAGAAGACCTTAATTAAATACAGTGACCTTCAATGCTCCCGTGCATTGTGCAAACCTGCGGGCCAACATATTGCTACGTACAGCAAACGCTCTACGCTTCCTCTCTATGTCCTCGTCGTCGTTAAGGTTTTTTGTGACCCAGTGACCCTGGTACTTAAGCGCTTCACTCGTGGTAATCCCACCCCATTAAGGAAGACAGGAGGTATCATAGACACCTTCTGTTGCTTCGGGTGGAAAACCAGAAGTTCACTTTTTTGGACATTGTACCTGAGTCCGTAGGCCCCAGCATATTCTTCACATATCTTGAGAAGCTTCCTGACAGCGCTGATCGAGGGACCTAGGAGCACCGTATCGTCAGCGTACCTTAATTTATTAATATAAGTGCTGCCAATAGAACAGCCCACTCTAGCGCTACTCAGCCCCTCGATCAGTCCATTGACGTATAGATTGAAGAGCCGCGGGGATGTCAAGCCCCCCTGCCGAACTCCGCACTTTAATCTAAACGCATCAGATATTACGCCTGCCAATTTCACAGCATTTGTTTGATTGTTGTACCAGTAATCAAAAATTCTAATAACTTCCGGTGACGAGGTCTCTGTTCTCATCTTGTGCCAGAGCACATCTTAGGACACCAAATCGAAAGCTTTAGACAGGTCCAAAAACAAGCGTAAACTGGAGTTTTCCGGTCAGTATCGCAGCGGACAGTCTGCTTCAGACACAGAATCGCCGTTTCCGTTGACAGGCCAGGTCTAAACCCGAATTGGGCGTCGGTCAGGTTTACATACCTACTCAATACGCGATCAAGTAGACTGTCCAGTGCTTTTGCCACAGATGTCGCTAGCGATATGGGCCTATAGTTGCCTTTGTCAGATGAGTCACCAGTTTTATTTTTGATTATTGGTACGAAAACCGCTTTCATACACTCACTTGGCATATATGAGTGTCTGACACAGAGAGTGTAAAACGTTGCCAATACTCTTGGCAAGTGTACGCCTGCGTGCTGCAGGTGCTCCACACTGAGCCCATCATGTCCAAGTGATTTTCCTCTTGTCATGTTCTTAACGACACCTGCAACCTCTTCAGTCGAAAAATTTAGAGGAGTGGGAGACGTAAGGATCTCAGTTTGAGGCACCGGCGGCGGCACTAGTCAGACGAGAGGGTTCCACGCGAAAGTGCTCGCTGAAGATGTTAGCGATAGGTGAGGGCTCCGTCTTACCATCGACGCAAAGAGGAAGATTAGGTCTAGGGTTCAGCTTTTTTGTTCCTAAAGTTTTTGAAATTTTTGTTTCCGTGGTGAGAAGCCAGAATATCCATTCTAATTTGTTCAGCATTCCTGTGACACCACTTCAGCTTTGCCTTAAAAGCTCGCCTTGACTCAGACACATCGTCATATGTTTTCCCTTTTGTCGGTTTGCCATGCGGCCACGCAACAACCATGTCTGAAATGTACGCCGTGCAACCTCATGATCATTTCGCACATGTTTGTTCCATCCTGCCACAACTTTCTTAGGCTTCCTAGCTTTTCCCGGCTTTGAACTTGTCATAGCAGCTTCACGCACAATGGTCACAATATTTTCATACAATTCGTCAATAGCAGTCCTATGTTCTAAGTTGTGACACATGGTGGTGTCAAAACAGTCAACTGAAAGGTCTATTAACATTAATTTATCATTACATAACTTATAATATATGTCAATTCGCTCACCATCTCTCCATTTCTAATACTTGCAACGCAAGCCTAAATCAGCAGAAATCAGAATTCATTCGATATCGAATCGGAGCTCGGTCGCCTGGCGCACGGAGCGGCGCGGCGCGGCGCGGCGCGGCGGCGCCCGCAGATTCGATATATAACTATGGCTGTTACCTCTTATCCTATTCCACGAGAAAGTGCAAAAGTACAAAGACGTGGAAAGAAAATAGATGCAATTTACGTCGAGTCTTGTAGAGGGGGAGTCTTGTACGGCGGACCGGGCCGCGTGCTGGCGGCGCAGCTCTTAGTGGTCTCGAGATAGAGCTCAGTATCGCTCGGCCGGGTGCGCGCGGCCAGCGGCGCGGCGGGAGGACTATTAGGCGGATTTAGTGAAAACACGAAGACGGCGGCGGCCGCGGGGAGGGGGCCGCAGGGGGCCGGTCGTGACAACTGAACGGAAACCACAAGATGTGTGATGCTGACCCCTGCTTGTGCTTATTGCACATAATGTAATCTCTTTCTGTAGGTACATGTTGCATTATGTTGCGCTTTCCAAATGTGTCCTGTGAGATCCTGTGAGATCACAGGAGGCGGCCGTCGGGGCCGGCTGCGCGCCCGCGCGGGCCACCCGCGTCGCTCCGCGCTGGCTCGCGGACGGTTGGACACGCCGTCATCTCGTTTAAGTGTCAAGCTCGGCTTCTAGTATTTCTTACTGAAAGTTTTCGGGGTCGGTAATTTGAACAGTTTGAAGGCGGTCTGAAGACAGGGCGCTATGGCGCTCATTAGGGGAGGCCTATGTCCAGCAGTGGACTAATATAGGCTGATGATGATGATGATGATGATGAAGGCGGTCGCTTCTCGGTGGCGGCCATTGCCCTCGAGTCTACACGCGTGCTTTCAAAGAACTTTATTAAAAGCTTGCGTCATTATGAACCGGAGGCTTCAAGTTTGTTTGTGGAGGATGAATAAAAAACCTGTAGTTATTTCAATCAGAATTAATTCTTGAATGAAGCTCAATTATCTCATCTCTTTTTATTCATCCGTACCTACGCTGCGGTTCATTTAATTTAACGATACTTACCTGTGTAAAAGTTAAACACAAAAAGTAGGTACGTAATCGCTGTCCTATGCGACAGCAAAAATGGTAAAAGTTCGAGGTGCTCCCCGAATTCCAAACAATTAACAAGCGGCTTAAATATTGTACGAGAGCTAATTACCTTTTGTTAGGGAGAGTTGAGTGCGTTAATGACTTGTCGGTACGCGGGTGCGGAGCGGCGCGGGGCGCGGTGCGCGGGCGCGGTGCGCGGGCGCGGTGCGCGGGCGCGGTGCGCGGGCGCGGTGCGCGGGCGCGGTGCGCGGGCGCGGTGCGCGGGCGCGCTGCGCGGGCGCGGTGCGCGGTGCGCGGGCTGCTGGCCGGCCGGTGGGTGGTTTCCACATTCATACATCATGGAAAAATCTAAAGTACCTAAACAGTGAACCAAAATCTAAAATTAATCGAATCCATGAGAGTCGTAATACAGAGGACACCGATCACTTTAAAAGGTGAAATATGTGAAGAGCACATCCACCTGGCTGCCTACATAATGGATGGAGCACTCGTCCCGCGCGTCGCCGCCGTCCCGCAAGCCCTACATTTTAAATTCAATGTCCAATGGACGGGAAGTCACGCGTCTCTAAGAAATTTCCATTTACATTGTATCTCTCCCTTCTGCATTTTTTATTTGTTCCCTTATTTATTGTAAGTTTGCCGGGCCGCCTCGTATCGGCGCATCAATCCTGCGGGGAATGGGTCAAGTGCACGTCCTACTGTCGATAGCCAGTCTGATGGACGCTTACAATGTAAAACTTTCACTAGATAAGACCACCCAGATAAAGGCGAGGAAAGTCTATGAGGGGAAAGCTTTCTATAGGGATGAAAATTAAACACCTCAACAAAGTCTAGGGAACAAGGGTATTTTAGTGCATATTTTTAATTTAACTTTATTATGTCCGATGTTGTTTGAGGTTATACATCAATAGAAGATTAATTTAATCTAATTTCTAAGAAATCAAATAATATCGCAATTGTTTTTTTAAATTAGCCAGAGTGCGAGGCTGACGCACTATATACTAATGTATACAACAAAAATCTTAGCCTAATTTATTCTTGATTTCATTTATGTAATTAAATAATAAGGGTGCAAGTAAAGAAATTAAGTTTAATTAGAAAAACTAAAATAGTGCCTCAGCCGAATATTTTTTTTCTGTAACTAACAAAAACATCTGACGCTTATGTGAAAATGAAATGAAAAAGCATTCTTTGCAGCTGTTTAATGATCCGTCGGACCTCCCAGGGCATTAGCCACGGCCCCACATCGGCGTGGCATGCTGAGTATCAAGTTATCTATTGTCGACTGTGGAATAAGGCTCCATATTCTGGATAGATGTGAAATAAGCTCTTCTCCCGAGTAAATCCCATGCATGCTCATTTGATTGACATCGGCTGATTGAGCAGGCCACTCTAATACCGTGATATTGTGCTCGCTGAACACATTCATCACCTGCCTTGCGGTGTGTGTGCGTGCATTATCCTGCATGAACACAAAGTCTTGTCCGACCTGCTGGTGGTGAGGGAGGACCGTAGGATGCACTACCTGCTCAATGTATTGCTCTGCATTCAAATTTCCTCGTGTGCAAACGAGATCAGTTCTCCCGCCCAGGCAATATCCAGCCCACACCATGATCGTTCCGCCTTGATATGGGTGAACTTCCTGAGGATTTCGGAGTCGACTTTGGCGACCAGGAACACGCCAGACATGCACTATCCTTGAATCAGGATGAAATCCGAAGCGAGACTCGTCGGAAAGAGAACACGTGCCCACTGATTGTCGGTCCATCGCAAATGTGCATTCGCCCACAAATCACAATAAACGACGCCCTCGATTTACAATACAATACAAAATACTTTATTGTACACCAACAAAAATGCAAAACACGAGACCTTACATAAGATACAAGTACAATGGGCGGCCTTATCGCTTAGAAGCGATCTCTTCCAGGCAACCTTTGGATGGAAAGAATACAAAAAAGGAATACAAAAATATACTAAATAGATACATAATAAATAAATAGTAAGTACCTACCAAAATTCACTTTTCTGACAGGAAAAACTCCTTTACACGTGCTTTAAAAACTGGTAAGGATGCAGCTTTTCTAATGGACTCTGGTAGTGCAGTCCACAACCTTATGGCTTGGATAGAGAAGGATTTGTCGTAGAAACTGGTTCGGTGAAGTGGCATATTCAGTACCAGATTTTCTGACGACCGGAGGACACGGGAAGAATGAGGATGAGAATCGTGGAGGAATTCAAAACGCTCCTTTAAATAGGAGGGAGTGAGAGGGTTAAAGATAATTTTATGAAGAAGAGAAAGGATGTGGGAATTACGGCGTAGTCGGGCAGGAAGCCATTTGAGTTTAGTACGAAACTCCGAAATATGGTCATACTTACGTAGACCAAAAACAAAACGTATACAGACGTTTTGTAGTCGTTCAACCTTATTAAGCTGCTCCTCGGTAAGGTCGAGGTAGCAGACATCAGCGTAATCAAGAATGGGAAGCATGAGAGATTGAGCGAGCACAATTTTAGTGGCAGTAGGCAAGAAGTTACGGAGTTTTCTCAACGAAGCAGCGGAGGCGAATATCTTGCGACTCACCGCATCCATTTGAGGAACCCAAGACATGTCACTGTCCATAAAAATTCCTAGATTTCTAACACTTCCGCTAAAAGGAACTGTTACATTATTAAATTCAATTTTAGGGAGAGTGGACCAGTCGATTTTAGCGGAAGTGCGCGAGCTACCTACAATTATGGTTTGTGTCTTGCTGGGGTTAACCTGGAGACCGTAGGCCACGCTCCAATCACGAATACAGACAAGATCAAGATCACGATTTCCACGTCGCAGAGCTGGAACTCTTAAAAGTAATCTCCTCCTGGCAGTTTGGTCACTGTTAACCACTTGGTGCTGGGACTGGAGTCTTCCTGCCAACTGGCGAGCTGTAATCTGGGGCTGCGTTCTTGCAGCATTTTGCAGACATCGATCTTGTCTCTGGGTAGTGACCCTGTATCTTCCTCGGTGACGTTCGGCTACATCTCCTGTAGCCCTGTAGCGTGCCCATAATCGGCAAATTACGCTTGGCTGTGTGTTAACAGCGTCCGCACTGCGTCCAGCTTCCAACATACCCACAGCCCTAAGCATCTCTTCCCGCGTTAAATAACTACGTGACATAACGCTTCAGGATCAATAATCTCGAAGAAGTTGGCGGTAATGGCTTATCACAAGAAAATAAAATTATAAATGACAAAAATCACTCGAACATATTACGCTAGCAAACCCCTTACTCTGCGACCAAGTACTCGTAAGGTTTTCCCTTCTTATTTTGAAAAGCTTTTGCATTTTGTTATAACTTCTTGAATTTTGAACGAATTTTTAATTCTCTTCAGTTTGAATTTATAATTTTTGCATTGGCCCGTACTTTTTTACGAGTTTTCACAAATAACTTGAAGTGTAGGTATTGCTTGTTTCCTAGACTTTGTTGAGTAGTATAAGTTGTGATATTTGTGGCACGTGAGGTAGGTGCCTCCCTCACGTACCACAAATAGTGGTGGCGGCTCTCGCCCTGCTACAAAGAGCGCGACGTCCGCGCGTCGGCACCGACGCCCCCCCCCCCAACCCTCACCCGTCAGGTTCGCTGCACCTCGTCTACTTTCGATACCTGTCAAGAGGTTACCTAAGAGCTAACTGGGAATTCACAGCCCGGGCGTGCTCTGCCGCCGCCGCCGCCCGCCCACACTCCGAACATGACGGATGGTGCCTCGTCCGGTCGCTGCACCATCAATAATGCAGCGCGCGTCAACGCCCCGCCACGCCCCGCCCCGCCCCGCCCGCGCACCGTCTTCGAAGGATTGCAACGCCGCCGCTCCACTCGTTTACTTGCCATCTATTTCCTTCCGGCAGCACTTTATTTGAGACATTTGATACACAACACTCGACAGGAGGATCAATCGGTATGAGCTCTCCGCTCTTCCATCATTATTCCTTGAATACTCAGCTCGATGTTGCTTGTGAACGTTGCTAGTAAGCATCTTTAGAGCAGACAGTGAACCGTTAACTTCAACCTCGAGTCGCTGCTGACGCGCCGCCCGAGGCGCCCGGCGGCGGCCGGCGGGCGCCTCGGGCGGCGTCGCCGGCCGCCTCCCGCGCCCGCGGCAGGGCTGCCTACCAATCACGATATCTATTCTAACACAGTTTAAAGCCTCCCCAATCTGCATATAATCATGTAAGTAATTACTCTATTTTGCACTTACAAACTTACGTCGAACAACAGCCGGGAGCGGCGCCAATTTACTTGGAAACATTGTGCAAATGCTAAGCCTGTCTTATGTATCACATACAAAATTCGTTATACCATTATTTTTGTTAGATAGATGAAGTAAGAAAAAGAGAGGCTAAAATATATTTATTATTTACATACGCCGCCGTGGTCATTTGAGCCACGATCGCTACGACCGACGTAGCCGTAAGAGCTACGTTGTAGTCACCGCTACGACGGCTAGGTCGCGTCGTAGCAATCAAGGCTACGTCGTAGCCGTAAAAGCTACGTTGTAGTCACCGCTACGACCGCTACGTCGTAGCAATCAACACACATTCTCTCCTCCAAACTGAAATGCTAGATAACTTCCAAAGCAACTTAGCTAAGTGAACGTAAACAACCACCGACAGCGCGGCACGAGACGCCCCGGTGGCTGGTAGTGTAGTGGCGCGGCTCACTCCGCCTCGCAGTTTGACTGGCATCGGGTTGTTTGCGTCGAGTCGCCTACACTGCGGAGTCCACTGCAATGCCGGCGGGCGGCGAGTGCGCGCACCTGCAGCCTCCCCGACTACAGACACCGTGGTTCCTAGTGTGTATGTATGGCGTGCAGGACATGACGGCGCGCCGCCCCGCCGCCGCTCCGCGGACGCCGCGACACACGCGCACGTGCGACGTACTCGATCACGTATTAACGGTATCCTCCTACGTGATCGTCTAGAGAAGGCTGTTTTATATCCAAACGGTAACTCACTGGCAAAGCCCTAATTTTATTTGATGACGTCATAAAGCAGATATTACACGGTACCGATATGTAAGCACTTGTGCCGCTCCCGCATGCTCAGCAATCATTTGATGGCCGCCTTTTGACTGCTTCATGACCTTTTCCTAGTTACGACCTCTCAGTTAGTCCAGTTGCGGCTTCAGGGCGACATTATGCGTTTCATTAACGTCATAACTTCTCTTTAACACGCTTCATTAATGGTACCTTCGTCTTACCACTTCAGGATAATAACTACTAAGCGACGGGCTTGACGCTCAAAATTATAATGAAAATGGAATAAATCTACGACTGACGACCTCTTTGGTGGCGGGCGAAGGACCGCCTGCGACGCAGGAGGTTGTGGGTGTGATTCCCGCCACGCGACAATTTCTTGTAAAATTTGCAGATATTTCTTTAGGGTGACATAAATCGCCAATTCTGCTGCATATTTCAACGTGAAAGTAAAGAAAAATGTGGCTTATGTAGTCTGTAGTAGTATGTTATGTACGTCTTGGGTATTATTTTGTACCCAAATCAAATACTTTTTTATTTAGGAGAAAGAATAGATAGTCGAAAATCCACCATGATTTTTCCATAAATTTTTCTATGGAAAGGTTTCAGAACGCGCCGCACCTACTCGTAGACTCCATTTCATTTTATTTGTCCTATCAATTAAAAATATTATCATCGAAATCAAATGTCTTGAAGCCGAGATATTCTAAAGACCTCTTTTTGCCTTTTTTAAAGGAAGTACACCTTTGATCAAAAAACCCCGACGACAAAAAAATTCTATAAAATCGTTGAATCTGGATACCAAGTTTCGTACCGATCGGTTGTAAAATACGACCTGTAGAGGAGTACGGACATACTGACAGAAAAGCTATTTTGGCCAGACTTGAAACGATGAATTTCGTTCACTTTCGTTCACGACGTCAATTAATTGCTTGTTTTGATATTGTAAGTTTGTGATGATAACACTGGGAAAAGAGTTAAAATTTTAAAAAAGACCTAGGTACTTATTTCATTGTTTTTTACGTAAATGAATTTTCAAAATGCACATTGAATTCAAGGATATCAAGGAGTTCAAGGATATCAGATGCAATGTATAGATAAAATTTTTAAACTTTCGCGATTTATTAACTTAATTAATAATTTTATCGGGTACAAGGTTGACTGTAGCTGTGGCCGCTCATACATAGGGCAAACTAAACGAACCATTGCCAAAAGAAAGAAAAGAAAGAAAGAAAATAATTTTATTTACCTTAAATTTACTACACAACACATTAACTAAGTAACTAAACACTAAAAAAAAATCTTAAATTCAATTTTTGTGCGTAGCAGCCTGCTACGCACAAAAATTGGATTGCAGATTTTTTTTTGCCCTAATGGGCAAATACGGCCTACACTCAGCATTGTGCTGGGTAGAGCTGGTGTGTCTGCCCAGCGCTGCGCTGGTTGTCAGTGCAGGCCAAAGACAGGTCACGTCACGACCATCTGTGCTGTTTGAAAGGAAGAAAGTGAAAGGGTGAAAGAGCACATCATCAGAGCGGTCCAAAAGAGGCAAATAAATAACTCGTCAATAGCGGAACACCTGCGAGACTCAGAAAGCAACCACTGGATTGACCTACATGACCCTAAAGTTCTATCCCGTGAACGCCACTACTACAAAAGGATGGTTCGAGAAGCGATTGAGATCAAGAAACACCCGAATTTTAATCGTGAAGATGGTTTTCGTCTCTCTTCCTCGTGGAATCCTGTGATTAATAAGTGCGTGCGTCGTGATCTGACTGTATTGCAATCGGACACGGTCAGTGTAGTGTGTCTTTTTAGGGTTTCGACGATCGGTTTCGAAACTCTTCTGGTCTCGCTTTGTCTGTCCTTTTTTTCGTCCTTAATAACTCAGCAACTACCGCAGCTATCAACTTGAAATTTAAAATAATAATACATTTTGTGTGCCTGTACAGATTTTTAGGAAAAAAAAATGAAAATGGAAATTTTCAATAAATAAATAATGCTGGACAATTCACACAGCATTATCCAGCCCCAAGCTAAGCAGGGCTTGTGTTATGGGTACTAGATAACTGATATACCTAATACAATACACTACATAGATATATATTTTTTACTATACATAGAAAACATCCAGAACGCCCTGGACAAATGTCTGCAGATCGTACAAACATTTGTCCCAAGGCGGGAATCGAACCCGCAACCTCCTGCGTCGCAGTCAGACCTTCGCCTGCTGCGCCACAGAGGTTGTCAATACAAATTGAGATGTCGAAATTTGAAAAGATACTTACAGGGTCGTGTATCAAATGAAACGTATCAGTTTGTACATTTCAAAATAGTTTTTTAAATTTCTGTACGTTTCGAAATATTTTGAAAAAAGTAAAAAGAATTACCTTATCTCCGAAGTACATTTATGCGGAGCGATCCATCTAAAATGTTTGGTACCTACTATTATTAGGTATTCATCAAATAGCGATATCTCTTACCTCTCTCTGACAATCGTTCGAAACCCTCGGCGCGCGAGCTACACTCGCACTTGACGGATCTTGTTTTAGATGGCAGAAGCCTTTATTTACAAAGAAAATTACACTAATATTTACAATTGTAACAACTGAGCTAACTGCAGACTAGTGCAAACAATCTACAGGTAGCTCAAATGATCCATATCAATACCAGTCGGAGGCGTCCCCAAGACGCTGGCTGCATTGCCACGCTGTATGGCAATGCTGATGCGCTGCGCCATATACTCACCAGCTCTCGGGTCACGCGTCGCTTCGACCAGACGCTCAGATAATTTGCCTTGGTATCCCACGGACCTAGGGTCTCTCTCACTCCAAGGGGAGGAGATGTGTAGGCTCTGTCGAGACCTGCATATTTGCACCTCTTGAGATCTTCGGCCAAATCTGCCGCCGCACCCGCCCTCACGGATGTCCTCGGAAGATGGGAAGGTGCAAGTGTGTCGACGCATGTAGCGTCCCACATAATGGGCCTCCTCAACTCCCATGGGACTAGCGACATACCGTCGGGCTTACGGGATCCAATAAAGTACCAGTGTTATATGAAGGAAATGCTTGCAACCAATGTCCTGACTCCCATTTAGAAACGGCCAGGAGGCGGGCACGATCTGCAGAGCTGGAGCACGTTACAAACAGTTCCGTGTCAACTCACACAGAAGCCCGTCCCATTGTCGTTGGGACAAAAGTGTCGTTGGGACAAAAGAATTAGTGCTGTTGACAGAAGACAAGAACGCTGGTAGGGCTACACTTGAAATTTTACGTATACCTGAGCCTCCCAATTTGACAGGCAGGGAGGCCTGCGACCATGCCTTGTCATCGAAATCGATATTCAAAACCGATGATAAAGTATTCTTTATTATGTTGTCTAAGCCTTCCAAGAGCTCGCTGTGTTTCCACAGTTGACTACATTTCAAAGAATACGTAAATTTAGGTACAAATAGACAAAAACGAATAATTGTAAAAGCCATAATGACTATTAATTTTAGGGTGAACTACGGCATCTCGACGCACGTTATCTCGATGCACGGAATCTCGACAACAATCGACAAACGTTAGATCGATGCACGGAATCTCGAGAAACGTTAGCTCGATGCACGGAATTTCGACAAACGTTAGCTCGACGCACGGAATCTCGACAAACGTTAGCTCAACGCATGGAATTTCGACAAACAACACTTTTAAAAAAATCACGACTAGCTACAACAATTTTGGTGACATCTTCGCCAATTCTTAATAGATCTTGATGATTCTTTCGTTATTGTCTAAAGGATAATTTCGAAAACACATGATGATTTGCCAAGAGTGGATAGCAAACTTATAGGACGATAGTTAACAGCATTACTATGATTTTTACCAGGTTTAGGAAGAGCTATGATTTTAGCTACTTTCCACGAAGGTGGAAAGTAATGGAATTTTTACGTATGAGTTAATTATTTTTGTCAGGAGTATGAGGTAAGTACTTATATTGCTTTACTTTTATTGTTGTGACAGTAAATAGCGCATAATTAGTGCAAAAATAAAATAAAAAACCACCACTTTGGTTCAAGAAATAATGACCATTCTTAGTGTGTACGCTAACATAACGAGTAGCTGTCATTTTTGACATCAGCTTTCAATTTTGACATCAATTTTCATTTTTGCCATCAGCTGTCATTTTTGACATAATCTACCATTTTTCCGCAATATTTGACAATATAGCTGTCATTTTTGACATCTGCCGTCATTTTTGACATCTTTTTATAAGCTCCAAAATTAGAAATACTGAAAATGTCATAAAATCAACGTGGAAAATAATAAATAGTGAGACTGGAAAGGTCAGTACCTATGTTAATGATTACAATTTAAAGATAAATGATTGCACAATCAAAAATGACATTGAAGTAGCCCAAGCTTTTGAAAACTTTTTTACTGACATTCCAATCTCTACTACGAAGTGTCTAAACTCTTCTCAATTAATCGCTGAGTCATTACTCATAGAAAATGTACCTAAATGCGAAAATAAACTTAATTTCAACTATGTCGATGAAAAAGATATTAAAAAAGCCTTCAAACTTTTAAATATAAAGAAAACTGCAGATCTCTGGGGCATTTCCGTTAAAATTATTAAACCTTTAATTGATACGATTGCACCAGATCTAGCTTTTATATTCAATGAATCTATTAATTGTGGCGTATTTCCTTATCTAATGAAATGTAGTAAAGTAATCCCACTATTTAAATCGGCTAGTAGGTCTGACCCCACTAACTTTAGATTAGACCAATATCAGTACTGCCAACTTTCAGCAAAGTTTTTGAAAAACTTATTTTACATCAATTGCTTAGGCATTTTAATGGCAATGACCTGCAACATGGTAAGCAATTCGGGTTTACTCGGGGCAGGTCAACTACTGATGCCGGTGTAGAGTTAGTATCGCATATTTTTGATGCTTGGGAGAAGTCGCAAGATGCTTTAGGTGTTTTTTGCGACTTGTCAAAAGCATTCGATTGCGTACACCATGAAACATTAATCAGGAAACTACATCACTATGGAATAAGAGACACCTCTTTGGATCTTCTTACATCTTACTTGAGTGATAGGATACAAAGAGTTGACATTAATGGGAAACGGTCTTCGGGGTCTGTAGTTACAATGGGTGTACCGCAGGGCTCTATTCTCGGTCCTTTCCTATTTTTAGTTTATATTAACGACCTACCACATCTTGTTAAGAATAATCACGAGATTGTGTTGTTTGCTGATGATACTTCATTAATTTTTCAAATAAAACGACGAGACATAAATTTCGACGATGTGAATAATGCAATCTCAAAAGTAGTACATTGGTTTAGTGTCAATAATCTTTTGCTTAACGAAACCAAAACGAAATGTATAAAATTTACTCTACCTAATGTAAAACAAGTTAAGGCTGATGTAAACGTAAAAGGAGAAACATTAGAAATTGTAAACAGTACAGTATTCTTAGGAATAACCTTAGATAGTAAACTTCAATGGGGCCCACACATAGATAAGCTAGCAAAGAGACTTAGCTCTGCAGCGTATGCAGTCAAAAAAATCCGTCATCTTACAGACATTGATACTTCTAGACTAGTCTATTTCAGCTACTTCCATAGTGTTATGTCTTATGGCATTCTGCTGTGGGGGAACGCTGCAGATATTAACACCGTATTTGTGCTGCAGAAGAGAGCTGTTCGTGCAATCTATAATATGGGTCCCAGAGAATCCCTGCGTGATAAATTCAAAGAAATAAACATAATGACAGTACCATGTCAATACATTTATGAAAACTTGTTGTACACTCATAGAAATATACATCAATTCCCTAAAAATAGTGACATACATAATATAAATACTAGAAATAAGAATAAACTCGCTGTGCCCACAACTAGGCTACACAAGATAAATGCATCTTTTAAAGGGCAATGTATACGCTTCTACAACAAAACTCCAAGTGAGTTGCAAAAAATATCAGTAAATAAATTCAAACAAATTGTCAAAACCTTGCTGTGCAAAAAGGCTTACCATAAAATATCAGATTATCTAGAGGATAAAAAAGCTTGGGACGGGTTTTGCTCCAACTCGAAAAATAACAAATAACAGGCTAAAGGTTTCTTCGTCGCTTCTTTACTTTAGTCTACATATCGAAGCGACAGAAATCAAAAATATCACTTTATTTCCGTGTCAGTGTTTACTTTTATTTTTTGACCTTTTCTAAGTGTACATTTATTGTATTTATGGAAATAAAGAGTTTTTGATTTTGATTTTTGATTTTTTAATTGCATCGGAAACACTTATATTTTATTCCTAGAAAACCATATTCACAAATAAAATTACTTATAATAAAAAAAAAGATAACCAGTAACATTTGTCGGGATTCCGTGCGTCGCGATAACGTTCATGTTATGTGTTTCTGTCGAGATTCCGTGCGTCGGGATTGCATTCACTTTTTGTTTTTTTGTCGGGATAGCGTGCGTCGAGATTTATTTATTTATTTAAAAACAGCAGTTAGCTTACAGTCTTTAACCAAAGCACTAACTACGCTAAATACATATATGAGATGCCGTAGTTCACCCCCGATTTTCATGTGGGAAAGCTATGGCTGGATGTTTCAGAAAATTATCAAAAAACCTCCGAGATCACTGATAAATACTCGATTCTATGGTCTTAATTATAGTAAAATCTGCCTGACTCAAACAATCAAACCTGTGAATTTGATTGCCTGTCTAATATTTATGTTGTTTTTTTGCATTTGCGTTCATGGTATTTTTAATGTTTATTTCCGTTTGTATTCGAAAAAGTATAGTCCACTTCCATATTTTGAGTCTTTAAAACAAAATCATCATCATCATCCGTTTTTGCCATTTGTTGACCTCAAATCAAATTAAAAACTCTGTTATTCCATAAATACAATAAATATACACTTAGAAAAGGTCAAATTATAAAACTAAACTTGTCAGGAAATAAAGTGATATTTTTGATTTCTGTGGCTTCGGTATGTAGACTAAAGTAAAGAAGCAACGAAGAAACCTTTATCTGTTATGTTTATGTGATTGAAGATGCAAGATTCTACTAGCATAAAATCAAAATCAAGATCAAAAACTCTTTATTTCCATAAATACAATAAATGTACACTTAGAAAAGGTCAAATTATAAAACTAAACACTGACACGGAAATAATGTGATATTTTTTGATTTCTGTCGCTTCGGTATGTAAACTAAAGTAAAGAAGCGACGAACAAACCTTTAGCCTGTTAGTTGTTATTTTTCGAGTTGGAGCAAAACCCGTCCCAAGCTTTTTTATCCTCTAGATAATCTGATATTTTATAGTAAGCCTTTTTGCACAGCAAGGTTTTGACAATTTGTTTGAATTTATTTACTGATAATTTTTGCAACTCACTACGAGTTTTGTTGTAGAAGCGTATACATTGCCCTTTAAAAGATACATTAATTTTGTGTAGCCAAGTTGTGAGCACAGAGATTTTATGTTTGTTTCTGGTATTCAAATTATGTTTATCGCTATTTTTAGGGAACCGATTTATATTTTTATGAGTGTACAATAAGTTTTTATAAATATATTGACATGGTACTGTCATTATGTTTACTTCTTTGAATTTATCACGCAGGGATTCTCTGGGACCCGTATTATAGATTGCACGAACAGCCCTCTTCTGCAGCACAAATACGGTGTTAATATCTGCAGCGTTCCCCCCCAGCAGTATACCATAAGACAATACTATGGAAGTAGCTGAAATAAACAAGTCTAGATGTATCCACGTCTGTAAGATGACGGATTTTTTTGACTGCATATGCTGCAGAACTAAGTCTCTTCGATAGCTTATCTATGTGTGGGCCCCATTGAAGGCCCCATAGGTGATTCCTAAGAATGCGGTACTTTCTACTATTTCTAAAGTTTCTCCTTTAACGTTTACATCAGCCTTCACTTGTTTAACATTAGGTAGAATAAAACTAATACATTTTGTTTTGGTTTCGTTTAACAAAAGATTATTGACACTAAACCAATGAACTACTTTTGAGATTGCATTATTTACATCGTTAAAATTTGTGTTTTGTCGTTTCATTTTAAAAATTTATGAAGTATCATCAGCAAACAATAAAATCTCGTGATTATTCTTGACAAGATGAGGCAGGTCGTTTATATAAACTAAGAATAGGAAAGGACCGAGGATAGAACCCTGCGGTAAACCCATTGTAACTACAGACCCCGAAGACCGTTTCCCATTAATGTCAACTCTTTGTATCCTATCACTCAAATAAGATGTAAGAAGATCCAAAGAGGTGTTTCTTATTCCATAGTGATGTAGTTTCCTGATTAATGTTTCATGGTGTACGCAATCGAACGCTTTTGACAAGTCGCAAAAAACGCCTAAAGCGTCTTGCGACTTTTCCCAAGCATCAAAAATATGCGATACTAACTCTACACCGGCATCAGTAGTTGACCTGCCGCGAGTAAACCCAAATTGCTTACAATGCAGCCGGTCATTGCCATTGAAATGCCTAAGCAATTGATGTAGAATAAGTTTTTCAAAAAGAATATTCAATATTCATAGCAAAAGAATATTCAAAACTCCTGCAGAAAAAAGAGAAGGAAGACCTTCTAACAATTGGACGATTTGAATTTGTGCGCAATCAGAAAACATGTACCTATTTTGTTGATTACGATATTTAATTAGATTATTTTTTAAACTGGTTTAGTAAACTAGTTATGCTAAACTATATCTACTATTTTTGAGAATAAATGATTACGATAATAATAAGAATATGAGATTACTTTTGAAATCGTAAATTTCTACAAACAACATTCATAAAGAATTGTCAGTTTACAGTAATTTATTGATAACTAGACGATCGCCTCGTGGTTTCACCCGCGTAGTTCCCGTTCCCGTGGGAATTCCGGGATAAAATATAGCCTATGTCACTCCCTGAAAAGTAAGCTTCCTAACGGTGAAAGAATTTTTCAAATCGGTCCAGTAGTTTCGGAGCCTATTCAATCCAAACAAACAATCAAATCTTTCCTCTTTATAATATTAGTATAGAATTATTTCTACTATTTTTGGTCGGATTTGTACCTATTGACATCCACGTTTTCAACAAAATTCGTAGTATTCGTGTTGCCATCAAAACGACAGTAGCGCCCTCATTTATTTTCTACTCTTTTCGGTCGCACTGTACGTCCGTATTTAGGCAAAAACGGCAAAAACAAAGAAGGTATTAAGGTATATCATTTACCAACTTTTCAAATGAAGTCAACTAGCTCGTGTAAATGTCTGAATCAGATGAGAAGTGAAGCTGCTGCAATCGAGTGCCCCCCCCCCCCCCCACCTCCCCCCTCCCCCCGCGCCTGCGCCTGCCGTCGCCGTCCTCACACTTGTAGTTTATTACAAATAAATACGTAGGTACAATAATAAACATGAACACGTTTTTGTGTTATCGCGATCGCAGATGCGTAGAGCGTAATCAGTAATCACGTTTCGCCCATACGGGCGCGGGGCGCGGGGCGCGGGCCGCGGGCGGCAACGCGCAACGCAATAACAATTATTCAACAAAACAAAAACATCAAAACAAATGACGGCCGTAATGAGTGGTGAATAAAAGTTTATCTGTGGTGTTCTTGTTGGCGGCAATAAAGCAATCTCCAACCGCAGCGGACGAGCAGCGGACGAGCAGCTTCGGCTTATGGTCGTCAATTCCTTAAGTTTTCTTCTCTAAGCGAAGTCGAAAGTAAAGGAAACTTTCAGTCCCAGCTATTTAATGACAGATACGTTTCAATTTCAAGAAATAATCCAATTGAAGTTAAGTAATTCAAGAAATAATCCAATTGAAGTCAAAGTTGAGATTTGTATGAGTTTCGTGAATATGTAAAAAAATATTTGAAATATTATACAGGTAGGTATTTCAAACTTTTCGTTGTAGCAACTGAAAACTTTGCCGGTTGTTTATAATTGTATTTCGAAAGGTATGGGATGCTTTCGGGAATTATTTGTAGGTCAAGGTAACGAAAGACTGTTGCCGAGTGGCCAGTTGTTTGATAGAAGCGCAGGACACAGACACGGTCATTATTATCCTATATAATATTACCGTGACACAGAGGTGCTGGTCTCCGTCTCCGGCGAGCGCGCGGACGCTGCCTCGGCCGCAGCGCGCGGCGACGTCTGCGCGGCGGCGGCCGGCGGCGGCGCGGCGCGGCGCGCAGGCGGACTTTACATGCTGAGGCTCGCACTCACCGGAGCCCCGAATTAAAGAAATAATGATTATAGCTTAACTATCTACAGTATTAGGTAAGCTATGTAGCGGTGGGTTGCACACGACAATGCATTGTGCCATTTGTATCCCGCTCACTCCAGATGGCGCGCTGCGCAATTGAGCGGGATGCAGATATCACGATGACGTTTCACCTCGCGAGGCCCTCGCGCCTCGCCTCAATCGTTGCAGCACGATTTTCAAAATCGTGCGAGAGCCTCTTTTGCTCAAGTGTGCAGATACAATTGTGTTAGCACACGTGCTGAGGACTCACCTTTAAAGCTATGTCCACCCTATATGCCAACTACGAAAACTCGAGGCATTCCACTGTCAGTTGTCAGCTTCGAAAGATTGTCAGTGTCATCTAGTTCTGCTCAGACCTTTGGACGAACAGAACCATACTACCATAAAGGGCGGGCAGGTCTACATCTCTATGACCAAACCCTTGCCCAAAACAGGCTACGTCTACAATAGAGATGTAGAATGATCGACACATAACAAACATGTCATGTTTGTCCTTGGACGAAGGAAATCACTCTCCCTGTCGAGTGTCGATCGCGGAGGGACGCACGCGCACACCCGACGGGCCCCGGGGCGCGCGGGCGCGCGGGGGCGCGGGGCCCGAGGGCGCGAGGGCGCGGGGGCGCGGGCTATTCTAGATTATGAACAGCTTTAGAAACAAGGACCATGCTAGTTTATCTAGCTCACTCGCTCTTGAAAGAAACAGTGTGTAGTGTAACTTGCAAACAAAGAAGGAGAGGTTGTTGTTGATAAGAACTAGGCCTCCCGGGAAGCGTCGGCGGACAATGCACGCAGCCCGCCGCGCGCTCAATGCCGCTCTCCGCTCAGTCCAAAGAAAAGGCTTTTCCCGCATCATTAAACACACCACGTGTCGTGCCGTGGCGCATAGTACGTAAAACGCACTGCACTGTGCATAGGATCTGTTATGGAAGCAATGACAGGCACCTAACTATAGGTGCTATAGGTACCTACCTACAATCACGGAAATCGATAAATAAATAGTGTAAAGCGTTATGGCATGCTATGCCTCCTAATTCAGTGAACCGGAAACCAACTGTAATGATGAGACATCTCGGGCGGGAGAGGGCCGCCGCACAGTGGGTCGAAACTGCTAAAAAGGGGACATAGATTTTTTTTTGATAAATCGATTTTTTTACGACCATCGGTGGAGCTTAATAACCGTATTATAGAAACTATTCTGTCATTTTATCATAAAACTAATACTTACCGAGAAAAAAAATAAAGTTCTAAAAAATTGTATGGAAATGACATCTATCAAGGTAGATTTCTACGAAATGCTTACCGATACAGCTTGGAAATCACCTAAGTGTTATAGAATAGGTTGTTACCTATCATGTGATATCATATACAAATGCATCCACTTGCCCCCTCTTGCAATAAATGCCATTGAAAATGAGTCCTTTTTTAGTATTTTGGAACAAAATAAAAGTATTGTTGCATGAGTTTGTGGGGTAAAATATAAACAATATCCATTTGTGAGTCCCTTAACCGCTCGCTGGTCCTGACCCGCACCCGATATCGCGCCGTGGACTACCAGTCTACAAAATTAATAATATATAAATTGCCCGTGTGGACTAGTGGTCAACAAACGCCCAAACTACACCTTCGTCTAGTTTTAGGGTCTATGTCGGTCCCTTGTGTTCCTTAGTGTCTTTGAATATAGCTATCTTTTTTCTCTGTGAAATTTCAACAAAATTATGCCAAAAACCATCGTTCCATTTCTAGAAAAAAAAAAGTTAAACGACGTTGAAGTTTGGTTGAAGTTGTCATTCTGTCAAACTGAGTGAAAACGACAAAGTGTAAGTTTAGTTGTAATTTATAAATACTTACTGTGAGTATTTTGACTTGGTTTTTTGTTATTAGTAAGATAAGTAAACTACTCAAACATGGAAATAAAGTTTTCAGCGTGAAACACAAAATTTGCTCTTTTCTGAACCCGATAAAGTCGGCGCCGGCGGTATGTTTTGGCGTGCGCTTTGCCGGCTGAAGTAACAGTTTTACCATCAATTTCGATATTTTTTGGCTGTTTTATCATTCTAAATGCGGTCAAAATTATCATTTACGTTATGTTATGACCAAGTAATTAACAGCCGGGATGATAAAAATATAAGCAAATACAGTCTGAAATACAGTCTGAGGTTTGCGCCGCCAAATTTTTATGGAGCTATAAATAAATATTTTTGTGGAGAGTGTATGTTTTTATTTATTATCCTAATTTTTATAATATATATTTATTGTATTTAAAAATAAAAAACCCTATGTCATCGCTTTAATTTTAGAGGTATGATCGTTTAAACACAAGTCGTGCTCAAAAGCGCACTATCCCTGTGTTCAACCTGTTATTATTCTACAATGGAGTCAAATACTGCTAATCAAAGCACTTAAATAAATAGCTTCATTTATTCTGAACATAAAAAGCATAACATGTGGCAGGGTTCCAATAACAACTTGAGTCACAATGAATGGGTTCGTGTAGCTCGACTGCTCGAGCCGCGCCGCGCGGCACCGCGCAAAGTAGAAAAAATGACGGGCAACGTAGATGACAGCCGAGAGCCGGTTGGGGCATTTACGCGCCAAAATTTTGTAGACTGGTAGTTACCAGGGGCAGACAAGCGGTTAATTTCATTAAAAGTACCAATAAGTAATTGAACATTTTTGTAAAAAAAAAATATAATATCGATTATTGTTTCTAAAAAGTTAGTAAACTTGTTCACATACCTTTAAGGCGGTACCCTACCTCGTTATTGTATGAAGAGGATAGGCATAGGATTTCGCGTTCACAGGAGCGGGACAGAGCAAAGCGGCGTAAGCCCAAAAATCAAGTTTTTAGTAGTTATTTGCTCCCCTCAAACGTTAGAATAGTTAATTGAAAAAAAGTCAACATACAAAATGTTCTTTATAGTTAGCTCAATTACTATGCTTAATCTCAAGATCGTATCATCTGTATTTATTGAGAAATTAGGGTTTTAGTAAAAAATTAGTGGTAACTTTGCGATTTTTTTCTATCGAGAAAATTTTATGGAATCGTGTTTTCGAAACATATGATCGATAGAATAAGTCCTGAACTTTACCATACTTATATAAATTTCAAAGTTAAATATTCAGTAGTTTGGAAGATATGGAGGTCCGACGGAGTTGAAAATAAGCAATTTGAGGGTAGGTACCCCCTTAATGTCATAATATGACATTAAAGGTACAGAACAATTGCATACACGGGTAATACAATACGTTAATCCTGCCCGACAAATTGAGTACTTACCTACCTATGTACCTGTGAGTTCACTTGAACCCTTGGCTACCTCTATTTTAGATGTCATTCACAACAAATAACTACGTCACCTCAAAAAATATCTCTCATTTTCGTCAACAAACCTATTGTTAGGTAAAATGGCAAAGTATGGTATCCCGTGCTTCGAGGCAAAAGAAAACAAAATGGCTGCCATTTTATCAGGGAGCGAGAAAAAAAAATAGGGATAGTGATTTGTCGATAAAATTTACCGTACTTCACCCCCCCAAAGTCTCCGACACCGGTAACCAGACACATTGTATTGTAATTAAATAATTACATAGCATTGTTTATGGGATTTAAGGTAAGGATCTGGAAGGGATAGGGTGGTGGGGTGAGTCCTATATAAATATCAGGCTACTATCTTCCTAAAAACATTACGACCTTCCTAAACGAGTTACTATCTTACGGTTATCAAAAAGTTATCGCGATTAATATGGAAAGATTAGTAAATAACATCGATTTATTTGTGCTGATGAGAGAAAAGTTGGACTCATTTTCTGACAGTGTTAAGCATAGGTGTTAGCAAGCATAGCTTTGAGATCTCCTTAAAGAAAAATTTAGTTTGGAGTTAAGTGACGAAAATTTTATTAAATTTTTAAAGTTTTGTCAACAGTTTTGTTCGAAAGTGTGGTAAATGGAAAAAGAGCAACCGAACCTTTGTGCGGTTTCGGGACAAATATTTGTACGATCTGCAGATATTTGTTCAGGGTGTTCTGGTCGTTTTCTATGTATAATAACAATATCTATCTATGTACTCGTATATTATTATGTATATCAGTTATCTAGTACCCATAACACAAGCTTTGCTTACCTTGGGGCTAGATAATGCTGTGTGAATTGTCCAGCATTATTTATTTTTTTTATATTCGAAAAGTTAAGGCGTGTCTACCACCCTACGTGGATGGAGTCTACTAACTTTTTTGAAACAATAATCGAAAGTATATATTTTATTAACAAAAATCTTGCGACTGATCAATTATTGGTACTTTTAATGAAATTAAGGAACTAACAAATGGATATTGGATATTGTTTATATTTTATCCCACAAACTCACGCCGCCGCCGCCGCCGCCGCCGCCGCCGCCGCCTTATTTCCTGCCGACATTAATTGTTTCATAAAGATGCAGGGTCCTATACTCGTTGTGGGATTCAGTCACTCCTCATCATCATCATTGGCCTTGTTCCGTCTGTGTAGACGATTTAGGTAATGTCCGTGGTCTGGTTGTATTTACATTTCTTTATTTATATTTTATTTATTTGTAGTCACTCCTATAGCGGGGGTAAGATAACTGTAGATACCTATCTAGGTAATTGTTTAGTATATAGGTAAGTACCTAGCTCAAAACGAATGAAATTATTTCCTTACCTTTGAAATATGCACACCATGCAAGAATAGGTAGGAAGAAAAACTACCTAGGCGTCTGTTTCTCCAGAGCGGATTAAATCTTGTTTGTATCTAATAGCTATCTAAATAAGTAGGTAGGTACGTAATTGCCTATACACTTGGAAAGGTAGGTATTAGGTACAGTTCACTTCACTTGATATAGGTAATTTTTAAAAAATGTAACATTTCGCGCTGCAGCTTCATTCAACCATTACAAGTAGGTACTACAGTACAGTACATAATAAAGTCAATGAAAAGCGAATTCTGTACCTAGGTGTTAATAGATGGCGTTGATCCATCAGCCCAAAAAGGCGAAGAGTAGGGGCGATAGTGGCGCCACTACATATTTAATTTTATAATTACGTTATACAAAGGAATTATCAAAAAATATCTCTCATTATGACGATAATACACCTAAATCAATAAGAGCCGTTATATAGCAAAAAAAAACTTTTTTAGTTTATTCAATAAGTTTTTTGAAGCTCGAAAATTACCTACCTAGATTTATAATAGCAAATCGAATCACAACATTTTGAGAAGCTACTCTGCTTATCACATCGATAAGTCTCATCAGATCTTCACCAAATTTTTATGAAAACAACTTAAAGTAGAGTAGGTACTAAAAATTAAAAATAATCTTCGAAATCAAATCTCATAATAAATCAAAGAAGTTCAGTAGCATTAGCGCCATCTAGGACAAAGTGTTACAAAGATTTTCTAATAGGTGGCGCTGTACTGATAATATTCTCTTGCAATAAACTGCATCTTGCGGAGCTATTCTGGTCGTCATGCCAAAAATCCGGATCAGATCTTTACCAAATTTTTATGAGAAGAAATTATAAACAACAACTTATCAATTAAAAATATTATCATCGAAATCAAATGTCTTAAAGCCGAGATATTCTAAAAACCTCTTTTTGCCTTTTTTTAAAGGACCTTTGATCAAAAAACCCCGACGACAGAAAAATTCTATTAAATCGTTGAATCTGTACACCAAGATTCGTACCGATCGGTTGTAAAATACGACCTGTAGAGGAGTACGGACATACTGCTGACAGAAAAGCCATTTTGGCCAGACTTAAAACAAAGACTTTCGTTCACTTCGTTCACGACGTCAATTAGATACATAAACCTAGCACGTCTTCAAGGATTTACATCATTTTTATGGTTTCGAGATAGGTTTCAAAAATCTTATAGATTCGCTTTGTCTGACCTTTTTTCCCATTTTTATATCTCAGCAACTATCACATTTACAGGAAAAATATAAAGAAGTCTGTGAATAGAACCAACCACTTGTTGAAAAATGGACAAAAAGGCGAGGAATAATTTTTAAAACTTCATATCGGTTTGTTTTTAATATTGAACAGTAAGTAGGTTAGGTTAGTACTTATATACCGACAACCGACAACCGACAGTTGTAAACCTTACTTTATAGCATTAAATGTACTTACTGTTCCAGCACTTTACATTTTTGAGACAGCTGTTTTTGTCAAAAACAATAATAATTTATTTGAAAAACCAAGCCACTTACGAAGTAGACGCGACCAACAACGCCTTTGTTCCACCGGCGCTAAAACAGCTATGGAATGGCACCAAAAATTTTTAATAAATTGCCGAACAATGTTAAATTGCTACCGCTGACACTGTTTAAAAATAAACTAAATAAATTTTTGACATCAAAATGTTAAATATTATCACATAAATGATTTTCTACTAGATATGGACATAAATATTGATTGATTAGTAATAAGTACGTACCAAGTTTATAATTTTATTTATCTCAACGTTTTATGTAATTTGATTGACAAATTTATTTTATTTGATTTTAAATTTATAATAAAAAAACGCCTGACCTAATATTTGCATGCCCTAGATTTAGGTAGAACATGTTGTGCTTTTATATAAATTTACATCTTTATGACTCGTGTTCGCAAATAAATGACTTTGAACTTTAAACTTATGGATTGATCTGGATGCCGCGGCAACAGTTACAAATGTCCACTGAACCCACAGCAGTAACAGAGAGGTTGTCTCCGAACGTCCAAGTAAAGTGCCCCTCCCCCCTCGTTCCAGTGCCGTCGGCGCGCATCCTGGGCGGGCCGGACCTGCACGTGGACATGGGCTCCACCATCAACCTCACATGCCTCATCCAGTTCTCCCCCGAGCCGCCCGCCTACATCTTCTGGTACCACGAGGACGAGGTGAGCGGACAAAAAGTAACTATTCCAACCACATACCTACTACTTACTTACTACCTAACCTACTAGCGTAAGACTGCTGCTTGGGTTGCCACGCCGACACTCGCCAGATCTATATAATTTGTAATGATCTCAAATTAGGTACATTAATGTAGTTTTTGTAACAACAACAGAACCGACATCAAATACTTGGCTTCACCGATGATCATTCTGTATCTGTACTTCCCTTACTGAAGTTTCAAGTTGTGAGAAAATACGAGGTCGGATTGGCAACCCTCTCATTAAATAATGAAATACCGACCGACGCGCGACGTCCTCGCGACTCGCAACTAACGCAGCGAAGTTAATGCTTTTAATGAAATCTAACTTTGTTACGAATACGACCCGATCAGCTGCCTGCCTAATTACAATGAAAATGTAAAATCAATAGAATAAACAGCGCCGCATACACTGACGTGCAGCGCGCTGGCGGCGTGTGTGGGGGCTGGTGGCTGGTGGCTGGTGGCCCACCGAGGTGTTGTGTCAGGCAGTAATTAGGATTTAGTACTTAAGTCTAAGGACGTATTAGGATATCAGTTCAGGGCGGGCGCCGCCTGGTCACGTCGCATCAGAGGGATTTGATTTTTTAAATATTGATGCTAGCCCTCTGTTCGAACCACAGAAATCTGAATAAGTTCGAACCGACTCGTCAGCCAGTGTTATTTACCAGTGTTCTACTGGTGTTTACACCAGTAGCAATTGCGACAACTTGTCGCAATTTTTTTAGATTTACCTCGTTTGTGTCAACTATCATTCTAAACCTTCTTCTTCTAAGGTTGCAATAGAACACATTTTGTAAAAAAATTCATCTGTTTACCTTTTACAGTTCAAAAGATAGAGCCTTGACAAACGTAGAGCAAAAATAGTCAATAAAAATCACGATTTTATAGTATTTTATTTTCATTTTGTTGTCATAGTGGCAAGAGAAAAATACATTCCGTGAACATTTCAACTTTTACGCTTCATGAGATACAGCCAGCTGACAGACGGATGGACAGACAGACAGACAGCGGAGGCTTAGTACCTAATAGGGTCCCGTTTTCATCCTTCGGGTACAGAACCCTAAAAATTCCTAAAATTTAGTTATATAGGTAGCTATTATCTAACTTTGACGATCGATGCATGTAAGAAATAGGTAGGTAAGTCTCAATTAAGGCCTTTTTTACATGCAAATGGTCACGGCTGTGTCGCCCGGCCCTAAGGCCCGGCCCATACATTTGTACTGGTCACGGCGGCGGCGGCGGCATGCAGGCTATGTGGTGATGCGGGCCGCGGCCGTATGCATGCGAGACGGGGCCACAGATTAGATACGGGGCTAAGTCTGCTTGTAGTTTAGCGGGAGAGCCGCCGCCGCCGCCGCCCCGCGGCCCGCCCGCTCCGAGAGCTGCTAGGTATAAATGTAGTTGTAAGAGTGATCTAAGGTTGGTAATTAATGTGCATGTGTGTGCGGCGGCAGCAGGTGATCTCGTACGACAGCGTGCGCGGCGGCGTGTCCGTGGTGACGGAGAAGGGCGCCGCCACCACGTCCTACCTGCTGGTGCAGGACGCGGCGCCGCGCGACTCGGGCCGCTACTCCTGCTCGCCCTCCAACGCCGAGGTGGCCAGCGTGCGCGTGCACGTGCTCAACGGTACGTGCGTCTCCCCGCCTCCCCGCCTCCCCGTCTCCCCGTGTTCACACACGTGTCCGCGTGTTGCAGGCGAGCGGCCGGCGGCCATGCAGACGGGCGCGGCGGGCGCGGCGGACGCGCGCTGCGTGGCGGCGCTGCTGGCGGCGCTGGTGCTGCGCGCGCGCCTGCTGCGCGCCGCCATCGACAGCTGATCGCAGCGCCCCACGCGCCGCCATCACGGAACTGTTACCTAGCCGATAAGTTTTTACGAGTGATACAAACTATAGTGTAAAATCACTGTGATTTTTTAGCGAAGGTTAGCCTATTAATGTGAAAGTACCCGCGCCCGGACCGGCGGCCGACGCGACGCATCCGGCCCGGGATGCTACGTCGCTACGTCGCGTCGTCGTCGCTACGCCGCCGCACGTAGCGCTCGCCACAACGCCTGGATAGCCGCGCAGTTTTACGTTGTCTGGTTTCTACGAAACGTTTGCAGGTCGCTAAGAAGCCCGCCAACGTACCGGTACCGCCGCCGTTTCTGTTAATTAATTGAACCAAATTTAGTGATTTCATTTAGTGCGTATGTAACTCAGACTTGTGAGATAGGTACCTAAATTGTAAGAAAGTTGAATTGAAATTTAATAAAATTTAGCGTCTGTTGCTCGATCAGATCTTGTAAATATTGTTTTTAACTAGATTATTTATACTAATAAATTAATGTAAGATTTACTATAATAGTTAAGTCGTTAGATATCTTGTAGATTACCTATAAAATTGATTGGAGCGGATTCTGTTGAACCAATATACCTAAGTACCTACCTAGGTGCCTAGCTGTGGCAGAGAACCCCGAACACACTTCACTTGTAGTTGTAGGTACCTACCTAGGTACCTAGTACCTGCAGGTCAAGTGCGTTCGTGGTTCTCTGCCTACTAGGTAGGTAGGTACCTTACCTACTCTACACTGATAGTGATAGATAGCACTTGCTACTTTCAAATACGTGCGAATAGGTACCTACTGGATTCACTTGTTTCTGGTTTATTTTAAGACAACCTAATAAAATTACCTTCAGTCATCCTTCAGTTATTTATTAGTACGTAGGTACCTACAATACCTAGGTATTTTCGAGGTTGAATATGATTATGAATGGTAGGTAGGTAGGTAGGTGCTTTGCGTTACCTACTTACTGTACTTACCTAGTTATACCTAGTTTTTAGGTAGGAATTCGTTATATAAGAAAAACGTAAGTAAGTACCTACATGGAAATGTCAAAATATTTTTTATCGAAACTTAAACAGCAAAAAATTACCTAGGTAAGTACTTACTTACCTAGGTACCTACCTACTTACTTACAACTTTGTAAGTAAGTACTTATTAAAATTATGTAGGTAGGTATTACGTAGGTAGGTAAGTACCTATATATTTTACACAGAAAAGTATAAATTATCGAGTTAGTTAAAAATGGTTCCTTAACAATTAGCGTGCGTGCGTGCGTGCGAGTGAGAGAGAACAACTGGACATTGGACATCCGTCGGAGCAACCTTTGCTCCCGCGAGTCGGCGATCAAACCGGCCGGGGCGGGGCGGCGCGACCGCTCCTAACTAGGTCATTACATTAGGTATATCTAGCTAGAGTCACAATAAATAACTAGGTAGGTATTTATTTATTGTGCTAGATAGAGTCATGTGTAGTGTAGGTGCCGCCGCCGCGCCGCCGCCGCGCCGCCGTCGCGGTCGCGTCGTCAGTGCGTACGTACGTACGTACGATACGAACGTTAAGTACCTAATACCTACCTATTCAGTCAGTGCAGGCTTGGTGCAGGCTTCCAATACGCATCATAATACTTACTTAGGTACTTACCTATCATAGAAATCTAAATAACAGTGCCTTGTTATTTAGATTTCTATGTTACCTATACATAAGTACATACCTGCCGATGCAATAGGTAGGTGCCTTGCCTTGCCTAGGTAGGTAAGGTAAGTACCTATATATCTATTAGCTGTACTGTACTTTTTGGATTCATTGCAATCAGTTTAGTAGGTATCGCAACTATAATAGGTAATCTAAGTAAGTTCTTTATTGGTTCTACGAATATTAAACCTACCTCATTGAACCAGTCTAGATAAGTTGCCTTTTTACAATTTAGATAGGTAGGTAGGTAGGTACCTACTTAGTGCCTAGTTTTCATTTTGTTTGTTAAATTTAAACGTTTCTTTTATTTATATCTCAAAAATGGTTAAATACACTGTGCAGTTATTTATTTATAATGTTTGTTCAAAGACCTTGAAACAAAGAGAACAACAAGAACAAGACAAGTGATGTCGTCATCGATCTCAGTTCATTGTACCTATGCATGCTCTACTCTGCCCTGCTCTACTCCACTGATGGACCAATGCCGATGTGAATCCGTCGTTAAGTAGAGTTAGGTACTCATTTATATAGTATAATTGAGTTCTCTCGAAAATTAGGTACCTATTTGCTCCTATTGTGATTTGTAAATCTAATTTATTTTCATTTCTTTTAAAATTATTATGTAGATAGATAATTACATACTTACTAACTGTTAGATTTACTTTTTGTCATGAACACTAGGTAGGTCTAGTCTAGGTACCAAAGCATCTGAGAAGTGGCTCTCACTCCCACTCTCACTCTCACGCCAAATTAAAAATATTTCAATATTGTCTTGTCCAGTATTTATTACCTATTTAGAAATATTAACTCAGTGCGAAATCTTAAAAATGTCACACAGGCTAAGTTTAAGGAACCCTGTTAGGGCTGGTTGCCTGGTTGGTCATGCATCTTGAGAGTAAACGTGAAGTACATAAGTACCTACTTACGAGTATGTATCTAAATTCAAGGTGAGTTAGTTTTGTTTGAATGAGGATCCGTAACGTTTTTACCTAGTTGAGAATGCGGATTTATAGAGCTAAGAAATCCTTAACACACAGTGTAAAAATATTTGTTCTACGACAAAAATAGAGTCTAATTTACCTTTATAACATGTTTATAACCGTCGAATCGTGAAGTAAGAGTGCTGGCTGCGCTCCGCTCGGTCGCTCGGCCGAGTCAGTGACGTCACACGCACCCGCGTAATGTGATTATACCAACCAGCAATAACGTCGGAATGTTGATTACTTAATATCTTCGTAAGTAATGGTCCGATTTGGATCATTCAAAAAGATATATCATTCTTATGTCATAAAGAACAACGTCCACGCTATTCTTTATGACGTTATAGCAATTTCAATAGAACTAGTATCCATACCTACTCGTTCTATTGAAATTGCGATAACGTTACTGTACTGATCGTCATTACCTACCCCAGTCTCTACACGGTACGCGTTGCGACTTGCGAGAGATCGAGTCCTGTTGGACGAAACGTCTCTAATTGAATACCTAGATATCACTTACTTACCTTACCTTTACCTACCTCGCGCCTCGACGGCGGGCGGCCCCTGTACAGTTCCGGTACTCCACATGTCATCACATCATCGTGGGTACCTAATTACATCGATAGTTATTGTATTCTTGAGTGTAGCTAGAGTGGATACTTATTCTTGATGGGTAGGTAAGACCTACGGCGTCACCTTCAACCCGCTAGCGCTAGGCTACAGGCGTCCTCCCCTCTCCCCTCTCCCCGCGCACGACCTTCAACCCGCTAGCGCTAGGCTACAGGCGTCCTCCCCTCTCCCCTCTCCCCGCGCACGACCTTCAACCCGCTAGCGCTAGGCTACAGCTCTGAGGCTACAGGCGTCCTCCCCTCTCCCCGCGCACGCGGCACCTACCTCCTACTATTTTCATTGAAAAGATTGACTACTTACCCGTAGATAATAAACAAAGTAATAAAAAGTTTCAATCAAAACAGAATGTCTTTGTAAGTAATAAACTGTAAATATAATATAATAGAAGAGAATTTTACAATAAATGTATTTATAAGTAGAGTCGGTGATTATATGGTGTATGAATTGGAGAATATATGAATGTAAAACATAAAACTATATGTAAAAATAAATGAGATAAGTTTGTTTTCGAATAAAATATTTAATATTATTTGGGTTTGTTTTTATGAAATTTAATCAGCATTGTAGCTACCCTACTTGACGTTGACTTGACTGCTGGCAAATACATAGTGCTTTACACGAAAGAAGACGCTGCCGTAGGTCCGGGTAGGTCTCGTAAGCTTGCAGCATTAACGTAGCTCGGACGAGTCCTGGCGCAGCTCTCGTCAGCTTGCAGCAGTAACGTAGCTCGGTCGGACGAGTCCTGGCGCAGCTCTCGTCAGCTTGCAGCAGTAACGTAGCTCGGTCGGACGAGTCCTGGCGCAGCTCTCGTCAGTTTTCAGCATTAACGTAGCTCGGACGAGTCCTGGCGCAGCTCTCGTCAGCTTGCAGCAGTAACGTAGCTCGGTCGGACGAGTCCTGGCGCAGCTCTCGTCAGCTTGCAGCAGTAACGTAGCTCGGACGAGTCCTGGCGCAGCTCTCGTCAGCTTGCAGCAGTAACGTAGCTCGGTCGGACGAGTCCTGGCGCAGCTCTCGTCAGCTTGCAGCAGTAACGTAGCTCGGACGAGTCCTGGCGCAGCTCTCGTCAGCTTGCAGCAGTAACGTAGCTCGGTCGGACGAGTCCTGGCGCAGCTCTCGTCAGTTTTCAGCATTAACGTAGCTCGGACGAGTCCTGGCGCAGCTCTCGTCAGCTTGCAGCAGTAACGTAGCTCGGTCGGACGAGTCCTGGCGCAGCTCTCGTCAGTTTTCAGCATTAACGTAGCTCGGACGAGTCCTGGCGCAGCTCTCGTCAGCTTGCAGCAGTAACGTAGCTCGGACGAGTCCTGGCGCAGCTCTCGTCAGCTTGCAGCAGTAACGTAGCTCGGTCGGACGAGTCCTGGCGCAGCTCTCGTCAGCTTGCAGCAGTAACGTAGCTCGGACGAGTCCTGGCGCAGCTCTCGTCAGCTTGCAGCAGTAACGTAGCTCGGTCGGACGAGTCCTGGCGCAGCTCTCGTCAGCTTGCAGCAGTAACGTAGCTCGGACGAGTCCTGGCGCAGCTCTCGTCAGCTTGCAGCAGTAACGTAGCTCGGTCGGACGAGTCCTGGCGCAGCTCTCGTCAGTTTTCAGCATTAACGTAGCTCGGACGAGTCCTGGCGCAGCTCTCGTCAGCTTGCAGCAGTAACGTAGCTCGGTCGGACGAGTCCTGGCGCAGCTCTCGTCAGTTTTCAGCATTAACGTAGCTCGGACGAGTCCTGGCGCAGCTCTCGTCAGCTTGCAGCAGTAACGTAGCTCGGTCGGACGAGTCCTGGCGCAGCTCTCGTCAGCTTGCAGCAGTAACGTAGCTCGGACGAGTCCTGGCGCAGCTCTCGTCAGCTTGCAGCAGTAACGTAGCTCGGTCGGACGAGTCCTGGCGCAGCTCTCGTCAGTTTTCAGCATTAACGTAGCTCGGACGAGTCCTGGCGCAGCTCTCGTCAGCTTGCAGCAGTAACGTAGCTCGGTCGGACGAGTCCTGGCGCAGCTCTCGTCAGTTTTCAGCATTAACGTAGCTCGGACGAGTCCTGGCGCAGCTCTCGTCAGCTTGCAGCAGTAACGTAGCTCGGACGAGTCCTGGCGCAGCTCTCGTCAGCTTGCAGCAGTAACGTAGCTCGGACGAGTCCTGGCGCAGCTCTCGTCAGCTTGCAGCAGTAACGTAGCTCGGACGAGTCCTGGCGCAGCTCTCGTCAGCTTGCAGCAGTAACGTAGGTAGCTCGGACGAGTCCTGGCGCAGCTCTCGTCAGCTTGCAGCAGTAACGTAGCTCGGACGAGTCCTGGCGCAGCTCTCGTCAGCTCGTAGCTCTATCGGGCTCGAATCGGCAGGCGGCAGCGCTACTGCACTGCTGATGATCATAACATAAGTAGGTATGCAATATCTCCCTCTGGTTAGTGTGTTGAGAACCAAACGGACGCCGTTACCCTAAAAGTTGGTCAGAGGACTTGACTCTACCGATCTGCCAACTAACAGGAAAAGGGATGATACCTATACGAAATTATAGGCCATGGCCAATATGGGATTTCCATTGCAAATTCCCAGTTATCGACACGAGCCGACACTCGTATCTAGGCAGTAGGCACTCGGCACGAGGCAGTAAGCATAAGCAGTATGCAGCAGGCGAGTGCCTCATGTGCCTGACTACAGGTTGCAGATGCCCAGAAACTTATTATACAATAGCAGAGCTCATTATGTACCCATTCATGCTGATTAGTAATTATTCACGAATCTAAACAATACCTACGCTACGTAGATAAAGCAACGCTAGTGATAGCGTCACATAACACGGTTATCTCTCTTGATAAGAAAAGGATACATTAGTAGATACAATGCCTCCCTCCTTAGTCATCAGTAGGCGTGTGTCGTTCGTTCATTCACAAAGATCCATATCAGTCACGACCCGTTAAGAAAATGATCCGGTTCATATGATCCGTTCATTTGAATGATTGTTTTTGCCGGCGGATCTTTTCGATTTTGTGACTGACTGATCTGAGCCTGTGCGAGATCGGTTCGTTTCGTTGCGTGTCGTCGCGTCGTTTCGTTACTGACTGATTTGGTTCTGTGGTGGATCTTTTCGAATTCTCGGTCTAGGTATATCATTCATGATCCAATTATCATTAAATTATGGTATGTAGGTACATAGAGTAAAAACTTGCTGCTGGGTAGGTAGATATTTATTGACCTGAATTGAGATAGGTACTTACCTACTTATAACGTCTCAAGTTAGATTCTTCTAGTAGGTAGGTACCTATATCTTCGTTAGTATATCTTCCTCACAGGAGGTAGAAAGATGTGTAAATAGTTACCTACCTATCTTGCGTGCCTCCAACAACCGTCGTTTTATTATACCTAGGTAGGTGCGTCTAAAATGGTCAAATTGCGAGATACCTACTAGGTAGGTAGGTACTAGATACTGAGCCATAAAAAAACTCAAGCAAGTAGGTAATGTTGTCCGACAGAAAAATATATAACTCCTTAGGTAGGTACCTACTCAATTAGGTACCTGGGTACCTACCTACTACCACGGCTACTACCTATTGAATTGAATGAGAATTTAATTTAGGCAATTGAATAGGTAGTAGCTAAGCTTATTAATTTGAGGTGAGGTTTGTCTGTGTCGAATGCTAATACCTAGTTACCTACCTAGGTACCTACAATAACACCTTCGTTCGTCTGATGCTTTTCTTATAAATTTTATCTTCCTAAAGGATCCCAAGGCTACCTACTAAAAAATGGATTGATTGATGCGACGACTTTGAGGAAAGCTACTTTAGAAATAATACCTAAGGACTAAATACCTACCTAGGTAGGTACTTACCAAAACTTTACAAAGCTTATCCGACTATTGCTAGACCATTTCAATCAGCTTTCATTTCACTTTGATTTAATACCTACCTACCTATGCTTGATATTTTTATGAACTTGTGCAAGCGGGTTTCCTTGTTGGTAAATAATTTACATAGAGGTACCAACTTACCTAACCTACCTAGGTAGTAGGTACGTACAGTAGGTACCTACCTACATACCTACTTAGATGCCCAAGTACTTACATGTACCTACCTACTCGAAAAATAATAGCCTCCTCTCTCGGGCTATCGGGTAAATCGATTATGATTATTATTCGTCTGTCAGTATAAAATCGATTTGGTTGCTAACTGGTTTTCGTATGGAATGTAAATAGGTATTTTGGTAAATAGTTAAAACATTTATTTGTAAGGAAGGTCTTTAAAGTTTCAAGTAAATTGGAACAAAAGTATCAAGTATCAGTAGTAATATTTTTACTATTATAGGAAGAAAACAGTTGTGTACAACACGCAGAAATCATCTTGGCACCTGGTGCCAAGTAAACTTCTAGGCACGAGGTGCCTAGTTAACTTCTGCGTGTTATACCTACGTAATGTTTGGTAAGGAATAAAGGAATGAATACCTAAGTACCATACTGCGACAACAGACTCTATTACGTTAGCTTAAGGTATCTACTTTTAATCAGGCTGTGAGTAGATGATACAAGCCACAGAATGTGTCCTATCCTACTCGCACGCACCACTTACGGCCTCGCGAGAGAAAGACGCAGCGGATCTTTGCGTTATGTCGCGGCGCGCGTCTCAGTCGTTCACAATGAACCGAACGTAGAAATGAACGGGTCTTTTCGTCGAGACTGTTCGGAACAATCACGAGCGGCCCGTGATCCGGATCATATGAGCCGTTCGTTCATGAACGACACAATCCTAGTCATCAGTAACATGAGAGGGAACCTAGGTAGGTACCTACAGATAGGTACTTACTGCCCTATGTCGCTCAGTCAACTTAATTGTCATCAACAGTCAACACTGTACTGTACATACAACACCAGTGACAAAATACAATAACTGAGTAAAAAGTTTCCTAAAATGTTACTTTGAAAAATTGATGTTTATTCATTTAAGTAACTGTTGCAGCTCTGCTTAGCTTGGGTTGGGGCTAGCTAATACTGTGTGAATTGTCCAGCATTATTTATTTATTTAGAACGATAAAATTATTTCGTTATTTACTTTACCCAGTTATTTGTGGTTTTATTAACTCTTTTATTTTCAGATTAACCATCCATTAAACATTTACAAAATAATAATATTGTCACAATTAACGCTGGTAAAATAAATATAAATAAGATAAAACATAATAAAATTTGATTACCTACTAACCTAATGACAATTAATTGAAATGAAGTTCAACCCCATTATATCGATCCGTCCCATACAAAAGGAGTTTTTGTATGGGACGGGACGGTCCAAACGACCCGAACATGCGGCTACTGGCTGAACCGTCCTAGAGACGACCACGTGGCTAGACCGTCCTAGAGCCGACCACGTGGCTTCACCGTCCTAGAGCCGACCGCGTGGCTGGACCGTCCTAGAGCCGACCACGTGGCTAGACCGTCCTAGAGCCGACCACGTGGCTCGACCATCCTAGAGCCGACCACGTGGCTTCACCATCCTAGAGCCGACCGCGTGGCTGGACCGTCCTAGAGCAGACTGCGTGGCTGGACCGTCCTAGAGCCGACCACGTGGCTTCACCGTCCTAGAGCCGACCACGTGGCTTCACCGTCCTAGAGCCGACCGCGTGGCTAGACCGTCCTAGAGCCGACCGCGTGGCTGGACCGTCCTAGAGTCGACCGCGTGGCTAAACCGTCCTAGAGCCGACCGCGTGGCTGGACCGTCCTAGAGTCGACCGCGTGGCTAGACCGTCCTAGAGTAGACCGCGTGGCTGGACCGTCCTAGAGTCGACCGCGTGGCTAGACCGTCCTAGAGCCGACCGCGTGGCTGGACCGTCCTAGAGTCGACCGCGTGGCTAGACCGTCCTAGAGCCGACCGCGTGGCTAGACCGTCCTAGAGCAGACTGCGTGGCTGGACCGTCCTAGAGCCGACCACGTGGCTTCACCGTCCTAGAGCCAACCGCGTGGCTAGACCGTCCTAGAGCCGACCGGCTAGACCGTCCTAGAGCAGACTGCGTGGCTGGACCGTCCTAGAGCCGACCGCGTGGCTGGACCGTCCTAGAGTCGACCGCGTGGCTAGACCGTCCTAGAGCAGACTGCGTGGCTGGACCGTCCTAGAGCAGACTACGTGGCTTCACCGTCCTAGAGCCGACCGCGTGGCTAGACCGTCCTAGAGCCGACCGCGTGGCTGGACCTTCCTAGAGTCGACCGCGTGGCTAAACCGTCCTAGAGCCGACCGCGTGGCTGGACCGTCCTAGAGTCGACCGCGTGGCTAGACCGTCCTAGAGTAGACCGCGTGGCTGGACCGTCCTAGAGTCGACCGCGTGGCTAGACCGTCCTAGATCCGACCGCGTGGCTGGACCGTCCTAGAGTCGACCGCGTGGCTGGACCGTCCTAGAGCCGACCACGTGGCTGGACCGTCCTTGAGCCGACCACGTGGCTAGACCGTCCTTGAATCGACCGCGTGGCTAGACCGTCCTAGAGCCGACCGCGTGGCTGGACCGTCCTAGAGTCGACCGCGTGGCTGGACCGTCCTAGAGCCGACCGCGTGGCTGGACCGTCCTAGAGTCGACCGCGTGGCTGGACCGTCCTAGAGCCGACCACGTGGCTAGACCGTCCTTGAATCGACCGCGTGGCTAGACCGTCCTAGAGCCGACCCCGTGGCTGGACCGTCCTAGAGCCGACCGCGTGGCTGGACCGTCCTATAGTCGACCGCGTGGCAAGACCGTCCTAGATCCGACCGCGTGGCTAGACCATCCTAGATCCGACCGCACTAATACCTATATATATTTACGAGGTTAAGTAAATACAAGGATATGTTGTCAAGTCTTCCCTGCTAGTGAGCTTTGCTTTACAGTGGGTCACGTAAGGCGCCTCTACAAACGCACGACCAGCCAGCTCCCGCAGCTCGCGAGTCACCGTGACGCGAGTGTCTCCACACGGTAGGCGCCTCCACAAACGCACGAACAGCCAGCTCCCGCAGCTCGCGAGTCACCGTGACGCGCGTGTCTCCACACGGTAGGCGCCTCCACAAACGCACGACCAGCCAGCTCCCGCAGCTCGCGAGTCACCGTGACGCGCGTGTCTCCACACGGTAGGCGCCTCCACAAACGCACGAACAGCCAGCTCCCGCAGCTCGCGAGTCACCGTGACGCGCGTGTCTCCACACGGTAGGCGCCTCCACAAACGCACGACCAGCCAGCTCCCGCAGCTCGCGAGTCACCGTGACGCGCGTGTCTCCACACGGTAGGCGCCTCCACAAACGCACGAACAACCAGCTCCCGCAGCTCGCGAGTCACCGTGACGCGCGTGTCTCCACACGGTAGGCGCCTCCACAAACGCACGACTAGCCAGCTCCCGCAGCTCGCGAGTCACCGTGACGCGCGTGTCTCCACACGGTAGGCGCCTCCACAAACGCACGACCAGCCAGCTCCCGCAGCTCGCGAGTCACCGTGACGCGCGTGTCTCCACACGGTAGGCGCCTCCACAAACGCACGACCAGCCAGCTCCCGCAGCTCGCGAGTCACCGTGACGCGCGTGTCTCCACACGGTAGGCGCCTCCACAAACGCACGACTAGCCAGCTCCCGCAGCTCGCGAGTCACCGTGATGCGCGTGTCTCCACACGGTAGGCGCCTCCACCCACAAACACCTACCTAGGTCACAATACATAAATATATTTATCTACTGTGCCTAGGTACCTGCTCACCTACTCTAACATTACATTACGTACTTGAGAAGTAGGTAAGTACCTACTATTTCGTAGAGTCATGCTGAAAAGTAAAAAAACAAGTTTATACGAGTATTCAAAAACAAATCTGTAGATAAAGTCGTGTAGATAGGGTTGCCGAAGCTACTAAGTTCCTATCTATACCTATTATACAGGGTGTACCCCGAATAACTGCAATGCCCAAAACAGGTGAAACTCATCATAAGTGATCGACAAAATATATGTTTGAAATAATATGTACCTACCTACCTATATTTGAAAATAATATCAATAAATGAGGATAAGTAGTAATCTATTATGTTTATGTATATTTGAGCTCCACCAAAATTATAATCACCAAAATTTCCGTAAAATATACAGGATGTGTTTTTGAGATGGGCCTGGGTGGTCAAATGCGAAACTATGAGAGTTTGCGAAAAGTTATAAAAGGTGTCATGGACTAAATTTATGCAAGTAAGTACTTAATATTTAATTTAGAATAATTATACCTACATACATTGAAGAATACAACAGAAGTTACTTTTTGGCATCACACCCATGAACAAAAGATAAAATGATGGATGAGATTTTGGGTGATTATGATTACTGATTAGTATAAAAAATACTTTAAAAAATCATGTAATGTCAACCGTGACACTTAGAATATTGATTCCACTGGAGAATTGTAACTCCACATGCATGACCCCTCCAACTCCCCAAAAAATGATGTCGGTCGCAAATCTTACAAAAATTTGTACTTACTTACGGGGAAGGACCAACGACCAACGAGATAAAGGTATTTTAGCACACGGGGCCGCGCCGCGCCGCCGCTCAAGTGCGGTTTGACCTTAAGTCGTCATTAGGTTGGTATAGTTTTTGTAACATTACAGTAATATTATAAATGCGAAACTTTGTATGGATGTTTAGATGTTTGTTACGTTACCTCGTCACGCCACAACTACTGATTTCGAAACCCTTATGGTCTCGCTTTGTCTGTCCTTTTTTCCCTCTTTCATATCTCAGCAACTACCGCACGCAGCTTTTAACTTGAAATTTATAATAATACATTTCATGCGCTTGTACCTACAGATATGAAGAAATAATAATTGAAAAATGAAAATTTTCAAAACAAATTCTGATGCCGAAATTTTAAAAGAGACCAACCAAGTCAAGTATAGATAAGATATATATCAAATTAAAGGTAGGTATGTTTGATTTCAAAATAATTTTTGAAATTTCTGTAGGTTTTATACTTTTCGAAATAGGTATTTTAAAAAAGTCGAAAAAATACCCATTCCTATCTCCGAATGTTGCAGAGCGATCCGTTTGAAATGTATGGAGCGTTTGTATATAAGAATCTATATCTTACAGAAAAATATAGAGACTTCTGTAAAACAAACACTTTTTGAAAACTAGTCAAAAAGGGAGGGATCATTTTAAAAAGGGTGGGCTATCCACTTATCCACTGAGTGGGGTATCAAATGAAAAGTATCGGTTTGGATATTTCAAAACAGTTTTTCAAATTTCTGTAGGTTTCATACTTTTTGAAATATTTTGAAAATAGTCGAAAAATTGCTAATTTCCCCCCTCCAACATCCCCTCCTACTATCTCCGAAGTTTGCTGAGCGATCCATTTGAAATGTATGAAGCGTTTGTAGATGTGGATTATATTTTACATTTTACAGAAAAAATATAGAGAAGACTGTAAAACGAACATTTTTGAAAAATGGTCATGAAGGGGGAATAATTTTAAAAAGGGGAGGCTACCCCACCGAGGGGGTATTAATTGAAAGGTATCATCTTGTACATTTAAGAACAGTTTTAAAAATTTCTATAAGTTACATATTGTAAGTACCTATTCTTTTAAATATCTTGAAAAAAGTCGAAAAATTTACCATTACCCCCTATCACCGAAGCATGCAGAGAGATCCATCTGAAATGCAGGTCGGTACCTATGTACCTATACCTACCTACCGTTTAGGTATTCATTAAATTGCGAAGTCGAAGTTGAAGTTCGAACGTTTGTCAATACGTAGGTATGTACCTTTAGTACATACCTACGTATTGACAAACGTTCGAAATCCTCGGCGCGCGAGTTACACTATAGACGGATCTTACTTCTTTTTAAAATACCTACCTAACTAGTAGGTTGTAATTTTGTAATATTTTTTAATTGCCCTTCCAACACATATAACAGCAAACATTTTGTACTTGACGTTTGGACTCCAAAATCCAACCCAGTTTGTTACCCCAAAAATATCCAGGAGGCAGCCCATATCTGGCAACCCTAACAAGCTCAACACCAATCAACACCTAGAAACACTCGCTCACTCTAAATGCAAGCGACAACGACAGCGCGATCTAGCCACGGATCTAGCCGTGCACAGTAGCGGCATCTAATAACCTTATTGTAAAACTAACATTTATAATTATAATTATAACCTAGGTGCTCCATCGTCCATCGGTCCCCACCGCGCACCGAGTCGACCGCGTCACCAGCGTGCTCTAGGTACCACCTTACCTAGGTAGGTATGCTAGAAAAGTAAACAAGTGAAACTACAATGTTTCCGTTAAAAATATAATCACTAGGTATTTACAATACATAAGACAGTAGCTGGTGTAGGTAAGGTATCTACCTACCTACAGTTTATTCAGGGGCTCCGCGTAAAATTGCTTAATTCTGTCCTCTCCATTTTAAAGATTTCGCCAAAACTAATCTAATGTACCTAAGTACTTACCTAACTAAGTACCTAATGAAACAAATCATAAAATATTACCAATACAATATCTGATGTAGATACCTACTAGATACCTACACCATTCAATATTTCATTTATATTATAGATTTTATATTGTGTGATTTAATTCAATATTAATTATAATAATAAATAATAAAAAAGCTTTATTGCAGAAAATATTTAAGTTACAGTTACAAGAAGTTCTTAAAGACTAACTATCGTAGGTATCCTGCAAATGGCGGTCTTATCCCAAGCAGAGATTTCTTCCAGACGACCACAATTGAAGGAACCCTACCTACATCTTAGGCTACCTATGAGCTAGCTAGGTAGTTGTAGCTAGCTGTGTGTAGTAGGTAGTTGGACTGGGCCACTGTCAGTGAGTCGGACAGCTGTGGTTGTAGGTAGTTGGACTCTGCCACTGTCAGTGAGTCGGACAGCTGTGATTGCTCGCTATCTCCCGAACTAGTTGGTATTGGTACTGTATCTCAGGGGCATATTTCGTGTAGTTTTACCACAGATGTAGGGAGTTTTACCTATAATAATAAATCACTGTAGCAAAATACAAAAAATTTGCAAGGGGTTTTTTTAACCCTCACATTGAACAGAAAACACCAAATCAATAAAAAAAACGTTTAAACGAATACCCACTACTAGCCTACTTCAATTGGTATCATATTTGATCTTTAAAATAAAAGTAAGTACCTAGGTACCTAATAATAATAATTCTAATACAATAATAATAAAACCCCAAAAAAACTCTCGTGTTTGTAAAGCACCTTGCGAAATAATTGAAGCAAAATTTATTATAGGCAGGTATTTCCAAATTAATTTCAACCTTTTGTGATTTGTTTCCTACATTTGTATTACATAGAGGATTCAGCTATTTTCCGCGGAGCGGCCTAAAGCCTCCACCATCCACCCCACAGCCGCGATTTTGAAGCGCGTCTTGTGTCGCGCGATTTGTTGCGATAATTGCTTGCAGTAGGTAGGTACGTACTTTTTGTACTAAGACGCATACGATCTTACACACTGCTGCGATTTCGCATTTGGTGCGCGGCGTCTAGACATCGCTCTTACAAAAACGCAGCGGAATCGCGCCATAAATTCGCAACAAATCGCGCGACACAAGTCGCGCTTCAAAATCCCGGCTGTGGGGTAGAGAGTAGAGATCCTACGATAAAGAAGAGAACTTATGTATTTTATTCTTATTTACGATGATAGTACGATAGTAGTAACATATACAGGTATAGGTACTTAGTTCTAGCATGTTACTACATTACCTGACACATAGGTACCTACTACAAGAGGTATTAATTATAGCAGTAAATAACATCAAAGTAGGTATTTATCTACCTGTCGTATAAGTACCTAGTACCTACTCGTTTATCACATTAGGTATAATACGTGGTCTTACAGATAACATTCTGTTTGTAACATTTGACTTTAACTTAACTTGTTGTATGGATGGTCCGACAAGAGGCGGGCGCCTCAGGCCAGCACTGCCAGCGGCGCGCGGGTGCCTCCGGCCAGCACTGCCAGCGGCGCGCGGGCGCCCCAGGCCAGCACTGCCAGCGGCGCGCGGGCGCCTCAGGCCAGCACTGCCAGCGGCGCGCGGGTGCCTCCGGCCAGCACTGCCAGCGGCGCGCGGGTGCCTCCGGCCAGCACTGCCAACGGCGCGCGGGCGCCCCAGGCCAGCACTGCCAGCGGCGCGCGGGCGCCTCAGGCCAGCAGGTAGGAGTAGAGCAGCGTGAGCAGCAGCCCCGCCAGCACGGGCAGCTTCCACGAGGAGAGCAGGCCGCCGGCGTCCGCGGGCGGCGCCTCGTCCGCGGCCCAGGCCTGCGCGCGCCGCGGCCGCTGCACCTGCTCCTCCGCCGCCAGCGCGCCCACCGCGTACTTGCCCATCAGCTCCTTGGCGTCGGCGCTGTGCCCCACGTCGTCGAACTCCTCGGAGGCGTCCCCCCCGCCCGCCGCCACCAGCACCTCGTGCCCCCCCGGGTGCTCGTCCAGGAACGCGCTCACGTCGTACACCACGTTCTCTATTATGAACACAGTCGCGCTCTTGGAGTTCCACTCGGTGACCTCCTTCCGCGTGAACGTCTTGAGCTCTGCCATGGTTGTGTGTCGGCACTCGGCAGGTCGCGTCGGTAGCGGCAGTAGCGGGCCGCGGCGGGTGCGCGAGTGAGGCCGCGGCGAGCGCGCTGCGGCGGCGGCGGGGCGGCGGGGCGGAGGGGCAGGCCCCGCGCCCGCGCAGGCCCCGAACCAGCTCTGATAATAACGGATATCTCCTCGACTAATGAGGCGACATAACGCGATAACACGCTCGCACTGAACTAGGTAACGTGCTGTGCTGGCCGAGATGCGAGAGCTGCACGAACCGCAGTCTCGCTCGACACTGACAGGCTACATCTGAGGGTCCGGCCTATCAAACCGCAGTTGGAGGCTTTAGGAGGCTTCGCTACCGACTGCTGCAGCGGGAGAGCTGCGCCCCGGCCCGAGGCACCACGAGGGCCATTCATCCTAAGTGTTCAACGTCACAGGTCACGTCGTCAGTGCAGTGTCGTTAGCAGATTATCTTTCAACAACTTGTATAATTAAAACATTTATGACGTAGTAGGTACCTAAGTGTGAAATGTCTATTACCAAGCGGTCATAATACCCAGATCCCAATTCCTTTAGTCCCACAGTACTTTTATAAATAAAAAAAACGATTATCAAAATAATTGGATTTCATTGAACAGAGAATCAGACACGAATGTACACTGATATTGGTTAAATCCTTTGACGTAGGTAGATAAGTACCTATAATATTCATTTAAAGACCTATTATTTAATTTACAGGCTAGAAACAAAATGGGGAGCCCATTAGCACCTTCTCCTCTTCTCTACGTGGAGGTGGACTCTACATCCGAACAGTATTAGGTCGACACCACAGCCACAGAGCGGTTAGCTGTGGCGGTTAGCGAGCGGCTGATCGACGGAATGTAACACAAACAAACCTTTACCTGTTCATTCACAGAGCTCAAGCCAAGGTTAGGTTACGCATAATATAATACAACAGAACCGGTATAGCAAGTGCGGCGCGCGGAGGCCGAGCTCGGGGCTCGGGGCAGAGCCCTGCGGCCGGAGACAAGGCCCGGCGGGTCTCCGCTCTCAGGGCTCCCTGCGGTGAAGCAGGGATGCTGGCTGATGCATTGATTCTACCTACTTAATAGTTAAGTAAGTAAGTATACCTACTTATCGGATTTTTAATGAGCCAAACAATTTTTCTGATTTCTTTATCAAATTAAACAAATAGGTACTTACATACCTAAATCAAATGTTCATTGGTTCGGTGCGCACGCGCAGGTACTACAGTACTGTATATGTATACCGTTACTCACAGCACAGCGACGACCTCGGTGGCGCGGCGAGCGGAGGTCCGCCTGCCACGCAGGAGGTTGCGGGTTCGATTCTCGCCTTCAGACAAATGTTAGTACAATTTGCAAATATTTGTTCCGAGTGTTCTGGATATTTTCTATGTACACATATTAAAAAATATGTATCTGGTATGTAATGTATTGTATTACCTAAGTAAGTATATCAGTGAGCTAGTAGGTACTTAGGTAAGTACCCATATCACAACTGTCCCTGCTTAACTTGGGGCTAGATGATGCTGTGCGGTTTGCCCAGCACTATTTAGTTGATCATGTCTCACATGATGCTATGCGACCCCCGTGGGCGGCCTCGTCAGAGCAGGTACGCGTACACCAGAGCGGCCAGCAGCGCCAGCGCGGCGGGCGGCGTGCACGCGTCCAGCAGCGCGCGCAGGGAGAGCGGCGGCGTGGCGGGGGGCGCGGGTGGGGTGCTGCGCTGTGCAGGGGGCCGGTGCTCCGGGGGCGCCAGCGCGCCCGCCAGGAAGGAGCGCCGCCAGTCGAGCGCCAGCTCGCTGTGACCCACGTCGCAGAAGCACTGCGAAGCGTCGCGGCCCGCGTTGTCGAGCAACACCGCGGCGCCGCCCGGGTGCTCCTCCAGGAACGGCGTCACGTCGTACACGAGGTTGTCGATGATGATGCAGGCGCGCGCCACGCCGTCGTGCTGCGCGACCTCTGCGCGCGTCCACACGCGCTCCATGCTGGGCGCTGGCGGCGAGGAGGTGGCCAACGCAGGCCGCTCGGTGCGACCGTGTTCGCGAGTGGCCGACTAGCTAATGTTCTACAAACAGTTGTGGGAGTGGGAGGAACGTACGCGACACGAAACACGAGACCGGTTGCTCGACTGACGGTGACGACTGAGACTGACTATCGCATAACATTAATAGTTATTAATGCGGGTACAGCTAGTCAGCTGTACCCGCGACTTCGTGTGACTTCGTTCGCGATTGCCATTACATAACTGCCGACTAATTAAGTTCACATTCACAGTTTCCCTCATATATTATCAAACGCCTTTCGACATTAGGGGATAATCTTCTATTAAAAAAAGCTCAAAAAAAAGATAAAAAAAAGAAATTTTCAGACACAATAAATAAAATTATTCCTCATCGTAATCCTTTTGTTACTAAAATTGTATGTTTACCTTGAAGAGTTGCCGTGCAAAAACCTTCGATGCGCAGAATTGGACCTGTTCACTTTTAATAGGTATAAGTATCGATATTTAGGTAGGTACTTACCTAGTTAAATTGTGTATAAATCTACGGGGCAGTCTACTAGCATGTTGTCATCTTCAATCCCATTCCTTATCTACACGACTTTTGACTCGGCCAGCGTCAGTGTTAAGAAGTGTCATACTCGTTTCACTTCTTACTCATAGTTCCGTTCAGCTGGGGCCCTATTCTGCTAAACTAATCGCTTCACTATGACAGTGGTATCGTCACAAAATGACACGTTTTAGTATTCTACCTCAGATGAAAGAAATTTTGATGAATGCAGATGGAGACACGCGCGTCAAAGTGTCAAGTTTAAAACTATTAATTTATCTCGCACGTACTATCTGGAGTTTTGGAACGAAGTTCCTTATCGCGCGTTGCGAAAGGGGGCTAGACCACAATACATAAGTATGTAAAACGAGTTTGTTGTGCCGCGAGCCCCGCGCTGTCCGCTCCCGTTTCGGTACCTCAACGTTGCAAGTGCGCAAAATAATAAATTAAATAATGGCGGCATCACGACCACGAGTATACTGCAGTGTTTACGGGTGCCTAAACTCAACGTTCGTTAAACCAACACCAAGGTAATTATTATGCTAGACGGAAAAAATTAAGACCAAAAGTTGTAACGACACTTTTTGCTATAGTTGTAAGCCGTGCGGCAGGTGCGTGTTTCTCTGTCTGTCTTTCTCTCTCTTATAGAAAGCAAGCCAGTTATTTTCGTTTCGTCTTTCTATTTCGCATTGAACAGTGTGGTGTCGCGACGATTATTTTTGTTGAGTGTATACCTTCAGGTTTTTTGTACAAAATAAATAATAAAAAATAATTATTCCCTCACTAATTAATCGAAAGGAACTTCGTTCCATCCGGGTGTCCCTTGACACCTCTCAAGTTTTTTTATTAATCTTAGGATTCTACGTGATGATTTTGCGACGATTCCATTGTCATAGTGAAGCAATTGTATTGCAGAATTGGGCTCCTGATCCATTTGACTGGACCACCACAATTTTTTTTTCGTTAGTGAGTAGGTAGGTACACTTGATTGTGTTGTACCTATAGTAAAAAATATTTTTCTGTGGTCCAGTTAGTTTAATTGGACCACTTACTCCAACCAAACTTCGGTGGTACAGTTGATGTATTCCCGATGTCCCCATTGACGGTATCCCCATTCAATGGGGACAACGGAACTGAATAAAAATAATTAAAATTTATTCCCGTTGTCCCCACTGACGGTGACCTGGTAATGGGGACAACGGAACTGAAGTACAGTTGACCAGCTATACCACCAAATATCATGTTCATGAAGATCGCATGGACCATTTGTACATTTTACTTTGCCTGAAATAGACACTGGGTAGTAGGTAGGAGGAGCCTAACTAATAGGTGCGTCTCATAAAAAAAAATTAAACTTACCTACCCTTATCTACTGATTTTTGGTCTTCAACCTACAGATTATTTCATCAATCTACTGATTTTCTACTCGACTTTCAACTGTCGAATTCGATCTTGCAACACTGTTTATAACAAAAAGAATGCATGAAATCGAACGAAGCGTAAATGAATTACAACTAAGTACACATTTTGACTTTTATCCCCTCTCCCAAGGGAACCTTACTGAATTCCGGGATAAAATGTATCTTCCTCGTAGTATGAACTCTAATTCTGCCGACTTCCATTCGAATTCATTCAGAGGTTCCGTCTTGATCAGCGGTTAAAGAATTTTACTTTCATCCTCTCTCCCAGGGGAACCTTACTGAACTCCGGGATAAAATATAACCCATGTCTTTTCCTGTAGTATGAACTCAAATCGTGGCAGGTTTCAACTCATTCAGCAGTTTCGGCGTGATGAGCGGTGAAGGAATTTTACTTTTATCTCCTCTCCCAGGGGAACCTTGCCGAATTCCGGGATGAAATGTATCTTTCCTCGTAGTATGAATTCTAATCGTGCTGACTTCCATTTGAGCGGTTAAAGAATTTTACTTTCATCCTCTCTCCCAGAGGAACCTTACTGAATTCCAAGACAAAATGTATCCCATGTCCTTTCTTGTAGTATGAAATCAAATCTTGCCAGGTTTCAGTCCAACTCATTCAGCAGTTTCGGCGTGATGAGCGGTGAAGGAATTTTACTTTTAACCCCTCTCCCAGGGGAACCTTACTGAATTCCGGGATAAAAAGTATCCTATGTCCTTCCTCGTAGTATGACCTAAAATCATGCCGAGTTTCATTTCAATACATTCAGTAGTTTCGGCGTGATGCACGTTTAAGAAACAGACAGACAGACATGAATGAAAAAAAATACAGTTTTGGGTTCAGTATCGATATTAAAGTGCCCTCCAAAAAATATTTCTAAATATCTTTAATGCACAGAATAGGTCCTGTTACAGTTTTATTATAAGTATAGATTAAAGTAAGTAAGGTAGGTACACCGAAGTTGAATATTTTTGTGTGGTAATTAGGTGTATTTAATTAATTAGGCAGGTAAGACATTTGACCTACAATCATTGCAAACGAAATCAGCCGACGACGCAACAGGAAGTCGCCTGACCTCTCTGACGAAGGAACATTTCAATGTGCATGGTGACTAGGGTTGCCGCCACTCGTACTTTAAACTTTATGAACGCTAAAGTACGCGAAAATACTTAATTTGGCTTTTCACGATTTTATTTTAGTGTTCACTTTGATTATATTGAGTTTTTGAGTTTAACGGAACGGATCGCGTCGTGTTATCGGTACCTATAAGGCTGCCACCTTTTTTTAGAGCAAATAGTGTATAATTTACCTGGTACGGGGGTTAAAAAAAAGTACGCCATGTAGAAATAGAGTACCTACTAATATAATTTGATGTTTTTTAGCATTAGAGTGACTGTTGGCCAAAACGGCGAGCAAACAAACATAAAAGATATAACGGCGAGCGGAGCGAGCCGCGAATTTTTTTCAAACTAGTGGAAACTGGCCAAAATTAAAAGAGCAAAAAAAAGAGTTTTTAGTAGCTGATGCCAAAAATTGAAAGCAAATTATGACGAGGATAAGAGTGACCAACGCATAATTTTCAGGCTTGTAGCTTCTGTTGCCCAGAATAGCAAGCAAGCTAAGCCATGCGCAGAGGCCGTGACCATTTCAAAGACTTTTTTGGCCGCAGTCAACAAAATAAATTACTTTTCCGGTAGTTTTATTCCTTGTAAAAGGAAAATCGTATTAAAGACCGCAATATAAAAATATCTCGTGATAACGTGAAACAAACCACAATTAGGCATGAATCCCGATCCCAAGAGTTCTACACTAGGTCAGGAGTTATTCAGGGTAGTACGCTCGGTCCCACCCTTTTCTTAGCCATGATAAATGATCTTCCTGCAGTTCTACATAGTTCGAGGGAGGTGTTTGATGTTCGCCGATGACCTGAAATTGTACACATCAGTCGTCGATCTGTCTGATTGTGTAGAGCTTCAGCGTGACATCGACTCATTGGATAGGTGGAGCCAGCAAAATAAACTGGCATTTAATGTATCGAAGTGCAAGGTAATAACGTTCACCAGACTCCAAGAACCCAGAATCTACAACTACTCTCTGGGTGCCAGTTTACTGGAAAGAGTGGATTCCATTCGTGATCTGGGATTGATTGAGGATGTGCAACTCAACTTCCGTCAACATTATTATCGCTATGTGTAAGACTGCTAATAGAACTCTAGGTTTCATCATGAGGACAGCTTCGCATCTCAATAACATAAGCATAGCAATAATGTTGTACAACGCCTTCGTCAGGAGCAAACTTGAGTTCAGTGCAATCACCTGGGGTCCACGCGAGGTGAAATATACCATAATGATCGAAAGATTACAACGAAAGTTTGCAAGGTATCTGTACAAAAGGACGTATGGATACTACCCGTATCTCTTTCCCTCTCTATTTGTGACCGGTATGCTGGGCTTAGACACCTTAGAGTTGAGACGCAAGTTGCAATTAGCCATGCATTACTGTTAGGGGTTGCATTATCCGTTAAATTTTCGTATCCGGATAATTCGGATAGTAGTGAGCCTTACTATTCGGATATTCGGATATTTCGGATAATTGAAAAATATACATAAAAATTAAATTTAATCAAGGAAAATGGGTTTTTAAAGTATAAGTATTTATTAATTTATATTCAAAAAACGTTACATTAAAGTTCTAATAAAATAAAAATAGAATTCGCATAGAAACTGAACAACATAGAGATTTAAAATTCTTTACTGTACGTTTGTTAGAAGCATCTTAGAATGTTCATCACAGATTTGGAACCCTCGTTATGATGTTTAATAAAATAATTCAAATTAAGTTTATGAAGTACCTTTGTTTCCGTTTAATAATTCCATACAGTTCAGCCAATTACCTCGATTTATGTAAGCAATTTCACATTCTCCCTCTTTCGAAGCGGCGTGAGATCGCCGACTTATCTTTTATACTTAAAATCACGTTGAATAATATTAACTGTCCCAATTTGCTTCAAAAAATTAAGCTTAACGTTCCCTGCAAACCTATCAGATTTAACCCCCCTATTTACGTTCCCCATGCTGGCCCTAACTACCGACAAAATTCCTTCTTGTGGCGAGCGAGTAATAATTTTAACAAATTGAGTAAGCAATTTGACCTGGATTTATTCTGCACAAGTGTCAGCTCGGCCAGGCGGCGGCTCAGCGGAGATTTTTTGGTGCCAATGATGATGATAAATATGGAATCTAAATTTTTTGTAATGTAGATCTATGTTTTTAGAGATGATGCATGTTGACTAGTCACATCATGTTCATAGTATTTTTCATTGTAATAATCCACCACTATCCATGAAAACCTTCAATAAGCTTTCTGGTACTTATTAATTTGTAATTCTGTAAATTTTTAAGCCTTTGGTTTTCCCCTAAATAAATAAATAAAATTAAAAATAAGAGTATCGATCAAATGGGTTGAAAAACTACAATATCTATGAAATAAAAACAGTTTACTTCTTTCCATCGAACTTATTTTTTAACAACGAACGAACGTAAATCAACTTCCTATTTTAATAGGTACTCTAAAATGATTTTAACAAAGAACCAACACAGTCACGAGATCAAACTTACGAATTTACACATACAGTTATGTTATAGTAGTGTGTGTGGGGTAGCTGTCCTGCGTGCGCGGAGATCGGTCTGTGTCGGGGCGTCGTCGAATCACTGACCAACCGGTGTCAACGCTAGTGATGCGTTTGCGCGCTACCGCTAGTGTAGGTCTTGCTTGTTTATAGCTTCCAGATTCAGAAACACGCACGAATTTATACATGTATATTTTTAACAACACAAAGTAAGTATTGTATGCATTAAATATAACATTTCTAAAATGCTGGATGCGGTGTAGTGTTGTGTCGTGAATTAGAAAAATGAACTATAGGTACCTATCCGTATTATTCGTATTATCCGGATAAAGGAGCTCCCATTATCCGGATATGAAAATTAGCGGATATCCGGATAATTCGGATATCCGGATATCCGGATTGCAATTCCTAATTACTGTTTACTTCTTCGTAACAGAGTGGACAACCCAGTGATACCGAGTACCTACAGTTACTTTATACGTTCCTAACAAGTACTGCAGAACCGGACGCAGGTTTCACCGACTATTTGCGCAGCCGCCAACACGCACGAGACACGCTAATAACGCACCCACACCTAGAGCTCTTGTACTACTCAATGGTTTTTACAGGAGTTCCAACATGTCGACATATTCAACGATAGTCTAACTAACCTGTCATCAGTTGTGTCCAAGATGGCGGCACATGTGTCCTCCGTTGGTTGCCTCAGTGAGGCGACTCACAGATCTGAGCCGAGCAGTTGGTCGCCTCATTGGGGTTCTAACCAGACAGCAAATTTGAGTGTACTCAAAGGTTCTCTCTCATATGTAGGTTATTTCATCAGGTTCATAGGAAATATAAGTCATATTTATTTATGCCTTAGATCTTATCTTACTTTTAAATGAAATATGTTATTTTCTATTGAATTTTTGCCTATCTTAATGTTTCCATTATTTTACTTGTCAATTATTTGGTTTTATGTATAATTTATGTATAATTTAAAGATAATTTCGGTGTACTGTATTCTTAATTAATTATAGTTCTAATATAATGTACTGTAGAAAACATCCAGAACGCCCTGGACAAATGTCTGCAGATCGTACAAACATTTGACCCGAGGCGGGAATCGAACCCGCAACCTCCTGCGTCGCAGGCAGACCTTCGCCCGCTGCGCCACAGGGGTCGTCTTTAATTATTAAGTCTTAGCGACGATTGGGAAATATTGCGAAAGAAAAGACGGTATAAAATCGGTGAGCAGAAGGAGCCTCGAAATTTATAAATATTTTCTGGCAAAATTTAGGAAATTTGTTAGTGAAAAGGTAAAAAAACGATATAAAAACGGCGCGGCGAGGGGAGCGAGCCTCAAAAATTTGAACATTTTTAGCGCCGATTGGGACACTTGTGAAAGTAAAGAGTAAGTATACATATAAAATAGGCAAGCGGAGCGACTCTCGAAATTTTCATGTTTGTTTTAACGACGATTGCGACATTTGTGAGAGAAAAGAAAGCAGAGATGACATAAAAACGGCGAGCGGAGCGAGCATCGAAAATTTTAAAGGCTTTTTAGAGACAATTGACAACAAAATTTGTGATAGCAAAGGAAGCAAATATGATATAACAGCGCTGACGAGTGGTGCGAGCCGCGACAATTAGATAAGATAAGATAAAAAGATAAAATATTTTATTTGCCAGAAAACTTATTTAGACCATACAGTTGCTGGTGGTCCCCGCACGAGGCAAGCCTGTGTCGCGGGAGGCCTGTTTACAATAATATGTTTACCGTTCCTAGAATTAAGTGTACAGAGCCAGGGCAAACTAAGAAACAGAGATTTAAGTTACAATAATAATAATAATAATAATTACCTATTACAGCGAAAACAAAATAAAATACCTAAGTAGAAGAAATAGTAAACGTACCTAAATAAAACAGGTTTATAAGTTAGGATATCTGTCGGAAACATGTGACATAAAAATATTGGGAAGGGGAAACGGGGGAGGGGAGGGGGGGGGAGTGGAAATCTTAGTCAGCTTAAGATACTTAAGAGACCTTCAGTAGCGTCGTAGTCAAGTGTGAGGAGCCACCTTCTGATCTTTTCCTTAACGCCATATAGAGCACAGGATAAGTTGCAGTGTTTAATCGCACGCCGATAGATAAATGGGAAAGCAAAGCTGCGGAAACGCTTGGCGAAAGCGGATTTAGTGGCGGGGACCTTGATTTTTACACGACGACTGTTTGAAGGGGCACGTGAGGAAAAGATCTTGTGGAAAGATGAGACGACGCCTGAGACATATAGTTGACGAACAGTTAAAGTTTGTGTTTCGGAGTGAAGGGTTACAGTTGAGAACCTAAACGGTTTGCGAAACATCACTTTCAGAACAGACCTGTGAGCTCGCTCAAGTTTAATCAAAATTGTTTTGGCGGCACCACCCCAGGCCGTAATGCAATAGCTCATGATTGACTGACAGAGAGCCGAATACACAGTCATGAGAGTGTCCTTGTCCGCGCCTTCACGTAGAAGCTTCATAATGTGAATTAGCTTTCTAACTCTACCAGAGAGAGCATTTATATGCTGTCGAAAAGACAGATTTTCATCCAGCTGGATTCCTAAATATTTAAAACAGGTGGAACGTTCTATCTCGGAGCACGACAGAGAACACAACTGGAGATCGTTTGAAAAGCCACATTTGTGAATACGCAGGGACAGTGAACTGGGTGGACTTGAGGCAGCAGTTTTATGGAAGCACAAGTATTTTGTTTTGCTGGCGTTAAGTGTGAGCAAATTAGAGTCAAGCCAGGTTGCAACACGTGCTAGAACTTCCTCCACGAGCTGCGAGACCTCCCCCCAAGAGTCACCCTGAAGAACAATCGCTGTGTCGTCTGCATAGCAGAGGATCCGAGTCCGAGCATGATCATCAAACAAAGAGATTATGTCATTAATATACAGTGAAAATAACGTAGGACCCAGGATGCTACCCTGGGGCACCCCAAAGCATACACCCCGGGTATCACTTGTGTGACCGCCAACTGAAACACATTGTGCTCTCTCAGACAAATAGCTCTCAAACCATTTCAAGGCTATGCCTCTAACTCCCAAGCACTCGAGCTTTCGCAGCAGGATTTTGGGAGAAACCGTATCAAACGCCTTTGCTAAGTCTAGGAAGACACCGATGCATTTTTTATTACTGTCTAAAGCGGATGCAACAAAGTCAAGGAGATAGTGCACGGCGTCTTCCGTCGACTTTTCTTTTCTGAAGCCGAATTGATACGGCGACAAAATGTTGTTTTGCTCCAGAAAATTGTTGAGTCTCTTGCTAACAATTTTCTCTAAAATTTTTGAGAAAACTGGTAAGAGTGAGATGGGGCGAAAGTTAGCAGGAGAGAGCGCAGAACCATCTTTATGGATAGGTATCACTGAGGCGATCTTCCAGCATTGGGGAAATACGCCAGTAGATAAGCTTAAGTTAAGCACATGACACAACGGCTCTATAAATACGGTACTAAAAGATTTCAAGAATTGATTGGAGAGACCATCCTTACCTGGGGCGCTATTGCATTTTAGGGCACCGATAATGGTGTTGATCTCATAGCAGTCGGTAGGGACCATGAAAAATGAGTGCGGGAAAGCAGAGCTAATTAGAGCTGTAACAAACCGTATGTATTCGGTACTAAGTAACGGGTGCGCAATCGAGTACCGAGTAACGAAACGTTACACACGAATGCATTTCGTTACTCGCATCTTTCGTACTTTGGGTACCTACGCTGTTTCAGTTCGCGCAAGTACCGTTGATGCGTGTATTGAAATGTTCGTATGTTTTACGCATGCGCGCGCTTATTCGGTGAATTTAAGAACGTACGTTACAAAGAACGATGCTTGATCGAAGAAAAGAATTTTCCGAGTAGACCAGATGTATGATATTGAACGAATCATGTGATATAATCGAAAAAAAAAACACGGGGCATAGACGTTTGTGTTTAGAACACGTTGGGGGCCATTCATTTATTACGTAAGACGATGTTCGCTCATTTTACCCCTCCCCCCCTATTATAAGAAAAAATAAGAATAGGCCGACCCCCTCCCCCCTGTTTAGTATTTATTACGTAAGAATCCAAAGAAAAATATGAATACCTACACGTTTGGTTTGTTTATTTTCAAAGTACCTAACAATTTTTAGAAATTTTATTTGTAGGTACCTAGGTACTTACAAAAGTACTGATAATTTTTAAATAGCAGTAATGAGTGTTGTTTACGCAAACGAGTAGTCCACAAGCGGGGAGTTCCCGGGAGGCGCAGTGCGACTAGAGCGAGTGGCGCGGGCCCGTTGCCATGGAAATGGAAATCATTTACCTAATACGCATCCGAGCGAACGTCGGCACTCGCGCGGTTGCCGCGCTTTTTCAAAGTAAACCTAATAATAATTTTAATTGTGCGCATTTTTGTGATCTTACGTAAGAACTATCGAGACTCCCTCCCACCCCCTTGTAAGAAAAAATTGGTTGTCTGTAAAGTCGGTTTACTGACGATAGTTGAACGTGACAACGTCTTAAGAAAATACTGATGGAATGGTAGCATTTGATACTCGATCAAAACATGTAAATGTACTATAGTATACCAGCTGTCCACGCAGACGCATCGCTCACTCAAGTAGGAGAGAGACGGATGTCGAGCGCTTTCGCTTGCACTTCAAGCCTTACATGGAACGCCTCAGAGCGAGGTAACGCCGCATGACGTCATGTTTTTTCGTGCGTGCAGCCGGCTCTATCGAATTATAAGACGTTGTCACGTCAAAAATAAGACATGGTCGACCCCCTTCCCCCCTAAATCGTCTTACGTAATAAGTGAATGGCCCCTTGTGACGTCATGAGAATGGTGGCCCTGTACGCGTACGTAATACGACTCGATTCGATGCTCTAACATAGCATGTTATGATGAGGTATCAGAAGTAACGAGTAACGATACGATAGTAACGAGTACTAATACATAAAGTAACGAATACATACAGGTACGCATTTATTCGTTACTTTTACACCTCGAGAGCTAATGCTAACCTCAGCGGCAAGCGCGTCCTGAGATTTATTTAGTTTGGTCAGAATAGAGTTAGCTAGGGTTTGACCAACATTAACAAAATAATCGTTACAGACGTCTAATGACTCTGAGGGGGAAAGCTCGATGTTAAGCAAATCAGTAGAGCAGTCTTTTCGTTTGGGTAATTCACAAACATTTTTAATTGTTTTCCATAATTTGAAGGAATTACTTTTATATTTAAGGATCAGTTCTTTATTATATGAAGTTTTAGCGTTTCTTACCATAGACCTGTAAAAATTTTGATAGGCATTATAGTTGGCTCGGAGTTCGGGGTTACCCGGATGTTTGTTAGCCCTGAGATGTAGAGCGTCTCTGTGTCGCATGGATTTAATGAGTTCCGGGGTAATCCAGTCCTTGTTTTTATGCTTACGACGACTAATCGTACGACTTCCTGAGTTGAGTTTCACAATCTCTTCGAGCTTATTAGTAAGTAGTGCGGCTGTTGTTGAGGCATCCGCACAGTTCATGACGTCAGACCAATCAACGTTTTCTAAATCGAGCGCTAAGGCATCGCAGTCAACCTTAGTTATAGTGTGTATTAGGTATTGAGACTCTAGCGGCGGCGGTGGGAAAATTTGTAGGAGAGAAGAAAGCCAAGGCAAAAATAACGGCGAGCGTAACGTCTGCGTATTTGCGTCATTTCTAGCGACTGTTGGGAAAACGAACGTATCAACACTAATATTATAAATTCGAAAGTAACTGTGTGTTTGTCAGCCAGACAGGCTGACAAAAACACAGTTACGCTTTCACGCCTAAACGGGTCTTAATAAAATTTGGCAGGAAGCTAAACGAACGGTATCCCGTACATAGGCTACCTGAAAAGCGCGTGCGAAGCCGTGGGCCGAAGCTAGCTATAAATATACGAAATTAATTCTAAAATTATTAAAATATCTGGTTTGACCTACTCAGGAAACTCGGCGCAGTCGCACTGGGCATGTGTCCTTCCGCACTTATTGAATTTATTTATCTCCCTAGGAACAAGTACGAAGGTATAAATGGAATATAAAATTTTCTCCGCCACCATGTTTAGGTACTGAACCTTTTTTTTTTTATTATGACCAGTATTGTCGCGGAGCCCCCACAGAGGCCCGGAGGACACTTTGAAAATGGCTGCTCTAAGGGTATAAAATAGTTGTTTCTAGTTTAGTTTATAAAGAAATTCGGCAATTTTTGGCTCTTCGATTTAACTTCAAGTTAAGCCCGTAAAATTTGATACCTAGGAATTTTAGGTATTTAGCTTTTCGGTCAGTAAATAAATAAGACGTGCTTCAGTGTTATTGTATTCAGTGTAATTGGTAGGTATTTTGCCTATTGCTTGATGGAAAATTACGTGTTCAGCGTTTTTAGAAATTCAACCCAAGAATGTAAAAGTTTACATTTTTAAGTATTTATGTTCATTTCAAAGTCCCAAGTGAACGTGGTGGTACTGACATGTAAAAGTTCACCTGTTGTAAAAAGGATTATATTTCTGTTTCCTGATAAAGGTACCGAACCAACCTACCGATGAGTATGCCGTGTGTAAGTGCACCTAAATTGACTCGAAGGTATGGAATACCAAGATCTTTTGGGGGGGGGCATGGCCCCCATGCAATGGAATCGTTGCAGAATCATCACGTAGAATCCTTAGATAAAACTCCAGATAGTGCGTGCGAGATAAATAATATGTAGTTTCAAACTTGACGCGGTCTCTCCATCTGCATTCATACTAATTTCTTTCATCCATGGTAGAATACCAAAACGTGTCATTCTGTGACGAACCCCTGGCACAGTAAAGCGATTCGTTTAGCAGAATAGGGCCAGCTGAACTATGAGTAAGAAGTGAAACGAGTATAACACTTCTTAACACTGACGCTGGCCGAGTCGTAGCTAAAAGTCATGTAGATAAAGAATGGGATTGAAGATGACAACATGCTATCCCCCGTACACGATTTATACACAATTTAACTAAGTCTACCCTAATACTACCTTAATATAGATACTAAAGCTATATAAAAGTGTAACAGGTCCAATTCTGCGCATCGAAGTTTTTTTGCACGGCGGCATTTCATAAAATGAGAGAAACTGTGGTTAAATGTGAACTTAATTAGTCGCCAGGTATGGCAATCGCGAACGAAGTCGCGGGTACACACAGCTAGTTGGTAAATAAAGCCGTAAAAAGTTTCGTGTTGATGCTGTGATTTATTGTTTTACATAAGTCTAAGAAGTTGTGTGCTGCTTGCAGCCATTTCTATACGCATTTTTAAGCAATAAAAATGTACTTAAACCTGACTGGTAGAAATCGGTAGAACTACCTATTTTTCAATACAAATTCTACCAATTTCTACTATTTTTATCACCCTATTCTACCATTTTGTCAAAATTGTTTGTATGTGACAACACTGTGCCAGACATCTGTTTATATTTAGTCTGTGTTTTCTTCAATTGCCCAAAATTACAATGCTCTCTCTACGATATCCTCCCCCTAGAAATCCCTCGTCCTACCTTGTTCAAAATTTTATTATCCCTAACTTTTTCCCCCATAATTAATTTTATACTCTGTAAATTTGTAAAAATCAATAATATTAGTTTGTAAAAAGGAAAAAAAAATTGATATAAGCTTGTATAATATCCTCTCAGTGTCATTGTGCGCTAACCACTTGAACGTCCAGTGGCACATAAGTACCACAAACGTTTACCCCAACTTACGTCCATGGTACAAAATGGCCACACCACGTCTACCTCCGATTTTTAATGATTTTAGTTTCTAATTTCTAAGAAATCGAATTATATCGCAAAAATTTTCGACTTCGACGGTCTCCCCTCAGTACGGGGATGTGATATGATAACCAACTACACCACGAAGTCAAGTGACGTGGGAGTCGAAAATCTTTGCGACTTTCTACGGACTCAAGCGCCGTTAAATTTTTGCGATATAATTCGATTTCTTAGAAATTAGAAATTATCCAGAGTGCGAGGCTTACGCACTATAATAACAAAAACCTATGATTTTAGTTATTACCTGTGGCTCTTGTGTGCCTAGTCTGTGGTTTAACGGAAGCGGAAATAATGACCGAACGAACTAAACCACGTCTCAAATGACATTTTTACAAACTTTGTGTCTGTCGACAAAATGAAAACAGGTGTAATGATTTTAAGCTCGGAACGAAAGTATGTTTACGTTATTTAAGTCGTAAATCCTTCTGTTTTAATGTATATTTCTATGATTGTTATACATGTATTTTTTCTAAATAAATCACTGGTTTTTATGGTATATGAACATCATACTTATTATTCCTCTAAAATTTATAAATTTTCAAAAAACTATCGCCGAGTACCGTTTGTGTTTCAAAATGACCAGTGTTTTTTTATTATTTAATTTATAAATATGGTGAAAGTTTAATGATTAGGTAGATTAATCAAGTTTATTCTCTATACATTAACGTAAGTTATGTTTTTTATTGTTTTAAAATTACTCTAATTTTTTTTTTTTGGCAAATTTTTTTATCGTTGTTTATTTTTTTATCGGACGTAAGTTGCCCTAGACAACCGCGGCGCTGGACGTTCAAGTGGTTATGCTTCCCATGTTGTGTTGTCCCCTTGCTTATTGTGTTGTCTTATTAAAATTAGATAAATCAATTTGATTTAAAATTTAATTTTTTTTCTGCTTTCTTAAAACCGATCATATTTTTTTGTAACCGGTCATATTATTATTTTCGAAGTTTACGACACTCCCTACTGACACTGGCAGAGTCGTAGCGAAATGCAAGCGGTGCCATTATATAAGAAGTTGAAGTTGACTACGCTGAGTGTCATAATCATAACGACAGACCGGTGAAATAGACTAAATGTTCAATTTGCTTCGAGTTGGACTTTATATTATGCCACCAATTTGGTTACTTTACGTTGCGTTCACGGCGTAGAAAGAGAAACCTATAGAACTCGCGCAGTTGCCATCGCATTCACACTAAAGAGAGAACGACTAATGCCTAAAGCCTAAGAAGAAATGAAATAGAACGATTAGCTCTCTATCTCATCCAGCGTGCCGGTTTTTGCATTGTTTAGCACCTCCATGTGCTAAACAAATTTCCTATGTCATCGACGGAGCTCGACACGAGATTGCTGAAGAAAGTTGTAAAAGTCAGAAACTTTTGTTTTTTATGTTTAAATGTGAACAAAGTGTTCGTGTGGACATTCCCGCACCTAAAAACAATAAAAAAGAAACACAAAAATGGTGCGGTGCAGTGTTTTTGAATGTAGAAGTGATTGTGAAGGAAAAGTGCCGAATTTATCATTCCACTCGTAAGTACAAGTTGTTTTGACTATAAAAAGGTTCAAAATTTACAGTTTCATAGATTTACATACACACAAGGCTCAAACATTATGTTTTAGGCTATTTTTAGTTCATCTAACTTATAATTGTGAAAATTTAGGGTTGCCTGCATCCGATAATAAAATTCCCTAAATGGCGCATTGAAATATTTTTTAATAGGTACCTACATAGCGAGCTACATTATCTATAAACTAGTTTATGCCCGCGGCTTCGCACGCGTTTTTTCTATAGAAACGTTTATAGGCCATTTCTATCCCATAGCAACTGATTTGTGGGATAAAAAGCCTATGTTAGATTCCAGGATTAGAATTACCTGCATACAAAATTTCAGCCCGATCCGTTCAGTAGTTTTGGCGTGAAGATGTTATTATATTCCTATCATTTGGCGTGAAGAGGTATATGAAAGTTGTTCTATCTCACGAAGTCCGTTAACTTACCTCACTACGAACAACTTTGCGCATAGTTGTCATGCTGACGGTACTCGCTACCAAAATCTGACGTGAATACAATGAGCACTAGTGACCTAGAAGAGAAGCATAAAGTGTCGCCTGAGACGCGGTCCGCGTCTCAGGCGACACTTTATGCTTCTCTTCTGAGCTTACGCACACTAAAACAATGTGTACATTCATTCACTATGACACTCATAGCCCATTGGACTTCGTGAGATAGAACAACTATAACAAACATCCATCCGTTCATCCACACTTTCGCATTTATAATATTAGTGTTTTTATTTGTTACAGATTTCCCGAAGATAAAGAATTACGTTTGCATTGGATCAAAGCAACGGGTCGCAAAGATTGGGAACCTAAAAAATCTTCGTAATAAAATTTTTGTAATGATTCTGTGATATTTTAAATGATTCTGTGATTTTTGTACTTAATCTAATTCAACTATCCAAATCTAATCTAACTGTCCCATATAAATAAGAAAAAATATCTTAAGTAGGTTCTTGTAGAAATTGGTATGCTAATTTTAAGATGATTCTGTGATTTTTATAATGATTCTGCGATATTTTAAATGCTTCTGTGTAAATGCGTGTGTATTTTTAATAAAAAAAAATGCTGTGACTAACTAGGTATAAGTACCTATATGCAAGTACAATGAAAGTTAAGTACTTTTTAGATAGCAACATTAATATTTTTTAGCAAATATACGATGTTACGTTCGTAAGTTACCATTTTTTTTAAAGTGTTATTAATTTATGTAAATGTTTTTGTATAGGTAATATAACTAAGACATTTATAATTAAACTGTGATTTTATAATTAAGTAATAATAAAACGAAATTTTGAAGACTGATTAAAACTGTAAAATTTATAAACGGTAATTATTGTAATAAATATTGATTATTTTAAAACAAAAACACTTGTTTCTCTATCTGTACTACTCACCTTAGTACCTTCATAATTATATTTACCTACCAAACACAACCTCGGTCTGCCTGCCACTTGTAACGCCAAACAGGGTTCACATTGTGATACTTACTTGTATAATTATAATGACCTAGCAATAGCCTTTATTCACAAAATAGAAAATTATACTAGTATTTACAATTGAAACAATTGAGCTATCTTCAGACTATTGCAGGTAGCTCAACTGATCAATATCAATACCAGTCGGAAGCGTCCCCAAGACGCGCTGGCTGCATTGCCACGCTGTATGGCAATGCTGATGCGCTGTGCCTGATACTCACCAGCTCTCGGGTCACGCTTCGCTTCGACCAGACGCTAAGATAATTTAATTTTTTAAATTTATGAACTGGAAAATCGCAAATCCAATCAACCAAGACATGAAATAAGGAACCTAAAATCGGGGTAAGAAAATTGCATGGCAACACTTTCCCCCCACCACCTCGTATACTTTGTCTTGCTCTTTGGCACGCTCGCTAAAAATCTACCTATATTTAATCTGAGGTTCACGGGCTGTAATGTTGCCAATAAAAAAACTAGACGTGGGGGAAAATGATATGTGACGTTTACGCCCCCCTCTCCCTCCCTCGCAGTCCCCCTAAGCAAGCCTTCAACTCCGCCATCTTGTGATTGTGACGTTACGAGACGAGAGCGGCCGGCGCGGCGAGTTTATTCAAAACCTCCCTTGATTTAGTGATTTTATTGTTGTTGTTTGCGTTGATTAATTTCCGTACCTACTTTAAAATGAAATACTCCAAGTGTTCTGTGCCAGGGTGCAATAGTATACGACAGGACGTTAAGTTGCACAAATTTCCTAAATGTGAGAAAAGACTCAAACAGTGGTTAGATTATAAAAAGTGTGATACCTTACGTGGTCTAAATATGGCAGAACTTGACCGGCTTCAAGTTTGTCATAAGCATTTTGAGCAGAGATTTGTGACTGAGAAATCAGGCATTCTGGGGAATGCTTACCCGACGCTATTTTCACCTGAAGAAATATCCACTGGAATTCCCGATAGAACCTTAGAGGATGCCGGTTAGTACCTATTTTCATTTCGTTATTACTAAAAAATAGATCTAAGTCTATCAGATGTTGTAACATATTATGTATGTTTATCTTACAGAAAAGAGTGGACCTAGCTTTGAACACAATTACTCTAGAAAGAGGCACTTTGACCACACTTACGGTCAACAAGAAGCATCTACTTCAGCCACAGGTTAGTATGTAATTCATTATGAATGTAAGCGGCTTAACTACGAACCTATTTTGTGTTGGAAGAACACCAACGTTTCATCCCTTAACGAGGGACTTCATCAGGGTGAGTGCGGTTCGTTAAGGGTTGGTTAAGGGATGAAACGTTAGTGTTCTTCCAACACAAAATAGGTTCATAGTTAACTCGCTTACATTCATAATGAATTCAAACTACGGAAGTTTTTATTAATTTCTCATTGAAAAACTTCATTTATAGTTATAAATATTGATATTCGGTTTCAGATGATACTATTAATATCAATGGATTTAACTTGAGTGTAATTGCTGACCCACCTCATCTTATCAAAGGAATAAGAAACAACTTTCTTACAAAAGAGATATCCTTTGATGGTAAAAGGGCCAAGTGGATGGACATTGTTGATGTCTATAAAACGGACTGTCAACATGCAAACACACGTTTGTTACACAAATTAAATGATGAACATGTGATACCAGAAAAAGTCAAGAAAATGAAGGTATGTATTTAATTAGCATGTTAGTCAATTGAGATTTGTAACCTATGTAATAGATAAGATAGTTTAATTTATATTACTTTATTGCTTTGCAGGTGAAAAATTGTGTGCGAGTCTTCAGTAAAACCATGGCTGGTGCCCTTAACTACACTTCTGAATTTTGTGAGTACATACAACATTTCTATTTTTTGTTGTGAAGAATAGTATAGGTAATTAATTTCATAAATTTATATTTGTTTTAGCACATTATGCTGATGGAAGGACAGTGAGCAGCACATTGGCGAATACAACAGAGGTGGTGTCATTCCTGGATGACTTGTTCGACAGTGTCAATGGTGCCATGCAAACATCTACGTACAGCTGTTACTGCATCATCAGAACATCATCGCTTTTGGAGAAAGGCCCTTCAAAGCCTTGATCGACTCAAGTTCATCAATGAACGGGGACATGAAGTTACTGTGCCAAGCATCAAAAATTGGGTCACTACAATCAAAAGTTTCCAGAGGCTGTGGAATTTTTTTAAAGATAAGGGAATCAAAATATTGCGGCCGCGTTATTTTAATTCTGACGCAATTGAAAATTATTTTGGCCAGGTTAGGGCATATAACTTTAGAAATGTAAATCCAGATTGCCATACATTTGCAAACACTTTTAAATCACTCTTGGTCACGGGATTCATTAAACTCCACTCGGCGACATTTAACTGTGAGGAGGATAATAGTAAACAGTTGGTGAAAATAAAATCTATAATTAGGTCACTGACACTAGCTAAACCAGCAACCCTCCAACCTCCTCCTCAAAATGAGTTGGAATTTAGTGAAACCCTGGACCATACAGGCTTATTAGAAAACACAGTAACGGAGGCAAGGCGCGAAAGACTGAGCGTTCATGCGCGAGCATATACTGCTGGGTGGGTCATCCGAAAAATACACAACTTTAACAAGTGTAAAGACTGTATTTCCAACCTCACTGTAAGTGAAGAAAATGATACCCATAAGTGGATAACACAAAGGGAGTACAGTTCTTTACGACGAAGAAAACTGACCTATCCAGCTGAGTATGTAGTGAGAAAGTTCGGACAAATAATTGAAGAAACAGCAAATTTCTTAGAAACCAAACCTCACAAACCGAATATTTCAAAAGAAATTGAAAAAGTAATTTTAGAAAAGGATGAATTAGATAATATAGGGTGTGAAATTCATAAATGCTCGGTCCGAAACGCTTTCCTCCAGATTTCTGTAAAATTGGCTGTACATAACTGAACGAATATTATAAATAAAATATTAAGAGGAACTGATGTTGTCCGATTAGAGACGAGATGTAACTTACCACCTATGCAGAAAATGGCTCTAAATAAATTTAAGAAACGATTGAAAAAGAAATAAACGCATTTTTGACAAAATTATGACTTATTTATTTCTTTTATTTAAAAAAACAATTGAAATAAATTAAAAGGGGTAGTACGTAATGCAGGTCTGTATTTTGGCAGAATAGAATGAAGCCAGTGGCTAGAACTACGAGCACAAAAAAAAAAAGAAATGTCATACATCATTTTCACCTAGCCAATCAGAAGCGACTTCTGCGGCTCGACCAATTAGTGAGGAAGATGTCCGTCTGATACGTAGTATCCCTATATAGTTTGTGGTTGCGTTGATTCATTGATTGCGAGGTTGATCGTCGGTTTCGGTCGAATTCAAAATAATAATCATCGTGCGTGCAGCATCCTATCCTTTGACGAATGGGAATGGGACTAATCTACTGATGCCACTGCCTTGCCTTGACTGTTGAACAAAAATACCACCGGGAACCGTGAAAGTACCGAAAATGTGACAGCAAACAAACTAGCGAAAACTTATCAATGATACTAGAATCTCCATGATCGGCGAGAAGCTCTACAAAATCAGAAACATTTTATCCTGCTTGTAAACCTTAGAATTACTTCAACACAGGACTTGACATAACCAAAGAATACAATAACTTCATAACAGTGGAGTGACTCGGTGGTCAAAACAAACAAGATGAAACTGGTAAGCTACATCTATTATAGCTATGCCACAATAGATAAATATACATACAGTAGTCCGACTCCATACTAGACCGCCCGAATCGACGCACACACACTTATGCGTCATTTTACACGGCCGCCAACCATGCCTCGCAAGGCACATCTATAATCTATCCTGTGTCACGCCGCGCGCCGCCCCGCCGATCGCTGCGCTGGACGAGTTTGTTGTGCTGCGACCCCCGCATTGTCCGCCCATGTTTCGATACCTCAACGTTGCAAAGTGCGCGATGAATAATAAATTTAATAATGGCAGCATCACGACCACCATTATACTGCAGTGTTAGTGTTTAATTGAAATAAACTGTGTTCAAAGCACTTCAGCTTTAGTACAGTAGCACCACCCCTAGATGGCATTGGTTTCTTTGTATAAAATTAATTCACCACGAAATAACTAGATGTCGCTACTAAAAATGCACCAAGGCTACATCGCGCTATCACTTGGTTTCACGAATTGGACCACATCAGAACCTTAATTTTGAATAAATCAGTTCTCATTGGAAAAGAAAAAGTTTGTGTTTACCCTAGTACGCAAGTTAACAGCCTGCTGCCTAAACTCAACATTGGTTAAACCAACACTGTCATTTTTTCAACTTCCTGCTAATGCAAAAAGGTAAAATAAATATTGCTTTTTTATTAGTCTTTACCACATTTTAGGGTTATCGCGTACCCGAAGTATAAGTAATGTTACTAACAAATATTAATTATTGATCTCTATATATTTTTTTCTCTGAAATTCCCTTATTTTTTCCTACCAACTTATTTTGCGGTCTAAATGTATTCTACATTAAGTATAAAAGACCTAATTTTGGTGCAGAACCCTAAATGTGCCAAGTCGACACGCAATTGGCTTTCGCTTTCTTGTTTGTCTCTTCGGAGGTGGGTGATGGACAAATGATAGGTAGGTAGGTAAATACTATAATAAAAATGTATGGGAAATTCTGCTATGTATTTAATGTAATATGTATGAAGGTTTATTATATTAGCTTTTAGGGTGCTTTTCGTGTCATGTGTTTTTGCGCCCGCGTGCGGTTCTCGACCGCGAGCTTGTCAAAACACGTTTTACTTTTTGTAGGTACCAACCCTAGCGCTTCGCTCAACTATAGGTATAAAGTTCAAAGAGACGGCAGAGTCATTGTACTGTATATTTATCTACTGTGCCTATGCATACTCATATTATTAAAGCGAAAGTAACTCTGTCCGTCTATTACCTTTGCAAGCCTAAACAGCTGTTCGGATAGGTCAAAACCACAAATTGGTTTTTATGTGGTTTTGACATCATGTGGTATCAGGGTTGGAAGAAAGTTTTTTTTTATTTAAAGAATATTTAAAAATAACGCATGGCTTTTTAAAGCTGTCTTAATATTCCCATGTTGTTATTAAAATCTTATGGGCTAGTTTTTCCTGTGCTCCACATTAAGATGATTTAAGGAAATTCTTATCTCGATTTGAAATGGCAGAACCGAAAATTCCCGGTTCCTACCAACAAAAGCTATTTTATGCTATTCTTCAGAAAATTATCTTATCTATATCTATATCTTAAATATCGAAATTCCCATATCAGCTTGACATTAAGTTTAGGAACACATTGTGTAGGTTACACTCATACTGATGTCACTGGACTCCTCTCCCCAAACTTAACAAATTACAATCTCTATGAACACGAATTCTCTCACTCTATGGAAACAAAATTTTCTTTGATATCATCAGATAATACACAAATAATGGTATAGTTCGGTCAGAGCACAGATTACGTGATTCAGATAGATGTGGATGTTATTTCAGTACTGCCTGAGCAGCGATGCGTCGAAGCCTTGCTTCGTGCTGTCGTTCAAGGGGCTGCTGATCATGCTGGACTGCGGGCTCTCGGCGCACTCGGTGCTGAGTTTCCTGCCGCTGGCACCGGTGCCCAGCACGCGCCTGGCCGCGCTGCCCGCCTACGCGCCGCCGCACCTGCCGGAGCCCGCGCTGCACCGCGAGCTCAAGGAGTGCTGCGGCCGCGTGTTCGTGGACTCCGTGCCCGAGTTCTGTCCGCCGCTTGACAAGGTGGTGGACTACTCGCAGCTGGACGTCATCCTCATCTCCAACTACACCTGCATGCTGGCACTGCCCTTCGTCACTGAGGGCACCGGCTTCAAGGGGCAGGTGTACTGCACCGAGCCCACGCTGCAGATCGGACGGTTCTATCTGGAGGAGCTGGCGCACTGGCTGGCGGAGGGCGGCGCGGCGAGTGGCGCGGCGGGCGGAGGCGCGGCGCGGCGCTGGAAGGAGCTGCTGCACGTGCTGCCACCGCCGCTGGCGCACGCGTCGCGGCCGCGAGCCTGGCGCCGCCTGTTCTCGAGCGCGTGCGTGGCGCGTGCGCTGGCGCGCGTGCGCGTGGTCGGTTACGACGAGCGCGTGGACGTGTACGGCGCACTGGACGCCACGCCCGTCTCCTCCGGCTTCTGCCTCGGCTCCGCCAACTGGGTGCTGCGGTCGGCGCACGAGAAGGTCTGCTACGTGAGCGGGTCGAGCACGCTGACCACGCACCCGCGGCCCATCAACCAGGCGGCGCTGCGCGGGGCCGACCTGCTGGTGCTGGCGGCGCTGACGCAGACGCCGGCACACAACCCGGACCACATGCTGGGCGACCTGTGCGTGCACGTGAGCGGCACGGTGCGCGCCGGCGGCTGCGTGCTGCTGCCGGTGTATCCGTCGGGCGTGCTGTACGACCTGCTGGAGTGCCTGTCGCTGCACCTGGAGGGCGCCGGGCTGGGTCACGTGCCGCTCTACTGCGTGGGCCCGGCGGCGGAGCGCGCGCTGGCGTACAGCAACATCCTGGCGGAGTGGGTGTCGGCGCAGAAGGCGGCGCGCGTGCCCGAGGAGCCGTTCCCGCACGCGGCGCTGCAGCGCGCGCAGCGGCTGCGGCTGGCGGCCGACCTGCACGAGCTGGCCGAGTCGGGCGACGCGCGCCAGCCCGCCGTCCTCTTCTGCGGACACCCGAGCCTGCGCTTCGGCGCCGCCGTGCACCTGCTGGAGCTGTGGGGCTCCAACCCCGCGCACGCCGTCATCTTCACCGGTGAGAGGCCCAATATTTTATTTTGCTTTTTTATAATTATGACGTTTTTTCTTTATGTTCTTTTACGCGTATACTTACACTTGTTTCTGCCCGCTGCGCTTCGCCCGCATCGTTTGTATCCCATTAGCGAGCGCGCAGTAACTGTCGGTTGCATTGCAGAGCCGGACTTCCCGTACCTGGAGGCGCTGGCTCCGTTCCAGCCGCTCGCCATGAAGGCCTACCACTGCCCCATCGACACCTCGCTCAACTACTCGCAGGCCAACAAGCTGGTGCGCGAGCTGCGGCCGCGCGAGCTGGCGCTGCCCGAGCAGTACGCGGGCGCGGGCGTCGGCGGCGGCGGCGGGTGTCGCCCGCACGTGGCCAGCGAGGCGCGCACGCTGGTGCTGCGGCGCGGCGGCGCGCGGCGCTGCGGCGTGCGGCGCGGCAAGGCGCGCGCCTGGCTGGACCCCGCGCTGGCGCTGGAGCTGCAGATGCGCGAGACGCGCGCCGGCCTGCGCACGGCGCCGCTGTGCGCCGCGCTGCGCGTGCGCGACAACCGCGTGGACCTGGTGCCGGCGCCGCCCGCGCTGGCGCCGCGCGCCGCCTGGCCGCCGCTAGGCGCGCCCGACGTGGAGGCGCTGCTGGCCGCGCTGGGCGGCGCGGAGGGCGGCGCGCGCGCGGAGCGCCCCGCCGCCGGGGGCTGCATGGTGCACGTGCCGCGCGAGGACGCGCTGCTGCACGTGGAGCGCGACTCGACGCACGTGTTCTGCTCGGGCGACGCGGACGGCCGCCGCAAGCTGCGCCGCGCGCTGCTGCGCGCCAGCCAGCCGCTTCGCCTCTAGCTTAGCTACTCGGGGTACGAGGCTAGTTCCGAGTTGGTGTTCCAAGTGACGAAGTCGACTTTTAGATGAGTCCAAATTTAGTGTTGTAGTAGTACTCGTCGTCGGCTTATTGCAAGAAGTCATTAGTCGCAAGAAGTCACTAACTGCGTTAGATATACCATTGAGTTCGTCTCGATGAGCTCTACATTTTGGTAAAACTCACAAATTTGTAGCTCTTCAAACTTAGAAGTTATGGCTTGGTTATAAAGTCAATAACTGCATTTTTTGTATATCTGGTTTCATAAAATTCATTAACTTACATTAATAAATTTTAACAAAAGAAAAAAAACACAATTGCCATTCTTATTTTCATACGAAACTCATTTATGTGACTTAACAACATTTTGAAAGTGCTTTTACGTTCACAAACGTTTGAATAAGTTTTGCTTTAATTCATTATTTGCACCTTAACCAGTTTTGTCGTATCGTATTTTTTGGAAAAAAAAATACTAACGTTTTTAAATGACTTCTATCAAAACGAGTAACGTCTACACTGAGTTTTTTATTTTTTATAGATTTCATTTTTACACTTAATTACTTTTTTCGAAACATAATTAATGGTAAATGAATACTATTCGCATTAAATGACTTCTTTCAGAACAAGTAACGATTATAGGTACCATCACTATTGGATTGGTAAAATTAATTATAGGTCATTGACAAGTTTTTGCAAAAATATTATGTTAAACTTAATACAAGACTAAAATCGCTTGAATGAAGTATTGTTTTATTAGTGATTTTTGTTATTGTAAAAATAACAGGTAAATGTAAGGTAATGACTTTTGCACACATACATTTACGTGTTGCTATGCTACTTATGAGACCGCGTGCCGTGTGACCGGAGTCGCGGAAGCGGGGCAGAGGGGTATTTTGTTCGGGGCCGCTCGCGCCTCTGCCGCGCCGCGTAGTAGTTCGTTCTTTCCGGCCCTTGTGGGGGCACAGAGCGGGGCATCGAGGCTTGGCCTCTTTACCCCGGCATCAACTCGAGGGGTGACGACTCCTCGGTCCTTGGATTTCGCTAAAAATGCTTTTATTTAGCTTGTTAATCATTTTATTTTTTTATTAACATATTTGCATGTTTTTTTCTTATTTTTTGTTTGGTTTGGGTTAATTTTTTTTTAAATTAACCCACGGTCTATCCGGGGTGTTCTGCGGGGGTGAGGTCCTAGGGAAGGGGCCTCCACGGGCGGTCATCATCTGGGGGCCGGGGTTGGTGAGGCGCTATTTAGTGAAGGTGGGCTTGGTGGCCGTTGTCGGCGCGGTCGTACATTCGACGACTGTGCTGTACGACAAACTCGTCTATGGATTGGATCTGCGGGTCGCGGGCGATGACATCGTTCCTGACGTATTGGCTCGCGCCAGTGTAGATCCTCAGAGCCACGTTTTGCAGCCCCTGGAGCCGGTCCCTATTCGTCTGGGAGACTAGTGAGTACCAGGCCGGCGCTGCATATGTGAGTCGGGATCGGACTTAGCCTTTGTAGACCCACACTTTGGTCCTCAGAGGCAGGCGAGATCCCAGGACGGGTCGGAGAAAGGTTGGGCGACGCGCGCTTGTTGTAGTGCGCTGTCAACCTTCGGCTGCATCCGCAACGACCTGTCGATCCCGAAGCCGAGATACCGGATGTGCGGGCTCCATGCCACGTTCTGGCCCCGAAGTGTCAGCTGCGGTGGGTGGCCGATGCGGCGGGAAACAAACAGCGCAGCCGTCTTTCCCACATTGACGGCCATGCGCCATTTGTCCAGCCAGGGCGGCAGGATGTTCAGCAGCCGCTGCATCCTGCGGGCTGCGATGGTGGGGCTGGTAGAAGACGCAAAGAAGGCGCTGTCGTCCGCGAACAGCGCTAGCGACACATCTCTCTCCCCGGGGCGTAGGTGGCCCTCCAGGGTGGGGATGTCGTCGGTATAGAACGCGTATAACGCTGGCGACAGGCTGCTACCCTACGGTACACCAGCAGAGATAGATCGAGTGGAGGATGTGGCACCATCAACTGCGACGAAGAACCGCTGGTTGTCGAGGAAGGATGCCACAATCCTGATGAGAGCTGGTGGAGTTGGGTTTTGCAGGAGCTTGTACAAAACGCCGGGGTGCCCAATACGGTCGAAGGCCTTTTTTACGTCCAGAAAGACCCGGACAGTGCAGCGCCTGGCGTTGTGCTCGACTGCAAGGTGGTGCAGCACCCTGGTGAGCTGCAGCGTGGTAGAGTGGCCACTCCTGAAGCCGAATTGCTTCGGGCGCGGCTCGATAGTTGGAGCCAGGCGCCCCAGGAGCAGGCGTTTCAGGAGCTTGCCCACTATTAGTAGTAGAGTAATGGGGCGGTAGTTGGCCGGGAGGCGGTAATCGTTGCCGGGCTTGGGTAGCACGATGACCCGTCCGGTCTTCCAGGATTCCGGGAAGTGGCCCGTCCGGAGGATCCCGTTGAAGAGCCGGGCGAGCGCGGTGACTCCACGGCGAGGCAACTGTTGGGGACTCCGTCATAGCCTGGCGCCGTCTGGGTAGACGGAGGACGGCCTTCCGCACCTCGGCAGGGGAGATGAAGTACTCCCCGTCTAGGGGCGGTGTTGGGCCAGACAGGAAGTCCCTCAATGTGACCTCGACCTGGTGGTGGTGGTTTAGGGTTTCAAAGGTGGCGTCGGCTGCAACGGGGTGAGGCGAGAACTGCTCCGCGAGGTGCTCGGCCAGAATTTCGGCACGGTCGGCGGGAGCAAAGCACCGGACCCCATCTCGGTCCAGCAGCGGGTAAGTTGTTGCCGGCTGCCGCGTGAGCGCCCTATTCATTGATTCTATGATTCGCCCTATTCGATGATTCAGTCCCAGGTCTCACGCCAAATCTGTACTGCGGCTGAGAGCTCGGCAGATATCGGGTTGAGTCGCGTCTTTAATGTATCAATGACCTTAGGCAAACACAGCTCCATATTTCAATGTGAATGCGCAGCTATAACCGAGGCAGCCACAGATGTGCTAAGAAGGGATATAGATAACCAGTGCGTTTGTATCCTGACTGACAGTGCTGCTACACTCAGGGCCCTGGCAGGACACAGCTGCAACTCCAAGATCGTGTACGAATGCCACTTGGCACTTGAGAGGATTTCCTGCAGAAACAGGATAACCCTTCAATGGATTAAGGGGCATAGCGGATCACTTGGTAACGTCGCCGCCGATGAGTTGGCACGGAAAGGTTCGGAGACACCGATAATAGGCCCACCTCCGCTCCTTCCCCTACCATTCTCCCAAATCCGAACATGGATAAGGCTGAAAACTAGAGAAAAACATAACGAATGATGGACGCACCTACTAGAGTGCCGCCAGGCAAGAGCAGCGCTATCAGCTGCATCACCAAGGCTACCTGAGCGCCTACTGAACCTGACCAGAATGGACCTACGCGTCCTACCTAGTGGGGACACTCACAGGACATGGCCCACTAAATAAACATCTCTTCACCATCGGAGCAACAGACAGCACTCTCTGCAGGGGATGTCTTAGTGACGAATAATTAGCTGCCCACGTAGTTCTGGAATGCGAGGGAGTAACAGCGCAACGACACGAAATCCTCGACCACCCGAGGTCGCTCCGCGAAGTGTGTGAAGATCCCAGGAAGATTCTGCGCTTCTGGACGGAGTTAAGCTGGTTACACTAGCAAACAAAACACGCACAATGGACCAAACCGTGTCTAAGTGCGGAAAATAGAGTACACAATACAATACAATACAATAGAGTCGCGTCTTCAGTCGCGGGCCGCGGGAGCGCGCCCACTCGCGCTGGAGTTCGCGTTTCCTCTCTATTACCCTCTTAATGTGTTGGGGGAGGTCTTTGCGCTGGCCTTGGCGCCTGGTGATGGGTATGGAAGCGGCCGCCTCAGCCTCGAAGATGCGCGCCATCAGCGCTGAGGCCTCGGATTCCACTTCTGTAGGCGTCTGGAGAGGTCCGACGTCCACGGACTCGAGTGCCTAGGCGTACGCGTCCTCACGTCCTGGGGCCGGGTCCGCGGCCAGGTCGAGCGTTAAGAGGAGGGTAGATAGGATAAGAAGGTTTTCAGGTAAAGCTCAAAGTCTGTTACTTAATATTTTCTAATCTAAATACAGTTTACTTAATCGTTTCCAACCTATTTATGTGTTTATAACTCTTTGCTGGCTAGCAGAATTATTTTCTAAAAGCTTAGAACGTGTTTTTGACTGATTCATGTGCCATTATTACTAATTTTAGTTATTTTATTAAGTGTTTTCGACAAATAAGGTAATTTGTTTAGCTTTTAGTAATAAAAGATGTTATTTTATGATTATTTTGTCTTTTAATACTCCAAAGAGGCCACTAATAACTTCGTTGCAGAAATACTTAACTCCAGTTTAGTCAAAACTTTTTATAGCAAGAAGTCATTATCTTTGCATTTTTAGCTTTTAAAAAAATTGCAGTGGTTGAATTTGTACTGATTTCAGTTAATTATAAAATAATTACATATCTCTATATATTGGCGTTTAAATTATATTGATAACTGTCGTAGTTTTGATGATATGGGCTCTTAAAGTTTTAAAAACTTTAAACTGCTTTTGCCAAACTTTTGGATTTGTCGGTTAATGACTTCTTGCAATAAGCCGACGTCGTAGTCTGTGAAAAAACCTAAAATAATTTCAATTTTACAAGTTTATAGTAAAACAATTAAAAATACAATACTATTAATGCAATTATAAGTTCTGTGTGCGGAAACAGAAGTAGTAGGTACCTATATAAAAATAAAACGTCAAGTGCGAGTCAGACTCGCGCATTAAGGGTTCCGTTGAATCGTAAGACCTTGTTTCTTGTCAACATGAAGTAGGTACCCTGTATATTTTGGTCGAGGGAGAGAATCAAAACATTTACGGTTTTCAGATTTGTGTCGTCATTGGTGCTATATGACCTTGCTTCTTCCCAAATTTTATGATTCTAGGTAAACGGGAAGTACCCTATAGGTTTTGGGTGCATGTGATTCCCTTGGAAATTTCAAAATATTCGGACTTCTACTTCAACTTCTTATTTTCATGGCTCGCTGTGTCTGTGCTGCCACAATTCTGCCAGTGTCCATGTCAAAAGAGTCATAAACTGTTTTATATAACCTCTCATGTGGCACACCCCGCGCCCCGCTATCTCCATTGTGTGGCAGGTACTTCTGCAAAATCCGCGGAAATGCATCATAATGCATTATTTCGCTTATTTCTTGATTATTATCTACTAACACCTCATAACATCTATATATATTTGGATTCTCCATGAAATTTCCTACAAAACAGCGTGGAAACACTGATGTTGTATAACGTAATTAATGAGGTTGATTAAAATTAAATTATAATTGCGGAAAAATGGTAAAATTTTAATAATTTTTAAAAAAATCATAAAAAAAAAACTTTACCGTTTTTATGTCCAGTTTGAGTTTTATTTTAGAGATTTACTATCATATTATTACACAAAACACAAAAAAGAACACATTTCCGAGCCATTTATTTTAAATTAATTTTTATTCAGAAAAAACGATAAAAAAAATGGCGCGGGTGTCAGATTTCAATTTTAAATTTACGATTTTTTTTTAAATTTCTTCTAAACTTGGTTAGTTTATGGTTTTAACGTCAGCTTGACACTGTCAGTCAACTTTTAAGACATTGACATGGCTGAAAAGTTGACTCTAAGTACATAAATTCGACGAAACAAAAAATAACGGAAAATCGGCCATAATATGGTCGCTTGCCACACAACGGTTTTATTTGACAGGCCATATTATGGCCTCTTGCCACATGAGGTGGAATTTTCTATTTAAAAAAAAGACAAACAAAAAACGGCTGTAACTTTTGAGAGCGTTGACTTAGAAGTTTTATTTATATCGCGGCTTCAAGAGATTACGGGCTTGAGTATTTGACATTAATTTCAACTCGATACGTCCACGCGTTTCTGACAGTAGAGGGTTGACAGACGGACAGACAGACAACAAAGTGATCCTTTAAGGGTTCCTTTTTCCTTTTGAGGTACGGAACCCTAAAAAAGACGAATCTAAAGTACAATCAAAAATTTAAGATGAGTTTCAAGGCAGTTTATATTTACCTGGTGTCAGTAACAAATCAAGCAGACTGGCAACTACAAGGTGGGGAACTAGGATGGATATTTATAATACTGATCATACATATCGCTTGTTTGCGACCAAGACGACATAACTCAAAAAACATGATTTTGGGTAATGTGTCAGTTTAGCAGAAAAAAGTAAGAAGAGTAAAAGTACTATTATAAAATATGACGATATTGTCTGTAAACAAAACACAAATCATTAATTTTAGTTAAAACTTTAGTCAAAAAAGGTCACTCATTGCTGGAATTATTTGGATTGTTTTTGTATTTATTGACAACCATCTTTAGTTAAAACGTTTTAGGTAAAATAAAACATACATTTAGTAACCGAAACTAGGTATTTGTTTACTGCATTTTACTTTACTAGGCTATGACAGACAGCAAATTCAGGCCAGACTTTGATAAACCTCTTCAGGTACCACCCAATTCCGATGAGTTAGAAAGAAACCTGAACCATTTTATAAAAATAAAATGTGCACAGAACATTTTTTGGGTTGGAAAGATGCTTGATCTGAGATGGGAGTAAATACTACGAAAAACGAAGAATGACACTATGTAAAGATAGCTGATGTTAAAATTGTCTTGTTATGTTAAAGTTGAAAATTACAGCCCTTGTTTGTACTATGTACTACAAGACATCTTATGCCGAAGAAGAATTCAAGAGGGCAGTTCTTAATAAAAAGAAAATAATGATGGAAGTAGATGTCAAGAAGGCGTATCATAGAAAACTTGGTTTAACGGAGCTAAAAATGACTGATTTTTAGATTTACTCAATAAAAATTTAATGCCGAGGTTCTACGCCCCATTTTCAAATATTGAAGTGCTTTATTTCCTTAAGACCTTACAGGACTCTTGGACACGTCACAAAACATCAAATAGCATAGGTAAAAAGCCTAAGTAAAACTAGGAAATAAAGTGATAACTTTGATTTTTTGTTCACTTCAATCATTTTAAGGTAAAGTAAAGAAGCGAACAAGAAACCTTTACCTCGTGGCGTAACTTTCGAGCTGGAGCACAACTCGTCTCAATCTTTTTTTATCCTCTAGATAATCTGATATTTTGTAGTAAGACTTTTCACAAAGGATATGTTTGACAATTTGTTTGAATTTATTTATTAATAATTTTTGCAACTCGGAGTTTTGTTGTGAAAGCGTATATTATTGCCCTTTATATAAATATAATGTATCTTACATTAATCTTGTGTAGCCTAGTTGTGGGCACAGCAAGCTTATTCTTATTTCTAGTATTTATGTTATGTATGTCGCTATTTTCAGGGAATCGATTGATATTCATATGAGTGTACAACCAGTTTCCATAAATATATTGACATGGTACTGTTATTATGTTCATTATTTTGAATTTATCATGCAAAAATTCTCTGGGAACCATATTATAGATTGCACGATCAGCTCTCTTCTGCAGCACAATTATGGTGTAAAAATCTGCAGCGCAACTTTTATCATGCTCTGTAAAACCTTTAATGGACTTTGCGAAGAGCACTGCCTTATTTTGATTGCATTATTATCTTTGCGTTTATGAAACATTTATTGATTCTGTTTTAATTTTGTACTAATCAATAATAGTCAGGTTAATCTGAGAAACATATTAAGAAGTAGTAAAGGAGCTAATTTCTTTGGAAATGTAATGAATACTGATTAGTACTCCGCCAAGATCGTTGATTTTTATAGTTTTAGCTAACATTTTCAATGACTGACAGAGATTTAGAATGAAGAAGTGTCTGTGTTTCGGTAAATTGTGTTGTGAATTCTAATAACAGATTTTTCTAAAATGTCACTATGTTTTATTAAGTAAATAAACAACCAAAATTAACACGACATATTGCCAGTAATGTCCTATGTCAAAATAATACAAAAATTTAATTTTGTTTTTCTGTAAGAATGACACATTTTCTACGCCTTTATCCATAAAAAGGCGCATAAAATTTTAGGAGGTAGTCGTACATAATATCTGCCGATATATTTTAATAAGTATTGAATCAGGCAATATTTCATTCTTAAGTAGTTACTTTCTAAAAGCCATAATTAGCAAAATAAAATTTTTCAAACTTTAAGCTTCAGAAATGTTCACAGAAGCCCGTGTAGACTCTTTCAATGCCATCCAAAGAAAGAGAATAGCGTCATTCATGTCAAGAGTTGACATGTGTAAAAACGACATTATTGTAAGCCTGTCTGACCGTCTGTTGTTATCGGACACTTACAGACGGTGGGTGAATATTGCTATCTGACGTACTGAGTACTGAACCTAGTAACTTAAAATTTTATAATTTTGAATTTATGATTTTTACTATATTTTGCTTTTTTAAAAATGGATCTTGTGTCTGCAATAAAAAATTATTATTATTATTATTATTAAAAATACTCTGCTGTAAAATCGTGTTTTTTGAGTTATGTCATCCTTGTTCCAAACAAGCGATATGTAAAGTTAGTGTGTAAAAAATTATAATTGATCGAAGAAGTTGATATTAATTAACTTCTTGAAAGCATTGCGCCTCATGTTGAAGAGATCTAGGTTTTTAGAATATTTGGTGTGGTGTTAAAAGTTTGCATGGTCCGCAGCCGCAGCAGGTAGTGTGTTTATTGTTAGGTACTTTGTTTGTATCATGGAGCTCCAATTCTGCTTTTAATAAAATATATATGATAAATGAAACAACCCTGTTGCATTATTGCAGAATTTATTATCATAAATAAATATATTTAACACTTACATACCTATATAATAATCAATCGAGTGAAATAAGTCCATCGGGCAAATCACAAAATAACGCCTAGATAAAGTTCAAGTTGTAACATCCAGACGATACTCGGTCCTAGAGACGGTTAACGCGGAAGTGGAACGAAGCGTAGACTAGAGGAGGGTGGCACCAGGAGGGCGGCGCTAGTCCGGCAGGTCGATGTCCGCGAACAGCGGCGAGTTGGTGGCCAGCGCCAGCGCGTAGTGCGAGTTGAGCTGCTGCAGCAGCTCCGCCTCGTCCAGCATCTCCAGCCGCTCCACGCGCGCGCGCTCCTCCTCCGGCAGCGCGCGCCACACGCGCGTCATGTCCCACGCGCGCGCGCGCTGCCAGCCGCACGCCTGCAGGCGCGCCGCGTGCTCGTGCGGCGGGCAGCGCGCCGTGTGCGCGCCGCTCGCGCCGCACACGCCGCAGCCGCGTGCGCCCATGTTGCGCAGCAGCACCTCCCCGAAGCGGTCACCCAGGTTGCATTGGTCGTAAAGCAGCAGCACGGCGCGGGGGTGGTCGGCGGCCAGCGCGGCCAGCAGCGCGCCGGCCGGCTCGGGCCGCAGGTACGCCAGCACGCACTCCAGGATCAGCAGCGTAGGCGCGTCGGCGCTCCACGCGCAGGCCTGCAGCGCGCGCCGCACGGAGGCGGGCGCGCGCAGGTCGCAGCCCGCCAGGTGGTACCCGTCCGCGTGCAGGTCGCCCGACCGGATAATCACCTCGCCGTCTGGAACGAGGGCACGCAACCGTTAGCGCAGCGCCACCACTACTCACTAGAGGGGAGGGTAGGACGCGGCACCGTTAGCGCAGCGCCACCACTACTCACTAGAGGGGAGGGTAGGACGCGGCACCGTTAGCGCAGCGCCACCACTACTCACTAGAGGGGAGGGTAGGACGCGGCACCGTTAGCGCAGCGCCACCACTACTCACTAGAGGGGAGGGTAGGACGCGGCACCGTTAGCGCAGCGCCACCACTACTCACTAGAGGGGAGGGTAGGACGCGGCACCGTTAGCGCAGCGCCACCACTACTCACTAGTGGGGAGGGTAGGACGCGGCACCGTTAGCGCAGCGCCACCACTACTCACTAGTGGGGAGGGTAGGACGCGGCACCGTTAGCGCAGCGCCACCACTACTCACTAGTGGGGAGGGTAGGACGCGGCACCGTTAGCGCAGCGCCACCACTACTCACTAGTGGGGAGGGTAGGACGCGGCACCGTTAGCGCAGCGCCACCACTACTCACTAGTGGGGAGGGTAGGACGCGGCACCGTTAGCGCAGCGCCACCACTACTCACTAGAGGGGAGGGTAGGACGCGGCACCGTTAGCGCAGCGCCACCACTACTCACTAGAGGGGAGGGTAGGACGCGGCACCGTTAGCGCAACGCCACCATTACTCGCTACAGAGGGGAGGGAACGGCACCGTTAGCGCAGCGCCACCACTACTCACTAGTGGGGAGGGTAGGACGCGGCACCGTTAGCGCAGCGCCACCACTACTCACTAGAGGGGAGGGTAGGACGCGGCACCGTTAGCGCAACGCCACCATTACTCGCTACAGAGGGGAGGGAACGGCACCGTTAGCGCAGCGCCACCACTACTCACTAGTGGGGAGGGTAGGACGCGGCACCGTTAGCGCAGCGCCACCACTACTCACTAGTGGGGAGGGTAGGACGCGGCACCGTTAGCGCAGCGCCACCACTACTCACTAGTGGGGAGGGTAGGACGCGGCACCGTTAGCGCAGCGCCACCACTACTCACTAGTGGGGAGGGTAGGACGCGGCACCGTTAGCGCAGCGCCACCACTACTCACTAGTGGGGAGGGTAGGACGCGGCACCGTTAGCGCAGCGCCACCACTACTCACTAGTGGGGAGGGTAGGACGCGGCACCGTTAGCGCAGCGCCACCACTACTCACTAGTGGGGAGGGTAGGACGCGGCACCGTTAGCGCAGCGCCACCACTACTCACTAGAGGGGAGGGTAGGACGCGGCACCGTTAGCGCAGCGCCACCACTACTCACTAGAGGGGAGGGTAGGACGCGGCACCGTTAGCGCAACGCCACCATTACTCGCTACAGAGGGGAGGGAACGGCACCGTTAGCGCAGCGCCACCACTACTCACTAGTGGGGAGGGTAGGACGCGGCACCGTTAGCGCAGCGCCACCACTACTCACTAGAGGGGAGGGTAGGACGCGGCACCGTTAGCGCAACGCCACCATTACTCGCTACAGAGGGGAGGGAACGGCACCGTTAGCGCAGCGCCACCACTACTCACTAGTGGGGAGGGTAGGACGCGGCACCGTTAGCGCAGCGCCACCACTACTCACTAGTGGGGAGGGTAGGACGCGGCACCGTTAGCGCAGCGCCACCACTACTCACTAGTGGGGAGGGTAGGACGCGGCACCGTTAGCGCAGCGCCACCACTACTCACTAGTGGGGAGGGTAGGACGCGGCACCGTTAGCGCAGCGCCACCACTACTCACTAGTGGGGAGGGTAGGACGCGGCACCGTTAGCGCAGCGCCACCACTACTCACTAGTGGGGAGGGTAGGACGCGGCACCGTTAGCGCAGCGCCACCACTACTCACTAGTGGGGAGGGTAGGACGCGGCACCGTTAGCGCAGCGCCACCACTACTCACTAGAGGGGAGGGAACGGCACCGTTAGCGCAGCGCCACCACTACTCACTAGAGGGGAGGGTCCAGAGGGACCTCTGGGAGAGGAGAGCGCGGCACCGTTAGCCCAGCGCCCAGCTTATTAAGTAAGGTAACTCTTATGTTGTTTTTTTATTTTTTATTTATTTGGGAAACAAAAAGCCTATGTTTAAGTGACAATAAATTCTTAATCTAAGAACAAAGGCTTAAGGCATAGGCATAGGATCAAATGAAGCTAAAGACAGTTTCCACTCATAGTCTGTACCGACCGTGCGCGCACTCACTACGGTCAGCCGCTTTCGCGAGCGCCACTACCTGTTTGTCATACGAAAAAATAGCAACAATGTCTAAGTCAACACTAGCTTGCCTAGAACAGCTGCTGATTAAATTCATCGCGCCGATAGAGAAAAAATTTGACATTGTAATCAAGGAATTGAAGAAAATCGAGGAGAAGATCTTAATTTTAGAAGCGAAGAACTCGCAAACATCTGACGAAGCGGGTAGGTCGCAATCCAACCTATAGGTACGCAACGAAGCCAAAGACGGGTGGCTCTACCGCCACACAACAAAAAACATCGCTCAACCGACCACATCTAGGGTTTTAGCTAGAACACATAATTTTGAAATAGGTCTATAATTGCAAATGTCACGTTTCGAGTCCTTTTTGTGACAAATGCCAGTTTCCAAATCTATAGACCGGCTAAAAACTAGGCATATCAGATAGCATAAAGACTTGGCGCAGTTTTTAAACAAAAAAGGATGCAGACCATCAGGACCAGCTGATTTACTACAGTCAAGGGTTTCCAGTAGTTTCATAATTCGAGTAGGTGATATGTCCATCTTTTTATCTATTATTGTAGTAGGCTCCAAATGGTTAGGCATTCATATTATAGCACTCATCAAATTAGGCGCAACGCCATTCATTACTAATGATTAAAAAAAAGTCAGATAGTTGTTACTTTCAATGGACACACAATAATGATGTACTCATAAGTGGAAACTGTACGCTTAAGTTATCCAATAAGTTTAACATATTAAAGTTTAATAAGCTGTTAGTTGTCATAAAATATAAAAAAAAAAATATTTGGACAGATTTATGCAAAAATGGTCCAACCCACAACCTCGTCAAATTCTTTTTGCAACCTATGTAATCAGAGTATAAGGTATATTTTAACATTATCAAAGACTCATAATACTCTGTTCACAAATGAGGAAAATCCATATGATCCAACCTACAACTGGCTGTCATGTCAAAGACCATTTTTTAAAATGTATAAGTGTTTCATGCTATTTGAATCATTTTTGTATTTTCTTGGTTACCCTGGCATGTACCTGTTCTATTTTTGCTATAATAATTCAAACTTCATGGAATATTTTTGCTTTATAAATAATAGTAGCTTCCAATATGTAGTCAGGACACACATTCCTACATTTCCTACCCAATGACAAACACTGCTAAAATCAAGACTTGGCGGCTCAAACAATATGAACGAATATAGGTGGATAAAATTGCCATTATGAAACAATGTAAAAACAGAAACCCTTTACGGGTGTAAAATGTAAAATGTGATTTTGTTGGATCTCAAAACTTAGAAAGGAAAATAATAAATAGAAAAGTATTGTCCAGCATTATTTATTATTATTATTTAATGATAAGAGTAAAGTAAACTGGCTCAAAACAAAACAAATATTAATTTCAAAAATGTATCCAGTTTCACAGTCCAGTTCTCATGAACAAAGGTTCATGAGAACTTCTTCCACTGAGGACTACAAAGAACTAAACATTAAAAAGAAATTTAAAGGTTTGGATGTCGTAGAAGAAGATTTGCAAGACGGCCATAAAGGCCGTCAGGAAAACTGATTAACAAAACAAGCTAAGCGATTTGAAATCGTTATTCCATCGAATACCAGATGATTGCAACGATTACTATAAGAAACTGAAGGGAAGCGATGCAATAATAGACAATGTAAATGGTTTTTGTGGTGAACCTGATTTTGTTTGCAACAAGGAGTAGGGCTACTTTTGTTTTTGTCATTTAAAACACAAACATGGATAATAATTTTTATTTTAGTTTGGATTTTTGCATTTTTATTTTTGCAGCATTGCAGCTCTTTCCATACAAAAATTATTTTGTAATAATGATACAGGTGCAAGTTTTCCCGAATATCTACACTATATATTATTAATAGTAAATTAGTTAAGTACACAAAGAATTATATTAAATTGAAAGAACAACATTTTGCATTACAAAGCCAGAGAAATACCAAAACAAAACTTAAATGTCAATTATCTCGAAATGAGGTTTGTGTGGGTTGGATCATGTTTACTTATTATTGCCTGCAGTCCAAGTCATCATCCCCCCAGTCATGGTCTATCTATACTCAAGAACAGTTTTACCAAAGCGGTTGTCAGTCCTTGCGAGATATGCCTGGCCTACTGCCACTTAGCTTGCTAATTCTTCAGACCCATTTGTTGATAACATTGGTTCTCTGTCAGATGTATTGTTAAGAATCCTATCCTTGAGAGAAACTCCGAGCACAGCTCTTTCCATAGCTCGCTGAGCAACTTTGAATGGGTGGACCAGTCCTACCTACTTGCTAATCCATCATACCAAAGCTATTGATGGATAAGCAAGTTACATATGCACAAACTTAAGAAATCTAATATCTCAAAACTCATGTCCTGACATTTAACTAGTTTTTGCAGAAATTTCTCAAAATTACCCATTTTCAAAAGTGATAACATTTCAGGCAGCCTCGTGCTTTGGAACCAAACAACTGGACAACAAGGAATTACTTGAAAAACCCACAAAACTTAAAAAAAGTGTAACAACTGTGGAATTTGAAATTAGTTTTGAGTTTTTTGTAAACAATCAAATACCTTCATTGCTTATCTTCTCTAGAAGCTGTTTGTTGCGTTTGATGATTTGACATTTTTTGGCCGTAACTGTGGGAAAGTCCAGCTCTATAAAGTTACCGACTGCCTGAGTACTGTCCTTGAGGCGCCAGTACAGGGTGTCATACCCGCAGCCCAAGTTGATGATCTGGCATTTTGTGTCACACCGCTGAGAACAATCAAATACAATACATACTTTATTACTGCACACCAAGAAACAGAAAGGCGACAAATAGTGATTCCATAACGCAGCCAAATCCAGATACTATAGTAATGTCTCACCCTTTTCGGTTTTCCGCAAAAGGCCCTTATGACCCATTCATCACACACAATAAGAGTTGTCAAGAACAAAGTGCATAAGATTAGTGCAGTACAGTATTTACCTCCAGGAACTGGTGGAGAAACATCTCGACAGCCTTGACTCGGGCGTAGTACCCTCGGTTGATCTCGGGCGCCTTGCGGTCGACGCGCTTGGCGAACAGCCCCACGTACGCGTCCTGCCAGTAGCCCAGCTCCACGGCGCAGCGCTTGCATTCAGTCGCGTCCGTGTTCGTCGCGATTATCGCTTCGTCTTCTTCGGTCCATGATTTGATGTTATCCATGGCTAATTACGCTATAGATATTAGATAAATTTTCACGAGCATTAAGTAACCGGTACCTGCTTACCTAACCCGATCTCGCGAGCGCCTTCAAGAACACAATTTTAAGTAAACTTTTATTTTTTGCTGAGAATACTATGGATGGGATAGGTCAACGATGGTTTAGTTTAGATTTTTTTCTCTTTGCCGGGACAACCATAGATAAATAATACCTTAAAAAAAACCTCCGTCTAGAGATGCGCAAAACCCTTCACTTCACTGAGTTGAAAATATTGATATATATCTTCTTCTTCTTTTATTTTTGGCTCTGCGTCATAGTTTGACACACTTCTACCAATGTCAGTTTTAGAACGAATAAGATAAAAAATTTATGGAGGTTGAGTTTGTAATAATCAAAATAAAAAGAGTAAAACGTCGGCTTTATTGCAAGAAGTCATTAACCGACAAATCCAAAAGTTTGGCAAAAGCAGTTTAAAGTTTTTATAACTTTAAGAGCCCATATCATCAAAACTACGACAGTTATCAATATAATTTAAACGCCAATATATAGAAATATGTAATTATTTTATAATTAACTGAAATCAGTACAAATTCAACCACTGCAATTTTTTTAAAAGCTAAAAATGCAAAGATAATGACTTCTTGCGATAAAAAGTTTTGTCTAAACTGGAGTTAAGTATTTCTGCAACGAAGTTATTTGTGGCCTCTTTCGAGTATTAAAAGACAAAATAATCATAAAATAACATCTTTTATCACTAAAACCTAAACAAATTACCTTGTTTGTCCAAAACACTTAATAAAATAACTAAAATTAGTATTAATGGCACATGAATCAGTCAAAAACACGTTCTAAGCTTTTAGAAAATACTAATTCTGCTAGCCAGCAAAGAGTTATAAACACATAAATAGGTTGGGAACGATTAAGTAAACTATTATTTAGATTAGAAAATATTAAGTAACAGACTTTGAGCTTTACCTGAAAACCATCTTATCCTATATACCCTCCTCATAACGCTCGCTCGACCTGGCCGCGGACCCGGTCCCAGGGCGTGAGGACGCGTACGCCAAGGCACTCGAGTCCGTGGACGTCGGACCTCTCCAGACGCCTGCAGAAGTGGAATCCGAGGCCTCAGCGCTGATGGCGCGTATCATCGAGGCTAAGGCGGCCGCTTCCATACCCATCACCAGGCGCCAAGGCCAGCGCAACGACCTCCCCCAACACCTTAAGAGGGTAATAGAGAGGAAACGCGAACTCCAGCGCGAGTGGGCGCGCTCCCGCTGCCCGCGACTGAAAACGCGACTCAACCCGATATCTGCCAAGCTCTTGGCCGCAGTACAGGTTTGGCGTGAGACCTGGGACCGAATCATCGACCGGGCCTCCGAACAGGACAATAACCAGTACGCGCTGAATAGGGCGCTCACGCGGCAGCCGGCAACAACTTACCCGCTGCTGGACCGAGATAGGGGTTTGGCGCTTTGCTCCCGCCGACCGTGCCGAAAGTCTGGTCAAGCACCTCGCAGAGCAGTTCTCGCCTCACCCCATTGCAGCCGACGCCACCTTTGAAACCCTGAACCACCACCACCAGGTCGAGGACACAGAGAGGGACTTCCTGTCTGGCCCAACACCGCCCCTAGACGGGGAGTACTTCATCTCCCCTGCCGAGGTGCGGAAGGCCGTACTCCGTCTACCCAGACGGAAGGCGCCAGGCTATGACGGAGACCCAACAGTTGCCTCGCCGCGGAGTCACCGCGCTCGCCCGGCTCTTCAACGGGATCCTTCGGACGGGCCACTTCCCGGAATCCTGGAAGACCGGACGGGTCATCGTGCTACCCAAGCCTGGCAAGGATCACCGCCTCCCGGCCAACTACCGCCCCATTACTCTACTACTAATAGTGGGCAAGCTCCTGAAACGCCTGCTCCTGGGGCGCCTGGCTCCAACTATCGAGCCGCGCCCGAAGCAATTCGGCTTCAGGAGTGGCCACTCTACCACGCTGCAGCTCACCAGGGTGCTGCACCACCTTGCAGTCGAGCACAACGCCAGGCGCTGCACCGTCCGGGTCTTTCTGGACGTAACAAAGGCCTTCGACCGTATTGGGCACCCCGGCGTTTTGTACAAGCTCCTGCAAGCCCCAACTCCACCAGCTCTCATCAGGATTGTGGCATCGTTCCTCGACAACCGGCGGTTCTTCGTCGCAGTTGTAGGTGCCACATCCTCCACTCGATCCATCTTAGGCATAGGCTTCAGTTGATTATAGATAGGTTCGATGAAAAATGTGGCATTGAGTTCGAGTCCGTCCTGCATAGAACTTCAGTCCTGGAGAAACAACTAAATGACGCCCACCACCATATCACCCAGCTGGAGGAAGCAGCCGATAACTCTGCCACCGCGAAAATACAAAACTTATTTGATGAGTTAGTATCCGCTGAACCGTCCTCGGGCCAAGTTTCTGTTGCAGGCAGCAACTTACACACAATGCAAACAATTGACTTAACTAAAGATGACTCAGTGTGTAATGTGGAGGCTAGCAGCAGAAACAACAAACACAATCTTAGCAAAACTAAATCTAAAAAAAATTTTAAAATAAGTAAGTTTATAAAAAATACTCAAAATTTATTAGAAAATCAAAAAGATGAGGTATCTCGGCTTAAATGTAATAGAAAACTTGTTGAAGAATTAGAGCTCTGTACATTACAGCTAAACCATAATCAGCTGCAATATGAGGCTGAATTGCAAGAGCTGAGATGTAAACTTGGCCAGGCCGAGCACTCCCTAGGGCACTACATCAGCCTTTATGAACAAACTACACAACAGACAAGGGAACTCAATCTGGCCATGGATGCACTTCTCAGTAGCCAGCAGAGTCTGGAGGGCAGGATTCTGGAGGGCTGCGGCAGCTGTGATCCTGGCCCAGTCTGTGACCACTCAGGTCCGGACAGTACTGTGTCAATCGCATCCCTTCCGGATCTCAGCACTTCATGCTCAGGTATAAAAACAATAATGTACTGCGATGAAATTGGAATAAATATGGGCCAGTTCTTAAATATGAGTATGGAACATCCTTTTATAAATAATTGTTTTCCAAATTCCAACCTGCATAATATTATGCAAAAAATTGACAATGAAACTTTTCAAAGTAATTCAAACTTAATCATATGCCTTGGTAATAGGGGTAATGTGAACAAATCTGACTTGATTAGGTATTTGGACAAACTGTGCACATTAAATGTAAAAGAAATTGTGATGTTCACATTCCCCTACAGCGACAGCTTGCCACAATCAGAGAATAACCTTAGATATAAGCTTAATATGACGTTGCACACTATTTCATGCAACAACAATGTACATGTGATTGATACTAACAGTATTGTTGGTAAAAAATACTATTTGACTCAAGGTAATTACTACCTACCCAATTTTTATAAAAGACAGATAGCAATTTCGCTATCCTATTATTTTAAAACAACAGCCAAAAACTTGGCTAGAAAAAATGCTTCTTTTGAGCATTGCAATCATTTAAAAAACAAGACCTTGGAAGTTATTCCAAGTCATTTCAATTAGAAATAACGACAATAGAGGAAGTCTCTAGCCCTAAACAGTCTATTATTATTAATCACAAGAAAAAACAAATACAGCAAGATTGTAAAATCAAGGCAAAGTATACTAACCTGGTACACCAAAATATTCAAGGATTGAGAAATAAATTATTAGAATTAGAATTGTACATGAACTCATTTGATATTGACATCATCTGCTTAACAGAACACTGGCTGAAAAGCTATGAGCTCATGTTTAACTTCAGTAACCACCAGGTTGGTAGTTCTTTTTGCAGATCACATGCTATTCGTGGAGGCTCTTTAATATTACTAAATAAACTCATAAAGTTCAAAGAACGCAAGGACATAATATGCTTATCCGTTGAAAGCCACATCGAAGTAGCATGTGTAGAGCTGGAGCAAAGTATTGTAGTAAGCGTATACAGCCCACCATCAGCCTCCTTTGAAATATTTGAAAAAATTATGGATGATATCTTATTTAAAATATCAAAATCTAATAAAAATCTCTTGGTATGTGGAGACTTTAATATTGATCTTTTAGAACTTTACTCCCTCAGTAGTAGACTAACTAATTTATTTAACTCTTATAATCTAAGGCCATTATTTATGGAACCTACTAGAATTACTGAAACTTCAGCAAAATGTATAGATAATATATTTGTTTGCCAAAATGATAAATTTATTAGTAAAAAAATAATAAGCAATTTAAAATCAGACCACTTAGGTCAACTAATTCAATTAGACATACAAGTGAAAAATAATAATTGTAAAAAGAAAATAAAATACATACCTGTGACCACAAGTCGATTTGAACGGTTGAAATTGGATTGGGATTCTAAGCCACAGGCGCGGTCCCAGGGGGGGGGTCACGGGGGTCATGACCCCCCCCAAAATCTTAGTTTAGGTACTTAAAAAATTGCAACCCACAGCTTGATGATTATATTGTCCTGTTTACTTCCGTTACATTGATTATGGTTACCAACGGCAGCAAAATAAAAAATCGCGGCTCGCTCCGCTCGCCGATATTACAGTTATTTGTGCTCTGGGTTTTGATTAGCACAGAGGCAACGTTCCCAATTTTATTGGTCTGGCTGGTCCGCTATTGTCAGTTTGTATCAATCCAACCACCACACTAAAAAGCACAAAATATAACAAATAATCTGCGAGGTCACTTTGTCAACCAGTACAAAAAATTAGTAGACAACAAAATTTTCGCATTTTGGTCTGGTCGCTGATAACATTTGTTCCTTCTGACTGTGATCCAAAGCTCAAAACCCGCCCTGCTTTAGGTCACTTTGCCAAATTTTCTAAAAAGTTGCCCATAATCTAACAAAAATCAAAAATTGTCGCAGCTCGCTTAACCTAGCCGGCAACTTTAAACTGTCTGCCTCTGGTCATGGGCTCATCCCTCGTTTGAGGTCAGTTTTACAAACACTCCAAAAATCTAACGAAACCACTAAATTATCGCAGCATGCTCTGCTTGCCTCTGATAACTTTCTGCTGTTTTGATAAGCTTCTGGCTTGCTCTAGTCCAGGACTCCTTCTCCGTTTCAGGCGAGTTTGCAACTGCAAAATATATAATACCAAACAACTCACACGCACAGCCAGATCATAAAAATTTTCGCGGCTCGCTTCGCCCGCCGTGGATTCTATATGATGTATAGTCTGTTGTCCGCATATTTGGTTGTTATTCGACAAACTTTTAAATTGTTCTTCACAATCACACTAATATTATAAATTCGAAAGTTTGGATGGATGGATGTTTGTTTTTTCACACCAAAACTACTGAACAGATTGAGCTGAAATTTAGCATCAGTGTAGCTCTGAGCCTGGAATCAAACATAGGCTACTTTTTATCCCGTAAATCAGTTCCCATGGGATATAAATTACCTTTGAACGTTTCCATAGAAAGAACGCGTGCGAAGTCGCGGGCAGAAGCTAATAGCTCATAATTTAGCTTCCTTGTCTTGCATGGACGCATGCCTCACCAATTTCAAAAAAGGCTGCGGCTCATTCAGAGCTCGCTCCACTCACTGTTATTTATTTTCTGAACTAGTTTGTGACAACCCGAAAAAGGGATCAAAAATTTCGGCGGCTCGCTCCGCTCGCCGCTACATCTGTTTCGGTGTCTTTTTGTTGACGTGACAACGTCTTATAATTCGATAGAGCCGGCACGCACGAAAAAACATGACGTCATGCGGCGTTACCTCGCTCTGAGGCGTTCCATGTAAGGCTTGAAGTGCAAGCGAGAGCGCTCGACATCCGTCTCTCTCCTACTTGAGTGAGCGATGCGTCTGCGTTGTCACGTTCAACTATCGTCAGTAAACCGACTTTACAGACAACCAATTTTTTTTATTTTTAAATTTTTGTTAATCTCCTTTACTCCGCTCGCCCCGATTTATATTCATAGCTTTATATCTACCACCGCAAAGTATTTAAAATTTTCGGGGCAGGTTTCGCTCACTTTATTTTGTCACAGGCTCTGGCTTACTTCTCCCCAAACATCAGAAAAAATCTCCAACATTTTTGAGGCTCGTTTCGCTCGCCATTACTTATACTTCCTATTGTTGGGTTGGGAGTTGGGGGAAGGGATGTCCTGTTTGCGGCCAATATGCAAAACACTGCATTTTGCGGCTCGCTCCGCTCGCCGATAGTATTTTGTCCTTCTCTGTATTTGGTCCAGTGCTTGACACTTGTTTAACATCATTTTGTTCGGGTAGTTACCCGAAAAAGTAACAAAAATTTCGGCGGCTCGCTCCGCTCGCCGTTACATTGTTTCCATGTCTTTTTTGTATATCCAATTTTTTGTTGATGCCCTTGCTCCGCTCGCTCCTATTTAGAATTTATATCTAATACCGCAAAGTCTCTAAAATTTTCGGGGCTTGCTACGCTCGCTATCATTTATTTTTTATAGATCATCAACAACAAAATAAATGATGCGGGCGAGAGTAAGCAAGTGGACCTACTCTTGCTTACTTTTGCCTAAACTTCAGAAAACATCTCAAAAATTTCGAGGCTCGCTTCGCTCGCTATAACTTATACCTACTATTGTTGGGAGTTGAGTATAAATTTTCCGCGGCTCGCTCCGCTCGCCGATAAAGTTTAGTGGTTTTCGGTGGGGTCTGCAACCGCCTACAAGTACATTTGGTGCTACGGCCCGCACCAGGTGTGACCCCCCCCAAAGTCTTGGGCTGCGACCGCCCCTGCTAAGCCATCACCTAATTACTCACATAACAACCCAAATGAGTCGTATTGTAGTTTTTTTTATAAATTCACCAATGCGTTCAATTCAATATTCACATCCAAATCGATTATGGTCTCAGAAAAACTTAGCTTTAGTGAGTGGGCAACAGTAGGTATACATAAGAGTAGACAAACTTTGTATGAACTATATAGTGAAAAACAATACAATTTTAGCCAGGAGTTCAAAGCAAAAGTAAAAAATTACTCAAAAATGTTCAGAAAAGTTTGTCAAATAGCAAAATCAAATTATATAAGCTCCAAAATTAGAAATAGTGAAAATGTCATAAAATCAACGTGGAAAATAATAAATAGTGAGACTGGAAAGGTCAGTACCTACATTAATGATTACAATTTAAAGATAAATGATTGCACAATCAAAAATGACATTGAAGTAGCCCAAGCTTTTGAAAACTTTTTTACTGACATTCCAATCTCTACTACGAAGTGTCTAAACTCTTCTCAATTAATCGCTGAGTCATTACTCATAGAAAATGTACCTAAATGCGAAAATAAACTTAATTTCAACTATGTCGATGAAAAAGATATTAAAAAAAGCCTTCAAACTTTTAAATATAAAGAAAACTGCAGATCTCTGGGGCATTTCCGTTAAAATTATTAAACCTTTAATTGATACGATTGCACCAGATCTAGCTTTTATATTCAATGAATCTATTGATTGTGGCGTATTTCCTGATCTAATGAAATGTAGTAAAGTAATCCCACTTTTTAAATCGGGTAGTAGGTCTGACCCCACTAACTTTAGACCAATATCAGTACTGCCAACTTTCAGCAAAGTTTTTGAAAAACTTATTTTACATCAATTGCTTAGGCATTTTAATGGCAATGACCTGCTACATGGTAAGCAATTCGGGTTTACTCGGGGCAGGTCAACTACTGATGCCGGTGTAGAGTTAGTATCGCATATTTTTGATGCTTGGGAGAAGTCGCAAGATGCTTTAGGTGTTTTTTGCGACTTGTCAAAAGCATTCGATTGCGTACACCATGAAACATTAATCAGGAAACTACATCACTATGGAATAAGAGACACCTCTTTGGATCTTCTTACATCTTACTTGAGTGATAGGATACAAAGAGTTGACATTAATGGGAAACGGTCTTCGGGGTCTGTAGTTACAATGGGTGTACCGCAGGGCTCTATCCTCGGTCCTTTCCTATTTTTAGTTTATATTAACGACCTACCACATCTTGTTAAGAATAATCACGAGATTGTGTTGTTTGCTGATGATACTTCATTAATTTTTAAAATGAAACGACAAAACATAAATTTCGACGATGTGAATAATGCAATCTCAAAAGTAGTACATTGGTTTAGTGTCAATAATCTTTTGCTTAACGAAACCAAAACAAAATGTATAAAATTTACTCTACCTAATGTAAAACAAGTTAAGGCTGATGTAAACGTAAAAGGAGAAACATTAGAAATTGTAAACAGTACAGTATTCTTAGGAATAACCTTAGATAGTAAACTTCAATGGGGCCCACACATAGATAAGCTAGCAAAGAGACTTAGCTCTGCAGCGTATGCAGTCAAAAAAATCCGTCATCTTACAGACGTTGATACTTCTAGACTAGTCTATTTCAGCTACTTCCATAGTGTTATGTCTTATGACATTCTGCTGTGGGGGAACGCTGCAGATATTAACACCGTATTTGTGCTGCAGAAGAGAGCTGTTCGTGCAATCTATAATATGGGTCCCAGAGAATCCCTGCGTGATAAATTCAAAGAAATAAACATAATGACAGTACCATGTCAATACATTTATGAAAACTTGTTGTACACTCATAGAAATATCAATCAATTCCCTAAAAATAGCGACATACATAATATAAATACTAGAAATAAGAATAAACTCGCTGTGCCCACAACTAGGCTACACAAGATAAATGCATCTTTTAAAGGGCAATGTATACGCTTCTACAACAAAACTCCAAGTGAGTTGCAAAAAATATCAATAAATAAATTCAAACAAATTGTCAAAACCTTGCTGTGCAAAAAGGCTTACTATAAAATATCAGATTATCTAGAGGATAAAAAAGCTTGGGACGGGTTTTGCTCCAACTCGAAAAATAACAACTAACAGGCTAAAGGTTTCTTCGTCGCTTCTTTACTTTAGTCTACATACCGAAGCGACAGAAATCAAAAAATATCACTTTATTTCCGTGTCAGTGTTTAGTTTTATATTTTGACCTTTTCTAAGTGTACATTTATTGTATTTATGGAAATAAAGAGTTTTTGATTTTGATTTTGATTTTGATCTCTGCTGGTGTACCGCAGGGTAGCAGCCTGTCGCCAGCGTTATACGCGTTCTATACCGACGACATCCCCACCCTGGAGGGCCACCTACGCCCCGGGGAGAGGGATGTGTCGCTAGCGCTGTTCGCGGACGACAGTGCCTTCCTTGCGTCTTCCACCAGCCCCACCATCGCAGCCCGCAGGATGCAGCGGCTGCTGAACATCCTGCCGCCCTGGCTGGACAAATGGCGCATGGCCGTCAATGTGGGAAAGCCGGCTGCGCTGTTTGTTTCCCGCCGCATCGGCCACCCACCGGAGCTGACACTTCGGGGCCAGAACGTGGCATGGAGCCCGCACATCCGGTACCTCGGCTTCGGGATCGACAGGTCGTTGAGGATGCAGCCGAAGGTTGACAGCGCACTACAACAAGCGCGCGTCGCCCGACCGTTCTTCGACCCGTCCTGGGATCTCGCCTACCTCTGAGGACCAAAGAGTGGGTCTACAAAGGCTTAGTCCGATCGCGACTCACATATGCAGCGCCGGCCTGGTACTCACTAGTCTCCCAGACGAATAGGGACCGGCTCCAGGGGCTGCAAAACGTGGCTCTGAGGATCTGCACTGGCGCGAGCCAATACGTCAGGAACGATGTCATCGCCCGCGACCCGCAGATCCAATCCATAGACGAGTTTGTCGTACAGTACTGTCGTCGAATGTACGACCGCGCCGACAACGGCCACCAAGCCCACCTTCACCAAATAGCGCCTCACCAACCCCGGCCCCCAGATGATGACCGCCCGTGAAGGCCCCTTCCCTGGGACCTCACCCCCGCGGAACCCCCCGGATAGACCGTGGGTTACTTTAAAAAAAATTAACCCAAACTTACCAAAAAAAAAAGAAAAAAACATGCAAATATGTTAATAAAAAAAATGATGAACAAGCTAAATAAAAGCATTTCTTAGCGAAACCCAAGGACCGAGGAGTCGTCACCCCTCGAGTTGATGCCGGGGTAAAGAGGCCAAGCCTCGATGCCCCGCTCTGTACCCCCACAAGGGCCGGAAAGAACGAACTACTACGCGGCGCGGCAGAGGTGCGAGCGGCCCCAAACAAAATACCCCTCTGCCCCGCTTCCGCGACTCCGGTCACACGGCACGCGGTCTCATAAGTAGCGTAGCAACACGTAAATGTATGTGTGCAAAACCTTACATTTACCTGTTATTTTTACAATAACCAAAATCACTAATAAAACAATACTTCATTCAAGCGATTTCAGTCTTGTATTAAGTTTAACATAATAATTTAGCAAAAACTTGTCAACGACCTATAATTTATGGTTAAAATAACTTACCTAAGTGTATTTCTACCAAAATTACACGAGATGTTACATCCGAATAGATTTAAGTAATACCACGTAGTACGTTTTCCATCGTAATACATCGTCACACTGTTTAAAGCACTATTTTTTTTAGGCTTAATCAGAAGATCTGAAAAAATATTATTCAAAAACTCACATCATTACCACGTCTCACCGTTCCGGCTTACCGCCGCCGAGGGGCGCTGGCGTCATTCTTTTCAGAGCACATTCAGCAAGAGCAGCATTCTGCAACTGGTGGGTCTGGCACAACGCACGCAGGATTGTTGTTGTGTCCTAGGGCGGGCGGGAGTTAAATCTATTCGGATGTAACATCTCGTGTAATTTTGGTAGAAATACACTTAGGTAAGTTATTTTAACCATAAATTACACAGCGATGTTACATCCTCTAGATTTAAGTAATACCACGTAGATGTTTAGAATCTGTTGCAGAATGAAAATAAATTATTAATATATTTATTCTTAACATCATTATTATAACGAGGTAGCATTACATAGTTAATTCAAATGAAAAATAATACGATAACCTGAAACTTTTAGTAGTTTTATAGTAAACTTTACTAATAACTTTATAATACTGCATCAGAACACGGACACGTTTACTCCAGATGACCAATTTTATCTGTCGGTTTTATTTAGTAAATAACGTTATTATTACGAAAATGACTAACTACATATTTCTTTAAATGTATGAAAGTTTAGCTAGAGGAAATTGATTGCAATTGTAAAAAGAAAATTGGAAATAATTAAGTGAAAGATAAGGTCAGTAGATGTTTTAATAATATTATCGGTGGTTAGTCAGTATATTATGTGATGTATGTTGTATAAATAACGATACGATTGAGTTCAATGTCTTGTACAAATAGGAGTTAACAATCTTTTCGACAACGTATCTACATAGAATCATTGTTACACGTGCACTTTACCAGTGATCAACGAGAACGGAAAGGTTATTTTTGAAAAACTCCTTTATAAATATACTACTTACTAGGATCACTGTTACAAGTCTACCTTACCAATGATCAACGATAATCGCTGACCGATATCAATAATTATCTTATTTCTCTATTGCAATACATATAACAATTTAAATTATTCAGTTGACAAAAAGATCCCACTATACTACCTTTTACTGATTAATTGTGATTTAAGGTAATGAAATAACATTGCCAAGGCAATACTGCACCATAGCTGGGGATGTTCCCTGGAAATTAACATGTGAAGATTTTTATGCGAGTTAAAATAAATGATTTGTGAGCTGATGACTAATTTCAAAACGAACCCGTGCCACATAAACCTTAGTGAACGTAAATGCCATTGATTATGATGATGAACATCATAAATAGGAGGTACCACGCGGTTGACTAATCCAGTAAAGAACAATGATTACACCACTAGCTTTATTATTATTTGTTAATTCTTTATGAAGTTTTAATACCGATTGGCAGGGAGAGAATGTGTATAAATAAAACTTATCGCAAGTTATGGTACCTAACACATCTACTATATCATATGCCCCGCGATCCCTTTTTGAAGAAACAATTGGTTACATGAAAAGTTAAGCAATAAATGCAAATAAATTGATATTTGGTTAACCAAACTCACGAACAATGTTCACATATGGGAAAATTGTTATATAACTATTTAGTTATATAACTATACCCATATGGGAACATTGTTATATAACTATTTAGTTATATAACTACTCTGATGAAGTCTGACGTAGGCTCCATTCCGTATCGATGTTGGAATTCCTAGAAGCCTGGGCTGTATCAATATTATCACGATCTTGTGTATGAGGCGAAAATAAAAATATTCCTAACTTCACACCACTACCATATTTGTCTGCAATTTTCATTGAGGTGTGGTGTGTGTAGGTATTTATATATGAGATTGCAGTGGTGTTAGTTAATTTACATCGGCTGCGCTAAAAAAGCAGCTAGAAGCGCAGAGTAATCAATGTGCGAGTCATTTCATTTATAGATCGGTACAGCGATTTACTTCTACAGATATTATACTACTACAGTCCTCCGACCAGTCATTAACGAATCAGTAAAAATTTCAAACATGTAATTGTTTTTGTTGCTATGGCGCTCATTAGGGGAGGCCTATGTCCAGCAGTGGACTAATATAGGCTGATGATGATGATGATAATTGTTTTTGTAATTCATTTGGTTATAACAGCAATAGTTGGCCACCAGCTAAAATTAAAGATGCCTTTGGTAGTGATGGTCCTCGTTTGATTGTGAAGCGACAGGTAGTAGGTACCAACCTTCTTTTTGCGTTCAAAACGTTAAGTGTAAATCCAACCATAATGCTACTGCTGCAGTTGGTCTACCAATGAATTAAGCAAAATCACGAGGTGCAATAGAATCTACTAATTGTGCATTATTTACTTGTTAGGTACTTGTTACCAATTCAACATTTCATTGGCTTTCTATTGAGGTAATAAGATTGCAATGGCATAATGCATGCATTTATTTTTCAAATCCTAGAAATGTACGTGATTATGTAGAAATCAGGATGATTTTCTCGTCATTTGTATTAACACTTTCATAGCCCAAGACGCAGATGATCTCCCAGCCCGCGCGGGCTGGGAGAGATCATCGCGCGGGCGCGGGTCGCGCCGCCGCCGCCGCCGCCCGCCGCCGCCGCGTGCCGCTACACGGGGCCAGGGCCGCGCCGCGCGGCCCTGCGGGTCGCACTGCGCCGAAGCTGGGCAGTGAATGCGTTAAACCCTGAACGTTTGTCAGCACGGTATTTACTGCGTTTTCTTATGATTTGTAGCATGAGCCGATACAAAACATAAAATCTAGTTAGGCTACTACGAGTAAAACATTAGCTGGGGTAAAAACATACGTCGCTGAACAAAGATCATAGAGTAGGCTAACGAGAGAGAACGCAAGAGTTGTTCTTATCTACAACATGGATATTTTATGTGATAGATGAATACTGATGGGCGCTACTGGCTAGTTTCTATTGAGGCTGGACGCCGCCGTGGCCAAAAATTCTTCTAAGAAGACGTCATAGGTACCTACTAAAAGTATGAGGCATATGATTACATTTAGCCATGTATGTCCCATCATTTACCAACTTACAAGCTGTGCTTCCATTTTCAAATACGAAGCTATGGCATATTTATTGAATGTTTGACATTGAGTATGTATAAATCGAAATTCTTCGTTACTTTAGGTGTACTGTAGTACGTACTGGTAAGGCTGCTCAATGTTCGTTGATATTGCACCTAGAATTGTAAAGTTTCACAGTGATACTCATTTCCTTTTTAAGGAAAAGGTAGGTTGCTATTGCGACTGTGGTTCAGTATTCTGTAGCATAAAATTAACGAAGGGAATTTCACGGCCCCTGCATAGAACAAATAACTAGATTATTTCTAATAGATTGTAGCTCAATATTTCTAATTGATTACAGTAGAAATATTGGATTGTACCAGTATGTAGGTACATACCTCTATTGGCGTCGACGGTCGCGGCCTTGGTTGGCGGCGGTGGCTTGTGCTGGAGGTACAGCGGGCGCGGCTGCGTCGAGCTGGAGCCCCTCCCCCTGGACGTCGAAGGCTGCGGCTCGTAGTACCGGTGCGGGCTGCTGCTGTCTTCACGGTGTTTTGAAGAGGAGCGGGTCGAGAGATTACCTATCGTAACCCGGGTTTACGTTGGAACCTACTAAGTGAGGAGCTAGGTTCCTTGATTTAATTGGTTGACCTCTGGAGCTTTTTATGGTTTCACCAGGTTTGTCTCCAGACTGGAAACTTTCACCATTATGACTAATTATTTGTTGTAACCGAATAAACCATTATCCAGTAATGTGAGTAATCGTTTTTGTCAGAACTTGTGACACGTCCGACGCTTACTTGATGACTTCAAGCTTGGGCAAGTCAGCCTGTATAAAAACTTTAGTGAAGTTGAATAGACCTGCTATTCCCGATTCCAGTTGGTTTTGAGAATATTCCAATCTCTTATTGTGGGTCTGAACCCAAAACGGCACTTTTCTCAGAATTGGGTTTTGTGGCCCGTACCTACTAGCGGTATTCTGGGGAATCAGCATTTATCTACAAGGGCCTCCTAGGGCTCCTCGGCAAGTCCGCCCAGTAATATTTTCCCCAACGTTCAGAGATTTGTGGTGGTGTTTTTTCACCCAATTTTCGGCCTGTACTACAATTTCTAAGATTTCAGCTGGAATTCATAATGTAGGTTCAGCTACGAGTGTTTAGCCCACAGTAGGGGCTAATGCCTCGACCGACGTCGATGATGTAGGTTTATATTATACCTGGTATTATATGGGGGTCTGAGATCGGCATTGGGAGCTGAAGCGCTCCTGGAGACTTAAGCAAACGGAGTCACACTCACAATGGATTCCATGCTTGGTTCTGGGTAGTGTACTTCCAGAAAGTCGTATACCATTCGGGCGAGGGTATGTCGCGTAGGCCGGGCTCAGCGATCGAATATCTGATCAATGACGGTTACTTTCTGGATGGCATCACGTACCATCACGTTAAGAAAGAACCACGATATGATTCCTGGGTAACATCTCGTATCACCACGTTAAGGAATATAGTTTGTGTAACCATCTAGATAATATCACGTATTACCACATTGAGATGGTACGTAGTTATGGGTAATTGTCATAAGATTATTGATATGAAAACATTGAACTTTGTAGATACACGATGTGAGGGTAGTTATGCATATCTTACCTTTATCTCGGTCCAATTTCCTTTCTTTTTGTCGAATGTTTCGACGAATATCATTATCACTGTTATTCTTATGCTTACTTTTGCCCATAACTATAAAACACTGTGATATTGCGGAAGAAACTAGCGATTTTCGATGTAAAACTCGTTCACTGGATGTTGACGATGCGTCACACGAAAAACGAATGACGCCAGCGCCCCTCGGCGGCGGTAAGCCGGAACGGTGAGACGTGGTAATGATGTGAGTTTTTGAATAATATTTTTTCAGATTTTCTTATTAAGCCTAAAAAAAAATAGTGCTTTAAACAGTGTGACGATGTACCTATTACGATGGAAAACGTACTACGTGGTATTACTTAAATCTAGAGGATGTAACATCGCTGTGTAATTAATTTTACCAATCCAATGGTGATGGTACCTATAAACGTTACTTGTTCTGAAAGAAGTCATTTAATGCGAATAGTATTCTTTTACCATTAATTATGTTTCGAAAAAAGTAATTAAGTGTAAAAAATGAATTCTATAAAAAATAAAAAACTCAGTGTAGACGTTACTCGTTTTGATAGAAGTCATTTAAAACCGTTAGTATTTTATTTTCCAAGAAATACGATACGGCAAAACTGGTTATGGTGCAAATAATGAATTAAAGCAAAACTTATTCAAAGTATTCAAACGTTTGTGAACGTAAAAGCACTTTCAAAATGTTGTTATGTCACATAAATGAGTTACGTATGAAAATAAAAATGGCAATTGTGTTTTTTTCTTTTGTTAAAATTTATTAATGTAAGTTAATGAATTTTATGAAACCAGATATACCAAAAATGCAGTTATTGACTTTATAACCAAGCCATAACTTCTAAGTTTGAAGAGCTACAAATTTGTGAGTTTTACCAAAATATAGAGCTCATCGAGACGAACTCAATGGTATATCTAACGCAGTTAGTGACTTCTTGCGACTAATGACTTCTTGCAATAAGCCGACGAAAATTTAATCTCAATTAAGTTCATTACGTACAAAAGCAAACATTAACAACCAAAATAAATAGTAAGAAGCTATTCTAAAAGCACTAAAATAAACTATCATTCTGAGTATGAAAAAACATAATATTTACATAATCTACAAAGCTACAATTTTATATTATTTACAGAAATAAATCTACAAAGTTTAGATACAAAAGGTGAAAACACTAAGGGAAGAAGAGTCTTTGAAGAGAGAGGACGGGGGATTTCAGGAGGCATAATATCATGAAGGGATATTTTAAGTTTTGGACAGGTAAAAAGAAGATGTTCAACATCTCCATCATCCAAACCACATTCACATAGAGATTGATCTCTGACCCTTATCTTGGCTAGAAAAACAGGAGAACAGGCATGGCCCAACCGGAGACGGCATAAGATCGATGTGCTGGTTTTGCTGGCCTTTTTAAACTTAAAAAACCAAGGTTTGAGAGGAATTTCTGGTTGTAAATCACCATAGTGTTTACCCTTTAAAAGTCTAGAAGAACTCCACATTCGAGACCAAGAGGAAGCTAGATGGAGACTAGGGGCTGAACAAAGATCATGAGCATAAATTTTAAGGTGTTCCTCAGAACCTAACTGAATTGCCTGTTTCGCACAGGAGTCAACAGTTTCATTTCCTGGAATCCCAGAATGACCAGGGATCCAAGCCAAGACAACATTAATGCCATGATTTTTACACCTCAACAAAGATTCACGTATTTTAAGAATAATTGGAAACCTAGATTTAGAGCGAAATGGACAAGATAGGATGGACTGAAGAGAGCTTTTGGAGTCAGAGAATATTATGGAATTATTGAGGTTGTGCGAGTCTACAAACTGAATGGCTTCCAGCAATGCTATAGATTCTGCGGTAAAAACTGAAGAAATTGAAGGACATTTATAATTTAAAATTATCTTGGTGGAAGGAATCCAAACTGCAGCGCATACAGGACTAGAATCACTTAATTTCGAAGCATCAGTAAATATGGTGAGCCAACCATTATAATTAGAGCTAAGTTGATCGATAAATTTTTCACGAGCATATGAGCAACCTTTAACTATCCCGAAATCTAAGACTATATCTGGCTCGAACATGATTGCTTCATAGGGGGTAGTAAACAAAGGATTAGTACTGTATTGAATGACAGGATATGGAAGGTAGATATATTTCATGAAACTCCGAATTAAACAGGGAATTTTATCCTGATGAACATTATTAATTGACTGAAAAGAATTATATAAATGATTTAACTTACTTAGAAGAGGATGCTGCAAATTTTGAACTAATTTGAAAAGAAAACGATCCGAGAGATATTGCCTTCTAAGAGAAAGAGGGGGGGGGGTCCCCACATTCTACTTGCATTGCGTTTATAGGAGAAGATTTCATTGCACCAAGAATAGATCGAAGACATTTTGACTGAAACTTATCTAACTTATCTAAAGCCATCCGCGTACTAGGATCCAGAAGGAACGAACCATAATCCATATGACTACGAACAATGGCATTATATAAAAGTTTTTGACAATAGGGATGCGACCTCCACCAGACGCCAGACAGGGAACGTAGGATGTTAATATTTTTTTCACATTTTTCTGCAATGTAACTAAAATGAGGAACACCAGTCATTCAAACCTAAAAATTTAACATTATTAACTTGATCAATCAATTCACCGCCCACAGAAAGGGCAATGGATTTTCCTATCCATTAGCATATTACATATAAAGCGAACTATTCTCTCTGGAATTCCCAGCTGCTGGAGCTTCCTCTTGAGAACCGGCAGCAAAACATTATCGTAAGCAGCAGTGATGTCAAGAAAAACTGCAAACACCGATTCTTTATTGATAAAAGCTGTTCGAATATCTGTTGTAATAATGCTTAAACTATCAAGGGTACTCATGCCTTTTCGGAAACCAAATTGAGTATTAGAAATCATGTTACCATTTTCCACAATCCACTCAAGACGAAATTTTATCAAATGTTCCATGATCTTAGCCAAGACGGAGGATAGGGCAATGGGTCTGTCTGTAGCTATTATAATCGGAAGGATTTTTCCCAGGCTTTACTATAGGAATAATAATTTGAGTCTTCCACTCATTAGGGACGACTCCATTTTCAAAAAAATAATTAACGAGTGACAGAAAGTAATTTTTAATTATGGTAGGGGATTTAACAATAAAAGAGAAAGGAATGCCATCAAAACCAGGAGATGAGTCTTTTAACCCAATCAAAACCTGATCCAGCTCATATAAGCTAAAATTACTATCTAATTTGGAAAGAGAAGGAATAAAAGAATGAGATGATGGGAGAGAATCTAAGGATGGAACAAACGGGGGCGATAACTTGTCGATAAAATCGTCAACCCAAGATGAGGGATCATAAGAAGAAACAGCAGGGGAGGAGCAAGATCCTCTATAACGTTTAATTTGAAGCCAGACAAATGATGGAGGGGCCCTAGGCGATAAATTCTCACAAAAGTTTTTCCAACCTTCTTTCTTTTTTTTGGACAGAACCCTTCTAACTTTAGCAGAAGTGCGTTTATACTCAATAAAATTTTCATCAGTCATTGTGGCGTTATATGATAGTTCAGCCCTTTTTCTGTCTTTGATAGCTGCTGTACAGTCAGAGTCCCACCATGGAGGGGAAATTTTAGACCAAATACATGATTGTTTTTTAAGAGGGATATTATGATTTGCACTTGAAATTATGCAATCAGCCAATTTAGAGTAAGCCGAAAGGTAGTAGTCTGTCGAAGTCCCAGACTGTATCTCTGGAAGATCTCTAGCAGAATTTTCAATGTGATCAGTAAATGAATCCCATTTAGCCGCAGAAAGTCTGTATTTCAAATTAGGGTTAAAATTACGATAAGGACATGTGCGGTTAGAGATTTTAATAACTATTGGGAAGTGATCACTACCATAGGAAGTAGGAAGAGTTTCCCAGGAGAGAGTGGAAGAAAGAGAAGGAGAACAAACAGTCAAGTCGACAGCGCTTCTGGGGTCCTGGGAAGGAAGAACTCTGCGAGTAATGGAACCGTCGTTGATGACACATAGGTTGGCTTCATCAAACATTTCAATGAGAATGCGACCAAACACATCGCAGTGACCCATGATGTGTGATGACCATTGAAATCCCCTAGCAAGATAATAGGGGCAGGGACAGAAGAGATAACACAAAGGATATCAGGGATTAACGCTGAATTAGGGTGAGGAATATAAATATAAATAAAAGTAATATCAAAAACTCTTAGGGCTATAAGATTAATTTCAAGGGAATGGAAGGGAAGCGGAATTAGGAAGAAGGGAAGGGAGTGCCTGACAAGAAGGGCACTTCTGGCATACCCGTCAGCCCTGTCGTCTCGGTGACAGACAAAACCTGGAACCCTAAATTGGGAGCCAGGGACAAGCCATGTCTCCGAGACGGCAATGACCGACGGGTTAATTTTATTTATTAAATGAAGAAGTTCAGCTTTCCGAGGACGGAGACTTTTTGCGTTCCACTGGAGAATGGACACTTGATTCATGATTGATAGAAGAAAACGAGATGATCTGGGACAGTTTCTGGGCAACGTTGGACGGTAGGGGGGAATTAGAAGAAGAGAATAGCTCAATGATGGGAGAAAGAAGAGTTTCTAATAAGAAACTCTGACGATGATCAGCCTCTTCTTTCTGAGACTGAGAGAAGGCAAGTCCGTTGGGGAATGATGACTGAGGAGTAGATATGATGGATTGGTGAGCGGACTTGTCAAATGATTTGCCCATAGGGATCCTAGGACGAGGCGATGCGTAGACATTTTTGACGTAGGATTTAGTCGAAGGGGGGCTAGCTGTGAGAACATTTTGAGAAGGTAGACTGGGGGGGGAGAAAAGCGATTGAGATAGTACAACTTCCGAAAAGGACCTGCTATTTTTTGGAAAATTTAATGATGCCTCCTGGAACGAAACACCGTTTTGCGTCATGATGCTTTTTATGTTTTGTTGTCGAGTTAATTCAGGGCAGGATCTGTTGGAGGCGAAATGACATCCTGAGCAGTTAATGCAGGATGATTCCTGTTCTACTACATCACAATCGATACCCGAGTGGTCTTTTGAACACTTGAAACATCTTGGTTTGGAGTGGCACTGTGATTTGACATGGCCGAAACGGCAACAGCTCATGCAAAGAATTGTCGGTAATTGATATTGTTCGACCGGAAGGGAAGTATGGAAGGAAAAGATACGGTTGGGAAGCATTTGACCTCTGAATGTAAGAACGACCGTTTGTGTAGGCACCCAAGAAACTTTTCCATCATCCAACACGCTCTTTCTGTTTAGCCGCCGGGCTTTCAAGATAAAACCACAGCCTTCGGGTAATTCGACAGAGTTAACGAACTCGTCAAGCGACATGTCCACTGGTACATTTCTGACGAGGCCCATACGTGTTATATTGTATGTGGGGATTGTTGAAGAGTAATTGCACGCATCAAGAATATCGCTATCCAAAAATGAGTTTGCATTTGCAGCAGTTTTAAATTCAACCGATATCCGGTTGCGCCCTACAGCTTTCACTCCGTCGCGACATATGTTTTGAATTTTGTTATTTTTCAAAAATTGACCGAATTTTATTGGACGGATTGATGTAGGTACCCGCCGAAGGGTCAGGGTCAGTTCTGGAGACGTGTACGATGAAAGGTCCTTTATCGAGATTATGGTATTCCTTTACACCTAAAACCAACACCGGATGTTGGTAGATTGTTTGTATTGAGGGGGTTGCCGAATCCAGTGATAAAATATTTTTTTTTTGCATCTGAAACTGAGTAATCGTCCGCAATAGCGTTTGTGTGACGCCGCTTTACGCAAGAACGTGCTTCTGTACTACATGATTCCTTATTTTTGTCAGGAGGGTCAGGCGGATCTGGTGCTGGCGGAATTGATGCCGCCGGCAAGAAAATTGACGGGTCAATGTCCATGGATGATGGACACTGACCACTAGATTGAAAGATGCTGCTAGGTACTAAAATATAAAAATCTACACTACTTACTGATTACAAAATATCGTACACAACACAAATTAACTGGAAATAAACGTAATTGAGCAAACCAAAAATAAAATTTGGAACTCAAAAACCCCGCCTGTCAGACCAAAATTCTATTTCGATATATATCTTATCTTTCGCTTGCGGTGATAATGACGTATCACTCATTTCGCTCAGTGGATCTGTGAGGGATCTGTAGAGCAAAGCACTGCTGCTCACTCCTCACTCGACATCCAACAATACGCTAGAGTGCGTAAAAGAGATAAAAATAAAAATAAAATAAAATTTATTCAAAGAAACTCGTAAATAGACAATACATTATGTGCACTAAACAAATAAATACAGCTAAGTATAACAAATTAGCCTGAACTAGGTAATCCTGTGTTTCAGGCGACAAGAGTGCTAATTATTAGTTAAAACAATCACTTATTATTATTACAAAAAAGGCATTTAGCTTAATGTTGTTTAAGTTACAAACATTTTGTGTATGATATTAAGGTACTTAACTTACATAGAGTAAAAATTAGATTAATCACTATACTAACTAGGTTAACTTTATGTATAAAAATATAATTTACTTGATAATATCTAATAGCTTCTCTGTATCATCGTAGGAAAGATTTTGAAGTGTAGATTTGATAGATTTTTTACAATTGTTATAGTTAAGCGCGTAAAGATTAGACTTTGAATTTAGTCTGTTGTATAGGAACGGACCAAGAAATAGATAAAATTTGTTCGTAAAGGCAAATTTTAGAGTTGTTGGCTGCGGGCAAACTTTATAATTCCGTCTCTTGTTAGTAAATTCAGTGCTGTAGGGAAGGGCTGCGTGCTGTCTTAGTACTATGTTCATTATAAATAGCTGCCGGACTGTTAACACATCACAGGACTCGTATAAGAGTTTAGTAGGAAAGATGAAAGGACGAAAAGTTGCCACTTTAAGTATTGCTCTCTGTGCTCTTTCTACCGTTAGTAACACTGTTTTTCCCGCTCCACCCCATGTGGTAATGCAGTAAGTTAAAATTGATTGACACAGGGCAAAATAAACTTTTCTTATTATATTATGATCTGCAATATGGCGTAGCTTTTTAAAGATAAATATTAACTTTCGCACTCTACCACATAAGGTTTTTATGTGGGGCTTAAACGTAAGATTTTCATCTAGTATGATACCTAAGTATTTTATTTGATTTGTACTTTTGATTACGGGACATAGACATTGAATGTTGTTTGGGCTATAGCAGTGATGTGCGTATAGTTTAGAGTTATGAATAGTTGTGGCCTGTTTGCGCATCGAAAACCTAGTATAATTGGTCTTCTCAGCATTTAATGTTAGAAGGTTCTGCTGTAGCCATTTGTTAACCACATTGAATCCATTTTGCGCAAACTCGAAGACTTCCTTATCAGAATCAGCTGAAAAAAGGAGGGCAGTGTCATCAGCGTATGATATAATTATGCCGTGGTCTAGCTTTAGGTTACAGAGATCGTTAATATAGATTAAAAATAGGGTTGGACCCAGTATACTTCCCTGGGGAACCCCGAAGGATGTATTTTCCTGATCATCGCTCAGGACACTGCCAATTCTCACGCATTGAGTGCGATGTTCTAGGTAGCTTGTAAGAGCTTCAACTGAGTGTCTCTGATTCCTAGAAGTTCCAGCTTGCGCAAAAGAATAGGGATAGAAACTGTGTCAAAAGCTTTAGCAAGGTCGAGGAAAATTCCTATTGTGTGTTTTCCTTTGTCGAGTTCTTGAACGAGATAGTTGGTCAGGTGATGAACAGCATCGGCAGTGGAAATTTTAGGTCTGAATCCAAATTGGGTCTTAGATAAAATCAATTTATCCTCCAGGTAATTAACTAACCTTCGATTAATAATTTTTTCTAATATTTTAGAAATAGAGGATAGTAAAGAAATTGGTCTATAATTTGTAACTTGGTCTTTACTGCCAGATTTGTACACAGGAACAACTATGGCTTTTTTCAAACATGCAGGAAAAATACCAGAAGATAAGCATTTGTTGAAAATGTGTGTCAATGGGGCGATTAAAATGTGCCTTAGTTGTTTTAGTATTTTAGTTGTGATATTGTCCCATCCGACTGCACAGTCGTCCTTTAAACTCATGATTATCCTTTCTACCTCGGCTTGATCAGTCTCTAGTAACACAAAGGATGTTGGAACATTGTGGTCCGCAAAAGCTGTGCATATTTGTGTTTGTAAGTGGCCTTGAGCTCGTTCTGCCAGACACTTACCTATATTTATGAAGAAAGAATTTGCAGAGTTAGCGGATTGCAACTGTGATGCGTTTGTTTGCAATAAACACGAAGATGACTCATGTGATTTTGACGAATAAGTTACATTTTTAATAAGTTCCCAGATTTTTTTACTATTTTTTCCCGCTTTTTCAAGTGCAGTTTTGTCGTAGTTAATTTTCACTTTACGTAAAAGATCGTTACAAAAGTTACGGTAACGTTTATACGACATCTGCAAAACCAAGTTTTGCGGGTTAGACTTTGCTTTTAAATGCAACTTGTCACGGTGTCTCATACATCGAATAAGACCTGGTGTGATCCAGGGCTTAACGTTATGGTATTTGTTACTTAAACTAACATTATACGAATTCCTTAGAATTGCGCGTTGCACATTATCTATGTTGCACATTATATATAGATGATTGTTATATGATACACACAGTCATAAGTACGACGAAGATGGCGAATAATTGGCGAATCACGCAATACGATCCCGCTATGCTTTACCGACACTATCCGAATTCTACCGAAACGCTCCGAAACCGTCGATTCGCATATTGGCATCGTCTCATTACTCGTTTGGCTCGGCCCGCTCATTCGAATCACTTCGAATCATGAGTGGGAAAGAGCGAGCAAGTAACTCTGAGATAGATGAGTTTGAGCGACTGAGCGAATTGAGCGAAATGAGCGAGTTCAAACTGTATTGAGTTGAAGAGTGAGTAAGTTTAGTCAAAAGATATAGGTAGCTCATATAAATCACTCACTCGTGAACGACACATGTCTACCACAGTCGCGATTTTGAAGCGCGTCATGTGTCGCGCGATTTGTTGCAGTACATTTTCCATCGCAGGCCTTCGTTTCGTTTGCGTGGGGGGCGGCGGGGCGGTGGCAGCGGCACATTCTCCAATCATTTTTTTGCTTTGCTTTGCATGATAGATCTTTTCACATTGATTTTTAGATAAAATCTTTGATTTCGGCTAATATTAATGGAATCTGAAATGGAAACGAGCCGCGACGAACGCACAATGCAAGCCGATCAATACTTACAGAGTCACCCGGGACTATTGCTATATGCGAATAGAAATGTTTTTGGAATCTCCGGCTTTGGAATTAGTGTTGAAGATCTCAATGAAATCTCGAGAGAATTTCACGTAGCGCAAATCCACGTTCTAGAATCAATGTCAAAGGCATCACGAAGTGCTGAGTTTGAGCATACCATAAGTTTCGATCAAAAGTTTCTAAGCCTAAAATCCAGGTTACTGCAGGCAAGTAAAGACAGTTTATTGCCAAACAAAAATTGTACTGATGGGTTAGCTAAACTGCCAAAGATTACTATGAAGCCGTTCGATGGGAAGCTAGAAAATTGGGTATCATTCAAGGAGTTGTATGAATCTCTCATCCATAACAGGGAACTGGCAGAAGTGGAGAAGAAAAAGTGCGGCCACAGATAAGATAACGTTATGGTGCGGCTGTGCTGCGCCAAATCCAAGGTAGCGCCGCTCCGTAAATGTTCAATACCTCGCTTGGAGCTGATGGCAGCTGTCTTACTGACTGAATTGATGTCATCAGTGACTTCAGCTTTAGATGGCCTTTATCAGCCCGAAAACATCGTTGCGTGGTCTGACTCCAACGTTGCTCTAACCTGGATTAAGTCCTGTCCCTCGCGGTGGAAAACATTTGTCGCCAATCGCGTGACAGAAATTCAAGATGGCATCCCTCCTGATTGCTGGCGTCATGTTCCAACCACTGACAACCCAGCTGACCACGGTTCGCGTGGCTTACTTCCTGACGAGTTGATCCCGTGTCAGTCATGGTGGTCGGGTCCCAGTTGGTTGGGAAACCCGCCGGTACAATGGCCGCAAACATCGCTTATCTTGAAAGATGAATCTGAACTCGAGGAACGAAAGGTATTGACTTTTTGACGTGATAACGTCTTATAAATTGGTTTGCCGGGTGACACTTGGGTGACACTTCAAGAAACTGCGTTACGCTCCGTAACGCAGTTTCTTGAAGTGTCACCCGGCAAGGAAAGGAACTCAAAGTCGTTGTCACGTAAAACTTTCGCCCGTATACCGACTTTACAGGCAACCAATTTTTTTTAGCAGAAAATAATATTACTTTCGTTGATGGAATCCTTAATCGGTTCTCGTCTTTCTCACGTCTAGTCAACATTCTTGCTTATTGTTTTCGATTTTCTCGTAATTTGAGGCAGATGTCTGTTAAGTCCACTGGTGCGCTATCCACGATCAAAACCAACGAAGCATTGCACTTCCTTGTAAAACATGTACAGAAAGTTGCATTCGCTTCCGAAATCCGTGCGTTGAACCAGAACACCCCTAATTCGCTCCCCTCGCGCTTCGCAAGCTATGTCCTTTTGTGGATACGAACGGGTTGTTGAGAGTAGGGGGTCGCCTTCCTCATAGTGATCTAAACTTTAATCAGAAACATCCACTGTTGCTACCCCGAGATCACCGCTTGACGCATATCTTAATTATTGAGGATTACCACCGCAAGTTCCTGCATCCCGGTCCGCAGACATTGCAGTCTGTTAGTGCGAGATTTCTGGATAATTTCGGCTAAGCGAGCAATCCGGTCCGTAGTGGCATCTTGTGTTAAGTGCTTCCGCGCAAAACCCCGGTTGTCCTCACCGCTGCTTATGGCCAACCTACCGTCTTATCGCATTAATCAAATAAAACCCTTTTCATCATCTTCTGTTGATTTTGCTGGTCCCTTTGATATCGCTCTCGGACGCGGTCGCGGTGTAAGGACGTACAAAGGGTACGTCTGTGTTTTCGTGTGTACGGTTGTCAAGGCGGGTCACTTAGAGCTCGCGTCGGAGTTAACTTCCGAAGCATACTTGGCCTGCCTTCGGCGGTTCATAGCACGTCGAGGGCGCTGCTCTCAATTGGTATCAGACCAGGGGACTAATTTCGTAGGGGCCAGTAACCTGCTGAAGGATTTTATGTCGCAAGCGTCACAGACTGAGAGGGTGGAATTCAAATTTAATCCTCCTAGCAGCCCCCATTTTTCGGGGCTAGTGGAGGCAGGAGTTAAGTCTGTCAAAACCTACCTTGTTCGCGTTGTCGGCGGGCAATACTTGACATATGAGGAATTCAACACGTTGCTGATCCAAATCGAAGCTTCATTAAATTCGCGCCTTTGTCGCCCTTGAGTTCGGATCCTAATGATCTTGTGGCGCTGACTCCAGGCCACTTCCTCACACTTGAGCCGCTGACTCTATTGCCTGAAGCGCCCATTCTGGAGAATCATGTCAATCCTTATCGTCGATGGAGACTCATCCAGAAAATGCATGAAGACTTCTGGGCCAGATGGCACCTAGAATACATACACACTTTGTAACAACGCCATAAATGGATAGACAGTATTATCCTGATAAGAAAATTATCCGGATTTTGCAATCCCTAGGTCCAGTGCTCTACACCGTATAGATCACTTTGCCGAAAACCGTGATAATTTTTCGCGGCTCACTCTGCTCGCTGTTACATCATCCATAACACGGTGTTTTTGAAAAAAATACAAAATGGTGATTCACCAAAATATTCAAACCGTTACTACATGAAACGGACACTGGCAGTAAAATGGCAAACCAGACACATGTCATGTTGCCATTAACAAAGAAGTCAAGCGCGCAGCCCCGGGCGTTAATTTACGGGCCGTAAGAATAGCTTTTGCCATTTCGTTAAACCTATAAACTAGGTAAATTATAGTAAAAATCACAATCAAGATTCAAAAAAATATTTGTCTATTTCAGACATGTAAAATTACTAAGTTTGCACGAAACAAACAATACATCGTTTTATGTAAATGGTAGTTACCGCAGTACCCGTACCATCCTAATTTTATATAATATATAAATATTATTGATCTTTGTCTTTAATCCAGCAACATGTCATTCGACGAGCTACCATTAATCGTAGTGAGTGCTCGCACAGAAGCTGCAGCTGATGAATTCATAACAGGTAAGGAACCTGTCTCAGAATAGCAATTGATCGAAAGAGGGAAGATCTCAGTAGGTAGTTATTTAAGTGGAGTTGGCTAATCCAGCACTGATATGTTTTATAAATGTGGCAGTGTTTGTCTGAGGCATTCTGACGCGATCGCTCGCCCCTCTCCGTTGGTAGCGCGCAAAAGGACGTCTCTTGATATAATAAATAAATAATGCTGGACAATTCACACAGCATTATCTAGCCCCAAGGTAAACAGAGCTTGTGTTATGGGTACTAGATAACTGATATACTTAATACAATACACTAAATAGATAGATATTTTTTATTATACATAGAAAACATCCAGAACGCCCTGGACAAATGTCTGCAGATCGTACATACATTTGACCCGAGGCGGGAATGACTTATATATATAACAATGACTTATTTATTACGCAGGCAATGACGTCGGGTCATCATTAACCAAACTTTACACAATAAATTTACAGTATCTTTAAATGAACTGACATTTTTTAGTAACCTATTTAGAAAATAAGGTTTTTTGGGTAAATGACAGATTAATACAAATTTATTCAAGTTAATGAATTCAAAATGTATTGTTTTTTAAAAAAAGTATGCAAAATCAACGTGAAAAACATAACAAAACCAAAATCTCTTTATTTCCATAAAAACAATAAATGTACACTTAGAAAAGGTCAAAATATAAAACTAAACACTGACAGGGAAATAAAGTGATATTTTTGGATTTCTGTCGCTTCGGTATGTAGACTAAAGTAAAGAAGCGACAAAGAAGCCTGTTAGTTGTTATTTTTCGAGTTGGAGCAAAACCTGTCCCAAGCTTTTTTATCCTCTAGATAATCGAATATTTTATAGTTAGCCTTTTTGCATAGCAAGGTTTTGACAATTTGTTTGAATTTATGTACTGATAATTTTTGCAACTCACTAGGAGTTTTGTTGTAGAAGCGTATACATACCCTTTAAAAGATATATTAATTTTGTGTAGTCTAGTTGTGGGCACAGCGAGCTTATGTTTGTTTATGGTATTCAAATTATGTTTATCGCTATTTTTAGGGAACTGGCTTATATTTCTATGAGTGTACAACAAGTTTTTAACTTGGATATTATGTAATTTTTTTTTAAATTAATCTTAAACATTATAAAGAACTAACAATTTTATATGCTTCTACAGATAGGTATCACAAAAACTACTTATCAAAGTAAGACTATAAAATCAGTCATCTGATTCCTCATTCAACATTCTCTCATTCGACGACTGAACCTATGGATGAACAATATGGATATGGATTATGATAATTTTTATCGGAGTCCGATTCTTCAAACAGCGCCAATATTCTCTCTGGATTATCCGTCAACGCCAGTTTTCTCAAAAATCTAAAAAAACATGAGGTACAATAAGTAACATAAAATAAAGAAATTAAAATATAAAACACTGCGCCAGCGATGACGCTGGGTCATACTTACCCGTATTGCCGCAACACACGTACCTATATCTCGCTGCGCAGGCGGGGCGTCGCACTGGTCCACACTGCTACAGGTAGAGGGGTATCTCTTCAGCTACACGAAAGGTCAATTACACCGCGAGTGTTGAACATTTTTTCAAAAGTTTAAAATCACCTCGGGTCAATATGATCCAGCGGCTCTTTAGTCGACTGGCCCCGCTCGAACTGGCCCCTCGAGTCCAGTTGACCTAATGCATGTTTTGAATTGGTCGACTGGCCCCGCTTACAGAATTTGTTAGTATAGACAAGAAGAAAAGTGTTTCAACTTTTGTCGATATTATCATGGATTATTATAATTAATCGTCATAGCCGTTCGTTTTAAATGCATAATATGTAGATTTCAAACAAAATACAAGAGTACTTGAAACACTCATTACGCGATAACAATTGGAGTGGTGATAACCATTTTCTGGTTTGGTACTTGAATTCAGCCAATCACAGTTAAGAATCTCATTTGTGCAGGTAGGTAGGGTCCACCTAGGAAGGTGGTGATCATTCATACCAGTTCGTTTTATACAACGAGAACGAACGTATCTCTAAGTTTTGTACACATCTGTACACGGGTTTGAAATTAGACTATAGATTTTTTATTTAAATTAGTAATGGGCCCAGTCGACTAAAGAAAAGTAATAAATCAAATGCATTAGGTCAACTGGCCCCGTAGGGCCAGTTTTTTCCGGGGCCAGTCGAATAAAGAGCCGATCCAGCGTCATTGGCGCCGGGTTATGATTTTTTTTTAGTTTTACAATTGACAAGTAAACATTTAAGCATTGTCTCTTGTGGGAAATGTGTTTCATCATGGTCTTCCTTTTGTTTCAACTTCTTATTTTCATGGCTCGCTGTGTCTGTGCTGCCACAACGCTGCCAGTGTCCATGTCCAAAGAGTCATAAACTTTTGTAGAGTTTTATATAACAATGGAATTTTCTATTTTAAAAAAAGACAAACAAATAACTCTTTTTGAATTGATTGGTACGTAAAAAGGGCATTGGGTAAGTTTGTATGGAGTCGTGGCGTTGTTTTTTTTTTATGCGGCCACTCGAGTCTCATGGCGAGACGTTCGTGATCACTCGTGAGAACAGCTTATAGACGTGGCTCAGGAGTGAGATGGGTCTGTAGTTTTTAAGAAGGGTCTTATCTCTCTTTTTAAAAATAAGCACCACCAAACTCCCGCTCCACGCCTTTGAAGTTCTCCCACTGTAAAGGACGGCGTTGAAGAGGTTCTGTAGCTCGTGTATTACCTACGCGACTTTCAAAATCTCTGAAGTTATTCCGTCCTCACCGGGGGCTTTTCCATTTTTAAGCTGCCTCAGAGCTAACACAATCTTGTCTTGGCTGATGTCTGGCAGCTCGCCGATAATTCGATATAGTGGCGTGTCAGGGTGGCTTCCGAATCGCGGTCGTCTCGTGGGGAACGAGGGGTGTCTGCAGCGTATAAACCTAGCTGACGAAGTCGCTTGGGTCATTTAGCGTCTTCTTGTCATCAGAGTCTCATCCGAGAGTTTGGTCTAAAAAAAGTCTAAAAAAGCAGTCCATCAAATTCGCATTCTTTGATTGAAAAATAAAAAACAAAAATGTTTATTTTTGAACCACAATAGGTATTTGGCGTGTTTAAAAAACTTAACAGACTTAAATTTCTGAAGTTTCTTTGAAGCATAAAAATTGGGTTCAAAGTCCACCCGGCAACCCGGAACACTTCGATAGCGCGACCAAATTTTTCTTGCGGCGTAAAAGTTATAATTCGAGTCTAATTTTTTTCGTTTGAAGACACCTGGATGAAACAACGAAATAATTTCGGGAATTCGAAGGAATTTAATGATTACGCTTCTATTTAAGTTATAAAAACTGTATTACAGAAGGCAGCGTCGTACAACATTGTTTGTAGCCTTAGAAAAATACAGGAAACATACATTTAGTCTTCATTTTCATTCATCTGTCAAAGATTAGGCAACTTCATAGGCGTGCATGCGTCAAAAAGAAAATAAACGCGTGGAAGGAGTATAATCTATAATTACTGTTTATTCACACGCATTATTTAATACCATAGAATTTAAGATTTTGAATAAATTGTCATCATAAAATGTGTCTATCTACCACCTTCTCCATGGTCTTGAGAAGGAAAGAAGAAAGGCTTATTGGTCTGAAAGACTTAGTAGTCTTTCTTTTCTGCCTTGGGTATAAAGATAACTTTGAAATTAGTCCTTAGTTCTGGCACGCATCCCCAGGCGAGGCTCGCCTTAAAGATTTTTTCCAGATATGGGGTGAGGACGTCGATTCCCCGCTGTAGGAAAAACGGGAGTATTCCATCCTCACCACACGCTTTGTTTGTCTTAAGAGAGTTAACGGCCCACCTTACCTGGTTCGGTCTTATAATCCTGGCCGCCCTGTTCCATCCTCGTTCCGAGGCTTAAAGGGCTTGGCAGGTACCGGTCGGTGCGAGCTTTTGTCCTGCGAGCCAGGGAAGTGGCTCGGAGACGGAGATAGAAGTTTAGGTAGGTACATAATAAACGAAGAATGTGAATTTCTAAAAAATACTGTAAGCAGGTGCTTAAATCTTAAACTAAAAAAATCTTAAACCTCTTGTTCCTGAGATTTGGTGATATGTCACACCTGCACCGTGTGAGACACCTAACTTTGACTCCACACCATTGACCTTCAAGGTGTGAATTTCACAAAACCCTGAAACACGTGTCTGTTTATTTTAAGTCATCTTTCTACGCTACAAATTTTGAAGGGCCAACAGTTACGGTTCTGAAGTTATTATAAAAATGACCTTTGACCCCCTTAGAATACGAATTTCCAAAAATACGTTCTTAGCGGGCGCCTACGTCCTGAAAGGAACCTCCATGCAAAATTTCAGTTTCGTAACTCTTGTAGTTTCAGAGATCTCTTGATGAGTCAGTTTTCTCTTCTCTTTTATATACAAGATGGTTTTTTGAGCGCGGGTGGTGATGACCAAGTCCGAAACCACGCGAGTTAGAATGTTTATCAAAAAAAGACAGCCTGTACTACTGAACCAATGGATTCTGTTGCTGATTGATCTTTGCAAAGAAAAGTATTACTAAAAACGAAAGGAAATAACTTTTCACTATTTCATTATTTTTACACGAAAAAAACTTACATTTTTTTTTATCGTTATGTGTGAATCTCATTTGTCTTATTGACGTAAGTATAAGCTTATTTAATAAGAAAGATAAGTATTAAAAGTAATTTGTAATGATTTGCTTTTTCCTTTCATTTTTAGTAATACATTTCTTGCAAAGATTGATCCTTATCAGCATCAAAATCCATTCGTTCAATAACACAGGTGTCTTTTTTTTAAAATCATTTTTGTCGATTTCCGTCATAAGTAAAAGGTTTAAAAAAACTAAATATGCAGTTATTGTTTTCTTATCAATCGAGGCATGACTCCTGTCACGACTTTCCTCTACCTCGCGTGGTTCCGGACGCGGCCATCACCGCCCAAACTCAAAAATCCCCTGTAGGTAGGTAGGTATATAGATTAGCACACCTGCTTGCGGTCGAATACATTGTCATCAATCACATAGCTTTAAGATCTTGGCATGTAATTATTGTATTCTGCAAATAAACGATGATTGATTCTGATTCCAACAGTCATAATCATAGTCATAGTCGAGCAACTAAAATAATGAAGGACTTGTTTCAGAATTAATCGAGGAAGATGTGACAGTGGAAGTGCGTCCGGGCTCGCACGCGAGCACGGACCGCGTGTGGCGGCTGCTCAACCGGTACTACTGCGTGCAGGTGCGCGTGCGCGCGCGCGGGGCGGCCGCCGCGCCGCTCGCGCCGCCCGGCTGCGTGGGCGCGCACGTGCTGCTGCTGGAGGAGGGCGAGGCGCGCGAGGAGCAGGCGGTGCGCGCGCGGCTCGAGGAGCGCGCCTGGCTGGGCGGCCGGCCGGCCGACGTGTGCGTGGTGGCGTGTCGCGCGCGCGTCGTGCCCGAGCATGTGGTGTCCGAGTGCGTGCGTCGCATGCTGGAGCCCGTGGCGCTGCTGGACCCGCAGGAGGGCGTGGCGGCGGTGCGCGCCGCGCTGCACGCGCACGTGTGGCCGGGCATGCGCCGCCGGCGCAGGCAGCTGCACCAGACCGACTCGGGCAGCGGCGCGCTCGGGGCGCTCGGGGCGCTCGGCGCGCTCGGCTCGAGCGAGGAGGACCTGGATCCGATGGAGCGGTACGTGGCGGCGCTGGGCGCGCTGGGCCCCGGCGCGGTGGCGGTGCGCGAGCTGCAGGGCGCGCAGCGGCTGGCGGCGGCGGAACAGCTGGTGGCCGCCTTCGCCGCGGCGCTGGGCCCCGACGCGAACCTGTGAGGGCCGCGATACGGGAAGGGCAAGGTCGTCTTTCCATTTTACATTTTCGTGATTGTTTCAGTGGGGTGGTTTAATCAAATCAGTGAAAAATCACTCAATGGGGTTAAAATTCCTATCCACCCCATCGACTTGAGTAATGGGGTGGGTGGGAGTTTTTATTCCCAACCACCCCATTGATGAGAAGGTTAATGGGGTGGTTGGGAATACATCAATTTGATCAGACGAAATGCATTGCGTTGTTCGCTGATCGCGGAGACTTGTCAGCTAGCGCGCTGCGGCTGCGGCTGCGGCTTTCACAATACATTTTGCCTGACCATGTACGAGTACAAGCCAATCGTTTGCTCGCTCGTGGGTACTCCAACTACCTACCCCACACACAACTCGGAGCCCGCAGATACAGAGTGCGGTACTTCTGTCATCTGTGTTGGAGCCCTACACGATGAGGTTCTTGAAAAAAATAATACAATAATTTTATTTGATATTTAGGTATATATTTGTGATATGGATAATTTATTTAATAATTTAACACATAAGTTAGTTACTTAAAGTTAATTAAAAATACATAATTGATCACAATGTCGCTTAATACCTGTAGTGTTCGTTTTGCGCCGCCCGTCGTGGAGCGGCGCGCACTATACACATACCATCTGGTAACTTGTAACGTTCTCGTGCCGCGTGCCCCGTTCTCAACGAGGACACGCGGAGCTCGCTCTGCCGAGCCGTGTGGCGCGAGCAGCCGCTGTAGGTGACGTGTCAACCGACTGCGTGTAGCAAAGCCTAAACTACGTTCATTATTTTGTACCTACCTAATGTTATTGGAAGTAAGCAATAAGCAAACCTGTATAACCAACCGAAACAAAACTGTACAACTCAAATGTCACGACGCCAAACCTTATTACTTATTATTATTATCCTAATAAAGTACTCAACAAATTATATATTTGTTTATGAACAATGGGGCCTTGTTTATGAACGATTAGGCCAGTCCCTAACTTTGTATGCGCGTGCATCTACCCGACTGCGAAGGAGCCGTTAACCTGAGGAAGTACAGAAACACTTTCCTCCTGTCCTCAACACGGAATAAGACACAAATTCGCGCGAAATTCCAATATTTTAGCAGTTTTCTTCCATTCTGCGTTTTGCAAAGAATTAAACTACCGGAAAAGTAGTTTTCCATAAAAATTCGAATATTTTTTATGAACCTATGTATTAAACAAGTTTCGATTAAGTGCTACTTTTGGAGCAATTAATAACCAAAAACTACGTTATATCATACGTTTATTGTAACATATGGGTTCAAAGAAAATGAGCGCGCGCGAATCTGTGTCAGGTTCCTTGTCGACCTACAGCGAGGTGGCGCAGTCTGAACGGCGGAGTCGGGCGGAGGCGCGGGGCGGAGAGGCCGCTCCGCGCGGCGCGGGGCGGCGCTGGGCGGAGGGGCCGCTCCGCGCGGCGCGGGGCGGCGCTGGGCGGAGGAGCTGCTCGGCCGCGGCGCGGGGCGGAGAGGCCGCTCCGCGCGGTGCGGGGCGGCGCTGGGCGGAGGAGCTGCTCGGCCGCGGCGCGGGGCGGAGAGGCCGCTCCGCGCGGTGCGGGGCGGCGCTGGGCGGAGGAGCTGCTCGGCCGCGGCGCGGGGCGGAGGGGCCGCTCCGCGCGGCGCGGGGCGGCGCTGGGCGGAGGAGCCGCTCGGCCGCGGCGCGTCTGCCGCCCGCTGCGGTGCCATCGTCCGCACAACATGTACTAGATTACCTCAAAATATTTACAACATAGGTATCCTATGATGTTATTGTTCAAGCTTTTTAACAACAATGTTTGATCTATGTCTGTATGTATGTATGGACCTTTTCAGTTTGAACTTTGATCATCACAATGTAACATTCACATGGGTCATTATTTATAACAATGGCCCCTGCACCAAGTGTACGTAACGTACCTACTCTCACAGAACATTGGTCAGCGTCAGTCATTCGGTTACTCAGTCGTATTTAAATCTAGCTCTCAATACAACAATCGATTAATAGCGCAAATATGCATAAAACTATGAAACTTTCAAATAATCATTACAAACTTAACAAGTTTAGCTAGCTAGGTCCGGTCGAGGGGCGGGGTCAGAGCGGGTGTGGGGGGTGCGGGCGGTGCAGCAGCTGCGGGTGCGCCAGCAGCGCCGCGAAGTACTGGTGCGCCAGCCGCGCTATGTACTGCTGCGCGGGCGCGCGCGCCGGCCACAGCCCCTCCAGGAAGCCGATGTGCCCGCCGCGCGCCGTCACCGCCAGCGCGACCCGCGCCGCGCACGCCGCCTCCGCCGCCGGCAGCGCGCCGCCCGGCTGGAAGGGGTCGTCCGCGGCGCACAGGCACAGCAGCGGCACGCGCACCGCGCCCAGCCGACCGCGCAGCGTCGCCGCCGCGTAGTACGCCTCCGCCGACTCGAACCCGAAGTGGCCCGCCGTGAACGCCGCGTCGAACTCGCGCAGCGACCGCGCGCGCGACACCGCCTCCCAGTGCGGGCGCAGCTGCGCGTGCGCGCACACCGCGGCCCGCAGGTTGCGCGCCATGTGGCGGGCCAGCGGCGCGTTGACGGCGCGCTCGGCGGAGGCGGCGGCGCGCTCCACGTCCAGCGGCGCCGACACGGCCAGCGCGGCCTGCAGGTCGGCCTCGGCGCCCGCGCGCGCCAGGTACTGCGCCAGGATGAGTCCGCCCAGAGAGACGCCCGCGGCCAGCAGCGGCGCGGGGTGCGGGGCGCGCGCGCGCACGCAGCGCACCACCTCGCGCAGGTCGTCGTGCGAGACGGCGCTGTAGAGCCGCGGCGTGGTGAGCGGCAGCCCGCCGCCGCCGCGGTAGTTGAACACGACGCAGCGCGCGCCCAGCGCGGCGGCGGCGCCGGCCAGCGCGCGCACGTAGTCCGCCTGCGCGCCGCCCGTCAGCCCGGGCAGCACGACCAGCACGCCCCCGCCCGCACCGCCCGCGCCACCCGCGCCCCGCACCCAGTCCAGCGCCACCTGCCCGCCGTCGGACAGCGTCAGCACCTCCCTACAGACACATTTCATATTGTTTACCCATAAGCGGAAACTGCTAGGCTTATGTTACCCGTAGGTTTCAACCAATTTTGTTAAATGAGCTGTTTGTTTTCCAAATAAATTAAATTTAAAAGAAAAGAAGAAAGAAAATCCATTTATTTGGCCCAAACATACACAAATAATAAAAGAAATAAAAATTACCAAAAAGGTTTAAAGATCACAGATACCAAACGCGTTTAAAATAAACTTCTCCATCATACCTAGATATAACCTGAATTCCTTTTTTTTCGCCCTGTTTCATTGTGGGGCTCACATGGTACGTATGTGGCATTTTTCATTGTGGGGCTCACATGGTACGTATGTGGCATTGTTTTGCATCATATCATCATGAACACATGCGTGCCATTAATGCAGGTTTCGAGACAAAGCGGTTTATGCGAAAAAAAATGGTATTTGGCTCGATTTCACAAAAAAAAACTGATTCGATGGGTCTCTCAAAACTGAGTCTATCTGGTTCTGTTATTTTTTTTCCTAAGCTTATAGTATCGGAGTAAATGACTAAAAACTGATTTAACAGTGGGAGTAATAATCTTTTGAGATAGGTAGACAGTGGGTTTCGCCTGTTTTCAGTCCGCGGCTTCTATGGCACGGTTGTGGCATAGTATAAAATCCTATATACAGAGACATGTGCATGCAATTTGTGCCCTTTTTGACTTTTAGCTTTATAAGTAAAAAAATGTTTTATGGTTTTAGACATTTATTTCTCAAAAGAATATACATATTCACTTAAAGAGAAATACAGTAATCATAATTAAACATGCAGAGCGGACTCGTGTAATTAACAGGATGTAATTAAGGTTATGGTTTTATTGGTACTGTTACTTTTTTTATCTATGCTACACATACAATATCTAATAATATAAGTACTTAGATTCTAACTTTATATGGAATCCAGATTCACTTTGCGTAGGTACAACAATAGTTGTGTAAAAGCGGGTAGATTGGTTTATTGTTTACTAAAGCGATGCAAGTTTAACAATGGCAGTTGCTCGAGGGCGGTTCTATTACGTATCGATTAGCAGTTGCTTTGAGAGTTAGGTTATTGGTAAGTGGTATGATTTGAACAATATGGTTAGTTAATTATTTATGTTAGTACGTTAAGTGTTGTAGGTATTTGATAGATTTAAAAATGATTTGATTTTAGTATATTTTAATGTGTTTTGTGTTGTACGTTCTTAAATTCAGAAAAGTCTTGTGAAATATAGTTTTTAAGTTTCTTTTTAAATAAATTAGATGAGTTACCTTCTTTGATGTAGTTTGGTAATTTATTGTAAAGGTCGGCTCCCTCGTATAGTATGTTCTTCTTTCCGTAGTTTGTTCTCGGTGCTTGGAGTACTAGATCATTTGGTCGTCTGAGTGAACGTTTAATGTTAGTTTGTGATTTTTTCGTAAAAGATATTTTTGTATGTATTTTATTATTGAGTATTTTCCGTATCAATACACATGTGTTAAATTTATATATTTGAGATAAGGTCATAAGATTAGTGTCTTTGTAAACTTTAGACGTTGACGTTAGGTAATCATAGTGAAAGAGTAGTTTGATTATTTTATTTTGCGATGTTTGTAGGATTTTTATATTCGTTTTAGCAGCACAGCCCCAGACCTCTATTAAATAATTAATGTGGGATTTTACGAGGGAGTTATATATGGTGTACCTCACAGATTTTGGAAAACAGCGAACTGTACCACGAAGCGCACCCATGAGAGATGTTAATTTTGAGGAGATTTTCTTGATGTGGTGTTTCCAGGTAAGGCGACTGTCTAGGATTAATCCAAGGTATGTTTCCTTGTTTACTTTGTTTAGCAAGGTGTTTCTAATAGTAAGCGGTTGAACTTCAGCAATCCTTTTATTTTTAGCACTGAAGATCATATAGTTTGTCTTTGTTATGTTGATCGTTAGCAGATTGTATTGAAACCAAGTATTAAGAATGTTGAGGTCATTTTGAGCATCTTCCATTATTGATGTGATTTCGCTGCCATAGTAAAACAAGCAGGTGTCATCGGCATATAAAGATATGTCACCTTTAAGTCCTAGTTCGCTTACATTATTTATATAAATTAAGAAGAGTAGCGGACCAAGGATTGAACCCTGTGGAACGCCATACTTTATCCGTTCTGAGGTACTTTGGGTATTCCCGATTTTAACAATTTGGTGTCTGTTAGTTAGGTACGATTCTAATGTTTTGAGCGCAGTTTCCCTTATTCCTATATAGTGCAACTTTTCTAAGAGCAATTTGTGACTGATAGTGTCAAAGGCCTTTCTTAAATCGATAAATACTCCTACAGCTATTTGCTTTTGATCTATTTTAGTTTTGAGGGTTGTTACGAGATCTATCGGGCCATGTTTCTGTTGCCGGCTGCAGCATGCACACATTGCAAAGTATTGACTTAACAAAAGATGACTCAGTGTGTAATGTGGAGGCTAGCAGCAAAAACAACAAACACAAACTAAGCAAAAATAAGTTTAAAAAAAATGTTAAATTAAGTAAGTTCATACAAAAAACACAAAATATATTAAAAAATAAAAAACAGGAAGTATCTAAAATCAAATGTAATAGGAAACTGGTTAATGAATTAGAGCTTTGTACAATACAGCTAAATCAAAATCAGCTGCAATATGAGGCTGAATTGCAAGAGCTGAGATGCAAACTTGGCCAGGCCGAGCACTCCCTAGGGCACTACATCAGCCTTTATGAGCATACTACAGAACAGACAAGGGAACTCAACCTGGCCATGGATGCGCTTCTCAGTAGCCAGGTGAGTCTGGAGGGCAGGATTCTGGAGGGCTGCGGGTGCTGTGGACCCAATTTGGTCAGTCCCAACTCAAGTCCGGACAGTACTGTCTCAGCCGCATCCCACCTGGACCTCAGCACTTCATGCTCAGGTAATAAAACCATAATGTACTGCGATGAAATTGGAAAAAATATGGGCCAGTTTTTAAACATGAATATGGAGCACTCTATAAATAATTGCTTACCTAACTGCAATCTTCATGATATTATGCACAGAATTGAAAATGAAAGATTTCACAATAACTCAAACTTGATAATATTTCTTGGAAATAGGGGTAATGTGAACAAATTAGACTTGATTAAATATATGGACAAACTATGTTCCCTACAGTTAAATAAAATTGTAATGTTCACATTCCCCTACAGTGACAGCTTGCCAAATACAGAAAATAACATTAGATATAAGCTAAATATGACATTGCATACTATTTCATGCAATAATAATATACATGTGATTGACACTAACAGTATTGTTAGTAAAAAATATTGCTTGACTAAAAAAGGTAATTACTACCTTTCAAATTATTGCAAAAAACAAATAGCTGTTTCGCTATCCTATTACTTTAATATCACAGCCAAAAATTTGGCTAAACAAAATGCTTCTTTTGAGCATTGTAATAAATTTACAACCAAGACCTTGGAAGTTCTTCCAAGCCATTTAAATTAAATTTAACGACAATAGAGGAAGTCTCTAGCCATAAACAGTCAAATAATATTGGTTACATAAAAAGTCAAAGAAACCAAACCTGTAAAACAAATGCAAAGTTTACCAACTTGGTGCATCAAAATATTCAAGGATTAAAAAGTAAATTACTAGAGTTGGAATTGTTCATGAACTCTTTTCATATTGACATCATCTGCTTAACAGAACATTGGCTGAAAAGCTATGAGCTCATGTTCAATTTCAGTAACCACCAGGTTGGCAGCTCTTTTTGCAGATCACATGCTATTCGTGGAGGCTCCTTAATATTACTAAACAAATTCATGAAATTCAAAGACCGTAAGGACATAACATGCTTATCCGTTGAAAGCCACATTGAAGTAGCATGTGTAGAGTTGGAGCAAATTATTGTAGTAAGTGTATACAGCCCACCATCAGCTTCTTTTGAAATATTTGAAAATGTTATGGAGAACATTTTATTTAAATTATCAAAATCAAATAAAACTATAATGGTATGCGGGGACTTCAATGTTGACCTTTTAGAAGTTTTCTCCCTCAGTACTAGATTGACTAATTTATTTAATTCTTATAATCTAAGGCCATTATTTATGGAACCTACTAGAATAACTGAAACCTCAGCAAAATGTATAGATAATGTATTTATTTGCCAAAGTGGAAAAATTGTAACCAAAAAAATAATAAGCTACTTAAAATCAGACCACTTAGGTCAACTAATAAAACTAGATATTCAACTAAAAAATAATAATTGTAAAAAGAAAATAACATACATACCTGTAACCACAAATCGATTTGAACGGCTGAAATTGGATTGGGAGTGTAAACCATCACCTTATCACTCACTTAACAACCCAAATGAGTCATATTGCAATTTTTTTAACACATTTACCAATGCATTCAATTCAATATTCACACCCAAATCGATTATGGTTTCAGAAAAACTTACCTTTAGTGAGTGGGCAACAGTGGGTATACATAAAAGTAGACAAAAGTTGTATGAACTGTATAGTGAAAAACAATACAATTTTAGCCAGGAGTTCAAAGAAAAAGTAAAAAATTACTCAAAAATATTTAGAAAAGTTTGTCAAATTGCAAAATCAAATTATATTAGCTCGAAAATTAGAAATAGTGATAATGTAATAAAATCTACTTGGAATATAATAAAAAGTGAGACTGGAAAGGTCAGTACATACGTTAATGATTACAATTTAAAGATCAATGATTGCTCAGTTAAAAATGATGTCGAAGTGGCCCAAGCATTTGAAAACTTTTTTACTGAAATTCCAATCTCAACTACAAAGTGTTTAAACTCTTCTCAGGTAATTGCTGAGTCATTGCTTATAGAAAATGTATCTAAATGCAAAAATAAATTTAATTTCACCCATGTTGATGAAAAAGATATTAAAAAAGCCTTTAAACTTTTAAATATAAAGAAAACTGCAGATCTCTGGGGCATTTCCGTTACAATTATTAAACCATTGATTGATACCATTGCAACAGATCTAGCTTTTATATTTAATGAATCTATTGATTGTGGCGTATTTCCTGATCTAATGAAATGTAGTAAAATAATCCCACTGTTTAAATCGGGTAGTAGGTCTGACCCCACTAACTTTAGACCAATATCAGTACTGCCAACATTCAGCAAAGTTTTTGAAAAACTTATTCTACATCAATTGCTTAGGCATTTCAATGGCAATGACCTGCTGCATTGTAAGCAATTTGGGTTTACTTGCGGCAGGTCAACTACTGATGCTGGTGTAGAGTTAGTATCGCATATTTTTGATGCTTGGGAGAAGTCGCAAGACGCTTTAGGCGTTTTTTGCGACTTGTCAAAAGCGTTCGATTGCGTACACCATGAAACATTAATCAGGAAACTACATCACTATGGAATAAGAAACACCTCTTTGGATCTTCTTACATCTTATTTGAGTGATAGGATACAAAGAGTTGACATTAATGGGAAACGGTCTTCGGGGTCTGTAGTTACAATGGGTGTACCACAGGGTTCTATCCTCGGTCCTTTCCTATTCTTAGTTTATATTAACGACCTGCCTCATCTTGTCAAGAATAATCACGAGATTGTATTGTTTGCTGATGATACTTCATTAATTTTTAAAATGAAACGACAAAACACAAATTTCGACGATGTGAATAGTGCAATCTAAAAGTAGTTCATTGGTTTAGTGTCAATAATCTTTTGTTAAATGAAACCAAAACAAAATGTATTAGATTTATTCTACCTAATGTTAAACAAGTGAAGGCTGATGTAAACGTTAAAGGAGAAACTTTAGAAATAGTAGAAAGCACCGTATTCTTAGGAATCACCTTAGATAATAAACTTCAATGGGGCCCACACATAGATAAGCTATCGAAGAGACTTAGTTCTGCAGCATATGCAGTCAAAAAAATCCGTCATCTTACAGACGTGGACACATCTAGACTTGTTTATTTCAGCTACTTCCATAGTATTATGTCTTATGGTATACTGCTGTGGGGGAACGCTGCAGATATTAACACCGTATTTGTGCTGCAGAAGAGGGCTGTTCGTGCAATCTATAATATGGGTCCCAGAGAATCCCTGCGTGATAAATTCAAAGAAATAAACATAATGACAGTACCATGTCAATATATTTATGAAAACTTATTGTACACTCATAAAAATATAAATCGGTTCCCTAAAAATAGCGACATACATAATTTGAATACCAGAAACAAACATAAGATCGCTGTGCCCACAACTAGGCTACACAAAATTAATGTATCTTTTAAAGGGCAATGTATACGCTTCTACAACAAAACTCCTAGTGAGTTGCAAAAATTATCAGTAAATAAATTCAAACAAATTGTCAAAACCTTGCTGTGCAAAAAGGCTTACTATAAAATATCAGATTATCTAGAGGATAAAAAAGCTTGGGACGGGTTTTGCTCCAACTCGAAAAATAACAACTAACAGGCTAAAGGTTTCTTCGTCGCTTCTTTACTTTAGTCTACATACCGAAGCGACAGAAATCAAAAAATATCACTTTATTTCGTGTGCGTTACCCCAGCAGGATTTTTTCTTCTAGAATGAAGTTTGTTTTACAAATAATTAGAGCGTTCTACACTGTAAATGTGCGTCAGGAAAAAAAATTTGTGCGTGTCCCCGTTTCGGAATAAAACGCAAAATACGTTTCCTGCTGGGGTAACGTTCTTCCAGCAGGAAGATTCTAAACGAATGGCCCTAGACAAATTTAACTTATATGGGCAGATAGCTTATATTTGTGCATAAATGTGCAACTAAAAATAAAATTTGTGCGTCTTAAGGTTTTTGAGATATTCGATTTCCTGCTGGGGTAACGTTTTGCAAAATCTTATTTCTCGGAAACCATTGAATGTGCATCTACAAAATATACATACACTAGTAGCCCTTGATTAGTGCTTACATATAACATAGAAAAAATTACGTAAATACATACAGTTTTCATGTAATCAGGCTTCTTTTTATAACCTAAAAAAATTCTAGCTCTTCAATGGACAGATATACAGGTTCATAATAAACGGTATTCGGTTTTTGTTGTCATTCTTCGTATCCATAAAAAGTTTCAAGAAGCTACTTAGACGCGTTTTTGAATAATATCGATTAAGACACATCGGGTGATGTCATGATTTTGACGTCAAAATGCAAGAAACCTTTTCAACTCAAGATCGTCGGTATAAACTAAAAAACTAGAGTGTTTAATGATTATTATATCCTGAAAATTTCAGCTCTCTACGTCTCGTATTAAGCTAGTTATAAACGATTGACTGAATTAAGACCCACACTTCATAATCAGTCTTAGCCTACCTGGTAGTCCGACAAAATTCGAACGACCACTAAAAAGCGACTGTTTCATACATACTGATGACCATCTTAATTTGGCTAACGAGACGCATTGGGCCTGGGTACACTCGAGTACAAAAGTTATGGATTACTTTTGCCAACTATTTCAGGTTATTAAGAAATCAAGTCAGTTGGTATCCTACCTACCTATCTTTTTAAACGACTCCCTCGGAAGGTGGGTTATGTTTTTCGAGAATTGTATACCTACTTACCTTAATGATTTTTTACGTAGGTAGGTAGGTAGTTTGCTACACCTAGCTAGACAGATATTTTCTCGAGTAAGGCTAGTCAAAATTTACCTACCAGTGACCCTGGTTCGGAAAAACCGTAGGTAGTTAAATACCTAGTAATAATAATAGATGGCACAACTACGTTTGTTAATATTTTGTATTCGGGTACCTATTACTGTTTTTCAACATAAACTTATCTAGTTTCACTTAGTAAATAAGTAGGTAGTAGTCAGGTAGGACCTATGTCTAGTACTAACTACCTATGTAGTATACTAGGGCAGATCTCACACCGGAATCAGACAACAAAAACAACACTGCACAGTACAGCCCGGCTTCGCACACTTCACTCTACCTACCTACTACTACACACTAAAAAGTATTATAATTATAAATGAGAAATTTTAAATGGATGTTTGTTACTTCTTCACGCCTATTCTTCACTTCATTATTATAATAAAATGTTACTTACGAACATGAATCTTATACTTCGGTTAGGTACTTGTAGGTTCGTGCTTACGTAGAAATGCATTTTTTTTTTCATAAAAAGTGAAGGTCACGTATGCTACCACGTGTGTAAAACCCTAGGCTATAGGTATAAATTTATACCTAACTACGTATCACATACATAGGTCTAAGTCTACGTCACCAACGGATTGTGTAGGTACTCGTAGTACCTATATAATAGTAGGTAAATGAATATTTTAAAGCAGGTTTTTGTTTTAATTACTATCGATTTATAAAAAACTGAATAATCAGACAAGTAGGTTATGGTTTAACTATGTTATTTAAATGTTTAAGTTCTTAGGTATGAGATCTGCCCTAGTAAACTCTAAAGGCGACGACATAGATTCCTACATAACTATGTAATATCTACTTAGTGTAACCACAGATGAAATAATGTTTCCTTGTAACATCTTACTTACTCGACCTCACCAATAAACGGCAGCTCGATCAACGCGCACTCGCGCCCAGCAACCCCTGCAGTTTTCTCGCCGGCGCGGGGCGGTGGCCCTTGGCTTGACGGTAGGTTTGACCATGCAAAAGCGTGCATTATGTACCTAACTCGTAGTAATTTGTACTTAACTCTCTCATGCAATTCACTGATTTATTAAGTAGGTAGCTACATAATAATGAGTACCTAGGTGTAGAAAAACAAACGTAGATGAAATATTATAGATACTTATGGCCTGTTTGATTTCAGGCTTATAGGTACCTTGCTTTGCTAGATCTATGCAAAATTTCAGCACCATCCGTTCGTAGTTATATTAGTATTGATATATCTATGTAGCTATCTATTTTTGGCGTAAAGAAGTAACAAACATCCATTTAAAATTTCTCATTTATAATTATAATACTTTTTAGTGTGTAGTAGTAGGTAGGTAGAGTGAAGTGTGCGAAGCCGGGCTGTACTGTGCAGTGTTGTTTTTGTTGTCTGATTCCGGTGTGAGATCTGCCCTAGTATACTACATACATAGGTAGTTAGTACTAGACATAGGTCCTACCTGACTACTACCTACTTATTTACTAAGTGAAACTAGATAAGTTTATGTTGAAAAACAGTAATAGGTACCCGAATACAAAATATTAACAAACGTAGTTGTGCCATCTATTATTATTACTAGGTATTTAACTACCTACGGTTTTTCCGAACCAGGGTCACTGGTAGGTAAATTTTGACTAGCCTTACTCGAGAAAATATCTGTCTAGCTAGGTGTAGCAAACTACCTACCTACCTACGTAAAAAATCATTAAGGTAAGTAGGTATACAATTCTCGAAAAACATAACCCACCTTCCGAGGGAGTCGTTTAAAAAGATAGGTAGCTACCTACCTACGGTATCCTACGATACCAACTGACTTGATTTCTTAATAACCTGAAACAGTTGGCAAAAGTAATCCATAACTTTTGTACTCGAGTGTACCCAGGCCCAATGCGTCTCGTTAGCCAAATTAAGATGGTCATCAGTATGTATGAAACAGTCGCTTTTTAGTGGTCGTTCGAATTTTGCCGGACTACCAGGTAGGCTAAGACTGATTATGAAGTGTGGGTCTTAATTCAGTCAATCGTTTATAACTAGCTTAATACGAGACGTAGAGAGCTGAAATTTTCAGGATATAATAGTCATTAAACACTCTAGTTTTTTAGTTTATACCGACGATCTTGAGTTGAAAAGGTTTCTTGCATTTTGACGTCAAAATCATGACATCACCCGATGTGTCTTAATCGATATTATTCAAAAACGCGTCTAAGTAGCTTCTTGAAACTTTTTATGGATACGAAGAATGACAACAAAAACCGAATACCGTTTATTATGAACCTGTATATCTGTCCATTGAAGAGCTAGAATTTTTTTTAGGTTATAAAAAGAAGCCTGATTACATGAAAACTGTATGTATTTACGTAATTTTTTCTATGTTATATGTAAGCACTAATCAAGGGCTACTAGTGTATGTATATTTTGTAGATGCACATTCAATGGTTTCCGAGAAATAAGATTTTGCAAAACGTTACCCCAGCAGGAAATCGAATATCTCAAAAACCTTAAGACGCACAAATTTTATTTTTAGTCGCACATTTATGCACAAATATAAGCTATCTGCCCATATAAGTTAAATTTGTCTAGGGCCATTCGTTTAGAATCTTCCTGCTGGAAGAACGTTACCCCAGCAGGAAACGTATTTTGCGTTTTATTCCGAAACGGGGACACGCACAAATTTTTTTTCCTGACGCACATTTACAGTGTAGAACGCTCTAATTATTTGTAAAACAAACTTCATTCTAGAAGAAAAAATCCTGCTGGGGTAACGCACACCTTTATTTCCGTGTCAGTGCTTAGTTTTATGATTTGACCTTTTCTAAGTGTACATTTATTGTATTTATGGAAATAAAGAGTTTTTGATTTTGATTTTGATTTTGATTTCTATGCAAGCGGAAAGAGTGTTTGATAACGGGCGGAAGCCATATTGCTTAGGAAAAAGAAGTTTGTTGGAGTTAAGGTACTGTTCCAGCCGATTGTAAATTACTTTCTCCAGGATTTTAGACATAACAGGAAGCACTGAGATGGGGCGATAATTACTTGCATCAGCTTTATTGCCAGTTTTAAATATCGGGCTTACTTTGGCTACTTTTAGTGAATCTGGGAAACTTCCATTTAAGATGCAACTATTGAAACATTCAACCAGAGGATTAACTATTAGATCTTTTACACATTTAACAGCTTTAGAACTTATTCCGTCTAGCCCGGTGCTCGTGTTTGAATTTAAATTGTCTATAATTTTGCTGATTTCATCAGGTGTCGTAGGAGCTAGGTCAAGTAACTTCGGTGTCGTCTCATCATTTGGCCTTTTAAACATTTCCATATACGCCTTGCTGTTGTGGTATTCTGCAGGGATGTCATTAGCTAAGTTTTCTCCAATGTTAGCAAAGAACGAGTTAAAATGCTCACATATATCTGAAACAGCAGTGATTGTTCCCGTTGTTGTTTCAAGTTTAGCAGGAACAAAGCTGGCTTTCTTCTTATTGGCACTTAAATCGTTAATGAGCTTCCACATTTTAAGCGGCTTGTTCTTACAGTTTCTGAAAAGCTTTTGGTAGTACTCACTTTTAGTAGTTTGTATGATTTCTTTGACTTTCTTTTTAAGTATTAAATATTCCTCTTTTCCTTTTGTCTCGTCTGTTGATTTTCTCATTTGTTCGTAGCCTAGTTGATTCCTTTCGTTTATTGCTTCTATTATTTCCTTGTTAATCCAGTCTTTCATTAGGGGATTTTGTATTTTAGTTTTTGTGATCTGAGTGTTTGTGATTTCTTCTTTTATTGTTTGTTCTATTTGTTCGTAGTCGTTGTTATATTGTGCCAGGTTTCGTTTCTCCATTTGTAGATAGAATTTGTCATAATTTAGTGATCGGTATTCAATCTTCTTGTTTTTTCCTGGTTTGTATTTTTGTATTTCCAGGTAAACATGTTTGTGGTCAGAGATTAATGATTCAACGATAGCAGTGTGGAAGGTGTTATTTTTTATGTTGGAGCAGACATGATCTAGAATGGTTTTAGTAGTAGAAGTCTCTCTCGTGCAATATGCTGGATCAACGTTGTTGAGAACTATGAATCCATTTTCTTTTAGCATTCGTTTGTAGTCCGAGGTAGGTTGGCTTCTTTTGAGTAGGTTATAGTTAAAGTCACCAAATGCGACTACTCTTTTGCGTCTCAGCAATTGTTGTGAGTATGTCTCCAAAAAGTCTTGATGGTTAGTTCTTTCTGGCTTGTATATAGCGCCAATATCTAAACAGAATTTATCCAAATGTATCCATAAAAAGTGATTGTCGTTTTCGGAGGAAGATTCTATTAAGTAGTGGCTTAAATCATTGTGGGCGAAGATGGATACTCCTCCTCCTCTTCCAGATCTGCGGTAGTTGTAATAATGGGTGTAGTTGGGTAAAGTAATTCGCTCCGCTTCCAAATCTGACTTTATCCATGTTTCTGTTAGGATTATTACATGAATTATTTGATCGGTCGACTGTATAATACATCTTAACTCGTCAATCTTTCCTGGCTTAACAATACTACGAATGTTTGCGTATAAGAACTTCAAGGCTTTTGGGTGCTGGTGTAGGTCAGAATGGTTGCTCGCTATTTGGTAACTTATATTATTTACAGTGGTTTCTTTAGTATTGGCTGCTATTGTAGGTTGGAGTTTTTTGAAGACGCTTGTACTATTTTTGGCGCCCCCTGTATATATTTTATAATTAGGTCTTTTTCACCTGCTTCGGTCCGGCGCTTCAGATTTTCTCTCAGCTCTTGCATGATTTTTTTCTGCCATGGGGTCTCGTCGGAGTAAATTCTCACAGATGAAAGTTCCCTGTTTATCGTAGCCTTGTTGCGCAGGATTGTCTTTGCTACTCCGGGTGTCTCAAAGCAGGCTTTTAAAGGCCGAGATTTACCATCAGTGTATTTACCAAGTCGAATGACTCTCGTTGGCTGAACGGGATCAGGAACAGCTAGTTGCAGAACTTTATTGACTTCAGCGGTATCGTAGTTACGCCTTTCTTCGATATTGGTGGCCCTGATTTCATCTATACCAATTATAATTAAGTTTTTCTCCCTTATAGAGCGTTCATGGATTTCAGAGACCATGTTGTCAAAGGTGAGGTTTTCAGAGCGACTGGTGCCTGCCGAGATTTTGAGTGTTTGGATGTCGTCCTCGATGGCTTTTATCTTAAGTTCGGTGTTGGCTTTGAAGTCTGCGACCTTCGATATTTCATCTTTGAGGTGAACCTGTTCTGCTGCTAGTTGGTCTGTGGTGGTTTTTATTTGGGAAATATGGTCTCTAATGAGTGAAACATCTTGTGATATAGTGTTAAGTTTTTCAGTTTGTGACTCAGCCAATGCAGAAATCATTGACATGACTCGTTTTTCGAACATGTCAAATCTTGATGCGAAGTCATCATCTGGTTGCTTTCTCTTGCTCCTAATATATTTTTGGCCTTCAGACTCAAACAGTTGTAGGTTTCTTAGGTCGGGCTGTGAACCGCCGCCGGCTCTGTTGTCATCGCTAAAAGTTTCCATAGTGTTATTGCTATCACGATATTTAATAGGTCACTTTGTTGAACGGTTCAAGGTCAACCACTCGCCGAACCGCTGTCAAGCTTGCAGTTATCGTCGGTGCTCAAACGCAGCCTTAGCAAGTGGGAAGAAAAATAAGCGGTTATCTCTTTTACCCGAGGGGGTGCGGGACGCAGCGTAGCTTGCTTTTAAGGTTTGATTTGCAAGGATGAATGTCCGAAGTCACTTCACTTTTCAATCTAAATGTAGTTTTATATGGTTTAACACAGGGTTGGAATTTGGTTGTATGATAATTAAATCTTTTTAGTATAGGTTTCGACACACGTCCGCTCCGCACGAAAGAAGCTGACATCGACGCGCAGTAGGGTACAAACATGTCTAAAAAGCATTGCAAACAGTGCAAAACATGTGCCAACATATTATTTGAGCTACTTGAGATGAAACGCACAGGAAGAAAGGTTGCTCCCGAACAAATACAGAAAATTACGTTTATACGATTTTTCAGTACAAACGGGCGCGCCGCCGCCATACGAGGGTCGAGAGGCTCGTCTGCGTTTTGGGCCATGAAAGTGTTAGTTTAGTGTATCGCATTCACTGCCCAGCCTCGGAGGTGGGACGCGCAGGGGCGCGCCGCCGCCACACGAGGGTCGAGAGTAGAGCTGTAACAAACCGTATGCATTCGGTACTGAGTAACGGGTGCGCCATCGAGTACCGAGTAACGAAACGTTACGCACGAATGCATTTCGTTACTCGCATCTTTCGTACTTTGGGTACCTACGCTGTTTCAGTTCGCGCAAGTACCGTTGATGCGTGTATTGAAATGTTCGTATGTTTTACGCATGCGCGCGCTTATTAGGTGAATTTAAAAACGTACGTTACAAAGAACGATGCTTGATCGAAGAAAAGATTTTTCCGAGTAGACCAGATGTATGATATTGAACGAATCATGTGATATAATCGAAAAAAAAAACACGGGGCATAGACGTTTGTGTTTAGAACACGTTGGGGGCCATTCATTTATTACGTAAGACGATGTTCGCTCATTTTACCCCTCCCCCCTATTATAAGAAAAAATAAGAATAGGCCGACCCCCTCCCCCCTGTTTAGTATTTATTACGTAAGAATCCAAAGGAAAATATGAATACCTACACGTTTGGTTTGTTCTAATGTTTATTTTCATAGTACCTAACAATTTTTAGAAATTTTTATTTGTAGGTACCCAGGTACTTACAAAAGTACTGATAATTTTTAAATAGCAGTAATGAGTGTTGTTTACGCAAACAAGTGACTAGTAGTCCACAAGCGGGGAGTTCCCGGGAGGCGCAGTGCGACTAGTGCGAGTGGCGCGGGCCCGTTGCCATGGAAATGGAAATCATTTACCTATACGCATCCGAGCGAACGTCGGCACTCGCGCGGTTGCCCGCGCTTTTTCAAAGTATACTTAATAATAATTTTAATTGTGCGCATTTTTGTGATCTTACGTAAGAACTATCATGACTCCCTCCCACCCCCTTGTAAGAAAAAATAAGACATGGTCGACCCCCTTCCCCTCCCCCCTAAATCGTCTTACGTAATAAATGAATGGCCCCTTGTGACGTCATGAGAATGGTGGCCCTGTACGCGTACGTAATTAATACGACTCGATTCGATGCTCTAACATAGCATGTTATGATGAGGTATCAGAAGTAACGAGTAACGATACGATAGTAACGAGTACTAATACATAAAGTAACGAATACATACGGGTAGGTACGCATTTTTTGGTTACTTTTACACCTCTAGTCGAGAGGCTCGTCTGCGTTTTGGGCCATGAAAGTGTTAGTTTAGTTTAGTGTATCGCATTCACTGCCTGCCAAGGTAATATTATCCTATAAGTAATCCGACTTCATACAAACGGACGAAACGCGAGCTATACCTACGCGCGTCGATGTCAGCATGCGCTCAGCATGCAGACAGTCGCGACTGTGCCGCAGTGACGAACGGACGGTGTGTAGTGGTGTAGTATTATAATCAATGTATTAATTAAGGTCATTCAAGTTAGTAATAAAGCAACGTCCGGACAACTCGGTTGTTTCCATCAAGTCTCAACCCTTCCTCCCTCCGCGCACCTCATGGCGACCCTGCCATGCGCTCGCGCGCGGCAGCGGGCCGAACCGCGTTCGCGTCGTTAATTATTTATTCGAAAATATAATTATAATTTTGAAAAAATCATGTGACGTGTCTAAGTATGGTCCACATCTATGAACTTTACCTGTTAGCGTCGTTTAGTATGCAGCTACTCGATATTGCATAGGTACCTAGTGCGTCTATAAATTGCGAGTGATACAATCCATTCTACAATCCATCCAGCCTAACCATGTGCAACTCAAAAATAGAGAAGGACGAAGTGTTCCTGAATCAAAACGCAGCCGGTAACAATGATGCATCTCTACAGCTGATAAAAGGTCAGATAAATACAAACTATTTTCTAATAATTGCCATTCTCTGCATCATGGGAGCTGCCGTCATCTATTTTTTGGTGCGTAAATACAAGGATTTGCACAAGAAATGGGTTCGCGACCAATTTACTCTAAATGCTATCAGCCGCATTCGCAATTCCGTGCGTAGAATGAGAGCCAGCGAGGAGAATAATTCTGAAGGAAGAACCTAATAAATAGATTTACCTATACTATGATAAATAACTAGAACCTAAAGAAGATAAATAAATAAATAGAGCGTAAAGAAAATCAAAGTATTCCAATAAAATCAGATTCATTGCGCAATGCATGCATGAGTTCTCAGAATTGCAACATAACCTTGGCATTGAAGGGAAATATGCTGGAATTCGTCACGCCGCCACCTGCCTGTAGGTGTTCGATGTCGGAGTTCGATGTTGGTGCTTGGTAACTACTTGCGACGAGTACGGATGAGTAACGCTGACATGCCGGATTCCGGAATCGATTGTTCACTGCATCGTATTATTGTGTTTACCGAAATTTAGATACGTGGAAATTAAACCGTGTGTGGTAATTGTGTTATTGTGCTGTGATTGATTTGGTAATTACCGGGAACTTAAGTATTTACCTACTTCGTGAACGTCTTAACATGATGAAATTTTATTCGATGAACTCTATATTTTTGTAACGAACTAAAACTACGTAAAGTATGGACTTGGTAAATTTTTATTATAAAGTGAAAATTATGTTGTATGTTTTATGTTTGTAATTTAACTTAATGGATAGATTAAAAGAATTAATTGATGGGTTACAGGATATACGAACATATTTAATTAAAATAGGACCTAGTAGACGTAAGGGAGAAATTTTACAGAAAAAGGGAAGTGAAGCAACAGAGTTTTTGGGACGAGTAAAGGAGTTACTAAATGTTTTAGAGGATCAAGTTAGTAAAGGACAATTACCTCCAGAATTTGGTAGTTATTTATTAAAATATAAAGCAAATGTTAATGAACTGTATTCAGCTATTGTCGATTTGTGTGCATGTGAACCACAGACGCATAACACGGAAATAGATCAGTCAACTACAAAAATGGCAAATAAGGTGAGTTTTGATTTAAAAACTGCAGTGAGTTTACTTCCAATTATGACAGATAAAGAAATTGATACGTACAACCTGATTGATGCTATAGAATTATATAGTTCTATGATCACAGATGAGACTAAGCCGTTGTTGATTGCATTTATATTAAAGACGAGACTTTCAAGGAAAGCTAAATTACGTTTAGGTACGTCTTATACAGACATAAATCTTTTGTTAGCGGACATTAAAAAACATCTATTAACTAAAAAATCCGATACAGCATTACAGTCTAAGCTACAATGCTCCATTCAAGGTAACAAGACTATTCAGCAATACGGAACTGAAATTGAAAATTTGTTCGTGGAACTTACAATTTCACAGGCCGACGGTGACAACAACAAATACGACGTGCTACGACCAATAAACGAGAAGAATGCGATAAAAAGGTTTGCAGTTGGACTTAATAGCCAAAGACTTAGTACTATAATTTCTGCTAGAAATTTTGTGAGTTTGAGTGAAGCTATTAGAGCAGCTGAAGATGAAGAGGTAAGTAACTCATCTCAGCAACTTATGACGTTAAGAGGAAGAGGAAATTACCGAGGAGCAAGGTACAATGATAATTATGGTTTTAATCAGAACAGGTATGGTCATGTCCAGAATCGAGGTAACTATCGTGGAAACAGCAACAATCAGGAGGAAACTATCGTGGAAGAGGTAATGGACGAGGAAACAATGGTATGCGTGGAAGCTACAGCTATCGTAGTCCAGGTAATAGATGGCAAAGAGGATCATCTCGTGGACGTGGAAAAATTCACTACCTAAATGACGAGGTAAGTGGACAGAATACACGTACAACCGATAGACAAAAGCAGACAGAAGACAGTACTCCAACTCTGTCAACATTTTTTCGTGAGTAAAAGTATTTTTACAGGAGAAAGTATTAACCGAGTAAACTCGACAGTAAATAATAAACATTTTGATTTATTAGTTGATACAGGAGCTTCAATTAGTGCAATAAAAGAAAAGGTTTTGAGAAATTTTAATTGCAAATTATTTAATGAAAAATTTGATATTGAAGGAATTGGTGGAATTCTCACAGCAGACGGATACGTTATTTTAAATTTAAATTTCAATGGTACTGAATTTAATCATAAATTTTATGTTTTTCGAGATTTACCATGTTATGCATCTGGAATTTTAGGACAAGATTTTATTTTAAAACATAGTGGAATTATAGACTATCAAAATTGTACATTAAAATTAACCAATCAATTAAACGAAACTGTTTTAACATCTTTATTTGTGGACCAGGTAATTAATTTAGAACCAAGGTGTGAAACTATAACATATTTACCAACAGATTGCAAAAAGGATTGTGTAGTGTTATCAAAACAATTAAATGACCATGTGTTTTTAGCGAATTCAATTTGTAAACCTATTAACGGAAAGTTACCAGTAAAACTATTGAATACAAGTGACAAAGAGTTACAAATAAATATTTTTAAGCCACTTGTACACGATTTGGATGATTATGAAGTTACAAAATTTTGTAAGACCGATTTAAACACTGAACGAGTTAAAGAGTTATTTTCATTTTTAAAGTTAAATACATATCTGACTGAAGCAGAACAAATTGCTATTGAAAATATTTGCGCAAAGTATAATGACGTTTTTCATTTACCAAATGATAAATTAACAGTTACTAATATTTATAAACAGGAAATTAAATTAAAAGAAAATGCTACATCAGTTTATACTAAACCATATAGGCTACCGTTTTCTCAGAAAAAAGAGATAGAAAAACAAATCAAAGAGTTACGTGAGAATGATATTATAGAAGAAGCAACAAGCGAATGGTCCAGTCCATTATTGATCGTTCCGAAAAAAATAGATAGAACAGCAGAACGGAAATGGAGAGTTGTTATAGATTATAGGCGTTTAAACGAAAACATCAAGGATGACAAATTCCCTTTACCCAATATTACTGATATATTAGATGCCCTTTCAGGTTACGTTTATTACTCACATTTAGATCTTTCTCAAAGTTATTATCAAATAGAATTAGAACCAAATAGTAGAAAATATACATCTTTCACTACAGATCAAGGTCAATATCAAATGAAAAGACTTCCTATGGGACTAAAAATAAGCCCAAGTGCTTTTTCAAGAGCTATGACAGTTGCTATGGCAGGCTTAAATTACGAAAATTGTCTTATATATTTAGATGATCTTGTTGTTTTGGGTAGAAATTTGGTTGATCATAATAAAAACTTAATTTTAGTACTTGATAGACTTCGTAAAGTAAATTTGAAACTAAATCCATCAAAATGTGAATTTTTGAAAAAAGAATTACTATATCTGGGTCATGTAGTATCAGATAAAGGAGTTTACCCAGATCCCCAAAAGATAGAAGTGGTTAAAAATTATCCTAAACCAAAATCAATTGATGAAGTTAAAAGATTCGTTGCCTTTGCAAACTACTACAGGAAATTTGTGAATAATTTTGCTTTAATAGTATTACCTTTGAATAAAATGTGCAGGAAGAAAGAAAAGTTTGATTGGACTGAAGAATGTGACAAATCGTTTAAAATGCTTAAAGCATGTTTAGTTAATCCTCCAATACTTGACTATCCAGATTTTAGTGAAGAAAATGAATTTATTCTTCAAACAGACAGTTCAGGATTTGCAATAGGTAGTGTGTTGTCAAATAAAAATGGAAAGCCAATAGCTTATGCAAGTAGAAATTTAAACAAAGCTGAGCTAAATTATCCGATTATTGAGAAAGAATTATTGGCAATAGTGTGGTCCGTAAAGTATTTTAGACCATATCTATATGGACGAAAATTTACTGTTAGAAGCGATCATAAACCATTAGTATATCTTTTCTCTATGAAAGACCCCTCTAGTCGTTTGACAAAGTTTCGACTATGCCTTGAAGAATATGACTTTAAAGTGGTGTATGTGCGTGGAAAGGACAATGCAGCAGCTGATGCATTATCTAGTATAATTATAACTAGTAATGAGTTGAAGAGAATGAGTGATGAATGTATGTATGTGATGACGCGTGCACAATGTAAGAAAGCGAGAGAAAGCGAGGAACCACTTAGATCCAAGAATGTGACGATGAATGAAAACAGCGAAGGGGAAGGCCAACCTAACGTTGTTGAAGTTCTTAAGAAAGATATTAATGACATTGAACTTACTATGGTAGATAGTAAAAAGTTACAGAAAATGAAAACGAATAAAAATCTAGATACAATACAATACAATACAAAATACTTTATTGTACACCAACAAAAATACAAAACACGAAACCTTACATAAGATACAAGTACAATGGGCGGCCTTATCGCTTAGAAGCGATCTCTTCCAGGCAACCTTTGGATGGAACGAATTATGTGAGTTTGAGAACGGCAGGGGTGTACCAATTATAAGCAATCTTAAATAAATATTGACAACAATATAAATACCTAAAAATAAAAACAACTTAAATAAATATCAGACTAACATAATAAACGTATACATATATATATATAATATATATATAATTACTACATACAAAAATATACTAAATAGATACATAATAAATATATAGTAAGTACCAAAAAGTCACTTTTCTGACAGGAAAAACTCCTTTACACGTGCTTTAAAAACTGGTAAGGATGCAGCTTTTCTAATGGACTCTGGTAGTGCATTCCACAACCTTATGGCTTGGATAGAGAAGGATTTGTCGTAGAAACTGGTTCGGTGAAGTGGCATATTCAGTACCAGATTTTCTGACGACCGGAGGACACGGGAAGAATGAGGATGAGAATCGTGGAGGAATTCAAAACGCTCCTTTAAATAGAAAGGAGTGAGAGGGTTAAAGAGAATTTTATGAAGAAGAGAAAGGATGTGGGAGTTACGGCGTAGTCGGGCAGGAAGCCATTTGAGTTTAGTACGAAACTCCGAAATATGGTCATACTTACGTAGACCAAAAACAAAACGTATACAGACGTTTTGTAGTCGTTCAACCTTATTAAGCTGCTCCTCAGTAAGGTCGAGGTAGCAGACATCAGCGTAATCAAGAATGGGAAGCATGAGAGATTGAGCGAGCACAATTTTAGTGGCAGTAGGCAAGAAGTTACGGAGTCTTCTCAACGAAGCAGCGGAGGCGAATATCTTGCGACTCACCGCATCCATTTGAGGAACCCAAGACATGTCACTGTCCATAAAAATTCCTAGATTTCTAACACTTCCGCTAAAAGGAACTGTTACATTATTAAATTCAATTTTAGGGAGAGTGGACCAGTCGATTTTAGCGGAAGTGCGCGAGCTACCTACAATTATGGTTTGTGTCTTGCTGGGGTTAACCTGGAGACCGTAGGCCACACTAGTATCAAAAGAAGGAAATTATATTTATGTAGGAGGTCCTCAAAAAATAATATATTACATGAATAATAATCCAAAATCTTTATCAGCAAAAGCGCGAGTCGATTTGTTGAAAGAATTGGAATTGTTTTGTAACGAATTAAAAATAAATGAGCTCATTATAATAAAAAAAGAGGAAAATAATGAATTAATAACAAAGTTAATAAAAGATATAAGAGATGATGTTAACTGGAAAGGTCCAAGATTTTGTATAATTAATAATGTAAAGAGAATATTTGATGATGACATGAAAAAACTAATTATAAATGATTTTCATCTTTTACCGACAAGTGGACATGCAGGAATAAAAAGAACAGTGAACAACATTAAGAAATATTATTATTGGCCAAGTATGGAAGGTGACGTAAGAAAATTTATTAATAAATGTTTAAGTTGTCAAAAAAATAAACATCATAAATATATAAAAGAGCCTTTGAGTATAACAACTACAGCTTCAACGTCTTTCGAAAAGGTATTTTTAGATATTGTAGGTCCGATAGATAGAGATGATGTGGGATTTATTTATATTTTAACACTCCAATGTGAATTGACTAAATACGTAGAGGCTTATCCACTTAAATCAAAATCAGCAAGTGCAGTAGCTAAAGCATTTGTAGAAAATTTTATTTTAACATATGGTACTCCTAAAGTAATTGCAACAGACAGAGGTTCAGAATTCATTTCCAATGTGATGAAAGAAACTTGTGATATTTTAGGTATTGAGCAAATGTTTTCTACCTCTTATCACCATGAATCAATTGGAGCTTTAGAAAACTCACATAAAGTATTAGGAAACTTTTTAAGAATACAAACAAACAATTATCAGAGTTCATGGAGTTCGTGGGTAAAATACTGGACATTTTCCTATAATACTACAGTTCACAGTGAAACTAAGTATACACCCTTTGAATTAGTTTTTGGTAGAGTTTGTTCATTGCCTAATAAATTGATTTCTCGTGTTGAACCATTATATAATTTTGATGACTATCCTAAAGAACTAAAATTTAGATTACAACGAGCACAAAATGATGCTAAAAATAATTTGATTCATTCAAAAACAGAAAGAAAGTTAAATTATGACAAAACTATTAATCCTATTAAATATTCTGAAGGCGATTTGATATTAATAAAAAACGAAGACACTAAAAAACTTGACTGTGTTTATTCCGGTCCATTTAAGGTATTAAAAGATGAATCTCCAAATGTAATTATTATGAAAAATGATAAGGAATATATAATACATAAGAACAGAACAAAACGTTTTAACCAATAAGAAGTATTTTAATAAGAAAGTGTTAGTAAATTAAGTTTAATTAGCAAGTAGAAAAAAAAAAAACAACCTAATTAAAAATGTATTTTGTTAGCAATAGAAATAATGTTTATCTGTGTAGTTGTGTAATTTCATGAGAATTTTAACAAAGAATATCTATGTGAAAATTCTTTATTTTTAAAGGGAGAGATGTAGTGGTGTAGTATTATAATCAATGTATTAATTAAGGTCATTCAAGTTAGTAATAAAGCAACGTCCGGACAACTCGGTTGTTTCCATCAAGTCTCAACCCTTCCTCCCTCCGCGCACCTCAGGTGTGTTGTTTTGTTCACAATAACTGCGCGATTTATTCTCTAAAAATAAGTTCAAGTACATGTTTAATATGACGAGCAGGACATATTGTGCTGTTTTTGGTTGCATGAATTCGTCAATAACGCATCCAGAGATAACTTTTTTAGATTACCTGGAAACTCTGAAAGGTAAGACTATAAAATAATTTTACTTACTAGTAGGTAGGTAGGTAGTTACACAATGTGTGTCTTTTTAATGGATAAGTATTCCTTTTATCTCCCGAAAAAAAAGATGTCCGGATTAAAAAATAAAGTGAATAGAGTAAAGGAGAAAGTGATTGACACGAGTGAAATAGGTAGGTACCTAGGTACCCGCAGGGGCGCGCCGCCGCCACACGAGGGTCGAAAGGCTCGTCTGCGCTTTGGGCCATGAAAGTGTGAGTTTAGTTTAGTGTATCGCATTCACTGCCCAGCCCTGGCGGTGGGACCCGCAGGGGCGCGCCGCCGCACAGTGGTACGGTTTGAGAGCTGCCCTTTCATAGGATTTTATTTTTTTTAATATTTTTTTTTGCTTCATTCAAGTGTCAAATATGATTGAAATTCACATAAAACCCGATAGTTTAATTGTTTTAACCTATTCTACTGCTCAAAAACCACAAAAAGTGCACTTGAACATTTTCAATGTATGAAAACGAAAATGTCTTTCAAAATATCTCATTACTGTTAAGAGCTGTTGAGCTACAACTTATTGGGTATTGTTACTGGGGCTTAAGAGCCCACATGACCTTTGACCTTCAACCCCCCGCGTCCCCCTGCAAGAGACTACTCTTTTTGTGACAAATTTGAGATACTCAATGACTGTCAAAGTGGATTTCGAAAAAATCGCTCCACATCCTATGCTGTCTACAAGTATATTAACGAAATATTAAACATCCTCATCCTCAATGACAAAAACTACTGTAGGGGTTTTGCTTGACTTGAGTAAAGCCTACGATAGAGTCTTGTATAACATCCTTCTGACTAAATTACAAGGAATAGGTGTTAGAGGCCCTTGTTACGATTGGTTCGTCTCCTATTTCAAAAATAGAGTGCAATACGTAGAAATAGAAGATTATGACCATAAAACTGGTATAATATCTAAAATTATCTCAAATAAAACAAATATCACTAAATCAATCCCTCAGGGTAGTGTCCTTGGCTGCATACTATTTCTCATTTATATTAATGATTTACCGAAAGTTTTCGAATCCTCATGCTCGCTATTTGCCGACGATATATCAGTCGTCATTCCAACTAAATCAGGTTCTGATATAAATATCCTTCTAGAGACAACATTGACTAAGATAGTTAGCTGGCTGAATGACCACAATCTACAGTTAAATTTCAGTAAAACAAAAATTATTCAGTTTAGGCCTTATCAGAAATGCATATAAAATATACTTTTCAAAATACTGACCTAGAAAATGTAAACACCTATCCTCTTTTGGGAATGCACATTGATTCACATTTAAACTGGAAGGAACATATAAATCAAATTACAACAAAATTGTCCAGGTTTACTTATGCGCTATTTGAACTTAAGAGATCTACTGATATAAAAACTGCCACTACTGCTTATTATGCCTATGCGCATTCATGGTTACAGTATGGAATTATTCTTTGGGGAAATAGCACGGACTCTATTAAACTATTTGTCTTACAAAAATGCTGCATTAGAATAATACACAACCTTGATCAAATGTGTAGCTGCAAGCCATATTTTATACAAGAACAGATCCTAACACTAACCTGCATTTATATATTAGAAATAAGTCTATTTGTCAAAAAGAACATTAATTTTTTCAAGCCTTACAATTGACCACAACACTAAAGACCCCGAAATCGTTTAGATGTTCCGTTTTCGAAGTTACAACTCTTCCACTCTGGTCCACACGCCATGTGTATAAAAATCTATAATAAGATCCCCGAAGATATAAGGAACGAAAGCAAATTACCTAAATTTAAGACACTTTTAAAAAACTATTTAATTATAAACTGTTTTTATACATTACAAAAGTTCTTGGAGCTGTAGGTAGTTATTTAGTATTTAGTGTGTTTCCTTGTTTATGTATTATTCTATTTTTCTAAAATTTTAGTTCCTACTTTTATTATTTCGTAAAAAAATTGTACTGTAGAAATTATAAATTTAGAAATTATTAATGTTCCTATCGTCGTGTTAGATTTAAGTTTAACATAATTATTGTAGTGCCCTAACCGGGTCCATGTTTGGAACTGTTTTTTTTATAAGACCAACAAACAACATGATATCAATAAAAAATTGAATTTGAATTTGAGATATACGAATAGTAAAAATTGCAATATTTGACGATTTTTGTTTTTGTTTCAGTAAAGGGTCAAATATGATTGAAATTGACATAAAACCGAATAATATATTATAATAAATAAACAAAATAGTTCTACCCTATTCTACTGCTAAATAAATATGTTTCAAACTATCTCACTACTGTTCATACCTGTCTAAAACATACGGTTTCGATAATTATACTACTGCTGTACGGTCCGTACACCACGTATAGTAACTAAGCTGGATATATCAGAAAAACCAAGAGATACATTTTAACTGATATATTTAACGATAAACTGTAGTACTAATGAAATGATAGTGAGACGCGTGTGTCGATTGACAGGCGATCGCAAACTGAATATAATAAAAAGTATTGCTCGAATTATGACTGGCGTAAATGCGCGGTTGGCATTAATGCAATGCACAATGTACGTGCTCGTACAACTAGGTACTACCTACCTACTTAGTTTAAAAATTATACTGCATTACTTATTCCGTTAACAAACAAGTAGGTACTTACTTAGTACTGACTACCTGACCCATAATAATTCATATACCTGATGATCATTGTTCAATCATTATCAAGGTTATCAAGTAGTCACCAGGCGGCCAGGTTACCTGGTACCTAGTTATTGGTAATGAGGTTTAGTTGATAATATTTATTAGCACAAAAATGTTATGAATACTACTCTATCTATAGGTACATTTATGTAGAAGGACGTGAGATAGTACGGCTACCTGACCCATCATTCATATACCTGATCATTGTACAATGCCACCAAGAAATGGCTTTTTAGAATCTATGAAAATTTTCGAAAACTTTAAATTTCTGTAAAAAAGAGTGATACCGCAGATCATCAAAACATGTTTTGTTAGATTTAGATGGTTTACGCATTATTTAATTGAAATAAAGTAAGAAAGAACCCATTTACAATTCCAATTCGCCGATATTATCAATTAACTGTAGAGTTTTGGGCTTTTTTTTAATCCTTAAAAATTAGATAAATATGGTCAGCTTAGCTCGTCTTAGCTTAGACAACCATGGCTCAAATGGTTTCAAATGGTCTGCGCTAGCCTCACTTCCAAGCTTTGCACCCCGCTACCCACCCTGTATAATAAAATAACACAAATTTTGGCTTATTGTCATAATCCCCACTAAGCTGTCTCCACCAGTGGGGATTATGACAAATCTCAAAACATATATTTCAACCATGAAATGCACACGCCGTTTTGTTTACCTACTTTGTCCCTAAATAATGCAAATAATTCTTTGTTAGTCTTAGTTTCTTTATTTTAGTAAACTTAGAACAAATTAGACAAGCACACCTGACCTGACCTGATGAACATCTGACAATGACCTATACTGGCTAACGTAAAGTACACTCCCATTGTCCTGGTCCTGTTGTGTAGGCAGGTAGTTATTCCTACATTTCTTATCAGTTTGGGTTTAATCTTCGTACCGTTCAGTTCAGTGTGACTCCTCTTAGCTAGGGGTTGCATTATCCGTTAAATTTTCGTATCCGGATAATTCGGATAGTAGTGAGCCTTACTATTCGGATATTCGGATATTTCGGATAATTCGGATAATTAAAAAATATACATAAAAATTAAATTTTATCAAGGAAAATGGGTTTTTAAAGTATAAGTATTTATTAATTTATATTCAAAAAACGTTACATTAAAGTTCTAATAAAATAAAAATAGAATTTTCATAGAAACTGAACAACATAGAGATTTAAAATTCTTTACTGTACGTTTGTTAGAAGCATCTTAGAATATGCATCACAGATTTGGAACCCTCGTTATGATGTTTATAATAAAAGAATCAAGCGCATTCAAATTAAGTTTATGAAGTACCTTTGTTTCCGTTTAAGAATTCCATACAGTTCAGCCAATAACCTCGATTTATGTAAGCAATTTCACATTCTCCCTCTTTCCAAGCGGCGTGAGATCGCCGACTTATCTTTTATACTTAAAATCACGTCGAATAATATTAACTGTCCCAATTTGCTTAAAAAAATTAAGCTTAACGTTCCCTGCAAACCTATCAGATTTAACCCCCCTATTTACGTTCCCCATGCTGGCACTAACTACCGACAAAATTCCTTCTTGTGGCGAGCGAGGATTAATTTTAACAAATTGAGTAAGCAATTTGACCTGGATTTATTCTGCACAAGTGTCAGCTCGGCCAGGCGGCGGCTCAGCGGAGAGTTTTTTGGTGCCAATGATGATGATAAATATGAAGTCTAAATTTTTTGTAATGTAGATCCTAATCTATGTTTTTAGAGATGATGCATGTTGACTAGTCACATCATGTTCATAGTATTTTTCATTGTAATAATCCACCACTATCCATGAAAACCTTCAATAAGCTTTCTGGTACTTATTAATTTGTAATTCTGTTAATTTTTAAGCCTTTGGTTTTCCCCTAAATAAATAAATAAAATTAAAAATAAGAGTATCGATCAAATGGGTTGAAAAACTAAAATATCTATGAAATAAAAACAGTTTACTTCTTTCCATCGAACTTATTTTTTAACAACGAACGAACGTAAATCAACTTTCTATTTTAATAGGTACTCTAAAATGATTTTAACAAAGAACCAACACAGTCACGAGATCAAACTTACGAATGTACACATACAGTTATGTTATAGTAGTGTGTGTGTGGTAGCTGTGCTGCGTGCGCGGAGATCGGTCTGTGTCGGCGTCGTCGAATTACTGACCAACCAGTGTCAACGCTAGTGATGCGTTTGCGCGCTACCGCTAGTGTAAGTCTTGCTTGTTTATAGCTTCCAGATTCAGAAACACGAACGAATTAATACATGTATATTTTTAACAACACAAAGTATTGTATGCGTTAAATATAACATTTCTAAAATGCTGGATGCGGTGTAGTGTTGTGTCGTGAATTAGAAAAATCAACTATCCGTATTATTCGTATTATCCGGATAAAGGAGCTCCCATTATCCGGATATGAAAATTAGCGGATATCCGGATAATTCGGATATCCGGATATCCGGATTGCAATCCCTACTCTTAGCCCTTTGTTTAACATTCTAATGGCAGCTACTCGTAGTGCGTCTGGTAGCCGTGACGAAATAACTTTCATTAAAAATTTGTGCTAATATTTTGGTGAGAGAAGGACGGACATCAGTATTGCTTAAAGAAAAAATATAACACAGGAACAAAATGTGATGTTGATTACCAATCTAGTCGATTTTTTTTGTTTGTTATCGTTTGTAAATAGTTTAATTTTATCTAGTTGATTGTTACTAATTTTTTGTCGCAATAACAAACATTAAATTGTTTGTCCATTTTGCTGTTAACAATATTATACGATTTAAATTAAAGTTTCAAATTCAACCGAAATAAAAAATATTTATGAAGAAGAGTAAAATTTCAATGGAACCATCTATGGATGGATCAAAATCTACGTCCAATAAGCATCCTTCCTTGTGTATCTAAAGTTCTTGAACGGGCAGTGTGCATGCAGGTAACCAAATTTCTGGAGAATAATGGGATCCTCCCTCAACAGCAATCTGGTTTTCGTAAGAGACATAGCACAGCTACTGCTCTACTTGATGTTGTGGATGGTCTGCTCGATGCTCAAGACAAAGGTTTAGTCAGCCTGCTTGTGCTTTTGGACTTCTCCAGAGCATTTGATTCGATCAACGTGTCTTTGTTACTGTCGAAGCTTGTTTACTATGGTTTTGACTCTAAATCAGTATTCCATAGTTACCTTGTACACAGGCAACAGCTCGTTGAACTGTCTAAGTCAGATGGTTCCAAAATGCAATCAGCCCTGCAGCCAGTCCCTCGAGGGGTGCCGCAGGGGTCTATCTTAGGTCCCATCCTCTTTATATTGTACAGTGCAGACAACTGCAAATATCATCTCTATGCAGATGATTTGCAGCTTTATATTTCATTTCCTCCATCTGAATTAATGGCCTCTCTAAACAAATTAAACTGTGATTTAGAAAAGGTAACTCATTGGTCCCATAGCAACTCACTTCTGATAAATCCGAACAAGTCTAAATACATATTGATTGGTACACGTGATAAGGTTAACAAAACAACTTTAGATGATGTTAAAGTAATTGTTGACGGGGTAGCGGTACAGTATACAACTGATGCCAGGAATCTGGGACTCTGTATGGATAATCATCTCAGATTTGAAAAACATATATCAGAGTGTGTGCGGAACTGTCTGTATAGGTTAAAGTTGCTTTACAAAATACGGCCATACCTCAGTGAAGATATTAGGATCATGCTCTGTGAGTCTCTTATCCTCTCCAGGCTTAACTATTCAGATGTGGTGTATGGCCCTTGTCTTCTGAGTAGAACCAAAAACTTGATACAGCGTGTCCAAAATGCTTGTGGGCGTTTCTGTTTCCATGTTCCACCTAGATCTCATATAACACCATTTTTGAATTCTTCAAATTTGTTGAAGATGTCAGCAAGAAGGAAATTACATCTTTCAGTTCTCTTATTCGGAATCATAAACAGCAAAACTCCAAGGTACTTGTACGATAAACTTGTTTGGGCATGATTTCAAACTAGGTATCCTAGTAGGGCCTGTACTTTCGTGTTTGTCACACCGGGACATAGAACCATGGCTTTTCGCGGATCTTTCAGGTTTGCCGCGTCCCGGTGTTGGAATGATCTGCCTCCGCCAACGAGGGCCCTGAAAACAGTTAGTACCTTTAGAATTCATGTGAAAAAAGAGCTTCTAGCATTGCAAAAGCAAGGTATTCTCAAGTATGTAGGTCTCTTTCGGAAAAACTCCACTTACCCACCGTTTTATTTATTTTTCACTTTGTGTTGCAGGAGCACATAAGTTTCACGGTTACACACTAGATCTTTTTGTTTTCAAATTAATATGCTATGAACAATATTACTCCTCGTTGACTTATTGTTTTTCAGTTTGTATTCTCTTCTTTCTAAACACATTGTATCGCATTTTCACTCCGAGTTTATCAGTGCCTTATTCATATCCGACGCCATCTCGTCTGTCTGTCTGTCAGTCAACGTTTCAGAGCGAGATGTCAATTGTCAATGACACTCCAAAAGCTGCTTGGACAAAAGAAATCACAGTCTGTATGTGTGGACTTGTTTGATAGTTCTGTGTTGAGATGGGGGTTCAGTGTTGAACAGGCAAATAGTTTATTCATACACTTCATATCATTGTTAGACAAGTAACTTTTTTGTATTTTTAGTAGTGTAGTGTTATTTTTTTGTCTGTGGTCTGCCACCCGTGTTGACACGAGCCAAAGGTCCTGTCAGAAAACCAGCGTTACTCTACTTCTTGTGGAGCAACATTATGCTGAGATAGGACCTTTTGGTTCGCTGCATTGCTTGCTACTGTTAGGTACTATTATTTTATTATTGTTATTGTAATATTCTTATGTAAGTTTAAGTATTGTAATAGTTGCAAGCTTTCTTTCTTTCTTTCTTCTTTCTTAAATGTGATGTTGATTAACAATCGAGTCGATTTTTTATATTTGTTATTGTATGTAAATAGTTTAATTTAATCTAGTTGATTCATCGATGTAAGAAGGGAAGATGAGGCACTAGCTTCTCGAAACCGGCAGGCTCAAATGAAGTCCAATTGTGTGCTCCCACCGCAGTCATAGTAGGACCGGCGGCGCGGGCGGACGTGATTCGCGTGCTTGCTACGACGTACTTTTGTGATTTACGGACTAAAAGACTACAGTAATGCCTTCGTGTTCGTTCACAAGGTGTACACATAGCTCTAAAACAAAAAACAAAGCCCAATGCATCACTTTTCACTCGTAAATACACCAAAGAATTTATTTTTTTGATTAATTTACTGCCTTTTTTCGCCATTTGCAGAGAGGGATAGATATATACGAAACATTAGTGTGTAAACAGAGATAGCAATAGCCTTATTGCGAGTCGAGTCGTTCTTCAACTCGTACCATCAATTTTGTCCCAACTGGTGTGAGTTGACAAATCGTAAAATGATAGGTATTATTTTCAATCTGCAACTCGCATCACTCTTTGTTTCTATTGAATTTATACATTCAGTACAATCACAAACTCTATGTGGAACCTTTCTATCATTTGTATTCATTTCACATTATTTTATGTACAAAACACAAAATAAATATACCTCTTGCCTATTATTTTATTAAAAATTTTTTTGGTTGACTGTACTAAAATTCAAATTACTAACGAAGCGTATAACATTTTTAAGGTTCGTCCGCTCATACCAGTTGGGACAAGATTGATGGTGTGAGTTAAATGAACGACTCTACGAGCCGGCGTGCATGGGTAGTGTCAGCATAATAATTTTTATGACTTGTAATAATTTCGTTCGTTTGATGATTCATTATTTTAACTATAATGAGGATCCGTAACGTTTTTGGTTGAGAATGCTGATTTATAGACAAAATGCAAAAAAAATTGTTCTACAAGAATTGACGAAGTTATGACCAAATTATTTAGCGAAGTTCACTCAATGACCGCCGCGGTCGCTGTGACGTCACTGACTCGGTCGCCGCCAGTTATCCGTAGGCAGCGATAAGGTGCGCAGATTTAGAAAAGTAGAGTGTTTGCCACGGGTAAAAGAATCAATTCCTACTCGGACTATAGCCGCCCTCGCTGCGCTCGGGCGTTTAACTACCTCAGGAATTGATTCTTTTCAACCTTAGGCTAACAATGTACTATTTTAACGTACCGAGGGACTCAAAACTGCTACCGAGAACATTATTCTTTACGAAACTCGCTCTTACAACACTTTATAAAGCTAAATAAATTGAACCGCGTCTTCGCCGCTCCGTCGAATCGTGAAGTAAGAGTGCCGGCTGTGCTCCGCTCGGTTCGTTCAGCCGAGTCAGTGACGTCACATGCACCCGCGTAATTTGATTTTACCAGCAGTAACGGCGTAATGTTTATTATAAATAAATATAAATAAATAAATAATGCTGGACAATTCACACAGCATTATCTAGCCCCAAGCTAAGCAGAGCTTGTGTTATGGTACTAGATAGATAACTGATATACTTAATAGTTCATAGTTCATAGTTCTTTATTAATAACAGAAAATGTTACATGTCAGGATATCATAATATATAAATTTCTTATCTAAGACAAGTATGAAATACTATTTTACAATTGTACCTACTTACACACAACATGAAAAATAATTTAGCTTTAGCATACTAAAGGCAATCAACAGATTAAAAATAAATAAATAACAACATTCAATAGAATTAACCATACAAAATATTATTTTGAGCTTAAGAACTCATCGTAGCTATAAAACGTTTGCTCGATAAGCCAACGTTTTAGGCGACGTTTAAAAATAGCATTGCCTGCAGCCTCCTTAATCGAGTCCGGTAACTTGTTGTATACTTGCGGACCCATAATATGAGTCAGCTTCGACGACTTAGTCAGGGACCGCGCTAGTGACACCAGTCTGTGCTGGTTACGAGTGCGGTATGCGAAGTCGCCGTGCGTCGCGTAGGATCCGAGGTTGCTCCTCACATACACCGCTACCTGCAAGATGGCTATGCAGGGCAGTGTAAGGATGCCCAGGCTCTTAAAGTGCGGCCTGGCAGAGACATCGCTGCGTATCCGTACCATCGCTCGTATGGCCCTTTTTTGCATGCGGAACGCGCGCTCCCAGTCGGCAGCGCGCGACCATAGCTCGGCGCCATACTGGAGTTGCGAGTGTACCGTGGCAAAGTAACATGCTCGGGCCACGTCTGCAGACACCACCCGGCTCACCCGGCTCAGCGCGTAGCACGCACTGCCTAGCCGTCCGCACAGCACATCGATGTGTTTCGCCCACATCAGTCCCCTATCTATCTGGAATCCTAAGAACCCTGTGCACTCAACCTGATCGATAGCCTTGTCATCTATGTTAACGGCCAGCGCCCTGACGGGTACACCCGAAAACCGGAAGTGAATGAAGTGGGTTTTTTTCAAATTAAGAGCGAGTCCGTTTACTCTAAACCACACAGCCAGCCGTGCTGCTACGGCATTGAGTTGGATCTCCAGAGCGTCGATTGAGGGGGCGGAGACAACTGCGGCCACGTCGTCCGCGTACATGAGGATCTCAGCCTCAGGAACTGCTTCCGGTAAGTCATTCAATAGGATTGAGAATAAGATGTTTGAGACCGAGGATCCCTGCGCCACGCCCATGTACGACTGCTGTGGTTCCGACATGATGCCACCCCCCTTCACCACCTGCGACCTGTCTCGCATGATATCTGTCAGCAGCGCATACGCCGGCCCATCGATGCCGTAGTGCCTCAGCTTTACTGCGAGAATAGTATGGTCGGCAACATCAAACGCTTTTGACAGGTCGCAGCACATAACTGCGACCTGCTGCTTCCTTTCTCGCGCGGCGATCACAAGGCTAACGACCCTCCGTGCCATCGACGTCGTCGACCGACCCTCGCGGTACGCGTATTGTCGGTCTGACAGCGCTTCAGTCGACGACAGGAACTCTGTTAGACGTTGACTCAGGCCGTTTTCCAAAACTTTTGCCAGTGCGGGAATTATCGACACTGGTCGATAACTGTCCATGTCGCTCTTTTTTCCTTTGCCTTTGAACAAAGGAGAAACTTTGCTCTGTTTTAAGGAAGTTGGGTACTCGCCCTGCCGAATGCAGATGTTAAAAGCATGAGCAAGTATAGGAGCGAGTACGAGTACAGCGAGGCGCAGCATCTTCATTGAAATGCCATACACGTCTTGTGACGGCTTGGCGGGAATCCGTTTTGTAATAATAACAAAGACTTCATCCGCTGTGAACGGGCGGAGACGGAGCGAGCGGTCCGCCGGCGCCCGCGCCGAGCATAAGGCACGGTGCACATCAGCGAGAATAGCGCACGGCGCGCCGCACGCTGCCGCCGCGCTCAAAAGCCGACAGTTCATGGCATTTAAAAGTTCTTTTTTGTTTGGAAAACTGGCACCGTTGGAGTTAGTGACCACATCCGTTATATCTACCCGAGGGGTATTATTTTTACCTCTCTCCTTATTTACTACACTCCACATGCCTTTTGTGGGATTCGTGTTAGTCCGAATAATGCTATTATAATAGTCGCGCTTAGTGTTATTTAATAAAATGTCATAATGTTTGTTCATGTCAATTATTAAATGTCGAATTATCTCATTATTAGAATCTAATTTACTTAATCTTAAAATGTCAAATAGTAGTAGCTTATAGTCTATAATATCCTGAGATACCCAGGATAAGTCGGTTCTCTTATTTCTATTTACCTTTCTATATGGAAAGCAAATATCAATTTTATTTCTTATTATATTAATAATTGATGTCAGCGTGTCAGCTGGCTGGTACCTTCTAGTAAATATATCATCCCAGTCAACACTGTCTAATGATGCAACAAAATTAGCTTTATATGCATTACTGAAAATCCTAACATAATCGACAGAGTAAGGTTGTAACTTGCGGCGCATGAAAACAGCCTTTACGGCGAAGTGGTCACTGATATTGGTCTCCACAGGAATCACGCTCACAGCACTGCCCGCCAGGTTGGTGTACAGGTGGTCCAGGCTGGTGGAGCTGGTTGCCGTAGTACGAGTCGGGAAGTCGACTAGATTACCTACTCAAATTATGGGCCGAAAGTATATCAGATAGTTGCTTGACTGAACTGACAAGATTACACATAACATCGATATTGAAGTCACCAACAATAACACAATTTATACCTAAATCGCTAACTTTATCGAGCACTACTTCCAACTTGTCAATAAATTCAATATTTGAAACATTATTGTTGCTTCTATAAATACAAATAATAGTCATGTCAAAATCCAATAGGTCTACCGCCGATATTTCACAAATTTTTTCAACTGATAAACTAGTTACGTCCCTATTTTCAACGCATTTAATTCTGTCTGACACAAAAATGCACGAGCCCCCGTGCACTATTTGATGTCTACAAAAGAATGAAGCTAATTTGTAGCCATGGATATCAACACATTTTAATTTGGGCTCAGGTAAAAAGTGTTCAGTTAACGCAAGAATAAATAAATAATAAATAAATAAATAATGCTAGACAATTCACACAGCATTATCTAGCCCCAAGCTAAGCAGAGCTTGTGTTATGGGTACTAGATAACTGATATACATAATACAATACACTACATAGATAGATATTTTTTTTTATTATACATAGAAAAACATCCAGAACCCCTGAACAAATATCTAATTAATAAGAATATCACATTTTAAATCACTATTCAGTAGCACTTCTAACCTCTGCGATTTTTTATCCAGTGACCTGATATTATTGTGACATACGACAATACTTTCGCACTGATTAACCTGCAAATGAGAGTCATACGTGCTGCATCCACTGGTGTTCTTAGCGACTGGCGCGTTCCGACGAGACACTGGCGATGCGGCCGGCCTCGGGTGCAAGCGATCCCCGCTCCGAGGTGCGGGGGGCGATTCGAAACCAGTCCGAGATCTTGATGCCCTGTGGCCATGCGTCCGCGTTACACAGGACACCGTAGAGTGTTTCGGGGAAACCAATGACGAAAGCTGCGTGCTGGTCCGTCTTGATAGTCCGTTTCTCTACTAGGTATTTCTCGCAGCTCGCTATCTTATTTAAGTGACTGCGAACTTGCTCGGTAGTAGTCTCCGGTCTGAAAGACCATGCCTGTATGAACTTCAGCCGCTCTGCTGTCTGAAGTTCGTCTATGTTTTTTCCCGATCCTGTCAGAATTTGACGTGGTTTTGTTGGGCGACGATATACAATACACTACATAGATAGATGTTTTTTTTTATAACATATGTACATAGAAAACATCCAGAACACCCTGGACAAATGTCTGCAGATCGTACAAACATTTGTCCCGAGGCGGGAATCGAACCTGCAACCTCTTGCGTCGCAGGCAGACCTTCGCCCGCTGAGCCACAGAGGTCGTCGTATATGTTCGATACACTTTCGAACAGATGATATGTTTACGACTAATAAAGGATATCGAAAATTGTATAAATATGCAGTACCATACTTTCGGGTATTTTCATATACTTAGGTACCTACCTCTGGGATTTAGATTCATTTTATTATTTTATTTAAGTTAGGTCTTCAGATTGTATTATAGTATTAGGTTAGCATATTATAGCTTTTTACATTTACTCTACGTTTATCCCAAAATGTTAAAAAAAATGTCCACCCGTGCGAAGCCGGGACGGGCCGCTAGTCGCAAATAAATGAATGTGAATCTTGTGTTTTTTTATAAATTCAATAAAATATGTAGTTGAAAATGATAATTATTCCTATTTTCGCCCCAAACTTTTTTGTTGACCATACTATTGTACCTACCGAAACTCGGGGATATCCCGAATTTGTTTTAGTATACCTAGTGGGGTCGTACAAGAGATTAATATAGTTGTCTCTGTCTCACTTCGGTCTTAGGTACGTCTTGCCATCTTTGTTGTTCTTTATATTGCACAGGACTGGAAATGTAACTGTGAGCGTATGTGTTTGCGTGTAGTTGTAACACAGGCCAGTTATTGAGTAAGCGCTGGGAGAACGTAACACATCTTCCCTTTTTACATCGATGAGTTGATTATCATATTTTTTTTTGTCTAAATAATAAACACTAAATTGTTTGGGCATTTCATGGTTAAAAATGTTATTAAAATTTGATTTAAATGAAAGTTAATTGGTTTTATTTTAGAAGGCACCGAGTGTGGAGTTATAGTACTAAAATAAACCTAAACTATTTTTGTCATAATCCCCACCAAAAAAGGTTAGTGAGGAAAACGCCAAAAAAAAATTGAGGTTTGTCATAATCCCCACTTGTGGGGACAGCTTAGTGGGGATTTTGACAATAAGCCCATACATTAAACGTCAAAGTTTACCGACGAAGCTGTCTAATTGTCCGATTATCTTTTGGTGAAGACCAGCCTAAATGACTTATTTCTAGTTACCTTATTCTGTGTTGTCGTCGCGAACGTTAGTGAGCGAAGCGTCTCGTTTCAAGTGTGGCCAAATTAGCGTTTCTGTCAGTATGTCCGTACCGTACTCCTCTACAGGTCGTATTTTACAACCGATCGGTACAAAACTTGGTGTACAGATTCAACGATTTTATAGATTTTTTTTGCCGTCGGGGTTTTTGATTAAAGGTGTGCTTCCTTTAAAAGGCAAGGTAGCTGTTCTTGTAGTTCCTTTCTCTTCTGCAGTACGTATTTTGGATAGTCTTCTTTAATGTAATAATTTGTATCTTTTAGTGTTCTTTTTTGTTTTATAATTTTTATTTTTGTGCCTAGAGTTAAGAAAGTCAACTATTGGGCGTGGTTTTTCTACTTTCTTCCCTATTATTTTTATTTCTTGAATATCCCTGTAGCTTATTTTTACATGGAGATATTGTTCACTCCACCCAGATAATAAAGTTTCTTTGTAAGCTCTCGTGCGATTTTTCACTCTCCTCAATGCCAAAAAAAATAGATTTTTTTTTTCTTGTTTGTCTTTCTAAAGATTTTTCTGTAACATTCTTTCCTGTTTCCCGGATTTCTTGTCTTTGATTGTCCAAATCATTTTTTATTGCCTTTAGCGCGTTCAAAATTTCGTCCATGATTTTTAATGTTGATAGTATTGGTACGAATAACGTCCTCTTGAGGTTGGCGGAAGCTCTTGGCTAGGCAGTATTCATGTCCGTTGAATCTTTTAATGGATCTATGCTTAGTGTCCGATGATGTAGTTCCGACGCTGACCTTGAGATGGCGCTTGTTAAGCTTATTTATTACTTATAGCTATTTGTGACTTGAACTTTTCGTGGGGTTTAGGTTATGACTGCAGGTTAAATGCTTTGTAGAAGTAAAAATAGACCTGAGAATAGAATGCGGCACATATAAAGGATTCACTTCACCGTTAATTTCAGTTCATTTCTTATAGGATCAACACTGAGAGAAAAGTGATTTTTTATGTGATATAGTGTCACTTGTATTTTGATTGCTTTTGTCACTTTTGATCATTTTTTCACTGAATCTTAACACTTTTTAAATGCTTTTTCACTTAAGGGTGTATACAACCTCAAATTGCTTATTTTCAACTTCGTCGGACCTCCATATCTTCCAAACTACTGAATATTTAACTTTGAAATGTATATATGGTAAAGTCCAGGACTTATTCTATCGATCATATGTTTCGAAAACACGATTCCATAAAAAAATCTCGATAGAAAAAAATCGCAAAGTTACCTCTAATTTTTTACCAAAACCCTAATTTCTCAATAAATACAGATGATACGATCTTGAGATTAAGCATGGTAATTGAACTAAGTATAAAGAACATTTTATATGTTGCCTTTTTTTCATTTAACTATTCTAATGTTTGTGGGGAGCAAATAACTACTAAAAACTTGATTTTTGGGTTTACGCCGAGTTGCTCTGTCCCGCTCCTGTGAACGCGAAATCCTATGCCTATCCTCTTCACACAATAACGAGGTAGTATGGGCCCTTAATGAGTGTTTATTTACAAACTGTGACGCTTGAGATACCGTAAATTAGTTATTAAGTAAACTTAAACGCAGAGACGATGTTAACCGTGGCACAGTGGCGCCACTCCTCCCTGGCCCATGCTGGGCATAAGGATAATAAATAAAATACGCAACACAATCATCAGAAATATAACAAAAATATAGGATGTCACTTAAAGGTACAATAAAGAAAATAAAATGGAGATGGACGGGACACACTCTACGCGGCTCGGATAAATGGAGCCATAACAAACTGGTGTCCGAGAGACAAAAAGAGGAAACGCGGGAGACAATACAAAAGATGGGCGGATGAATTAAGAGAGACTGCAGGACAGACTTGTCTAGAACTGCACGGGCAAGGGAGGAATGGAAGCGATTAGAAGAGGCCTTTGCCAAAACCGGGCAAACAGATACAGTGGTTGCCGATGTCTATATTTAAGCTTACTGTAAACTTAGTTTAAGTGTCTGAATAAAGGCTTTTATTTATTGATACTTGTAACGGCGCACATCACGACCACCTCTGCGCACTCACCTGGTGGTGACCAGCGGCGGCAGCAGCAGCGAGCGCAGCAGCGAGCCCAGCACGGTCTGCAGCCGCGCCTCCACACACCACGGCGTGGGCCAATAGCGCGCGCGCAGCAGCGGCACGCCCGCCAGCGCACGCCGCAACCCGGCGTCGCCGCACACCACGACCGGCCTCTGCACACAACACAACACGCACACCTTTACTCACCGCACCGCAATACTACAATAATTACTATTTTATCAAGTAAATAGGTCCAATTTGTTGAAAGATCACTATAAATATTTTATTCGCAAGAGACATTGATAGCCTCCATCATTTCCTGCCGGTTCAAGAACTGGAAGACCACGACTACCTACCGCGTAGGTATGGTTTTCTCAGTGGCTTATGGATAACCTGAACAACATTAATTTCCATTCTGTTTACAGATGAAGCCATGTTCACCAGATGCCCGACATTTACAATGTTCATATCATAATGAACATCATTGGAATAGGCACAATTGTATCCCGTTAGGGTCCACATTGATTTATACTTGGGCATGTGTTGTAACATATCTCAATACCCAGCTGCGGTAAGATTTATGGCACGCAGGATATAGGTATGCGGATAATGCGTAAGAAGTACTCACGAACACTTTGTTTTTGTAATCAATTGACTAATTTCGAGCGGCTGCTCATTGCTGTCTTGGCTTAGCCGGTAAAAGCACCGAGCGTTCCTCTTGCGACAAGGTCCCAAATTTTTTCGATGTGTTTATTGTTTTTGTATGGCAATTATGTACTTATCTACACCAAATAATTTTGCCTGTTTGTATTTTTTGTTCCTTTTAAGCTTGTACCATGTAGGCATCCTGTGGCCCCACTGTTGGTTTGGTGGTCCTTATCATTAAATAAATTACCTTCACCGCCTCTATCAGATAATAGGCGATGTATGCCGCCAAGAACAACGTACAAATGAGGTACTCCTTCCTTATTTCCAATAGTGATTCGAGCAGGTATTCTAACATGATTTTGATCTTGCAAAATTAAATGGAAAGAAAAGATTTTTCACACGCATGGAATGCAAATCTATAAAAATAAATAAACTCGATCAACAAACTCATGGATCTTTCAGCGGTCAACTTCAACTTCTTATTTTATTTCATGGTTCGCTGTGCTGTGTCTGTGCTGCCACTGTGGCAGTACAGACCATAGCCATAGAATTAGACCATGGCCGCAGGGCCGCAGATTACTCGAAGATTGACAGATAGCTGTTTGTTTGAAAACAAGGAGGGGAGGGGGTGACTGTTTTCTATTGGGTATCATTTAAACGATCAGCAGAATAAAGAGGTTTTGGCCAGCCGAAAAATTGAATTGGCAAGCAAAAAAACCATTGTGAGCCGCAGCTAGTGGTCGGCAAAAGTGACTGAATTGATCAGCAGCTAATGTGACATTGGGCAGCCTAAAAATGTATGTCACAGTAAATTAAATATTTGTGCAGTAATATATTATTGAAGCAGCAGCAAATCGTGATTCGGATTTAATGAAATTTTGGCATGCCTTTAAAATGATATTGCAACAATATATGAATGAAAAAGATCAGCAAATCCTGGATCGGATTTTATAATGTTTTGGCAAGCTGTCAAATTAATTTTGGTTTGCTTATCTTAATACACCCACCTACCTTTATTATTATTAATCTTCTGTAGCTACCTATCTACATGTGTATGTCTCTGAGCTCCTCCTCAACGGCTGGACCGATTTTGATGACATTTAATTTAATGGTGTGTTTGAGTGGATCACTGAATGGTCTAGATTTGCAATTTGACCCGGAAGGTGGCGCTGTACCCGGCTGGGTTCTAGGATTTTTGACTGGGAAATATCTGTCTGCAAATACGTAGGTCATAGATAATGTTCCCAACGGCTCTGCTCGCTGAGAGAGGCGGCTCGCTCAAAGCCACCCATGCCCTGCTACCTCTGCAGTCCCCTGGCCGCCACGCCGCGCCGCCGTCGCTGCACCGGCCGGCGCGTTATAGGAATGAAATGGAAATAAATAAAAACCTAGGTACCTACTCAGGTAGGTATCTACCCATAAGTACCTTCCTAATGCTGGACAATTCACACAGCATTATCTAGCACCAAGCTAAGCAGAGCTTGTATTATAGGTAGGTAGGTACGGCTAGATAACTGATATAAGTACTTACTTACTTAAGTAAGTACTTACCTAAGTATATACTTACTTAAGTAAGTAAAACGTACGTAAAAGTAAGTACGAACTTTTGTGACAAACAAATGTCTTATTAGGTACCTACCCTGAAATCCAAAATGCCTGAATGAGTGAGTCAAAATTTTTATTTATTTATTTATTTAATTCGGATTGCCATCAGCTTATCTAATTACAATAGAAGTTAAAATAGACACAGAAAGCTAATAATAGGCATTCACTAATAGAATTATAATAAACTACCTAAGCGTGATCACTAAAAAATTTTACGTCGACAATTGCGTACTTAATGAAGCAATAAAATTATAACAAATAAAATTAAGAAAAAAGCAAATAATCAAAATTAAGTGTATAACTACATCATGTGCAAAAGAAGTTAAGAGTCATGCATCGCCTTGCCCTGTGAATGCTGGTATTGAAAGGGTCAATGTTCAACATCTTGCTGAAATCATTGACAGTTCTACTCGCTCGCACTACAAATGAATTTTGTCTATAATTAGTTCCAATATGTTGGACATGTAGTAGGGGATTGTGTCTAAGTTGCTTACGCGGTACATTGAAGTCTAATTTGCTAAGAAGTTCTGGACAGTCAACATCATTGTTGATAATCTTAAGAATATAAAGTTAATCAGCTATATTCCGCCTGTTTTTGAGTGGCAAGAAATGGAACCTCTTGCAGAGTTCATCATAGGTAAAAGATTTGTAAGGAATCTTTACTCTAAAACACAGATATCTTAAGAACCGCCTTTGAATACTTTCAATACGATCTATGTACTTCTGGTAGCACGGGTTCCATATCTGAGACGCGTATTCTCGGTGACTCCTTATAAACGTGCAATATAGAAGTTTAAAAGTTTTGACGTTGGTAAAGCTCTTAGAGATTCGCATGACAAATCCCAGTGATCTCGAAGCCTTACTAATTATGTTGTCAATGTGAACGTCAAAGAGTAGTTTTGAGTCGTGGTAGACTCCGAGATCACGCATACCAGGAGCTTTAGTAATTAGCTGCCCTGCCAGTGCATAGTGCGTTGGAATAGCCCGAGGCTTACGAGTAATGTAGGTGAAATGCCGACAAAATGCCAACAACACCCGCAAACTACCTACCACCTACCAAATGAGTCGTGAAAAAAAGAGATATTGCGTACCTAATTGTTTTATGTAGGCATTACCTAGAACTACCTAGAATCATACAATTTGGAAAGAAGCAAGGTCTTATAATTATACGGAACCCTCGGTGCGCGAGTCCAACTCGCATATGACGTTTTATTTTTTATACTGACTAGGTTTAAAATACCTGTTGAAATGTCCGGGTTCTGGGCTCCAAATTCCGGGGTTCTCACGCGTCTTGTCCTGGTTTCCAAATTTTAGAGATGGCAACCCTAGCCCAGTCACAATATATAACAGTCACAGTCACTATCGCCTCGCGTAATTTCCCTCACGTAATTTCACTCACCCTGATGAAGTCCCTCGTTAAGGGATGAAACGTTGGTGTTCTTCCAACACAAACTAGGTTCGTAGTTAACCCGCTTACATTCATAATGAATTCGTCAAACTACGGAAGTTTTTATAGTAAATTTTAGTTGACCATACATTTAAAAAGCAAACCCATTGATTATGGCTTTTTTTTTTCAGCTTAACGATTTTCTTATTCGGATGACCAAAACATTAATTTTGTTGCTCAAAAAATCACTTTTTGGCTGATAAAAAATAATTGTATAATCCTGCAGATCATATAATTAATTCTGCTGATCAAAACCGCTGATCAATTAATATTCAAAATAAATACCAATAAATTTATGTACTCCCTTTTCTTTTTGACTGTGTGTATCATCGGTGGTCTTCAACATTCGACTCTACGTTGTCAAATGCAGGCAGGAAACGAACTAGAGTTTTTTTTTCCGGTTTCTACGTCGAGAAAAGCTTTCCTCGAGTCATGTGCTGTCGCTCAGAGAGCCTTGTTGTTGGCTTCTCAAGTGCTGTTCGTTAGCCTGTTGGCTGTTCTGGTCTTCTTGGGAGATGACTTCGGAGGGCTCCAGGAGCACCCGGGGAAGGGGTCGCCACGGAGTTTTTGCAACCGGCGGTCTTGTGTGCAGAGGAGCGAGTCCGTTGGGGTGTACGTGGCGAGAGTTGTCCGCACGATCGTACATTTTGCGCGCCAGCTTTACCACAAACTCCCTAACTGTGCTAAGCTGTAGGTAGGTGACTTGACTGTGTGTGTGTGTGGTAGTTTAGTTGGTGTTGGTGTCTTGTCTTGTGGTGACGTGCAACGTGCGTGAATGTAGGGAATAAATGAACCTCTAAATTTAAAAACAATCGAAAACGTAACGAATTTACAAGTGCTCTTTTAACTATAATCTTCATTACCTACCTATTAATATCCTTTCGAGTAAACAACTGAGCAAATAGTTGTACGTAGGTACCATTAAATCCTTTGATGAATGATTAAAGGTGCATAAAAATAGATTTGTTTTACTAGAAGTTTTTGTATCAAACAAGTTCAAGATGAAACGCTCTGAACTTGTAAAGTATGCCAACCGCTGCCTCAAAAGCAGGGCCATTGGAGCCTCACATTCTCTCTCCAGGTAAGATCAATTTTAACGCGCTCCATATAATTTCATAATAAACGATGATTTAAGGTTGCCTTGGACTTTGTACCTCAACCTTAAAAGTAGGACAAACCAATATCAAATACTTACGTTAGGTAGGTCATCATTTTATATTAAAATTGCCTTTGTTTTTGCACCATTCTAGATTGATTCGAGATTGTTATTGCAATCATGTTGTACTAATACAATACAGATGGGGCACTGCTATTTGGAACATTGTTGTGTCCGCCTATTATTAGTGTAGGTATACATTAGAACCTGCTTATGTATAACTATAAGAATGCTATAAGTATACGCTGTTGGTGTTCCTTTTAAATAAGGATAATTTCCAGATCACAATATGTTTTTTGTCATGTAATAAAACTAGTAGTTCTAGGAACAGTAGACCTCGCGAACACTAACTTTTTTCAACAATTAATTTACTTATTACTAAAGTGATTTAAAACGGATTATTAAGTATTATATATGCAGCGTTTGTGGATATGGATCTCTATATTACAGGAAAAATATACCTAGAGAAGTTTGTAAAACTAACACTTTCAAAAATGGGAATAATTTTCAAAAGGGGAGACTACCTTACCGAGTGTGGTATCAAATCAAAGATATCTGAAATTTCTGTAGGTTTTACTTTTTGAAATATTTTGAAAAATTCGAAATTTTAGCCATTCTCCCATATTACCCCCATCTCCGAAGATTGCCTACAACACCTAAAAATAATTTATACACTGTTCAACAGAATTCAGGTAAAGATAACGAATCATTTATTGATACAACTATAAATAAGCGACGCAACAGTCAACAACAAAAGGGTCATTTTGGACATACAATAATATAAATAAGTTAACAAAAGCTAGTGAAATAAACCTAAAATACAATTTCAGGCAGGTACTTTAAATTTAAAAGAACTAGTGTCTGCCTGCGGCTTCGTAAGAGTTTTTCTATGGGCCAAAAAAACGTTATTTGAAGTCAACTAAGTTCTTATAAAATACTTTTAAACTTACGCCATATGAACACATTATTTATTATTATATTTACCTACTATATGACGTTTCCAAATGTTTAATACCTAGGTACTCTCATATAAATTAAAGGTTTATTTAAATTAAATTTTCAATTTCCTTGAAAAAGATTTAGTTTATTGTATAAAGATCTCCTTGATGAATTTTTTAACTTTTAAATTTTTTTTTATTGCTATGTAATGTAATATTATCTTCAGGTATCGTTCGATTATAGATTTTAATAAAATTGTTGTGTGATTGTTATCGTGGCACTGGGAAGAAAAGATGTCAACACCTAAAAATGATGATAACACCTTGATACCAATTCGAGACATATTTATTGTTGTTTTGGTATTTTGGTATTGTCTTATAGTAGTTTCTGTCTTTTTACATACGCGTTATAAGTAACTCACGGTTTCGATGCATGTAACTGGTGTGGCACGTGATTTATGTTTTCACTAGTGATATAACCAGTGATGCGTGAAATCTTCCATGCCTAATGATATCCTTACGTGTGGTGTTGTGTTAGACGGCACGGCAAGGCCGGTTGCCGGTTGGCGATTGCAAAACGGCGCTATTCTATTATTCAGATCGTTGTACCTGCCTTGTTGTATCTACGACCAGCATCCGACATGGCTAGACGTCACCTAACCATCTCGACTAATTAAATAACGTATTTCCACCAAATCAGCGTTCGTTTTGCAATCGGCCTAGTTATTGTACATTCTACATACTACGGGCTAATTGTATTGTATAGGCGACACGCAGTGGCATGGCAGTGGCAGTGGCGATATACCCACGTTTGTGTATGAATTGATGACAGATGGGCGAGCAGCAAGGCGGCGCCGCGCGCCTCGCCCTCGTTCACGCTGAACCTGTTCCGGGGACGCGTGGAGCCGGCGCAGGTGTTCCCTTTCCCCGAGCCGCTGAGCGAGGAGCAGCGGCAGACGCTGCGCGAGCTGGTGCCGCCCGTCGAGAAGTTCTTCCAGGAGGTGAACGACCCCGACAAGAACGACGCCGCCTCGCAGATAGAGGAGGGCACCGTGCGCGGGCTCTGGGAGCTGGGCGCGTTCGCGCTGCAGGTGCCGGCCGAGCACGGCGGCCTCGCGCTCAACAACACGCAGTACGCGCGCCTCGTCGAGATCGTGGGCGCGCACGACCTGGGCGTGGGCATCACGCTGGGCGCGCACCAGTCCATCGGCTTCAAGGGCATCCTGCTGTTCGGTGACGAGGCGCAGCGCAAGCGGTACCTGCCGCGCGTCGCGGGCGGCGAGTACGCGGCCTTCTGCCTCACCGAGCCCTCCTCGGGCTCCGACGCCGGGTCCATCAAGAGCCGCGCCGTGCTGGCCCCCGGGGGGGACCACTACGTGCTCAACGGCTCCAAGATCTGGATCAGCAACGGCGGCATCGCCGAGATCATGACCGTGTTCGCGCAGACGCCGGTCGAGAAGGACGGCAAGACCGTGGACAAGGTGAGCGGGGCGGGGCGGGGCGGGGCGGGGCGGGGCGGGGCGCGGGGCACCGAGCGAGGCTGACGCTGCGCTGCGCTTGTTGCAGGTGACGGCGTTCATCGTGGAGCGGTCGTTCGGCGGCGTGTCGTCGGGCCCGCCGGAGCACAAGATGGGCATCAAGTGTTCCAACACCACGGAGGTGTACTACGAGGACGTCAAGGTCCCGGTGGCCAACGTGCTGGGCGGGCTGGGCAACGGGTTCAAGGTGGCCATGAACATACTCAACAACGGCCGGTTCGGCATGGGCGCCGCCATGGCGGGCACGCAGCGCGCCGCGCTGCGGCAGGCGGCCGAGCACGCCGCCACGCGCGTGCAGTTCGGCAAGCGCCTGTGCGAGTTCTCCTCCGTGCGCGCCAAGCTGGCCCGCTGCGCCATGCTGCAGTACGCCACCGAGGCCATCGCCTACTCCGTGTCCGGCAACATGGACTCGGGCTCGCAGGACTACCACCTGGAGGCCGCCATCAGCAAGGTGTTCGCGAGCGAGGCCGCCTGGCACGTCGTCGACGAGGCCATCCAGATCCTCGGCGGCATGGGCTTCATGCGCGCCACCGGCCTCGAGCGCGTGCTGCGCGACCTGCGCATCTTCCGCATCTTCGAGGGCACCAACGACATCCTGCGGCTGTTCATCGCGCTCACAGGTGAGTGACCGCGGCGGGGCGGGCGCCGCCGCCCGGCGCCCGGCTGACCGGCTCCTCTGGTTGCAGGCATGCAGCACGCCGGCTCGCACCTTCAGGAGCTGCAGCGCGCATTCAAGAACCCGGCCGCCAACCTCGGGCTCATCTTCAGCGAGGCGGGGCGGCGCGCGGGCGCGGCTGTGGGGCTGCACGGAGGGCCCGACCTGGGCCCGCTGGTGGCGCCCCCGCTGGCGCCGGCCGCCGCCGAGCTGGCGCGCGTGGTGGCGGAGGCGGGCCGCGCCGTGGAGGCGGCGCTGGCCAAGCACGGGCGCCGCGTGGTGGAGGAGCAGCAGGTGCTGACGCACCTGGCGGACGCGGCCATCGAGTCGTACGCGACGGCGGCGGTGCTGGCGCGCGCGTCGCGGGCGCACCGCCTGGCGCTGCCCTCGGTGGAGCACGAGCTGGAGCTGGCGGCGGCGTGGGCGCAGGAGTCGCTCGCGCGCGCGGCCACCAGCCTGCAGGCGACGCGCGGCGCGCCGGCCGTGGCGCAGATGGCGCGGCTGGACGCGCTGGGCGCGCAGCTCTCGCAGAACGGAGGCGCGCTGCACAACAACCCGCTGGACCTCTGACCGCCCCCTCCCACCCTCACCCTTCTCAGTATATTGTACCTACCTTAGATCCTGTAAGATGTAAATGATAAATCGTACCTATTTATAAAATGAAATTATTTTATGAATATTCTCGTTTTCTTCACGATTGAATCGCGAGATTCTTGACCCACATTTTTAGATAGGTACCTACCCATATTAAGCTCATGCTTAGCTCTTTTCTTTTTAGAATTTCGGTACCGGTTTCGACACCCTAATGGCCTCTGTCTGTCCTTTTGTGGTTAAATCGTCCCAGTTTTTCTCTCTTTAATATTTAGGCGCAACCAATACCGTCTTTACCATAAGGGCACACGGGGCCCGTGCCCAGGGCCCCCATTCTCAGGAACCCCCGGAGGATCGACAATTTCTCTTACACATTTATTCTCAAAACATTTTTGTCGGGCACATTACACTTTTTTCACAGACCAGTAATCTTAACAGAAGGTATTTACCTACTACGCCATTATATCGATGACTGCGCCTATTCCTACTGTACTAATTAATAATATTTCCGAACGCATCCTACCTAATTTACTAAGTACACCATCTAGCGATCACTCACGCAATCACTCGGGATTCCACAGTCAAGCTGCGACCATTATTAATATTATTATGGCCGATTTTCCGATTTTTTTTGATGTTTTTTGTTTCGTCGAATTTATGAACCTACTTAGAGTCAACTTTTCAGCCATGTCAATGTCTTAAAAGTTGACTGACAGTGTCAAGCTGACGTTAAAACCATAAACTAACCAAGTTTAGAAGAAATTTTTAAAAAAATCGTAAATTTAAAATTGAAATCTGACACCCGCGCCATTTTTTTATCGTTTTTTCTGAATTTAAATTAATTTAAATTAAATGGCTTGGAAATGTGTTCTTTTTTGTGTTTAGTGTAATAATATGATGGTAAATCTCTAAAATAAAACTCAAACTGGACATAAAAACGGTAAAGTTTTTTTTTATGATTTTTTTTAATTAAAATTTTTCTATTTTTCCGCAATTGTAATTTAATTTTAATCAACCTCATTAATTACGTTATACAACATCAGAATGTTTCCACGCTGTTTTGTAGGAAATTTTATGGAGAATTCAAATATATATAGATGTTACGAGGTGTTAGTAGATAATAATCAAGAAATCAGCGAAATAATGCATTGTGATGCATTTCTGCGGATTTTTGCGGAAGTACCTGCCACACAACGGCGGTAGCGGGACGTGCCATTTGAGAGGTTAATGACATTATATCATACTATATTTTGATTACCTATAATAAATGGTCATAGGTACTTAGTAAAAGATGTTATATAATTCGCTTTTTTACTTTCCAAAAGGGCCGCGAATTCTTGTGTGCCCAAGGGCCCCAGCCTAGTTTAAGACGGCCCTGGGCGCAACCCTGACCCAAGTCAGCGCCACCACCTTTTTAGGGTTTCGAAGATCGGTTTCGAAACCCTTATGGTCTCGCTTTGTCTGTCCTTTTTTCCCTCCTTAATAACTCAGCAACTACAGCAGCTATCAACTTGAAATTTAAAATAATAATACATTTCGAGCGCCTGTACAAATTTTAAGAAAAAAAAATTAAAAAAAATGAAAAATGAAAATGAACATTTTCCATACAAATTGAGATGTCAAAATTTTAAAAGAGACCTACATAGTCAAGTGCGGTATCAAATGAAAGGTATTAGTTTGTACATTTCAAAATAGTTTTTGAAATTTCTGTAAGTTTCATACTTTTTGAAATATTTTGAAAATAGTCGAAAAATACCCATTCCCCCCCCCCCCCCTATCTCCGAAGTTTGCAGAGCGATTCATTCAAAATGTATGGAGCGTTTGTAGATATAGATCTATATTTTACAGGAAAAATATAGAGAAGTCTGTAAAACGAACACTTTTTGAAAAATTGACAAAAAGAGGGGGGATAATTTTCAAAAGGGAGGGCTACCCCACTGAATGGGGTATCATATGAAAGATATCGGTTTGTACATTTCAAAACAGTTTTTGAAATTTCTGTAAGTTTCATACTTTTTGAAATATTTTGAAAAAAGTCGAAATTTTACCCGCTCCCCCCCCCTATCTCCGAAGTTTGCAGAGCGATCCATTTAAAATGTATGGAGCGTTTGTAGATATAGATCTATATTTTACAGGAAAAATATAGAGAAGTCTGTAACATGAACCCTTTTTGAAAACTGGTCAAAAAGAGGGGGGATAATTTTCAAAAGGGGAGGCTACCCCACTGAATGGGATATCATATGAAAGGTATCGGTTTGTACATTTTAAAACAGTTTTTGAAATTTCTGTTGGTTGCATACTTTTTGAAATATTTTGAAAATAGTCGAAATTTTACCCGTTCCCCCCCCCCCCCCCCCCTATCTCCGAAGTTTGCAGAGCGATCCATTCAAAATGTATGAAGCGTTTTTAGATATAGATCTATATTTTACAGGAAAAATATAGAGAAGTCTGTAAAATGAACAGTTTCTGAGAAATGGTCAAAAAGAAGGGGGATAATTTTCAAAAGGGGAGGCTACCCCACTGAGTGGGGTATCATATGAAAGGTATTAGTTTGTAAATTTCAAAACAGTTTTTGAAATTTCTGTAGGTTTCGTACTTTTTGAAATATTTTGAAAATAGTCGAAATTTTACCCTTTCCCCCCCCCTATCTCCGAAGTTTGCATAGCGATTCATTCAAAATGTATGAAGCGTTTGTAGATATAGATCTATATTTTACAGGAAAAATATAGAGAAGTCTGTAAAACGAACACTTTTTGAAAAATGGTCAAAAAGGGGGGGGGATAGTTTTCAAAAGGGGGGCTACCCCACTGAGTGGGGTATCATATAAAAGGTATTGACATTTCAAAACAGTTTTTAAAATTTCTGTAGGTTTCATACTTTTTGAAATATTTTGAAAAAAGTCGAAATTTTACCCGTTCCCCCCCCCCCCCCCCCTATCTCCGAAGTTTGCAGAGCGATCCATTCAAAATGTATGTAGCGTTTGTAGATATAGATCTATATTTTACAGGAAAAATATAGAGAAGTCTGTAAAACGAACACTTTTTGAAAAATGGTCAAAAAGGGGGGGGGATAGTTTTCAAAAGGGGGGCTACCCCTCTAAGTGGGATATCATATGAAAGGTATCAGTTTGTACATTTCAAAACAGTTTTTAAAATTTCTGTAGATTCAATACTTTTCGAAATATTTTGAAAAAAGTCGAAAAATTTACCGCTACACCCTATCACCGAAGCATGCAGAGAGATCCATCTGAAAAATAGGTTGGTACCTACTAGTTTTAGGTCTTCATTAAAATTCTGAGTCTCTAACCAGTACCTTTAGTACATACCTACTTGTTGACAAACGTTCGAAACCCTCGGCGCGCGAGTTACACTCGCACTTGACGGGTCTTGTTTATCTTATAATCTGATAAACGAAGAAATTTTCAAAAGTTGATTGGCCAGTTTGTGATAAGTACCTATCATAATTTTTTTTTTAATGCCTCCATAAATGTTTTATTTTGTATAATGTAGGCTGAGATGCAAAGTTGCTCTTTTTTCCCACCAGGGTGGCCATGTGAGATTTTTTCTGATGTTTGGAGAAAAGTAAGCAAGACCCATCTATGACAAATTAAATGATAGTGATAGCGAAGCGAGCGCCGAAATTTTTTAAGACTGCGGTGGTAGATATAAAGCTATGAATATAAATAGGGGCGAGCGTAGCAAGAGAGAAAAATTATGAATACAAAAAAAAACACCGAAAAAGATGTTAGGAGCGAGCCGCCGAAACTTTGGGGGGTCACAAACTGGTTCAGAAAATAAATAACTGCAAATACAGAGAGGAGGTAGATTTCCCTAAGAAACAACGCGTGACACTGCGAAACAAAAAAGTAGGCGGGATCTAACACCCCCTGTGTTAGATCCCGCCTACTTTTTTGTTTTCCATCTACCGGTAAAAAGCACAACTGCTTGCTTCATTCTGTGTCGATGCTACTACGTAGTTTAACTACCTCACACTAGATGTCACTAAGTATAGGATGTAACAGGGACGTACTCAGAATTTTCGTACCATTATTTTGTAACAAGTAATACTTGCCTAAATCAAATGTCGCATGACGCGAATGAGCTTGCTTCATACTTAACATAAGTCTTTGATATAGTCAAGTAATACTGATTTCAGAGGCAGAACAAATAATAAATAAATTATATCGAACTAAATTTTATTTACTTATAATAATTGGATTCTAATTACAACCCTGTCTTTTAGGTAAATTCACGGTTTTTGTTCATAATAATAATAATAAATAATAATAAAAATGTTATTTATTTTCTTCACAGAGGTGTTTGACAATTATAACAAAGGATAGATTAAGAATAAGATTTGGGATTTTATCTATCAGGTAAATATTGCCAAAACCTGTTTTGTGAAGACTGGTGCCTGAAGTAGGTTCAAAGAACTTGTGTTACAGGACACCAGGTCTTCACTCCACATAGATCCGTCATCCTCATAGATGACGATAGATGGCGGCATGTTTAAAAATGATTATAAAAACTGCGAGAATAATATTTAGGCGACTAACAAGTCCTTAAAAATGTGAGTGGAGCAAATTTCAGTACGTATGATTATTAAATTATGTTAATACTGCTCTCTTTACCTATTTATTTTTAGTTCCCATGACACAAAGTGTCGCCATCTATTGTCAAGTAGAATAAGTATATTTGGAGACGCCGACACGATAAGAGATTTTTCTAGAACTAGTCTAATAAATTACTCATAAGAATACTTGCACATGAAATGTGATTCCATTCATAACATCAGAACGTCTATCCGAGTAATTTTTACAAGATAAAACTCATAATTTTATTCTTTTCTACTTAGTAACATGAAAATAACACGAAAATGCCGTTTACTAAGTTGTGCACAGGACGAACGCCGACAGTATACTGACTAAGGCCACGCCCACTGTGATGACGTCAGGACCTAGTTGAGAATCACAGTGCACAGTTGCTTAGGCCGCCGCCTCCTCTCTGTATTTGCTCTGTGGTCCGAAGTCACCTCGAATATGCCTCACAGGTATGGAATCCCCAGTATATAATATACTATAATAAACGAGCGGAGCGAGCCACGAAATATCGGGGTTTTTGTAAATTTTTCGCGGTGGTGGCCAAATTCATCTTAACACATCCACTGCCCAGCCTCGGCAGTGTGACGTGCAGGGGCGCGCCGCCGCGACACGGGGATCGAGAGCCACGTCTGCGTCTTGGACCATGAAGGTGTTAAACGGGTGTCGAGCACTGGACTAAATACAGAAGACAAAATACTAGTCGGCGAGTCGAGCGAACCGCGAAATGTTGTGGTTCCGTTAAATTTTATTCCAGTGTTTTTCATATTGACCGCAAACAAGACATCCCGCCCGACCCTCAACTAACCTAACATAGTAAGTATAAGTAATGGCGAGTGAAGCGAGCCTCGATGTTTTTTGAGATTTTTCTGATGTTTGGGAATAAGTAAGCAAGAGAGAACCTACCTAATGCCAAAAAATATATAGCGAGCGTAGCGATCCCCAAAAACCTGTGGTAGACAGTCATAGGGCTAGCGAAGCAAGCGTGATTAACAAACGTACCAGATATACAAAAAGATGTAACGGCGAGCGGAGCGAGCCGCGAAAAATGTCGAGAGTTTTGTCAATTTTTCGCGGTGGTGGGCAAAGTGATCTATAGGTACCCACGGGTGTAGACACAGAAATCTTAATAACAAGTGCCTTGTTATTCAGATTTCTGTGGGTGTAGAGCACTGGACCAAACAAAGTGAAAGATAAAATACTATCGGCGATCGGAGGGAGCCGCGAAATTTTGTGGTTACGTTACATCTTTTGCAGTGTTTCGCATATTGACCGCTAACACGACATCCTGGCCCTTAACTCCTAAAACGAGCGAGCCTCGACTTATTTTGAGATTTTTCTGCCGTTTGGGGAAAAGTAAGCAAGAAAGTACTAACCTATAACAATAGTGCATTTTACACCAAGGCGAGAAAGTGATCAATTCCTACCGAGTGTGTCGTTTTGGGCCCGAGGCGCAGCCGAGGGCCTTAAAACACACGAGGTAGGAATCGCACTTTCTGCCGAGTGATAAGTAGTGCTTTATACTACACCTTCGAGGAAAATAAAAAGCAGAATTAATTATTAATTGAAATTTATATGAGAATTATTACAGTTATTGAAACTCAAAGAAGAACTTACCGCGCCCAATGATGTTGGTAAAACCTCATTGACCGCGCCAGCCTTTGGGTTCTTTTTTCAAAATATTGTTCGGAAATCGGAGGAGACCTAATGGACTTGGAGTAAAAACTTTTTGTTAGCTACCGGCCGATCTTTTAGGAAAAAAAAAAATAACACGTTAGAAATGGATTTCCATACACTTTTTCCTCCCGCTAAAACACGTGAGAAATAAAATTCCATAGAGTTTTTCCTCCCGGTTTCCTATAGGCCTGCAAAGACATACTTTCTATTCTATAAATGGAAAAGGAATAGGCAACTTTCCGAGCAGGTGTAGTATAAAAGAAATATAGCTAGTCAAGCGACCCCCTAAAACTTTAAAGACTTTGCGGTGGTAAATATAGGACGAGCGAAGCGAGCGAGACTCAAATAATCAGGAATACAAAAAGACGTAACCGCCGAAATTTTTCGGCTGGTCACAAAGTGGTCCAGAAGAGTATGAGAGTTGTTTGGAATTTGATTTTTTGCAGTTGCAAACTCACCTGAAACAGAGGTTGAGTCCAGGACTAGAGCAAGCTAGAAGCTTTATGATAGGTACAGCAGAATGTTATCATCGGTGGGCGAGCAGAGCATGCCGCGAAAATTTGTTTGATTCTTGGAGTATTTTGCAAACTGACCTCAAACGAGGGATTGAGCCCGTGACCAGAGGAAGAAAATAAAGTTGCCGGCCAGCCGCGAAGGTATATGGTTTTTGTTAGAGTTTTGGTTTATTTTTATCTATTTTGGCAAAATGACCTAAAGCGGGGGTCGAGCTCTGGCTGGACCATAGTCAGAAGGAATAAAATGTTATTGGCAAGCGGATCAAAGCACGGATTTTTTTGTCTGCTTCGATTTCCAGGTCCCAGGGTCCCGGGGGGGGGGGGGGGGGGGGGGGGGGTCACGACCCCCGTGATTGCTCAATATTGTCTTGAATCTGGTTGATTCGCCCACGCTCCTAACCGGAATAGGACTAACCGTTCCCTCCCGCCGAGTTTCTCGAAGAAACCACCTTAAATTCTACATACCGAACTGCTGTAGGTATTCTAAAAATGTAGATCTCTTCAACATGAGGCGCAATGCTTTCAAGAAGAATATCAACTTCTTCGATCAATTATAGGTATTTTTTTACACACTAACTTTATGTATGATCGGTATATAAATATTCATCCTAGTTACCTTGTAGTTGCCAGTCTGCTTGATTTGGTACTGACACCAGGTAAATATAAACTGCTTTGAAAATCTTATTTTAAAATTTTTTCAACACACTCATACATAAATTGGCTCTATGGTCACCGCAATTAGGCACAGAATGACACCCATAATCAAACTGAGACTTTTTCATTGCTATAACTCACTCACTAGTGAGATAAAGATTTCTTTTAGTTTTATTTGTTGAGTTGCCCTATTCTTAAAAAAGTTTTTATTAAAAAAAAGATCGTGTTCAATGGAAGAAATAAATTAATGTTCCTATTGCTTGCTCATTTCATGCAACTTCTTATTTATATAGATAATTTTAACACGTAGGTACGTGTTTAATAAATAAATCTTTCACTCAAATATAACTTTTGTTTTCTCTGTAATAAAAGAAAACTTTAAATTCCCCATTTTGTACGTGGCAGAATAGGCGTAAGCAAACCCTATGCGAGAAAAATAAAAAAAAACCTCATCCCATTTCCCATTAGTCTGTGGCCGATCGCAATGCCCGCGCATAGGAAAACTGATTAATTTTTATCCAATATATAAAATGAGTTTTTATTGTTATTTTATTCACAAGTGTGTTGAAAATTGTCGTATGATACACGTGTGTATTGATGATTACTGATGATTATCGTCCTCGGCTCTCCTAAGACCCTCGCCTACGGCTCGGGCGGGTCTCAATGGCGGCGGCGGCGGCGGCGCGGCGGCGGCCTCGGCGGTAATCTAATCACCAATGTTAAACACTAGTACCTAGTACCTTAATGTATTATTATTGTGATTTAGATTCGTCTTTTTTTAAATAAGTACCTACTACTTCTATTTCGGCACACAGTACTTTTATTTGGCATAACCTATTGTATTTTTCATTTTTTTATTATAAACTGTTGTAAAATTGAAATAAGTTCAGGTTATTTTTACAGACTACGAGTGGAAACTATCTTGAGCTTCATTTGTTCTAGTTTAAGAATTTATTGTCACCTAAACATAAGCTTTTTGTTTCCCAAATAAATAAAATAAAATATTTTTTTCTACAAGGTTGCAACACTGTTGTGGAGCCATGCCGCGTGGTCTGAGAGTTAAAGAGCCATCTCAGGGTGCTTTCCGAATTACAAAAACAGCGCCGTTATCGATTACAACGATATTTGTCGTTCCAAATTAGTTAGCACGATATTGACAGTTGAGTGCCATCATCAATTCGGAACACTTTGTGAACGCGCTCACGGCCACGCACGAGTCACTTGTCAAATGTCATTGTACTGTACAACAAATAAACAGTACCTATTCGCAGAACAACGTGAAAATCCAGTGAAAATGACTCCGATGACTCCGCTAAACAAACAAAAACTCTGCAGAACTTGCAAACAACAGTAAATTTGATGAAAATAGATGAAAACAAACAAAACAACATGTAATACAATGTGACTTTTGACAGAGTAAACGTCAGTTTTGACAGAGCGCTCACAGTGATTTCAGTTTGTAGGATGGTCGGTGTTATCGCAAAATGGCGCATGTAATGACGTCATCTATGACGTCACACGGGACATCGTTGTCGCTAGGCGTGTGTCGTTCGTTCATTCACAAAGATCCATATCAGTCACGACCCGTTAAGAAAATGATCCGGTTCATATGATCCGTTCATTTGAATGATTGTTTTTGCCGGCGGATCTTTTCGATTTTGTGACTGACTGATCTGAGCCTGTGCGAGATCGGTTCGTTTCGTTGCGTGTCGTCGCGTCGTTTCGTTACTGACTGATTTGGTTCTGTGGTGGATCTTTTCGAATTCTCGGTCTAGGTATATTATCATTCATGATGATCCAATTATCATTAAATTATGGTAGGTACATAGAGTAAAAACTCGCTGCTGGGTAGGTAGATATTTATTGACCTGAATTGAGATAGGTACTTACCTACTTATAACGTCTCAAGTTAGATTCTTCTAGTAGGTAGGTACCTATATCTTCGTTAGTATATCTTCCTCACAGGAGGTAGAAAGATGTGTAAATACTTATCTACCTATCTTGCGTGCCTCCAACAACCGTCGTTTTATTATACCTAGGTAGGTGCGTCTAAAATGGTCAAATTGCGAGATACCTACTAGGTAGGTAGGTACTAGATACTGAGCTATAAAAAAACTCAAGCAAGTAGGTAATGTTAACCGACAGAAAAATATATAACTCCTTAGGTAGGTACCTACTCAATTAGGTACCTGGGTACCTACCTACTACCACGGCTACTACCTATTGAATTGAATGATAATTTAATTTAGGCAATTGAATAGGTAGTAGCTAAGCTTATTAATTTGAGGTGAGGTTTGTCTGTGTCGAATGCTAATACCTAGTTACCTACCTAGGTACCTACAATAACACCTTCGTTCGTCTGATGCTTTTTTTATAAATTTTATCTTCCTAAAGGATCCCAAGGCTACTAAAAAATGGATTGATTGATGCGACGACTTTGAGGAAAGCTACTTTAGAAATAATACCTAAGGACTACCTACCTACCTAGGTAGGTACTTACCAAAACTTTACAAAGCTTATCCGACTATTGCTAGACCATTTCAATCAGCTTTCATTTCACTTTGATTTAATACCTACCTACCTATGCTTGATATTTTTATGAACTTGTGCAAGCGGGTTTCCTTGTTGGTAAATAATTTACATAGAGGTACCTACTTACCTAACCTACCTAGGTAGTAGGTACGTACAGTAGGTACCTACCTACATACCTACTTAGATGCCCAAGTACCTACTTACTCGAAAAATAATAGCCTCCTCTCTCGGGCTATCGGGTAAATCGATTATGATTAAGTATTATTCGTCTGTCAGTATAAAATCGATTTGGTTGCTAACTGGTTTTCGTATGGAATGTAAATAGGTATTTTGGTAAATAGTTAAAACATTTATTTGTAAGGAAGGTCTTTAAAGTTTCAAGTAAATTGGAACAAAAGTATCAAGTATCAGTAGTAATATTTTTACTATTGTAGGAAGAAAACAGTTGTGTACAACACGCAGAAATCAACTTGGCACCTGGTGCCAAGTAAACTTCTAGGCACGAGGTGCCTAGTTAACTTCTGCGTGTTATACCTACGTAATGTTTGGTAAGGAATAAAGGAATGAATACCTAAGTACCATACTGCGACAACAGACTCTATTACGTTACCTTAAGGTATCTACTTTTAATCAGGCTGTGAGTAGATGATACAAGCCACAGAATGTGTCCTATCCTACTCGCACGCACCACTTACGGCCTCGCGAGAGCAAGACGCAGCGGATCTTTGCGTTATGTCGCGGCGCGCGTCTCAGTCGTTCACAATGAACCGAACGTAGAAATGAACGGGTCTTTTCGTCGAGACTGTTCGGAACAATCACGAGCGGCCCGTGATCCGGATCATATGAGCCGTTCGTTCATGAACGACACAATCCTAGTTGTCGCGCTCACAGTAATTTGGAACGCGTAAGAGAGCGCTATTATCGATATTAGCGTAACTCGGAATGCAGCCTCATTTTTGGTCTGAGAGAGCCATCTGTTAAGCAAGAAGTTGGTTTTTTTTTTGTGTTGAAGTTTGTTTAGAAAATTGTTGATTTTCTTTTCTTTGTTGTTGGATTTAATTTGATAGATAGATTCATGGACGAGGGTGTTGAATTTAGCCGTACGGTGCGATGCGATGCAAGTTTCCGTAATCAGCAGTGACAGCAGTAGGTTCACTCCGCCGCCGCGCCAGGAGTAATATTATTAATCTGTGAGTAGGTAGGTTGGTTAAGTACGGTGCTAAGCGCTACAAGCTTGAAGGACCTACCTTGCCTGGAGGTCCGAAGGTAAAACAAAACGTATGTTTTGTTTTGTACTCCGTGTTTAATTTCTATGCCTGTGGTTTTGTAGTCACTTGTGCAAATGTACAAAGTTTTTATTATTCCATACCTACTTATTAAGAAATTAGCAACAAGGGTCAGAGTGCTAGGTACCTGCATTTATTTAATACTAGACGATCGCCTCGCGGTTTCACCCGCGTAGTTCCCGTTCCCGTGGGAATTCCGGAATAAAGTATAGCCTCCCTGAAAAATAAGCTACCTAACGGTGAAAGAATTTTTCAAATCGGTCCAGTAGTTTCGGAGCCTATTCAATACAAACAAACACAATCAAATCTTTCCTCTTTTTAATATTAGTATAGATGTAGTTAAGTAATGATTATATCGGGTATTTATCGCGTACCTTTTGTTCATCAACTATGTTAACAAATCGCGAAAGTTTAAAAAGTTTTTTAGTATAGATGTGTTATTTATTTATATTTGGGAAACAAATAACTTACCTACATCTGGAAGATTAAAAACATAACATCGGAAGTATTAAGTTAAGCCCCTTTCACACATAGAAAAAGAATATATTACTTTACAGGTACCTTCCTAACCTACAGATATACACAAGTTAGAAAATTGAAAATTATCAAGTTTAAAGAGCCATATCAACCATTCAAAAAGGAAAATGATAGCTTTATACCTACCTTCGCAATATTACTACAATTAATTATTATTGTACTCACTAGATACTACCGGTACCTACACATTATTTATTTAATTTTATTTAACTAGTTATGTCCACGGCTGGACATAGGCCTACCCTAATGAGTCCAGCAGTGGACTAATATAGGCTGATGATGATGATGATGATGAACTAGTTATGTAGGTAGGTGGTACTCCTGTACTAGTTGTGCCTGTGGCTTCCCTCGCATAGAATAAGGTAGGTCAGGTACTTCAACCATGTAACCTCAGGTCAGTTCGGTACTTTGGGAAACATGTTCATAATTAACCATGACTTAAAAAGGAAGAGGTACCATGGTCTTGGTCGGCTGTAGGTATGCTCTTTTATGTATGTATAGGTATGTTCCTCCATTTCTCCGTGCTGAAACTATGGCGGTTTTAGTTTGAAATTAAAGAAGGAATGAAAGAAAAGAAGGAACATTTTTATTTAAATGGAATGGGATAGAAAATGTGATGCGGTGAATAACTAAAGACGTTGTTCATAGGTGTAGTGTACCCACGAGCGACAGTTACAATGGAGGAACAGGAACCACTGTCGCCCACGGCAGCCATGCGCGCGCGCGCCGAGCGCAACCGGCAGCGCGCACGCGCGCTGCGCGCCGCCCGCGCCGCGCCGGCCGTCGCGCGCGCGCCGCCCGCCGACACCGGCGGCGGGTTCCTGCCCGAGCCAGCGGAGCACACTCCGCCGGCCGCCGCGCCGCCGCCCGCGCCGCGGCTCGACCCGCTCGACCAGCCGCCATGCCTCGACTGCCGGCGCCCCATCGCGCTCTCCTACCTGCTCGACACGTTCCGTCACGCCGTCTGCGACGAGTGCCGCGACGCCGAGGGCGCGCACTCGCTGCTGACGCGCACCGAGGCCAAGGCGGAGTACCTGCTGCGCGACTGCGACCTGGACGCGCGCTCGCCGCCGCTGCCGTGCGTGCGGCGGCGCAACCCGCACAGCGCGCGCGGAGACATGCGGCTGTACCTGCGCGCGCAGGTGGAGCGGCGCGCGGAGGAGGTGTGGGGCGGCGCGGCGCAGCTGCAGGAGGAGCTGGCGCGGCGCGAGGAGGAGCGCGGGGCGCGGGGCGCGCGGCGCGAGGCGGCCCGGCTGCGCGCGCTGCGCATGGCGGTGCGCTCGAGCCTGTTCCGCGCGCCGCGCGCCGCGCACCGGCACGAGTTCGCTGCGGAGACGTACGACGCGGCCGCGGACCTCTACTCGCGCGCCTGCGCCTGCGGACACACGGAGACCTACGAGAAGATGTAGTCTGTCCGTGCTGCAGTGTGCATGTGCATGTGCAGTCCGACCCGCGCCGCCCCGCGCCCCGCGCCCCGCGCCCCGCGCCCCGACAGAGGAGGCCAACACCGACTCCCGCCATACCACTTAAATAGATAATTTTAACTCATACGTGTTTAATAAATAAAAATTTCACTCAAATATAACTTTTGTTTTCTCTGTAATAAAAGAAAACTTTAAATTCCCCAGCTAGTTTAAAGATGTTATTTTAAAGAACAATGGCAAGAATTATAAGCTATCATGAGGATAGATCCCACGGGTATCAATCGATAGCTCCGGAAATTCTGAATAAAACTGTATATTTAGTTTTCCCATAATTGGACAACAGGAAAAATTAAATTATTTTTTGAAAATGTGGATGAATAGCAATTTGGGCGAACTGGGCGAAGCTAGGGTGGGTGATAAAAACTCGTAGAATCCGCCATTTTGTTTTTGACATTGACAGCACTACCAACTCTGCCTGTCATTATTCTGTGGTCCAATCCGCGCGCTTTTGTAATGTGTTTGTTGACAAAATGATTTTCAAAATAATACTACAGGTGAACCTTCTATCGTTACCCAAGTGTTTGTGAGAGTGATTTCACAAAAAGTTGTAGTAGCAAAGAAACTTGTTTCAAAGAATATTTTCTTTCTTGGGTGCTAAAGAACTACATAATGTAGGTAGGGGAGAAGGAGGCACCTTTGAACATTTTTTACATTAGAGTCTGTAATATTTAAGATTGTTATTTTTATTCAGTTATTTTTGCTATTAATGACATTTAGATGATCTAGCTACATAAATCAATTAAAATTATAATCAATTTTTACATGGTTTAGTCAGAATTGATCTTTTAGTGAAGTAACTCAAATGTTCAAAGCTGCCCCTTTCCTGGGGCAGCTTTGAACATACCAGGGGCACCTTTGAATTGATGAATTTAAACAAAAAATACATTGTTTAAGTAAAATATTTTTAATAAATAAAGTTATTTAAAATGTTATGATTGTCTTATGTGATGTTACGCACAGTACCTATTAAAGAAACTATGTATTTAAATGTTAAATATTGAAGTAGGTAATAAACTTTTCATAAAAAACAATAAAAAAGTAACTTTTAAAAAGAAAATTATAATATCAACACAGTTTTACTTTCTAAATCTAAAATCAGATTAAATTACGTTCAGACGCAATCACTATAGAAGACAACAATATAAGTGTACGGGACACCTTTTGTGATTTAAATGATAAGAAGAGTATAATATCATAAAAACTCTTATATTGATATTATAATAGATAAATTGATATTTGAGCACGCGCCTACCACGATGGGGTGAAAACGTGGACTGATGCAATAATGTAAGTGGAAGGCGCGTGTAACAATTGACCTTAATATTATTGATGATTTTACATTATTACCTACTTACTCGGTAGCGCTACCTCACAGATAATGGAAAAAGTTACTAAGAATTGAAAGAAACTAACCCCAAGAATTGATATACTGTACCTATTGTAAATACTGTAATACCTACCCATAAAATAATTGATATACTGTAGGTACCCCTGTATTCTTGAAAATGTATAATTTAGCAGCATGATAAAAAATATTTCATCTATGAGTTTGCTTGCGCATATTATTTTAAATTACTTATACGATTCCACTGACCAGTTAGTTGGTATGTTTTCTTATCTTATGCATATACACTAGCCAAACTCGATTTAGAATGTTTGTAAACAAACCGCCCATACTTAACCTAAAATTCACTCTGTTGCCGCGTCTGCCGCGTCTTTTTATACGCAATTTACATACGTCTGCCGATTTGAGATCCTTCCTTCAATAAATATTGCTTATAATTTATTAATTTTGAAATACTTTATTTACAAAGAAAATAAGTGCAATCAAATACCTACCTAATAATTTATATTATGGCGCTTCTAAACGGGCTATACTTTGCTGCAATTTGTAGCTGCATTATCGGCAACTGATGGCCCGGCCATTACAAAAACATTGCTCGGCAATTGATGTCCGGGCAATGTATGGCCGGGCCATGTGTTGCACATGGCCCGGCCATGTCGGCTATACAGTGGCTCAGGATGCAGACTCCTAAACGGGCTACACAAATCGGCAACAATGGCTGACGAAATCGCAGCGGCTTACATTATTTTAAAATCAAAAAAGAAAAAAGAGAGATTGTGGATTCGACCTTACCTAAATAGGCGTGAAACTTTAGGCAATTTAAGTCTGGAAATAAGCCTTGATGAAAAATTATTTACAAACTTTACTAGAATGTCGGTAGAAAAAGATGCACTATGCCGTTACAATAGGGAGCGACTGAAACAACAATAGAACTAGCCCGGCAATATTGCAGTTCAGATCGATCGGTCAGCGATCGCTCGGCCATGTATGGCCGGTATTGCGAGCAATACCGGCTATACGGGCCACACCGAAAATGTTTGGCAATGATTGCCGGGCCATTACTGCAAGATTGCATAATGTATCTGGTGTTGCTGGCAATGTTGCCGGGCCATACCAGACACATGTATTGCAGCTACAAATTGCAGCAAAGTATAGCCCGTTTAGAAGCGCCTTTAGGTATTTGATTGCACTTATTTTCTAAGACCTAGCTATTTTCGTCCATGGCCGATAAACCTACTCTATTCTACCTACCAACTGAAAAAAGGAGGTTGGTTTTAATCCTGCCCCTAACCTGAAACTAACCTCTAGAATTGAAACCTTTTTTGTCACCCCGCCGCCATTTGCAATAAAGAGATGAACCAAGGATAGGAAATTATTCTGCCATTTTTCAAAAAAATATTTAATTTTTTCTGGAAAAATCTCGGAAAAACTAAAAATGCAGAGTTCCTTAAAATTTTGGGATGAATCGAATGGTATATTTCTTATTTTTCCTCCAACAAACCTTATGGGAAACCTTGGGACAAACCTTATGGGAAAGTTGCCATTGTTCTTTGACATTTTATTCGAATTAATATCCGGATTTGTGAATGATGAAATGCGTATATTATCCGGATTTTGCAACCACTAGGTGGATGAACATACCTACCTAGACATATACGAATTCCTAGCTTTATATGTAGCTATATAAAGGTTAAATCCTACTCATAAAAGCTCACTTAGAACGAAACTACCTATTCCACAGATTAGATAACGTTACTTCGTAACCTATTCTTACCACCTACCTACATTATTCGGTGTAGGTATAATTTCACTAATAAATTATTTGTTGTGTGCGACTGTACTGGCTGCAAAAATATGTATACACTCCCAAGTTTTCAATTTAACTAAATAGTAACTGTATAGGAATTGTGATAATTAATGTACCGCATTCTGACGAAGTCCGATGACTACTTTGTACGAAAAACGTGTGCATGTCCTTTTATTTAAAATGTTCAGAGTAAAATAAAAGTTAAACCTTGGAAGTGTATACATGTCTGTGCAGCTGACTGTACCTACCTACCAAAATGCATTTGTTCCTAGCACTTCACATCAACTTTTTATATTGTTGCACTACGAAATTGCATAAAGTATGACCAGAGGCAGAAGCAGTATTTCTCGCACTATTTATACATATAGGGTGAAGTGGGGCAAATGCTAGTATCATACCTAGAAATACATGTTCAACCCTTTATAACTTTTTTGTTTGGTTTTTTTTTTAGTATAAAATTCATAATTATCATGTTAATTAAGCATTTAATAGACTACAAATTAATGTTTTTTTTTTTCAAAATAAAATCACCCCAATTGCATAAGATATTTAAAGTAAAAAAAACTTATTGCATTTCCCCCATAAACAGGGGCAAATGTAATAATGTTGATCTATTCCTTAGGGCTGTGGATAGTTACAAATCAGAGGCAATAAAATACAAAAATCTTATAATATTATGGTTTATATTTCAAGGAGATCGCATGAAAACTTACAGAGATATTAACTTTTTCTTACACACTATCACACTATTCTTAAATCAATCATAAACGATCTTACGAAATAAAATTAATTTAAAATTTATTTTTTTATTAAATTAATTAGAATTAATTAAATAAAATAATTTTTTTTAGTAATTTCGCACCATCTGAAAAAAGGGTAAATGTAATAAAACATTACAAATTCCCCGTGCTGTCTTATTACATTTGCCCCCTTGTCAAAACTTCAAGGGGTAAATGTAATAATAGCCAAAACATAACAACCTACAGCAATTGAACAAAAATATACACATTTAAATGAGTTCCCAATACGGAATAATATCACACAAATAAATAAAAATTCAAAAACTTACGTTTTGTTCTCAGATTTCAACCGATTTTTTAGGTTGTAAATTTGCATAACCATGCGGCACTGACGTCATTCAACTTATGACGTTTCATTCGCTCATCAATCTGTCAAAGGTCACGTAAATTGGTAGGTGCGTTGTTAAAAAAGTAACTAATGCATATTAAAGATGGCAGTACTAGTTTTGTGTTTTCAATACAACTCGAACACATTTCCTTACATTTGCCCCGCTATTACATTTTCCCCATCCCTAGCATTTATACCTAATAAGAAAAACTCGTTTTCTATAGGAAGTATTTCGTTTTTTAATGGGTACGCTGCCTTGACGTTGGCAAGCAGCCACCCGACTAAAAAGGACAAAAATGTAACAAATAATCTGCGAGGTGATTAGTGGAATAGGTGATTTTGTCAACCAGCGCAAAGAAATCTAAGTAGACAGCAAAATTTTCGTGCTTGGATCCGCTCACCGATAACATTTGTTCCTTCTGACTATGGTCACAGATTAGATAGGTAACGTTTATGGTCCAGAGCTCGATCCCCGCTTTAGGTCACCTTGCCAAATTTGATAAAAATTACCCAAAAATCCATCGATGCAAAAATCTAACAAAAACCAAAAATTAACGGCTAGCCGGCAACTTTATTGTCTGCCTCTGATCATGGGCTCATCCCTCGTTTGAGGTCAGTTTACAAAATATTCCAATAGTCATATCAAACAAATATTCGCGGCACACTCTTCTCGCCGATGATAACATTCTGCTGATTCATTGAGCTTTTGGCCTGCTCTAGTCCGCGACTCGACCTCCGTTTCAGGTGAGTTTTCAACTGCAAAAAATCTAATGCTAAACAACTCACACGTCTAGCCAGATCATAAAAATTTTCGAGGCTCGCTTCGCTCGCCAATGATTCTATAGCTTTATGGTCTGTTGTCCACATAATATTTTGTTGATATTTGACAAACTTATAAAGTGTTCAGCGAACTACGAACCTTATAATGCGTTGGAAGAATACCAACGTTTAATCCCTTAACGAGGGACGTAATTAATGAAAAATAAACGTCAAACTACGATAGTTTTTATTATAAATTATTCTTAGCTCATTATTTAGCTTCATTACTGCTACGCATGCCTCAACAATTCCAAAAAAGGCTGCGGCTCATTCCATTTGCTGGTATTTATTTTCTGAGCATCGCGAAATTTCAGGGCGCGCTGTTTTTTTTCTATCATACTTTTTTGGACCAGCTTGTGACCACCCGTAAAAGTAACAAAATTTCGGTGGCTCGCTCCGCTCGCCGTAACATCTTTTTGTGTTCCTAATGGAGTCGCTTCGCACGCTATATTTTTTTTGTAATAGGTAGGTTCTCTCTTGCTTAATTTTTCCCAATTATCAGGAAAAATCTCAAAAAAATTAAGGCTTGCTTCGTTCGCCATTACTTATACTTAGTTGTAAGGAGTTGAGGCTCTGGCTGGATGTTTTGTTTGCGGTCAATATGCCAAACACTGCAAAAAATGTAACGAAACTATTCGGGGCTCGCTCCGCTCGCACATTGTATTTTGTCTAGTACTCGATACCCGTTTAAGGTAACTTTGCCCACTATCGCAAAAATATTACAAAAACTCAAATTTTTCGCTCCGCTCGCCGTTACATCTTTTTGTATTCCTGCTTACTTTGACCACAAAATTTTGGGGCTCGCTCCGCTCGCCCATAGTATTTTGTCTGTCTCTATATTTGGTTGGTCCGGTGGTCGTCATCCGTTTAAGATGACACCCGGGGTGGGTGTCATCTTAAACGGATGACCAATCATCAATTGCATTTTTACCTATTAAAATACCTAAGTAGGTAGGTAGGTAGTAATTTTGTAATAATTTTCTATTGCCCGTTCAACAGCAAACATTTGTACCTACTTGGATTTGGACTCGAAAAATTCAACTCCGTTTCTATTTCTAACCCCAGAAATGTCCAGCAAGGCTAAAATGCGCGCCACGAAAGACGTCGCGCGCGTGACGACTATTTTTCTCGTCGTCAGTTGTTTTCTCGTTTACCCTAGCATGCGCGCCACAAACGATAAACTACTCGTTGTCGAGTAGTCCTTCTCGCGTAGAGATGGCCTCCCAGACGAATACCCACTTAGTTCATTCAATTGTCTATGGTTTTTGTGAAATGCACGAAAGAAATAAACTAACCTTTTTAGTTTTCACCTTCTTATTGGCAGTTTGAACATTTTCACTGGTAGAATGGTGGTAAACAGTCGAAAAAGCCACGAAAAAACAAAACATAAAAAAGAAGGAGAAGAGAAGGTAGGTATTACTTCTGGCTATGATCCAAAGAACAATGGCAAGAATTATGAGCTATCATGAGGAAAGATCCCACGGGTATCAATCGATAGCTCCGGAAATTCTGAATAAAACTGTATATTTAGTTTTTCCATAATTATTGCAGGAAAAATTAAATTAATTTTTGAAAATGTGGATGAATAGCAATTTGGGCGAAGCTAGGGTGATAAAAACTAGTAGAATCCCATTTTGTTTTTGACATTGACAGCACTACCAACTCTGCCTGTCATTATTATTCTGTGGTCCAATCCGCGCGCTTTTGTAATGTGTTTGTTGACAAAATGATTTTCAAAATAAACTTATCAAAATAATACTACAGGTGAACCTTCTATCCTTACCCAATATAGGTAGTATTATAATATCTGTGCCCAAGTGTTTGTGAGAGTGATTTCACAAAAAGTTGTAGTAGCAAAGAAACTTGTTTCAAAGAATATATTTTCTTTCTTGGGTGCTAAAGAACTACATAGGTACCTACCCTTCGCCATTGTAAGTTATTGTACATCGAGAGTTTATTTTGTTTTCATTGTTCACCTACCTACCTACTTCGTAAGATTGTCGGTATGTGCCTAGTCTACATAAAATTATGCATACCTAGTAAAAGTTAGTAGTACTTACCTAATACTCCGTAAGTACCTACCTACCATAGAAATCTAAATAACAATTTAGATTTCTATGTTACCTACATACCTATGTGCAGTGTTTGTATTGTACCTACCTAGCTATCGTTACTAAAATTCTCCCATACATTTTAGTAATAAGTCTTACAAACATTGAACATTCCTTTCCTTTTATAAATAACTAGACGATCGCCTCGCGGTTTCACCCGCGTAGTTCCCGTTCCTGTGGGAATTCCGGGATAAAATATAACCTATGTCACTCCCTGAAAAGTAAACTTCATAGCAATGAAAGAATTTTTCAAATCGGTCCAGTAGTTTCGGAGCCTATTCAATACAAACAAACAAACAATCAAATCTTTCCTCTATATAATATTATAGTATCGATGTGTTTATTTTTCAGGTATTTAGGTACCTATCTAAATGACGATAGAGAGGAAACCGAATAACAATACTTACTCGGTAGCGCTACCTCACAGATAATGGAAAAACTTACTAAGAATTGAAAGAAACTAACCCCAAGAATTGATATACTGTACTTACCTAAGCATTCTTGAAAATGTAGGTATAATTTAGCACCAAGATAAAAAATATTTCATCTATGAGTTTGCCTGCGCATATTAATAAAATTATACGATTCCACTGACCAGTTACCTAGTTGGTATGTTTTCTTATCTTATGCATATACACTAGCCAAACTCGATTTAGAATGTTGGTAAACAAACCGCCCATACTTAACCTAAAATTCACTCTGTTGCCGCGTCTTTTTATATAATATAAATTATTAGGTAGGTATTTGATTGCACTTATTTTCTTTGTAAATAAAGTATTTAAAATTAATAAATTATAAGCAATATTTATTGAAGGAAGGATCTCAAATCGGCAGACGTAAGTAAGGATGTAAATTGCGTATAAAAAGACGCAGCAACAGAGTGAAATTAGAACTAGTATTACTTATTGAAACAATTTGGCCACGATTTGGCTAACTGCAGACTGCTGCAAACAATCAATGCAATTTATTATACGTAGGTACCTATCTGAAACTCGACGCCAAGCAAAGCAAGTGAGTTTTAGTTTTTTGTGTAAGCGTTGTGTGTGTGTGTTCTTAATGGTTTGCTTATAAACATTCCACATCGAGTTTGGCTAGTTTATAGATAGTATTACCTATTGGTAAAGCTAGAATGGTACGTAACGTAGGTAGTAAGGCCAACCACTCGATCCTTCTGGGATATTAGGAATTATTACAAAATTATCTATTTTGGTAGATAGGTACCTACCTAAAAACATTTTTTATTAGGTACTACCTAGGTAGGTAGGTGCTCGTAACTCGTTAAGTTGAAGACTCCAAAACCGTCAAGAGCAATCGCTGAACTACACTTATTGCAAGACAACAGAAGCTGCTCTGTGCTTTGGATTGGAATCTTCATCTGTTCACCGCTATACCTAGGTAAGTAATTTTGGCGATGACTATAGGTAGGTAGACCTATGACTTTTATTGAGATAGCGGTTAATTATATGTCTTCACTTCAGGAAGGTACGGTACGTACGATACTCCACGTACCTACCTATAATACAAATAATAGTTGTGCCATGGGTAAGTTAAGAATCGAAAAGCAAACGTGTTCTTGTCTTTAGTGGAGACTGCGACTCGGCAAACGTAGTGTAGGACGCAATTGGTAGGGAGATGCTGGATGCGGCAAGCTGAAGACTGGGCGATATGGCGCTCATTAGGTACCTATCAATTTTATTTGAACAGGTAGGCGACACGTTCTTGGAACACATTGTAAAGCCGCGGCAATACACCTGAGCTGGTTTAGGTTAGGCTGGGCTAGGTAGGTATAGGCTAAGGGTACTACCTACATAAAATGTTAGGAAATCTCTATCCAAAAATGTAGCAGGGCCTAAGACCTAGCTATTTTCGTCCATGGCCGATAAACCTACTCTATTCTACCTACCAACTGAAAAAAGGAGGTTGGTTTTAATCCTGCCCCTAACCTGAAACTAACCTCTAGAATTGAAACCTTTTTTGTCACCCCGCCGCCATTTGCAATGAAGAGATGAACCAAGGATAGGAAATTATTCTGCCAATTTTCAAAAAAATATTTAATTTTTTCTGGAATAATCGCGGAAAAACTAAAAATGCAGAGTTCCTTAAAATTTTGAGATGAATCGAATGGTATATTTCTTATCTTTCCTCAAATTTTTGGGACAAACCATAAGGGAAAGTTGCCATTGTTCTTTTGATAATTATTAGAAGAGAGCTTTCATATTATAGAATTTATGATGGATATTATACCCAGTTGTTGGCATAGCATTTACCGCCAGTGTCCTTGTAAAACGCAAAATAACATACTAACCGCAAAACTTTTGAATATACCTAATCTAGCACGCAATGTGAATTAAGCTACTCTACGTATCGAGTGATATAATCGGAAACCAAATCAGACGTCTATTCCAATCCAAGCTTTAATAACTTGCCGCGCGCCTTGGAAGGATAAAAAGCTGACCAACCACATTAAAAAATAAGTGCTACTTTAACGACCGACCGAAGTGGCGGCGGCGCGGCGGGCGAAGGTCCGCCAGCGACGTGGGAGCTTGCGGGTTCGATTCCCGCCATGGGACAAATGTTTGTACGATCTGCAAATATTTGTTCCGGGTGTTCTGGTATTACATTTTTTATTTATTACACATAGAAAACTATGTAGAATAAAAGAAAATGTGCAATTCCTATAATATTAAGTTTATTAACTCATATTAATATTTTATTATTGTATGTCCAAAAGGACAAACTGTTGGACAATTGGTTAAGTTTGAACAATAAATGTTTCTTAATCTTATTCTTATTATTACTTTGGTGTGGCACCACTATGCGTTCACGTTCATTAGGTTCTTTTCCTACATTTATAAGGTAGGTAGGTAGGTATATTTTGACTCGCACACAAAATCAAAACAATGGAACACTTTCCGTACCGAGTAGATTGTCAGAGAACAAGAGTTTACATTTTCAAGAGTCTACATAGCAGCTTAGACGTGACGTATGTGTGTAGTGAGTGAGTTTTGTAAAAATGAACATAGGTAGTATAGGTTGTTGTACGTACCTAGTACCTACCTCTTCGAACTTGGATTACGAAATAGAAACTAATGGAAATCTGCTGGGAAAGAACTCTTTAGCAATGCAAAATTGGTACCTAGGTGCTTGGTAGGTGTACCTACCTAATATACTACCTACTATGAATGTTAAAATTACCAACCTTCTGTAAATTGAGTCAGTATGTTGACTGAGAAGCGGCTGTTTGCAGTCTGGGAGACATAAAGTATGGTCCTGCCCCAGTATTTGTCGTAGATTTCCTCCGTTAGGTACCAAAAACTGTAGGTACAGAACGGAACACATGACCAAGGTAAATTATGTAACCATTTATGTACCTACCTACCCTACCTATGGGTACCTACATTGTAGTCAGAAAGCGATGGCATTCGTTATTATTATGCATCGCCAATAAATAATTTTGATACAGGACCGCTATGACCAACAAATTCGAAGAAAACATTCAAGAAAAAGTTCTCGTGACTTCTCGTCCTCAAATTGAAAGAAGAAAGTTATTCTCGCACTGAACTGTCAAAATGTAGATAATTTGGCGCGCATGTTAGCGTTTGACGAGAAAGGTTACCACAGATAAGATATACATTCACTAAAATCGTTCACGTGATGAGACGTGACGACTAGGGCTTGCATTCGAATATTCGAATAATTCGAATATTAATTCAGTTCGAATATTCGAATACTGAAATTGCAATATTCGAATATTCGATTCAAGATACATAATAGATTCAGGCGTTACTTTGCGGAAATCCATTGTTATGATAAAACAATATTTAGTAACAATTCCGCGCAAAACCTTATCTGATAAGATCCTACAAAATGTAATCCGTGTGTACCGCCCGCCCTCCCACAAATTGATCCTACTTAAAAGTAGAGAAGGTAATCAATAGACTTATGTAATATAAAATAACCTAATTAAATTACCTACCTACCTCCTTAAATTGATCCTACTTAGAATTTAGAGAATGTGAACAACAGACTTATGTAATATAAAATAACCTAATTAAATTACCTACCTACCTCCTTAAATTTATCCTACTTAAAATTTAGAGAAAGTAAACAATAGACTTATGTAATATAAAATTGCCTAAGTAAATTACCTTCCTACCTCCTTAAATTGATCCTACTTAAAATTTAGAGAAAGTAAACAACAGCTTATGTAATAAATAATTACCTAAGTAAATTACCTTCCTACCTCCTTAAATAGATCCTACTTACATTTAGAGAAGTTAAACAACAGACTTATGTTGGTAATATAAAATTGCCTAAGTAAATTACCTTCCTACCTCATTAAATTGAACCTACTTATAATTAGAGAAAGTAAACAACCGACTTATGTAATATAAAATTGCCTAAGTAAATTACCTTCCTACCTCATTAAATTGAACCTACTTATAATTAGAGAAAGTAAACAACAGACTTATTTAATATAAAATTGCCTAAGTAAATTACCTTCCTAACCTTTAAGCATGAACACAACTTAATCCGTGAAAGAAAAGACCACACTAATTACAAAATGAAAAAACTCATCAAAATAAGTCGTCGACTAGTTTCGTCTCTCCACGAGACATCATCAGGACGCTATAACAATACTCGACTTTGGCACTGAGACCGTCAAGCAACAACGACAGAGTCCTGCCAGTGATGTTGCCTCTCTGAGCTCCCTGCGTAAAGTGAAGCCTTGTTCGCAACACCCCCACTTATATAGTCACGAATGGCGTGACACAGCACGTGTTCAGTGTTGCCACCCTTGTCTGTGTTGCCACTACCGCTGCTCATATTACCCAATCAACAATGTATTTTTTATTATTATGAATATGATGGCCTTTGCCCAGCAGTGGGATAAATTTGGCTAATAATAATAATAATAATAATGAATATGAAAATGAATGTAGTTACTGCTGGCGCAGCACGTGCGTAGTACCACTACCATCACCTGTGCTGTCGCTACCTCCAGAGTTGTCATTTGAGAAGATTCGTTCATTTGAGAAGGAGGTAGGAAGGTAATTTACTTAGGCAATTTTATATTACATAAGTCTATTGTTTACTTTCTATAAATTTTAAGTAGGATAAATTTAAGGAGGTAGGTAGGTAATTTAATTAGGTTATTTTATATTACATAAGTCTGTTGTTCACATTCTCTAAATTCTAAGTAGGATCAATTTAAGGAGGTAGGTAGGTAATTTAATTAGGTTATTTTATATTACATAAGTCTATTGATTACCTTCTCTACTTTTAAGTAGGATCAATTTGTGGGAGGGCGGGCGGTACACACGGATTACATTTTGTAGGATCTTATCAGATAAGGTTTTGCGCGGAATTGTTACTAAATATTGTTTTATCATAATATTATATTCGATTCAAATCAATATCACCAATTTCAGAACTCCGATGTGCATAAAATGCCACTTATAAGTTCACGAGATATATAAGTTTACGTTGTTCTGGTTTTTTTTTTTTTTTATTTGCTTTTGGTTGCTTTCGTATCACTGCGGCCATGATAGGCCTATTGTGATCGCCACTTTGTGTGTTCAACCTCGAAGCAGCGGCGTTCACAGTTCGCCGCTAACCCTTGCAGCTGCTAGGAACTGTAGGATTTTCTTCGGGGTGGAGTCTATTAGCTCGTCTGGACTAAGCAGGTGCTTGCCCAGATGGATGCTACGTTTTTGCATCAGTGCTCCGCACTCTCCTAGAAGATGTAGAGGCGTTTCCTCCACCTCCTCACAGAATCTGCAGGATTGTGTGTCGCTTAGCCCTAATTTGAACATGTGCTTGTTGAGGCGACAGTGTCCAGTTAGGGCTCTTGTCATGATGCGAAGGTTGCTTCTGCTTAGCGCTAGGATTCGGTTGGTGCACCGCTTATCGAAGGCTTTTATCAATGATTTTGAGTGGCTCATACCCGAGGAAATCCTCTAGAGCTTGGAAGATTCCTCGTAGCAGGAATCCAAGAGAGTTCTGAGAGCCAGGCTTTTCGGTATGACACAGAACGGCTCGGGGCCCAGCTGAGTCCCCTTGGCCCCGGAACGCGCGAGTTCGTCGGCACACTCGTTGCCGTTGACTCCCGCGTGCCCCGGTACCCATCTTAGGACGACTCTGTTGTTCGAGCCCAGCGCGTTTAGGCGTGACAGACAGTCCTAGACTAGCCTGGACGTGATAACCTTCGAGTCCAGTGCTAGGAGGGCCGCCTGGCTGTCAGAGTTGATGTAGATAGTTTGATTGGTGTAGCGCTTGTAGCGATTTATATCGGCACATTCTAGAATGGCGAATACCTCTGCTTGGAAGATGGAGGCGTGGTTACCCAGGTTTATGCTTTTGCCAAACCTGGGTCGCTCTCCATACACTCCACAGTCTACATCCAGTCCCATTTTGGAACCATCCGTGTACCAGATTAGGCACCCGTCCTTGCAGAGTGGCTCACTGTTTAGCCAGTCTTCTCTGGAAGGAAGTTCCACTGTGTAGTGTTTTTCAAACACATGTCGTGGGAGCCTGACATCAGTTGTCATGCTCAAGATGGGCGATTCCAGAGTTGAGTCTTGTAGAGATCTCAGTTTCTGAGAGAGCCAGTTCCTTCTGCCCAGTATGCTGGCCCTATACATGTTGGTCTTTGCCTCCTTAGGTATATACAAGCTGAGCGGAGGCAGTCCCAGCAATGCATTAAGTGCCAGTCCGGGGGAGGTGGACATGGCTCCCGTGGCCATAAGACAGGCAGTCCTTTGTAGGCTGTTTAGTTTGTTAATTGCGGTCGACTGGAGGTCCTTGTCGTACCATACCATGGAGGCGTAAGTGATAATCGGCCTCACAATGGCAGTGTACAGCCACAGGGCAATCCTGGGGTTGACGCCCCAGTTGTTGCCCATTAGTCTGCCGCTTGCTCCTAGTGCCATCTTAGCTTTTTGCAAGACGTTGGCTAGGTGTGTGTTCCACGTCAGTTTTTGGTCGATGGTAACGCCCAAGTATTTTACTTCTGTAGAAAAGGTTATGATTTTATCGTTAAGTTTAGGCTTCACAAGCTTGTCTAGCCTTCGCTTATTGGTTATCACGGTTTTGTCAGCGTTGACTGAGAGTTCACTGCTACTGCACCAGTCGCTGACAGCGTTGAGAGCTCGCTGCATGATGTTGGAAAAAAGATGTTGTTCTGGTTAACAAAATGACAAAGTTATAGGGTTCCCGAGTCGGAGACAGTCGGGAGTGCCGCGTGCGACTGCGTAGGGCATTCGCGTATTCTATTCGTATTCTTTTTTCTGAAAAGGATAATCGAAGTTTTGTTCTCGTTGTCGTGCAAAACCAATTTTTTAAGTCGATTTCATAAGATTAGCGTTTGCACGAAAACGAATCAGAAACGTCGATTTTGGTTTTTGACGTGATAACGTCTTACAATTCGATAGAGCCGGCTGCACGCACGAAAAAACATGACGTCATGCGGCGTTACCTCGGTCTGAGGCGTTCCATGTAAGGGTTGAAGTGCAAGCGAGAGCGCTCGACATCCGTCTCTCTCCTACTTGAGTGAGCGATGCGTCGTTCTTAAGACGTTGTCACGTTCAACTATCGTCAGTAAACCGACTTTACAGACAACCAATTTTTGCTTAAAGGCGTACTTCCTCCAAAAAAAGGCAAAAATCCAGTTTTAAATATCTAGTTTTAAATAGCTTTAGTAATACATAAGTAAATTCACAGAAATATATCTGTTTTTCTGAGAGTAAATTAATTATTGAAAAAAATTAGTGCTCTCGAGTTCTACTGTTCGTAGAACTACTACTTACTAGGATGTTGTTGAAAAACCAACTCACCTAAATTTTAAAGACTGTTTTTACTAAGAATGCGTGAAAATCGCCAATGTCTCGTTACAACCTTTTGTCAATTTGGTAATTTTAATTTGTTCGTGCAAATAACATATAAAAGAATAAAAAAACATGTGATTTTAATAATAATATAGTTTGTTTCTATTATTCGAATAATATTCGAATATTCGAATAGTACCCGCAAAAAAATTCGAATATTCGAATATCAAAATTTTCGAATATTTGCAAGCCCTAGTGACGACTAATGGTGTCGCATGCTAGCATCGGTCGAGAAATCGAGATACCGCCATTTTTCACGAGATAACGAGACGAAACACGCTTCTCGTGGCGCGCATGCTAGCCCTACAGGAAACGATAAGCCCGTATCTGGCAACCCTAGGTACAGTACAGGCGAATGCTCGCCAGTCAGGGACGCAGTACTGATTGTAACATAGTTTTGCGCAACAGGGTTTTGCTGTACTATAGTTGTACCTATAGTTTCGGATTTAAGTAGGTAGGCCCTTCCTCGACCTCAACAGCCTGTATTGGTCCACTGCTGGACGCAGGCCTTCCCGTGATAAGCGCCTTATCGGCTTTTATCCCATGGGGGTAATGCCCATAATCCCCCCGGGCATGCGGGTTGGGGATTGCAGTTCGGTGGTAGAATTGTTCTGCAGGGGGCGCTGCAGCCCGCCCCCGGTGGATATCCCTTCCTCGCCTCTTACGACACCCGCAGGAAGAGTTGGGTTGGTGCAGATTCTAAGCCGGCACCACACAGCTTGTGGCCCTACATATGCATCATTTTGATCTGTTGTTCAAATGTCTGCAATGCCATCAAGGTTTTCGGGCCAGGACATTCACTGGGGCCTTCGGAGTAGATGAAGATCAAGGCAGGGCTCAGTCTATATTCCAGAGACACGATCTATTGTCCAAGTGTGAAGAGGATTTATCAAAGGTTAAGATAGGTACTTACTAAAACTTGTTAAGAATACTGTGTATATTTTGGAAAAGTTATTGGTGGTTAAACCTACCTATGGAAATAGACTTTCCATTCAACGGAAACAGAACTCAGCAGGTTACATTATACAAAATGCATTTATAATCCTTAGTGAGTAGTTATAGATAGTATTAATTCAATTTCAAGGAAAGATTTAATAGGTGCTAGATAGCCTTTAGGTCTTCTGGCATGTCGTTCTTAGGGTGCTTGTTCTCGAAATGCTGTTTGTAGGTCTTGGGGTCAGGCATCTGGGCCTGCAACAAAGCAACAACGTCAGCATTAACAGACATTACAGTACAGAGTGACGACCTCCGAACTAACTTTACCAAGCGACCCATTCTACCCTGAACTGCAGTAGTGGCTGCAGAGCTCTGTCGCCCTGAGAAACAGCACGCAGATATGCCTTGCTGACGACGCAGACAAGCATGAGCGTTTCTGAGCAGCTTACCTTGCAGACAACGCAGACATCCACAAGTGCTTTCTGAGCAGCTTACCTTGCAGACAACGCAGACATACATGAGCGTTTCTGAGCAGCTTACCTTGCAGACAACGCAGACATGCACAAGTGCTTTCTGAGCAGCTTACCTTGCAGACAACGCAGGCATGCATGAGCGTTTCTGAGCAGCTTACCTTGCAGACAACGCAGACATGCACAAGTGCTTTCTGAGCAGCTTTCTTTTGGTCGGTGGCACTGTGCCCTTGTTGCTTCTTTAGTTTGGAAGCCTTCTCGGCTGCTTTCGCTTGAGATTGCAGTTTTTGCTGTCCTCGAGCCATGGTCTTTTTGCCTTATAAGAAAGAACATTTTGATTTTGAAACAGTCATCATTTGACATTGGTAGGTTGTCAGAGATTTGAGAACCAGAGGTTGATAACTAGGTGTCCTACTTAGTTAACAACCTCTGGTTCTCAAATCTCTTCTCTCTGAGAAAACTTCTGAGTGCACAAGTAGAAAACAACATATCATACAGGGTGACTGGAACTCAACCCGCCGTAGCGAATTCGCAAATAGAGGAGGTCATTTGCTAACTAATAGACCTTACTTTCCCTTACTAAAGATTTATAGTTTTAGTGATATGTCAATTTTTATACTTTATTGATATTTTTCCAAAATTCGACCTTCAAGCATTCGTAACTTTTTCTCTCTCTTTTCAATGCAGTATTTTTTTAATATTTGTTGGTAGTCATAAACATTTGTGATTAAAATACGTCAGAACTTCCTATTACTACTACCTACCTAAGATATTACGCTTTAAAAAAAACTTACTCAAAAAAAACCACCAAAAAAAGCTAATCCTAAAATAATAAAAAAACTATGGTGTTTGAATAATTTATTCTACCCTAAGTGAATTCTCTGGTTCGTCACCTTTCCAACCAACGGTACTAAACTTGTATACAAAAAGTGTGATTAGCTGGTCATCTGTAGGGTTTTCAGGTCAACCAGTCATTTTAGTAAAAGTGCCAACGAAATGATTAAGCGAATTTCGCAGAGTATTTTTGCAAATTTATGAGTAGGTAATAAATAAAAGAAATTAGTTGCTTAAGTGTACTTAAATTATTTATTGATAAAAATACTTTTACGATGTAAAATCGGAAATTATGAAAAGATTTCGGGCATCAATAGCAAAACTTAAAATTGAGTTGAAATTCAAGATAGGTTAGGTTTAAAGAACTTTATTCTCATACAAACACAGGGTTTACTTAAAATGAGATACATAAGAAAAAATTAATCTAGGTTTAAAAATATTTAAACAAGATTCTGCTCGAATTGCTGCCCGCGATTTCTAATACATGTCCGATATATCTTTTCCTAATTTCCGTGGTGGGAAGATTAAGCTTAATTTCTTCGATCCTAGTTTGAGGAAAGTTCTGGCGTATTTGAATCACAAATGTTTATGACTACAAACAAATATTAAAAAAATACTGCATTGAAAAAAAAAAGTTACGAATGCTTGAAGGTAAAATTTTGGAAAAATCTCTTAAATGGACATAATATCACCAAAACTATAAAACTTAAGTAAGGGAAAGTAAGCGGTCCAATAATTAGCAAATGACTTCCTCTATTTGCGAATTCGATATGGCGGGTTGAGTTCAGTCACTCTGTATGTACCTACAGGGTGTATCAAGACCACTTCTTAAAACAAAGAGGGTGGTGCAGAACCCCCAAAACAAAACCAATAAAAAACCGTTGTCCGAAAAAAAATTGGAGCCGGAGATATTATTTATTTATAAAAAAATTGTAGCCGGAAATATTATTTTTATTTGTTTTGCCAGCAAGTAATGTACACGTGAGTTTGCAATAACGTCGGTTGTAGGTAAGTTGGTAATAGGTACGTATGTAGGCGCCTGTCTGTAGGTACCTATAAATTGTCGGTAAAACTCAAAGGTCGCCGCCGCCCGCGCCGCGCCGGTCAAAGAAACGCCGAATTACTCTCTAGTCAGGACGACCTCTGAAAATAACCGCGGGTGTCTCAGCCGCTCTTAACAAACGAAGGCTGGGCGAAGGACACAAGGACTGTGAATTATGTATTGTTATTTATGATATGACATCATGACAGACAGTCGCTCCGAACTATTCGCCGCTGCTAGTTCTGTTTTGTCATTTTCGTTTGCTTACTAAAACTTTTACGTTTAAACGAATTCACCCCGGCACATTTTAGACCAGCGTAGTAGCCTAAAAAATAATCAAAAGTGAAACACTTTCTAGTAGGATAAAACCCGATTGGGGGTGATTTTTAAGGGTAAAAAACGGTTTAAATCTCGATTTCCGGCAAAACTACAAGTCCTATGGAAAATAGTCAAATGGCAAAGTTGTAGGTAATAAAAAGATCTACAACTTTTGTTTATACACTTTTTTCAAATAACCTCAAAATTTATGTAAAAAATTCAAAAAAACAAGTTTTTGGTTTTTTATTTTTATCTTTTACAAAACAATTCTTCTTTTTACGAAATTTGGTGAAAACTTACCTTTTTATGTCTCAAATACACTGTAATTTATTTAATTTGAAATATTTATTTTTTCACCTTATTTTGACTCAATATCGAAAAAAGCACCCTCATTTTGAATCGAAAATTAACCCGTTAAAATATTAGTTTTTTTTTTAAAGTTGGTATGCTTTCTGTTCGTCGAAATCTCTACTTTCCGATGGTGTAAAAAATGATATATTTCTATAGTTAAACTTCTCAGAAAATGCAAAAAACTGAAATATGATTATTTTTTATTATGATATATAATTTTGAGCTTTTGAGTTAATTTTGGGGAGTAAGGGGCGCCAACTAACATCTTTCGGCGCCCTAGCCAACCTCACCTGCCCGCGGTGCTCCCTGCCGACCAACAAACGAGGCAATGGCAAAACATCCCACCAACACGCACTGGACCAGCGTGGTGGGTCATGGTCCAAACCCCCCAAACAATGATGGATAGCTCACAAACAAGGCCCCAAGTGCCCGGCGACACCAGCGGCTGTGCTGGCGTTGACGGGCGCCATGCCAGCCCTGGGGTCAGGGGTGCGAAGAATCCCCGGGCGAGGTCCCACCGTCAAACGACTACAGCTAACGTTATAAAGGACTCGAATTTGCTAAATATTTTAACATACAATGTTAGAACTCTGATGAGCGATGATCGCCTCGTCGAACTCGAGAACTCCCTCAAAGACCTTAACTGGGATGTTATAGGGCTTTCTGAAGTCCGGAGATTAGGAGAACACACGGAAGAAAGGGAAGATGCTGTATTCTTCCACTTTGGGGAAACCAAGGGTCTCCACGGAGTAGGGTTCCTAGTTTCAAAAAAGTGGAAGAATAACATTATTGAGTTTATTGGTTACTCAGATCGTATCGCAGTACTGAAATTTCAAGTAACTCCAACCAAAACTCTTACAATCATACAATATATATGCGCATACATCAGACTCCTCAGACGAGGATGTGGAGGATTTCTACGATCTTCTTAACAAGGCATGCGACGAGAACCGAGGCACTTGGAATATAGTCCTCGGGGACTTTAACGCCAAGATCGGTCTAAGACAGTTCCAAGACAATGAAGAAATCCTTGGCATGTATGGCCTAGGCGAGCGCAATGAAAGGGGAACGCGCCTAATACAATTCGCTTTTGGCCAAAACCTGAATATATCCAACACGATCTTCAAGAAAAAAGTACAACGTCGGTGGACTTGGGTTTCGCCAGGCGGCACTTACAGAAACGAAATTGATTATGTCCTAAGTTCTAGTAAAGACATAATTAAAGACGTAAGCGTAATCAATAAAATCAAGTTTAGTTCAGACCACCGGCCACTCCGTGCTAAAATTCGCTTCGAAACCAAAATTCACCGCGCAAAAACCTACACCAACAAGATACGAAAACTTTCAAAATACACTCTGATAAATAACGTAGATCAATTCAACCTAGAATTAACTAACTTTTTCGAAAAATTAAAAGTAGACGAAATGTTAGAAGATGTTGACAAGCAATATAACAATATTATTACAGGTATTAAAAACAGTAGCAAGAAAATCAAATTTACAAAAGAGAAAAACAGCAAACTAACTAAAGACACGCGGACACTTATTGACAAAAGATTAGAGAAAACCATAGGATCAGTTGATTATAGGCAGTTCGATAAGGAAGTAAAACGAAGCATTCGGCGGGACATTAGGAATTATAATTGCCACCTAGTAAAATCAGCTTTAGAGAATTACACTTCATTGAGAGTAGCAAAACAAGGAGTTACAAGAGGGAAAACATGGATAAATAGCCTGCAAGATGAAAAAGGGAAAAAACACAATAACAGACAAAAAATAGTAGACATTTGTACCGAATTTTATAAAAAACTATACTCAGACAGTACCAAAAACAAAGAAACACCACCCTACGTTCACGATGAAAATATTCCGTACATAACCGGAAAAGAAGTACACACGGTTCTCCGAACCATGAAATATGATAAGAGTCCCGGCGAAGATAGCGTTACAACAGAAGCTCTAAAGATAGGTGCCAAAACACTCATCCCACATATTACCAACCTCTTCAATAGCATACTAGTTACAGGCAAGCTTCCTACCATGATGTGCCATTCTAATATTATTCTGCTTCATAAAAAAGGTGACAAGAGCGACATTAACAACTATCGCCCCATAAGCTTGGTTTCATATCTTTATAAAGCTTTCATCAAAATAATCTGTAATAGAATTGATGCAGAGCTGGACAGCCACCAACCCCCAGAACAAGCTGGATTTCGCCCTGGCTACTCAACAACAGACCACCTGCATACCATAAACCAGATAATAGAAAAGTTTAATGAATTTAACAAACCTTTATATCTCGCTTTCGTGGACTACACGAAAGCGTTTGATAGTATTCACCACTCTGCTATCTTCACAGCTCTTGAGAAACAAGAAATAAATAGCACATACATAAACCTCCTAAAAAACATTTATAACAATAGTTCAGCAAACATCAAATTAATATCCTCAGGATCACAATTCCAAATAGGAAAGGGCGTAAAACAAGGAGACCCGCTCTCTCCCAAGCTATTTACGAGCACCCTTGAGGAAGTTTTTAGGGCATTGGCAGAACCTTGGGCTCAAAAGGGACTTTTATTCGATGGAAAGAGGCTAACAAACCTGCGCTTCGCAGACGATATCGTCCTTTTCGCCGAATCAGCACCCGAGTTACAACGTATGCTCACAGATCTGAGCGTAGCAAGCCTTGAGGTGGGATTGGCGATGAATCGGTTGAAGACCCAAATAATGACGAACTCCATCAAACGCAAGATCAAGGTTGACGGGCACGAAATACACTACGTCAATGAGTACATTTACTTGGGCCAGATAGTTTCCTTCGAAAACAGGCAGGATAAAGAGATCGATCGCAGGATCGAAAACGCCAGTAGTTCACTGGTCCATGAAGGAGCTTATGAAGGGAAACCTTCCAATGTCACTAAAGCGGAAACTCATTGACTCGTGTGTTCTGCCCGTCCTCATCTATGGAGCACAAACGTGGTCTTTGACTGAATCGCAAAAATCCCAACTCAAGATCTGCCAAAGGGCAATGGAGCGTAGCGTGCTTGGAGTAAAGAGGATTGATCGAATCCGAAACACTACGCTACGTTCCAAAACTGGAATTGCCGACGTTGGGTACAAGACGGCCAGACTCAAATGGGACTGGGCGGGGCATGTGAGCCGCATGCACCCAGAAAGGTGGGCTCGCATCGTCACACAGTGGGTGCCTGAGAACGGGCGACGACGCCGAGGCAGGCCAAGGAGACGCTGGCGTGACGATTTCGACGCATTCCGGGTAGATTGGTGGGACCTGGCCAACGAACGCGATTCCTGGAAGAGTTTGGGGGAGACCTTTGCCCAGCAGTGGGACAAAATAGGTTAGATAAAAAATAATTTTGAGCAATTTATTAAAATTTACAATTTAATTAGTACTCGAAAAACGTAAGATTACATGTTGCATTGAAAATAAAAAAAAATCAAATCTAAATATAATTAGGTACTACGAGTATAATTAACAAACAAATAAGTTAATGAAGTTAATATTTAATAAGACATTTTCAATATTTTGAGAAAGTTGTAGAATAGGTACTCTTTAAATTAAATGCGTAGATGCATTTAATTTAATAGATGCATTTAAATTGATTTATTACTAGTTTAAGATAACTTAGGTATACCTGAGTGACTTACGAAAAATTTTAGCCCATCAAAAGGTAACCTACAAATAAATTATAAAAAATTAACACATTTTCGTCGATAAAATAGGGCGTAGTGTCCCTCATTTTAGTTTGTGCGCCGTATGCAGACTCACACTGCATAAACTGAGGTGGACACGTTTTACCGAGGTCTGCGTGGCAAGAGAAACTCAAGCTAATTAGCTTGACTGAGCTCGGTCCGTCCTGCGTCTGGCCGCTACACGAACGTTACGTACGTTCGCGTTGCGGGATTTTGGAGTAAGAAAATAAAAACAAAAATGCCATGTTAAGTGTTTCGAAAGTGCAATACTTATATATACCTACTGGGACGCCTGTAAAATGCAAGCAGGATGTATATTTTCATTTGTAAGTCTTGTACTGTATAGTCATTAATCAAATCATTAATTTTATTTGACTCTAATATCACTGCCGCGGTGGTGGTCCGCTGTGCCATTTACACGAACGAGACAAGACGTAGTGCGTTGCGTTCATGACAGAGAGAACGAGATAATGGTGTGCGGTGTTATAGGTTTGAACAACGCTGAGGGAGGTTGGGGTTATATGGGGCTGATCTATTACTCGAATATCACATCGGCCTTCCTAGCTTGCTACAATATTATTTTTCACCACTGTTATCCAATATTTTTCATAGTATCCATCCATCTATTCCTCCAATCTTTCGCATTTATAATGAACTAGTTTATTCCCGCGGCTTCGCACGCGCTGTTTCTATGGAAAAGGTGATTTGTATCCCATGGGAACTGATTTATGGGATAAAAAGTAGCCTATGTTTGATTCCAGGATTAGAATTACGTGTAGGTATGCAAAATTACAGCCCGATCCGTTCAGTAGTTTTGGCTTGAAGATGCACCTAACAAACATCCATCCATGCATCCAAACTTATACCTACACAATGAAAAACTTATATCCTATCCTACTAATATTATAAAAGTTTGTAAAAATGGATGGTTGGATGTTTGTTACTCTTTCACGTAAAAACTACTGAACGGATCGGGCTGAAATTTTGCATACAGGTTATTGTAATCCTGGAATCAAACACTTTTTATTCCATAAATCAGTTCCCGAGGGATAGAAATCACCTTTAAACGCTTCCATAGAAACAATGCGTGCGAAGCCGTGGGGCGCAGCTAGTATTACATAAATGTATACCTATACTAGGTACTTAATACTATAATTTGTAAATAAACATTTTTATTAAAAAAATGTACTTTTAAATTTCTTAGTGATGGCTCGTTACTCGTTTTCCGGTTTTCCCCCGTAGCTCCTAGCCGATGACGTCATAGGCTGTCATTGGCCGTCAGCCCGCGCTGGCCGCTCATGTAAAGTGTGAACAGTATGTTTATCTCTTTTTAACAACAGGATCCTATTATATCTCTGTGATCTTTTAACCTACTCAGTAATACAAATAAGGTTCCATAGGTCCTATGTAGGTAGCTATAGTAAAATATCGCCGTGTTTTTATTTCTTTCTAATGAGTATGACGTCTCTATTGGTAAAACCTCATTGAACGTAGGTACTTATTTTAGATAGAATAGAATTCAATGTTTCTAATCAATTCTTGGTAGGTATGCTTTCAAGGTCATGGTCGTGAATTAAATAGTATCTACTAATGATTTATGGCAAAGATAAGTTCGCGGAGTGTCACGTGTCGGTCGGGTCATCGGGCGAACGACCGCGGATTTCTGCCGCAGACAGCGAGTGCAGGCGGGTAGCGTTTTGGAATACATCGATGTTTCTGTTTTTAGGGTTTCGAGACCCAAGATCGAAACCTTTATAATCTCCCTTTGTCTGTCCTTTTTTCCCTCTTTAATAACTCGGCAACTACCGCAGCTATCAACTTGAAATTTAATATTATGATACATTTCGTGCGCTTGTACAGATTTAAAGAAATAAGAAATAATTCGAAGAAACCCGAAAAAATACCTCAATGTGATTCCCTTGGAAATTTCAAAATATTCTAACATTAACGGCTGTAACTTTTGAGTGCGTTGACGTAGAAGTTTTATTTATATCGCGGCTTCAAGAGGTTACGTTACGACTTACGGACTTGAGTATTTCACGTTAACTTCCCCTCGATCCGTCCACGCGTTCCTGAGAAAAGGGGGTTGACAGACGGACAGATAAACAGACAGACTTTTTTCCTTTAGATGTAGGTACGGAACGGAACCCTAAAAAGAATAAGTACTTTTTGAAAAATTCACAAAAAGGGGTGAAATAATTTTCAAAAGGGGGGCTACCTCACCGAGAGGGGTATCAAATGAAAAGTAATAAGTAGTACGTTTCAAAACAGTTTTTGATATTTCTGTAGGTTTCATACTTTATGAAATATTTTGAAAAAAATCTAAATTGACTCATTCCCGATGTCTCTAACCGGTACGAGTATCTTTAATCGACAAACGTTCGAAACCCTCGGTGCGCGAGTTACACTCGCACTTGACGGATCTTGTTTTATGTTTTTTTAATTAGATAATTATTATAGATCTCTAGAGTAACAAATTCAGTAAAAACAGGCCTTTTAAAGTAAAGAAAAGCAACATTACAATACAAGAAGATACCGAACAATTGAAGAATTATTTTTAAAAACAACTAAAGATCTCAGTAAGTACACAAGATAAATACAACAAATTCGAGGACCTTTTGAATGGAAAAGAGAAAGATAAACAAAGTAACAAGAGATGAGCCGACGATATAAAGGCCACAGCAGGTGGCACATGGTCCAGATTGGCTAGCAACAGAGGTGAATGGTCAAAATTAGAGGAGGCCTTAGTCCAAAGTGGCACTCAGACGGATGCTGAAGAAGCTGTTTCAGTTTAAGTTAAAGTATCTCACTACCTACATATTGTAAACTGTCTGAATAAAAGGCATATATTATTTTAATTATTATAGATAATTATGTCAAATCGAGATGTGTGACGCAACCAGTCGTAGATTAATTTGATTTACAACTAATAACGGTTTAGTGGTCATAGAGTAAACTTCTGAACGAGAACCTCATTTACTGTCCATAGTCTTTGTACTTGTTTAAATTTGCTAACGTTACCAAGAGATGGCGCCGTACGCGTTCAGTTATTCCTCATTCCTTGTAATAACATAGACAACTATGATGATATTATTTTATGCTAGCAATTCTTTACTTCGAGCATTTTGTTTTGTTAAATTGGCTATACTAATCAAACCAAGGTTAACCAATCAGATTGCAAAGATTAGTTCCGACATGTTGTCAGCCTTCAGTAGCTTTCAGTATCTTGTTTCGTAATGTTGCCTAAACAGATCAGTTATCCAATCAGATTGTGAAGATTAGTTTGCATCCCGATTATTATTATGTTTTGTAATATTGCCGAGGCTGATCAAGTGTCAAATCAGACTAAAAAATTTACTCTGATATGTTGGTAGAATCAGTAGAATGTAACTGGATGGATTTGATTGGTGGAAACGCAAACGTGAGGGTTGTTCACGTTTGGACATGGCTCTTCGTAGGAGTTACCGTAGACGGGAGTTTGAAAGGAAAGATGGAGGACTTTGGTTGTGACAGGCATCGAGGGAGGATCGAATTCTCTTGAGTATCATCGAGGTAACTCCTGAACGAAGGAACTTGTCCCACCACGAAATTAACCTACGGAAAAGAATAACGTGGATAGTTGGATACTATTGAAATTGCGATAACTTTACTGATTCTCATAGTATGAAATAAAAGTGCCATTGTGACTTGTGATCGTTATTTGTTTGATCGTGAATTTTATTTTCATAAAATAAAATTGTCGTGTGTTCTTTGGAGAATTTCATTTTCATCCACGCGAATCCTACATGTCCGAAACCCGAGATAGCCCACTGATTCCCGTTCCGTCCCGACCTAACACGAGAAGCGGCACAGATTCCCGTTTCGACCAAATTCTTGTTTCGATCTTGATTCCTATTTACACACACCCCTACCTACCTCTTAATTCGACAGATAGATATGTTCTTATACAGTGTGGAATTTTTGGACGGGGCAGTAAGTAATGGCAGGTAACCTAACCGTTGAAGCTACATGAAAATGGTCTTAGAAACCTACCCGTCCTTCTTAGAAAAAATATCATATTTTCACAGAATTTCAAAAAAGTTACAGATTTCGTTAAAATGGGCGTATTTCACAAAAACTATTTCTGATCCCAATCAATCCAGTTCATCAAACCTTAGTTGGTGCCTGGTGCCAACCAACTCTCTGAACTTTTTGATCAGTAGGTATAAGAAACAGGATTGATTTACATCAAAAAAAGCTTCTGTGAAAAACGCCCATTTTCTCGAAATTTGTAACATTTTTAGAGCTGTAGCAAACCGTATGTATTCGGCACTGAGTAACGGGTGCGCCATCTAGTACCGAGTAACGAACTTTACAAAGAACGATGCATGATCTAAGAAAACAATTTTCCGAGTAGACCAGATGTATGATATAAGATATTGAACGAATCATGTGAAATAATCGAAAAACAAAACACGGGGCATAGACAACTAGTCTTGTGGCTCACAGAATACAATATTTAAGTTTTCGATTCCACACAAAGGCACATTGAGGAATCGCGTTTGTGTTTAGAACACGTTGTGACGTCATGAGGATCATGGCCCTGTGCGCGTACGCAATACGACTCGATTCGATAGCATGTTATTGACGTCGTGAACGTCAGTGAACAAGTCTCCGTTTCAGGTCTGGCCAAAATGGCATTTTTGTCAGTATGTCCGTACTCCTCTACAGGTCGTATTTTACAACCGATCGGTACGAATCTTTGTGTACAGATTCTATGATTTTATAGAATTTTATTGTCGTCGGGATTTTTTGATTAAAGGTGTACTTCCTTCAAAAAAGGCAAAAAGGTGGCTTTAGAATATCTCGGCTTTAAGACATTTGATTTCGATGATTATATTTTTAATTGAAAGGTTGTTGTTTATAATTCTTCTCATAAAAAATTGGTAAAGATCTGATCAGGATTTTTGGCATGATGAGCAGAATAGCTCCGCAAGATGCAGTATAATGCAAGAGAATACACAGTACAGCGCCACCTATTAGAACATCTTTGTAACACGTTGTACTTACCTTCTACGTGGCACGGCCACTTCCCAGTTTGTGCAAGTAAGAAATCTTATAGATGTCGCTAAAGCTACTGAACTTTTTTGATATAATATGAGATTTGATTTGGAAGATTATTTTTAAATTTTAGTTGATGTGTTTGTGCAACATTTCGTTCAAAAATTCCGACAACAATCGTATCGCAAGTGAAGTGATCTGTAATACCTACCTACCTTTCCAAGTGCACCTTACCTACCTCACCTACCCGTGTCCGTCAAGGTAGCGTACACATAATCGATATCACGTTTGTTGATATTGTTAAAGTAATTTTATAGAGGAAGGTCAAAATGAAACGACTCGTGTGGTAGCCATGATTGATTGTATTCTCCCCAAGTTCTAACTACCAACATTGTAATTATAATTATCTAAATCTACCTACAACCCCCTTATTAAAATAATAAGAATGGTGTTGGGAAGTTAAACTTAACTCTATAACTAACCAAACATTGAGTGAGGAATCAACAGACAATAAATAGTACTAAATGTTCCTCACATTCCTTTAACAAAAATAACAATAAGACATGCCTACTGACCTTTTATAAAGTTAGTTATGTTAGTTATGTAATTATATAATTCAAAACAGAAAACAAAAAGAAATCATCACAAGACCGACTTCTTAATTAAAAAGCATGAAAGAAGTGGATATGTTTAGTTTTCGATTATTATTATCATTTAATTTGATACATTAGATTAAGTAATTATTTATTAGTTATTATTTTTTAAGGAAAATTATTCGGATTAAATATATTGATTAATCACATTGTATTTATTCTTCATTCAAAAGAACATTTTGTTTTTAAGTACTTTAAAGCATGCAAATTAATCTAAATCTTATAACTTTAGTTTGTGAAAAACAAAGTACCTATGCTAAAGAACTTATTTCTAATTTTACCACGGTTGGTGTGGTGCTAAGTACTATTCGGGTTTTCCTTACGAGGGACGGGAGCATGCTTCCACTGAGTAGGTCCATCGATCAGGAGGTATCACTTCCCTGCCAGAACGAGTATAGTATTTAGTAGGTTCATTTCTAGGGACTCCAATACTGGAGCTGGATGGAATTTGTATGGATGATTGCATAGAACTATCTATGATGTCATCATAACATAGGGAATATGATTGGTTTGGATCGACGCGATTCATTGAATCAATGATTATGTGTTTCCGATTGCGTCTTAACAAACGTCCTGTTGTCATTCTTATCATATAAGACCTAGAGTCTATTATTCCATGAACTACTCCGGGTTCCCAACGATTATTGTTTCTAATTTTAACTTTTTGACCTACTGTGAGCTGTTTTAATTCACGTGCGCCTTTATCATAATACTGCTTTTGAGATACTTGACGAGCTTTCAACTTACATAATATATTTGTATGTATTCGAGGGTTAAATGATGAAGGTGACCTCGGCAATTTACTTCGTAATTTCCTACTAAACAGCAATTCAGCTGGAGATGGAATGTCTGAACTAAGTGGTGTATTTAAATACTCTAAATATCCTATATGGAAATCTGAATCATCATGAGAAGTTCTTTTCATTAAGTTCTTTATTGTTTGTATTGCCCTCTCAACTTGTCCGTTTGACTGGGCGTATCCAGGAGATGACGTTATATGTGAAAAATTCCACTCTATTGAAAATTGTCTAAAATCATTTGATGAAAATTCTGGACCATTGTCAGTCATGACCGTCTGAGGTATTCCGTGTCTTGCAAAGATTTGTTTAAGTTTTCCTATTATTTCCTTGGATCGTAACGAGTGCAGTTCTTCGATTTCTATAAATTTACTAAAATAATCGATAACCAAAATATAAGACTTGTTTTTGTAATGAAATAAATCAGTTCCTACTTTATTCCATGGTATTTCAGGTATCTCATGATTCATCAATGGTTCCTTTGAATTTTGTTTTCTATGTGTAAGACAAGTTTGACAGTTGCCTATGTAATTATCTAATTGTGAATTTATATTTGGCCAAAAAATACTTTCGCGAGCTCTTAGTTTGCATTTTTCTAGGCCCATATGACCTGCATGAATGGTTTTTAACATTTCAAGATGTAAACATTTAGGAACTACTATTCTTGAGCCTTTCCAAACTATTCCGAAGTCAACCGTTAGTTCATCTCTATAACTCCAATAGGGACACAAAATTTTGTCTAGTTCTTTTTTATGCACTGGCCAACCTGATTTTATTATTTTAATTAATAGTTGCAATTCACTATCATCCTTAGTGCATCTCTGTATTTTTATTAGATGTGAGTCGGTCAGCTGATTGCTCGCTGATAATGCACACACCTGAGCCTTGAAGTGTAGATAGTCACGTGGCTGAGTTTCATTATGAGCTTTACCTTCCAATAATGCTGGAGCTACTGCGCGGGACAATGTGTCGGCAATAAATAAATATTTCCCTGGTTTATACACGAGCTTAAAGGCATAAGGTTGCAGTCTCATTAACATTCTTTGTAACCTTGGAGGTGCATTTGCTAATGGCTTGTTTATGATACTCACAAGCGGTTTATGGTCTGTTTCTATTGTAATATCGGAACGGCCATAAATATACATATAGAATCTTTCACACGCAAACACACAGGCATAAAGTTCTTTTTCTATTTGTGCATAAGCTTGTTCAGTTTTTGTTAATGATTTCGATGCATACGATACTGGCAAATTGTTTTGCAATAGACATGATCCTAACCCATTTTTACTAGCATCTACTGAAATGGTTATTGGTTTATCTAGTGAATAATATTGTAATACTGGAGGACTCACTAACAGCCTTTTAATTTTTTCAAAACATTTCTGATGCCTCTCTTCCCAGTGCCATTCTACTTCCTTTTTTAATAGTTCACGTAATATAGCCGTATGCTCAGATAAGTTAGGTATAAAACTGCTAACATATGTAACCAATCCTAGAAATCTCTCAACATCCTTAACATTGGATGGCACTGGCATATTTTTTATAGCAACTATGTGTAATGGATCTGGAGAAATTCCATTTTTTGAAATTTTGTGGCCTAAATATGAGATTTCTGATAGTCCTATTTTGCATTTCTGTTTATTTAATTTAATATTAATTTCCCTGCATCTTTGTAAAACAGCTTTTAATCTTTGATCATGAACTTCTTTATTAGGTCCAAACACTAAAATATCATCAATAAATTGGATTACACCCTCAAGATCATCTAAATGTTCATATAATTTTTTATGGAATACCTCAGAAGCTGATGAAATGCCAAATGGTAGCCTTAAAAATTTGTACCTTCCATAGATTGTATTGAATGTACATAAATCAGTTTCTTTTAATTTAACTTGCCAGAATGAATGCTTTGCATCTAATGTACTGAACACTGTAGCCCCTGATAAGCGACTAGTGACCTCTTCAAATGTTGGTAACTTAAAATGTTCCCTTTTTATAGCATTATTTAAATCACGGGGATCAAGACAGATCCTTATGTCCCCGCTAGGTTTCTTCACTACTGTCATGCTATTTACCCAATCGGTGGGACCTTCTACCTTTGCTATAATTCCTTGCTTTTGCATTTGTTCCAATTTAATTTTTACCTGTTCTCTAAGAGCAATTGGCAATTTTCGTGGTGGATGTATGACTGGTTGAGCATTTTCTTTTATTTGTATTTTATATTCTCCTGGTAAACAACCAACCCCTTCAAAAACATCTCTAAATTCATGTAATACTCGGTGCTCGTTTGTATTTATTGACATTATTCTTTTTATCAATTCTAGCTCTTCGCATGCATCTTTGCCTAAAATGGGAACGGAATCAACATCCGCTACAATGAACTTTAAGAAATAATAATTTTGCTTGTAGTTTACTTTCATGTAACACTTTCCCATCACTATTATTTTGGTTCCTGAATAACCATGTAATTTTATTGATGTATTTGTTAGGTCACCCTCGGAAACACTTAATAACTTTAAATATCTTTTGGGGATAATATTCACATCCGCTCCTGTATCTAGTTTGAATTTAATTGGATAATTATTTATCAGTAACTGGGCAAACCATTTATCAGAATTATTTGTGCTTATTACCTGATCGATGGCCTCCCCATGGCCCTCATCCTGTACGGCATACACTGCTTTGCACATCCTGGAGAAGTGACCAAGGCGATTACACTTAAAACATTGTTGTCCAAACGCTGGACATTCATACCGCTTATGTCTACCACCGCACTTTTGACAATTTATCAGACCGGCACTCTGATACGACCGTCCACGAGTGTTCACACCACCACGCTGCTGAAAAGCATGACCAGGGCGCGGACCCGGCGGGCCGCCGCCGCCTGCGCTGGTCCCGACGCTCCCGCCAGCACCGCCGCCGCCGCCGCCTCGCGACACAGCTTGCCCGGCGAGTGGTTTTCTCTGGTATCCTCGGTGGTTTCTTCTAACCCAGTGTACATCCGTTGATCGCGATTGGGTCTCCCCGTGATTGGCATTTACTCCATGAACATGATGTTCCGAATTTTCTGTTTTTATATTCACCGCTTGCGCTCGCGATAATTCCGCCAAGCGACAGATGTCAATTGCTTTCGATAACTTCAAATCCATTTCTCTCAGCAGTCTTTCACGTAGGCTGCTGTCCCTCAATCCGCAAATCAATCGATCTCGTATCAAATCTGTGCACAGGTCTTTGAACTCGCATTTGGCCGCCATTTTGTTCAATTCAAACACGTATTGTTCCAAGGACTCCAATTCACCTTGATCTCTCGTGAAAAACATGTGACGTTCAATAGTTAGGTTCTTTTTCGGTACAAATACTTCATCAAAATTCTTTATCAAATCTTCAACTGACTTTATTTCTTCTTTGTTCTTGAACTGGTCGTAAACTTCCCTGCATCGATCTCCAATGACGTGCAATAATATATTCAGCTGTACTTTTTTATCTTTCTTCGATAGCTCGCAGGCTTCCGTATATATAGTAAACGATTTTTTCCAATTATCCCATTCTTTGCTCAAATTACCAGAAGTTACATTGGCCAAGTTGTTTTCAAATAAAAATGGCTGCGGCGGTTTCAATACGGACTCCATTGTGGTAGCGTTTTGTATTTTATTTTTCAATCCTTTTAACTCTGTAGCTTTTCTTCACTTGTGTAGCACTACGGATAGTTTATCTACATATTTATGTTTTATTTATGGAATTTCACTCGGCTGCGCCATGTTAAAGTAATTTTATAGAGGAAGGTCAAAATGAAACGACTCGTGTGGTAGCCATGATTGATTGTATTCTCCCCAAGTTCTAACTACCAACATTGTAATTATAATTATCTAAATCTACCTACAGATATGCCAATAAACTCTGCATAAACAGTGTAGAATTAGTGCAAAAGTAAAATAAATACTGCCTCTTTGGTTTAAGAAATAATGACCATTCTTAGTGGGTACGCTAGCTTGACGTCAAGGCAGCGTACCCATTAAAAAACGAAATAATTCCTATAGAAAACGAGCTTTTCTTATTATAAATGCTATATGTAAAAATACTGCGAGAAATACTGCTTCTGCCTGTGGTCATACTTTATGCAATTTCGTAGTGCAACAATATAAAAAGTTGGTGTGAAGTGCTAGGAACAAATGCATTTTGGTACAGTCGCACACAACAAATAATAAACACCAATGCAAAATCCGGATAATACGCATTTCTTCATTCACAAATCCGGATATTAATTCGAATGAAATGTCAAATTTAAACAACATCTTTTAACTAGCTCTTGTTTGCGGTTTCGCACGCAATTTCTTAAGTGTCAGTAGTTTGTATAGCGTGTACCAGTTAAGACATTTGGCATTACAGTGTATCTGGCTATTCAACTAGTCTTCAACTACTTTCAACTAGGCTATTTACTTGAAGAAGGCAGTTCCACGAAGTAGCGTTTGAACCTTTTGAACCCACCGAAAACTCATTGAACGACTACCTGAACAGAAATGTGCGCGGGAGACGCGGTGTATGGTGTGGCACGGGGCTACCCGCGTCGTATTTATGCTTAATGCCTACGCAGGCATTAAGCATAAATACAATACGATATATAGGTACCTATGTACGTAGCCGTGCAGCAAAACTGGAGTAACCGAAATAACACGAAGAAAAAAGCAAGGAAAAAGCACGAAGAAAAATTAAAATTCTAATTAAAACATAGTAGATAACTGTAATAATTAAACGTATTATTACAGTTATCTACTATGAGTATTATTACAGTTATCAGAATTATCGTAGCATAGTTAGGCAAATAAAAAGTAGGTACTTACCTGTAAAGATTAATTAAAGAGTAGATAATTAAAATCATAATGACTTATAATACCTACTTACGTAGGTAAGTATAGATCCTAGGTAGGTATATGTCTAGCCTCTATTATACCTACACAGCAGTAGGTAAGGTACAGAACATGATTATACTTACATAGGTAGGTATGTATAACAATAGCATGTTCGATCTACCAATAACTTAAGCACGGTAATATTAACTATACAGGGTGTCCCATAATGAGTGGATAATCTTGAAACGGCTTGTGCGGGGGCCCAAGGCCAATCCGAAACATTTTTTTTTTTTTTTTATCTTGACCCGTTCGGAAAATATTTAACTTTTTGTAAATTTGGAAAAAATTGTACCTTTGTTCACATTTTTAGACTTGGTGCCTACAATTTTTTTATTTTTTTTATTTTTGTATTTGGAATATATTAAGAAAATATAGCGTAATTGAACACCGTTTGAATAATTTTGGTAACTAGGAGCAGTAATTTTCAAGACAGTATTAAAGTGGAAAATTGAAATTTTTCATTTAATTTTACTAAGTTTAAGCATCTGTGGTTTAAAAAAAAGGTATGAAAACCTAAGAAGCCATGTACATAAAAAACATGTCCATTTCAAGAGGATTCTTAAATGATAAAAAACTACGAAATATTATACAATGAAACACTGAGATATCGCCACTTTTGTGTAAAAAGGGGCCATTTATACTAGAAATAAAATTGAACCATCACACATTAATAAAATATCTTTACGCCACTCTCGTTCTTCTTTTCTACTTAAAAACACAGAAAATCTATTTTTTCTTAAACATGCTTTTTATATTCAAAGAAATAAATTATAATCTAGCCGAAAGTAAAGAGAGTTTGTGTTATGTGTGGCCTCTTATTTGGTGGTATTTTAATTTGGAAAAGAGATACGAACTCCGATCAAACGAGGTTCAAAGCAATGGTTTCCACCTTTTTGGTGAAGCCAAAGTGCAATTAAGGAGTATTTTCACTTTTGACCATTCCTATTTTGAATAATTTTTGACATTTGTGGAAAATTCTTTTCTACGCGTCACTCGACATTAGTTACAAGTGCTCTCTCGTTTCATTTTTCTTAAATTATTTTTATACGACAATTTGGCTTTCTACTGGACTTGAATCCATTGGATTTCTTTTACTGGGGCAACTTGAAGGAACTGGTGTACAAAAAACCCATTTCCTCAATAGAGGAACTTCGACGTCGAGTTCAAAACGCTGCGGACAAAATTAACGAACGCAACTACGGAAGTTTGCTAAAAAATCCTTTATTACAAGATGCAGAGCATGCATCAGAGAAGCAGGACACCAGTTCGAACATCTACTGTAATAAAAAAAATATAAAATTATTTACAATTATGTTGGTTTAATTTTATTTTTAGTGCGAACTAAAAATAAAATTAAACCATTGTAAAAAAAGCAGTTATCTTGTACCCATAACACTAACTCCTTTTACTTTCGGCTACATTATTATTTGTTTATTTAAGTGTTTTCCGTGTGCGAAGCATACTTTTCACCGTTTTAGAACGAGAGTGGCGTAAAGATATTTTATTAATGTGTGATGGTTCAATTTTATTTCTAGTATGAATGGCCCCTTTTTACACAAAAGTGGCGATATCTCAGTGTTTCATTCTATAATATTTCGTAATTTTTTATCATTTAAGAATCCTCTTGAAATGGACATGTTTTCTATGCACATGGCTTCTTAGGTTTTCATACCTTTTTTTTAAACCACAGATGCTTAAACTTAGTAAAATTAAATGAAAAATTTCAATTTTCCACTTTAATACTGTCTTGAAAATTACTGCTCCTAGTTACCAAAATTATTCAAACGGTGTTCAATTACGCTATATTTTTTTAATATATTCCAAATACAAAAATAAAAAAAATAAAAAAATTGTAGGCACCAAGTCTAAAAATGTGAACAAAGGTACAATTTTTTCCAAATTTACAAAAAGTTAAATATTTTCCGAACGGGTCAAGATAAAAAAAAAACAAAAAATGTTTCGGATTGGCCTTGGGCCCCCGCACAAGCCGTTTCAAGATTATCCACTCATTATGGGACACCCTGTATAATATACATACCTACCTACCGTAACAAAGGCATCCAATTCTAAGATAAAATAGGTACCTACCTACTAGAAAAAGATATCGCGACTATTCGGCCGAATCCAGCTCACTCACGCACGTGTGGTTTTACATCGCGTTGTCTTTCAAGCACCATGCGCATACCGGTTTGTTTTTTATGTTCTCTGTTTCTGTGATCTATTTTTGTTTGGGGTTTATGTAGAGATTGCAATCCAGATTATTCGAAATCCGAATTATTCCGAAAAATTGCCATTTTTATTTATACGGATATATGCATCTACATCTACCAAATACATTACTGAAAGAAATATTAGTGCAACAAACTTTGTCCCGAGTCAACAAACTTTGTTGCCAGGTAACGATCTGTTAAAGATAACGATCTGTTAAAGAGTGTTGGCATCTGCCGCTGCTGGAGAAGGCCAGCTAAGGACAAGGTGCCTAGCCAGATACACTGTAATGCCGAGTGTCTAAACTGGTACACGCTATCTTAAAAAATTGCGTGCGAAACCGCAAACAAGAGCTAGTTAAAAGATGCTATTTAAATTTGACATTTCATTCGAATTAATATCCGGATTTGTGAATGATGAAATGCGTATTATCCGGATTTTGCATTGGTGTTTATTATTTGTTGTGTGCGACTGTACCAAAATGCATTTGTTCCTAGCACTTCACATCAACTTTTTATATTGTTGCACTACGAAATTGCATAAAGTATGACCACAGGCAGAAGCAGTATTTCTCGCAGTATTTTTACATATAGCATTTATAATAAGAAAAGCTCGTTTTCTATAGGAATTATTTCGTTTTTTAATGGGTATGCTGCCTTGACGTCAAGCTAGCGTACCCACTAAGAATGGTCATTATTTCTTAAACCAAAGAGGCAGTATTTATTTTACTTTTGCACTAATTCTACACTGTTTATGCAGAGTTTATTGGCATATCAACAAACGTGATATCGATTGTGTACGCTACCTTGACGGACACCACCTACCCTACCCACAAACAAGATTGAATCCGTTCAGGAGAAACAGACGCCTATTCTTGCACGGTGGGCATTATTTCAATAAAGTATGAACCCCACAGAAGTTCTCATTATATAGGTACCTACCTAGGTACCAAAATATCCCGTTTTAAATAAAATTACTTTAGTACATTAAGTATTAAGTAAATTAATTGTTGAAAAAGTTAGTGTTCGCGACGTCTACTGTTCGTAGAACTACTAGTGATTAGATTAGGTATCAGAAGTAACAAGTAACGATACGTAACGAGTACTAGTTCATAAAGTAACGAATACATACGGGTACGCTTTTTTTCGTTACTTTTACACCACTAGACTTTTTTTTTAAATCTGTGAATGGGGATGATATTTTACTAAAAAGGATGGGTAGTTTCCAAGGACGATTTTTATGTAGCTTCAATGGTTAAGGTACCTGCTATTACTGCCCCGTCCGAAAATTCCAACCTGTTTAGTTTGTACCGAGAACTAGAAAAAAATAAAAAGGACGTCGATGAATCATGGCCTGATTGCACCCCCACATTTTCGGTAGTAGTATAGTATTGACACACCCTGTATAATGAATGGTCAGTAAGATTAAAAACAATTCCTAATATTATAAGGATGGCTGTAGTATAGCACAAATATTTCCTGGATAAGCACTACCACATACTCGTAGTAGTAGGAAGTAATCCTATTGTTATACAATCAATCTCTATACTTATATAAAAATGAATCCCTATTTCCCTTGGTCACGGCATCACGCGTGAACAGCTGGGCCAATTTCGCTAAATTTTTTTAGTTGTGTTTGTTTTAGTCAGGAGAAGGTTCTTATGAAAGAAAAAAATTAAGAAAGTTGGAAACATAAATTTCCACGCGGGCGTAGCTAGTCCCCAAGAAATAGAGAAAATTGAATTGGTATCCATTCAGCAGATTTATTTCATCCTCAGACCCATTCAGGTGTTTTTAATAAAGGAATGGGTTTGTTATACAAGCTGTGGCTGTGGCCTCCTGAGGAAGGACGGAGTGAGGCTCGGCTTACATCGACAGAGGGGACAGAGGGGGGTACTCTCTGCTAAATACAACATACCTTTATGTCCTGGTCAGCTGTGTTTTATTTGTTGTTTACAGGTTGGTTGCGGAGGCGGCCCTAGGGGAGGCTACCTTGGTGGTCGGTAGCTCACCTGCTTCAAATGATAAATTATAAGAAGCCTGCCAGGTGGATCTATCAGAGCATATTCTGTGCTAATGGCATAGAATATGGTAAGTAGGCATGTGAATGGTACACCTTTGATAAGTTATACATAATCAAAGGCTAACAAGCATCCTTCAAGTTTGGGAAAGTGAGCTTTATGGCAACGATTGTCCACGAGACATGGTAAGATGGTAGGTAAGTAGGTACTTACTTAAATTCTCTTAAATTGTTTTGTTGAATGAACCTTGCTAAAAGAATCATAATTCTTATACACATTTTCCAACGTAACTTGTAACCTTGCAAATGGTAGGTCTACAGAGTAAAAACTTACCTTACACGTTGGTGGTATCTCGATAAACTTGAGAAATAAGAAGAAAGTAAAAATCAAATCCACGCGAGCCAGCCAGCACCACAAACAAGCAAGAGCGAGTGATTGACATTGACAGACTGACAGACAACGACAAGCAAGCAAGCAAGACAATGACAAAACCAAAAGAACAGAAATATAAGAAGTTGAAGACAGACCTAGCATCAAGTAACGATCAAGCAAGTTATTGTCTACACAAGCAACAGTCTACAGTTAGCTCAATTGTTTCAATTGTAAATACTAGTATAATTTTCTTTGTGGATAGCTATAGCCAAAGCCATAATTGACGCTTCAAAACATTTCCTCCGTCCTGCATGTGATGTCAAGTTGTCCGTCATGTCATGCATAACAATTACGCAGTAGGACGTATTTAGAACCGAACCATGATTCTATTCAATTCAATTCGTTTATTAAACCAGACCTAACATTAGAGAGTTCTCCAATGCGTTACGTCTAGGATCGTGTTTAAGACACCTACTTGCTAAGTAGTATAGATTTTTTAAAACTATTATATAAAAACTTAAATAACTAGGTAAGTATGTACACAACATGACCCGCCTTTAATCTAAATTATAGATACCTACAAACAGAGAAAATATATTTAAAATTCTATAGAAACAACATCAGTTCAGTTAAAATCACAGTAAAAATAAGTAACAGGTGAAAAAGAAAAATAATTTAACAAAAATAATAATAATAATAATGAATCAAAAATTACAATAGCGTTAATTATTCTCACAATAGCTGAGGCACATTCGTTCAATTGACTTCCATCCATCCGCAAACAGGTCAACCTGAGGAATTGAGGATGCTTGGCGAGGAGGTCGTTCAGAGCGCGCTGAGCACGGGAGATAGGAGCCTGCTGGCGATATAATGTTCTTGCACTTAGGGGCTCGAACAAACGCACACAGCCAGAGCGAAATCTGGTACGCAGAGTCAGCTGGCTTCACTTAGAAGTTTAGTGTAGGGCAGTCTATTGTACCTCGTAGAATTCGGCATAGAAAAAGAATTTGCTCGTCTAACCTTCTTGTTTCTAGAATATTAAAACCATAGAGTAAAAACTCGCTGCTGTCTCAGCAGAGGGATAGTGTCATTCAACAATTTGACAATTTGTGTAACCAAAAACCGATCCATGTGTGTTTTGACAGCTCGTAAATACAGTGCCTTCACTCACACATTCGTATGATTGAATGTTGCAAGTGAATAGCATTTTCCCTAAAAAATTGGGTAACTGAAGCAAAGTTCCCATTAAGAAAATACTTCATTGTTTTTATCACCTACCTTTTTATTTTTGATATTACATTATTTCAATTTACTGAAGGTGTCAATAGTTTATTGTCAAATAGAAAAAAATTAAAAAAAATCTATGAAAATCCATTTCCAACGTCTTGTTTTTTTTTTTAATTTTACGAAATATCAGCCGGTACCTATGGTTACTATCATTTTAACTAGGTCAAACGACAAAAAGGTTTTACTCCAAGTCTGCAAAATAAGATCGGCTCCGATCATTTTCGGAACAATAATTTAAAATAGACGGTAAAGTGCGTGTTCGGCCACGTGCAGTGTAAGTAGTTGCACGGTTCATGGCCTATCTAAACCAATTTATTTACCTGTTTTACACATACCTACCAAAGTACATTTTTTAAGTTGATTAGGATGACTATTAGGTACTCAACTAGTAAAGCATACTAAAGCTGTGTAGTTTTCCTTTTAAAATCACTCTACCTACTACTAGCATTTTTTTCACAAATAATAATGCCCAACTTAGACAAATTACAGCATTCTAGTACTAATAGTCTCTGGACTAAGCTGCGGACCGATCGACGAACGTGGTGAACTATAAGGGTTCCTTGTTGACTACGGAACCCTAAAAAAGAACATGTGCACGTGCAAGTATTGCTACAGTTATGGTGATGGGATGGATTGCAATTTTAAATTTGAGTTTATTGCATTTGCTGCATTTGAGCATTGCATTTGAGCCGAGAGAGGTCTAGGTCCGTGCGGTATCGAGGTTTTCCGGAATTTTAAAAATATCTGAGCGTCTGGTCAAAGCGGCGGCGCGGGACCCGAGAGCTGGTGAGTATTTGGCGCAGCGCACCAGCATTGCCATACAGCGGGGCAATGCAACCAGCGTAACGGGGACGCGACGACTGGTATTGATATCGATAAATTGAGCTGCCTCTAGATTGTTTGCTACAGCCTGCAGTTAGTTCAATTGTTTCAATTGTAAAAGTTGTTCTAATTGTTTCCATTCATTGATTGTAATTTTCTTTGTAATATAGTAATTTGAGTTTACATCTTGAATCTATTCAGAATATCGTCGAGTGACTGAAAATTCTAAAACTGTGATATTCCGCGTAGTTTGATTCCTAAGTCCTAACTTGAGGGAATTCCACCCTCTCCTCTACTATTTTATATACATATGTACTAAGTAACAAAACATGGGTATTTTTTTCCCAGTGCATAGCAACATTTTCACGAAAATGGTGGACGAAATTTTTAAATTTATTTATGAGTTTTGATGACTGTTTTAGGCAAAATTACAAACGGAATAGTAGTACTTACCGGTGGAATGAGATATTTGCGGTATTATTTTTCCGGTTACTGGTGTTTAAACATCATTGCACCGCACAACACATCATTTTTATATATTTACGTGAGAGCTGCTTTCCGTCTCATTTGAAGTATTGTACTAACGGCTCAAAATGAAAATTGCGACGGTCCGTCGCAATTTTTTAGACTTACCTCGTTTGTGTCAACTATCATTCTAAGTCTTCTTCTTCTAAGATTAAAACCTAATGTACCTTGCAGGAATTTCGTTGGGTACATGAAGGGATAGTAAGTATGTACTACTTTTTTATACAGAAATCTTAGAAACTTTTTCTGCACTTGTTCAAGCATAAGTGTACACGTAACTTCATAAGTATTCCAAATGCACGCGCTATACTCAAGTTTAGAACGGATTAGGGATGTGTAAAGTAATTTTATTGCATTTATATTAGTGAAATCAAAATCAAAATCAAAAACTCTTTATTTCCATAAATACAATAAATGTACACTTAGAAAAGGTGAAATTGTTACAAGTGCGAGACACAAAACCTAATCTTTTAAAACATGTGGCGGTAAGAGATCTGATGTGATTGTGAAATTTAAGTTCTGTATCGAATTCAACTCCAAGATCTTTAATAGAGTAGGCACGGGTGATAGGTTCACCCCCCAGCTCATATTGGGAAACTATATTAGTATGCGAACGAGTATAACTGACTACTTGACATTTTGAGATGTTAAAGAAGAGGTGGTTCGTGTTGCTCCAGGTTTTTATAGCATTTATGTCACTCTGTAGATTATCGCAGTCATTTTGTATTTTACTCTTTTTATTTTGATTATTACAAACTCAACCTCCATAAATTTTAATCTTATTCGTTCTAAAACTGACATTGGCAGAATTGTGTCAAACTATGACGCAGAGCCAAATATATAAATAATAGTTAAAAAAAACTAAAAAACACGCTTTTTATAGAAAACCGAACTAAAAAATAAAAAATAAATTTTAATGAATTTAAATTAAGAAAATAGTGTTAAAAATTTCAATGAATTTAAGTTAATAATAGTGTGAATAAAAAAAAATTATTTTATTTAAAAAAAAGCGTGGGGTGCATGGTGTCAATAGTTATAAATATTTTATTGACAGATATGAGTAGAGTGATTATCATTTCGATAATATTTTAAAAAGCACCCCACGCTTTTTTTTTTGCCAATGCTTAAAAATTAACATCGAGTCCTGCCTTATCGACTGTAGAGAAAAATTATAGAAAATTTTCTTACCTTATCGACTATAGATAAAAATTATATAAATTAACAAAAATCATATTTTGCAAATTGAAAAATGGAATAATTTTAACAAATTAGTGTATTGTCATCGGTCCTCAATAAATCTACAAAGTTTGAACGAAATCTGGCCGTTTAAAGTGGGTCAAAATCGCGCCCAAAGAAGTCGGTTACAAACAAACATACAAACATACAGGTGAAGCTAATAAAAAGCGTGTAAAAAGAAGAAGAAGAAGAAGTGATTTTATTTGTGATGATGCAGAGCCAAGCCAAAAATAAAAGAAAAGAAAAGAAGAAGTTATTCTATGTTTGTATACGGTTTACGTGTTGTTTACTTTACATTATTTTTCTTTAGAATAATTGTATCGTCCTATCTATTTTTTAACGTACAGCAAGCCTAGATAATTGACGCCCAGGTGTCTGTCTTTGTGTCCTAAAAATTCAAATCAAAGTGAGTGCGTTCATATAAGGAGAATTCGTCCCGCTCCGGGACCGACTTGTTGTCATCATCATCAACAAGAAAGTTATTTTGAGGTTATCTACATAAGTACTTACCCACTGCCGGATTGTAGGTATAGGCAAGGTAATATTATCCTATAAATTTTACTTTTATGTCGGTACATAGATTTAAATCTTTACCTGAGTACCTATACATGAATGGCTACAGACAGTGGTAACAGTGGGTAATTTTCGTCTAAAATAGCCCTGTTTTACAGTGTAGGTTGTGATCACAAGTTTTGATTGTTAAAGAAGCGACTAATTTCTCTTTGATTGTTGATTTTGAGGAAGTTGTGTCGTGTGGGTGTAAGCTACCTACTTATACAAGATGTCCCACAGCCCTAAGGCATGGAGGTCACTCTCATAATCCGATAGGACAGCAGACAAGAAATGGGGCCTCAGGACCAGCACCTGACCTCTAACTGGTGTAAGAGAACTATAAAGGGCTTCGTCTCCCCAGTTCTTCGTACAATTCATGGTTTTCCTATTTTTGAATGTTTTGAACAGATTTGATTCTTAAAAATAACTATCCATTGGTGCCATAGAAGCACAGAATGATATATTTTGTGATGTTAGTGGGTGGGTTTGATCATCGGATAAGGCAAATATTTTTTGAAAATTCTATGAATGCAGGTTAAGTTATCTTTCAATTTATATTTATTCATGGGAAAACCACAGATTACATATATTATTATTATTACACACAGATTACATTATAGTATTATTAGATTACATTATATATAATATATAAAACCAAAGGCTTAAGATTAACAGAAAAACAAGTTGATGAATACCTGAAAGCTCATTGAAGGTTTTCATGGTATAGTATAGGTGGTGGAATAGTACAATGATAAGACAAAATTAAATACTTATTTTAAAAACCGCCGACGTTTATTGGCTGAACAGATTTTCATGAAACATGGCTAAGAACACTCGAGATAAAGTTATCTATGACACAAAAAACTAAACGAAAATCGGATCATCGGTTAGGGAGCTACGATACCACAGACAGAGATGTCAAACTTATAACACCCCTCTTTTTTTGCGTCGGGGCTTAAAAAGACTATGAACACAATGTGACTGGTCTACATGCATTATCTTTAAAGAAGTTTATCTCTAGTTTTTAGTTTTCACTTTTCAACACTTTGCATGCCCATTGCAAAGTGTTGAAAAGTAAAAACTGCTGCTTTATTTTCAATGATCGGAGTAGGTAGAGCTATTTTATGTACTTGCCTTATGATAGAATAATATGGATATTCCCTGAATCCCGGGATTCGTTTTTTAGTTAGAAAAATAGTAAAAAGCTTTTTGCTATATGCCTTAGGGATTAATGAAAGCATACACTTCCTATAAGTATAAGGACGGGTTTAAGGATTGTATAATAAATAGATAGAAACTTGATTCATGAACACACATGTATTTTTTTATGTAACAATTTCTTATATTTATACAAGAATCAACAATCATTTAACATTTTCATTCTGAAGTTGTACAAGAACATACCATACGAATTATTTTTTCCTCAGAAATCGAAACATGATTGAAAAGAACAAACTACTTGTATATAACTACAATAAAATCTTAATTAAAATTACCAACATGTTTAAACAATAATTTACTTATTGAAACAAAAAAATTAAATATTCTATTCTCTCGTCTATTTCTTGGTCTGGGCCGCGCCGTCTTCAGCTTCACTAGAAGACTGAGTATGACCTGAGTTAAAATAAATCACCTTAATTTTTTCTCAATTTTCTAGTTTTAATTTTTGTCTCTCTAGTCTTCTAGTTTTTCTAATTCACGACAGAACAAAACACAACAAAGCAGACAAGCGCACTCTGAGAACCGAAGTAATCGAGTGAGACAACATTTAACAACAAGTTACTTTCGGAAAACAATTGAATTCCAGTGGTGCAGAAAGAGACAAAAACAGGTGCGTCACTCTAGCCACGCCCGTGACACTCCCTACAGGGACGTGTGAGCAAGAGCGCATAATGCAGCGATATCACGAGTTTCAACAAAGCGGCAACGTCAAAAACCGATTTGACAAAAACTTTGGCAACGTGTTGCTGATGTAAAATTTACAACGTCGCTTGTGCGCTTATGGGCTTACAAATAAGTACCATTTTCTATACTTATTGATAAAAATAATTATAATAATCGAATCCCGGAGTATTAGTCGGAATCCCGTGGAATATCCATATTAACATCAACGTTTGCGGTCAATGAACCTAAATAGCTCTACCTACTCCGATCAGTGAATTATTTTCCTAGACTAGATATCGCGTAAATACTGATTTTATTAGTACGTACTAATACGATGATAGAAAAGAAAGTTACAGCATTAAATCACATTTTTTTAAAAATTCTTAAAAATTGCCGAGAGATTTCATATATTAAAAAGCCGCCAAGCTATTGCACTCAGTTCCACCGGCCCCCAGTCCACATGTGACGCGGCGCCGGCGCCGGCACCGGCACCGGCGCCGGCGCCGGCGCGCGGCCTCGCCCGCCCGGACGCAGGGTGTATACGCTTGTTCCTCGGATCAGGAACCTGCCCACCCCGGTCCCCGGGGCCGGCGGCAGACACCTCGATGGATGGCCTATTCCCTGTATTTCTGCTCACTTTTACTTAATAACCTATTTTATTGACAGAAATAATTGAAGCGGCACATGGAGTGAGTTAAGAACGCAGAAGTAGAACACGGCATGGTTTCCTTGTCATAATAATGCAAGGTTTGAGACGCACAAGATGCACCTGGCCGAGGGCGGCGGCGGCGGCGGCGGCGGCGGCGGGGTGCAGGCGCGCGGGCAGCGGGCGCGGGGCGGAGACGCCGCTGCGGCGCTTGCTGGAGTCGGCGGGCGCGTACGGCGAGGCGCGGGGCGCGGGGCAGGGCGAGCTGCAGTGGGCCACGCAGCCGTACGCGGCGCGGCCTGAGGAGAGCGCGGGGCGCGAGGCGACCGACCCGCGCGACGCCTGCGTGCTGCTGTTCCCGGGGCAGGGCTCCCAGCGCGTCGGCATGGGGCGCAGCCTCGCCGCCGTGCCGGCCGCGCGCGCTCTCTACGAGCTCGCTTCCAGCATCGTCGGGTGAGTCCCGACTTCCCGAGTACCGATACCTACCGTAGTGAACTGCAACTGGCCCGACACACAGTGGGTCGAAACCGCTCAAAAGGGGACATAGGATTTATTTTCGATAATTCCAAGTTTTTTTTTTGCCAATCGGTGGAGCTTAATAACCCTATTAGAAACTATTCTGTTATTTTATCATAAAACTAATACTTACTTACAGGGAAAAAAAAGATTAAAAAAATTGTATGGAATGACATCTATCAAGGTAGATTTTTATGCCATTGAAAATGAGTCCTTTTTAGGGTTCCGTACCTCAAAAGGAAAAAAGGAACCCTTATAGGATCACTTTGTTGTCCGTCTGTCTGTCCGTCTGTCAACCCTCTTTTCTCAGGAACGCGTGGACGTATCGAGTTGAAATTAACATCAAATACCTACTCAATTTTAAAAATTAATTATCGTATCCATGCGCCTATAAACTAGGTACATGAATAAGTAATAAACTAGTTTTGTTTTTTTTTTTAATTTTTTCTAATTTTAGGCTACATTGCATGCATAATATTATAAGAACTTAGGAATAAAAATGTATACAACACCATCCTACAAAAAATGTAAAAAAAAATGTACCTAAGGAAGAGCATGGCGTCCTGCCGTAAAACAGTTTTGACTAGTACGGAGGACTGTCGCCCTACTGAGGTTCTGGTACCTACTGATGACATTCATACCAAATAAATAATACTTAGTCGTAGACATAGAATGGGTAATTGTTTTATTTTCTTGTAATTTTTGTTCATTATTTTTTTAGTCTTTAAAACCTACTTAATGTTTACCATAATATTATGTATATTGTACCAACCTACTGTAGTTATATTTTAAAGAATAAATAAATGTTTAGGTTTATGTTTAAGATTCCGTAACCTCTTGAAGCCGTGATATAAATTAAACTTCTATGTCAACGCACTCAAAAGTTACAGCCGTTTATGTCCGAAAATTTTGAAATTTCCAAGGGCATCACATTCTCCCAAAACCTATAGGGTACTTCTAGTAGACCTAGAATCATGAAATTTGGTGAGCAGCAAGGTCTTATAGCACAAGTATAGGAAAAAATCTGAAAAACATAAATTTGTAATTAATGCACAAAAAAAATACTTTTAATGTTCGCCATGGACCAAAACTTATAGGTTACTTCCCGTTGACGTAGAATCATAAAATTTGTCAAGAAGCAAGGTCTTATATATAGCACAAGTAAAGAAAAAAATCCTAAATCCGTAAATTTGTAGTTTATTAAAAAAAAAAATACTTTTCATTCTTGCTATAGACCAAAACCTATAGGGTACTTCTCGTTTACCTAGGATCATAAAATTTGGTCATAAGCAAGGTCATATAGCACAAATAACGATAAAAATATGAAACCTGTAAATTTGTAGTTTAGTAACTAAAAAAAATAAGTTATGATTCTCTCCCTCGACCAAAATACACAGGGTACCTACTTCATGTTGACCTGGAATCATAAAAAACTTGAGAGGTGTCAAGGGACACCCCGATGGAACGAAGTTTCTTTCGATTAATAGTGGGCGTGGGAGTCACAGCACGGCTTGCTTCGCTCGCCGTGCTGTTCCCCTATACTAGACACATGCCCCCCGTCATCAAATAAGTAATCCTCACCCTCTTGTTAGTCGAAAACGATACCCATATCAGATTTTTTGGTGGGGGAGGGGGTTCCGGTGGCTGGGGGCGTGGGGGTCACAGTACGGCTCGCATCGCTCGCCGTGCTGTTCCCCCTTTGTCGCATTGCGGCTCGCTGCCCTCGCCGCAATGCTAGCTTCGCTCGCCGTGCTGTTCCCTTGTTGTCACGTTGCAGCTCGCTGCGCTCGCCGCAATGCTCCCCCCGGTTTTAGGGGGAGGGGGTTCCGGGGGGGCACGCGGGGGTCACGCAATCCGACACACGCCTGCCGTCATCAAATTCGTAATCCTTACCCCCATGTTAGTCGAAAACGATACCCATATCAGATTTTTTGGTGGGGGAGGGGGTTCCGAAAATCTGATATTTGTCTGTATAAAATCTCTACTTACCTAACTCCATCAGCAATATCCGGAACTTGTGCAGAAACACTGTCAGGATTCATTATTGTTGTTATTATTTTGTATTATTTAATATGTACAAAAAACCTGTACTTATACACTCAACAAAAATAATCGTCGCGACATTAATCTCGCGTCCTCGCATCATCTTCAGTGAGGCCGCAGAAAACTGATACACTCAACAAAAATAATCGTCGCGACACCACACTGTTCAATGCGAAATAGAAAGACGAAATGAAAACCTCGGCTCAACCCAGCTGCGGTCGTCGCATATAATCCCGCTCACTCCAATGAAACGTTGTGCGAGCGAGCGGAACACACGATTGTTCTAATCGAAGCGCACCTCGGCTCAACTCGTCTGCGGTCGTCGCATATATCCCGCTCACTCCAATGACACGTTGCGCGAGCGAGCGGAGCACACGATTGATCGAATCGAAGCCCACCTCGGGTCAACTCGGCTGCGGTCGTCGCTTCGGTTCTCCTCGGTTGTCTTCGTCAAAATGTGTCGTTCCCGTTCGTTACATTTTTTCCGTCTAGCCCCCTTTCACAACGCGCGATAAGGAATTTCGTTCCAATATTTGGCAAGAAGCAAGGTCTTACAACAAAACGGAACCCTTAGTGTGCGAGTCCGACTCGCACTTGACGTTTTATTTAGTATTACTCAGATAGCCCAAAACCAGCCGCGATGTGTACGGTATATCGGCTAAGATTTTAAAATTAGCTATTAAATCTATGGCAGGTCCCATTAGCTTTATATGCAACAGCTGTGCGCGTCAGGGGATCTATCCTGCTGGCCTGAAGAATGTCAAAATTAGTCCCTTGTATAAGGGTAAGGGCAAGAAATCAGACCCGTAATCGTACCGCCCCATCTCTTTGGTACCTGCCCTGCCATTAGCAAAGTACTGGAGGTAGGCCTTAACAATAGGCTCCTAAAGTGAATGTCCGTAGGCAACATCCTGTCGGACCGGCACCGGCAGTTCGCGTACAGACGGGCCGCGCTGCGACGGACCTGGTGCGGGAAGTGGTCTGGCGCGTGCTAGCGCGTGGCTCTGCTGAGTTGCGACCTCTCGCGTGCGTTCGACACCGCCCCGCGCCGATCACTGCCTTAAGGCGTCTTGTACTTCTTTCTACACGTGCAGCCTGTGGGCCAGGTATACACAAAAAGCCTACAAGGCCTTACGCGTCCAGTACAATAACGGCTTCAGGATGCTGTTGGGGCTGCCGCGGTACTGTAGCGCATCAGAGATGTCCGCAGACGCGCACGTTGATGGGTTCCACGCAATCTTACGCAAGCGGGTCGCATCCCTCCCTGGTAGGCCGCATGCGCCGCAGCTCCAATAGCCTGCTGGTCGCCGCGGCCCAGGACCTCCGCTCCAGTATCATGGGATGATGATGCTGAAACCGGTATCATCGCTGGTGGCTCAATGATCTGTCTAGGCCGCCGGCCACAGTGCTAGGCTTTATTTTATTTGATTGTGTGTTGCCGCAAGTAGCGTCCCACACCCATTCTGTGCGTGATAATGTCGTTAAGGCTGGCATGGTGAGATATCCGACCGGCGGCGGCGGCCCTAGTACACAATAATCCGTGATGAGATGACCAAGCTGTTTAACAGCAGTACCGCATTGGCATTGATGAGACGCGCATTATCTTGCACCCAACCATAGACATATTGCGATAAGGTATGTTGCAGGATCTAATAATGTGCCAGTATTATATGAAGAAAGCTCTTACAATAAATATCCTGACTCCTATTTGGACTGGCCAGGAGACGGGCACGATCTGCAGAAATGGATCACGTTTTTAACAGATGATTCCGTGCGATCTGCAGAGCTGGAGCCCGTTTGTAAAATCAAATCAAGTTAACATGTTAAATAAAATTCATGTTTCAATATGAGGTCATGTTGATTCTACAATACAGGGTGTTTGTGTAAACAGTTTACTCCTTGAAACCAGACGTTCAGAATCGTAGCAGAGTCCAAAACCGATGAAAAAACTATTTTTTTTACATAATTTTGAAAAAAAAATCCTCAAACATCATAAAAGCATTTCACCCTACATTTATACCTACGCCGCCTGCTTTGTCCGTTTCAAACAAAGACGCCGCTCGCGCGCCGACTTAAAAGCGCCGACTACGCGCCGCCCGCTCGCGGCCGGCGCGCACTCGTTAGTCAAAGTCCGCCTGCCAGGTAGTGAGCACGTCACGACGCGTTCCGTGCTAATTTGTGATGTGCCGATTTGTTCGCGTATTGTGTTAAGTAGAGAAGTGACGATGTCGTTCACAAATGAACAGTGGACTGAAATGGTGTGACTTTATGCCATCGCTGGTGACAACATGAACTTGGCTCGTACGATGTACGCAGAGCGGTTCCCAGAACAACGTGTGCCAAGCCGGGAAACGATCCTAGCGGCTACACAAAGGCTACGTGCCTACTAAAGTACAAGTACGTAAGTAAAAGTACCTACCTACTTTAGCCTACTTACTGGCAAATGTGTTAGAGTAGCTATTTTTGCCTGTCCTAAGCCAGGAAAAGTATGAAGGGAAAGTTCCATTACAAATTGTAGGTACCTACGATTCGAGTGGGTTCGATACCTACACCACCGGCCGGCTACAGGCGAGAGCGGGCGGCGCGGCGTGATAAGGTCACTAGGGTGTCCATGAAATCACGTAGGATAGCAGAGAAATGAATTATGAAATTCCATCGAAACTAATTGACTTTTATTTTTAAAAATAACATGTATCTTCTTATTTTAGCGGTGTACATACGTGGTTTCAAGGAGTAAACTGTTTACACAAACACCCTGTATAAAATCTCTGTGACAACTTTTCTGATCAAAAAACGTATTTGTTAATTTTGTTCCATAAAAACCTAAAATGGGCGGCCGAAATTGGGGTCAGGTCCGGTTGAAAACTAATTTTTGTGGCCGCAAACTGAAATTTAACTCATTTTCGACTTTCTTTTTTTGTAAAATAACTATGAAGCTAATATTGAATACTCAAATATCTAGACGACCGACTAATATCATTTTGAACTAGGCTTACAAAGTGCCAATATTTTTTCTGAGGCCTCAAAGTCGGAACTTCGCAAAATGTCGATAGATACTAACTAGGTAACTAGTGCAAGTGCAACGACCCTACTCACTTGTTTCAAACAAAAATCGAACCTATGTTAAAGTGAACTTACATGTACGTAGGTACTAAAATCTGTCGGGCAGTAGGTCGGGCAGTATTATCATAATAATACAATATGTTAAAACAGTGGCTAAAAGAAGATTTGATCAAAATATAGTGCACATTCGATCAGCAACACCGTACAAATAACCTGGTGGAAGCCTGGAATGGAAAAATCAAGAAACGAATAGCTAGAAAGAATCCCAGCCTAATACGGCTACTCGCTGTTTTGTCGGAAGATGCATCTTTCTACAATATTCGCGCTAAAAAGTTTTATGATAATGGAGAAGGAATTTCAAACCGATTACAAAAGAGCATTGACTACGATCAATTCATACAGGAACCCAAAATGGAACTCATTAACGGTGACATAACGGTTGGGCGCTTTTTAAAAAACTTCGTTGATTTATTGTTAACCTTATGAAAATGTATCTTCGTAAAATGTAACTTGAAGAAGGAAAAATCTTCATTTTATATGATATTTTGATTAATAAGGTATAATTACTCAAAAACTTGATTATCGTGATTTTCTGTGATATTTTGATTATTAAGGTATAATTACTCTAAAACTTGATTATCTGTGATATTTTGATTACTTAGTTATAACTTTATAATATTTTTTAATATTATAGTACTTATTTCTAGGCACGTTATTGTAAAAATCTTGATTTTCAGTGATATTTTGATTACCTATGTATAATTACTCAAAAACTTGATTATTTGTGATATTTTGATTACTTAGTTATAACTGTAATATTATTTAATATTATAGAACTTATTTCTAGGCTTAATACTGTAAAAATCGTGATTTTCTGTGATATTTTGATTGCTTAGGTATAATTACTCAAAAACTTGATTATCTGTGACGAGAACTTATTCTGAAAATTAAGATTCTTACAGTAATGTGCCTAAAGCACATTACTGTAAGAATCTTGATTTTCTGTGATATTTTGATTACTTGGCTTATAACTTTTCAATACTATTGAAACAATAACCAGTTATTTTACATTATTATAAAAACCACGAATTGTTTGGCATGTTTACGAAATTCTCTATTTCCTACATCATTCGAATTAATTTAAAGCTAGCTGTAAGAGAGTACACAATTTTTTTGTAAATATTTTGTTGATTTTTGTTATTATATCTACCACTAAAAAAATAAGTAATAAATGTAAAATAAATAAAGATTTTGTCATTATTTAATTTGTTGTTTTTATTTGACTGGTAGCACTCATAGCGCAGCTGGCTTAGGTGTTTCTTACCCCCCAGGCCCGGCCAGGCCTTGGATAGGTGACTGAGGGTGGGCATTTCACAAGTGAGCCACGGTGGGTCAGATGTCACTTTAAATAAATTGTAGGCTAGTTATGGCTAATTCACCCGGCCTATACGAATTTACTTTATTTCAGTTAGTAAAATAAAGGTTTAAGAGTATTTATTTATTCATGTCTAATAACCCACTTCCACCAACATAAATTACGGTTAAGGGGATTTCTATACTTTTTGTCTAATAATCCCCTGCCTCAGCTAAATCCGAATGTAAGGGGATTTGTAGACAAAAAGTCTAATAATCCCCTTCGCAGGGGAATCTTTAAGGGGATTATTAGACCAAGCCGATAATATACAGGGTGTAAGGCTAAACAGTCTTATCCTTGAAACCAGAAGTTCGGAATCATGAGCAGAGTCCAAAACCGATGAAAAAACTAAACTTTTTTATTTACATAATTTTGAAAAAAATATCCTCATACATCATAAAAGCATTTCACCCTACATTTATACCTACGCCGCCGCCCTCTTTGTCGGTTTCGAACAAAGACGCCGCTCGCGCCTACACGCGCCGCCCGCACGCGGCCGGCCCCCCGCACCGCCCGCTCGCGGCCCGCCCCCCACACTCGTCAGTCGCGGCCCGTCTGCTAGGTAGTGAGCACGTCACGACGCGTTCCGTGCTAATTTGTGATGTGTCGATTTGTTCGCGTATTGTGTTAAGTAGAGAAGTGACGATGTCGTTCACAAATGAACAGTGGACTGAAATGGTGCGACTTTATGCCATCGCTGGTGACAACATGAACTTGGCTCGTACGATGTACGCAGAGCGGTTCCCAGAACAACGTGTGCCAAGCCGGCAAACGATCCTAGCGGCTACACAAAGGCTACGTGCCTACGGCCAGTTCACCGTGCCTAGTCATGCACAAGTCATGAAAACATTTTATGCCTAATGTGAGTAAATCAAACTGTACTTAAAGCTGTAAATTTTAATTGAATTGTACATAAAACTGATTGATGATGAACTTTTTAAATACGCCAAAAGTACCTACCTACTTTAGCCTACATACTGGCAAATGTGTTAGAGTAGCTATTTTTGCCTGTCCTAAGCCAGGAAAAGTATGAAGGGAAAGTTCCATCACAAGTTGTAGGTACCTACGATTCGATACCTACACCACCGGCCGGCTACAGGCGAGAGCGGGCGGCGCGGCGTGATAAGCAGTGATCGGAATTAGGCGGGCTAAAATACCTAAAGTTCGAAAAATAACATAGACCAAATGGAGACGCCTCAGGACTAAATATTTTTTCGTCCCAATTTTTCGTCCGTTTATTTTTTCGTACCAGAAGTAACAAACATCCATTCAAACTTGTTTATTGAATAGGTACTTACACTGCAAACCAGTGACAAACAAAAGATAGTAAAATCTAGAAATAGACAACAAGCTTCTGCTATTCTGGGAAAAGAAAACAATGAGGTGAATCAGTTTTTTACCTGAGCTAATAACAATTAGAAATGTAAGTTATAAAATATTGGGTTGGATGGTTAAAAATGATTTGAATTAGTTCGTTATATTATTAAAACATTAATCTATACTCTATACTAATATACTAATACTAATAATATTACAAAGAGGAAAGATTTGTATTTTTGAATGTTTGTTACGAATAAACTCAAAAACTACTGGACCGATTTCAAAAATTCTATCACCATTAGAATGCTACATTATTCTTGAATAACATAGGCTATATTTATTTCTTGAAAAAATTAGGGATCACTACTAAAACTTAAACCTTGGTAAAAAAATTAGCCATAAATTGTCTATCATCGCATGCGCTGCGGAAACTTTTGATGATAGAACAAAAAATGTTCTACAATATATAAGAATAAGTATATAAATATCTACAAAAAACTCAGAGATTCCATATGTCCAACTATTGTAGTTATGTCAGTATAACTATATTTTTACATTTTAAAAGTTGATAGAAATACCGACCAACGTCTGACCATGTTATCCATACCTCTGTATTAATCCTTGTCCAAATAAATCATTTCATAATTAAGACTGTTTCAATACCTGTAGATTACTTTCTGAATTATTCAAATCGGACATTCCATTCAAAAGATATTACGAATTTAAAAATGTCAATCTAAACAAAATACTATTAGAAAAATAAATGACGCCGCACCCGGGCAACGCAGCGAGGGAGGTAGGTAAAGATAATAATAATTAATAATAAATTCCTAGCCGAATTTCAACCACGGCACCCAATCTCATCGGAGACTATCCAGATGCGCAGGACATATTATAGTGCACAAGTGTGTGTGCTGGTGTGTGGTGCCGGCTTAGAATTTGCACAACCCCAAATCTTCCCGCGGGTGTCGTAAGAGGCGACTAAGGGATATCCACCGGGGGGCGGGCACGACCGGGGAGAGGTCAAACGCAGGACTAACGACTTAATGTGCTTTCTGAGGCACGCCCCCGTGCCTCGGAAAGCACGTTAAGCCATCTAACACCGCCAATTTCCTTACTCCGGGCTGCTACAGTGAATATTTCTTGCTAGAAAATACCCAATAACATAAATCTTGGGCCGACCCGGAATTTGAACTCGGGACCACATTATCAGCGGTTGAACACGCGACCGCTATACCAATGGGGCAGTCGGATAAAAGTATAAAATGTCCTGATACAGAAATATTAGAAACCTACGTTTATCCCAATTTTTTTTTAATTAATATCCGCCCGTGCGAAGCCAGGACGGGCCGCTAGTATTAAATATACATGCTAACTGCGACAATTGTTCCATTTTCGTCCCAATTGGGTCCAATAAAATTATTGTAGTAAGGAAGTCTCCATTTTTTTTGCCTCTGTTCTTTGAACTTTAGGTATTTTAGCCCACCTAATTCCGATCACTGGTGATAAGGTCACTAGGGTGTCCATAAAATCACGTAGGATAGCAGAGAAATGAATTATGAAATTCCATGGAAACTAATTGACTTTTATTTTTAAAATAACTTGTATCGTCTTATTTTAGGGGTGTACCATACGTGGTTTCAAGGATAAGACTGTTTAGCCTTACACCCTGTATATTTTTTTAACAAAAATCTTGCAACTGATCAAATATTAAGGTTTTTTGTTATTATAGTGCGTAACCCCACACTAAGGGTAATTTCTAAGAAATCAAATAATATCGCAAAAATTTTCGACTTCGACGGGACTTGAACCCGCGTCCTCCCCTCAGTACGGGGATGTGATAACCAACTACACCACGAAGTCAAGTGACGTGGGAGTCGAAAATCTCTGCGACTTCCTACATAGTACATCCCCGTCCGTACCGAGGGGAGGACGCGGGTTCAAGTCCCGTCGAAGTCGAAAATTTTTGCGATATTATTTGATTTCTTAGAAATTACCCTTAGTGTAGGGTTACGCACTATAATAAAAAACCTTAGAATTAAGCTACGCGACACCTCTCGTCAAACGAACTAAATGTAACTTTTGTCTTTGAACAGGATTGGATAAACCTGTAGGTGGAGCTAACGGCGCTAGAGACCGTAGGAAGTCGCAGAGATTTTCGACTCCCACGTCATTTGACTTCGTGGTGTAGTTGGTTATCAGTATCACATCCCCGTACTGAGGGGAGGACGCGGGTTCAAGTCCCGTCGAAGTCGAAAATTTTTGCGATATTATTTGATCAAATATTGGTACTTTTAATGAAATTAGGAACTAACAAATATTTTACCCTACAAACTCGAGCATCACATCAATACTTTTATTTCGTTCCGAAATACCAAACAAGGACTCATTTTCAATGGCATTTAGCAGTTTCGACCCACTGTGCGCATGCACTTTGCGAGTTTACTTTTGCTCGGTACCAGGATTGTCTAAATTATCCATAAAACGAAAAATTTTAAAAATCCATTTTGACAAACGTTGTGTTGCCGCGTACGCGTTGCCGAACATCGAGACTGCGAGCACTGAGAGAGGTGCTTGTGCGTGTCGCAGGTGGGACGTGTGGCGCCTCTGCACGGCGGGCCCGGCGTCCGAGCTGGAGGCGCGCGCGCAGACCTGCGTGCTGGTCACGGCGCTGGCGGCGCTGGAGCGCGCGCGCGAGGAGCGCCCCGCGGCGCTGCAGCGCGTGCGCGCCGTCGCCGGCTTCTCGCTCGGCGAGCTGACCGCGCTCACCTTCGCCGGCGCCTTCTCCACCGAGACGGCGCTGCGCCTGGTCGAGCTGCGCGCCGCCGCCATGCTGGCCGCGGCGCGCGCGCGCCCGCAGGGCATGCTGACCGTGTGGCTCGCGCCGGACGCGAGGCTCGGCGCGGCGCTGGCGGCGGCGCGCGAGGCGGCTGCAGCTGCAGGCGAGCCGGAGCCCGTGTGCGCGGTCGCCAACCACCTCTACCCGGGCTGCAAGGTGGTGGCGGGCGACGAGGCGGCCCTCGCGTGGCTGGAGGCGCGCGGGCGCGAGTGGGGCGTGCGGCGCGCGGCGCGCGTGCAAGTGCAGGGCGCGTGCCACACGGCGCTGATGGCGCCGGCGCGGGCGGCCGTGCGCGCGGCGCTGGCGGCGCTGGGTCCGGGCGCGGTGCGCGCGCCGCGGCTGCGCGTGGTGTCGGGCGTGGACGCGCGCGCGTACAGGTCGGCGCGCGACGTGGCGCGCGGCGTGGAGCGCGGCGTGACGGCGCCGGTGCGCTGGGAGCAGACGCTGCAGACGCTGTACGCGCGGCCGCGCGGAGAGCGGTTCCCGCTGACGCTGGCGCTGGGCCCGGGCGGCGCGCTGCGCGCGACGCTGCGGCAGGTGAACGCGCGCGCGTGGGACGCCTCGCTGCAGGTGGACGCCTAGAGAGCTCCGTCGTGACCGACCGCTGCTTGCTCCGGTGACACTGTCAGCACTCGAACACTACGTAAATAGGTCGTAGCGATATTTGTAAATAAAATGTATATTACATTGGTCAACAAGTTCGCTTGTATTACTCTCTCCGGAGACCAACCCTTGTCAGCTGGAAGCGATAGGGAAGCAACCCTTAGCTTCTACTCAGCTCATCTTTATAGATAACAAGTTTATGCCCGCGACTTCGCACGCGTTGTTTCTATAAACGTTTAAAGGTGATTTCTATCCCATGGGAACTGATTTATGGGATAAAAAATGGATAAAAAGTATGTTTTTTATGTTTGATTCCAGGATTAGAATTACCTGTATGCAAAATTTCTGCCCGATCCGTTCAGTAGTTTTGGCGTGAAGAGAAGAACATACATCCATCCAAAAATCCAAAGTTTCGCATTTATAATATTAGTGTGACAGCTGGGTAGTGGGTACTTCTAGCTCATACGAGTATCAGCAGAATAATCAATTTATTGTTAAATACCTATAATAAAACTAACAATTCTGTACCTACCCACATTGAAGAAATTTTGAATTTTTTTTTGGAGGACACTATTATCGCTACTGAAACCAAAACTGTAATTTTTTCATTCATGTCTGTCTGTCCGTCGGTCGTCTGTCTGTCTGTTTACGCCGAAACTAAGGAATGTATTGAAATGAAACTCTGCATGATTTGAGGTCATACTACGAGGAAAGACATAGGATAGGTACTTTTTATCTTGGAATTCAGTAAGGTTCCCCTGGGACTCTGGGAGAGGGGATGTAAGTAAAGCTCCTTCTCCACGCATCACGCCGAAACTGCTGAATGAGTTGGAAAGAAACTTGGCACGACATGATTTGACTACAAGGAAGAACATGGGATACATTTTATCCCGGAATCCAGTAAGGTTCCCCTGGGAGAGAGGATGAAAGTAAAAGTCTTTAACCGCGCATCACGACGGAACTCTACCTCTACTGAATGAATTAGAATGGAACTCTTCACTTCACAATGTGAGTTCCTACTACGAGGAGTCCACCATGTCCGGCCCTCCGTCCGCTCCGCAGCTTATAAGCCCCGCAAGTTGATATTGCGATGGAACCTTGTCACAATAACAGCTGCGTGACGTCATCCGTCGCAAAAAAGTACAGATAGCAAATAAATGTAATAAAAAGTAAATAAGCTAGGGTTAAGGGATATTTGTATTTAAACCAGGCCACACGTTCCGTGACTTTGGTAGAATTTTGCAAAATATTCAAAATGTCTATTACTAGTTGCACATTAAAATGTCCTCAGTAGTGTTCGAAGCACTTTTTAAGGCACAGTTTATATATTATATTGGATAACTAACTAAGAGTTTTGAAACTCCTATATAGTCAGTTGTAAGTGAATCCAGCGTTTGCGCGATCTAGGAATTCACGGTCGATGGTCACTTTTTGCATCCTTCTTAACGACATCTAGCGGTCACTCATTGAAGCACTTAGTTAGGGTTTTTACTAACTGCAGTCTTATCGGTGATAGCGCCTCTATTGACACGTTAGCCTTGTAGTTCGGCCGTTGTCGCCTAGAGGTCGCCTACATCACTCCCTTTCCAGACCGAAGGTCGATATAGTTCTTGATACCAGCATGTCCTGTGTCCAGCTTAGCTCATCGTAGTCTTCAGTGAGTCGAGACTGGTGCGATGAGCAGGTTGAGGGACGGGAGAGCGCTTGTCATCTGCGGTGAGTCGAGACGGTCCACGGTGAGTCGGGACGAAGCGCGGTGCGGTGCTCCAGGTGAGTCTACGGTGGGTCGAGACTGTATGCCCAGATGATGCCGCTAGGGAACTCCACGAAGCGTTATCGAGGAGGGGGAAGCCTGCAGAACCAGGAAGTCAGGGCGGCTGCGATGGAACTGCGGAGGCTGAGGGATGGTGCTGGTGCGGTGCGAAGTTGCTGGTCCGGAAGGTAGCTTGAGGGAGAGAGAAGAGTCGAAGGTAGATATCTGCTACTGATGATGATGATGATGATCGTCATTGATGGCTGGAGTGCTGCGCTGCTTGTTGAAGGAATCGTGTTCAGGAATCCAGTCGTCGGGTTTCGGCACGAGTCGTCCGAGGTAGTCGACGGCTGGCACGACGGAGGTCACCAGTTTGGGGGTAAAGGTGGATTTCCCCCAAATAGGAACAGAGGGAGATCTCCTCGGAACCGGGCCCGACCCATCTGGTCCACTGAGCCCGGTGGTCTTTCGACCGACAGTTGATGTCGGAAACTCCTATATAGTCAGTTGTAAGTGAATCCAGCGTTTGCGCGATCTAGGAATTCACGGTCGATGGTCACTTTTTGCATCCTTCTTAACGACATCTAGCGGTCACTCATTGAAGCACTTAGTTAGGGTTTTTACTAACTGCAGTCTTATCGGTGATAGCGCCTCTATTGACACGTTAGCCTTGTAGTTCGGCCGTTGTCGCCTAGAGGTCGCCTACAGAGTCTTCTTTCTCTTTTAAAAAATAATTGTCCACTTTAATTATCATTTCACGAGCACGACTGTTAATTAATTTCTTACTCATTTTAACGGGTAACAGGTAACAAAACTAAACAAAAAAACTCAAAAATAACAATAAAACAGGATAACAAAAACAAAAAGCTATAAAAAGTACTCGATGCGCGTAAGCACGTAAGCGCGGGCTGACCTTGCGAACGGTACCTACTGACGGTGCGACGTCGACTACGTCACCAAGATGGCCGCCAATCGCAATATCAACTTGCGGGGCTTATAGTCCAGAGACTATTAAGTACTAGAAAGGTGTAATTTGGAAAGGGTATAATAATATATTTTACTATTAACGCTGAAGAATCGGAGCCGATCATATTTTGCAGACTTGGAGTACCTAAAACTTTTTTTTGAAACCTACTGATTTTGTATTATTTAACGAAAGTGTTATCTTTATTACTTCAGCGTCGGTTATTGGCTGTACAAAAATGCTGTGAGAGTTTGTTTTAATTCTAGGACGATCATTGGTAGGTATTTTTGTTGTTTTTGCCTTCTTGATCTTTGTTTGTAATGAATGAATCAACGACAATCGTCGCTTTTGTGAGAGCAAGGAACTCATGGAATGCGTTTATCGTGTGGTCCAGTAGGCCCGTGACAGGTCTGAGATGTGGCCGATTTACCTGACCCAGGTCCGCTCTTGTGGGGGGTTTTTCCTGGGGTGCTTTTGGAGAGGGGTCAATTCTTGCCTCCATTGTGAAACCCTCAGATGTTTTCGAGGGCTTTCCGAGCAGTGTTTTTGTTGACGCGCTGAATGCTTCCACTAACGCTTTGATTAGGTTAGGTTAGGCTATGTTAGGTTTTTTTTATCCTACCCCTAGCATTACCAGGGACCTGGTTTGCTCTATCCATTCCATCCATGCCAGTTCTCACATTTATGCTTCTCGCACTTCCATTCTATACCTATGCCTTATCTTTCTTTTATCCGTTTCCTTTCGTACATTTAAGTAGGTACCTAATTTTTTGTTTAACAGGGGTTTAAAATAATCTAAAAATTTCTTTATTTGCTTACATGATTACAGTTTTCTTAGTCTACTTCTTAATGACAGAGCACATATATAATAAAAATTATATAATTGTGACTTCTTATCTCTACTTATTACTATTTTTACAATTTGTTCACAAAAATCTAGAAATTTGTATCTTGTGTTCTTATCTTCTAATATGATACACAAATTATCCTTAATTATGTCTACTTATATCTATTTCATTCTCTAAATTATATCTTTCTCTTCCAAACCTGGGGCAATCAGTTACAAGATGTATGATGTTTTCTTCGACATCCGGGTCGCAAGGACACGATGGACTCTCCTTGCACCTGAACCGATGCAAGTACGAGGAAAATCCACCATGACCTGTAAAGAGTTGGACTGTGACGGGACTTGCCCCAGGTTTGGAAGAGAAAGATATAATTTAGAGAATGAAATAGATATAAGTAGACGTTAGGTTAGGTTAGGTTAGGTTAGGTTAGGTTTTTTTTTTTTTTTTTTTTTTTTTTTTTTTTTTTTTTTTTTTTTTTTTTTATAATCCTTCCCCTAGCTTTACCAGGGACCTGGTTTGCTCTTCTCATTCATACCATTTCTCTCTTTAATGCTTCTCGCACTTTCATGCTACATACCTTATCTTTCTTATATTCGTCTCAGTTCATACATATTTGTCTTTACTACTACTTTTATTCATATTTTCTTTATATTCAAGGGCATTAAAAGACAGTCCTTTGAGTTTTTATTGGATTAAGTGCTTACAATTTTAAGATTATCTTACATATTACAGTATGTTTTCTTAAAACTTTTATCTTATTACCATTTTATTTCTATCATACTTATTATCTAGTTATTTTATACATCTAACATAATTCTATGCTTCTCATATACAGTGTGTAAGGCTAAACAGTCTTATCCTTGAAACCAGAAGTTCAGAATCATGAGCAGAGTCCAAAACCGACGAAAAAACTAAACTTTTTTTTAAACATAATTTTGAAAAAATATCCTCATACATCATAAAAGCATTTCACCCTACATTTATACCTACGCCGCCGCCCGCTTTGTCGGTTTCGAACAAAGATGCCGCTCGCACCTACGCGCCGCCGCCCGCTCGCGCGGCGCGCGTCAGTTGCGGCCCGTCTGCTAGGTAGTGAGCACGTCACGACGCGTTCCGTGCTAATTTGTGATGTGCCGATTTGTTCGCGTATTGTGTTAAGTAGAGAAGTGACGATGTCGTTCACAAATGAACAGTGGACTGAAATGGTGCGACTTTATGCCATCGCTGGTGACAACATGAACTTGGCTCGCACGATGTACGCAGAGCGGTTCCCAGAACAACGTGTGCCAAGCCGGCAAACGATCCTAGCGGCTACACAAAGGCTACGTGCCTACGGCCAGTTCACCGTGCCTAGTCATGCACAAGTCATGCCTAATGTGAGTAAATCAAACTGTACTTAAAGCTGTAAATTTTAATTGAATTGTACATAAAACTTGATTGATGATGAACTTTTTAAATACGCCAAAAGTACCTACCTACTTTAGCCTACTTACTGGCAAATGTGTTAGAGTAGCTATTTTTGCCTGTCCTAAGCCAGGAAAAGTATGAAGGGAAAGTTCTATCACAAGTTGTAGGTACCTACGATTCGATACCTACACCACCGGCCGGCTACAGGCGAGAGCGGGCGGCGCGGCGTGATAAGGTCACTAGGGTGTCCATGAAATCACGTAGGATCTCTGGGTGTACATACGTGGTTTCAAGGATAAGACTGTTTACGCTTACACCCTGTATATATTCAAATATATATTTAAGCATCACTTATCTATCTTTATTTCTTTTAATGACTTTTTCCGCGATTTTTATACAATATGACAAAAACTTACCTCTAATATGCTTATTTCCTATAATATGTTTTACATTATTTGCTTCTATTGTAATATCTAGGTTTTGTTCTGTCTCATATCTTTCGTAACCATTTACAGGGCAGTCTAAAAGAACATGTTCAACGGTTTCGTTTTGGTCGGGGTCACATATGCATGATGGGCTTTCCTTGCATTTGAAACGATTCAAGTACATGGAAAACCCACCATGCCCTGTTAATACCTGTGTCATTACTCCCGTGGGCCTGATTTTATTAACAATTTTATAAGCTTCTATAGCATCGGGGAAAAACAGTTTTGTTGTAGACGCCGTATCACCTGTCTTATATCTCCGATTCCATTCGCCAAGCGTGTCCTCGCGGATCTGACGCTTGACGAATGAAATTGGACATTTATCATAATGGGCCTTGGTTTTAAGTTTTAACGCCGCATCTTTTGCTAACTCGTCTGCCCGTTCGTTTTCCCTGAGTCCTGCATGAGCTTTTATCCAGTAGAGTGCGACACTCTTCCCCTGCTGTTTACACTCTCTTAGGTTACCGCGAATTTCAACTGCCAGCGGATTGAGCGAGCGATAGTTCACCACTGCTTCCAGTGACGATCTAGAATCACTATATATGCCGTAGGTGTCTTCCGGGCGCCGTAAAATCTCCCTGGTACCTTCACATATGGCCAGTAATTCCGCCTGATATACTGTACAATAGGACGACAACTTCAATTTTCGGCTCTTGGTTTCCGCCTCATTGTTCCAGAGAGACAAAGAGGCTCCAACCTTACCTTCAATTTTGCTTCCGTCCGTGAATATGCGTACAGCGTGAAAGCTGTGCGCGTTGACCTGCTCCTGGTCTTCCAGGCACACGAATCCCATGTCCATATGTTCAGCTGGGTGGGGTGTGCAGGCGTAAGCAATTACCCTTTCTACCTCCCCGTCCCCTGGTGGTAACCGGGACACCCCTCTCTTTGTCTCATACAGGGCAGCAGCCTCTTGTATTCTGAGGTCAAGAGGTAGAATTCCGGTCAGCACCAGTACCGAGTTTAGGGAGGCAGTCCGATATGATTTGCAAATTTTTTGGGCAAAACCTCTTTGAACTGCGTTGAGCAGCTTTTGCACACAGATCTTTTTGGTGGAAGGCGCCCATACACCCGCGGCATACATAATGATTGGCCATGTAGATCGTTCTAATGACCTCAGGGTGGAGACCCCAACTGATCTTGGCGGCTCTTGACAGCTGCCTATACAGGTTTAACGCCTTTTTGCACACGTTTGCTGCATGGCTGTTAAACGTCAGCTTCTCATCTATAGTGAGACCCAAGATCTTTAGTTCTTTCGACATGCCAATGCCGATCCCACCCATGCTCAGGATTGGGGTGTCGTACTTGAGCTTTTGCGTAAATAGCATGCCGTTGGTTTTATGCGGCGCGAACTTTAGCTTGTTTCTGACACCCCATTCCTGGACATAGGCTAGAGCAGCATTCGCACGTCGTTGGATCTCGATCGCTGTGTCCCCATCGAATACCAAGACGACGTCGTCGGCGAAGGCTTGGCAGTAGTCGCCTCGCCGATCCATTTCGTGGAGCAGTGGATCAATTAAGAGGTTCCAGAGTATGGGTCCGCCGATCGAGCCTTGGACACATCCTTTGCTGGTTTCTCTGGTTACCTCTTCACCCGCGTAACGAACCTTAACTCTTCTGCTCTGAAGGTAGCTGTCAATTACTCTTCGTAGGTTGATTGGACACTTTTCCTCGGCCAGTCTGGTTCTCAGTGCGGGCCACCATGCGCTGTCGAAGGCTCCCTCTATGTCCAACGATATAAGGGTTACAAGTTTCTTCTGGTTGATTTTGTCACGTATGTGATTGATTAAGACATAGAGAGAGTCCTCAGTGCTCCGCTGGGGCATAAAACCAAATTGGCGTGTACTCATCCTCGGGAGTATATGCCACCTTATCCTACCTACGAGCATCTTCTCTAGGATTTTCCCCATCACTGGCAACAGCCCAATTGGTCTGTGTGATTTGGGTTCGGTGTAATTGGTTTTCCCTGGTTTCCGAAGGATCACTACCGTTGCTTCCTTCCAGATTTTCGGGAAGTAACCCAATTCCAAGCATTTGTTTGCCAGTGACAGGAAAAGGTCCGCGTCGTGGTTTATTGCGTGCTCGCAGATGTCCGCTGTGAGGCCGTCTGATCCCGGGGCTTTCTTTGGGCTGAAGCAATTTGCTGCGGACTTTAGTTCCTCAGTGGTAAACGGCGGGTCATGGTTTTCATCATGGCCCGGACCATTTATTTGTTCGGCTAATTCTCTGATCCGCGCATGTTCTTCGTTATCTTCTTCTCGCTTGTCCTCGGGGTAGAAGGCCTTCGCCAGCAGTTCCGCAGATTCCTTCGTGCCTAATATTTGGCCTTTCTTTATGAGTGGTAGGTCCTCCTGTCTTTTTGTTGTCCTGTTTAGTACCCTGTAGATCCCTTCCCACATTCCCTCCTTATCCTGCTTTGTACAGAAGCCCTTCCAGCTTTCAGTTTGAGCTGCTTGTGCTAGCGATTCATAATCTTCCTTTACTTTCAGGTACTCCTCGACTACTTTGGACCTTCGTACTGGCGCTGCACATCGAATTCTCCGCTTCCTGGTGGCGACCTCTTTCTTCATTTTGGCGAGTTCCTCGGACCACCACGGCAAGGTAAGTTTATCATTCTGCTTCTGTTTAGGTATAGTCTCATTGCATGTTTGTATTATTGTGTGTATATATGCTTCTGTTTTTTGTTCTAATTCTAATCTGTCCTTAATTTTGATAATTTCTGTTGTTTTTATGTTACTTTCATCTAGTAGCTGGGCCAATTTCTCATGAAATTGGTTCCAGTTAGCTTTCCTACTATTGTATAATCTCGTTGTTCGTTTTATGTTTACCCCTTTAGATCTTGTTAATCTCACCTTGAATGATATGGTGTTGTGGTCCGAGGATGTAATACCACCGGCCACCTTCCAGTCTTCCACCAGGTATAGCAGCTCCGTGGCGCAGGCTGTAAGGTCTATATAGCTGGTGTATTGTCTGTTGCCCCGGATAGTTTCAAATGTTGGAGTGTCGCCGTCGTTGAGCACCTGTAGCCCTAATTCATGAAGGGTTCCTGCCATTTCCTCCCCTCTACTGTCTATTTTTGCACTGCCCCACCATGTACTTTTTGCATTTGCGTCCCCTCCTATCAAGAGGTTTCGGCCGTACTTATGCTTAATTTTTTGCAAGTGCTCCAGGTATCGTTCTATTGGTGTCGGATAAGGTTCAAAGTAGAATGAGGCTACTGCAATTTCCCAGGCGACAGTTCTAATTCTCACCACAACGATGTTCCTTGTGGTGAGTTCCGGACATTGTAGGACATCTAGGTCGTTATCAAAGACAGCTATCGCTGCCTTCGTTGGTTGGTCAGTTTGGTCAACACATTGGTAAATTTTTGCTCCTGGATAATCCTTCATTCTACCTATACCCCCGACATAGGGCTCCTGGAGCAGTGCAAAGGCCGCTTTTCTTTTATTTGCTTCCAACATGAGTTCCTGGGTGGCAAGAGATTTTCGTTGGAGATTGGCCTGTAACACTAGATATGGATTTGTGCTTTTGAGAGTCAAATTTGCCCCTTCGATCACCTTAGCAATAGGAGACAGTGGCTCGTGCCAGAGCTTCCCACTTCTTACGAATTGGGCAGTCCCGGCTGAACGCACTGTGCTCAGTCCTGTCCATCTTTGCATGAGCACAATTACAACAAGACGGAGGTGTGTCTGCCATCCAATCGCTACACTCGGCCCTCATATGGGGTCCCCCGCAGTGACTGCATTTCTCGACTTTGTCCTTGCAGAAGCGCCTACCATGCCCGTAACCTAGACAGAGCGAGCACTGGACCAATGGTGATTGGTCCAGTACTCGCACTCTCTGGAGGTCTATTGCAACCGTCTCCGCTTCGGTCAGTCGCTGCCACACCTTGGGAGACACCCTCATTACTATGTGGGCCGTATGTGGGTTCCGGGCTTTCCTTTTGTAGGCAATTTCCATTTTTATATCTTTCTCGTCTAGGTCTTTTGTAATATTTTTATTTTGATTACGTAGGGCTTTTAGGACATCCTCATCTGTGTTATACGAGAAGACGTCCCTAAGTATAACAAGAGGGTCCTTATTCTTCATTTCCTGAACGTTTAGGTGGTTTCCTGCTTCCTTAAGTCGTTCCTTTATTACTTCCCTTTCCTGTTCTGTTCTGCACCCTACTATTACCTTCCTGTCTTTTGCTTTTCTTATCTTTTCTATTATGACTTGTAACCTACAGGTACCCTATCGTGGAAATTGAATACAAAGACGATGGGTAAAGTTAACATAAAAATATTTATTAATTAAAGAAGAGGGTATAGGTTCTATGGCCCGCCTAACTTTCACTTTGCCTTAACACGGCACTTCCCTGTAGCGGATGGTTCTGGAACGCAGGCCGCAGGTCCGGGTCCAGGGCGAGCGCCGATTCGGGGTAGGTGTGGCTGTTTCCAGGTAGATGGATGGTGATGGCCTCCAAGTCGGCGAAGGGGAAGACAAAGGGTTCCCACGTCCGCCGAGTGAGTTAATACACCAGCCTTGGTTGGGTGAGCCCAAGTGTGGTTCCTTAGATGGGTGGTGATGGCCTCCAAGTCGGCGAAGGGGAAGACAAAGGGTTCCCATAGTCCGCCGAGTGAGTCATCACACCCGCCTTGGTTGAATGAACCCAAGCGTTGTTGTATAGGCGTTGTTGTATAGGCGTTGTTCCCTGGAATCAATGTTCTAGTTATAGTCTCTGCCGATATTCATGATCCTGTTCTCGACCGCCGCAGGCGATACCACGTCACTACTAGGAAGGCCGGAAGAATGGATCGTACGATGTGTGGCGGTCAGACAGGGGTCAGACAGATCGGAGTTTACAATGATAGAATATTAAAATTAAATCTACCTACGTAGGTAGGTAGCACATAGGCATACACACAGACGTGTAGGTGCAAAGCAGGCACATAGGCATGTACATAAGATAGGCTAGCTAGAAATGAACACTGTGCTTATCAACTAAAACTAGGTAGGCATGTAGGCAACAGTGATTGCTAGATTATAGGTAGGTATGTAGGCAACAGCGTGAATGGCTAGCGTTACATAATACAAAAATAATAATAATGCTGGATAATCCACGCAGCATCATCTTGCCCCAAGCTAGGTACAATAGCGGTTAGGCATCTATTATTCAAGCTGCAAGGCGTGGATTACAAAGATGTAGGTAGGCAGTGCAATCCAGATTAACAGCGTGGATACATAGCTAGGTACCAAGGCTAGATTCTGGAGACAGAGGTACAAGCACTGAAATGCGGACCTAGATAATGTTACACACAAGATTAAATGGAATGTCTAGAAATCCTAACGAAAATAATAATTGTGCACACTTACCCAATTAGGGGAATAACAACACTTATAACAAGAGTGGTGATTTACTAGGGTAGGTAGGCTACATCACCTTGAAATTTAATATCTAGATAAAAATCTAGTGAGAAACGGGACTTCCGTCTTTAGCAGTTACAGTCTGTCGAATGAGGGCAGCAACGCCTGCCGGGGGTATTTATGTTGAGCACGCACACGCTTACAAGTCGTGTCATGCCACTGCCTGGCACCAAGATCGTTCGATAGCTCTCGGCCAATGAGAGGCTCGGGAGGCCGTAACGCACCTTTTAAGGTAATGGTTTTGCGAACGATTAGGATCTGTAAGGGGCGTGTAGATTACAATATAGGTGCTATGACGGCACCGAAATTGGTTATGAAGTGTTGTTTTGGGAAAGGTGAAATTATTACGTTACATATCCCGCTGACATACCAAGGATTTTATTCCCTAAGGCAATAAAATTCTTTAAAAAAAATTACATCCAGAAAAAAATTGCTTGGTAAAACATTCATATAAGAGAATAAAAATGGCCTTCCGATAACTAATTTACTATGCTATCCAAGCACTGCCATTCCAATTGTAAATTGTAATTTTAATCTACCTATATTGTTAAAGATCCCGCGATCGCATTGTACTGTTATATGAGTAGGCGAAGCGGGGTCTAACAAATTCAAATACATTATTCGGCACGGGGCTAGACAAAACGTCCTCGGATGGGAACAAAGGCCCTAGCTTCGCTATTTGTTTGCGTAGGTCTAAAACAGTGGCTGCTGGAGTAGTGCCCCTAATTTGGACCTCATATTCAAGCTCAGTTTTTTGAAGTGAGAGAAATTTTATTGGATAAGCCATTTTTACAACAAAAATTTTGGGTAAATGCACACAATTAGAGTTAAGACTATACGAGAAGACTCCGACTGTTACAAAATGTTTAAGAATAATAACGTCTTATTTTAAATTTGTCAGTCAAAAAAAAAATGTAAGTAGAAAAATAATAAAAAGGACATTCAAATACAAGTGCTGAAAAAAAAATACATTAACAACTAGTGTGTACCTTGTGTATTATTTAAATTACAATACAGAGAAAAAAAAATTTAAAGTTTCTTTTTGTTGACAAAGAATATCTTGGAAACTAGAACATTAATGAGTATAGATGTAAGGAATATTGTTGAACACAAGAATTAATGCACGGGGTATATAAATGGAATGAAATGAATTATTTGACATTCAAAATTATTTGTTCAACCAATCGCAGCAAAAATACGGGTTATGTGGCAAGGTACACCTTAGTTATTTTCAACAAAAATAAAATGAAACGTTTTACACAGAAATGGACACACACACACAAAATACGTAATGCTAAGTGAAAATTAGGCCATAGAATACCACGTTTAAGGGCGCCAATGTTACCTACAGGTACCCTATCGTGGAAATTGAATACAAAGACGATGGGTAAAGTTAACATAAAAATATTTATTAATTAAAGAAGAGGGTATAGGTTCTATGGCCCGCCTAACTTTCACTTTGCCTTAACACGGCACTTCCCTGTAGCGGATGGTTCTGGAACGCAGGCCGCAGGTCCGGGTCCAGGGCGAGCGCCGATTCGGGGTAGGTGTGGCTGTTTCCAGGTAGATGGATGGTGATGGCCTCCAAGTCGGCGAAGGGGAAGACAAAGGGTTCCCACGTCCGCCGAGTGAGTTAATACACCAGCCTTGGTTGGGTGAGCCCAAGTGTGGTTCCTTAGATGGGTGGTGATGGCCTCCAAGTCGGCGAAGGGGAAGACAAAGGGTTCCCATAGTCCGCCGAGTGAGTCATCACACCCGCCTTGGTTGAATGAACCCAAGCGTTGTTGTATAGGCGTTGTTGTATAGGCGTTGTTCCCTGGAATCAATGTTCTAGTTATAGTCTCTGCCGATATTCATGATCCTGTTCTCGACCGCCGCAGGCGATACCACGTCACTACTAGGAAGGCCGGAAGAATGGATCGTACGATGTGTGGCGGTCAGACAGGGGTCAGACAGATCGGAGTTTACAATGATAGAATATTAAAATTAAATCTACCTACGTAGGTAGGTAGCACATAGGCATACACACAGACGTGTAGGTGCAAAGCAGGCACATAGGCATGTACATAAGATAGGCTAGCTAGAAATGAACACTGTGCTTATCAACTAAAACTAGGTAGGCATGTAGGCAACAGTGATTGCTAGATTATAGGTAGGTATGTAGGCAACAGCGTGAATGGCTAGCGTTACATAATACAAAAATAATAATAATGCTGGATAATCCACGCAGCATCATCTTGCCCCAAGCTAGGTACAATAGCGGTTAGGCATCTATTATTCAAGCTGCAAGGCGTGGATTACAAAGATGTAGGTAGGCAGTGCAATCCAGATTAACAGCGTGGATACATAGCTAGGTACCAAGGCTAGATTCTGGAGACAGAGGTACAAGCACTGAAATGCGGACCTAGATAATGTTACACACAAGATTAAATGGAATGTCTAGAAATCCTAACGAAAATAATAATTGTGCACACTTACCCAATTAGGGGAATAACAACACTTATAACAAGAGTGGTGATTTACTAGGGTAGGTAGGCTACATCACCTTGAAATTTAATATCTAGATAAAAATCTAGTGAGAAACGGGACTTCCGTCTTTAGCAGTTACAGTCTGTCGAATGAGGGCAGCAACGCCTGCCGGGGGTATTTATGTTGAGCACGCACACGCTTACAAGTCGTGTCATGCCACTGCCTGGCACCAAGATCGTTCGATAGCTCTCGGCCAATGAGAGGCTCGGGAGGCCGTAACGCACCTTTTAAGGTAATGGTTTTGCGAACGATTAGGATCTGTAAGGGGCGTGTAGATTACAATATAGGTGCTATGACGGCACCGAAATTGGTTATGAAGTGTTGTTTTGGGAAAGGTGAAATTATTACGTTACAGACTCCTCCTTCTCTTGCATTTACCACACTTCTGATCCTCTTTAGTACATCTTCTCCTGTCTCGGTTTCGTCTTTCGCTGTAACCACTACGGAGTGTAACGCTGTCTGCCCTGGGGCTTGTTTCCTAGTGAATGTGGCTGCTACACTCGCGTATGACATTTTTTCCTGCACCTCCTGATGTCTTTCGAGCGATTCTTTCAATGTTTTCATGTTCTCATTGTTTTCTTGTATGAGTAGGGCATGCTCCTCCATTCGCTTTATCAGCTCTTCCTTCTCTCGTTTTTTCTCCGGTTCTCTTTCTATGGTCACTCCTTGCTCCTTGTCCTTCTCTATTTCCTTTGTTTTCTTCTTTCCTTTCACTAATTCCGACTCTTTCACTAATTGAAAGAGCCTGTCCACGGACTGGAGGACCCCTTCTTTGATTTCTGTCTTTAAGTTCCTCGAGTTCCCCAAGTGCAGCTTCGCTTTAGTTACGCAGGCTCTCGCTTCTGCAAGCCTGTCCGCGTATTTGGTGTTTTCCTGCTTCTGGGGGCTGCTCGACGACTCCACCGATGTTCTACGTGAAGGAACCCTGCTTTCCTGTGGTGGAAGGGGTTTCGTCTTGGGCTTTTGCGTTTCAACATTTCCTCCTTTCTTGGGAGAGCTCTGGCTAGGAAGGGCTTTGTCCTGTTGTCCGGACTCCCACTCTCCAATGCTCTTTCTGACCTTGGAGATTTTGCTGCTCTCTCCTATCTCCTGTCCTTCCATTGTCTTTTCTGTTTTCTCGTTCGTAGTTTTCCCCCCCTTTACCGGTGTTCGAAAACCAAACATATGGAGGGGCGTCAAAGGACTGTGTCAATTTATAATACAAAATTAGGAAGATTTAAAAGTTTGTAGAAGTTTAAATAAATAAGATTTAAATTAAGTATTTTTTAACTGACTTATTGTAGCTTAATATTTAATATTTTTAATGGCTTATTGTTGCAGGTGCATTGTCTGCAGTCTTCGGTCAACAGAAGCCTGGAGGTGTACAGAGGTAAGTGTCAATTTTAATTAGATAACGTGTTTTCCCCGATGCTCTAGGTAGAGTCTAGCTCTATGTCAGTGTCAATAATAATACACTCTGGTACAGTGCAAAATCAACACAGCGTCTGCTGAATGCCCGCTTAAATAATCATGTAGAGAACGTGTTTCGACTCTAGAGTCAGTCTCAGAGTCAGTCTGAGTAATTTGAGTCAGTCTAGTCAGTCTACGTGCGCGGAGAATCGGCGGGTAAGTACGATCGGGGTAGGACTCGTCAAATTTGAAGTATGACGTGTAAAGAGCGTCAACTTCAGCTGTAAAATTAAATTCTTAAAAATAAACACGACACGATTTTGTTAGAGTCACGTGAGCCCAAAGGTTTCGGTAGAGTCAGGTGGTTTGGTCAGTGGTGTAGGTACATAAAAATTTAAAATATAAAATTTGATGGTCAACTTTTCTAATGTAGAGTTGACTCTACCAATGCCACTATTTTAGGGTTTCACAAGAGCCCACTAAGTTCTCTAACTTTTTTGTACTTACAAAAAATTTTTAATTTTTTTTTTGACTCTATGTAGAGTCTTGAGACTCTACTCACAAATAGTCCAAACCAAGTCCTACAGTTTGCAAAAAACCGCACTTCTGTAGGACCTCTGGTTCCGGAGATATAAAATTTTTAAAATTGGGCCAAAAATCAAAAAATTTGGGGTTGCAACCCCCAGAAAAATTTCTAAATTTAAGTTATGTTGTAGATACCTGATTCTAACGCTAAAATGAAAAAATGACTATGGATAAACTATTTAAATGAAGGTATTTTGTTTGGATTGTTCGAAAATTATTCTAAGTCCAAAGTCAATTTTAGGGGTAGGGGGTTGAAACTTTGTCTAAATGATCAAGGAGGGTTTGAAGACTATACGACTTCTGGATAGTGTGGGGGGGGGGTTAGGGGGGGGGGACCCGGATAAAATGGTCAGATTTGCTCTAGCACCCCCCGTTTGGCCACAAAATGCAAAACAAGTTTATTTGCGGTTGGTCGAGAGGTAGGGTGCTTTTTAGAAAATCGATATTAAATATAACTATGGAACTGAAAAATCTGAAAAATTTACTGAAACTAAGAAAATAAAATGATATAACCTATTCCTGTTTGGAAAAATATTTGGTACCTTATAAATTTGTGGGGGGGGCTCTCTAAAGGAAGGGGTTGTAAAACCAACAGCCGCAAAAAAGCAGTAAAATATTTTTCCTGCTCACCCCTGGTTCTTGAAAAATCTGGAAAAAAGGGTGGTGATTGCTGACTATATAAGCAATAAAATCGCGTTTGAAATATTGAAAAATTTAACGTGCAACTATGTTTAAAAAATTTCCAAAGCTACCCCTAATATTTCGACTTCTTCTGAACGATTTTCTCAGTAACCCTTAGCTTGAGGTATGTCGCGTTTGGGCTCAAATGACTCACCGTGATTCGTGGAGTTTGATTCTTATGTCAAAAAAATTAATATAAGTATAGATTAATAAATAGAGCCTAAAAATGGTACATAAGCATAGTCTGTACAAGTTATTTTAAAAGACTAAAAATAATTATTTTAAAATACAAGAATGTATAGTGGGTCTATAAATAGGTATTCTACCTACTGGTTGGTCAATAATTAGCGCGAAAAAGATTCTTAGAGTACCTGCTTTATACCACGTGACGTAACATTTGTTCTATGCGGATCTTATAATTCGATAGCTCGGAAACCGCTTATCAGAAAAATATGAAATTTTGCACAGTGGTAGTACTATAATTAAAGTTAATTTTAAAGTTCAAAAAGTAAAAGGTCACACATCTTATTTCAGAGATAGAAAGGGTCAAAGTTCATAGAAGTTTCAAAACCTTGTATCTTCCCAGGAGGTGATCCAATTTTGATGCTCGAGGTGTCTGCTGGTAGGTCTTGAAATTTTTCACTATTGGCTGCTCCTCGATTTTTGCTCAGAAGTCTGGAACCTGGACCACGTGCCACGTGGTTTTATGGTTTTCCGCTTATAACTCAGTGAGTTTAAGCGGGAAAAATCCGGGACTCTGCTGAGTCGTAGTTCCCCTCAAGACGCGTCGATGTGCAGTTGAAGATTTGGGGGTTGTCGCTGAAAAACGAGCAGCGTTTCAGTCCGAAGATCCAGATGTTGGTGAGATTTCGGTTTTTTCGGTGTGGTGTCTCCAAAAACGGTCCGATTTGAAAAATTTTTTCAACACTGAAATCCTTGCGACAGCGCGCATCCAAAAACGTATAACACTGAACAATTTGGTGCAAAAAACCCGTTTCAACGATTTTTGAACGCGGAGCGGCTCAAATTCGTGGCTCTCAGGCTCGCGGCTCGAGGGGAACTGGTTAGGTTAGGTTAGGTTAGGTTAGGTTAGGTTAGGTTAGGTTAGGTTAGGTTAGGTTAGGTTAGGTTAGGTTAGGTTAGGTTAGGTTAGGTTAGGTTAGGTTAGGTTAGGTTAGGTTAGGTTAGGTTAGGTTAGGTTAGGTTAGGTTTTTTTTTTTTTTTTTTTTTTTTTTTTTTTTTTTTTTTTTTTTTTTAGTCTAACTATCGCCACTATTTATTATGTGGCGTTTTAATCTGATTTATACAACGCAATTACTTAAAAACTAGGTAGTCTACTCCCATTTTGACATTCTTTATTTTTGATAACACATTTCTTTTAATTTTATCCATATTTTTCTTTTATTATATTCGTCTTTCATTTCTATTCAATATTTTAATTTTAATTTTTATTTCTTTTTTTTTTTTTTTTTTTTTTTTTTTTTTTTTTTTTTATTATGTCATACGTGATGGGATTTCACGTATGTAGTTTATATACTTATGTCTATCTCATGCAAACACAACAACGGGAATTTTATTGTATTAGATGACATGTTATACACCATTTTATATATAAATTAACATTATTTTGTCCATCAATTCATTTGTAACCTTATTGATACTGCGGTAACTGTAGTTGTTTCATTTTATTGAAACGACTACTTTAAATGCATTATAATAAAATTAATTAATTAAGTTGATGCATAATTAACACAACATTTGTTATTAAAATACACTACTGTTATTTTTAACAATTTGGTATATACACTCAACAAGCATAATTAAAATTAAAATTAATAATTTTCAATTCATGATTCAGGAATGAAAATTTAAATAACACAATCAGTTTTGTACGATATGAATAAATTAAATTAATTGAAATGTATGATTAAAAAGACGAAAAATTATAATAATTCAAAATGTAATATTCAATCAAAATAATAAATAATTAATAATAAAAAATTTAAATTCAATACATAATTTAAATACAATCAAAAAACTGAAGCACTTAGCAGGCAGTGCTGCCATTTGCTTTAGCTGCGGATCTTACGACGCGCTCAGCATATTTAAGAAATTCTTCCCTATAGTTGTCATCTGCAACAAACTTGCCATAGTTAATGCTACTTATGTCTAGTTGGAACCTGGTAGCTAATTGTTGGCGCCATGCATCGTACCTAGGGCAATCGTTCAAGAGGTGAGGCACAGTTTCCAGTGTGACTGAGTCGCATGTGCAGAACGGTGTTGTTGCGAGCTTGAAGCGATGCAGGTACTCTCTGAAACCCCCATGTCCGGTGAACAGTTGCGTCAACACATTTGTGATGTTGAGTTTAAGTACGACTCTGTGTCCAACTCGCACATTGGGGAAAAACAGCTTCGTAATTTTGCCTGTGTGTGCTTCCATGTATCGTGTATTCCACACGTCAATTGTTTCCTGGCGGAGGAGATACTTAAGGTGAGACACGGGGACACAATCGTACACGGGCCTGGTCTTCTTGGTGAGAGCGGCTGATTTCGCTAGTTCGTCGGCTCTTTCATTCCCAGCGAACCCTTCGTGGGCCTTTATCCAGTAGAGGTACACCTCTCCGTCCCCTTCTTGCATTTCGCGGATCATTGCCTGTATTTCAGCTACAATGGGATGAGTGCTGCTTGGATCGGCTATTGTCTCCAGGGAGGATCTAGAGTCGCTTATAATATTGGCGATCTTCGTTCGGTGTTTCACCATCATTTCTAGGGCTCTCAGGATGGCAGCAAGTTCAGCCTGATAAACTGAGCAATACGGCGCTAGGACGAAGTTTGAGCTGCGGACCTCTACACCGTCCTCCCACCAGGTCACTGCTGCTCCAACCCTTCCCTGTATCTTGCTCCCGTCAGTATACAGCTTCGGATAGGAGTTTACACTCGCTATCTCCGCTTCCGTCTTCAGCAATTGGTAGTGAAATGGGCGCCTGAGTGATGGATGAGGTAGCTGGAAAGGTTCAACCCTCCTTTCCACTTCTCTACCAGGTAAGTCGGGGAAGGGTTTGCCACGCTTCAGCTCGTAGAGTTCGGCGGCTTCCTTCACTCTGAGATCCAGTGGCAACATTCCGGCCAAGCAGAGGACCGACGTAAGGGATGCGGTTCTGTGAGCTCGTGCCACCATGATTCCAAACTTGCGGGAGATCTGATTAAGGCGTGTCGTAACATATTTTTTGTCCGTTATAGGGCCCCAAACACTTGCCGCATAAAGAACGATGGGCTCTACCACAGCCGTGTAGAGGAGTCTTGTGATCTTTGGATTCAGTCCCCAGTTTGCTCTAGTGGCTGACGACACCTTCTGGTACAGGTTGACAGCCTTCTTACACACGTTCTGAAGATGAGTCCGGAATATTAGTTTCGAGTCTAAGGTAAGACCCAAAATCTTTAGTTCGTCTGTGATTCCTATTTCAACACCATTAAGAAAGAAGCGGGGTGTGTCGAACCTTAACTTCCTGGTCACAACTATGGCTTGGGTCTTATGCGCTGCAAACTTCATCTTGCTGATTCGTCCCCACTCCGCGACCAC